>CM028137.1:539773750-542602500 GCA_016271365.2 Neoceratodus forsteri | reverse complement strand
TTTGTGTTTGGTGACAAAATATTAGAGGACTGCAATGTTATGGTACTCTGAACTTGACTATTTTTCCCATAGACTAACATTACGGCATCCGCCACACCTTTCGGGGCCCGTATCTCAGAAAGGCTTTGAGATATGGACTTTCTGTTGGAAAACTGTACATAACTAGCCAGGGAAGTCATACATAATATCATATTTTAATTTTTTTTCTACCTCATACGGTTCCTGAAATATAAGCAATTTAGTATTCCAAGTGCTCATTTTCTGCTCCAAGGCCCATTATTCTGCATACATTCTTTGTATTCACTGCATTCCTCAATGCAGCTTTTGGGGAAAAAAAGGGTGTGCGCTTCTGTTACTGTTACAGTTAGTGTTTTCACTTGCGTTTCCATAACTGTTTGCATTAGTGTTCCCGTCCATGCCACTGTGTGTGTTACCCTTTGAGTTTGTGCTTGCATTTGCATTACTGTTACCATTTGCATTTCTATTACTGTTTCTGTTTGCAGTTTGTTTTGCGTCACTGTGTGCATTACCATTTGCGTTTGTGTATGCACTTCTGTTTGCATTTGTGTTTCCTTTGGCATCATCATTGGTGTTACCATTAGCATTTGCATTTCCAATTGTGGTACCATGACCATGTGCGTTACCATTTGCATTTCCATATGTGCTTGCATTTGCATTTCCATTTGCGTTACTGTTCGCTTTGGCATCATCGTTGCTATTACTGTAACTGTTTGCATTTCCAATTGCATTACCATTACTGTTTGCATGTTCGTCACCGTTTGCTTTTCTGTTGGCCTTAGCGTTCGCGTTTTTGGTTGCATTTCCATTGTAGATTGCATTACTGTATCCTTCTGCAGTGCCATTGCCTTTACTGTTTGCATTTCTGTTTGCGTTTGTGTTACCGTTTGCATTTTTCTTACCGTTTGCCTTTCCATTGGTGTTAGCGTTTACGTTACTGTTTTTGTTACTGTTTGCGTTTCTGTTGCCATTAGCATTTGCATTACCATTTGCGTTACCATTTCTGTTTTCATTAACGTTTGCACTTGCATTTCTTTTACCATTTGCATTATCATTTACATTTGCCTCACCTTGTGTGTTACCGTTTGCACTTGCATTTGCATTACCATTAGCGTTACTATGTCCCAAAAAATCACATGGTGGGAGCATGGAGTCCACCACCAAATTCCATTCACTATTTATAGTGCTCATTCTCAAAAAGAAGGGAAATTCATGGCAAAAAACTCTGTTTAATGCATCAGTTAGAGTTGTTCCACAGTGACAAAAGTGAGGAAATTCAATGTCAGGGTTCCCACCCCCCTTGTACCCCATCCAGCCCCCACCAACAGGCTCATGATCAAAGAATGAAAAATGTTAAAACTCAATTTTTAGAGAAAAATACATAAAACCACAGCCATGACTCCACAGAACAAAGGCCCCTGAGCAGATCCCACCCTAGTTTGCCTTTATAAGTGATCCCTGTGCTGAGAAAATTGAATTTTTCATGTGACCATCTAGTCGTATCCTTGCGATCAAAGATCATGGTCAAAAGATTTAGTGATCAAAGAATTTGCAGGGTCGTGATCAAACAATAAAAAAATGTTAAAAGTCAATTTTTAGGCAGAAATACATGAAACCACAGCCATGCCTCAAAAGAATGAAGCTCCGTGTGCAAAACACACCCTCATTTAGCTTAATAAGGCACCCCAGAGCTGAGCTGAGAAAATAGATTTTTTCAAGTGGCCATCTAGTCACACCCTCGTGATCAAAGATTGCAGTCAAATAATCTCGCGATCAAAGAATTTGCAGGCTTGCTGTCAAAGATCTTTAGCGAGCCACGGTCAAAGAATCAAAAAGTTAAATACTCTATTTTTTGACCATTTTGAAAGAAATCACAGGCATGGCTTGATAGAGGAAAGAACCCTGAGCAAAACTCACCATAGTTTCACCTCAGAAGTTCCCCCCAGGTTGAGATATTTGAATTTTTACAACTGCAGAGTGAAAACAAGATGGTGGTCATCACGATCAAAGAATTCCTAGTGATCAAAGATTCTTTGATCACAAGCCTGCAAGTTCTTTTATCGTGAGGCAGGGCTAGATGGCCAAAACCCATTCTTCTTTCACAATATAACCATATAAATTTTCCCATTGACCTATAATGGGAAATTAAATGTTTAATAACTTTTGAATAGAATAATATTTTTTCACCAAATGAAAAGTGGCATGTTCCTTGACACAAGCTCATTCAGATGAGCCAAGTCCCAGAGCAGCACACCACATGAGGGCCACGCAGCACCACGGACAAAATCAAAAAAACTGCCCACATCACTGTGGAAAAGTGCATTTTTCAGCATTTTGGTGGGCAAAAAACATAAGTTCAACCAAAATGAAATGTGGCCCATCAAGAGATCTACCATGCTCCACTGTGCATACTAAATACCATGCAAATCAGTTGAATGGGTCCAAAGTTATTAACACACAAAATTTTGACTTTAACATTAAAGTGGCTTCATAACCCTAAATACAGTGGCACGACCACACCCCTATAATATATTCCATGTCTGAGCATGTTGACATGATACAATAAAGGAGAATGGGGTGAGATTTAGGCATCATGACCACAATGACACACCCCAGCATCTGTCAGACTGTGGAGGATCAGGGTGGTGTGTGTGAGGGGGAGTAGTATAAGTTCATATATCTCGTCAAATGTTAAATTTCAGCCAATCAGCGCGTGCCGCATCATTTGACAGGTGGGCGTGGCCTAAAACGGACCAATCAGAATCGCCTTTGTTAAACCGAAGTCCCTCTCCCCTAAATTGTAATTAGCCCCGCCCCTTCTGGCGGAATGACACTGCTCGAATCCCATGTCCCACCCTTGCACAGGAAATGACCTAACACCACCATTTTGTAAGCTGCCCTTTATGCCCTTCATTCTCGTGACACTCGAACCCTGCTAGACCAGCCTGGCTCGAACCCCTGTCCCCCGCCCCTCCTTCTCGTACACACCTCGATCCCCTGCCAGACCATCCTGGCTGGAACCCGAGTCCCACCATGCTATCTTGAACTCCTGCATCTCTCCTTTCTCCTGCACCCCCACCAGCCTGGCTCGAACCCCTGTCCCCCACCCCATCCTTCTTGTACACTCCTCGATCCCCTGCCAGACCATCCTGGCTGGAACCCGAGTCCCACCATGCTAGCTTGAACTCCTGCATCCCTCCTTTCTCCTGCACCCCCACCGGCCTGGCTGAACCCCTGTCCCCCTTCTCCTGCACCCCCACCATCCTAGCTCGAACCCCTGTCCCTCTTCACCACCATGCTCCTCCCTCCCAAAAAAATCAGTTAGTGTTTATGTAGTGGTATGTGCCCCCTGTAGGCCTGGTGTATAACTGCAGGGACATGTGGGTGTTTTTGATTAGGATATTTTCAGAAAGAAGTATCTAGGAGGGAACCTGATCGTGCAGAGGTTTCACAGATCTGTGTGAAGACCCCATCCCGAGGGAAATTCATCTGCCCGTGTGAGTACCCTTTTCTGTTTTGTAACAGTATACAAAATTATTTAACAAGCATCTGTAGGACTGTGTCAAACTTGCATCAAAGGATAGCTTTATGTATACGCATGTAACATTTATAAGCTAAAATGGGGGACCTCTGTGTAAATAAGATGGTTCAGCAGTTTTCTGGATAGCATTGCAACAATCACAAAACTAATTATTTATACTTTGTCATGAATTAGAAAGAATAAAAATATAGCAGAAAAAGGAATACACATACCTATAGTTCAACCCCCCTCAGCTCTGTGTAGTATCAAGGAGAAGGCTGAAATGAAATGTGTGTGTGTGATATTTATAATGTTTTGAAAAAATGACATATTACAATGAAAATACAGAATGTAAAATGATAATGTTTCTCTTTCAAAAATAATTTTAAAGCACACAGTCTTAAAATGTATCTACAGCTTTGCTTAGAGTCGTTGCAAAAAAATACACACTTTGTGTGTGTGTGTGTGTGTGTGTGTCCCTCATTAGACATGTAGAAAAAGCAATGTCTTTTATGTATGTTTAAAATATAGATGGGGGGGTTTGGAGCCTGGTGGCTGTGTGTGTGTGTGTGTATGTGTGTCCATCCCTCATTAGGCACATAGGAAAAGCAATGCCTTTTATGGATGTTTAAAATATAGCTGGAATTTTTGGAGCTCACTGTCCTGTTGGCTGTGTGGTAGGGGTCTTTGTCTGTTAAGACGTGACAAAACATCTGTTGTTCATTTACACAGCCATGGCTACAAAGGCCTATTGATTCTCTTTGGAAACATGTGTGTCTCAAGATTTTTGGATTACAGGGGTCTGTAAAAAAGTAGCTTTATGCTTTTGTTGCAAAATAAATGTCTATAGTTACATTATCAAAAAATTAAAAAAGTCATGTAGTACTAAATAGAAAAATAAATATGTTACAAAGAAAAGACAGAATGTAAAATGATGTTTCTCTTTCAGAATAATTTCAAAGCACACAGTCTTCTTAAAATGTATCTACAATTTTGCTTAGAGTCGGTGCTAAAGAATACACACTTTGTGTGTGCTATGTTTTACCGAATTACTAATTTAAAGGACACAGCTGTTTAAAAAAGACAGAATTTCTGTTTTGACTTTTAAAAACATAACTTAAGCTGGCACTCAACTGCCGTTATTATAAACTGTGCCTCTCTGTGTTTTAAGAGTGATAAAAAAGCATCTGTTTTTAATTAGACTGTGACCAACCTATTAGCAGAAAGGAATTTCTTAATGCCTTCCAGCTGTCACAGGAAGTAAGAAACAAAAGCCTACATTGACTAGCATAGGGTCTTATATATCCCCCTTGGAGAATGGGGTGGTTGGTCTGATGGACAGTACCAGATGTTTTTTCACTACTTGCCCGCGTACTTGGGGGTCTGAGTCATTTTATATAAGCATTTCAAGATACTGGAAGCTCAAGTAGTAGTTGTGGTAGTCTCGCTCTGTCCTTTTGTCTTGAGCTAAAAATTAAAAATATTCAACAATTAGCCATGGAATAGTGGACTCCTGACGAAGAGCTTATCCAAACATTTACTCATTTGGCTAATACACAGTTGAACACTACAGAAGGTGTGTATTTTTTAACTAGAAATAGTAGATGCTGCATGTTTTAGAGTTTAAATTTTGTCTTATAAAAGTTTTAAAAATACTGAAAAGTAGTGATAGGGTGTATTTTCTGTTTTAAACAGCCATGCAGAGAAACCCTGGAGGGAGAGGCTGGCTAATCCCCAGATTACCACTACAGAAGGTGTGTATTTTAACTAGAAATAGTAGATGCTGCAGGTTTTAGAGTTTAAATGTTGTCTTATAAAAGTTTAAAAATACCGAAGTAGTGACAGGGGTTTCTTTTCTGTTTTTAAATAGCCCCACAGACAAACCCGACAGGTGTGAGAGGGAAAAAGAGATCATTACATGAATGTGATGTTTTTCAAAGGCATGCCAGAGTTTCTGCTGGTGTCAGTGACCAGAATACGTATAGCATAACTGAACAAGATATACAGCCATCTACGAGCAGTGGTTCAAGAGTCTCTGCAGTTGTAAATGAACCAAATGTGCCAATAAATATTGTACAGCCATCTAGGAGCAGCAGCAGCACAAGAGTTTCTGCCCAAAGGTTTCAAGAAAGTGACATTGACATGATCAATATTGGGAAAGCCTATATTTTAAAAACAATTGATAGTTTGTTTAATGCCTTGGTAATTGAGGGCAGATTATCTAGTGAGGATTACGATAATCAGCTGCTTAAATCTGAGCTTTTTAAAATTTCAGCTACTTTACTGAACAGTGTGCTTGGTTTATTGCATATTTCTAAATTCTCAATCAAGGAAATGAAAATGATGCTTAGTGCCGCCAATGTATGAAAAGTACAGGGATTGGAGGAAAAAGTGGCCAAAACAAAGAACAAATTACAAAGTGAAAGCACAGAAGCTCTCATAAACTGAGTACAAAGGGTTGCATCACTAACAAAATGAAAAAAATAACAAATGGGGTCAAAAAGAAAAATCTGGTAAAAATAAAACAATCCGTGAAAAGTTGATAAGAAAAGTAAAACATGCCAGGAAAATATTACAGCATAGGTTGTTACAGAATGCTACAAATGGTCTGCAGTCTGAATTAGAAAACCATCATGATGATGATCAGGCTAACAGGCGCCCCTACAGTGTATTTAGAAGCTGTACAGGAATATGAACGCAGTTTAAAAAATTTAATGCTACAGAATTTCATCAAAGATATAAGTTTATAAATCTAGATAAAATAAAATCTTTTACAGAGGCTATTGCTGCAATGCACCAGGCTATAGAAAGTTTGTTAGACAGTGTGAAGAGAAAACACAATATGGGGATTTTATACAGGTAAGATTAAATGCTGCTTCTTTGAATCACCCTTGTTCTCAAGAAAGACAAGACCAAATGAACTAAATGCTGCAACCTTCTTAGATCAGATAGCTGATATGCTACAGAGCAATACTGAAGTAATTACTGATTCCTCTATACATCTTGTGGTAACGACCATCAGAAACCACCAGGGGTCGGGGTGGGGAGACGGACACTGAGCTCCATCTTGTATAGCAGGATTTTACAAAAAAGAGACGATACCTGATTGATTTAAATAACAGAGACAATAGTTTGTGTTTGGGTGGCTCCATTCTCGACTCTTAAATCCACATATGAGTGACAGTCAGTTGTTGAACAAGGCTAAAATATTGTATGCTGAGCTAGGTTTGTCAGACCAAAGCCCTGTCACTTTTAGTGATGTGTCACAGTTTGAACTCTTTTTAGGAGTCAAAATTAAGATTTTATATCACAATGAAGGAAACTGGCAAACATTTTCAACAGGTCCAGAAAGATTTCCTAAAACACTGTTTGTATTATTACATGAAAACATTTTTATGGCATCACTAATGTAAAAAATTCATAGGCGCCGGTACCTCTGCGAATATTGTGATGTAGCCTACAGCCATAAGGAAATCAATATCTCTGACAACAGTGCAAAGTTTGTTTAATCCGTGTTGTCTCGAAAAGGAAATTGGCACAGTATCTTGTCACAAATGTAAGAAGATTTGTAGGTCTTCAGCGTGCCTAGAAAAGACATTTAGCTAGAGCTGATGGTGATACAGGGTCTTGTAAATCCATGAAACTGTGTGAACAATGTTTTTTTTACAAGGGATCTCATACATGTAAATTGATTCAGTGTAGCAGATGTGATTCTTTCATGACAGCAGACAAGCATCTGTGTTACATGTCACCACTCACAGATGTAAAAAGCACTGAGAAATATATAGTGTTTGATTTTGAAGCCACACAAGAAACGGGGGTGCACATACCAAATTTTGTGTATGCTAAGCAATTAGATGGGAAGAGGTCCTGGGAATTCGAAGGTGAAGATTGCATAAAAGATTTTGTTGGACATTTTATTGATGCCCCATTTAGACACTACACATTTATAGCACACAATGCCAAAGGCTATGACAGTTACTTTATCATTAGCCAGCTAGTCCAGGAAAGAATTGATATTAAATTGCTCACACAAGGAGGAAAAGTACTCTGTGTCACAGTGACATCCCTACACATCAGATTTATTGACAGCCATTGTTTTCTTCCTTTAAACTAGCAAAATCCCTGCAGCCCTTGGATTTGAGACTGAGATTGCTAAAGGTTACTTCCCCCAATTTTTTAACACCAAGGCTAATGAAAATTATGTAGGCCCCCTGCCCGATGCTCAGTTTTATGGTTCTGAATATATGTTGCCTGCAGAAAAGCAAGAGTTTTTGCAATGGTACCTAGCTAACAGACATAGAGAATTTAATCTGAAAAGAGAGCTTCGCTACTATTGTCAGTTAGATGTTGAAATTCTTCGAAAAGCCTGTGTCAGATTTAGAAATGAAGTACTGGAGATGACTACGAAAAGTATTTTAAAACAGTCAGACGGTGATACAGTGGAGTATGAAACAGTATCCTTAGACCCCTTCCAGTACGTCACCATAGCCTCAATTTCTATGGCTATGTACAGATTTCTGTTCTTGAAAGAATGCACTGTTGCTGTTCTCCCCCCAGACAACTACCACAGACAATTGAAGAGGTACTCCACACCTGCTATTCAGTGGCTTATGTACATATCTGAGAAAGAAAACATTTCTATTCAGCATGCGCTAAGGTGGTGAATTTAAGGTGGTCCAGATTTTGGATGGCTATTCAGTCATAAATGGAATACCCACAGCATTTGAATTTAATGGTTGTTTTTTTCATGGTTGCAACATCTGTTACTGTGAGAAAGATAGAAACCACATGACAGGGACTAGTTTTGGACAGTTATTCAATAGGACCATGCACAAATTTCATTTTCTACAAAGACAGGGTTTTGCAGTTAGAGTATTGTGGGAACATGAATGGAAAGCAATGCTGACCACAGATCAGGGTTTGAATAATTTCTTGAGGGACAGGCAGCTACCACAGCCACTCGAACCTAGGCAGTCACTGTTTGGGGGGAGAACAAATGCCATTTGTCTGTACTATAAGACACAGCCTGATGAGAAAATACACTATTATGATTTTACCAGCCTCTACCCTTTTGTTAATAAAACCAAACAGTATCCTGTCGGTCATCCTGACATCATTTATGACAATTTTGATGACCTCACTCAGTACTTTGGTTTGGCAAAAGTAAAAGTCTTACCCCCTAGAGGTCTTTTCTTTCCAGTGCTGCCATCCAGGATTGGTAAAAAGCTTGTGTTTACATTATGTCGTGCATGCGCTGAAAATAGACTTCAAACAACATCATGCGCACATGATGATGAGCAACGGTCACTTACAGGTACCCTACTGTACCGTAGAAACTAAACCTGGCACTGGAAAAAGGCTACAAAATCATTAACATTTATGAAGTTTGGCATTTTAAAGAGTCATGCATAGAGCTTTTGCAGATTACATCAAGCTGCATCTAAAAGGCAAGCAAGAGGCATCTGGTTTCCTTCATGGGTCAAAACTGAAGAGGATAAAGTCAGGTACATACAACAGTATTTTGAAAGGGAAAATGTACATTTGAACCCTGCAGACATAGCTGTTAACCCTGCAAGGAGACAGATATCTAAACTGTTTTTAAATTCTCTTTGGGGCAAATTTGGGCACAGAGCTAATTTACCGACAACGAGCATAGTAACAGACCCACAGAAATTATTTCAATATGTTTTGTCCCGTACCATGAAATCTCATCGTGCTTTTTCATCGATGATGAAACAGCATGCTTAAGCTGGAAATATACCAGTGATCATTACACAAATTCCAATAATATCAACATATTTATAGCTAGTTTTACAACAGCATATGCCAGAGTCGAACTCTACAACCTGCTAGATAGGTTACAGGACAGGTGCCTTTACCACTACACAGACTCTGTCATTTTTGTGTCCAGACTGGGTGACTGGGCCCCACCTCTGGGCGATTATTTAGGGGAGCTGACCAGTGAAGTTCCTGCTGATGAACACATTACAGAGTTCATTTCTGCAGGCCCAAAAACTTACGGTTACAGGCTGTCCAGTGGTGAGGTTGTTCTTAGAGTGAAAGGGTTTACCCTTAATGTAGCCAGCAGTAAACACATTAATTTTGAAAGTCTGAAGGACCTGGTCTTTGACTATACGGTGTCACAGATCTCTAAAGAAATTACCGTGAGTCAACCCAGCATTGTTAGGAATAAAAAGCAGTGGTCCCTTGAAACAAAAACGCTGTCCAAGACCCAGAGAGTAGTTTATGACAAGTCGATGTTTACAAGACAATTTTAAAACACTTCCTTACAGATACTGATTGTGAAAAATGGATATCAGGTTGCAGCATCCCTTTACTTGTCTGTTGGCTGGCCTCTAATAGTGGGAAGAGCTTCTTTATAAAACAGTTGTTGGAACATGCTGATGCCACTTTATCACACAAGCCTGAAAATATTGTCTGGTTCTACAGCTGTTGGCAACCTTTGTATAATGAATTGCTGTTAAAGTTCCCCAGATTAAATTTGTGGAGGGCTACCGATGTCACTAGCTGACAATGATCTCTTACCCCCTGGAAGGTAAATTTTGTCGTTATAGATGATTTGATGGACTCTGCCTGTCAAAATAGTGAAGTGGAATATGGGTTTACCAAGTACAGTCATCATAAACAATTGACAATATTTTTAATTGTCCAGAATGTGTTCTGTCAAGGTAAAAAAAGCAGGACCATCACACTAAATGCCAAATACATGATTTTGTTTAAAAACCCCAGAGACAAGCTTCAGATCAAACAACACTAGCTAGACAAATGTATCCTGGTCAGACAAAATTTTTCTTAGAAGCTTTTGAAGATGCCACAAGAAAGCCTCATGGCTATTTACTGGTTGATTTAAGATCCAATACACCAGACGAATATAGACATGCAGTGGGTGTTTCCCTTGACTGGCCTGTGGCATATGTCATGAAAAAAACACATTCTGCTTCTAAAAATATTTGATACTGTATTGTCATTATGTCAAAAAGACTGCAGAGAAATCTGTCTGTTTTAAAGTTACTAGTAAAAGGGCCTCCGAGCTTAAGAAAAGCTATTTTATGTTCAGCCTCTGATGATCTGATATCAGCTATAGCTGAGATAGCCTTAAACACTCTCAGAGGAAATATTCCACTGTCAGCAAAGCAGTTAGGTGTACTGAAAAAAAAACGGAGAGTCATTAAAACTTTAAGCGATAAACAAATAACCTTAAAAAGGAAAAAGAAAATAGTTAATCAGACTGGTGGCTTTATAGGAACGCTGCTAGGAATTGCCATCCCTTTGATCACAGGCCTGCTGGCTAACAGATAATGGATTTTACACAGAAAATGTATTTGGTACCTCAGCAACAGATGGATCACATTAAAACTAATTACCCTGATCAGGATATGAGAACAGTTGCAACTAACAGTTTGGACACTGACATGAGAGCTATACTGTCCCGGACTGATTTATCAGACTATGACAAAGCCAAAATGTACTCTGCTGTGTTACAGCGCTATCTGACTTTGGTAAGACAAGGAGAACAAGCTAAAACCAGTTTGACATTACTCATGCCTGAAAATGAATCAATGTCTGACCCCCCCTGCGGTCATGGCAAAGACAGCTTCTGTACCTAGTACTATGGAAAAAGACATTTTAAGTAGTGTTTCTCATCGGTCTAAAACCAATGCTGAACTTTTGTTAAAGCATATGGCCAAGAACAAGGATATTGTGTTTTGGAGTGATAAGGGTGAATTAATGTATAAAGGCACTGTTGTTTCTGGGTCTCACATGGTCGATTTAGTAAGAGCAGCTACAGCCACTCACGCAATCCCTGACCACAGAAAGCCAAAGGGCTGGGATGTTTTTGTCAAAGCAATGGCTGAGTCTAACATACCCACTCTCAGTGTTTGCTCACTCAGCAAACAGGAGCTATGTGGAAAGGCTGAAATGGTAGCTGGTGCAAAACAGCCACAGCCATCTCCAGTTAGCCAATGGTCAGTGACGCCAAAGACAAAAGTCTTTAAGAAACCTGTGTGGCTCACTATGTAAACTTAAAATGCAATCTCTATGTATGAATGTTAGATACCTCAGTGACTGCTGTGTACAGCATATGTTGAACATTTTACCTCATATTAAATATGTAATCCTACCTCAGTGACTGCTGTGTACAACCTATGTTAGCCATTTACCTCATACTGAATATGTAATCCTGTTTTTACAAAAAGTGTTTATATTGATGCATGTTAGCCTACTCTCATAGTTAAATATGTTAACATGTTTTTTAGAAAGATGTGCTTATAATTCGAACCTCAGGGCTATGGCGTATATAGTGTGCATTTTTAACAGGAGATGCTTTTTGTTTTATTATATCATATCTATGATGTCACCACTGATGCTTGTTGTATTTTATTGCCAGTTTATTTACAATAAATGCCTTTGTATTTTATATATTTGTCATTATTGAAGACATTGCATATCTTATCCATGATGTTACCACTGATTTTTGTTGTATTTTATTGGCAGTTTTTTTACGATAAATGCCTTTGTATTTTATATCATTATTGAAGACATTGCATATCTTATCCATGATGTTACCACTGATGTATGTTGTATTTTATTGGCTGTTTTTTTACAATAAACACCTTTATATTTTATATATTTTTGTCATTATTGAAGACATTGCATATCTGAAAACGTTAAACACAGCCCCCCCCCACAGTTTAAACACAGCAAACAGAGACACACAATTATGAGTGTTTATATATGATTTTTATAAGTGACTGGTTTTGAATAAAATTACAAGCTGCTGCATATTTTAAATTCATTACAAGACAAACAAGTCTGAACATGTTGCCACCTCACTGATACGTGTCCTGACATGTTTAGATGTCTGGAAAAGTGACGTACAAAACTAGTTACCATGGCATCATTTTTCAGCAAATCATTAGAGTACATTTTTAAAATCTGATCATAAGAAAGTCCTTTGCATCTGTGGTGTAAGAAAAATATGCAGTGAAATCCACAGGTGGTAGAAAAGGTATCTTGTAACTGTGTGTTTTGGTACAAAATGTTGTTTGCATTTCTGTTTAAAAAAAACCCAATAGTTTGTGCATGATTGTCAGGATGAAAACCGTAGCTGTCGAAGAACTCCGCAGTCCATTTTCTGAAATGTATATGGCTAACCAGTGCTGTCCAGGGAGGTCATGGGGTCGTATTGATGACTAGTGCTGCGGAAGGTTTCTCAGTCTCCTTGGGTAGCAGATCACAGGAAACACGCCCAAAAAGCAGTCACGGATGTGGGTGTCACTGGTTACAATTTTTTCCAGCTGCTTTGTGTTCATTTTATGGTTTATCACATATAATCAAAATGACATTTCTTCTCTGGTTTATCTCAATGACATTATCAAACACTGCATAGATAATGAAATTAACTGTTTGTGAAGGGCTTCTGCAAATCTGATCTCAGCTCTGAGGTTCCCAGTTTTAATTAAAGAATAATGATCAGCACATTCTTGGTCCGGAGTGAGATCAAAGGCAAACAGGAGTGTACCTTGGGTAAATTCCTGATGGTTAACTAAAAGCGTCGATCTTTCATAGATTTCACCGCTAGTACTAGATTAAAATATTCTCTCACAGCATTCCCATTTCTAAAATCTGGCTGCAGAGGTTTAGCGGGAATTTGTTCACCGTCCAGATTCAGAGCCACAAAATTAATGTTATAATGTTTAACGTTAAAGGGGTTTCTAGTGTAGGAACCACTAAAAGCATCATTGTCAACAAATCCCATGACCATCATTTTTGGTAACTGTCCCAAAAACAAATTATCTTGGTTGCAGACCCTGCTGCCTGCAGGGAGGCTGAACACTTTCATACCCACTCTGTCTATAGGGTATTTAGCGTTGGAGGTGAGCAGGGCTTCTGAGTGTCCCAGACGGACTCCGGTGGTCACTTTAACCCTTTTGAAAAACAGAGAGGCGGCCATGACTTTTAGCTTATAAGGCTCAGCATCTCCACTCATCAGGCAAAAGCTGTCCCTGTTACGTGTCAGTTTAATTTTAATATCCACGCCATTCAGCATCAGTTTCTCTTGAAAAACAAGTCTGTGCAAGTGTCCCAGCAGTTCTACCCTCTACTGAGATGTGTGAAGGAGTCTTTTATTAAAACCTACATTATCACCATCTCTGTTCAGATTTCATGTTTCCTGGGGTGTCTTTTGTAAAATAACCCTCACGGTAAATTGTGTAGAAAGGGTTTCTTCACTGAAGTTCAGCACAGATTCTATGACAGCCCTGTAGGGGTAACAGTTATTGCCTGACTGATGAGCCGATCACCGACAGTCACATCCAGCTGACTGAAATGGTTGCCACTGGGTAGTTTATAAGGCACA
The DNA here is from genome assembly GCA_016271365.2 of Neoceratodus forsteri. Lineage (NCBI taxonomy): Eukaryota > Metazoa > Chordata > Ceratodontiformes > Ceratodontidae > Neoceratodus > Neoceratodus forsteri. Next base: position 542,588,578 of record CM028137.1, on the reverse strand, counting down.
CTTTGGCCGCTGCAGGTATATCACTACCATCCGCTTCCAGTGATTTTGCAAACCAGGTAAAGAAGTGTGTTGTTTAGATCCAAATAGTCTTCACCAGTCCTGCTATATAAAATTCAATCGGTGAGTTTTCTGAAAGGGCAGCCAGAGGGGGTATCTCTACATAAATGCTTTTTCAATGCTTGTCTGTGTGGGAGAAACGGCAAACAAGTCAAGTTCTGATTTGTGCATTCTTCAGAACCACAGTGCACGAAAGCCATGTTTTTAGAACAGGTCTCTGCTTTTTCACGCCCCTCAAGATCCTTTTACCTTTGAGCGCTTTCTTTATGTGAAGTTTGCATTTTGAAACACCTCTTTAAAGTAGTCAGTCAAGGAGTAGCTTAAGGTACTCTGCTCTTCTCTTTACCTCTCTTGAATACAATCAGCCCTGAGCCACCCTGAGTAGGCTTATCACCCCTGACATCTTTTGAGCGACAGCACTAGTCACATGCCCCACAACATCCTTTGCAACATTTTAGCAGCTGTCTGTAGATGTGGTTTTGCAATTTCAAACCCCTTCTTAAAAATGGAACTGCTTTTCTGAACAGACTATGAAATATCCTCCTATACCAGAACCATACATAGTAGAAGTCCATGAAAGCCTGGCAGACTGTATCCTGCCTGTGCCTTGTAATAGCTTCTGTACAAGGCAGGGTCCCCATAATGTCGAACAATCACCATCCTTGTTTAAATTTTAGAGCACTCTCTGGGGGCGAAAATGCAACTTCACGATCACCTTTCCAAATCGAAATGGTACAGGTTCATTTTGATCATTCTTTATTTCAATAGTGACTGTATCGATCTGATGTTTACTGACTGTTTGATAATGGGGTTTATCATAGGTCACGGTCACTATCTCATTGTCTTGGCCCTGACGGTACACATCTCAGCAAAGGCACTAGACTGTCACCCACTATTTCATGTGATAATGTCAGTGTATATATATAATGTAAAGCCCCATTAATATCTGGAGGGTTCTTTGCTAGATTCTTTCCTACACCTACCTCGAGTCTGCTAAAACCCAAAAGGTACTGTAACTGCCCATGCATAAACAAAATACATTTGATGTCACTGTCAACACTTATTTCTCTCCCGACGGTTTGTTATTCCAAAACCACTGGCAGTTCATTTACTTAAAATATGCTTTTATTAATTTGAGCAATAACACCAGCCATGTTAGGATAATAGCCCGATGGGATTTTAAATGCTGCTGACTCAGTAAAGGGTCCAGTTGGTGGTGTTTTACTGTGGGCTATGTTTAGAGGCTGATAGAGCATACTGAACCTGTTTTTCTGTGCAGGCACATTGTCCCAGGTATAAGGGTACTGAATTTCTAAAGCCCACTTCCCATTCACCAGGTAGTTCAAGCGTTTGTGGTAACTTTACAGTAAAAGTGGATATAGTATTGTTGGGGAAAATGTTGTGCGATGCATTGCTGGGCAATGTGATATAAAATCCATTTTTGAGCATATTAAGCCTTATCTGCTTCTAATGTACCGAACCTGTGTTGCCTCAACCCAGCTATTAAATTTATCGGGCCACCCTCTCCACTTTACCAGATACCAAGTTTTTCTGCCACGCTTTTTCTCCTTCAGGATTTTCTGCACCCTGTACACACGGTCCTCATCAGGTTCAATTTTTTGCAGCTCCTCTACATAAAAAGTACCTTTAATGTCTTCCCCCTGATAGTCTTTTAGCTTATAGGTGGGCCTCTGTGTCTTTAAGACCTCCATCACAATAAATATCTCATCTGTGTACGCCTGTTCATATCCCTTTTCAAACACCCTTTAGCTTAGATAGTCTCATGTGATCATCTTTCTGAAGGGTACCTTTTGTTTTTACCAAGAACAGAATTACTCAGATAGGATCTTCCATATACCCAGGGCATTGAAGGGTTAACATCCACAGGTCTGTGTTTAATGCTTCTGTGATAAGTATGGTTATAGCTGTGCACCAGGTCTGACAACACATCTGTATATTTCAAGTATTCTGGGTTGTAAGTAACGCCACATGCGTGACTTCAGTGTCCTATTAAATCTTTCTAAAATGCTGGCTTTAACTTCATTATTCATCACAAAATGGTGTATTTTATTTTGTTTTAATAGGTTCTTTAAGGAAGCATTTAGAAACTCTTTACCCAGATCAGTCTGCAACTTCTGAGGTGTCGTCCACTTTTAAAAAATAGTTTTAAAGGCTTAAGCCACTGCCTTGCCTGATTTGTCTTAAAGTCACTACCCAGGCATACTTGGACAGCACATCGATGCACGTCAGTATGTATTAAACCCATTATTGTACTTTGCATATTGACTCATATCCACTAAATCAGCTTGCCATTGTCTGTCTATGTCAGAAACAATGACAGGATTTCTCTTAAATCGGACTCTGGCTGCTTTGTGTAATGAATAGGCCCTGCTTCGTAAGCCATTCTGCAACACCTTTCCTGGTGACCTCTTTATCAAGTTTTTGCAGCGTTATACAGCTGAGTCACCCTTGAAATTACCCACTTTTTTGCATTAAATATATATTCTGGAACAGGTGATCATTCATCTCCTTTCGTCAACACCTCGACACATCTGCTAGCTAGCAAAACTCTTGTCACCAGTAAAATAAAGTATGTGCTCTTTTGTTCTTTTAAAACACTATGACAACCACAAAGTGCAATGCATGATTATATTTTATTTATAAATACACACGTCATAACAGTATTTGAATATTTACTTTATAATACATCAACTAATGCATATAGGTTCTATATACAAAAGGCATAACACATGTTAAGCATGCAACAGATTATATAATAATTTTGTTTTCTACTTTCAATTTTTACATGCTTCACAATACCCCGAAACAGCAACTTTGAGCTGCATGTTTTACACAAGCATTGGCATCGTCCACTTCCCTTAGTGATGAGGTATGCACAATACATACACACATATGCCATACATCACTCAAAATAACAAGGCTGATTTTGAAGACATTCTGTTACATCTAAATGATGTTCACCTTGCATACTGCTCTACGGGTTACTGTTTTCCATTACGCCAACATAGAGTCTCCATACAAGGTGGCAACTCTTTAATCAGAGTCAGTGTTTTCTGCCAGTGAAGCAGCAGCATCTTTCAGAGCAGACATTTAATGCAGGCTGCTTTCCAAAGTATATAGGTTCCTTTAAAATGTCCTTTATCACACGGTACATTGTAGACATCAAGACTGTCTGGAATATTGGGAGCATGCCAGTACATTCCATCTGAAAGTACATTATAATACACTATTTAGGAAAAGCATATGCTAAATCTGGTTTATGAAACACAACAAAAGCGATAAAAGAAGCAAAATTTATGATGTCAGACTCAGACCTCCCGTTCTGCAAACTAAACACTAAAAAGTCAACAGCAGTACAGATAAAACCACAAAAGTGTATTACATCATAAGGGTTATGCATAAACTCTATAGCAATTTTAAACATTGCTTCTCAAGAGTAGCCCCTCATCCTTAAAATAATCCACAGTTTTCTTTTGGGGTCCTCTGGGAGACCATCAAAAGACCTTGGCATGTCTCTAAAAGTACAGACGGTGCTTGTCCTGTAGGTAGATTTAAACCAGGTTGTTTAGCTTTGTGTCTGACTAGTTGGTAAATAAGCCTCTGGATGCACTGACAGGGTGTTTCCCATCGTTGTATACTCTGGAAAAACATACATTTAGTAAGTTGTAAAAGCCAGGGTAACAATATGAACAATATTAAAATGGTAACAAGTAACAGTTTTGGGGTGGGGGTGGGGGAATGTTTTTAACAATGAAAACGGTGTTCCTGAATTTCTTATACAATTTTTTAAAGGGTCCTTTTTGACCAGTGGATCATTTCAGCAAGCAGAGAAGCCAGGTTAACAACACGCACAATATCACAAGGTTTTTTTTTTTTTGTAGCACACACACATGGCTATGACGACTATGATATAAAGTCCACAAAGACATTCATCAACTTCCATGAATATATCGGCAATCACTTTAACATTTTCTACAAGTGGTAACACAGATTCATTTATATATTTATCTGTATCCTCCCATACTTCTGAAGGGCAAACATCATCAGTTCATAGGCTGCCTGTATCTCACAAAGGCAAATGTCATATTGAGGCGAACCAAACAGTGATGGATGACAGTAATGGCTTAGGATCAGATACATAAACCTTTGATTCTCCTGTACTTGCATCCCGATGATTATCTGTAAAATAAAATATGACACATTTTGGTACTGAAATGTTTCCATGTAGTAATTTGGGGAGGGTGGGGCAGGGTGGGGTAATTTTTTTACAATATAAACAGTGTTCCTGAATTTCTTTTTAGAAATTTTTTAAAGGAGCCTTTGCTGACCAGACGGCAGGCATCTTTTTTAATTTCACCGTCTGTCTGCTGTAACATTTGCATAACTAACCACATGGGGTCATCGGATTTTCTCACATCATTTAAAACATGACTTATAGTTTCCAGGGTACAATTGGTCATATTTAACCCCTGATGCTTCATAGCGATTGTCAAGATCACGGGCATGAGCTGCCCATATATATGGCTTCAGAAACATTTCTGTATGCTTCTTTAGACCTTAAGTCATCAAGGACACATGAATGGTTTTTCTGACTCGGATCATCTATCTCACACCCAGGACAGGAATCGACCAATTCACAATGTATTACCCTCTGTATCACTGAAGCAATTGCGCCACGGATGGTATGATACATAACCTACTTACAATACATATCGTTGTCAGTTTTGGGGAGTTTACTACTAAGGTCTGGTTTTTCACGTGAGGTCCCCTGTCTAATCTCAGTAGAAGAAGAGGGTTGTGTAGTGATCACAGCCTGTTCTGTGACATTTTGAAACATTCTATCGCTTCTGTATTTCTAACATACTGGTTCTCACACATCTCATTAACAACCACATTTGTATCTTTCACACAGCAAAGACAGTCGAGCAGTAGATTTGTGGAAAGTCGAGAATCCATGCTGTCCGAATATGACTGCTGCTCCATCGCAAATCCTTCAGTCTATTAAAGTAAAACAAAAAACAGCATTGGTCCTCTGACTCATTATAGGTAAGATTTAGTTCTACTGCTAACTCATCTCTCTCAGTTACACCATGTCACCACTCACATTTTTTTAAATGTTAAACTGCATTTACCTCATCAAGGCAACTCTTTTCTTCATTTTTCTCATCTTTCTTTTCTTAGCCTGGGCCTGACTGCTTGTGGCTGCATTATCATCATCACCCTCTTGGTCAGAGTCCCCTCTTGGCTCTGTCTTGCATTTCTTTTCACAACTTTCTCTGATGCTTTTTTTGGCAGTGTCTCACTGACCATCATCTCTGGCTCCCCCTTCTTGTTACTCTCTGTTTTTGGTTTCATAGTAACTTCTTTTTCTGCATCAGATTCACACCCCAGCAACTCTTCAAGGTCTTGCAGTGGTGTCTCTTCAGAAGGACAGTCAGGTTTAGGATTTTCTGATTCATCAAACTGTTCAGCGAGTTTTTTTATGTCAGACACTCTTCCACTCAACAAGACTTGTGTGGACTCGTTTTACACACCTCACATAGTACACATATGTTGGCTTGGGTTGGGGGCCCGCAGCTATCTTCTTGCTTGGCTTTTCATCTCCAGACTTTTCATTAGGCGGTGTACAATCTGTGTTACAGGAGGTTAAATTTTCATTCGGTGGTATGACAATCTGACCTGTTACAGGGATGTTGAAATGAGAAGCGCTTGCCATCTTCTTGCTTGATGTTTTTGATAATCTGCTCCAAGTCTATAAAACAGAATCTGAGAAATCTCTCAAAATCTGTGCCTTCTGGCTTCAAATGCAGGGTTTATATAACGCTTAGCAAGATGGAATGCCCCTTGGTAAAACCATCACCACACCCCATCATACTATACATGGTAACGTGTCAGAGGTACATCTATTGTAGCCCCCACCCCCCTTTTTCAAAACATTATAAATATCACACACACACATTTCATTTCAGCCTTCTTCTTGATACTACACAGAGCTGAGGGGGGTTGAACTATAGGTATGTGTATTCCTTTTTTCTGATATATTTTTATTCTTTCTACTTCATGACAAAAGTATAATTAGTTTTTTGCGATTATTGCAATGCTATCCAGAGAAAACTGCTGAACCATCTTATTTACACAGAGGTCCCCCCATTTTAGCTTATAAATGTTACATGCGTATACATAAAGCTATCCTTTTGATGCAAGTTTGACACAGTCCTACAGATGCTTGTTAAATAATTTTGTATACTGTTACAAAAACAGAAAAAGGGGTACTCACACAGGCAAATGAATTTCCCTCGGGTGGGAGTCTCCACACAGATCTGTGAAACCTCTGCACGATCAGGTTCCTCCTAGATACTTCTTTCTGAAAATATCCTAATCAAAAACACCCACATGTTCCTGCAGTTATACACCAGGCCTACAGGGGCACATACCACTACATAAACACTAACTGATTTTTGGGGTGGAGGAGCACGGTGGTGAAGAGGACAGGGGGGTTTGAGCCAGGATGGTGGGTGCAGGAGAAGGGGGACAGGGTTTAGCCAGGCCGGTGGGGGTGCAGGAGAAAGGAGGGATGCAGGAGTTCAAGCTAGCATGGTGGGCTCGGGTTCCAGCCAGGATGGTCTGGCAGGGATCGAGGAGGTACGAGAAGGATGGGGCGGGGACAGGGGTTCAAGCCAGGCTGGTCTGGCAGGGTTTGAGAGGTACGAATGAAGGGGCGAAGACGCTTACAAAATGGTGGTGTTAGGTCATTTCCTGCGCAAGGGGCCGGACACGGGTTCGAACGCGTATCATTTCTGCCAGAAGGGGGCAGGGCTAGCACAATTTAGGGAGGGACTTCCGGTTTAACAAGGGGTGATTCTGATTGGTCAGTTTTAGGCCACGCCCACCTGTCAAATGACGTGGCACATGCTGATTGGCTGAAATTTAACATTTGACGAGATATATGAACTTATACTACTAGGGGGGTTAGGGGTTCAACCCTAATGTCTCATTTCCTGACTTTTTTTGCTTTAACCCTAAATGAAGCATTAACACAGTTTTTTTGCATAGAATTTCCTTACTTTTTGGAAAAATATAATCTGAGTAGACAAAAACAATGTATTGGTGTGAGTGCGATGTCCAGTTCCCACCAAGTTGCCAATTTTTGCACAACAATATGTATCCTGGCCCACGCTCCCACTTATAAAAAGCTACAGAGCCATGCAGCAGCACTATAGGGCACCAAACCCCTGTAACAGTAATTTGTGTATATCTTGGGAACCGTAAGAGCTTGAAAAAAAATTATAGCATCACTGTAATCGCAAAAGACTGTACCCATATCTCGCATCGTTTCCGAGATATGGGAACCAAAATGCATTGGACAGGCACTCTTTCAAGCCTTGTGACAGTAATTTCACAATATCTCATGAACCATGCAACGTCCGAACAAAGTTCCACCGCAGGTTTGCTGTACAATTTCAAATCTTTTTCCAGTGGCTAGCTCACCTGTAGGTGCATTGAACGGGTCCAAAGTTGTTAACATGCAAAATTTTGACTTTAACATAGAAGTGACATCTCAACCCTAAATATAGTGGTGCGACTGCACCACTATACTATACTATACATACATACAGTATATATTTACATATATATATATATATATATATATATATATATATATATATATATATAAAATCACAGCTGGTAAATCATAGAAGGGTGTCCTGATAGAAAACAGTGCACAACCCAGTAATGGCATACCAGGCAATATCTACATATCTACAACAGGAGCGAAGCTCCTGGGAGGGTCTCATTGACAATGCCGGAGCAAACAGAAACGGAAATTATGGTAGGTATGAAAACATTTCTTCTTTCTGTAACACTTCACATTGTCAATGGGTGATCAGAACAGATGGGTTCTAAGAAGCAGTACCCATTAAGCAACTGGGTGGGAGAGAATATTGTCCCAGATGCAAACTGCAAAAAGGAAAAAAAAAGGGAAATAGAGTTTACAGTACCTGCCAACTGCTGCCTGCAAAACTCTGCAACCAAAGGCCTGATCAGTGGAGCTTTGAACATCCAGTCTGTAATTTTTGGTGAATGTGTAGAAGGAGGACCACGTGGCTGCCTTGCACGATTCTAAGTCAGATGCATCACTTTTCTCCATCTAAGAGGTGATCATAGCTCTGGTGGAATGAACCTTGTTGAGAGTCAGTGCCCTCTTCCTTACCAGGAGATGGCCAAAAACATCCCCTTGAGGGAATGGTTGAGAACTATATTACGTAACATAAAGCCAGAAACTGAAGAACCCAAGCATCTGACATTATCTGTGCCCATTCTGCATAAAAAGTATATATAGTCCTCCACCAAGGGAAGGGAGGCAGAGATGGGCCTGCCTACCCTCACTGTAAGGTGCAACCTCTTTGTCCTGGAACCCCATTGCATTTTTGGGCAAGAGTTTCTCTGGCACTATTGCCCTTGAATCCAGAGTAGGATCCTTTACTTCTTTGGTTCCCAAAGTTCCAAAAGGGACAACCCCCCCCAGTACTGCCTCTGTCAGCCTCCTCCTTGAATTTTTGAAGTTGAGCTGTCCAACTACTGTTGATTTAAAACTGGGAGGTGGCCTGTTTTATCCTGGATACCCTTCAAAATGTCACCCAGGCCCAAACCACAAAGGCTAAGTTAATCAATTTGGTCATGGATGCCTCATCCACAACCCAGTGCATTAGCCATGCTCCTTGTATGGCAGATACAATATTATAAGTGGAGTGAACTGACATATGTAAGTTCTCCATCATGGCATCTCCTAGGAAGGTGGAGGCCATGGATACCATCTGTAAAATTCTCACCCCCTCAGAATCCAGTGAGAAAAGCTATTCAGCATTGTCACCAAGTTTAAAACTCTGCCAACATTAAAGGAGGCATAGGAGGTGTGGATGTTCACTCCATTGGAAGTGAAGTCTGTTCTGCAAGAAGCATCCACTAGCTTGGTGTGCATATCCACTAAGGCCAAAGACCCTTCAATTGGGATAGTCATGCATCTTATGGAATTATGCACAGCCTTATCAGCCAGGGAAGGAGATTCCCACTTGTGGGTATTTTCTTCCACAAAGGAGAAACACTGCAGCTTGAGTTTTTGCAGATATTTCCATTGGTCAGCACCTGCCCATTCTTGCTCAGTAATCTGGTCACAGTGAATAAAGTTTGGAAAACACTTTGTAGCAGAGGAGGATGTGGACAAGATAGAATTCACATCTAAGGCCTCCATGGGTTGCACTTCCTTCAGCTGTAATGTCCTATAAATCTCAGTTATTAGAATGCACATGGATTTGGTATCAGACAGGGAAGGGATAGGAATCCACTCCTTTGGTTCTGTCCACTCCCCTTCCTCCACCTCATCAGAGGGCTCATCCTCCTCATCATCAAGTAAAATCTTAGGGTCAGGTTTTCACCCAAGATCCCTGACATCCATCTCTTGGTGCTCAGTATGGTCAAGGTTAGGGTCTGCCTGCAGATCCATAATAGCAGACTTGTCCACCCCAGTGCTCCAGGACATGCCTGTGTGTGTCCTCCTGACCTGAGGGTCCCAGCTTGAGTTTGAGTGTGTTGAACAGGATGTCCTGTGGAACATCAGGGCTCAAAAGCTCACCTAAGAGCAACAACAAAGATTTATGCAATTCTGCTTTGCCACTGCCAGTCGGTACACCAGGTGCATCCCTCCCAGTTTGGGGTTCTGACTGGGAAGACCTGTAAGAGGAATATTAGCTTGAGTAACACAATGGGGCAATAGGAACCAATAGGTGGAGAATGTTGCATTACCCTGCTGCAGGTCTTACATCATTCAAACACTAGATGTCTCTGATAAATCATGGTGCTAATATAATATGCCAATAAATGTCCAAGACAAAAAAATAAAACTAAGGAAAACTGTCTGGAGTTGTCTTTTTTTTCAATATCTGAAAATTAGGGAGTGCTGCCATGATCACTTCTTCCCTATATGAGAGCAAAGACAACCATAAATGTTGCTACCAGTCTATAAGGCCAAAAGTCTGAAGTAGTAGTGATCATACTCAGCAAACAGTGCTGAGCTAACATAAAAATACAGCACCATGCTATCACTTGTAAAAGTGCTGGTGTGTGTACGCTCATGTGAAGGTACATGTGCACAATGTCACAATGCCGCACGTGAAGTCAGCACATTGGGAGGGCACACACCTAAGTTCAGAAGTGCAAAACAGATGTGCTGAGGCTTTAGCAGTCTCTACCAGGAAACTACAGCATTAGCCCAACAGATAGGGTTCAGAAGAAAAATGGTAGTAAGCTGCGCAGCTCAGGAGAGCTGTTACAAACAACCAGAAAATGCTCTGGGAATGCCCCCCCCAAAACAGCCTAAAAGAGTACTAAGAAGGGCTCTGATCCCTTCTCCCTTCTTCCTTTCTTTCTAATACCTTTTTTAAATAAGTACCAAAAGGCACACAAAGTTCTTCCACACAGCCCCTCTCTAGACTGTGAACACTCAAAACACCTGTAACCCCCCCCAAAAAAAAACACTACAGTCACCCTTTCACATTCCTCTGGGTAGGTGGGGGAAGGAACCGATGCAAAGTTAGAAGGTAGAGAGACACAGAAAATGCCCTAAATGCTACAGCCTATCAATAACCCCCAAGAGACAGGGTACTTACCTGAGGCATCATGTCAGGAGGAATTTGAAGACCTGCTAGGAAACAAAACACCCTAGAATAGTGCAGCAGACATGGCCCCCAATCCAAGCACAGACAGGCAGTGGAAGTGGGAAAAACACAGGAAGGTTAACCAATTTGAAAACCCATGTTAACAAGCACAATTTTAAATTTTGTTGTTCTCTCAGTCACCAGGTAGCCCCAACCTGCTATGAAGTATTGCAGCCACAAAGAATAAACACCAAAAGGAAAATATTCTTCTTCAGAGAACTTTCTATGCTGTTTCCCCTTTAGTGGCACAGTAAAGACTGGAGAGTTGCTGTTGTCCGGAATGTTCATTTGCCTAAGATTATATGCTGTTAACAGCCTTGTGCTAGGCCCTTTCTCCCAGTTGGGATGCACATTTACCCACCTGTTCTGATTACCCATTGACAAATGTGGAGTGCTACATAAATACTTTCATTTAATGGTTTTACCAAAGGGACAGCAATCATGTCCACTCCTTCCCTCAACAGGCTAGTAACAATGCCATCCAAACCACCAGATTTAAGTATAATTGATAGTTGTTTCCAGAAGGTTTTATTTTAATCAAGTTAAATCTAAACATAGGCCTCCCTTCTATAGGAGACTCAGAATCTGTATGATCACTGTCTTGATCTATTTTGCAGTTAATACATTAACAGTGGAGACTGAAGTAAACAAAAATGTGTTCATAGCTTTAGCTATATGTTTAGGATGAGAAATCTATTTATTCTCAACTTTTTTTTGTCTTATTTATTTATGCTCCCCTGAGCCCTTGGATAGCCACTCCCTCAGGTCGCCTAGGCCAACAACCACTACATTCCTTCACCATCCACCACCCCCATAAGTGTGGTGACCTGGGTAACCCAATGTATCCCTTCATTGGGAGGCCCCCTCCTCCATGGGGGACAACCAGGAAAGGAGAGTTGCCCATAGGCATTCTGCATATCATGAGCATGGCAGGGATTGGCATGGACACCTCTGGGCTCTTTGGTGAGCGAGGACTGGCTGCCATCATCCAGTCAGCTGAAAGGCTAATTTTCCAGTTTTCTCCTGACCCACTCACCATTGTAATAGTTGTCCAGCTATGGTAGCATCCAGGGGGTTGGGGCATTCAGCAGTGCATAGAGGCCACACACCAAGAATGACAACCACTAGCCACCACCAGGATACAACAAACAGTGGTCCAGGACTTGCCACCCCAGAGGAAAACATCCAAAGGATGCTCTAAACACCCTCCCTGCCAGATTCCTCTCCTGACATTCAGGCTTGGCATATGAATATGGGTCACCAGCATGCCAAGTAATCATCCATCACTCAGTGCCACAAAGTCAGCTATTGTCAACTTTTAGCAAAGACAAATGGGAGGACCTGACTGGAGACTGAACCTGTTTTATTCATTTCCAAATAAAACTTATGACATCACCTACCTATGGTTAACTCATGCTGGGTCCTTTTAATCAGTACATGATTTTCTAGGTGTTACATATTTCTCTTTTTGATTATAATTTCCAATGTCTTCCCTGGTGCTGATTTAAGATTGACTGACATACAGTTTTCTGGCACTTCTTCAATCTCTTTAAAAAATATAGAATTATATTTGCTTGCATATATTCTCTTATCAATTGTCCCTTTTTTCCTTAAATGTTTATGAGTATAATGTAAATTCATTTCTGGACTTCTTTAGCATCCTTGGATGTGAACTGCCTGATCCAGGTGCTTTATCATTTATCCTGTTTAGATGTTCTTCAACTAGTTCCTGTATCACTTTATACTCTCACACTACTGCAGTTGTTCCTACAAGTATTTTTTTCATGCATGGAATACCCTCTCTTTATTTGGCAGGAATACCAAGGCAAAACATTGCTTAACTCTTATGCAATGTATCTATCTTTCATTAACATTATCCACTCAACCCCTGGTCTAAGTAGCCCAGCCCTTTATTTTACTAGTGTCTTTCTCATAATATATTTAAAATATCTTATTGTTCCAATTTATACTGTAACATATGCATTGCTAATCTCATTTTTTCTTTAAGCCTTTCTAATCTCTTTGTACTTACTTGGTGTCTCTCTGAATTTGCTCCGGTTATAATTTGTGTGTTCCTTCCTCAGCAAGATGAATGTCCTCCATGTCCTTTTAATTTTCCTTACTCTGTTGTCCATTTGTTGTATTCAACAAACTTCCTCAACTCACAGCCATCTTAGAAACAGAAATGTTGGACTGGGTGGCTGTAACAGAAACGTGATTTACGTAAAACCACTAATGGGATATGGCTATTCCCTGTTGCAATCTGTTCAGCAAAGATAGGCAGGGCAAAAAAAGAGGGGTTGAGCGTGTTGCAATTTACATTTGGGAGGAAATAAAAGCCACAGAAGTAAAAGGGCAACCTGGGGACTTCGAGTCACTTGGCTAACAGTAGACACGGGCAAGGGAAAACCCATCAGAATCGGCATCATGTACAGGCCCCCAAATCAAGGAGACAAAGACCTACTAGAGAAAACCTACAAAATGTCTGATAAAGGTTGAGTAATACTGGTGGAGGACTTCAATCTACCAAATATTAACTGGAGTACACTATCAGCATCAACAACAAGAAGTAGGGACTTCTTCTTGTCACTACAATGTGCAGGACTGTGCCAACTTGTTAAAACCCAAACAAGAGGAGATGCCATTTTTGATCTTGTCCTCACAAACTCAAAAAGAATCAAGGACATCGAAGTTGGATGCCATATGGGCAACAGTGACCATCACATGGTAAGCTTTAAGATAAATATAACACAGGACACTAGCTACTCAAAGATAAAGGTGCTAGATTTCAGAAAGGCTGACTTCCAAAAAAATGAGGAACTACATAAGTAGCCAGTTAATGGAAATAGAGTTTGAAAAGGTGGAGGTCATGTTGGGGAGACTCAAGAGAGCAATAAAAACTGCCACAGATCAATGTGCCAGATGGGTCAGCAAAGGAAAAATAAAAGTAAATCCTCTATGGTTTTCCAAGGAAGTGGCTACCACAGTCAAAGAAAAAAGATGGCATACAGCATATACCTGGAAAACAAAACTGAGAAAGACTGGGAGTCGTACAAGGAAAAAATGAGAGAGTCTAAAAAACAAATTAGAGAGACAAAAGCCCAGACAGAGGAAATGATAGCTGAAGGGGCAAAGAGAGGATACAAATAATTTTTTAGATACATTAGGGAATGTAGGAAGACAAAAGGTGGGGATAGTAAGGATTGCTACTAAAGAAGGGATATGCATCAAACATGACCCAGAGAAAGCTGAAATCCTCAACAAATACTTCTGCTTGTTGTTTAGCAAAGAGGACCCAGGGGATGGCCCAGCCCTGAAAAAACACAACATCCCAGGACCAGGGGTAGATGTGAGTCCCTTTACAGAAGCCAAAGTATGGGAGGTGGTAAATAAACTAAAACCAGACAAAGCCATGGGACCAGATGAGATGCACCCCAGAATCCTTTAGGAACTGGGGGGCTGAATTAGCAGCCCCTCTGGCACATCTATTCCTGAAATACTTGAAGAGTGGTGTGGTACCCATAGACTGGAAAAGGGCGATAGTGGTTCCACTTCACAAATCAGGCAGTTGCAAAGAGGCTAATATTTACAGACCTGTGAGCCTCACATGTATAGTAGGGAAACTAATGGAGACACTACTCAAACAAAGAATCATAGCAGTCCTCACAATTAGCAGCCAGCAAGACCCTAAACAGCATGGTTTCACAGCAGGTAGGTCATGCCAGACAAATCTGCTCAAGTTTTTTGACTACGCTACAAAAATAGTGGATGGTGGTGGGGCAGTAGATATGGTCTACCTAGACTTTAGTAAGGCCTTTAACTTGGTTCCACACAGAAGGCTGGGAAAGAAGTTTGACCACACAGGGTTTGGTCCAGAAGTAATCAGATAGGTACAAAACTGGTTACAAGGCAGAACCCAGAGAGTACAGGTTAATAGAATGCAATCAACAGAAGGTAGAGTGACCAGTGGGGTGCCCTAGGGCTTAGTGATGGGGCCTCTGCTCTTCAATGTTTTTATAGCAGACATCACTGATGGACTGGAAGGGAAGGTGTGTCTGTTCACAGATGACACCAAGATATTTAAAGGGTGACATCTCAGAAGGAGTGAGCAAGATGGAAGCTGACCTCAAGAAACTAGGAGAATGGTCTGGAGTATGACAACTGAGATTTAACACCAAAAAGTGCAAGTTCATGCACATACGAAAGAAAAATCCAAGAAAGGAGTATTACCTAGGAGGCGAAAGACTGGTGGCCTCAAACCATGAACGAGATCTGGGAATAGTAATCTCAGACAACTTAAAGGTTAGTAAGCAGTGTGAGAAGGCAACATTGAAGGCCAACAGAATGCTGTGCTGCATTGGGAGGGGAATCATGAGCAGTAGCAGAGATGTAGTACTACCACTGTATAGATCGCTGGTCAGGCCACTGCTGGAATATGGAGTCCAATTCTGGAGGCCTCACCTCAGGAATGACATTGACCAGGTGGAAACAGTACAGAGAAAGGCTACAAAAATGATTCAGGGTCTGCAGTACATGTCCTACTAGAAAAGACTTAGGGAACTGAATATGTACTCCCTGGAGTAGAGAAAAGAGAGAGAGGGGACATGATTGAAACATTCAAGTACATAAAAGGCATTAGCAATGTATAGGCACAGGAACTTTTTCACTTCAAGAAGGGTTTCAAGACCAGGGGACATGACCTCAGCCTGCAAGGAGAGAGGTTCTCTACCAACACCAGGAAGTTTTTCTTCACAAAAAGAGTGGTGGATGCCTGGAACAGCCTGCCCCAAGAGGTTGTGGAGGTCTGCACTGTGGGGGGTGGGATTGAAGAATGCATGGGATAGACACAAAGGAGCCCTGACTACAAAGGGCAACAAGAGTGTCAAAATAGGTCTAAAACAAATGGGCAGAAAAAATGGACATAGTGGTCTCCTTCTGCCATCAACTTCTGTGTTTGTATGTTTGGGCTGGCAGTATAGCCTAGAAGTTAGAGGAACGAGGTGTGAATGAGCTTGATACATCCAGCAGACCAGACCTCAGTTTGATTCTCACAACCTCCACTTGCATACTGTGTGACTCTGAGCAAGTCACTTAACCACCCAGTGCTCCCAGGTTGCCCCTGAAAACAGGTACTTGTGCCTAGTGGGCCTTACCCGGTTACCAAAGACTAAAATAAAATAAAAAAAAAAAAAGTTCTATTTTGCTCCTTCTGTCCATGTTTTTTTGACATATACAGGTACGTACCTACTACACGTTGCACAAGATGATGTGTTTCAACGCGTTCTGTAGTATATATTAATATATCCCGCAGAGCGACTCTTTGCTGTATAAGAGTGGTTTCACATGCCTTTAGCTGGAGCGAGAACAGCGAAGTGAAGCTGAGCTGTGCTGGCTCAACCTGAAGGCAAGTGAAACTACTTTCATACTGCAACAAGTGGCGATGGGGGATGTATTAATATATTATTGATAGAGAACATTCAATAATATATTTTAAAACAACTGTTCCTGGAATGTGCTCATTTTCAGGGCATCTGCACATGAGTTGCTCTTCAGAAAAGAAGAGCGTCTCAGTTTCAGGGGAAAGGAATGCTCTGATTGGTCGGGAATGCTCACTCGATCCATAATAATCTTTCCAATGTACTTAATAAACTGCCATCACTGATTATTCTGACCCATGTTTTCTTTACCAAAGCCCTCTATTTTCCAATGTCTCCCATAAGAAAATTCAATATTTTAGTATCAGCTTCTCCTCCACAATAGGGACCAGAAAACTATTTAAGTTATAAAGGAGAACTCTCGACTCCCTGAGCTGTAACCAGCAGGGTCCCACAAGGCTCAGTACCAGGTCCAGTGTTATTTAACATCTTCATTGGTGACATATCAGATGGGATTAAGATGAACATTAGCCTTTTTGCAGATGACGCACAGAATCTGTGTAGAAGTGGATAGTGTGGAAGTGGATATTGTGTAAGAGAGGCAAGTAATCCAAGAGGATTTGGCTATGCTTGAGCTCTGGTCAGACACATGGCAGCAGGGGTTCAATGCTAAGAATTGCAAAGTCATGCACTTGGGAGCCAGAAACCCTGGAAATTGCTACTGGCTGGCTGGGGGTGGAGGCACAGTTATCCATTTAAGAGTAGGAGAAGGATCTGGGGATATTAGTCAAAGGGGACATGAATCATTCAGCACAGTGCAGGAAGGTGTTAGCTAAAGCTAATAAGATGTTGGAGTGCATTGCCAGAGGAATCACCTCTAGAAGAGAGGAAGTCACTGTGCCACTGTACAGGTCACTGGTGAGACTGCCCTTGAAGCACTGTGTACAGTTCTGGTGCCCTTATTTAAAGAAGGATGTCAAACTACTGGAGGGGGTCCAGTGCACGGTGACAAACATGATTTATACTGGGAGACAAACCATATCAGGAAAGACTGAGGGAGCTCAACATATATTTCCTGGAGGAGAGAAGGGAGAGAGGAGATATGATTGAGATCTTCAAGTAGTTAAAGGGCATGAATAGGGTTAGTACTGAGGGCATTTTCTGATTTAAGGATGGGAGGGACATGAGGGGGCACAGTCTGAAATTGGAGGGTGGAAGTTTCAGGAGGGAAATGAGGAGGCACTATTTCATGGAAAGGGTGTAACTGAGGTAGAACATGCTGCAGAGGAGGTGATATCATTGAAATCTGTGGGCAGTTTTAAGACGGGGTGGGACAGGGTCAAAGTAAGGTCAAAACTGAGGTGCAGCTGGGATGGGGGCATCTAAAGGTGAAGACAATAAATCAGATGGACGGGAAAGGTAGTAGTAATAGATAAAAGTATATAAAATGTATTTATACAGTGATACCACCATTAAGGCTATATATGCCCTTTTCACAAGGTGGGGGGCAGTTACAATAGAATAGACTGGGAGCTGCACACTCAAGCAGACTTGATAGACCATATGGTCTGTATCAGCTGGCATTTTTGTATGTTCATAACTATTTTCAAGGTGTCTACATCTTGCATCCCTCCCACCAGTTCCTCTCTATTTGAGCTAGTAGGACAGAACACAAGATTATTTTATAATAACTGGTGAGCAATTTTTTCTATGGGCTCAGACAGTTAACATTCACAGTAATAATCCATGGGTTATTACAGTGAACATGCACTCACTCTGACAGAACGCAGAGCGAGTGTCCTAACACTGTCAAAAGCAACTATGGTTACAAAAAATGCTACCACCTCACAACACATAGTTTCTCCATCCCTGAAAGAAAACTGCCACTTCAGTATGATAACTCACAAAACAGTACAGTCGCCTTAACAAACTACCTAAAATTCCTTATGAAAAAAGAAAGAAGGAAAAAATTTTAAAAAACATGAGCTCGCGTTTTGACATCCCCCCCCCCCAATGAACAGAGACAGCTATTCATTGAAGATCAGGACAGGTTTGCTCTAGTATTGAAAAACCACAGTACATGTTATTGTTGTTGTTCATTTTTTTTATGTTTAGTGTTTTAATGTGTTATGCCATCAAATTGTACTACTGGGTTATTCTTCACATTTGACATTCAATAAATGATTTCACATATTTCAAGTTAAATGACTTCACTTTCTGCATGTAGACTACACACATGGTCTTAGAAGTCTGGCTGGGAAAAGTTGCTCATCAGTTATATAAAATAAAAGATGGGGTAGAGTGTGTTATGAGAATTTAATGCTCACCCTTGGTATGGGATGCTTTGATAAACCCTTTGAGCTTCTCTCTCGGGGTTTTTGTAGCATCCAACATTTCTGGTGTGCATTACATTCTCATAACACACACTACCCCATCCTTTATTCTAAATTTAAAAGTAGCCAGCAGTACAGTGCAGAATGTATAGAGTCTGACAAAATGAATCCCTGCAGAATTTTAGACAAATAAACTATTTAGTGCTGTATTGGTCCTAGTAAGAACAAATCCAGAACAAATGGTTTGATACCTTTTATTGGACCAACAAGGATGTTACTAAAAGAACAAATAGCTTTAGCTTTTGAACCAACAAGTCCTTCTTTGGAAGCTTAATGTGGAATTTTAGAAAATTCTTTGGAATTCCATTTCAAATTTAATAAACTTTATTGAACTTGATTAGAAAGCAAGACACAAAAAACACTAAAAAGACAAATGGCATTCAAAGTACAAAGCAATGACCAGTAAAATGGGTACTGAGATAAATATACATAGACATACAACAATTACAAAAGAATAATCCCAAAAAAGTAGACCTTCAAATCAAGCTATGAAAATAACAATCCAACCCATACCCCCCCACCCCAAACCCAAAAGGAGAACCCAACCCTTCCCTCTCCGTCTCCAGAGGATGAAGCAGTTCCAAGAGCAGTGAAGACAGTAACAGTCAGAACATAGTAAAAGGGAACACCTTAGTCCTGAAAAGAAAGGGATGTATAAAACTGATATGCAGATTCAGGCATAACTAGTCCCGACCTTCTCCAGGGGTGCGAGGTGTAGGAGCAGTGAACAATGAGTAACCAACCATCACCCAGCATCAAGGGTCAGCAAGGTAAAAAGAGGTTCCCATACCTGGATGTATTTCTTCTTGGAGTCTGACATATCTGCAATAAAATGCTCACCCCACAGTGCAAAAAAGATTTCCCGATACAATTCTTCATAAGTAGGGATGGCCTGATCACACCAGTGTCAAAGAATAACCTTCTTGGTGCAGGACAATATTAAAGCAATATGTAGTTTCTGATTACCAATTAAGACCCCAGTGAAACCCCCCAATATGTAGATTTCAGGTATGAATGCATGGTCAAGCCCTAATAAGGGGTCCAAATGCTGTCTAATTCCATCCCAAAAAGGTGTAATCTTTTCACAAGTCCAGAAAATGTGAAGTAGTGAACCTCACTCCCTCTGACACCCGGTACATAAGTCTGAAGCCAACCTACCTATTCTGTAAAGTTTAATTGGGGTGTAAAACATATTGTGTAAAATGTGAAACTGCATGAAATGATATCTGTCCCATTTAATGTGTTTATATATATATCCTTCCAGATGGAGAGCCAGTCATGGGGGCCACACTGAGAAGGAAGAGCCTCATCCCAAGAGTAAAAAAAATAGGTTCCTTCTCAGCAAGAGGCTCCTGCAACCACCCATGATAAAAGGCTACAGCATGGGAAGTAGGGATGACCGATATCAAGGGGAGCAATTTGTCCCTATACTATCTAGACCAGACAGCAGTACCAAAAATAATGGAATAACATGTGTCTGAGTTGGAAGTACTTGAAACACATAGATGAGGGTCAACTGAGTCTCTGTTGAGTCTCTGAAAAGGTAATGAACTTGCTGGCATAGAACAAGTGATTGACTGACAAAAACTCCAAGGAAGGCCAGATCGTCTGGGTCAACACATTCCCAGCAATTTTCAAATTTGGGTTTCCCAAGATAGGTTGAGTAGTGTCTGGGTAGGGATCCATATTTAACAAGTGACATAATTGTTTGTGGGCATGAAGAGAGTAACCGACAGGGGTATCTTTTAAGGAGCCAGGAATCTTCTTGAAAGGAACATACAACAGGGCACAAGGGTTCTGGCTTAACTGCGGGCACAATGAGCATTCAATGTCCAGCCACTGGGGGACATAGACAGAGTTGAAGCCTCCAGAGGCTGGGCAGAACCAAGAAAAATATCAGGAACAATGTATGGCCAAATAATAAAGGTAGACATTAGGGTACTTCAACTCACCAGCCCCTTTTGGTCTCATTAGTTTAACCAGAACTCTCTGAGGAGACTTCCCCCACCAAAGAAATTTAGAGAAAATTCTGTTAACTTGGAGAAGCCATGCCTTGGGTAGAGACGGGCCAAGCATTATGAGTTGGTACAGAAGCCACGGGAGAACATTCATTTTAAGGATATTCAAACAACCCCACAAGGACAAAGGCAGTAGAGGCCAGTGATTTAGGTCAACCTGAATTTGTGTAAGCACATGATCCAAATTATATTATTTCAGTTTAGATGGATTGGTGTTGAGGTATGTTTCGAAATATTTCAATTTTATTCTTAACTCAAAGAAGGCCCAGATGCTCCACACTAGCACGAGTTGCAACAACATTCAGGAGCATGACCTTTTGTTTTCTAATGATTGAGCTTGTAATTGGAAATAACACCGAAATGAGTTATGATATCTAAAACAGCTGGTAGGGAGATAGACGGAGACATGACATGCAGAAGGATATCATCTGCATAGACAGACAATTTATAATGTGAAAGGCCTACGCTTCGATGTCTGTCAGTAGCTTCAGGGTGGGGGTGGGGTGAAATGGCCTGAGTATTACAGCTGGTAATCCAAAGGCACACCCTGGATGCCTGTCACTCTGTACATGGTGGAGCGTTATGGTTAGAAACCCTAACACCCTAGGTGTTTGTTGGTATTTGCACCACAAATTTTCAACATGTCCTTTTTGTGACCTCCCCACCTCATGAAAGCATTTGGGACTCTGCTCATGAACAGTGGCACTGTGATTATGTTAATCCATCTCGAACGTTGATTTCCCACAGCGACTGCACCATTCTGCACCAGATGTGCGAAAACACTGTTCTGGCAGGATGTGAAAAATGATAGTTGTATCATTCATAGGGAGGTGTGAAGAGATGGCAATGCTGAAAATCTATAGTGAAAATAATTGAAAGGCTTGAAGTTACGCATGTACTTGGTAACTGCGCAATGCATGCTTGTAACACAGTCATTTAGTGTAATTATTTCACCAAATTTTCAACATAAGCATTTTGTGACCTCTGCTCATGAACAGTGTCCCAGTGATTTTCTTAATCTGTCCCAAACACTGATTTCCCATAGCCACTGTGCCATTGTACACCAGATGTGCGAAAACACATTTTGGGCAGGATGTGAAAAATGACAGCTGTACTGTTCGTAAGGAGGTGTGCAAAATTGACAATGCTGAACATTTTGCATGAAAATATTACAAATTCTTGAAGTTACGAGTGTGCATGGAAACTGTGCAAAGCACACTCATAACATAGTCATTTTATGGACTTTTATCACCAAATTTGCAACATAGACATTTTGTGACCTCCGCTCATGAACAGTGTCACTGTGAATTTCTTCATCTGTCCAGAACACTGATTTCACACAGCAACCCCGCTATTGTATGCCGGAATTGCAAAAACACATTTTGGCCAGGATGTGAAAAATGACAACAGTACTGTTCATAAGGAGATGTGAAAAAATGGCAATAATAAAAATCTGGAGTGAAAATATAAACTCGTGAAGTTACGAGTGTCTGTGGAAACTGCAGAATGCACATTCATAACACAGTCATTTTTTGGAATTTTTCACCAAATTTGCAACATAGGCTTTTTGGGAGGCTACCTAGTGAACAGTGACACTGTTGTTTCATTAATCAGTCCCAAAAGGTGATTCCAGTCAGTGACCATGAAATCACCTTTTGAGACTGAATAACAAAATGACATTGACTGAATTCATGAGGTGGGGTCCCAAGAACCCCATGTTGAAAATTTGGTGCCAAAATTCGCAAAAATGTCAGAGATATCCACCTAAGTAGAATCTCCCCATTTATACCATTATACAGCTTACCAGCATTTCTTCAGTTCGTGGTCAGCTTTGAATAGTGCAGACGTGTTCCTGGCCCACTGAAGATCATCATGCCAGGATCTGGAGGAAAGTATGGGGTGAGGGGGGGCGCATGGATGTGTGGTGCGCAGAGTGTGGGTGCTGGTTGGGGGAAGGGGCACCAGAGACAGCAAAGGACCATTTTCTGTTTTTACAGTGAAAATAAATGACAGTGCAGGAGGCTTTTGGCATGCTGGGGTAGGCTCCAGATGTGTGACCTGGGTGTTTGTTGGCAGGCGGCTGGAGCCGATGGGGATTGGGCACCCCCATTAGCCATACAGTGTGCTTGGGGGGTGCATGAGCGATGGGGATTGGGCACCCCCCTCAGCACACATCAAATGGGGGGGTTCATTATGCTGACAGGGATTGGGCTACCCTGTCTGAAAATGAACTGGGGAAGGGACATGCCAACGGGGGGATTGGACAACCCAGTTGACTTTCATGGGGACTGAGAGGTGGCAGGTGACAGCTGCCACTTGATGTCAATATGCAAATTGCCTACACTGATTGCAGCAGTGTTTTTTTTTCAACTACACACCACTGCATCCAAACTGCTGTCATAGACAGCTCAGCCATTCATTGATGTCGTGTGAGCGCACCTGCAAATTGGATTAGGGTATTGCAGAGTGGGTGGCAGATCTCCAAAAAGTCATATAGTGGCACTATGTTTCTTGTACATGCGTGCAAACAAACATAAATATCATAACCCAAATCCTGTGGAACAGTTTAATGTGAATTGCACTGTAGTTCATCTTAGTCATCATAGCAGCAACAGTGAGGGTTCTGATACAATTTCAGACAGGTGTGACAGCATCAGATCGCACATGGTATGTGGCATAGCAACATTGCTGGATCCCAAACATAAAGATATGTTCATTCCTCCTAGATGCACAAAGTATATCAAAAAGAAAATGTTGCAGGTACTATGATATAGCTGCAAAGACAGCTTGAGGAAATTGCAAGAATGTTTTATGTACAACCTCCTGGTTGTTTTGCTTCTCTTCTTCTCTTGACTTTATTTGGTGTCAGTGCCAAACATCAGCATGCCACTAAGGGACAAGTCTGGGATAGTGATGCTCCTGAGACAACCAGTGACATTTGGGAGTTTTTTGGTAGTTAACTCATTTGCTCCCAGTGGCCATTTTGGATTGCATCTAGCAATGGATGGTTCAGACTCCATATGGCATCTATGGGAACAAATGTGTTAATGCCAACACCACTCAGACAGTTTGGAGGAAGGCTTTGTCCTGTTACCAGAGTAATAGAAGAGGAAGATAACAGAGAAGGACATATAAAAGGACGCCAGTACATCACAGAGGAGGACATGCAGAAGGCAGCAATTCCTATTAAATTATTTTGTTCAGTTTTCACAGAGGAAGATTGCAGAACCTCTGTCAGAAAGTGGCATAAAGGTTACCAATGGGGATATCCCAGAAATGAGGCAGAAGGTATTTACAAGTGAAAGGGTCAGAAGTGGGTTGGCAGCCTTAATGATAGATATGGCCTTAGGGCCTGATGGGATGCATCTAAGGTTGCACAGGGAACTGGCAATGGAACTAGCAGAACCTTGGGCAGGGCTACCCATTGGCTCAATTCATTCAGGGGTGATTCTGAAAGATTGGAGATTAGTGGACATGCAGTACTTCTGGTCTATAAAGGTGGGGACAAAGAGCAACTAGGTAACTATACACCTGTCAGCCTTACCCCTGCTGTGGGTAAACTGATGCAAAAACTAGTTAATGAGGATCTAGTAGACCAACTGGACAGTAAACAGCATGAGTTTGTGGGAGGAAGGTATTGTTAGACCTGCCTGATAGTATTCTTTGACTAGGTAACTGCCGTAGACAAATAAGCAATAGACTTACTATACTTTGACTTCAACAAGGAATTCAACTTGATGCAACACAAAATGTTTCTGGAGATGCTACATGACCTAGATGCAGTGAAGGACCTAGTTAGATGGGTGGGTAGTTGGTTAGGGTGAGACAGCAGAGGATAGTAGTAAGCAAGAGTCAAATCCAGGGAGGAGTGGTTACAAGTGGGGTGATATACAGTTCATTTCTGGGTCTAGTCTTTTTCATTGTTTTTTGGGTGACATAGCAGAGTAAAATCTGGGGCAAGATGTGTGTTTTTACAGATAATACTAAACTCTGCAGTAGGTTAGACAGTGAGGAGGGGGTAAAGGAGTTGCAGAGGGACATTCAAAGGTTAGAGAGGTGGTCCGAGCTTTAGCAATTGAAGTTCATTGCCAAAAGGTGCGAGGTGAAGCACATTGGAAACAGGAACCCCAGAATAGACTACTACATTGGCTGAGGTTGTGTAGGACACTACTACTGAGGAAAAGGACCAAGGATCCATCATAAGTGACTCCCTTAAACAATCTAGTTAATATAACAAGGCTCGCAGTAAGCCCACTAGGATGTTGTGGTGCTTTGGGAGGGGATTTGATAGAAGGAGGAAAAAGGTATTGCTATATTTCTGTAGATAACTTGTAAGGCCACACCTGAAGTACTGTGCACAGTTCTGGAGCCCTCACTTGAGGAAAGATAGGGGCAAGCTGGAGACTGTGCAGTGTAGAGTAACAACAATGAACTGGGGCCTGCATGACATATCCTTCGAGAACTGGTTTATGGGACTAAATATATACTGGCAGGAGGCCAGAAGATAGAGTGGCAATATGGCAGAGACCTTTAGATTCCTAGAAGGAATGAACAAGGTAAACTGCAAGAAACTATTCAACAGGAATAGTGAATCTAGAAAATGGAGACATGAGTGCAAACTGACATGAAGGAAATTCAGGTGGGACATGAGGAAGTTCTAGTTGGACTGTGCAATAGCCTGCCAGCTTCAAACACTTTTAGAGGCAACCAGTGGATATCAGCAAGACAAGAAGCATGGAGGCAGGTTGCATGGGTATAACCTCCTATATAGACAGTATTTTTCTAGGTTTCAATAAATATTATGGGCAGATTAGATGGACCAATCATCTAATTTGGACATTAACTTCTATGTTTCTGTATTTCTGTGAGTACATGATACTGGCTTATCTAGCAGATGACTAGCGGAAATGTAGATCCCATCAAATTCTGACAAGAAAGTCATTTGGCCTGCACTGGCTAAGGTGGCTTTATATTTTCTTACAGACCCTCCAACATCAGCCTCTTCAGAAAGATTTTTCAGTGCAGCTGTGGATATTGTCTCATCACATCACTCAAGGAAAGATCCTGTGAATTTTGAGTTTTTAGCTTTTCATCAAACTCAATTTACCCATGATAATTGTTAACTATCCATTTGATTAATTACATGTTCAACAAGGGGCATCTTTTGCTATTACCACCACTATCCCTACACCTCCTGATGGCACAGGCAAGTCTCTCCAGACTCCTCTGACTGGAACTGGCAACACAGTCTGGCTCATCACTCACAGCAGTAGCAGCACAACTCCTCCCATTTTTACTGCAACTTATGCATTGCCATCATCAACAAGCTCAACATAATCAGGTATGCCACTGAGCACAAAGAGTCAGTATCAGATACATAAGACCCATCACCTAACCCCGCCCACTGTGAATTAAATGGTGATGGAATGACTTCCTGGCAAGACACATACAAGCACAGACACATACAGGCATACACAGTAAAATGATTTAGCCTGACCTGCAGTAAAAGTTGACCATTGCAGCTTTTGATGCTAGCAGGCAGTGCCTTTTAATTATTGTTAAAAACAGAAAGATTGTATGCATATATGTGTGTGTGTGTTTGTTTATGTGTATATATATATATATATATATATATATATATATATATATATATATATATATATATATAGATATATATCTATATATAGATATAGATATATCTATATATATAGATATATATAGCTGAAAGAATCTATCCGTGGATGAAAATATAGTGAAGGACTATGTAATACAATATGGGCAGGATTCACAAAGGTATGCGTTCAGTGCATCTTATACGCCCTAGAGGAAATTAAATGGACTGAGTACCAACTGTGGTATTCACAGAGGATGCACTAGGGGTTGCTTCTGGCACATCCCCTCAGTGAATACCACAGTTGTGCCTGGCCCTGGATGCGCTGGCGCAACCCCCTGGTGGGCCAGGAATCCAGTGGGGCAGTGCATCTCCTGATGCGCTGCACCACAATATGCCATTCACAGCTAAGGACATGCAAATGGGGCCATTAGGCATGCAAGGTGCAATGGAGCCATTTGCATGTCATTGTCACACCATTTGCATTTGCCATGCAGGGATACACCCAGCGGACTGTGCCAGGTGCCCTTTTAGTGCATCTAGACAGCCACTACACCCAGCCCCCTTTCAGGGTAGTGCCCACCCTCCCTGCCCATGTCCCTGGAGAAAAGCTGCACACTGCAGCAGTACCACAGTGTCCAATATACCTCCCCACCTGAGTCCTTGTAACTAAGCCACACACTGCAGCAGTAGCACTGGAGACATAGACACCCCCACCCTGCCCATAGCCCCGAGTCCATGCCACACACTGTGGTGGTATAGAGTCATACACAGAACCCCCACCCCAACCCGCATGCACCACAGCTGACATTCCAGATGATACCCCTGTAGGCCAGCAGACCCTCCACCCAATCAGGCACACTTACCATACCCCACTCCCCCATCCCTTCAGGTCCCTATGGTTGGCAGGCAGCACAACCCACCCTCATTCTGCCGTGGCTGCCCGATGACTGAGCTGTTTGGGACTGACAGCTACTGTACTACTGCCAGCCCATTGGTGGACCCTGTTGACCAATGGGCTTGCAGTGTGTACTGTACTCTGTCATTCACAATTAATGGAGTACAGTATCAGTAGCATCAGCCTCCTGCCAGAATCACGCCTGTGTGCAATTCGGGGATATGCCGGTGCATCCCCTTTGTGAATCCTGCCCTATGTTTATTTATTTTTTTTTATATATTTCATTTTTCTGTTTCATGCCATCAGCCTCTCATACAAGTAAGCTATGGTAATTAATATTCACTGCTGATCACGTCTGCTTTACTCCATGCCAATTACCACATCGGGAGCTAAAGTGGTTCAACTGAACTCTTTAAAATGAACCAAATTTATGGATCACAAATCAAACTCAAACCAAAGTTGCCAATGGTCTACTTCTTTCACCATTACTTAGGTCTGTTGCTTTATACCTGTTGTGCTTTAGAATCATTTGGATTTGTTTTTAGCACTTTTATTTTAAGAGGGAGAACTTGGAGTGAACTCTAATACAGGTTATCTGCTGCCATTTGCAACACGATAATTGGAGTTCAGATTGGCTGTTACTTTTCATAGACTTTTAGAAAGCCATCTTAATGGATTAAAGGTCTGAAATGAATTAAGACATAAATTGTAAATTAGCTTTTATCATTATTTGGATGATAACATACTTTTAGATGAAGAAAATAATTATTAAAAAGAAATACTTCACAGCACTTATGCTAGAGTGAACATTGGTGCTGCCAAAGCACTTAAAACACTCTTGTATTTTACCTAAATAATTTTAGAACGTTTGCCTTTTTTTCATTAACCGTTTTTTCCTCATCTGACCTACCCACTTCCACCAGTTACCTTAGCCCCCTGACACCATGATGTCCTCCAGGGATTGCCTGCCCAAGTCTGCTCCAGAGCTCCCCCCCCCCCATAGCAGAGTCAGTGGGGTTGTCCAACCCCCGCCATCAAACAGGATCCAGTTCCTCTGGGCAGGGCCTGAATAGCTGGGTGCTGACCATTGTCATCCTGCAGGCCAGGAGTTTCCTGTAGACCCCTGAGAAGGTGCAGATGTGCAGTTCCTGCATGATGCACATTTCAGTCATCGATGACTGCTGTACCTCCCTGCCTTTCTGGCAGCTCCTAACTGCCTTCCCCCAAGCCTTCACTAGGGACCAGGCATATGCCGGATTCTGCATTCCCCCAGCCCCAGAGGAAGAGAACAGTCTCTCAGATGCTGGCTCATCCCTCCCCCAGCCAACTTTCCAATACCCTGAGTTTGCTACCACTGTGCCGGTGGGTGGCTTTTTTTTATTTTCTCAGTAAAAAGCCTACAAAGTACTTTTTGGAAGCATTTGCAGTTCCTTATAGTTGTTACAAGGCATTACTTATTTGGACACTCAGACGTACCATTTATAGATTGTATTATATGACATAAAAATGGCTTCAAAATATTTTTGTTTTCAAACTTGGAACTGAGAAGAATGTGGGGAATGGGACTGACTAAATATACAGTACAGTAGACTCAGGTGGAAGTTAAAGATCACATGGCACATACAGTACTTTAAGAGTAGGTAATTTTTCCCAATGTCTGGTTTAAGAATAGTATGATTTCAAGTAACTAGCACAATGAGACTGAATGGGATGAGATAATAAGGATCATACTAGTAGGAGATGAAAAGGCATAAATACCCACTTAAACAGCTCCCTCAATTGTCAAGTGTTAAGACAGCAAGTTCCCAGTTTCCCTAATGAATTTCTCTGTTTGATTTTTGAATTCATGTTTATTTTAACTTATTACCACGGAAGAAGAAAACTCCATATTCTAATTAAAGTTTGCATTAAAATATATTTACATTATCAGTTTTAAAGTTTTTTTTCTCTTAATCTGAAGGGGTTGTCCACAAGTGTCTGTGACGTCAGGTTTGAAATCTAAGTTCAATTAGGACATGAGAAATGGGTCACCATTTTTATTTCTAATATTGGTAGGGAACTAAAAGAGACTGTGAAAGGAAAAAAAATGAAAACAATTGATAGAAATAGAATAGAAACCATTAGCAGTGTTAGCACAATACATAAAAAAATAAAAAGACAAGCTTGCATGTTTACTTTATGGCATGGTCTGAAAATTGGATTAGAAATATCCCTTTAGTTCCTATTTCTGAGAATAAGATCCTACAATTCAAATACTTATGCATGTTAGTTTTTTTCTATGTTCGGTAGTTTTAGAAAATAGTGTAGGTTAATATTTGCACAAAATAGTTCCACAGTTACTGCATCTGAGACCTCATTCTCAGGTGTGATGGTTGTTGTCACAAAAGAGAAGGTTACTGACACCGCATAGTGCCACCACCACTTTACACCTAACAAAAACCTCGTGGCAGTGTGGAGTCTCCTCATGACTGTATTGCTTTGCCAATGATGTTTGCCAGTGGTGTGTCAAGATTTTCCCAAACATTGACAGTGATTCATTTACAGGTAGGTGTGCAGTCAAGAAGTCTTCTCCCACCATATCCCTCCATACCTTACTGGTCCCAATGTTTCAGATGATGTCAATTTCTGAGGCCCCAGTCCAGTTGGAGAAAACAAGATCATGCTCAGTGGTGCTGGGTGTCCATGCAAATGGAGGGATGCTGCACCAATATAAGGTAAGCCAAAAATAACAAAAGCACAATGCACTCATGACTGAATGGGCTGACTGATGCAACAAACAGGCTGCACACAGGCATAATATGATACACACTGTATTACTAAATACTGTGCAAAACCAGTGAAACACAATACATTACATCACACAGTGCACATCCTACTGTTGCTACAGCCAGATGCCACAGCATCTGGCTGTGGCTAGGGTGTTCATTGACTGATGTAATGTATAGGCTTTCACTGGTTTTGTACAGTATTTAATAAATCTTCTGCATATCATGCTTATGTGCAACCTGTTTTTTTCATCAGGCATTACATTTGGTTGTGAGTGTATTGTGCTTCTGTTGTTTTGGATTTACCAGTACCCTGCTATCATACTGGTTCAGGGGTCAAACCCCATCCACTCCATTTACTTGGGACATTCTCTGGCATCTAGTTGTTTCTCACTCACTAGCCCTATTCCTTTGTGAAAGCTGCAGTTTAGCAGTGTCCCCCAGTAGTTTACCTGCTGGCCCTAATTATCTTATTGCAGCACTGCAAGTTCCCTTATCCCATGACTGGAGAAGATCTACATGCAAGAGGGTGCAAGAGGCTGTGACCAGCAATACCAGTGCTGGCACTCTTCTAGGCATGACCTGCTGGGCAGTAGCATAGGAGAATCCCCCCCTTCCATTCTTTTAGCCTGAAAATCTTCAAACACCAGCCCAAGTGTCTGTATAGACTGCTTCCAAATACTTATGTGGATGATGAACTGTGGACTTAAGTCAATGCAGTGACTGCCAGTACAAGGTCCCTCAGGAGACATGTCCCTTTGTACCAAGGAGGCTGGCCTGGGTACTTGTGTGCGGATGCACATGGAGACAAAAATCTCTCCATAAATGATCCCTAACTCTACAAACTGTTGCATGCAGAAATGCTACTACCAGGCATATGTATACCAAGGGGATATAAGGAGTTCTAGACTAAACTATACCATCCCAGTTGATTCTATTGACCACTCTTATTTCAGTCACTCAAACACAGTTTTGACTTACAGAAGGTACAATTAATTATACTGAAGTCTCACTCAAGATACAGTTTATTTCACTTGATGTAGTTCAGTTCTCAGTAGCTTAGCTGCATATCAGGATACAGCAGAGTATCATGCATCATGGCTCACTCAGTTCTGACTCTGCTATAGTACAGTATCTGACAATTTACAGCTCAGTTTGGTTCTGACTATACTATATTAGTGCATTATGCGTTATCACTGCTCACTTGGTTCTGACTATTCAGAGTATCAGACATTTTGCAGTCTATTATGTTGGAGATCATGGACATTGTGCAGGTCATCCAGGGGCTGCATCCAGCCTATTGTAGCTTGGATCCTGCCCAACATGCCTCCTTGTGGGGTGTGTTGAAGTCATCAGCCCGGTCCTTGGTAGGATAGTCCGCTGCTTACTGGAGACAGGGGGTTTTCCAGACCCCTTGAAAGAGGCAGTAGTAGTACCTTTTCTGAAGAAACCTTCTTTAGCTCTGGACTGCCTGGAAAACTACAGACCTGTCTCTAATCTGCCTTTTGTAGGCAAGGTTATTGAGAAGGTGGTGGCCACACAACTGGATGACCATTTAACAATGCATGATGTCTAGGATCCTCTTCAATCTGGTTTCAGGAAGAGGCATAGTACTGAATCTGCCCTCATTCAGGTACTGAATGATCTCCTGACGGTGAGGAATCGAGGGAGTTGTCCCATCTTAGTTCTCCTTGATCACTCTGTGGCATTTGACACTGTGAACCATGGGGTGCTGATGGAATGTGTGTGGATTTTCTGCAGACTGTCTGGTACAGTCCTCTGTTGGTTTAGATTGCACCTCACTTGCAGGATGCAGAGAGCAGTGTCAAGGATTTACTTCTCAGCACCTCTCCCTCTGTCATGTGGGGTTCTTCAGGGCTCCATCTTATCCCCTATGTTGTTCGCAGTGCATATGCTGCCGTTGGGGGACATTATAAGGTAATATGGACTGAGTTTTCATTGCTACACAGATGATACTCAACTGTATATATCCTTTGTGCCCGAGCAGGGTGGGGCAGTCTCGGTCTTAAATAATTCAGTTTTTAATACGGTAACTGCCTCTCCAAGATTCAGAATTGGATGAGCACCAACTGGTTGAGTTTGAACTCAGACAAAACTGAGGTGTTGGTAGTACAGCCAGGTCACCAAGGCATGGGGATGCAAGCTGGTCAGCCCTCTGGGCTTTGGCTCAGAGGTGCCCAGCTACTTACCTCAAACCAGGCACAAAATTTGGGTGTTGTGTTTGACAGTGGCCTGACACTAAAATCTCAGGTGTCGGCCATTGTAAAAACCTAATTTTACCATCTGAGGCACATCACTCAGATCAAGCACCTGGTTCCACCTGGTGATATGCCAACTCTGGTACATGCCATTGTAACTTTGTGCCTTGATTACTGCAATGCCCTATACCTAGGGCTATCGGGGGTTGATATCCACCAATTGCAGCTAGGGCAGAATGCGTCAGTCAGACTATTGACTGGTTTAGCAAGATCTTGCCACATTATGCCTGTGCTTCGCTATTTGCACTGGCTGCCAGTATATTGGTGAAGCACCTTCACGGTCAGGCTGCTGACTTACAAAGCCCTACATGGACAAGGACCTGGCTACTTGCAAGCTCTTCTGTGCCCCTACTGCCCCCTCAGACCACTCTGTTCTGCTGATGAAGGACTGCTAGAGATTCCCAGGCTCAATTTAAAGACTTCTGATATGAGTACTTTTGCAGCATCCACCCTGTGGAATGCTCTACCTCATTAGATTAGAGAGTGCCAAACCACTGACAGCTTTAAAACTGAATTGAAAACATATCTGTTCAGCCAAGCATTCCCTGATGAGAATTAAGTCTAGCTACACTGTATCATAAGTTGATATTTAATTAAGGTTATGGTTATTATACTATGTTTTTAACTATTTTACTGTTATTAATCTCTTTTAGTTTTCATTTGGTTGTAAAGTGCTCTTATCTACTGGAATAGCACTGTATAAATACATTTTTGATTGACTGATTGATTGATTGATTGACCAGTTGATGTTCTGGCTATGTTATGGCAGAGTATCATTAATTTCACAGCTCATTAGGTTCTGATTGTGCTAGGGTAGAATTTCAGACTTTTCACAGCTCAGTAGGTTTTGGTTATGCTATAACAGAGTATCATGCCTCAATGCTGTGTGCTAGGTTCACACTGTGGTACGACCAAGTAGTAGCATTTCACTGCTTAATAGGTTCTGACCATGCTATGGCAAACTATTAGACATTTCACTGCTTACTAGGGCCTGATCATGCGATGGTTAAGTAGCAGACATTTCACTGATTAGTAAGTTCTGACTATGATATGGCAAAGTATCAGACATTTCACTGCTTACTATGTTCTGATTATGCTATGGCAGAGTATCATGCGTTATTATTGCTCACTACATTCTGACTATGCTATGGCAGAATTTCAGACAATTCGCTGCTCACTTGGTTCTAACTATGCTAGAGAAGTGCATCATGAATTTTCACTTCCCACTAGGTTCTGGCTTTGGTGTGGCAGAGTATCAAACGTTTCAATGCTCACTAAATTATGCATTGTTCAATGCACCAAATTGACTGTCACCCCAGCTGACTGTCCTTCCCGATGGGTGCTTCCACTGGAGTCACAGACCCACAGAGAGCCCTGCAATAAGCCACTATTGGGCAGGGAATGAACACTGGGCCACCAGTCTCAATTTACATAGGAGTGGGGGGGCATGCCTACACAAGATTCCCAGTTATCTGCACCCATACCACATCTCAGTATGGAACTGTGGGGTGTGCCTGGTGCAAAGCTGTGCTATAGCAAGCATGTGGCAGTCTATTAACTGGCACAACCTCATTTGTGAGAAGAAGAAGAAGGTGTACAAAGCAGGCATACAAAGCTGCTCCCAATAAGACTCCACCCACCTTACTAAATGTGGAGGGTACTCCCTCCCAAGACCCTAGCATCATTGCCAACACATTTAATAAGGCATTCACAGACCTCAGTGGTGTACTGCCTCTCAACTTCCTCAAACCTTTGTCTGTCAACAAATGTCTGCAGGACCCTGTGTCCCTCCCTAACCCCCCACCACTCTTCTACCTGAAAATGATCACTCCAGCTAAGGCCAAGAAATACCTCATAGAAGTGTTCAATAAGACTAGAGCCAGCAGTGATATGCTGGACTTTAAACAAGTAAAACTCAGCCTCAAAAATATTTTCATTCCTCTAACCAAAATTCTAAACCTTTCTCTTACCTCAGGAAAATTTCCTCACCTTTGGAAAGTTGCAGTTGTCACACCCATCCACAAATCTGGAGACAAAATCATCCACTCCAACTACATACCTATTTCCATTCTTCTTCTCCTCCCCTCTCAAAAGTGCTCAAATGTATAGTATCAGATTAACTGACAGACTACCTGGACAAGTACCAACTACAATGCCAGCAGCAGCACGGTTTCCAGAAGCAGCATAGCACCTCAACTGCCCTAGTTGAATTCACTGGTTATACCCACAGTACACTAGACTGAGGGATCTTGGTGGGGGATATCTATATAGACCTCACCAAGGCCTTCAACACCATTAACCATGAATTGCTTCTTAACCAACTTTCCCACATGGGCTTATCTGTAGAGTCTTCATCCTAGTTCTGGAGCTACCTCACAGGGAGAGAACAAAAAGTGAAAATTCAAAATGTTCTCTCCAATAACTAGCTGGTTACTACAGGGGTGCCCAAGGCTCAATTTTAGGCATGCTACTCTTCATTTTATTTCTTAACCACCTCCTCTAGCTGTTAAAAACAATGTCTTACTGTACACAGATTATGCTATACTTTACTCAAGTCATCATTACCCCACTGCTCTGAAAATCAGATGCATTCTAATATCACTGCAGAAGAACAGTGGCTCTTCAATTCCAACTTATTGCTAAACTACAAAAAAACTAAAACAATGATTTTCACCTCTGCCCATAATAAACACAGGACTTACCAACTTCAAATCTGCAACAATCTTAACTCCCCCCTTGAAATGGCACAAAATTTCAAACATCTGGGTATAACATTGGACAGCACCCTATCTTACACACAGCACATTGATAAGGTAGCCAAGACAGCCAACGCTAAACTGAGTCTACTACACTGAAACAAACAATGCCTCACCAGTGAAGCTCTAAAAAATGCTGTGATAAGGTCAGTGCTGTCAATCATTGATTACAGCCTAGTGGTGTATGGTACCTTGACTAACACTGCATTCAAGTGGATCAAGACCACGCTAAACAAGGCTTGTCGACTTGTGCTGCATGCAGACCTGTTGACAGATACTTGTGCACTCTGTGCAGAGTCTGGGTGGCTTAACCTTGGCAACAGAATACAATATCATGTCTGCCTTCTGGCAAAGATACATAGATACATAGATACATAGATACATAGACAGTGTCGGCAGATAAGGGCCTATGGCCCACCCAGTCTGCCCATTTAAGTTTGTAAGTTCAGTTTATGTTTTCCAGGAAGTCTGTTGCCCCTTACTCCTGACCTCCAGAATTCCTTTATGTCTATCCCATGCATTCTTAAATCCCGTGATTGTTTCAGCCCCCACCACTTCCTCTGGCAGGGTGTTCCACTTGTCCACCACCTGTTCTGTGAAGAAATTCTTCCTCACATTTCTCTGAATCGTCCTCCCTCCAACTTCATCCCATGCCTCTAGTCCTGGAACATCTTTTCGCTTAAAATAGTGCATTCCTGCACCCTGTTCCTCCCTGTAAGATACTTGTATGTCTCTATCATATCCCCTCTCTCCCTCCTCTCCTCCAGGGAGTACATGTTCAGTGCCTTCAACCTGTCCTCATAGGACTTGTGATGCAATCCATGCACCATCTTTGTTGCCCTCCTCTGAACCTTCTCTACCCTGTCTATGTCCTTATGTAGGTAAGGTCTCCAGAACTGCACAGTGTACTCCAGGTGCGGCCTCACTAGTGTCTTGTATAGTGGAATTATGACCTCCCTTTTCCTGCTGGTGATGCCCCTGCCTATGCATCCCAGCATCCTATTTGCTTTACCTGCTGCCTTGTCACACTGTTTCCCTGCCTTGAGGTCATCAGAGATGATAACTCCAAGATCCCTTTCCTGCTTGGTGCATGCTATATCCTCACCCCCCAACTGATATATTGTGCCAGGGTTTTTGTGCCCCAAATGCATTATCTTGCACTTCCTTGCATTGAATTTCAACTGCCAAACCCCTGACCATTCTTCAAGTTTCTGCAGGTCCCTTCTCATTTTGTCTACACCCTCTGGTGTGTCTACTCTGTTACAGAGCTTTGTGTCATCAGCGAACAGTGAAATTCTGCCTTCTAGGTCCTGCGCAATGTCACTGATGAAGATATTGAATAGTACCGGTCCCAGCACTGATCCCTGTGGTACCCCACTGGTCACTCTTCCAACTTATGATGTCCAACTTAGGGCTCACCCCCGCCCGGAGTGTGAAACTTCTTCACAGTACACAACTCTGCTCGATGTTCTAGGGTTGTTCGTGAACAGTCACTGAAAATCCCTTTCCGATGGACCACGCAAGGTCAGCATTCCTATGAATACCATGCACCAGTCTGGTTAAAATCACTCAGAGGGGATCTCCAGAAGGAAATCAAGCTTGGACCATTTAAAGCTAAACTTTGTATATTTCTTGCATCTACTAGTGACTGCGACTGTGATAACTAGCATCTCTTGTGACCTGATAATCCAGATGCTATCCTCTAGCCTTCAGCTCACCACTGTTTCCATTCCCCCTACCTGCATTTCTCTCTCCTATATCTTCTCTCCACCTGCCAGCCCCCTTTCTCTCCCCCCAGTTCCCTTCTGTTCCAGACTTCTGAGACTCGCCCAACTTCTACCCTGCTCAATACCCACTTCCTCCATTTCCTGTTTCCCCTTTCCCCTCTTGGCTCCTCCCTCCTCCCCACACAGTCTTCACCTCCATTGTTGGCCCTTTCTCTTTAATATTTCAATGCTCTGCCCCATTGTGCTCATTTTCTCTGCTCCATGTTAGCTTCTGGCCACATTACTCCTCCCTGCACTTTGACAATAGAACATTCCATGCAGCCCAGGACTTAGACAAAAGAACTGCTTATGAACATGTTCTTGCTATGTACTCCTCAATATCACTGTATATGATGTAACATAAGATTGTGTCAGGTGCCTTTGCTCTGTGTATTAGCCATAAGATTGTATTAGCCCTATGAACCAATCAACTTTTTGTAACTCTATGTTATTTTGTCCTTTTATTCTGACATGGAACCTCTGTAAATGAGCTTCTGGTTCAAAGGTATCTCCAAAATCTAAATAAATAAATAAGAAGAAGCAGCAGATTGGAAATAATGGGCCCACTCAACCAAAAATATGCATTCATTGTTGTTTATTGTTTAACAAGGCAATAGATGACCAGTGCAGTGATCCCTTCTATGACATGACCTTATACCAATGTTTTGGAATAATCCGTCATCAGGATGACACTGGTTTATGTATTGGTAAACAACGAAATGTTCTCTTTAAGTTGATACCAATTTGCTTCTCACTTTCTTCAAGCTTTCTTCTTTCCATTTTTAGTTTGGACAAGTATTTATGGTGCAGCACAGCCTGTTTGCTTTCTCATTTGTTATGGCCTTTCTTGTATTGATGCCTTTATTGGAGCTGGGCTACTCCCCTAATAGATGTTTTTCATTTCTCTGAGATTAGCTGAACCGGATGTTTGCAAATACAACCTCATTTGTACCAGCTAACTGTTTGAAATCTTATTTTCATTACGCCTTTTCATATTGGGTTGCCTCCTCCAAGCAGCATACACATTGTTTTGTGTGTAGTGCTGTTGGATTGGCAGTGCAACAATACAACTAAAATGCACCTGTTTTGCAGTGTATCCAATAATGTCTTACAGTGTGTCTGCAGAGGTACTGAGCATACATTCCTTACAGTACTTCATATTATGCCTTCCAACCCATGCCATGAATAGATTGTTTGTATGAGAGCATTGTTTGTTTTCTATAAATAAAATTATGTCAAAATTCTGTAAACCATTTGCTTATGCTTTACCACGTCCAGCTGTGCTCAGATATGTAAACTAGTTTGTCTTACATGACTTTCCCACGAACTTTTACCTATATGCTTGCTTTTGTTAAAGAATTTTGATAACTAACATATTTCATCCACAGATTATATAGTTGAGGGTTTGCTTGACTTGTTAATGATATGGTGAACTAGGATGTTTCCTCCATAGCAGTCCCTGCCCTACTTGCCCTTTTGATAAATAACAGTACTCTGTTGACTTCAACTGCAAGTTATGCAACCAAAGCTACCACTTTGGTGTTTCTTGTTTACAGGCAAAAAACAAAATGACAACCACATAACCAAATGCTGCTACTGCTGTGTCAGTGCTGGGGCAGAGATTGTTTGGTCTGTAATTATTCTGTGCAAAACTAAACAAATGATGAAGACTGAGAAAATAAAAGAAAACTGGGCCTGGGGAGCACCCAAAGATGACTTGTAGAATATGGTAAGAAAATCTCATCCAAAGTAAAATCAACTCATTGTTTCTGTGTTAAGTTTTCCCCTTCATAATGTATGTGTGTTTGCCGTTCTGTTAATTTTCTGGATTTCTTTCTTTCCATTTTTTGTTTTATTTTGTTTGTTTGTTTTAAACTCAGTCTCACTTCCATTTTGTATCAAGCTCAAGCAATGGAATACTTAGACTTCTTAATGCAGTGCTGGAAGACATGGGTTTTAAAGAACTTAACTTGAATGCCAGGCAGTTGGGGATGTCATAGTATGTCAGTTCCGTGGTATACCATGGGACAGGAAAACACGGTATTGATACCGTGGTCAGTGTCAGATATACAGTAGAATAACCATGGTTCATGGTACACCATAGTTTCAAGGTCTTTTAATTAATTGTGAGGGTGTTTTTTTCTTCTGTGCCAACTCTCCATAACACAAGAGTTTAAAGAGACTGTTTTAGCATAAATGACTACTGCTGTAATGCCATGGTATTATGATAACAGCAGTATTACATGTGTCAGTTATACCATGACATCTCTACATGCAGTGCCCATTTTTCCATCCTAGTTTAATAATTTTTGTGAAATATCCACATGAGCAGAGGGAGGACTCTTACAGAGTCATGACCATCCAGCTGTCAAATCAGCACTGTTTCACTAGACTAAAGGGAGCAGTTCTGTTACCTAGACTGCTGTACTCTGACTTGATTTAATGAGGTTACATTATTATACTGCCACCCCGACCTGCATCTATGCTACCCACCTGTAGTGGTAATGATTTAAAATGGCCCCAATCATCAACATGGGGTTCAGGGTTTATGACACCAACAGGCACCTTGTGTACTAATTGCTATACAAATAATCCACAAAAAGCAGGGAAGGGATAAGGGCTAAACAAAATTAGAAGAAACAGAATTTTCAGACAGATAAGGACCCCTTGGCCCACATAGTCTTCCCATTTTTCCCTGCTTAAGTAACACTACAAATCCTATGTGATCGCAAGTCCATTATCCCTTCATCCCTTCCTTCCCCCTAAGATTACCTTGTGCCTATCCCATGCATTCTTGAATCTCATTGCTGTTTTCAACCTCACCACCTCCACTCGAAGGCTGTTCCTGGAATCCACCACAATCTCTGTGAAGAGGTACTTCCTCACATCTCTTCTGAATTCATCCACCTCCAACTTCATATCATGCCTGCTCGTACTTGAAGCTATTTTTTTTTTCACAAAAACACGTCCTTCCTCTTCCTTATTCACAACCTTTAGGAATATGAAGATCTCTATTATCCCCCCCCCCCTTTCCAGTGTGTATATATTCAATTCCTTAAATCTCACCATGTAGGACTTCTGATGCAGTTCCTACATTATTTAAGTTGGCCTCCTCTTGATCACCTTCACTCTATTTCCCTCCGGAAATGTGGTCTCCAGAACTAGACACAGTACTATAGATGGGGTCTTACTAGTAATCTATACCGAGGCAGCACCATTCTCCCTCTTTCTGCTGTTGATACCTCTCCCTATGTGCCCCAGCATCCCACTAGCTACCCCCAACTGCCTTGCCACACTGCCTGACCACATTTAGGTTATCCAATATGATTACTTCCAGGTCTCCTTCCTGTTTGATGATCGCCACTACCACCCCACCCATTTTGTTCTCTGCTCATGGGTTTCTGTGCCCTAAGTGCATTATTTTGTACTTTTCCAACTGAATCTGAGCTGCCATACCCTTGACCACCCATCAAATTTTCTCAGGTCTCTGCTCATCCTTTTCAACCCCGGAGTGTCCATCATATTGCAGAGTTTTATGTCATCTGCAAAGGCAGACCTTCCCTTATAGCTCATCTGTAATGTCACTTATAAAGACATTAACAATGACCAGTCCCAGCATGACCCCAGAAGCTTCTCGCTGATCACCCTCCCTTCCTCGGAGTGAACTCCATTTACCACCACTTTCTGCAATCTATCCCATAACAAATTTGTTACCCAGTTACCCTCCTTTGGATCCACCCCTATGCTACCCAGCTTGCTTATGAGTCTCCTGTCTGGAACAATGGCAAAAGCCTTACTGACATCTAGGTAGCCTATGTCCACCACTCCAGCCTGATCTAGTTCCTTGGTCATCTAGTCAAAGAAATGTATCATATTAGTTTAACATGACCACCCCCGCATGAATCAATGCTGCCTCAGATCTTGTAACCCATTGGATTCCAGATATTCCATAATGCTTTCCTTGAACAATGATTAACTTTTCCATCACTGATATCAGGCAGTCTGGCCTATAACTACCAGCTTCTTCCCTTCTACCACTTTTATGTAGTGGGACTACCTCTGCCTTCCTTTGATCCTCCCGAACCCCTCCCGTTTCCAATGAGCTGTTAAACAGGACTGTCAGAAGTGCAGCCAGTACCTTTGTGAACTCCCTCAGTACTCTTGGATGCACCCCATCTTGCACCATTGCTTTGTCCACTTTCAGATTCTTGGAGTCCCTTCAGGACTCTCTTTTCTGAGAACAGACTAGTATCCACCTCCCTCCCTCCAAACATCCTGTTGTGTTTTTTGTGCCCCCCTTCTCCTTCTGTGAACACTGAACAAAAGTATTTGTTCAGGATGTCTGCGTTTTCCTGGTTACCCTCTGCAAAGTCCCCCACTTCCTTTTTTAACCTTACAGTTTCACCCTGGTCTTCCTCTTTTCCCTTACATATCTAAAAAAATGTCTTCTCCTCTTTTGCTACCACCTGAGTTATTCTCTTTTCTGTTTGCACCTTTGTGCTCCTTACTGCTCTTCCTGCTTCCCTCTGTTTCTCCTGATACACTTTTCTATCTTCCCTCTGCGTCTCCTTATATCTTATGAATTCCACCTTCTTAACCTTTATCATTTTTCCACCTCTTTTGAGAACCATAGTGGTCTCTTTTTCCTATTGCTTTTGCTCACTTTCTTAATGGAGAGGTTTGTTGCCCTCACTATGACACTTTTTATCTTCTCCCACTTTTCCTCCATCCACCCAAATCATTCCTTCGGGTCATTCCTGAGGCATTCACCCAACTTTATAAAATATGCCCTGTTGAAGTCCAGGATCCTTGCACTTGTGTGGTTTGATTCCACAGCTGTCCTTATATTGAACCACACCATACAGTGGTTACCGGTATGCAGGTGGCCTCCCACATTGATGACTACAACATTGTCCCTGTTAGTAAGTACCAAGTCCAATATTGCCCAATCATGAGATGGTTCGCTGACTATTTGCTTGAGCAATGCCCCATGCAGGAAGTCCAGGATGTCCCTGTTCCTAGCTGAATCCACAGCTGGGAGGCTCCAATCTACATCCTGCAGACTGAAATCCCCCACCTGAAGCACCTCTCCCTATTCTAGCATTTTGCCAGCGGCTTCTACCATCACCTTATCTAACTTTTCCCACTGTGCCAGAGGTCTGTAGATCACACCAGTTCAAATAGTGACTCAGAATATATCTACATTTGCAAAATTTTTTAGTATTTCAGGAAATTTTGCAGATTTCTTTATTTTGTTCTAGTATGTGTCAGTCAGCCTCTTCACTAATGACATGAACACTAGCATGTGTAGATGTTGTTTAGACATGAAAATATAGATGTAGAAGCACAGTTTCAGTGGAAAAAGACCATTGGTACATCCCAGTCTACTCACTTTTACCCCAACCATGGTCTATTGTCTAGACCGGGTTTTCTCCATTGCTCCCCCCATTCCATTCCTTACTGTTACCCCCCCAAGTAACTATTAAGCTAATTACTCTGTCCAGGGTGTCCTTGAACCCATTAATGGTGTGCCACCACTTCCAGTAGTCTGATCCGTGGCTCAACCACTCTCTTCATAAAGTCAAAATTCTCCCATCCCTCCAGAATCCCCCCCCCCCACTGGCTTTCATTCATGTCCCTTTGTTTGTTTTCCACTATTTCTGCTAAATAGTTCCTTGCAGTTTTTTATTCATTACAGGAAACTGAGGGTCTCTATCATGTAGCCCTATCTCTTAAGGTCTCCAGTGAGTACATGTTCAGTGCCCTGAGCCGATTCTCATAGGATCTGCCTTACTGGATCTGAATCATTCTGGTCACTCTAGTCTGCACTGTCTCCAGCCTGTCTCAGTCTTTCCTCAGGGGAGGACACCAGAACTACTCACAGAAGGGGTCTCATTGGTGATCTATTAAAAGCTAGTATTACCTCTTTTCTTCTGTTATTCCGGCTAATGTTGACTGGATGGACAAAGCTAACGTGAAATATATGGACAAACTGGAAGGACTAAGGTCTTTCTCAGGTAATCAAACAGTCTACTTGGGTAAAGAACAGGACTGAGTCTGACAATTTAATTGATAGTATTTTGACATCCAGAGTTGATCATATTCTTCAGGCTTGTACAATTTCTGATGTACTGAGTGACCACAGTCCTATTATTTGCACTAGGTCTGCTAGTTCTTCCAGAAATAATTGTATGAAAAGTTTTCATGCTGCACACATAAAACTACCCAAGTGATATGCATGTGGCAAGTATGATTAAAATGTTAAATTGGAACTGATTTCATGCATGTGGCATGCGTGCAGCAAGCAAGTGTAGAAACCATGATTTTTATGTTAAATTGAGAAAGACATGGCATACATGCAAAAAATCAATTGTTCACTGATAACTGCAAACGTAAAAGTTAAGTGACTTGCTTAGGATCACACCATACACAAGTGGGAGTTGATGAGATTCAGACCCATGTCTTCATGAATTCAAGTCTCCTGGCTAGTAGTTCAGTGCCTTTAACCACTAAGCCATACTGTCTGCACACATATGGCTTGCTTGTACTTCAATACATACTGTATCTGAATACATCTGCATGCATGTGGCATGCTTGTAGCCAGTGTGTGCTTTTCAGGTTTCTTCTCTCCCTCATCTCATTTTCACAGTTGAACTGTAGCACACATATCAATGGAAACACATGTTTTTCCCACCCCCAATACACAAACTTACCCACAAAACCACTTATTTACTTCTGTCTGGCCTGTACTACTACTATGTTTTCTCCATAGTTTTGAATGCTTACACGCAAACAGACTTTAAGGTTCAAACACAAAAGTAGCAATAACATATCACGCACACCCACCCACATGGCCACTTCCCCCCTCATGCACACACTGTCGTGGGTATGGTCATGCTGCTACAGACAACCCAAGTATAGATATAAGTAAAATTTCTCTTACGTGAGTACTAGGGAGCCAGAGGCAAGAGTCTTTATGAGATGATGTCCACAGATCAGAGTGCTGGGGTGTACCCCCTTGAAATGAATGGAGTTATTTTCTATTACTGTTTTATACATTATGACAGTGAGTTGGAGGATAATGAAGGCCATTGTTCTATTAACAAGGGCCTTGTTAGTCGAACAGTGGCCTTCATTAATCTCCAACTCTCCATCAATAATGTATAAAAGAGTAATTAAAAAATACCTCCTTTCATTTCAATGGTGCACACCCCTGCAGCCTCCTTTTCTCTTTGTCATAATGTGTCTGAGTGTGGGGATGTGGAGGTCAGCTTTCACTTGGGGGGGGCATAAGACTTACTATAGTGGGACTCCAATAGTCTGTGCATACCATGCCGCTTAACTGTCTGTGAATGCAAGGGACAGCTCTAGAATGTCTGTAACATCTCTAAAAGGTACAACTTATTTGGTTTGACTGAAACGTGATATGCAAATCAGGAAAAATTCAAATGTATAAGATTCATCTGTATATACCTGACAGCAGTGCATCAGATTTGGGCTTAAACCCTCCCAGTTACTAACCAATTTTTTTCCTGGCTGAAGTTCAGCAGCCCCCCTCCCAAAAAAAAGAACGTTGTCCTGATTTTTCTCCCTGACTCCATTCCATTCAATACCCATCACCTATGGGTCATGAAACCACCCAAAGGAGAAAAAACATGAAAAACACATCAGTGTTTCAGTAATTCCTCCTTCCCCAATCCTCCTGTAAAAAAAATTATTTACTTTTACTTACCAGGCCATATGGCCAGAACCTGCATAGTGTGCCACCAACCCAGTGTTTAGTGCACTACCCCTCTCTCCTTCTTTAGAAGCTGGATGCTAGAACCAAAAATCACAGGTCCCCAATGTCATCCACAACCAAGTCACCTCACCATATGGATCCACCCCACCAGGGTTTTTTCCATCTTGCTTGGTTGCTGTTGTGGCTGTTGCCACACTACACTGATCAAGGCCTATGAAGGCCATCCACACTGCTGTTACCACTGCTGCTAAGCCTAGCTTGCTGCCGTGGGGGTCTGTGCAGTTTCATTTTGTAAGGATAGCCTAGTAGAGTAAGTAGGTAGCCTAGTTTTGAGTTAGCCTCTTGCTCACCCTCTGCCCCTTCAGCCACCAGGGGCAATGAAGATTCATTAAGAGTAGAACAATAAAAATATGCTGCCACAAAACTGCTATTTAGAGTTCAGTGCTCACTGACTCCTCCAGGCTGTAGAGCTCAACCTGTCTACTCTGTGGTTGGAAAGACAGTG
Source organism: Neoceratodus forsteri (assembly GCA_016271365.2). NCBI lineage: Eukaryota > Metazoa > Chordata > Ceratodontiformes > Ceratodontidae > Neoceratodus > Neoceratodus forsteri. The sequence goes on along the minus strand of CM028137.1, from coordinate 542,543,681 downwards.
TTGCACTTGCAAGGCTTATGTGCTCTTTCTTGGTTGGAGCTCATTCACATCACATGTGATTGTGTCACTGCTAATAGGTGGATAGACTGGACAACACACTACAGACACAGTCAAGTCTGGAGAATACCTGCAGCATGAGCACACACAGGCCAGGTGGGCACTTATCGTGCAAAAGATTAAATCCAAATTTAAAGCCATTACTGCCACACCATAAGAACAAACTAGGCATGCATACGGGGGTGGGGGAGGCAACTGCGCCCTTCTGCCCTACCTAAATGGCACCCCTGCTTAATGGTAGAAATTCATTCTCAGTTGCTAATACAATGGTTTCCACTGTGTTTTGAGGAACCGTATCTCCATGTTTCATGATGTGTCCTGATCATCATGTGGGTTAGTCTCCCTTATTGTTCCACATTTTGAGTGTCCCTGTCCCTCATTTCAGTGACAAAATGTGAGATATGATGCATGCTTCCAAGACCCTACTCAGCACAAAGAGTGCTGAGCATGGCCATAGTGTATATGCTCAATATACAGAATGACAAAGGGAAAATAAGTGAGTTAAAATAGTCACAGAGAAACACATTTGTAGCACTAGATATGCATAAGGGATTTGCATGGTTCAAAACAAAAAGGATAGGCTTCACAAAACAGAGGCCCCTCTTTGTACATCTGGAATGGGGGATAATGACTGGCTATATCCTAGGCATTTAATGCAATAAGCAAACAATCCTTTACAGATTAATGGTGCTTCAATGACAAAAATTAAAAGCCATTAAACAACTTGCAAAAGGATCAGAATTAATGAGTTTACCTAATTTTTATGGGAATTCAAATAAAATGTATTTTAATGACTATATTGCTAGCAGTAGCTGCAATAGCTAGCAGTAGCAGGGCTAGCAGTATAGCCTAGAGGTTAGAGGAACGAGGTATGAACAAGCTTGATACATCCAGCAGACCAGACCTGAGTTTGATTCTCACAACCTCCACTTGCATACTGTGTGACTCTGAGCAAGTCACTTAACCACCCAGTGCTTCCAGGTCACCCCTGAAAACAGGCATTTTTGTTTAGTGGGCCTTACCCGGTTACCAAAGACTAAAATAAAAAGTAGTATAAGAAATAGAAACTGATGTGTTTTATAGATGAGATTCACACTAGCTTAACTGCTGCACTCATGTCAAGCATGCAACACACGAACCTGATATAATTTTTAGATGTTCACACTAGCTTACCTGCTGCGCACATGTCAAGCTTGCAGCATGTGAACTGGATTTGCTTTTTAGACCTGGTTCGCATATGTTCACTTAGTGTATGTGAATTATATGCAAACATTGCACAATTAAGCATGTGGCATGCATTCTGCTTGTACATAGCACACCTATATTTTTGTAAGGGAGAAGGCCTCATCCACCCTCAGTTTTTATGTTTTCAAGGTTTATGTGGAATTTTGATGTTGGTCCATTTTATGATTTAGTTTCTTCTATTGACTGGTCTTTTCTTTTTTATATTTCAGAAATTGATTCTATGTTGGATTACATATCTCCTGAACTCATTGCAGTTTTTTGACAAAGCAGCCCCAGATAGAAAATGAAGGGCGAGGGATAGGTACCAGAGCTGGACCACCTCTGAATTAATTCAACTGCTGCATAACAGAGTTAAATCTTGGAAAACATAAACAGGAGAAAACAGCTACTAATCTGATAGAGTATAAAAGACTACAAAACAAGTGTAAAGGTCTAATGCAGAAGGTTAAATCAGATTTTTACTTAGGAAAACAGTTTGCGGGAAATAGTAATAGTAAGGATTACTTGGAAGACCTTGAATGAATTACTGGGAATGTCTAAATCGTCTACCACAGGGTTTTAAATAATCTCAGAAAATTGATTCGCAGTTTTGCACATGAAAGTGCTAATCAGTTGTGAAAATGAATAGCACATGCCTCAATTTGATTAGCAAAATTAAAAATGCTTAAATATTGTAACCTAAGTAAAATCTTTCATTAAAATCAATTCTGTCTATTGGCTTCATCTGTTTCAGTACCCCCCAAAAAACACACACAGACACACACACACACACACACGCACACATATATGCATGCACACACACATGCGCATTCGCACGCGTGCACACACACACCACAGTACCACACCCTCTCCCCCCTTATCCCCTTTGCCAGAACCATTAAAACTATCCTCCCACCTATCTCAGTAGCTAACCAACCACCCTACACCACCCCCACCCTTAGGGTACCAGCCAAAACCCCCACCATCTCAGCCTCCCCCACAAAGGCCCCTTTGCCAAAAACTAAAGCTGAGTCACCTGCACAACCCTCCCACCACCATACCTCTCAACCACCGATGACATTTACTGCCAACTAAAAATACTGCAGCTTTACCTTTAAGTTCACAGCACTGTTGAAACCATTTCCTTTACGTGTACACAGTTTATTTGTTCTGCTTTAAAGTCTGAATTTATAATACCATCTCTGTGTTGGCAGCATCTTTTCTGTCAAGGACAGAGGAGGAACAGATTAATTTTGAGGGGTGAAGTGAGGGACATCCCTCATAATCAGAATCAGTTGACAGTTGGGGGGTCACGTGATGAGCTAGCGAGAAGCGGACGCCTCCCTCGAGGCTCCCAAGTCCCGTGACCGAATTTGTTTCTATTTTCCTGTTTTTTGGGCCATACCAGTGGTTTAGAAGGCACACTTACCTGACTGGCGAGTTAGTGTTGCTCGAGATCTGTTTTGGGGGCCAATCGGACGTCGGAGGAGTATCGCACTTCAATTCGGCATCTTGGCAGCCGAAATGGCCGAAATGCAGTTGAGCAGTCCCAAGCCTCTCACAGCAAGATCCCCAGCTGCCAAGTGCTCTAAGCCCCATTCCCCTGTCCCAGATGATGCGGAGGCCATGAGGGGGGAGATCCTGGAGGGCCAGTCAACTTCAGAAGACATTCTCGAGATTAAGCAGCTCCTGAGGGGGCTTGTAGCTGACTTCACCATTTTAAAACCTGCACTCCATGCGCTTTCTCAGAGAGTGGGGGATTTGGAAGCCAGAGTCGGGTCACAGGAAAGGAAATCTTCCACCTTGGATCAGGATATGATTAATATTAAACGACAAGTGAGAAAATTAGAGGATCGCCTAGAGGACCAAGAGGCAAGAAGTCGGAGGAATAACTTAATACTGGCTGGGCTACCTGGAGAGCTGAGAGGCTTAGGACTGTGTTACTTCATGCAGGATCTACTGCTTAAGTTATTTGGGCCCCTCCGTTTGGTGATTGTTACAACCTTGAAAGGCCCAGTCGGACACTGAGAGAAACCCCAGCGCAAGGCCTAGAGTAATCATAATGCGATTTCTAAACTACAAGGAAAAATCCCATGTTCTGATGAAAGCCAAGGCTAATAGAAATCTGCATTGGAATGGGGCTTCGGTGTGGCTGTTTCAGGATCTAGTCCCCTCGGTGAGGGAGAAACAGAAGGAATACGTGGGCATTAAGAAGAAGCTATATATGGCGGGTCTGAAATTCAGGCTAGAATACCCTGCTACCTTGGTGCTTAAGTTGGAGAAAGGTGACAGAAAATACCTCTCGGCAGAGGAAGCTTTAGAAAGCCTTAAGGTGGAACTACCTGACCTATTTAAGTCAGTGACCTGAAGCATAAGACGAGATAGGAGCAGATGTCCAGGACTATGTAAAAGAGACTTTAAGACTTTAAGGGACTGATTTGTTTCCTGCTGGACTGTTTTTTCTTCTCCCCCCTTTTTTTTTTCGTATTTTGTTACAGGTTGGGGTATTGAAAAGCCAAGAAGGCAATGGCTTACGTGCTAGTGATATTAGTTTTTCATCAATGTTTCAGAGGGTGGGTTTTGGGAACTGGCTTTAAAGAAGGCATGGGAGAGGCAGGTTTTGTAGGAATTCATGTTTGGACTCGGGGACTGAAGGAGACTCAGGATCGTGAGCTCATACACGTTCGGATGGATTTAGGAGGCGATCAAAGGATCGGGGTAGTTCATGGGGGTTGGGGGTGGGAAAGAGAAAACTAAGCTATGTGATTCTAAGGCCTTTAAAAGCCATAGGGATGGTCCCAGGGTGTGGAAGGGTTAGATGGGGTCACTTAGAATTTTGTCATGGAATGTTAAGGGTCTCAGGGGTAGGAGGAAAAGACTAGTTATTCTTAGACATATTAATCAGATGGGGGTTCATGTAGCAGCTCTTCAGGAAACCCACTTGCTGACTGAGGAACTGCATTTGCTTAAGAAAGGCTGGGTGGGTAAAGTGTTTGGGTCTGGCACTGCAAGGGCGTCGGGTGGGGTGGCACTGCTAATTAGGAAAGGCTTCCCTTTTGAGATCGAGGGTGTCACCTCGAGGGAGGATGGCAGGGGAGTCTACATAGTGGGTTTGTGTTTGGGTAGTCCATTGGTGTGTGCCTCTATCTATGGGCCCACCCTGGCTAACTCGGAATTTTTTGCCTCCTTGGAGGCTGATATGGCTACGCTCCCCCAGGGTCCTTGTATTTTGGCGGGTGATTGGAACATTTGTTTGGACAATAGCATGGATAGGATTCCCCCCTCCAACAACTTTTCAAGTTCCTCTCATGCGGCACTGCTTAGATTTTTGGAGGGAACTGCTTTAGTGGATCCAAATCGGATCTACAGGAAAGGTGAGACTGAGATGACTTTTTATTCAGGGGCTCATAAGGTTTTTTCCAGGATTGACTGTTTTTTGGTCAATAGGGAGGTTTTAAGGGGGGTTGTAGGTTTGCACACATTTGATAGGATTCTTTCTGACCACTCCCCAGTACAGCTGGTATGGAGACTGGACAATATTCCTCCCAGGCCAGTTTGCTGGCGGTTGGATGACAGGGTGCTAGTGAATGACAAGATTTTACTTAAGATGGAGGGTAAACTTAAAGAAATTATTCAGATGCAGATTCCAACTCTCGAGGATAGGAATTTAGCCTGGCCTCTCTGTAAGGTGTTGTATAGGGGATGGGTTCAGGAATATACTGCCAGGCTGAATAAGTTGAATAGGGCTCGTGAGGAGTTTATACTAGGGGCCATTAAATCAATGGTGCCTCTAGAAGGTACCTCTGAAGAGATAGATAGGGAGCTGAGAGAGCTAAAGGAGGAGTATAGGGGTATACTTGGTTATCGGGTGGACTCCTGGGCACGGAGGTTGAACGCTAAGTATTTATTGCAGGGGGATAGGCCAGGTCGGATATTGGCCCATAGGATTAAAGAGCGGGAGGCGGGAAGAATGATTGTGGCTGTGAAATTTGGTGATGAGTTCATCTCAGAGCCACAGGGTTTGGCTGATGCCTTTGCCGACTATTACTCAGCAGTATATCAAGATGGGGTACAGTGCTCAGTGGCAGAAATTGAAGGGTTTTTGGAGGGAATACCTCTTCCAAGATTGAGCCCGGAACAGGCCCGGGCCCTAGCCGCCCCGATATCACGGCGGGAAATTTGGGAGGTCATTATGGTCTTGCCCAATGGGAAGGCACCGGGACCTGATGGCCTCTCGCTAGTTTCTATAAAGCTCATGCTGAGACCTTAATACCTCTGTTGGAAGAGCTTTTCTTAGTCATCATGCAGGAAGGAATTCCCACCCCGTTATACCAGGCTTATATTACCTTGATCCCCAAACCAGATAAGCCCAAGCATTTGCCAGGCAACTATAGGCCCATAGCTTTAATCAATCAAGATATTAAGATTCTTACCAAGATATTAGCTAATAGGGTCCTCAAGGTTGCCTCACATTTGATTAGTCAGGAGCAGGTGGGGTTTATGCCAGGGAGGGGGGCCCCTGATGCTTTAAGGTAACTCCATCATATCTTAGAGAGAGCGGCTTTTTCTGACTCGGCTATGGCATTAATTGCGTTGGACGCCGAGAAGGCGTTTGACTGCGTTTCTCACCAATTTCTCTTCCTAACAATGGATAGGATGGGGTTTCCTAAGGTTTTCTTAAGGGGCCTTAGAAACCTTTATGAGGCTCCTACTGCTCGAGTTCTATGCAATGGATATCTCTCAAAGGAGTTTCTTCTTAAGAATGGAACGAGGCAGGGGTGCCCCCTTTCACCAATTCTTTTTAATATTTATCTTGAACCTCTTCTAAGGGCCCTCTCGAGGGACACTGGGGTACAAGGGATTGAGGTCTTGGGGTTAGAGCTTAAGATGTCGGTCTTTGCGGATGATATTTTACTACATTTATCTAATCCATCGGAGAGTTTTCAGTGTGCCCTGGGAATCATTGGTAGGTTCTCTAAGGTTGCCAATTATAGACTAAATCTGGCTAAAACCCAGGTCCTTCTGCTCACAGTCCATACTCATAGGGCAGATTTTGAGCATTTCTGAGTTAATTGGGCATCTGACAAAATCAAGTATCTCGGGATCTGGATCATGGCTAGGTCTGAGGATGGGGTGGATGAGAACCTGGGCAATATTGTGGTTAAAGTTAAACAGGATATTGTAAGATGGAGGAGGCTTCCGTTGAATTTCACTGCTAGGTTGGGTCTTGTTAAAATGAATCTTTTGCCTCGCCTGCTGTATCCCATTTGTCTCTCCCCCTATTCTATTCCTAGGATTAGATTTGTTGGCATCCGAAAGATTATCTCGGATTTTTTATGGGATTCGAAACCTCCCAGGAGGAAGCAAAAGATTTTAAGTCTTCCCTATTCCAAGGGTGGGGTGAAGCTCCCTGACTTGTTCACTTACTATGTGGCAGGTCAATTAGGATATATGGGCCGATGGGACGGCTGTCCTCGTGAAGGGGAATATACACCTACCTGGCTATGGATTGAGCAATTGCTCCTGGAAAGGGCTAAGCTCCGGCCAGGGGCATTAATACATGTGGACCCAGAGACTTTGCCGGGCATAGGTAGGCACTCTCCAATATATAAATCTGTTAGAGCTTGGTGGGAGTGGTTGACTCCAGCCCAGAAGAAAGCTCAGAAAAGGACAGAGGAACAGCCCCTGGTGGGAAATCCTAATTATCGCCTGGGTAACAATATTTTGAGGGGTCAGTGGGAATTAATGCTGCAGGATCTCTCCGTTGCAGAACTGGTAGTCGAGGGCAAAGTTTTCTGCCAACTCAAGCAAGGGATGGGATTTTTTAGAAGTTCCAGATCACCAACTTACTTCAGAAGTTTGTACGGGACCACAAGGATAGGGGAAGAGTCCGTGTTTTCTTGGGTTAATTTAAAGGATTGGATCTTTCACAGCACCCTCTCTCCAAAGTCTATAAGGTATTAATAGACTACATGGTTCAGATGCTGAGTCTCATATTGTATATTGGGAGAAAGCTTTATTCCCCTGAGGCCTAACTGGTCTGAAGTTTGGAAACATATGAATGACCTTCCTATACCGAAGTATAATATGATGCAATTTTTTATTTGTTCAAATATTTACTATACCCCTGTCAAACTATGCTCCAGAAAACTCAGACAGACAGACCTATGTTTTCGTTGTGGTTTGCTCCCAGGGGACCTCTTGCATATTTTTTGGAACTGTTCTCGCATTCAGCCACTTTGGGGTCAGATTGTGGATAAAATGGACCCGGTGTTAGATTATTCGGAATATATTAGTCCCGAGATATGTATTCTAGGGGATCTGGAAAGGATTGGGGGGAGTGTGGCTAAGCATCATATCTCCCTATTGTCAGCTGTGGTTAAAGCATTTGTTTTGCAATACTGGAAGGAAGATTTAGTTTATGATTATGATCAGTGGGTGAGGGACCTTATACGGGTCTTAGAGAGAATTAGATTATTTATGCTGATGGATGGGAAGGAGAATGTTTACAACCGGATCTGGAGGACCTTAGAGGTGGTCTACGCAATCCAGCTGAAAGGTCCGAGGGTTCGGGTCTGTCTGTCTGAAGAGGAGTAGTGGGAAGTATCTTCAATGTTTTAGGGTTTATGGGGCTTTTTGGTGATGGGACCTGGTTGATGATTGTGTGATAGGCCTTAGACAGATTTAACTATTATTCCTTTGTATGGGGGCTTGTCTAACTGTAAGGTTTTTGCTGTGGTCGGGCATATGGGGTTCTCTCTCTTTCCTAGGGACACAGTTACCTATGGGTGGGCTGGGTTAGTTATCCTGGGTTTTCTCTTTTCACCTTATCTATAATCCAGGCTGTTAAGTAGAAGGGTCTAACCTGGCCTAAATTGGGTCGGGGGTAATGCATGCATTTTTAGTCCACCACAATGTGTTTGGGAGCTGTGGGTATTGTGATTGGATTGGGTAACTGTGATTGTATATAGTTAAGGGGATGTACATAGTTTCCGCACCCAGTTTTGGGGTGTGGGCCCGGTCTCTTCTTCGGGCTGTATGTGTGTATGTACTTTGCAACAAAATTTCAATAAAGAGGTTATTAAAAAAAGAAACAGTATAAACAAGCAAAAAAAAAAAAAGAATCAGTTGACAGTTATGACTAGTCCCGCTCACACTTATGCCAGAATCCTAACCCCGCCCATCTCAGCCCCACTATACTCCCCACCCATGTCCCCACAGACACTCAACCACATAAGGTAATTCAGAGTGCTGTACAGTCTCACTGCCATGGCCCCAAAATGAATCCTGGCAATTGCTTCCATAGATCAGTGCATAAGTAATCCTGACTTGCTTAATAGTGCTGCCCATGGTATCCTTAGTTTCACCACCATGGCCACAAATGCTGAAAATTGCTCCCAGTAGTGCATCATGATCAGAAAGTACTACTGAGAATGATTGCCAGCATTCAAGGCCCTGGCGGTGAGACTGGGTGGCACTCTGACTAACCTTATGTGGGTGAGTGTATATGGGGACATGGGTGGGGAGGGTGGTGGGGCTAAGATGGGTGAGGAGAAGGTCACAGAATGCATTGCAGATTTTGTGATGCAAAAATCAGAATGACTTGTCTGGGCAGCCGGTTCACATCACAAATTGTGATGCGATACCGACTATTTAAAATCCTGTACAGGCTGCTAATGGATATATATATATATATATATATATATATATATATATATATATACATATTGCAAAAATCTTCATTAATGCATCAGCTAGGATTAAAGCAACAAAAGTAGGGAAATGTGGCATTAGGGTTTCCAACTCTAACACCCCACCCCTCCACCGTTCAGAGATGAAGAGGCTTCAGGGGGTGACATTGGGGTCATCAATCCTAATGCGCACCCCATTCCATTAGAAAATAAGCTAGGTGGGTGCAGCATAGGAGAATGGGGTGAGTGTTAGGGCTGATGACCCCAATGCCGCCCCGATGCCTCTTCATCTGTGAAGGGTGGGGAAGGGGGGTGTTAGGGTTGGAAACCTCAATGCCACATTTCCCTACTTTTGTAGCTTTAACCCTAACTGATGCATTAACAAAGTTTTCTGCAATTTATTTCCTTACTTTTTGAGATAGTGTAATCATATCCTAATGTGCTTGGAGGACAGAGCCCTCCAGGTCCTGCACTCTGATTCCTCCATGAAACCGTAGATGTACATAGCTATGGGAGTGCAGGGCCCAGAGGCCCCTGCCTTCCCATTCCTCCATAGATGAGTATATGTACTGTATTTACCTGTGGAAGCACAGAGCCTCTGGGCCCTGTGCTTCTATTTATAAGCCACGAGTGCTTCAATAGTCATCATAGCCATGTCAGTGTTTGCTGGAGGTATGTTTGTAGTGGCTGCTTGTCTGTGTCTGTAGCTTAGTTTTTGTGGATTTACATGGTTTTCTGCTTGGAGTAACTACACCATTCTTGCTTACTACATCCGTGAAAGTCTCCTGAACTGGATTTCTGCAAAACATCACAACCAGGTATCTGCATTTTTCATTTAAAAATCAACTTTTTGGACGCTATCCCAAGCAAAACATAAGTCAAGCAATTAAGTCTGACAAACTCAGTGACTCTAGGTCTGCTTGAATCCACATTTTCGTCTGACCTGCTCCATGATCTGTATGTTGGCTTTTCAACAACCTCTTTGAATGACAAAGAAGCATGCAGACAAAAGGATTTCACATCCTGCATATGCACAGGCACAGTTCATCACCTGCAGGAATTCTAACACATTCTGTGACTCTGGACCTCAGCTGTTGATAATTTCTTTTGGCTTATGACTTAACCACCAGGTATCTACAAGATGCTGAAATCCTTTCTCCTACAAACTCTCCTTATGCTGCTTCTGCTCTCAGGAAATGTTCACCCCAACCCAGGACCTCCTGGGCAGCCAGCAGTGGCACCAAGCAGAAGGACAGGGACACTCACCATGGCATCCATCAATGCCTGTAGCATCCTCAACAAACTTGACTACCTCCAAACATGGATCCTACAGCACAATCCTGATGCCCTCTCAGTTGTGAAAACATGGCTAAACCCTAAAATCCCTGATACCTCAGTCTCTATCACTGGCTACTGCATTTTCAGGCAAGACAGGATTGCTAAACGGGGCGGGGGCTGCACCATCTATCTTAAGGATACCCTTATGGGTCACATCATCCCATTCCCCAGCCTGAGCAACTCCTCTCAGGTCCTCACAATCAAAATCCTCCTTGGTGCACATAACAAGGAACTCACTGTCATCTCGGTTTACCTACCCCCAAGAGACCAGGCTGCTGGTTTCCATAGCATCATGGAATATCTAAGGGTCCAGCAACATAATTCTGAAACCATAATCATGGGTGATTTTAACATTAACTGGCTCTCCGCTGAGGCCGCTACCTATAAGGATGCAGCCGCGGCGCATCACCTCACTCAACTGGTCAATGCCCCCACTAGGTGTAACTATAGGACAGGCTCCCTTACGCTTCTGGACTGGATTCTATCTAACCACCCTGAACACATCTTCAATGTTTCTGTACTCCCGGATACAATAAGTGACCACTCGCCTGTCATCTGTTCCTGATCAAACAAATACCTCAAGCCCCCTCCCAAGCTTATCTATGCCAGGGTTATCAAACAAGGGCACCTCCAGCTGTTAAAATCCCATCTAACCAGGCTGAACTGGGCAGTGCTTGACTCCCTCAATGACACCAACAAAGCTCTGGACCTATTTATCAAATGTTTCAATGAAGCCTGTGACATCTATGCACCAGTGAAAAAGACGAAGGTCAAAGGACAGACCAACCCCTGGGTTACTACTGACCTTTTAACTCTGCTCAAGCACAGAGACCACCTCTGGCATTGTGCTTGTGCAACTCCGATGCAAGTAAACATACAATTATACAAAGCAGCCAGAAATGATTGCACTCGAAGAATACGAATGCTAAGCAGCTATTACAAAGAGGCTCTGACCAACTCTTGGGGCCAGAAACAAATTCTGGAACAACACGAAAGAACTCACAGGCAAGGATCCTAAAGCACCACCCACTATGCTCAACCTTCATGGCACTCCTACACTCGACCTAGGTATCATCACCAGCACTTTTAATAATGCATTTACAAACCTGGACAGTGTACTTCCACCAAATTTTTTCAACGACCTCCCCTCCAGCTCCTCCCAAGTTAACCCCAACTAGAACGTACAACCCCAAAGTTTTTTTTTAAGGAGGTCCCACCACAAGTAGCTAGAAAATACATTCAAAAGGCCATCGGCAAACAAGAGTACAGTGGTGACTCCCTTGACCTGAAACTGCTGGCACAAGTCCTCAATGAAATCTTAGAACCACTTACAAAGATCTTTACTCTCTTGCTTAGTTTGGGCCATTTCCCCTCTCTCTGGAAGAAAGCCACTGTCACACCGGTTCACAAAAGCAGAGATAGGACACTGCACACCAATTACAGACCTATCTCACTCCTCCCCCCACTATCCAAAGCGCTGGAGCAAATAGTGTCGGACCAACTAGCTGAATTCCTGGATAAGTACAATGTACAGTGCCCAGAGCAGCATGGCTTCAGAAAAGGTCACAGCACCACCACTGCACTACTGGAATTTACAACCTTCATCCATGCCACGCTTGACAAAGGGAATTGTGGAGGGGCAGTATTTATAGACCTTACCAAGGCATTCGACACAGTTAACCACCCCCTACTGCTCAAGCAACTGTCCTCCATTGGGATCTCCAGCGATGTCCTTCCATGGTTCACCAGCTACCTTGATAATCGGATCCAACGTGTAAGGATTGCAGGGATCTCTTTGGATGAGAATCCGGTCCACTACGGAGTCCCCCAGAGGTCTATTCTGGGCCCTCTACTCTTCTCCCTCTTCATCAACAATCTCCCCAGTGCCTGCCACAAAAAAATATTACTATACGCAGATGATGCAGTCCTGTTTTCCAGCCACCATGACATTACAGTCCTTGAATCCCAGCTGCAGCTCAACTTCAATCGCATCGAAGACTGGTTCAATTCTCATAAACCTGTCCTGAACCACAGCAAGACTAAAGCCATGTCCTTCTGTAACCGACAGAGCAGGCACAACTCTCTCTCCCTCACCATCAAGAACCATGCTGGGAACCCACTCGAACATGTCAAGGAGTTCAAGTACCTTGGTATTACCCTGGATAGTACCCTCTCCTACACTCGGCATATTGACACTGTTGCCAAGACCGCCAATATACAGATTGGACTACTACACAAACACAAGCACTGTATGCCTGCTGATGCCCTTAAACTAGCCATCTACAGCTCTGTCACCTCTATCATTGACTACGGCCTTGCCATCTATGGCTCTGCCCCAACAAGTGCTCTCCACAGGATCTCAGTTGCTCTTAACAAAGCCTGTAGACTACTGACAGGTGCAGCCCGACTAACTCACACCTTTGACCTCTATGCACAGGCCAGCTGGCTACCCTTAAGCAGCAGAATACAATACCAGACCTGCTTACTTAGCAAAAAGATTCTCCTTGGTCTCATGCCACCTGGTGTTAGCTCACTCCTTACTACCTACAGTGGCACTCAACAAACACGTGGTACCCAATCTCTAACCTTTCAGGTTCCCAGATGTCATACCTCCATGGGTCAGCGGTCCTTTATCTATAGAGCTGCTCAATGGTTCAGTTCCCTCAATAAAGAATCACTTTCCTCTACTACACTTGGACCCTTCAAAAGGAATCTCAAACTTTACCTCACCTCTACCACTCAATGTGACTGCTTTGTTGAACACAGATCTCTCTAAACACCTCCCAGATCACTCATGTCTCACAGCCCTCCCTTTCCCAATCTCATTCCCTCTGGCACTGGGCCTTCCTTGTGACTCCTTTCCTGCTTCACATCTCCACTGGTACAAGACATTTTCCACTACCATCGGACAGTGGCCCATTAGCCTGCCAACTTCTTCTCCCGGTCACATGCCTGCAATACTAACTGCCTATGGTGCCCTCTTTCTCTTATTGTTACATAGCCAGCTGCCTACTCAAGCTGCTCGTTTTATGAATATTATCTCAAAGTATGTTATAACTGAGTATCTTTATTTTTCTTTTAGTTGTTTTGGTTGTTTATTGTGCATTCTTTTACTACCTCTGTATGTATGTTGACCCTCATCCTTTGACGTGGAACCTTTGTAAAAGAGCAGTTTCTGCTCAAAGGTATTTGTAATCTGAGAATTTAATAAATAAATAAATAAAAAAATTACACCGCCTGATGTACCCAGTGGTGAAAAAATTCAAATTCCCACTGAAACATAATTCTGCATAACAGCAATACCATTTCTGCACAGCAGGTGTGAAAACTAATTTCAGATTTTAAAAATGACAGTTGTAGCATACATTTGATGGGGTAATAAGAGTTCTATGTTCCAAATTTGGGGTCAAAATATTTTAAATTGACAAAGTTATCGGTGTGTTGTGAAATTCCAATGAACCATCATAACTGCACCTTTTTTTGACATTTTGACCCCAAATTTGTAACATGGCCTTCTAGGGACCCCACCTCATGATCAACATGACTGTCATCATGCAAATCCCACCCAAAAAGTGAATTTACCAACCAACTGTGAGATCACCTTTCAGGCCAGAGTTACATAATGACAGTTGTTCTGTTCATAAGTTGGGGTCCCCAAAAGGCAATGTTGAAAATTTGGGGTCAAAATCTCAAAAGACAGCAAAGCTACAAACCAAAGTTATCCATATTCACCAGATGAATACCTTTTTCATGAAGTGTCAAAATCGCATCACAAAAAAAGATTATGACATCTCATGAAATGAGATTACTGACAGGGATATCTGGTTGGAGAAGTCCTAATCCTTTTTCGCATCACAAAAAAGGATTATGTCATCTGATGAAAAAAGAATTTGCTGGCGAAAAAGGATTTGGTCATCTCATGAAAAAGGATTTATGAACGTTTTATTTTTTCATGAGATGTCCCAATCCTTTTTCATGATGTGAAAAAGGATTAGGACTTCTCCAATCAGATGGCCCCACAGGTATTTCTTTTTTGGCAGACAAACTCCTTTTTTGCGAGGTGACAAAATCCTTTTTTGCATCACAAAAAAGGATTAGAATATCTCATTAAAAAGCATTACTGGCAGGGCCATCTGGTCAGAGAAGTCCTAATTGTTTTTCTTATCATGAAAAAGGATTATGCCACCTCATGAAAAAGTAATTTGCTGGTGAAAAAGGATTTGGTCATCTCATGAAAAAGGATTTAAGAAAGTCATCCTTTTTTGTGAGATGTCCTAATCCTTTTTTGTGATATAAAAAATGATTTTGACATCTCATAAAAGAAGAATGGAGGTGAGTCATGAAAAAGTATTTTAAAACATAAAAATAAGCATTCTGAGGCCACATAAAATTGAAGTAAAAGCACACAACAGTAAAGACATCCTGTTGAACAAGATACATATGTGGATGTCTGCAGAAGACATCCCTGGGCAGAGTTATGATAGTTTGTTTGGGATAAAAAAAATCAAGGAATTATTTCTCACAAAAAAGAATTCTAAGGATCCTTTTCATGAGCTGTCAAAATCCTTTTTTGTCAAACCAAAATCCTTTTTCATTCCATGCAGCTATCCAAAAGACTGAACTAAGCATTATCAGAACCCACAATTTCAAAATCTATTAAATTTGGAATAGATTAATATTTGTTCAACAAACCAATGTTGGCTCATTCTTTGGGGCAAGCTCTATCAAACGTGAAAAATTAAGACCAAAATTCCAAACAGTTTGGCCAGAGCACAATGAGGAATAAACAGCCAAAAAGGTGAATCATATATTTTTTCACAATGCCCAGCGTGAAATCCACCAATCCAAATGACACAAACCTTGGTACATCATGAGATCAATCCCTCAGGACAACATATACCAAATTTCATGCTAATCTGTTGAATGGTTGTAACGTTAATAAAGTGTAACATTTCAGGATTAACATTTAAGTGCCTACTCAACTCTAACTATAGGGGCGCAACTGCATCCCTCTCTCTCTCTCTCTCTCTCTCTCTCTCTCTCTATATATATATATATATATATATACACACAGATATATATAGTGGGCCGGATATTATTCAGACTGCATCAGACAGGGGCACAAGCCTGGGTGCAGCGCAACTGGGATGCACCAGGGTGTGGTCTGGGTGATATTTAATGATGCTGCACCATGGCTCAGCACCATTGAATATGGCACTGTGGCTGCCCGCAGTGCGCATGGTGCAGTGGTACTGTGCCAATGCAAGTGGCAAGAGAGGAGCAGGGGGATGTGCCAGTGCAAGTGCGGTTCTGCTAGGCGCAGGAACCGTGATATTCACTGGTGGGTATGCAAATGGGGCCATTATGCATGCAAGGCGCAAATGGGGCCATTTGTATGTCATTATGGCCCCATTTGCATGCAGGTGTGCTGATCCCTGGTGACTTGCACCTGGCGCCTTGCCAGGCTACTGCTGTCTGGGACAGACGCCCCCTGCCCCTCGGTGGCAACTCATCCCAATGCTCGGTCGCAGGCTTCATAAAACAGTAAAAGCCCTGGTGGTCCAGTGGACCTGTTCCCCAGCCCAATCATGAGCTTAGTAAAACTAGATGTATCTCTGGTGGTCCAGTGGACTGAATCCCAGCCTGAATGCGGGCTTAGTAAAATTAAATGTATCCCTGGTGGTCCAGTGGACTGAATCCCAGCCCGATTGTGGGCTCCATAAATGAAGATAAATCCCTGGTGGTTCACCGGTACCCCCCCACCCACACACTCAGATCCATCACCCCACTCCCCCCAGTCAGCTTACTTTTCCTTCCCTTATTCCTTTCTATTGTTTAACCTTTTTTGTTATCCTTTACACATAAGAACAAAAAAAACTTTTATTCCTCTTTGCCTTCATCTTTCATATATCTAGCTACTCTTATATTTCTGCATTTGACCTGTCTGTATGTATGTATTATATTTTTTAGATTTTACAAGTGTCTTCAATGTATATAAAAAAGAGAGCCATGATCACATACATTGTGTGAAGAAAGTCCAAATGGACAAGCTACAGAAGTACATTAAATAATAAATGTGTTTAATGAATAGTTTGATTATTTTTCTATATGCTAAGGCTACAACAGTTTCATTGTTTACTTTATCAATGTAATTGGTGATAGTGGCCTCTAGATAGTGATCACAATAATGTTTAGATTTTTGAGATTAGGTAATTTCATGAATGAATGAAATGCTGGATGAAGTCACATGGTATTCCAATTAAGAATAAGTATCATGATTGGTTCAATTCCCTTTTTTTAAAATTTGAACTTTCGTATAAATTGACAACTGCTGCATTGATTGGTATATCTGATGAATCACCAAAGGGTGTGAAACATAAGAATTCCTTTGGCAGTTCACAGCAGTATGGAGCTGAGGCTGCAATAAAAAACTGTGAACTGAATTTGCAGCATTTGTGTTCATTTTGGAAAGGGTGAGTGCACAACAAAACCGATAGGATTATGGTATGATAGCTGTGTTTTGAGAGGTGTGTCATTGCAGTCCAGTGCAGAGCAGTCTGCAAGGCGTGGTCAGTGTCAGACCAACCATCGAGTCTGGCTGATCATAACACTGTTCTAATCTTGCTGGGTGGAAATGTCTTGTTGTTCAAAGGAAAGAGCTGGCCTGATCATATGGCAGCTCTTTTTTTGGTCTGCATAACACTTCTCAGCAAACAGAGTTAATCAACATCCTGATCAGCCTGGTGTGCTTCCCTTCAACATAACCTGAAGTATAGAAAATTTACCCTCAATCCCTCCCACCCATCCCTTCTTAATTTTCTGAGACTGGAGTGCCCAATCCCTGGAGCCTGCTACTATTCCCCATGCCACCTGTTTTCACTGAGGAACACTGGGGTGCCCACTCATGGTGCCACCAAATGTAATACCAATACTGGGGTGTCCAATCCCTAATGTTGTTACCTGACAAAATAAAACTGTCCATCATAGTCTTTTTTGTTTACTTTTATACACCCTCTAAAAAAGAAACCCATCTAGCAATGTCTGTTGCTGCTGCTTTAACCCTTCCCCCCCAATACTCCCACTCAGCCCCAATTTATTTTCTGACACTGGTGTCCAATCCCCAGTGTCAGCTACTACCAACCACCCCACCCATTTTAATTGTGTGACACTAAGAAGCCCACCCCTGTTGCCATCAAACATAACACCAAAAATGTGGTGCCTACTTGCCATTACCGGTATGTGAAATAAAGAAAACCATGCTTTGTATACTTTTATTTTTATACACCCTGTAAAAAGAAAAAATGTTCATTGATGTCTGAAGCCACATCTGTTACCCTTCCCCCAACCTTCCCACTGTGCTCACAACATCCCACCTACCAACCACTTACTTTCCTACTGGGGGTCCAACATTATAATCTTCTCTGGACCAGAAACACATCTTCACTTCTTCAATGCTGAACCAGGAACGGAGAAAATCAGGTATGTGGTTCAATTTATTTCAATACATTTCAAACTTATCCTCATAACTTAGTGACTTTTAAATATTTTTTTCCAAAAATTTTTAACATGGACTTTTTGGGACCCTACCTCATGAACAATGGCAGTGAAATTATGCACATCCATCCCTAAAAGTGATTTCATGGTCACTGTAAGAAATCACCTTTTGGGTGGGATTTGAACATTTTATTTGTCCTTGTTCATGAAGTGGTTTTATAAGAAGGCCATGCTGAAATTTTTGTGTAAAAATACTTAAAGACATCAAAGTTATGAGTGTATATTGACATTTCTCAACACTCTCATAACTTTGGTAATTTTTTCAATCTCATGAATGTGGCAGCTGTCATTTTTCACATCCTAGCAAAAATGTGTTTTCACACTTGTGGCACAAAATGACATTTTTGCTACTGTCTGATAGATAACACCTGTCACATTCAGAAGAAGACATCATAAAAATACTATGTTGAAAATTGGGGGTCAAAATGTGAAAAGACAAAAGTAAGTTACAAAGAAATGTTGAATTCTTCCAACATCTACTCATAACTTTATTTTTACAGATTTTGACCCCAATGTTCAACAAATCCCTTGTGTTATTCAATCTCCTGAACATGACAGCTGCCATTTTTCAAACCACTCTGAAACTTGTTTTTGCAGTTGCACTGTGAAATGACCTTTTGGATAGCATTTAAAAAAATGTCACCTGTCTTGATCATAACATTAGGTCATAAAAAGATTGCTGGAAATTTGGGGTCAAAATGTGGGAGCCCTCTGAAAATTAGATATTGCCTCTCTGCTAACCTATCATGACTAAATACAATCTAATTCAATTCAATTCAATTTTATTTGTTAACCAGGTAAGTGCACTAGACCAAAAGTTTGTTTACAGGCATCGTATCACCTCTTGTGGTCGACACCCCGACGGCAAAACAGAAAAAGACCATTACGGCGACATTCACAGTAATGGTCCTTTTTCTGTGTTTTGCCTTCTCCCAGTGTTCTGCCCCCTCCCCGGGCCAACTCCTACCTGGAGTTGGAATCCTAGAGTCTGGGGTGTGCGGAGGGCAGAGCCCCACACATGGGAGGTGTAGGGGCACAGTCTCCCTCACAGAAAACAGTGAAGCAAGAGGTGGCACAATAACTGCATCGGTATTGTGCCGTCACTGTGGGGGAGGTCGGCATTCTCGCTGATGAGATATCTTGGTGCTTCCTACAGGCATGACCTGGGTGTTTTTGTGAAACACAACTTATCTATAAATAATTGTACACAATTCATTCACTTTCACTAATCATAAGTAAGATAAATGTTGCAAAATTAAATGTAAAACAAACATTTGTCAACACTGTACAGGCAGTCAGTAACATTTATATAAAAGTTGTGAGTTACAGAACAATATATATCCAACTAATTATAGTGATATATTAGTTTTTATTTTGTTAAAGAAACCCATTCTTAAAAAAACAAATATTTCTGGACAAGCATCTAGTAACATTTAAATAGGGATATGAGTGACAGGTGACCAAACAGTTTTTGCCTAAAAACTTGGAGAGATGTGTAGGAGCAGGACACCACTGAAAATGAGATATTATATCTCTTCTGGTCTATCCTGAATAAATGTATAGTAAAAATGTGTACAAGCAAGACCCGGTACAACAGCCATTCAAGTGGCAAATATTCAGCATTAACACATTCTGGTTTTGTTATGTACTCGTTATGTCTTCTGGGTCCGCCATGAAAATGGGCATTTGATGCCTTTGGGATTTACCCAGTAAAATATTTAAACTAAAATAATTATCATGAGTCATTACAATACACCACAACAATTTGGTTGCTTTGCTCTAAGCCATGTTACACTGACTAGCTGTTTTATAGGTCACACATTTGAATCCCTTGGTCCCTTTCCTCTGAAGTAGTGGACAGTTTAAACCTGTGGATTCAATATTGCAGGTTCTTGTTCACTATGTGCATCACCTTGCAATTTTTGGTGTTGAATTTCAACTTGCAGACCTTGGACCATCTCTATAACCCTTGTAGGCCCTGCTGCAACTCCTGTAACCCATTCACATTCTCTACCCTGCAACTGAGCTTAGTGCATGTGTGAAAAGACACAACTTGCTCTGTAGTCCTTCCATGCCATTAATAAACATATTGAAAAGACTGGTCCTAGGACTGAATCTTTCGGTATCCGACTTGTGACTTTCCCTTGTTTGACCCTATTTACCACTACCCTGTACTGTCTCCTAATTAACCAACTTCCCACCCATCCAATAAAGTCCCTTGCTTCTCCAGATTCTCTAATTTCTTTAGGAAACTTTGTGTAGTATGAAGCCAAATGCCTTGTTGAAGCCGATGTATAGTATGTCTAATGCTTGTTCCTTATCCCCTGGCTTTGTTACCCCATCAAAGAAGTCAGTAGAGCAAACCTAATGCTTGTGCCTTATCCACTGACTTTGTTATCCTGTCAAAGAATCTGTTGATCTGACAAGACCTCCTTGCCATAAACCCAAGCTACTTAGTATAGTTGAGTAAACTTCTCTTCAGGTAGTCCAATAGATCCTCTTTGACTAGTGTCTCCATCAGTTTACCTACAATGGGATTAAGATACAGTACCCAGCCTGTAATTTCCCGTTCCTTCCCTGTTCCCTCCCTTGTGGAAAAGCACTGTGTCTACTATCCTCCAGTCTGTCAGAACCACCCCTGACTGTAGTGAGCTATTGAATAGCCCTGACAAGTGTTCAGACATCTCCAATACCAATTTCCTTAACACCCTCTTATGCACCCAACTAGAGATGTTGCAAAATTTTATTTTGCCGATGAAATTGCAGAGAAATCGGCAATTTCACTGCATGAAATATTACACGAAATTGTGGTGAAATTTCACAATTTTGACCACATCCATATATTGCCATTGTGAATTTATACCATCAGTCCCTGGTGTCTAGTTGCCCCCCCCCCGGCCCATCGCTGGCTAAATTCGAATCAAGAGAACCCACCCCCATCACCCTGAGCCCCAGTCCCCAATCTTTAAAAAAATCCCTCCCTGTCCCTGATGTCTAGTGGCCCTCCATTGATCACCTGCTGAATTCAAATCAAGAAAACCCTCCCCATCACCATGAGCCCTGACCCCCAATCTTAGCAACAAAAAAAAAACAATCCCCATCCATGTCTCTGGTGTCTAGTGACCCCCCAGCTTATCACCAGCTGAATTCAAATCAAGAAACCTCCTTCTCCCCCAGTCACCCTGAGCCCCAGTCCCCAGTCTTTGTTAAAAAAAAAAATCTCCTCCCCTGTCCCCGGTGTCTAGTGGAGCTCTCACTCCACCACCCTCTTTTAAGTCAGTACCCACCTCATTCCCCCCCGTACCCCAATTGGGCCACTGGCACAGCCCTCCACTTACCTCCATAGCCAGAAGCCTGTCTGAGTGCTCAATGAATGAGTGCATGCATACTGTGCTCATTAATTCAGTGCTCAGATGGGCTGTCAGATGTGGAGGTGAGTGGAGGGCTGTGCCGGAGGCCAGATCAGAGTATTAGGGTTTTCGAGGTGGGTCTAGACTTAAAACAGTGTGGTGGTGGGGACTCCCCAACTACAGGGACAGGGAAGACCCTGCAACAAGGCTGGGAACCAGAGCTCAGGGCTCAAGTGACTGGGGGGAGGGAGGGTTCTTGATTTGAATTCGAGACAATGATCAGCTGGGGTGCACTGAACACCAGACATGGATGGGGTATTTTGCTACTAAGATTGAGGGGGCTCAAACTTTCATGGTGATAGAGAAAATTTCTTGTTAATTCAACGAATAATCTTGAGGATAAACACTAATTTAAGACTGGGGAAAGACTACTGTTGATTTAATTTTTTGAAGGACTGGTGGCCCGGTGGCAAAATCAAGACATTTCACTCACTGGTGGCAAAATTTTGCCTGCTGGTGTCAAATTTTGCCAGTTCCAGGGCAAAATTTTGCCTGCCCAAAGGGTCAAAATTTCACATTTTGCCGGTGAAATATTTTGCGAAATGTGCAAATTCCGCAAAATATTATTGCCAGGTGAAATTTTCCAATTTCGCACACAACATTAATCCCATCTGGTCCTGGAGCATTATCTATTTTCAGGACTATGGGATCTTTTCTAACCCTTTCACCTGTAATTACCACCTGCCCCATTTCTGAGATTCCCAGTGCAGCAGCCTTTATGCCACTTTCTGACAGAGGCCCACTATTATCCAGTGTGAATACAAAGTCATTTAGAGGACCAGATGGGTGTCTTGTGCCTATTATTCTTGGTAACCATTCTTAAGTGTGATCTGGTTTCTTTGACAATGGCCCCTTTAATTTATTACCACCTCCTCTCCACCTCCTTGATTTTGTCCACTCCCACCAAGTTACCCTTGACTAATTACCTCATCTTATCAAAGTCTGCTCAACTAGAACCCAGAACCACAGCTGCTGATGAGGATATAAATACCCAAGTTCAAATCAAACCAATGGTGTTATGTTCACTGAACTCCAGTGCTTTCCCAACCTGCACTCCAACTACCATTTTTGAGTTGGTGAGTATGACACTGAGAATGGCAGCATGTCTTGTAGGTTTCCTGACCTTCTGCACCAGCAGGCAGTCCTGAAGCATATCTAGCAGGGTCTGACTTCTGGTACTTTCAGCTGCTGGAATGTCCCAGTCTATATGTGGTAGATTGAAATCCCCCACAAACATTACCTTCGGATTCACTGCCCTCTCCTCAATTCTTCTCTTTGTTCCTTCCCCATTGTCTTCCTGTCCTATCAGTCTATAGATGACCCCCATGCACAACTTCTTTCCTGATTCTGTCATGAGCTGTATCCACAGTGATTCTGCCTCCCTTGTTCCTTCCCTGATTGACTCATCCTCTAGTGCCTCTATACTTTCCTTGACATAGAGGGCTATCCTACTTCCTTTTTTTCCTTACCACTATCTCTCCTATACATGATATTCACTGGTACTTCCAGGTTGCAGTCATTATTCCTAGTGGTCCATGTTTCTGTAATGGCTACAAGGTCTAATCCTGCATCCACTATCATCACCAGGGGCTCATAAATTTAGTTTCCTACAGTAGGTTCCTGGCATTAAGGCTGACTGTCTTCTAGCTTGTGCCTATAGCCTTCCCCATCTTCCCAGCTCCTCTCCCTTTTTCTTCTCTCTCCTTCCTTAACTTCCTGGTTTCCCTGCTCTCTAGTGGCCTTGTAAGCCTCTCACTCCTTGCACCCCTACTTAATTTATTATTGATCCTTGCTTTGCTACTTTCATCCCCATTGGTCCCAGCACCATATCAGGGAGTGTATAAGCTATGTTCCCCTTTTGCCATCCATCCTCTGTGGTTCCCCCAAACTTAGTCTTCTGCTATCCCCCAGCTTAAATGTCCACCTACGTAGACATCAAACCTCTGCCCACATGCACTGGCCCTCTCTTTTGGTAGGTGAAGGCCATTTCTATTTATGGATCAAAGGCACAGTCAAATACCATGGCATTCAGATGAGAAGTTTTGAGTATACAGAGGATTTAGCAATTAATATATTTGTAAAAATATTTAATTTAGCTGCATATAACTCAGACATCTTTAGAGCTAAGATACTGTACCTGAACATTTGCATGCATGATTTCTGGGATGGGTTTTAAAAACTGCTACATGTGGCAAGATTTAATTCAGTAATGTTTAAATTTCTGGTACTCATAAATTCATAATTTAATTGTTTGTGACACATTGTGAACACTTTATGAAAAGCTGGATGTCTATATCCCTAATGCCATTGTAGGTATAGAACCCGACATTTGGCATGCATACCCATTATAACTCTGCTGTCATTGTAGGTTTAAACCTTACATTTTGCATGCATACCCAATATCAAGGGTCCTGGAATACAGCAAAGCTGGAGAAATGTGGTTAAGTAGTATTAAACATACTGTGGTGATAACACAGCATAGTAATTCACCAAATTACTCTAGAAATTTCTGTGAAGTAGGTAACACAACCATGATTATATTTGGGACATTTTAATGTTTCATGGATCACTACTGCCTCCAACTGAGATGAGTTGTTTGCAGTCCTGTTTTGCAAAACTGAGTGACTATTTTGTACTCCAAGCTCCTGACCAGATAGACTCTTTACCCCCCCAATATCCTCCATGTTTTTCACAGTGACTACCTCCCTTAAAGTGAGTTTCACCTATTCTTTTTGTGTCAGAGCTATCCTTTTGAAATAGCCAGGATATCTCCTTCTTCACGTCCCAACAGTTTGCTTCCTCCAGTAGGTATCTGTGAGCACCTTTGAATTCTAGCCTTTCAAGTGCATCAGACTTTGTTCTGCTTGGTGTGATTCTCACATGACCTACTGTACATTTAAGTGATAGTTGTAACCCCCTACACTTTCTTCTCCAACTTTTATACTTTACTAGTATTGTGCTATCCAAATCTGCAGTCTTTCCATTAGTGAACCCATGCATCTAACTTCTGCCACTGGGGATTTGCCACATTAGCTGCTACCTCCATCCTTTACCCGGAATCCTCACTGACTGCACTATCTATTCTTCTGGACAGTGCATTATACCTCCTGGTACAACCGAAGTCCATCTAGGGCATGCAGGCATTCCTTGACAAATAATGCCCTCTAGCTGGCCAGAAAAAAGACCTTCACCCACTTACAACAGACATTAATAATGTTAGCTTGTCTAATAGACCGCTGTCATTCCTCACTGGTACTATGATAATGAAATCCCTTCCTTGTAGGGCTGCTTTCCACTCAGTTTTCAAAATGTTCCTCTGGGACCTCTTGAAGGTCAGCTCTGCCCATTCATGCACTTACCTGTAATGGTACTGTATCCTAGATGTCTGGAGTTTCCTATGTTTCTGCCTCCTAATTTGTAGGGTGTCTCATTGTTTCTGTTGCCAGTGGATGCTACCCTGTATCACTTAATTCAAACTGCCTCTGTAATGTGTACCCAACTGAGGTTTGTATGGTTTATTTTTATTGTTACTTGTTATCTGCAACTTTTTTTCTACTTGCTGACCATGTAATTGCCAATCTGTGACTCTGATGAAGGTATATATTCACTATACTGTTGTTTTGTTTTTGTAATGTCTTGTAGCTCTGCAAGTTCACACCTGAAAATAGATGCTGTTTCTGTCTAGTGTACTTACCTGGTCAATAAAAGCTATATAAAATCTCAGAGAAAATCACTCTGGATATCTTTCCTTTAAGAATGTCCACTGTTATGTAAATAACTTCCTCATGTTCTCATGACTTCTCCCTATGTCATTTCTGCCACAGCAGATGACAACAGTCAGCTCCTCCCTCTGGCTGCAATGCTTGGCTATGAATAGCACTCATTTGACATGTACTGCAGCAAGCCAGTTCCCTTATCCACACTAGTATCATGGTCCTGCAATGCCCCTTCTACCTCTCCTGCTAGCTTTCCTATGCAGTCTATTATAAATGCTACATTACTACCACTCTTCCTAGCCTTTTCCTTACTCTTCCATGGCAGGCCAGATTTGTGTTCCTTGGCAATATAGAGTATATAGATTCAGTTTCCATAAAATGATCACAGAATTTCACAATTTTTCATGAATCGACTTTAAGAATTTATCTTATTTTGCAATTTGTTGCTGCTTACAACTTGACCATTCTTTAAACACGAGATTAGAAAGTTGACACACACAGTCTTTTCTCTAGGGTCTGTGAACCTCCCAACATTGGTGACATTGTGTAATATAGGTTCAAAATTATGTGGCATAAAATCTCACAGTTCACAGTACTTGGGAAATTAATGTACATTTTGGGGGGGGTATGATTGCTTATAACTCAACCCCTTTTGAATCTTGACATATAAAGCCTGCCATGTGTGCCCATGTGGTTTAGGACTTCCAACCTGCTACCACTGGTGACATTTGGATGAGAAGTGTTAAAATTACATGCAAAAAAACTGAAACTTAATGGAAATGGAATTGTAATTTCAGCCAAATTTCACTGGCAGAATTTATTATTTCACAAAACACAAGAAGGGATAAAACTCATAATGACTATTCAGTTGGCAAAGCTGCCGTCTGCCACCATGCTGAAAGGAGATGGTTAAAGCTGTGCAGAATTTTCACATTGCAATTCCTCAGGTATTCCACAAAAATTTGGAAATTCCTCCTAATTCTGCTAAATTCTTGTGGCAGTGAAATTCTTAAATTCTGAAACTGGAAGTTTAACCAAGGAGTCTTATTCCACAGTTTATGTAAACTACAGATTAATTTTCTGCAAGCTGCAGGATAATTTTCTGAAGTTCATGAGATCTGCCAAATATTATTCTGTTGTTTACACAGAAATGCTTTTCAGATATCACTGTACAGTTGTGAGGTCTGCTGTGTTATGGTACAACATGATGCAATATTCTGCAGATTTATTACTGGTCCCTCCTTCAGTGTGTTTCTTTTGGGCTGGTTACAGTATGTATTTACAGTATGGGTACTAAGTATTGTACATTGTAGTACAGTATGAGTATGTGCTGGCATTTACAATATTTATACAGTTATAAATGCACCCAGCCGGGTGCCATATCACTAATGTTCAGTTCCAGCTGTCCCCCCAAATCACCCTCTGCCACCTCCCATGTCCCTTATGCCCCAGCATCCCAATATCCACCCTGTCCCACTGGCACAAGCCACTTAGACCACCTCCTGGCTGGTTTAAGTGATGCCCCTTGCTGCATCCACAGCTGGCCTTTTAAAATCTGAAAAAAGGGTGTTGCAGCCCTGCCATGGTGCAAGCCCCTTGTAACCTGGTGCCCTGGGATGTTTGACACAACCCTGATGCAAGGGGGCTTTGGAGCAGCTGCAGCTGGATTTGATGCAGGCTGCTATATAAAAATCATATTTGATGCAAGTTGTGACCCAAGTCACCTTTTGTGTCAAACTCTTTTGATGCAAGCCCCTTGCATCAATCTAAGTCCACTGAAAATTGGGCCCCTTATATCTACTACACACCATGGACCCAATTTTAGAAGTTGCCAGGAGGATTGTGGGAGAGACATTGCTGCACGTTAGTGAGATGAGAGGAGTTCGATCACCAGCAGGAGTCTAGGAAAGTGAAGCTCAAGATTTATAAATGGTATGCCATGGTTGACATTGTCTTGAAGTCCTGGACTCTTTCCAGTAGTTCTTGTGTGACTAGTAATTTAAGTAATTTAAGCATTTTCTGGCCCCCTGTTTCATTTGTTCCCATACAGGCTTGGAGTCCTGAGGTGGAGGAGCCGCCCTGAATGGAAGTGACTGGAGACGTCCCACAGGGGACTGTGCAGGTGCAGACAGAGGTGCTAGCTATGAAAGGTATCATGGAAAATAAGTGCATCCATGGAAGGTGGAGGAAAATGTGAAGGAGTGCAGTGGAGAGTTGCTAGAGTAATTGAGGACAGTAAACTAAACCAAATATAGAAGATTGAAAAACAGACTGAAAACAGAAATATAGAAATTACATGTGTTTACTGCTTACTGCTAATTGCTTAAGCAGTTTGAGTAAAAACCACTCTGCAGAGGCATTTGATAACCCAAAGCAGAGTAGCAGAGTAAATTTCGATTATTATTTCTCTGTTCCCCTTTTCTTTTACGGTCTTTTACTGTAATAGTATAGTTCAGTAACACAGATGAGGACGCGTGTATGGGTTTAGGTATTTAACATAATTTAATAATTAGTGATAGCATTTTACATTTTCATGCCAAAAAAACACGTGATCACAGGTGGCATCACAGGTATCAAGGGTGGTATCACTGGTATATAGTGTGCATGTGTCGGTGTCTTGCTGTGTAGCCATTGTAACTGGGCTGGTGTCTGAGCTGGTGTTTGTTTGTGGTGCTCAGCATTCAGTACTCAGCGTTTTGTTGCAGATTTTTAAGAAACAAAGAAATGGAGAATTTCCCTGCTGTCTGGGACCTTTTAGACCATCTGTGTTGCTTTTTAACACAAATCACTGGTACGGCATACAGTGTCAGTTTTAGAGTAAAAAAAAAGTCCACATGTTGGGATATACCTGTCGAGCTAGTGCAGGGAGCATCTAAGGACTTTCTTCAGGAAGTATTTTTTACCAGTCCATGAGTAAGTTCGAAAGCTCTTTTTGGTTTTTGCTTGAATTTGGTTTGTTAAAGCTATTTATATATATACTCATGCCATACTGATATCTACTTACTTTTATCATTGCTTGTGGATTTAGTGGATGCTAACAACAAGCTAGAACAAGGAAGGAGGCTAATTTGGCCTATGGTACAGCAGAAAGATGCTCAGAAATTGACTTGGAGCAAAACGCTATATAGGCATCAGATTGAAATGGCAGTGAGTGGCTAAAAGCTGCAGTCAAAATTGTGTCTTGAAAACAGATACAGGTGAGGAGCAATAATTATTTTCTCAGTTTCTAGGAGTAGCAGAAAATATAGAAGCAAGGAGTAAGGAGTAATAATTGTTTACTCGTTTTTTAGCAGAAATATAGGAGTTGCAGAAAAAACTAAAATTGTAATATAGCTGCTAGAGATAAGTGTGGTGACATAATATTTGAAAAGTAATAGAGGTGACCCAGTAATATAGTAAGGGGGATTTTCAGTTGTTCTGAACTCCTTTTTAAAAATACTTTTCTTCTGTTGTAGTGGGCAGAAGAATTTGTTTGTGTCTGGATAATATTGGTCTCCTTCCAGGGAAGACTTTGGGAATGACAAGTTGGAAGTTTGAAGGAACAAAGTGGATAATTAAAATAAACAATAAACATGAAGGGAGAAAGTACACCTGATACTACTGCTATTATAGGGTTATTACAGTGACAAACGAGTTTACACCAGCTTTGGCATTAATACTGAAAATTTTAGAATGTCGACCTATTCAATTTTATATCAAAAGGCCTGTTTTTTTATAATTTTTAATTGTTGAAGGAGGGACCTCATGTTGTGGGCATAATAGCCAATATATAAAAGTGCCTACAGTGTATAGTTGCCCTTAATACAACTTGTTGATTTAATAATTACATGACAGATCGATTGCATTGATTGATTGACTGATTGCCTAGAGAGAATATTATTATCTAAAAGTCAACAGGAATACTGCACCACTGTACTTTAGAACTGAATTTTGTGGGCTGTTTTAATTTTAGGCATATATTTTCTTTTTGTTAACCAATTTTAAAAAAAGAGTTATGCCAGTAGCCACAAGAAGTAGAAGGAAGAAGGGTAATAAAATGGGGAAAACAAAAAAGGGAAATGAGGAAAAAGTGAACAAAATAATTGGCCCATTAATGAAGAAAGAAATAATAAAACAACGAAGCCAGCTAAAATAAGATGGGAAAATCTATCAGAAAATAAGATTATTGATCTGATGGGAAGTAGTGGGGTACTACATACATCAACCCCAAATGGAGACATTTCAAGATTTTTTATAAAAATGAGGCCTTTAGCAGAGAAAGGGGTCTCTCAATTATTTGAAGAGTGTCAGATCAAGTTCTCTTTTCCTCCTTTCACACCTTTTAATGGGAATGATGGAGATGGTTTGATAAGGATGGAATATAATACCGGAACTCAAGGGTGCAGTCAAGATCAAGATCAATACCCAATTACAGAAAATCTAGAAATGGAAGACAAGGGGGGGATAGAGGAAACAAGTAATATGAATATTCTAAAATCAGTTAGCAATTTATGATCATTGAATAAAACAGTTAGAAGTATGAGAGAATCAGTAAGGAAGGATTTCAATTATTTGAATGATAGAGACAATATTCCACATATGGAAGCATATATGAATAAAAAGGAGGAAATGGAAAAAGAAAATCTAGGCTCTTGTGTAGAGGACAATTGTTCATGGACAATGAGCCCAAGAAGTCCAGTTAGTCTGGATGCTGATGGTTTAATTAAAGAAGTAATAAGAACTTTGAGAGCCCCATTGAATGTAAATATTTTGCTATATCAGCAATTATTGGAAATTATAAAAGATCTAACATTTCTGAAAGGTTTAAGTATAGATAATCAAATCAGAATGGATAACTTTATGAATAGAGAAATGGAGGAGTGGGAACTAACTGATTCAAGAATAATAGAGAATCAGAACAATTTAGACAGAAAGAATCAAATGAATGAGATGAATGGGATGACCAAGAATCCAGAACTGACAGATGAGAATAAAAAAGGGATGAAGAATAAAGTGTATGTATGACTGACTACCCAAGTGAGACTACCATGGAATGTGTGATGTTGCCAGATGAGTCATTAAAAAATAAAAACATATGTTTAGAACTAAAGAACAAGTTCCCCAAACATTGGAAGAAAGGAGTACAGCAGGAACATAAAGACAGGAGAAGTAACAGAGAGTGGGAACTAACTGATTCAAGAATAATAATAGAGAATCAGAACAATTTAGACAGAAAGAATCAAATGAATGAGATGAATGGGATGACCAAGAATCCAGAACTGACAGATGAGAATAAAAAAGGGATGAAGAATAAAGTATATGTATGACTGACTACCCAAGTGAGACTACCATGGAATGTGTGATGTTGCCAGATGAGTCATTAAAAATAAAAACATATGATTAGAACTAAAGAACAAGTTCCCCAAACTTTGGAAGAAAGGAGTACAGCAGGAACATAAAGACAGGAGAAGTAACAGAGAGAGCAGAGGGAAGGAGCAAGTAAATGATCCTATAGTAATAGATAAACAGGGTGGACAGACAAGTCCAGTTGAATATAGACAGAAAATAGAATGTTTTAAGGAGGGGGGAAACATAACTAAGAAAGGAAAAAATGGAGATATTAAAAGAGAAAGAGAACAGCAGGTATGGAATGGTGAAAAACAGATAGAAGGGAGTAAGGGAGGTAAGCAGGAAGTTAAGAAAAAGGTATGTAGATCAGGAGTCAGTAAATGACAGAAAAGTGTTGGAATTATAGGGGTAAAACAAATGAGGCAAAGGAAGGGTGAAGAAAGGGAAGAAAACTAAAAACTAAACTAGGAAAGGATAAAGAAAAGGGGAAAAGTAAAGGATTGACAAAAAGGATAAAACAAGAAGTATTAGGAACACAAGAAGAAGGTATAGATGAAGAAGTAGAAGGATGCGAGGAAACAGGAAAAAGGGGTAGGAAGAAATTTGATATAGATAATTATGATCTGGAGGGACAGGAAGAATTCAAAAATAATTTTTTGATTAAAACTTTGCCTATAGATTTTGTTCTACCATTATATGGCTTGGAAGGAATTCCAGAGGAGAATGAATTTAAACTTTCACAAATGACTAAAAATTTAATAAATATGACTTTGGGTAATTGTAGAAATATGACTGAATGCATAAGTGTAATTAGGCCTATTAAGGAGCTGGAACTGGTACTAATAGTAGCAAACCAGTACTATATACTTAAACCTATCAGTAATGCACAAAAATAATTTGAGAAACTGGGAGTACAATTAGGAAAAATAGTGTCACTAAGAGATCTTTTCCCTGACTTTTTTGCAATAAATGATGCCAAGGAAGGAATTAATTTGTCAATATTTGGGCTAGCCCCATTAGACAGGGAGAATAAAAGGAATATTAAAGAAAAGTTGGCTAACTTGTTAGCAACATTATTAAATAGTTACATTTGTAGTACAGACAAAATACAGGCCAAAAGGTACAATCTAAATGGCCAAATTATGATGAAAGTGAAAAAAGGAAAGTTGTTTGAGCTCTTATACCAAAAGCAATCAGCATTAGATGGGCTGGGGATTTATATGTATGTGGAAGACCAAATCTATGAAAAGAAGGGAAAACAAATGGGACAAGGGAGTAAGGAATGGAAAATAATTATTGACACAGCAAATAGATTTGAGATTTTAGGTGAATATAATATGAGACAGCGGGATTCAAAATTTGAAAAGCAGAGGTTCCAGGAAAAGGTAAAGGAAATAGAAGGACTTAAAGAAGATTGGCCAAGACAAGGATATATATATATATATATATATATATATATATATATACTTTCCTGGAATATATCAGGATTTAATGATAGACTGGGAGATCCAGACATGGAAAGATATATAAAAGACTATGATTATATATGCGTACAAGAGACATGGAAAATAGGGACAGTTTATTTGGATGGATATACATCCTATTTAAAATCAGCAGAGAAGCAAAAAAGTATAGTAGGAATATAGGGGAAATAGCCACGTTTTGTAAAATAAAAAATAATATGAAAACAACAGAGATTCAGACATATTGTAAAAGTTTTTTAATAGTACATACTAAGGGAGAAATTACTGAGGATATTGTATTGATTAATATATATGCACCTCCGGAAAATAGTAAATATAGAGAGGTATAATGGTTACAGAAGCTTAGATATGAAATAGAGAAAGTACAGATGGAAATGCCAAATGGAAATATAATTCTAGTAGGTAATTTAAATGCAAGAATAGAAAATTTGAAGGATATTATTGAAGACCATATAGAAAATATTAGCCAATTAAATACAGGTTATTTAAAGGATATAAGACAATCAAGAGATTTGACATTAAAGAACATAGTGATACATTTACATAAAATGTTAAAGGATATACATTTCCTGGTGTTAAATGGTAGACTAGAAGGAGACAGAATAGGAAAATATACATATGAAGGAGTGAGAGGATCCTCAGTGATTGATTATATTTGTGTCAACCCTATTGCAATAAAAAATTGTAAAAGAATGGAAGTAAAGCAATCTCTGGAAAGTCAACATGAAATAATTGAACTCCATATGAGCATGGAGAGAAGATACCCAAGGACAAGGATTAAAGAAAATAGACTGAAGGTAATGCATAAGAACTGAATAGGCTGGAAAATAATGGATAATGGGAGTTTAGAAAAAATAATGAATGACAGGGGTATAATGGAGAATTTAAATGTCATAACTGAAGAAATGGATGCAAGTCTATTGTTGACAAAATTTAACACTACATTGGCTAACATACGTCAAATAATAACTAAGGAATACAAAATACAAAATAAAAAAGAAGGCAAGGCATTGTTTAATATAGAATGTAGGAAGGCTAAAAAAGAACTGAGTAAACAGTTGAGAGAGGTAAACAGACACATATATGTAGACTGTAATATAAATAAAGAAAAAAATATAATAAGGAAACAATATAATAAGGTATTAAAAATGAACAAGAAAAAACATCGGATTAAGTTATGGAGTGAACTTGCAGATGCAGCAAAGAAAAATGAAACAAAGACATTCCGGAATTTAGTGAATAAAGGTATGAATAATTATAGGGGAGATTTAGGAGTTCACACTGAACTAGAGGAATGGGTGAGTCATTATAGAAATGTATTCTTTTTAGATAACCTGGAATACATAAGGGCATTGAATGCATGGAAGATGGAAAATGAGGATGTCTTCACGTTTAGTCATATCACACACTCAGAAATAGAAGAAGCAATAAGAGCAACAAAAATACACAAAGCCCCAGGCCCTGATGGGATTCCATTTGATATAATAAGTGCAATGCAGGGCAAATGGATCCCTTTGTCGGGAATTATATTTAACTGTATATGGGAACATAATACAATACCACTCAGATGGAAGTTTAATGTAATAGTTCCATTATTTAAGCAAGGAGAAAAGGCAAAACCAGAGTGTTATAGACCTATCAGTTTGATAGTCAGTACAGGGAAATTGTTTACCTGAATAATTAATAACATATCAGGTCAGTGGGTTGAAGACAGAGGGATAATCGACTCAGCTCAGGCTGGATTCCGGGTTGGAAGGTCAGCAATAGACCAACGTTTTATAATGGCACACTTGGTATAGAAGTACAAACAGGTTAAATGACAAAAGCTGTACTGTTTATTTATTGACTTAAAGGCAGCATTTGATAGAGTCAATAGAGTTAAATTATGGGCTAGATTGAAAGAACTGGGTATTGATCAAGCACTCTTGGGTATTATAAAAACTTTGTACTGTAATAATTATACAAGTGTTAGATGTTCAAGCGATGGATCAGTCACCAGATGGTTTGCATCAAACATTGGAGGTAAACAAGGATGCACTCTATCTCCATTATTGTTTAATCTTTATTTCCAATTAGTGTTGAACACCCTTTATAATCTAGATTATCATATGCCAAGGATTGGTACAACATCCTGCACATACTTGGCATATGCAGATGATGCAGTATTAATATTTACAAGTTATACTGGGTTAAAAAGAATTATGAAAAAATTCTCAGAGGAATGTAAAAAGGTAGACCTGGTGATAAATTATGTGAAAACCAAGGTATTAGTGTTTGGGGATAATAAAAAGGAGTATAAATATTATTTAGACAATAATAAATTAGAAGTAGTTAGTGAATTTAGTTACTTAGGATTGACCCTAGCTCAAAATGGAACATGGAATAAACACATTAATGAGATGGAAATCAAAGCTAGAAGGTTTCTTCTGATTATAAATCTCTTTGCCTATAGTTATGGAGGTAATTCAGTAAAAGTAATTTTGCTCAGTGCAAAGCTTAAAAGTTTTTTATTATATGAAGCAGAAATTTGGGGGCAAGGCAATAGTAAGAAATTAGCATCAATAATAAATACATTTTATAAAATTATATTAGGCCTCCCAAGGGGTGCACCTTCTGCCCTGTTAGGAACAGAATTTGGACAACTGCCAATAGAGTGCCAGATTAGACAATGGGAAGTAAACTGCTGGTTAAAGGTATATAAAATTAATACTAGTTTTCAATCCAGATTATGTCTGGAAGAAGCTTTGCAATACAAGGCCCAGAACATAACGCATGGAACAGTCTTCCTGAGGAGGTTGTGGGGTCTAAAACTGTGGGAGAATTCTAGAATGCATGGGACAGACATAAGGCAATTTTTGTGGTGGGTAGGAAGAAATAGGCTGTTGATTAAATAAGATCTGCAGCTTATCCTCTAGGTAGGGAAATGGGCAGACTAGGTGGGCCAAGTGGTCCTTATCTGCCATCAAAGTCTATGTTTCTATGTCTTTATGTTTCCAAGTATGGTAACATTAGAAAAAGTTATCAAACCTCTAGAACTTTTAAATAAAATAATGGAGAGCCTCAGATTGCCATTCTCTCAGGTAAAGATAATAAATAATGAAATAATGGAAGATAACCATAGGCAAAGGGATCTGGAATTAGGAAAGCAAAGCAAGATTTGTAAATGGATGTTAGAAAATAAGAAAATTTATAAACTAGAATCATATTTGGTTAGAATGACAAACCGGATTTAAGGAAAATGATCACTATGCTTAGGTTTGAACTGTTTAAGAGCAATTGGAAACTAAATGTGTATAGTGGTAATAGAGACAAGGAAAGGATATTATGTAAATGTGGTAATGATGTGGATGGTCTAAAACACTTGATGATTTTGTGCCCTATCTATAATGACGCAAGGACGAGATTGCTGGGGACTTATCTAAGTTCATTGGAATATGAGCCTCAAATTATGGTGACATACCTTTAGAAATCAAATAATGTGCATATATTGAATGTGGTGGCCTCCTTTTTTTTTAATTATAGAAATGAAGGGATTACATCTGAGAAAAACAGAGAATAATTGAGGGTCTGTTTTTGATACCCTTCTCCAATTTTATTTAGTATTGTGCAACACAAATGTATAAATGCTGCTGAATATTGTGGCAGTATAGGAGAATGCACATATAAACTGTGACACTTTTAAGTTATGTGCTGTGGATCTATTTGTGTTGTATTTATATTGTTATATTTATATTGTAATGACTTTTAAACAAAAAGCCGAACAATAAAGAAACTTGAACTTGAACTAGAAGTTGCCTGTGGCAGATGCAAATTGTGGCAAAATGGAGGACTGCACCTGATGCAGGTGCATCAAACACAAGTTTTGCTATTCCAGAAAGTTTGCAATTGAGGCCAAACAATCTGGAATAGCCACAGCTTGTGGCCTGCACTAGAAATAGTGGCACAGTCAGAGGGCTTGGTGCAAGCCTGCAATGCATCCACAGACAAGGGTGCAGGGGGAAGCCCAGGTGCCCCAAGGAGCACCACACATGAACACAGGCAGAAAGTGGACAGCCAACACAATGATGTGTCACTGGGTGGGGTGCCGCTTTGTGTACTGTAATAATACTGGCATTTGTAGCTTCTGCAAGAAGGATATTCTAATCCTTGCAGTACACTAATGTACTGTAGGTAAGTAGGTAGGTAAAGTTGCCTGGATATGATTTAATCAAAATCAGATGCCTTCAGATGACAGAATTATTTAATTATTGAAAAATGAAATATCTAACAATGTCACATGTTACATAATATTATCTGACAGGATTCATCCAATCATAAAACAGTAACTGACAATCCCACATAAAAACACCATAACATATGTGAGAGTCACCTCTCCCACACCAGTGAAAAAAAAAAAAAAAAAAAAACAATGGCACCCTCCCTTTAGGAAAACTCACAATGTGGTTTCACTAAACCCCCATAATGTCGTAGATTCCAGCCCTGACCACTGTCAACCCCCAGGACTTCCCTCCTACACCTAATGAGTCCTAGACCTCTAGATGTGTCTGAGTCTCTCAACCTGTTCCTGCAGGGGAAGAGGATCTCTGATGCCAGTCAGATAGATGTGTATCTGGTATGACTCTAGAAGGCAGTTAAGTTAGTTTCATTGGCTGCACATAGGCTTTGTCACTGCTTCATCTACTATTACAGCTCTTGAGCATGATGTTACCCACAGTGGTGATGGCAGATACTAGCAAGTATTAGCTGTAGAATTTGCATTATGTGGTGCTGCAGTGAGTCAGCCAACATAAGACCAAGGTAATAAACTTTGTGCCTACTACTACCCTACAAAGCACCCTACAATAGGGTGACCAGCTGAAATACAGGCAAAAAGGAGTAGGGCTGCAAGATTTATGAATATTAATTCCAGAATACCATGAATAGTATGGCTGCTTGGGATTGAATAATGTGAACTATAGTGTATTCTCTGTTGGAAGATTCCTGGCCAATGTTTGTATTCTGCTCATCCCCATGATATAGCAACAGGTGTCATAGGAGTTGGTAAAATAATACACTGAAGATGAGATTATCACAGGAACTGTTTTTGTGCTATGTTGAAATGAAAAATGTTACAGTATTTAATGGGAAAAAGGTCAAAAGGTCTACGTAATCACTGCCAATTTGTATTAAAGTATCAAATGGGGAATTATCTGTGATAATGAATGTAGAAAAACATGCAAGAAAAATTCCCACACGCAGCAAAATTACTCAACAGTGATGTACAGCAGCTGTAAAAACAAGCCTTATTCTTTCTGTGTGCCCATACTTTATGCAGCAATGTCCTGGTAGGATAGTGCCTTGTATCCCTGATGTTGTCACAGCTCAGTGGTGGTGTAGTGCCCCCCCACCCAGCGATCCCAATCTCCCCCTGATTACAATTAGAAAAACACACCATTCCCATTATGCACCCCAGATCCTGGAGCGTACCCACACACATAGCACTGACAGTACCTCGTGGTTTAGTGGACCCCCCACAATCCCCATCATGACAGGCAGTGTCAAACCACCCCACCCCAACCCACATGCCAGGCATGATTCTGCAACTGGCACAGCCCTCCGCTCACCGCCAAGGCCAGCCACAAAATGCATTCTGAGCATACTGTACACTGTATAGTATACAGTACATGGTCATTGCAAATGCATTCTGTGGCTGACCATGGTGGTGCATGGAGGGCTCTGTCAGTTGCTGAATCATGCCATGGATGGGGGACAGCAGGGTGGTTGGGCACTACCTGTCAGTGTGGGGGGTCTACTGGACCACCAGGTACAATCAGTGCTATATGTGTGAGTACACTTGGGGATCGGGGAGCAGAATGGGAATGGGATGCTTTTCTAATTCTAAGCAGGGGGAGATCAGGGATCACTGAAGGGGATGGCCACTACACTGCCAATTAGCTGTGACAACATCGGGGATTGGGGGTCACTAGCCAATCAGGGTAGGGCTGCATAAAGTATGGGCACATGGTCACCATAACACTATTATTACAGTACACTATGGCAACAAGCCCAGTGACACATCATTGTGGTGGCTGTCCACATGTGCTCTATCCCCCACTACCACCTCCTGTGCCCCTGGTGCACCTCTACAGTCCCCAGTCTCACCGCACCCCACTGATGCAACCCAAGTAGAGCACCTCCTGGCTGGTCTAAGTGGTGACCCCTCCTTCATCTATGGATGAGTTTACAAAATCCCAAACAAGGGGATGTTGCATTCCTGCCATGGTGCAAGCCCCTTTGCAACCTGGAGCACTGGGTTGGTTGCCACAACTCTAGCACAAGGTGGCTTTGGTGCAGTACTGTGTGGATCAGACACAGACTACTTTACAAAATTATGTATGACACAAGTTGTGAGGCAAACAACCACTTGTGTCAAACTCTTTTTGACACAAGTCCCCTGCATCATTCTAATCTGATTGAAAATTGAGCCCCACATGTTTAGACATTAGACACATTGGGTAGGATTTTCAAAATTCCAAGAGTGCTGCAAGCCCCAGGTGTGCTGAACATACGGTGCACAGAACTTGCAGCATTCTCCTTGCTGGCATCAGGATTTTCTATCCCGTACACCAATTGCCACAAGCTAGACCAAAATTTTGTGGTCTAGCTTGTGGCAACCCTGATGGCCAGTTATATCGAGTTTGCACCATATATTTGGAGCAAGCTGCCATAATTGGAGGAAACTGTTACAACTGTGCATGAGATTGCAAAATCAGGCATAGTTGCTGAGAAGAGGTTTGGCACACCACCAGTACCACTGGGAGTACAGTTGTGTAGGGCTAGACACAAGCCCTGCACCACCCTTCAAAAATACGGCCTGATGAATTTGGACATTACACACACTGGGTGGGATTTTGAGAAGTCAGAAAATGGCCTAAACTCCTAGTCATGTCAAGTGGTACTTTCAAAAGTCTTAAAATGGGCCATCCAGGAAGATAATTTTTCTTCTGATCCTGAACCAGAGGACACTTGAAATGCTATGGAATTGGCTAAGTCCTGCTATATTTTGTTTAAACAGATATAAAGAAACCTGAGAGCTTTTCTGTGTTGAAGACAGATTTCTTACTGAAAGGGCTTAACTATTTGTGGATCTGATTCGATTATGAGATATGGAGAACTTTGTTATATCTTATTACTTTCTCTTGCCTTATAGTTGAACGTTTTGAGTTGCCCTGATTAAACTTACACCAAATACTAAATAGTATAGCTGGAATTCATCTTGGGAACTTTCCCTTGATAATAATATAAATTTCTGTCCAAGATACCTTTACTAAAGTTCTGGGGGGACACACTGGGAACTAATTTAGGAGCTTTTAAAGTTAAGAGCTATTAACCAATTATAGGCATAGTGCCTGTTTTTTTGGTTTCACTCTGTTAACCAAGTTAAGTGCTATTTCGATATTTGGAGCATTGATAGCATATGGCCATCTTTAAAGTGGTTAGTTAACAACTGCATGGAATTCCCCCTGATCCTGTATCAAGTGCAACAGTGGTTCACAAAATCAAACGTCTTTTTAATGATGCTTACCATGTGGAGTATAACACTGTGCTGTTATTAATGGTGTACTGTACTATGTATTAACTCTATAAATAAAAAGTATAAAAAA
Organism: Neoceratodus forsteri; assembly: GCA_016271365.2. Classification (NCBI taxonomy): domain Eukaryota; kingdom Metazoa; phylum Chordata; order Ceratodontiformes; family Ceratodontidae; genus Neoceratodus; species Neoceratodus forsteri. The sequence goes on along the minus strand of CM028137.1, from coordinate 542,504,236 downwards.
AAAGTCTTAAAATGGATGTAACTCCTAGTTACATCAGTTGGGATTTCCAAAAGGCACTACACTAGGCTATTTTCAAAACTTCAACTTACCTGTAGAATTGCTTACTTTTTTATGATACTTTACATATATATTTTTTTGGGGGGGTAAGGTAGGCATAAATGTAAATGATGTACAAAGTTATACTCTGTCAGAGTATTGTGTTCAGTCACAGTTGTACCTGAACTTTGCACACTGGTTATAACTAAGTCAGAGGTTTGAAAATAGGACATAGCTATACTCTATAGAAAACTGGACATAAGGTCAATTTTACTGATGTCCAAAGTAGTACTATAGAAAATTGCATCTAGACATAGACTTTGAAAATACACCCATTATATTTAGACTACACATCTTGGTCTGGATTTCTAGGCAATCTGGGAACTAAGTCCCACGATGCAGCCACCACTGTCGGATGAAATCTCCACACTTGCCCAGCTTTGCATTTTGAGCCAGTGCAGCTGCAGGGAATGTTATACTGGGTCCCACTGGTCATAACATTTTTCTGCAGCAGCCCCAAAATCATGTCCACAAGCTGCCATAAACCATGGAGCTGGTTGTAGTCCAACTCCACCTTTGAAACTACTGCAGCTGTGGGAAAAACTGCAGCTCTGCCAGTGGTGACCCACTTGAGCCAGTTTTTTCCCACAGCTGTGGGACTGACAGGGCTCTGAAAATCTAGCTCTTTATATTTAAACTACACGGCTTATATTATTTAGATACAACACACTTTAATTAGTTCTTGTTAACCAGGTAAGCACACTAGACCCAAATTTTGCCTATTTTCAAGCACAACCTGGGAGATTTCGTCCCACAGTGGTGGCTGCATCATGGGACTTCGTTCCCAGACAGACTTTAGACAATACACACTGCATATCTGAATACTGTACTACGTGCTCTATATTTAGGCACTAAGCACTGTATATTTAGACTAGAGATGGGAAAAAATTTGAAAATTTCGTTCTGTGAAATACTTCGCAAAATTCACACATTTCGTCAAATATTTTGTGGGTGCAAAATGCGAAATTCCATTGGCAAAATGCAGAATTGCGTCACCCGCTGGGCAAAATTCCTGATTTTGACAGCAAAATTAAATTTCACTGCATTTCTAATTTAGACACTTCGCACTTTATATTTGGACACTACAATGTATATTTAGACACTACCTAGCTTATATTTACTGAAGATGCTACAGACTGTACATTTAGATGCTACGCACCTTAAATTTAGACTACACACATATATTTAGATAAAACATGCTTGATGTTTAAACACTACAGTGCTTATATTTAGACAACACACTTTGAGTCTGAGTCTCAAAGCATAGGGAATGTCAAAAGGTGCTTGTGTCAGATATATGACACAAGAGGCTCACTTTGCTACACCTTGAGTCATTCCCAATTTTCTATCACAGCCTTCCCCAGTAGGGGGACTGCCTACACCAGCCAAGTTTGCACCATGCTTGTGGAGGACACATGGCTGTGCCATGTTGGAAGGGGGCTTGCACCACAATGGGGCTGCAAAATCCCTTAAAGTGGGATTTTCAACCCCCCCAAAAGGTTACATGGTTCACTAGAGTTAGACCAGCCAGAGGTGGTCCAACACCCCCTGTACCTCCACCCCACCAGTACAATGCTATCTGTGCAGAAGGGTCCTATCCTGGAAAGTGCCCCTTGTTGTACCACAGGATGCTGTACCTGGCAATGTAGCTATACCCACTGCTAGGGAGGTCACACAGGTGTGTAGCCATGCTGGAGTCCTCAGAAAACTTACTGAGGACAGCAACATCCCCCATTTAGACACATACCAGTACTGATGACCTACCAGAATCCCAATGGCACAAAGCACAGTGCAACTTTAGTGCCTGTTCAAGGTGATCACCACCCCCAGAGTCGTCTGCATACAGCATGTGGCATGGTACCAGGACTGTACATGTGGACACAGGTACACCAATTCTGGGAGCACAGATGGACTCCTCCAACTTCCTGAAGATAAGCAGCATGTCGACTGTACTGTGGAGCAGTGGGGAGGTCATGAGCCACTAGAAGCCAGCCAGCCTCAATGCATGCAATGACCCAGAGATGATGGATGCAGTCCTTACTGGTTCATAAGCTTGGAAGGGGAGTGGCACCTCTGTGCTGTGTGCAGTATTTTCTGTAGGTATGGGTGACTGAGATGGCTTCACCCCATCGGGAGGGGTGCTCATGGTCTTCTGCAGATGATGGCTCTGGAAATAGGAGTGTGATGGGGAGATTGCCAATATGGACTGCCATCTTGTCCATAGGATATGCCCCATTACAGCATGCTGGCAGATGTCCATCTCCCAGACAACGTGGACATATGTCATAGGTATGGGCCACAATACCATATCCCGATGTAGGGCACTGTCCCACATTTCACAGTGCAGACATGTGCACGTCAGCCTGTCTAACTGATCATCCCTGTCATTGTGTCAGGAATGCACAATCTTACAGCTGTCAGTGTTAGGGCTGTACCTGTCAGTGTACCATGTGTATTACCGCCCAACTCCCTGGAAGGGTAATCGAGGGCCACAGTGATTGTCCAAGCTCCTTGCATTGTGAGGGCACTGGCAGCATTATGGATAACTGTGCCCTGGGGTGGAGTTGGATCATGTACTTTGTGAGGGTGCATGTCTGTGTTGGGGTTTCCCCTATACCATGACCATGCTGTGACAGCACAGCATATGCACCCACATCCCTGCAACTGCTTTGCTACCACTAATGGGGGGACACTAGACACAGTCATTGTATGCCGTGTGGCCTCACCTTGCATGCATGGGATGGGATGGGCCACATATTCTCTGTGTGAATGCCCTAGGTTTAAGACATGCACATGGAACCATTTCGCCAGATTTTCAGGCGTCAGGAGTTGGCTGCAGCCTCCATCAATCCCCTCCCTTAGCCAGCTGTCTGACACAAGGGAGAAGTGTAGGCAATTTTAGGGAGTTTGGCACATAGACCTCTTGTGTACCAAAATCAGATGCAGGTTTGGGTTCCTGGTACTCTGGACTTTGATGCAAGCTGCCATTTATCTCAGCTTGTGTCGGTCTAAGGGCCCATTTGAAAATTGAGCTCCTTATAATTAGATACAGCACACTTTATATTTAGACACTAAACACTATGGGCTCTATTCTCATAGCACAGCAAATAAAGCAAGGCACCAGGCACTGACGCAAGGCATGGTGTGCCAAAGGATGAGCCAGATGTGCCAAAATATATGCCGAATGCAACTCTCTAATGCTGGATGTGCCAAACACATTGTGCCTGCGACAAAGGACCGCTGTGCCACACATGCACCAGGAAACACCTGCGCCATGACACAACAGGTCCTGCATCGCAAAAATGAGGCACCAGCCCCCAAAATGTGATTCTCAAAGATACGCTAAATAGATAATCACCCACAGCAGCTAGGCCAGAAGTACATGACATAAGGACAAGAAATAAGAGGGAGTGAGTAAGAGGCAAGCCCAGTGTGAACTCCACAAAAGCCAGAGAGCAGCAATGGAAGCAACACAGCAGAAGGATGGAATGTCTGGGGCAGTGACAATACTGGACATGGGCCTTGCCCTACTGTGTCACCAGCGGAGAAGGGCACAAGATGCACAGCACCAAGCTGGTCCTGCACAGATGCAGGCAAGGCCTGGGCAAAACCTAAGCAGGAGGAATGCAAGGAAGGTGTACAACACACACACCTCACCCTGGAACCTCGGGGAGGACCACTGTATCTCACGATACCAGCTGTGCAAACTAGCCATTGAGGACCTGTGCCAGGAACTCAGTGCCGACATGCAGAGTTGAACATGGAGAGAGCATGCACTCACCATTGATGTAAAGGTATGTGCTGCGATCGATGTCCAGGCCACTAGGAGCTTCCAGACACTGAGTGGGGACACAGATGGAATATCCCAACCATCTGTGTCCAGGTGTCTGGGACAATTCGTGGATGCCCTCACACGCAGGTATACCAATACATCAAGTTCCCCAGGGATGTACAGCGGCAGCAAGCTGGAAATCAGGGCTTCTATGCAATAGCTGAGTTCCCACTTGTGTTCGGTGTAGTCCAATGCACACACATTGCAATAAGGGCACCAACAGTCAACACCAAGGGCTACATGAATAGGAAGGGCTTCCACTCCATCAGTGTCCAGCTGGTTTGTGATAGTCAATGCTGCATCCTCGATGTAGTCATACGGTACCCAGGATCAAACCATGACTCCTACATCTTTCAGAACTCAGGCTTGCACCAAGCATTCCAGAATGGCAAGCTATGGGATGGATGGCTAATAGGTATGTACTGGACATGTACAGAGGGATGCTGTTATCCTGCAGTGCAGCAATGGCCATAGCACACCACAATATGGCACCAGGCACACCAAACACAGCAAGCACAATGACAGGGATGTGTGCAATGCATGGAGGACCATGGGACACACTGACCATGCACACAGGTCAATGGCACTCAGGGTACTATGAGTGTGCAAAGGAGCAATAATGCATCATAACATGCATGGACACAACCTACACACCTGTAGGTTGCTTGTGACACCAAGCATGCCTGCACACAACAGTGTGCTGCAGTGCAATGAACTGTGCACAACACTATGTGCCAGCATAGCATTGTTGTGCAACAACTCAGCCATGCTGCAGGCAGGGTATGACATCCCTGACATGTGTGTGATATACTGTCAGTAATAACACACGTGTCCTTCCCCTTTCAGATGACAGCGGATATACATAACAGCCATGACTAATGACACCAGTACGGAACCCAGTGAAGCAAGCACAGGTGCAGTACAATGAGTCACACACGACAACAAGATCCATTGTGGGAGTCACGTGATGCAGCTCACTGAGTAGGACATGCTGAATCTGAGCTCTGCTTACCCGACTGATTATTTCATTAATTTCCATCACTAATTACAGAATTACTACCAGAATCTGACATTCTCAACTCGATAAATGCTTAGAGGATCTTTTTCACATATTCTCGAAATAACAATGGATGCAGATATGCAGCAGGCAGCTCCTTGCCATACACCTCCAATAACTCCAGAGAAACAGCCCAAGAAACAGAAATCTAACCCTCCTATAGCAAGCCGCTTGCAAGCTCCTTCTAATATTTCTCCCACACCTACAGAAACATCTCCGCTCACTTTAGATTGTTTTTTATCTGAATTCCAACCTTTCAAGGAGGAAATCCACTCCTTAGTTAAAGAAGTCTAAACCATCTCAGAGGCCCTAGAAGATACCAACAGGCACATCTTGGATAATGAGGCCTGTATAGTTTCTGTTGAAAAATGGCTAGATAAACTGGAATCTGTGGGCACTGCCAATCGCCAGACAATCAAGCGACTGGAAAACAAGATTGAAGACTTAGAAGGCAGAAGTCTACATAATAATCTGGTAATAATATAAATACCAGAAAAAGAAGAGGGTCTGAACAGTATACTATTCACTCAGAAGCTGTTAAGTAAATTAGCTGGCCCATCTCCGTTTGGGTCTGCTTATACTCTTGAGAGGGCACACCGAGCGCTGAGACCTATGCATTTACCAGGTGCTCAGCTCAGACCTCTTCTCTGTCACTTTTTAAATTTTCAGGAGAAACAGCATGTGCTAATTAAATTGAAGGAGGTACAAGAAGTCTTATGGGAAGGAAGGAAGATACGAGTTACACAGGACCTGCCAGCGTCTGTTCACCAGCACCAAGCTCAGTTCCATCCAATTGTGTCTAATTGCATAGCGGCAGTAATAAAATTTCATATGATTTATCCTGCAAAGCTTCAAATTTGCTTAGATGGGTTTGATCATCCTTTGAGGAGGAAGATCCCTCACCGGAGTTCTGCAAGCAAAAAAGACCAGCGTTTGGCCCGGTGGTGCTGAGGTTTGAAGCGCTGAATGCTACACCTCATGCCACGCCGGTGAGCTGGGTTTGGGAACGGACTCAGGATACTGGGGGCTGGCAGGGGAGGGAGAGGATTGAGCATCTGTAGGGACTGCTTTCCTCTCCTGGGGTGGGTTGTGGGTTGGTATCACTCTGCAGTGGCCCCTGGTGGAGACCGGGAGCTCTGCAGCGAGTGACGCTTGGGGAACATTGCAGAAAAAAGCGGAAACTTTCCTGGCAACCGACTGGATGACAGCTACCGGTCCTCCATCACTGCCAATGCCCTGAACTAGCCTCTCAGCTGCAGCAGCACTGGGAGCTAAGTATGTGCTGGCTGTTCCCGCGTGCCTTCCCCCCTCGGAGGAGGGACCGCCCATGAGGTCCGCGTCAGGGTTACCTAGGGACGGTCATGAGCATGTGGCTGGAGAGGACCCAGGATGGGACAGGCAGCAATGGAAGTCAGACCTAGGTAAGCCTGAAGGAGTGGTGGAGCACGAGGCCCGAAGGGGAGATAAAGAAATAATACAAAAAAAAAAAGACCAGCTTTATTTGGAGGCCGTTGAATATCTCTGGTGGCATAATGCTGGGCTAGTGAGTCAAGACTTACAAGTTATTCAAGTTTATTCATTTTAAATATCAGAGATCTAACTCGTACTTTATTCCTTGGTTCATTTGATTCCCCATTTCATATGGCACCCCGAGGTGGAAAATAGCTACTTTCGTGATGTTACCGAAGATCGAAAAGCAGACTGCACAAGACATGTTGGACTACATGTTGCCCCAAAGGAACTACTAAAATTCATCTCCCATGGCAAAAGAAATCTATTTGGGTTACTGCTGTTTAACATTTCAGCTTGATTATTCTTTGTTCTTTTGCATTGCCAATATTAGGATTCTCACATAATGACCAGCATTGGATAAGTTATGAAATTTGTGCTATTAGACCTACGTTCTAAGGGACTTTGATAAGGTCCACAGTTTCTTTTATTTTTCCTGTGATTGACTCAGGGTGAAATACCATTAATAGGTGTTGTCTTGTTTTTTTACCTCGCAGAGCCCGAGAGAATACGGTGGGCAATAACTGAGTGATCAAGCTGCACACAATCCGTAAATCACTTGTTTATTCAATGTAAGTAGTCTGTTGTATTTGGGGTAAATGTTTGGTAATGCCAAGATTGAATTAATATCGAAAATAAAAATCTTTGGTGAAGAGATAAGAATGGTTTATGGGGGATAGTAAGATGCTAAAAAAAAAAGTGTTTCATAAGTTTTCTTATGGGTATTAGTTCTGTAAAATTATAAATACTATTATAATGCACAAATAATTCTGAGTTTAGGGTTGATATCTTGGGCTGGATATTCAAAAGGGTTGCGCCATGTGCAATTGGTTTGCACCTGCGCAAGTCCGAAATGCGCCATTCTGCGATATTCAGCAGGAGGCAGTTGCACCCCCCAAGTCATGCTGAGCAACAGTGCAATGCTAATGAAGGCATGCTCAACTGGAGGGGGAGGAACTATGCATAAACTGCACAGCCCAATATTCAGCCAGCTGTGCAGAGTTGTGCAGACGCAACCCCCTACCTGCGCCTGCACAGCTTTGAGCCCCCCAAAAAAGGATCTAGTCGAGGGCCACCCACAGGTGAGCTGCCACATTGCAGGGTGAAACACAGCAGCTGCCACCTGTGGGTGGCCCTCCACTTGTTCCCTGTGCCCCCAGGCCTGATCGTGGGCATAATAGTAACCCCCATAGCCCGATCATGGGCAGAACACACTCCCCCACTAGCCCTATCGCGGGCATAACGGAGGATAAACCTCCAGACTGGTTCATCACGGGCACAACAGAAATGAACCCCCACCAGCACCCATCGCGGCAGAACGAAATAAACCTCCCCGACTAGCCCGATCGCGGGCAGAATGGAATTCAACCCTCCCGACTAGCCCGATCGCGGGCAGAACAGAAGTTCAACCCCTCAAAGACCAATATCCCTGGTGGTCAGTGGACCGCAAAGCCTGATAGTGGGCATAAGAGTCAACCCCAGGTCCAATTTCCTGGTGATCTAGTATCTCACCCACTCACCCATAGATCCCTCACCACCCTACTCCCCGTCACATATCTGGACTGCTCTTGTCACGGTATGGGCTGCACGCCTTTGGCTCTTGCTCTGAACCAATGGGCATGCAGCCCCACTGAGCAGTCAGTCGTGGCGGCAGGGTGGCAGGCGGTGGGTGCTGCCACCAGCCGCTGATGGGGAGCGGGTGGTGGGGCTCCGTGGGTGGTGGGGTGGGGCCACCAGATCACCAGGGAAATTGGACCTTGGGGAGTTTGACTTTATGCCTGTGATCGGGCTTGCTGACACTGGACCACCACGGATATTGGTCTTTGGGGCTGAACTCCATTCTTCCCGCGATCGGGCTAGTTGGGGGGTTCTTTCACATTATGCCCACGATCAGGCCAGTGGGGAGAGAGGTTCTTTCACATCATGCCCGTGATCAGGCAAGTGGGGGGGGTTCTTTCACATCATGCCCGCAATCGGGCTGCAGGGGGCGTCGGTCCCCGATGGCTGCTGCCTGGCAGGGCGCCAGGCACAAGTCGTCAGGGATCGGTGCACCTGCATGCTAATGGCATGAAAATGGGGCTGCAATTAGATGCAAATGGCACCCCATGTGCCTTGCATGAATTATGGCCCCATTTGCATGTCACCTTTTGAATATCGGAAATTTGCACATGGCGCAATGGAACTTGCTCCACCGCATCTGAATGCTCCACTCTGACCACTTGCGGTGGCACAAGTTCCACTGCATCATGCACAGTGGCTGTGGCCAGGGGGTGATATTCAAAGGAGTTGCTCAATAGCGCAACTCCGTTGAATATTGCCCCGGCCACACCCCTGCGCAACGTTTTTGAGCAACGCAAGGGCTTGTGCCACAGAATGGCACAGTTTGAATATCCAGCCCCTAGATTATATTATGTAAGTTGAAGGTGGTATTGCAGTTAGGTGGGGGAGGGAGGCCTTCAGTTTGCTGATCGCCACGGGCCAACACTTATGTGGGGTGGATAATTCTTACCCTCAATATCAATGAGGTTAATTTGCTAGTTATTAGGTTAGGTAAGAATAAATATTTAAGTACTAAATATGTTTTAAGCCAGTTAATTCCTTTTGTTGGGGGGAGATTAAGTAACTTAGAGGGTTTAGGTTACTTTGAGGTGATTTGTGGTGTGGGGGTGGGGGGGTCCTTTTGGTATTTATGTTCTTGTTAATTAAAAAAGGGGGGAGTTGATGCCTTATCAGTATGGTCTTACTGTTGATAGATGTTTCACGATGGTGTTCCAAGTTGCAGATCTCATTCATACAATGTGTACTCTCGATACATGGCATCACCTTTTAAATTTTGCACCTGGAATATAAGGGGAGTGAGACACCCTCTTAAAAGAATGAAGTTGCTGAAACATTTGAAAAATGTTTCTTGTGATGTGATATTATTACAAGAGATCCATCTTTTAGAAATAGAAGGGACTTTTCTGAGGAGAGGGCAGGTGAACCAAGTTTTTGCAGCTGGGGTATCCAGAAATAGTAAAGGTGTAGCGATTTTATTCACTAGGGCATTTCCCTTTAAGTGTGAACAATGCATAAGGGATAAGTAAGGTAGATTTCTACTAGTAAAAGGCCAAATCTAGTCCTCTAATTTCCTGATAGGCAGTATCTATGGCCCCAATACAGATTCATCTTCATTTTTCATGGATTTACTTTCAGTACTAATACCCTTTTCTGACACCCCTATGATTCTAGGGGGAGATTGGAATATCTCATTCGACCCATTATTAGATAAATCTACAGGTACTAGATCTGGTGGTCTTTCTCCCACCCAAAGAGCTGTTCAGGATCTAATTGATCATATTGGACTATGTGACCCATGGATACTATTACATCTTAAAGAGAGAGAGTACAGATTCCAATCTACTGTCCATGGCTCTGCTTCTTGAATTGATTATTTCTTCATAAGTAAATCCCTTTTACAAGGTCTTACAGACAGCAGATTGGAAACGGGAACAGGATCAGATCACTCAGTTGTTACTTGTCTTATCTCCTTATCACTCAACTGGGGGACAGACAGACAATAAAGAATAAATAACCAATTGTTACAGAATACCAAGATGTTGGATCATATTATTGCCTCAATAGATACCTTTAAAATTGATAACTGGGGATCCACTCAATCACCATCCTTAGAATGGGGGGCACTAAGGTGTTACCTCCAAGGGGAACTCATAAAATTATTAGCCCTTAAGAAATGTAGGGAAACTCAGGAGACTAAGTCTCTACTAATGCAAATTAGAAATATAGATAGAAACTTATATCTTGGGTCTACTGTTTCTGAAAAAGAAGAACTGATAAAACTTCAAGATAAGTATTCCGACTTACTCAAAGAAAAGGCGGAATGGGCAATCCTAAAATCAAAGGCCACCTATACTGAACAAGGAGATAAAGCTGGGATACTTTTGTCACTTTGACTTAAAAAAATTGGAATCATCTAAACATATAGCGGCCATATACAGTGATCCCCAAGGTCCCCCTTATACCCAGGCGAAAGATATAGCGGACACATTTGAAAGATATTATAGGAAGTTATATGCCGAAGTGCCTAATAGACCAGCTAAAGAAATGGTAGACCAGTACTTAAAAGATCTCCCACATCCCACTCTTTCTTCTACACAGGTGGAATGTCTTATTGTCCCATTCACAGAAGAGGATATCATCCAAGTGATCAAACTTTACCCTCAAACAAAGCTCCAGGACCTGATGGTTACTCCCCTAATTTTTATAAAAAATTTGCCCCTCAGTTAACATCTTGGTTACTAGCGGTTTACCAACAAATGTTTGATAATGAAGAACTTAACCCCAGAATGTTAGATGCTACAATAGTGGTTCTCCCTAAACCAGGTAAGGACCCTTTACAGGTCTCCAATTATAGGCCCATTTCATTACTCAATTGTGATCTTAAAATTCTCACTAAATTATTGTCTTACAGATTATAACAAGTACTTCCCTTCCTTATTAGCTCCAACCAAGTGGATTTTATGAGAGGTAGGTCCTCAGTAGATCATCTTTGTCTCCTCTCCCACATCTTTCCATCTCCCAGGAAGCCCCTCAAGCCATGGCTTTGGTATTCCTGGATGCAGAAAAGGCTTTTGACAGGGTAGATTGGCAGTTTCTGTTTAGGTTACTCCATAGATTTGGATTCCCTTCTAAATTTATTTCCTGGCTAAAAGTTATTTACTCAGTCCCCACAGCAAAGGTTTTTTGTAACGCCATGTTCTTCTCCATTTTTCCTTTAGTGGTGGGAACTAGACAGGGGTGCCCTCTCTCCCCACTGCTTTTTAATTTATATTTACAGCCCCTTATAGTTGCTATACAAAATTCTCCCATAATTCATGGAACTCCCTTAGGTATATCTGTGGAAACAATAGCTGTATATGCAGATGACATACTATTACATATTACACAAATAAAATCCTCCCTCTAAAATCTCACTCAATTAATAATGGTTCCCTATCCAATTACAAAATTAATATGGAAAAAAACTCAGTTTTCCCACTTAATTCAAGGGTTCTCAAGCAAGATGTTGTAGACTTAGGACTTAATTGGGCACCTAAATCTATCAAATACTTAGGTATATACCTTTCAACTAGTGATAGATAATTCCGGAAACTAAATTTTGAAGACCTGTTTAAAATGATTCAACAAGATTTAAAATGCTGGCAGGTTCTTCCTCTAACCCTTTGGGGAAGGATGAACATTATCAAAATGAATATTCTATCATGCCTTTTTTTATCCAATAAATCTCTCAAATGTTTGACTTCCAAAAGTGTGGTTCAAATCTATTCATTCATCTTTGTCTGAATTCCTATGGAAAGGTAAACCACTTAGATGTGCATTTCACAAGCTAGCTGCCACTAAATCTTTAGGGGGTCTCAAGTTGCCACATTTCAGTCTCTATTACTGGGTAAGTAATTTCAGAAAATACCTTCGATGGGTTTCACCTATTGATATCCAAGACACAACAAAATATGTAGCTTCCTGGCTAAAAGCAGAAAAAGATTTAATAATTTCATCCAGTATCAATCCCTTAGCCTTGTATTACTTGAAACCTACAAAACTACCTTCTAATCTTTGGAATGGTCCTACAGGATATTCCGTTCATATACATTCCCAGCTTTGCAACACCTTAAAATATGATCATACACATGACCTCTCCCAGCCTCTTTCCCAAAACCCTAATTTATGGATAGGTGGACAAATGATCTCTCCTAATTGGATTCTACAAATACACAACTGGACAGCAAGAGATTTTTATAATTCAAATCAAGAATGGCTAACGACACAGGAGCTGCTCACTAAGTTTGGCATGAGAAATGACTGGATCTTTAAAATTTATCAGATACATCATATGCTTATCTCCCACTTCGGGAATAAGGGCATCTCAGATTCTCCCATTGATTGGAAAACATAAGGCAGTGTTGGGGCCTCAGCACCACATGCTGTTTCCTCAATATATTCCATTCTTTATCCAATAGTGTTTCCTGAGGTGAATGACATTCCCAAATATTGGAACACGTTATATCCTGACATTTCCTCCAGATGGCCCAAAATGTGGGAAACTTTATTACGCAGGACAGATTAAGGCTAATGCAAATTTTAAATAATATGTATTTGACGCCTTATAAATTGCATAAAATGGGAAGTGCTGAAACTCCTTTATGCAATAAATGCAACAAAAGTACGGGTACCCTGATCCATATGTTTTGGGAATGCCCTAGCATCTCCCCATTATGGATTCTCATTAAAAATAAAATGGACCCCCATTAGATCTACAAAATTATTTCATTCCTGAGGTTTGTCTGCTAGGTGACTTTACAGGTTTTCCATCAATGGTCAGAAATTATCACATCACAATGATAGCTATGTCAGTCAAGAAAATGGTCTTAAATCACTGGAGAGATTCTATGCAACCTTCATATTAGGAATGGCTGCAAGAGTTCTTACACAACCTGAGGATCAAAAAAAAATGATAGCTAGTTTATTTAATCACTTAGGTGTCTACAAAAAGAGGTGGGAGAGTTTGCACATAATGTAGACCTTGTGGTATATTTGAATAAGTTCAACCTAACAACAAAGATGATGATGAGATAATCTTGCTCAGTTTATGACTTCTACCTTTATTGGCACCAAAGTGGGGTGGGGAGGGGTAGGTGGTTATGGGGGCAGGGGGAAGGGGGACTTTTTTTTTGTAGTGTTTAATTTGGATATACCCAATTTTGCTTGTCTACAGATTAGATTATTTCTTTTAATGTAATCTTTTTCTGTTTGCATTTCCTGTTACGTATCACACTGTTAACATAGATGTACGTATGTAAGTAAAAATCAATACACTTTAAATTTGAAAAAAAAAATAACAAGATCCATGGTGGAATGAATGATTGGTGTACTAAAGATGCAATTCTGGTGCCTCAACCAGTCTGGTGGGTCACTGCACTACACCCCAGAAATGGCATGTAAGATGCTTATAGCATGCTGCATACTGCACATTGCCATAAACCACCACCTAGACATGCCAGACCCAGAGTAGATGCAAGATGATGATGATCGATCTGAGAAAGATGGCGGACAACAGGCAGATGGAGCTGCATGACCCTTCCCACGTGCACAGGCAACAATATCAGGATACTGCATCAGGGATACCCTCATATGCAACCATTTCACATAATGGAAATGTTTTGACACAGCGAGCCACAGAGATTACTGTGTGCGACACACACATGGACAATGTGTGCTCAACACAGTAGTCACTGACGGACAAGGTTCAGAATGTCTAATTCTGCTTCCGAGCAGCAAACAAAATGAAGGCTGTGCACACAACATCCAACTGGGCATGTCTGCACCCCACTGTGGGTGGCAACACGGTGCAGTCAGATACATGGGGCATGCATTGGGGACCAACTACATGCACACCGTCAGCCCGTGTTGTTCCGATGCGGAGTTGTTGCCACCAGGGGAAACACACATGCATTGGTAGCACTTTGAATTTGAATGTGTCCAATATTTGTGTGTAGCCCTCAACAACACTTGACAATGCTCAAAATGCAACATACACAGGACATATGTTTGCACCATCATGGCTCGATGTATGCAGCACATGATAACACATAAAGCTTTATGCCAGACGTGTGGGTGGGGTAGTGGTGTCAGTGATGCCAGTCAGCTGTGCACATTCAGGGGGCAGTACTGGTGCAACATCAACACATGGAGACACTATCCACACCATGCCATTGCATGCTGCACACCCACTCACCTGCCACAACAACATCATCCAGTGGGAGGATGCATACAATACCATACAATGCAGAAGCCAATGTCACAGTAACAACACAGATGTGGCAGGTGCCCCACCATGGCCCAGGCCACACAACACAAACTGCAATTTCAACCACACACCTGGAGCTCAGAATTGGACACCTACATCTGCAGTGTGTATGACACTGTGGCACAGCTAGGCACAGAACCTACCACTGTCAGCGCTGGCGACCCATGCAGGACCAACAAGTCAACCCCGCATGCTGGACACATTAGATCCCTAATGGCAGCATGCTTGCAATGAACAACAGCTAATATGGCATCACCATCAGTTGTGTGGCAGAGTACACTGTGGCTGCATACAAGCCCCGCACAATGGCTGCACACCACCATGACATGCTGGACGCAGGAGATCCCTAATTGCAGCATGCTTGCAATGAACAACAGCATCAAAAGGCACTACCAACATGATGTAAACTACTGATGTAAACCATGTGGCATGATCCTGACACACATGTGTACTCCTGTGCCCATCCATGTGCTAACATTGCATCACCATCAGTTGTGTAGTAGAGTACACTGCGGCTGTGTACAAGCCCTACACAGTGGCTGCACACCACCATGACATAAACACACTGTCATGTGTGCAATAGTGCACACGACATGCAGCCAGCATAATCTGCCTATCCACAAGCATGCACATGGCCACCGTGGTGTTCGCCTAATGTCAGCATACATTTCAACGTGGACTGGTGCACCCATTCTCACAGGATGGTCAGCTGCATGCAGTGTACATAGATGTGAATGTAAATGTGCTGTTCAACATGTACATTGCGTGTATGCCTTTGTGCACACATACACTGTCCACAGGCTGCACTGGCTGCACATCCCAAAACATGGGATGGGCACCTGTGTTCCAATGCCAAGGTCATGCGCGATAGCAGGTGACCACATAGGTGCATACCATGACCACAGCAAACAGGTAATCCACAACCATGCAGCATTGCATTGCAAGCAGTGACACAGATGCCCTAGTGTGCCCGCAGTGCAGTGTACATCCCACAATGCACTCCTCTATCGCAAAGCAAGTTGCAACACCAGCTGGCACTGCCTGTGCCACAATGCATCCTGTGGCGCAGAGTGACTAGTGCATTTAGCCGCTACACATTACTGCTAATGCAGCAGTACCACAAGTGGTGTTGTTGTTGGCAGAACACAGTGTGCATCGGTGTAGAGAGGTGTTGTGACACATCCGCATTTGCTCCGTGAAGCAAGCCAGTGTTGTAAGTGTGTCTATCATTGTGTGTGCTACAAAAGGTCATGGGGGAGTTCAAACAGGCACTGTCCTGCTACGGGTCGGCCACTACAGTTGCGTTGTGTACCGCAGGTGTCCGGATGGCCTGAGTCACCCCAGTAGAATCGTGTACAGCGTAGTTAGCATCATGTGCATCACAAGTTGTATCGTGTGCAGTGCAAATTGCATTGTGTAAGTGGCAGACACATGCAGTGAGTCACAGGAACAGGTTTACAGTGCAGACAGCAGTTTGTGGGCCTCACAGGTGTAACCTAACATGTGGCCACTGGCAGAAGGACACAATTCATGCCACTATACTATGGCCCCTGAGAAAAGATCCCCAAACTTCACTGATGATTACACAGTCCTGCTCATCAGTATGGTAAAGAAATGGTCCAGAAAGATGCTACCTCCAGGCAGTGACAACATCACTAAGAATGAGAGGATGTGTGTGTGGCGGATCATTCATGACCGTTTCAACCACCAGTCCGGTGTACAGTGTACCGTACAACAAGTTCACCACCAGAGGAATGATCTTGCCAAGAGATAGTCGGACCTCATAGACAACCTACAGATGATGGCAAGGGCAGCAGATGGGGCCATGCATGGTGGACATCAATGGATGTGAGGTATGTAATGCAACTGGACTATGCACAATGCATGCCATTGTAGACTTACTCATGTGCAAGTGTACTGTACCGCTATGTGCATGACCACTCACTGCTTCAGTCCCTTCATGCACCCACAGATACCCAATGGCACAGCACCACCCAGTCACAGAGATGCATGACAGATGTCCTGGGATCATCATATACACCAGAGAATGGTACATCCACCCCTGCAACAAGAGGTAAGTCGGCATGAGACACAGCATGCACATACCTCCACACAGTTGCACACTGTAATGTGTACTGTTGGACAGGAGAGGCACATTACACACATGTATGCACTGCATGTAGACTGCTGAATATTACAATGTATCATGTGTAACTGTGATATGCATGTGTTGTGCTGAGCCATGTAGAAACACATGCTGAATGCATTGTGGCAAGGTAACACAGTCAGGATATGTAGGTGTGTGCTGTGTATGTCTGTGATGATAGGTAGGCTTACAGTGTCACAATTGCAGTAGTGTTGCAAACACTCAATGATGTCCATACACAGCCCTGCGGTACACCTGGTCCCTGCACATGTGCCACACTGCGATGACATGCAAAACATGCCATGTCACACACATCCACATGGCCGTCAGACTATATACATGCCTATACACTGGTTGTGTGACAATTTACCACTACCCCATCATTGCACATGCAAGGGTACACAGGGACATATGCAACCACATTACTATCTAATGCGCTGTAGCTACTTCAACTGGATACATCACACAGTTGCAGTTATTGCACACATGTGACATGCATACCAGGCCAGAGATGTTTGTTGAAACAGCACACCATTGCATATGTTTTTATAGCATGGATGCAAAACAACATTCACATGCCACAAACAGTACAGTAACACAATGTCCCATGCACTGTTGTCAGTACTGGCTCTTCCTGTCAGAAGCAAAGTCCAGCTCGCAGTGCACATCAACATGACCTTGAGCATGCAATGTGCAGACTGAAGGGAGGAGAGGCTCGGGCGTACAGGGAGCAGACACACCAACATGCCCAGGGAGAGCACATGTGGGACAACAATGGTGATGGTATCCAGAACGCAGTGCAGCAGTGGGAGAACATGGAACAGAGGCAGGATGGGCATCCAGATACACAACCCAGCAAAAGTGTGTGGACACTGGGAGTGATGGCATGGATAACTACAGAGACACAAATAGCAACGATGTAGCAGGGCAGGTTGTCATTGGAGTGGGGTGATGCTGACAGGGCAAAGGCCCCAGAGTGGAAGCATGGGTCATCATATGGCAGGGATAACAATACACCTAATGCACCAGTCACTTCTGGTGAAGAGCAGCATCGCCAGGCCATGCAGGCATTTGTGCGTGGACTTGTGGCATATGTAAAGCCCCTAGCATGACATGTAGCACTGATACATGCTGATGTTAGCAGGCTGCTTGACTACCTTGATGGGTATACAGGTTAGTGATGTTCACACTGCACATGCGTGCATGAAGCACAGTAGTACCCCTTCCCAAGTGACACATCACATATAACATAGTACTGTGAATTGTACTGCATGCTTCCATGACACCTGTGCCTACCACAATGTTCTCACAAGGTGCTTACCTGATGGACATACTTAGCTGTGGACTGTGTATGTGGATATGCTTTGAACTCTAGGTACCTTGTACCACCATCAATGCTATGACATGTGTGCCATCATATATGTATTGCATGATAGTTGTGTAACAGGTGTACATCTACGTATAGATGTATAAGTGCCTTTATATGTGTAGCACGATAGTGTGATTCTTAGTAAGTAGTGTCATCGAGGCACAGGTCAGAAAGCATAGAGAAAACCCAGTAGCAGTTGTAAAATTCCACAACACTGTTTATTTGTAGTTGCAGTAACATAAAATAAAATAATCCTGTTCAGAATAATTATATATAGAAGCAAAATAAAATCTCTTGTAAAAAATACCCCTTGCAGCTCAGCTTAGCTGTTTTTATAACTCTTTTCAACCCCCATCCTTTGCAAGCATCCTGTCCTTTGTAAATTTCAGGAGCTGCTAGAACATTGAGAACTTCTTGAGATCCCCACAGCAACTGCAAAAGGCTTAGGCATTTGCACCCAAGTTACCTCTAGCTTTTTACAGTTATGTCAAATTATAAATATATACATTTCAACAGTAACACAATTTTCTAAACAAAACTGATCCCAATATCAGCTACATTTCCACACATTGATTTTCACATATTTTATATTAGCAGATATAGACATGCAAGGAAGAAATACAGCAAGAGAAAACTGAGAGACAGTGAGAGGTAAAGGATTGCAAGACTGTTCAGGTTGATCAAGTCCGAAGTCTCACAGGAAAATTTGGTTGCACAACCAGACAGAAGAGACAGATAAGGAAGGAATACAGATCCTTGCATTTAAACACTTTCTCCAAAACAAATGGGACAGGGTCCTATTCTTCCCTGAGACATATACCCTTTCTTTAAGAGAGAACCTGTTTTATTAAACAGGTTTCCAAAACTTTCTATTCTTCACTAACATTTTCTATTTTCAGAAATTAAGCACATTTGCCTCCATTTTTTTTACCAGAACAGCCAAAACGTATAGTTCAAACTCATACATTACGTTTTTCTTTTTTTTCAACCATCAGAACCCTCAGTTCCTAATCCATATATTGACAGAAAATCAGCATTACTATTCTCTTTACCAGATTTGTGAATCACAGAGAATTTAAATGGCTGCAGTGCCAGGTACCACCGTGTGATTCTGGAATTTTTATCTTTCTTCTGGTTAAGACAACAGAGAGGATTGTGATCAGTTACAAGAATAAAATCAGTTCCCTGCAAAATAAAATTTGAGGGACTCCTTGGACCACTTTGCTGCTAAACACTTCTTTTCGATAGTGAAGTTCCTTTTTTCTCTGTCATGCAATTTCCTGCTTATATACAGAATAGAATGTTCTTTCCCATCTATATTTTGTCTTAGAACTGCACCTAGGCCTACCTCCAATACATCTGTTTGTATCAGAAATGGTTTCTCAAAGTCTGGGCTTCTTAAAACAGGTGCCGAGCATAATGCAGCCTTTATGACTTGAAAAGCTTCACCACACTCTGGAGTCCATTTCACATTATTTGGGTACCATTTCTTTGTGAGCTCTGTGAGGGGAGTAGCTAATTCATCAAAGTTAGGAACACATCTCTGATAATAACCAGCCAGCCCTAAAAATGATCTGACATGTTTCTTTTTCTTTGTTTTAGGTACAGGGCTGTTAGCTACAGCTTCTATTTTAGAAATCTCTGGTTTGACTTGTCCATTTCCCTACACATAGCCCAAATACAGTATCTAGTTTCCTGCATGCCCAATGCATATTTAGTAGGATTAATAGTCAGACCTGCATTTTTGATAGCCTGGATAACTGCTCGGAGGTGTTCCACATGACTTTTCCAGTCTGGACTGTACACCACAACATCATCCAGGTATGCAGCACAATAGCCAGTATGAAGGGATAAAATTACATCCATGTACCGCTGGAATGTAGCTGGCGCACCATATAAACCAAAGGGCATGGTGATGAATGGATAGAATCCTATAGGGGTTGCAAATTTAGTTTTATCTCTGGATTCTTTAACTAATGGTATTTGCCAGTATCCCTTGGTGAGATTGAGGGTACTGATACACTTTGCACTACCCAGCCTGTCCACCAAATCATCTATTTTGGGCATAGGATAACCATCAAATTCTAACACTTGATTAAGTTTTCTGAAATCAAGGTAGATTCTAACATCCCCTTCTTTTTTGTTTACAATTACAATGGGAGATGACCAATCACTCCTCGACTCCTCTATGTTACCCAATTCTTTCATTTTTTGTATTGCCTTAACCACATCAGCTCTTCATTACTCTGGTAACCTGCATGCCAATTGCCTAATAGGACGAGCATTCTTTGTCACTATTATGTGCTCAACCACTTTTGCTCAGCCTGGTACCGTGGTAAAAGTACTGTTAAATGTCTTTAACACATTACAAATGTCTGCAGTTTGTTCTGAGGTTAGGGAAACATTCACATTTACACATCAGCTCTTACAGTTTGTTCCAATCTATCATAAGCTACATAAACATCTTCCTTATCAGTTTCTGGTAAAACTAGCAAAGCTGCTTTTGGCATTTTTCAACCCATTTCTTGAGGAGGTTAGCATGGTATATCTTGATAGGATTTTTCTTGTCAGGGTCTCAGTCTCATAGTTAACAGTGCCAGTATCTCTAAGAACCTTATGTGGCCCCTGCCACTTCATTAACAACTTATTTTCTGTTGTGGGTAATAGTAGCAAAACCATTTCACCTGGCTCAAAAACTTTTTCTTTTACCCCATGGTCATAATATACCTTCTGCTGGTTTTGAGCCTCTTCCTGATTACTATGGGTAATTTCAACATATTTTGCCAGTTTCTTTCTTACTACAAACATATAAGAAGATATAGATTGTTTCTGAGTTGGGTCATCTTCCCACATTTCTTCTATCACATCCAATGGCCTTCTTGGCTGCCTACCATACAGCATTTCAAATGGCAAAAACCCTGCTGATACCTGTGGCACTTCTCTGTAAGCAAACAGTAGGTAAGGCAAGTAATGGTCCCAGTCTTTCCCATCCCCTTTTACAAACCTTTTTAACATGCATTTTAAGGTTTGGTTAAAACGCTCAACAAGACCGTCGGTCAGAGGATGATAGGGGGAGGTTCTTATGGCAGTGATACTCAGCAGTCTGTACAGCTCTTTAAGCAGTGCAGCACCAAAATTACTACCCTGCTCAGTAATAATTTCTTTAGGTATGCCCACTCTGCTGAAAAGTTTGGCTAGCTCTGCTTCAACTTTTGGGGCTGTAACAGTATGCATTGGAACTGCTTCTGGGTATTGAGTAGCATAGTTTCCTACTACCAGTATAAATCATTACCCTTTTTAATTTTGTCTAAAGGATCAACCACATCCATTGCAGTTCTCTCAAAAGGCACATCTATTAAGGGTAGTGGTACCAGGGGCATCTTGTCTTTTCTAGCGACTGGAACTACTTTCTGACATACAGCACAGGAATTACAATAGGTAGCAACATCTTCATGAATTGCTGGCCAGTAAAATCTATACAGCAATCCGGCAAGGGTGCGATCCTTCCCTGAGTGACCAACCATAGGACTATCATGTGCTATCTATAACAATTCTGTTCTATACTTCTTTGATATAACCAATTTGTTTTGTCTGTTCCTGTGTCTGAGGTTTAATCCAAACTCTGTACAGTAATCCATTAAATTTTTAAAACATTGGTCCAACCTGTTTTGATTTTACCCCAGCTGCTTGAAATAACCCTGGAGAGAAACATTGTTAGCTTGCTCTGAAAGTAAATCACAATCAGTTATCAATTTAATTTCAGCATTTTCATATTTTAACCCGTCATGTCCATCAGTCATTTCTTGCCACAGTTTCTTCAGGCTTAGTTTTTCTTTCCTGAATTTCTGGATCTTGGAGCCACGTTCAAACTAGTCCGAATCAAAATAAGTGAAAGGAAAAGTCTTTCCACTGTCTGAAATTTTCTTTGCCTGAGCTCTTGTCACCACAGCTGCTGAAACATCAGGACTTACTCCCTCTTTGATCAATTCAATAAATCCTGGAAAGTCCTTTAAAATAATCACAGGTACAGATAACTTTGGTACTACCCTCACTTTCATTTGAAGCAACACACCCTTAATGGTCAGAGTCACTTGGGTGGTGGGATAGTATCGAGTGTCCCTGTGGATGCAGATGATACCAGTACCTGGTCTCTTTGCACAGTGTTTTCCCAGCACTTTAACATGCACTAGGGTCTGTCTGATTCCTGAATCAATGAGTCCCATTACAGTCTTATTCCCCACCTTCACATCTGTTAGGTACTTGCCCCAGTGTGCCAAGGACAAATCTTCTCCAGTGCCACTCTCTTTATTATGGCAGTTTCTTGCAAAATGGCCTGGCTTATTAGTTATAACAGATAACATCTTTGGGCACAGATTTGTTACCCCCACCAGAGTTCTTAGCAGGCATGGAATTTGAATGGGGAAAATAGTTTCTTACCCGTGCTTTGCTATTACCTCACTGCTGTGGCATCTGTCTGGCCATTTGGTAGTCCTCAGCCAAAGAAACAGCTTTTCCCCATTCTCTGGTTGGTGTTCCTTTACCCATAGCTGCACATCTGTAGGCAAGATGTTGATGAGTTGCTCCATGACAAATGTGTCGATGATCTGTGGGACTGTTTTGCTCTCTGGTTGGATCCACTTTATCAGGAGCTCTCAGAGTCAGCTGAAGGCTTCTTGAGGATTATCAACTGAGTTCTACCACAAAGATTGAAATCTCTGCCTGTAGGTCTCTCTGGAGATGATGTACATTTTCAGGATTTTGCTTTTCATCGGGTCATAGTTTTCTGATTGTGCAATGTCCATACTGCTGTAGGCAAGCTGGGCTTTCCCTGTCAGGTAGGGTACCAGTCTGATTGTCCATTGCTGTTTTGGCCACTGGAAGGCTATGGCAACTCTTTCAAAGGTTGTCAGGTATGCCTCAATATCATCTGAGGGACACAACTTTGTAAGTTTAATTGTCTTTAGGTTGCTTGCATTTTGTGGCTCGTCTGGATCTGTGCCATATCCTCTGCCTTAGATAGCTTGTAAGGCATCCAGCCATATGTACTCCTGTTGCTTCATCTCATCTCTCATCTCTTGCTTCTGTCACTGCATCTCTTCTCTCCTCAATGCTTCTAACCATTGAATTTCTTTTTCTCTCTGCATCTCAATCTCTTTTTGTTGTATAGCCCATCATTTCAAAAAGTCCATCAGGCTTTCAGGTTCTGTCACTGCCTATTCTTTTTCCATGACTTGTGCTGGCTGTACAACCTCAGACTGGACTTCAGCTGCAGATCCCGTACCTTCGTCTGTGCTTCCCTGGTTCTAGGTCCAGTACCTAGGCACAGATCTTCTGTTTTAGGTTATGCACAGCTTAAATCCCACTTAGGCTGACACCATCTGTCATCGAGGCACAGGTCAGGAAGCATAGAGAAAACCCAGGAGCAGTTGTAAAATTCCACAACACTGTTTATTTGTAGTTGCAGTAACATAAAATAAAATAAACCTGTTCAGAATAACTATATACAGAAGCAAAATAACATTTCCTGTAAAAAATCTCCTTTGCAGCTCAGCTTAGCTGTTTTTATAACTCTTTTCAATCCCCATCCTTTGCAAGCATCCTGTCCTTTGTAAATTTCAGGAGCTGCTAGAACATTGAGAACTCCATGAGGTCCCCACAGCAACTGAAAAAGGTTCAGGCATTTGCACCCAAGTAACCTCTAGCTTTTTACAGTTATCTCAAATTATAAATATATACATTTCAACAGTAACACAATTTTCTAAACAAAAGAGATCCCAGTATCAGCTACATTTCCATACATTGATTTTCATATATTTTATATTAACAGATATAGATATGCAAGGAAGAAAGATAGCAAGAGAAAACTGAGAGACAGTGAGAGGCAAAGGAGTGTGAAACTGTTCAGGTTGATCAAGTCCGAAGTCTCACTGGAAAATTTGGTTGTGCAACCAGACAGAAGAGACAGAAAAGGAAAGAATACAGATCCTTGCATTTAAACACTTTCTCCAAAACAAATGGGACAGGGTTCTATTCTACCCTGTCACAAGTAGGTCAATTGTTAGTCTGTTTTACGTGCATGAGGCCTACGTGGGTGTAGTTGCCTCAATATTGTTTGTTATTATCACTTTTGTGTAGTATGTGTAGACCCAAGCTGATGCCTGTAAATGTGTATAATGTTACCATAGTGTCATGGGTACTGGCATAGTGGTTGTTATATTAATAGCTGCAATGCATGTGAAGCCGCAGAATAGCCGGCCTTGTGTATTGTGCAGAGTTCTGTTGTACTGCTGTTGCTTTAAGAAATGCTTTAACATTTACATGTGTCATTATGTCAGTCATGTGTACAACAAAGATGTACAATGTGTAATGTGCCTGATGTGGGCAACCATGATACTATGCAGGAACAAGTTCTACGTACTTTCAATGAATATTGTATGGTGGGCAGGTTCTCAGACATAGGTATATTGTGTGGTAACAGTCATCCAGATGTAATGTACTAAGTGCCAATGTGTTACTCGCCACCAACAATGGGCGCACTCATGTTCAGATGTCAGTCATCCACCCAGGGTGTATGCTGGCAGTGCAAATGTGTGTTTGAAGTGGATGGGGTGGTGTCATGATGTTGTATGTAGGTATGGGGGCAGGACATGCACAGCATGATACAAGTAGTGTGCATTGGACTGTGTGGTTGCACACAGGATGCCAGGTTGTGCACCATCACAGTCCAACCACCAATGCCATGGAGTGCATGGGGCTGGTTGGGAAGGGTGCACAGGTTAGACATACACCTGTGTGGGGAAGGCGCTGAGGCCACCTGAGGATACAGTGAGTGTACAATAGCGTGCAGGTGCAATGGGATTAAACCACCCATGTTGTTCATGCAATGTTCACATGTTGGTGTAATGTCCAGGGGGTCTGTGTAGAGGGGCATGGTAGGGGAAGGTGTGTGCATGCAGTGGGACACAGGGCAGTTGTGTATTGCTATGGTGTCAATACCTGTGAATAGGATCGGTACATGGGCTGGGCACAATGCATTGCCCATACAGCCTATAACATTTCCACCTATGAATGGTCATATCTGCATAACAATTCATGTACTGTGCAACTACTTGGGCATATAGCAGTGTACACTGCACATGGGCATACAGTATGACAGATCCACAACACAACAGTTGTATGCAGGCTCCTGCATATTACTCATGTGCCCTTTGCGACAGCCGGTGTGTGTCATTGGCGTGACACCAGAGGTTGTATAGCCAGGTGGTCCCTAGTCATGGCTTTCACATATCAATGCCACTGTGTTGCATTGCTTGTTTGTGCCGCATAGCTTAGCATACATACGGGGTGTGTGTGTGTGTCTGTGTGGATACACGTCACCATGTACCATTGGCCACCAGTGCACAGTGTGTGATGTGCACATGCTTGTAGCAGCATGCTAAGAAAACATGCCTTCTGACTTGGCAGTGGCTTTGCGTAAGGCAATGCACCAGATGCACACTGTACACTAGCACATTTTACAGCATCTGTGCTGTGGAGTGCTATGCACCACACATTCATGTCTGCAATATCATGGGATTCTCTGAGTTACACATACCGGCCCAGATATTCAAACTGCGCCATTCTGAGGCGCAAGTCCCTGCGCTGCTCAAAATAATTACGCAGGGGTGTGGCCGGGGTGATATTCAAAGGAGTTGCGCTATTGAGCAACTCCTTTGAATATCACCCCCCAACCACAGCACTTGCGCATGGCGCAGTGGAACTTGCGCCACCGCAAGTTGCCAGAGTTGAGCATTAAACTTGCGGTGGCGCAGTACCATTGCGCCATGCTCAAATTTCCGATATTCAAAGGTGACATGCAAATGGGGCCATAATTTATGCAGGCGGCGGGGCCATTTGCATCTATTTATGGCCCATTTGCATTACTTAAGGTCGCTGATCCCGAGGACTTGCTCTGGCCACCTGCTAGGCAGCAGCCGTGCGGGGACCGGCCGCCTAATGCAGCCGATGTGGTGTCACAGTTACATGAAACCCCACACATCTCCCACAGCCCGATCGCGGGCATCACAGTTACATGAAACCCCACATCTCCACAGCCCGATCACGGGCAGAGCGATGTATGAACCCTCCCCAGTGCCCGATCGCTGGCAGGATGTAACCCTCCCCCAACCGAATATCTCCCTGGTGGTCCAGTGGACCGTAAAAGCCCCATCGCGGGCAGAATGTCACATCACAACCCCCAAACATCTCCCTGGTGTCTAGTGTCCCCCCACCCACGAGCCCCTCCACCCCACCTCCCCGCGGCTGGCGGCTAGCATCCCACCCGCCTGCCACCCGCGCTCGACGCTGTCCGGTAGGGCTGCACGCCCATTGGTGCAGAGCTACAGCCAATGGGCGTGCAGCCCATACCGTGAAATGACAGTCCAGATTTGTGAATGACATCATCATGTGGGAGATGTGTGGGGGGCAGGGGTTCATGTAACTGTACTGCCCACGATCGGGCTTCGGGATATGTGTGGTGGGTTTCATGTACCTGTAATGCCCGCAATCGGGCTGTGGGATGTGTGGGGTTTGTAACTGCGTGATGCCCGCGATCGGGCTGTGGGATATGTGGGGGTTTCTAGAATCTGTGATGCCCGCTGATCGGCTTTGGGATATGTGGGGTTTCTGAACTGTGATGCCCGCTGATCGGGCTGTGGGAGATGTGTGGGCGGGGGTTCATGTTATATGTATGCCCGTCATCGGGCTGGTGGGAGGCACAGGGACCAAGTTGGGGGCCAGCCAGGGTGGCAGCTGCTGTGTTGTGCCCTGCAATACAGCAGCTCCCCTGTGGGTGGCCCTCAACTTGATCCTTTTTTTGGCTCAAGGTTGCAGGCGCAGGTTAAGCTGCGATGCATATCTCCTGCACAACCCGATTGAATATCGGGTTGCGCAGGTTATGCATGGTTCCTTCCCCTCCTGTTGAGCATGCATTCATTTGCATTGCTCTTTTGCGCAACCTGTTGCCAGTGGAGCAACTGCCTCCTGCTGAATATCGCAGAATGGCGCAATGTAGGACTTGCGCATGCGCAACCCTATTGCGCATGGAGCAACCCTTTTGAATATCTGGGCCACCATGTGCACTGTGCATAAGCCAAACCACCAGTCGTCAAGGTGGAATCCCTCGGTTTGGGTGTGCGTGAAGCATGCTCTCAATGCAAACACATGGCAGTGTCCATTGCCAGTGTGGTGGATGCCATGCTTGTATCCTGTTCTGTGCTCTGGATTGGCACAGCCATCATCTGTTCAGTGTGTCCCTATGTACCCATGCTACTCCTTATAAGTAATCATGGGGTAACTATAGTACACTGTTACGACTTTGAGCCCTTGCTCTTGTGACCAGCACTGCCTTTGAGACAGGCAGTCACCTGTGCATACCCTGAGGCCTTGGTTCCAGATGATGTGCTACCATTGGTGCCAGGGTCCACTATTGCTGCTGGGGGTGTCTTCTGGACCCTCATGGACCATCTGGTGCTGCAGAGGCATTCTGTAGCTGCGTGTCATGTACCGAGTCTGCAGTTACTGCAGTAGCCTTGTCTGGCTTTTCCCTTGTCTGTTTCTGTGTTGTGTCCTAACCTGTAACTACATCTTTCTGATCCTGTGGCTGCACTACAGTGGTGTTAATTACGTCACTGATTTAAGCTGTGTACTTGCGTTTCCTACCTGGTTGTGGTGTTGTGCTGGCAGGCACAGTCACACTGGTCTGTTGACATTCATGTACGTTATTCTGGTTGATGTTTTGTCTGGCCACTGCTGCATCACTAACATGTACCACTGAGTATACATATCCTGTACCTATTGACATGTTTGTTTCCTGTATTATTTCACTGTGTATGTTCCCCATTATGTTGGCAACATTGAATGTTGTGTGGCTGTGGTCCTGCAAGCCATACCCCGGTTGTCTGACATGTGTGTTAGCATCCTCCACATGCACAGTATCCTCCATGGCATGTCCAGACCAGTTGCCATGGACCATGGTGTTTGTTTCAGGTGGTCTCACATTTTGTTGCTGATTGTGCGGTGCATCAGGCATCATTGGGTGTGTTGCCATGTCGCTCATGCAGCTAGTTTCACATACTGCCACTACTGGCATTGACACCTCTGTGTGGCCATGGCTTTGGTTGTCTGAAGTGTGCTGTGTCTATTCTTTGGCCACCCATTGTTGACTGCGGTTCAATCTCAGAGGCATCTCAGACAGCTGATTCAGAACACCTGTGTTCCACATTGTTTCCATATCCATGGCAGTTTAATTTTCCCCAGGGTGTGCCTGTGCCTTTGTGCCAGAAGTAAACTGTGCATGCCATGGTGGCACTACATCCTTGTCCCAATCATGCATCCACTACTGCTGTACAGTAGCTACCATGTTGCCAGGACCACTGTATGTGGCACTGTATGTTGCATTGTGCTGTGTACCTGCAGACATTGTGGGTTGTGGTGTGGGTATGCACCCATCATTTGGCAATGGCCACTGTCCCACACATGCATGTGTGTCCCATGATTGTTATGACTGGGTATCATGTTGCCTGTGTTCTGCAAAGTCACCTGTTCCACGCCATGCAGTGCCTCTGCCACTACCATCAGTACACTGCTCTGTGTGGCCTGCACCTGACATCCACACTCCAGTACCATTGCAACACACTCCATGGTGGCAGCCATCCTTTGATTAGTGTTGTTCATCATGCACACATCATTGCCATGGTGTCTACATGCTGCATTACTGTGAAACCTATCTTGTCTGCAATGTGTCCTGTGGTGCACATATGTCATCCACAACATAGCCTGTGTTTCCGTGGTGCTTGTTGGTCCTTCAATGGATACATGTATGGTGGCCACCACATGGTGCATGACATCCTGTGTGTCTGCCACATGTGTGAAATACTGGCTTAGGTCCTCCTTAAATGACTAATTTCCTACCATTACATCCATGAGGGGTGAAGGTGACTCAGACTGTATGCTCAGTGTGACCACTGTTTCATCCAGTTCTTCATACTCATTGTCTGTACCATCTATATGCTCTGGTATCTGCAACATTTCTCGTATCACCATCAGTGTTCTGTTGATGTCATTGGCTGTGGTTTGTTGCTGGTTGTCTTCTGCTGTGCTGTGGGATGTACCATCAGTCTGCAACTCTTGTTGATCCACTGTGGCCCCATTCCCCTCTGTGACCACATTGTTACTGTCGCGGTCATTTTCACCCATCGCTTGGACATTTGATTCAGCATTCACTAGTGCATTTGTGTCTGTGGCCTCCACAGCCTGCTCACCTGTGAGAATATGGAAGTAGGTTAGACTGTACCATGCCCGTGTCACATACCTGTGTGTGTGTGTGTGTGTGTGCCTGTTGGCATGTATGACCTGCACATCCTCAGTGCATGTGTAATATTGAAGCTTTCTTGTGTGTGTAGCTGATGCATGTTTTGGTGTGGTGCATGTCAGGGTGCAGAACTTACCCAAGCTGCCACCAAGGTTGAACACATCAAGGTCTCCAGTGCCCTCCACTATGCCTGCACTCAGGTGTGCTGCCACAAGCTCCTCTGCCCTTGTGAGTTGTAGCAGCTGGCTTGGACCACCACGTCCCCATTCTCCAATGGTGGTTGTGTGCGAGCGTCTCCTTTGCCCTGCATCTCAGGCTATGGTAACATTTCTGCAGCTCTCCCACTGTGCACCTGCATGGTGCAATAACATTTATCTTAGTTGATTTGGCATCCCATGCATCCTTCTGCTGTATTCATAGCTGCTTGTCTTGGCCTCTGGATAGTAGTAATTTGATCTGTGGATGGACTGGGGACATTGTAGTTCATGATGTGTTCAGTACACATATTACACAGCAGCCATGTGCGGCTTGTCATTCACATGTGCTCACTGATGCAGACAACAGGTATGTCTTCACCCAGCATGTATGATGTCTGAGGTCTCAGATGGTTTATTCCACACGGCCATATCTGCCATGGGACACCATGCCCCCACCCTGCTCTGTGACCTCTGTGCATTTACAGTGTTGCCTCCCGTGTCCCACCTACATCTGGTGATATGTTGCACACCTCCACCCCATAGTACAGGCCGGTTAACCCAACACTCTTGTACATTGGTGTGCCCTTTACACCTCTGTGGACATATCTTCACAAGCCTCACCCTGCATGGGCATGCTCTGTCATTGTGATTGCCTTGGTGTCTTTCATGGGGCCCACACCAAATCCCCACACCATGATGGTGGGGTTCTGGGCCTGTCAAGGCTTCATGTCCCTTTACCAGGCGTGTATGTTCTGGAGCAACTCATTCATATCCCTCAAGGCCCACCATCCTTCACATGTCTGTCTGTGTACCTATGCATGTGTTCAACAGATCTGTTTACATGTGGATGTGTGTACACAGTGCTGTTCTGTTGGCATTGGCATGCTGTCATGGGCGATGAATGGTAGTGTGTCTGGCATTTTGCACCTCTCTGCCTGTTCAACAGGCCTTGCTGTGTTGCATGGCCATTTGTGGTGGCTATGCATAGTGCAAGTGTCCTGTCCATGTGGCTGCATGTAGTACATTCCTGTGTCCCTTTGTGGAATGGACACTGCAGTGGGTTGGTGGCTGTTGCGTGCTGTGGTGGCTTTGTGATGGGGCCACAGCATCCTCCCAGACACTATGCAGTCTTCAAAAGGTCACTTCCATCCAACATGCTGTCACACACTGCATTGCCTGATATCATGCATACACAATGTGTGTTATGCTGCCTGTGTGCCTCATGGTCAGGGTGTCTGCCGTCGCCCTGGCATCCAGATGTCTGGCCGTCGGTTGTTTGCCTTTGTGTGTGGCATGTGTATGGGCCCGTGTCTGTTTAATATTGTGTACTGTGCCTGTTGCACTGCATGGTGGCTCTTATGAGTGTTTCAACTGCTGTAAATGTTGTGTACAGGTCCAATCTGTCTGTGTACTGCACACATAAATATCCTGTTCAGGGTATGGTGGGCCTGGGCCCACATAGCAGCATGGTTCACCTTGGGCATGTTCCATGGGCCTCCATGAGCATGGTAAACAGTGCACAGTCACACAGTATGCACATTTTACCATCCTATAGCATTGCTGTTGCTGTATGCACTCCATTGCATGCCTGTGGATGTGTTACATGTTCCATGCCCTGTATGGCTGTTCTACTGTGTGTGTGTTTACATGCAGCTGGGTATGTGGTTCATGGCATTGTGCATGGCATTGTGTGTTTTTATTCGCCTTTTGCAGGCAAGCACATGTGCCATCTCATGTGGTTGTTCACTGCCATGCCCGCAGGGTGTTGTGTCCTGCACAGGTTACATGGAGTGGTACATATGCTGTACTGCATGCCACTCTCTGTTGATGGTAGTAGGTATGTGTATTTTTGTGCTCCATAGTGTCCTCCAGTGTTCTGATTGCCTATTCTGTCTCTTGACATGGTTCCTTACTCCATGACCTCCCAGCAGGTGTCAGGTGTATGGTTTCACATCCTGTCACCTGCCATGTACACCAACTGGGTCCATACAGCTGCCGTGCACCTGTTGCAGGGCACAAAGCCATTGCCTTTGCAGACAGTGTTAGTGTTGAACATGTGTACCTGCTGACTGTGGCTGGTGCTGGGCAGCACTGTGCTGTGCACCGCTAGTGTGCCCATGTGTGGTGGACACATCCACAGTCAGCTATATCTTGCCGTGTTGGTGTCATGCTCACTGGACACCTATCTGCACCATGTCCCTTGCTTGGCTCTTACTTTGTGCACACCTTCTATGTCACACTTCTGTGTCCAACTGTCTGTTCACATGTCACTTGGCTGTCCCCCTTGGGGCATGTGTCATTCACATGTGTGTGTGCACTTGCAGGCATCACTTACTGCACTGATGGTGGCTGTGTGAGGCAGACATGCCATGCTGAACATCCTCCACTTGGGGCGGGCACAGCCAGTCCACCACATTCACTTCCTTTTTACATTTGCTGCCTTGTGTGGTTGTTCCAGTGCTCCCAGATCTACAAGAATTCCTGTATTTTGCAGTGTTTTGCACCATTTAAAGGGTACGTTTTCAATATACTTGTATTGGTTACACAGGGCGGATCTACGACCAGTCATCAACAAAAAGTTTGTTGAATGACCGGACGGTGAAACCATCATGTCGACTGCATTTGCTATTGGCAGTTTCCAGGTGCCCCCCACAACCCCCCACTTTTTATAATCAACTCCGAGTCAGAACTGATTAGGGGAGGGGTGCAACTCCCCCGAATACTGTGCCTGGGTCCAGCGACCGTCTGTACAGCAACCTGGTGCCGTAGTCGTTGTACTGACAGTCGCTGTGAAGGTGTCGCTGTTGGCATTGGATACAACACAGTGCAACAGGCCAATTCAGCTTTCATAGGAAGCAATGTCAGCAACAGGTGATCACAGATACATTTTCATGGCACTACATGGATATTGACAATTCAGTCTAGATGCACTGTTGTTCCACTTTGTTCCCCTGTACAAGTTTTGGTCGTGTGTGCTCACCTGCTTTCCCACCTCATCCACAAGTATGTCTATCTCTTCATCAGTGTAGTTGAGCTTTCATCTGTGTCTGTTGCCAGCACCCTTCAGCTTGCATTGCTCCAGGTTTCACCTTTGCAAAGCAGCGGTTTATCGCACAGCTTGTGACACTTTTGCAGCATGTGCTGAGCTTTGGCCATTGCTTGCACCGCAGGGCTTGTGCTACTGCTGCTACTCATTTCAGTGCTTGTAGCAGAATGTGGCGCACAGCAGCTGGTGTTGCTTGTGCTGGTGGAGTGACTGCTATAGCACATGTTACATCGATTTAGCGGACCTTTGAGAATGGAACCCAATGGCTTCCATCCTGGACACAAGTTGCAACTGTGTCTACTTTCAGCCACAAAATTGTGTCCTTCTGAGAATAGCTGCAGGGCTGCCTGGACACTAGTGGGTGGATGCAGACATATGTGCAGCATGCATTTTTGGCTGCATCCAACCATCTTGAAAAATATCTCCTTATATTTAGACTTTATGCATGCTACATTTAGACACTACAAACATATATTTAGGCACTATACACCTCATATTCATACACTACACACTTTATATTTCAACATTACGCACCTCATACAGTATTTGGCCACAACACCCCTTTTATTTAGACACTACACAGCTTACTGTATATTTAGACTCTACAAACCTTATACAGTATTTTATAGATTTTCTAAAAGTCTAGACCTTTTATTTTTCATTACTAATTTAATTTATATGGCTATAAATTCATTGGGTCCTGCAGTTTATATACTCCTGCTGCATGATCCTGTGCTTATGTCATAATACTCTGTGACATCATAAACATTGCCATAGAAACAAACAGTGATGTCAAAGAAGATTCAATGTTCAGACCTGTTGAATTGTGTTGTCCAGCCTGTAGCACTGTGCCAAAAATAGTGCATTGTTGACTCTGAGCTATATTTGGACAGTTTGCACACTCTAATAGATCATGCTAACCGTCTGAATATGGTGCCATGCTGGCACAGCACAGAGTGAATATGAGTTATACTGACATGGCCCAAGGCTGCATATGGTCCACAGGAGATAGTGCACCCAAAATGGGATAGCACCAGGATTCTTGTGAACCATGCTCAGCCATATCATGCCAATGAACCCATTGGACATGCACTAAGGGGTCATTTGCATGCCCATTATGGGCTCTTTTGCATGTCTATAGCATTCCTCTAGCACCAGTGGATGGTGGGAGAAGAAAAGAAACCCTGGCATCCAATGGACACTCTCATCACCAAAGAAACAGAAATAAACCCCAGACTCCTGCATCTAGTGTACCCCCCCCATTGCCCACCTTGATTCCTACCTCCAGACTGCCCAGTTTCCTTATAAGCCTCCTATATAGTATGGTGTTAGTCAAGCACAACCCTTGTGCATATACCCCCCTGGTAGTCCAGTGGATCCCTTTCTCCATAATCATCCCTGTTGAAGGAATACCTGGTATCCCTGGTCATCCAGTGGCCCCCTGTCCATATGGCCCTCCCCACCCACCTACCTGCTGAGGACCCACTGCCCAACCTCTCCATCCTTGTCACCAGTCTTATGGTCAACAACGGCAACTGGTCAGCCACTGTCTGCCATTCACAGAGCACGATTGCATGTGCTGTAGTTTGCCACTTTCTATTGGGCTTACAATCACAGTCTGTGAATGGCAGATGACGACCACATGAGGAGGTGAGCAGAGGTCTCTGCCAGTCACTGTCATTGACTGTAAGACTAGTAACTGGGTTAGGGGAGATGCAGGATGGTAGCTTGCCAGTAGGTGGGTGGTTGGGAGTCAGCATATGGGTGGCTGGTAGCACACTGACAAGGAGGCCTATAGGCCAGGTATGTATGCAACAGGGGTGACTGGGGAGGGGACCACTGGACTACCACAGAGGAATATGCACAATGGTTGTGCTTGACTAAATGGGTAATCAGAGGTACCATTAGCCACCAGGGGAGTGCTGTCTGCAATATATGTGACAGCCATTTGGTTGGCATGGTGCAGCACACAGTTAAGGCCAGGTTCTCAGCAGAAGAAAACAGCCTCATGCTGGTGACTGTTTAGAGCTCAAACCTCTGAATGTGCTGCTGTGCCATTATGCATGATGGATCCCTCATGTCCATAGGTGCAACTTTATATTTTGGTTGATCACACTGCCAGTTTTGGGTTGTGCTCTGGGGCCTCTGTGTATGGCCCCACCTGGAGCGCCAGCACCAATCCAGGTTAAAACAGTACTAGCCTGGTCAGTGCCATGCTAACCTTTTGAATATCAAGGCCCTTTACGTCAGCAAATAATTAAGTAGCTGAAGCATGTGCACTGTAGGTGACAAGGATTCTATGCCATACAAATTATTTAAGTATTTATTTATTTACTTAGTTCAGACAGACCCCTTTGAGGTAAAATAGCTTGTTTACAAAGATTCCTCATCATCAACAGAGCACAGCTATTTACATCAGGATATTTGTTAATGGGCATTACAATGGGTTTACAGCAACAATCAACAATACATACAAGGTTTACTATACAGTGCATATGTTACACCAGTCATTTACAATGAATTCAGCATATAAAAGACGTTGTCAATATGAAGATAAGACATAGGAAGAGAGGGTTAGTTAGGGAAGAGGAACAAGCAGCTCACAAGAGCTTTGACTGAAACATAGGAGAGGAGGGAGTCAGGGACAGTTACAGATGACGTTGGGGGTAAGTAATTGTCTGAGCTGACTCTTGAACTGTCCAATTCTGTTGGGGTTATAATTGAATCTGGGAGCTCATTAAGCCACAAAGAAATCCTAACAGCAAAGGAGCACATTGCTAGGGCAGTTTTGTGGAATGGGATTTTGAGGGTGTTTTTGGGTGTGGCCCTGGTGGAGTAGGGGTTAAGGGATGGCCACAGTAGGTTCTGTACTCCAGGGGATGTGAGACCCAACAGAGTTTTTTTTTTTTTACTAGGATGCAGGTTTGGAATTTAATTCTGTCCTATAAAGGGAGCCAGCTAGATAAGGAGCAAAAGGAGCAGATGTGTGTAAGTCTATCAGTTCCCAGTACTCACATAGAAACATAGAAGTTGATGGCAGATAAGGACCGCAAGGCCCATCCAGTCTGCCCATTTCTTTTTCTGCCTTATGAATATGCCATCGGCCTTTGCTCTGTCAATGGCCTACCTATTCATGCTCATCTGTATTGCTCCCTTATGCCTATCCCATGCCTGTTTGAAGCCCTGCACTGTACTCATATCCACCACTTCCTGAGGTAGGCTGTTCTATGCATCCACAACACTTTCTGTGAAAAAGAACATCCTCACATTACCCCTTAATCAGCCTCCCTCTAATCTCATGCTGTGTCCTCTTGTCCTGCTATTTTTCTTATATTGAAACATGTTAGACTCTTTCATCTTGTTAATGACCTTAAGGTGTTTGAATGTTTCGATCATATCACCTCTCTCTCCTTCCTTTGCTCTAGGGTATATATATTGAGCTCCCTTAATCTGTCCTCATGTGTTTTCTGATGCAGTCTTTGCACCATTTCGGTTGCCCTTCTCTGGACTGCCTCAGTTTGGTTAATGTCCTTGTGAAGGTGCTGCCTCCAGTACTGCACACAGTACTCCAGATGGGGCCTAACCAGTGTCTTGTAAAGAGGGATTATTACCTCCCTTTTCCGATTTGTGATACCCCTAGTAATACACCCCACATCCCTCTAGCCTTACCTACTGCATTAGTGGTCTGCTTGGATGATTTCAGGTAATCGGTGATGATGACGCCCCAGTCTCTTTCTTCCCATGTGACTGCCAGCAACTCCCCTCCCAGTCTATAGGTGGCTCCTGGGTTTCTCTTCCCTATGTGCATGATCTTGCACTTCTTTGCATTAAACCCAAGTTGCCACTCTTCTGACCATTTTGCTAGTTTATCCAGATCTCTTCTCATTCTGCCCTCCCCATCTGGATCATCTACTCTGTTGCAGATCTTGGTGTCATCTGCAAACAGACAAACCTTACCCTCCAGGCCATCTGCAATGTCACTGATGAAGATATTGAAGAGGAGTGGTCCCAGGACTGATCCCTGAGGTACCCCACTTGTAACTTGCATCTCTTCTGACTGTATACCGTTTACCATCACTCTCTGTTTTCTGACTGTTACCCAGTTTGCTACCCAGTTGACCAACGTCTGACCCACCCCGAGCCTACCCAGCTTATTAATCAATCTTCTATGTGGAACAGTATCAAAAGCTTTGCTGAAGTCAAGGTAGGCGACATCAACTGCTCCCCCTTGGTCCACCACTCTGGTTACCCAGTCAAAGAAATCTATGAGATTAGTTTGTCAGGATCTTCCTTTTATAAACCCATGCTGTCTTGGATCCTGTGCTCCTATGAATTCCAGGTGTTGCACTATCCTTTCCTTAAGGAGTGCCTCCTTAATCTTGCCCACTACTGAGGTAAGACTGACTGGTCTGTAGTTCTTGGCCTCCTCCCTGCTACCACTCTTGTGGAGTGGGATCACATGAGCCCTTCTTCCATCTTCTGGGACCTCTACTGTGCTCAGAGACTCACTAAACAGTTCTGATAATGTCTCTGCTAGTTCCACCCTTAGCTCCTTTAGTACCCTGGAATGTATGCCATCAGGTCAATTGCCTTGTCCACCCTGAGCTAATTGAGCTCTTGTAGGACCCTTTATTTTGTGAAGGGACTAATGCATACCTTCCTCTCCCCCTGTGTCCATGGTGCTGAGCTGTGGGCCCTGCCCTGCCTTCTCTTCAGTAAATACTGAGCAGAAGTATCTATTTAGGATAGATGCTTTTACATTGTCCTCCTCCTCACACGCCCCCTTATCCCCTTTGATCTTAGCAATACCACCTCTGGACTTTCTCCTTTCACAAATGTATTTATAGAATGTCTTATCACCTTCTTTTACTGTTCGTGCTAGTGTTTCTTTGGTTTGGGCCTTTTCCTGCCTTACTGCCTTCCTTGCTTCCCTTAGGAAAGTTTGTTATGCCTCACTATCTTCATCCTGCAGCATTCCCTTATATTTCCTGAAGGCAGCCTTTAGGCTCTGACCTTTTCTGCTCTGACCTTTTCTGCTACTGTTTTTGAGAACCAAAGTGGTTTCCTTCTTCTTTTGCACTTCCTTTTCTCATTAACACAATGGGATGTTGCTTCAAGTATTGCATCTGCAATGCTTGCCCACTTTGCCTGTACCCCCTCACCTGTATTTCATTATGCCAGAGCTAGCTTAACTCTGTTGGCCATCTTATCAAAGTCAGCTCCTCTGAAGTGTCATATTTTTGCCTTAGAATGGAATTATTTAGTTCTAGTGGCCAAATTGAACCATACCATGTGATGGTCACTGGCCCCCAAGTGACCTTCTACCTGGAGATATGTGATCCTTTCCCTGTTAGTCAGTACTAGATCTAGGATAGCCCTGTCTCTTGTGGGTTGTTGTACCAGTTGTTTCAGGCCCTTCCCCTGCAGGGAATCCGCCATCTGTTTATTTCTGGCAGATGTCCCTGCTGGTATTGACCAATCTGTATCTGGCATGTTGAAGTCTTCCATTATCAGAACCTCCCCTTTAGCTGTCATGTTTTGTATATTTCCTAACAGTAATGTCTCTATGTCCTCCCCCTGGTCTGGAGGCCTGTACACAACCCCAGTTCGTATGGCTGTCCCATTTCCTGTTTCCAGGGTGACCCACAGTTCTTCTGGCTCCTTATGTGTATTCTGAATTTCTGTAGCTTTGATATTTTCATTGACATTAAGAGCTACTCCAGCCCCCCTTTGCACCTCGGTCTCTTCTGAACAGTACATAGCAAGGAACTGAATTCTCCCAAGTGTGGTTACTGGTAAACCATGTCTTGCTAATGGCTACTATGTCCAATTTAGCCTATGTCATTGTTGCCTGCAGGTCTAGGATCTTGTTTCCCAGACTGTGAGCATTTGTGTACATGATTTTCCATTGGCATAGATTTCGGGGTGTTAGTTGTTGGGTGAGGTCCGGTGTTTCTCCTGTGCATCGTATGGGGAGACAGACCTTTTTCCTTACCTGGTGATGCAAATGAACCACAAACATGCTGAACTCCCATTTGACCACTAGCTGAGGGGGGAAGGGTGTTCTTCCCATTTGACGTACAGGGTGCTGCACCTCCTCATTTGCTAGTTTAAATATTCTGCAATGATGTCAAACTTCTGCCCCAATGCACTGACTCCCTGCTTAGTCAGATGCAGTCCATCAAATTTAAAGAACTTTCACTCCCAAAACTGTTGCCAGTTCCCTACAAATTTGTGTCCTTTTTCCTGGCACCAGCCTTTGAGCCACATGTTAAGCTCCACTATCTCCTCTTTTCTGACCTTCCATCCATCTTCCCCTGTCTCCCAAACTGGCAGGATCTCAGAGAAGGAGATGCTGGATGAAATGGATGATAGTTTGTCACCCAGCCTGGTCAGGTGTTCCTTGGTCTCCACAACTGACCAGCTGGCAAGATCATTAGTCCCTATGTGTACCAGGATGTCAATGTTTTCTCCTGCTCCCCTGAACAATTTTAGCAATGCAGTCAGTGTCTCTCCATGCTGATGTACCTGGGAGACATCAGACCATTACCCCTGACTGGAGATACATATCAACTCCTCAAATCATGGTGTCTTCTATGATCAGAAGTTTTTTTTTAATTTCCTTTTTGCTTTTTTTGTTTTAGTTCCTGTTTTGGGTGAGTTTTGTTGTGATAGCTCCCTGTGCTGCAGTGTCCTGCTCTGCAGTGTCCTCTGCCCATTTGTTTGATTTCGGAGATAGAGGCAGATACCTGTTTGTAGTTTTTATATGGTTTGTGCAGGTGACATGTTGGAGAGCACTGAGTGATGGGGCACCTAATTTGCCCTTCCTAACCACCTGCCAACCTCCTGGAACAACTACCCTCTGTGGTTGAGGTGCTTCTGTTGGATGCTGGGGAAATGGCAGGTGGTTCTTATAAAATGTTTCCTCTTGAATATGCAATTTGAGGTGCACAATCTCTGCCCATGCTGCCTGGAGCTGAGCCCTTAGAACTCCAAAGGCCCAGCATGTAGGATAGTGCCCTAAATCCTGTAAAACTGCCCTTTTTAAAAGTGTCCGATAGTACTAGCAGTTAATAATATCCATTCCAGATAAGTTGCTGGGTTTATAACCTGGTCAGAGTAATTAGAAGGCGGAAAATGAAAGCAAGAGTTTGATTTTGTGTTTTGTTTGTTTGTTTCTGTATAACTTGTTATAACAAGTGAAATTACATGTGCCACTGTAAATGAGGTCACTGTGTGGATAGCCCTTTGATCTGCCCCTTCCTGCTTTGCTACAGGAAATGTCACAGCTGTGCTACCCTATAAAAAAGTGTGTAGTGTTGGGTGGTTGGCTGGGCCCTTCCCCTGTCAAAAAAGAAGAACCATGGATGAAAGAAACAAGGAGATAAGAGCAGAAACAATCAGCCAGCAACAAATGCAGTAGCCCTGAAAGCTTATCCTAATGGTAGCTATAACTGTAAAACCTGAAAAGCACCACCTGTAACAATTTCACAGAAGATATACCCTGTAAGAAACACTTTGCTACAGAGAAAAATAAAGCAGTAACAGAAGATATACCTTGCAAAAGACAATCTGAATCAGAAGATTACAGCAGTAATCTCTAAGCACACACCTGTAGGCACACCCTGTAATAATGCAGCAGAATGTATACCCAGCAACAACAATTTGAATCAGAGAAAAAAAAAGCAATAAAATGTTAGCAACAAACAGTAACAATCCCTGTGAGTACAAAATAAAAATAACAACACACAGTAAATCTGCCTAGCAAAAAGAAGCCTTAATCCTTATCCTTGCTCTGGTAAGGTTCTGTGCTCTGTCCTTTCAAGCAACCTAGAAGAAAAGAGTTCAGGTGAAGCTAGGTGCATTGGCCAGCAAACCTAGTCTTCCACCTCTAAGAGGCAAGCCTTGTTCAGGACTAACTTGACTGTGTTGAGGGCAGTGTCAGAAACCACTCCATATACTTTAATTCTATAATCAATAATGGGGAAGACTGTACTGGTAACTGCAATGCTCCTGGCTTCATGAATGAGATTGTGCCTTTGTCTGAAAAGAACCCCTAGCTTTTTGTTGACCAAGTTTATGATATAGTCCACATGTGGTGTAAATGAGAGGGAATCATCAATACTGACACCCAGATACTTGAATGTACTGACTTGCTCCAATGAAGCACCATTCTCATTAAGGATGGTCAGGGGTGGGCTTTATTCCTCATCTGGGGTCCTGCAAACAACATTGTCTTAGTTTGTTTGTAATTCAAGACTAATTCATCTCTTTTGAACCATCCAACAAGTGCTCAAAAACTACCCTGGAGATTCCCTGTAAGTGAGTTCTGGCAAGAACTACTTCAGAAGATTATGGCATTGTCTACATAGAGCAATACCCTAGACATGGGACAGACATCTGAAAGGTTATTGATAAAATGGCTGAAGCAGAATGGACACAATATTGAGCCCTGTGGTACCCTGACAGTAAAATTTTTGGGGGTCTGATTCCACCCCACTGCTTTTGACCTGCTGCATTCTTCCAGTGAGGTAGCTTCTAAACCAGGACATGATGCCATGTGAAAGGCCAAAAGAGTAGAGTTTGGTGATCAAGAGGGGGTCATTGACAAGATCAAAGGATTTAGTTAAGTCAATATAAATTGACCCAACAATGTGATTATTATCAAGATCTTCATGAAGGGAGTTGGTGTAGTCAATTAAGGCAGTGTTTGTGCTGTGAAGTTTATTGAATCTATGTTGCTGTTGGCATTGAATGTTGTACTTAATGGGGTAAATGACCAGTTGATCTGGCACTACTCTTTCAAGTGCCTTTGACAGAGGGCAGAGAATAGAGATGGGCCTATAGTTTGTAACAGTAGATCGGTCCTGTTTTACATGAACCGGTGTGACTAGTGCCAATTTCTAGGTGTTGGGGAATTGGGAATAGTGCAACCAGAGATTGAAACTTTTGCTTAGGGAAGGGTGATCTCATCAAGAGACCGAGCAATTATTTTCATGTCTAGTGTGTCACTCCCCATTGTTGTTTTGCCCAGTACTCGCTTAACATATTTTTACATGTCAGTCACTGAGATGGTTTTAAAGTAGAATTTAGGGAAACTAGTGTTACTGGTGATGTCTGATGGACATTCAGGGTCTGGTGGTGCAGCGAGACCAGATAAAAGGTTGGGGGGACCAGGTGAGGGGGAAGGACCGCACTGAGGTCAGTGAAGGCATCATTGAATATATTTGCCATCTCATTGGGAACTATGGTGGTGGAAGCATTAAGAGTGAGCATTGTGGGAGGTGATTTTATCCTTATTCCCCAGGAGTTCCTTTAGGATGTTCCAGAAAGTCTTCCTATTGTCGCATGTACATTTCTGCTGCTCTTTGTAGTTGTCAGCCTTGGCCTGTTTGACATCTGTTGTGCACCTATTACTTGTAGTCCTATAATTTTGAAGGTCAACCAGAGAACCTGATACCTTCACTGATGCCATAGGTTGTCCCTTGCCCTCATTTGTGCTAGGAGTGAAGGGGTAATCCATTATGCCATCCTGCCCTTACCATCTGTTTTCTGTAGGGGACATATATGTCACATTATTTATTGAATTCTGTTATAAAGTAGTCCACTGTGGCATTGATATTGTGAATGTAGTGTAGACAGCTTGAGTCCAGCTTGGCTAGGTGTTCCTTGAAGGCCCCAAGTAGCCCTTTAAGAAGTACCATGCTGGAGGCATGTTTGGGGGGAACCTAGTGGTTTTAGTGGACCAGGAGCATAGTAAAATCTAGTAGGACTTTGACCCCAGCTACTGATCTGGGTGGGTAGTCAAAACCCTTATTAACAGGGCAATAAAGAAAAAATGGAAGAG
The DNA here is from genome assembly GCA_016271365.2 of Neoceratodus forsteri. NCBI lineage: Eukaryota > Metazoa > Chordata > Ceratodontiformes > Ceratodontidae > Neoceratodus > Neoceratodus forsteri. The sequence continues at coordinate 542,461,923 of CM028137.1, read as the reverse complement.
AAATGTAGACAGTATGCAAAATATAAGCTGAACTGTGTCAACATTTTTATGTTTTTAATTTTTTTAATGTGATTAACTCAATTTAAATTCAAGTTCCCCAAAGGACAAAAAAAAATCTCCTGCAAACCTGAAAATGATGGAACTGGTCAATAACTTATGAATTACAGATGTGTGAAACTTTTTTAGTTCTGTTTCAAGATGGTTCCAATTAAACAGCCATGTGGAATACTTGTTCTGCTTCTGCAGAATCTGCTGGTCGTGTGAAGAAAAGTTCATGGAGTTTTGACAGTCTGTGAAAGTTCTTTCACAGAAAATGCAGAATTCTGCAAAATTTTCATGCAAAGAAATTGTGCTGCATGGGCAAATGAGTAATTTATCCTACAAAATTTTTTCAAAAAACATTCTGCAGAAGAAATACAGTGGAAGGTCAACTGTGCGATGATTAGGTGGGCAGAATTGAATTCTACAAGCGCTATAATTAAGTGCTAGAAAGGTTCTGAATGGCAATGGTACAAGGACAGTGTGATCTGATGGGTAGAGCACCAGCTTGGGAACCTGGGAGATTACAGGTCCAAACACTGCTATAACCAAATACTCACAGTATGACCTTGGGTCACTCATAACCCCTCAGTGCTCTAGTTCACCCAGCTGTTGAAATGGGTAGAAGCTAGACTCCACTGGAAGCAAGGTGTTGCATCTTAGTTGAGTTATCTGCAATAAATACATTGTAACAAAAAGAAGGTTCTTGTTTTTGAACCTCTTTTTGAACCTTATAACCTGGGCTATGCACTAATGCTTGGGCAAGTATGTGTGATTCATGTATATCTGGCCAATGAAGATCCACACCCTCATACAGGTATGTAGGACCAGCATGCAAAAATGCTGGCCACTTCCATGCTTCAGTCCACTGCCCTGCCCTCGAGCATGCAGCTGTGCAGGGGCCAGAGACAAGCATCCAGTCAAGTGCTGGTTCTGGCCCCTAAAGGATCCCCTGCTCAGCATGGAGCATTGGATTTTGGGAAGGTGCTGGACTGCCAAAAGTAAAGTTTATGGGTGAGTGCCCACATGGCCTCCCCTTTCCCTCCCCATCTGCCCAGAGAGCTGGTGCAGTATGGAGGGGGGAGGTTTTACCACAGCCAGCAGTCAAAATCAATAGGAGCAAGCATGGCATGGCAGTAACACAACCCACCCCTGCCGCTACCGGGACTGTTTGCCTGCTTGTGATGTGAGAAGACCTTCCGAGTACGACATCTACCTTCACTAGCTGCTGACCCCTGAGAGTAAGAGTGTGATCTATGATTGCTTTGGGTGCAGTGTTGGCTACTCTGGGACTTGAATTGCATTCAGTTAACTGACAGCAGGCTTGGGGGCTCAGAGGTGAGTCAAAAACTGCAGTTTCCTCCTACTGGGCTGGGTTACATGGTTTAAATCACTCACACTGCTCCACAGCATGAGCGTGGAGCCCTAGCATGAATGACACGAGTGCCACTCAGAGTTAAAAATTTATAAAATAAGAGGGGTAAGGTTTGAACAAGTTGTTTAGCCCAAAATGATTGCAGTATTTGCTTAAAGTTAGTAAGTTGATTTTTAGGTAAAATCTAGAGTTTAAATTTAAAGTGTTAAATTAAAAATCTGAGTTTAAAGTCTGCTTACAGCAGTTTTAAACAAATAAGATGTTGACCTAAACACGTATTCTAAAACTTGCCCAAAAGAAATATTTAAATATGAAGATTTTATTTAGGATATTATTGTACGTTCTGGTTGCTTGTGTCCTGTATGGAAAACTCATAAGTGGTCGACTAACAGAAACATCGAGTGCATTGGCCTTGGAAATTGAGCAATTTCCCTGCACTGATAGAGGGTTAACCCTCAAAGAAGCTTCCCTTAGACTTAAAAGTAAAAGTTTGTTTTCAAAAATCAGATTTCTGTTAAGTAAGTACACGATCTCAGTTTCTGTGGTGGGCTATTGCTCATCTAAATTGAAAAACTGCTTAGTTATTTCATTATTGCTTGGGGGTGATACAGAATTAAATCCAGGCCCTGAGGGAAATTAATTGAAAATTATTCATGATAATGCAAGAGGTTTAAAAAATAAAATGCATTTGTTTAGAACATGGACAGAAACTGAATCTCCAAACATAGTGGCTTTAATTGAAACCTGGTTAAATGAAGAGATAGATATTAAAGAGGTAGAACTAGAGTTTTTTTTCAGCCATCACTTGGATAGGGTAGGCCATAAAGGAGGTGGTGTATTATTATACACTAAATGGGCTTTGGGTCATACAAAAGTGTCATATTTTGGACAAATAGGTCCTATAGATTGTTTGTTAATCAACATTCCAAGCCTGTCCTTGATATTGGAAGTTATGTATGCTCCTCCAAAAACAACTTTGGGACAATTTGATAACCTGGCACTAATTATCCAAAATTATTCCATGGGCTGTGATTTGATGATTACTGGAAATTTTCATGCGGCATGGGACGAACCTTGCAGTCGAGCTCTGGAAAATAGTTTTAAGCTATTAGCCATCACCCAAAAAATGTTGTTTCCCACTAGGAAGTCAACAAAAGATAGCCCAGGAAGTATAGTGGATTCTAGAGATTCATAAAGCCCATATGCCACCTAAATCTAAATATAGGGATTTTAGAAATTATAATAAAGAATCCCTGTTGACCAAATTGGCTAAAATCAGGTGGGACAGATTGTTCTCAATCCCTTCACTCGATTTAGTGATTCAAGAATTTTCAAAGTGGTTTAAGGAAGTCTGTAATGATTTAACTTCTCTGAGATCATGTGTGTAAAGGAAGTCCCATGTTCCTTGGATCTCTGAAAAGTTAAAGGAGCAGATTCATTTAAAAAATAGATTGTGGAAATAAGCTAGTAAATCTTTAAATTCTACAGAATGGGATAAATTCAGAAAGACAAGAAATTCCTTAAAACTTCAGATTAGGAAAGCAAAACAAGGGTATTATGAATCAAAATCTGCAGAAACAACTGATACAAGAACATTTTGGTCATTGATTAAGTTCTTTGATTCTCCTGTGTCCAAAGGGCCTCCTATACAAATGTTTCATAATGGTGTCCCCCAATCCCCCAAAACAATCAGCAAACATCTTGAATAAGTATTTTGCAAACTTACCAGACTTGGAAATTCCAAGTCCAGTTTACAGAGATTCAGGTTTAAAAAAAGAAAATTTGGGAAGACCAATATTTAGATTTAAATGCATTACCTGTTAACAGGTTAAGGATGCTCTAAAAAATTGAAAAAGAAAAAAAAACTCCTGGTTTGAACCAGATAGAAAACTGTTTTCTTAAAGATTCTGCCCAGGTGATTGCTCCAGTATTAACAAAACTATTTAATTGGAGCCTGATAGAAGGTATTTTTCCACATAGCTGGAAAAATGCAAAGGTTATTCCAATTAATAAAGGAGGGGGGCCTTTAGACCCTTCAAATTCCAGACCAATTGCTTTGTTGTCCATAATGTCAAAGGTCTTCGAAAGACTGGTTTAGGACCAGATTGTTGATTTTTTTGGAGAGGTTTTCTGTTCTATCAGTGTTCCAGTTGGGCTTTCGTAAAGGTTATTCCACGGATACCATGTTCAATAACATGGTTGATATTATAGCCTCTAAATTAGAGGCTGACCAGTTGGTGGGCATGGTGTTAGTGGATTTATCAAAGGCCTTTGACACCATGGACCATGGGCTATTGTGTAAACACCTGGCTGATATAGGCCTGGGCAGGGAACCATGTAATTGGTTAGTTTCCTGTCTACAAAACAGGACTCAACAGATGTCTGTAACTGGACAGTTTTCTGGAAAAATAATGTTTCAAAGAAGGGTCCATCAGGGCTCCATATTGGGGCCCACATTACTTTTAATATACATAAACCAACTGGTTGATTCAGTGGGATATTCAATCATACGATTGTACTCGGATGATACCCTACTGATTGCGAGTGGTAAGTATCCTGAAATAATGGAATCCAAATTACAGGTTGACTTTGTAGGAATGTGTTCATGGCTATCTGAATCTGGCTTGATATTAAGTGGCAAAAAAACAAAATTAATGATATTTGACAAAGGTGAGAAAAAGTCCGAAAATAGTAATTATGTAGTGAAAATAAAAACAATAAAAAATGTAGTTTTAGAACAGGTCACAGAATATAAATATCTTGGAATATGGATAGATAATAAATAAAAATGTGATTATCATACAACTGATACTATTTCTAAAATTAATAAAAGACTAGGGTCATTTATTCGGACTAGGTTTTGTATGAATAAACACATAAGGAAAACTATAATAACCCAACTTCTCCTCCCACTCCTTGAATGTAGTAGTCATGTGTATGTGTTCACTCCTAAGAGTATGTTAGTCAAAACTGACCAAATTTATAACTGTATGGCAAGGTTCATATTATTGAAGGACCAAAATTACCATCATCGTGACCTCTATGAGGAATTAGGATGGCTGTCTTTGGAAGAAAAAAAAGATTCTCTGGGCTACCCAAAGAAGTAAATGTGAACAAACCTTTCTATTTGGGTTCCAAACTGGAGAAACAGTCACATCAATTAAGTTTAAGACCTAAGACCTTGAGAAAGTTCATATTTACGAGGTATAAAAATAAATTTACTAATCTTAGATTTCCTATAATAGTAAATTCGATATGGAACTCTATAGGTCCTGTTGCGAATAAAGTTTCAGGAGATATTAAATCTTTTGTAATTGATTTAAAAGCAGAACTAAGTGTGTGATGCAACTGTTATGGTTAGTAAACGCTGACAAATCTCTAAGATATGTCTGATTAATGTAAAAGTTTATGGGAATTTTTGAATTTGGTCAACCCTTTCAGTGTGAACCGCTATTTTACATAGTATTGTTTGTATGAATATTTATTGTTTTTTTGTCTAATTAACAATATTTTGTACTGTTTTATTTTGAACTACTGATTTACAGGAACATCTCGAAAATAGGAACTTGTCCTAATGATGTAAACATCCCATCTATCTCCTGTATAAAAATTAAAAAAATGTACTACTACTATATGGCAGAGTCTCCCACTGCTGTATTCTGTATCCCTCTTGCCCAGCACTCTGTGCCTTCATGAATGGTGCGTAATGCAGGCACTCCCCCAGACTTGCTACCAGACTGTCTGCATGTGTAGCTGTGAAACAGGCTGGGTAATTCACAGAAGAAGCATACATCCCTTCCACAAATGCTGCTTGGGGTCCACTGGACTCCTTGTTGTGTGGCATTCTAACTTATGGTTGCCTACACGCTGCAGATATGAGGTGTGTAGGCAATATGCCATTTAATGCATACAGCCCACTGTGCATACATTTCTATGTTATTATCATGATTATTATTATTTTTAAGTACTCAGTGCATGCTTAACACTAGTTTTTAATAGAAATCACTAGAACTGATTTTTTTTTTTAAAGGAAAGGTTCTTGTAGTGCAAGCCATGATTCTGGAAGACTGTTTTTTTTAAAAAAATTCTGTCTGCCCCTGTAAGTGCTAAGTGAAATTTAAATACTCCTGCAAAAGTACTCAAAATTGTTGATTTCGCATTCATGCAATTTTCTCAAAATCAAATGTAATTTTCATTTCCTTTGTTTCTAAAATAGTGCATTTTTTTAAAAACTGGAACTCTTTCTCTGTTCATTATTTCTTTAATCTGTAATCCAAGGAGCAGTTGTGATATCACTACTCCTGTCAGGCTGGGAGATTTGTTATTGATGTACCCTGTCATAAGCTGCACAGATACTAAGAAAAGCCTCAATTAACTATAAATAAAAAAAAAATCTTGAACTCCTACAAATGTGTGATTTCAACAAATAATGCCACTTGTTGAGCACAAAACACAAATAATGTTTCATTTTAATATAGAGCTACTAGCACCATTTCATTGTGCATTGCTTGTTAGGGTTACTGCTTTACAACAAATTTTAGTGCTGATGCCTAGGAATGACCGCACTGCATATGTACTGTGCTGCTGCTACACATAATACAGGACATCCGTTTAGACAGGGTGCTTGTAATGCTACAGGTTGCTCATGAAAAACAACAGTTATGTTTCCCTTTCAGTATACATCTGTTAGTGTAATTGCCTATCAAAATTGATGTTGGCTCTACTGCTATATGATAAATGTCAGTGATAGTGCCTTGGAATGACATCACTGCATGCATACTGTGCTGCTACGCATGACACAGGACTTTCCTCTAGAGTGGTGTGCTTGTACTGCTACTGGCTGATCACAAAATAGAACCTGTGGTAGTCACGAGTATATAGAACTGCTAGCACAATGTTCCTGTACAATGTAGGATGGCACTACTGCTATATGGTGAATTTCAGTGCTAATGCATGAGAGTTACAGCACTGCAGGTACGCCACACTGCAACCCATGACCTTGGACCTCCTTGTACACTAAGGAGGGTGACTGTATTACTGCTGACTAATCATAAAACACTATAGTGTATAGTAGAGCATTGTTTTGTATAGAAATCCATCCTTTTTAAAATTCTGTTGTACCACAGTTCAAAGATCATGGAATGTGATTGTACCCTTCTGTGACAGAACAGCATTCTAGAACCTCAAGATACTGCACAAGTGTGTTTCATTGTGAAAAAGAAATAAAAAACATAATGCACACATTTCATAAAATACTATGTACTATAAAGTAAGCAATAATACCCAAAAGAGTGGGTGGTATTGGGAAATACTAGACTACCCAAGGGGCATAATGAGGCCTGACGCTACAGGTGGAGGGCCTTATAGCCACTGGAAGGTCCAGTGGGTGTTATTGTGCTTAGAAAATGGGCTTTCCCAGTAAATAAAGAGACAAGACAAAGATTTTTTTTCAGAGAACAGGAAATAGTAATTTTATTAACTCTTTGAATTTGGAGAAAAAGTAGTTCCTTTAACTTTTAAAATGTTGTGAACTGGTGTGTGGTCAAAAAAAAAAGTTGAGGCCAATATTTGTTATATGAGATGAAGTTTATTGGGGAGTTCAAAATGCAGCCTTGTGGAGTAAAGAAGTTTCTTGTTGATGGTCCTGACACTGTTAAGGAGCTGCTGCTTGCTGTGGTTGGCGCTGTACAGCTGTGTTCCAGGTTTGTCTGATTTCTTTGGAGCTGCTCTGCTTCTCTTATATTGATTGCTTCAGTGTTCATTTCCATTCTCTGCCCTTCGAGGATTCCACTCCAAAGTCTGCGATCCTTTGTTCTGGCAGCCCAGTAATTTGAGAGGCTCTGCTCAGAATGGTGCCCCATTACGGTGGTTATTTCCATGGAGTTTAAGCCTATATTTGAGAGCATCTGTGCTGCCTTCACCCATATACTGAATTTAGTGTATCAGCAGGACAGGTTAGCAACTGAGCTCAGTCAACATATCATGGAACCCAAATAATTCTTTCCCATGGGTTCCACGAAACACCAGCATTCTTGACTGTCCAAGTACATTTGTTGCAGGCATCTGGGATCTAAATATAGTGATGGGGCATTTTCAGGCAATTTGCTCAGGTATTTTTTTGAAGGATTTCACTGGACAAAGAAGGTTCCTGGGCTGCTCATATATAAATCCTCGGTGTTCTTGCTTGTTCAGCTCTGTCGGATTTTTATGATTTTTTGTCTCTTTATTGTGAGACATTGTAACCAATCTGGTACCAGAGTTGTTTTTTATTGCAAATGAGTCTTTTTTGAGGTCCCTCTGTCCTTCCCAAGTGTGCCTGGCCATATGCAATTGTATGTCAAACCACACCTTAGCTACAAGACCAGGTGCGGTGTTGGGGGATAAAGCACTGGAATTTCTTAGTTTTGTTTGGTCACTGTCTGATATTGCTGGTTAGTTTGTCGCTATGTCTTTGTGGTCCTTTCTTAATTTTTTTTCACATACCGTATAGCACATTGTTTGCCGGCTTAAATTGTGCATCGCTTATGATGCTGACATTGCTACCTATTGCAGGGTAATTCAAGTGGTAGTTTAAGCTTGCTCTGAGCACATTGTATCCCAAAACAGAGTATGGCTCCCCGTAGTTTTTTCTCACTTCAGCGTAAAATTTCCTGAGGTGATTTGCCAAGGTTTCTAGAGTGTCTTCTGGTTAAAGACTGACACTGCCCACATTGTTTTCTTATGTGTATTAGCTTCCTGTCTTTCATTTTCAATAGTGTCTAGGTCTGTCATACTTACAATGGCAAATCTGTCTGAGATATTCTTTTCTTTTCTTTTTCCTGCAGGTTTCTCTGTTGACATGTCTTCAGGAAACAGGTCAGTGACTCCTCTTTTAGCTGTCATCTCAAATTGAACTGTGTAGTCATCTGACATTCTTTTAGTGGCTTCTGTCAGTTTTGAAAAGTGGCCTTAACTGGGAAAATGTCTGCCTTTTGCTGTGTTAAAGAAAGTGACAGCAGGATACCAGTTATGATGCTGGCATGGCTAGGACTTTTTTTTGGAGAGGGTTCTAACTGCTAGTTAATGTACCCCTTCCAGCCAATCAGATGTCTTAGATTCTTAAGCTCATTTTCTAAAAATACAGGATGAGCAACTTTATGCATAACCAGTGTATTTTGCCACCTCGGGGTTCTGATATCCATGGATCTCTTGAGCTTCGCTATCGAGGCCAGAGGGAATCAGAACCCCTATGTGGCAAAACACACTGGTTGTGCAAGGTTGCCCCATCCAGTATTATCTGTTTTCCTTTTAATATGCAGTATAGCTGCTAGCACAGTATCACTGTACAGTTTCTGCTGGTACTACAGCTATATGGTGAATTTCAGAGCTGATGCATGGGAATAACAGCACTGCATGAATACCACACAGTGGCACACAACTCAGGGCCACCTTATAAATAAGCTGCTTTTTCTGATGCTGGTTGAGAATTATTTATTCTATTTTATTTATTTGAATTTTGGTAACTGGGTAGGCCCGCAGAGACAATACAGTCCCTTTTTCAGGGGGTGACCCAGGGCAAGGGCACAATAGAAACATGCAACAAAGAGTGACAGAAACATAATACATACAGCAGATTAAAATATATCAATACAAAATAAGCAAGTACACTATACACAACAAGTATACATCAGTGCAATTGAGTATAACACCTGAGTACAAAGAATGCAAGTAAAATATACATAGCAAATTTATGTAAGTGCAAGAAAGTATAACTAGAGTATCTTAGAGCATGTAAAGACATGAACTCTGTAATTCTGTAACTGGAGATGAACTCTGTAATTTTATAGCTGGAGAACCAACACTTGAACACAAACTGTTTCAATTTCAAATTGACAATGGCTGGAAAATGTTTTTAATGAGATAGTACTGCGGGTGCAAGTAGCAGGGAGGAAAAAAGACTACAGATGCAGATATCAAAATTTCTGCTATGAGGATTAGCCAAAGCAGGTGCAAGGCCTGGACCGTTATAGGTGCGCAAAAAGGGAGTACTTGAACAAAGCAAAAGAGGAGAGGGAGAGGGAGAGGGAGGTTAAGAGAAGTGCATTCCAAGTCATGGCTGCAGAGTAGGCAAAAGATCGCTTGTCAATTGTCGGGCAGGGACAAGGAGTATTCGGCAGATGGGCTGCAGATGATATGAGTAAATGTGGGCAGGATTTACATGTCAGTAGGTCACACAGGCATGGTGGGGGGATGCTGGAAGAGGAAGGTAAGTTAGCGGATAAAGCAGAGGGAGGAGAACTGTAGTCTTTGATCATAGCAAGGCCAGCCAAGTGATGCTGATATCGCACAGTGATGATGGCGGGAGTTGGTTCAGAGATCAAATCGTCCCACTCTATAGTATAGCATTCTGAGGCAGTAGAGTATGGTGGTCTTGGCAGACAGCAGTATGGGGGGCACCGTAAAAAAGTGTGGCGAGGGGACCTCTGGTGATGTCATCCTTCATGGTTATCTAGTCTCTGGTGAGCTCTCCCCAGGTCTAACCTTAATATGGCACCATCAGCTATTGGAACCTGGCTCGTACAGCAAAAAAGTTGTGATTAGATAAAGTAATGGCTAATACTCGCAACTGGCTCAAAGAATTTGCCACACCATCGGGTGAACAAGCAAGCACCAGTAAGTCAACAGTCCCCAGCAGCATGATTCATGAGGCCCTTAGCTGTCCTGTCTCCCCAGCTAGACACTCCTCAGCAGACTTGAGCTCCAAGGATGAGGAAGTAGTGACCATTACCTTGAGGCAGCTATGTTGAGAACTGCAAAGGCTAGGGAATAGGATCTCCCATTTCCAGCAGGATTTGCTTACTATGAAGCAGGATCAGTTAAAGCATCAGTAGCAGATCACCAACCTGAAACAGCATACTACTGAAATTTCCAGAATGGTGGATCTCCAAAATGGAGCAATTTTGCAGCTTCACAAGTGGAAGAACTGGTTACAACAGAAACTAGAAGATCTTGAATATCAGTCTCAGAGGATCAATATTCAAATTCATGGGATGCCTGAGGGTACCGAATCTGGGGACATGGTTAAATTCATGGAAAGCTTTCTCCATGAAATCCTGGGCCTAGAACTTGAATATGCTTTAAACATAATTCGTTACCACAGATCCCTCAGCCCACATCCTTCTGACCCCAAGGCATGTTCTCGTTCTGTAATAATTGCATTTTTGGACTACAGAATGAAAACAGAAATATTGCAAAAAGCCTGGCAGAAGAAGGAAATTCTCTTCGGGGACCCCTGCTTATTTTTTGAGCATGGCTACACCCACATTACTATGGATTGCAGGAGAAAGTTACTGCCGATCTTGAAACAGCTATGGGAGAAGGGGGTGAAAATTCAGCTTGACTATCTAGCGACCTGTAGGATTACCACAGATTCTGGTACCCACCTCTTGTCGCCATCTCGGAGGCCAAGAAATTTTGAAAGCAGTGGAATATCCAAGTTGATGAACTGCTTGACCCAGAGGTGATCAAAGAAATAGACCACTGCCACTGGTACACCACCAGGGGATCGAGAGAGGCACAGAGGCCAAGAGCTAACAATTTCCAACCCTTGCCCCAGCCATTAGAACAGATGGAAAGCATATCGGAGGCCTCGGCCAAACAGAAAGTGCCAATGCCAGAGAGGAAAACCAACAACAAATGTACGCACAGAGTGAAGAATTCCAGCAAAAAAGTGGCCTCTTCTATGGCTACAGTGGTGTCTGATACCTAAGTTGAAAGCTGGGTCTGCATATTGCAAATTTGTACCCTCTACAAAATACTCCTGGTAGTTGTGCATGGAGTGTGAGTGAATCTTAACTGAGGCAATGATGGCCAATGTGACTGCCTTACATTTGGGACATGTTTTTTTTCAGCGGTCCCTTTTCTGAACATTAAACTTCATTCCGTGGGTCCCAGTCTTTCCTCAATTTTACCGTTCTGCAATTAAAGTTGAATTGTTTGACTGATATTTTCTAATTACGGTCCCACTGACCAGGGGTCACCAAACTGGCACAGGGAGACTGATGGAAGACTTTAATCTGTGGCTCTGAGAAGTGACGTGGATTTACACATTTCCAAAGGCCTTGAACCATGGGAGATGTTTGGGGCATTTCATGGAAGACTTTCTTGTTCAACTGGGTTAGAGACATTGTGCCCTAAAGACTTAAAGGACATTTTTCTAGGTCTGTACTAAAATCAAGTAATTAGAATTTTATAGTAACTGGTGTAGAGGCAAAAAGAGCTTAACTTCCACTAAAACCAATAGTCCTTCATACTCAGACTGCGACTGTTGACCTGAGTATTGGCCAACCAGCATGCTCCCACGTCTGTCCATAAAATGTGGGGGCTTGGGTTCCTCTCTTTTCTTCTTATTGCTCAATAAATTCTAACTCATTTTCCTTTGTGGAAACAGGTGAAGGTTATAATACAAGGGTGCCGGGGGGGGGGATTTTCTGGGGAGAGAGCTGGAGGCATGGGCCTTGTATATCTTGGAATAGATGTACCACCTTTTCATGAGGGCCCCAGGGGCCCTCGAATTGGCATGGTTTTTGACTGCCATGCCCTCCATCCTCCATTTCTAACAATAGAGGATGGATACAGGTGGAACTATTGGAAGCCCATTTCACAATGCAATACCAACCTCTGGAAAAAAGCCAGGTCCACTCACAGCAAACGCAACTTCCAAGGCTATAGAATTGCAAGAAACCACTGCACCAACCTTATCCACCAAGCAAAGGCCAACTTCCACAAGGAGCAGCTTAATAAAACTTGGGGCAATGGGAAGATTTTTTGGGAGAACATCAAGAACCTTCTTGGAAAGGATGAGAAGAAGATCCCCCACTCATTCAACATTAACAACGTCACGATTACTGATCCTCGGCACATTGCGGATTCTCTCAACTTAGCGTTTACTGACCTGACTGGAGTGCTACCCCCGACTACCTGCACCCTGCTAGGGAACAAACCAACTGCATGCCTCAAGAGGGCTCAATCTCTGTCTTCTACTTCAAAAAAGTGTCAGTGAAGGAGGCTTACAAACACATAAAAAAATGCTAGGCAAGACCAGAATGGGGAGTGATGGAATCAATATGAAACTCCTATCCCTAACACTAGATGTCATCATAGTGCCAGTTACAAAACTATTTAACAAATCGCTGACTCTTTCACAGTTCCCTGGGATCTGGAAACAGGCTCTTGTGACGCCGGTGCACAAGAACAGTGATACAGCATGCACCGCCAATTATAGGCCAATATTCATCCTCTCTCCCTTATCTAAAGCCCTAGAAAAGATTGTGGACGCCCAACTCACAGATTACCTCAACAAATACAATCTGTTATGTCCCAACCAACATGGCTTCAGGCAGAATCATAGTACCTCCACAGCTTTGCTGGACTGCACTGACTACTCGCATAAGGCACTAGACAAAGGAAAGCTGGTGGGGTCAGTCTTCAATGACCTCACCAAAGCCTTCGACACTGTCAATCACTCTCTCCTCCTGACTCAACTACAGAACCTGGTGGTTGCAACCAGTGCTGTCTGCTGGTTCAAAGACTACCTAACACACAGAAGCCAACGTGTAAAAATTTGGCACACAATATCTAACTCCAACGAGGTATCTTTAGGGGTCCCACAGGGGTCAATACTGGGGCCCTTATTATTCAGCCTCTTCCTAAATAATCTTCCTGAAGCCTGTGACACTAAACTGATACTTTATGCACATGATGCTGTGCTTTTCACCAGCAGTTCATCAATAGTCGCCCTCCACTCCGAGCTGCAGGCATCCTTCTACAAGCTGGAAGACTGGTTCTGTAGCCATAAACTTCTATTAAACTACAAAAAAATACAAGGTGATGCTGACAGCCAGCCCACAGCACAAAAAGAAGCTCCCTCCCCTCGCCATCTCCAATAAAGTTAGTAAGCCCCTGGAACAAGTTCGGACCTTCAAGTACCTGTGGGTCACCGTTGACGACTGCCTCACCTACACCGAACACATAGACACAGTGGTAAAGGCAGTGAACACCAAGCTGCGTGTACTATATAGGCGTAAAAAGTATCTCACTCCAGAGGTCATCCATCTCTCAGTCTCCAGCTCCATCCTTTCTACCATCGAGTATGGATTGGTGGTCTACGGCACAGCAACAGACACTGCACTAAAAAGGATTCACATTGCCCTCAACAAGGCATGTAGGCTCACAATGGCTGCAGATAGAAATACTCACACCTGCTTCTTATATGAGGAGACCAATTGGCTGCCACTAAAGAACAGGATTATATTCCAAACATGTCTCCTTGGAAAAAAGGCACTAATGGGTAAAACCGCCCCATGCATTTCTAGCATCCTAACACCAAGTGCTACCAGCTATACCACCAGAGGCAGGATGAGGGGAGCCCTATCAACACCTTTCCATTGAACTTGCAGGGACAGCGTGCTTTCAGCTAAAGGGCCCCCCAATGGCTCAATGAAATCCCAGTGCACATTATAAACTCCCAGTGCATCTCGCAATTCAAAAATGGCCTAAGGCAGCACCTTCTTACTAGGACAGTTTGTGACTGCCACTAGGACTCTAACACCCATAATGCCCACTCATCCACATTCTCCTTCCCCTTCCTTTAACCCCCACTCTTCCCTCTTACCCTATCCCTCTATCTTCCTCTCCCCCCTGTGCCTTTTCTCTCACTGGATCAACCTTAAAACCAACCTACTACCACTACCTCCCAACCTCCTAGACAAAGCCACTTCTTTTGGCCGCCCACTCTCCCCCCAAGTCTCCCCTCCCCCTCACCTTGACTCCTCCTTGGACTCTCACACTAGGTGTCACACCTCTTTATCTCCTTCGCTACATATAAACACTGTCCTTTACCCTAGTTGAATGCTCTTGACGCTGTACTATCACCATTGGTACTATAAATGACATTGTAACCTTATTGTATACTAGCTACCTACTATTGGAGTATTGTATGTAAACTGTTTGTTATCGCTGTCATTGTCACTGTTTGATGTGGAACCTTTGTGAAAGAGCTCTGAGCTCAAAGGTATCATCCGAATCCCTAAATAAATAAAATAAAAAAAATTAAAATAAAACCTTCAAGCTGGGGCAACCCTTTGGTTACTGAAAGTTACAAGTTCATGTGTCTATTTTTTAGTTTATTATGATGTTTTATGCACTGCTGGGGTTCAGTGGTGGAGATGGCTTGGCGTTCATACACCTGGGAGGCCAGGAAAGGAGCTAATATACTTTTCATTTTTTTGTAATGGGGGTCATCATGACAGAGTTGTCAATGGTTACATATAAGGTTAAAGACCTGAATAGGCCAATCTAATGGGCCCATATATTACAGGAATTTGGCAAGATGAGGGTTTCAGTAGCCTTCCTACAAGAGACCCATCTCTCGGGGAATGAGCACAGGAAACTTAAAATGTCTTGGGTGGTGGATGTTTTCATGGCTCACTGGCCGGAGAATCCACATAGGAGGGGTACTGCTATCCTGCTTAGAGGTGATGCCCCTATCAAGGTGGTTGGTGTGGAGCTGGACATAAAGGGATGCTGTGTTAAACATCAAGCCATGTTTTTTTGATACTAAATGCATATTTTTAAATACTTATGCTCCAAATGAGGACAAAGAAAACCAGCTGTTTCTCAGAAGGGTTCTTTTGAAGTCCATCTCAGATCCCAATGCCCTCTATGTGATTGGGGGAGACTTTAATATGGTGATGTCACCATGCCAGGATAGGAGGGGTGTTCATCCTGTGTTGGAGGCCCCCACTATAGGTGGGATTTCTCAGATGCCTGGTGGGAGAGACTGACCTGGTGGATGCCTGGAGGGAGACTCACCCTCAGAGGATGACTATACCTTCTGCTCTGATAGGCATAATAGCTTTTGTTGCATAGATATGTTCCTTTTACCTGGGGAGCAGAGCTCCATGATACAGGAGTGTCAAATCCAATCCATGACTTGGTCAGATCACTCCCCGGTGACACTAAGACTGTTGATCTCCCCTTCCCCATGGAATTCAACCTGGTCGATGAATGATTTTCAAACAAGAAGTAGAGAGGGCCATCCAGGATTATCTTACCCTGAACCCACAGATGAGCACCCCCCCACCAGCAGGTGGGACACTTTAAAGGCCTCCTTAACAGGGATAATAATTCACTGTACTGCCCATAGAAAGCAAACACAGTGTTATCACCAGCAACAGCTGGAAGTTGACTGAAGAAAGTAGACTTTTATTACAAACTTATTACAAACTTTCTTTACATCTGGAGTACAAAATGCTTTGGTTGGAGAGAAAGAGATCCCTGGAGTCCCTGCTCACTAATCAAGTGGACAGCCTGTTAAGAATGTCCCAAAAATTCAATGAAGGGGGTAACAGGGCTGGAAAACTTCTATTGTTGGCCTTAAGAAGACAAACAGTTTCCAGGGTGATACTCCGGATACAGGATCCTAGTGTGTGTGTGCGTGGGGGGGGTCTCAAATCCTTTGGGGATTTCAGCTGCCTTTGTGGCATACTAAGAGACTTTGTACTCGCTGGACCTGTGGACCAGCATGAGAGCAAGTGGCTGATTTTTTGGCGTGAATAACTCTGCCGACCCTTCGGGCTGAGGATAGACTACTTTTGGAGGGAGCCATCACAGTCCAGGAGTTGCTAGACAACATCAAACAGTTGAAAACAGTAAAATCTCCTGGGCTAGATGGCTTTCCATTAGAATTTTACAAGGTGTTTACAGAGAGCCTGGTCCCGCCACTACTAGATTGTTTTCATTATATACAATCAGGAGGGGTGATTCCAGTTTCATGAAGGTATGCCCAGATTGCTGTTTTACCAAAGGAGGGCAAGAATCCTGACCTTTGCAGCTCCTACCAGCCCATATCACTTTTATACGTCAATATGAAAATAATTATGGGGATTCTGGTGGACCGCCTCCAGCAGATAGTGTGGAAGGTAGTCCACCCAGACCACACAGGTTTTGTTGCCAGTAGGTATCTTTCCAACAACATTAGGAGGTTGCTAAACATAATCACATCACAGCAGGGGCAGGTAGACTTTCAAATAGCTACCTCCATGGATGGGGAAAAGGTATTTGACTGGGTTAACTGGTTATTTAAAAAAATGGAGAGAATACAATTTGACCCCACATTCTTGAACATTTTTACAAACTTATATACACTTCCTCAGGCTCAAGTCAAAGTGAATGGTGTTAACTCTAGAAAATTTCTATTACATAGGGGAACTCACCAGGAATGCCCTCTCTCCCCCTTGCTGTTCGCATTATGCTTAGATCCCCTGGCTGCAGCGGTCCGCCAGGACATTCAGATAATGGGTGTCATGACAGATGGCAGGGAACATAAAACAGCCTTATATGCAGATGATTCAATCTTTTTTCTGAGCTCCCCAGAGACCTCAGTCCCTTGCCTACTGACACTCCTTGAGAGTTTTGGTATTCTGTCAGGCTATAAATTGTACTATGACAAATCAGAGGCTCCCCAGTTGAGTGGGACATGCTCTTCAAATTTCAGCTCTACATTTCCATTTGTCTGGGCTAAGCACAACCAAATTAGATATCTGGGAGTTCAAATCACTGTGGACACCACCAAACTTTTTGAAGCTAATCATAAAAGAATCTAGGGAGAAATGCAACAAGATTTGTCCAGTTGGTCTTTGCTGCTACTAGCCACAGCTGGTAGGATTGACTCGATCAAGATTAGCGAGGCAGTGAAGTTAAATTCTGCCCCCGAAGTGAACGCGAAGTGGCCCACTTCATGTTACCATTCCGATACATGAAGTGCCCATTTGAAGCTCTCACTTCGCCTTTTCATGTTGTAATTATGACTTCTGGTTGCTCACTCCTCCTTACTTCATTTTAAGGTGGAGTGAGAATTCACAGGTAGACCACACACATCACATGGCTTACAAAGTGTAGGTCACATGGTTCAGGCAGGTAGGCAGGAAGTGACTCATGCTTGAAAGAGAGTTTTACTTTCACCTTGTAGTAGGAGAAAGAGATTGTGTGGAGAGATACAGAGAAGTTAAATTCTGCCAGTGAAGTAGACACAAAATAGACCACTTCATGTTACTTTATGGCTATGTGAAGTACCCATTGAAAGTGCTACTTCACCACTTCGCCTAGTGATGATGGTGATAATGGCTTCTCGTTGCTCACTCCACCTTTAAGGGTGGAGTGATAATTTACAGGCAGCCCACACACATCACTTGGCTTACACAGTCTAGGTCACATGCTTCAGGCAGGCAGGAAGTGAATCATGCTTGAAAGAGAATTTCACTGCAGCAGCAGCCCCTAGCTCCAACAATACCTGGGCCCCACCCGCCTATGCCTGGTCCTCCCCGCACCCTATTAGTGTGGGAGTTCTTTACTACACTGCCTGTGGACAGCAATGTAGTGAAATGTAATCTGTGTTGTGTGGATGTGCGCCATGGCCCCAAAAGAGCTCACCTTGGCACAGGTGGTCAGCACACCCACCTGTACAACCACCACCATGAACAGTGGCAGGCCAAGGTTGTAGAACAGGGCAGTAATGCACCTGATGGCCCTGCTGAGAAAGAGTGGGCAGCATGGCGTCTACCTGAGCATGGTGGTGTGAATTGGGGGAAGGCCATGGATCAATCTGCTGCTCCACCACCACAATCTGCAGCAGGTGATGGTGGCAACCCTGTCCAGCTACCTGCCACTCCCTTTTAGTACTTGATATTTTCTATCATGCTCCCCCCCTCCCGGGTCATCATCATCATCAACAGGAACTGCTACATCACAACTTTTTTGAGGAGGGAAGGATTTAACACCAGCAGGCCCAGACACAGCCACCTTGACTTTCTTTTTCACTGGTTCCTAATCAGCGTATCATCAGAACTGAAAAAAAAAAAGTAACTGCTGTGATTTTTGAAGAATGCGATTTGTCTCGTGATGAGTGACTGGTGTGACATGACTAATGAACTGTACGCAGATACCTACGGCTGTACTTTCCTGACCTGTTCCACCCCAAACACCTTGACTTGAAAACACATATTAAAGAGTACAATGGTCAAGCTGAGATACTATAAAACAGGGTTACATGCAACTTACAACCCCAAAACATAAAGTTTTGTAATTCATGAATCATCGTGTCCATGAAGATGAAGAACAGGATTTGTAATGTGAGTGATTCGTGATGATTGTCCTGCCTTAAATATGCACATTAATGAGTACAGTGTTCACGCTGAGATAGACACCACACGTTACTCTGAAGTGAAGCCAAACAAACAACTGTGACTTAAGGTACAGATGGAGATCGGGCCCTAAAGAGATGCAAATGCACAGACAGATTAAGATTGTGCAGCTCACTCAAGAGATGTAGATGCAAAGGCACAACAACACCTTAACCAGTGCTCACAGGTCACAATCCAAATCTGGAAAAGAATACCTTTTGCCGGTTGGGGGTGTAGTGCACTGCAATAACAGTTGACTACCAAGATACCACAAAGCAGTACAAAATAACGCAGGTAAGGTGGATAGCAGATTCACAGTGCTGCAATTACGGTATGGCACAATAAAATGTGTCTGATTTGATGACACATGTCGCACGCACACTCCCACACTACAGATAATGCACAGCACATTGAAAACTTCAGTAATATAACCAAATGTTTAAAACAAACTAAAATTATGCACTGCTACACCACAATAATCACACAAAAATGTAAAGAATAACTGAAAATATTACTGTGTGTACATTAACACAGTTATACAAGAAAAATATTACAAAAACAGAAAGACTGCCTTTCTCCCAGTTTATCTACCTCTCTCCACCATAGATACGCTTCTCCTCCAAGCACACTTCAAGTATCTGTCACTAGACAGACTGAATGTTCTAAATTAACATTCAAAATCCACACACAAACAATAAACACTTGATGATATGAGCACAGGAGGGTTTCCTACAATCGGCATGCTAAATCTTGAGCAAAAAAAATGGCTCAAAAAGGCTTTTTGAATGGCTTTTAGAGGGTTTGACTCTCAGAACTCTGAGAGCAAACCATCTCCAGCTTCCACTACATACACACTACACAGAACTGAGGCTGTGCAGAACAATCTAAAGCCCATGTGACCTGCAATCCCATGAATCACTGGAAAATTCACCTTGGAGCTCACCAACAAGGTGAAGTGATGCAAAGTACATTGATTTCAATGTACTTTGCATTAAAATTGGTGCAGAAGTGGTTGGAGAAAAAGCGGAGAAACGCAAAGTCAATGTTTTCAATGGACTTTGCGTTCCTCATTACAACACAGAGTACTCTGCTTTGCGTTGCGGATTACTTCTCGGATTCTGCCTTAATTCATGAATTGCTTCACGTAGTGGATTTTGGCCACTTCACCCATTACTAATCAAGATGAACCTGTTGCCTCATTTTCTTTTTCTTTTCAGCAACCTCCTGATACCCATACCCCTGGCAAACTGGTGCATGATTGCTACAGGTATAAATAAATTTGTTTGGGGTGGGAGATGCCCTCACATTTCCCAGGAGATTTTCCAACTACCCAGGGATCTGGGTGGACTGGCCATGCCAGATTTGTGAGGCTACTATCTTGTATGTCAAATGCAGGTGGTGTGCACATGGGTTAATCGAACTGATGCCTCTGGATGGTATCCCATGGAGGAGGGGATTGTCCGGGCATCCCCCTGTTTTCGACAGCACTGACGGAATCTAGGGAGGCCATCTCGGCTTTGACCTGTAATTCTTGGACCCAGCACACTCTGAGGATGCTGTGGTGGGTCAGACACACTCTGGCCTCCATGGAACCCATGGGCCCGCTGTCCCTTATCCGGCAACATACTTTCTTTCTGCCACTGGGACTAGATCCTGTGTATGCAATATGGGAATGCAAGAGTTTACTGTGTGTTGCACAATTCATCAACGATGGTGCCTTCATGCCCTTCCAGCAAGTAAAGATCAAATATAATCTCCAGGAGGAGGATTTCCACAGGCATTTCTTCAAGGAGGCTTACCCCATAAATCTCATCACACACCCAGTTACTCCATGGGAAGATTTTATTCAGAATGTGTCCATCTCAAAAGGAAAAATTAGGTGCATCTCCCACCTTTATAATCTTTTGAGGCTCCCAGAAGCTAGGCCCCTGGAAAAAATAAAATTAGCTAGGGAGCAGGAGATCCCAGGCCAGATATTATGGGGTGACTGACTTTGCAGGTTGAGGGTGGGTTGGAGGGTCACCTCTTCTTCAACTTGAAGAGAATTTTATTGGCAGATTCTGGTATGCTTCTTCTGGACCCCTACAGTTACCAAACATTACAGCACAACTAATGCAGATGATTTCTGGAGGGCATGTGGTGCCATGGGAACACACTTGCATATTCTGTGTGGCTGTCTGGAACTTACCCAATTCTGGTCTGGCATACACTCAGCAGTCCAACAGGTTCTGTCCATAAATTTACCTACTAACTTCACAGACTGGGTACTGGGCTTCTCTGTTATGGTGAGTCTCCCCCCTGCTAAAAGAAAAATAGCACTGATCATTTCTGTGGCTGCCCTGAAATGCACCACAACCCACTGGCTAAAGAGGTAACCCCCACTCCTACAGGAATGGGTGCACAGAATTAAGAATATTCTAGACCTGGAAGCTATAACAACTAAACTGCACCTTCATGAAGAATTCTTCAGAACAATGTGGAATCCATGGATAGTGTGGGAAGCTGGCTGGGAGGCATCTGACACTGGATAAACTAGGCACTCCCTGGACCTCATCTGGAGGTATGCATATGGGGAACTGGGTTCAGCCCTACCCATTTTCCTGGCTGGACTTGCCACGTTGGGTGACAGGTCTAGTGACCTGGGCTGCTGACTCTGTTTTAGCCTCCTTATCTTTGCAAGTGGGCCGAGGATTGAAATGTGTCTGAAATTTTCAGTTGAGAATGTGCCACCTTTGTGTAGAGGAATGACTATTGTGACCTTCCATTTAGCTGGCACACATCCAGTGGTAAGGGACTTACAGTATTAATCAGGTCACAAATGGGAACAACAAGGGTTGGAGCACCCATTTTTAGAAATAGAGGTTCTAAGAAGTTGAAGCCTGGGGAACTATCTTCCTTTAACTTCAGTAATAGCTGTTGTACTTCTTTGTGGGTAGCTAGCTTGAGGTGAAACTCTGGATGAGAAGGAAGCTGCCTATGAGGGAGGGAAGAGGGTCAAAATTTGGAGAGGGAGCAAAATGCAAGGTATGGCTAGTGAGATCGGTGAAAAAGCAGTTGAAACCATATGTAATAGTTAGGGGGTCAGATAGGGTAGTACCTCCCGCTAGTAATGTGCTTGGGGAGACTGGGGAGTTATCTTTGATTAAAGTGTTGACTTACTTCCAGAATGCCTTAGGGTTGCTGAGACATTCTGTCTATGGTGAACTACAATAATTGTACTTGGTGCTGCAGAGTTTACTCTTACACGTATTTTGGTGTTGTCTGAAGGTCTCCCAGCTGGAGGGGTTGCCACACTTCTTAAAGTTTTTCCATGCTGCATTGCAGCGGAACATGACATGCCTCAGGTCCTTGCTTAACCAAGGTGCTTTCAAGCCTTTGGACCTCCCTTTTGTGAGTGGAGCATGCTGATTAATTATAGCATTCAGTCTATTAATAAAGAATTCTAAGGCCTGGTCGATATCTGGCAAAGCTTTAATAGGGCCCCAATTGGCATTGGAGACAGAGAGATGACAGGAAGGCAGATGGGTCAAAGAGAGACATATTTTAAAATTCTATGTCTTTATGGGGAGGGTTCGGACATTTGTTACTCCATAGGCAGAGAATAGAAGAGTGATCACTGACACAATCAGAAAGTACACTTGCAGACTGCACCCAATAGGGGCAATTTGAGACAACCCAGTCCAGTAAAGAGTGATTTCCTGACTTTGTATTCAGTCTAGTAGGTTCTGAGATGTGCTGGGCAAGGTTGGAGTCAGCCAAAGTCGAGCAGGCTTTGTTCTTATTTTGGTTCAGCCAGTTGATATTGAAATATCCTCAGAGAATGAGATCATGACCAGGAAGGTCAGAAAGGGAAGTTATAAATGAGGGGAGGACACTATTGGCTTCCTTAGTGGGTAGGCAGAAGCATCCTATCATAAGTTTTTAACATTACCCAGGGTTAACGTAAGGAAGATGCATTCTACAAGGGGAGGGACAATAAAGGGATAAGCAACCTCAGAGGCTGCAATGCTGGATCTAACATAGATGAGAATGCTGCCCCTTCTTTTACCTGAACTTTCCCACCTGACGCAGGAGTAGTCCTCCAGAGCTACTTCATGTGGCATGATGCCAGGTTTAAGCCAAGTCTTGGTAATACCTAACACATTGGGGTTGTGAAATGTTAACACAGGCCTCCATCTCAGCCAATTTTGGGTGCAGACTCTGGGCATTTATGTAGGCTATCTTCAGACCCTTGTAGGAAAGATGGATGAGGACTAATGGGGTGGAAGGGGCAAACTGATGTCCAGTGGGTCCAGGATTCAGTTCAACATCACCAGCTAGCATAAGCAGCAGGAATAATGGTAACAGTTTTGTGAGTGAGCGGGAGGGAGTGAGCTGAGAAAGGTTATGGGTATACCATGACACTAGAAATGAGGTTTCTATTTTGGAAAGTAAAGGAATTGGCAGGTGGGTAGGCAGAGGTTTGGAGAATTCCAAACATGGAAGTGGAGATGCAGTGCCAGTAGGTGTAGAGGTGATAACTTGTGCTACTAATGGATCAGAAAGAAGGCATGAAATAATATATAGTAAGGCTACAAGATTTCCAGTGTTCCACATGCTAGGAGAGAGGTAGAGGAGATTAGACCAGCAAGATAGGTAAAAAGAAGTGATCTGTTACAGTGAACAAGTTACTAATTAAATCACATGAAAAGAAATTGAGGTTAATTAAGAGGCAAGCTTGTAGACTGTGTGAAGAAATGTCTCCAAGTAAAGGTGACAGGAAGAGAAAGCTAAAAGCGATGCATCAGAATAGGACTGTTAAGACAGGATAATCTCAGTAGAACTTATAAATAGATCCAATCAACCTAAAGTATTTTGTCAGTCCTGATAATAAAAGAAGAGAGACTATGTTGAATGAGGAAAGAAATAATTGAGACTGGTACAAAAACTGTCAGGAGTATCTGAAAATTGTCACCAGGAACTTGAATACTTGTCTTTTCTAATAATACCCTCTTTCAGAAGTTAAGCTTATGGTTCCTCGGCTAGAATTGCAGCTCCACCTATTGTCGGCCTAGTATAATGTGCTAATGGGAGACTGGAGAGATAGTAAATGTCACACTCCCTTCAACTACCATTCCAATATAAGTGTATACCCCACATACAACAGCACTTCTACAGCAACATATGTCAATGCTGACAACAGCGACAT
Source organism: Neoceratodus forsteri (assembly GCA_016271365.2). Lineage (NCBI taxonomy): Eukaryota > Metazoa > Chordata > Ceratodontiformes > Ceratodontidae > Neoceratodus > Neoceratodus forsteri. The sequence goes on along the minus strand of CM028137.1, from coordinate 542,438,102 downwards.
GTCACTGTAGAGGTCCGCCTGGGACCTGGCAACACTTTCCCCCATCCTGCACCCCTTCCCCAACCAACTCTGACTCGGATTTGGAATCTAAAAGTACAGTGGATGCTGTGGGCAGAGCCCCCCATGTGGGGGGTTCAGGGGCAAAGTCCCCAAAGAAACTACACAGTCTGATGTGCAAGGCTCCCTGCCGACTGCATATCACAGTCAACATGAAGCCTAGCGCTGTGATGCCGGTCCATGAAATTGTTGTTGAACCAGCATCGTAGAGTCCAATATAAGAAAGGGCAGCCAAGGGTGTGCAGGGGAAACACCAAGCAGCAGTGTCGGGAAGCACATTAAATTCATATAAAGTAAAAATATGTAAAGTTTGACTGTGATTAGATAAGTAATTGTTAAATAAGTAGCTTTATCAATAAGCTTAGACTATATGACTGTATTAATTTAAGGTCAACTGTGATTAAATAAGCCTATGTTAAATAAGTGGCTTTTAAATGATAAATCAGTCACTGAGTGAGCTGCAAAACTAAACAGCCTTCTATAAGAGAGGTCCTAGGGAGCTGTGGTGTATCAACACAGACAAAAGAAAAGGTGCCTAGATTCAAAATGAGGTCTGGAGAGCAGCAGAGAGACTGAGCACTGCGGCGAGTGTGCCTTGGTTGCGGCAACTGGTTCCCACAGTGAGATAGCTTGTATTATCCCAGTCACGGGCTTTTGGTCAGCAGGAGCATTGGTTGTGGTGACTGTATCCTGCAGCGAGATTTCTTGGATTAGCCCTGTCATGGGCTGAAGGTCAGCAAAAGCCTTCAGGGAAAAACAAGGAAGAAATGCTTTTTTTACTTGTTTAGATGCAGTTTCTAGCACAATTTTTCTATACAGTTTCTGATGGTGTTACTGCTATACGGTGAATTTCAGTGCCGATACATAGGAATTACAGTACTGCATGTGTACCACACTGCAATGCAGGATGCAGGACCACCTTGTAAGTTGGGTGATTGTACTGCTACTGCTGTTAACATGAAAAAAAACAGCACTGTTTTCCTTTTAATATAAAGTACAGCTGCTAGCACAATTTCACTATAGAATTTCTACTGGCAGTACTGCTACTGTATGTGACAAATTTCAGTGCTAATGTAGGGAAATTACAACACTACACTTGTACCGTACTGTAGCATATGACACAGGACCTCCTTATGGATCTACTCTAAATTTTAAAGCTAAAAAAAAGCTGTTCCTTTCTTTCTTGCCTACAATACTTTGGTATGGCAAAATTAAATCATCCTAAATGCACGCTATAAACTGAAGGGACTACAAAAATAGCATTAAAGGGAAATGTCAACCCCCTTAGGTCTCAAAGTGTCTCTAGTCTAAAAAACTAATTTTTTGATTACTCATTCTATAGAATTTGTTGATGGAGCTGGTCAGCCTGATTTTGATTCATTTTGTTTCTGTTTAAAAATGAAAAACAAACTGCCCACCATAGTGGTGTTACCACAAAAAAAGTTGTATTTATAGTCCTTGATCCACTACTACAATGCATCTTTCAGTCTTGCTCAGTTGGTAACCCATCCACTTTGTGGCCAGAAGGTAATGTATTCTAGTCCTAGACTGTGATTGGACCCATACCTTAAGTGCTGGTACCAGAGTGCAGTACTAGTGGGGTGCTTTACTGCTGGAGTGTGCTGTCCTTTGAATGAAACATTAAACTGAGGTCCCTTCAATCCATCTCTGGTACTGTCCTGGTAGAAGTAGCAGAAACCAAGGCACTTTTTGTAAGACTAAGGGATTTTCTCCCATGTCCTGGCCAACATTTCCCTTCCCATAAAACCAGTTCATGCAATTGTCCAAGGCTGTGTGTGGGTGTTAATATATGAAATGGTTACTTCTACATATTCAATCACCTGCCTACCAGTATAGCATTACTTATAAAGTACTTTGGGATACAGTGCATATGAAAAGTGCTATATAAATGCTGATTATTCTTCTTCCTCATTCCTGGACATGGAAACATCCCCAGCACAATCTAACCACTCATGATGCAGTGGGACGAGATGAGGCTGATGCAGCATGAATGACTGCATTGTTGGTGGTGTTCCTAATTTTCAGGAAGTATGCAGTAAAAGTGATCAAGGACTTGAAACAAAACAAGGTTGAGCATAACTACATCATGAGCATGCAATTCAGTTTTAGTAATAAAGGAAGCAAATAAAACAACCACCAACATCAACAAATTTTAGAGACGGTAAACAATTATAAAACGTGAGATTTAAAGTAGAACTAGTATGATGCAAACAAGGGTTGACATTGTACCTTTCGAAAATGAATTGCTAAGTAGTTTCTGGCAGATAAAGTAAAAATTGATTTTAAAGTTTATTTTTTAAGGATTGTTTAGAGTGCAGCTTTGTAGGTCTAAGTCATCAGACAACTCTGTCTGTCTGTCTCTCTCTCTTTCTCTTTCTCTCTATCTATCTCTGTCTCTATCTCTTTCAAATGTACAAAGGTGTCTGAACATCACTGGAGCATGCTCAGTGTAAGTCAACTAGGAATCATGGGAAAAATCATCCATGCCCCTCAAAAATGTGTTTTTAGTAACATTGCACTCATATTCTTATGTGAATGTTTTGCACTTTTGAAAGTGTGCACTTTAAAAGCCTAAATCTGGAAAGCTACAAATCTCATTCATGTTTTGCCAAAAAACACATGGTATGCTATACTGTCTTAGTTCATGTAATTTATTGATTTATTTATAGAAATGTGTTTAAAAGGAAAGGCACACAGAGCTAAAGTTAAATTTTAAGAGATTGTAATTTGATGAAATAATCCAATTTTGTGAAATGCGCGCTAAACAGAATTTTGAAATTGCACCCAGCACTAGTCCCTATCAGGAACACTATAAATTCCAAGTTGACTGGCTTTAACTTAATGGTCTTAAAACACAGCCACATTAAGTTCATGAAGGAAGGTGTGTCTTCCTTTCTTTTAATAAGGACATAATTTGGGATTTTATGGGAATAATCATTTTGAATAATAGAACAAGTACTGTATTTACATTTCACATCTGCAATGCATGCACCTAGTTTTGTTTAAAATTCAAAATAAGGAATTTAAAGTAGAATTGCCTTTAAACTGCATGCATGTGTTTTCTATAGAAGTTCTGTTGTATGTTAATACCACTGCCAAGACCTCTCTTACGGTTGTAAGAAGGGTCTCACATGCATTTTTAGTGTATGAGATGAATGTTCAAAGGGTGAGCAGTTCAGATACCCTACAAATGTAAGTGAGACCACTCTATCAACAGCAAGAGTGGTCTTAGTGGCAGTACTAATATATTATTTATCATGCTCAATCAAAAATGTATTAGTTTTTTAAAAAACCTTACCTGCAAATGGCTATTTCAAGGGCAGCTGCACGAAAGACACTTTTCACAGAATAAGAGTGTCTAGTACAGAGGAAAGGAGTGCTCCAATTGGTTGGGAGTGCTCTCTTGATCTATAATTCAACTAAGGTTCAAATTCCATTATTGCTTCATCTTTCCTGGTCATTGAATAAAGTCAGTGGGTATTAAAGATTCATACATTTGCTGAGAAGGCCACTGTGTCTAAGAACTGCAGTGATGTCTTTTATTTCCTTGTTAAGCTCTGATATCATGATTCCAAAGCCACAATCCACATACTGTGAACTGGACCCAGGCCCAAGTCATCTCTTAATGGGATGTGCTGAGTCCATTGGTCCAATGTTCGCTGAGATCGGCTGGTGTTTGCTTTTGGAAGGATTTTTTCCCAGCACCCTGAAAGAGGCACTGGTGAAATCCCTCCTAAAGAAACCATCTCTCCACCCTGATGTCTTGGTGAACTATAAACCAATCTCTAATCTCCCATTTTTGGATAAGGTTATCGAAAAAGTAGTGACTCTGCAGCTCAAGGCCCAACCTGAGGCCTATGTCATCTATGAGCCATTTCAGTCTGGGTTTAGATACAGGCATAGTACTGAAATGGCATTAGTCATGGTGTAAAATGATCTCCTCAGGGTGAGAGATAGAGGGGACCGGTCAATTCTCATTTTCCGTGATCCCTCCTCAGTGTTTGACACTGTCGATCATGTAGTGTTGCTGGATCACCTAAGGGAGCTTTGTGGGTTTTACATTTTTTTTATTTATTTATTGAGGATTCGGAATTACCTTTGAGTCAAAGACTCCTTTACAAAGGTTCCACACCACAGAAATTAAATAAAGAACAAACATTTCGAAAAGATTCAACAAGGACACAGTCCAGCTTGTTACAAAGAAACAGTGAAGGCTAACATTCAGAAACTAGGGTTAAATTAGTACATATCTTTAGTAATATAGATGAAACTCAGAATATATCTAAGCCTGACAGCCTCAGGTTAGGCTTAATGGGGGGGGGGGGGCTAAGCGGGCCAGAGGCCTTAGTCAGCGGAGAAGGGAGGAGGGAGAGGTCAGGGTTCAGTGGCAGTCACAGGTTTTTGAGGACTGGAGGTGGTCTCTAAGATGGGGTTTGAAAGGGCCAATTTTGTTTTTGTTTAATCCTCCTGATGACGCTAACTGTGTGAAACCGGTAGAGGTTGCTTTTGTTTCACACACCTGTAGCGTTGCAGTGTTTGTTGCGGTGTTACTTTATAATAAATATTGCCTTCATTTAGGTCTCCAAGTGGTGCAGTTTATTGTTGTGGCATTATGTGATTTATTATGCCCGCACACTCTATACACTGCTGAGCTGTTTTGTTTGTTTTGATATCACTGTTTTTGTTTACAAGTGAGGTGGGTAGGCTGTTCATCAAAGAAGGGGCTCTGAAGCTGAAGGACCTTTGGAATTGGGAGGTCCGGCAGGAGGCAACTGAGAGGAGCTGCTTGTCAGAGCTTTGGGTATGCATAAGCTTCAGGGCCAGGTGGACTAAATTGGTGAGCCGGGGACAAGGACAATCTTTTGGCCATGAGGCAAGTGTGGAACCTGATTCTATTGATGAGATTAAGTCAGTTGGTAGAGTTATAGAGTGAGCATGTATGGGTGAGACAGTCACATCCCAGGATGAGGTGGCATGCTTTATTTAGGGAGAGATGGAGTCTATACAGGGCAGAGGTGTTTGCCACTCTATAGATAAGTAAACCATAATCGAGCAGGGAGAGGAATGAGGAGGAGACAGTGAGTCTGAAGATGTCAGGGGTAAGACAATGTTTAAAGCTATACAATAATTCCAGCCTAACACTGAGAGCATTAGACAGGAGATGGAAATGTTGGTGGAAATTAAACACTGGATCTAGAGTGATGCCTAGGTATTTAAAGGAGTCCACTTGCTCCAAAGGGGTCAGGTTAGCAGTTAATACTTGGAGGCAGTGTTCCTTCTGGGTGTTCAGAGGGTGAGAGAATAGCATAACTTTGGTCTTCTTATAGTTGAGAATAAGGCACTGTGTGGAGAACCAATTTGCAGCACAACTAAAGGAGGATTGAAGGGAATGGTGGAGTTGAATGGGGTCAGAGTTGGAGGAAAATAGGACAGCATTGTCTGCGTATAGTAGCAAGTTGCCAGAGCAGGACATGGGGAAGGAGTTAAGGAAGAATCTGAAAAGTAGAGGTCTTAGTATGGACCCCTGTGGGACACTGGAGAGAACAGAGAGCCTATTGGATAAGGTGTTACCAATTTTGACCTGCTGGAAGCGGTTCGAGAGGTAGTCAGAGAACCATCCAAGGGAGTCCCGAGAGAAACCAATGTTGGACAGCGTGGTTAGTAAGAGGGAGTAGTTGATGGTGTCAAATGTCTTAGTGAGATCAATAAAGACAGCACCAGTGATATGACCCCAGTCCAGTGCGAAGTGGACATGTGTGGTAAACTCAAGAAGGGCAGTAGTAGTACTGTACCATTTGTGAAAGCTGTGTTGCTGTTTGCAGAGTAGGTTATATTTGTTAAGATGGTCAGTGAGCTGATCGGACGCAATCCGGTCTAAGGCCTTGGATAGGGGCAGGAGAATGGGGATGGGGTGGTAGTTATTGGTAATGGAACAGTCCCCACTTTTAAATATGGGGGGATGGAGGCAGATTTCTGCCTAGAGGGGAATTTACCTTGACATAAGGAGTGGTTTAGTATATGGGTGAGGGGGTAGAGTACCTCATGGAGGGTGGGCCTTAGGAGTTTCAAGTCTAGGGAGTTACTACTGGGTAGTGGGGGTGGCTTAGGGCTTTTTTAAGGTATGGCCCAGCTGACATGGGTGTAATGTAGCCTAGGTGAAAGGGGGAGCTTCTGGGGGAATGGGGGAGCTGGCTGTAGGCGGGTCAAAGAAATTAGGAGGGAGAATGTGGTTGAGTTTTGTGAAGGCGTCATTGAAGGCTGTGGCTATACGGGTAGGATCAGAGGTCAGGCACCCGTCAACCATGATCTGATTGGGAACAGGGTTAGGGTCTTTTCCACAGATATCCTTAATATTGTTCCAGAATTTGCACCCTGAGCCTCAGGTAGAGCTTAAGGAGGATTTATTATACTCTACTTTTGCTTTGTGCAAGGTCCACATGTATTTGTTATGGGTCTCTCTGTACTTTTGTCTATTAGATGGCAGGCCAGTCTCATTGGAGAGGTGCCATAGTGAATCTCTAGTCTGCATCAGGGCCAGAAGATGGTCAGTGATCAAAAGCATCAGAATGCCTTTGACCATCCTTTTGATAAGTGGGGCAAATGTGTTGCATATAGCGTTGAAAGAGAGGATGAAGAGGTCAAGGCCTATATCAGGGTTGGTGGTGTTCATTATGAAGAACCAATCCATAGTACTGAAATGTGCTTTAAGAAGGGCAAGTTTGCCAGGACCAAGTTTGCATTGTAAGATTATTTGGGGAGGAGATCTGGGTGCTTTGCCCATCAAGGAGCATAGAACTGTGGAGTGGTCACTAAGGGCATTTGGGAGAGAGGTATGCTTGTGATTTTGTGGGGGCAATTGGTGAAGATGAGGTCTAGCAGAGAGGATGACCCTGTATGCTGGTTAAGATGGATGGGGGCGGTGACAACATGTGTTAGGTCTTGGGCTGAGGCAGCATCGATGAATGTCATGGCAGCCTTACCTAACCAATTGATATTAAAGTCCCTGAGTATGATTTTTTTCAGTTTGAGACAGGAGAGTGGCCAGGTAGGACAGTACTGAGTGGAAGGTCACCTTCTGGTCCCTTGGGGGAATGTATACAGCAGTGATGAGGAGGCGGGGTTTGGGAGCAGCCCAAGGTAAGTTTAAGAGTGAGGGCCTGGGCTCCTGGTTCCATCTGGGGTGTGGGGAGCAACTGCCCATGTAGTGTGTCCTTGGTGTAAATGGTGCAGCCTCCCCATGCTTATCCTGCTGGTCGGCATGGCATATGTTGTAACCAGAGAGGGTTATTGATGAGTCAGAAATCCGAGGAGAGAGCCAGGTTTCACCCACAGCTATGACATCAGGCAGATGTTGTAGAACCCAACCCTGGAAGGAGTCACATTTTTTTTAATAGGCTGCATATATTAAGGGTGGCAATGCACAGCCCACAGGCAGGGGAGTGAGTAGGCACTGGTGGTGCAGAGGCTCCAGAGTTTGGGTGGATGTTTCCAGACATGAGAAGAAGGAGGAGGAGGAACCTGAGTACAGGGTTCCAGTTCAACCTTCTGAGGAAGTTGGATTTCTGAGCTGTGGGCCCTTTCAGGGTAGAGCATGCAGGAATAGAAACATAGAAACATAGAATGTGATGGCAGATAAGGACTGCTTGGCCCACCTAGTCTGCCTATTTTCCTACCTAACAGATAAGCTTCAGATCCTAGTTAACCAACAGCTTACTTTCTCCTACCCCCCCCAGGACTGCCTTATGTCTGTCCCATGCATTCTTGAATACCCCCACTGTTCTTGACTCCACGACCTCTCAGGGAGGCTGTTCCATGCATCCACAACCCTCTCTGTGAAAAAATACTATCTCACATTACCTCTGAACTGCCCCCCATCTATCTTCAAATTGTGTCCCCTTGATCTTGCACATCTCTTTTTCTGAAAGATGCTACCCTCTTGGACTTTGTTGATTCCCTTGAGGTACTTGTAAGTTTTCTATCATGTCCCCTCTCTCTTCTTTCCTCAAGGGTATATATATTAAGCTCCTTTAGTTTTTCTTCGTATGTCTTTTGGTGCAGACCCTACACCATTTTGGTTGCCATCCTCTGGACAGCCTCCACTCTGCCTATGTCTTTGCAGAGATGGGGTCTCCAGAACTGCACACAGTACTCCAGAAGGGGTCTCACCAACTGTCTGTACAGAGGGATGACAACTTCCTGTTTTCTACTATTGAAGCCTCTCCCTATGCATCCCAGTATCCCCCCAGCCTTCCTTACTGCCTTCTCACATTACTTGCCCACCTTTAGGTCATCTGATATAATTACCCCCAGGTCCCTTTCCATGTTTACTGTTGTCAGTATCTCACCCCCCATTATGTACTCTTCCCCTGGGTTTTTGTTACCCAGGTGCATTACCTTGTACTTCTTTGCATTGAATCTGAGCTGCCATACATCTGACCATTCCTCCAACCTTGCCAAGTCCCTTCTCATCCTTTCCACTCCATCTTGTGTATCAACCCTGTTGCAGATCTTTGTGTTGTCTGCAGAGAGGCACACTTTTCCTTCCAGTTCCTCTGCAATGTCACTTATAAAGACATTAAAAAGGACCAGTCCTAGTACTGAGCCCTGCGGTACCCCACTAGTAACCCTCCTTGGGAATGGGGAGGTTTAGTATGTGGGGGCAGCCAGGAGGAGGAGGAGGAGTGAGGGGAAGGGTGACTGCATCAGGGGTTGCAGGTGGTGTAGCTGCCAAGAGTGGCAAGGTGAGCATAGGGTGATATGACTGAGGCAGCGCTCATTAGAAGTGAAAGATGAAGGAAAGGCCATAGGGATAGACCCATCTGCAAAGGCATTGGGGGTCTGAGAGACTTCACATGTGTTTATCACTGGTGTTGCTGAAGAGAAAAGCTGCCTGCCAGGCAGGCTGTAGTCTGTGACTTAAGAGGAGTGAGTATCCAGGGAGAAAAGTGGGTGGGGGGTCAGTACAGGGGACAGCAGCGTGAACAGCAGGAGAATTAAAGGAAGCATACTAGAAATAAATGGTGTGCTGAGGACAAAGGGAACAGCAGTAACTGGAGAAGCAAAACAAAACAAAGCAGCCTCTAGTGACAAAGGATATAAGCTGCTAGTGGAGAAGTGGGCTGATTGGTTCTGAAGTCTGCCACAGACCCTATATAAGGGTGTGCTGACCAAGTGTGGTGGCTGGGGCAGTGGGGAGCTGACATGGAGCATCAGCGGGGCCAACACAACAGAAGTCCTAGTGTGCAACAAGAATGAAGCTCCTCAGTGTGATCTACGCTCCAGTGCCGTACCTGGTGGTGGTTTTGGGGAGTGGGGGATGGTGCCTTGCTTTCCGCGGCCCTCGTGACCTCTGTGGACCCTCTCAGGATCCCGGTGTATGCTGTGGAAGAAAGCAGAGCAAGGTAAGCTATTTATACTGTGTGAGCTGGTTGGGGGGGGGGGGTGAAAGTCCTACTGAAATGGAAGCACCAATCAGTACAGGTTCAGCTCCCGATTGTATTCCGAATTTACAGGGCACAAACTAATGTTTTTTTTTTCATTTTTTTTCTTTAAATCAGATTCAGGAGCACCCGATAAATTAAGTGGAAAATTGGGCAAGACAAATAATGAATTTAGAAGTCTGATCCTGCCCAAGTAAGTTTAGCAGTGAAGGAATTCTCAATGCATTTTCATGGAGAAACAGAACTGAAAATAGAGCCTGATGAGCACCTTAAGGACATTTTGAGCTGCACAAACCTATGGCAATACTATATTTACAAAGGCCCTAGCATAGCATGACACATTTTAAATAAAGGGTATTTCAACAACAGTATTCCTTAAGGTACAGTGGTTATGGCTTGCAGTTAATGCTAGAGAATCTCCTAGTGTGAAAAAAACTATCTCCACACTTACGCCAACAGTAAATTCAAACTAAAAATGGTGCCATACACAACAGAAGTCCTAGTGTGCAACAAGAATGGAGCTTCTTCATGTGGCCTACGCTCCAGTGCCATACCTGGTGGTGGTTTTGGGGGGTGGGGGAGGGCGCCTTGCTTTCCAAGGCCCTCAAGACCTCTGTGGACCCTCTCAGGATCCTGGTGTATTCTGGTGGTGGTTTTGGGGGGTGGGAGAGGGTGCCTTACTTTCCGTGACCCTAGTGACCTCTGTGGACCCTCTCAGGATCCTGGTGTATGCTGGCAGTGGTTTTGGGGGTGGGGGAGGGCACCTTGCTTTCCGCGGCGCTCGGGACCTCTGTGGACCCTCTCAGGATCCCAGTTAATGCTGTGACTTACCGGTACTGTCATCAACTGGTTTGAGTCCTTTCTCACTGGCAGGACACAGTAGGTAGTGATGGGGAATTTCTCTTCTTTTTGCCCAAAGCCCCTGCCTTGTAGAGTTCCCCAGGGCTTGATCCTGTCAATGATGTTGCTCGCAGTGTACATGCTTACCGTAGGTGAGATTGTTAGATAGTACAGATTGGATTTTCTCTACTATGCAGATGATACCCAGCTGTATATGTCATTTGATCCCGGAACAAGTGATGCCATAGAGGTGCTTAACAAATGTCTGGCTGAGATTCAAGACTGAATGCCCTCTAGCTTGCTGAGACTCAACCCTGACAAGACAGAGGTGCTAATGGTTGAGCCTGGTCAGGGATGTGGGTGCTGCCAGGATGTGAACAAGGTTATTCTTTGGCCCTTTTCCTTTGGCAGCATCCACTAAGGTGAAGAATCTGGAGTCATCCGTGATGATGGATTGACACTTGAGGCTCACGTTCTGTTCATCTTCCAGACTGGTTTTTACCACCTTAGGAAAGTCACCCAGATCAAAGCCTTCATTCCACCTGGTGACATACCCTCACTGATTCATTATTTTGTAACATCTAGACTCAACTACTGCAACCTTCTCTACATTATGGTCAATGGAGGGATTCTGCAGCCAGGTTGCTAACAAGCCTTCTGAGGTCTTGTTATGTGACACCAGTCCTGCACAACCTGTACTGGCTGCCAGTGAGATAGAGAATCACCTTCAAGGTGGGCTAACTCACCTATAAAGACCTATACAGACTGGATCTTGGTTATCTGAGCAACCTCTTGACTCCTGTCTGCCTTGTGCGCTCATTCCGCTCCTCCATCATAGGCCTCCTAGCGGTTCCCAGGGCCTTGCTGAAGACCTCTGTAGAGTATTCATTTGAGGTGGTGGGCCCTACCCTGTTGAACTCACTTCCAAGATCTTTGAGGGAGGCTTCATCAGTGGAGGTGTTTAAGCAAGGTTTGAAGGTGCCTCTTTTTAGAGAAGCATTTGAGGACTGTCTTTGAGTCTCAGGAATTGGCAGCTGCTGAACTGTTTATTTTATTGAGGATTATATTTTGGTATTGTTGTTGCTCTTGATTGCTGTTATTAACATATGTTTTGTATTGTTGTATGTTATTCAGTTTACCTCTGCCTGCCTATATGGTGTTCAGAGCCTCCGGGATTGGGTGCATGATAAATAAAGTTTTACTTACTTACTGTAGATGTCACAGTTCATCTCTGTTTTTGGGCAGAATTCTGTAGTTGGCAGTGACATTAACTAACAATAAAGTTATAAAACAGAAACATAGATGTTATGAGCAGAAACAGGTCCTGTGGCTCAATGAGTCTGTCCAGCCCTATCGACCTACTGTTGATGCCAACGTACATCTTTTTGCAGATGATACGGTACTATACATTAGCAGACCTACTCCTGAAGCAGCATGTAGAGATCTATAACAAGAATTTAATCAGCTGCAACTACAGGTATTGAACCAGAAACTTCTTTTGGTTTGTGGCCCTGCAAAGAGAAATTAATGCCTATTTATGGAAGGGGAAATCGGTCAGGCGTGCCTACTCGAAACTCACGACTCCAAAAGAGTCGGGATGCCTCGCGCTACCTTCTCTTTATAAGTACTACATCGCTTCACACATTAATAAAATAACACAATGGCGTGAATCGGCCTTCCCTTCAACCTCAGGTTCTTATGTGCCTTCTTGGTTAAACATCGAGAGAGAATTAGCGCTTAAATACTCGATTGACCTGAGTTCAATTGCCTATATTAATCTTAAACTTCTTCCCTAACCATTGCAGGACACTCCTATCGGATGGTCTCTTAAGGTGTTACATCAGGCCCAAAAGCTCCTTAAGGTTGACTGGCATAATTCACTAGAACAAAGAGTGACACAGAACATGCACTTTCTAATTCAACAGACTCCGATTCCACCTGGTTTTCTAGGTCCATTAGAAGGGCTAAAATTAGGAAATTTGGCTCCCCAAGGGAGGGTTTTATCATATGAACATGCTTGTACCAAATTTCCAGAGTTAAAGGGTCATGGTTTCAAATTTTGTCAAGTTAGAGAGACGGTAAAGGCCTACCTTAAAGGGGTAAAGTGGGTACAAAACAGAATTGAACTGTCCTCTCTATTCAAGGTTGCTGACCAGCCCCATTCTATCTCCAGAGTTTATAAGTTGCTACAAAATTTGGATGAAGGTCTTCCTTCTGGTGTCTGTTATTACTGGGTGCACAAATTAGGGATGGTGGAAGATCCAAGCATTTGGAAACAGATATGGGTCAGCAAACCATAAGTGCATTAGGCAAGACAAATATAAGTTACAACAATTTAATATAATGCATAATTTGTATTATACCCCTGCTAAACTTTACAAGATGGGTAAGTTGAGGTCACCTTTATGTAGCAGGTGTGGGTTTAAGGATGGAGACCTGTATCATGTTTTATGGGAATGTGTTCAAGTTCAACTCTTCTGGCAAACAATCAGGGCCTCCCTGTCACAAATTCCTGGTATAGGGGATCTGCTCACACCTGAAGTCTGCCTGCTGAATAGACATCAGGAGAGCACGACCAAGAGAGATAAATTGTATATGGGCATTATATCGGCGGCAGCAAAGGTGATGCTTTTAAGGCACTGGAAGGACCCAAACCCACCACCAGTCATAGAATGGTACAAAGAGATGGTCCTTGCCTTGCAAGTTGAGCTGCATATTGCTAAAATGTATAGCAAGGATCACTTACATGACCCCATTTGGGGGTTCTGAGTACCTGCTCTATCTCTGGTGTAGTAAAATACCTAGTAATTGGGCCTGCCTTGCAGGTCTGATGTTCTATGTTCCTGTTGATTCCTCTGTTATGCAGAGTTCCATGATCACCGCAAATAGGGTGTGGATGCTATGGAAGGTGGGGGGAGGGGAGGGGAGGAGGGAGGATTGTATTAGATTGGTTAATTTGTCTTGTTTTTTTTTCTGGGTTCAGTAGAAACTGGTAGTATGTGGCCAGCAATGGCCGTTATAATGTTCTACAGCGCACTTAATTTGTATTGTGTTCTTCCAAACACTGTAAAATCCGTGTGTTGTCAAGGATGTCAAGTAAAATAAATAAAACATATTGAATAAAAAAGAAACTTCTTTTGATGCAAAAAAAAAACAAAGGCAATATTTTTTTCATCCTCTGTACTTGCAATTATCCCTGTCACCCAAGAAACCTTACCTCAGATCATTACACCTCTATGTGAAGCACTGGAATATGTAAACAAGTTCAAATACCTGGGGATTTGGATAGACCATAGACATTTCTTTAATGACCGCACTGAAGAAGTGATAAAAAAGCTTAGGCAGAGGCTTGACCTCTTCTACAGGATCAATCACCTACTTACATGGGATGCCAAGAAGGGACTGGTCCAAACCACTTTCCTCTCATTACTGGACTATGCAGACTTCCTCTACAGCCAATGCTCTGCCTCTGTGCTAGTCAAACTTGACACGCTCTGTCACAGAGCTATAAGGTTTATTACTGGTCTACCATACTCCACGCATCACTGCTCCCTCTACGCTGCAGTGGGATGGACATCCCTAAATTATAGAAGACAGAAAAACGCCACACTCTGGATCTTCAGAGCTTTCACTAAGAAGCTGCCTCAATATATCTCAGATTGTCTTCCACTAAGCACGGTAGGCAAGTATGTCCTGAAGAGTGCCTCCTATTTCTCCCTTACTGTATCTAGGGTCAAATCTTGCTTGGGTAGGACATCCTTAAATTACGCACTACCCCTGCTCTGGAACAAGCTGCAAAAAAACATTGAAATTGGTCAACTCCATCAAATTATCAACATTCAATCAATGTGTGCTTGTTCTTTTAATGAATCATGTAACTATTTCCTCTGATTTTTGCCTTATCTCCAGATAATAGGATCTCCCACATTGTGTCCCCCAGACCCTGTTAGCATTCCATTCTCAATTATTTCCTCTTCCTCTTACTGCACTTTTGGTACCCTGTAATTACTTTCTGTCTGTTGTCTTCTTGACCAATAATAGAGTCTGCCACATTGAGTCCCCCCGGCTTCGATTAACTTTCCATGCTCTTGTGTCCTCCTCCACCATGTGCAATTTTGGAGCCCCATATCTACTCTCTTTAGCTGTTGCCACCTGTCCTCAACAAACAGTGGCCTTCTTATGGGCACCCCTGCCTTTAAATGCTTCAACTTTTCTATCCCCCTCCCTCCTACTGGAAATAACCTTCTACTTTCACACCTTTTCTAAGACCCTCTCACTTATGCCTACTGGCAAGCTCAATGTATATTTTGTATATATTGATCTCTAGGTAGTTGACATTCTCATTCATTCCGTATATTGTATATTGCTTCGTGTTCAATTTATATTTCTGTCATGGTTCTGTTGTAAACCTTTTGTGCATGTAACCCTTATTATGTACAGATTATGTATCTTGTCCAGCTCCATCTAAAAAATGAGCATTGCTCAATGGTGTTTGCCTGGTTAGATAAAAATTCTGATTGAGTGATTGATTGATTGTGTGAGGGCCCTAGAGACCCACCACTGCTCCATTCTTCTCTCTTGATTTGCCTCTGCCTTATCCAACCCCACACTCTTATCGCATCCATGCTTGAGTCCTCCCACTAATTTCACACAGATTACCTCCTTTGGTAGACTATTCCATCCCTCTACAACCCTTTCTAAGAAGAAATGTTTTTGATATCCATTTTAAATGTTCCTTCCACCACCAGTTCATTGAGATCTCCCTTGAGATGTGCTCCCCCTCAGTGTAAAAAAACTCTCAACTACCTTTTCTTATTAATTCTGTGGAGTTACTTGTATGTCTCTTACAGCACTTCTCTTTCTTCATCCTTCCAGCATGTACATGTTGAGATTTGATGACTTCTGCATAAAAAGTCTTACCCTGTTAGCCCTGGGTCATTCTGGTTACCCTCCTCTGCAACGCTTCCACCCTGTCGCTACCATTCTTAAGTGCAGGTATCAGAATCACACACTGTACTCCAGGTGTTGACAAACCAGGAACCTGTACAGTGGCAGAATCATTTCACTTCTCAGTTGCTAATCCCCATTCCTACAGATCTTAGCATCCTATTTACCCTCCCCACTGCCCTGTTACAATGTGCTGTTTTCAAATTCTGATATTATTAACCCTGGATCCCTGTCCTCTGTTGTTCTCTCCACAGTGACTGCCCTCCATTCTGTAGTCAGCCCCTGGATTTCTTGCCCCTGTTTTCATTATTTTGCAAGTCATTGCATCAAATTTTAACTGCCACACCCTTGGCCACTTTTCAAGCCTTTCTAGATCCTCTTTAATACTTCGTATACCCTTCTCACTGTCTACTCTTCCAAAGATCTTTGTAGTCTTTGAGAATGAGCAGATCTGCGCCTTGATCCCAACTCCAATATCTTAAATAAAAATGTTAAAAGGACCAGTTCCAAAACCAATCCCTGCAGCTCCCCACTGGTTGCCTCCCCAGTCTCTGAATATTCCACATTTATTATTTCCCTCTCATTTCTTTCACTTAACCAGTTGTTTACCCACCTTATAATGTTCCCTAACTGCTTAACCATCCATCCATGTGGGCCACTGTTGATATGGCTGTAGAAAGCTTTTAGGAGTGGCAAGGACATGGAAGAGAATATGAAGTCAGCAGTAAGTAATACTGCAGCAATTACAGTACTGTGCATGTGTGATACTCGCACATGTGAAGTTTGCTCTGTAGTCAGGCCTGCACAACTGGCGATGCTGACATAACTATGAATGCATGATAATCATGCAAGTGCAGTTTAAGTCAATGTCACCATGTTACACATGGAGGCCATCAGTACTGCAGCTGCAGAACAGAAAAGTAGTGCGCCGGGAAGTGGGTATGTTTTTGTGGTCCATAGAGGGGAAGGGCTACATAAACAGAATTACGGGAAACTATGTTGGAGCACTGTAGCAGCACATCAGACAGTGGTCTGGTTACACGCTTCCACAGGGATGTTATACAAATCTGATGATGGCATAACATCTGCAGAGCTTGGCCCATACAGCCATACAAATCAGACTCAGAAGGAGTCTATTAACAAATTAGAGATCTGGTCTGGAACTTGCTCATCATCACAGTCACTTTCTCATTCTTTTCTAAGCAGTAATTTCAGGCAAATGTGTCTTAACCATACTGATATCAGTGCTGGTAGATTACTTCTGGTGTTCCCCTGATTGTATTAGGTGGCAGTAGTAGCAGTCTTAAAGTGGTAGCTGCTGGTGGTGGCATGATCTGGTAAAAAGTGCTCTCCATGCTCATCTGCACATTTTATAAATGATGTCTTTCCTTGTTTTTGCGTAAAGAAACTGACCCCTTTAACACAAAAACAAGGTTACAGTTATGGCCTCCACCCCCACCCTTTCTGCCTCAAGTGAGGAACGTCATTATGGGTTTGCATCAGATGTACAGTGGCAGCCATAGAGGCAAAATATTGTTAAACAGCAATCAACTGTATGTAAAAGCGCTTTTATTTTGAATGTGTGCTTTTTAATGTTGTCAGTACCACTCCATCCATGTGCACTCTGCCCCTAGATTTCTGTACCCCAAGTGCATTATTTCACATTTTTGTGTTCAGGACAAAAATGCCTTTCAAATGAGGGTAGTCACTAATCTAAATTCTTTATAGTTTTTTATGTTTCCTTGTGCATGTGCAAGAAACATCTTGTGGCAGAAATACATTTCAGAGGTATGTCAGGGATGAGTCCAGTGCACAGCAATCTACAGTGGGCTTGTCCCTAGCAGACCAATGTGCATGCAACCAGACTGTGACAGTAGTCACAGTTTCACAGCTGGAATCCCATCTCTAGTTGAAAGAAATAAAGTGCTCGAATGAGAGTGCTTCATACCTTTCATTCATGCCCTTACTGATCTTATTGCTTGTCTGCCCATCCATCCTGCAAATGTCCAGGTAATGAGCCATACACCGTATCCCCCACTCTCTGTGCCATAAGCAGTAAGCAGTCCTAGCAGTAGAGAACAAATAAATATTATTTATTCTTCCCCAGACAGACATCTGCGTTGAACTTGTTTGTGTCTGTGTGAATGACTGTGTGTGTTCTTGTTCTTGAGTTCCTCTCTCTCTCTCTCTCTCTCTCTCTCTCTCCAATGCTTCTTCTGTGCCACAATGCCCAGCCTGAGCATTGCTCTTCATGATGGTACCCACTGATCCACTCCGTGGATCTCCTAGTGTCAATGCTGCCTCAGTGTGCCCCCACCTCGCTGCACAATACAAGGAGCAAGAGCGCTGAGAAGTGAGGCAGCATTGCCTGCAGAGCTGTAGCTTAACCATGGATGGTGGGGAGTGAGAGAGACATGGGCTGCAGGGACAGACACCAAGAAGGAGAGGCAGCAGTGCCCCTTCCCCAGAAAGAAAGTGCAGGATCCAAAGAGGTGGTGAGTGGCACCAGTGTCAGAGAGAGAGCCCCCAAAGAAGTGAGAGCAAAATAAATTTTGAGATGTGACACGTAAGCAGAATGAGAGTGATCACCAGATGACAGGCTTTCATTATTGCAGCACCAGCTTGGCAGTGTGAAACTGGAGGCAGTGGTTTGTCCCCAGCAGTGTCTACTCCTTCCCCTCTCCCTCCCACCCCCACCCCTGAGAGAGACACAGCAACAGTGTCCGCTTCCAGTGTGGCATATATGTGTAGGTCCAATCTGTTCCAGTCAGAGATGGTGTCAACCCCACCCCTCCCAAACAGAGAAGTGGAGTATAGTGTGCGCCTGAGCATGGTTGCCATCCATTTTATTTCCGCTCACTCTTCCAGCACCTTACTGTTGGTCTGACTCTGTGTATTTATGAAGCTCAGTGGAAGCAGACATCACATACAGAGAGGCAGAGAAAGTGGCAACAAAAGTGCCATGACCAGGGCAGAGAGCAGTGCTGCAGAGTTTTCCTTTCACCATGGGGAAGTGGATGTAAGAGAGAGAGAGAGAGTGAGTGACCAGGACAGACAGTGTAAAACAAACTTGATGCATCTATTCCACCACTGCAGAAAAGGAGCACCCAGACAGGGCCAGAGGCAAATATGTGGGCCACATATATGCCCCTCCACACTGACTAGCACAGTTTAGGGTGGGCACTGGATGGGCACCCCTGGGTAGTTGCTGCCCCAACACCTCCAGCTCACATCAGTACATAAGGAACAATCTGCAGTAGCCACAGACTGTTGTAGGTTACTCCTCTTCCCCTCCACACCCATCCCACTCCACCCAGGTTGGCACAGTGACAAGGTGACCTCCAGGTGGGCAGCCCAAGGTAAATAGTGGACTGTGGCCTGGCAGAAGTTGGTGATTGGTGCCCCCTCCACAACTGTCCAACCACTGCACATTGGCTGCCCAAGCCAGAGACATAAATGAGAGTTGCACATTTGCCACACCACACCTGTTTCTATCTAGCCTGGTGGCCACCAGGTGGGTGGAAGTGGGGTTGTGATCCAGATCCACTGGGTGGCCCGAGGCCATTGGCACCCAATACATCTTTCCACATTTCTGCACATGTGAAGCATTTCCTCCTTCCATTCCACCCCCTGCATGTTAGGAGCACTCTGCACTAGACAATGCCAGATGTTTTTAACGAATCTGTCCATCTTCACCCATTCATTTTCCATGAAAGCTTTCACTGGCACTGGGTGGGCTCCAAGCAGGTGGCTCTGGGAGAATGATGCCCCATCCCCCCAACCCACCTCCACACAAGGGTAGCACCCTGCAACAGCCAGGGGAAGAGATGCAAGTTGCACATCTTCCCCTTTATACCTTTCCCTGTCCTGCTGCACCAGAGCTAGTATGAAAGTTGGAGTGGGCTTTGGGTGACTGGCACTTCCTTACCCTATCCCACACCACTACACTTGCAGAACACTCTGCTTCAGACAGAGGTTCTCCCACCTAACATGCTCAACCCATGGAGACCACTCAGAGGTACTGATATATAAAAATGTGGATCTTGTATCTGCCTCTCCAGAGGGTAGGATACAGTGGGTGCTTCCAAGTGACTGGTGCCCCCTCTTGCACCCCCACCTATCAACCCAATACTTTACATCAGCCATAGAAGAGTTGTGGATTGCACATCTGCCCCATCATAAACTGTGCCCATTCCAAAAAGTTTTACACACAGGCTGGAGTGGAGTCTAGGATGGTGGCCATTAAGTGACTGTCCCCCCATCCCACCACCACACTTGGAGAGCACTCCTCCATTACACATTTGCACGTATAAAGCACTTCTCCCCCTTCCTGCCTCTTTTGCATATGGGGAGCAATTCTCCTTCTCCATTCCTCTTCCACATGGTGGACATAGTGTCTTATGTAATCATATTTGGTTTCAATCCTTGTTGGATGCAACACTGTGCACACATATAGCTGTGGCTAGTTTTTCATTAGCAGGTTATACAGACCTGCCACTAGAGGGATTCTTGGTCTTTCTACACAAATCACTGTACTCAATCGTGGGCAATATGGCCTGCATTATCATTCTACTTCTAATCCTGGCAAAAAGTATGACTCATAAAGCACTGATCCATGCTAAGTCAGAAGTCATCCCAGCCTGGGAACCCACAATCATAGTTCCTGCTGCATCGTCATATGGCTTCCCTACTCATAATCTGTCAGGTTTTCATTTTAATTCTCATACCTCTCCTCTGGCCCTCCTCCCTTCACCAATGTCTTTCTGTGCACTTCCCCTGCTAGCCTTGAATGGCCATGTCAGCATCTCCTATGCCCTGGCTAGACGTATCTCAATGACTGAACACCAAACAAGAACCCACATGAAAAGAGCCAACTTCTACCTGATAAATGCCCTCAAGAAAATGTTTCTAATTCTCCATTTCTGTTCAGGCAATGTCAAACTAAATCCAGGTCCCCCAACTCAAATCACTTCTCCATTGGAGTTTGCAGCTGCTCCTGGGATGAAACTGATGATCGTCAATATTCTAAGCCTGCTCAAAAAACTTGATCATCTTCAAGTTTGGGCAGCCCACACTGACTCAGATCTGATTATAATTACCGAGTCATGGCTAAAAAGACCAACACTGATCCATAAATTACTATACCGGCTTCAAGCTCTTTAGGGCTGATAGGGATTTGAAGGGGGGGGTTGTATATGCCAAATCAAAATTTGATGTTAGCAGCATTTCCTGTAAAACTAAGCCCAAGGAATACGAGATTGTCTCACTTAAACTTCACCTTCTATCCTCAGAGTGCATCACAATCATTGGTGGCTATAGACCCCCGTCAGGAGGCACAGAAATTCTTAACGTGTTGAAATCCATAACTTTGGCTGCTAGCACGGAAACAATAATCTTAGGGGACTTAAATATGGATTGGCTCACTGCTAAATCCCACTCCCTAAAAGCCATTTGTGATGAGCTGGGTCTTACACAGATAGTAATTGAACCCACAAGAATCAATGCTTCTAACTCTGCCAACAGCTCACTCTTAGATGTCATCTTAACTTCGCATCCCCATAAAATCTCACATTCTGCAGTTTTCCATAACGACATGAGTGACCACAGTATCATTGTATGTACAAGATTTCAATCTAAAACCCAGCAGCACTCTAAATTCAGAATCAAAAGCTTGTTCCATAAATTCAACTCAGTAAACTTCCTAACCGATCTAGCTACGATCAGGTGGCAAGACCTATATCTTGACAAATCTGCTGATGCCACCATCTCTGTCCTAAATGACAACATCACCACCCTAATTAACAAGCATGCTCCTCTTATTAAAATGAGGGGTGCGGAAAATCTCGCATCCGTGGTTCTCCCAAGAGCTCAAATCTGCACTTACCAATAGAGACATGCTATGGGCTAGGGACAGGCACATAAAGAACCTGGCAGACTGGCAGGCATTTAGAACTGTCAGAAATGCCTGTGTTAAAAGTGTACGTGCTACTAACGCAAACCTCTACATCTCCACTCTGGAGCAGGCCAAAGGGAACTCCCAAAAAAATCTGGAAGACACTGAGATCCATTGAAGGCCATCCTACTGCTTCCTCCTTTCCCACCAAGATTCTGGCCAAGGACAGGATGGTTGAAAATAAACTGCGAATCCTCAAAGAACTTAACCTTCACTTTGCCACTGCCGGGTTGGCATTTGACTCCTCCCCATACACTAGCCGAGTGAATAGAAACACTAGCCCAGATTCTACACATGCTAGTCCACCTCATCCCTTCCAGTTGTGCCTGTTTAGCTACAAAGAAGATGAAGACATAATTCTTAGCCTTGACACCAAGAAAAGTGCAGGGGACGATGGCCTTGAATCATTTTTCTTGCAGCTAGGCTATGCCCAGCTCACAGCCCCCATCTTTCACATCCTCAAGCTCTCTGTTACCCCAGCCACTGTTCCATCCTGCTGGAAATCTGCCCATGTTCTTCCTCTCTTCAAATCAGGAGATCCTTGTGACATAAACAACTACCGTCCTATCTCTACCTTGCCCATTCTCTCCAAAGTGCTGTAAAAACTTATATACAACCAACTAAAAAATCACCTTGAAGTGCACTCACTCCTAAACCCAGCCCAATCTGGCTTCAGGTCGAAGCACAGTACCATCTCAGCCTTGGTTAAAGTCTCTAATGACTGGATCCATGCCAAGGACACCAAGAAGGCTACTGGTGCAGTCTTTCTAGACCTTAGTAAGGCCTTCGACACTGTAGACCATCAGCTCCTAATCACCTGTCTTGCCTACATAGGTGCCACTCCACTTACCTTACAGTGGTTTAATAGTTATCTCCCGGGAAGAATACAAAACGTCAAAACTGATGGCCTACTATCTGCCCCGCTTCCAATTGCCAGAGGAGTCCCTCAAGGCTCCATTCTAGAACCAATCCATTTTTCCCTGTACATCAACAACCTTGACTCCCACATAAAGAACTCTAGCATACATTTCTTTGAGGATGATACGGTTTTGTACGCATCAGGCTCGTCCTTAACTGAAGTAGGGGAAGCACTCCAAGCTGACTTTATCCAGTTAGAAAGCAACCTTATCAATGCCAAGCTTCTCTTAAATGTCAACAAAACCAAGACAATGATTTTCTCGAGACTTGCTTTGTCTGGTGCCCTACCTTCCCACCTAAAAACTTCATAGTTACCTCCCTAGGTGAACCCTTGGAAGTTGTACCTAAATTTAAATATCTAGGTATGTGGATAGACAACAAGCTTTCCTTCAATGACCACATCAAGGATCTATCAAAGAGGTTTAAAGCATGCTTGGGTTTCTTCTTCAGAAATAAGACTCTCTTTTCTCTTGTGACCTGCAAAAGACTTGTCCAAGAAACATTCCTTCCCTTGCTTGACTACGGAGACATTATCTTTATCTCCTCCCCAACCTTGAGCCTATCTAAACTGGACTTACTCTATCACTGTGCTCTTCACTTACATAGAAACATAGAAACATAGAAGTTGACGGCAGATAAGGACCGCAAGGCCCATCCAGTCTGCCCATTTCTTTTTCTACCTTATAAATGTGCCATCGGCCTTTGCTCTGTCAGTGGCCTATTTATTCATAGTCATTTGTATTGCTCCCTTATGCCTATCCCATGCCTGTTTGAAGCCCTGCACTGTATTCATAGCCACCACTTTGTGGTAAGCCATTCCATGCATCCACCACCCTTTCTGTGAAAAGAATTTCCTCACATTCCCCTTAATCGGCCTCCTCAATCTCTCATGCTGTGTCCTCTTGTCCTGCTATTTTTCTTATATTTAAACATGTTAGACTCTTTCACCTTGTTTATGCCCTTAAGGTGTTTTAATGCCTCGATCATATCACCTCTCTCCCTCCTTTGCTCAAGGGTATACATATTGAGCTCCGTTAATCTGTCCTCATATGTTTGCAATGCAGTCCCTGCACCATTTTGGTTGCCCTTCTCTGGACTGCCTCAATTTTGTTAATGTCCTTGTGAAGGTGTGGCTCTCCAATACTGCACGAGTACTCCAGATGGGGCCTAACTAGTGTCTTGTAAAGAAGGATTATTACCTCCTCTTATGACTTGTGATACCCTACTAATACACTCTAACACCCCCTAGCCTTACCTACTGCTTTAGAGGTCTGCTTGATGATTTTAGGTCATCAGTGATGATGATGCCCAAGTCTCTTTCTTCCTTTGTGACTGCTAGCAACTCCCTCCCAGCCTATAGGTGGCTTCAGGGTTTCTCTTCCCTATGTGCATGATTTTGCACTTCTTTGCATTAAATCCCAGTTGCCACTCTTCTGACCATTTTGCTAGTTTATCCAGATCTCTTCTCAGTCTGCCCACCCCATCTGGATCATCTACTCTGTTGCAGATCTTGGTGTCATCTGCAAACAGACAAGCCTTACCTCTAGTCCATCTACAAGGTCACTAATGAAGATGTTGAAGAGGACTGGCCCCAGGACTGATCCTGAGGTACCCCACTTGTGACTTGCATCTCTTCTGACTGTATACCATTTACCACCACTCTCTGTTTTCTGCCCATCAACCAGTTTGCCACCCAGTTGACCAACTTCTGACCCACCCGAGCCTACCCAGCTTATTTATCAATCTTCTATGTGGAACAGTGTCAAAAGCTTTGCTGAAGTCAAGGTAGGCAACATCAACTGCTCCCCTTGGTCCACCACTCTGGTTACCCAGTCAAAGAAATCTATGAGATTAGTTTGACAGGACCTTCCTTTGTAAACCCATGCTGTCTTGGATCTTGTGCCCTATGGATTCCAGGTGTTGCACTATCCTTTCCTTAAGGAGTGCCTCCATAATCTTGCCCACTACTGAGGTAAGACTGACCGGTCTGTAGTTCCCTGCCTCCTCCCTGCTACCACTCTTGTGGAGCGGATCACATGAGCCCTTCTCCAGTCTTCTGGGACCTCTCCTGTGCTCAGAGACTCACTAAACAATTCTGCTAATGGCTCTGCTAGTTCCTCCTTTAGCTCCTTAAGTACCCTGGGATGTATGCCATCAGGTCCCATTGCCTTATCCACCCTGAGCTTAGCAAGCTCTTGTAGGACCCTTTCTTTGTGAAGGGAGTAGTGCTCACCTCCTCCCACTGTGTCCATGATGCTGAGCTGTGGGCCCTGCCCTACCTTCTCTTCAGTAAATACTGAGCAAAAGTATCTATTTAGGATAGATGCCTTTACAGGGTCCTCCTCCTCACATGCTCCCTTTTCTCCATTAAGCTTAGCAATACCTCCTCTGGACTTTCTCCTTTCACTAATGTATCTATAGAAAGTCTTGTCACCTTCTTTTACTATTCGTGCTAGTGTTTCCTCAGTTTGGGACTTTGCCTGCCTTACTGCCTTACCTGCTTCCCTTAGGGCAGTTTGGTATGCCTCCCTATCTTCATCCCACTGTGTTCCCTTATATTTCCTGAAGGCCAGTCGTTTGGCTCTGAACTTTTCTGCTACTGTATTTGAGAACCAAAGTGGTTTCCTTCTTCTTTGCACTTCCTTTTCTGTCTAACACAATGGGATGTTGCTTCAAGTATTGCATCCTTAATGCTTGCCCACTTTGCCTGTACCCCTCAACTGTGTTTCTTTTGCCAGGGCTAGCTTAACTCTGTTGGCCATCTTATCAAAGTCAGCTCCTCTGAAGTCCCATATTTTGCCTTGGAATGGGATGATTTAGATGTAGTAGCCAAATTGAACCATACCATGTGATGGTCACTGGCCCCAGGTGACCTTCTACCTGGAGATCTGTGATCCCTTCTTTGTTAGTCAGTACTAGATGTAGGATAGCCCTGTCTCTTGTGGGTTGCTGTACCAGTTGTTTGAGGCCCTCCCTGCAGGAATCCACTATGAGTCTAGTTCTGGCAGATGTTCCTGCTGGTATTGACCAATCTGTATCTGGCATGTTGAAGTCTCCCATTATCAGAACCTCCCTTTAGCTGTCATGTTTTGTACATCTTCTAACAGTAATATGTCTATGTCCTCCCTCTGGTCTGGGGCCTGTAGACAACCCCAGTTCTTATGGCTGTCCCATTTCTGTTTCCAGGGTGACCCACAGTTCTTCTGGCTCCTTATGTGTATTCTGAATTTCTGTAGCTTTGATATTTTCATTAACATACAGGGCCACTCCTCCCCCCCTTTTTGCACCTCGGTCTCTTCTGAACAATACATAGCCAGGTACTGAAGTCTCCCAAGTGTGGTTACTGGTAAACCACGTCTCACTAATTGCTACTATGTCCAGTTTAGCCTCTGACATTATTGCCTGCAGGTCTTGGATCTTATTTCCCAGGCTGTGAGCATTTGTGTACATGATTTTCCATTGGCCAGATTTTGGTGTGTTAGTTGTTGGGTGAAGTTTGGCATTACCCCTGTGCGTCGTATGGGGAGACAAACCTTTTTTCTTACCTGGTGATGCAAATGAATGGCAAACATGCTGAATTCCTGTTTGACCACTAGCTGAGGGGGGGGAGGGGTGTTCTTCCCATTCGACGTATGGGGTGCTGCACCCCTCTCCCCATTTGCTAGTTTAAATATTCTGCAAAGACGTCAAACTTCTGCCCCAATGCACTGACTCCTTCTTTAGTCAGATGCAGTCCATCAAATTTAAAGAACTTTCGCTCCCAGAACTGTTGCCAGTTCCCTACAAATCTGTGTCCTTTTTCCTGGCACCAGCCCTTGAGCCACGTGTTTAGCTCCCCTATCTCCCCTTCTCTGACCTTCCGTCCTTCTGCTCCCCCCTCTCCCAGACTGGCAGGATCTCAGAGAAGGAGATGCCAGATGAAATAGATGATAGTTTGTCACCCAGCCTAGTCAGGTGTTCCTTGGTCTCCACAACTGACCGGCTGGCGAGATCATTAGTCCCTATGTGTACTAGGACATAAATGTTTTCTCCTGCTTTGTGAACAATTTTAGCAATGCGGTCAGTGTCTCTCCATGCTGATGTACCTGGGAGACATCTGACCATCACCCCTGGCTGGAGATGGGTATCAACTCCCCGAATCATGGAGTCTCCTATGATCAGAAGTTTTTTGGATTTCCTTTGTGCTTGTTTTGTTTTGGTTCCTGATTTGGGTGAGTTTTGTTGTGCTAGCTCCTGTGCTGCAGTGTCCTGCTCTGCAGTGTCTTCTGCCTCTTTATTTGATTTCAGAGATAGAGGCAGATACCTGTTTGTAGTGTTTATATGGTTTTGGAGGTAATGTGTTGGAGAGCAGAGGTGATGGGGCACCTGATTTGCTCCTCCTAACCACCTGCCAACCTCCTGGACCAATTACCCTCTGCGGTCGAGGTTTTTCTGTTGGATGCTGGGGAAATGGCGGTGGTTCTTATAATGTATTTCCTCTTCAATATGAAATTTGAGGCGTGCAATCTCTGCCCATGCTGCCCGGAGCTGAGCCCTAAGATCTCCAAATTCCCAGCATGTAGGACAGTGTCCTAAATCCTGTAAGACTGTCCTTCTGAAAATTGTTCCACAGTACCTGCAGTTAATGAAATCCATTCCAAATAAGTTGCTGGGTTTGTAACCTAGTCAGAGTAATTAGAAGGAAAAAATGCAAGTAATGGTTTAATTGTGCTTTGTTTAACTTGTTATAACAAGTTAAATTACTAGTGCCCCTGTAAATGAGATCACCTTGTGGAGGCCCCACTGATCTGCCCCTTCCTGCTCTGCCACAGGAAATGTCACAACTGTGGTACCCTATAAAAGGAGTGTAGCGTGGGGTGGTTCACTTCATTACTAACTCTGCATACAGGACCCACCACTGTCATCTTTATGCAGCAGTTGCGTGGACCTCTCTTGCCATCAGACGCCTCCCGCATGCTGGCATTTGGACCCTTAGATTACTACTCCACAAACTGCCTGTCTATATAATGTCTCTCATACACATCTTGCATAGCGCCTACTCCCTAAGGAAATCCGACCTTATCCTACTAGATGTTCCCAGGAACATACCACAGCTGGCCAAAGAGCTGTCTCATACGTCTCCGAACATTTGGAATCAACTACAAGCCATGCTGAAGCTAACCACCATTGATCAATTAACTCACAAACACTAGCTATCTCTAAATTAAAAGACATATGTAGGTGCTACTAGGCCCCAATGCCAAGTCAACTTCCTAGGTACCAACTGGCCCTCTACTTATTAAGCTGAAATGTGTTGCATAATTTAGGGCATGGTTAAAGCTGGAATGTACTGCATATATAGCATAAGGGCTTCTATTGTGTATACCTCTTGTATTATATATTTTTTCTTTGTTGTTCTACATTTTATATCTCCTGTCTATGTAATTGCAAACTGTATGTGTATGTGCTTCAGGACCTCCTTGTGAATGAACTTGCTCAACGGAGTCTTTCCTGCAATGAACATGAAACTTGAAACCATGTATTGTCTATATCATTGCTTGTACAAGGGACCTCCTTGCAAATGAACTTGCTCAATGGATTTTATCCCTTTACCATAAACTTGAACACGAACATGGAAAACACTCTTCCCTCCATTTTATCTCTACACATAGGTATCATTACTCTGCCTCCATCCCACCTCCATACATTGTGAGCACTCATCCACTGACCCCTTCAGTGCTTCTCCCACTACATTTCACCTCCCCCACATGGAGATCACTTCTCCCACTGTATCCCACCTCCTGCATATAGGGAGCACTGCCCCCATCCATTCAACCTGCACACATGGGGAGCTTTCCTCCCACTTCATACCAGCTCTGTACATGGGGAGCACTCCACCCCTTCATCCCACTGCCCCTACATGGGGATCATTGCTCCCCATCTATCCCATGCCTACACATGGGAACATCTCCACATGTTTGCATTACTCCTCCTCTACCACCAGCCCACCTCTGCATATAGACAGCACTCCTAACCCATTCTACTTTTGCACATGGGAGCACTCTGCAACAGCTAGAGGCAAAGATGTCAGTCAGGAATCTGCCTTTCCACACCTATTCCCGCTCCACATGATAAGAATAAGAATAATAAGAAGAATCAGCATTTATATAGTGCTTTTCATACACAGTGTATCCCAAAGTGCATTACAAGCAATGTTAGACAGGTAGTGAAGTGATGAATGTGTAGTGATAGCCATATCACACTTCAGCACCCACACACAACCTGGACAATAGCATGATATGGTCTATGGGAAGGGAGATGTTGGCCAGGACACCAAGATTGTCCTCTTCTCTTTGAGAAGACTGCCCTGGGTTCTTTTACTTCCACCTGGACACCCACCAGGACAGCACCAGGATTGATAAAAGCGACCTTGGTTTAAGGTCTCATCTGGATGGCACACCCCAGCAGTACAGCACCCCCAAAATACTGCACTCAGACGCTAGCATTTTAGGCACGAGTCCAATCCCAGTGTGGGACAAGAAGCCATGACCTTGTGATCCAGAGGCGGATGTGTTACCAACTGAGCCACACTGACACCAAGTTGGACAGAACATCAGTGGGGTTGAGATTTAATGAGTGGGTTGCCCTGGGAGATGATGACAATACCCCTTTCCACATCTCTGAATGAGAGAAGTCCCACCCTGAATCAATCTTTAATCTTTTCTCCACTCACCACTTTTCTGCTGATTATGCTCCTGTTTGCTTGCCTTCCCAGTTGCTCTCCCTCCCAAAACAGGACTACAGACCACTAGACCAGGGCAGATTTTTTTCCTTGACCTCTCCTGTCTTCTTTTCAGACCACAACACCAGTCCAGCCAGCATGCAGCACAGTCAAGAAGACATGCTGCATGTTACTCATAGCTTGGCACTCTCTAGTAGCTCATACTTCAAGTTCTCCCACAGTTACACTGAGGCTAGAGAAGAACAGCACACAGTCCCACTCTACAACCATGACAGTTGACTGGACACCACAACTTGCTCGGCACTGTACAGACGATGCAACACAGCAGCACAGTCACTAGTTTTTCTCATCAGACGTCTCCTGCTCTCTCTGTTAATGATGTCTCAATTTCCCCTAACCATCAATGGTCCCATGCATGCACATTGTGTTGCAGCTAGCTCCAACCGCTATGGAGACTACTGAGATACTGAGTTTTTTAGCAGCTGAGCCTGAGCCAACTAGAAAATAAAATACAGGAATTTGAAATTTTCTGAGGTATTTTTTTTTGGGGGGGTTGAACACCCTGAACACCCCCCCTCACCTATGCCCATGCAGTCCACAAGAGTTAAGACAACTGCAATGCTTACACTTAAAGGCACTCCTCCTAGCCCAGCCAGCACCCCCTGCCTACCACAGCAAACAAATGAACAGTAACTGCAACCCCTTCCACTTCCTCTTCAAGCAGCGAGGATCTCTCACTCTCAAGCAGTTAGTCCCATACAAGTAGCAGAGTTGGGGGTGTGGGACTCCAGTCAGACCTACTGCTGTAATGGAGCTCGAGCCTGCCTGTATACAACAGGACAGCTAAACTGAGTCTCCTTAATCCCTACAGATGGAGGGCTGCTGCACAGATGATTGCTACAGTCACTCAAGCACCACCAGGTATTTAAAACAAGAGCTGGACTAAGGCAGGCAGCCTGCCATCCACCTCCTCCTCCTACATTGACTGCTTGCAGCACTTGCCCAGCAACTCCTCTGTTACCAGTGCCCACCAACAATCAGTAGTTTTGGTGGGTGGCTCCATTGGAGTGGTCAAGCAAATTCCTCAGCTTGTTTCTAGCCCCTGCAACAAATATTCTCTTTTGACCTCATTCTGTGTCTGGTTGCATTTTCCTGTTTTCAAACACCCAATATACTTTTTTCTAGTATCTACTTACTGTAGATACAGAATATTAAATATATCAAAATAAAATATAATTGTTTTGTAGAAGACAGAAGCCTTTCTTATGGCTCGGCTTCAATATATGGTTGGAGAATGCTGAAATCTTATCTTGATTATTTTGCATCTTTAGTGCTATTTTGTATGTTCAAGTTAAATCAAATATAATAATTTTTTTTTTGAGAAGATAGAAGCTTTTATCATGGCTCTTTTTGGTTTGATAGATGCACACTAAAGCTTTGCAGCAGTGAGATCACTACAATTCTGGCAGCCTTCCACCATTTCTCTGATCCTAATAATGTGTATCACAAAGGTTGTATAATTGTAGGTCTATAGTCAAATGGCTTTACTTCATTATAATTACACATAAAGAAGAATGGTCTTAATGAGTTTATTTAAGGTTTCATAATTTGGCCATTTCCAATATTAATGACCTCCCAATTCTGTAGTCTTCAATTTGTTTTATCTAAACATTTCTTTGCTCAGCTCATCAATAGTCCAATAAGATTTAGAATAAAATTACTTTAGAACAAAAACTGTATAAACTTTGGGTTTGATTTTGCTCAAATATTAACTTCTCTCCAAGCTGAAAATGCATATGAGATTAGTAGTACATGCTTTTGTATTTCTCCACACTTTTACTTTGGACATTTGTAAAAAAATATGAAAAGATAACACTCAACAGTCCAATAAGAATTAGAATAAAATAACTTTAGAACAAAACGGTATAAACTTTGGATTTGATTTTGCCCAAATATCAACTTCTTTCTGAGTTGAAAATATACAGGAGATTAGTTGTACATACTTTTCTATTTCTCCACACTTTTACTGAGAAAATTTGTAAAAAAAAATATTAAAAAAAAACACTTGACCTTTTACACAGGTCTTGACCTCCCATAAAGGGAATGGCTTAAAACTTATTTTGGAGTCATTCAAGAGTTATCCCAAGGTCAAGCTTTAGGAAACTATACATTTAATGCATTTTAATAATAGTAGTTGCCAAAGAGGACTTAATAAATGAAAAAAAATCAGAGTTGCAGCATAGATGCCTAAATGTTTTACAGATAGCCATTCATTTTCTTCTCTGTGTTCCTTCTTCTCCCTATCTGATTAGCGTCAGCTTCACATATAGATCTCATATGATATTGCTGGCTAATAATTACTAAATTTAATCTGTTACTTTTGTTCTAAAAGGATTTAACATGATCCCATCCTGAAAAGATCTAATGTGACCCCAGTAAGCAGATAATTTTGTTTCAAGCTGGTAAGCAGTAAAGAATTCCATTGAAGTACTAGTTAGTCAGGATCTCCTGTTAAATTAGGCATGACAAGGTGGTCTGGTCTCATTTCACTTAAAGTGGCTTAGTGCTTTAGAGAAATGAGTCTGTTGTGAGTGCAATAGGAGTTATGCCAAACAAATGTAAATATCTCTAAAAATATACAAATTATGCATACACTATCAATATGAAAGTTGCTCAGGACAAAATTACCTTTCAAATGAGCCTATTCATTAAGGTTCATTAATTATATTTTTTAAACTATGGCCATCTGATTACCTGAATTTTAATTTTTCTTCACAATTTTCACTTTTTGGATAGCTATATTTAAAATATTTATTTTTATTTATTTATTTATTGAATTGTTTCATCAGGAAAGATTCACTGAGCAACTTAATGCTCATCTCACAGTACATCCTGGGGGAATGGGGAGAGGGATGTACAGAGTGCAAGTTCAGATACACAAATGACAGATGGTAAATACATACATACAGTTGCAAAACTGGTTCATGGCAAATGAGTACAATATAGGCTGTTGCAACAGTTACTGTGATGGTAGTTCAAAGGAACATCATTCATGTAGTATCAATACAGAGACCAAGCTTAGGATGCAGGGTTGACAATGCATACATTACAGGCAGAACACTAATGCTGCAGTTGCAGAAGGGTGAACATATAGGATCCAGTCCCCCTTTTTAAGAGTTAGTCTATAAGGGGTAGTATAAGTGCAGGTTGGGTAGGGGGGATGAGCAGAGGCAAGGGAGTATAGGGAGGTGGAGTGGCAGATTTGAGGAGGGAGTGCATTCCACATTTTAGGCATGTGGTAGGAGAAGGCTTTTTGGTCAGAGAAAGTGGTTCTGCAGGGGACTGAGAGGGTACGAGCGTCAGCCTGGAATCTCAGGGAATAGAGGGAGTGGGTAGGGTTGCCAAAAGAGAGGAGATATATGAGGGGAGAGATCAAAGCCAGAATTTAGAGATGAACTTAGCACCATGTAATGCATGCCAGGAGTGTAGGGAAAGGAGGGTGAGAGAGCAGTAGAAGTCACAGTGATGGGTGTGGGAAGGGGCATCAAGAGCAAAATGACAGAAGGAATTGAAGAAAGAGTCCAGCCTGGATAGCTGGGACTGCAGGGCAGCATTGTAGGCTATGTCACAATAGTCAAAAATGGGCATGATCATCTTCTGTACCAGCTCATGCCTGATGGTGAGCGGGATGCAGCCATGGTTTCTGTAAAGAGGCCCCCATCTTAGGCCTTAGCTTTGTCAGAATGGCATCAATGTGTACAGAGAAGTCAAGGTGTCTGTCCAGCCAGATGCCGGGATACCTGAAAGAGGTGGAGTCCTCAAGAGCAGTCCCATCAAGGGTGTGAAAGGTGGGGAGGTGACTTAGCCTAACAAGTCTCTGTCTTGTGCCAAAGGACATGGAGACTGTCTTATAGGCATTTAGAAAGTGTTGATGAGAACTAAACCAGAGCTGGACTTTGGTGAACTCAGACTGGAGCCTGGTAGTGACATCAGCAACAGTATTGCCAGAGGTAAACAATATTGTATCATCCGCATACATGTGGATGCTGGATGTAGTGCAGACCAGGGGGAGGTCATTTAAAAAGATGGAGAACAGAATGGGGCCTAGCACTGAGCCTTGGGGGACTCCAGTGGTTATAGGTGGGGGTAGAGAGAGCATCAGCAATTCTTACTGACTGTGACCTGCTGAACAGGTCGGCACTGAACCATCCTGTAGCAGAAGGGGATAGTCCAGCAGCTGAAAGGCTTGGAAGAAGGAGGAGGGGGTCAGAGACAGTGTCAAAGGATTTGGCCAGGTCTACAAAGATAGCTGAGGTAATGTGCCCTTTGTCAAAGCCTGAGGAGATGATGTCAGTTAACCTTAGGAGAGAGGTGGTGGTGGTAGAGTGGGACTTCCTGAAGCCAGACTGGAAGGGGGTGAAAAAATCGGAGTCAGAGAGAAACAAGGAGAGTTGGTTGAGGGCTATGTGTTCTTGTAATTTAGCTAAGGTTAGCAACAGAGAGATAGGGCGATAGTTCCCAGGAGAGGAGGGGTCACCACTTTTGGGAGGGGAAAGACAACAGCATGTTTCCAGATAAAGGGCACAGTGGCAGTCTCAAAAGAGAGATTTAGTAACAGGGAGAGTGGAAAGGCTATGGCAGGAGCAGAGAGGTAGAGGATTCTAGGGTCAAGGCAATCAGGTGAGGAGCTTTTGGTAGGGTTGAGTGCCAGAAGAGCTTGAAGGGCAGTGTTGGGAGAGACAGGAGAGAAGGAGAACAGGGAGGGAGGTGTAAGGGTTCAGAGGAGGGATGGGAGAGGAGCAGAAGGGAGGGAGGGACAGGATGTGGGGCGACATGGGGTGGGAGGAAGAGCAGTGGTGTGTGTGTGTCAGTGTAGAGGGCATAAAAGGGGGCCAGTGGGGCAGGGGGTGGGCTTGGGAGTGTGCTTAGCAGAGAAGAGGTACAGGTGGCGAAGTAGGAGTTGAAGCATTCAGCAATGGCGATAGGTTCTGAGAGTGCAGAGTGATTATGCCTGAGGATGGGAGGTGGAGGGGTAGCGGATGGTGAGAAGAGGGAGTGAATGACTTTCCAGAATTTAGAAGGGCTGTTTGTATTAGTTTGGAAATTAAACTTGAAATGCTGTGCTTTTGCAAGGTGGATTGCTTTAGTGCAGCCATTCCAAAGTTCACGGTAGCGTTGGTGATCACCAGGGCAGTTCAAGACTTTGGCTTTGCACCATGCAAGATCGTAGGCACATTGACAGGCCAGAAGCTCAGGACTGACCCAGGGGAGGTGCCCACCATGGACCCTGGTTTTGTGGGGTGGAGCATGGAAGTTCCAAACCTGGAGAAACTTAGAGGTGAAGTAGGCAAAGGCCTTGTCAGCTGAAGCTGCTGTGATAAGGGGGCACCATTCAGCTTGTGTGTAAGGTCATGGAGCAAGGATTGCAGGTCAAGTGATGCAAAGGGTCTAGTGAGAACAGTTTTACCTGGGAGTTTAGGCCTATGTATTTTCTGCACCACAAAGGTAATGTGGTGGTCACTAATAGAGTCTGGTAGTAGCCCTGAGGCTACTACTTGATGGGGATGGGAAGTGAGGACCAGGTCCATTAGGGAGTGGTTTAGTGTTTTAAGGTTTAAATGAGTGGGTTCCAGAATCAGCTGATGGAGGTTTAAGGCTTCAATAGTGGAGCAGATATTAGACAGTGATGGGGCCATCCCCGTTTAGATTTAGGTGTCCCAGGAAAATAGTTCACCACCACTGGCAAGCGAGGAGAGCTTAGAGACCAAGTCAGTGATGTTGGAATTTGGCTGACCAGGGTGACAGTATACTCCAGTGATGAAGATGGGGACTGTGTGTGAATAGAAGATTTTTAAAAGAAGATCCTTTTGTGATGACTGGACAGAAGTTGTGAAGGCGGGAGTGACCCAGAGGGTAGAGGAGGTATAGATAGCCACACTACCACCTCATCCAGGCCTGTGTTGTCTAGATATAGTAAAGTCAGGGATAGCTATCGTATGGTCAGAAATGGATTTGGACAGCCAGATTTCAGTGATCACAATGATATAAGGGGCATAGGCATATATCAAGGGTTGCAGTAGGGAGATTTTGGGGAACAAGACTTCTTATGTTTAGGTGGATGATTTTAAGTCCATTTGGTAGTGAAAGTGGATTTGTGGCTGGATGGGCACCGGCTGGTGGATGGGCAAGTACAGGGCCAGGGCTCAGATTAATATCGCTGGATGCTAGAAGAGCAAGAGAATAAGGAGCTGGGGTAGCCTGCATCCCTTGGGAAATTGATAGAGCAATCATTTACTAGTTTTAAGGGGGAGAGTCAGAATGAAAAGCGAGGATGCTATCTTAAGAAGGGTAATAAGCTGAGCGTGAGCTGAAGTGATTGTGGCACCGGGGAGTGTAGGGAAGTGGGGGAGTGAAGCAGCAACTGGGTGGAGTATTGTTCCAGTGGGGCAGGCCGAGCTGTCATCCACAGTCAGGGACACTAGCAGACTAGGTTGGTCTATCAGCAGCTCAGTATAGAGTGAAAGAAGTAAGAACAGTATGAACCAAATTTTTGAAGTTGGCCAGGACTCCATAGTACACATAATGAGGAAGAGAGAACACTGGAGGGTGATGTAAAGAGTAGGTGAGTTGCAGCTCTAGTGGGGGAAGCCATAATCAGATGCCTCTAGTGGTAGAGAAATATAAGGAGCCAATGGGGAAAGTGGGTAGATAGAAAAAAGCTGATCAGATGATCAGCGATGACTATAAATATAAGTGTCGATCATGGGTAGGTGGGACAGAAATGCTGGTGGCTGGTGCCATACCTGGAAGGCTAAGGATCCGGGCAGGAGGACTCAGGTGGCAGCTTGAGGAGTGCGGTTGGTCCGGGGGCTGAGCAGGTCAGTGGCTGGAGCCTGCAGTCCCTGTGAGGGGGGTCCTAGCTGGAGAAAGGAGAGAGGGGGAGAGATTAAATATGCCAGCCGAATGCAAGAGGCACAGTCAGCACAGCAGGGAGCCAAATTTGCAGAACAATGGGACCATCAGTTTGGGCACCAAAAAGTCTGGGCTTGAGTGGAGCAGCACCAGTTCCCTGAGAGAACTGTAATCACAGCCCTTTTATGAACACTTAATCACTTAAAACTCTAAACAATTTGTAATGTAACATACAATGTAGTGGTAAACTTGAAAAGGCTAAAAAATAGCCAGTTTAGAAGCAGCAGAGTTCAGGAAGAGCTTTGACCAATTGGAGCAGGCCCAGGAAAGGCAATAGCATTCTGATTGGCTGGCAGCTAGTCCCGTACCTGGAAGGCTGAGGATCCGGGCAGGAGGACTTGGGCGGCGGCTTGAGGAGCGCCATAGGTCTGGGGGCTGAGTGGGTTGGCGGTTGGACCTTGCGGTCCCTGTGAGGTGGGTCCCAGCTGGAGAAAGAAGAGAGGAGAAAAGATTAAATATGCCGGCCGAATGCAAGAGGTGCAGTCAGCACAGCAGGGAGCCCAATTTGCAGAACAATGGGACCATCAGTTTGGGCACCAAAAAGTCTGGGCTTGAGTGGAGCAGCACCAATTCCCTGAGAGAACTGTAATCACAGCCCTTTTATGAACACTTAAACACTTAAAACAATCTAATGAATTCATATTAGTGACTACCCTCATTTGAAAGGTCATTTTGTCCTGAACAACTTTCATGTTGGTTATATATTGGTAACTTTCATGCTTTCTGAAATATTTACATTTCCCTGCCTATGACCTTGCCCAGGTTGCCCAGTCTCCCACCAGGCTGGATCCCAGGTTAGGAACTTCCACCCTTATTGACCTCATCTTCATAAATCTACCCAACCACCTCTTCAAAGTTAAAGTGCTCCCTGACATACTAAGTGACCACTCGCCTGTCTCCTGCTGCTGGTCAAATAAAATCACTAACAACTAACCTAGAAGTTCCATCCTGAGGCACCTCAAAAAAGGTTCCCTCTCTCACCTCAAACTCTATCTCTCCTCCTGTGACTGGTTACCTATTCACACTGCCAAGTCCTTTGATGCTGCCCTCACCTCCTTTATCAAAATTTTTAACACTGCCTGTGACATATTTGCCCCTTTCAAAAAACAGGTCACAAAAAATAGAGAAACTCCATGGATCTCGAAGACCCTCCTTGAACAGATGCGCCACAGAGATAACTTCTGGCACAGGGCACTGAACTCACAACTTTCCCAAGACAGGCAACTCTACAGAGAGGCAAGAAACAAGTGCACCTGGGCTATTCAGCTAGCTAAGTCTACCTACTATAAGCCAGCTCTCACCTCCTCATGGGGATCTGGGAATAAATTCTGAAGCAATGTCAAGGAACTCTGTGGGAAAACCATTTTCCTTACCCTTCACAAATTCTTTACCAAGAAGCCCTCTCCAAGGACCCAGCCACCATAGCTAATGTCCTGAACAATTCCTTCTCTGATCTTAGCCACATCCTACCCCAAAAATTCTTTGACCCCATCCCAAATGACCACCCTATCACCTCCCCCACTAGTACTCTCCCTCCCTTCTGGCTAAGAACCATCTCCTGCAACAAGGCTAAACACTACCTATGCAAAGCTCTGCACAACTCATGGTTCAGTAGCAGCTCTCTAGACCTTAAAATTCTCAGACTAATTCTTGACGAGACCCTGCCTCACCTTACCAAAATCCTAAACTGCTCCTTGTGCTTTGGTCAATTTCCATCACTTTGGAAAAGGGGAATTATCTCACCTATCCTAAAAAAGGGTGATCCAACTGACCCTGGTAACTCTAGGCCCATAACAATCCTTCCCCCCCTCTCTAAAGCACTTGAAAGAATTGTAGCAGACCAGCTCACCAAATACCTGAACAAACACAACCTGCTGTGTCAAGAACAGCATGGGTTCAGAGCGGGTCACAGCACTACCACTGCCCTTCTCTAATTCACCTCTTACATACATGAAGCATTGGAGCAGGGGTCTTTAGCAGGAGCAATCTTTGTTGATCTGACCAAAGCTTTCAACACTGTCAGCCACTCACTCCTTATCCACTCTCTCCCCTCCCTCCATCTTGCCCAAGAAACAATCTCCTGGTTCAAAAACTATCTCACTGACCGGACACAAGTCAAAATCAACACCACCCTTTCTGCTATGCAACCTGTTTGTGCAGGAGTCCTCCAAGAGTCGATTTTAGGCCCTCTACTATTCACTCTCTATCTAAACTCCCTCCTTTTGGCCTGCAGTGGTAAACTATTGCTCTATGCAGACGATGCTGTAGTATACTGGAAACATCCCAATCCAAACTCTCTTCAAAATTTCCTGCAAGGTAGCTTTAGAGAACTAGAATCCTGGTTCTCCGATCATCGATTACTACTTGACTACAACAAGACTAAATCTATGATCTTTGCTCACCGACAAAACCCCAACAGTAATGCCCTGCTATCTATCTCAAATTCTCAGGGCACCCACATAATACAGGTCCCTAACTTTAAATACCCAGACATCACTCTGGTTACATCCCTTACATACCACATACATATTAAGCACCTCTCCACCTCTGCAAACATCCGGCTTGGGATATTATACAAACACTGTCTCCCCCCCTGGCACTAAGGCTGGTGGTAACCAGTTCAGTCCTATCCGTGGTCAATTATGGGATGATAATCTATGGCGCGGCTAACAACACAGCCCCAAACAGCATCAAACTAGCTCTCAATAAAGCCTGCAGACTGGTCACAAGCAGTGATAGATTAACCCATACGTGTGAGCTCTATAAGCAAGCAGACTGGTTGACCTTTGAAGGCAAACTAATGTGCCACACTTGTCTCCTAGCAAAAAAGATCCAACTGAATCTTGCACCTAAGGGCCTCCAACCCCTCTTCTAACCTACCCCCCACAGGAGCACCCCTAGGCATCTGTGGAACACCCCTCTCCTCGTCCCCCACTGCAGGACTGCCATAGGGCAAAGGTCTTTCTGGTATCGTGCTCCACTCTGGCTAACTAAACTTCCCTCCACCATCTCCCTGGCCCCTAGCCTTGGCCTATTTAAAAATGGTATCAAGAGTTTTCTCCTTGACTTGGAGATATGTGGCTGTAACAACCAGTCCTCACTAATATGGTTGGTGTCTGAAAGCTAGCTTTTCCCTGAGCTCCAAACCAAGGCCAACAAAACTAACGGTGCCGATAAACCCATACTTCCATATTGGAGATGGCCTCAGAATTGGTAACCAGTCAATCTCCCTGCAATGACCCAGGGTCCATAAACAACCCTAGAGAACCTAACCAAGCAATGTAATGTGAGCCATGTAAATTAACCTGTACAGAGTAACCGTGTATAATTTGTCTTAATGTAATGTTTTGCCTAGTAAGCAATGTACAATTTGTTTTTAAGCTATGTATGTTTGTACTGACGTGGAGCCTTTGCAAAGGAGTCATCGACTCAAAGGATTGTAATTCCAAAATTTAAATAAATAAAAAATGACTCCTATTATGTTCACTTGGAGAGAAAAAAATGAGGTTGTTTGGAAAACCATATTTTACAAAATCTAAAGAATTCAGATTAGTGACTACCCTCTTGCAAAATAACTTTTTGCCCTGAACAGCTTTCACTCTGGTTGTTTTTGTGCATATTGAATATTTTTTTTTATTTGTTTGATCTTTTTTATCCCCTCCAACACTCCGGCATCCCCCTCTCCTTCAGACTTCCTAGTATCCTACTTACCCCAGCAATCCTCTTCTGAAGCTCTCCTCTCTACTGCACATTTGCAACTGACCCCCAGGTTATCCCAGCTTATCTCATGGCTGGGCAGGTCCTCTTCCTCTGAGGATGAAAGCACCGGGGCAGGGAAAACCAGCACACTATTTTCTTTACAGACCTGGGGTGCTGCTGTGGAGGAAAAGGCTCCCAGAGGTTCTCATCCGGCAGGCACTGAAGCTGTTTTCTGATTTTTCTTGTCCCTCCTGTGTTGCTGCTTGTAGAGCCCCCAGTCTCCACCAGGGGTTGCTACAGAGCGAGGCTACTCCCCAACCCACCCCAGAAGAGGAGAGTAGTTCTCTGGATGCTCAATCGCCTCCTTCCCCTGCCAAGCCCTGGTGCCCCAAGTCCGTTCCTGAACCTGGGTCACCGGCGTGGTTCGAAGTGTGGCATCCAGCACCTCAACCCTCTGCACCACCTGGCCTGCATGCAAACTGAATATTTTTAATGATATTTAGAATTGTTTTGAAGATGTGCACATTTGCTGTCAGAGAAAATCAGGTTGGGGTTATGTGTCTATCATTCTAAAAAGAAAGAAGGGAGTATTTTAACTGCCATAGGAATTTACAGTGTTATGGAAGGATACACTGAAAACTACTAAAACAATGTGTTCCACAGAAATCCTTTTTCAAGCTAAAGTGATATGGCTGTAGGCTCCGCCCACAGCCATGACAAGCACAAATGCAGCTTTAATCAATATGTAATTACTCCATGAAAATTGGAAACATTAAATGTAGCTGTTTTAGAATGGCAATGCACAAAGTATAGTTTGGCAAAGACAGGTGGGAGTCAGCCAGATTGATCAATGCACATTAGGAATGGATGTAAGCTAGCTAAACACCTTTGCACGAAAGGAAATTTGTGAAATGCACAGCAACTCAAGTTAGCAGCAGCCTGGCAGTAAAATACACAGGAACTCAGCAGCAACAACAGCCTGGTAGTTTACAGCTGCAACCTGATAGTGAAATGCTCAGGAACTTGCTTAGCAACAGCCTGAGAGTGTGATACATAGAAACTCAGAAGCATGCTGACAATGAAATGCTCAGTAGCTGTTTGCAGCAGCAGCCTGGCAGTGAAACAATCAGGAATTCAGTTTGCAGCAACAGCAGCCTGGCAATGAAATGATGTGCAGGAGCTCGATCTGCAGCAGCAACCTGACAGTGAGAAGTGCCAGGACTCAGTCTGCAGCAGCCTGGCAGTGAGAAGTGCAGAGACTCAGTCTCCAGCAGCCTGGCATTGAAATATGCAGGAACTCAGTTGCAGCAGCAGCCTGACAGAGAAATGGGCTCAAACTCAGTTAGCAGCAGCAGCAGCCTGACAGTGAAATGGGCAGGAACTGAATGTTTAGTGGCAGCCTGGTTTCAATAACTGTAGGGAGGTAAATGAAAATGGCCAGCAGCGGACTCTCCATCATGGTCTGCTGCACACCTAAGTGCAGCCCACACACCCCCACAGCAACAATAGAATCAAGGTTCCAACTCAGTGTTAATCAGCTGGCCAGGACACAGAGGCACTTGTCTGGACCACCCACGTGTCCATTACAAAACACTAACTCAACCGCCTCCAGTTACCCAATGTGGCCTGCAGGTTTTGTTGCTGGTCAGGATCGGAAAAGGCTGTCCAAACAGTAAGTGTAGCAAGCAAGCAGTCCAGCAGCCCACGCACACCTCAAAAATCTGCCCTCTGTGTTCCAAAAAGTTCCCATCAGAGCATGATTGACCTCAGAAATCTAAATGCTCATTGACGGCTGGCCATCAGAAATGGATGTGTGGTTCTGGGATGCAAGCACAAGATAGGCGACTCCCTCACATCACTGGTCTCTAAATTCAGGTTCGGATTAGCTATATCATGATACTGTAAATTAAAAATAAGGAGTTCTAACCGTGACACTGAGGGAATTGGGCATCCCCTGATTCACTTTTATGCTTTGGGAGGGCTGCTGAGAGGGAGGATTGGGTGGGGTGGATATCAATAATTAACAAAAAAAAACCTGCAAACACAGCAGTCACGACATACTCTGCAGTATCTAAGATGGCCACCCACCTATACTGCACATGCACGTGAAGTCGTACATAAGCAATGCGGTTTGGTGGCCATTTTAAATATGGCGGACTATGCAATGCTTTGCCATGACCACCGGCAGTGAAATAGTGTGGTGCTGCATCAGTAGGGACATGGACAGACTGCTTTACAAATGTGGAGGCAACTGTGATGCAATCTGACATGTTATTGGCTGATTGCAACTAGTGCACAATGTGATGGCCAGGTTGTTGACTGATTGCCAAGATCTTGCCATGTCACACCAGTGTGCTGCTGTCTGCACTGGCTTCCTGTAAATAGGCAGATCATCTTCAAGATTAGTCTTCTGACCTATTAGGCCCTAAACGGACAGGAACCAGCTACCTGCAAGATCCTTTGCACCCTTACTGCCCCTTCCGCTCACCCCGCTCCACTGATGAGGGATTGCTAGAGGCCCCCAGGGTCTGTTTAAAAACATCTGGGGAACTCATGTTTGCAGCCCCTACCCTATAGAACTCTCTACCTCATCAGATTAAGGAGTGCCTCACCACCAATAGCTTTAAAGCTAAGTTAACAACACACCTTTTCAACCAGATATTCCCTGAGGAATTCTAAGTTTCAGTGAATTGTATTCAGATTTTTGTTTTATTTACATTTTAGCATTTTCTTCCAGATCCTGGGACCCTGGCAGACATGGCCTTGCATGCGTGCGGAGGCACACACCTATGCTGAGCACTGGCTCAGCCCTTTCTGACTCACCCCATGGCTGTCGCCTGGCTCTCTGCTGCCCAAACTGCTACCCATCCTCCACCAGGTGGCAGGCAAGGGCCAGGGAAACCACTCATCCCTCCCTGGGAGAGGAGAGGAGAGAAACATTGCAGTAGCTCAATCCCACTCCTTGCCCCCCCACTGACCCCCGACAACCCGTGCTCTTTCCTTATTCCAGGTCACTAGCATAGCACAAGGTGTGGCATCCAGTGCCTTAACCCTCCAGTGCCACTGGGCTGTCCTCATATTCAGATTTAATATTTAATAATTTAGGTCTACTGTATTGTGATTTTATCTATTTATGTCTGTGTTATGTATTTTATTCTGTAAAGCACTTTGATCTTTTGGAACTGTGCTAAATAAATACATTTTTGATTGACTGATTGATTGTTTGGAAGGAATGAGGAGTTGTTTTTCTGACTGATCATAAAAGGACTGCAGGGCTACATCCACTGCAGCCCTAAAAACTGATTCAGTATGTCTGCCTTTTCTTTATCCTTTTCCTCCCATCCCTCCCCTTTCTTCAATCTGTCTAGTCCCTCTTTTATTTTGCATTTCTCACATATGTAGCAACAGAACATTTTATGCTTCTGGGGGTGAGGGTGGTGTGATGGGTGCTGAGGGGGAGGGTCAGGTAGGGGGATAGCAATAATTAAAAAAACCAAAACCTGCAGACACGGCAGTCACGGCACACTCTACTGTATCTAATATGGCCACCCACCTATACCGTGCATGTGCATGAAGTCACATGATGCAGCTTGGCAGCCATCTTAGATACAGCAGAGTGTGCCATATCCCTCCGTGACCACCGGCAGAGAAATAGTGCGTTGCTGCAGTCAGTAGGGG
Organism: Neoceratodus forsteri; assembly: GCA_016271365.2. Lineage (NCBI taxonomy): Eukaryota > Metazoa > Chordata > Ceratodontiformes > Ceratodontidae > Neoceratodus > Neoceratodus forsteri. The sequence goes on along the minus strand of CM028137.1, from coordinate 542,394,856 downwards.
TAACATGGATAGACTGCTTCACAGACGCAGAGGCAACTGTGACACAATCCTTCTTGTTGTTCGTTCAGAAGGAATGCAGAGTCCCTTTTCTGAGTGATTGTAAAAGGATTGCAGGGATACATCTACTGCAGCCCTAAAAACTGATTCAGTATGTCAGCCTTTTCTTTATCCTTTTCTTCATCCTTTTCCTCCCATTCCTCCTCCTTCTTCAGTTGGTATTTTCCCTCTTTTGTTTTGCATTTCACACATATGTAGCAAAAGAACATTTTATCTCCCTTCTTCATCAACACAACTATTCTCAGCTTCACTTTGCCCTTCTCACAAACTTGCTGCACTCCTTCATCTTGCTTATACTCTTAACCCTATCTTCTTCACCCTGACTGTTTTGGTACTTGTAGGCCTTCTTCTTTACCTTCACAGCTTTTCCTACCACCTGTGTGAACCACAGTGGCTTGCTGCCCCTCTTGTTTTCCCCACTTCCCTGACACAATGATTTGTAACATCCAATATAATCTTCATTTTCACATCCCATTTCTTTTCTACCCACCAGCCTTCAACACTTTTGCCATCTCCTGCAATACTTCCCACATCCTGCCAAAGTCCAGCTTCATAAAGTCCAGAACTCTTATCCGTGACTTCTTTCTCACCACTTCTAGTATGACAATAGACCACACTGATTGATGGTAAATAGTTCCCAATGAATCCTGTACTGCGACCTTCCCAATATTATCTCTGTTCATAATGAAAGTCAAGGATGGCACCCTTCCTTGTAGGACCCTTGACCCACTGCCTCTGAAATGCCTCCTGGAACACCTCTCCCAGAAGCTGATTCCTGCCACTTGCTGCTACTGGGATCCACCCAGTTGTCATCTGGCATGTTGAAGCTGCCCATTAGTTGCCCCTCCCCTTTCTTTTCTGTTCTTTTGATGTCATCCACTGTTTCAATGTCTGCTCTTTTTGTAATTGTGATCTGTAGATCTGGGGATGGGATATCTACAAAGCAAGGCACGATGGGGATAGAAGCGGCAGTGAGTGGGATCAGGAGAGCAACAGAAATGGAGCAAGATGGAGGGAGAGGTACCCCAGGGGTGTCACATCAGGATAAGGATAAAAAGGCCAGTAAGGTGGAGGGGATGGCTGATGCTATCTCTGCCAAAAGGGTGTGGTTAGCCCTCAAGACCCTAAAGAAAGACAAATCTCCTGGGCCGGATGGCATTCATCCGAAAGTACTATGAGAATTGGCGGACATACTGGCTGCATCCCTGGCGGAGCTCTTCAACAGGTCACTTGAGACAGGGAGGGTACCTAGGGATTGGTGAGAGGCACATGTGGTGCCAATCCATAAAGGAGGGGTCAAGGTAAGTACCAGGTAACTATAGACCCATCAGTTTGACCTCGGTGGTGGGAAAATTAATGGAGAGTATACTAAAGGAATGATTGGGGGTATACTTGGAGGAGGTGGGAGGTCTGGATAGTCAGCAACATGGGTTTGTGCCAGGTAGATCATGTCAAACCAATCTTGTGGAGTTCTACAAATGGGTAACATCAGAACTGGACAGGGGAAAACCTGTGGATGTATTATTCTTGGACTTCAGCAAGGCGTTTAACTCTGTCCCCCACAATGGTCTGGTGGAGAAACTGATGGGGTTGGGAGTAGGCCCTTTGATGGTCAGATGGATTGAAAACTGGCTAGCTGGATGCACCCAGAGAGTAGTAGTCTGTGGGGAGCTCTTGAACCCTGGAGAGGTTGGTAGTGGGGTACCGCAGGGCTTGGTCCTGGGTCTGATCCTATTTAATGCATATATATCAGACATCAGGGAGGATATAGGGTGTGAAATGAGTCTCTTAGCTGATGACTCCAAGATGGGAGCAGTAGTTGAGGGAGAAGATTGGAGGTTGGCCCTGCAAGGGGACCTGGACACCCTGGAAAGCTGGGCTCACACATGGAAATTAAATTTCAATATCACCAAGTGCAAGGTGTTACATCTTGGGCGGGGAAACCCTAAACACAGGTACACCCTGGGAGGAGAGCTGGAGGCCTCAATAGGGGAAAAGACCTAGGGGTCATGGTGGATGCATGTATGAATAACTCTGAACAGTGCAGGAGAGCACAGCAAGGCAAACAGGATGTTGGGATGCATCATAAGGGGGATCACCTCTAGGAGCAAGGAAGTGATTCTGCCACTGTACAATGGACTGGTTAAACCACACCTTGAGTACTGTGTACAGTACTGGAGACCACACTTGAAGATGGACATACAGCTCCTGGAGAAGGTACAGAGGAGGGCAACTAAGATGATATGAGGGCTAGGGGATTTGACGTATGAGGTCAGACTTGAGGAGCTCTACCTGTTTTCATTGGAGGAGAGAAGAGATGGGGAGACATGATTGAGGTCTTCAAGTACCTCAAGGGAATAAATAGGGTAAACATGGAGGGATCTTTGGACTAAATCAGGAGGTATCAACAGAGGCATGGTTTGAAGCTGGAAGGTGGAAGGGTGAGGGAAAAGAGGTTTTTCACTGAGAGGGTGGTGGACCCTTGGAATGCACTGCCTGGCGAGCTGGTTCAGAGATCCACAGTGGAAGGCTTCAAGAGAGGGTGGGACAGACACAGAAAGTGGATGTATCAGATGATGGCCTGTCCCAGGGGGGTGGGGATGGATGATAGGGGGTTTCTGGAACACAAGGGGGTGGCCTCGGCACCCAACTAGGGATCTGAGGTTCAAGCAGACTCAATAGACCATAAGGCCTAATCTGCTGGCAAATAGTATGTTAGTATAGCACTCCTATCCAGATAGTCCATACTGTACCTCATTTGTAACTACCTCCACTACTATTATCTATATGCACTTGTCCTCCCTATTGTCTCTGATCTCATTGGTTACATAACCTCCCTTACATATAGTGCTACCACTCCCCTTTTTTCTATTTGGTATCCCTTCTAAATAATGTAAACCCTGGGATGGCCAGATTCCAGTAATGGTACTGCAAGGCCCATTTCTCTGTGATAGCTACCACATCCAAGTAAGCTTTGTTTACCACTGCCTGCATATAACTGGTTTTGTTCCCCAGGCTTCTGGCATTAGCAGACATAGCTATCACTGCCTTTCTTCCTTCCTTCTGCAAACTTACTGTGCCCCACCAATGTTTAACTAAAAATGTCCAACCAGTTTTACTAAAAGGCCAGAAAAGATGAAGCACTGACAGAACTGGAACCACTATTGAAAATCAGCTTTTACAGTTGACTTCCAGATTCAGCCCAGGTCTCTTTTTAAGGCGGGCAGTATAGCCTAGAGCTTAGAGTAATGAGCAGTGAATGAGCCTGGTTCAGCAGACTTGAGTTTGATTCCCCCAACCTCCACTTGCATACTGTGTGACTTTGAGCAAGTCACTTAACCAGTCTAAAGCTCCTGGGTCACGCTTGAAAACAGGCAGTTGTGCCTAGTGGACCATATCCAGTTAACAAAGAATAAAAAAGGGGGGGTTAGTGGGCTAGGGTTGGTAAAATTGGATAATGCTGAAAGAGAATGAGGGAGATAAAAAGAGAGAAATACTTCATGTAAAGCCAATGATGAATGTTCAGTATGTTTCTTATCATTTTTTAAAAGTAAAACACATGAAACATATCTGAAACACAATACAACTTCAAAGAAGTCTCTATTTATGTTTAAGCCCCAGCTTTAATGGCACATTTAGTTTCTGATTTACAGTCTTCAGAGGGTGACTGAAATACATGAACACAAGCAGACAGTACAGTACACCACCCCCAGCATGATTTCATTTACTTACACAGGGTTATGTAGACCAAAACTGAAACATGTAAACAAATATAGAACTAACAAACGTTGAGTCTGCTGCATGTGGATTTAGTCCAGGTTTAAAAAGGGTATGGAAACCTGCGCTTAGCAAAACAGTTTCAACATTTTCCTTTTTGCCAAAATTGGGCCACCTAGGAGATTAGAAAAAAGTTTCTTTTACAAAACATAATTACAGTTCAATTTGAAACTGTAATTGAGTCCAAATTAAATTGGTTCAATGTTTTGTTCCCCTCTGGGATTCTACCACTATTAGTCACAAGCTGTCTAATCATTTAGTAGTTAATCTTTTCCAATTATTTGCCCCAGGTACAAATGAGATGGTGACAGCATGGTTCTCTAATACTTTTGAGGTCAACTCAGATTGTTCATGCAGATATTTATTTGAATTCTCCAATTTTTCTGTCATGAGAAACATTAAAAAGTTAAAGGACTGTCATCTCTCTGAAAACATAAAATCAGAACAACTACAGCCAGGGACATTCAAGTGTGATAGAATTCCACTTTCTAAAAGAGGCTCAAGCAACCATTTATTAGAGGGTCTCATCACTAAGAAAACATTTTTCCATGAATTTAATAATGTGTTTCAAGGGTGTAAGTTAGAGCCCAAAATAACCATTCTTCACCTGAAATAATGGATCCACCTACAGACGGCATTTATAGTAAAGTAAGACCTGCTGTCTCCTTAGCCCAACACACAGTAATTTTTTTAACATAATCTGAGATATTAAATTGAACATTTTATATTTGTCTAGAGCAAGTGTTCCCTTTTTGCAAAAACTGCTATCCTCTTAAAAAAATAAGGGTCATCCAATGGACGAACTCAAGCTCTTTACCAAGGGTGCTGAGACATCTGGTAATAGCTCTGGCAGCTTCACAGATTTTTAGTTTAGTTTAGTTTATTTAACACATTGCAGCCAACACCCATAGAATGGGGCAGCTGAAGTTGTATACAATAAACTATCACAGAAAAATATACAAATGTACAACATTTTTTAAATAATCCTTAAAAGGAAAACAATAAAAAAGAAATGTATACTACACAACATATACACAAATAATAATATGAACACTTATTTAAAAATCTCATGAAAAGATGTCTGCTATTTGGTTGTTCTGAACACTGGTTTTCTCCATCTAGCCTGGTTTCTTAATACATAAACTGCAAACTCTCTAGGAGTCAAGTCAAGTCAACTTTATTTTTATAGTGCCTTTCCAAACCAAGGCGCTGTACATAAAAGCAAATACAGCAAGTATAAATAGGATTAAAACAGGAACAGTAAAACAAGTTATCCATATATTGGGAAGGCTAAATTAAATAAATAGGTTTTTAACTCTTAACTGATGAGGTAGAGAATTCCACAGGGTTGGAGCCGAGAAAGAAAAAACTTGAGAACCAGATGTCTTCAGTTGTACCCTGGGAATATCCAGCAATCCCTCATTGGCAGATCAGAGAGGATGGAGGGGGCAGTAGAGTATAAGAAGATCTTGCAGGTAGCTGGGTCCCTGATCATGTAGGGCTTTAAAGGTTAGCAAGCCAACCTTAAAGGTGATCTGCCACTGAACAGGCAGCCAGTGCAGCTCGCAGGTGCAAAGGTGTAATATGACTGGTCCTAGAGGTCCAAGTCAGAAGCCTGACTGCTGCATTCTGCACCAGCTTCAAGCAGTGGATATCAATCCCTGGTAGCCCTAGGTAGAAGGAATTGCAGTAATCAAGACGGGTAGTGACAAAGGCATGGACCAATGTTGGAAGATCATCCGGAGGAACCAGGTGTTTCACCCGGGCGATATTCCTGAGATGTTAAAAGAGGATCAGATGCTAGCTGACACCTGAGGTTTTAGACTCAGACCATCATCAAAAATAATGCCCAGGTTACGCACCCGGTCTCAGGTAGTGAGCTGTATACCAACAAGTGACAAGCCTGATGGTTGTCCAACCCCCAAACCAACCCCCAGACAACTGGGTCCAACTACCAACACTTCAGTCTTGTCTGGATTCAGTCTCAGACAGATGTAGCTCATCCAAGTTCTGAATTCAGTAAGGCAATAATTTAGCATGGAGAGTGTATCATTCTGTCCGGGCAGAAAGGACATATATGGCTGAGTGCTATCTGCATAGCAGTGAAAACTCAAACTGTATCACCTGATGATATCTCCCAGTGGCAGCATGTACACTGCAAACAAAATGGGAGCCAGAACTGAGCCCTGCGGCACCCCACAGAGCAGGGAGTGAGCACCAGAGGAGTAAATTCCAGTGGCAACTCTCTGAGACCTGCCCGGGAGGAAAGAATGGAACCATTTAAGGACTATACCAGACAGCCCACAAAAGAGCCTCAGCTGCTCCAGCAGCACACCATGGTCTACAGTGTCGAATGCAGCAGAGAGATCAAGAAGGTCCAGAATGATACGTGCCTTTTGATCTCTAGCCATTAGGAGGTCATTCAATATCCGGACAAGAGCAGTATCCATGCAATGCTTCTTCCTGAAACCAGACTGGAGAGAATCATAGACATTGTGAGTTGTAACATGATCATCCAATTGCAACACAACCACCTTTTCAATAACCTTATCAACAAATGGCAGTTTAGAGATAGGCTGGTAGTTAGCTAGACAGTCAGGATCCAAGGAGGATTTCTTAAGGAGCGGTCGAATGACTGCCTCCTAGAGGGGGTCAGGAAAGACCCCACTCTCCAAGGACTTCCAGAAAATTTCAGCAAGGATCAGGCAGATAACTTCTACACATCCCACTAAGAGGGGTGTAGGGCCCGGATTCAAACTACAACTGAAGGGAGCAATGTTTGGAAGATCATCACAATGTCCATGAATTCCGGCAGGCAGAAATGTGACCAGACAGACCGAATGCATGCCACTTCCTGTCGATCACTGCAGTCCCTCATAGGAGAGGCCAGACCAATGCCAGACCTGATGATGACAACCTTATCTGTGAAGAATTGAGTAAACTCCTCACATCTTAACTGAGAAAAGGCTTCTCTGGGCTGGAGACAGATTGGATTGCACAATCTGTCAACAGTCCAGAAAAGCGGAGCCAGTCGATTTCGCACAGCAGAAATCTCCCTGGACAGGAATTATGCCTTCTTATGAGTGATTTCCGATTGATAGATTTCATACTGTGCCATAAACCTAAGCCTGTCAGCATCATGGCTGGACTTCTGCCAGGCTGTCTCCATTCTTTGGCCAACTAGCCTCAACTCCTTCAAGGAGCCATCAAACCAAAGGCTCCTTGGGAGAAGGGTGACAGGTCGAACACGAACAGGAGCAATCTTATCCAGAGTATCTCCCACATCCTTTTTATAGGCTAGTACGAGATCATCTGGACTCATGTATTCACCTGACAAGCCCGATAGGTCCAGTACCACCAATAGGTCACTAGGGTTAACCTCCCTGAAAGGATGGTACTGAACTATCTCCGTAGGGGCAGACCAATTGGGTAGGCCCTGAAACTGAACCTTATGATGTGTTGGTCAGACCAGCAGACTAGTTCCACCCCCAGATCAGCTATCTCCATATGCAAAGGAAAGATCAGATCCAATGAATGACCCCCCTACATGGGTTGAGCAAGTAACTACCTGTGTAAGGCCCAGTGTCGTCATCAGGTGGAGGAGATTTTGACCAAAATGCGAGAGTTCATCTTCAACCCAGGCATTGAAGTCCTCAAGAACTATCCATCTGGGGGACCTCAACACCATGTCGATGATGAAGTCTGCTATCTCCTGCAGGAATTCTCCTCCATCTCCTGGTGGATGATAGATGAGGAGAATCCTGCAGCCTACACCATCTCCCAGGATATATTTGAAGGATCTTGTACTTCCCAATTGCACATCCACAAGGCCCAGCTCAGTCTTAAACATAATGGCCACACCCCCACCCCTATGATCCAACCTTGGTTGGTGTATCACTAAGATCCTGGACAGATTTCCTGAAGCCAATACAAGGCTTGAATTTTCATCTAGCTAGGTCTTGGTAATGCAAGCCAGATCAGTTATTACAACAAGATCATCTATAATAGCTGCCTTGTTTTTAATAGATCTGGTATTGCATAACATTGCAAAGGTAGGATGAGTTGTCAGGGAAGACGTTGGCACCTGCCCGCTAACTTCAGAGCCCTTGAGTATGGGGACAAGACAAGGAAAACCTCTATCCTGACACCATTTCACCCCAGGGCATCTCCTGGTCCCTATAACTCCAATCCATACTCCCCTTTCCTGTCCCCCAGCAGGCCAAGCTCTCCCCCTTCTTTTACGCCCTTTAAGTATACCCAAAGCACAACACCTAAAATAGGTGTCAGATGATAGTGGAGGACATTCCAAAGGTTGTAATTCCCTGAGCCTGGTGGGGAGGAATAGTGCCTGACCATCGCTAAACCTCCCCAATACATTACAATAAAGCAAAGTAATAAAGAAAACCAAATAAGATAAAACCAAGACCCACCCCAAAAATAAACTAACTCAATAAAAACAAAAAGCAATCCCAACCCACCCCTAATTTAAAACCCCAAGAACCAACAATTCAAAAAAGGATTAAGACAGGCACAGCTCTAAGTTAAATTACTTATTAATGTCCAATAAGATGTATTATAAATATCTTTTTCCAAGTCCTTTAGAGTTTGACAAGGGTAGCTCTCACTCAATCCTTGCAAGAATGTCCAAAGAAGTCCAAAGAAGGAGGTAACAGTGTATCCTCAGCCACTTGCTTTTTCCAGCCAAAATCATTTTGAATTTTTAAACTTTTAACAGTTTAACACTCTTTACCACCTTCACCGTAGTACCCCAAACATAAGAGGAGGTAACTGCTTTATTAGTTTTCCCAAATCTAGTTTCTTATGTTTTGTCTGGATTTATCTGCATCTTATTACACTGTGTCAAAGCTTCAGTTTTTTTTAAATACTCCTGTATAGTATTTTGTTTTAATTCCTCAAATCTATCAATAACCAACACGTCATCCACATATTTAATACAGGGCCCTTTTGTATGTAAATCATTAATCATAATAAGAAAAAGAATAGGTCCCATTTTAGTGCCCTGTAGAACTCTTCCTGTACAAATAATCACATTATGACTTCCACCCCTCTTTCTCAATCCACTGTGACCTTCCTTCAAGAAAGTCCTAGATCCATCTAATTATACAGGCAGGAACAGCCAAAGCTTGCAATTTGTCCACTAAAATGTCATGTGCTTCAAATCAAAAGCTTGACCTATTCAGTACCTCCCTTGACACAGCCTTGGTGCCACAAGAGTGGAGAACTGCAGGTGTAGTACCTTTGCATAACAGTCAGACTAAGGATGAATCAGGAACAACAGGCCAGACAGCCTGACATGGATCCTTGACAAGCTGAAGGAAACCGTTCTTAAGGAAAGGTTGGTTGAGTTTCTAGAGGCAAATGGGCTCCAAGATGACAGACAGCACGGGGTCTGTAGCAGGAAGGTCATGGTAAACACACTTTATCAGTTTCTTCAGCTGGGTCACAGAGGCAGTGAAAAGGACCAGGAAGTAGACTTACTGCACTTGGGATTTTAGCCAGTCACAAAAAGGACAGCTGAAGGAGGTACAGAGAAGGGCCCTATAAATAACTCAGGGCAGCAGGGGCTCTCATATGATCAGATGTGGGAGAACCTAAATATGTACTAGCTGGAGAACAGAAGTTGGGATGAATTTGCATGGTCAAGGGCCCTATGCGTAACAAGAACATTGGGCCCCATGTACCCATGGTGTTGCACCCACCCCCACCACACACACAGACACACACACACACACGTGTGTTGCACCCCTCCCCCCAGTGTCATGCAAAGCACAGTATTGAATCAGATTCTGGAATTTTTCACATCACATTTTTATCTTGATTACCCTCCCCTTTGGTTCCATAGATACACTCACAGCCACATCAAAACACACAATATAGTGTACTATCTGTGGTGTGTTCCTTTCCTCTGAGGACTGCACAGTGCCTACTGTATATCTTTTGGTACACTTAATTTGATGCACTGCTGCTCAGTCCTGTAGGACACCAAGCATCTTCCCCATATCATCACAGTTTCACAGAGGCTGAGTGGGGACAAGTTAGCAAGTCATATGCTGCAAATACATTCTGAACCAAATACCTTTCAGTTTCAAAGCACTGCATGTCATCTCTCAACATCCAAATCTACATTTTCTATCCAATCATCAGTGAAACTCACACTATTTCAAAAATATAATGCAAACCACTACCCAACATTAATTAAATCTGACTCTCATCTTTCTTGGTGCTGCTTTAGACAGCATAAATAAAGTGAGTCCCCACATCACCACATGGTGGCTTGATGTCTATATTCTATGTGACACAGAAGCAGATAAAGGTAACTTAGAGATAACTGATTGACAGAGATGATCTGGGACCTCAAGAAGCTTCTTACAGTGAGAAACTGCCTACCACATCCACCCTGCTGTCTTCTGGCTCACTGCTTTTGATCTTTATCTCATTATGCTTAGCTCGGCTCCTGCCATGCCATGGCACCTGGCTCATAATATACTTGCTCCCTGTGTCTGATGATTTTGCAGACCAAAGTCGAGACTCATTTGTCTCTCACAAAAGACAACAAAAAAACAATCATTATTGATCACTGACACTGACTTGCTATGCAGCCCACCCACCCATTACTTATATCCTATCCACCTCAGTCCTCACTGAATGCCCAAATCCGTAGTCACATACTATCACAACTGTCATGGCAGAGCTGGCTGCTGACTTTGGTGTCAGTCTTGTGGAGACTCTCCGAATGGTTGGGAAATTTTAGAGACTGCTCTTGCTCAGCTCCTTTCAGCCAATAAAATGGCACAACTGAGACAAACTTGGCAAGAGCTATGAAAGGGAATATATGCACACAGCCCTGCCTGTCTAAGCTGGATATGTGCAGGCTCCAAAGCAAGCAGCTATATCACACTGCACAAAAAGAGCACACATAATATATAGAGCAATTAATTTTGTTAGGCTCAGACAGCTCATGAAAATCATAGGCCCTATGTACATGTGTAGTTTGCATTAAAGTAAATCTGGTCCTGGGCAGAAGGGAATGAAGGGACATGCTAGAGACCTTAAGAAACCTTAAGGGTATTAAAAAGTAAACGTTTGTGAACTGTTCAGAAGCAGTGAAAAGAAAATCACAAGGGGTACACAGTTATAAGGTGACTGGAGGTGGGTTCTGTAAGGGGGACAGGAGACATATCATCACAGACAAAGTTGTGGAGTGGTGGAAAAAGTTACCAGAAGAGGTGAAAAGCAAGAAAACCATTGCTAGCTTCAAGAGCAGGTAGGACAAAGTAGAGAGGCGGGCAAGTGTGTCTGGTGAGGGGGTTGAGAGACATGTACAGTAAAGAAGGATACATGGGATTCACATGAGGCAGACTTGATATACCAAAATGCCTTCTTTTGCTGGTATACTTCTTTTGTTCTTATCATCCTTCTTTGCTGGCAACTCAGATTTGGGAGTATGGAAACAAGGGATGTTTAAGAAATTGTCATACACTGTCCAGGTTTAAATGGTCAATGGAAACTTACATATGTCCAAGCTTCTTGACTCCTTTTTAGAGCCACACAACTTAGTGCACACTTGGAAACTGCCCCCAAAGAATAAACAATATTCTTATTATGCTATGAAGACTGAAAGCTTCTCCTGGATTGAATTTATGTTTTCTTCCATTACTCAGACGCGTAACTCCATTATCATTCCCAACCATGCCATGATCTCTGTTTATATAATAATTGAGTTATCCTCCACCCCTTATTCAAGATATCAGGGTTTTAGCAGCAAAATGCTAAAGGCTCAATCTTTCATTAAAAAACTAAAACTGTCATAAAAAAAACTTATTTTTACAATTTTTATTGTAGTGTACCTACTGTAAAACAGTGAGATGGCTTAAAGGTGGTCCTATATGGACATAGAATGTCTTCTCAATCTTGGTTAAAGAAAAGTAAAAAGGCAGAAGCTGGTGACTGACAAAACATCAAAGGAACTAGATCACTTGGTGGTTGAGGATCACTCAAAATATTTCCACAAGTAGCAGGAAACTAAATAGAAAAAGCAGGAAATGGTGAATGATGAAACTGAAAGAAATATGAAAATTACTGCAACTTGTTTTTGGTTGTCCCTTTTTATTTGTATGTGTATTTTGTTTAGAAACTGGGTCTGAAACAAATACTGCTACCTGATTGACTCAGACAGCCAACCACACAGTCTGGTATTAGGCAACAGAGACTAAAAAATAATTAGTCCCAGTCTCTATCTGCCGTTTCACCGGATTACTGTGCCCCACAGCATTTTAACAATTCTTATGACTCGTGTTTTGTTTCTTGCTTAATGAGCCACTGATCCCTCCCCCAACTGACAGCTGGTCTCCTCCTGCTGCCCACACACAGGTTTGATTCATAAAACTTAAAAATCCAGGCAAACATCCACACAATATGTTGTGCTGGTTTATATGTGCATTTAGAAAGTAATACAGTTTATTTTATTAAAGGAATGCTACAGGGAACATGTGATACCTTTGCCAACAACCCACCCCACCCCCGCCCCACTTCCATGTGCCTCTTGCCCATGAAGAAAGCAAACTAACTGTTCACACAGATATAGGCTATTTGTAGCTGTTTCTGAATGGCAGGATGCTAGTCACCTGTTTGCTTTCTGTGCTGCACAACCCTGACAGTGCAGCAGCTCACAACACCATCATCCCTTCTCACCTGAACCCACAATCAGTAAGCAGTAACCTCGGATGGCTATCTCCTCGTATTATTCTAATGGCAGTATTTCTGTTTTGATGGTCAGGCACCCCCAAGCCAAAAACAAATTATAAGTCCAATTGAACCATGAGTCAGCTACACATGGCCAGCTCAGTACCTCTCACCTCAGCCCACTCTATCCCGGGGGGGGGATGTTTACCTTAGTACTGAGGAGGTTCCTGGTAGAAGCAAATAAAAGTGACTCTGGAGAGAAGAAAACCAATGTTAGAAACAAGTTCTGCTAAACAACAACACCCTCTACTGGCAAGTATACCAGTAGAGGGACTACTTTACAAGAAAATTATTTGTATTCTTTTTTTTAACATTTATTTGATTTGTTTTTAATCTTTTATTCAGTTTTATTAAACATGTTGCTTTAACCCATTTTCAAAGTGCAATAATACCCTCCAGGGTGGGCTATATTGTGCTATTCTGGATCTTCCATGGGCTAAAATGCGCTCTGCCTGTGATATCAGGCCTCATTACACCCCTAGGCAGTCTGGTATAGTGCAATTCAGCCCAGTCTGTTAGGTATTACTGTTTACATAATATTTGTAAAAATATGGAAAAGCTGCAAAATTTCTCTGTGTCATCAAGGCAAAGATCAGGAAGCATAGGAAAACCAGGAGCAGTTATAAAATTTGCAAGCAGCTTTTTTGTATTATCAATAACAGTAAAATAAAAAAAATAAAATTGTTCAGGATAGCTATTTACAAAGGCAGGCAAAATACAGGAAAGGTAAGTACTGGTCCCAATCTTTCCCATCCCATATCATAAACCTTTTTAACATGCTTTTTAAGGTTTGGTTAAAATGCTTAACAGGATCTTCTGTCTGAGGGTGATGGGGGAGGTTCTTATGGCAGTGATAACTAGTAGTCGGTACAGCTTCTTCAGCAGTGCAGCACCAAAATTACTACCCTGATCAGTAATTATCATTTTAGGTATGCGTGTCCCTCTGAAAATGTTGGCAAGCTCTTCTGCCACTTTTGGTACTATGACCATATGCATTGGAATTGCCTCTGAGTATCGAGTAACCTAATCACGTGCTACCAAAATGAATCGATTAGCCTTTTTACGTTTGTCTAAGGGGCCAACCACATCCTTTGTAATCCTCTCAAAAGGCACATCTATCATTTATTTATTTATTTATTTATGACTTTGATCATTGGGTAGGTGCACTGGTCCAGTGGATCATTTACAGGCACGACCCAGGCCAGAAGGCATGAGTAGAAGCATTACAGTAGCAAAGCTATTTACAAGGTTAAAGTTACATATAATACATACAGGATAGCATATAGTTGTATAAAAGGCAGCTATTAAACTCTCCATTCAGTGGAATAAAAGCAACATATTATTAACATTTCAAGACATTGCAGGAATACATATATATAGGGTTACCATGTTATTGGTAGATTGAAAATGGGGGAGACCCCGTTTCATATGAAGATCCACAACTAGACCAAACATACCCAAACCAGAGCTAGAAAGGTGGGAGAAAAGCAGGATAGGGGACAGAAAGGATGGGTGAGTGCATGGGGTGTTAGGGAGTGAAGCACTTGCATCGACACTTGTACATAATCCAGGCTTTTATGTTTTGTTTAAAGTTTAGATGGGTGTTTGAATTTCACACGGTGGGGGGGGGAGTTAACCCATTCCACAAAGTGGGGGCTGCCACTGACAGAGCTTTCCCACCCATACTGGTGGTGGTCCTATGTACTTAGAGGATGGGGGAAATAGAGGAGCGAAGATGTCTTGCCGGGGTTCTAGCACTGAAGAGGGTGGAGAGAAAGGAAATGTTTCCACACCTAAGAGTGGTGTCCAAGAAACAGCCAAGTGAATAGTCAAAGCGACCCCAAAGGTGAGCCAACCAATAGAGTGATAAAGGTCATAGTGGTGGGTTGAATAATGGGCTGATTGCATGAAGCGGTAAGAGCTGTTATAAGCTACTGAGAATCTAGTCAGTACAGTGGTTGAGACTCAAGAGTAAATAGTGGGGCAATAATCAAAGATTGGGAGGCAATTACCCATGGTGATGGCCAAGTGTGTCTCCTTTGTTAGGAAAGGCTTTAGTCAGTAGGCCACTCCCAGCTTCATATTAACCCTGCAGACTAATTGGTTTATGTGGTCCATGAAGGAGAGAGAGAAGAGTCAAGCATTACCCCCAGGTATTTGAAAGAAGAGACATTTTCCAGGGTGGGGCCATTAGGGGGGTGGATGAAGAGAGAGGAGTTGGTGTTGCCAATTTTATTGTGGAATAGTTTTCCCCAGACAGCATGGCATTAGGGTAGGAGCACCAAGGGCACCTTGTCTTTTTAATCACTGTAGCTTCTTTCTGACATTCAGCACAAGAATTGCAATAAGTAGCAACATCTTCATGAATTCCAGGCCAGTAAAATCTGTACAACAATCTGGCATGGGTGTGATCCTTTTCTGAGTGACCAGCCATAGGGCTATCATGTGCTATCTGTAGCAATTCAGTTCTATACTTCTTTGGTATGAGCAACTGTTCTATCTGTCCCTGTGTCCAAGGATTAGCCCAAACTGCATTTTAGCCCATTACATTTTTTAAACATTGGTTCACTCCATTATTGTTTCACCCCAACTGCTTCAAATAATCTTGGAGAGAAGCATCATTAGTTTGCTCTGAAACAAAATCACAATCAGTTATCAGTTCAGTTTCAGCATTTTCATATATTAACCCCTTATGTCCATCAATCTGTTGTTGTCACTATTTTTTTCAGGTGTCTTCTTTCTTTCCTAGATTTCCAGATCTTAGAGCTGGGCTCAAACAAGTCTGCATCAAAAGGAAAAGTGTCCCCATCATCTGAGATTGTCTTTGCTTGTGCAATTGTCATTACCACTGCTGAAACTAGAGGTTGTGATCACTCTGTGATTAACTCAGTAAATCCTGGAAAGTCATTTCCAACAATCACAGGTACAGGTAACTTTAGGTACTATCCCCATTTTCATTTGGTGTGACACCCCATTAATACTCGGAGTCACATGGCTGGTAGGAAAGTATTGCATGTCACTGTGGATGCAGATGACACCAGTACCTGTTTTTTTTTTTGCATACTGTTTCCCAGCACTTCAACATGCACTATGGTGTCTGCTTCCCGAATCAATAAGTCCCTTCACAGACTTATTTCCCAACTTGAAATCTGTTAAATACTTGCCCCAATTTGCTAAGGACAAATCTGTTTTAGTGTTACCCTCCTTATTTTTATGGCAGTTTCTTTAAATATGGCCAGGCTTGTTACAGTTATAACAAATAAATTCTTTGGGTACAGATTTGTTACCTCCACCAGAGTTCTTATCTGACCAAGAGTTAAACTGGGAAAAAGGGTGTTTTACCAGTTTTTGGCTGTTGCTCTGTCTGGCCATCTGATAGTCCTCAGCCAAAGAAACATATTTTTCTCCACTTTCTAGCCAGTATTCTTCTACCCCAAACTGCATGTCTGTAGGCAGGATGTTGATGAATTGCTCCATAGCAAATATGTCGATGATCTATGGAACTGTTTTTCCCCTCCGGTTGGAGCCATTTAATGAGGAGTTCTCGAAGTTGGATGAAGGCTTTTTGAGAATTGTCAGCTGAGTGTGCATCAGGGACTGGAATCTCTGCCTGTAGGTCTCTCCTGAGATGTGCTCTCCTTTCAGGATTTCTCTTGTCATAAGATCATAGTTGTCTGACTGTTTAGTGTCCATATTGCTGTAGGCAAGTTGGGCTATACCTGTTGGGTAAGGTACCAACCTGATTGCCTATTACTGCTTTGAACACTGGCAGGCTGCAGCAACCCTTTCAACACTTGTCAGGTATGCTTTGATATCATCTGGGGGACACAACTCTGCAACTTTAATGTCTTTTAAATTCCTTGTGCTTTGCTACTCTGCTGGACCTGTTTTTCTTCTTCAATCACTGGTGCTGGAAGTACAGTCTCAGTTTGGACTTTTGTCTCTGCTAGTTTGGCTGCCATTCTCTTGGTAATCATGCCTACTGTAGGTTTGCTGTTGTAGGATCCATAACTTTCTTCTATGCTTCCCTGCTACCAGGTCTAGTACTTATGCACAAAAATCCTGGCTTAGAATTTTCATGGTGTAAATCCCACTCTGAGACCATGTGTCATTGAGACAAAGGTAAGGAAGCATAGGAAAACCAGGAGCAGTTATAAAATTCACAAGTAGCCTTTTATTATCAATAACAGTAAAATAAAAAATAAAGTTGTTCAGGATAGCAAGGTAGTACAAAGAAAACTATATCCTTCATCTGAGCTTATCTCTAGTTCTAAATTTCAATCTCTCTCTTTACAACAAAATATTGTTCTGTTTATATAAGAAGTCTTTGTCTGGCAATTAACATCTGCATCCTGAGCTCATGAGCAGACATCCTGTTTCTCACAAAATGTATTACTGTTCTTATCAGTTTCTTTCCTTGCATGTGCAACAAAATATAATTTTGTGTCCCAGAACTAATCTCCTGTTGTTAACTATGCAAAAGAGCTTGTGGAGGTCAAATTGCATCTCCAGGTTAACCCACTGAGTTCCAAACAGCTTTTTGCAATCATTTCAACAATGTAAATATATACATTTTCAAACCAAGGCATCCCAGTTCACACAAACAGTTTCACATATATTTTTATAACAGCAGATATGTAAGGGGAACACAAGATAGAAACAACAAGAAACTGCAGGTGAAGGCAGAGAGATGGCAAGGGGGCAGGCAGGTAGGGAATTGTTTAACCAGAAAAGGCATGCTAAGCAGGAGCTTGTTTCCAGGTGTGATCTGGGAACACAAGGACTTTAAGTGACTTACTCCAGGTCACACAGTATGCAAGTGGGGGCTGATGGGATTCAAACCAAGGTCTCCAGATTTGCAGCTCAGTGCCCTTAACCACTACGCTATACTGCCATGAAGTATAGCATGGGGGGCATCACAAGACCATCAGAGTGATCAGTTTGTAGGTCTCACAAGAAAATGTGATTGCACATTCAGACAGACAAGAGACAGAAAAGGAGAGGCTAGAACAGATCCTTGTTTTTAACTCTTTCTGCATAACAAATTGGACAGGGTCTTCTTCAACCCTGTCACACTCTGTAAAACAAAAACTTCATGTTTGGTAATATATTCTGGTCAGCCTGGGAGTAATGCTGCCAATGAATTTGTGTCCCATCTGGGATGTGTTGTTGCCCTTGCCACCCACAGCTGTGACCCCCTCATAGTGGACTAGACTTAGGAGTGCATGTACCACATCTCTGCTGCCTCAGGGAAGGAGAATACATCAAGGCTCTACTAGCACTCACATGGGCTTGTACCCCAACAAGGAGGGCAGGAGGGTTTGGGGAGAAACATTGGAGCAACACAACTAATTTAACTAGTAAAGGGGAGTCATAGTAGCAAGGCACAGACAATGTCACAAATAAGGGGGTACTTTTTTGATCATCCCCCACTAAACATCGCAGGATCAAGTAAACTCATGGAATAGGGACACAACAGTAGCCCTAAATTTGCTCCAGAATGGCTTTAACAAAATACTTTATTTGATTTTAGACTTTTGTTGAATACAAAAAAAAATGTTAGATTTTTACACATATTATATCTAGAAATGTTATTGGACAGTAATCTTACTGTAAAAAAAAACATATTTATCATCTCTCCTGTAAACCAAAGGGGTTACTATACTTTTTTTTTTTTACAAAAATAAGGCTTTCCTTGATGTTTTTATTCATAAACATCTGGGCAGCTCATTATTTTTGGAACAACTGGATTATATGGATTTTATCAATCAGAACACCACCACCACCTTGCTTGACACTTTGGATCCTCTTTATCATAACTCGATTTGCGTTATCACTGGTCTCACTTGGAGAACCCATCATTTGTTTTCTATTCTTCTTATGGTAGGGTGTTACTGACACTAAAGAGACTCCAACAATGGTATTTGTTTGTTTAAAAAGTGCTCTTGCAGAGTCCCTGTTTAACTTACAAGCCTTTTATATGTTAAGACTTCTACTATAGCTGGTTTAAGATTTAATGATTTGTTCAGGTATGCCACCACAAGAGCATGAGTTAAAGCTGGAACAATCACACTGTAAACATCAATACCGTCTTCCTCATCCCAAATACAAAACATTGACTAAATTGACTTGTACTGCATCTGTGTTACACTGCAAGGCCTTTATTACCCAATTGTTGTACAGTCACTGTGAATGTTATCATTGATCTGACAGTTATCTATCTATATACTTTAACCTAAATATGTGTTGTCTGTATATAATGCGTTGTACTGTATGTAACTTATTATACATGTATTGTGCCTTTTATACTGTTTTTACCATATAGTTGCAAGTGCAAAAGTAAACATTTTTCTCTCAGTTTTTTCACCAGCGGATTGATTGATTGATTGATTATGGAAAAGGAAATGGGGTGATGGGGGAAATGTTTGAAAAGAGTATGCGCCACCTTTAGAAGTCTGGGCAACAAAATGCCTGAACTTCAGGGACTGGTTACGGAAGAGGGGAATGACATGGTGGCAGTAGTAGAAATGTGGACAATCATGAACCATGACTGGGACATCACAATACCAGGATACACCCTATTCAGTAAGGGCATGGCTATGAGCAAGGGAGGAGGTGTATTGCTGAATGTAAAAGAGGGGACAGAAGCTATAGAAATAGGTAGTCTAGGGGGTCAGGTGACTGGGAAACCCTATGGGTACTAGCAGGAACAGGGACAGGGAAACTAATCTAGATCAAGGTGGACTACAGGCAACCAAGACTGGATCAAGTGATAGAGTAATGGGAGAGACACTTAGCAGGGCAGCAAATCTAGGGGAAACAGATGATAGTTTGGGATTTCAAAATGCTTGATGTGGACAGGAAAACTCTAATCACAGCTAGTACTTGGAATCAGATTCTGATGGATGCTTGCTAGGAGGCATTTCTAGAGGAATTAGTTCAGGGTCCAAAAAGGGAAAATCCCAGTTAGATCTGGAGCTCACCAACAGTGAGAGGTTTCAGAACATAACAGCTTTGGAACTACTCAGCTCCAGGACCACATAACAGTAGAATTGGAGGTCTGAGTGGGGACAAGCAAAGCGGCAAAAGGAATAAGACTATGGGACATTAAATAGGGGAACATCAGCAAAATGAGGAGAAAAACATGGAGAATAGCTTGAAGGACATAGATAAGTTAGTGGGCCCAGAAGAACAGAGGGAAGCATTTAAAAATGTAATGATGTAAGTGGCAGACAGCTCCATTCCAAAGGTATTCCAGAGTAAAAGGGCTAAAGGGCCAATGTGGTTCACAACTGATGTAAAGTAGAGATTGGAAAAGCTGGCAAAATTCACTCATAGAATTAATCCATTAATTTAGCGCAGTTCGGAGAATGCAAGTCAATCCACGAAGTACAAATTTCCACCTGCGAAGTGCAGAATTTTATCCACAAGCAGTGGAATTTCACCTGCAAATGGCAGAATTTTGTCCCATTGGCAGAATTTTGCCATTTACACGTAAAATTCCACTGTTCATGAGTGAAATTTTGCACTTTGCAGCAAAATTTTCAGTGAAATCATATATGTAACTTTTAAGCCTAATAAAAATTTGCAGATTGCCATGAGGAAGTGAAGTGAGTGACTTTGCTGGAACTTCGTCAGTGAATTAAAACTTCACAACATCTCTACTGCTATAAAAACGGCAGTAAGAAACAAAAAGAGGACATTTTCAAAGTATAATTGTAGTCAATGGGAAGAAGATAGAGTGAAGTATCTGGATGCAACAAGAGAAACCACCAAGAAAGTGAGGATGTCCAAAATAGAGATGGAGCTCTGGATGGTAACAGGGGTGAAGAAAGGAGATAATGCATTCTTCCAGTACATCTGGAAAAAGTGCAAGGTGAAAGGTAGTATAGTAAGGTGCAGGAGCAATAGAGGGAGGGAGGAGCGGTCAAGGGGAAGACAGAGAAATGGAGCAATTATTTTTATTTATTTATTAAGGGGAAGGATGGGCCACTATCAGATTGTGGAGCTAGGAAGGAAGGAAGCAAGGACACTGGAGCAAATGTCCAGATAAAAGAGAAGAGTATGCTGGAAAAGCTAGCAGAGTTCAAAGCAAATAAATCTATGGGACCTGCAGGCCTACAGCACAACAATCTATGTGAGGTAGCAGAGGTTATAGCAGGGCCACCAGCAGACATTTTTAGTAGCTCACTAGCTGCAGTGGTTGTCCTTTGGCACTGGAGGACAGCAGATGTGGTTCTGCTACACAAGAGCAGGAATAGGAATGAGTCATTGAAATAATGGGTAGTCAGCTTGATGTCTATAGTGGGTAAGATCTCGGAGTCTTTAATGAGGGAGGACCTGGTGGACTTCCTAGAAGGGCATGGACTGCAAGACCAAGACAGCATGGGTTCATGATGGGAAGGTCGTGCCAGACAAATCTGGCTGAGTTTCTAAATTGGGTTACCACAGCAGTAGACACATGGCAGGCAACTGATACAGTATACCTTGACATCAGCAAGGCCTTTCAGTCAGTCTCTCACAGGAGGCAAGTCAAAAAGATTAGGGACCTTGGGGTAGAGGAAAAGATGGTGAAATGTGCAGAGAGCTGATTGACAGAGTAGAACACAGAGGGAGGTAGTCAATGGGGAGTTTTTCAGAGGTGAGTGAAGTGACCAGTGGGGCACCTCAGGGGTCAGTACTATCATCGGTCCTCTTCAATATTTTCATCTGTGATATACGTGATTGTACGAAAGGTAAAGTCTACCTCTTTTGCAGGTGACACAAAGATCTGTGTAAGGGTAGCCAAAGGGGAAAGGAAAAGGAAACCAAGGGAGGATCTGGCAGGTTGGAGAGCTGGTCTAAGGTTTGGCAGTTGAACTTTAATACTAAAAAATATCAAATAATGTACATTGAAAAAAGGAACCCCTGGGTGCAATATGAAATGGTAGGAGTGGTGCTGGATAACACTCTGGAAAAAATGATTTAGTGGTCATGATATCAGAGGCCGCCATTAAAATATCTACACACTGCAACAGGGCAGTGAACAAAGCAAGCAGAATGCTGGGATACATAATGGGGGGATAAGCAGTAGAGGGTGGGAAGTGATCTCCCTCTGTAAAGGTCACTGGTGTGGTCACATCTAGAATACTGCACAAATTACTGGACCCCACCCCTGAGGAAAGATTGCAACAATGCAGAAGCAGGACTGCTCTGGGCAACCAAGATGGTGCATGGCCTTAGCGATTTGACATACAACGAGAGGCTGCAGGACTTAAACATATTCATCCTAGAGAAGAGGATGTAGAGGCGTAACATGATTGAGACATACAAGTACCTGCATTGGATAAATAGAGCAGATGACAAGGAACTATTCTCCTTGAATTCAAACACAGTGATGGGAAGAAATTCATTAAAACTGGCAAGGGGGAGACTCACAAAGGCCATCCAGAAGCTCCTCTTTACAGAAAGGGTGATGAACAAGTGGAACGAGCTACCAAAAATGTAGTACAGGCAAAATCAAGCAGCACTTTCAACCAGGGATGGGGCAGGCAGATAAGTTTAGTTAGAAAAAGGAGGGAGAGTAAAGAAGGGAGCATTGTCACTAGGGCAAGGCAGAATAGTTAGGGTAGGCACACTGGATGTACAATGAATCCTTGTCGCCTGTCAGTGTATCTGTAGCTAGTATCTAGTTAACATGCACAACACAAGTAATGTTGTGGAAAATGTTAAAAAATTTCACCCAGCAAAATATTTCTTGTAATTCCCTCATTACACAAAATATTTAGTGGGTGTGAAATGTGAAATTCCCCTTAGCGAAATGTGGAATTTTGCCCGCAAAATGCTAATTTCGCCACCCACGGGTGAGATTCTGTATTTGAGACAGAGCCAGGGGGGAACAGATTGATAAAAAAAGATTTAAAAAAGTGTTTTCCCCCTCCCAATGACTCCACATCCCTGGTATCTAGCGGTCCCACCCCACAGCCCACAATAAGAAGAATCCCCCCCACTGAGATTCAGCCCTGTTCTCATCCAGATAATTTAAAATAAAAATGCATTTCCCTGGTGTCTAGTGGCCCCACCCCCTGGCCTATTGCTGGCCAAATGAAGAATGCACCCCACACCCCAAGATCCACACCCATCCCCCTGTGCTCATTCATTGAAAAGGGCTCACTCACACTCAAGCTCATTTATGAGGAACTCAGTTAGGCTGCCAGCCATGGAGGTGAGTGGAGGGCTGTGTCAGTGGCCCACAGGGGTACGGGGGGTGCAGGGTGTGGTGGGGTCACTGTATAGTACTGATAAGGTGGGGGGTGTGGGGTCCACTAGACACCAGGGAAAGTTTTTTTTATTATTTAATGAACTCAGGAGGGGGATGGAGGAATTTTGGGTGGGGGTGCATTCTTCATTTGGCCGGTGATTGACCAGGGGTGGAGCCACTAGACACCAGGGAAATGTTTTTTGTAATTATCTGGATGGGGACGGGACTGAATCTCAGCGGGGGGGGGGGAGTAAATTCTTCCTATTATTGGCCAGGGGTGGGACCACTAGACATCAGGGATGTGTGGTCTTTGGGTGGGGGGAAAACACTTATTTAAAAAAAAATATGCACAAAATTCCACATTGTGCACTGCTGAAATTCTGGCGAAATGCATGAATTTCGCAAAATATTTCACGGGGTGAAATTCCTAATGTTGCCAGAAATTTGCTGGTGAAATTAAATTTCACTGCATCTCCAAACACAAGATTATAGAGAGATAGACAACCTTTACAGCAACACAGGGCTGCAACTAAGCTAAGAAGTGCTCTTGGTAAATGTCCAGTAGAAGAAAAATGAAAAACACAAAAGTAAAGGCACTCACAATCAAGGAAATGAATGCAGGCTATGCACTGGTGACTATTAAACTTCATATTTACTGTATTACAAAGCAGTCGAACTGCCTCCACCAATCAAAGGACAGCACTACTGTACTTCTTATTCCACGTACAGTTGCTGCCTCATGCTCCTTTGCCCAGCTGATTCCCCCCACAGTGACACTGACTTATCACACAGTTCTTGTGAGAATCGCTGTGGTGGAATCAGCTGTGACAGGAATCCCATTTAAAAAAAGCAGTCTCTTTAGGCACAAAACTTTACAAGCAACTGTTAGCAAAGTCTCCCAAATGAGCAGGAGTTTATCCACAAAAGTTCTGGGGCAATTCTGAATGGATTCAAATCTTTTAGCCGCAGTCAGCCCCAACAACCATTACATGGAGTGTGTCATTGCTGCCACCATAAAACCAATTCTAAAGGTAAATTATGTTGACAAAAGTGTAAAATAGAAATAAAAAGCGTGAAATAAATCTAAATGTTTTAGCCGCTCATAGCCACCCCAACCATAACATGCCATGTAGGTAATCTCCACTCATGGAATGTACCTTAATGTATCTCAACAGCAGGGGAGACCAGCAATACAAAAACTCACATTCCTACCTAAAATTGGATTGTAAACTGTTTAGGAGGGCTGGAGGCAGTTTGATTGCTTTATAATGTATTAATACATAAACTGAGGAGTGTCTCTTAGGGGATATGAAGATTATCTCATGCTGTTTTGGGCTGACCGAACTGCTCAGCTTTGCTTCGCAGCCCTATCACCTAACCTTCTTATCCCATAAGAGACACCTCTCATTAGATGTATTAATATGCTAAGGAAATATTTCAGTCTTTTTAGTTTCACTATATTCACTGATTTCATATTAGTGTGAAAATAAAAAGACAGTGAATGTTATGTGAATGACTATGCAATAGTAGCACCAGTATTCCACCAGTGAAAATAAGATGGCATGGACATGTCTGGTGTGCTTACCATGCTAAATATAAGAGGCATGAATTTAAGGCGCTATATGGTATTATTTCAGGTGCAAAACCAAGCAGTGCAAGACAGCACACCACTAGTAAGGAGAGACAAAATTTTGCCCCTTATGAGTGCTTTTTCAGAGCATGGACTGTATTCATTTCCATGGTTGTGAGTGTCCAGTTTTTCTTTTTTCTAGGTAGAAAACCCTTCCTACATTGCCTAGATGATGGTATTACAAGCACTGTCAGGTCCAACTCAGCACCTTCCCTTACTCCCTGATGTGAACCAAGGGGGAGAGATGCCCACAATCCAAAGACCCTGCCACAAAGGGAAAGCTGTGAAGGAGATAAAAGCTAAGGTTAGCTGAGACAGTGCTGGAGGATTGCTGGTAGCAGCACGAGAGCTGGAATCGTGTGTGAAGGAATAGTGAGGGAAAAACAGCTGCATTAAAAAAAAAACTGGATCACTTCTAGTTGTTTAATTAAATGGTTTAATATACTAATTGTGTTTGTGTAAGCTTACTGCCAGTTTGCTGTTTGAAGGCCATAGAGCAAGGTCAGGTTAAGAGGCTTTACAGCTATGTTAAAGTTTTATACTGAAACCACTTTTATGAGCATGCAGTGTCAAGATGTACTTTAGTCTAGCTTAAAAAACAGCTAGCATCTTTAACAATGACCTGTTGGAAATGAACGGAACAAAGTATTGATCTGCAGATCACATGAGGGGAGATTAAAGGACCTCAACATATACTCACTGGAGGAGAGGAGGGATCAGGAGAAAATGATAGAAACATTCAAGCACCTCAAGGGCATAAACAAAGTGCAGGGGAGAGACATCTTCAAATCTAAGAGAAGCACAAGAATGAGAGGGCATGATATGAAATTTGAAGGTGGCAGGCTAGTTAGGGGTAGAAGGAAGTAGGCTGTTGGTTAACTAGGATCTGCAGCCTATCCAATAGGTAGAGAAATGGGCAGACTGGATGGGCCAAACAGTCCTTATCTGCTGTCAAAGTCTATGTTTCTATGTATGAAATGTGAGGGAGTTTTTCTTCACAGAGAGGGTGGTGGACACATGGAATAGTCTGCCTCAGGAGGTCATGGGAGCAAGCACAGTGGAGGGATTTAAACATGCCTGGGATAGACATAAGGGAACCTTAGAGGTGGGTAGGAGGGGTGAAAAGCCATTGACCAGGTAGGGTCAGAACCACAGACTACTGTAGTGCTTAGGGCAGACTGGATGGGTCTAGTGGTCCTTATCTGCCAACAATTTCTATGTTTCTGTGTTCTACAGTATGTTTCAATATAGTATGACATTGTAATGAAGGTCAAAACTATGAAGGCTCACCCAGACTGTAGAAGTGATGCAAGCAAGAAAAATATTTTCATGTTAAGTTTATCTAGAAGAGTTATTGGAAAAGATAATTTCTGAATATTTTTTGCTACATGATTACAAACTTAGTGTTGTTTTTGTTTTAAGCAGACTGAGAATTCAAGGCTTAAGCACCGCAGACACTTTCAGAATGTCAAGTTATGAACCAGAGACAGCATGTATTCAAACTAAAATACTTTGATTAGAAGTACTGTATCTTGATGCATTGTAGAATGAGATTAGTATGCCATTCAAGGATATATAAATCACAAGTATGTTATTTTGAACTTTTACAACAGACTAAAAGTGCATAGCATGCAGCTAGAGCTGAGCAAAAAAAAAGTCCACTGGTGGAATTTCTGTGAAAGTTGGAATTTCACTTCCATGAAGTTCAGAAATTGTTTTGGCAATTTTGCAAAATTCCCACATAGGGTGGTGGGATTCTTGTATGTACTATGGATTTATGTACTGAATTGCAAAATAAAATTCCACAGAGAAGATCAATCAGTTTATCTGTAGAACTGCAGAATGATAGCATGCATTGCAGATTAATGTGATAAATTGCATACTTGAATTCCACAGAATTGGATTCTGCAGTTCAAGGGTATCATTCCACAATTCAGCCAGAAAATTTCACAGAGCAGCTGGAAAATTCTTGGAACACATTAGGATTTGTATTTCACCAAAGAGTTTAACACTTAGTGTCAAAATCTCTCCAAAAAATAAATTCACGATGAAACATTGTGTTCAGGGCCACTTGTTGATCCATTAGATAGTGCATTGTGTTCACATACCATAATCTTCAGTTCTCAGTCAAACTTTTGGATCCATCTGATTTACCTGATACGGGTGCTGGGGCTGCTCCACAGCACCAATCACAGCCTGGGGATGGACTGCTCAGCGTTCTGTCACATTGGCAACTAATTATAATTATAACGTGTAAGAAAAATGAAGTACTGTGATTGTCTAAAGCACCAGTACAGCCATGTAATTTGTATATACATAATTACACCTCTGCATTCTTTCAGTGTACCATCCTCTGTTACTTTAGTAAATATGTATAATATCAGTAAGTACACTGCTGCTGCACCTAGCCTAGACAGCTACTTGAGTATCATTATGACTAATTTTTCTTACAGAAAGTTCTGGCATGGCATGTTGCATTTCACTTTGAACATAGGTAGTGGAAGAGGCTGAAAAGAGGTAGGCCCAAGGATGCAAGGGTAAAATCCTCCACCCCTTAGTAGGTTCACCCACACCCTTATTTTTTTCCTTGATAAAATTTGTAATATGTGGAGTAATCCTCCCATCCAACAACTAACAGAATCTCCCTGTACCTATTTCGCTGATCCACCCCTGCACCCCCCAGAGGCCTAGCCCTTCATTTTCATTTTTAAAGTTTGACCACTGTGCCGAAATCAGTAGGACATGACCCCAGCACACCCCCGCCAATGCTACTCAGGCCTTCACTTTTCACAACTGACACCCTGCAAGCTATAAAGGGAGTGATAAGTAGGTATCACTGTTTACAGCATATGCTACATTTTAGAGGCCCAGTCCTCCATAGTAATAAATTAAAATGATTGGAAGAACTGATAAGGCCAGACCCTTAAAGTTATGAAAATGGTAGGGCCATGGTCATAGTGGTCCTCTGTTCCAGCACCTGTGGCTCTGAACAAGGTGCAAGAGAGAGAGAGAGAGAAAGAGAGAGAAACTGAGACTGACTGCAGTATAAACAAACTCTAGTCAGAGCCAACATAGCTGCTATAATGCTGTAAGAGCATTTGATGGGAGCTTAATGGCATTCACAAAGAAATGGAGCCCGACTAATTGCAAAGCTTGTTCAGGTCCTGAACAATGACATTATGAAAGAAATCTGAAGCCAGGAGAAATCTGCTGTCTGAGCTGATTGGCTTACTTTTCTGTTCCTCTGCTACAAAAGCACAAACAGCACAAGAACAAAGTCACTGGTCTGAGCCCAGCAGAGTGGTTTACATAAATGCTGCCATTCACTTTTCTGTTCTGCTGCTACAAATGTGCAGACAGTGCTTTACTGCATTGGCAGTCAGTCAGCATGTACATCATTGTCAGTGCCACTCACCAACAGAAAAGTACGACATCCGCTACTATTGGAAAGTGATAGACTTCTAGTATCTGGCAGAAAGCCAGTCTGTAAACAGCAAAAATGAAAAGCAATGCCACATACATTATGAGCTGTTCTCCATTCCTTCACTTCATAAACATATGTCATACCAGTATTATGAAGTGAGGGATTGGAGAACAGCTCATCCTGTGTGTGGCATTGCCTTTCATTTTTGCTACTTTTTTTTCCCTAACAGACTGGATTTCAGCCACAAAGTAGAAGTCCATCACTTTCCAAATAATTGTTAAGAACTATAACTAGCCAATCATATTTTATTATTTTGTACTGCACTTTATATGTATGTCTGACACATTAAATGTTTAGCACTGTTTGTATGTCCTTAAATTAATAGGCATGACGATTCTAATTTATTTTCCTAGTGATTACTAGTTGAAGTGCCTATAAAATGGTACCTTTGAGTTAAGTGCCAATAACTCAGAAGATGCCCAATGTTGCTATGGCCTGGTATTCTGAGATGGTCTGCCTTTTAAGATTTGAATTAATTTGGATTTGACAGTCATATGTTTGCCTGTCTTCATCAATAATATGTATAGTTTTTCTCAATCATAATAAAAAGGATTTTCTTGTACTGAATTTCAAATGAATTGCTGATGGTTTGGTAACAGAGCAAGCTGTACACGTTTGCCATATTTGAGGAAAGAGGTGGGTGCTTCAGATCTGATAGTAGCATTTGGAATTTTTATCCAGGCAGCACCACTGCCAATCATTTGTGGAACTAGAAAAAAAAAGTTAAACTGGATGAAATGACTATATGAATAATACAGTATTAGACTGGTAAGAAAATAAAACAGCTTCAGCAAAGCCCATTTAAACAAGGATGAAGGAGATCTGGACCAAGCATCCCAAAGCCACAATTATCAGTTTGCTGGTCATTCACCCCAACCTTCCCTTGCCTCTTCACTGTCAGCTTGCTGCCAACTCCAACTGAGAAGGAGCACTCAAGCCCATCATCACACATGAGCTACCCTAGTTGACCAGACCCACTGCAGGGCTTGCCCTCCACAGTAGCACACACTGTGCAGCAGTCACACTGTTCAAGTGCCTCTACTGTGATGCAGCTTTTGGGCACTGGCTCACCAAAGGACATGTCACATTTGTCGGTACAACCAACCACACAGCATTTGCATAGCCGACGAGCTTCAGGTAAAGGGGGCGCAGACAAATAGAAGGCACTGATCACTACCAATTGCCAAAACGTGATCTTCCTTGAAATAGCAGCAACTGAAAAATGTCTGCAAAAAAGTCAAATATCTCAGTAGCAGACTCAAATACCAGACCATGTTTCTGTGCCTTTAGGTGGAAAAAATGTGAAGGGTTATTCATAAACAGGAACTTTTCCTAGCAATGTCAAGCCTGTGACATTAAAAAAATCTACTTACGACATGATGGTGGTTTGAAGCTCGGCTGCAACCCTCCACTGCTCCGAGTCCCTGCTTCTCGTATCAGTCTTTTCGTGCAGATTTACCAGTTTGAGTGAGACTTGCAACCCAGCGCCTGAAAGGGGAAACTTTCTGCTGTCGATTGGTGCCAAAAGATATGGATATTTATATGAAAAAGGTGCCGCCGTGCCACTCTCCGCCGCCGCCTACCCAGGAGAAGGAGAAGGCCGCAAAACGGCCCAAGCATCAGCAACCGGGCTCGAGTAAGCCTCCTACTGTGCCAACAGCCCTCTCTGAGGAGAGATTTCTTGAGATCATGCAGCTGCTACAAGAAAAAATCTCTGACATGTCGGAGGATATTCAGCAAATTAAAACCTCAGTTCAATTGCTCACCATTAGGGTGGGTGATAATGAAGTGAAGCTGAACTCCTTGGAAAAAAAGAAGGACAAAGCTGGGCTAACTATAACACAGTTTGGTCGGCGGCTTAAAAGTTTGTATGAGAAGCTTGAGGATCTCGAAGGGAGGAGCAGGAGGAACAATCTCCTGGTCATCGGGATTCCTGAGAGGGAGGAGGGGTCTGCGCCTATTACCTTTATACAGAAGGTGTGAGAAAAATTCAGGCCCTTCACTGAATGGCCCCAAGTACATAATTGAGTGTGATCATCAGGGTCTCTGTCCTCCCCCACCTCCTAACTCTCCCCCTCGACCCTTGATCTTTAAATTGCTGAACTTCTCAGACAAACAGCACATCTTGGCCAAAGTTCAAGAAGTTCAAGATGTCCTTTGGGAGGGAAGGAGAATAAGGCTTTCCCAGGATCTCCCACAGTCGGTTCAGGCCAGGAGGCAGGAGATGCACCCCACAGTCTCGAAGCTTATCGCTGCTGGCACACCATTCCGGATGAAATACCCAGCGGTGTTACAGGTTAAATCAGGAGACCAGTGGATATCCTTTGACATACATGACCAGGCATTACAGGAGCTCCGAGGTCTCTTCCCTGATCTTTTCAAGTGAATTCAATCCTGTAAAGAAGAGGAACCTCCACCTAGCTTAGGTGCATCTGCTGATTGTCCTGGAGGGATAATTTGACTATCGAGTGACGGTGACCTATTTTGGTCTCAGATGTGATCCTCGAGAGTGAGACATATGCATTTTGAACTGGAGGGCTTAAAGTTTATAGTTTATGGGGATGCCAATCTGGAAGTCTGCCTTTTTATTTGGATACCCACGTAGCAGTGTATAGGAGAGATGTTTTTGTGTGACTCCTGGGTCCAAGTTTTATGCTGAATTCCCCTCTTCGGTGGCCCTTTAAGGCGGAGGTTGAGCAGTAATGTGCTGTATTTTATGGACGGCAAGTTCATTGCTCATCTGTTTAATTAGCAGTTTTAATGCTGCCTTTGCCTTCTAGGTCTGAAGGAATGCGTACTCCCGGGGCCCTTTTACTATGGATCTTTTTCATTTATGTTGCTTACGTTTTGCACTAATCTGAGAAGCCAGAAGATGTCGCTCTGAGCTCACTTATACCACTATACTTGTTATTACTTGGCATTACTTGTGTTACTTTTACTTGTTATGGTTGCCATTTTTGAAACTTTTAAGGTATTAACCTGACTAGACTCAGATAATGCTCACCAAAGAAATAGCAGGGATGCGTTTGGAGTTCAGTGGATGATGATCCTGGAGTGATTCAAACCTGCGCAACAACATCCCTCGACAGAATCAGTAAGTGGTACGGTTGTTAGAACCGGGGGTCGATTTGTATTATAGGATGGTGGAAAATTGGGTTATAGGATTATAAGGGTTTAGTGCTTCTTAGAAATGGGGAAAAAAGTGTATCAGTTCACCCTGGCGGTAAGGTCTGTATCTTGATTATTGATGGCCATTTATTCAAAATGTTAGTGTCCTTAAACTACGGTATTATTTCAATAGTATGTTTTGTTCTTTAGCATGACTGGGCCTTATAAGATTATTAGCTGGAATGTGAAGGGGGCCCAGGACCAGTGTAAATGGCAGGTCATTCTCTGGCACCTTCTTCACTAAAAAGCTGGGATTGCATATCTCCAGGAGATTCACCTCAGACGTGAAGAAGTCAACCTGCTCTCCACACATTGGGTGGGTCAAGCTTTTGGTGCGGGAAGTTTACTAACAGTGGAGGTGTGGCAATACCAATGAGGAAAAATATTCCTTTGACACTAGAGAGGGAAATTTGGGATCCTGAGGGACAATATATTCTGCTGTATGGGATGTTGGAAACCCAATCGGTCATGATGGAGGCAATATACGGTCCAAATTCTGACTCCCCACATTTCTTCACCCACCTGCTTAGCTTAATGGTTCCTAATAAACCCACCTTGACTATATTAGGGGGTGATTGGAACATTGTCCTATACTCCGAGCTAGACAGAACAGGCCCTTGAAAACAGGGGGTCACCCCATCTCAGATAGCCTTACTCGATCTCATGAGGGGTGCGTATCTCATTGATGTGTGGTGTGTATTCAACCCAGATGAGCATCAATTCACTTTCTTCTCTCCCCCACATAGATCCCTATCCCAGATCGACTTCTTTCTGCTGAGCTCTTTTGCTTTGCAAGGGGTATTACATATGGACATACATAAGAGGGTTGTATCTGACCATGCACCTGTCTCCCTAGTATATCTCTTGGGACCCGGTATCAAGAGACACGCCCTCTGGTGGTTGAACTCTCAGCTACTCCACAAACCTGATTCTCTGCAGCACATCAGATATTTTATATCTAACTTTATAATTGATAATAGAAATTCAGTGACTAAAACAGACATAGTATGGGCAGCCCTGAAATGCTCCCTTCGCAAGGAGTGCCTCCAGATGGCAGCTACTAGATATAGAAAATGCAAATTACAACAGAACAAATTGATTGGAGACATTCGGACTTTGGAAACAAGGCTTAATCTCCACTCTCTGGATGTAGATTGGGTTAGTCTGCATAACCTACAGGCTCAATATTCTACCCTAATGTTTCAGCAAGCTGAACTCTCGTTAAAGCATACTAAGCTTTAATCTCTTGATACTGGAGAGAACGCTAGCAGACTGTTAGCGATTCGACTTAAACAAAGTGAATCCTCTCACTTTTTCTCCAGTATTAGTACTGGCAATGACAATGAAATAGTCACTTCCTTCAGGGACATTGTGGAGGTGCTTAGTTCCTATTACCAGTCACTATATGCCGATCATCCAGAAGAGATGCTCTCTGAGTTGGAGATTGAGAGGTACCTCAACTCTATGAATTTACCCAAGTTATTCCCCCTCCAAGCCACTCCACTCGATTCCCAGATAAGAGTGCAGGAAGTTATACTGGCAATTGAACAGCTTGCCTTAGACAAATCCCCCGGACCTGATGGCCTAACAAACAATCTGTACAAAGCCTGCACTTCAGAGCTTGCCCTTTTCCTCACTGAGGTATATAATTTTTGGTTTGCTGAAGGGTTTTCGGAGACAGAGTTTCTTAAAGCACTGATAACTCTTATTACTAAACAGGCTAAGGATCCCCTATATCCTGAAAGCTACAGACAGATATCGTTGATCAATGCTGACGTCAAAATTATGGCCAACATTTTGGCTAACAGATTGGGACCTGTACTCTCTTTTCTTATTGGCAGGGAATAGATTGGATTCATGACAGGTAGGTCATCGGCTGATCATACAAGCAAACTTACACACATTCTCTCAGCATCCAGGGACTCAGACCGGCCCACAGTTCTGGTGTCCCTGGATGCTGAGAAAGCCTTTGATAGAGCCTCTTGGGACTTTCTTTTTGCAACCCTGGCCTACTTTGGTATACCCTCCGGATTCCTTAGATGGGTTAAATTGTTATTTAGCTGCCCCTCGGCCCAAATATGGTGCAATGGTATCTTGTCCATGCCCTTTTTGCTTCGGAGAGGGACCGGACATGGTTGCCCCTTGTCTCCCCTACTTTTCAACCTCTATTTGGAACCTCTGATCCGAAGATTGGTGTCTTCCCCCAGGCTTAAGGGCATCCTAATTGGTGATCACCAGTACACCCTATCTGCATATGCAGATGATCTGCTTTTACATTTAGAGGAACCTTACAGTGGTATCCCTCCCTTTTGGAGGAAATTACTCTCTTTTCCAAAGTGTCATATTATAAGCTTAATGTCTCCAAAACTAAGGTTTTCCCCTTGAACAACAGAATGCCTAGATCAGTGTTGTCTCATACAGATTTATCATGGGATTCCACTTCTCTTTCCTATTTGGGAATACAGATTGCCAGGAATATCCCCACCATAATAAAGCTTAACCTCTCAGATCTGCTAAAAACCCTCAAATCAGATCTCGATAGATGGAATGACCTCCTTATTTCGCTTTGGGGCAGGATCAACACTTTAAAAATTAACGAGTTACCTCGAGTGTTATCCCCACTTAGAATGTTAGGAGTATTCCTCCCTAAAAAATGGTTCACTACACTACAAGGTCTTCTAACAACTTTCCTGTGGAAAGGTAAGACTGCTAGATGGTCCTACCTTAAGCTAACTGCACCTAAAGCTCAGAGTGGGCTGTCACTCCCCTCCTTCTTTGGTTATTACTGTGCTCAGCATTTTAGTAACTTGGCTTATTGGTCAGCAGAGGGGCAAGTCACAGACCCCAAGTATACTTCCCTCTCTGGCTGGATATTGAGAGATCCCTAGCTGCCCAATGTCACTCTACCCTCCTTTCTCTCCTGTATGCCTCTCATGGGGCATGTCCTAAACCACTATGGAATACTCCGATTGGGTGGTCGATCAGGGCATCACACCAGCTACAATTGTACTTGTCTTGCTGATGGTACGCCTCCCTGGCTCAACCCATTTTGGGAAATCCCCACATTAAGATTGGTCATAAACCCATATCAGCTGTTTTTTGGCCCTCTTTGATTGGCAAAAGGATATCTGACATAAATGCTGGCAGCTTCTGGACTACTTTTCCTACTTTCCAGTGCCGATCTCAGATAACTACTTTGATGTCCTTTAAATACAGGCAACTTCAGAAGGCTGTCAGAGCCTACCTGGGGAAGGTGGATATACAGGGATCCTCTGCTGACAGTTTGTACTCCCTTCTGCAAAGAGCAAGGGAACCACATGCTATTTCCAAAATGTATAAAGAAATACAAGGATTAGACCGCAACTTACCACTAGGAGTTTGCCATTATTGGTCTCAGACACTATCCCTTAGCAATGATACAAACCTCTGGAGAAAATCTTGGCAAAATGTATACAAATTTATTAAGCAAGATAGATTGCATTTAATTCAGTTTAACATAATGCATAACCTGTACTTTACGCCAATTAAACTTCATAAGTTAGGTTATCTGCTATCTTCCAATTGCCCTAAATGTTCCTGTTCTTCTGGATCTTTGTATCATATGATATAGGCCTGTACAATTGCTCAGACTTTCTGGCAATCTATTAAGCAAACTCTGAATCCACTCTTGGGCCTCGACTCGCTCTTTTCTCCAGAGGTCTGTTTGTTGCTCATTTTCCCAAAAAGTACCCCAAATAGCAGGAAAGTCCATTTGG
Organism: Neoceratodus forsteri; assembly: GCA_016271365.2. Classification (NCBI taxonomy): domain Eukaryota; kingdom Metazoa; phylum Chordata; order Ceratodontiformes; family Ceratodontidae; genus Neoceratodus; species Neoceratodus forsteri. The sequence goes on along the minus strand of CM028137.1, from coordinate 542,359,982 downwards.
TGCTGGTCTCATCCACAGCTAAACTGATTATTATGAGGCATTGGGTAGACAATTCTATATTGTCCATTATAGAGTGGCATAAGGAAATGTTATTTGCTCTGCAATTGGAGAAACATATCTCAACCATGGGTAATAGGCCTCATCTCTATCAGACCAGATGGGGACCTTTAGATGCTCTGATTTCCATCTGGAAACCTTAAATTGTCATAAAAGAGTACTAGTTTCCTTATTGATTATTAATCGAATTGAACTGTTATGCACTTGATTGTGGGTGGGTTAGGGAGGTTTTATTGGGGAGGGGGAGGACAATATTAGAGTTTTTAAGTTTCAGTTGAATGTTTATATAGTTGCAATATATTGTTCACTCCAGTATTGTACTTCCAGTAACTGTGCAGAATTTTCAGGGAATGAGATGTGGGCTTACCTGCTTGACACCTGTTTTATGGTCCAAATGTATGTGTTATGGAAAGAAAATGTGAATAAAGCTGACTGAATTATAAAAAAAAAAATCTGCTTATGTAAGAACAAAAAAATATTTAAAGAGTAATGTACTTTTGGATATCAGGCAAACAAAAAATACAGGTTTGGTGCCTCGTGCCACACTCCTTTTAGAAAGACACAAGCTGGCAATGTTGTGCAAAGATTTTATTTGGAGTTTCTTGCTTGTTTCTATGGGCAGAACAGGGATGAAGGAAAGCTGTACCAAGCATACCAAAGCAACAATGATCAGTTTGCTGCTGTGACATATTTTTTTTGTGTGGAGGGAACAGTACCAAAAACAGAAATCTAGGCCCATAGATTCCATAAAGCTGAATCAAGGCTGAATGTAATCATTTGAATCTTGGTAAAAAATTGAATCATTTCCACACAGAAATGTATCAAGAAGTTAATGGATCCACAACAGCAGCCTAAAAACATGAACATTGGAAATACAGTACTCCATAACGAGGATAAGAACTGGAATGGAGCCACACATGCCTGAAACATATATCATGTCTCTGACATGCTGTGTTTGTACACATGACTTGTACTCCAGATGTCGCGGTATAGGCATGAACGTAATGTATGAATTTTTGAATGATTAAATGCATGCATTTTTATATGATTAAGTATGCAACCACACTCCCTTTTATTGTAATGATATTCTTATTATGACAGCTTGTGATGATATTTAAATGTATCTGTCACAATAGTCCATTTGTGAAGTGCCACTGACACATTACATACTTAATCATATAAAATAAAGTTATTCATTAGTTAAAAATCCATACATTATGTTCATGGCTATAGCATTTTTTTAAAGAAGCCCCAAGGTTAATCACACAGTTTTGTTGATTCTTAGTGGCGAAGCAGGCCCAGTTCCGGATATGGCAAACAAAATTCAAGTATGTGGCTGCTGTAGCTTGAATAAAGCTATTAACACAAAACAATGTTCACATTTGAAATTCATTTATTCATATTTTCAGATGACCCTATTTCACCATAATGGCTTATTCTGAGGGACTGTACAAAATTTAAATATTCAAGTTTTAATAAGTTTATCAATTTTTCACACACACACACACACACAAACACACATATATATAGTTGTACTTATATACAGTATTATGTGATATTTTAAAGATGTAATGCACTAATTCATACATGCATCAATTGTAGAAATGTTTATAATAGAAGTTGATATAACACTGTGACATTGTTAATCAATTCAAATCTTCATTTCCACCATCTAAAACCAGCCACCTGTTCTTAAGTGTACACAAACAGTGCTACCTATTCATTTGAACTGGTATAATGGCTTTCACCAGTCCGTGCCGATCCTTGCCTGTTTTCCAGTTTTAACCTTTATATCCAACAGAAAAGTCATATTTTAATATTCAGTATTTTCTCCTTTCTCTTGTAATTAAATCTTTTAAAATTAATTATTAAGCAGTTGAACAATCTAAATGCCTTCTTGTGATGAGTTCACATGTTTCTTATATGTTTAAAAAACCTTTGCATTGCTAGACACATCTTTAATCTTCTATAGACAAAATTAACATAGTAAACCATTTTTACTTAGCATCAGATGTTCAAGCAGCAATGCACTATTTATTGGGTTTAAAACTGCCAAATACGCAAATAACATTTTAACACATTTATGTTGTTAAGCTCGCTTTACATGCATGTTTCTTTCTTTCAGACAGCAGCATATTGTTCATTCACATTAACACTATTAAATATGTAAATGGCATTAAAAACATTTATGTTTTTAAACTTGCTTGCATCCATGTTCTTTCTTGCATAGCTATTGGTTTTAAACTTTGTAATACTGTTTGACTTTTCTTCATTTTTATATATTGTTGTAAAACAAAATAATGTACCTGTTTGAGAATTTTTGTTGGTTCTTAGTACTACAAATGGTTATTCAAACTTTTAAAAACAATGAAAGGAAAAAACTTTTCAAGGTGTTCCTGTTTTTTATCTTCTGTTTAAAGAATGTTGTCACTAATTTAGCTTCTGTCTGTTTTTATTCTTTGTTTAATTTTGCCTTCCACACAGTGTCACACATTCATGACACACAGTGATTCATGAGTTGAACATTTATACTTAGACTGCAGTGGCTGCCTTTGTATTCAGCTACACTTTAATGCTAGTTCTGCATTTACTGTTTCAGAGTTCACATCAACTGCAACATTGTAATTAACATTTTGGCTACTAAAGTCAGTGTTCACTTCAACTTCAATATTGTAGTTAACATCCATGCCAGTAGGTATTTCATTATTTAAACATTTCAAAATTAAACTTCCACATTGTGTTACACATTCATGACAGATGGTAATTCATAAGTTGAACATTTAAAGTTAAACTGCAGTGACTGCTTTTGTATTCAACTGCACTTTAAATACTGGTTCTGCATTTATAGTTCAGCATTACACTGACTGCTAAATTCAGTGTTTACTTCAACTTCAGTGTTGTAATTAACATTCATGCCAAAAGGTATTTTATTATTTAACCATTTCAAAGTTAAACTATGATGGCTGCTTTTGTTATTAACTGAGCTAATATGCTCTGCATTTACCATTAGTTAAATGTAGAATAATCTTACCTTGCTGTCATGAGGCATCTTGATCAGGCAGCAAGTGAGGGCCAGAATGGCTATAGCATAACATCTTGAGCGCAAGTCGTGTGTAGAAACACAGCATGGCAAAGGCATATTTACTTTAATGTGTATATATTTCAGATGTGTATGAATGGAGGATGGTAAAGAAATTGCTTGTGGTTATCCAGTGTGATTGCATCTGATACATTGCTAGTTACACTAGAAATTATGTTGTTGTACACTAGTATTCCACATGAGAGAGGGTTAGAAGCTTTACGCCTAGCTGTCCAGAGAGCAGATTTATACACTGAGGATCAAAGCATATTTCTACATCAGTTAGATGGCATCATTGATTTTTTTTGTCTTTACAGACTCCATGTTTGCAGTTTCCTAAATCCAGCTACAGTTCAGGATTACTGTCATGATGAGTCAGTCTGCATCCCCCCAGTAATCAGCTGTGTTATTTTAAGTGATATTTCAATCAAAAGAAAGGAAATAGTGCAGTGTAGTGCAGGCAGGGGTTGGGGTGAGCAGACAAAGGAACACCTCTGTGATAAATGGAGAGGAAGTGTAGAGATGTGGATCAACTCCAGTCCAAGCACTCAGTGGAATAAGGTAGTCTAGGTATCTGGTCATGTGCTTTCACAGTCTCTTCTATCTCCTACATCATAGCAATATGTCAGCATGGCTCCACCAATTCAGCCATAAAAAGGGATAGTAGCAAGAGAACAGGCTAAAAACAGAAAAAGCACACAGATAGCTCAGGTATAAAGTAACACATTTTGTGTAGATTGATTAGCCATACTGTTGCCCTGATCTATGCCATACTCTGTGTAAATTCAGTTGTGCAGATAGCTGGCATGGTATTGGATAAATTAACTGAACTGCACTTGTCATCAATGAGTTGGCAGAGAAAGGAAAGCACAAGATGGATGGTAGGGAAGGTGATAGTGAACCACACCATAAAAGGAAGTACATGCTCCATAACAAGAACTTTTTTTTTATTTTCCTTGTGTCTCCCAATCCCCATCCAGATGCCCTTTAAGTTTATAACATTTGTAAGAAAAATAGTTGGTGTAATTTTTCTTACACTTGTTATAAGTGCAGAAAACACTTGGGATGTTTGATGATGGTCAATAATAACACACCTCTTTGGTGTGTAGAGGCATTCTACACAAGCACCTCATGTGCCTAAGAACACCCTCAAGAGGTGTGTAATTATTTACCCATAATCGTGATACACCCTGTCATGTTTTATTGCTCCAATATTGAATATAATGCCAAACATGATTTATCCATGTCATAAATATCAAAATATAAACTGGCAAACCCATAACAGCAGTACCATGATCTCCTTTGTTAAGAATTTTAATGATATTGTTAGGAAATCGGCATGTTGTATTCTCTAATGTACTGGAAAAAACTGTTGACAACTGTATACAGTCAGTTTGGCTGCCAGTACCTTCACTTGCCTTGTGCATTGTTGTTGTGCCCGAATGAGTTGTTGCCAAATGGAACAATAACCCCAGGAAAGCATACTATATGGGAGGTGTTAAGGTGGCCACTACTTCAGAGAACAATGAACCTGTGGTCATCATAAGTGACTCCCAGAAACAAAGTAGATGATGTAAGAAGGCCTTCAGCAAGGCAACAAGAAATGTTGTATTGGAAAAAGTTTTGCTAGCAATACTGGAATGTGGAAATATAATACTATCTCTCTATATATCACCAGTCATGATAGACTACATCCTGAGTAAAGTTCTGTGTCCAGTTATGGAGTCCTCACTTGAAGAAGGATAGAGACAGGCTGTATATGTTGCACTGTAAAGTAACCAGAATGAATCAGGGAGCTACAGCCAACAGCACAGATCCTATGAGAGTCAGATCAGGCAATTAAACATGTACTCACCATAGGCCAGAATGAAGGGTCCAGGCAACATGCACCAAATAGAGAACTTCCTGTTCCAGAAAGAAATACACTTTGTAAACTGTGAGAAATTATGTAGCTTGAATTGGGGGTCCTAAAGAAGTATACTGTACATGAATGTAAGCTGCAGTGGGGGGGGGGGCACATTAGAAGTGATGTCAGCAAGTTTGACCTTACCGAGACAGTGGTTGAGGATGTTGAAGGAACAGTCCACTGGCAGATGTGCTGAAAAGCATTACTTGGTTAAAGCACAAATTTGACATAGTCAAGTGTTTAAAAGTTCCTCTGGATGGTATATGTACAGAAGCGAGCAAGGAGGGCAGGCGAGGTTGTATACCATGTCTCAGCAACAGGTCATGGGTGAGGTCCTGTTATACTGGACAGACTACTACAGTTAGTGCTGATTTCAGTGATATTTATGATGGTTGTTCTGTTCAAACTAATTATTTCATTTTGTACAGAGACAAGTGTGACACAGCTAGAAGGCCAAAAACAGCAAACTAAATGGGCCAAAAACAGAAAGGCATGTTTAAGAAAGGAGATGGTGCATCTGGCTCAGAGTGAACTGGATGAGGCCCAGGAGAGCCCAACAGTGCCATTATCCTCCTCACCCGAATCCATGGCCCAAACAGGTAGAGCATTACCTGATCAACTGTGGGACATTAAGAAGGACATTAAAGCCCTGTGTAAAGTGCAAAAGACCCTGTGGGCAGACCAAGCATGCATCACACAGACCCTGTACCATATATATCATGGCAGCTAGCTAATGTGACAGCAAGGGGGAGGTGTACTGATGCTTCCAGGGACAGGCCACATTAGCCAGCTGCACCCCTGGCACCACAGGAGGAGTGAGTGGTGGATGGTGCTGTCCAGTTACTTTAATGTTTGTCAGTAGTTTTGTATATTTTTTTGTGTAGTTATTGTGTTTTACTTATATACTGTTTCTATGCTGCCATGTTATTGTTCCTACTCTTTATTGTTGTTTTTGTTCCATGAAATCTTTACATGTTTATCCAGAACTTTAAACTTATGAGTGTTTGCTTGTGTGTCTGAAGTTTGACAAAAGGTCAGTCAACATATTTATTGTCTGAATGTCCATTGATTTGGCTCCAGTTTCCTTTTACAATCCAAAGAGTTCCAAACTTTACAGTGGTGGTGGATCAGGTACTGTACCTGGTCCAGCTGAGGGGACATAGATTTGGACAGCAGGGGTGAGCAGAACTTGGGTCAGAAGGACCCAATCTGGGGGTAGGGGAGTATGGCTGAAGCTTCTTAGTGCTGTAGAGATAACCATCATTTACCAGAGTTGTCAGCACTAACAGGATGGATTTTTGGAAGAAATTGAACCAATGCAGTGAGTGCATAGTTGCAAAATAGTTTTCATGATAGAGAAGTAGATAAGACAGGAGGGGACAAGCAGCAGATACAGCATTGTTAATTAGGGATTATTTTTAATGGGCAGTAATAGTCTATTTTCACAATTCTGTTTTTTACATAGTGGTAGTTGCTTTACCTTCATCTAATGGAGTCAGATCAAATGCATACTCTGAATGTTAAATTCTGCTGCCTGCCTCTGATCCATTAGCTGTCATCATCATAATGTAATGAGGGCAAAACTTGATTTTCCTATGTCCAACATATGCAGCATACAAAACAGAATCAGTACCTTTTTATTGGGTGGTGGTCAAAAGTGCCATAATGGAGTTTTGCAATATCTTTTGTATCATGTAAACCACCATTTAGAACTGTTTTAAATAGTCATACAATTTCTTGTGGACACAAGATATGCTATACACAATCATGCTTTGGTTTTGTTCTTGGGCACAGCAACACCACAGGGAGGAGAAGGCTTAGTGCTATGGGACATCAACAGCAGCAGCAGAAGACTGGTTAGCTGTTTATTATGGTTTGACAAGAAGGCAGCAAAACCACATGGAGGTGGAGGCACAGGGGCATGGACATCAGTGACAGCAGCAGATTAGATAGAACTTCGGAATGGTTTGGATCTCTGGTTGCATGTCACCTGAACCTCGTGGATCAGGACTCTGAGCACCATCAACATCAGTAGCAGCATGCCAAAACACAGACCTGCACAGAGAAGAAATGCAAAGAATTCTTATAGTAATGTGACATAAAATGCACATGCCCACGCCTCCACTTTCAGTAATCTTCAAATACTGCAGTCAAAGAGAAATAACTGAGCTAATGAAATCACTGGTTGCACAAGTTTAATAATAATAATAATAATAATCCTTTATTTATATTGCACCTTTCAAAAACCAAAGCACAGTACAGTTAAAACAATTACCACAGTTAAAACAGATCATCATCAAATTAAAATATACAGTACAAATCAACAGTCATCACTACCATATGCTTTTCTTCTAAAGGAATGCTTTTAGGGCTTGTTTAAAACTCCCCATGGTCATGCACTCCCTAATCTGATGGGGTAGAAAATTCCAGAGGGAAGGAGCCATGAACATAAAAGCACGGGCCCCAGCAGATTTTAAAATCACCCTCGGAATCTCTAGCAACCCCTCATCACCTGAATGGAGTGGTCGCACAGGGAGATAAGGAACCAGAAGCTCTTTCAGGTAGTCAGGGCCCAGTCCATGTAATACAGTTTAATACTGCAATACAGTTTAATAATAAACTGCAATACAGCAAATTATGTACCTTCAAATTTGTGATGGACATGCCATAAAGGCACATGCCTGGAGGAGAACATCATGCGCGTAGCATCAACACCATCCCAAATAGAGACAGACCTGAAAAGAAAATCATAAGGAGAAAGTGTTTCACAGACACACATGGATACATAGAATTGGTCAGTAGATAGAGACCACTTGGCCAGTCATGTCTGTCCATCATTTCCCTGCCTATTCTTCCACCCCATATCCTAACTGGACTCTGGCTGCCTCCCCCTCCCCCCCCCACAACTGCCCTGATATCAGCTTTCCTTTCTACGAATCCCACCAAATTACCTTTAGAAAAAGGTTAATATTAAAAGTTGTTATAACATATTACTTACATTCAGTCTTGTGATATACAGTACAGGCCACAAAAGCACATGGCTAATGGAGAACATCATGTTCACAGCATCAACATCATCCAACTTAGAGCAAGTGCTATTTTATTACACAAGATGATAGCAGAAAGAAAGTTAAATTATAAAGACAATAAACACTGTCCAATCAAATGTTGTTGTTGTTTTTTTTTTGTGGAGGGGGGCTAAACAGTGGCCAGCTGGAGAATTTTCAGCAAGTGCAACTTTTTTACCCAAAATAACAGAAAGAAAGATAAATGATAAAGGACAATAAACAATGTATGACACAACATTTCTTGGTCTTTTTATTTTTTCATTTAGGGCAGGGGGCCTAAACAGCAGCCAACTAGGGAATTTAGATCAAGTGCTGCTTTTTTTTGTTACACAAAAGAATAGCAGAAAGGAAGATAAATGGTATAGGACATAAACAATGTCCAACCATTTTTTCTTTTCTTTTTAGGACTGCAGTGAGAAGAGCCTTGCAGTCCTTTTGCTTAAAGAAAAAGAACTCCACACTCTTTGCATTTTTTTTGACTGGGCAACCTGTTAGACATGTACCACAGTCACCTCCATGTCTCTGGAGAACTCCACCAGCACAATTTACCACTGCAGCCCTAAAATGTCCTGATCATGACACTGGGGGGGTTGAGCACCTCCAGTGTTACTATTATGATTCTGGAGGATGGTGATGGCTGCTGAGAGGGAGATTCCGGTGGGGGGATATCTGTAATTTAAAAAGAAGAAACAAATGGCAGTCATGGCAGAACACAGCACACTCCACCATATCAAGATGGCTGCAGCATTCTCCTGTACATGCACAATGAGTAGCACATGTGCAATAGAAAGTGGTGGCCATCTTGGACAAGGCAGAGTGTGCCATGTTCCACCTTGACCACCATTTGTTTCTTCTTTTTAAATTATAGCTATCCCTCCACCCGAACCTCCCTCTCAGCACCCATCCCTCCCCAGAAACAAAAGAGTGACACTGGGGGTGCCCAACCCCCCCATTGTTGTGCTCTGACCTCACACCCCCCAAGAAACATAATAGTGACACTGGGGGTACCCAATCCCCCAGTGTCATGATCCACTCCCCTGAAACATTACAGTGACACTGTGGGTGCTCAATCCCCCAGTGTAATGATTTGGATTCCAGGGTCCTCTTTTTCTTTGGGGCAGAGACACTGGGTCCTCTTTTTTTTGGCCAAGAATGTGTGAAAAGAAAAACATTCATTGATGCCTTCTTTGCCATTATTGTGAGCCACAGCCCCCAAACCCTTACTTACCCACAGGGAGATCCAGTGCATCATCTTCTCAGGACCGCAGACACGTCTTTACTCTTCAAAGCAGGACCACAAACTGAGGAAACAAGTATGCGGTTCAATGTATTTCAGTAGGGGTTAGTGACATAACTTGTTCATTTTTAAATATTTTTACTCCAAATTGTCTACAAACCTTCCTTGAGACCCCACTTCATGTACAATTGCATTGTTAATAGACAGATCTGTCCCAAAAAGGGATTTTGTGGTCCCTATGCAAAATCACCTTTTGGGCAGGAGTTGAACATTTTCTCTGTCCTTGTTCATGATGTGGCATCACAAGAAGGCTATGTTGAAAATTTGGGGTACAAATATTGCAAAACAACAAAGTTATGAGCATATGTATAATTCTGCGATCACAGCCTCATAATTTTGGTAATTTTCCATATTTTTCCTCCAAATTCACAACACAGTCATATCTTTACAGAACCTCATGAGTGTGACAGCAGTCATTTTTAAAATCCTAGCCAACATGTTTTTTTTTTACATCCCAAAATGTGATTTCGTGATCTCTGTTGAAAATCACCTTTCAAGCAGGAGCTGAACATTTTCTCTGCCATTGTTCATGAGGTGGGGTTATAAGAAGGCTATGTTGAAAATTTGATGAAAAAGTATTCAAAATCAACAAAGCTGTGCCTACTGTACATTGAATTGTGCAAATTCAGTCTCATAACTTTGATAATTGTCAATATTTGTACCCCAAATTCACAGCATAGTCATATCTTTACAGCACCTTATGAGTGTGACAGCTGTCATTTTTCAAATCCTGCCTGAAATGTATTTTTGAGTCACAAGACTTGCTTTTGCAGTCCCTGTGTGAAATCACCTTTTGGCCAGGACTTGAACATTTCTCTGTCCTTCTGCAGGAGGAAGGGTCATAACAAGACTATGTTGAGCATTTGGTGAAAAAATATTACAACACCACACTTTTATGAGCCTATGTTACATTTTGTGAATGCAGGCTCCTAACTTTGATTAATTCCAATATTTTTACCCCAAATTCTTCACCTACAGCAATATCGGCTCTGGACAGAACTTGTTCCTGTTGGGGAGGGAGGCCTAAACAGTGGCCAGCTGGGCAATTTATAGCAAGTGCTGTTTGTTTGCACAAAACAATAGCAGAAACATAGATAAATGATAGAGGAGAATAAACAATGTCCATATTTTTTTTTGTGTGTGTGTGTTTTTATTTTTCATTGGGGTGTGTGTGTAAAAAAATGGCCATTTGGGGAATTTTCAGTAAGTGCTGTTTCTTTACACAAAACTGTAGCAGAAAGACAGGTAAATGATACGTAAGCAATAATACATGACATGGCATTGGCATTAATGTGACAATGCACCCCACGGGGCAGAGTAAGGCACAAGTCCACAGAATGAGTGGCTTCAGTCCCTGGATGTACCGTTGTCACAGTACTATCAATGACATAGAGTGTCTTATTGTACTTATAAAATGGGTGTGTGAGGTACATTTTAAAAATAGAAAATGACATTTAAAATAAATATGTATTCATTGGTAGTACTGTCACTATGCATGGTTCCTGGCCAATCAGGATGCAGAGATTTCTCTGCCCATTTTATAAAAGACAATCGACAATGTTTGACAACATTTTTTGAGGGCGGAGTTTCTTTTTTCCTTTTGTGAAGGGTGCCTAAACAGCAGCCAAGTGGAGAATTTACAACAAGAGCTGTGCCTGGAAAATACAACTATTAATACAAAATGTTAATCTGAGAGTACATATTGAGAAACATTTCCCTCACTTGTCACAATTTGGACTAGGAGTTCAGGACGCATCTGTCGCACTCACTCCTGGTGCCATGCTTCTTTGTTCTGCTAACTGCATGCTCATATAACTATAAAGTTGTATCAAACAATAACATGGATGTACAACTGACAGTAAGAGTGTTGGAACACATGCTATGTCTTGTACTCTAAAGAACTTGAACATCTCAGTTGTGTCTTTGGCATTATTTGGCATTGGCAGACATTGCTCTTCCTCTGAATATTCCTGCTCCATATCACCTTCTTCACAAGGCTTATATCTTGAACATGACAACTTGTACTGGGGTGTGAGGAAATGTGTGTTCATTTATATAATTGTCAAGTATTCTACATTCTTGTCAGAGAGGCAGTTTTGCCAATCACCAACAATGGCACTGGAGGCACTAACTACATTTTTTGAGCTAATACTGGGACAGGTGTAGGTTAAATACTCAATCATCAGAGCTGCAACAGCTGGCCAGATTTTGAGTTCAGTTCTCCAGTAGTTCAATAGCCCTTCATCAACGCCCAGCTGTTCTTGGTTATCCAGGTATGGCTGAACCATATGGGAAGAAGACATTTGAACTGGTGTCTTAACCTTAGTTGGTTGACATGTGAGAACACCAGCTTTCTGCAGCACAGACCAGAGAGGATTTGTGCCACTGCTATATGAGGATGATGTGGCAGAAGACAAAGTGGAAGAGGAAGATAAGGAGGAGAGTTTCAGAGGGGCTGTTGTTCCTTCAGGTTTTATTCTCCAGTTCTAGCCTTCTTTCTGGATGTTTTACCATCAGCCAGTTTTGCACTTTACCATGAAGGGTCACAACACAGTGATTCACAGCAGACTTCCCAACTGGAAGAAGTGCTGCCATGCCATGCCATGCTTGTGCTGTGGATATAGCAAGCTAGCCAGGATGTATGCCTCAGATATGTTAATATGAAGCACCCTAGGATCACTGTCAAACAGCTGCATGATCCAGTTACTCAGCTGTACTCCTACAGAGTCCACCGACAATTCAAACTGCCCCTGACACTGACCAGTGCCTGGTGGAGTGTACCGAGCAGTGGTATAATCTGGCCAAGTAAAGCATTTCTAGAGCTAACAACTTGTGTAGCATGTTCAAAAGGTTGAAGGATTTGGATGACACTATCCCTCAACATCCACTGTGATGGATTCAATGACATGGCTATCTGTGTTTCACGATTAAACATTTGCATATGTTAGTCCTTGATTGCCTTGTATTAATAAGTTCTGTGGGATTCTATGATGGTGGTTAGTAGTTGTAGTAATTTTATTTCTATTTGGCACCTTTCCCTAGAGGCTCTGAGTGCTCATATAAAGTACAAGAGTGACAGTAAATTCAAATAAAAATAAAATCAACAGCAGAAATAAATCACATCATTAAAAACTTTAGCATAAATCTAAGAGGTAAAATTAAACTACACGGCTGCTGTATGTAACAGATTATTAATCCCTGAAAGCCTGACTAAATCAATATGTCATAAGACCTGTTTTATAGAATTCCACCAAAAGGGGCTCCCTCAGGGCCCTTTGGAGTAAATTCCAAAGTACTGGTCCAGCTACAGAATCTGAAAGGCCTGGTCTCGCAAGGTTTTTAACCTAGTAACAATAACAGATCCCTTGTAAAAAGTCTCTTAAAGGAAGTACTCTGATTAGCAGTTAACTTGCATCTGTATTTTGGCTATTTGTACTGTCAAACAGTGACTCACAGTTGCACCAGTGTTGGCCCAAATCAGATCCTTGATTGGGAACTGTTGTTACCACAAATGCATTGGTTGTTGTGTTGGGGCGGTGATGTCCCAAGTGTTTAGTGGTGTCAAATGACCTCTTGCATATGTTTTGAGCATGTTAATCGATGTTGTGTGTTATTACTGGGTGGGGGACTAGTGGAAGCCTTAGCATGGATGTGGGCAGTGGAAAAATGACATGGACCACTAAGCACTGACAAAACTGCTTCTCACATCTGCTATGAGCAACAGATCAGTGTGTTTGTGTACTTTATTTATTTATTTGTGTACCAGGTAGGTGCAGTGATCCCAGGGACTGTTTTCAGGCATGACTCGGGCCATAAAGATGGCACAGTGAGTGGTACAGTACATACAGAACAAGAGTACATAGCATCATTTCTTCCCTGTGCATCTTGTAGAAATCTTCAGAAAAACTGTCTCCACCAGGTGCTTTGCTTTTATTAAGAGCAAGTATGGAAAAGCTGACTTCCTGAGAGATAATGGGAGAGTTCAGTGTGATGGATTGCTTTGGGGATACTCTGGGGATCAGTAGTCTAATCTCACTTGTAAGCCTATAACTTCTTCACACAGTTTATTCTAGGGAAATTGAATCAGATGGTGCATCATTGTGACTCAGCAATATCCTTCCGCCCCTTCCACTGAGTCACATAAGGAAACCATGCAGGTGTTATTATTATACATGGCTTGAGAACATGATATTTTGGTCGACAATGAAGGAGCAAGCACAGGTAGCTAATCTAATTTGGGGACAAATGGTTTATGGTGTGATTGGCAGTGCCAGCACAGGCCTTGGAAGTATTCTGATACTAACTGTATGCAGTGATAAAAAAATTAGCTTTCATATTGAGGGCTTCAATGTCTATCATGTGGACTGGTGATTATTATTCTGAGTGAGTTCTGAGACCAGGTCTTACAACTGAATTGCACAGGGCCCTTCTGGCTGGTTACAACCAAGAAGCATTGCTGTGACTGAGTAGGCATTTCAGAGCCTTATCTGGAATTCTTCAGCTTTCCAGAGAGGAACCATACTATCTCTCTCTCTCTCTCTCTCTCTCTCTCTCTCTCTCTCTCTCTCTCTCTCTCTCTCTCTCTCTCTCTCCTCTCTCTCTCTCTCTCTCTCTCTCTCTCTCTCTCTCCTCTCTCTCTCTCTCTCCCTCTCTCTCTCTCTCTCATCCTACTGCCCCCTCTTCCCACCCTGCTCCTCATACCTACTCCCATACCTCACTCACACTTCCAAGCTCCACCCACATCTGCTTTTTTCTGGACCTGGATGGTTGCCCCACTTCCTGGTATATCACACTTAGTCATATAGATTTAACTGACTACTGATATTACTGTTTGGAATCTGATCATTTGCTTACTTCATTTGCAATACTACATTTAGAACATCTTATCCTTATTGCAGGTCCTGTCCCTATATATTTCCATATTTCATCAGACATTCAGTAAATCTAATTATTTTCTGTTACCAGTTGTACCTTGGATGGATGATTCACAACAAGTTCCCTGTCCCCAGGATATACCTAGAAATGAGCTGTTTCCACTGACTAATCAGGTGTTACTATACAGAATGTCCCTGATTCATGCATTGGTGGCAAAGTAAATGTACAGGATGACTGGTTTCCACAGTGAGTGACAGTTTTGTATTTCACAGGTTAACAACTTGAGAAGCAGCAGTTTTGTATTCCTTGGGGTTGAGTGTGTGTCTGTGGGAAGAGAGTGGTAGTCTGCCAGAGGAGGGAAGGTCAGGGGTACTGTATTTTTCCTAGGCTGGGTGGATGGAGGGAGCTGGGTGCTATGAGGATATGCAACTATGCAGGGGGAAGGATAAACAAAAACATACTTTGCTGGGTCTGGGGCAGGAAAAGACAATTGTTGGCAAATTGCCAAATTTTGAGCTATGCATAGTCAGCCTGAAGTTGACACTTTACCAGTAGCCTCTGGACACAGACCCAACTGGCAACCAAGTTATAGTACTAGTGTCCCCTTCCCCCACCATCTCTCTGCAATCTTTATTCACCCTCCTTCTCCCCCATAAGATTAACATGATAGACAGTATAATAAAATAAGTAATAACCTGATCCTTGTCTGACCCACTCAGCATTGCAGCTGGTGTTGTCTGAATCCCATCCGCCTCCCCCTGGGTGCTGTCCCACAGAAAAAGATAACCCTCCCTCCCACCCACTTAGCAGCACCACCACCATCTACGTCCCCCCCAACTGAAGAGACCCATTGGACTCATCGATAGTAGACAGACTCCAGAGGATGTCAGCTGGTACAGACCATCCTCTTGCCACCTTTTTTAAGCAGACCCATCACAAATCTTTCTTGTACCTGTCTCCTACTCAAACATTCATCTGATTTGGTCCCATGCCACTTTATTCTTCCCATCCCATGCACCACTTTCCTTCTCTTCAACAGTCCAAACAAACAAAAAAATACTTAATGTAGCAAACTCTTTTTCTTTTTTCCCCAAAATCTCACATCATGTATTAAAAACAATTATCCAGCACACTAAACAAACCAATTATTTACAAATATGTCTCTTTCTGTATTTAAGTACTTTCCACAAACCATCTCACATCTAGAGATGCAGTGAATTTAAATTCTGCCAGCGAAGTGCCACAAAGTGGCCAAATTCGCCTGGTGGAGAAATTCACAAAATGTTTCCACCTCAGACGGAATTTTGCCTAGGTGAAATTTCACCTTCTGTGGCAAAATTCCAGCTTCCGAGGTGAAATTTCACCAAGGAAGGTGGAATTTCATCACTGAAGGCAGAATTTCACCGTGGAAGACAAAATTTCACCATGGAATGCAAAATTTCACAGTTCCGCCATGCAAAATTTTGCTCCACGAAATGAGCGGCATTTCATGGATTACTCTGCAAAGTGAATTTTGCTCACTTCCCCCCATCTCTGCTCACATCTGCTGACACTAAACATTATCCCCCCCCAAAAAAACAATACACAAAGCCACTTTGACTTGCAAATCCAAAATATTACCATTTTCCTTCGTAAGTGTCAGATTAAAAGATACTTTTAATGTGGAAGAGGTATGTAATATTTCATTTTTGGGGTCACACTTCTATCTATAATTTCAGCTGGGAGGACTAAAGCACGAGGAGGTAAACTTTCATGCCCAGGGTCATGCAGCCAGTGTGTAAATGAGCCAGATTCCTACCATGCCATTCTAACTCAGAATCAATAGCTCTAAGCAACTGACCACACTGCAGTCTATTTGATTGTGTAGCTCATTACCAATATGTTTTGCTTTGTTTGAGTTGGAGTGAAAATGGTAATGTTTCAATTAGGAATAACTGTGTTCCAGGAAGGTATGGAGCAGACTGTTTATAAAACTAATTGTAAGGAATTTACTTGAAACTTTGTTCTTAGATGCAATATGTTCCTATGGCAAAATGTAATAATGAATGTTTTATTTTAAAATGACAGAACTGTGTATTGTAGACAGGATGTTTTTAATATCAATCAGTTCCATAAATGGTCTAGGTTGTACAGTGGCAAAGCTTGTTGTCAGAAACCTTTTGATCAGTTTCCTCATGTTGATACTGTACATGGGTGGTTGGGAAACCTAGACAGTGTCCAGCCAAGTTCTTTGTAAATGTACTATATACCACAATAAATAGGCTTACCCAGATCATGTCCAATTGTCGGTTTATAGTTTATTTTCTCATGCAGTGCTACACTTTATACATGCATTTCACAAAGTGCTTCAAAATAGAATTACAAAACATGAAAGCAAATCTAAAGTAAATAATTTTCAGCAACAATAAAGAGTTGAAAACACTGAAAGCATGTCTATAAACAGTGAACTATGGTGTTGTATGCATTATGTGAAGTGAGGTGCCAGATAACATAGATGTCCCTTCAGCAAATTATTTAATGTCCTATACTATAGAGCCAAGGAATAATAGCAGTGTACTCTACAGGACTTGTGAGACACTATGAAAAGTTGAAAGTTCATTTTAACCTTCAGGCTATTGGGAGAATTTCCCTGTAGCCAACTGGTTAGAGCAATTGCCTTTGTGATTAAACATCCTAAGTTGGAGTTCCTGTAAGGCTGTCTAATTGATCTGCAAATTAGAAGGGACAGACATAATAGTGCTTATGAGGAGATGGGCTACTTCTGCCCTATGCAATAGAGAAAGTAATATTCTGTATGTAAAATTCTCCATTTTTTGATGTGAAAGCTACACATAGAGTTCTTCACTGTTCATGAAGTCCTTAGAAATGATTGGCAACAGTGAGTGCCCTCTAGCTCTGAAATGTCGATAGTAATATTTTTATTACTGCATAACATAGAAACGTAGAATGTGACAGCAGATAAAGACCACTTGGCCCATCTAATCTGATCATCTCTACCTAGCTACATTATTACCACCTTTCTCTTTCGGCTGGTGATACTCCCCAAGCACCCCAGCATCCCACCTACCCTCCCTATTGCCTTGTCACACTGCCTGGTCACCTTTAGGTCATCTGATAAGATTACCCCCAGATCTCTTTCCTGCTTGGTGGTTGTTAATACCACACCACCCATTTTGTACTCAGCCTTGGGTTTCTGTGCTATAGGTGCATTATTTTGCACTTTTTCTCATTGAATCCCAGTTGCAATGCCCTTAACCACTCCTCTAGTTTTTTCAGGTCTCTGCTCATCCTTTCCAGCCCCCTTCCCTCAGTGTCCACCCTATTGCAGACTTTGGTGTCATCCACAAAGAGGCAGGCCTTCCCTTCCAGCTCCTCTGCAATGTCACTTTTGGAGACATTAAAAAGGACTGGTCCCAGCATTAATCCCTGAGGCACCTCACTGGTCACCCTCCCTTCCTTGGACTGAACTCTGTTTACCATTACCCTTTGTTGCCTTTCTTCTAACCAATTTCTTATCCAGTGTACCACCTTTGAACTCACTCCTAATCTAGTCAGCTTGCTTGCTTGTCCTCTGTGTGGAATGGTGTTACTTGCCTTACTAAAGTCTAGGTAGGCCACGTCTACCGCTCCACCTTGATCTAGTTCCTTGGTCACTCAGTCAAGGAAATCTATCAGATTAACTATTTATTTGTGTTAATATTATTATTTTTTACTGAAATATTTTTCATAACTATGAATTGTGAACATGATGTGAGAGACAGTTGCAACATATAGTAACAGTAACAAACATGTGACATGAGATTAATGACTGTACGTCAGCTGGGAATAATGGACTGAAAAAAGGACTCTGGTACTATTTTTTAGGTTTGGAACTGGGGTGATGATTAAGTTGGATGGTCAGGAATCTTTATATTATGCCACTAGAGATGAAATTTTTGGACTTATGAATGAACACACCACCCAACTGTACAACAGGACTGTTGTTTTACAGCTGTATAGAACTTTATATCAAGTGATATTTCACCCTCTGTTAATTTATCTACCCCCCCCTCCCCAAGAACTGGGAGGCCAGGTTTATACTTCTGGTGTGCTTGTGACATCAATAAGTTTGCTTACCTTTTTTTTTTCACCATTCCCCCTACCCAGAGGTTTGGTTAGGGTACATTTATTGTTGATTGGCTGAACAAACCATTACAAAGTTACATAAATTTTTAAAAATACATTAAAAAGTAGACTCCAATGATACACACACACAAAAGCACACACACTCACAAGCATACACCACAAACATACACACACACACACACACACACACACACACTATAGTACATGATATCCCCAATCAATGTATCAGTGATTAAACAGTTCTGTCTGATTTTTACCTTTAGAGGTACAGGTATTCTAAGTTTACCTTTTAATGCACTCTTGTTGTATCCCTTTACTGATGATGAATAGGTACACATAGCAACACAGTAAGTAGGGAGTGCCAAAGCACATAGGAAGAACATCCTCAGATTGCATCTTACCTATTACCAATAGCATTACTGTGCCTGTCCCCTTTCTGAGCCACACTGGCAATATTGTTACATAAACTAGCCAGGACACCATCAGGTGTTTAACACCAGTATGTATTGGCCAGAGCCATCTTAGGCTACACTTCCACCCCATCCTGGCAGTACAGTGCTGTCCTAGACTAGTGTGCTAGTCTACCCTGTTTAACAAAACCTGGGAGATTTTTCAAAGGCCATTTCAGCCTATAATTGCCAGACATCAGGGAATGGAGTAGGCCAAGTGGCTCATCTGCCAACAAAGTGTCGCACTACTAATTATTCCCACCTCATGTTTTGAGACCCAATGATCCTGCGTGCAATCACAGGAGAACATACTAAATAGTTATGCTGGCTGGTCATGCATATAGTGCATTCATGGGTAAACTCCCAAGCTACAGGCCAATATCTCACTTTGCCTTACCATATCCTGTCTATGGCCCAACATTGCAAGGATAGTATAATTAATGCTGATGGGAAGGGAAGCATGAAGTCTGCTCAGTTATATCCTTTTAGTATGCAAGAGCAGATACACAGAGCAATACAATATGTAAGAAATGCTCATGTAGCAAAGAGAAAAATCTTCAGATAGTTTCTGCTTCTCATCAGTAGCAATACCTTTTCTACTCCCTCACTGTGCCACACTAACCATATTGGTGCATAAACTTGCTGGGGCTCCATCAGGTGATTAGCTCCACTATATGTTTGCCAGAAGCCACCTTTGGCTGCATCCTTACCCACTTCCTATAATATAATGCCATCCAAGGCCAGCGTACTAGTCATTGCTGGTTAACAGCAGCTGGGTATCTTTCCAAAAGGCCATTACTGGACAATAATTGCTGGGCAACAGGGAACAGAACCAACCATGGGAATCTTCTACCAGCAAAAATGCAAAGCTACTCCTGGTCTGTCACAGCGCATGTTTTACAAACCAATAGTCCTGTGTGTAATCATGGGCAGCATACTAAGTATTTTGCCAATAGTCAAGCATGTAGCACATCCATGGATAAACTCCCTATTACAGGGCAAAATTCCAGCTCTACTTTACCCTATCTGATCCAGTCCTCCTCCTCCTCATCTCCAGAATAATTTTAAATAGCAGGATAAAGATTTGTTATAATACCCTCTAATATTTTTAAATAATAATGAGTCTAGCTGATATTACCACTTACTCATAAGGAGGCACATAATCCATAAGCTTCTACAAAATGCAAAATACAAGTGAATCACTCTTGAGAGTTTCACTGCATCAGCAGACCCTGGCTCCAACAACACCTGGGCCCCACCTGCCTGTGCCTGGTCCTCCCCGTATCTCATTAGTGTGGGAGTTCTTTACTATACTGCCTGGGGAAGACAGTGTAGTGAAATGTATTCTGTGTAGTGTGGAGGTGCACCATGGCCACAAAGGAACTCACCTTGGCACAGGTGATCAGCACACCAACCTGTACAACCACCACTGTGTACTGTGGCAGGCCAAGGTTGCAGAACAGGGCAGTAATGCACCTGCTGGCCCTGCTGGAGAAGAGTGATCAGCCCGGCATTCACCTGCACGTGGTGGTGTGAAGCAGGGGAGGGCCATGGATCAAGCCACTGCTCCACCATCACAACTTGCAGCAGGTGATGGTGGCAACCCTGTCCAACTACTTGCCACACAGGCTGATTTGTGCCTGATGTGGAGTGAGTTGGAGGCTATTAACCACTGTCTTGACAACATTGAGCAGCAGTTGGAGTGAACTGAGGGGCACCAGCTACAAATTATGGAGATGCTTCAACTGCTGCTGACCCATCAGAACATTGATCATTAGTTTTATTTTGTCCTTGCACCCACCACTGTCAGAGTGAAAAAATAGTTCCTGATGTTGCCCCGATCCATACCCCATCTATCTTCAAATGTTGGGCTCTTCCTTATGCACATCTCTTTTTCTGGATGATGCTACCCTCTTGTATATTGTTGATTCCCTTTCGGTACTTGATATTTTCTATCATGCCCCCCCAAGTCATCATCAACAGGAACTGCTACATAACAACATTTTTGTGGAGGGGAGGATTTAACACCAACAGACCTAGATACAGCCACCTTGACTTTATTTTTCTCCAGTTCCCAATCAGCGTATCATCAGAACTGGAAAAAAAAATTTAACTGCTGTGATTCAAGAAGAACATGATTGACTCTTGATGAGTGACTGGTGTGACATGACTAATGATAATAAATTATACTCAAATACCTACAGCTGTACTTCCCTGACCTGTAACACACAAAACTCCCAGACTTGAAAACTCATATTAATGACTACAATGGTCAAGCCGAGATTCTACAAAACAGGCTTACATGCAACTTACAACCCAAAATATTTAAGTTTTGTAATTCGTGAATCATGAATGTGAAGATGAAGAATGCAATTTGTATCATGAGTGACTCGTAATGATTGCCCTGACTTAAAAACACACATTAATAAATACAATGTTCATGCCAAGATATGCACCACACCAGTATTCTAAAGGGAAGCCAAACAAACAACTGTGACTTAAATTACAGATGGAGATTGGGCCCTAAAGAGATGTAAATGCACAGACAGATTAAGATTGCCCTGCACACTCTTGCAGATGCAGACACAAAGGCACAACAACACCTAACCTGATCTCACAAGTCACATATCCAAAACTAGAAAAAATACCTTTTTCCTGTTGGGTGGGGGCAGTGCATTGCAGTAACAGTCCACTACCAAGATACCACAAAGCAGTACAAAAAAATCACGCAGGTGCGGTGGATAGCAGGTTCACACTACTGCAATTATTGTGTGGCACAATAAAATGTGTCTGATTTGATGGCACACATCGCACACATACTCACACACACAATACAAGTAATGTGCAGCAAATTGAAAAATTTAGTAATGTAACAAAATCTTTTAAACAAATTGAAATTATGCACTGCTGCACCACAACAATCAGCAAAAAAAGCAAAAAATTACTGAAAATGTTATTGAGTGTATATTAACAGTTATACAAGAAAAATATAACCAAAACAGAAAGACTGCCTTTCTCACAGTTAATCTACCTCCAGCACAGGTATGCTCCTCCCCAAGCATACCTCAAGTGTTTGTCAGTATGCAGACTGAATGTTCTAAATTAACATTCAAAATCCACACACAAATAGTAAACACTCGATGATATGAGCACAGGAGGGTTTCCTACACTCGATGTACTACATTTTGAGCAACAAAAATGTCTCAAAAAGGCTTTTTGAATGGCTTTTTAAAGGGTTTGAATCTCTAAGAGCAAACTGTCTCCAGCTAGCACTACACACACTACACAGAACTGATACTGTGCAGAACGATCTGAAGCCCATGTGACCTGCAATCCTATGAATCACTGCAAAATTTGCCTTGGAGCTCAACAACAAGGCAAAGTGATGTGAAGTACATTGATTTCAATGTACTTCACCTTAAAATTGGTGGAGAAGTGGTTTGGGGAAGGCGGAGTAATATAAAGTCATTGTTTTCAATGGACTTCGTGTTCCTCATTATAACACAAAGTACTCCACTTCACGTTGTGGATTACTTCGCGGATTCTGCCTTGATCCAAGAATTACTTCACGAAACAGATTTTGGACACTTCGCCCACCTCTAATTGAGAGACACAGATCCCATATTTTTCTGCTCCTACTTTCTGACTGAACATGCTACTGCTGTGTGTGTGTGATGTGACCATTCTTTTGGACAGGAAATCAATCATGTGACCTGCTCTCTGGCATGCACTTAAGGAAGCACAATTCTAAAATGCACTACACCAAAGTTTTGTCACACAGGAGTTCAATTTGGACAGTAGATCGTGGGTCAAAATGGCCGCAGGACTGGTTTACTGACAGGCAGCTCTGTAAGCCAGGGGATGACTTTTTGATTTATCTCTGTATTTCTTTATCATATTTTGTAACTTTTTTCTCCTCAAAATGTATCTCATAAAACCTATTGACATTTGGCATGTCCAAGAAATTTTGCTGGGTGCACAAAGCCAAAGATATTTTTCAAAATGACAAAAGGGCACTCAGAAAAAGACAAGATGACATAAAGAATGTTAATGAGATTTTGAGATCTGTGGTTTCCGTACCTGCTGCTATTTTTTTGGCTTCTACTACAACATTAGCTTCAGCTTCAACTCCAGTGGTAAACATGGTTGAAACTGGGAAGCTCTGGGGTTATTGTGTACAGCGTTCCCATTGCAGATACACCTGGGCTTACCTCTACTTCAGTCTCCTCTGAATATTCACTAAAGCAGGAGTTGCATCACAAAGAAGCACCACAGTCCCTATCTTAGAGTGCATGTATGGTTTCAGTGAAGCTGAATCCAGCAGTTTGCAAGAACTCAGAAAGTGGTGTCACTTTTGTTGATAATCTTTCGGGCAATACTGTGCCAAAACCTCACCTCAGCACAAAAAAAAGGAGAAAGCAAGCCACTCGGCAATTCTTTTTGCAGTTCCTGCAACTCCAGCTATGCTGATAAAAAGCACTGACTGGGCAGTGAGAGCAAAGCAATACTGTCATTCAAAACATCTCAACTCTCTTGTTGCTAACGCAATCCAAGGAGCAAATCCCTCTCTGAACTCTCCCATGACAGTGCTCACCATGATCTCTGCAGAGAGGGCTAATTTGCCCATGGCTTCAGAAATTCTCTTGTGGAGAATCAGGGCAGTATGAGAATTAGACAATTGCTACAGACCCCACACATAGTGAATCTCAATCTAATATAGTGGACTCAGTGAGAAGGGACCATAGCAGTTTTATTATTGAATCAGATTTGGTAAATCTGAACACTCACATTTCCATTGCTGGTGGCCTGGGGGTACTGAGGGTTGAAGCACTGGATGCCACACCTTGTGCCACGCCGGCGACCCAGGTTCGGGAACGAGCCTGGGTCACCGGGGGTCGGCAGGGAAGAGGCAGGATTGAGCATCTGACGGACAGCTTTCCTCCCTTGGTTGGGTTTCTGGGGCCATGACCAGCACAGCAGTGAACTCCGGTGGAGACCGGAGGTACTGACATGCTTAGGGCTCTTGTAGAGGGCTGTGGAGCCATGACAGGACATTCCCTGGCATCATGGCACATCAGGGCACCGTCAGGGGTGAGGGGGTGAGGGTGCAACAGAAAAAAGAGAAAATCTCTCTGCCTCCTGATAGGTGATAAGGGGTTGAGGGGGATCAGTCCACCATGCCCAATGTTGGGTCCTACCTCTCGCTCCTGTGCTCTCCACTGCTTTGCGCCACCAGACTAGATTTAAAGATATAGTGCCAGATGAGCAATCTGGTGGTCCTGCCGGGGGGATGGGTGGCAGCAAAAGCAGCTGGAGGGACCCCTGCCCCAGGATGCAAGAGGGGGGCTTCAGACAGGCAGGATTATGACCCAGATTCAGAGTGTCTACTCCTGAAAAAGTTCAGGAAGGTAGAAATTCAGAAAAAAAATTGAAAAAAAAAAACATTTCCATTGCTGGCACTCACAGAGAAATTGCTACTCAATCAGTGATGTCGGAGGGCAAGGCTATTACCTCTGACAGCATTACACCCCCTGCCTTAGATACTGCAGAGCTCTCTGTAGCTTATCTGTTGTTAAAACACTGCTATCTAAGGATATTAGGTACACTTTAGAAAATGAATCTGGTAAAGAAAAAGAGTCACCCTTGCAACCAGACTTGGAGCAAGAGAGAAGTGTGCAAACAAATAAGAATGGTATCGCTAAGGGTACAGAAACTGCTGGAAGAAACATACCAATAGAGATAACAAGTCCAAGCAAGCACAAGAAGAAGCTACTACAGACACTCAAGATGCCTTATTTAATGAAATCAGAAAAGGATTTACCAGCATTAACCTCTCAGTTATAGCCTTGAAAGAATCATTTCTAAGTCTTGTCCAAAAAATTGATATACTAACTGCAAGAACTACAGAACTAGAAACCAGAGAAACCCACACTGAGGATGAAGTTGATCCTATGCAGAGGTTGATTAATGGACAAGCAAGAGAGCTGGAGATACTGAAGCAGAGAATAGAGAAAATAGATATCAGAGCCAATAGCGACAACATCAAGCTGGCTGGGATTCTGATGGGTCTGAAGGATCACAGCAAATACTAGTCTTTGAAAAGGTGATGAGACAGGCATTGGGAAGGCCTTACCCAGAAAAATAAAGTAGAGCTAGATAGTGCTGACAGAGGAGCTAACAATCTCAATCACCATGGAAAACAACCAAGATTTGTATTTGTCAAGCCTCATCACTACCAAGACAAAGAAGCACTTTAAGAAAATCCAGATTACAGAATTGTCTGCCTGAGGGAGGAATGTCAATTCAGGTCTACCCAGACTTTCTGTTAGATGTACTGGGTAAAAGGAAAGCTTTCACAATAGCTAAGAATATATTGGCCCAGCATGCGATTAAATTCACCATGATCCCTCCAGCAAAGCTCAAAGTATAGCTACAAGGGAGGCTTATTTACCTCTCCAGTAGAAGCAAAAAGAGTTATCAAGGCTGCTTTAATTAATGATCTGGGAGGCCCATCTTCCTCAAACTCTTCTACAGCATGTACCTCTACAACTGCTGAAAATCAAAATCATTCCCTCATTACTGAGGAAAATTCACAAGTTAGTCCTGACATATTAGGAGTCGCTGGTCAACTACCTGATAATACTTTGGGTGCAGCTGTTCCAGACCAGTTGTCTTAGACAGTTTTAAGAACCTCACTGACTTAAATGAAATACTCAGAGGAGAAGGTTAAGTGGAGGTCGGCCTGGTGGCACTGAGGATTGAGGTGGACACCACACCTTGCACCATGCCGGCGACCTGGGTTCAGGAACAGACTTGGGTCACTCGGGGGTAGGCAGGGGGAGGAGGGATTGAGCATCCATAGACAGCTCTCCTTCCTTGGGGAGGGGGGACAGTGTGGCGTGCTGAAGACTGACACCCATTGCGTGGTTTGGGTGCCAGGGAGAAAAAGCAAAAAATGGACAGGAGCTGAGGGGGTCCATGATGACCCGACATGTTCAGGTCGGAGTACGAGTCCCTCCGAGGGAGGGCCAGAGCAATCCATCGACTCCATGGCAGAGCCATAAAATATAAATTTACAAAAAAAGAAGGTTAAGAGGAGAAACAGGGAGGGAAAAAATATAATCATAAATAAAGGAAATGAAAAGATAAAAAGAGGAGAAAAAAATATGGATATATTATTTTGTTATGGTAATTTCCCCTTTAGGCTTGGAGTGTCTAGACTTTAATAGCATGCATGTTTTATCCACATGTGATGGTTACAGGACACTGGGTTCCTACTGTACCATTTTGTTCATGTTAAAGGTGGGAGGGGGAAGTCACAGAAAGGTTAGGTCTGCACAGCTACAGTAGGTCCAGTCTTCCCTTCAAATAATTACCTTAATCCTAGATCAATACCTTCAGGCCTCCAAAAAGGATGGGGTGGCGGAGGGGTGATAACAAGGAGAACAGAGTTAAAATATAGAAATCAAATCTTCAAGGATGATGCAGTAATGGAAAATTGCAATTTTTTTGATCTCAGACCATAGTTACCTCTGGCATAGTTTGTTAAAACTCTTTTTCAAAGGTATAAAATATGACATAGGTGAGGCCGCCACTGCCACTTTATGGGAGACCTTTAAGGCAACACTCCAAGGAGGTATCATTGGATTCACCACCAAGCATAGACAAAACAGGGAATCCATGCTTAAAGCACTTAAAACCACCTTATTCCTAACACAGCAAAAAGACCAGGGACCGATTTCAGAAAAAGATGTGGTGGAGCAGGGGACTTGCGGCAAAGGTGTTTGAAGCAAGTTGTGATATGCGTCACAACTTGCATCAAATGGGATTTTCAAAGGCAGTCTGCATCCAATCCAGACACAGCTACACCAAAGCCTGTTTGCACCAGGGTTGTGTCCAACAACCCAGTGCAGCAGGGCACAAGGGGGCTTGCGCCAGGGTGTGGCTGCCACATCTTGTTTCTTGTATTTTCTGATCCCTGCCATGGATGCAGCAAGGGCCTCCTGTTAAACCAGATAGGAGGTGGACTATCTGGCATGCACCAATGGGGTGAGGTGAGGCAGGAGCCTGTAGGTGCACACCAAGGGCAGTATATGTGGTGGTGGGGTCATGGAGGGCAGGTTGAAACCCACACCCAGCATTCTGCATGTGGAGGGGTAGTGGGATAGCAGATGGACCAGACAATGAACTTCAGGTTCAACAGAAAATCTCTGTGTGATGTTTATTCAAAATACAAGAAATAAGCTTCTGCAATACCATATTCCTTCTTCAGTACATCAGTTTGCAGAAACAGACTATGAATGTACTTTCTCTGCACTTAGCCAGCACCTAATGGCACTGATCTCTGATCCATTTCACGAGTTGAGAGGTAGCCACCACCCCTATGCAGGCCTCATTTGCTTGGGTAGTGGAGACCCAAAAAGAATAAGAAAAAAAACAAGCTGCAGACAAAGAATCTCAATGCAGAATCACTGAAAGAAGGTCTACCCCAAAGGACATTGGCAACAAATCAAGTCTCAAAGAAACACAACATCATACATACTTCCATAATGCAATGCATTAGGTATATATGCAAATCATCATGCCATTCCTTACTCAAGTTTACAATAGACATGCATTTTAAATAACACAACTAGCTTAATTTCTACAATAGTCACCTAATACTTTTTACCATTATCAAAACACCAAGTGCCATGTTATTTTCAACATTTACAGGTTTCATAAACACAAGGTATATATATATACATTAAGGTACTTTATAACATAGTGCTATTACATACTAAATCCAACAACAATCAACACAACCTGTTTCGTATACGCTTGGAGGTCACAACAATAACCTCCCTGTATGAGGACCTGAGAGGAAAAAGGAAAATTAAAGAGGACACTGTAGCATAGTCAAGGGAGGGAGAAGGGGGTACCCACAGGTGGCCAATCTTATGGAGTAGAAATAGTAAAGGATGGATTAGGCTTAGGAATAGAAGAACTGTTGCAATAGATTTAAGAAAAGATCAGTCCTCAAGAGTGGCAGGAGCTACCGGTCACATATCCCCCACCTTAAGAAGGAAACAGTTATTGCAGACTGCTTCCCACCTTCCTGTCCCAGTTAGGGTTGGAGCTTCTACCCATCCATATTCAGAAGCTACATCTCAGGGTTCCTATTAACGATACAAATTCTATCATAAACATAGTGGATATTATAATTCTTTGCCCTGAGGCATTAATACATTTCTCAACAGAGACAAACGGTACCTTCCCATCTCCTTTAATGGAAAATCTTCAATATTTAACCAAAAATCTGGACATCTGTAAAGTCCAATACCAAAGAAAAACTTTCTCTGGGGTGAGTAATTACCTGCTCCAACCGCACCAGTCATGTCAGTTTTAAGTGGGGGCCTATTCCTGGGTTCAGCCCCTCTACATAAACCCACTATTACTCTTGATTCATTTCACTTGTTACAGATATAGACACCTGAGGGTAGACACTCAAGGTGTTACCCCAGCACAGGTTCCAATCCATTTTCCACCTACTTCTCCTTTGTAGGTTTTCACTCAGAAAATAATAAAACACACGTACCACCTCAGACTTCTTTTCTGCCCTTGTGTACCTCTTTCTTTGACATCAGGCCCACCCCCTGATCAAATATGCTACACTTTTGCCTACAGAAAGGGACCATTGCAGAGCCACATCTTTCCTTGCCTGCAACTAACTTGACCCCTCTGTCTTACATAAAGTGTCTGTGGGAATATGGAAGGAGCAATAGTAGTTTCTACACTCCTATTTCAACCTTTTGCAACCTATGACCCCAAATCCTTGGTCATCTTATCCCCAGGCAGGTCTCTTCATAAACCTACAGGACCCCAAGGAACCTCCCATGCTGAACACCCTGCAATGATAAACAGCAGATTCCTAAACCTTTTAACTCTGGGGTGTCTTAGTAAACATCTTTTTAATTGCTGTGCTATTTCAGCAATCTGCTCTCATCTAATACTGTGTGTCCTTTTTGAGAGTTTCCCTTTTTGCAAGGGTGAAATTTTTTTAAATGACCTCTACCCTCCTTAACTTTAACATACTATAACAGTTTGGCAACATTAGCATTTGTAGCATGCAGTATATCCCAGTCAGTACTGTTAATAGATTTAGCTGCATCAATACAAGAAAAAGTCCCTTCAGCCTCATAAGCTTCTTCTTGCTTGCTTCCAGTCGTCAACCCCAGCATAATATCACTAGGCACAGTCTTACCTGGGGTCTTGCATTCAGGTTCCATACCGGCATCTCTGACCTCCAACAGGTAATACCCTGGGAACGCTGGAAACAAAGAAATATTCTGCTCAATCTGGGAGTCCTCTTCAAACTGAGCCCACGAAAAATCCTCCTTCGACTGTATCCAGACTCTCTGGCAGGAATCTCTAGAGCACCAGTGTTCATCCTTTGTGCATAGTCGGTCTGCCTCCAGCCATTGCCCACTCATCCTGTGGACCATCCTCATCAGGATCTCTACCTCCTGGATGTTGTCTCTTGCACCTCCAGTCTGCCTCGACCTGCATCTCTTCATTGTCTTCTGGCTTGACCTTCCTCCAATCTCCCAGGTCCTGTCCAGGCAGCAGTTTCTCTCCATCTGTCAGCCATGGTTCTAGGACAAACTCCACGGACTTTCTTTTCTGGCAGCTTCTGGTACATTGGTCCACCTGGGAAATCTGGCGATATCCACCAGAAAACGCCCCTCTTCAGCCAGTCCAGACACTTCCAGCAAGTTATCCCACTGCTAACACCAAGTCTGTGGAGGGGTTGTGGGATAACAGATGGACCAGACACTGAACCTCAGGTTCAACACACAATCTCTGTGTGATGTTTATTCAAAATACAAGAAATAAGCTTCTGCAATACCACATTCCTTCTTCAGTACATCAGTTCGCAGAAACAGACAATGAATGTCCTTTCTCTGCACTTAACCAGCACCTACCGACACTGATCTCTGATCCAATTCACTAGTTGAGATGTAGCCACCACCCCTATGCAGGCCCCATTTGCTTGGGTAGTGGGGTCCCAAAAAGAAAAAAACAAAAAAAAACAAGTTATAGACAAAGAATCTCAATGCAGAGTCACTGAAAGAAGGTCTACCCCAGAGGACATTGGCAACAAATAAAGCCTCTAAGAAACACATCATACATACTTCCATAATGCAATGCATCATGGGATATATGCAAATCATCATGCCATTCCTTACTTAAGTTTACAACAATACATACACATTCTAAATAACACAACTAGCTTAATTTCTACAATAGTCACCTAGTACTTTTTACCATTATCAAAACACCAAGTGCCATGGTATTTTCAACATTTACAGGTTTCATAAACATAAGGTATATACATTAAGGCATTTTATAACATAGTGCTATTACATACTAAATCCAACAACAATCAACACAACCTGTTTTGCATACGCTTTGAGGTCACAACAATAACCTCCCTGTATGAGGACCTGAGAGGGAAAAGGAAAATTAAAGAGGACACTGTAGCATAGTCAAGGGAGGGAGAAGAGAGTGCCCACAGGTGGACAACTTTATGGACTAGAAATAGTAAAGGATAGATTAGTCTTAGGAATAGAAGAACTGTTGCAATAGATTTAAGAAAAGGTCAGTCCTCAACAGTGGCAGGAGCACCCAGTCACACTGCACAGAGCAGAAATGGCACTAGATTAGACTGGCAGTGCACGCACAGGGCACCCCAGTGCCCAAACAGTAGGGTACTGTAGCCCTCATGTCCCCCCATGCCCTAGTGCACCCCACAACTGTCTTTTAGCCCCGATCCCCATGTCCAGAAGGTCACAGTGCCCCTCGCGCTCCCACATGCCCACAAAGAACCATCACATAATCACCTGGTGGACTAGTGGCCCCCCCACCCTCTCCACCCCAACAGACAGTGGTCAACCACCCCGCTTCCCCATCCCCTACCCACTTCTGCAGCTGGCACTCTCATCTCACACTATCATGGTCAGCTGCAGAATGTGTTTAATGATCTCTTTGCTCCCATTGCATGGACTCATTTTTTATAGACAATGGTAGAACTGAGCCCAAGGGTTGAACTGTTTAGGACTTATAGGTAGGATGGAATATGATGACGGGCTTTCTAATTCTCTGAAGTTCCACCATAGGTTAATCTTCCTTTGTCTGATTCCAATTAAGAAAAAATAAATAAATAAATATAAGGACAGGAGAGCAAGCAAACTTAGCTCCAACACCTCTTAAAAATGATATGAAATGTATCGGGCCCACTGGTGCAGCAGCAGGGTTTCTGCCTGCAATGACGACATCCCAGGTTCAGAATCAGCATCAAGAGTCAGACAGCTGGGCAGGAGAAGAAGGATTGAGTGTCCCCAGGACTACTCTCCTTCTCCGGGGTGAGGGGGGTTGAGTGCCTCGTGCTTCACTGACCTCTGGTGGAGGCTTGGGGATCAGCAGTGACTGCTGCCTGAAATTAGTGAAGGCGGTACCAACATCTGCATTCACACCGTAGAAGTCATTGAATGTTCTGCCACCTGGGGTACACACCGTCAAAAAAAAAAGAGGTCCGCCATTGAGATGATGTCTAGCCCAAAGAACTGGACATCACACCACGGCCTGCAATCTCTCGACTCCACAGGTACTATATTTCAATCCTTTGGGAAGCCAGTGTCCCTGCCCTGGGGGTGAAGCCAGGATGATTGCTGTAGGTGGAGATGTGTCTTGGGCAGTGGTGGTGGGTTTGAACCAGTAGATTGATGGGTGTCAGTTGGACCAGGGCAAAATTCAAATTTAATTAAAAATAATATATGAAACATTGAAACGGGAATTTGTCAGCAGGAGAAAAGACAACTTGGACCACCCTGTCTGCCTAGATGTCCCCTACCTAATCTGTCTCTGCAGACCCTTTCTGGTCTCAGGCAACCCATCCCCCTCCCTGCTTTTTTGCTAATATTCACTTGTGTCTATCTCACACATGCCTTAGGCCCCTCACTGCTTTTGCCTTCACCACTTCTGCTAATAGTTTAGTGTAGGCATCTACAACCCTTTCTGTTAAGTAGTACTTCATCACATCCCTCTTAAATTCCCCCCTCCAGCTTCATTGCATGCCCCCTGGTCCTGGTGCTCTTCTGAATTCTCATTTGAAAGAGATTCCCCTTGTGCACCCTTTTCACCTCTGTGAGTTGCTTGCAGGTCTCTGTCACGTCCCATCTTGCCATCTTCCCTTCCTGGGAGTGCATGTTGAGATTTCTCAGTCTGTCTTCATTGGACTTCTTGTGCAAACCCTGCACCATTTTAGGTTATATCCCCTCCACTACCTCCACACTGTCTATGTCATTTTTGATTAGCAGCCTCCAAAACTGTACTCAGAAATCCAGATGAGGGTCTCACCAATGACCGATACAGTGGCTACACCACCTCCTTCCTCCTGCTGGAGATACCCTTCCCTATTCATCTCAGCATCCCACTAGCCCTATCCACTGCTTTGACATACTGCCCTGCCACTTTGATGTCATCAGTTATGAGAACTCCAAGGTCCCTTTCCGGCTTAGTTACTGTCATTACTAGACTTAACAACAGTATGAGAGTTTCTGCACCACTGTCATTTTTCTCCATTGAATTCTATAGGAGAATTCCACCAACAAGAGATGACCATTCCCCAGCCTTAAAATCTGGCTGTTAGAGTCCCTCCAAACATTTCCAATATAACCACTGCTGCCACCACAAGTCTATAGAAAGTCCTGCCCCTCAGAATCACAGTTAAGGCTTTGTGAGAAAATTCTAGTAATTTTTACTTCATTTACGAAGGCTAAGCAAAAGGTAGTGTATTGTTTTCACCCATTCCTAATTATTTAGTGTCCTTACACAATTATGAAAAAACTACACCCTAAGCTTGGAGCCTTTCAGGAATCAGAACTGCCTATCTCTGCCAGCTAGGCAAGAACTAGTCCAGAAAATTATTCTCCCCATCTTCGACTACTGTGATGTAGTCTAATAGTGCAGCCCCAAAGTCCACCTTAACCAGATTGGACCCCCTTTTCAACTCCTTCTGTTGCTTTGCTCTAGAGGCATCACCTCACAATCACCACTGTGACCCGTACCACTCACTCGCATTCATTTCGCTTACTGACCATAACCTCTCCCATGTTGCAAAGTTCACCTCTGAATTCTGGTTCACTTCTCACCCCCCTAACCTCTCTTCTGCTCCATCTATCCCTTCACCACCTGTGCACTCGCTCAGATCAAAGGGTGCCAAAACTCTGGCTATCCCCCACAGACTCACGTACACTGGACAGTCTGCTTTCTCCCAACTCTTCCCCAAACTCTGGAACTAACTACCACCTCAAACCAGGTACTCATCTTTTCCCTACTGTACCTCAACTGCCCTCATAAACTAATACTCCTCAAATTGCTCATGCACATAGATAAGCACATTTTTAACCCTGCTTAGCCTTACCACCCAACTACTGGCTGCTACAGTGTCACACATTACTGTAGCTTCTAGCACTTGCTTATCCTGTATTTGCATTTAACTACTGTCCTAATCATATGGCTAGCTCCATATACTGCACATTTGACTGTATCTCTTGTATATTGTCTCTAATTATACTTCTTTATGTCAGATACTACACTGAATTAATTGATTTTTTTCTCCTTTTATGTAATGTGAGTTACACTGTTTTTTTCTACTATTTGTTTATTAATTGTAAATGTACACTGTAAATACAGTATGTCTCCCCTTACCCTTTCCCCAAGGATGCACCGCAAGATAAGCAACTTGTTGTTCAATGTGCCTTTTCTGGTGAAATGTTTCATTAAATAAATAAATAAACATTATCCCCCTGTGTTGCTACTCAAATTATAAAAGAAATAATAGACAATGTAAAAACAAATTTTAAAGCATAAAAAGTAGATCTGATCTTCTCAAAGTGCAAGAAAATTGATAGAATGTGACCTACTATTGCAATACACAAGCAAACAAGCAAACTTTATTTATAGAGCGCCTTTCGAAATCAAGGCACTTTACATAATATAGAATCACAATAAAAACAAATAATATTATAAGTTATTTAAAACAATCAATTAATTAATCAGTTAATCATGGAAGCGCAAAGAAAATAAATATGTTTTCAACATAGATTTACAACTGCTGACAATCAGGCATTCGCTTAACCGACGAGGTAGAGAATTCCACAGGGTTGGTGCTGCAAATGAAAATGCACGCACTCCAGATGTTTTAAGATGAACCCTGGGAATCTCTAGCAATCCCTCACTGGTGGATCAGAGAGGGTGACCTGGGGAGTAGGGAGTCAGGAGATCTTTCAGGTAGTCGGGTCCCTGTTCATGTATGGCTTTAAAGGCAAGAAAGCCTACCTTGTAGGTAATCCACCACTGAACTGACAGCCAGTGCAGTTCGTGCAGCACAGGTGTAATATGACTGGTCCTAGTGGTATCAGTCAACAGCCTGGCTGCAGCATTCTGCACCAGCTGCAAGTGGTGGATATCAACCCAAGATAGCCCTAGTTATAGGGCATTGCAGTAGTCAAGACGGGTGGTAATGAAGGCATGGAGCAATGTGGAAGGTCACCTGGTGGGATCAGGTGTTTCACCCGGGCGATATTCCTCTGATGGTAAAATGAGGATTTAACCACAGCTGACACCTGAGACTTCAGGGTCAAGCCATCATCAAAAATAATGCCCAGGTTATGCACTCGATCTGAGGTAATGAGCTGGACACCAACAAGCCATATGCCTGACATGTGCCCATCCCAAAAACCCAACCCCAGGCCACCTGGATCCACAACCAACACCTCAGTCTTATCTGGATTCAGTCTCAACCAACCTGAGCTCATCCAGTCTTTGATCTCAGAGAGGCAGCTATTTAGCATGGAGATCACATCAACCTGTCCGAGCACAAAGGACATATACAGCTGAGTATCATCTGTGTAGCAGTGAAATCTCAAGCCATATCACCTGATAATATCTCCTAATGGTGGCATATATACTGTGAACAACATGGGTACCAATATGGAGCCCTGCAGCACCCCACAAGACAGGAAGAGGGCATCAGAGGAATAAACTCCGGTGACCACCCTCTGAGACCTGCCTACAAGGAAAGATCGAAACCATTCGAGGACTGTACCCAACAATCCATAAAAGAATCGCAGGGCCTCCAAAAGCACCTCATGTTCCACAGTGTCAAAAGCTGCTGAGAGGTCAAGAAGGACCAAGATGGTATGAGCCTTTTAATCTCTCATCATTAGGAGGTCATTTAAAACCCGAACAAGGGCAGTCTCTGTGCTATGCCTCTTCCTGAAACCAGACTGGAGAGCTTCATAGACATTGTGAGTTACAAGTTGATCATCCAGTTGCAATGCAACCACCTTCTCAATAACCTTCCCCACAAAGGGAAGGTTAGAGACAGGTCGGTAGTCAGTTGGATCGTCGGGATCCAAGGAGGGCTTTTTAAGGAGTGGTTGAATGACCGCCTCCTTTAGGGGGTCTGGAAAGACTCCCCTCTCCAAGGATCTCCATACAATTTCAGCTAGGATCAGGCAGATAGCATCTACACATTCCATCAATCTAGGCCTGTCAGCATCCAGGCTGCACTTCCACCATGCTGTCTCCGGCCTTCGACCAATCCACCTCATCTCCTTCAAGGACCTATCATACCAAGGGGACCTTGGGCAAAGAGTGAGTGGTCAAACATGAACAGGAGTAATCAGGTCCAAGGCATCTCCCACTGCCTTATTATAGGCTAGAATGAGATCCCCTGGACCTGTGTTTTCACCTAGCAATCCCAATAGACCCAGCACCACCGATAGGCCATCCGAGGTAACTCCCCTTAAATCGCAGTACCAGACCATCTCCGAAGTGGTAGGTCCATTTGGGTGGGGCCCCAAAACTGAACCCTATGGTGTGATGATCAGATCAACTGACTGGTTCCACCCCCAAGTCAGTGATCTCCATCCCGTGGAGGAACAACAGATCCAATGCATGACCTCCTACATGGGTAGAGGAGGTAACTACCTGTGTAAAGCCCAGCAATGCCATTAGCTGGAAGAGATTTTGACCAATCTGTGAGAGTTCATCATTGATCCAGGCATTGAAGTCCCCCAGAATTATCCATCTTGGAGACTCCAACACCATGTCGATGATGAAGTCTGCAATCTCCTGCAGAAATAAACCCTCATCACCCAGTGGATGGTAAATGAGGAGAATCCTACAGCCTACACCCTCACCCATGGCACACTCAAAGTATCTGGTTGTCCCCACTGGAACATCCACAAGGCCCAGTTCGGTCTTAAAAAAGATGGCTACACCCCACCCCTACAATCCAACCTCGGGCAGTGAATCACCGAGAACCCAGATGGAACTGCAGAAGCCAATACTGGGCCTGAATTTTCATCCAGTCAGGTCTTGGTGATGTATGCCAGGTCCACCATTTCAACAAGATCAGCTATAATAGCTGTCTTGTATTTAATGGACCTATCATTACATAACACCACCTGGGCTGGATGAGATGCTGGGGAAGACCTCGACTCCTGTCCAGCCTCAATTGCTGGGCCCTTGGGTATGGGAACAAGACAGGTATTACCCCTGTCATGGCATCATTTCACCCCATGACATCGTCTGGTCCTACCACTCCAATACATCCTCCCCTTTCCATTCCCCCACCATGCCCAGTTCTGCCCCCTTCCTGCGCCTCCTAGTAATCCTGAGAGATTGGCAGCATTTGTAAATCTCTGTTGGCAAAAAGGGGCAGTCAAAGGGGTGCAATTCCCTGAGCCTGGTGGGGCAATATTGCCTGACTGCCTTTTGACCATCCTTACACATTCTTAAAACACAAATCTAGCTGCACACACCCAGGAGCAAAAACACTCAAATTTCTCATACTAAATAACCAAAAACAACATAAACAAAAATAATAATAATACACCCTACCAGTCTCTCTCACAGATTGGAGGGGAACTTAAATATAATAATACTCACTCTTTAACAAATAAATAGCATCCACTAACCCCAAAGATACCAACCCCAAATCAATAAGAACTACAGAATACTACTTGAACAACAACAATAAAGCAACAATGGAATATAAAAACCAGTCACATAATGCCAGATGACCACAATTTAATGTCAGTGTAATAGCACTGTCCACTATATGCAGTATTAGATCATCAGCAGTTCAAAGGAATATGCCACTACTCCACAAAAATGTTCAAAAAAGAAAAGGAGAACTCTCACCACCCCCTGACTAGAATTTTTGTCCAGACAATGTGGCCCTCTCACTGCCACATGCAGAATTTAATTTGAAATTAAACCAAAAAAGAGGCCCAGTCACTGCATCCCAAGTAGATTACAGAATTGCACAGATCCAGTCAAACATTAAAACAGCCAGTTTAGATAATATTTGTGGCATCCAGCGAACAACGGCATCCAGCAAACAGCGAGCTCACATCCAGTTTCACTCAGCAGTTTCTTAAAAAGGCAGGTTTTTTTTTGCACAGCAGGATCTCAGCAGGATCTTCAGAAGCCGGCTGAAATCTCGAAGAAATCAGATCCTAGGCAACTGATTTAAGTTGCCTGACTCCACCCGACCCCTAAGCGAACCACAGAAATCCAGCAGATCCCCCCCCCTCACTTCGACCATCAGGAGCATGCCCAACACTAGTCACAGAAACCCTGACAGCCCCAGGAGTCCTACAAAGATGCCCACCCTCCAGTCAGCACCACCAGATCACCCCAGGGAAAAGAAAAGGCTAGATATGGGAGCCACCTCAGGGCAAGCCGGTTCTGCTCACACATTCCGCCACAATAAGCAGACAGATCCTTCTCAGCTTAAATCCCTTTCGACTCACGACTCTGGATCCAAACAGGCAGCTCCAATAAAATCCTAGTAGTCCGCAACCAAATGCTGCTGCTTCACACTCCAGGAAATTCAACCACTCCGAACAGACTGCCATGGCAAATCTCACAGCATTCAACTCCCTGGCTGAGATTCCTCTGGAGGCCTGTCTCTCTCCTCACCACACAGCAGCTCAAAGTAGAAAACACAAGAGGAGAGCACCCACGGATAACCAAGCGAAAGTGATCGTGGCTCAAAAACTGTGATAATTATGCAAACAAACAATTAAAATAAAACACAGAAGTTAAAATAAACATCACAAAATAAAATAACTCCTGAGCACCTAAGCTACTCCCGACGGCTTGCCCAGCATGGCAGCCATCTTGCACTAGCGATACTCAAGCACCTGAAAAGAACTATGTAAATGAACAAATCAAAAAACATGGACATATATCTTTCCTCAATTCATAACAGTTTTAACTTCATAATTAAAAGGTGTCTGGATCATTGTGGTTCTTTTGCCATATGTAAATATACTAATGAATCTAAAGAGAAAATAGGCTTGTATTTATTATGTAATGGATTTGGTGATAGGATACCTCTGTGAATTTGTGTCTTTACTTTTGCCTTGAGACTCGGAATCTTGCTAAGGTCATAAGTAAAATATTATGGATGACCTCGATTCAACAAAATGGTGCACAGTGTTTAACATAAGACAGTCATCTAGTCTAACAAAATACACAGTTTGATTAGCTAAGAAAAACCCTCCTTTCGCAAAAGAATGGAACTCCTGTCCAATCCAATTGCTCAACAGCTGTGTACTGTACCAGTACTTCCACAATGGAGACATAGATTCAAGAGTGATCATGAGACTCACACTTTACGTGCCTAGGAGGGGGTCATCACATATTGCTGGGAATCTATTCAGCCAATAAATTCAATCTAAGGATGAACCGATGCCAAACTGAGATTTAGTGGAATTGCTGAAATCTGGCACTTTTGACACCAGATTTGTGAACACAAAGGGACTTGCTTCACGTTGGCATTTCAGTTCTTTGAAATAATGACATAGCATTTTTTGGGGGGATCACACACTAAGCTTGCAT
Source organism: Neoceratodus forsteri (assembly GCA_016271365.2). Classification (NCBI taxonomy): domain Eukaryota; kingdom Metazoa; phylum Chordata; order Ceratodontiformes; family Ceratodontidae; genus Neoceratodus; species Neoceratodus forsteri. The sequence continues at coordinate 542,321,164 of CM028137.1, read as the reverse complement.
ATGCCATATTACCTGCATAGGCCCATCAGGGATGCTGGAGATAAAAAAGTCAAAAATATTTATATTGTTGTTCATAGTTGCTCTTGACATATGTACATATTACAGTAGGCTCATTGACAGTTCAGTCTGTGGCCAGCCACAGAAGTGTGAGGTGGGCTGTGCTGGTCACCAGCCCTGATTAATGATATTAGTGCTGGCATCTTTGTGGTTGGGGAGGGCATCATGGGAACTAATTAATATTGATACTGGTAACATTGGTGTTCGGGGAGGGGGACATGTATTATTAATACAGGCAACATCGGGGGATTGGGAAGGGGGGCATGTGAAATATGTTTTAATATTAATGGTGGCATCATCAGGAGATCAGTGTAGGGGGCTTGTCTTATTATTATTGGCATCTTCTGGGTTCGGGGGCATATATTATTAAAACTGGCAACATCAGGGGATCAGGAAGGCGGGAGTGTGAATTACTTTTTAATATTAATGGTGGAAACATCAGGGGATTGGGGAGGGGGCATATGATATGCTTTTTATGTTGGCTTGCACACATGCACAATCAGCATCTTGTGGTAGTAGCACATTTCAGAGGTGTGTCAGTGTTGTGGCGAATGCAGGGGAAGCTTTAGTTTGTGCATCTCTCAGCCGTCAATCAGTGAGCATGCTGGTGATGACAGCAGCTTCAAAGAGAGCCAAGGAGTTGAAATGAATCCGCCGCTGCAGTCACAGACAGTTTTGTCATTGCAGCGGCACCTCCCCCCCTTGCAACCTCATCTGCTTCTGCTGCACACTGAGCAGTCTGTCCCTGGTCCTTGCTCTATGAGAGCAGCTTGTTTGTTCACTGTGCCTTTCCTGGTGAAACATTTCAATAAAAAAAAGCCACTGTGCGGCTTTCCACATTGGTGGCTCCTGCCACCCACCACACACTTCCTGGAAAGCCAACATGAGGGTGCCCAATCCCTAAGTTGGCATGTATTCCCACTCCACACCACATTGTGCCCAGATAAATTTTTTATATATTTATTTTTCTGACACCGGGATGCCCACTCTGGGTGTCAGATGCTCCCCCATCCCCCAAGCTTACTGTCTTTGCAGATGTGGATGCCAAATACCTGACAGCATCATGTTTCCTCTCCCCACCCAAGCTCAATTTCTTTGCCAACAGGGGTGCCCAATCCCCGTTGACATCATGTCCCCCCCAAACTCATATGGACACAGGGAGCCCACCCCAGTGTGTCCAAAAGTTTTTTTTTTTTTTTTTAACCTGTAAATTAAGAAAACCATACTCTGGTGTGTTTTTTTTAATCTGCATAAAAGAAAATGGTCCCTCACAGTCTCCCCACTGCCCCTCCCCCAATACCACCCTCCTACTGAGCACCCATCTCCCCGCACCCCCATTACCCCATATTTACCTCCAGAGGTTGAGAGCAGTGATCTTCTGTGGAGTTGGACACATCTGAACTCTTCAAAGCCGACCGGCTAACTGAAGAATCAAAGGTAAGTGCATATAATGGCTGTCAATGGGAGTTTATTTATTTATTGTACATTTCGGAAATTACTACCTTAGAGTCAGAGACCCCTTTACAAAGGCTCCACATCAGTAACAGAGCATTGACAAAATAGAGTAACAAAAGACAATATACAGTAGGTTTATGTACAAACTGGGTTACAGACAAGTTCTACACACTGAGTATACATAATAAGGTCAAGCCATTACAAGCAGGTTCTATACATTGAAGGCATTATGTGGACAAGCTGTCAGAAGCAAAAGCCATATTCAAGGGTAAGGGTTGTCAGCATGGCAGGATGAGAATCCTTTGTTGAGGAGGAGATTGACAGGGTGGGCGGGAGGGTGGAGCAGGTATATGGGGGACACAGGGAGTGCCAAAGGGGCTATAGGGGTCACAAGTGCTAGTGGATTGGATATGGTCCTTGAGGAGGGATTTGAAGTGGCCACGCTTACTTTCAGCAGCTATGGTACTAGGAATTGCATTCATCCAGAGTGGGGTTCAGTAACAGAAGGGTCTCTGGCCTAGGAAGGTTCTGAAATGAGGGATCAGTAAAGGGGATTTAGAGGAACTACAGGTGGTTTTTAACACTGGAACTGGTTGCAGGAGGGCTGCGAGTTCTGGGGTGGGGTGGGGGAAGAGCCCAGAGGAGATCTTTCTGGCATGGAGGCAGGTTTGATATTTGAGCCTGCCATCAAAATAAAGAAAGTTGGAGAGATGGTAAAAGGAGCAGGTGTGTGTAGTATGGTGACAACCAAGGACTAGGTGGCAGGTTTTGTTAAGGGATACCCTTTTTCTATGGAGGGAGGTGTTATCAGTGACCCCATAGACCAAAATCCCATAATCAATTAGGGAAAGGATTGAGGAGGAGACAGCTATATGGAGAGCCTCTGGGGTGAGGCAGTGCTTGTACCGGTGGAGTAAACCAATTCTGGTATTAACAGCAGTGCTGAGGAGATGTATAGGTTCGTGGAGGTTAAGGAAGGGTCTAGGGTGATTCCAAGGTACTTGAAGGAGTCAACCTGGTCAAGGAGCTGCAGCTGGGAGTTGAAGATTTGCAGGGGGTAGATCTTTGTGTCTGCTCTGGTGTTGAGCAAACATCATGACTTTGGTTTTCTTATAATTTAACACTAAGCGATGATCAGCCAACCAGATTTCAGTGTCGGTTAAGGTTTTTTGGATGGAGAGCTGGAGCAGATGGGGATCAGAGTGGGAGGTGAACAGGACCACATTGTCAATGTAGAGGAGCAGTTGCCCAGACCAAGCTTTAGGGAGGGTGTTAAGAAATAGGCTGAAGAGAAGGGGTCCAATGATGGAACCCGCGGGGGCACCCCAGACTTAGCTGGGAGACTGGAGGAAAGCATGTTTCCTATCTTGACTTGCTGAGACCTACCAAATAGATAGTCAGCAGACCAGTTTGTGATGTTCTGTGAAAGACCATTGCAAGTGAAAGTAGATAGGAGTAGAGCGTGGTTTACTGTGTCAAAGGCTTTTGACAAGTCCACAAAGACAGTCCCAGCCAGACCTCCTTTGTCAAGAGCAGAGCGGATGGCAGCAGAGAATTCCAGCAGTGCTGACATGGTGCTGTGGCCCTGCCAGAAGCCGTGTTGTTCCTGACATAGGAGTTCATATTTTGTGAGATGTTCAGTGAGTTGGTCTGAGATAATTCTCTCTAGAGTCTTGGATAGGGAAAACTGAAATGGGATGGTAGTTCCCTGCAGTGGCACGGTCACTGTTCATGAGGTGGGGCCCAAAAAAGTTCATGTTGCAAATTTGGTAAAAAAAGGTATAAAACACTACTGCATTACAAGCGTGCATTCTGCAGTTTCTACCCACACTCATAACTTCACCAATTTTTTTATATTTTCACCCCAGATGTTCAACATTGCCATTTTTTCACACCTCCTTATGAACAGTATGGCTGTAATTGTTCACATCCTGCCTGAAATGTGTTTTTGCACCTGTTGTGCAGAATGGTGCATTCGCTGTGGGAAGTCACCTTTTGGGACAGACTGACAAAATCACAGTGCCACTGTTCATGAGGGGAGGTCCCAAAATGCCCATGTTGAAAATTTGGTGAAAAAATTTCAACAATTGATTGCGTTACTAGCATGTGTTGTGCAATTTCTATGCACGCTCGTAACTTCACCAGTTTTTCATATTTTCACTCCAGATTTTCAACATTGACATTTTTTCACACTTCCTCATGAACAATATAGCTGTAATTTTTCACATTCTGCCCAAAAAGTGTTTTCACACCTGTGGCACTGAATTGCATAGTCGTTGTGTGAAATCACCTTTCGGGATTGGGTAATGAAATGATAGTGCCACTATTCATGAAGTGGGGTCTCAAAAAGCCCATGTTGTAAATCTGGAGCAAAAATATCAACAAACATCGGAGCTGTTAGGGTTTACAGCTGTAACACCCCACCCTGTAGAGAATGACAGGAGTTGGGGTGTGACTTGGGTTCATTGGCCAAAATGCTCACGACATTCCACCCCCACCCTACAGCCATTGGCAGGCATCGGGGTGTGCCTTGGGCTCTTCAGCGATCAGGCTTCGCGGTCCACTGGACCACCAGGGATATTGGTCTTTGGGGGGTTGAACTCTGTTCTGCCCGTGATCTGCCTAGTGAGGGGTGAGGTTCAGTTCTGTTTTGCCCATGATCAGACAAGTTGGGGAGGTAACTAATGTTATGCCCATGAACGGGCCAGTCGGGGGGGTTACTAATGTTATGCCCATGATCAGGCCAGTCGGGGGTTACTAATGTTATGCCCGCGATCGGGCCAGTCGGGGAGATTTACCTCATGCCCGGATCGGGCTGCAGGGGCGCCGGTCCTCGGCGATGCTGCCTGGTAGCGCACAGGCACAAGTCGTTAGATCGGCACACCTGCATGCTAATGGCATGCAAATGAAATATAAGTAGATGCAAATGGCCCCCCCCCTGCGCCTTGCATAAATTATGGCCCCATTTGCATGTCACCTTTTGAATATCGGAAATTTGGCATGGCACAATGGAACTTGCACCACCGCATCTTGAATGCTCCACTCTGACCACTTGAGGTGGCACAAGTTCCACTGCGCCATGCACAGTGGCTGTGGCCGGGGGGAAATTTTCAAAGGAGTTGCTCAATAGCTCAACTCCATTGAATATTGCCCCGGCCACACCCCAGTGCAACTTTTTGGAGCAGCGCAAGGGCTTGCGCCACAGAATGGAGCAGTTTGAATATCCAGCCCTATATATTTTTTTTCTTTCTTACCCTATAGTTATTGGTCCTCCTGGGAGCATATTGAGAACTACTTTCTGGAACAATTCCAACATGAGAATCCCAAAAGGATTTCTACAGTGGCTTTTATAGCTTGCCTGAACTGTTATTACGATTACCATTGTGTGAGCATTTGTTTTTTGTTTGCTTTTTTGTTTCATTTTTTTAACCAGGTGAGACACACTAAGCTGAAGCTTGTTTACAGGTGTGACCTGGGAGCACAAGGAAGTTAAGTGACTTGCTCAGTGTCACACAGTATGCAAGTGGGGGCTGGGGGATTCAAATCCTGGTCTCCAGGTTTGCAGCTCAGAGGCTTAAACCACTGCACTATACTGGGGGATTCTTGTAGACATGGAAGCCTGAAGGTCCTGGTTCTGGAGCCGAGAGCTTAGCTCATTTTGTGCTTCTGATTGAGATTGGTCACTCTCACCTTTTTATTCTCATTGAAGACATCGGCAGCATACAATCAGAGAAAAAGGGATAAAAAGGGCGTTATCTGGGCATCTCCTGAATGGATTTTCTTTTTTATTCTGGCAAGATCTATATCACAAGATCTTTCTGTGACTGGCTGAGCTGGTTAACCGGATCTGATAAGTACTATATCAATTATATTAACTAACTTTATACTTATACTTGCTGATATCCAGTAGGAGGTATACCCAGTGCACTTAAACTTTCACTGAACTTGCATTGAAAGTATTCATAAGATATTCATACGATATTTGCTTAGAATACAATTGGGATTTATTTGTGATATTTTTAACTTATATATTCCATGGGCTCAGTGCTTTAGTGCTTAGTGTTTTTATTGGAATTACTGCTTTTTACTGTAATTTATGAATGTTCCTTGAGGACCAGTCATTGTATAGTTAATGCATAGTACAGTGTTCATCCCAGAATTAGTGAATCATTATTTGAGCTCAATACATAGTTAAGTACAAGAGCAGTGTCCAACTAAGCTACCTTGTGCTTAGCACTAAATTGTGCCTATTTTATCTTTCTGCCCACTACTTAGTACAGACAATATTGGCCAAGACTGCACTTTAGTTTGTAGTTTTATCTAACTTTTTTCCTGTTCAATTTATCTCTTCTGCCGAATATAACTTGTAAGACCTTGTTACACCTAAGTACGGTATTTTTGCTCCTGTAGTGGTAGTAGAGTGAATAAAGAAGAACTCAGTAGAAAACACACACATATATGTATTTGACATAGTCCAGGATGGTTAGTACTTGATTAAAAGTAAAAATAGGCACACATAGTTCTCCCTTAGTTAAAATGATACCAAAGAAACACCAAAAAGGGACTGAGGGGAAAAAACAAGCAACTTAAAAAAACCAAAATCACTGACCATTTGACAGGCTTTGTTGATCTGGAGAGAATTTCTACTCCAATAGATAAAGATAAATCCCCAGCTTTAAATGTAACTGATAAAATACCTAATTAGTGGATAGTGTCCCATATATGCACTATGAAGCAGAATCGGAACCAGATTTGGAAAACAAAACATATCTTGGATTGTTAGAGATACAAGCAACTGAAGCAGAAAACTCTGTAAACTCTATAAATACAATATCTGGTAAGAGCAAGTCAACCATTACTAAAAGTATACATATTATGAAAGACAAATTAGATGAGGTTCTACAGGATCTTCAAGTCACAATCAATGGATTTAACACCATAAATACTAAAGCTGACTCACACATAACAAATCTGTACCCAGATGAGAATGAAAAGGAAGAGTTGTATAGAGAAAATATGGTCCATTTTGTAAAACAAGTATTTCATCCTACCAACTTAAGTGAATAATTAATTGAGCTGTTACAAATCCTTTTGCAGCAAATGTATTCATAATGGAACAGTTGGTGATCAACATAGGTGAAATAGAAGCTTTCAAAGTAAACATTGCCACAAACAATATTAGACTAGAGGCATTAAACAATACATTAATCAGCATTTTGCCAACTCATGAATCCTCATCTAGATTTCTAGTCATTACACATACTAATTTAGAAACAAAAGATACTGAGGACATGAGACAAGACATTAGTACAATTATAATCCCAGACACACTGAAAAAGGATGAGGAAAGGAAAAAAAGTGAAAAAGTGAGGTAAAAATAGGAAACAAAATAGAAACGACAGGTCACATTCAGTAGAATGTTTAATGAACAGTAGTGTCAGTCAAAGAAATTACAGTACTACAAAGGATATCAAAGATAATGAAAAGGTTTGTGCCCCCAAAAAGGTAGCTGGTGACAGTGCCAATATATTACATAAACCCCAAATGCCTGATACTGATATATAGTTCTGTGATCTGCGAACGCAACTGGGAATATTAGAGGAATAAGTTAATCACTTAGTAAATAGTTGCAATAACCTATGTTGAAAACAGGAAAGCAATAACAAAAACTATGAACCAAATCTAGCAGAACTGAGTGCAGAAAGAGCTAACAGTGACAATGATGGAAAAAAGACTCAAATAACCTGACAGTGGTATTTTTGAGGGAAGACAACATACAAACAAAAAGGGGGACAATAAAGATTGTTCATGCATAAGACTGAATGGCCCACCTCATTGAGGGGAGGGTAATATTGCTGACTTAAGAACGCAGTTAATATTTCTGTTGAAATAAATTTGGCTACTGAAGTGCATAATAAAGATATCAAGGATGTGGAACTGATAGAAGACATATATATGAATTCTACATGTAACATATATTTCTTTTCTCCTAAAATTGCAAACAATATCTGATACAATGGAATGCAATTAATGGATATAGGATGGAAATGGTATCTTAGAAGTTTGAAAACAAATCCATTGTAGCCAAATAGACATTCTTGTTAAAAACAAATACATAGCTGGTAAAGTTATGGAGAAACACAGTATTCTGGACACAGCTGGGTATTATTTGATTGATTTCAGTGAAGAATGGTGTACTGGGGAAACAGGGATTCAAGTTGCTAGATTTACAGCAACATGTCCCAGATACACAATACATTTTTCCAAACTAAATAAATATATGGTACTTGCAGGATATGAGAACTGACTCTCTGATTCTACAGCCATAGATTTACAGATTGAAAGTCTGTCTGATAACTCAAATATACCAGAAGAGGGATTTGTTGTTTTGTCCTGGAATGTAGCAGGGTGGGAACAAAAAACTCAGGATAAAGACTGGATTGACCATGTGTCTAGATGTGATTTGGTATGCGTACTGTACAAGAATCTTGGCATGACACACAAACTGATGTTTCTCTGAATGGTTTTCAAATGTTCCAACATTCAGAAACCAAAGATTAAAATATGCTAGGTCCCCTGGTGGGTTACTCACTTTCTATAAAATAGAAACCATCAAAAATATACAATGTATATATAACTCTTCTAATTTTATAGCAATTCGCATACAAAACTCTGATGTGAAAATGGTGATAGTTAATAGTTATATTCCCCCACCTGGGTCTAAATTCTATAACCACAGTATCTGGTTGACTTTATCGGAACCTCTAGTAGAAATTAAGTTTAACTATCCTGATGTGGAAAAATTGCTTGTTGGGGATTGTAATGCCCAAATAAGGAAATTCAATTGATTAATAAATAATTCCATACTAACACATATAAATGAGTTACCCATAATCCAACAAAGAGTAATAAAAGATAAACACATAAATGAGGCAGGGAAACAACTTATTAATATTATGAATGAACTAAACTTATTCACATTAAATGGAATAATTGCAGGGGACAAAGAAGGACATTGTACCTATTACAAGGCTACAGCCAGCTCAACAATAGACCTAGCTGTTTGGTCAGGCAAAGTAGAATTATGGCAGTCCCTATAGATACTGACAAAAGCTGATAGTGACCACATGCCCTTCCTCCTCATTACTAAAAATTGCTGTAAAAAAAGAAAAAAAAATGAAACACCTCTATTCTTCAGTGAATGTAGGATGAATAAAAGATTACTTTGGGACTCAGATCTGGATGAACATATTAATAATTTGATAGTCTCATATTTAGTACACCAAGACTGGCACAGATTAAATATCCTGAATGCAAATGGGCAACGGGCCAGATATTCTATTATTTTTGAGCAACTGAAAGAAAACCTTTATAAACAGGTAACTGTAAGTGCATCTCTGTCTAAGCCAATAAGCTGGTTCAACCAGTAGTGTAATGTATACAAAAACAAGCTAAAGAAAATGATAAGGATGGCTAAATATAAAAAGGATAGACAACTACTGTATTAACAGCTCTGAATACAGAAAGGAGAAAATACAATAAATTCATGAAAGGGAAAAAGCTTACAAAAGCCACAGTATAACCACATCACAGGTTGTAGCCTGTTATTCTGTGGTGGCACTTTGCATTTATTCAGTAAAGCTATTTATAATGATGTAGGTGAGTGCGGATTTTGTGGATAATATTGAAGTAGACTGTTACCACACTTCCATCCAGTGGAGCTGTGACTGCTATGGACACAAGGGAAGAAGCTTGCCTACCAACATGAGATGTGAATACAAATGATAAAAGTAATATTGGAAAAAGAAAATAAAGGGTTTTGGCAGTTGGTTGTGAGTGGTACCCATAATTATAAGGAAAACACAGATACATATATCACAGAAACACAATGGGTACAATACTTTATAGGAATATTCTTTGATGCGGAACCTGAGAACTCTATTGAATGGGGTCAAATCAGCTACAAAATCCTACAAATATCTTGTAATGATGTTTATTTTGCAATAAAATTGTTAAAAAACAAACAATTCCCAGGCCTGGATAGGATCCCCTCAGAGTTTTTTTTTTTTTTATGTAACACCACTGCTTAGTGTAAACCTCTGGCTTTGCTCTGTAATAAATGTATACATAATGATTTCATTTCTAATTCTTAGAGAGGGTCAGAGATTGTCCCAATCCATAAAAAAAAGCAATACCGCAGACCCAAACATATACAGGCCAATAAACATATTAGATACCAATCTTACAATCTTCTCTAAAATCATTTTAGAACATTTACTATTACAAATTGATAACACAGGAAATTTAAGTGAGCTCCAGGCAGTATTTAGATATGGATACTCGACAATAGACAACTACCATATACTGAGTCATCTCATTGAAAAAGATGTAAACAAAAGAAAGCAAAAACTATATGTGGCATAAGACATCAGGAGAAAGGACTGCTGTGTGACTGGACTTCTCTGCTGGGACTAAAGAAGAAGAACTTTTGTACTTGGACCTTTAATTTAGGGTAAAAAAAAAAACTAACAAACAAAACAAAAAAAAATGTGTGTGTTTGTCTGGGTTAACTGAACTGAATGGGTATCTGAACAGTTATCTAGGTGTAAATCTCAGGTGATTGAAAGGACTTAATGGCTGTGAGATTTAAATTACTTGTAGAAAGATCTAGTAAGTACAGGAAGTGGCTTAGCTAGAAGGAAGCTACATTTAAAGACTGCCTTAGAAAGATTCTGCTAATAGCTTGGCAGAAGACACCAGGAGAAAGGACTACTGTGTGACTGAACTTGCACTGGGACTATATGCCCTCCTTCCTCCCCTACACCCCCCACCCAAAGCTAGTTCTATTTTATAGGCACATGATTTTTCTGACAAGAGGAACTTCCTGTTTGGGAGCAGGAAGTGAGTGATCACAGAACCACCAAGACCCACCATCCTAGAAGGGCAAGAGTAGCTCTCCGGCCCCTCTAGCTGCTGGAGGTCTGCCTCTGAGCAAGTAAGTGGTATACTGAGAAATATAGGATATTGTCTCAGAACAGGACAATCAGGAGCTTAAAGGGCACACAGGCAGAAAGTAAGGAGAGAGAGAAAAAACAGAGGAAAGAGTAAGGATTGCAAACAGTTAAGGGCCAGAAATAAGACATGATTGGAGTGGTGCAGTGCAGTGGCTGTGGAGCAGCAGTCTTCCGGGAGACGTTCTGGAGGATGTGGTGTCCCATCTGCAGGCACCTCTCTGGGCTGAGGGAGGAGGTTGCTCATCTCCAGGCTGAGTTGGCCAGGATTTGTGGGACCTCCTGTTCCATCCAGGGACCACCAGTGCCACTGCCGTTGCCTCAGAGGTTGCCAAGAAAGATGAGCAGTTGGACCACAGTGGGATCAGGGAGGGTGAGGGTGGTGGAACAGAGGTGCATCCCTCCAGTTGTACCTCTCCACAATTCCTATGCCATTCTGGCAAAGTGTGGTTCCTCTATGGAGGCACCCACAGTGGAGACCAAGGAGGATGCTGGGAACCTCCACAAAGGAGACCCACAGGAGGGTGGCAGAGGACTCTGCAGGGGAAGGAAACAACTCCTGGTGGGGGACTCCATTGTTAGGAAGGTAGAAGTGGTGGAGGAAAGGGAGAGGGAGGTAAGGTGCCTGCCTGGCGCCATGGCTTGGAGGGACAGGGAGTGAATCCTCAGGATTGCCGGAGCAGCTGCATAGGGGAAGGAACTGGATGTCATTGTCCACCTAGGAACAAATGACCTGGCTAAGAAAGGGATTAGAGAAGTGCAGGAAGAGTTTGTGAAATTGGGGAGGGGCCTTAGTCAAGCAGCACGACGGTAACCTTCTCGGAGTTGCTGCCCATCTATGGCATAGGAGAGGCTAGGGTGTTCCGCACCATGGGATTCAATCAGTGGTTGAAAAACTGGTGTGGAGCTCAGGGATTTGGCTTCCTTGGGGACTGGGGGTCCACCTGGAGTGATGCAAGCCTATACTGGCATGATGGGCTACATCTGTCCGGGAGGGAAACCAGGATCCTAGGTGATAGGTTTAAATGCTTCATTGGCAAGCTTTTAAACTAGCCAAGGGGGGAGGCACTGAAAAGAAGCAGGGGAATCCTACCCCCCCAAATAATCATGGTAGTAAGTGCGGCAAACACCAACATAGAGGTGTCAATAGGGAGAAGGGAAGGGGTAAATGGAGAAAGTGACAAAGGCAAGAAGGACAGGGATGGGGCAAAAGGGAGTAAGGCCATCAGGAAATGGGGGTAATGAGTACCAATGCCTGTAGTCTGGGCAACAAGCTCCCTGAGCTGGTGGCCTTGATTGAAGAGGGATGCCTGGATATCGTAGCAGTCACAGAAACATGGTACACAGAGAATCATGACTGGGATGTTAACATACCAGGGTACATAACCTACAGGAGAGACAGGCAGTGGAGAAGAGGTGGAGGATTAGCTCTCTATGTAAAGGAAGGGATAAAAGCAACTGAACAAAAGAGTAAACAGGGAGGAGAGGAGGCACTGTGGGTCACCTTGGAGACTGGAAAGGGCACCACAATCCACACAGGGGTTGTGTACAGACCCCCATGTCAGGGGGAGGGAATGGACAAGGATATGGTAGAAGGCATTCTTAGAATGGCAGAGAAAGGGGAGATACTGTTGATAGGAGACCTGAATATGCCAGATGTTAACTGGAGCACATTTGCTGCAGCCACATCCAAGAGCAGGGCCATTCTCGATGCCCTACAGGTGGCAGGCCTTAGACATCTAGTTTCGGAACCCACTAGTGAGGGAGCAATCTTAGACCTCATACTCTCAAACGGGGGCAGTGAGATGATCTCAGATCTAGAAGTGGGTTGCCATCTGGGGACAAGTGACCATCAAACAGTGTGGTTCATGTTAAACTCAGCTACAGAGTCAATCCATACAAAAGTGAGGGTACTTGACTCTAGGAGGACTGACTTTGGCAAGATGGGAGAGTGCCTCAGAAAAGCACTAGCAAACAGGCTAGAAGAAGGTGTGGAGCAACAATGGGGAATCATCAAAACTGCCATCACAGAGGCAACAAGCCTTTGTGTGAAGCAAATAAACAAATCAAAATGAAAGAAAAGCCACTTTGTTCTCAAAAGAGGTGGCTGTGAAAGTCAGGAAGAAAAGATAGCATTCCGGAAGTATAAGGAAACACAGAAGGAGCAGGACAGACAGCTGTACCAGTTAAGGCAGAAGGAAGCAGGAGGGAAGTCAGAATAGCAAAGGCCCAAACCGAGGAAAAGATAGCCAACTCAGTTAAGAAGGGGAATAAAACCTTTTATAGGTACATCAGCGAGTGTAGAAAGACAAAGGGAGGGATAGTGAGGCTGAATAGAATGAACGGTGGGTGAGCAGAGGGGGACAGTGAAAAAGCAGGGAGACTGAATGAATATTTCTGCTCAGTATTCACAAAAGAGGAGGGGGAAGTGCCTAATCCAATTAACAGAAGCACTCTTGATGGGGGGGTCGATCCCAGTCCTTTCACAGAAGAAAGGGTTCTGCAAGAACTCCTAAAACTGAAGGTGGACAAAGCAATGGGTCCTGATGGAATTCACCCCAGAATTCTAAATGAATTAAGGGAGGAACTAGTGAAACCACTGGCTACTCTTTTTAATAAATCATGGGAGGATGGTGTGGTACCCGAGGACTGGAGGAAGGTGGATGTGATTCCCCTTCACAAAAATGGGACCAAGACAGAGGCAGGAAACTACAGACCTGTCAGTCTGACCTCTGTGGTAGGGAAAGTGATGGAGTCATTTCTGAAGGAAAGAATAGTTGAGTACCTAGAGGCCAGTGGAGCACAGGACCCAAGGCAGCATTGGTTCACAGCGGGAAGGTCATGTCAGATGAATCTAATAGATTTCTTTGACTGGGTGACCAAAGTAGTAGACCAGGGAGGGGCTGTGGGACATGGCCTACCTAGACTTTAGCAAGGCATTTGACACAGTCCCACACAAAAGATTAATAGTCAAATTAACCAGCCTGGGAGTGGGTCCCAAGGTGGTAGCCTGGGTAAAACATTGGCTGCACAACAGGACACAAAAGGTAATTGTAAATGGAGTCCACTCTGAAGAAAGAGGGGTTACTAGTGGGGTACCGCAGGGTTCAGTATTCAGTCCAGTCCTTTTTAATGTCTTCATCAGTGACATTTCAGAGGGACTGGAAGGAAAAGTATGCCTTTTTTGCAGATGACACAAAGATCTGCAACAGGGTTGATACACAAGGAGGTGTGGAAAGGATGAAAAGGGACTTGGCAAGGTTGGAGGAATGGTCAAAAGTATGGCAGCTAGATTCAATGCAAAGAAGTGCAAATAATGCACCTGGGAAACAAGAACCCAGGGAAGAATACACAATGAGTGGGAGGTAGTAACAACAACAAAAAGAAAAAGGACCTGAGGTAATCATATCAGATGACCTTAAGGTTAGCAAGCAATGTGAGAAGGCAGTAGGGAGGGCTGGGGTATATTGGAATGTATAGGGAGAGGCATCAGCAGCAGAAAACAGGAAGTTGTTATCCCTCTGTACAGACAGTTGGTGAGACCCCATCTGGAGTACTGTGTCCAGTTCTGGAGACCCCGTCTCTGCAAGGACATAGACAGGAGAGAGGTAGTCCAGAGGAGGGTAACTAAAATAGTGCAGGGTCTGCAAGAGAAGCTGTATGAGGATAGACTAAAGGAGCTTAATATGTATACCCTTGAGGAAAGAAGGGAGAGGGGGGACATGATAGAAACTTTTAAGTACCTCAGTGGAATCAACAAAGTCCAAGAGGGTAGCATCTTTCAGAAAAAGAGACTTGCAAGAACAAGGGGACACAATTTAAAGATAGAAGTAAGGCAGTTCAGGGGCAATGTGACGCAGTATTATTTCACAGAGAGGGTAGTGGATGCATGGAACAGCCTTCCTGAGGAGGTTGTGGGGTCTAAAACTGTGGGAGAATTCAAGAATGCATGGGACAGACATAAGGCAATTCTTGTGAGGGGTAGGAAGAAATAGGCTGTTGGTTAACTAGGATCTGTGGCCTATCCTGTAGGTAGGGAAATGGGCAGACTAGCTGGGCCAAGCGGTCCTTATCTGCCATCAAAGTCTATGTTTCTATACATTGACATGTCAGCAGCATTTGAAACAGTGTCTAGAAGTTTACAATGGATGCTTATGTGCAAGTGAGATATAGATCCAGCACTAATAAGAATGATCTCAAATTTGTACAATAAAATTTGGGCTACAATCAGAACAGAAACAAAGGGTCAACTTTCACAATCCTTCATAATTAACAGAGGAGACAGGTAAGGCTGTGTCCTTGCCCCAGCACTTTTTTTGTTTATATTGATCATATATTAAAAGAATTAGAACAAACTGATATTGATGCACCAAAAATTGTTGACTATCCCTGCCCAGTGCTTGCTTATGCAGATGATATCACCCTGCTGTCACTGATTAGAAATGGGCTACAAAAGAAATGAGATCACATAGAAAGAAGTATTCAAAGCCTTAAAATAAAAATAAATTATAGTACAACCAAAACTATGATTTTTGATGCTACTCAAATGAAGACTTATTGGCATATTGCTGCAAATAAATTAGAAAGTGTAAATTCTTTCACATATCTTTAACTCACTTTCTTGTCAAATGGACCCTGGAAAAAGCATATTTAAGCAATTATGACAAATGTCAAGAAAACTACTTGTGGTTTAAGAAAATGTAACTATCAATATGGAGGGCTTGCTATTAACCCTTTTGTGACAGCAATTAAAGTAAAATAGTTTGCACAAGTATTGTATGCTACTGAACTATGGGAAACTATTAATTTGGAGAATCTGTTAATTCCAGTAAACAAACTACTCAGATCAGCTCTAGGGGTTACTCCCACTTGCCCAGCTAAGTATCTCAGGGCAGAATTAGGTCTTTTAAATGTTTATATAGACAGTAGAGAAATAAATGATTGGCTTCATTTAAAAAGACTTCTCCAGAGTAGATTGCCCAAAAAATGTCTTATGGAAAACTAAACAACAAAGCCCAGATATTCAAACTGTGCCAGACTGTGGCGCAAGCCTGGGCGCAGTTTAACTTGACTGCGCAGGAGCATGGACTGGGCGATATTCAACAGAGCTGCACCATGGCTCAGCATCATTGAAAATCACATCCTGGCCACCCGCAGTGCACATGGTGCAGTGGTACTGCACCAGCACCAGTGGCCAGAGTGGAGCAGGGGGATGCACTTACACAAGTTCCATTGCGCTAGGCGCAACAACCGCGATATTCAAAAGTGCACATGCAAATGGGGCCATAATGTATGCAAGGTGCAAATGGGGCCATTTGCATGTCATTATGGCCCCATTTGCATGCAGGTGCGCCGATCCCTGATGACTTGCACCTGGCGCCCTGCCAGGCAGCAGCTGTCGGGGACTGATGCCCCCTGCAGTGCGGCAATGTGCCCCACAGCCTGATCGTGGGCATTTGCAAAATAAAAAAGAGTCCAATATCCCTGGTGGTCCAGTGGACTGCTGTCTGCCTGATTGTGGGCTTAAGTATAAAATAAATGACTCCTATATCTCTGGTGGTCCAGTGGACCGCTGTCAGCGTGATCGCGGGCTTAAGTAAAAAAAGAATCAGAATCCTATATCCCTGGTGGTCCAGTGGACCACTGTCTGCCCGATCGCAGGATGAAGTAAAAGAAATTAGAATCCTATATCTCTGTTGGTCCAGTGGACTGCTGTCTGCCCAATTGTGGGCTTAAGTGACACAATAAAAAACCTATATCCCTGGTGGTCCAGTGGACCCCCTCCCACCCCCACTGATCCCCACCACCCTGCTCCCCGGTCAGCGGCTGGCAGCACCCACCCCTGCTGCCACGCCCACTGACTGACACCATAGGTAGGGCTGTGCGCACATTGGTCCAGCGTGAGCCAATGGGTGTGCAGCCCATACTGTACTACCGTTCCAGATATGGAATGGATCCATTCACATATCTGGAATGTGTAGTACGGTATGGGCTGCATGCCCATTGGCTCACACTGTGGACCAATGGGTGTACAGCCCTACCTACAGTGTCAGTCGGTGGGCGTGGGTGGCAGGCAGGTGGTGCTGCCACCGCCGCTGACCGGGGAGCAGGGTGGTGGGATCAGTGGCGGGTGGGAGGGCCCCACTGGCCCACCAGAGATATAGGTTTTTTACTTAAGCCCGTGATCGGGCAGACAGCAGTCCACTGGACCACCAGGGATATAGGATTCTAATTCTTTTTTTACTTCAGTCCGCGATCGGGCAGACAGCGGTCTACTGGACCACCATGGATTTAGGATTCTAATTCTTTTTATACTTCAGCCCATGATCAGGCAGACAGCGGTCCACTGGACCACCAGGGATATAGGAGGCTTTTTTTACACACCAATGCCCGTGATCCAGGCATGGGGGGCACCACCACAGGGGTGCAGCCGGAGATCAGGCGGCCACCCACAGGTGGCAGCTGCCGTGTTGCACCCTGCAATATGGCAGCTCACCTGTGGGTGGCTGGTCATTGCTCCTTTTTATTTTTGCTCAACTTTGTGCGGCGCAAGTAGGGGTTGCGCATACATGGCTCAGCACATCCTGGGCTGAATATCGGGCTGTGCAGAGTGTGCATGGGCACGCCCCCCCCCACCTGTGCCTGCATACATTACTGATGTGCTACAGCGCATCAGGATTTGTGCCAGGCGCAATTCCCATTTGAATATCACACCGGAGTGGATCAGTGGGTTGCGCCACTGTTGCGCCATGCACAACCCTTTTGAATATCTGGGCCATAGGATACAAAATAATTGTGGTCCAATAAACTGTCCAAGAAAACGTTATTGTAAATTAGACAAATATGTCCTAAGTACCTTAGAATCCTATGTCAAAATATGTTCACCACAGGCTAAAGTACAAAAAAATATATATTAAAACCACAGTGGAAAATTATTGGATACAAGAAGATCTGGAAAAAATATCCATTTCAAAATACTCCCCCTGGTATGCTGAAAATAATAATACTTTTGAATTTAAACACTATTTGGACTTTCTCATAGATCCCCAATTAAGAAATGCTTTTCTGAAAGCCAAACTCTAGCTGTTTGACAGCAATATATTAAAAATAAGATATAACAACTTACCTAAACCTGAATAAAACTGTAAATGCACAGAAGGCGGAAAAGTAGGTTTACTGCATATATTGTGGACATGCACTTTGTATTTAAAAACCAGAAATTGCTGGCATGTACATCTTATGAACTGTGATAATGCAACCCAGGATAAACTAACCTGTATCCTATTTAATACTGAAGATGTCAGGACTGTTATAAAAAGTGCAAAATATTTACTCATGATCTACAAGATCAAGAAGAAACAACTACAGCAGGGCTTATTATAGAAGAGAGGGTTGTTAATGACATACATACCAATAATTTTTTAATGTTATATCATGTTATTATATATATATATGATGTATGTAATGAATATTTATGCACTGTAATACTTTGTTCACAACTTTTTATTGCCAAGCAAATAAAACCATTACTTACAAAGAAACACAGAGAGAAGAAGACAGGGTACTGTATCTGGAAAAACAGAGGGAGATGGGGAAAACAGTTATGAGTGCAAAGGCACAAACAGAAGAAAAAATAGCCCATGCAAAAATAAGAGGGGACAAGAACTTTTTCAGGTATGTTAGTGAATGAAAAAAGACTAAGAGTGAGATTTTGCAACTATAAAGGGAAAGAGGGACGTGTGCAGTGGGGGACCAAGAAAAAGCAGAAATCCTGAACAAGTATTTTGGTTCAGTATTTAAAGAAGAAGAGGGGGCAAAGTTAAGTGATGGAAGCACCACTGTTAGGGAGGTGGACACCAGTCCATTTAAGGAGGAGAGAGTTTTAAAGGAACTCACTAATCTGAAAGTGGATAAGGTAATGGGGCTGAATGAGATATAGCCCATGGTTTGAAAGAGAACTAGGGGAGGTGCAGGGAGCACCACTGACAGCCTTGTTCAACAGTTCGCTGGAAACAGGTGTGGTACCAAAGGACTAGAGGAGGGTGAATGTAGTCTCTCTCCACAAAAGTGAGAGCAGGGAGGAAGATGGCAATCACAGGCCAGTCAGCCTGATCTCAGTGGTGGGGAAACTAATGGAATCAGTACTAAAGGAAAGGGTTGTGATATCTCTTGATTCCAGTGTAGCACAGGATCCAAGGCAGCATGGATTCACAGTGGGAAGATCTTGTCAAACAAATCTGATAGATTTCTTTGACTGGGTGACAAGGGGATTGGATCAGGGAGGGGCAGTGGATGTGGTCTACCTGGATTTCAGCAAGGCCTTAAACACTGTCCCACATAGGAGGCTAGTAAACAAGCTGTGCAGCCTAAGACTATGTCAAAAGGTGGTAAACTGGGTCAAAAATTGGCTGAACGATAGGACACAGAGGGTGGTGATGAATGGAGTTCAATCTGAAGAGAGGGAGGTGACCAGCAGGGTCCAGCAGGGATCAGTGCTTAGAAGAGTCCTCTTTAATGTCTTCATAAGCGACATTGCAGAGGGGCTGGAAGGGAAGGCATGTCTTTTTGCAGAGGACATGAAGATCTGCAACAGAGTGAACACTCCAGGAGGGGTAGAGAAAATGAGAAGGGACCTCAACAAGCTTGAGGAGTGGTTAAAGGTGTGGCAGCTAAGATTCAATGCAAAGAAATGCAAGGTCATGCACTTGGGGCACAGAAATGAGGAGGAGGAGGAGTACATGATGTGGAGAAGATACTGACAGCCACCAAACAGGAAAGAGACTTGGGAGAAATTGTATCTGATGATCTAAACATTACCAAACAATGTGAGAAGGCTGTGAGGAGAGCCAGTGGAATGCTGGGGTGCATAGGGAGCGGTACAGTATCTCCAGCATAAGAAAAGAGGTGGTGAGGCCACTGTATAGAACATTGGTGAGATCTCATCTAGAGTGCTGTGTCCAGTTCTGTACGCTACATCTCTGGAAGGACATAGGAAGAGTAGAAGTGGTTCAGAGAAGACAACAAAAATGGTGCAGGGGCTGCACCAAAAGTCATATGAGGTGAGACTGGAGGATCTCAATATGTATTCCTTGGAAGACAGGAGAGGAGATAGAGTGGGGATATGATAGAGACTTTCAAATACCACAAGGGTGTAAATAAGGTACAAGAGGATTGCATCTTCAAAAAAAAAAGATGTTCAAGAACAAGGGGCAATGATATGAAAATAGAGGGGGGTAGACTTAGGGGTAATGTGAGAAAGTATTTTTTTTCACAGAAAGGGTGGTGAATCCATGGAACAGCCTCCTAGCAGAGGTTGTAGTAGGAGAAAGAACTATTGGGGAATTCAAAAATGCATGGGATAAGCATAAAGGAACTTTAACGATAGGAAAGAGAGAGTAAGCTGCAGATCATTTAGGGTCTGCAGTATATGAAACAGGTAAGAAAAATGGGCAGACTATCTGACCAAGTGGTCCTTATCTGTTGTCAAATTCTATGTTTCTGTGTTCCATGTTCATTGAATAAGACTGCAAGAAGGGCTGCCAATGCATAAGCCACCATCCTGAGCACTCTAGTGTGAATCCCATACTGCTCCTATGGCATTTTTAACTTTTAGAGTCACAACCTTTTAAGCTCCTTGTCTTTGGATACTTTCAAGATTTCACGATTTTTGTTTAAAAACAGGAAGATAATGATGACTCAACACCAGTTGAGCAAAACCTCTTTTACAATCATTTCCCAATATCCAGCAAGTTACATAGAAACACAGTAGACAATAAATAATAGAAACATACATTTTATCAGTAGGAAAAGACATTTAGGCCCATGCAGTCCACCCATTGTCCCTGTCTAGTCCTGTCCCTGCCCATCACTACTGACTCTAGTGGGTCGTAGATGCCCCTCACTCCCTCCATCCCTCCCTCCCACGTTCCTGTACCTCAGATACCTTTGACTCTTGCACATGCATGCTTGAAGCTCCTCACAATCTTTGCCCCCAGTACCTCCTCTGGCAGAATGGTCCCATTATCCACTACCCTTTCTGTGAAGAAGTATTTCTGGACATCTTTCCAGACTTTCCCGCTCTTAGCTTCATTTCATGACCCCTTATTCTAGTGCTTTACATTCTCTGAAATAAACCCTCCACTTGAACTTTGTTCACTTCTGTGAGGTACTTCTAGGTTTCAGTCATGCCCTGTCTCGCTATCCTCTCTTCGAGTGAGTACATGTTGCGTTCTGCAGCCTTTCTTCAAATGTAGAATATACAGTATCACATAAAATTAGACAAATGAAACAGAGCAACATACAATCACAATATGACAAACTCCAAATAATTAACACAACCAGTCTTTTGATTATTTGTGAACCAGGTTTCTAGACTTCACAAGGTACCAGAGCTCCCCAATTCTAGTACAGATATAGCAAGGAAGATTGTTTCTACTTTTTCAGCCCTTGTAAGAAAAGGCTGACTGACCTATTGTGCTGTGCACTCATGGAATGATATATTCCACACCAGTAGATGATCCCAGGCCATCTCTGATTTGACATGCAGTAACAATCTTGATAATGTAAAAGTACATTTTATGCTGTCTACATTTCCACAAAAGTATACCAGTGTGCAAATGGGGCATCTGCTCAAGTGGAATCCAACTTAGTAAACTCAAGAGCTCAAGAGTTATGCGTTCCAATCAGTGCATGCAAAATGTAACTAGCTGATTTACAATAAATCATGTCAAGCTTTTGGAGAGAGACTGTTTTGCATCCCCAATGTATACAATGTCTCCATAATCCAGCAGGGGAAATGTCATTGTTTGCATTCTTTTTAAGTGCACATCCTGTGAAAAGAACATTTCATTTTGAAACAGGTGGCAAATTCTGGAGTTAAATTCCACATATATGATGATGCCATTTAAGGTTCTCATCAACACATACTTCAAGATATTTATGATTCACCACATTTTGTAATTTAACATTATTTACAGTATTAAAAGCCAAATCCAATTTAGATTTTTTTGATATGCAAGATGCATTAAACTGCATACTTTGTGTTTTTTTGTTTATTCATCTTTAATTTGCTCTGACAAAATATCTTACCTGTTTCTAGTTTTTTTATCCTTCAGTCCCTCAAACTGAATCCCACTGTTGGGTGTTGAGCAGGAACCAAAAGCAAAAAGAGTAGGGCTACACAGCAATGATGTAAAAAAGAGACTACTGAGCTTGGTCCCAGTTAAAAAACAAATGTATTTGTAGACAGACATAGCAGCAGCATCCCCTAACCGGACATCAAACATTTTTACATCACTCTGATGCTTTCTCAAGGCATGGCAAACACAAGAATTCCAAACTCTACTTATAGCACCTCTCTTAAAGTGCCAGGTTCCACATTATAAATAGATATAGTGTGCAAAGTGTTGAAAATACTAATAAAGTGCATAGTGATTAATTTTAAAAACAAATTTCTCAAAGTGCATACAACCATATGTTGCACAAATACATGTTCTATTGACCACAACACATTTAAGTGAAATAAATTAAATATTCAGTATGTGGGAATAAGGAAAGGATGTGGAGGGAGGAAGAAGAGAGAGGGGAGGGGAGGAAAAGTTATGCTAAACAGAATTAATACATCAAAGTTTCTCAGTCACTATATCTATCGGTCACTAAATTTACCTTTTTAAAAAATGCGTCAGACTAAACATAGCATCCAGTCCCATTTGTGCATGGGCTTTTAAAATATACTGCCATTTGCTCTCAACCTGTAATAATTTATTGTTTATGTCACCACCCCTAATATTTAGGGACACTTTTTCCAAACTTTGGAATTTGAATCTATGAGCTGAACCCCTCTGCATGATATGTACAGCCAATGCATTCATCTTGTCCTTGTTTTCAATGCTTCTCAAATGTGCAGAGATCTGATTTTTAAAAATTGTCTTGGTTTTTCCTATGTAAAAATGTTGACATTCACAGCTCACCAAGTAAATGACATTTTGTGTGAAACAATTTATAAAAAGTCTGTTCTCAAAGATTTTACCTGTAAGCAGATGCTTAAAGGTGTTACCTGATTTAACATGGATGCAAAAAGAACAATGTCCACACTGAAAAGTCCAACATGGAAGAAGAGGGTTCAAGTTGTTAGCCGGTGCTGTATATAGACTTTTGGTAACTGGGTCCCCAATATTTTTCTTTCTTGTATACACAATTCTGGGTGGGTTGAGTACTTGCTGTGACAGTTTTGGTTCCAGGGAGAGCAAGTTTCAGTGCTTATCCAAAATCTCTCTTATTTTATAAGACTGGGGAGTATACTCTGCAACAAAATTCAGAGAGAACTTGTTATTTGCAGTATTGTTCTTTTCCCTTTTTTCTAATAAACTAGTTCTGTCAATGGACCCCACTGCTTCCTTTGCCTTTTGTACTATTTCCTTATTGTAACCTATTTCTTGAAATCTTTCTGACATTCTTATAGCACTATTACAATACTCAGTCTCAGATGTGTTGTTCCTCTTGAGACACATGTGCAGTACTGACCTTTTGGTATATTTTCTAGTACATGTCTGGGAAGGCAACTGTCAAACTGCAAGAGTACATTCTTAGATGAAGGTTTTCTGCATAGGGAAGAATCTCAGCCCCCCCTTGTCATTTTTTCTAATCTGTAGATCCAAAAAGGCAATCTCATGTTCACTTTAATTCTGTGTGAACCTCAGATTCAAATTAATTGCTTCTAGATACAACACAAGTTCAGACAGAACTGCAGGGGGTCCTCTCCACATCAATATTATATCTTCAGTGTAACGTTTATATAAGGGCAAATATTGTCTGAAGGAATTTTCTTCAGACATTACACTTAAAAGTTCCCAATGTGCCAAATAGATGTTGGCATAAATAGGTGTGAAGGAGGCCCCCATAGCAGTTCCCTTTACCTGCAAGTAGAAATCCATGTTAAAAACAAAGCAATTACAAGTAAGTACTTTCTCAGTGAGCTGCACTAAGCACTCAATAAAATCATTGGTATAGGCAGTTTTCTCAGACAATGTATTTCTCAAAGCCTCAAGGCCCCCTTGGTGGGGATATTCGTATATAAGGAGCTAATATCCAATGTGACCAATAAATAATTTTTTTCCTCTCGTACATTCTCTAAAATCTATAGCATATGCATGGTGTCTCTAACATAAGCTGACCACAACAGCACTAATGGTTTAATGTATTGGTCTACCATCTTTGCTAATGGTTCAGCAATGGAACCAATGCTCTCCACAATAGGGCAAGCTGGTGGATCTACTAAAGTTTTGTGGATTTTTGGTAGGCCATACAAGGTGGGTCTCAAAGGATATTCAACCGTCATAAAGTCATACATTTGTTTAGTAATAGTACCACTTAAAAAGACATCATATAAATAAACATCAGTTTCTTGTTAAAGGCAGTGGTTAAATACATGGACAATTTCTTATAAAATTCAGTGTTAGTCAACTGATTAGATAATTCTTGTTCATACTTAACTTTATCTAACACTATAATTGCACCCCCCTTGTCAGTCGCTTTGATCTCAATTGATAAATGTGATGCCAGATTTCTTAAGGTTTCTCTTTCTTCTGCTATGCAATTGTTGTATCTTCTTTTGTGGCCAGAATGCAAAAAATCCAAAATATCTTTCTCACATGCTTTTTGGAAAGCAGTAACAACTGGTGATAAAAAAGGGATACATGTCAATGGTTTCTTTAATTTCTCCAAATGAGAAGGGCACACTGTGTTCAAACCGTGTTGAGCAAGAAGCATCAGCCCAGAACATTGAACTACAATAACCACTGAAGACATTTGCTTTTCCCACTGATCTTCCACCATCACCATATTCTCCATCATCAATGCTAGGTTATCCTTTATCCATATTTACTTCTTTGACATACCCAAGGAAATTATTATGCTACTTATCTTCTTCTTGAAACCATATAAAATATAAAAATACAAATAATATGAATTAAATCAAAGTATAATCATTACAGCTTAATTATAATTTATTTTGCAATTTAGTATGCTTTTTTGGATGGCTTTCACATCTGCCTGACCCCAACGCATCTGCCCCCCTCAACCACTACCACCCTGGCTACCTCCCTCCTGAATTGCCCCCAAAAGGTGGGGCAGCCACGATGACCCATCCCATGGAAACACATATAGATTATCTGGGGCATCACTGCTGCTGGCAGGTCTCCCTGGGCCTGCCCCCCTGGGTGAGGCCACAGGGGTGAGCCAACCCAATGGAACACAATCTCAGGAGGCACTGGGAGGCATGCCATGGTTGTAACAGGACCAAGGGGAGGGCATCATTGTGCCACCCATAGTTTTTGCTGGCTTGTTGTCCCAGGGGTGGAGCGTGCAATGACATACAAAGTCTGCTCCATCCCCCCATGGTGGATGGTGCTGGCTACAGTGCAACCCCCAGCCTCCACTATGGGTCCATAAAGCACCAGACACTCTAACCTCCTCCCCCAGGAGAAGGAGAGCAGTCTCTAAGATGCTTGATCCTTTTCCACCCGGCTGACCCTCTGACTCCTGAGTCTGTTTCTGAACCCTGGATGTTGGCGCCACTAATGGACGCCTTGCCACTGCACAGGTGGGCCTGCTGTATTATAGTTTAATTATACAAATCATCAAATATATCACACTTTATAAAAATGTAGCATGACAAGCCTAATTGAATGGAATTGGTGTATTTGTATTGGACACTTGTGGTAACCATGGCTGCTGATGGCACATGTTCTTTCTTGTCGAAAGCATGAAATACATCAAACAAATTTTTCTGACCCCATTATGAATAGAAAAAGGTGGTGAGTGTCCTCAAACTTCATTCCTCTGTCATCACACTCCTCATCATTCTACTGAACAACTGTTGTTTGTATTGTATTAATGTATAATATTACTAAATAGATAGATAGATATAATAGGTAAATAGACAGATGGACAGACAGACAGACAGATAGACAGGTAGACAGACAGACAGGTTACAAAGGCATGGTAGGGCCCCTATAGGTAGTGTCATAATTGTATTTCTTTTTTTTTCATTTAAAGTTTATTGAAAGTTTTACCATAAATGACAGATCTTCCAATACAAATACACATCATGTAAACCATGTACATTATTCCAGACCTGTCAATTCCCCCCTCCCTCTTCCCCCACCTACATCCCCCTTCCCCACCCCACTAGTACATTCTTGAAGTAAAAACTGTTCCCTACAACTCCCACAGTACAGACAACACAAAACTACTGAGGTACCTCGGATGGCGAGGCCCTCACCCTGAGAAGCTCTAAATCGAGAGTAAAGTGTATAAGGGGTCCCAAATTTTTCTGAACCTATCCAACCTGTTGTTTAGACTTGCAATAGCCTTTTCCGTTCTGAGGTTCACAAGAAGCTCAGACAGCCACTCGCCGTACTTGATTTCAAATTGATCTTTCCAGTGTCTTAAGACTACTTTCTTGAGTGACAGGGATATCAAAGCCATGTAATATTTTTTATTAGGGAAATTAATGCCTGAAAAGTCACCTAAGATGCATATTTCGGGTTTGAATAAATCCTCTAATCCCAAGATGGGATCAAGCTTATTTCGAATAATAGCCCAGAGGGGCTTTATTTTGGGGCAGGTCCAAAAAAAATGTTATAGACAGCCATCCTGATTGGAGCATCTCACACATTGAGAAGAGGATGTTCGTATTTGAACAATTTCTCGGAGACAGATATACGTTATGTAAGATAAACATCTGCATCATCCTTAATCTGTCTTGTGTTATAAATTTATGGCAATCAAACCAAAGATCTGCCCAGTTAATATCATGGCCGGGGAAGTGAGACATCCAGTAACGAGTTGGACCGTAATGATCTGGGTATGCTCTATTGAACAGAATACCGTATATCTTGGAGACTGCTTTTGGTTGGCCCACCCATTGAACCAAGTCCAGTAATAAAGGGAGGTCTACATAAGGGGATGGCTTTTGCCCTAACACTTTAATTAACAGATGCCTATGTTGAATAACTCTGAAAAAATGTTTAGTAGGAATCTTAAACTTTTACATTATACATTGACCAGATAACCAAACGTTATTGTCCCCTATTAAGGAGTACAGAGGAGTTTCTTTCAGTTGTGGCAACCAGTTAGAGGTGATACATTTCTCGCTGATCTTAAAATTAGGGTTTCCAAACAGGTATTGATTTGTGTCCCTTTTGTTATCATATTTAAGAAAATGACACAATTGAGCATGAACTTTAAGTGACAATGCTATGGGGGTATTTTTTAACCTGCTGGGAAGAAGATTTTCTCTGATATGTAGCAGAGCTTCTAGTTCTAGACCACATGAGCTAATCTGGGTCTGCTCTATTTTGAGCCAGAGCAGGATGTAACTCGCCGATACAGGTAATGTCCATCTCAGGTACTTATTAATGTGGCTGGTCCAAAAATAGAGCCCTAAATGAGGTAAACGTAAGCCACCTCTCAACTTGGGTGCACATAATTTGTGGAACGCAATTCTAGAGGACTTGTATGCCCAGACAAACTCTAAAATCAGATTATTTGCCTTCTTGAACCACGATATTGGGAGCCAAATATTAAGCATTGAGAGGGGATAGAAAAGCCGAGGAAATACATTCATTTTGAGCAGGCTTATTCTTCCCCAGATAGAAATTGGAAGGAAGGTCCATCTGCTAAGATCCTGTTTAATCACCTGTATCCGGGAATCTAAATTCAATTTAATAGTGCTTCCCGTAAGTCTTGATAGTTCAATGCCTAAGTATCGAAGGGAATCATGTTTCCAGGCTAGTCCCATTTCAAGGATTTCCATTTTATGGAGCTTGTGATTGAGGGGGAAAACAGTTGTTTTGCTGACATTTAGCTTGTAATTAGAGACTGCACTAAAGGATTTAATGATCTTTAACATTGGGGGAATGGAAGAGACGGGATTAGCAACTTGGAGGAGAAGGTCATCTGTGTAGGCTGACACCTTGACCTCACATGGAAAAATCGGAATTCCTTGTATCTCCGGACAGGCTTGTAGTCTATGGATTAGTGGTTCTAAATATATGTTGAACAGTAAAGTGGAGAGAGGGCAGCCTTGCCTAGTACCCAAGTGAAGGGTAAACGGCTCTGATATAATTCCATTGCCTGATAATCTTGCAGTGGGAAAATGATAAAGGTATTTAATCCAGGTCCAAAAGACCTTAGGGAATTTAAAGGCTTCCAGCGTCTGGAATAAGTATTGCCAATTAATTCTGTCGAAAGCCTTCTTGGCATCCAGAGAAATTAGAGCCACAGGATATGGGGCATCTCTGGACACCGAGAAGACATGAACCAGGGTGCGAAGATGGTCCAAAGAAAATCTGCCTTTCATGAAACCTACTTGTTCGGAGCTGATAATAGAGGGGAGAATTGGGTTGAGACGACAAGCTATTAGTTTGGTCAGTATCTTAACATCCTGGTTCAGAAGGGAAATTGGGAAATAGTTTGTGACTTGCTCAGGTGCCTTGCCGGGTTTAGGGATAAGCACAATTAGTGCTTCAAAAATAGAAGCATCTACTTCCACTCCAGAGAGTATATACTGGAATAAGAGGAGCAACAAGGGGATGACGGCAGTTTTGAACCTTTGATAAAAGTAAGCTGAGAAGCCATCCATCCCTGGGGTTTTATTTAATGATAAAGTACTTATCACATTAGATATTTCATTACATATGATAGGCGAGATTAATACCTTTTGCTAGTCTTCAGTAAGGTTCGGCAAAGGGGTCTCCCTAAGATAGCTATCTAACTGATTCTGAGCTGGGGGGTTTGACATAGGGCCATATAGATCAATATAGTAGTTAAGGAATTCCGAAATGATATCATTCGGGGAGGTCTTCAGAGATCTATCCGTTTGGGATCGGATAGAAGCCATATACCTAGAGGATTCTATTTGTTTAATTCTGCAAGCCAAGAGGCGCCCTGTTTTCTCCCCCGATCAGAAAATAATGCTCATGTTTTTAGAATGACGTGTTCCGCTTTTTCTTGGAGAATCTCCAAATAGGCTGCCCTTAATTTAATAAGCTTCTGAAATGTATCTTCTGAAGTGGCAGGAGACAGGTCCTTTTCTATGGCCCTTATTTGTGACAACAGCTGGGACATTTCTTGCTCCCTAGCTTTCTTCCTATTAGAGGCTAACCCAATAAGTATTCCCCTTAGGTAGGCCTTAAAGGCACACCAGAGAATATCCAGCCTTCGGGCTGTCCCTTGGTTAAACTGAATGAACTGATCTATATGGCCCTGTACTATACTTGCCAGTTTAGGATCTTTGATAAGTTGGTTGTTAAGTTTCCACCTTCCTCTGCCTCTTCGCGGTGGCTCAACATTCAAATGACAGCCTACAAGGGAATGATCAGATGGTGGACCAGAGTGTATCGAGGAGTCGATGACTTGTGGGATGTAATCCTTTGAAATAAGCAAATAATCTATTCTAGACAAGGTTTTATGGACCGGGGAGGTAAAAGTGTAATCCCGGACGCTAGGATGTAGGACCCTCCAAATGTCACACAGTCCAACCTGGTCTAGTAAGTCTCGGAACGCACGTTGGGCAGGGGATAATCCCCTCCTTGAATGATCAGTTTTATCTACCATCGGGTCAAACACCAGGTTGAAGTCCCCACCTATTATCATCGGAATTGCAAGGAAAGGAAGTAGAATGGTCATAATTTGTGTGAAAAAATTAGGGGAATCCTGATTTGGTCCATAAATGCTCCACAGTAGTAGTTCTCTCGCATAGAGGTTACCAAGTAGAAAAATAAATCTACCCTTAGAGTCTTTTATTATTTGCATCACGGTAACGGGAAGTTTCCTATGAACCAAGATCATGGTACCTCCATTATTTGTGGAGCCCTCGGCTGAGAAGACCTGTCCCACTTGTAATCTCTGCAGTTTAGTAGCCTCAGCGTCTAATAGGTGTGTTTCTTGTAGAAACATGATTTTGGCGGCGACCAAGTTTAAGTGTTTTAAAATCACTTATTGTTTAGTTTTAGATCTGACCCCTTTAACATTCCAAGTAATGACATTCAATGGTTTGGCCATTGACTTTTAACTATCCAACTCAGCAATAGTGTAAATACGGGAAGTAATCCAGTGGTAATACAGCAATAGGAACTGTATTTGCTGTGCTGTGCCCTCCCCACCTCCCTTCTGTTTAACCCCTTACCCCCACCCTTTATTTTTCCCCAAAAACCCTTCCCCCATACCATGAAATCAATATTATCTCTACCAAATCAGTGAACAAGGTTACCCCCCCTTCTGTTATTTCCACTTGGTGCAGAACCACTTTTCACTATTCTCCAGTTGTTCTGCCCCGTCGCCTGACTCCTAGAAGAGTCGGGGTGGAACTATGCCATAATAATTTTTAGAAGGCTCAAGAAGATAACTTTGGGGGGGAAGCCCCTTTGCACAGTTAAAGGGAAAGCTCCCAGCCTGATAAGAAAACCAGTTATTCTCCTCATATAACAGTGAACTGACAAGCTATAAACTGCAACCTTAGTTATAGTTTTGTTGATATAACAACACCAGTTCAGGAAGATGAGTATAATATGGCTTCAGAATAATCTGCTACCATTAGGTCTTACTATGCAACCTTTAGGTATGGCTTTGCTATGCCCCCGAAGGTGAAATAATGTGTTTTATAGATAGGGGAAGGCTTTTAAGCTCGATACCCCTTAACCCACAGGAGATCGCACACTGATATCAAGAATCCCCAAAAACACCTAGGAGACAATCCTCCTTGAGAACAAAATCCTATAAATGTAAGATAATAGGTATCTATCCTTGATGATGTAAAAACAAAGAGACGAGTATATTCCTAGATGTTGTTAAACCAAATCTGGAGGCTGAGTTTACCATCTCAATCAAAACCAGCAAAAGAAAAAAGAATAGAGACCAACAAAAACTATTGGTAGCTAAACAAAGAGTCAGAACCAAAGACCAGGTAGTCCACATAATCGGGCTATAAGAAGTCCAGATTTTGGTTCACTCTGTGTTCCCAGACGAAATCCACTTGTTTTACTTCTGTTTTCCTGAGATCTCTGGTGAGAGCGGGCCCAATAGCAGATTCCACTCGCTCTGGGAAAGACGATAACAATGACTCACATGCCCGCAATGTCTCTTGAGGAATCAGTACCAGCCCCGAAAATAAAAAACACTGTCCGAAAATGCAGGGCTCCACTTCCCTGTATGAGGCTCTGTATAAAAAGATCACCAAAACTAAATTGAGATAGGAAACGTGTAGCAGAGGCAAAATGGGGGAGGCGGTCTTCCGTGCCTCGATTGTCTGGGGTACAAACAGGTGCTAAACATTCAGCTTGCATACATTAGAGAGCACCACTACCAGAGGTCCAGTTAATTGTTCTCAATGATCGCTGAACAGGTCAGGTAGAGACTTCTGAAGTGCCGCTTTTGCCACCTCCACCTCTTCAAACGTAACCCAGGAACCCTCCAGCATTACTTGTAACCTGGCTGGATATCCCATTTTGAACTTTATACCAGAGGCGATTAATTTGGAGACCATTGGATGGAATTGTGTACACCGTTGCCTGATGGATGCAGGAAGGTCCTGCGTTATTCTGATTTTCGCACTCTTCCATCTAATGTCTTGCAAGTCCTTCATCTTTCCCAAACAGTATTGCCTTTCTTGGTAATTAAGGAATCTGGATATTATCGGATGGGGCAGGGCTCCGGGTGGAGGCACAGGTCGGAGGGCTCTATGTGCACGCTCTATCATATAAACTTTGCCAAAAGGGGAAGGACCAGCTAGTTTTTCCACCAGTTTTTGAATAAAGCTAATAACGTCGGCCCCTTCTTCTATTTCGGGGATACTGAGAATGACTACATTGTTTGTGCGGCTCCTTCCTTCCAGATCTTCCAATTTGGCCTCCAGTTTTTTAATCCTGTGATGGCTTTCTACTACCTCCTCCCTTATGCTGTCTGCTTTTTTCTCCAATGAGGCAGTACGGGCTTCATTGTTGGAAATTCTTGTTGTTAGGTCTTCCAGCACTGCAGTCATCTGCTTGACCTCAGTTGTGAGGGACTTAACATCTTCCCTAAATGGAGAAAACTCGGCCAGAAACCATTCCAGCATCAGAGGGGTGTCTCCGGATTCTCTCCCAGGAAAGGCGCTGCTAGCTGTTACTTTACCGGCCTGGCTTGGCTGGGCCTTAGGCCGGTTGCTCTGTTTCTCAGGCGATACTGGCGGGGTGTGCTTTGAGGGTGCCGATCGCATCTCCGCATCCATTTTCAAGGACCGAATCCTTCTTCTGTCCTTTAACACGCAGTTGGCCCAAAGATACCAGTCTTAAGAAGGAAAAAAGTTATAAAAATAGCCTTTTAATACGCCAGGCGACAGGAGCTGAACAAATGAGCTGTTACTCGGCGTGCTGCATCACGTGGTCCCCCATAATTGTATTTCTGTGTAAAACCCTGTATCTGCACCTTAGTAACATGGCTATTTCTAGACAGAATAACCAGATGTTTGACATGCATGTTCTGGGGCTCAGGATCTCCTGATCCTGAAGTTATGGTAATGTTTCGTTCAGCAGAGTTAATGTTGTGAAGGTTGAAAATACATATAAAATTGCCATATTAAGACTCTTTTTTTTTTTTTTGTCACTTGTAGCTTTAATATGGCTGATAGCTGAAACTTTCAGATTTCTTAAAACTTGACTCAAGGAGGTGCCTCTGTTATTTAGTTCCTCTGGGAAATGTGTAGTTTTTAAATTATTAACTTTTAAAGGTCTCATTGATATGAAAGCACAGAACACATTTTCTGAATGCTTTACAGAATTCATAAGGCTTTTTTACAATAATTAGATTTGATGGGACTTAAGAACAGGTTTTATGAAGCAGGAAAAAGAAAAGTGCTTTTTTGTTTTCATGTATCTTTGGCCCTATCTTGACCATTTGGGGTCTGATTCATCCCAAATTTTTAGGGAGGGCACATCACCACCCTAGCTCATGACCTCATAAATATCAAGAAACACAAAACACATTTTGGAGCATATTAATAAAATGAAACTTATGCATCCATTGGAAAGGGTTGTGATATGATATGCCTACCATGAACATTTGAAGTTGATTGGACTTCAAATAACCAAGCTAAGCGATATTGCAGAGGGGCTGGAATGGAAGGTATGTCTCTTTGCAGACAACACTAAGATCTGCAATAGGGTTGAAAAAATTGAAGAGGGACATAAGCAGGCTTGAGGAGTGGTCAAGAATGTGGCAACTAAGATTTAATGCAAAGAAGTGTAAAATCATGCATTTGGGGCACAGAAACCCAGGGGAGGATTACATGATGGGAATGGGAGGCACTGACAACCATCAAACAGGAAAGGGACCTGGGGGTAATCATAGCTGATTACCTATAGGTGACCAAGCAGTGTGAAAAGGCTGTAGGGAGAGCCAGTGGAATGCTAGTGTGCATAGTGAGCGGTATCACCAGTAGAAAAAGGAGGTGGTGATGCAACTGTACACATTATTGATGAGATCCCATCTGGAGTACAGTGTCCAGTTCTGGATGACGCATCTCTGGAAGAACATAGACAGAGTAGAGGAAGTTCAGAGAAGGGCAACAAAAATGGTGCAGGGTCTGCTCCAAAAGTCATATAAGAAGAGACTAGAGGCCCTCAATATGTATACTTTGGATGGGTGGAGAGAGATGGAAATATGATAGAGACCTTCAAATACCTCAAGGGCTTAAATAATGTACAGTAATAGAGGGTAGCATCTCTCAGAAAAAAATATGTTCAAGAATAAGGGGTCATGATATGAGGCTGGAAGGAGTAGACTTGGGTAACTTGGAAGAAAAATATTTTTTCACAGAAAAGGTGGTGGATGCATGGAATAGCCTTTCAGCAGGGGTGCTTGGGACAAAAACAGTGGGGGAATTCAAGAATACACGGAATAGGCACAAGGGAACCCTAGCAGTAGGAACGAGAGTGTAAAAGCTGGAGAGTAAGTATGATCTGTGGTATTACAGTAGGTAGGGAAAATGGGTAGACTAGGTGGGCCAAGCAGTCTTTATCTGCCATCAATTTCTATGTTTCATTGTACGTTATAGCCACAAATTTCAAAACAAAAATGGAAATGATCATTTACATTCCTTGTAAAATAAAATAAAAGCAACACCACCTTTTGTGTGGCCATCAGGGTGCCCAAGCCCAGTGAACATTCTTATTATTAATTTAACCATTTTGACACCCAAGCCCAGTGGCTATCTCTTATTGATGTGAACACTGTGGTACACTTAATGTGTTTCCTTACCTGCAGAGTTACTTGAATTTGTTTCCACTGATTCTTTTAAAACACAAGTTTAAACTTTTTACCTAATGAAGCTTAATTGCTAATGTATATGTTATCTGTACTGCTATGATTTTTGATAAGCCTTGGAGTTTCTTTTATTATTTGTATTTGTTGTTGTGTTTGGCATGAGGTCATAATGTTGCAGCCAAAACCGCGCAAAACAACAATGTCGCCGGCAAAACAGTGTGAGCTAAAATGAGGTCGGGACAAATTGTCGATCGTAAGAGAAACAGCACACACCATTCAAAATAATAACACTTTTTGTTTATAGAACCAGTTAATATGGTGGTTTGTGGCCCTCATCTGTATCATACCCCCTTATTGTCTGGAATTCCCTTTGTGGGCGGGCCAAAAACATCAATAAACATATCGTCAGTTTCTCCATTACCAAGGACCTGCATAGACCTTTTGCCTCTCACTCTCCTTACAGGGAAGTTTTTTGTTTTTTTTTGTCAGTATTTGTCTGGTTGAACCTGCCCTTACAAGTTATCTGGTTGATTCTGCTGTTTGTCCAGTTTGCAAGAGAGCAAATTTGAGTGCAACTGGCAATGGGATCAAGACTTTCTGTATGTGTGGTTCAGTTTACAAAAAAAAGAAAAATGTGTGTGTGTGTGTGTGTGTGTGTGTCTGTGTCTGTGTGTCTGTGCATAGGACAGCAACTGAACTGCTTCATATTTCGGGGACTTTCTTTGCATTCACTCTCTGCACCAGTAATTAAAAAATAATGCATATGTGCTGTGTGTTTATGAAGTTTTTTACACACACTCAGTGTGTGATGACCTAATAAACTGCGTGAGCTTTGCTCTGAAGGGGTATGGGTCATCACATACCTTAGGTGTGTAAAAAAAAATTCATAAGACCCAGGTGCATAGCATTATTCTCTTTATACATGCCATATCTTGAGTGTATGCCTGTAATGGCAATGGAGTTATAAGCATCCAAATACTTTGAACATTTCCACACAATTTAGCAAATAATTGAATTGTGAAATTTGAACTGAACTCCTGTTTTACACAACCAGTTACCTCTT
This sequence comes from Neoceratodus forsteri, assembly GCA_016271365.2. Taxonomy (NCBI): domain Eukaryota; kingdom Metazoa; phylum Chordata; order Ceratodontiformes; family Ceratodontidae; genus Neoceratodus; species Neoceratodus forsteri. The sequence continues at coordinate 542,286,277 of CM028137.1, read as the reverse complement.
TATTTAGTAGTTTTTATGACTCTTCCAAGAAAGTATGCATATCAATTTTCAGTTATATAGCTCCAAAGGTGGCCAAGTTGTAAGCACAGAAATATTTTCAGAAATGTTCACATGAATAATAAATCACAAAAATTTGAGCCCCCACAACTTCACCCCTCATCCAAATATCACAAAACTTGGCATCTGTTTAGGTCCTCTTCAAAATAATAGGCATGTCAATGTTCATATCTTCAACTATAATACTAAGTTATAATCAATTAAAGAACCTTTGAAAATGTCTGCAAAAGTTCAAGGAATTTGATGAAATTTTGTGGAGTTTTGTTAAAATTCTGTGAAATCAGAATTTGCTAATTTCACCCAGCCCTACCACCCATGCTACCCACTTCCACCTACCATATGCCTTCTCCCTGTAAAAAATATAAACATCCCACATAGCCATTTTGTAATACAATGAACATTAAAAAATGATCCATCATTATCTCCACACACAATTTACCTGTAAAAAAGAAAACAGTTCATTGCCATGTCTTCACCCAACCCATTGTCACCCCAACCTAATTTTTCTCTAGCACTCTGCCATCCCTCATCCCCCAGTCACCCACTTACCTGTATAGAGGTTCTCCTTCATAATTCTCTAAGAAACTGATAATAATTACTGTACCATATCTAAGACCCAACTAATCTGAATACACTTTTTCAGACTTTAACTTTTTTCAATTTTTAAACTTTTATTCATAACTTCATTTTTTTTTTAACATTTTTCCCAACAATTTCAAAGTGGCTTTTTTCACCCCACCACATGAAACTAGCAGCTATCCCTTTCCAAATCCCAGTCCAAATGCTGTTTTGCAGTTATGCTGCAAAACAATGTTTCTGATGATATTTGAAAAGCAATAGCTATCAGGTTCATGAAATGGGATGAAGGAATGACCACAATGAAAATCTGATGTTAAAATCACAAAAAAGGCAGACCACAAAAAACAGTAGTTGATTAGAATCATCAGTAAAATACCTTTCAATTTTGATGCATAGCTTGGTTGTTTTTTTGAAATTTTCACTCCAGGTGTTAATCATAATCTTTTTAACCCCCACTTCACAAACCTCACAGCTATCATTTTTCAAATCTCTCCCAAAATATCATTTTGCAGTTGTTCTGTAAAACAACTTTTGGATGAGATTTGAAAAATGACAGCAGTCATGTTGATAAGAAGGGATGACAAAAAGACCATGTTGAAGATTGTGTGTCCAATTCTCAAACAAAACACAAAGTTATGGCAAACAAAGTTAGGGTAAAGCTGTTTCAGGCCATGTACATCTTACTTCTTGAAGTGTCCAAAGCAAGTTAGGACCTACAGGTCGAGTGAGAAGCAAGTAAATACTTACCTCCTGTTTTGTGCAAGGCCCAAAAGGTCCTGCATGATCTAGTTTGTGCATGTGCCTAGCAGCAGTGACTTGATTTGCACAGTGCCCATACAGCCCTGCACTACACAAGTACAGACTTGCCTCCTGATTTGCACAGGTTCTGCTTTATGCAGGGCCCTGTAGGACATGTATGAAGCAGGCTAGGACTTACTTTCCAAAGAGTCCTGCAAGAAGCAGCTTTAGGCTTATCTCTTCTTTTGCAGATTTGCAACAAGTAACCCCGCATGGACTCTGCATGATGCATCCACCATGGTACAATGTCTATCTAAAAATGACAGGTAATTTATGGCAAATAAGTATATTCATGCATCAGTTAGAGTTTTGAAACATCAAAAATAGAAAAATACAGTGTTAGGGGATTTATTTGAACCCAAACTCCCCATGTACCACAAGTACAATTCAGAACCCAATCCCAAAGGTCCCTATGCAATGCAAGTTAAGACTTGGGCTCTGTTTCATGCAGAGCCTCAGGATCCTGTGTGACTCTAGTTGGAAGCCAGGTCTTGTTTAGCACAGCATCTGAAAGTCTCTGGGTATGCTACTTTCTGAACCTTCATGAAGCAAGTTAAGACTCGGGTCCTGTTTTGTGCAGGTTCCAAAGTGCTATGCTTGAAGCAAGTTTGTGCTTAACTCCTGCTTCATTAGTGCATAACTCCTGCTTCATGCAGGCTCATTCAGGTACTATGCAAATCAAGGCAGTAGTCAAGTCTTGTTTCACAGAGTGTCATGACTCATGAGTGTTTCCTGCTTTGAATAGGAACTGCAAGGCCACGTCCGAAGCAAGTTAGGATGCACTTTCTGCTTTGGGCCCTGCACAAAGCACATTAGGAGTTGGGTCTTATTTCATGTAGGGCCCAAAAGGACTGTGTGAAGCACATTAGGGGACAGATATTCAAAACTTTGTGCAGCACGCTGTTTGTAAAAGATTAGCGCAGGATTAGCACGGGACAGCCATATTCAAATAGGGAGATAGCGTGTGCTAAATGCAATAGCGCCGGGCTAAAACATAATGTATGCAAGGGGCAAAGTGGAGGGGCGGGAACCTGCATATGGGCACAATAGGATATTCAGAGATCTAGCACTGCGTAATGCACCATTGAGTGGCACTTAGCGCAGCGTTACTTAACGCCTGTAAAAGGGAGGCCTAAACCTAGGGCAATCCACTGAGGAGGGAGTGGCCAGAACAGGAAGTGCAACACAATGTCTTTCTTTAGCAATGCTGCAGTGCTGCACCTGATGGAGCAGGCTGTGGAGGAGGATGAAAGACAGCAGGCCCAACAAGACCCATTACCTAGACGAAGGAGGAGATATGCTGCACACAGATAGTACTGGCCCAGAGTCTCCTTTGAGACCCTGCCTGATGAACACATCATTGGCCGGTACAGGTTGGACAGGGGAATGTTGAGGCAGCTATGCGAACTCCTGCATGAGGAGCTGCAGCTGAACACCAGACACAGCCATGCCATGTCAGTTGAGCAAAAGGTGATGGCAGCGATGTGCATCCTAGCCACTGGGACATTTCAGCACCCAATGGGGGACACCATTGGGATATCGCAGTCCGCCACATTGCGCCTCCTGACCCAGTTCCTTGATGCTCTCCTGCCACATGCTGGTGAGTTCATTGTATTCCCCAGCACAGCAGCAGAGCGCACAGCAACCATGCAGCAATTCTATCGAGTTGCGCACCTACCCAATGTACTTGGTGCCATTGACTGCACCCATGTCCCCATCCATGCACCACCTGGTGATGTCAGTGACCTGTACATGAACAGGAAGGGCTTCCACTCCATTAAGTGCCAGGAGATGTGCAATGCGCCAGGGCGCATTAGCAATGTCTTTGCACAGTACCCTGGCAGTGCCCATGATGTCTTCATCTGGCACCAGTCCCAGCTGTGCCGGGCATTTGAGGAGGGCAGGATTCCATGTGGGCATCTAGTCGGTGAGTATGGGCAGCTAAAACAGGGTGATAGCAGAGGGGAAGGGGATAGACCAGGGTAGCCATGGGAGGGGCAGAGAACAATGATTCAGAGCAGCAGTGGGCACTGTGCAGGACACCAACAGTAACACCTGATTTATCTCCACAGGGGACAGTGCCTATCCCCTACGACCCTGGTTGCTGACACCAGTACCTCGGCCAGCAACAGAGGCAGAGGAACTGTAAAATGAGGCACATGCCGCTACAAGGAACATCATAGAGAGGGTCTTTGGGATGCTCAAGATGCAGTATTGTTGCATAGACCAGTCAGGTGGTGCCTTACAGTAAAGCCCTCAGAAGGTATGCTGTATCTTCCTGGACTGTTGTATGCTACACAACATGGCCCTGAACCGTGGGATACATGCACCTGAACCTGAGGTACATTCTGACAGTGAGCCAGAGCCAGGGGTAAGGGGGATATTAGAGCAACTCGAGCAGCGGGATCCGCGTATGGCCTGGAGAGCCATAGAGCACAGGAGCTGCATCATTGAGACACTGAACCAGGATGTACGGTGAGTGCAGAAAACACAGACAAATAAAATGTTGTCAACAGTACATTTAATGGTAGTGTATATACAGTACAGTGAAATCTGTGTGATAGATAGATGCTGTACAGGTTGCCAGTGGTGCAGTGCACGTGATGTGTGTGGTGTGTGGGCCACCACCATACCCCTCAACTGTAACACAGTGAGAGGAACAGCACTACAGTTACATCACTGCAGCTACCTATTCCAGAGTGTGAGGACCTGTCCCACACTCAGTGGCAAAACTGTAAAGAAATTCCCCATTGTAGATGATGCAAACAAAAACAGGCAATTAAGAAAAGGGGGCCTGAACAGATAAGCCAACAATGTAACAGGTCAGTCAGTTGCTGAGGGACTGCATTAAGAATGAGGTCCACATTCTGCTCAGTAGTATCACATCCTGAGAGGCACTGTTGTATGGTAGGGGGACACAAGGGTAAGAGGTATGGCCACCACCCAGGTGCGCACAAGAAACAACACTGTATATATGTGATGGCAGGAGCTGTGGCATGGGACTGAACAAGGGCCATGGAGGACTGTGTCTGTGCAGGGGACATGGGAAGTGGCTGTGTGCATAGGCATGCAGGTGAGGGAGTCAGGGCCACAGCACGCATGTGGTGGAGCACATCAGCTACGTCTGTTGCCACGCACATGACGTACACCCTGTGGACGGGGCAAACTGCTGGGCATGCTACATGCTGAGGGCATTGTTGGGGTGGAATGCGGTGAGGCTGGGAGGGCAGCCCATCCGCGGCCACACCTTGAGGCCTGCACAGAAGTGGAGGGAGGGTGGCCACGATGCCGTGCATGTCCTGTGGATGAACGGGAGGTAGGGGTTGAGGAGGTTGTGCCCACCCTGCACAAACCTCTGTCACGCTGCTGCCCATGTGAGGCATGGCTGCGCTGGTGTCTAGGTGCACCCTGCAGTACTGTGGTGATAGTGTCCTGCAGCACCACAGCATGGGCCTGCACAGTAGCAGTTAGGTCACCAAAGCCACGCCCAATGATGCTGAGAACATGGGTCATCCTCTCCTCCAATTTCTGTTCAGCACGGGCAAGACCAGTCACTGTCTCTCACAGCTGTGACAGCTCATACTGCAGCTCCCTACAGAGATCATGCAGGTCCTGCTGGGCTGCATGCTGTGAGGCCCAAGGCCTCCTGGAACATGGGCCATGCACCCTGGCCATCTTGTGCAGGTGCATCCTGCACCTGTGGCAGGGGTTGTGGCTGGCACTGGACAGTGTGTTGTGGATGTGAACGGACCTGTTGTGGTGGCTGGCAGTGCATTGGCCACTGCAAATGTGGCCTCACAGGTGACTGAGCATGCTGCTGGACCAACCCTGCGGTCCGTGCCCTGTGAGACATGTCCAGTGAGCAAGACTGTTCTGGCAGGGGAATAGCAGCTGTGGACAGATAGGTGTCATGTGCCTGAGTACCCCTTGTCCCCAAGTCAGGCATGGTGCCATCACCCACTGCACCAAAACCTCTGGTGTCACTAGCCACACACATAATCGGCATGTTGGGCTCCTCCGTTGCATCCTCTGAGCTGTGGTCACTTGTGACAGTCAGGATCACCACCTGCTCCCCACTCTGATCCTCCACCTGGGCATACTCAGGTGGATTCAGGGACTCCAGGAAGGCTGCATCCTCATCATCTGATGATCCAGCATATGTCAGTGCCTCATGACATCTGTGAGTGGACATATTGCTGAGTGGCATGGCCACTGCCAGTCTAGATGTGGCTGCCACACCTGATGTGGAAGGGCACACCTCTGCTGTGTACGAATCCTCCACCTCCCATACAACTGTGCCTGGCCCCACCTGGGACATTGCCTGCTGGGCATGTAATGCTGAAATGGAAGAGACTGATATCAGTCGCTGCTACAGTGACCAGCTCACCCACCCCCACACCACTCCCAACAATGCCACATGCACCCCCGGCAACGTGTGCCCTCCAGCATGCCCATGCAGACACCAGTGTGCATCCCATGCAATTACCGCCTGTGCCTATGAGCTCCTGCACCATGGCACACATGCACTCACATGTGCCTGCCAGCAGATGTCCACCACTGTGCAGCCCCAACACCACCCTTGCAATGAAACATACCCATGTGGGCCCTATGTATGCACAGTGACAGTAGTGATGTGTGACTATGTCCCCATGGTGTTGCTGTCCACTGAGTTGTGGATGCATGCCACAAACATACCTGCTCTGGGTGGTGTAAGCGGTGTCTCACACCCACCGCCTTCAACCCCACCGGTTGCAGAGTAGAGGTTACTATGGCCATCAATGGGTCCCAGTCCCGCTGTTCAAGTGGTTGTGGTCCCCCACCAGTCCACAGTCTGTTCCAAATCTGCTGTGCCTCCTCCTTCTTCACCCTGCACAGCAGGTCATTCCACCTTTTCTGGACAACATCAGTGCTATGGCCAAGACCACCTACGGTGTTTACTGCTGTGGCAATCTCCTCCCACATCAGCTGAACAGTGGCATCTGTCAGCTTGTTCCTGCATAGGACCATCTCCCTGTCCTTCACTGTATGTACCAGGGCACGCAGCTCATCTCCAGAAAATTTGTGGGCCCTGAGCCTCTCTTGTCCTGCAGCCTCACCTATGTGAGACAGAAGGCAGGGAAAGGGTTAACCAGACTTGTGAACAAACATTGCATGGCTGTAACAATAACATATGGCCATGATGCAACACACAGCTGCTATACATGCCCCTACCCCCTGAGGAACGGCAACAGGGCATGCATGATGCACCTCAGTGCTGTGGAGTCCTGCAGGCCAGCACATGTGGAAGCCAGCTGTGTGTGTGTGCAGCAGCACACAGTTGTGCTGCCCATGTTGCTGCCTGTGGCATGTGAGAGGTGGCCTGGCTGCACATGTTGGCATGGACATGGGTGCACTGCAAGGCAATCACAAGGCCTACAGCCACAGACAGTGCCTAATGTGCACATGTGTGGGACTGTGCAGCCATGGCTGTAAATGGCTGACTCATGGTGCCCCCCCGGCACATCCAGTGCCATGCTGGGCCTCTGCACACCCAGCACCATGGAACACATGCTGTGGAAGCATGGGTGTCTCCCAAAAACAGGGCTAGATGGCTGACCAGGACACATGTTCCACTAGGGGGTGCAGCCTAGGCACCATTGCATGTGCCAGAGCATGTATCAGTGCAGCCACATTGTGCACACATACAGGCGTGGTGTGTGTATAGGTGATCCTGGCACAGCTGTGCACAAGGCCTGTGTGTGATCTACCATGTGTCGTAGTTGTGGGTACTGTACAACAATAAAACTGGGGTACTGCACTCCCAGCATGTGTGTCAATGCCTGTCACACAATGGCCTGGATGTGCACACTGTAGATGGACCTGCCTGTCTTGGGGGTAGACACCGTGGACCACAAAAACATTGGTAATGCCCCTGCCCCTGGCTGCACAGCGCTGTGCACAGACAGTCAGCAGCCATGACCACAGTGTACAAACACTATTAACTGCATGAGTACTGTCTGCAGTGCCCAAATGCACACATCACACAGCACAACACGGGGTAGGGGGTTGGCTGTCTGTGATACAGATGCCAGTCAGTGACATGGGTGACAGCACGGGTACCTGTGGCAGTTGTCCCACTGGAGTACATGCACCCCACAGTCACAGTGGACTACTGATCCACTCCAGAGTGCATCCTCCACACCGCTGATCACATCCCACTGCCATCTGCAGCACCACAGCATGCAGCCAGTCAAGTATGGCCTGTGCATTGGGCATTGGACAGTGCATGACGCTGGTGGGGCAACACTACCCACACAGGGGCAGTCAAAAGGATCAAAGGGCCACCCAGCTCCCCCCAGCACCACCGCATACATGCCCAGCCACACTGCACCGGTCAAGCATCAGCTGCAGTCCCAAGCCCATTAACAGTACTCCACTGTTAGACGGTTCACAGATACCATAGCCTGCCACCTACAGACAATACAGGAGCAATGTGTGCGTGGCAGGGATGATACAGCCACACATGTGGTACTGCTACACCTGGAATCAGGTCCTGTCCTGCCAGACAGGCAGGTGGCTGACATTGCAGAACAGGACTTTAAAGTATGTGTAGGCCTGATTACCCACTGATATCCAACAAATTACAGGCCTGGCATCCCAGTGGTGTGATGTCAGGACCATATGAACTCATCTCAGCTATGTCTTAGCAGTGGGTCAACTAGACAGACTGCCACTGTTAGTCGGTATTCTACACACCTGGAATGTGCTTGAAAGCCTCAATACAGTAGTCCTATAACATTCCAGTTGTCACAGTGTACTGTCACTGAGGCTAGTGATCTCCATGGCTGATAGGGATTAACAATGGTACTATACTGACCCACAGTCATTCTGTCCATGTATCCCAATACTGTGTGTACAGTACCTACACATACATTTGGCTGTACTGCAGAGTCAATACTGGGGTAAGGCCCACTTACACGTGATGGGGGGGATTCCCATGACGAGTCCCATCTACTAAACCTGACAATGCCTGATGTACAGGTGATAACCATGGTGTACTCACCTCTTGTGGTTGCTAGGGCAATTGTAAGCCTCTTGAGCTGCACACTTGAGGTTTGCAGATGTCCTAACAACCAATCGAGGCGTTTAAACCATGGTAATCACCTGTATGCCAGCCAGTCTATTGTATTACATCACACAGATCGCACACAGTACAATACACAGGTGATGACAGTGGATCAGCAGGTAGCACAGACGCCATGCAGCCGGGAGATCAGCCGGCTGTGGGTTCTAGTCACACCCAAGGCTCTTGGGTTAATATCCCATAAGTTAGAAATACCACTTTCTCTCAGTGCAGCTTAACCCCTGCAAGGTATACATATTTTTAAATCAAGGATGGAAATGAGAAAGGAAAAGTGTGGCCTACTGGGATTCGAACCTCAGATCTCTGGTATGCCGTTCCAGCGCTCTAACCATTAAGCTACAGGCTCACTGATCTCATTTCCATCCTTGATTTAAAAATATGTATACCTTGCAGGGGTTAAACTGCACTGAGAGAAAGTGGTATTTCTAACATTGGTTCCTAGTTGCATAATTGCGCAACACTAGAGAAAGGAATGTGTGTGTGGCTGTAAGGAAATTCCTCAGACGCTTTGATCAGTGAGCCTGTAGCTTAATGGTTAGAGCGCTGGAACGGCATACCAGAGATCTGAGGTTCGAATCCCAGTAGGCCACACTTTTCCTTTCTCATTTCCATCCTTGATTTAAAAATATCCCATAAGTGACACTGCAGTGCAGCATGAGGGGGGTGCTGCACTCCTGAAGTGCCATCAGTCGGATGAGATGTTAGACCGAGGTGCCATCTGCCTGCTCTGGAGGTAGGTCAGGTGGACGTTAATGACCCCATGGCACATACCAAAATGTGTAGGGGAATATCTACGGTGCCATGGCCATGTACCCCCTATTCACAAGAATACCACAAGCAGCGTGATCTGTTTCAAAGGCATTTGGCATTTACCTGTATCCCCTTCCCCCTGGGTTGTGTCTGAAAGAGTCAGGATTTGTCTACAGCATGTACCCAGTCAACAAACACTGCAATAAGCAATACACATGACAGGCAGAGCAGCGCTATGCACAACCAGTGTCCCTTGTCGGGTCGGGGTTCTGATTCCCATGGACCTCATGAGCTGTGCTCTCGGTGTCATTGGGCCTCAGAATCCTTCTGTGGCAGAACACACTGGTGCTGCAGAGTTGCCCATCCAGTATCCCCTGTGTGCTGCTGCAGTAGTGCTGCCATTATGATGTTCTGCTGCAGTACTGATGTCACCACTGCTTCATGAGCGCATGGCTTGCTGACACAGTGTTACCATCCTCACAGTACCACACATGTCGATGTCAGTATGGAACACAGTGCAGAGTAACACACTGCACACATGTGACATATGACAGCTATACAAAACATCACATACATGATGCCACAGTTATACACAACCTGTGTTCTGTCACCTCGAGCATCTGTGCTCCCAAGGTCACAGGGACTGAGAACCCCTCTGTGGCAGTGCATACATCCTGAGCAGACCGGACCATACAACAGACAGAGTGGACATGTGTTACAGCCCTGACCTGGATGTCTGCCATCAGCCAGTGGTATCAAGCCATGCACACATGACATGGGGATGCCCAACTGTTGTCAGCATGGTGACTACACAGGACATTCATGAACAGCAGACTCATCCAGGGCACAGTCAGTTAGCAGTCATCTGTATCCCCTTCCATACCTCTGAAGTGTACCACAATACGAGGAATGGTCCTCATGGTACGGCACAACAGCATGCTGTTCGACATTGTGAGGAGTTGTCTCGCATTCAGTGGTAACACTGTAAGGCACTATTCCACAGTAATTGATGCAGAGCATATATTGCTCAGTTACTAACTGACCTCCTGACTATAAATGCAAATTGTTTCACAGTGTTCTGGGCCTCTGAGGTGAAGTTTGTAAATGTGTTCCGCATTTTGCTCATGTGTTCCACATATTGAGATGCAGTGTTCCACATTTGAGGGACATAAGGTTGGGAGGTATAGCCAGGTTGTGCTTGGCACTAGGCACCCAGTCAACATAAACCACATCACAAACCTACTGATATGTCCCTTGAATTTTACCTCTGTTCACCCACATGCAGTACATACCTAGCTGACTCTGTGACTGTTCCATTGATATCCTGTGCTACAGCAGTAATCGCACAACATGTATTACCGATTAGCAACACAGGTGGGGCACTTTTAGCCCTTATATAGCACAGCCAGGCAAACAAGCCTGTTAAGCATGCTAATGGGCCATTAATGATACGTTAATCTCCTTGTTAGCACCATGCATACACAATGACCATCATTTGCATATTCTGTTTGAATATGGCAGATGATAGCGCAGGGCAAAGTGTTTAGCGCAGGGCAAACCACATAGCGCTGGGCTATCTCGGCTATGCTTAGCGCAGCACTGTAGCAATAGCGCCGCGTTAGGGTCGCTTAGCGCAGGTATGGCGCGTGCGCAGGGTGGGGCAGTCCACACTAACAGATCTGCGCTACTGTACCTTAGCGCTTTGCTAACCATGTTAGCGTGCTGCCACTGTGCATGCCTGATACATCTGCATGGGGTCATAGCATTGTCGTGCATGCACATTGCACACACTTCCGGTTAGTGTGGTGCTATGGCATAGTTCTGCGTGGCGCTAGGCTGAACTGTTTGGGAGTGTCAGGGTGTGTGGCCAGTCAGTTACCAGTAGAGCAGTATCTTTCCCCTCTCTCATGTCAGCCATGTCGGGGAGACATAGGCAAAGGGCAGTGGTGGGCCGTGACAGTCGTTGGGATGAGGTGGAGATGTCCAGCCTAGTTCAGCTAACTGAACAGCACCATTGGCGCCTGTTTGGACCGGTCTGGGAGGGTCACCATCCCCGTAGCCAGGTCTGGGTTTCAATTGGCCGTCGCCTCACAGCTATCACGGGTATACCACATGATGGTGAGAAGTGCTGCCACCGATATGTGGACGTCAGGCGCAGGCAGCTCCCACTGCTGGAATGATGCAGGGCGATGATTCGGGAAGGGACTGTGCCTGTGCTAGGTAAGTGATGACTCTCACCACGGTGATGTAATGGGTGGTGGCGATGTGTGTTGGGTGGTGTGCTTGTGTGCGTGTGTGTGTGAGTGTGTGTCATGCCCCATTAACATACCATCAAGGGGACTGTGTTGCTGTGCTGGTGGGGTCCAGATAGAATCTACCATGCATTTACTGTTGTGCACCTTGTGTAATGATATGTAATTCGGGTCACTCTTGGACATGGGTTCAAGACCCACTGCCGTTTTACCATTCACTACCTGTTCAAAAGTACACTTTAAATACTACTCCGATACGTTGGTCTTATGCCATGGGGACCTCCAATCAGTTGTGTGTGTACTGTGTGAGCCAGGGGGATGAAGCATCTTGGGAGTGTTGTCTGCAATGTCCTACACTGTGGTGGCACACTGCCCCATACCACCTACTGTGGTGGCATGGACCCACAACACGTGGCCCCCTGCCACATCCACTGTGTTCTGCCATGTTGCCAGGGGACAGCGTGCAGCTGTGCCTACTTTGTACATCCACAGTGTGTGGCTGGGTGTGTTGCCTGGGCCAACATCCCAACCATATCACACCCACTTGTGGTACATTGGCTCTCACTATGCGGCATGAGTGGGATGACTGTGGATCACTGACACATAGCTACACCTACGCTGCTCCAAACACTGTCATCATGTTTGCACTTGTGTTCCAGGGGTCTGTTAATCCATTGTATGGTATATGGTTTGCATCATTTACTATAGCTCTGTGCTTTTGTATGTGTCCACTGCATATGGGTCGATTCCTCACAATGTGGTACAGGGTTCTTCTGTGACGTACACTGAGGAGCGTTCCTCAGAATGTGGTACTGTTGAGAGGTATGTGTCTGGGTGTGGTTCACTCCACCATCACTGCTGTGACTATGCCATGACACTGGACAGTGGCTCGGGTGACAGGTCCTTGGCATTGGTGCCCTGCTGTGCTGCAGACTCATACGTACTGTACTCGGTTGTGTATGGTAATGCTGTGTGCATGTCACATCCCGTATGCCTTCCTGTCATCATTGTCATTCTATCTGTAGCCTTTGGGTTGTTGTATGCCACTGGGTTGTGTCTGTGTGCCCACATCTATTGTTGAGGGGTTCGATACTTGTGTTCCCTCATTACGGGTTGGGGACTCCTCTGCTTACAGTCTGCCTTGTGTGTGAGGGGGTACCATCCAGAGGGGCTGTGTATATATGATGGAGAGAGAGCTGTTGCAGCTTGTGTTTATGGGATGGCATTGTCAGGCACACATTGGCCATGCACTGTGCAGTCTGCACTGACCCGGGTCATGCTTGGCATGGCTTGGGTGGTGCACTGGGCCTGTGTGCCAGTTATGCGTGTGTTGTGCTACACCACCAGGGTCCAGGGTGGTCTTTAGCATACCGTGGTGGCTGACATTGTAGTAATGCTGCTGTACCATCTTCCCACTGCAGAGCACAGAGACCACACCGGAGACAGGAGGGGCGAGCCGCAGGCCGACCAGAGGCCATCCACAGACAGGCACAGGGTGCCTTCAATGGCACAGTGCGCAGCAGAGAGCAGTGACGGGGATGTGAGTGTGTTGCGTGAGTACTGACTGCCATTGTGCTTTTTTACTATGTGTCTGAGTTGCCACTGCAGGCATTGGAGTGCTGTGTCTGGTGTTGTGGCACAGTAGGCTAGGTAATCCAGACCTGATGTGATTTAGCTGTGTTGCATTTGGATTCCAGGGTGCTCACTTGGAGGGACCCCTTAGCCATTGTGGCTACAATATGTACATCCACCTGGGGCTACAGTGTTCACACCTAACTTTGTGCTGGGGGGGCATTGGATGCTTGACACCAGTGGCACCATTCAGTGCACCCATGACCGTTACATCAGTGGGGCCTGCTATGCTGGCTGCTTGCATTTGTGTTGTCTTCCGTGCCTCCAGTGCCTTGCCTTCTGCTGCGAAGCCTGTGACATGGCTGGTTCTATGTCTGATCTACTGTTGCCATTACTGCCATGTGCACTGCTATCCGCCTTGTACTGTCATGTGCAACATGTTGCTGATATGTCCAGGATGCAGCAGGTCTGTGCATGGCTGTCGGCCAGTCATTATGCCTGGAGGTGGGGGATTACTGGGGTCAGCCTGTTGTGCTGGCTGTTTCTGCTGCTGCTGTTGTCCTGTCTGCCATGGCAACACTGTTCTCAACTTTTCATGGCATGTCTCATTCACAGTACTATGTATATTGTGTCAGTATCTATGCAGGACAAGTTGTTAGTGCCTGCCAGGACTATTCACACCATGGCGAACAGGGGGCCACAGTGTCATGTGGTGCCTGTATCACCCTACCAGTGTATTGCCATTGTAGTGTGGACACTGGTATGTTAGTGTGTGCCCCTGTCTGACCTCCATGGCGTACATGCACAGGGGCTGTTGGGGGGGAGCCTCTGGGCCTACGGTGCCACACAGGCCTGTGTGGCTGTGCATATCATGTGTGACTGTTGCAGCATGGGAGTAGGCAGGCATCCTCCAGGCACTCCATGGTGTGCTATTTTATTTCTGGGGGGTAGCAAATAGGCTCTGAATTGCTTCCTTTTTCCATGAAGCCTAGCAAAGACAATGTTGTACCTTTCTGTGATTTCATTCATTGGGGTCGATGCTAGGAGGACTGGTCACTATGATTGTCTTTGTATCCCATGGACAATACAACTGTACAGGTTGTGGGCTGGTCTGTGAGTGTCTTGGGGTGCTGTGCATGGCTTTGTATTTACCAATGCAGGGCAGCGCCCATTGTCATGTGTTTCATAAGTTGTATTTCTTATGCCACTGGTGGCAACATACACAGTCCTGGTGTACATTTGTATACTGTCTGGCTACACTCCAGGGTGGGATAGCTCGCTCTAACAATGGGGAAAGAGGTAGCAGTGTGTCCACATGGTGTGCAGCTGTGACCTCCCTGGCTACACCCCTGCCTATTGGCTCCAGCTCTGTTGTGGGGGCCATTGTCCCCTACTGGGTGCTGTCCCTCAGTCCCTGCAGTGCATGGTGTTTGTGCACAGGTTATGCAGGTGTGCTGCAGGGGTTGTTCTGTGGTAGCATGGTGTGCTGGGTGTCAGACCCTATGGCAGAAGCTGCTCCCACAAGTGTGGGTGTGTGCCTCGCCATGCCTTGGCCACCAGGATGACACTGTCCTGTGCATATCATTGGCCTACCACTGCTCTCCCACTGGTGGACCATGGCCTATGTCCCTGTTTCACATGTGTGTGTCTTCTTGCATGTGTACCTTCAAGGTGCTACCACTTTGGGTGGTGGCACAGCCCCATGCCATGCTCTTCAACAGTGTGGGCTCATCATCCTTCTGTTGTGGCAATGGGTGTGGGTGGGCATTGGCACTTTCCCTGTGTGTGTACTGCTTGTTTACCTGTTCTGCAGTCTCTACTGTACTGTTGCCAGTGTCGTTGTCCTCTGTGGTCATTTGGTCTCTGTGGTCCATGTCAAGTCTCTATCTGTGTCACTTGCCACTGTTTCACACTTATGTCAGTCAACCACCTGTTCAGGGCTTCCTGACATCATTTGTACAGCTGCTGTGTTATAACATTGTGGGTGGCAGTTTGTCTGGGTCTCTACAGTTGGGGGGGCACCAGTGAGGGTGGGCCACTGTTGGGGGGGTATGGGACAGGAATGTCTGGTTACACACCTGGGTGGGGCTGTGGCACCTTCTCCAGTGGGTATAATCTGTGTTGTGTATCATAGCTGTGTGACTGTGGGCAGCATGTTCCACCATGTGTCATCCCATGTGCATGTCATTCAGTGTCCACTTGTCATTCGCATCGCAGGTGGTGGCTGTCTGTTTGCACTGTTACAGTCTGCACACTGCTGTGCTGGCTGGATTCCACTGTGTTAGGTTTCTCAGCATACATCTATGCATATCCATGTACATTGGGGTGTTGCATGCTGCCTGTTACATACTGCCTTGTCCTGCAGGCACATGTTAGTGTGTGTTGTGGTTTGTTCTGTACTGGCACATGGGCATGGTTGTTGGGGCATGCTGTCCACCATGTGGTGGTACATGGTGCCTTGTGTCATCGTCATGTCCTGATATGGTCCCTCTTTCTCCTGTAGGTCCATGTCGGGTGTCACTGTGGGCCACCCATCCAGAGGAGGTTGAGAGCTGGGATGAGCTAAGGAGGGTGGTGCAGCAACAGCGAACACTAATTGAACAGCAGGCTGTATTAATAGCTGAAATGAGATGGGTGGCAGCCATCCTAGATGAACTTCTGCCAGCACCTGCCCACCCCTAAGTCCTACCTCCTATTGTTATCCTGCTTCCTGTCCCAGGCCCACTGTTCCTAGCCCTATTTCTGCCATCCTGTTTCCCTCCATTGCTTCCTATGTCCACATCCCTCTACCTTCCACATTCTTTCCCCATTGCACTGTACATATTTTTCACAATAGCCTTTTTCTACTGTTATTGTTGTTTTCCCCATTGTTTTCAGTCCCTTTGTTAAGCCTGCCCTTTTCCCTTTCATTGTGTTTTTCTTGTACCCCATATTGCATACTGTATTCTGCTGTGTTTTGCTTTGTTTTTCTGTTTATTTGTTCTTGTTGTCTTTGTGCCTTACCTGTTCCCTTTTTGAATCATATTATGTTATGCATGACATTCCTGTGTCCTGTGTCTTTTTGGGGGGACTCGGGATTTGACAGTGTTCTGTGGTATTCTGTTTTAACTTGTGGGTCCAGGTTATTCCATGCCTTTCACCAGTATTGCAGTTGTGTCTGGCAGGGCTAATTTGCTTTCCTGTATTCCTGGAAAGCTGGTTACACCTCTAACACTTTGTTTCTGTGGGTATTTGCACTGCCTCTGTCTGATTGCTATTTTCAGTGCTGTCTTATCTGCTATACTCAGTGCTGTCTTAGTCCCAGGCAATTTTTGCCCTGCACTCCTCAGCCTATTTGCCTGGCTTCCTTAGCTTGCTAGAATCAGCTGGTTTTGCACTGGGCTATTTCCTTTTGAATATATCTATGGTTTTGCTCTGGGCAAATTTTGCCCACTGGGCAGTGCTGATTTAGCCCCGGAGCAACGTTTTGAATATCTAGTCCTAGGAGTCTAATCCTGTTTTGCACAAGGCCCGAAGCTACAACTCTACTTTTTTAAAGAAACTAAGAATAATAGCTTTGCAAATGCAGGATCCTTTCTGGGACTGGGTATGATGCATTAATGTAGTGTTATGCCATAAGTGTGTGAGTGTGTGTGTGTGTGTGTGTGTGTGTGTGTGTGTGTGTGTGTGTGTATGTTTGTGTGTGTGTGAATCAACGGATGGTAAATTAGTGAGGAAGGGCAATAAATACCCTAAATATGTAGTTTTTCTTAATGTGTTTTAAATGTTTCTTGATGTATTCAGTTTTTGAGGGAGTGGTATTATTATGTAATTTGGAAGTCTTAATGGGCTTAGGAGAATGTAGTAATTTGCATGGAGATATTGGCCTTGAGGTCAACAATGAATATTAACTACTATATTACTATGCTTCACCAATGAGCCAGGGTGGCATTAGTAGGTTTCATACACTGTTACAGCACCGACAAATAGCAGTCCCCATCAGATGCATTCCAACACCACCTGCCACGGGGAAGCTAAAGCACAAAATATTCTTTGCTAACTCCATGGTTTTTGTTATCCACCTATTTGTAGTCTTCTTTACCTAATGCTGATTAATGCATTGGGAGTCAAAGTGGTTCTGCCAGATTCTTGAAGCCAAACCAAATTCATGTGGCTAAACTCCAAGCCAAAGTGATTTTGTCAATAGAATATTATTCTCATGCTTAATGCAGGCTATTTTGGATGTTGAAGTTGGTAAAATGTGCTGAATTTGTTTTTTATTAGAACATTCCACAAAATGCCAGGTTACTCATTTTTGTTTCTGTTAGGGCTTACTAAGAGCTTTCTATACATGATGGAGGTGCCAGAGAGAAATACAAGGCACTCAAGCAGCACATGACAGCATCTGAGATGGATTTATGTGGCAAAAAAAGTGACTCTGGGAGCAGTGGCATCCAGAAGTGAGTGTTTGGAGTAGAGCAGGAAGATTTGGGCCACACCTGGCCAAATCAGGTCATTTCTGGTTTAGGCCAGTTCAGCTCAAAACTGGCCCATCAGTTTGAATTCTGTGGTTTCACACTCTTAGCATTGCACATTTAATACACT
The DNA here is from genome assembly GCA_016271365.2 of Neoceratodus forsteri. Taxonomy (NCBI): domain Eukaryota; kingdom Metazoa; phylum Chordata; order Ceratodontiformes; family Ceratodontidae; genus Neoceratodus; species Neoceratodus forsteri. Next base: position 542,268,562 of record CM028137.1, on the reverse strand, counting down.
TATCCACAAAAACACACAAAAAAAATGACTAGGGCACATTGCTTGGTAGCACCCCTGTATCCAAGCAATGAGTGTATCTTGAAGGCATCTCAAGAGGATAGTACTATTAATGCTCATCACATGGTGAGTTACTGTTATGTTCTCTATGAACAGTGTAGTGGAGAAAGGGGGGATATGGTATCAAATAACTAGGGACAGGTCATCGGGTTGTAAATAATAAATTATGAAGCCTCATAGGTTTGGAGTTGTAGTTAGTTAGCTAGTTAGTTAGTTGAAAACTGGGAATGGAGAAAGGCACAGTGATACAACATTTATTTTCAGTTGTGACCAGGGGAAAGGAAACAGGAATACAGTAAAAAAAGAATACACAGTAGTAAAAATCTTTTGGAAGAGAATCCTGAGGAAGTTCAAAGGATGCTGCCAAATATGTTTCTTTGAGTGTGTATAAATGAAGCTTCATTCCCTTGTGATTTTTTTTTTAATACCTCAATCTCACCTTCTATTTCTGGGTAGCTGCTTGACCACTGCAGCCCTCTGGCTGGCTGGCAAGAGAGCCATTCCTGTACAGGAATGTGCTGATTTACTAAAAGTTCAGTCAGTGGGCGGGCCGGCAGTGGAGGAGAGGAGGGATGGTCCAGTCCACCCGCTGCAGGGTTTAGGGGTGGAAGGGAAGCAGGGTGGTTGATTGGACTCACTCCAGCTGGGGTGGGGGGTGGGAGGCACTAGACCACCATGGACTTACTGGAGGGATTCTTGATAATGTGATGATCATGTGACTGGGCTGAGAAGGGATCGGGACGGGAGTTTGGAATTGGGACGGGGAGGGCAGCCTATTATGGAAACCTGAAACCACTAGACCACCAGAGCATTTTTTTCTTTATGACTGTTGTATACTAGGGAGTGGGACAGACATGAGGGGCTGCAATAAATTCCTGCACTTGGGCTTGGGGGGAAGGGGAAGGACCACTAGCCACCAGGGTACAAGGGTATTTGGATGTGTGGGCACTGTCGTGCTATTTATAATTTTTTTTTATGTGGGGTGGCCGGCAGGTGAACTGGTGGGGGGAGGGACCTCTAGCCACCAGGGATTTACTGTGTACCTGTAGGGCGGGTGGGGGGAAGCCACTAGCCACCAGGGTCTGTTTTTTTAAATATGGGTGAAATTTCGCCCATAAAATTGCACTTTGACTCCCCTACCTGTGGGTGAAATTTCACTTCTGCGAACAGAATTTTGTCACAGACAGCAGAACTTCACTGCGGAAGGTGAAATTTCACCATTCTGCCAGGTGATATTTCGCCACTCCGCCAGGTGAAATTTCGCATTTTGCTCCATGAAAATGGGTGGAATTTCACAGATTACTCCGAAAAGCGAATTTTGCTCACTTCGCCCATTACTAAACACTACTAGCCAGCACTTAGTTACACTCAGAACTGGAATACATAGCAGCACTTTTTCTTAGAAAGGTCAAGTGTTTAAAAAAAAATGTACAGTAACTGTGCCAATAGAATAAATATGTCTAAGCCTCCCCTGAAGGAGCTGTCAGTGCCGGCAATTACATAAATGAATAAGATTAAAACAAGAGCACTGGCTTTTGTGTTGCCAAAAAGGAGATATTAAGAAATATTTGATTGGGCCTCATTTCTATGTAGGTACTGCCCAATCAACCTGAAAAATGAACATTTTTGGCATTGTTCTGTGGGCTGTAGGCTACACTGCTGTTAAAGCCCAAATTTACATTCCATGCTCTATGTGCCTTTCTCCTCTTTCACTCAAATCTTCTTCTAAAAGTCCATTAAGTGTATTTACATTTAGTCACTGCTAATACTATGCTGCTTAATGGAATTACTGTATATATTCAACATTCCTTAACACATGCCCCAGTAGAATAAGGTGTTGAAAAGGCTTCTTGCATCATAGTAAATACAGCTGCCCTCCTCACAGTTTAGAAGTAATAATATATAGATTCTAATTTGCAAGAACTCCCTAAGGACAACAGCAGTGTTGTGTCAGTGGTTACAAAATAACAATGTTCATTAACTATTGTGATTTAAATGAGGCAGAGGCAGTGCAAGAATTGTTTTCAACTCGGCATTTGAAGATTTTTATATAATCTTTCCAACAGCAGGTTGTGAATCAGAAGTAATTTGGGAAAGTATAGGATATTCAGGTATTATACAAATAAGAGCAGACTATAAAAATATCACATTTTGTTTTACACGTTTTCAACAGTTGGGCTGACAATTACCTATGGCTGGATGAACCTCCCAAAGATCAACCATTTGAACTTTGAACAAAAAAATGTCACCATAGTCTGAATAGGTTTGCAGTTAGAATGGCCACAATAAAAAGAGTTACCAGTCCCTGGTACTGAGCCAATTGTCTATACCATCTCTTTGTTTTTGAATTAGTCTTTCTATTTCCAGCTGTTACCCCGATCTGTGCCCTTCCCCTGCGGACACTGCTCAGCCCCATCAGCTGAACTAAACTCCAGAGACAAGCTTACCTTTCTGCCACTGTAATTGACCTTTCATGGCAAGGGCATTCTGTGGGTGACAAGCAACCCTCCAGAGTCCACCATAAGTGAATAAGCTGGTCTTCATGATGGGTTGATGGTTATTGGGGGCACAAACGTAACAGTGATTAGGGGCTCATCATCCTGTTGGAGCCAGCATTTTTCTTGTTCTTCTAACCCCAGATGCATGGGCATGCAACCAGAGTGATTTCAGCTACAGCCTTCACATCTCACTTCCCAGAACTGCTGCTCTTCATGCCCTTGCCCCCTGATTTCTCCTGGGAGGCACTATGGTGGCACAAAGTGAGTGGCCTTCTGCCCCAAGAAGGTGAGCATCCTTTGGAATGCTCAGATCTTCTCCCCCACCTGCCCTCTGGTTATCTGTGGTCATTCCCAAACCTGGTGTTATATATTTATTTAGTTTTTTATTGACCAGGTAGGCACACTAGACAATTACAATGCCAATTTTTAGGTACCACCAAGGGCATTACAAAGTAAGGCAACAAAACTAGCATCATACAGAATAACATGTAAGAATCTAAGGTTACACTGAAGCAGGAAGGCAAGCAGTATATTTTAAATACAAAAACTGATAGAAAAAAATTATAGTAGAGCACTAAAGAGATCAGAACTAGTCACAATGTCAGTGTACCACAGGGTAATGTTTGCATTCAAGACACAACAGGTAAAGTCCAGCAAATAGCAGAGTGAGTGTAGGATAAGGCAAGGAGGACCCCTCTTAAAAGGGAGTGGGAAGGTAAATGCACCAGTGTAAGTGCAAGTGCAGCCATAGTCAGCTTACAGGTAGCCCATGAGGAACCTTTTGAATAGTGAGTGGGGGGAGCACAATAAGTAGGTAGTGGAAGGGAGTTCCAGAGCCTAGGTGCACAAATAACAAAGCAGCTGTTCCTAGGTTAGGACTACTATGAGTTCAAGAATTTACAGGACAACTTTTGTTATTTTGTATGCTGATGTATGGTGATTTTAAACTGAAACCGCATGTAAAGATATTTGGCTGATCTGCCCAGCATGGGGAGTGCTAAAGTGCTACAATAAAGTACTGACCTGTGGATGATCAGAGTCCTGCCTATCTGTGTCTGCCTGTGAGTATTACTATTATGGGAACCTTCACAGAAAACAAAGGCCTGGTATCCTGCATCAGTACAGGTTTGGGGGATTGCCAACAGGGGCATACCATTGGACCTAAGAAGGTAGCTCAAGTTAATCCCCTTTAGTCCCCATGATTGCAAGTGGAAGCGCTACCATGGCACCACTGGGCCACCAAACAAAACCATCTTTCAAGACAACACCCAGCCCTAGCTCAGTTGCTCCCGACTGAACCTAGACAGGGGGAGGACAGTCACTGTACAATCCAAATGACTCAGTTGTCCCTTTTTCTGTCTGTCACATTGATAAAAAATAAATCCTCACCAGCTTACTGGCACTGAGCCAAGAGCTGGTAACATCTAGTTTTACAATCCCCCCAACCCAAGACACCACCCCAAGGACCCCAAAGTATCTAAAGTAATTGTTGGCCCCCCTCCTGAACCTTGATCTGTGATTTTGGTGTGGGGCCAGTGAATGTTCCAAATCCCTGGTAACTCAAGTTGATCGCCGTTGTCATACCTCTTTCAAGTTGCTGCACTAGAAAGACTGCAACAAGTGGCTGCATGGCTAGTAGGGAGGGGCAGAGCAGCTGTGTCATTGTGGTTAATCTATCTTTTTCTGTTGTTTAATTAAAAGCACAACAAGACATACAGAACGGCACAATCCAGGGCAATGAAAAACATACAACCATAATAAAATATACAGTAATAGGCAAACCACATAACAAGAGATATTACAAGTAACAGAGTTCAGATTTGTGCCTTAGGAAGCAAAGGATGTCATTGTACCTGGGTTACTTTAGTGAGGTCATGCTTGGCCTGGGAAATATATATGAATTCTGTAAGCTGTACCGTAACATACTAATAATTAACAATAAACAGCAAAGTCCATAACAGTATACTGCACTTCAAGGTGACTTTTTTCTGGATTATATCAAGTCATACCAGACAATAGATCAGTAACAACTAATGAGACACTCTAGGAGTTCTTGTGGCTGCATTGTGAATTGAAGAAGTGGCCCCAGATTTAAGTAAATTGTGTCACAGTGTTAGAGGCAAAGATGGATATCTTCTCAGAGGTGCTTAAGTGGCCTACATCTAGGAGCCATTCATTCATAGGAATCATAGGAAAGGTAAAAGCAAGGTAAGTTACTACAGCCTTTTGCTTTCCATTGTTACCAATGGTTGTAATTAGTGTTGTGTGAAACTGAAAAATTTCACCCCACAGAATATTTCACGAAATTCACGCATTTCGTGAAATATTTTGCAGGGCGAAATGTGAAATTTCGCCCCTGGGATGAGCAAAATTTCACCCATGAACCGGCAAAATTCACTGCTCATGGGTGAAATTTCATCACCCACAGGTGAAATTTCATCATTTTTGCCACTTATTAATACTCCCTGGTGTCTAGTGGCACCCCCAGGCTCCTCACTGGTCCAAATGTAGAAAAAATGTTATTTTTCCCTGGTGTCTAGAGGTCCCCTCCACCCCGGCCAATCACCAGCCGAAATTGAATAAAGCTCCCACCCACCCCAGTTACGTTCATGTCTTCCTTGTAAAAAATACAATAAAATCCCAACTCCCTGGTGACTAGTGGGACCTCCAACCCCCACCATCTCATCTCTTACACAGCACCCACCCTGCCCCCCCAGTACCCCGACTGGGACACTGGCACAGCCCTCCACTCAGTTCCATGGCCAGCAGCCTGACTGAGTATTTCAATGAATGAGCGTGTGCTGGTACAAGCATGCACTCATTCATTGAAGTGCTCAGTAGGACTGCCAGCTGTGGAGGTGAGTGGAGGGCTGTGCCAGTGGTCCAATCCGGGTACTGAGTGGGGGAGAGGGGTGGGTGCTGTGTGACTATGAAAGGGTGGGGGGGTCCACTAGACACCAGGAAGTGGGGATTTGATTTTTTTTTTACAGGGAGGACATGAACGTAACTGGTGGGGGGGACTTTATTCAATTTCAGGCAGTGATCGGCTGGGAGCCGGAGGGACCACTAGACACCAGGGAGAAATAATTTTTTCCTACATTTGGGCCGGTGAGCTGCTGGGAGGCCATTATAGACTCAAGAGAGGTTTCATTTTAATGATGTGGATGCCCATTTGCTAGGGGCAAAATTGCAGGTGAATTGCCCTCTGCATGGCCCACCCACTCGAACTGAAGAGTCCTACATCTACCGCGTTAAACCCTATGCATGGGACTACCTACACTCTATTTACTCTCTAGTACCACATTGGGATGCCCCTCTGACCACCACCTACTTTCATCACCACTATAAACGACACAGACTAACGTCCAAGGGGTTATGCCTATACACCCTGAAACTCCTCCTTCTTCTATTACTCATCTTGGGTAATGTCCACCCAAACCCAGGCCCTCTATGCACCAACCCCCTGAAAACCTTGGGGTCTCTCGTCCTGGCTACCCTCAATATCTGCAGCTTACTCCCTACGATCAACGCCCTCGAAGCCTTCATTAGCCAACACAACCCTGATATCTTGGCACTGGTTGAAACTTGGCCGACACCAAAAATACCAGACCAGGCACTAACCTTTCCAGGCTATAATATTCTCAGGCAAGATAGGGTCTCTAAAAAAGGTGGAGGGTGTTCCTTTCTTATCAGAGACAGTCTCACGTGGCACCCCCTAGGGGCTCCATCTCAGTTCACCTCAGCAGAAATCCTACAAATAAAAATTATACTTGGGGTAAACCAGAAAGCCTTAAGTATTACATCTATATATATATCCCACCAAAGGATCAAAAACTCAGCCTCAGCGAAGTTCTTAATTTTATTGACTCACAGCCCACTGAGTCTGAGCTAATCTTACTAGGAGACTTCAACATAAACTGGCTAGGATCAGAGGCAAGTGCCCTTAAAGACCCCCTTGCAGCAGCCAACTTTACACAGATGGTGACATCCACTACCAGAACCAGCTACAAAATGAGCACCAACACCCTACTTGACTGGGTACTCACCAACCAGCCCACCAGGATCTCCCGCACCACAGTTCTCCCGGACTCCCTCAGCGACCACTCACCAGTTACCTGTGTATGGTCAAACAAATTCCTCAAGCTGCCTCCAATAATCATCTCCAGCAGAGTCCTTCCTCGTGGCAAACTTATCCATCTCAAACACTACCTGCTTCAGCAAGACTGGTCACCTATTTACATGATGACTGATGTTAACCAGGCCTTTGATTCCTTCATTGCTACTTTCAATAGGGCATGTGACCTCTTTGCCCCTATCAAAAAACGGAAATGAAAATTGCTTTGTAACCCATGGATCACAGGGAAATTGCTAAACCAGCTAAAACTACGGGATCACCTCTGGGCTGTTGCCAAGGAAACCAGAAACCAGCTGGACACTCAAAAATACAAGCAAGCAAGAAATGCCTGCACTAAAGCCATCGAACATATGAAAAATAATTACTATAAAAATGTTCTCACTAACACCTGGGGGAATGGTAAAGAGTTCTGGGAAAACATCAAGGAGATCATGGGGAAGAAGCCAAAAAAACTCTGACTTGTTTTCTGTTGATGGATCAATCACCCTTGACCATGCTGTCATAGCTAATTCCTTTAACGTGGCCTTTACAGACCTTAGCGCTGTCCTTCCCTCCGACTACTTCAAAGATAGAGCCACCACCATGGGACCTCCTCAGCCCAAATCAGATCACCCCCTTTTTTACTTTAGGGAGATCAGCCTACAGTATGCACTCTGCTATATTGTCACCGCCATCTCTAAAACTAGAACTAGTGGTGACACTCTGGATCTCAAGCTCCTGTCACTTAACTTAGATCAGGTTCTGCATACCCTTACAAAAATACTGAGCCTCTCTCTTAGCAGCGGGATCTTCCCTGACAAATGGAAATCCACTTTAGTGACCCCTGTCCACAAAGGTGGTGACCATACTATCCACTCAAACTACCGCCCAATATCAATACTGCCCCCGCACTCTAAGGCACTTGAACGTATTGTAGTAGATCAACTCACTAATCACCTGGACAAATACAACATTCTATGTGACAAGCAACACGGTTTCTGGAAGGGCCACAGCACCACCACCGCTCTCCTAGATCTCACCGGGACTGTCCACAATTCTCTGGACCACGGCAAACTAACAGGTGTGGTCTTTATTGATCTGTTGAAAGCCTTCGACACAGTCCACCATAGGCTGCTTATTGACCAGCTCCTAAGCTCTGGAGTGTTACCTGACTCTGTTCTATGGTTTAGTAGCTACCTCAAAAACCGGATACAATGAGTAAAAATTGAAAACACTCTCTCTGACACCTTGCTGGTCAGCTCAGGCGTACCCCAAGGATCCATACTGGGTCCACTCCTGTTTAGTCTTTTCCTAAACTCCCTCCCGCAATCTTGCCCTGAAAACATCATCCTGTACACTGACAATGCAGTGATTTTCTTCTCCCACAAAGACCCCACTGCTCTACAGGATGACCTCCAGTGTGGTTTTGGCACCACTGAGTCTTGGTTCCACAATCACAAGCTAGTACTAAACTGCAAAAAAACCAAAAACATGCTATTTCGCAGCACTCAAAATCCACACAAGCAACATCCCCTGTCGATTACCATTGCACAGGGAATCACCCTGGAGAATGTGCAATCTTCCAAATATCTTGGGATTCTGCTTGATCCTAGCCTCTCCTTCGGGGCGCACGCTGACTATGTTGCAAAAACTGCTAACATTAGACTCTGTCTACTATACAAACACAGGCAAAGTCTTACTCCTGAAGCTCTAAAGATTGCCATGCAGAGTTCCGTGGTCTCGATCATAGACTATGGTCTCATCATCTACAGCTCTGCCACTACGACAACTCTCAGAAGGGTGCAAACTACCTTAAACAAGGCCTGTCGACTTCTTACAGGTGCTCACTGGCTCATCCACACCTGCGACTTATGTGCACAGTCTGGATGGCTTCACCTATCAAACTGAATAAAGTATCTCTCCTGTACCTTTGCAAAGCAAATCTGCCTGGGGAATGCGCCCTCAAGTGTCTCTACCCTTCTGCAGGTAAGTCGAAACAGTTGGAATACTAGGAGTTCAAACCAACATCTCCTTAAAATCCCCTATTGTCACACCTCCCAAGCAGAAAGATCCTTTGCATACAGAGCACCACTTTGGCTGAATAACCTTGACCCCTCCATCTCCTCAGCAAACACACTTGGTACGTTCAAAGCTAGTCTCTGGAACCATCCTGCTGCCACTAGCTTTTGTGACTGCTACAACTAATCTTCCCATCTCCGCTATGATTTGTCATCCTTTCACATCTTCCCCTTCCCTCCTACAAGTTTCTTCATTAGTTCCCTCTCTTTTTCTCTTGCCCTCCACCCCTTACTTTCCCCCACTCTCCCCTACCCCTTTCTGTACTCTTTCAGTTTCTGGCTCTCCTTCTTTACCCCAATAGCATACGCCTCAGAATCTTTTTCTCCCACCTTCTCACTTCCTCAACTACATGCACTTACTTGCTACCCATTAGCTACTTGTATGACAAATGCCTTTGGCTTCCTGTGTGCCCACTCCACTCCCTCCTCCCCCCTTCACTGGTTGCTATTTGTTTCTTATGTTGTAACCACTGTTGTGTTAGACTTTCCTTCCCTCTGTCAAGAAATGTTGTTCTCTGACATGGAACCTTTGTAAAAGAACCTTGGCTCAAAGGTATTGTAATCCCAGAACTCATAAATAAATAAATAAATCACCATTTCGCTACAATTTCGCGAAATATTTCGCACACCAAAATTGCCAATTTTGTGGTAATCTTGACAGCGAAGTTTTATTTTGCAACATCTCTAGTTGTAATCATTATACAGTTCTCTTCAAGATTCTTATCCAGGTGTGTCTTGAAGCTGTCCATTGTTTCATATAGTACAACTGAATCTGGAAGTGAATTCTAAATGCTTACCACCATCCCTGTAAACTATGTTGCTCTTCTGGTCATTCTAGAGTATATAGAGCCCCTTTCAGTTGTTTACCATTCCATCTGACTTCATAATTGTACTCCTTGACTTGTAGACCTAAGCATTTCCACAAATCAGGGTTCTGGAGTGCTTTATACACAAGGCACATGTGCCCCTGTAATCTCCTCTTCTTTGGGCTATGCATATTCAGTTAGTCATTCATCATAAGCTTTTCCTCTCATTCCTCCCAGCATTCTTGGTACCCTTCTCTGGATGACCTTTAGCAATTTACTTTCCTTTGCATACTGTGGTACCCAGAACTGGCTGCAGTACTCCATATGAGGTCTCACCCATGAACTATACAGAAGAAGAACCAGTGCACTGTTTCTACTACTGATGTTTCTGCATAAGCAACTCAGGATCCTGTACCCTTTTCTAGCTACCTGAGCACAACGATTTACAAATTTGAGGTTGGTTGTTACTATGCCCCTGTATTTCTCTCTTTCTCAGTTACCTCCAGTTCCTGGCCATATAGTTTATACAATGCTAATGTTTTTTTGTTGTCCAGAAGCATGATGGTGCACAAACTGATACTGAAATTGAATGTGACTTTTTTGTCCATGTCTCCAATCTTTGGTGTCATCTGCAAACTTTTTCTTGCAAGTACCCTCAGCACACTGCATAGATGACACATACAGGTTAAAGAGGATGGATCCGAGTACCAAACCCTGTGGCACACCACTAGTCACTTGACCTGGGTCACAAGTATGCCCCTGAATTGTTGCTGCTGAATTCTATACATCAGTCATGATCTTACCCATCTTACTATATTAATATCAATGCCCATAATAGCTATTTCCTTCACTAGATTTTTGTGCGGTGCCATGTCAAAGGCTTTACTGTAGTCTAGAGATACCAGATCAGCTGGTAGCCCTCGGTCCAATGCCCTACTCACAGATTCAAAGAATTCAATTAAATTCGTCTGGCATGATCTCCTTTTTGGAAAAACATGCTGGGTGTTGTCCCAGATGTTATTTGTTTTCATACAGCCTTCAATTTCACCGTTCATGATGGTTTCCAGCACCTGTCCCAAAACTGAGGTCAGGCATAGAGTTCTGTAGTTCTGGTAATTACTCATTGAACCTTTTTTATACAGTATATGGATGCTACAGTGGCCTCCCTCCATGACTTAACTCTTCCCTCACTGAGAGATTTCTCATATAGATATTTATGTGACCGTGAGAGCGCTAATTTTAATTCTATGATTCTCTTAGTGTGCAACTCATCTGTTCCCTGTGCCTTGTTAATCTTCAGGATTAATAATTTTTTTTTTCTGGCCTTGTTTTATCTACCCTCATTTCATTGGCAGTATTTAAGTTTTCAATATTTTTAACTCCTTCACTGTACCTATGATATATGGATCAGAGTAGTCATTAAACCTGTTTACCTTATCTTCTGTTTGCTTCCTCATCGATAATAAGGGGACCAGTGGATTGATTTGTTCCCTTTACTCTGCTAATATAATTATAGATGGTTTTGTAGTTGTCCTTGAATGCTACTGCAACCTTAAATTCCTCCTTGATTTTGGTCTTTCTGATTTCACCTTTGCACTTCCTAACCAACATTTGCAATACTCCTAATGAGCTATGGTGTTGCTTTTCTTAGCCCTACTGTTGGCTCTTCTTTTGGCACACAATTTTTTTGATGGTTTGATTCAGCTATGGTATTTTTCCTTTTTTGCCATATTTCACTCTGGTTGGTTCATATTTTCTTTTTAGATCTTTAATTTTATTAACCAACCTTTCCCAAACATCCTCTAACTGTACGCAGTTCAAGTCCTTCCCCCACTCCCATTCTCCCAAATCACCTCTCATGCTCTCAAAGTTGGCTCTTGAGAAGCATTTCACTGTGATTTTACTGATCACCTTTTCCACGTGATTCTTCATTTTGAATGTGACCATGTTCTTTGTTGTATGTTGCTTGAAAGTGGTTCCAGTACTCTGCTGCCCATCAGTATTATAGAGTACAAGATAAGACATACTGACATCTCAGTACATAGAAACACAGAAACATAGAAAGTGACAGCAGAAGGGGGATTGCATGGTCCATCTAGTCTGCCGATAAGCCTAGCCACTCTCCCTTAACTGTTATTCATTGTTATATTACCTTTGTGCCTATCCCATGCCTTCTTGAACAATCCAACTGACCTAGTCTCCACAACCTCTGGTGGAAGGCCATTCCAGGTATCCACCACTCACCTCGGTAAAGAAGAACTTTCATGTGTTACTCTTGAACTTGCCTCCTTCCAGCTTCATGCCATGCCCCCTCGTTCTTGTGTGATTTTTGATCTGAAATAGGTCCTGAACCTGGACCTTGTTTATTCCCTTCAAGTACTTGAAGGATTTGATCATGTCCCCCCTTTCTCTGTGTTGTTCCAGGGAGTACATGTTTAGGTCATGCAGACATTCCTCATATGTCTTGTTGTGGAATCCAATTATCATTTTTGTAGCTTTCCTGTGCACTGTTTTCAGTCTGTCTATGTCCTTTCTGAGGTGAGGTCTTCAGAACTGCACACTGTACTCCAGGTGAGGCCTTAACATTGATCTGTACAGTGGCATAATCGCCTCCTTCTTTCAACTTGTAATTCCTCTTCCTATGCAGCCTAACATACTGTTCACCTTTAATGCTGATTTTTCGCATTGCTTGAATGTTTTCAGGTCATCTGTTATAATCACCCCCCGATCCCTTTCCTGCCTTGTGGCTTCCAGTTTTACTCCACACAGGAGGTATTGCTCAGAAGGATTTTTCCTCCCTATGTGCATGACCTTGCACTTTTTTGGTGTTGAAATTCAATTGCCAAGTTTTTGTCCACCTTTCTAGTCTTTGAAGATCAGCCCTCATCCTTTCCACTGCCCCGGAGTGTTTACCCTATTACATATCTTTGTGTCATCTGTGAATAGACACACCTTACCTTCTAGACCCACAGATATGTCACTGATGAAAATATTGATGTGGATAGGCCCCAGCACTGATCTCTGTGGCACACCAACTTCTAGAGTTGCCATGTTTAAAGCAATACATCCATATCTCCATACAAGGGGAATAGTAGTGTTTAGAGGTGACTTTAACTGTGGTACAGCCCAGGCAGATGGGGTGGAAAGACTGCAAAACTTTAAAATGACTAGGGATGGGTGGATATCCAACCCGATAAATAAAACTGATCAGATTTTATACATTTTGACCCTATCCAGCCCGATCGGATACTGCTGTATATATCAGGTTGGGTACTGGTTGATTCAACAACAACTTAAGAAATCGGCATTACACTTTCATGCTAAGATATGTTGGAGCCAGATGTTTCAGCCTGCAGCTCTGCCTGCAACTACGTTGACTAACAGTCACTTCATAGGTAAACAATGTAGTACCTTCAGACATACAGGGGTCAGCAGTACCTGTAGTCTGCTTAGAGCTGCATGGGACTGATGTCAATGGTTCTGTTGCTGCTTTTAAGGAATTTCACATCGGGACAGTACTCACCAGAGCAATGTGACATGCAGCATGGTGAAAGAGCATGCAGACTGTAAGGGGAGGTTACACAACGCTGCAAGGGACTGACTTCTATTCTCCAATCAGTCAGTTGCTGCTGCTTTTTGCTTTCACTCTGAGCTAGCACTTCTATGGTCCTGCTGATGCTTTTATGGAATCCCAAGTCAGGACAGTATTGAGGTTTGATCTCTCTTATTGTTAACACTAAAACAGTGTAATGTTTAAACTGGGCTGGGTTTATGTAATATCTTTAGAACAACATGTCATCTTCTACATAGTTATAGCACATGCCAGTGCAAAAAACGCTCTTGAGAAAAGATCCAAGCACACTACTATCTGACCAAATGTAAAAACCGATCCGATCTGATAGCAGTCACAGGGTATCTGGATCCAATATCCGGGCAAATTCCTATATCTGCCCATCCCTAATAATGACACTTTATAACTCTGAGAAATGATTAATACTTCTGGTTTACAAGATGGTATGGCCTGAGTAGAAAATACAGCAAAAGGCACTTTCTTCAAGAGGATTCTATCAACTAGGATAGATGAAAAAATAGGTCTTTATAACTCATGTCCACAAGAGGTCCAGGCAGTGTGAGAAGGCAGAAGGGAGAGCCAGGAGGATGCTGAGTTGCATGGGAGGGGTATTACTAGTAGAAAGAGAAAGGTGGTGATGCCAGTTTACAGACAATTAGATCGCATCTGGAATACTGTATTCAGTTCTGGAGGCCATATCTAAAACAAGACATAGACAGAGTAGAGATGGTTCAGAGAAGGGCTACAAAGATGCTACAAGGGTTTCATCAGATGTCATATGAGGAGAGACTGAGGGACCTCAACATGTATTCGCTGGAGGAGAGAAGGGAAAGAGGAGATATGATAGAAACTTTTAAATTCTGCAAGGGCATTAACAAAATACAAGGGAGTAGCCTCTTCCAGATAAAATGGAGTTTGAGAACAAGATGTCATGATATGAAGTTGGAGGGAGGCAGGCTCAGGAGTAACATGAGGAGTACTTCTTCACAGAGAGGGTGAGGTGGTGGAGGCAAAGACAGTGGGGGATTCAAGAGAGCATGGGACAAACATAAAGGAACACTATCAACAAAGGAGTAAGGGGAAGCTGCAGACTGAATGAGGTCTGATATATTAACAATAGGTAGAGGAAAAATGGGAGACTTGGTGGGCCAGGCGGTCCTTATCTGCCATCCGATTCTATGTTTCTATGTTTCTATGTTTATCAAAACATAAAAAGGTTTTTCTCATTAAGACCTTAATTCTTCCCTGTTTTTATATAGAAATATGATCTCTCCACCTCCTGAATTAGAGATGAAGAACTACAACATTTTTTTCAAGGCTTGTGAGGTAGCAGATTGAACCCAATAAAAAGAGAATATACATATAATGATTATAAGGACAGAGGGGTTAGTATGTTAAATCCTATTGCATTTTTCTTTTCTCTGTTTATGCATTTTAATTTCAAAGCTGCAATGGATGGTTCAATGAAATGTTGGAGCTATCTGATTCTAGACTGGCTCACTCCATGGCTGTTAGAATGGCAGGAGGATAACTGGGTTAGTAGATTTAAAGAACAAGTTCATGTAACCCCAGCATATATTTTGTATGCTTTAATGAAGGTAAAGCACTGGAACTTATGTATATAGCAGATATCACTATTAACCAGGTAGAAACTGTATTTACATATTCTGCATCAGTCCTACATGAAGCATTTTGAAAGGGGTAAGGCCACAACCTGGAAATCCAACATATACTCCCTCAGAAACTCTAGGGTTCTAGATGCTCTGCGGTGAGTGGTGAGTTTTGGGGCTTTTTCTGAAGATAAAACACATTTTTGCTGTGTCTTTCCTACCCCTGAATCATGGGAATTTTTTTTTTACTCTGGAGTTAGTGGTGTGGGAGACTCTGGCTGACCTTACAGCCTGAAGCTGCATCGGGGGAGGTGGGTTAACTGCCTGAGCAACAATGCCATAAACCATGCACCCACCCCATGATGATCATTATTACAATTTCCTGTGAAACATTTTTATATAAAGGCTGGAGGTCTGGGGGTCTAGAAGCTCTGTGGTGAGTTTTGGGGCTTTCATTGAAGATAAAACCCTTTTGTTGTGTTTTTCCTACCCCTGACTCCTGTTTTTCCCCCCTGGAGTTAGGGGTGTGGGAGACTCACTCAACAACCCACCCACCCACTCCATGATAATCATCATTACAATGTCCTGTGAAACATTTTTATGTAATGGTTGGGGGTCTAGATGTTCTGTTTTGAGTTTTGGGGCACTTATTGAAAATTAAACACACTTTTGTTACATCTTTCCCACCTCTGACTCTGGGGAAAAATGATTTGTTCCCCAGGGGTGTGGGAGACTCTGGCAGCAACAGTTAACCAACCTCCAGACTCCAGGGGTAAAAATAATGTTTTCCCAGGAGACAGGGGTAGGAAAGGTGTGAAAAAGTGGGCTTAATCTTCAATAAAAGCCTACAAACCTACCACAAAGCATCTAGATCCCCAGAGCTTCTGGAGGAGGTCTAGCTGCCCCCCACACCCAGATCCCCAGCCTTTATATAAAAATGTTTCATACGGGACATTGTAATAATGCTGCTCATCTTGGGGTGGGTGGTTGATGGCACTGTTGGTCAGCCAGTTTATCCCCCCCCCCAGTTGCAGCTGCAGACTCTAAGGCTAGCTAGTGTCTCCCACTCCCGTTACTCCAGGGGAATTTTTTCCCCAGTAGTCAGGGGTAGGAAAGAGTGTTTACAGTTTAATCTTCTATAAAAGCCTCAAGTCTCACCAACAGCATCTAGACCCTCAGAGCTTCTTGGGGCCTAGCAGCCCCCAGACCCCACACAGCCTATATAAAAATCTATTCTTTCACAAGACACTGCAAGAAGTCTGCTCGGAATAAGATCTCATTGGGAGGGTGGTTGTGGATGACATCCAACAACCATCCAGCCCATGAGATGGCATTGTTGGTCAACCAGATGTTCCCCAACCCCCAGTTTCAGCTGCAAACTCTAAGGCCAGCTAGATAAGCATTATTTAGTTTTGGGGTTTTGTCACTATGAGTTACGGCACTTTTTCATTTTTATTCTTTATATATTTGTTTATTTCATTCTCTGCTGGTAAACTTTCCCACTGACATGTTCTCTCATTGCTTGGTTCACCTACAATGACCTTGTGATCTGACAGAATAATCCCATACCAAGTTACTGAAGATGGTCTGTTACTGTACTGACTAGTACTAGTGCACTGTGTTAGCCCCAGGCTAGCTCTGCAGTAGAATGGACCAATTGCAATGAATAAAAAAAAGAAAAGAAAGAAGGCTGAAGAATTAAAACACATTTTACTTCCATTCTATTTGTTATTTTACTTTGAAATCTTCAGCAGTGAATTTGCCAAAGACACAGCTGTGGTGCTCTGAACCTTGTACAAACTTGTTGGCGACATCCACAAGGTTCAAATTGTCTTTTATGGTCTTGTGGATGTGAAGAAGCATTTGGTGATTCAGGCAGGCCTGTGTCATGTTTGCAAGGAGATAATGTTTAATTATTCTCAACGCACTGAAAGATCGTTTGCTGACTGTGTTTGTATCAGGTACCACAAATATTAACGTAATCAAAACCTCAACATTTGAGAAAAACTGCTGTTCAGGATGAGACAGAGTCTTCATGAAATTAATTACATCTGTGAGTGGCAAGCTGTCTTTTTGCATTGCAGAGTTTGCAGCAAGGGCTTATAATTGTGCACACAGGGATGAAGCATCAATGTCATCATTCTACAATTTTATGATGTGCTGAAATTCCTCTTCCCATTCTTCACCACTGACAGTCCTTAAGATCAGTTGTTCCAGCTTAGCATATGTTTGATATCCAAGCTGCTCAAAATGGTCATTGGCACAAGTGGTAACAACATCTAATGCCATCATGTAGACATGGTGATAGTGGTCTTCAACTGCAGTGGGAAATGCTGCTGGTACTGCACAAGTAGTTTCATAATCATCAAATCTGCATGGTGCTTTCCTCTTTAAGGAAAGTTGTGTTTCACCCACATCCAGTTTACTGGCCAGCTCTCTTATTTGTCCCCAAAACTTTTGGAACTCACTTTCACTTCTCCATGCTTTTAAAGTGTCTATAGTCATTCTTGCTAGATTCTGTCTTCTGGTTGTTATATTTCTGGACACTGTAGAGATGTGCTGAGGTTATCACAGTGACAGACTAAAACCTCTCCAAGAGCAACACTAAACAGGAAATCAAAGGATTTCATCTTGAAAGAAATATACTGTATTCTGCTTTTAGTCTCTGGGTATTGAGCACATTCTTCATAGGCAAACCATGTGTCCTGGAACACCTCATAGTTACCCAAAGCACTCTTGAGTGACTTCCCTTTCATAGTCCACTTTGTTGGACACAGAGTGAAAAGCAACAGGGCACTAGGTGAAAGATCCTTTTTAAGCTGTTTAAAGCAGGCTTTTCTGTTCGGAGAGTTTTTGATCAGTTTTGTTATTTTATAAGCTATCTCATGAGCAGTTTTGACTTCTTTGCACTTGTTAACAGCATCACAGCAGGAATGACTGTAACAGTGGGCAAACAGTGCCCTGGGCTCTGCATCAGATATCTGTTGTGTCACACCTGACTTCTTTCCAGTCATAGTAGTAGCACCATCATAACACTGGTTTCTGACCTTTGTGATGCAAAGGCTAGTACTCATCAGAACATCCTTGATGACCCGCACTAGCATTTTTGAATCCGTTCCACCAATTTCATTAAATCCTAAGAATTTTTCATGAGCTTCATAATGGTTATCTACCCATCTGAAACACATTACAACCTGTTCCTTGTTGTCAAAATCCCTGGTTTCATCAATCATTATCAAGAAGAATGCAGCTAATCAAACATTTTCAGTAACCTCACACAGGACTCTTAAGCCTAAAGTTTGTAGCATCTCATTTTGCATGTCTGGAGATGTGTATTTGTTTCTTTTCTGCTCAGTCCAGATACTAAGCCTCGGGTCATTGTTAGCTCTTAATTTGATTGTCTGTATACAGTTTGAATCCATTTCATCCTTGTCTCCGTGTAAAGCCAAACCTTGTCTAGCTAAGAATTGTATGCTATGAGAGAATGTCTAAGCAACAATAATGCCAATCACCTGTTCTGTTGTTTCCAGAGTGATAACAGACATTCATCAACATCAGAGAATGACTTGAGAATAGTCACAACCTTGAAAACAACATTTTCGTGACACCTCATGAGTTTGTGTTTTCTAAAGTTAACACAAGCATTTTTCCAGTTGCTTTACCCCTTAGATATGAAACAGGGATCAAGGCAATTAGGATTAATATGTTTATATGCCTTTACACATGTGACTCAAAACACAGTGTTTGCTTTCATCATAATGAAGTCATTTCCATTTCTTAAAAGAGCTACTGACGCCAAAAAGAAAACTTTGAAAAACATAATAATTAGGTACAATTTGGCTTGCGTTCAATATGTATTCTATATATTTCTCTTCCTTGTTATTTATTACTGAGTAAATTTGCATGAGTACAGGATTTTTATCCCTTAGATTTCCCTTAGAGTTTATCTACCTCTGCAGCTTATTCTCTACTTCAAGTCATAATGCTCTGTTGTGACATCAGGGCACTAGGACCTCAGGCAGGGAGAAAGCAACAGGAATAGATAAACTCCTCAGGGGAAAATATCCTGTTTTCATGCAGATGACCTCAGTAATAAATAATGGGGAGGAAGAATACAAAAGCAATGTGAAATACAAGCTGAACTGTGTCTAAGTGTTACGTTTTGTTAAAGTTCTCCTGAAGGTGTCAGCTGCTCTTTAAACTAAGACGCATTAAATGATAGTGAATTTACTAAAAAAAACTTTGAGAGGGTCGTAATTGTCGAGTATTTGATTATCCACCTCAGGAGACTGTAAAGGCTGAGCCCACATCCAGCATTCAGTATAGTGTCATAACACTCAAGATTTGACACCCTGTGTAAAGCACAGTCAAATGGCATTAAACTGCACCAGTAAGTACAGGTATGTAGTACACAGCAGCTAACAGCACCAGTGGTGGAGCTGTGGAACAGACAGATGGGCCCTGGTGCAGGTTTTTATTGTGGGCCCCCCTCTCTCAATTTTTTTTTTTAATTTAGCTTTATTTATTTATTTTATTTATTTGAAGTATTGGATTTACAACCTTTGAGCCATTGGCTCATTTACAAAGATACCGCATCACATGAAGGACAGAAAACAAAAAACAGAGAGGATACAGTTACAATGGAATAGCCATCATGTATCGGTTACAGACATTGTTTACAAACATTATATACAGTTTTGGATACAGATATTTACATAAGCACAGCAAAACATTGTTACCACGAGAGAGCATCCGTTACAGTATAATCCATCATATTCATGGGCCAGAGGTGGATTAAACATTATTGTAAGTGATGGCAGTCCATAATGGACTATGTTAGAGGTTTGGGCCCTAGAGGGCATGAAAGCAAAGGCTAGTTGCAGTTACAGGAGTGGACATTGAGGAGGTGATTTTGGATAGTGGCTTTGAAAGGGGCAATCTTGGGTGTGCTGGTGATGGTGGCTGGAAGTGCATTAAACCAGACAGGAGCCCAGTAGCAGAAGGATCTCTGGGCAAGGGAGGTTTTTACCCTAGGTACCGCCAGTATAGTTTTTTCTGAGTTACGGGTGGAGATAGAGGGGGTGGCAAGTTGGAGAGAGGTGGTGACCCCAGGAGGGGAATGACCGAGTAGAATTTTCTTGGCGAGTAGACAGGTCTGGTAGTGGAGTATTTCATTGAGGTTGAGGAGATTTGCAGTGGCATAGAGGGAGCAGGTGTGGGTCAGCCTAGGGGCACCAGTTAGGAGCCTGCAGGCCTTGTTGAGGGAGATTTAAATTTTCTGGAGTGCAGAATTATCTGCTGCCCCATACACAGGGAGCCAATTATCCACTAGGGACAGTATAGAGGAAGTAATGGCAAGCCTCATGGCATCAGGAGTGAGGCAGTCCTTGTGCCAGTAAAGGAGTCCAATACAAGTGTTTGTGGCAGCCACTAAGGTGTTTATGTGGTCATGCAAGGTAAGGGCAAAGTTGAGGGTAAGCCCAAGTTATTTGTAGATGGATACCTGTTTAAGGGGGTGCTGGGTGCTGGGAAGGATGAGGAGAGGTGCACCTTTTGCTTTGTTTTGGTGGTGTAAGAAAATCATCAATTTCATCTTTTTTAGGTTAATGACTAGTCTGCAGTCCTTGAACCATGTTTTGGCCTGGAAGAAGATGTGTTGAAGGGAGTCCTGGAGGGGAGTAGCTTTATGATGTGAGGCATAGAGCACTGCATCATCTGCATACAGTAGGATTTTTTTGGACAGGCCTTTGGCAAGGTGTTTATGTAGAGAGAGAAGAGTAGTGGACCCAAGATGGAGCCATGGGGCACCTCATAGCATACAGGTAGTGTGTCAGATTGGATCCTGTTTATTTTCATGCATTGGGAGCAGGTGGAGAGGTAACTGGCACCCCTTGCCAGAGGGCCTGTAGAGAAGCTAAGTTGGTAGAGAGAGTCAAGAAGGAGAGGATGCCAGATCGTGTCAAAGGCCTTGGAAAGGTCTATGAATGCAGCTCTGGCAATGTTACCAGAGTCTAGGGAGGAGTGTAGGAAGTTGGTGAATTTTAGGAAGGCTGTGGTCAGGGACCCTGGTTTTCCATTTTTACCAGTAACACCAGTCACAATCATGGAATTCTGCTTTGTTTGTGGATTTTGAATTTTTGTATCGGTGCCTCATGGAAATTGCATGTCACTGCACAGAATCTCTAAGATTTCAGTATCTTTTAAAAAAAATATGTTTTCTCTTTCTATATCCCCTTCTCACAGCATCAATCTCCACTTTTCAGAGATCCCTAGGCTGGGTATCCCCTAGCTTCACCCTCAGGTAATGCTCAGGAGCTCCTGTGGGCCTGCCCCTATCCTGCCTGGATTGTACCCCCCCAGGTGGGAAGGGAGGGTACCCCAGGTCACCACTCCACACTCCCTTAGTGTGTATTGGACAGATCAGTGGGTCCTTCATGGATCCTGGTTATGAAGTCTGGGGCACCTTCTGCCAGTGGTCGATGTGGGGTGATTGTTCCTGGTTTTCTGGTCTCTGTCCCTGAGGGCACCTGCACTAGAGATCCAAGGAGGTAGGTCACATAGAGACATGCCACATCTCCAGATCCTGGCTAGCGTCCTCCCCTCCTGATCACTCTGTAGCACTATTGCACCACCACCCATGGTCACACAGGTGGTGGTAAAGAAGCAGGACCTGCAGCCCACCCTCCCTGGAGGAGGGCAGCAGTCCCCCAGGTGCTCGATCCTACTCCCCAGGCCAGACCTCCAGCAACCCGAGTTTGCTTCTGACCCAGGGTCACTGGCATTGCAAACAATAGTGCTACCACAGCCCCAGTGGGCCGACCCAGATTTCAGCATCTTAAAATGAATGCTGCTGTGCTTTGCATTCTTTCTGCTTTGCTGCATGTAGAGTCAGTAAGGAGATCACCCACACTACTTTGTTGTAATCAGCCATTCACTTTAAGCACCCATGTCTAGTGGTTAGAGTAACAAACAGCGATTGAACTGGGTACATCTAGCAGACTTCGGTTTGAGTCCCACAACCTCCTCTTGCATACTGTGTGACTCCAAGCAAGTCACTTAACCTCCCCAGTGCTTCTAGGTCACTCCTTAAAACAGACAGTTCTGCCTAGTGGGCCTTACCTGCTTTACAAAGAATATAAAAAAAAATATCAATATATATTTATTACATCATAGAATAGTAGTCAGGGAAAAATGTAATTTACCTGCATTTCACTTGGGCTGCAATGATTTTGTATAGGTAAAGATAAATGTTCAGATACATTTTATCTGTTTTATAAGCTTGTTTTTAGATTTTAGTCAGGTTTTTATTGTATTCTTTGCATATAAGCATCTAGGTTGTAGATTACTAAACACAAGATTACTGTTACCAATTAACTAATTTAAGTTCATAATCAGTAGAGCCATCCAAAATCCTCAGTTGCTTGAATGAAAACTAGTTTGAATGAAAGTATGTTCACAAAGAAGAAAGTGCCTTACTACTTATGAAAAGACTTCACAGTTAGCACCCCATTTAGGTGAACTGGATCATTTGTACCTTTCCCCCACCTGCTGTTTCAGTCTCTGTGACAACAAAGAATTTTCTGATAGACTGCTTCAACAAAAAGCAGATGTAAAGTATTTAAGAGTACTTATGTTTGGCCAGTGGATTTTGAAAGCACAGTCAATGATATACAGAAGGTAATACCCCGGGGGCTGTATGATGCTGGTGGGCAGAGTAGTGCTCAATTCACATCTGAACAAAGACATGAAAACTGGGAGACACCCTTTTCATGGACACCAAGTAAAAAATAAAGCATTCACATGTCTGGGAGATGCATGAATCCATTTCAAGGTCCTCCACTAATCACTTGTGGATTTTTTAGGTGAAGACACTTTATTTCAAAGAAGCAAATTCAAGCAGTTTTTTTTTTTTGCTCCTCCTGCCCCCTGGTCATCCACTCCTTCAGGCCGGCCAAGGCCCCCTATCACTGCTGCTGAGTCTGACCGCCATCCACTGCCCCTTACTGCTGTGCTACCAGGTAACCCAAAGTAACCCTTCATTGAGTGGGACCCTACCCCGTGGGAGGTTACCAGGGGAGGAGAACTGCCCCAAAGAGCTTCCTGTGTATCCTGGGCATGGCAGGGGTTAGAACGGACACATGTCTGGGACTTCCAGCTTATGGAGGGACCAACAGCCATCCTTCAGTTGGCCAGTGGGTGTTTTACCATTTTCTTGACAGGCCACATGACATCAAGGCACAAGCCAACGTCTGTCGTGCTCCCTTCTGCAATGAGGGCTGACGTTGTCAAGCCTCTGGCCTCCACCAGGTGCCAGCAAATGCTAAGCCATGAATCCACCCTTCCTCCCAGAAGAAGGTGAGTGGTCATTGAACACTCAAGCCTTCACCCACCAGCTGGCCCTCCAACACCCAAGTCTGTTCCCTAACCCTGCTCAGAGGTGTCACAGGCAGAAATCCAATTCAGGTAGTTAAGTTATAGATGGGAAAAAACAAAGGTAGTCCACCTTGGCAGTGATGGTTCAGATTAATTCACATCTGAGTTCTAACAAGCAAAGAGACCAAGTCATTTGTAACTTGTGCATATGGGGTGTGGGTGTTGAAGAAAGGGGATCATAGTGCCATAACCTTGAGGGATGTGATCTGCATTGTTGCTACTGCCATCACACGGAAGGGGTGGGGGCTGTAGTGCTTCTACCATCACCACTGGTGGATGGGGAATGTAGTACTGCTGCCATCCCACCTGAGGGATGGGGGCCATAATGCTGATACTGCTATCACACATGAGGAATGGTGAATGTAGTAATGCTGCCATCCTACCTAAGGGATGGGGGCCACAGTGCTGCCTCTTCTGTCACACCTGAGGAAGGGAGGTTGTAGTGCTGTTGCTGCTGCCATCACACTAGAGGGATGGGGGCTGTAGTACTGCTTCCATCACACCTTAGGGATGGGGGCTGTAGTGTTGCTGCTGCCATCACATCTTGTACCTAAAATAACTTTAAATTGGTACAAGGATGGAAGGATGTGCAATAGTGGAGGTCAAAATTACTAAAATGCATGTTAGCAGAGTTAAAAATTGTTAAATAAAGTACACAAAACCAAACAATGGTAAAACTGGATTTTGGCTTAGCATACATCGGTGACAATACCATTTTTTACAATGTGCAAAATGGAATATGCCCTTTCTCAATCCCGGTAAACCAGTGTCCCTGACTGTGGTAGTGCTATGGCCTGATCGGAAGCCATGCTGCTCTGGGGCATAATATGTCATGCTTGGCTAGGTATTCTGTGAGCTGTGTGGCAACCACTTTTTCTAAAGGTTTGGGGGGGAGAATGAAGATGGGTCAATAGTTACTGGAGGAGGATTTGTCACCACTTTTATGAATGGGGGTAATGACGGCAGTCTTCCAGGCACTGAGAAATTGCCCCAGGCAAAGGGATCTGTTGAGTAGGTCCATTAGAGGGACAAGGACCTCATCGAGGACTAGCTGAAGGAGCCTAGCATCTAGGGGGTCATTGCTAGAGTTACTGCTGTTTAGTGCTTTCTGCAGGTATGGATGGGCTTCATGGGTAGATATTGTGCGCAGGAGGAAACGAGGGCACTGCAGGGTTGGGGGTTGGGATTTGGGCGCAGGGTCAAAGAAACAACTGGGAAGAACAGTGCTGAGATCTGTGATGGTGGTGTTTAGACAGTTTGCTATGGTAAGTGGGTCAGTAGAAATGGTGCCATCTATGGAGAGCTGGGAGGGAGGTGGGGAGCATGATTTCCCATTAAGTTCTTTGTTATTACTCCAGAAGGTCCATGCAGTCCCCCATGTGGCGGTGAGAGTAGTTTGATAGTGGTCCGCTTTGCCTTGCGGATGGATCCCATGCATCCATTGCATGCGGCATTATAGGATTGTCTGTCAGCTGACCTGCCAGAGTCCATTACTTTGTACCAGAGACTGTCCCTTTCCCTCAGTTTTTGGAGTAGGAAGGGGGTGATCCATGGTGCATTTTGTCTTTTGGTGCAGTATTTGGTGAGTGGTGCATGGAAATCCCAGGCCTTAGTGAAGGCCTGCGTGAGCAGATCGAGCGCAATGTCATTGCTGGGGGCTATATTAATGGGGGACCAGTCCATTTTGGTGAGAAGTTGTTTAAGATATTTTAACCCCCCTGGGTGGAGACATCTTCCGAAGGTGGTTTGGGCAATGGGTTTGGAGGTGGAGGAGGTCCATAGGAATAGGATGGGTGAGTGGTCGCTGGATTTTGTGGGGGTGGTTAGAGATAATGATATCCAGGAGGGTGCTGGTACCAGTAGAAGGATGATGTCTAGTAGGTTGGGTGACTAATTGGACCATGTTGAGGATGGAGAAGGAGTCCTTTGTTGGTGCGGCCGAGGGACCAAGTCAGTTGACATTTAGATCCACTACTAGTGTCTGTTCAGGTTTGTGTGGGAGGATAGAGAGATAATCAGTGAGGGATGTGAAGGCTGGCTTTTGGTTCTTAGGGGGGCTTATAGGAGACTGTGAGGTATAGTGGACCCCTGGAAGGGTCCGGGTTGATTTTTAGGGTGAGGGCTTTTGGATCTGTTTTTGAGCTTGGGGGGTTGGAGCATGAGGCCAATAATGTTATCTCTGAAGTAGATCGCATAATCACCCCCATGTTTTCCCACCCAGTCTTCCCGGTCTAGGGTGTATCCAGGGAGTGAGACAAAGGTCTCAGGAGTAGATTTGGAGAGCCAGGTCTGAACTAGTGCAATGATGTCTGGCTGGTGTAGGGTGGGCCAACATTGGAGCGCTGCTGATTTTTTTGGCAGGCTGCATATGTTCAAAGAGGCAATGCAGAGTCCAGAGAATCTAGTTGGTGGACTGGTGGGGGCAGGGCCTGGATCAGGGTGGATATTACCAGAGAGGAGTAATAGAATGACCAAGGTTCTAGCCATAGGGTGGCAGCTAGTTAACTTTTTGGGGGTACGTTGAGAGGAGGCGGAGGCCATAGTGGAGCAGGGGATGGGCAGGGTTTGGAGGGTTGGGAAGACACAAAGGAGTTGGAGCCAAGGGGAGCCAGGGAGGGCGGCAGGGTTGTGAGGGCAGCTAGGGGGTGGATGCAGGGGTCCAGGGTGCGATGACAAGGTAGGGGGGATGGATAATTCTGGAGAGATATGCAGGTGCAGTCCACAAAGAGCTTGGGGTGAGGTCTGGCTGGTGGGAGGTGAGCCCCTGGGTGGTTATAAAGATAAGGCACATAAAGAGAAAGTGAGCAGACACGGTGCCTAGGTAGCCTTGGAGTCAGAACAAAGTGGTTGGGGGAGGCAAAAAGCTTTAAGAGCTTTAAAAAAAGACCAAAAGAAAGTACTGCAGTTTGACTTGTTGGCTTAGTGGCAGAGTTGCTGACTTTGGTATCAAGAGTACAGGGTTTGAGGCTTCAAGGATTCTTGACAAGGCGGGAGGTTCAGTAATCAGTATACTCCACCAGCTGCCTTCTGGTGTCTTCCCCCACCTTACTCCTTCTGTTCTCTCCCCAGAACCACTTTTGAGCAAAACAGATGCCTCCTGTTTCATTTTAATGTAATAGGTTCAGGGATTCGTGAGAAGGGGGTTTCATTCAGCAACACCCCACCAGCTGCCTTCTAGTGCCTTCTCCCACCTTCTGTTCTCCTCCCAGCACAACCTCTGAGCCAAACAGATTCTTTGGCTTTTTTGTTTCAACATATTAGATTGTATTTCTTAAGAAGGCGTGGGTTCTGTTCAGCAGTACCCCACCACCAGCTGCCTTCTAGACTTCTTCCCCCAATCCTTCACCTTCTGTTCTCTTCCCAGCACCACCTCTGTCCCAGACGGATCCCCCCAATTTTTATTTAACAGGGATTGTTGAGAAGGGGGGTAAGCAGTACCTCACCAGCTCATCTGCTGTCTAGTGGGCTTCACCCACTTTGCACCTTCCGGTTCTCTTCCTAGCACCGCCTCTGACCCAATCAGATCCCTTTTTTTATATTTTGAAGTGATTGTGGGGGGTTGTTCAGCAGTATGCCACCAGCTCAGCTGCCTTCTAGTGGGCTTCTTCCACTATGCTTCTTTTGTTCTCTCCTCAGCACCACCTCTGACCCAAACAGATTCCACTTTCTTTTTTATTTAATAGGGATTGTTGAGAAGGGGGATGTTCAGCAGAAACCCATCTGCTCAGCTGCCTTCTAGTGACTAGTGTCTCCCATCCTGGGCTTCCCCTTTTTTGCTTCTTCTGTGCTCTTCCCAGCACCACCTCTGAGGTAGGCATGCTAAGATCCCCCCTTCCCCGAGATCATTTTTTTCCAGTCCCCACCAGTGTTCTTCTATTACTGCTGTCCTTTCTGGCTGCTTTTCGGGCCCTCAGTTCCATCCCAAATGTAGTCTCTTTAGTTTTTTTAATGGTACTGCCTGCAGTCTGCAACTGCCTGATGCTGCCAGTGTCTGAGGCTAACAGTGATTCCCCCTTCCTGGGATATTTTTTTTCTCATTCAGGTTAGTCATCAACCACCAATGCTGTCTGCCTGCCATTAGTATATCTTTCTCCAAAGACCAACACCAAATTAAATACCCACTCTGAGTTCAAGTCCTCTCCTCAATCTCCTGTTCTTTTTTTTCCTGCCGCTCTTGTCCCCAGCACCCCTACCCAGCACCATCATCCAGTGTAGTGTGCTGCATTGGTTTGCGGTACTGGCAAGCAAAACAACAAAGTCAGCCACATTTAGTTTTTTTATTCTAAAGGTTAACTGATAGCACACAGTCACACACAGATAGAAAATTGTGTCAAAATGGACACAAAAATGAATACAAGCAAGCAGTCCCTCACAGTCAAAACTGCTTCCAGGTCACTGGCTGCCAACACTCACTATCTGTGAGTCCCGTGCAGACAGATGGAGTACAGACATCTCCAATCACCAATAAGGTGTCAGTCCAACCAGTGTCGTGCTCTGATCCATGAAGGACCACAGGCTGCCCTCAATGCCTGTTTGCAGCTCCGCTGAGATTAGGTGCCCCACCCCCCCAACAGCACACAGTGGGCACGGGGTCATAATGTCACAAGACATAATGCCGCATGGCTAAATCATGCTGCCAATACAATGCAATTTATGCCATGCGGCATAACTCTTTTTTCTGAGGGGGGCTTTTACCCCCTGCAGGGGCTGACCCCAGCCCCCACTAAAGATTCTTAACTCCATGGGGTCTAACTCAGGGAGCAAAAGTCTTTAAAAATAAAATTTCTGGGACTGAAATCAAACCCGGTCCCAGATGCAGTGCCTGGGTTTCTGCTGCTGGGGCTCTGTCAAGTGAGCCACAGCAGCTGCTCAGCAGAACCCACTCCCAGCAGAGGTCTTACAGTATCCTCTGCCTGGGAGTGTGTGAATGTTCAATACCGCATACAACAGTATATGTGGTATTGTACCATTCCCTGTCCTAGACAGCGTTATTTCGGGTTAGCTATAATGTCGTATGCTATTAAGCATATGACATTATGATCCAGCTTGCATACAGTGTAGTTCTCTGCTGTCACTCTGCCACATGGCCCTGAAGAGTTGCTGTACTACAGCAGACTGCAGCAGAGTGACAGAGTGATGACTTAAATCTTTACATTTCGATTTTGGGTCGTTAGGAAGCTTTTTTTTTTGGCAGAAAAAGTGGTACAGCCATGTCTATAGCAGCCATAACAGTTCTGATGGCCCTGCTGTGCATACAGTACTTGTTTTAATATCCCTCTGGTTTTGAAAAATTGTCCTAGTGGGCAAGAACCAGAAGCAATGAAACAGCTACAAAATAGATAATAGATGGCTTCTTAAATATTTGGGGGACACCATATGGGTAGGAATTTGTGGAAGAATGGCAGTTAAAGATTCTTTTAAACACAAAAAAAATTAAGAAAGATGCTGCCTGAGAATGAACCATAAGGACATCCCAGAAACTCAGTCATATTTGCTCTTAAAATGCCATTTCACTATCTTGTTCAGGGAGACTCTTAGTTGTATCTGGAAAGACAAATTATTTAAAAAGATAACTTATCATGTATTAGCATTAGGACTATACCAGGGGAACTGGAAAAAATTCCATCTTTCAACTTTACAGATAATTTTGGCATGCTGCAGATATTATTAATTGCAAGCAAGATGTACATTACAAATACAACAGAAGTGTTATACTCCTGAAACTAATAAGAATGATCAAAGATGCAGTTAGAAAGATTTATGAAAAAGAAGCACAGGAATTGGATGCATGATATGTACAATCATTATGGTTAGCATGTCATTAGCTGTAAGCATTGTTTTTTGAAAGGGAAAGGGGGGGTTGTGAAATATGATTAAGAAGATTTTTGTCCTGTTTTTACTTTATTTTTGTTCTGGTTTTGATAAATCAGTTTTAATATATTTTGTTATTAGATTTGTATGATATCGTCTTGTAAATAAAATACCTCTTCTCTTTTCGAGAGGTGCCATAACATCCACCTGAACAACCACAAGAACTAGCACACAGTCTCCTCGGAATGAGAGCACCTCAGGAAAGCAGCACTCCCCCTTTTGTTGCACTCTGCACTACACTATCAGTATTATGATTTACTCCCAGTTCTTGGTGTACGGTTAGAACTAGTGCTGTGAGGAATTTTCAAACTCCAGTTCAATGGAATTTAGTGACATTTTCAAATTTCTGCCAAAATACTGCCTAATTTTGCTGGAAATCTAATGGCAGAATTCCACTGTAGAAAATGAGGAATGGGTTTTCCGCAACATTTCTGGAGAATTGCAATAAGATGCAGTAAGACACTGAAACAGAACAATTTGACTTTTGGTGATCTCATGCAGCAGGCAACATACTGAAAAGTCAGCTGCATCTCAACTAGGGTGAAACTCTTCTAAAATACACTAAACTAACAAAGATTTTAACTAAAATACCTACCAGGAGATTCTCTGATGCCCCAGGATGGACAAATCAGGCTCAGTTCCCCACCAGCTCTGTGGATGGGGACATATTCCACAGTGATGGGACCAACAGTGAGGGGTCCCAGGCTTCAATATGGCACTGCCACTCCTGTACTGAAACTCCAGGAGTTAAAACAACCCAATGTCAGATGACCCTCATGCTGCCTGAACTGAGGGAGTTTAGGAAGGAGATGCAACTCATCATGGTCCTTGGACAGATCTAGGCAAATTTGAACAGTAGCAGGAATCCAAAAGGAACAACTGACAGTCATCAACTCCTAGCTAGACACAGCCAAATGAGCAGTAGTGCCACTCCATCATGCTATACAGTACCGTCAAGAAAGAGTATAAGACTCAGAGCTTTGGTACCCCCACAGCAGTATTCACATCTGTTTCCAGCTGGAGGGTGCTGAATGGTCAGAAATCATTCCCTTTCTCCAAAATCTCCTTTGAACTAAACTCTCTCTCTCTCTCTCTCTCTCTCTCTCCTCCCTCATGCACCCTCGAGATAGAGTGCACCCACTGCACACTTGGACCCAAGCTGACCACCCATGGATCCATGCTGAGCTCAGTCATTCTTAAAGCCTGCAATTTTCAGGAGAAACTGCTGATTATCCAAACAGCCTGAAGAAAACGTGCCATCACATTTAAACAAAATAAACTGTATTTTGATAACATTTGCCCCGGCCTTGGCAGCCCACCAGAAGTCTTATACCCCTGTTATGAAAGCCATCAAACTTCAGCAGCTAAAAGTCTATGACCCCCACCCTGCTACAAGGACTGTTTTTTCCTTGATGGAATACACACCTTTGCCACTACAGAGGCTGCTATTCAAGAGCTTAGGAACAGGAAAATTGATGTTGCCCTCCATTATTGACCACTGTCCACCCAGTTACTGGCCTCCATGTTGACACGGAAGCTTTGGTCTCAATCAGAGCAATCAAGTCACCAGGAACAGTGTTAGCAATATGGGGCTGCAGCTTTACAAGAAAATCATGGCTGACCAAAATGTTCCGGATAACCCCGAGTGACTGTCCTCAGCATGCTGCACCAAAGGATACCTGAATTCAGCAAATGAATGACTGACTGAAGTTGGTCTTGTTCACTTGGTTACCCCTCCATCGCACCCACTGCCTTGTGTCCCAAAGGTCTCCCTCAGTGCTGGGTCCTGTCTCTTTTCTCTCATATCTCCCTCTTCTCTCCATGCCACCTTCCATTCCTCCATTATTCCCCCCTGCCAGCAGTCTACTGAAGCAGTACTTGCTCCAGATTTGTTGACATTTGGAACCCTTGGTTGTTTCTAGATCCTTAGTCTTTAGGATTCAGCAGTTCTGTGGGAGTTGCCCTTAACCTCTTGGATCCCCCCCAATGGTGCTGGAGATGGATCAGGGATTCTTGGGCCACTGGATTCCATCATGTGAATCTGGGTGATTTGCGCTTCCTAGATGACACTCCCCTGCACCCACTGCATGGATGAGGGTGGGTGCTGGGGCCTGCATCATGCAACACCATGTGGAGACAGCGTCAATTCACTCCATCAATTTGTGCCCAGAAAGTGCGCTCCGACAATTTGCTCCCATTTTTATGCTTTGGTTACATTTCACTCCCTGTCAATTCGCTCCCCCATCACAACCAAAAAGCAATTTGTGGAAGCTTTAATTTAGAAGCAATTCTGAATATCCCTCATAGCAGCAGCATAACAGCACAGAACTTAATTTAGAAGCATGTTACAATCCCTTCTCTTACCTTAAAGTCTGCATTTTGGAAGCAGTTCCATAATCACAGTTCATAAATATATGCACAGAATGTTATATTTACCTGTGCGTAGTACACTCCATTGTCATGTGACACACGCCGAGTCAGGTGATGCAGTGACGCATAGAAACATAGTAAATGTTAGTCCTGAAGTCAGAGGTTCATATCCAGTTCATATCCAGTTAAAAGCACATCTTTATTTAAGGTAATACATTAAAATCATGCTATATTTCTTTCTTTTTAAAATCAGTACTCAAAACAGTGTGCCACCCCTCATAGAAATTCCTCAGTTGTGCATTCTGAGGACTTGTCAATAATCTGCTCAAGCCTTGATGCATTATTCTTGTACACCCTTGTACACAGTCTTTCGCTCAGGTTTTGGCTTCACCTCTCTCAACTGCAGTTGAATCAGGAGCATGTGAGTGCTCACTTTTTTAACAGCTTTTTCACACTGCCAAATAGACTTTCCATTATACCCCATTTGTGATGTGTATATATAAAGTTGTTATGGTCCACCAGTTTTTTTTTCATTCTCTTGTACAGAATAAACTTTGCTTACATTCTGCAGACTGAGAACAAGCGCTGTAGGAACAGGATTGATTTCCCCAGGGCAGCCTTATAACTTGCCATATTAACTGGTTGAACTAATTGCAAGCAGTAATTGAATGACTGATTGACATTCAATAGTAAACTGTGGTGTGGGAGTGGGAGCGGGTTGACAAGGAGCAAATTTTGTGGGAGCTAATTGACAAGGGAGCAGGTCATCGGGAGCGAGTTGACAAGGCGCAAATTTGCTGGAGCGAGTTGACGTAGACCCCATGTGGAGTGTCCATGTGTGCTGTGGTCACATGGCTGTTGCTGATGCAGGGCGCCCCACCTCTCCTTTACATGCAACCTACTTGAATTAACTCTGTCACACTGTGGCAAATTGTGTTGACCTCCATTATATGAGAGGTTACAGAGGGCCTTGTGCCGAGGTCAACTAACAGACCCACCAGACCTGGGAACAAGGCAGAAGGAAATTACATAACAAAGTACCAAGAACTGAGCCTCTCATATTGTACTGCTGACTAGGTGGGTGGTGGGATGGTTGGGGAGATGCTGGGGGGAACGGGATCAGGGTTGTGCATGGCTTAACCTGGGGGGGAGGGGAGAGAGTGCTGACCTGATCCTACCGGAGAAAATGAAGAGCCACTTGGAATGGGCTGCAGCATCCCTCTACAGTAGCATTTCAATCCCAGAGTCCTCTAACTCACAGGACTACGTGAATTTGATAGAAAGATTGTTTACTTTTGTATTAAAAAATACCACAGATCCTCTGACAACTACTTTATGGGGAGACAGTAGTGCAGCTCCCACTATTGGTGTTCCCTGTAGGCCCATGAAGGTACCTTTGAGAGAGAGACTACAGGGCCTGCACCTTGAACAGGCCCATTGAATTGCCAATATGCCCATGATCCTGATGAACTGAGCTCATTTGGGAACTAATTGTAATCCACTGCCCGTACACACTTGTGCTAGCTATACAGTACAATTTATAATGTATGTGAAAAATGAAGTAGGCCATTTAATGGGTTTTGTGCAGCCAAGGAGTTGGAGCTTAGTGGGGTTGAGGTTTGCATCTGAATACCCTTTGTTAAAAATATTTTATGAACCGAACATGGGTGTTGCCCTTTAGTACAGGTGGACTTATCCACCTCTCACTCCCTTACCACTGCTGATTATCAGTGGACCAAGCCACCCCTCAGGTAGACTCAATTGGGCAGTGTAGCAATTGTACTAAAAGGCCCTTTCCTAGGTTGAGCTGATGACCCCATTATACCACCTATTAAGGATCTATGACTGCCTGTCCTCTGCTCAGGAGAGGAGGTGTGGGCACAACTGCATACTTACTCCCTCCTCCATACTGCACTGAGGAGTCTTCCCACTTCCTCCACTCAGTACTATAAGACCTGCCCAACTCAACATTACACTCTCCCTAACTTAAAAGACATTCCATTTGCTACACCGGGTTGAAGTGGAGGTGTGACATTCCTCCTGCTTTCTCTTTACTAGACATAGATACGTCAGGAGGCCCCTCACCAGAAGCCATCCCTCCCAGCACAGCGTACACTGGCCAACCCGG
Source organism: Neoceratodus forsteri (assembly GCA_016271365.2). Lineage (NCBI taxonomy): Eukaryota > Metazoa > Chordata > Ceratodontiformes > Ceratodontidae > Neoceratodus > Neoceratodus forsteri. Next base: position 542,235,026 of record CM028137.1, on the reverse strand, counting down.
TCCCAACTGGGACCCCATGCAAATGGAAGCTCACAGTTTCTATAGTTTGCATGACTGTGCCTAGTTGGTGCTTCCACACTCTTGTTATGTTTCAGGTTCTCCCCACCATTTATAGCCTTAGTTATGGCCCAGCCCTGTATCCCCACAGCAGAGTCTTGAAGTTATTTAACTCTCACTTTCAAAGTGTCTACATGTTCTTACAAACTGGTCAATGTGGACTGAGGCGGAGCAGAGAACTGATGATTCTAGGGGTGTGGGCAGGGGCAGTCACTTCCTCTCTTCCTCGACTATTATGATGGTCCCAAGCATGCAACTATTTTCTCTCAATGTTAATGGACTCACCAACACCATCAAAAGGTCAAGAATTATATCAAACTTTAAAAAAGCAAAGCTTGACCTACACATCTATGTGCAGGAAACACACCTATACTCCACAGAACACAAGAAACTAGCCAAATTAGCTTACTTTTCTGTCTTCTCTTCCTCATTCCAAGGAAGTAAGAAAAGGGGAGTGAGAATCCTCATCCCTCATCGCATCATATTTCAGGCACTCTAATCCTGGGAGAATGAAGATTAGCACCTCATTATTGTACAGGGCTTTCTCCATAATGTCGAGGTCACCCTCGCCTATCTGTACCTCTCCGAGGGAATCAATTCCCTGGCAGTTAAAGCACTCCTAGACAGAATTCTCATGATGATGAAGGGACTCCTGCTACTCAACAGAGACTTTAATATAGCTAGTTCCAGTTTCTAGCTTGGACTTCTCCAACCTCTCACCACCAAGGCAGCCAGCAGCTCATAAACTTTTCAAACACTTCTCTCATGAAGTGGGATGGTCAGACGTCTGATATTTTTTGCACCACCGAATGCAAAATTACACACATTATTTTACAATATATGGCATGTACTCCAGAACTGACCACTGCTACACCCACGTGATAACCTGACAAGCTTGGGTGACTGCAGGCTTGGTGACATCACCCACTCAGACCACATACCATTTTTAAGTCATTGGAACCTCAGTTTGGAGTGACACAACACACGTTGGCACCTAAATCCATATTACCTAAAGGGAAGACCTTCAAGGACTGCCTCCAGAGAAAAACTGAAGATGTCCTCCAGGACAAGGACACCCAAGACATTTCACATTCTATCTGATGGGATACTCTACAAACTGTCCTTTGTGGGCACATCATACTGTACACATCCATTCATTCAAACTGAGACATGTACTTCAACAACAGCTGGAAGACACACAGCTTTTTCTGCAGATGGCCCACCAGCAGAGGGACATCTTGGTTACCCAGCAACTCAAACAAGTAAAAACAGATCTAAATGCACACTGTCTCCACCAGACCAAAATCACCCTTACCGTCCTTCACCAACATTATTATGAAATTTGCAAAAGCGTTGCACTTACTGGTGTACCAACCCTGAAAAGAAGGTCACACAGTGACTGCTACTGCCATGAATCACTTGTTGATTGGGACATGGCTAATAAAGCTCCATGATATGAAACAATCCTTTTGCTCCTATTACCAAGCCCTATACCCCAGAACAGAACATATCCATAGAGTCCGTTGAATCTTTTCTGACACCCTGACTCTCCAAAAGTTTTCCAAGGCTCAAAGGGCTCACCTAATGGACCCTATCTCAGGTGATGGAGTAAATATGGCCATCAGATGCTCCCAGACCTTGTAAGTCCCTGGCCTGGGCATTATTGAGCAGAATTCCACAAGGCTACCATCGACCACACTCTTCCCTCAGTTCCTTCAGACACACTGAAGAAAGGGTGGTTACTAGTGGGGTACTGTAGGGTTCAGTACTGGGACTGGTCCTCTTTAATGTATTTATAGGAGACATTGCAGAGGGGCTGGAAGGAATAATATGCCTCTTTGCAGACAACACAAAGATCTGCAACAGGGCTTATACACAAGGGGGGTGGAACTGATGAGAAGGGACTTGTTAAGTTTGGAGAAATGGTCAAAAGCATGGCAGCTTACAGTCAAAGCAAAGAAGTGCAAAATAATGCACCTGGAAAACAAAAACCAGGGGAAGAGTACACAAAAGGGAGGTGGGGGTGGGGAGATACCAACAACAACAAAAATTGAAAGGAACCTGGGGGTAGTCATATCAGACAACCTTAAGGTAGGCAAGCAATGTGAGAAGGTAGTAAGAAGGGCTGGGGGATATTGGGATGCATAGAGAGAGGCATCACCAGCAGAAAACAAGAAGTTGTTATCCTTCTGTACAGACAGTTGGTGAAACCCCATCTGGAGTACTATGTGCAGTTCTTGAGACCCCATCTCCACAAGGACATAGACAGGATGGAAGCAGTCCAGAGGAGTGCAACTAAAATGGTGCAGGGTTTGCAACAGAAGCCATACAAAGACAGACTAAAAGAGCTTAATATGTATACCCTCGAGGAAAGGTGGGGGGACATGATAGAAACTTTCAAGCAGCTCAAGGAATCAACAAAGTCCAAGAGGGGAGCAGTGTCAGTGGCTCAGTAGGTAGCACACTTGCCTCTGAGGTCAGGAGAGCAGAGGTCTGTGGGTTCAGTTCCCACATCTGGCACTTGGTTTAATATCCCAATACTGACACTGTAGTGCAGTATGAGGGTAGTGCTGCACTTGTGAGGTGCCGTCTTTCGGATGAGACATTAAACCGAGGCCCCATCTGCCTGGATTGATGGTAGTTCAGGTGGATGCTAAAGAATCCCATGGCACTCATCAAAAAAGAGTAAGGGAATTTCCCCGGTGTCCTGGCCAAATTTCTCCCATTCACTAAAAATACCACCAACAGCTTAATGTGGTTCAATTTCAGTTGCTTATCATCTGTATCCCCCCTCCACCAAGTCGGCTCTGAAAAAGGGACTTCTAGGCCCAGTGAAATTATCGGGTCAACAAAATTCAATAAATATAAATAAATAAATCTTTCAGGAAAAGAGATGTGCAAGAACCAGGGGGCACAATTTTAAGATAGAGGAGGGATGGCTCAGTGGCAACGTAAAGAAGTATTTTATCATGGATAGGGTGGTGGATGTGTGGAACCGCCTTCCTGAGGATGTCATGTGGTCAAAAACAGTGTGGGAATTCAAGAATGCATGGGACAGACATAAGGCAATTATAGTGGTGGGTAGGAGGAAGTAGGCTGTTGGCTAACCAGAATCTGCACCTTATCCAATAGGTAGGGAAATAGGCAGACTAGGTGGGCCAAGCTGTCCTTACCTGCCCTCAAAAATCTATGTTTCCATGTTTCACAGATTAACCCAACCTTTCAGAGCTGGGAGCACTATACACTACAGTACCTTTATCTTCTCATGTCTGGTGCCACACTAAAATCCTTTGCAGGTGCCCAAACAGATTTTAGCCTCAGACAAGCTAGCTTCTATAGATTCCGTCAGCTAAGGCACTACTGTTCCTTCTTTCCCAGTGAGATCTCACAAACCAGAGGCTCACCTAGCCATTATCGGCCTCCTAATCACTCTCATGAGAATGAGGCTGTCCAGACACGATTCCCCACCTCTGTTAAGGCCTTGGTTGAATCAACTGGAGACTGTATGCAGGATGCACTCTGTCCTTGGCAGGAGGAGCTGGATACACCATTATCCATAGAAGATTATCATCAGACATTTCAGATTACCTCCAGAGTCATGAGCTCCCGTCAGTAGAAAGAATACTCCTAGAAGCAACAAATTAGATACTTCTGCATCCCAGCCATTACACTATCAAACAACCGGAGATGACACTTGCTGGAGACTCAGTGGAGAAACTCATGCCTACAACACTCACATTATGTGAGCCTGCCCTGTCCTTTGCCTCTTTTTCCAATTGCTGCAAGAGGAGCTGGAAGTGCTGTTTGGAAGACCAACACCTCAGTTTACAGACCTATTCCTTTTCTTGCAGCTCCTACAAGGCCTATGGACCCAAACTCCTGATATTGCTTGGGTATCCTGCTTATGGCAACAAAAAAATTGTAAAAGCCTGGCTTAGACCCCAGCCCCCTGCACTGTCTGTCTGGCACTCTGCAGTTAACCAGATTTATAGAATGGAGAAATTTCCACATTCCCTTAATGATAAAACTGAGCTCTTCTCCTCATGCTAGAATGGGTGGCTACTGCACATGATGGGCTCGATTTTCATAGGGAGCTGGTATCAGGGCAAGCTGCAGCAAGCAACAGCTTACACCCAAAGCCCAGTGTGCCCAGGACCCTGCACCAGATTCTGTTATGGGATGGGTCCTGGCACCTAAGTCACCACACTTGTGGCAACCTCTCCCATGCGACAAACACATGGCACATGGAAGGGTTTGCCACAGGCACCTTGCAGCAAGGCAAGCAGTCCCCCCAACCCCGATCCCCTAATAAATTACATCAACCTCCAACCCCAGCAGGTAGTGCCCACCACCCTGCTCCCCCCCACCCTGTAACGGAGTTGGTGGCTGGCACAGCCCTCCCTGGCCAGACACTGACTGAACTGTCATTGAGCGTACTGTATAGTGACATACACTATACAGTACACTCAGTGACAGTTCAGTCAGTGGCCAGCCATGAACATGAGGGGAGATCTGTGCCAGTCACCTGCTCTATTACAGGCTGGGGGGAGTGTGGTGGTGGTCACTACCTGCTGGAGTAGGGGGTGAGGTTCCACTAGACCACCAGGAATGGAGTTTAATAATTATTAGTCCTGGGGACATTGGGGGTTGGGAAAAATTATTAGTCCTGGGGACATTGGGTATCAGGAAAGGGATTTTTTCTGCATTCATTATTTGTACCAGCAGCATCAGAGAATGTAGTGGGGGGGCACTGGACCACCAGGGATGGGAGGGTTATTACTCATTATTATCGGGGACATTGGGGGTTGAGAAAGTAATTTCTTTGATATACATTTTTTGTACTGGCGGCATTAGGGATGGGGGACACTGGACCACCAAGAAGGGGGGATTATTAACATTAGTACCAGGGACATCAGGATTGGGCAAGGGATTTATTTATATGGCTTATTCATACCGGTGGCATGGAGGATCAGGGAGGGGGGCACTATACCACCATGGGGATTATTAATACAATACTGTTGGGGGTATAAGGGCTGTGGAGGGGGGGCAAGGCATATTGCTGCATACAGGGCAACTCTCCCAGAGGGAGAATTTTCTAAGTAGCCTTAGACCAGCCCTGGTCTAAGGGTACTTAGAATTTCTTCCTCTGAGAGAGTTCTGAGAATCGCGCATTAGGGATTCTGATAGCCTGTGTCTGCTGTAAGCCCCCTAGCCCCATGCCACAGGCCATTTTTGGGTGCACCAGCAGTGTAAGTCCCATTTGGGGCAGGCAGCCTGCCATTGAAACAGGCTGCCTTTGTGAATAGCTCATGGGCCAGCTTTTAACACAAGGTGCCACTTACGCCATGTAAAGTATGTTTGGAGCAGGCACCTTGCATCAATTTCAAGGCTTTGAGAACTGAGCCTGATGAGTAAAGACCAGGATTTTTTTCCATGTGGTCCCACACATAAGTATCCAGCCCTCCCTCATTTGGGTGAGATCAACACCTGTCACACTTTGGGAGCAACCCAAACTATCCTGATACCTCACCATATAGATCAGGCAAGCCCTACCAACATCTTACATCCCCCAATAAGTCAGGGGATCCTGGACTATCCCTGGTCCCCCCTCCTCCTCAATAAAGAGTCACACTGAATAGCTTTGGAACTCCATGTTTCTCTGGGTTGAAAACAGTATTTGTACATCCATTTGCAACTCCCCCTTCCCTGCAGTGTATCTTAGGTGGCAGAGGGAATATTAATTGTTTCCATTCATTTCTTCCAAGGGTTAACAGTAAAGATGACTCAAGATCACATGAATTGTATCAGTAAAATGTCTTTATTATGTACAACAATGGATAATGCAGACAAAGAAAATTATATTTACAAAAAAAAACAACAAAAATTATTTATTGGACAGCAATTTAGTAAAGGATATAGCTGTTAACAATGGGCTAATGCAACTTAGTGAGAAGTTATGCTTGTTTAACTTCATTGAGTCTTAAGATATTAGAATGAATATGTTGCTGTTTGTAATAGAAATACTTTGGCTGTTTGCCTATCTGTTCCATGGGGAACTACCATCTGTCAGGGTACCAGAAGGCAAAGGAACCCTCTTGAGGAGGGTTCCACCCCTAGAGGTGACACAGGAACAAATTCCTTTTAGCTAAAGGCAGCTTAGGAAGGAATCCCACAAAAAAGTGCTGAGCAGCAAGTAGAATCACAGAGTTTGCTTGAGGAAGGAGTAACCGTAACAAGTGATGACTGGAAATAGACATATACTGAATTGAGCAATGACTGACAGTTATTTGGATTGATAGCAGAGAGGCATGACTTCTGTAAGGAAAAAGAGAAAGACAGATAGGAGGAAGGCCACCATCCAACCCCAACTCACAATGGAAACCTACCTGATGTAAAGACTACCTAAGTTTTATCACCTTTGGCATGGAGGAGAGGAAAAAAACCCTAGTAGAGGAAAACCTCTGGGGTTCTAAGGCCTTGGTCACCTTCCCTCCAGGCTTGGGATAAATTAATGACAGCTCAGCTACTGCAATTTAGAGATCCAATTCAGGGGTGGATTTATTAAGGGAAAGCTCTTACTCTATCCCTCTAATGGGAAAACCAAGGAGGTGCCTCAATCGAACTCTGCAGCTAAAGGAGGTGCCATGCGCTGAGGCTCACCCCCAGCCCTCAAGACAGGAGGAGTAGATCAACAACCATTGAAAGGCACTCACCTAGCCTCCATGCAAGAAGGCCTAGAAAGGAAGCTGAATCCTTGAGGGGTAAGGCATATGAGGAGCCCATGAGCGGTCAGAATTTGGAGACACATGATCTTCACCCTTGAGGGGCAGAGGAAGGGAAGGAGGTGGAAACCAGGTAAACTTTATATGGCTGAATGGGGAGTAGCTTTTAAAGGTGCTGCTGATGCTTCCTGCACAGTTAAAGGAGCTCCTTAGGTCATAGAGGCCACAGCCTCCGGTGGTGAAGTCTTAAATGCTACTCAAAATGTGCCACTGAGTTGATCTGCATGGCTAAAGCTTCCCCATGAGTGTTAGACATTCTCACCCAAAGGGCAGAAAGAGAAGGACCCCACTCATTGAGGGACCCACCCTCAAGATGTTGACCTCATGGGGGCAGAGTGAGACCACTAGCTGAAGGGCAGAACCCTAGAGTCATAATATGATTGTGGCTGGCATGCATCTGAAAGCAGGAGTAACAGGAGGCCATGGAAAATCCTGATGACTGCGTGCACATGGAAGAAATGAATTATACCATAAGTAAGGCTGAAAGCTGCTTTTGTTTGAATGCATGAGTAGTGGGAGACCATGACAAAGCCTGATGGCCATGAGCATATAAAAGAAATGGAGCATAAGTAAGGACTGTTAGTACTGAGGACATAAGTGATTGCATAAGTTGGAATGCAACTGTTAGAAATGAGTACTGCATGATTGCTGATAGTGACATTGAATGGCAACTAGAACATCACATGAGACTGAATGTTACAAGATTGGGCTGCATGATGAATGCATGCCAGCCAGTTCCATAAGGGAGACTGGCGTTAATTGCTGCTGCATTACAATTCAGGAGGCTGAGCTAGTAATTAAAATTAACAAATTAAACTGCTAGGGAAGCAGGAGATATATGGGAACTGAAAACTAGGGAGCAGAGCTACTGCAGTGAACAAAGAACTCAGAAGGCAGTGGGGTGGAGCCAGGTGTAAACAGTTAACAATTGTAGTTGAACTGAGGGATTGCTAAAGGTATGGAAAAAAACAACAAAATGGGAACCTGAATAGCACAAGACAAGAAAAAGGGGACAGCATGACACTAGGAAAACTAGAAAGCCTTAAAAAGAAGCAAAACTGAAAGAAACACAAGCACAGGAGAACAGGATTGCAGCAGACAAACAACCGAGAGAAGCACAAACTGCAGTCAAAAAGGAAGAAAGCAAATTACTGAACTAGAAAGCTGGAGAAACACAAACCAAGCAGAAGGTCAAAGCACAAAAGGGGCAGGAGACAAACACCGAGGGAAGGAGGGGCACAGCTCCAGCAGAGCCTCTGGCTGCAGCAAAGAAACAGTGCTTTTGAGTTAGACTGGAGGGAGCTGACTTACATAGCTCAGGCAGGGGGCATGGCTAGTTGCTCCACCATTTGAACTGCAGGAAAAGCCTTTGATAAAGGTGTGAAATGAGGTGAGTCCATGATTAAACTGTGAAAGTAAAAGTTTTATTTTAACCAGCAATTCATGAAGCATTTCTTTTTTTCATTTCAGTTTTTGCTTTTTATGCACTATTTTTGTCATTTTACTCCACTCCTGGCTTAAGTAGTAGAGAAAACAAAAGCAGGGCTAAAGAAAAGCCAAATAAAGTAGAATTTACACTGTCAACATGCTTCATGTATAGCAAGGTGAATTTAATTAAGCAATAAGGCACAACAAGGCATTGGTTGTACTAAGTTTACCCCACAAGCAGCAGCATAATAAGGCATGAGGCAAAGTCAAGTGCCTTCCACTTTGGATTATGTTAGATTGGGAACAAACCATGCATATGCTGGGAATTAATAAATGGTCACATGATGTGTTTTGACCAATGTAGTTGCCAGGATTCCAGAGAATTCTTAAGTTCACTTAAAAAGGCAAAGTAAAGTAATGGTAACACTAGAGGCAATATTTATGAATGTAGATGGGTCAATACATTTCATAGAGAGATTCTTGGACAGAACATTAATTTCTCTGAATAACTGTCAATTAATAGTTCAAGTAGCTCAGGTAGATAGACCTGGATGGTGACCAGACTGTCCAAAATGATCCAGATAATTTATCAGGACATTGACCCAGGAATCACATTATCTACTACCAAAATGTTGTCCTTTCTTGGCCTTTCCTTGACATTCTATGCATATGTCTGAAAGATGGGCAGGATATCTGAGCATTTCTTATGTCATTGTCTTTCATTGCAGTCAATTTGGATTTTCTGTGCAGAAAAAAAGTAAAAAAGACAAAAAGAAAATGCATTAATGTGTTTAACTCCAACTCCAAATACAGTAAACTATTTTCATTCTGAAGCTAAAAATGCTGAATGTTTAAAACTGAAGACATCAATTTACTGACTAATGGGCTCCTTTGGAAAATTGTTAATATTAAGGAGGTAGAAAATGCAATGGAATTAGCTAACAGGATAAAAAAACAAAAGACACCATTTAAAGTAGGGGGCACTTTATCACATCTTGTCTTATTCTTTAAAATTATTCATTTCATTGGCTAGCGTAAACATCTCTGTAATGGATATGGTGCTGGGGTAGCAGTTTCTTGGACAAAGGCTGCTACAAATTAAAGGTCAGGATGCTGTTGGCAGAGTTCTTTAGTGAGTGCTTGTCAGAAAATGTTTTACCTCCATAAATACAAACCCAATTATACTATATGCCATTTCAAACACCTGCGGTCTATAACAGTTATTTTTTTCAGTTTCAAAGCCATGTAACTTCTTTCGCATTACAATGACTGAGTTGTTGAATGAAAGCACCTAGCTAAAATTAAAGTTAGTATACCTGTCTCTCATCATTTAAACTTACAATGCAGTAGGTACATATACTACATACTTTACTGCACATCCAGAATTGAAAACTAGGTTCCAAGCATGCTGTGTTCAGAATGCAATTAAAAATAATAAACTGTTACTGAAATTGTATTTGTGTTTAATGTATAATTACAATAATGTTTGGCTATGAGCAAATCCAGCATTGTTAGAGGAGGAGGTGGATCTTGGGTATAATCCATGTAACTTGTCACAATATCTCATGGTATATATGTTTTAGCTTTCCTTCTGGGAAGACATAAATCTGAGGTCCTGTTTGCCTTGTAGTAACCTACAATCATACAGCATTCCTCAAAGAAGATCTGGGTATTAAATCCATTATTTGTTAAAAAAAAACACTGCTCTGTTTGGACTCCCAAGAAAGTTAATTTTCCCAAGGCTGGGGTGTAATCATACCGCTCAACTCCCTTGCTCACAGAACAAAGACAAGGCTTAAAGCAAATCATAGAAATATTTCCCAAATCTGGGACACATCTCACTAAAACAGTAGTATCAGCAGCTGATGCTGATACAATAACTCGCTTCAGGTGAAAGTATTTTTTAGAGAGAAAAGGACAGTTATACTAATGGATGACATTATTTTATTCTTCAAAACACAATGCTTCTGTGGCATAAATACCACATTTAGGAGGGAAATAGGAACATTCAAAACCCTATTACAACTTGAAATGGGATGTTTCTTGGCTCTTCCTTGCATGCATAGCAACTCTGCAGGGAAGGCAGTTTCACCACACAAATGGCTTGTATGGTCATTTATAAAGCATGGCAACTCTGACAAAGGCAGTCACAGAATATTGTACCCACCCCACTTGAAGAATCAATACAGGCAGGCAGTAGGGTTTTTTGCATCTCTTCAACCATCCTCAGAGTAGCCTGCATGGAGCAGATGTCCTCATGGGAGCAGATGCTTAGCAGCTGTGCATGAGGAACATGGCTTGGGGGGGGGCACTATTTCCTAGAGAGTACTTCGAGAATATGGAGTGAAGTCAGGCAAGAGGACTATATCAGGGAACATCAAGGAATCAAAAAAGTAAAGATGGACCACTGTCCCTGAAGTGTATTTTAAAGTACAAGACAGGTGGAGGCAGGATGCTTCTAGCGGTAATGCCAGTGTCCATGAGCTCTGAGTAAGGTATAATCCCACACAACTGGTGCTATGCAATATCAAGATTTCTGTGGGTGTTGCTAGTTCTATATAAGAGGGGGAAAAAAAACAAACATTTGCCCCATTAACATCTGTCAGACTAATTTGTACTGTGAATTAGTCATAGGCAGAGACTGACCCTTTCCTCATAACTAAGAGTAACTTTTGTGAATTTTTCCAAAGTGTGGAGGCATAATAGGCAACAGTGTGCACCCCATTTTGCATCTCCATAATTTGGGACTGAAGGTTAGGACCTGAATAGTTCAATGTTGGGGTAGGCAAAAGGGACTTAACCTTTTTAAATATCCAGATTCTTTAAAAACTTAAATTCTTATGAACTCAGAAGTATTTTCAGGATGAAAGGAAACATGTATTTTAGACCACCCTCTCTCATTTCAATTAGAAACGTGAGAAAGCAAACATTATTTGATCAGAGCGGAGGACTAGAACACAGCTGTAAAGATAATACACTGCAGTGGTCCACTATGCGGAAACTGGGTGAGCACTCATTTGAAGCGAAGAGAAAAACAAAACAGTTTTACAGAATATGAGCTTTAACATGCAGGTTGCAGTCTGCTGTAGAAATGGAGGTGCACCATACACAAGGCATCATAGGAGCATCAGATTGGGGTGAGCAGCAAATGCAATCATATATATTGTCAGCCCAGCCAGGCAAAGTGCATGATCTAAATACATGAAGTGCCTGCTTTAGTTGCAAAGATATTCACTTTTGCTCAAATTTGCTAGTGTCCATATTTTAACAAAAACATTTTACCAGAAAACAACCAAACAAATAAGGCCCCACAACCTTGTACATACCAGCCTGTGCTTCAGCAGTAATGTCTAATGGACATCTTCCTCAGAGCACTCAGAGTGAATATCTGTGCATATCAAAGCTGCTTGACTACTATGAAAGTGAATGCAGATTAAAGTCCATCTTCTGTAAGACTGTTCTGTTTTTTTTCTTGTCTTTAAATGAGTGGCTGATCCAGTTTGACATAGTGAACCACTCCTGTGCATTGTTATTGCTAGCGCTCCAGGGTATGCGCACCTACATTGACTTTGTGACAAGTGGGAGCTGTGTGTACATCTGTAAAAGACTTATAGCATGCTCATGTCAAATTTGATAATCCTGTTAAATTTGAATTTATTATGTTTGCTTGCATGCATGTGCAAGAAACATAGTGCCATCATACGAGTTTTCACAGGTGTGCCTCACCCACTTCCAATACCCTGCTCCTTTTTGCAGGTGTGGCTGCACCACACCAATGAATGTCCCAGCTGTCTATGACAGCTGTTCGGATGCAGTGGCATACAGTTCTGAGAAAACCACCACTACAATCAGTGGTGGTAACGAGCAGGCAATTTGCATACTGCTGACGGCAGTATGCAAATTGCCTACATCAGCACTGCATCTGAACTGTCATAGACAGTTTGTTTCTGACCCTGCCCCCGGAACACCTAGGTAGCATCCTGGGAGCCCACCCCAACGTGCTCATACACCCCCCCCTCCTCACACTGTATGACTGACGGGGGTGCCCAGTCCCCCATCGGCACCACTGCCTCCCCAAAAACAAACTTCTTGGTGCCACGCTGGGAGCCCACTCCAGCATGGCAGAAGTTTGTGGACTACAGGGGTACCCAATCCCCTGTCAGCTCCACTGGCCCCCACAAAAACTTGCAGGTGCCATGACGGAGCCCACCCCAGCATGGCAAAAGTCCCACATTGTCTTTTTAAAAAAAAAAAAAACACCTAGAACAAAAGAAAATGGTCCCTCATTGATTCTCTTGCCCCTCCCCCAACCCGCACCCCGTCTCTGTGTACCCCACCTCCCCACCCCATACTTAACTCTGGAGGCCGGTGCAATGATCTTCGGTGGACCAGGAACATGTCTGCACTCTTCAAAGCTGACCACAAACTGAAGAAATGCCAGTAAGCTGTATGACATAAATAGTGGTTTTTTTTCAACCCTATGTTGAAAATTTGGTGAAAAAATTCCCCAAAATGACTGTTTTACGAGTGTGCGTTGCACAGTTCCTACATACGCTCGTTACTATTTTCACTCCAGATTTTCAGCATTGCCATTTTACTACACCTCCTTATGAGCAGTACAGCTGTCATTTTTCACATATTGCCCAAAATGTGTTTTCGCGCATGTAGCGCACAATGGTGCAGTGGGTGTAGGAAATCAATGTTTGGGACAGATTAAGAAAATCACAGTGACACTATTCATGAGCAGAGGTCTCAAAATTACTATATTGAAAATTTGGTGACAAAAGTCCATAAAATGACTGTGTTACGAGCGTGCATTACGCAGTTTCCATGCACCCTCATAAGTTCATGAATTTGTAATATTTTCAGTCCAGATTTTCAACACTGGTATTTTTCCACACCTCCATATGAACAGTACAGCTGTCATTTTTCACACCCTGGCTGAAAAGTGTTTTTGCACTTCCAGGCACAGAAATGCGCAGTTGCTTTGGGAAATCAGTGTTCGGGACAGATTAAGAAAATCACAGTGATACTGCTCATGAGTGGAGGTCCCAAAAATGCCTACGTTGACAATTTGCTGTAAAAAATCCACAAACTAATTACATTATGGGTGTACATTGTGAGTTTCTACACACAGTCGTGACTTCACCATTTTTTCTATATTTTCACTCCAGATTTTTAACATTGACATTTCTTACACCTCCCCATGAACAGCACAACTGTCATTTTTCACATCCTGTTCGAAATGTGTTTTTGCACTTGTGGTGCCAAATGGCATAGTCACTGTGCAAAATCAGCTTTCATCTAACAAACTGATATTGCCACTGTTCATGGGGTGGGGCATCACAAAAACCCATGTTGAAGAATTGGAGTGAAAATACCAATGAACGCATGGGACGTAAGGGTTTCCAACCATAACGCCCCACCCTGTAGAGACTGACAAGCATCAGGAGTGTGACTTAGGATTGTCACCTGTAATGCTTATGCGATTCCACCCCCACCCACACCCTGCAGCCAATGACAGGCATTGAGGTGTGCCTTGTACTCTTCGGCCCCAAAATTCACCCCATTCTCCTATACTGCACCCATCACGCCATATTTCCTTATGGAATGGGGTGAGCATAAGGCCCAAAGAGCCCAAGACACACCCCGTGACTCTTGTCGGTGTCTGCAGGGTAGAGTGTGGTGAAATGCGCATGGCATTAAGCCCAATGACTCAAAGGCACACCCCAATGCCTGTCAGTCTCTGCAGGGTGGTGGGGGGGTGAGTTGGCTTCAGTTCAATACTACATTGCCATTCCTATTATGCATCTCTCTAACTCCCTACACTACCAATGCCAATGCCAGCAAGCAAACATTCAGCATTGACAAATGCTTGTATTATCTGATGTTATTGTTACTTTGTCCCACTTCTTTATGCTGTTCTGAATTGTTTCCTGTCTTATCACTATGTGGTCATAGCCGGCTGCAGTTCATATTTCTCATCCTCTCATGCTGTCACCCACTCCTGACATCTACTCAACCACCATGTTCCTTCAGAACTCTCTGCTCTGTTCAATTGTACTCTGTTTTTATGACCTCTCCTCCCTTTCCTCCTTTGTTGACTTATACAGTGCTTTACTATCCTCTACCCTCAACCAACTGGCTCCTCTCTGGGTCTGCTGTAATACTGCAGAATCACAGTACTGCTTCTAAAAAGCTTGGCTGTATTTTGCTTTGAATTCCATCAAGTTCACCGTGACTTTTTTTTTAAGCAAATGACGAGTTTTTAATGTGAACTGCATTTTTGCTTTTTAAACTGTAGAAACATGTTCTGCAGAAAAACAATGAAATATGCAGACTTCTGCAATGTTCCATGGTCTTCCACATCAGTTTGTGGAATTTTACATTTACAGCCATTTTTTGCTTCAAAAAAGGCCTCTTCAGTCTTAAACAGAATTTTGCTAAATTCAGTGTAACTCTGGCAGAAGCAGAATGTTGCAGTTCGATCAGCCTGCTCTCATTCCTGATTGTTAACGTTCCCCTGGTACTCTGACCAGCTGCAAGCATGATGTGCACTTTTCAAAACTTTGTGAAGCAATGGTTCTTCTCTGCACTCACAATTCATTTTGAAATTCTGAAATACCATGTTATTTACTACAAGAATGCTCCCAGGTGTGTTAAATCCAAATTCCCCAGAACTCTGATTTCTAATGTGCTTCAAAGCCCTGCACTCTTTTACACACCACTGATTCTCTCCATCACTCCAACTCCACCCAGTCACCTTTTGTACTCCCAATCTAAAGACTTGCCTCCATCTTCTACTCAATGATCAAAGTAACCTTCTAAAGCAATACAGCCTCTCGCAATCCATCACCATCCTCACCAAATGTAATCCCCACACACAGAACAACTCCCTACTAGACTGGGTGGTCACAAACACATAGGACAAGATAATCCAAGCAGGGATCCTGTCAGACACGTTTAGTGACTACTCCCCCTCAAATATAATCTGGTCCACCAAAACCAAGTGCCCACCCCACAAATACCTGACCTTTAGGAACTTTGCCTGCACCAACACCTCCCGCCTGCTCACGGATGTCAGGGCAGTCAGTTGGCATACCCTGTACTCCGTTACAGACATTGCCTTACCAGTCATTTTATTAACCGATGTCCTCCTCCAGATCCAGTACAGGCACTTCCCACTGACCATACCTAGAGTGAGAGTCAGATGTACTTGCTAGATCATGAAGGACCTAGTCCAAATCATGAAAGATAGAGACAAACAGTGGACCACTTACAGAGCCTCCCCCTCCCCCACCCTGTGGAATGCATACATAGAGTTGCGTAACCTTTGCAAGCAAAGTATAAAAACCCTGAAAGTGACCTACTTTCACAAGTTACAGAGGGAAAACCTAAAAAATCTCCACTGCTTCTGGTCCACCTTAAGTTCCATGCTAAACCTGAGGACCTTCATGCCCCTCATTCACCTTAGCTCCCCCTCAGGCTTCTTAACAGACCTCTCTGCTGTTGCCCATGCCTTCAACACCAAATTCACTGACCTCTCTGCCAACCTGGGGAAACTACCAACCCCAATCCTTCCCTGCCTGGGAAACCTTCCACCACTCCCCGCTGACACTCTAAATCTTCCCTTCTATTTCAGAGCTATCTCCACCAGAGAATACTCTCAAGCTACTAATAAGCCTACCAAATGGAGGCAGTCCAGACAATGATGGACTCTCCCCTTGCATTCTTAAGCTCATTGCTCCCTGCATCTCCATACCCCTGATCTTTATCTTCAATTTTGCCTTGACATAGTCAATCATGCCTACCAGTTTTCATGGATGTGAAATGCTAACTTCTGTTGGTGAAATGTGATACTTTTCCCACAAAATGTGAAATTTTGTCAAGAAATGCAAAATGTTGCTTGTGAAACGCAAAATGTCACAGGCGAAATGGTGAAATTCTGGTAAAATTTGGCAAAATTTGGCAAAATTGTGCATTTTTCGGAGAAAATTTGCATTTCACTTGCAACATTTCTCAATTTCGCACCCAGCAAAAAATTGCACAGAATAATGGAATGTTTCACGTGATGAAATTTCCAATTTTGTGGCAATTTCAGTGGCAAAATTTAATTTCACAACATCTCTACTCCACAGGCGCCTTGTTCATAGACCTGAGAAAGGTCTTCGAATTGGTAGACCACAATCTTCTACACACCAAGCTGCTAAACTTTGGCTGCTCAGTTGGCAATGCAACATGGCTCTACAGCTATCTCTTGGGCAGATGGCAATCAATGACAATCAGGGCAGCCACCTCTATGCCCATGGCAATATCCACTGTAGTTCCCCATGGCTCCATTCTGGGTCCCCTGCTATTTTTCCTCTTTATTAATTCCCTACCTGCTGACAGCCTCTCATGTCAGGTTCTACTTCATGCTGATGATCTAGTACTATATCATGGCAACAAATCCCTGGCAAACCTATCCCCCACCCTCACCCATAACTATGGGGCAGCCCAAAATTGGTTTCTGTCCTATAGGCTCCTAGTTAACAAGAAAAAACTAAAGCCATGCTTCTGGGGTCCAACCCCAGCCTCCTAAAACATGCCAGAACAAATTCCTCCCTCACAGTTCTCACACTCGATGGCCCCCACCCCTACAGAATGTACCCTATTTTAAATACCTGGGTGTCATGATAGACCCCATCCTAACTTTCATGGAGCATGTCAACTTCACTGTAAGACAGATCAGCCAGAAACTTGGGTCTGGTTTCAGGCTCAAACACTGCCTTTCACCTGAAGCACGCCTAGCCATAGTCCAAGGGAAAATTCTCCCAGTATTAGATTATTGTGCAGCTATTTGAAAGACTTGCCTGTAGTTCAGTGGCCAAGCAGTCAGCCACTCCCACTTCCTGAGCTATATAAGCAGTTCCTCTAAACCTCACTGTGAAGCATTTTTTCTTTGTAGCCGAAGGCTCTGTGGGTTTGTCCTCTGAGCTGGTTGGGCCTTCCTGGCTGGCTGGGGCCTGCCCCCCTTTGCTGCTCCTGCTTGTCTCTGCTGGGCTTCTGTGTTTATTTTACTACTTCTGGTTTGTATTTTGCCTTCGGCTGTGTGTGTTTCCTTCCTTTTTTTTGGGGGGGTGCTTTTCTATGCTTCTAGCATGCTGCTATTTTAGAGCGCATACTGCTTGCTTTCAGTTACTCACAACTCTCAAATTACTTGCACTGCAACTACAAACCTGATCTGTGTGTTTCAGTTCAACTATAGCTGGTCCATGTGGCATATTATTATTCTTCTATTTTTTATTTAAAGTTTATTACATGTTTTTAACATATTAGAGACAGAACCATACAAAGTACATCATTACATCAGTTAGAGTAAAGTGATACAATGGTACTGTCCCTCCCTCTCCTTTCCCTTCCCCCTTCCTCCTCCCCACGGTCCAAATATTCTTAACTACAATGCATATTGTTGACATCAAGAGACAGAATTAGAGGGAGTACAAAGTGTGAAAGAGGTCCAATATTTTCTGATATTTAGGTAATCTATTATACAGACTTGCTATCATTTTTTTCTGTTCTGAGGTTTGATAGTAACTCATTTAGCCATTCAGAAAATGTGATGAGTGTATTCTCTTTCCAGTATTTTAAAACAAGTTTTTTGACAGATAGTGAAATCATTGACATATAATATGTACTGTTTTGTACTTCTATTCTGGAGTAGTCCCCCAAAACACAGATTTCAGGCATGAAATACTCTGAAAGTCCCAACATTGGATCTGCTTTAGTTTGAATACTGGTCCATAAAGGAGCTACCTTGGGGCAGTCCCAAAAAAATGTGGAGAAGGTTACCTTCACCCAGGGAACATTGGGAGCATTGACTAGAAGGGAGTAAGCCCCAATTGGTGAGTTTTTGAGGGGAATAATATCAATTGTGCAAAATGTGAACTTGCATGAGGCATAGCCTGTCTTGTGTCACATATTTGTGGCAACACTGCCAAAGGGTGGGCCATGCTATGATATGCTGGGAAAATAACTGAGACCAATATTCTGAGGGACCAAAGCAGTCTTCAAAATGCCAGTCATATAAAGCTGTGTATAATTTGGATACCGCCCTGGTCAAATTTGCTAACAATATCAGGATTTCCTGCAAGTTGTATTTATGCTCTGGTGGAGGAACTTTCCCCAACACTTTAAGAACAAGGTGTCTCAGTTGGAAAACCTTGAAGTAACAATGTTTCGGGATATTGAATTTGGTTAGAATTTCTTCACTGGAAAGACAGGTACCATTCTCTGTCACTAACTGGAATATCTTACCTTCACCCACTTGAGGCAACCAGTTAGATGTTAACTTCTTGCTATTAATTAGAAAAACGGGATTATTCCATACTGATTGTGAGAGAGCTGTGTGGTGTTTGTATTTAAAAACATGCATAGCAGGGAGTGGATCTTCAGTGAAACTGTGATTATTGTTGATTTTAGGCATGATGGTAGGAGAGACAGTTTTAACCTTAACAACATGTCAGGAGCCAGATTACAAGAACGCATAATAACTAATTCAATTTTTAACCAGAGCGGGGAAGAAGCAAAGGGAAGATCTAAGAACAATTGTAAATATTTGGTGGCATGACTGGCCCAATAATAAAGTTTTAAGTGGGGCAGACGTAAACCCCCCCTTTAATTTTGGAGCAGCTAATTTGTGGTAGGCCAGCCTCAGGTGTTTTCCTGACCAGATAAATTTGGTAAAAAGCTTATGTGCTTTAGTGAACCATTTTCCAGGTAAAAATATATTGAGCATGTTCAAAGGGTAAAATAGACAGGGAAAAATATTCATTTAAATTAGGTTTATCCTTCCCCATATTGAGATTGGGAGTTTCACCCATCAGTCTAGGTCACAGCTAATCGTGTGTAGCAAGGAATCTAGGTTTTTCTTTATGCTAAAAGCCGTGTTTCTGGTAAGATCAATTCCTAAATATTTGAGAGATTCTTGTGACCAGGAAAGACCGAAGGAGCTGACTGAGCTCCTGAATACTTTATAGTTAAGGGGAAAGATTATTGATTTGTCTATATTCAGTTTGTAATTTGACAGCTTGTTATAGTCATCTATGACTCTAAGCATAGCAGGAATAGACATTTCTTGATGGGACACTTGTAACAAAAGATCATCCACATATACGGAGACCTTTATTTGGAGTCATGTATGAGAATGCCTTGTATATCCTGGCATGCTGTCATTCTGCGAATAAGAGGTTTGAGATATAAATTAAATAATAAGGGAGAAAGTGGGCAACCCTGTTTGGTACCAGAATATAGAGGAAATGATTCTGAAATCACTCCGTTACCAGATATTCTGGCCGAGGGGGACTTATATAGGGAATGTATCCAGTTCCGAAATTCAGGAGGGAAGCCTAGTACTACTAATGTTTGAAACAAAAACTGCCTATTTACTCTGTCAAATGCCTTCTCGGTGTCCAGAGACACCAGTGCTAATGGTACTGGGAAATCTCTGGACACTGAGAAGATGTGTGAAGCATTCAGAGATGATCGGTTGATGATCTTCCCTTCATAAAATCCACTTGTTGATGACCTATCAGATCTGGTAGTACTAAACTAAGCCTATCTGCTAATAATTTGGTTAGAATTTTGATATCCTGAATAAGGAGTGAGATGGGTCTATAATTATTTACTAATTCAGAATCTCTATTCGGTTTAAGTATGAGGATGACAAGGGCCTCGAATAGGGTTGGGTCTATCTTCTTTCCAGATAATATATACTGGTATAATGGGAGAAGGAACGGTATAATCTGCTCCTTGAATTTCCTGTAAAAAGCTGCTGAAAAACCATCTGGTACAGGGGTTTTATCTATTGGAAGATTCCGGATTACCTCGTCAATTTCTAAGGCTGGTATGGGCTTAATTAGTGCTAATTTGTGGGCCTCTGAGAGAGTAGGTAAATGGGAATCCTTCAAATAAGAGAATACTGTAAGAGGCGTCAAAGGATCAGTCATTGGCCCATACAATTGTTTATAGTAAGTAGTAAATTCTTGTACTATTTCTACTGGAGTGATTTTTAAGGAACCATCACTCTGGTCTTGAATAGGAGGGATAAATCAGGATTACTCCTGTTGTTTAATATGTAAAGCTAGCAGTTTTTCTGCTTTTTCTCCCTGATCCATGTAGGAGGCTTTGGTATGCAGGATTGCAGATTCGGCCTGCTCCCTAAGTAGGTCCAAATAAGAGTTTTTCAGTACTGCTAAATTTTGATTAGTGTCTTCAGAGGAATGAGGGCTCAGACTCTTTTCTATGGCTCAAATTTGGGATAATAAAATCTTTAATTTGGATGCTTGGGCTTTTTTCCTCTGAGAGGAGAGTCCTATTAGTATACCTCTAAGGTATGCTTTCAGTGCATACCAGATAATATTGGGACCAGTATTGGAGTTGGAGTTGGTGATAGAAAATAATTCAATATGTTCCTAAATATTATCTACAGTTTTGTGGTCTTTGAGCAATTGATCGTTTATTTTCCAGCGTGCATTTCGTTTGGGTAGGAAAGCTAGGGAAATCTTACATGAAACTAGGGAGAGGTCTGGGTTGGATTGAAGAGTCTATTACCTATGAGATAAGTGATTGGGAAAGTAAAACGTAATCAATACGGGATGACTAGCCGTGGACCGGTGAGGTGAACGTGTACTCTCTGTCCTTGGGGTTCTAAGCCCTCCAGATGTCACAGAAACCCAATTGGTCTAATAAATCTTTGAATTCCCACTGAGCCGGAGAAAGTCCCCACTTTTCCGTACCAGACCGGTCCATGGATGAATCAAAAATCAGATTTAGATCACCTCCTAGGATCATAGGCATTGGCAGAAAAGGCAAAAAGATTCTAATAAGCAGCATAAAGTAGCCAGGGTCATCCACATTTGGGCCATATATACGGCACAGCAGGAGTTCTGTGGTATATATAGTACCCCTAACTATGCTATACCTGCCATGTGGGCCTTTAATAATTTGTGATGCTTTAAACGGGACATTCTTGTTGATTAAAATCATAACCCCACAGCTATTAGTTGTACCCTGGGCTGCAAAGACCTGTTCCACCTGTTGACATCTCAATAACAAAGTGTCCAAATCTAATACATGGGATTCTTGGATAAATGATATCTGTGATTGCAAAATGTTGAGATGTTTTAGTACCTTGTATTGCTTTAGCTTTCTCCTTACCCCCTTCACATTCCATGTTGAAAATGTTAAATCACTAACCATAATTTAAACTGCAGATCACGTGCTAATATAACTAATGAGTTGGCAAGCTTTCTTGATATCCAATGAATTCTGAGGACCGTGTTCTGAGTTTTCCTCTCTCACCCCATCCCCCCCTTTGTATCCTTTATTTGAACCCTAATCCCCAAACACCCCTTTCTACAACACCCCCAAGCCCATCAACCCCAAACTGCTACTTGCTTCCTTCAGTAGAGCTTCCTACTCTTGCTTCTCCCCTCCAGCCACCCTGGATTACAGTAATAAACTATTTACCCTTAACCGTCTACTAAAACTTGTTTAGCACCCTATTCTTATCAACTACATTGTAATATTTCCTAATATAATAAATGCCCCATATTTTTAACCTTAGACTGACTAGCAAAATTTGAGTGATACTGTCACTCCATATATAATTGAAGTTAATATGCTCTATAAACTCCCAAATAACTAATGGATCAAACATCCATATAAAACTATCTAATTACCTAAACTTGAAAGCTCTGGAGACCTTCTTTTAAAGCAGAAGGTGCCACTCATCTACTTTAAACTGTATAACATTTGCAGACTACAGAATTAATATACCAATTTCCTCAGTAGAGTCTTTCCCTAACAATCAAGTCCAACAAATAGAAGACCTGGGGAGAAGGGCAGTGTCAGAACCGCTAATATCACACTGTACAATCTATATCTAATCTGTAAAAGAAGACACAAAATAAAGATTAAATTAAGGAGACCTCTCCTGTGTTCCAGGTCTTGCAATTATTCAGACCATATTTTATCCATCAGTGAGTGAACATAGAAATTAAAAGTTTCCAGATAAGTTTAAATGCTGATGCCTAAACGTGTAAAAGTCTTGAATTACAGACAATGTTTTGAGGGAGGGCTCCTGACGAGCTAACTTTCCGGAATCCATTTTCAGACTTCAAATCAAATGTTTCATACGTATGCAGAGTCCACCCTGAATATGCAAATTACCCCAAACTTTCCAAACTTAGGCATATCAGTACAAGTGTTATACTGCCACTCCATGGTCGATTGCGATCAATACACTCTTCAAAACAACAAATAACTTCTCTGTAGAGTTATCTATTTACCTCTGAAAACCTTCTTATATGGCAGGAGGCTCCTGGTTTCTACCTTAAACTTTATGATAGTTTCATACATCAGGGTTAAAAAATGCAGATTTTCCAGTTGAAGATTTTCCATTACAAGCAAATCCCACAAAAATAAAATAAAAAGACCCGAGAAAAAGGACAATATTTGAACCACTAATACAGCCCCAATTGAATTATATCTAACCTGCAAAAGAAAATGTCCAAATAGGGAGTAATCTAAGGAGACCATACCTTTGACCTAGCTTTCACAATCCTTCAGTCCTGAATGTACTTCCCGCATTGGTGAGTGGACACAGAAATTAAAAGTTGTCAGATGTGGTGAAGCGCTGATACCTTGCCCTATAAAAGTCCTAAGCTGCAGATAAGATCTTGAGGGGGGCTGCCGACACTCTAAATTACCAAACTCTTCTTTCAGATTTCCATCCAAGCGCCACCTTCATGCGCTGAATCCTCTCTGAATTTTCACAGGATGAATTGATCCTACTTCATTTCAAGTACCTCTGAACAGATCAGGCAGGATGGATTTAAGCCCAAGATGAGCAGATGCTTAATCCTCATGGGAATGGCAGGTACCAGAAATTAGTACCTGGAGCTTTGCTGGATATTGAATCCTGAATTTTAAACCAGCTGCTATGATTTTAGTTACCAAAGGGTGAAAAACGGATCTCCGCTGTCTCACAGATAGGGGCAAATCTTGGGCAATGCACACTTTCTTTCCCTCCCATTGTATCTCTGTGCTTCTTTTACTTTCAGCAGAAAATGTTGCCATTCTAAGTAATTAAGAAAGCGATATATAAGGGGACGAGGAGGAACCCCTGCCGGAGAAATGGGTCAGAGAGCCCTGTGCGCTCTTTCTATAACATAATGGGATCCAAAGAGCGAGGGTCCTGCTACATTTTTGACAAATTTCTGTACAAACAGAACAGTATCCTACCCTTCCTCTCCTTCAGGAAGCCCAATGATAACCGAATTGTTGCGGCGGTTATGGCCTTCCATGTCCTCAATCTTAAATTCCATTTTTGAAAGCCTTTGTCTTACAGCTGCAATTTCGTGATCTATGTTATTCACTCGTTTCTCCAGAGAAAATATGGGTGCCTCATTATCTGACATGTGGGTTGTAATGTCCTCTAGTGCTTGCGAGAAGTTTTTAAATTTGGCAGCCATGCCTCTAAATTCTTCCTTGAAGGACCAAAATTCGGCCAAGAAACTGGCCAGAGTGAGTGGTTCTTGTTCCATTTTCAAGTGCCCATGAGTCTGGGAGATGCTGGTAGTGGCAGCCCTAGGCTTTTTGGGGGGCCTTCTCAGGCGTTACTGGAGGAGTGTGCCGTGGTAGCGGCTTTTTCATTTCTGCATCCATCCCCGGTAATTTTCCAGTTCTTTCACTTTAAAAAAACAATCCTTATATTTTCCGTAGTCTTCTGAGTAGCAGTGGAAATATTTACTTTGTTTTTTAATATGATAAAGTGAGAATTCTGGAGCGAGTTGCTGGAGAGGAATAGAGGAGCTGTCTTCAGTCACGCTGCATAACCGGAAGTCCCCCTGTGGCATATTCTATTACTTTCACCTTACTCAGATTTACTTGAACCTAGCTATACAGCTTACTCATGCTTGTTCTAATTACCTCATTGCTGCAGTCTCATTGCGCTGCCTGTTGACAGTGGTTAAGAGTATTATGCCTCCTTTTATTTTGCAGTTACAACTCTTTACTCATTTGTTTTTACTACTGCTGTACAGGCCTACTTGCTTCTTGCTGCTGCTTTGTTTACTCCCATTTCTTTTGTACCTTGTTTTACTCTGAGGTTAGCTGAAGCTCTTGCTGAAGCTATTAAATTAGCTTTTATATCTGCATGTTGTTCCCGGCCTTTCCATCGCTTCCTTGTTTGTCCTATGGCAGAGACTGGGAGGTGTTTGGGGGATCGAGGTCTATGTAACTAATTAATTCTATTCTAAATTCTGTCTTCGCCGCCAAAAATCCTCAGAGTTCGTCACCTTGATTTGACTATTCATGTCTGGCTGCCTTGCCCCCCATTCAGTGCTATTCAATTGCTACACACTATTTATGCAGGTCCACCTATCACTACTACTGCTTACTGATCTCCGTGCAGGTCCACACTTGCTTATGCAACCATTGCGCCCTGCTTATTCAACCCATAGCTTCATGCCTATTACCATCCCCTCAGCTTCAGCCTCTGAGATTCTGCTGCACTCAATCTGCATTTGACCTTGTAGGACTGAGCACTCAATGCTTATTATGATTTCAGCATACTGTGCTCATTCAGCTCACCAGCTTCAGCTCTCAATCAATTTCTGGGGCATGCCAGCCATTCTATTCTGGCACAGGGTTCCTGCAGCTGATGGTCTTGCTCTGCATTTAGTCCACATCTCGAGTGTGTCCAACTTGGGGTTGGATCCTTCTCACCTGGCCCATAGCTGGGAATGTCCTCACCCCAGGCTTGGCTTTAGCTGCCTGCTATGCGACAGCAGCTCCTGGTGTAGAATTTAAGACTAGCAGTGAAGGGTGGTTACGATGATCTCCTTTGCATGTATTGTTGCAGAGTTGTCTCTCAACCTTCCATGGCGTTTCTGCTAGAGGGTTTGAGTGAGAGCCTTCCTCTAAATTGGAATATTTTTCACCTCCCTTTAATTGGGTTTTCCAAATTGCAGCTGCAGAGCTGTCACTAATTGAACCATCCCAAGCCTGAAGGGAAGGCAACCTAGGCCTTGGATCCCCAGAGATTTCCTCCTCATAGGGTTTTTTTCCCTCTACTCCGTTGCCTCAGGTCATAACACTTAGTTAGCATAGTTGTTTCCCTAGTTTCTTAGGTAGGTTCTGCTGTTGGATGAGGTGGAAGATGTCCTTCTGTTCCCTCTCTCCTTAGGGGATCCACTAATCTCAAGTAAAGTGTCAGTATCATGCTACACGAACCTGGGCAGTCGTTACGATATCCAACTGAACATCTCATTGCATTATTAAACTGCCTATGCTTCTCTACTACTACATTACAGTTATTGCTCCTATGTCACGGTTACTGCTTGCTCATACTGTATGCTTCATTTTGCCTCCTTTTGGGGATGATACTACATTTCTTTTGGGGATTCTTAAGGTACCTTTAACCACGGGAACTGTCCCATTGCACCTCTACTGGTGGAACTCTCTCTGAGGGTTCCTTGCCTTTGTACCCCTACAGGGTGGTAATTCCTCTGGAATAGAGAGTGCGAACGGCCAGCACCAAATTAACACAGTTGCACAAGCATAACGCTATACTGGCTGCGTAGGTAGTGAATTGAAAGACTTGCCTGTAGTTCGGTGGCCAAGCAGCCAGCCAGCTACTCCCACTTCCTGAGCTATATAAGCAGTTCCTCTAAGCCTCACTGTGAAGCATTTTTTCTTTGCCCTGCCATCCTCCCCTCCTCCTCCAGTTGCAGCACTCTCTCCTTAGAGGATTCCTAAGGTGCCTTTAGCCAAGCGAACTGTCCCATTGCACCTCTGTGGTGGAACCCTCTCCCAGAGTTCCTTGCCTTCGTACCCCTACAGGGTGGTAATTCCTCTGGAATAGAGAGTGCGAATGGCCAAAACCAAACTAACACAGTGGCACAAGCATAACACTATACTGGCTTTGTAGGTCAGTGAACTACTCTTACACCTCTTCCTCCATGTGTTCAAGCCCACACATGACCTATAATAGCATATGTAGGTTTGCACTAATGACATCTTACTCCACCCACCACTGCACCTTGTACCAGTCATTAGGAAGCTATCCCAGCATCTAAGGTACAACTACACCCTTGGATGCATAATAGGCAACGCAATTAGAAGTGGTAACCTGTCTTCCTACTTGTCCCTGATCACACACAAAACTGTGTCCAGGTTCCTTGGACAATCCTCATTCCCACCTATTGAAGTTCCTAGGATTTCCACCTGTCTAGGTAGCAAAGCCATGTCTGTCGCAGCTCACTCACTCCTGAATATCATCCCTATCTCCCTTCACTCCCTTGACTTGCACCTCCTGTTTAAGACATATTTCGAAGCCTGGCTGCTGGCAAAAGCCAAGTGTACATGTTAAACCAGGCAACCCCTGGCAAATTGCCATTCCCCACTCCCTGGCCTAATTGATCATAATGCCCTGCACTTATGTTTTCCAGGACTGGCTGTTCTGTACCTTCCTACATCATGCACTTGCACCTTATGTGTACTGTATTGTATTCAAGTTATGTATCCTGTATCCTATTGCATTGCTTGCACCTACAGTATTTCTGCATTGTCACTGTACTTGAAGCATTCCATGTATTTCCAGCTTGTTTTATCACCTGTTAACATTTCCTAAACTAATGTAAATGTATTTTACATTCTATGTATTTTCTAATTAATGTAAATGTAAATGTACATTCAATATGCCAACTGTATGGCCCAGGTTATGCCTGAAAATGGTCCACTGGATCAGTGCATCCACCAAGTAAACAAACAAATAAATAAATAAATACCCACCCCAGCATCACCTTGTCTTTACACCCTGCTTCACCCTTCACTTCCAACTTCCCCCTTCCTCTCATCCTACAATCTGTTCCTCTAATCCACTCTCCCCTGAGTACATCATTGGCATCATCCATTCTATGAAAAAGATCACTTTTATAGTACGTGATCTATGCTTTCTTGTCTCATCTCCTTATGTCTGCATACTCTTGACTCTTATATTGTTTCAGCTATCAACCATTCCTTTGCCTCTGGTATTTTCCTGATCATTTCAAATCTTTATCTTTTACCACTCCCCTCAAAAGCCCCTCGCTTGACCCTGACTATCTCTGTATCTACTGTCCTGTCTCTTACCTTCGTCTCAGCAAAATCTTTAAAAGGAAAGCTTTCTCTCTCCTGTGTGACCAGCTTTCTCAGTATAACATTTTGAATCCCTTTCAGTATGATTGTCATCCTTGCCACTGTAAGGAAACTTTTATTTTTATTTCGTGGATTTTGGTAAGTGGGTGGGCACACTGAGACCAAGGTCCCTTTCTTGGGTGTGACTTGTCTGTGTTGTCAGTGCTCGCCTCTTAGCTGATAACGACTCTTTTTCCCTTACTGTTTTGGATCTCAATGTGACTATTGGCACTGTTGATCTATCTGTTCTACTTGATTACTTAAACTGTATACTGGTGGCACTGATCCATTACTGGCCTTGGTTTCACCCTATCTTTTGGAATAGTGCCACTTCACATTTGTCTCTGGTTCTAACTGTACTTCATCCCCAGAAACTTCTAGATGGAGTTACTTAGGGCTGTGTTATTGGTCATTCCCTTTTTTCATCTACTGTATTCTCTCTCTTTTTGGAGCAACTTATTTGCTCCTTCTTCCTCAACTATAACTTTTATGCAGAGACTTCCAGCTCTACTTTTTTGACTCTTTCCTCAACCATCCATTTTCTCCTTCTCCATGTGCCATGTCCACATAAATGCCAAGCTATAAATATATTTCCTACAGCTCAATGTGGCCTATGCACAAATGAAATGCAGCAGTTGTTCGACACGTACACCACACACACGTAAGGATTTGCATCTGTAAACCATGCATGCCACGGCAATGTGACATGAACATAGGGTGTATAGCGGTGCACAAACGGGTCACTTACATAGCTACGTGACAGCAGCACTATGCATGAGTGGGAGTCATGACCATGGAACAGCATATGCGACTCACACATAGGCACATGCATGATGTGTAGTACATCACTCCAGCACATGATACAGCACACACAGCACTATGACATGTGGAGGGCTGCCACAAACTGCAGACATGCAGTCTAGGCATACAGTACCTGACAGAATGCCAGCTGTTTATGGTTACATGGGCACTTGACCAGATGGACCACTGGTACTGATGGTTTGTAGCACCACTAAAGCCCGGAACAGGCAGGGTAACAGTACAATGTAAGAAACAATACAGGAAATGTTGGGAGGCCCTTTGAAGTAAACACTCTTCACTCAAGTTATTGTTCTTCAGTCTTTCTTTTTATTTCTCTTCCCCCTACGTTTCGCTCGACTTGGAGCTTGTTCATGGGGTTTATTCTTTGTTACACATCTGTAAATACATTTATTTTATGTCATTAATCAGCAATTTTTTAATATGATATTGTTACATTTTTAATTGTTTGGTGTATACACATACCGTTCAATGAAGATTATTGCTTGTGCACCCTTGTATATATTCTGAATTTTTCACAGGGTTAATTTATTTGTACTTGTTTAGATCCTAAGTTGCATCCTAAAAGGCATACACAGTATGTTAGTGAACACAGCGCTGCCAACAACTTGGAACAAGGTTTACCTACTGCCTGTAAGGCTTGTTCCCCATATTTCTAGGTTTGCAGCATACCTTATATATATATATTACTTAAAACTTCTTGTCTTTCTTGTAAAGAATAATTTCTGGCCTGTAATGACATAAGCATAATTTTTTGTAAAGCTTTGCTGTTATTATGTTGTTTACTATTATAATGTGGCCACATTGTGGCTTCTATTTACTTATTTTGTTAACAGCATACCTTAAAGGAGGCTGTGAGCTTCTTAGAGTCAAAATAGTGTTCTTTGTAGCCTGTAAAAACATAATCATAGTATTCCCCTACTGGTCTCATAGCCATCATTATACTTTTATAATTAGAGGTTCTAATACCAACTTCTAAATATTCTTTAATATTTTAACTGCTTACCCTCACTCCTTCTGGTTCAAGTTTCTCCTTTGTGGTTACGTTCCTCTGCATGTAAGCACTGAAGCCCAACAGATTTTAATGGTAGCTAGTTCCTGATAACCTCTCACCCATTTTTGTGAGATCCCATGGTGTGACTAACCATGTCGTCACACCCAGTTGATAGCACCTGTGCGATCTCGGTTGCTAAGCAACCAAACACTACTGCACTGATCAGTGCAGTTGGGTGCTCACAAAAATGGGCTATTTGTTCCTAGTTGCTGCAGCTCTGTGCTAGTTTACTTTTTTATTTATTTTTTAACTTTCTTATGAGGTTATTAAAATGAAAACACATTGGCCCAGATATTCAAAAGGGTTGCGCCATGCGCAACAGGGTTGCGCATGTGCAAGTCCTACATTGCACCATTCTGCGATATTCAGCAGGAGGCAGTTACGCCACTGACAACAGGTTGAGCAACAGCGCAATGCAAATGAATGCATGCTCAACAGGAGGGGGAGGAACCATGCATAAACTGCGCAACCCGATATTCAGTCGGGTTGTGCAGAGTTGTGCATGCGCAACCCCCAACCTGCGCCTGCACAACTTTGAGCCAAAAAGGATCATGTTGAGGGCCACCCACAGGTGAGCTGCTGTATTGCAGGCGCAAACACAGCAGCTGCCACCCATGGCTGGCCCTCACCAGTCCCTGTGCCCCCACCAGCCCGATGGTAGGCAGAACCTAAAACAACCCCCCACATCTCCCAATGCCCGATCGCGGGCAGAAAGTAACATAAAACACCCCACACATCTCCCGATGCCCGATCACGGGCAGAAAGTAACATGAAACATCCCCCACATCTCCGATGCCCGATCGTGAGCGAAAGTAACAGAAACACCCCCACATCTCCCAATGCCCGATCGCGGGCGAAAGTAACATGTAAACACCCCCACACACACATCTCCCGATGCCTGATCAGCGGGAAGAGCGTGAAACACCCCAGTGCCCGATCGTGGGCAGAATGTATAAAGCCCCCCAACCGAATATCTCCCTGGTGGTCCAGTGGACCGTAATGCCCGATCGTGGGCAGAATGTCGAGTTACAATCCCCCAAACATCTCCCTGGTGTATAGTGTCCCCTCACCCACCCACCATGAAGCCCCTCCACCCCACTCCCCCTGCAGCCCCGGGTGGCAGCATTCCACCTGCCTGCAGCCCCGGCCGCCTCCGCCGACTGACTGTGGCTTCTCATATTACACTTACTACAACAATGTTACTTTTATCACCTTTGGGTCAATTGCTACTTGACCTCCCTGCTGTAAGTGTTACAAGTTGTTCTATAAGTTAAATCTCTAGTTCATTTAGTACATCCTTGTACTGTTAACTTTGCATAGTTTACTTTATACAGTAACATTAGTGTGATCATACTGGAGTCAATTGCTATCTGACCTCCCTATTGCGAATGTCAGAAGTTATTTCTACTGGTTAAATCTTTACTTTACTAGTTTACTAATTGATTTCTGTATAATGTTTATTTGTTTTTACATGTTATATCTACCCTTTCAGTTCTATACAATCTAAATGCATGCCTGCCAGTTTGCTTCTACATTCATCCCAATCCTGTTGTCTAATGTGTTCATGTGAAATATCCACCTCATTTCAGCTCTTAAAAGATAATCCCGGTTATTACCTCCTCTTTCTGGTATCTGTACTTTTTCAAGTCCCCAGAACCTTAAAGAAGCTCCATTTTGGCCTGCTTGTTCAAAATGTGTTGCTATTGGGGTTGTCTCTTCTTTTCTTCTTATATCTCCCTTATGTTCTTGTATTGTCTTGAGCATCCTGCTAGTTTCTTCAATATACAGCTTATCACAAGGGCATTGTATTACATATATTACCCATTCTGTCATGCAGTTAATATGCTGTCTGATTGGATGACCATGCCCTGTATGTGGATGTATGAATGTTTGTTTTTTTGATGTATGACTACATACTGAGCACTTGCCACAAGGGACCATGCCTGGTGCTAATGGTCCCAATAGTAGTTATGCTTCCTTGCTTTCTGGTAATTTAAATTGAGATTTTACTAATTGATCCTTAAGATTCTGTACTCTTTTTGCAGCTATTATGGGCTTATTTAAAAGTTCTGTTATTTGTTCACTCTCCATTCCAACTACAGGCCAATGTTTGTTTATTATTTCTCTAATTTCTTTTAACTTATGATTGCATTTGGTAGCAAATACAATTATTTGTGGCTTTGTTTTGGGTCCTTTACTTTTTAATAGGTCCTCTTGTGCCTTGTTTTTTAATTTTTCTTCTGCTTGGTAAACAACAAGATAGAAACAGCACTTTATAGGAAGGAAACAGATAGAAACACCACATTACATGGTAATAGTTTCCATGAAACCAAGCTTAAACAGAGTATTCCATACTCTTAGTCAACTCAAGTGAAACAAAACTGTACAGCAACACAAGAAGCACAGAAAGAATCAAATATCATGTTAAATAGGTTCATAGACAGAGGATATAAGCCTAAGACATTGAAACAAGAAGAAGAAAAAATAAGACACAAGAAGACCTATTAAAAAGTAAAGGACCAAAACAAAGCCACAAAGAATTGTATTTGCTACTAAATACAATCACAAGTTAAAAGAAATTAGACACATAATAAACAAACTTTGGCCTTTAGTTGGAATGGAGAGTGAACAAATACTAGAACTTTTAAATAAGCCCATAATAGCTGCAAAAAGAGAATGGAATCTTAAGGATCAATTAGTAAAATCTCAATTTAAATTTCCAGAAAACAAGGAAGCACAACTACTATTAGGACCATTAGCACCAGGCATGGTCCCTTGTGGCAAGTGCTCAGTATGTAATCATACATCAAAAAAACAAACATTTATACATCCACATACAGGGCATGGTCATCCAATCAGACAGCATATTAACTGCATGACAGAAGGTGTAATATATGTAATACAATGCCCTTGTGATAAGTTGTATTTGGACAAACTAGCAGGATGCTCAAGACCTGCATACAAGAACATAAGGGAGATATAAGAAGAAAAGAAGAGACATCCCCAGTAGCAACACATTTTGAACAAGCAGGCCATAATGAAGCATCTTTAAGGTTCTGGGGACTTAAAAAAGTACAGACACCAGAAAGAGGAGGTAATAACCGGGATTATCTTTTAAGAGCTGAAATGAGGTGGATATTTCACATGAACACATTAGACAACAGGATTGGGATGATTGTAGAAACAAATTGGCAGGCATGCATTTAGATTGTATAGAACTGAAAGGGCAGATATAACATGTAAAAACAAATCAACTTTATACAGAAATCAATTAGTAAACTAGTAAAGTAAAGATTTAACCAGTAGAAATAACTTTAGACATTCACAATAGGGAGGTCAGATAGCAATTGACTCCAGTATGATCACACTAATGTTACTGTATAAAGTAAACTATGTGAAGTTAACAGTACTAGGATACACTAAATGAACTAGAGATTTAACTTATAGAACAACTTGTAACACTTACAGCAGGGAGGTCAAGTAGCAATTGACCCAAAGGTGATAAAAGTAACATTGTTGTAGTAAGTGTACTATGAGAAGTCAAAACACATGGATATGATAAATAACAGTACAATCACTATCTAAAAGAGTAATGATGATGTTATACCTCCAGGACAACTTACAGTATTGACAACAAAGAGGTAGATTAAGCAATAAGGCACGACAGGGTGTGTGTTATTGTGTAATAACATCACTCGTGGAGTGGGTCGAAGCACGAGGCAAAGCTGAGTGCTTCTGACACCCCAGAAGTGACATTATTACACAATAACACACACCCTGGAGTGCCTTATTGCTATTATACAATGGCTCATTTTAAAATAATAATAAAAGTTAAAAAATTACATTTTATTTATTCATTTATTTTTTGTTAGAGGTATGTATTGTAGGTACAAGGAAAAGTAGTCCAGTAGGTGGTGCTGCTGCTTCATGCTGACTTCTCACCCTCAGTGTTTCCTATCAGTGTGGGTTTTAATTTCAGTGCATGGTCCCCACTTCCCCAAGCTCCCAGACACACACACACATCCGTGGCCATAAGGCAGTTGTGGTGGTTACTTTTAGTTTGATTTTCGGTTTCTGTGCATATGGGAACAAGAGATCGCTAAGGAGTGATCGTGCGCGTGCTGGTAATGTTATGAAGTGTGCATCTCTGGAGGAATTCATCACGCTACTCCTTTTGTGGTAGAGAAGGTTTCTTGTGGGAGAGAAGGTTTGTTTTAATGTTTCTGGGACTTCGTTTTATTGGGTCTGCTACTGGACTGACGACGTGTGTTTAAGTGAGCGGCGTCACTGAACCTCATGACCGGCAGTTAGCGTCATCGCGGTTCAATGAAGCCAGTCACTTCGGAAATAAAAAAAATAGCAAACAAGGGAATGACAGTAGTTTTCTATCCTACTGTACTGTGACTGCTTCTGTTGTTGCTGGAAATGGTGTTTCGGTGTGTTGATGTTGTCGGGGGGGGAGTGAAAGCATTTAAACCGTGCTGCTCGGAGCTGCTGCAGCAGGTTGGGAGACGAGGATGATTTAATGGTTTATAATGCGGTCATTTGTGTGCCTGGACTTAATACAGTGATGTTATTGTTCAATAACATCACTGTCCCAGGCACACACTGACCAATCAGAGAAGGAGTAATTCTCTTGCCATTGTATAATCTGCATTTAACCACTGTGTTATTTGATTCTTTTAAACAGCACTATGGTGTTTAAAAGTTTGGTTTGATGTCAGCTAGAGAACTGATCTGTGAAGATAATTTTAAACCATGGAGTGATTTTGAAGGAGAAGGTCAAATAGCAACTGACCTCTCAGCATAATAAATAATCAGTAAGTTCAATATTTTTAACAGGGGGGTCAAGTGGCATTTGACCTCAGTGGTATCTAAATACTTATTGTTTAAACAGTACTATGGTATTTACAAGTTTGGTAGAATGTGAGGTACAGAATTAATCTATGAAGATAATTTTAAGTCATGGCATGATTGATAAGTACCCAAGGAAGGGGAAGGTCTAATTGCAACTGACCCTTCAGAAAATAATTAAATGTTTGTATTTTATTATAAGCTAGAGAAATAATCTGTGAAGAAAATCTTAAACCATGAAGTGAGTGCTAAGTATTTAATGAAGGGGAGGCCAAATAGCAACTGGCCCCTCAGCAAAATAAATAAGCAGCGATTGATCCCAGAGAGATAACAAATAATGCTGTTATAGCAAATGTACTGACAGAAGTTAAAATATAGGGACATTATAAATAACATAGAACAATCAATATCTAAAACAGTAAAGATTTTACCTCCAGATCAACTTTCAGTATTTATGACAGGGAGGTCAAATTGCATTTGACCCCAGTGTTATTTGATTAATGATTGTTTAAACAATACCATGATGTTTAACAAGCTTGGTATAATGTGAGCTAGAGAACTGATCTGAGAAGACAATTTTAAGCTACTGAGTGATTGATAAATAAGTATTTAATGAATAGGAAGGTCAAATTGCAATTGACCCCTCAGCAAGTAAACAATAATGACTGTTTGTATTACATTATGAATTTCACAGTTTGGGTTGCAGAAAGCAGTAATGTAAGGTGTTATAATAACAATAATACTTCTGAGAAACCTGGAATTTATTTGTAACATTTTAAATCAAGGCAAGAGAACTGTTGATATTAGCAAAAAATCTTCTTTACTCTTATGTCACCCTGTGAAAAGAAACCATGGGATGAGAAAAATGTGTTTTTATTTTAATAACCTTACAAGAAAGTTAAAAAATAAATAAAAAAGTAAACTAGCACAGAACTGCAGCAACTAGGAACAAATAGCCCATTTTTGTGAGCACCCAACTGCACTGATCAGTGCAGTAGTGTTCGGTTGCTTAGCAACCGAGATTGCACAGGTGCGATCAACTGGGTGTGACGACATGGTTAGTCACACCATGGGATCTCACAAAAATGGATGAGAGGTTATCAGGAAGTACCATTAAAATTTGTTGGGCTTCAGTGCTTACATGCAGAGGAACTTAACCAACAAGCATTTGTCAATGCCGAATGTTTGCTTGCTGGCAGTGGCATTGGTAGTGTAGAAGTTACAGAGCTGCATAATAGGAATGGCAGCGAAGTACTGAACTGAAGCCAACTCCACCACCACCCTGCAGAGAGTGACAGGCATTGGGGTGTGCCTTTGGGTCATCAGGCATAATGATCACCTGATTTCACCACACCCTACCCTGTAGACACTGACAAGTGTCACGGTGCGCCAGGGTCTTTGGCCACTGCACTTATTCCATCAGAAATACGGTGAGATGGGTGCGGTATGGAGAATGGGGTGAAGTTTGGGCCGAAGAGTCCGAGGCACACCTGATGCCTCTCACTGGCTGAAGGTGTGGGTGGGGTGGAATGGTATGAGCATGACAGGCAAGAATCCCAAGTCACACCCCTGATGCCTGTCATTCTCTACAGGGTGGGGCGTTATGGTCGGAAACCCTAACGCCTCAGGCATTCGTTGGTATTTTCACTCCAAATTTTCAACATGGCTTTTTGTGACCCCCACCTCATGAACAGTGGCAATATCAGTTTGTTAGCCGAAAACTGCTTTTGCACAGTGACTATGGCATTTGGCACCACAGGCACAAAAACACATTCCGAACATGATGTGAAAAATGACAGCGGTACTGTTCATGGGGAGGTGTAAAAAATAGCACTGTTGAAAATCTGCTGTGAAAATCTTAAAAAAACTGGTGAAGTCACGAGTGTGCATAGAAACTGTGCAATGCACACCCATAATGTGACTAATTTGGGGATTATTTTACAGCAGATTGTTAACACAGGCATTTTGGGACCTCCAAGCATGAACAGTGTCAGTGTGATTTTCTTTATCTGTCCCGAACAATGATTTCCCACAGCGACCATGCTTTTCTGTGCTGAAAGTGTGAAAACACATTTTGGCCATGTTGTGGAAAATGACATCTGTACTGTTCATAAGGAGGTGTGGAAAAATGCCACTGGTGAAAATCTGGACTGAAAATATTACAAATTCATGAACTTACGAGGGTGCATGGAAACTGTGCAATGCTCACTAGTAACAGTCATTTTATGGAGTTTTGTCACCAAATTTTCAACATAGCCATTTTAAGACCTCTGCTCATGACCAGTGTCACTGTGATTTTCTTAATCTGTCCCAAACATTGTTTTTGCGCACCGACTGTACCATTGTGCGCTACATGTGCGGAAACACATTTTGGGCGAGATGTGAAAGATGGTAGCTGTACTGCTCGTAAGGAAGTGCGGTAAAATGGCACTGTTGAAAATGTGATGTGCAAATATTACAAATTCGCAAACTTGCCAGCGTCCTAAGGAACTGAGCAATGTGCGCTCCCAAAACAGTCATTTTTGGGAATTTTTTCACCAAATTTTCAGCATAGCCATTTTAACACCTCTGCTCATGACCAGTATCACTGAGATTTTCTTAACGTGTCCCATACATTGATTTCGCACACCGACTGCGCCATTATGCACTACATGGGCAGAAACACGTTGTGGGCGAGATGTGAAAAATGACAACTGTGCTGCTCATAAGGAGGTGTGGTAAAATGGCAATGTTGAAAATCTGGAGTGAAAATATTGAAAATGTGTGAACTTACGAGCGTGCGTAGGAAGTCTACAACGCACGCTCGTAAAACAGTCATTTTTAGGAATTTTTTTACCAGATTTTCAACATAGCCATTTTAAGACCTCTGCTCATGAACAGGGTCACTGTGATTTTCTTAATGTGTCCCGTACATTGATGTCACTCACCAACTGCGCCATTGTGCACTACATGGGCGGAAATACATTTTGGGTGAGATGTGAAAAATGACAGCTGTACTGCTCATAAGGAGGTGTGGTAAAATGGCAATGTTGAAAATCTAGAGTGAAAATATTGAAAATTCGCGAACTTACGAGCTTGCGTAGGAACTGCGCATTGCACGCTCGTAAAACAGTCATTTTTAAGAATTTTTCCACCAAATTTTTAAAATAGGCTTTTTGAGAGTCCACCTTATGAACACTGGCAGTATCATTTTGTTAATCATTCTGGAAAGGTGATTTCGCACAGTGGCTGCGAAATCACCCTTTGGGCCCGAGTAACGCCATGACAGTGACAGCAATCATGAGAAGGGGTCCCAAAAACCCCATGTTGAAAATGTGGGCCCAAAATTCCAAAAATGCCTGAGATATATAACAAAGTTGAAAAACCCTATCTATCCCATTATACAGCTTACGGCATTTCCTCAGTTATTGGTCAGCTTTGAAGAGTGCAGGCGTGTTCCGGTCCACGAAGATTGTCGAGCGAGCTCAAAGTAAGTAAGGGTTGGGGGTGGGGAGGAAGGGTGTGCAGTGGGTGGGTGCAGGTTGTGGGAGGGCAGAGAAGCGCCTAGGGACAGTTTTGTATTTACAGGTTTTTTTCTAAGACTACAGAGGCGAAGACTACAAGGGACATTTTGCCCACGCTGGGTGGGCTCCCAGCATGGCAGCTGGGAAGCTGTTGGGGTCTGGAGCCGATGGGTGATTGGAGCTCCATCAGCCATAACATCAATTGCCACACTGGGTGGGCTCCCAGTGTAGCACCTGGATCTTTAGAGGCGGTGCGGCCGGTGGGATTGAGCACCCCGTCGGCCGTAAACATTTTGCCTTACTGGGGTGGGCTCCGCTGGCACCTGGATGCTTTGGGGGCATGCAGCCGGCGGGGATTGGGCACC
Source organism: Neoceratodus forsteri (assembly GCA_016271365.2). Classification (NCBI taxonomy): domain Eukaryota; kingdom Metazoa; phylum Chordata; order Ceratodontiformes; family Ceratodontidae; genus Neoceratodus; species Neoceratodus forsteri. Next base: position 542,196,943 of record CM028137.1, on the reverse strand, counting down.
CCGTTGGCTATACAGTATGTGTGTGGGGGGGCGCATCAGCATGCAATATGCGTGCATGCGTGTTGAGGGGGAAAGCTCTGCTCACTGAAGCGGAGCTCTCCCTTTTAACTGTATACCACTGCATTTTCCTGCTGTCATAGACAGCTGGAGCAGTGATTGGCACACTGTGACCACGTCTGCAAACACACTGACTGAATTGGAAGAGGCTGACACACCTCTGGAAAACTCAGATGATGGCACTATGTTTCTTGCACATGCGTGCAAGCAAACATAAAAAGGAGAAACTTGAGCCAGAAGGAGTGAGGGTAAGCAGTTAAAATATTAAAGAATATTTAGAAGTTGGTATTGGAATCTTTAATTATAAAAGTAAAATGATGGCTATGAGACCAATAGGGGAATACTATGATTATGTTTTCATAGACTGCAAAGAACACTAATTCCACTCTAAGAAGCCTACAGCCTCCTTTAAGGTATGCTGTTAACAAAATAAGTAAATAGAAGCCACAATGTGGCCACATTATAATATTAAACAACATAATAACAGCAAAGCTTTACAAAAAATTATGTTTATGTCATTACAGGCCCAAAAGTATTCTTTACAAGAAAGACAAGAAGTTTCAAGTAATATATATAAGGTATGCTGCAAACCTAGAAATATGGGGAACAAGCCTTACAGGCAGCAGTTAAACCTTGTTCCAAGTTGTTAGCTGCGCTGTGTTCACTAACATACTGTGTATTTCTTTTTAGGATGCAACTTAGGATGTAAACAAGTACAAATAAATTAACTCTGTGAAAAATTCAGAATATATACAAGGGTGCACAAGCAATAATCTTCATTGAATGGTATGCATATACACCAAAGAATTAAAAATGTAACAATATCATATTAAAAAATGCTGATCAATGACATAAAATAAATGTATTTACAGATGTGTAACAAAGAATAAACCCCGTGAACAAGCTCCAAGTCGAGTGAAACGTAGGGGGAAGAGAAATAAAAAGAAAGATTGAAGAACAATAACTTGAGCGAAGAGTGTTTACTTCAAAGGGTCACCCAACATTTCCTATATTTTTCTTGAATTTGAAAGCCTAGATTGGGGGGCCGAAGAACCTAGAAGAGAACCATTACCCACTAAACAATATTAACAGTACAATGAACTCAGGAATTATAGCACAGAAATACTAGTGGACAGCAAGGGACAATCTGGTGGACATCAAAGGACAATGGAGCTCCCCAACGGGGCTATTAGATCTGGACAGTGACACTGTCTTACTACCCAGTATAATGATGACACAGGCGTAGTATGCAAAATAAGTTTCATGTAACAGCGTCCAGAGGCAATCCATCACCAAGCAGCACAGAGTCCTAGCACATGTATATAACAGGTATATAATGTACACCTCTGGACCTATCAATGGATGAGCATAATGCCCAGGTACATCTGCAACATGGCAGCTCTAGCCTGTGCTGCCCTCCCTCCCAGCACCTAATCATTTTCATCATCTTGGGAGTCCATACTGGAGCCCTTTGGGGTGGTGTAGATATTCCTCCTCTGGACCAGTACTATTCTTTGTAATAGGCCATGATTCCCCTGTAAAACATTAACACAAAGGACAGTCATGAGTGGTCTTTACAAGCAGGGCCACATCTGTGCACAGCTGGCACACACTTCCCCCCAGTGCACAGTCGGTACATAAATGGGATGGCTCTTACAGGGCCCAGAGCTCCCCTATGTCATCCTTGAAGAAAGCATTTGCCGACCCCATCCTCCAGATGAAAAATTTGGCAGGTACAGGGACCATATCCTCTACCATGCCACAGCGACTAATGCTGCCCCATCTAGCTGCTGTACATGGACCTTGGCAATCTTCTTTGACTGTCCACAGAAGTTCTGCAGAAACATAAGGGTGACATCACTGCCACAGCAAGATATGCAGAGGGCATGCAGGTTAAACATGACTAGTGAACAGCTACCTCTGCTGGCTCTGTGACCTGCCATAACTCTCCCCATCCAGGGAATCCTGGTATGTTGTGGAGGACACCCTCCACAGCTTTCTGTGATTTGTTCCAAAATGTTCTACTTCAGATCTTGATGTGTTCCTACTTGGAGTGCTTGTTGCCACAACCATCCTGTCACACAGTCAGGGCTACTGTGACCCTGTGATGCCCACTCATGCCACATCTCCCTGCCGGTGTGCCTGGTAACTACCCATTTAAATGGGCTCCTGTCAGAAATGGACACCCTTACAGCATACCAGACAGAACCTCTGTAAGGCAATATACAGAGGTGCAGCCATTATATACCATGGTGTGGCCACAAAGTGGTTCACAGGATGTGTCTAGGGCTACTACTAAATCTCCTCCTGCTGCATGGTGAGAGGGAGATTCGGCAGGCACTGAGGGCACACGCGTGACAACATATATTCTTCATAGCTGGAGGCTGGCATCCTGCAGGACACACACTGCCTGGAAATATTCTGCCTGGAACATGACATTATTGCAAGACTGTGTGCCATGGTTCATGCACAGGAGGGCACCACATACATGGCAGGGTTTTGTGGTCTCAGTTTTTAACAGCTGCCTATCTGAGATCCAGGACTGGATGAGTGTCAACTGGCTGAAGTTGAATTTGGGCAAAACTGAGGTGCTGGTGGTGAACCCTGGGCACCAAGGTGTGGGGTTGTTGACAGACCTACCTTCTGGGCTTTGGCTTGAGTTGACCAGCTGCTTACCTCTGACAGGGGCGAAATCTGGGCATTGTGTTCGACAGTGGCCTGACATTAAAATTTCAAATGTTTGCTACATAGAAACATTGAATTTGATAGCAGATAAGGACCGCTTGGCCCACCTAGTCTGCTCATTTCCCTATCTGATGGATAAGCTGCAGATTCTAGATAATCAACAGCTTACTTCCTCCTACCCCCCCACTAGAATTGCCTTATGTCTGTCCCATGCATTCTTGAATTCTCTCACTGTTCCTGACTCCACAACCTCTGCAGGAAGGCTGTTCCATGCATCCACAACCCTCTCTGTGAAAAAATAATTTCTAACATTACCTCTGAGCCTTCCCCCCTCTATCTTCAAATTGTGCCCCCTTGTTCTTGCACATCTTTTCTTCTGAAAGATGCTACCCTCTTGTACTTTGTTAATTCCCTTGAGATACTTGAAAGTTTCTATCATGTCCCCCCTCTCCCTCCTTTCCTCAAGAGAATACATATTAAGCTGCTTTAGTCTCTCCTCGTATGTCTTCTGATGCAGACCCTGCACCATTTTGGTTGCCCTCCTCTGAACAGCCTCAACTCTGTCTATGTCTTTGCGGAGATGGGGTCTCCAGAACTGCATGCAGTACTCCAGATGGGGTCTTACCAACTGTCTGTACAGAGGGATAACAACTTCCTGTTTTCTACTATTGATGCCTCTCCCTATGCATCCCAGTATCCCCCCAACCCTCCTTACTGCCTTCTCACATTGCTTGCCCACCTTTAGAACATCTGATATAATTACTCCTAGGTCTCTTTCGATTTTTGTTGTTGTTATTATCTCACCCCACCCATTGTGTACTCTTCTCCTGGGTTTTTGTTTCCCAGATGCATTACCTTGCACTTCCTTGCACTAAATCTGTGCTGCCATATATTTGAGCATTCCTCCAACCTTGCCAAGTCCCTTTTCATCCTTTCCACCCCACTTTGTGTATCAACCCTGTTGCAGACCTTTGTGTCATCTGCAAAGAGACATGCTTTTCCTTCCAGGTGCTCTCCAATGTCACTTATAAAGACATTAAAGAGGACTGGTCCCAGTTCCGACCCCTGCGGTACCCCTCTAGTTACCCGCCTTTCTTCACTGTGGACTCCGTTTACTATTATCATTGGCGTCCTGTTGTCCAGCCATTTTTTTATCCAGGCTACCACCTTGGGACCCACTCCAAGGCTGGCTAACTTGTATATAAATCTTTTGTGTGAGACTGTGTCAAATGCCTTGCTAAAATCTAGGAAGGCTATATCCACAGCTGCTTCCTGGTCTACTACTTTGGTCACCCAGTCAAAGAAATCTATTAGGTTTGTCTGACATGACCTTGCTGCAGTGAAACCATGCTGCATTGGGTCCTGTGCCCCACTGGCCTCTAGGTACTCAACAGTTCTTTCCTTTAGAAGTGATTCCATCATTTCCCCTACCAGTGAGGTCAAACTAACTGGTCCGTAGTTTCCTGTCTCTGCCCTGCTCCCACTTTTGTGAAGTGGAATCACATTTGCCCTCTCCAGTCCTCAGGTACCACCCCATATTCCCATGATTTGTTAAAGAGAGTAGTGAGTGGTGTCACTAGTTCTACCCTTAGTTCTTTTAGAATTCTTGGGTGAATCCCATCAGGCCCCATTGCTGTGTCCACCCTTAGTTTCAAGAGTTCTTTCAAAACCCTTTGTTCTGTGAATGGACTGGTATCGACTCCTCTATTCAGAGTGTTTCTCTTGTTTGGTTTATGTACCTCCCCCTCCTCTTCCATTGTGAATACTGAGCAGAAATATTCATTCAGTATTCCTGCTTTTTCACTGTCACCCTCTGCCCACATTCCCTCCCCTTTATTAAGTCTCTGTATCCCTCCCTTGGTCATTCTTTGTTCCCTAATGTACCTATAAAAGGTTTTATCCCCCTTCTTAACAGAGTTGGCTATCTTTTCCTCAGTTTGTGCCTTTGCTATTCTGACTGCCTTCCCTGCCTCCTTCTGCTTTAACTAATAAAGTTCTCCGTCCTGCTCCTTCTGTGTTTCCTTGTATTTTCTGAAAGCTATCCTTTTCTCCTTAACCTTCCCTTCCACCTCTTTTGAGAACCATAGTGTTTTTTTCCTTCATTTTGTTTTGTTGATTTGCTTCACACAAAGGCTTGTTGCCTCTGCGATGGCTGTTTTGATCATTCCCCATTGTTTCTCCACTCCTCCTTCTTGTCCATTTGCTATTGCTTTTCTGAGACACTCTCTCATTTTCCAAAAGTCAGCCTTCCTAAAGTCCAATACTCTTGTTTTTGTATCGCTTCATTCTATGGCTGTTTATTGTGAACCACACTGTGTGGTTGTCACTTGTTCCCAGATGGCTACCCACTTCTAAATCTAAGTTCCTTTCTCCTTCCCCATTTGAGCGTACCAGGTCTAAGATTGCTCCCTCCCAAGTGGGTTCCAACACTAGCTGTCTGAGGCATGCCCCCTGTAGGGCATCAAGAATGACCCTGCTCTTGGATGTGCCTTCAGCAAAGGTACACCAGTTAACATCTGGCATATTCAGGTCCCCCATCAACAATATCTCCTCTTTTTCTGCCATTTTAAGGATGCCTTCTATCATTTCCTTATCCATTTCCTCCCCCTGAGATGGGGGTCTGTACACAACCCCCATGCAGATTGTGGTGCCATTTCCTGTCTCCAGGGTGACCCACAGTGCTCATCAACTTCCAGTTTACTCTTTACTTCTGTGGCTTTAATCCCTTCCCTTATATAGAGAGCTACTCCTCCTCCTCTTTTACCCACCCTGTCCCTCCTGTAGATTGTGTATCCTGATATGTTGACATCCCAGTCATGGTTCTCTGTGTACCATGTTTCAGTGACTGCCACAATATTCAGGCATCCCTCTTCCATCAAGGCCATTAGTTCAGGGAGCTTGTTACACAGACTATGGGCATTGGTACTCAACACCTTCCTTTTTTTTATGGCCTTACCCCTTTTAGCCCCATCCCTGTCCTTATTGCCTTTTTCTTCATTTACCCCTGTCCTGCTCCCTACTGACTTCTCTACCTTGGTGTTTACCTCACTAACTACTGTGTTGTGGGTGGAGGCTGGGATTTCCCTGCTCCTTTTCAGTGCCTCCCCCCCTTGGCTAGTTTAAATGCTTGTCAATGAAGCATTTAAACCTATTACCTAGGATCCTGGATCCCCCCGGACAGATGCAGACCATCATGCTAGTATAGGTCAGAATTCCTTCAGGTTTCTCCCCAGTCCCCAATGAATCCAAAACTCTGAACTCCACACCAGTTTTTCAACCATTCATTGAATCCCATGTTGTGGAATACCCTAGCATCATCCTTACCATAGACAGGCAGCACCTCCGAGAAGGTTACCGCATATGCTACTTGTCTAAGGCCCCTTCCCAACTCTACAAACTCCTCTTGCACCACTCTGATCCTATTCACAGCCAGGTCATTTGTCCCTAGATGGATAATGGCATCCAGCTCCCTCCCTCGTGCAGCTGCTCCCATGATCCTGAGGGTTTATTTCCTCTCCCTCTTAACCATGGCACCAGGCAGGCACCTTACCACGCTATGCCCTTCCTCCCCCACTTCTACCCCCCAATGATCTAGTACCCCACCAGGAATTGTTTCCTTTCCCTGTGGGGTCTTGTGCCACCCTCTTGTGGGTCTCCTTTGTGGAGGTTCCCAGCATCCTCCTTAGTCTCCACTGCAAGTGCCTCCATAGAGGAACCCCTCTTCGCCAGAACAGCATATGAATTGTGGAGAGGTACAACTGGAGGGATGCACCTCTGTTCCATCACCCTCTCCCTCCCTGAGCCCACCTTGGTCCAATTACTCCTCTTTCTTGGTAACCTCTGAGGTAGCCGTGGTGGCCCTGGTGGTCCCTGGGTGGGGGAAGAGGTTTCACAAATCCTAGCCAGGTCAGCCTGGAGACGGGCAACCTCCTCCCTCAGACCAGAGAGATGCCTGCAAACAAGGCAGCATTGCAGCCTCCAGAATGTCTCACGGAACACTGCTGCCCCACAGCCATTGCATTGCACCATTCCCATCTTGACTTATTTTGTGTCCCCTCTACTGTTGCTTTGTATGCTTATTGTCCCCTCCCTCTTTGTAATTTTTCAATTACTTTCCTACTGCCCATGTGACCTTACAACTCTCACCCTTTCTGTTCTGGAACAGGAACTTTCTGTAGTCTTCAGTAGTCTCCTTCTTCCGTGCTTGGATTCAGACCTCCAGCAGCCGGGGGAGAAAGAGCTATATTTTTTGTTTGTTAGGTTCCTTCAAAGTTGATGAAACTAGTGTGTCTCAGTGATCCTTCCCTTCCTACTGCCAAATTGGAAGTTCCTGTTGTTGCTGTCCTTAAAAGCTCTTTTTACCATCTGAAGAACATTGCTCGGATTAAGTGCCTGGTCCCACCTGGTGATCTTCCAACGCTGGTACATGCCTTTGTAACTTTGCACCTTGATTACTGCAATGCTGTATTCCTGGGGCTACTGGGGGTTGATATCCATCAACTGCAGCTAGTTCAGATCATGGCGGCCAGGTTGTTGACTGGTCTATCAAGATCTAGCCATGTCACTCTGGTGCTCCACGATCTGCACTGACTGCCTGTGCATTGGTGGATCACCTTCAAGGTTAGGTTACTGACCTATAAAGCCTACATGGACAGGGATCATGTTCATTGTAAGATCTCTGCCATTACTGCCCCTCCATATGGCTATCTGTTTGGCTGTGCATCTGGTACCTTCTGTGGTTGTCTGTTCTCCTGGTCCTCGGAAACACTGGGGATGGCAAGTGCAGGGTTCTTTGGGGCATCAGCGTATGCCTCAGGACCATGGGGGCTGGCAGGTGTAGGGTGATTTGGGGCATCTGGGTGTGCATTGGGGATAGACAGGGTGGCCGTGATGGCCCTGAATAACAGGTGGTCCATCAGCCTCTCCATTAGGTCACTGATGTAGTCTGTGCCTCTGCACATTCCCCTCACCTCAATGATTAGGTCCTTTAGGGTCTCACTGTTCAGATGCTGTGTCTGGAGCCAGTCTCATTCTAGTTGCCACACCTGTATGTAGAATGTATGGAGTATACCATGTGTGGGTTGCCTCTCTTTCTGGCTGGACTAGTGGTTTGAGGATCCCTCATCCCCACTGTCACAGGGCTGTTGTGTGGTATCCCTTTGCACCAGTGTTCTGCTGACTGCCAATGGTGAGCAGACAACCTGTGTCCCATGGCTGTGTGCTTATGCTGGCAGGCTGTTCTCATGGGCACACCACATGTGGCTGTGGAGCAGTGTACTTTGTGCCCTGCAGTTCACCACAGGGCAGCTGTCTATGGTGTAATTGTGGCAGAGGTTCTGAACAGGGATGTGGTTGAAGGCTGGCTGTCTGTTGGGGCAGTGCCTAGCTCCTCCTCATCCAACTGTGTCTCCTCTACTGCCTTGCGCATATGTCCTCTAGTACATGCTCTTTATCTACTGTGCCTATGGACTCCTGCATTGTACCTTGAGGTGAGAGAAAGCTTGGGTGTTACATGCTGTGACAATGCTGGGGGCATATCATTGTATTCTATGGCCCACCAAAGGTACCACCTACCTACACAGTCCTCCTGTCCCCGGCTGCCAGTTTAGAACTTGGGATGGGTGGCAGGCTCAACAGAGGTTGCTGCCTCCATGTTGGTGGTGTGCCCCATCTCAGGATCTGTATGGTGCAACACAGGGTGGTTAGCATGCCCATGGCATCCCAGATATCCCACCTCTTCTCCCTGCATTGTACTACATACCTGGTAGTGTGTCCATGTGCTCCCTCTTCCCTGTGCAGGGTCACCTCGGTGAGGGTGTCTGACACTATCATCACTACGGGGGTTAGGCTGCACCCTTGTGTAGGTGGGCATCTACCCATGCCAAGCTATAACTGTTTGATTGCTGCCAGCTTACTCTTGACAACTGACTGGAGGTTATGCCACTTATGTTTTATGGCTGAGAGAGTCCCTGCCTTGGGACTGGCTTCATTGAGAGGGACTTGCATATTGAACCTCAATCAATATTTGGGCTTGACAGGTGAGGGACTCTGCCTCATAGAGGATGGCATAGTGCTCACATATATATCCCTTACCATGCCTGCTATATGCCTGCTTGTAAAGTTGGTGGATCTTGTCTGGTCACCACCGCATGTTTGGCCATGTCTCTGCCACTTGGTGTGGCCCTGATCTGTTGTACTGGTCCATGGCGGTGGACAGAGTACCTAAGGTGCAGCCTTGCCTTCCTCCTCCACTGTTTGTGCTCCATCATCCAGCATGCTATCCAGTTCTGCATTTCCATGCAGCTGGTGCCAATGCCCATATATGGTGTGATCAAGAAGTTGGTTTGCATAATGTGCGCACTCCTGGGGAGTGCTTTGCAGGGCCTTACATGTGATCTTTGGCCATGCCCATGTCTCAGCCCATCCTGCGTGTGTTTTCATGCATAGCACATTGTTGGGACCGCATGCAAGTCATGTACTGTAGCTGTGCACCACCACTATGATGCTTATGGGCTCAGTCCCCACACATTAGTGCATAGGCACCAAGCTGTGTGAAAAACTGAGGTCCTCCTGTAAGACAAGAAGAGCTCTGTTAATTTAACCTCTTCCATTCTGGCAGTGAACCATGAAGCAGGAAATACACGGTTTACCCTCCATCTGCCTTCTCATCTCTGACCTTACTGTGCTTTAATTCTTGCAGCTTCATTGATTGCGCTGAAGAAGGATGAACTCCAGTTAGATAATCTGGGTGCATCTCATTTAGGCTATCCTGGAAGAAAACCTATAAAACAATAGAACATGTACAAAATAACTATTGTAAAATGAGATACGTAATATTTTTTTAATGATCATATAATGCATTTTGTGCCACAGAAGGCATGGAAGTTGTTATAGAGAGCTACTCATAAAGTCTCTGAGCTGCACTTCCACTATGTGCTGGCTTCACTACTATGACATGCCATGCAACTGGGAGCCAGGGAGTCTAGTGTGGAATTCAGAACATTCCTGCTCCCGCCAGTCTTGTACACTATCCCCAACTCAGTGCTGACCATTCTGTGAAACAGTGTGAGCTTGCATGTCAGGAGAATTGCTTTGATTTACAGCATGCAGCATGCCATCTACACTTGGTGGCTGGCTGCAAAGGGGGGGACAGTGCATTAGTTAATGCAGGGGATACCATAGTTTGATGCTTATGCAACCTGTAGGGTGGTATTTCCTGCTGCAGTGAGTGCAACAAACACCTTGAGCTGGCCCATATTCAGTTTTCTTCCATGCCATGGTATGCCAGGGGACACATGCTTGCAAACAACACACTTTTGAACTTTAACTACTTCTACCTTAGAAGTGAACCATGAGGCAGAGTATCCATGTTGTGCACAGTGTTCTGTGAAGCTCAAGTCCTCCATCAGTTCTTCTTGCTGTGCTATGCATTTGCAAATGGGGATTGAAGGAGGTCAGTGAACATCAGAGGCATGCAAGGTGCATGGAGTGGCATCCCTTTGCAGAACTCCATAGGCCAGCAATGAATGAACCCTGCATATACTGGCCCTTTATATGAATAAAACCCTCAAGTTGTATTGTATTGTAAAGTGTGTTGTATTAAGCAATAATAATGCATGGTTATGTTTTATCATAGGATAACACTACACCTTGGCTGCATTGGGGCATGAGGCAACAGAAAGTGTGTGTTCCACCATCCGAGAAGAGACATTATTCCAAAAGACATTATAGACCCTGAAGTGAATTATTGCTCTTATGAAATGGTCAGAAATACAAGGTTTTAGCACAGAGGCCAAGAAGTTCATTCTCCAAAGATGGAGAACCATATAGCTCCCTTCTCTGCTTCAGTGGAGGCATGCGTGGGGGACCCTGGAATCTTATGAGTATCTCAGTTATTTAGCCCTGTGTAAAATACCAGCATATAAGCAGAAGTGGAGAGCACACCTTAATTCAATTTTATTTTTATATTGGAAGGTGTGTGAGCAAAAATGCCCATTTTCACAAACGTCCAGTGGTACAAAAATTTGACATTACAGAGAAAAAGGTAAAAACAATCTTTGCAAAATTTGATGGTATTTACAATAGGAACAGTGTATATGATAAGATCATCTAGAACAGAAAAAAATATACAGAGAGCACAACAACAGAGCCAATATACAGATACTTATAAACTCTAAGGTAACTCAAGGGTGGGTGGACATTCGGGGGGTTAACTACCAGGGCAGACACAAGTGTTGGATTGGAGGAGGTGGTACTTGAGAGAGGAGGTGAATAAGTCAATTGAACTACAGGCCTGAAGTTCAGGGGGCAGTTTATTGTAAAATTTAGAGTCCTTGTATGTGATGGAGTTCTGCGCATGCTTAGTGCGGTAAAAAGGGGTGTCAAAGATATTACAGGTGGCCCCTCTAGTACTGCGCTTGGGAACTGATAAGGGGAAAAGGGAGTTAACACTGATCGGCAATAGGTTATGGTGAACTTTTTGTAGGAAATAGAGCATTTTAAGTTGGAACCTGCCTTCAAGGGTGAGCCAGTTGAGGAAGGCATAGAGGATACAGTGATGGGTCATTCACTGAGGCCGGTCACAAAATGTGCAATATTATTGTATGTAGTCCTGAGTTTGGAGAAAAGGGGAGATGTGCTGGAGTGGAATAGACAATAGAGCCATAATCAAGGAGGGGCAGGAGAAGGGAGCTGGTGAGGCATAGTTTAGAGATGGGGATAAGTAACTTTCTGATTTGGTATAAGAGACCTAGTCTCATATGGATTTTCTTGATAAGGTTGGTAATATGGATATTGTAGGTCAGGTGAGGGTTTTAGTACAGTCCAAGGTATTTGAACTTGTAGACTTGTTCTATAATGTTATCAAGATTGTCTGAAAGGGATCTACCCATGACTGGGGCTTTTCTTGGGCCTGAGAAGATCATAAACTTGGTCTTCTTGAAGTTAAGAGCCATGCCTTTGGCAGAGAACCAAGTGTGTAGCTTGCCGAAGTCAGCCTGCAAGTTACTTAACATTGTATCAAGGTTAGTTTTGCTGCAGTAGAGGACCATGTCATTAGGATAAAGGACTAGTTGGGTGGTATGGTAGATGGAAGGAAGGTTATTGATGAAGAGCAAGAGCAGGAGCGGGCCTAGGATGAAGCCCTGGGGTACCCCATATTTAATCGGATATTCAGCAGAAAAATGACCATTGATATTAGTTTTCTTTGATCTGCCGGAGAGGTAGCTTCTGACCCATTTGACAATGTTTTCAAATATGTGCAAGGTCTTGAGGGTGTTCAGGAGAAGGCTATGGTCAACCAGGTCGAATGCCTTGCTCAGGTCCACGAAGACAGAGCATGTGTACTGACACTTATCGCTTGCCTTGAGGATATCACTGGTGAACCTGATCAGAGTGGTTTTGGTGTTATGTCCTGATCTGAAACCATGCTGAGCAACAGAGAGCAAGTTATGATGGTCGAGGAAGGTGGTGAGCTGAGTATGAACAACTTTTTTCAATTAATTTGGAGAGGGGAACAAGGAGGGAAATAGGTTGGTGATTCCTTATTTTGTTCCTTGACTCTGACTTGAACAATGGTTTGATGGTGGAGATTTTCCAGGTGCTAAGGAAACAGTCTGAGCAGAGTGAGTGGTTTAGTATGTTGGTGATGTGGACCGCTAATGAATTAATGGCCAGTTTAAGGATTTTAAAGTCAGTTCCATCTGCCCCTTTGCTGGGTTTAGGGTTGTTACTTCGGATGAGCTTTATGGTGTCTGAGGGTTTTAGGATGTTAAAATAGAATATAGGACTAGGCTCGGACTTAGAATTGGGGAGAGGGTAGGGGATGGATGAGGGTGGAGGGGGTGGAGGGGGAGGGTTTGTATTTATCAAGTTCACCAAAGAATGAGTTGAAAATGTTTGCTACATCTGAGGGGTCATTGGTCTGCTTGCCTCCATGAATCAGGAGTGATTGTTTCTATATTCTTGTGTTTCCCAAGCAGTGAGTTTAGTGTAACCCAAAGTTGATGTGGGTTGAATGTTTCCCTGAGTTGTTTATAATGAAAAAAGTAAATCTGGGCTTTTCTGCTGACTGATTTGCATTTATTTCTGAGTGCTTTGTACAGGGATAGCTGAGCAGAGTCCCTGTGCTTGGTGTAACACACCCAGGCCTTGTCCCCGGTCCTCATCAATTTAATGATGTTGGACAATACCCATTCATTAACACTTCCCCTAACCCTGATTCTTTTGAGATTGGCATATTTGATGCATACACTGTTGAGGATGGTAAAGAATCTGTCAAGGATACAATTAAGGTCACCTGGTTTAGCGGTGAATGACCGGTTGACTAGGCTGAGATTGTGTGTAATATTTTTGATGGAATTATTTGTCCAGTGTCTAGAGAAGATGAACTATGGGGGGGGAGTTGGGGCACTGGGCAGTCCATAGACAGTAGGTGGCGCAGTGATCACTGATGCAGTCAGGCAATACTCTGGAGTCAGTAATGTGGGAGGGGCTGGAGACGATGACCCAGTCGATTAACGATTGAGTACCCATCTTATAATTTGTCCTAGTGGGTGTGTAGATATGCTGGTGAAGGCCAAGGTTGGCAGTGCAGGATTTGACGGTGTCAGCTTGGCTGCAGAACCCACTCCCTGTTAAGAGGGAAGGAGTGTTTGAGGGCTAGTAAGGACTCCAGGTCAGAGGGAGGGGTTTCTGGGGGGAGATAGGCAGTGGTGAGGTAATGGTTTTATTTTGTCTGAGAAATAGGTTAATGAACTTATACAGTGGGAGTTGTCACTTAAATGAGCAGTTCAGCCTTCTCCTTCTACTGCAAGTGTGGCTTGGGTCTTTTGCTTACACAAGGCAAACATACCAAACAGTGGTAATGATTTTATATCCAGCTGAATTACCAATAAACTATTCTCAATAAGTGGTATCCTTTAATGCTGTTTGAGGAATAAAGTTAAGTGGCTCATTTACTAGGCCCTTTTGAGCATTTTAATTTCTCTCTTTCTTTCTTAGATTTCGGATTAACACCTTTGAGCCAGTGACTCTTTTACAAAGGTTCCACATCAAATTACATACAGTAGATAGGTAGGACAAATTTGGTAACATTTGCAAGGCAAAGAATTCAGTAATATATTCTCAGTTAAAAGTGACATAATAAATTGGGTAGATACTATGGCAAAACATAGAATATGTATACAATTAATAGATCACACAGACATAATTAATACAAAATTATAATGCAGCCAGTAAAACCCTATCAACAAAAACAAAAGAAACAATTGCCTAATAGCATAAGTTGATTATACTATGGCAAGGCTAGGCCTGAGAGGGAGGAGGAAGCAAAGTTGAGGGGGGGTGGAAGGTCAGCAAGAGGAGGGAGAGGAAGCACCCAGCCAGTAACAAGGAATTATGGGGGAAAGTTAAGGAGAAGAAATGATGCATAGGAGGGGAGGGAGGTACCAAGGAGGGAAATAGGAGATGGTAGCAGGATAGAAGGGGTGGGGAGACATAATTCTGGAGACACAGCGGAACAAGAGGCATGCAGACAGAGTGGGTGGGGAGAAGGGGAGGTGACAGTGGGTATGAAAGAGTGGGTAGGGAGTGGATAGGGACAGAGTGAAGAAGGAAAGGGAAAGGGATGAGGAAGATAAAAATGGGTGGGGGGAAGACAGAAGGAGTGAAAATGGTGGGGAGATCATGGAAAGATGTAAGGAATGGGAGTGGCCATCATGGGAATTAAGAGAAATCGTCACACATGCCCCGAGTCACAAGGGCCTGATGAAGTTTATGTCTGAACAGGCCAAGAGTGGCTAAATTGGTGATTTCACAGCCCAGAGAGTTAAAACTCTTTGAGGATCTACCTGCAAATGACCACTTGCCTTGTGAGTTGAGACAGCTGGGTACTAATAATGTGGAGTTATCTGAGCTTCTGGTGTTGCGAATGCTGCTGGAAGGGCTGAGGAGATTCTGGTCCCCAGGGGGCATAAGACCAAGAGATGCCTTTTTTACTAATAGGCTGGTTTGGTATGCAGTTTTTCCCTGCAGCTATATTCAGTTTCCCTGCTCATAGAGGTCACATGTGTGTGTGATGGGCAGATCCTAGTCTGTAAGCCTTGTTCAGAGCAGTAGAGAAACGTCATAATGCTGTGGCAGTGGTGACAATGGATAATGGATGCTGTAAAATACTTTCTACATTAATTCATGATATTAATATGAGTGTATACTTAGTATGCAGTGTATATTGGTTGTTTTTTGTTTGGGGGCTTTGTGGTGTGCTTTAAAATTCAATAAAGATTTTGACCACAAAAAAAAATATATGTTAAACATGTTGGTTTGCATTGAAGTGTTAGTGTGGAATGACAACACATCTGTTAGTAAATCAGATTTTTAGACTTCTCTTACCATTTAATAATATATTTTATTATAGTGGTCTGATTAATCCTGGCTTCAGATAAGCCATGGTTTCTGCAGTGCAATGCATGACCCACACAATACCGTATGTATTAATTTAATATACTTTTATTTTACAGTAATAGACAAAGACATGGTCAGATATTTCCAGATAGTTCGCGACATTTCTAAAGGGTTTCTCTCTGCTGCCCCTACTATGGAACCTCAGAAAGTAGGAGATTTCTCTAGAAATTTCACAGAAATTTCAGGAAATATCAGACCATGTCTTTGGCTACTACTGTATTTGTGGCTCAATCTGCATGTATTTAACTTTCATTTTTGAATATTTAAATAAATCTGCCATAGGGAAAATAAAAGGCCATTTTGTTTCCATGCTATTGCATACATCACATACCCAGGATGTAACACTTAATTATGACAGACATCTAAAAACACAGAACCTTGCCAGAAAGAAACACATATTGAAGTTTAGGAGGATCTTAAGCAATCCCAGTCATGAAATGAGATAACCCCCAAAACATTTGCCATGTAGGACTTGAAAAGTCTGCTTAGAGAATCGGTGATCCAGGCCAGTGGTTAAAATGCTTACAATAAATGCTTCACATTGTCCTTAATTTGTAAAAAAATGCATATATTCATTAATGCTCTCAAATCTGTTGAACAGATCATGCAATAAGGCAAAAAGTAAAGCTCTTCCGATAAGTAACTTTTATCTGTCTGATGTTAGTGAGCTCATTTATTATGAATCTGACACCTTTGACAATCCTTATCTTATTACTAAATGTCACTGCTTTAAAAAAGATGCAGTAAGACTAATTGTGTGCTTTATAATTATACATTTCCCTCTATGTCCTTTTAGGAATCTATCTGTGAGCTTTGCTGCAGTCCTCACAAGAAGGGTTTCTGTAATCTCCTCACCATTGAGCTTGTGGTTATCAGTGAGGTCATAGAAATCTTGTTGTAATTCCAAAACCGAGGTTTCAGTAAGCATGCACTGATGCTTCAAAGATTATGGCATTCCAGAGAGCTTATTAGATGAATGGATTTTTCACTTGTGTGGTATTGTAGTTATAGGAAGTATTTTTTTTTCTTTTTAGAAACAAATAATGTCACCAGGCAGAGAACTCGTTATAAACTAACATTTATGCTTGTCTCAGACATTAATGTTTCCATGAAGAATGTTTCAGTGATTAAAACAGCCTGAAAAAATGATCAACCCAAAATTAAATTTTAAAATAGTTAGAACTCTACTAAGCAACACACAACAGTCTAACAATTTACATATTTGTGAGCTGTATATTAAGTACATATTTGGTACTTCCTTTTTTTGTATTTTCTTTTTACCTTTTTTTTCTGTTTCCTGCTGTACCCTACCTTGTATGTCTCTCAACAGGCCCACACTGAGAGGGATATCCCTCATTTTATCACTTTGAAGTCTTTCATCCACACTGAGTGGGTGCTGTCCCATATTTGACACAGTCATTTTAAAGAACAATTTCTAATTAATCTCAATAATCAGCGAACATTCTTGTTGTATTGTCACATATTTACATATCAATCTAAGCGTCTATCTCCATGATATGATAATGTGCTCAACATTTTTTCTCTTTTTTCAGAGTAGAAAGTGGAAATTCAAGGATGCCCTTGATTCTACAGTGAATCTATATCCTATAGGTCTTAGTGAACCCACTCTACTACAATCACCAAGATAACCAGAAATAAAGGGTCCAGTGACATTCTGTCTCTGATTTTCTTGTTTCATATTTATAGCAATACACATCAACAATGAAGGATGACATTTTGTGGCCCTTCACCACTTGTCTGGCCCACTGGCTATTGTATTACTTATATCTCATATCTGCTGCTGAGTACTTTTCTAGCCTCTGTCTTTACATAGGTCTTTTATTTAACTTACAAGGTTTTTTTCCCTTGTACGACTTTCAGACAACATCCCTCTTCAATATGCTTGAGACTCAGCATCATTAGTTTCTCAGGAGCTTGCACAGTCTGTACAGCCAGCTCCCTCAGAGGGCTCTCTGATGCTGAAGGAGCTATACTTTTTCCAGTGTTACACACTTGGATGACAAATGGTTGAGAGTTATGCAGTCCTGACAATCGATGTCTCCATGGCTTCAGACTTGCTTTGGAAAAACATTTAGACAAGTGACTGCCATTGCAGGTGATGCCAATTCCAATGGCAATGCAGCTTTCTTAGCCACTGGCTGGTGGGCTAGTGCACACCAACAGCCCATGCTTTCCTGTAGCAGCTCAATCTATTACATCCATGAAGCATGTGGTGTTAGTTAGAGCTAGCAGTAACAAGATTGGTGGTCTTCACACCTCCGGGCAAGACCACAGTTTCTCTTGCTTCAATCCGAGTGTCCAATTTAATACAACAATCATTTTTCTGTGTCTCTTTGCATCTACAAAATGCATACTGAGAATGTGCCACTTCAGGCAGTCTGCTTTTCATTACATGGACAAAAGGTAAGACTTCATAAGGAAAAAAAAACTTACAAACTAGTACTGTAATA
The DNA here is from genome assembly GCA_016271365.2 of Neoceratodus forsteri. NCBI lineage: Eukaryota > Metazoa > Chordata > Ceratodontiformes > Ceratodontidae > Neoceratodus > Neoceratodus forsteri. The sequence goes on along the minus strand of CM028137.1, from coordinate 542,179,268 downwards.
AATAGAATAATGGATACTAGAGTGTGTTGTACAAGGGAGTAGTACCATAGAGAAGCTCCCATGCCCCCAGAATGGTTTTATTCCATTGTAACACATCCTCTACTATTATTTTTTATAATATATGGATCCAATTTAAAAAAAACTCCTTGGCTTCACAATGGGTGCCTGACAAGTTCAATGTACACTTGCTGAACAAGAAGCACCTGACAACTGCACTGGCCACTTACTCGCACCAGGAACACAACACTAAAACCTTGTCCTACCTGTTAGCTCACTGCAGTGCTGACTGAAAGCAGGATCAATCAGATTGTGCTTTAGATGTCAAAAGAAAACAAACAAAATGTGGATTCTTGGACGCAGGTAAATTACTCTCACTTAAGCGAAAGAGACAGCCACCATTTCATGTGTCTGGGAGAGGGGACTTGGTACCATGGCAACCAGGTTACTGTGGGATGCAGACTTGCACTTTCTCTGTTGTTTTTGAATGTTAATACTATCATTCAGAGCTCAGAACAATAGTATTACGGGCTCTGAACGATAGTATTATCACTTTCCATTGATGGTATTATCACTTCTTGATTGATGTTATTACGGTTTTTTTGTATGCTTTAGTATTGTATTAAAAAGGCTTATCCATATATTACAAATCAGTTTAGGATTCTGGAGCCATATAATAACTCAGGGCCCCCATACTAGAGGCAATTGCACTGCACAGGGCAGAGATGCACAGTGCAAACACAGAAATGTGCAACAGGGATATTCAGCAGACAGCTGTGCACTACACAAATGTGACTGTGCAGCAGAGCAGCAAGAGGCCGTAATGTCAATAAATGGGGGTGTGTACATGAATATGCTGCGCAACCACATATTAAACCAGATTGCACTAGTGAGGCAATGTGCACAATGGGTGAGCAGGCAAGCAAGGATAGGACTACAAAAGGCAGACCTAAGTCACCAATCCACCCAGTGCCATGCACAGGAACTACACCCTGACAGTGAGACACAGGGAAACACTGTGAGAAAGGCAAACAGAGAGCACAAAAAGCAGCAGGCAGGAGAGAAATAACAGGCCTAGTGTTTGGTATGGCTGCTGTCATGACTGATGTGAGGAGACTGAGGGAACAACAGGGTGGTCAATGGAGGGCCAGTAGGCAGTATGCCCAGCATAGACGGTATCGTCCATGCATCACATTTGAACAACTGACAGAAACAGAGATCCTGGGCTGGTACCGACTAGACAGGACAATGCTGAGACAGCTCTATTGAAATGTTTCACCAGGAAGTCACACTGAGCAACAGGTTGCTTGTCTCCTGGGGCTCTGTAATCTGGTCGATGATGAGCTACAGACACCCACACACAGAAGCCATGCCATGGCGGGGGAGACAAAGGTCACAGCAGCCATGTGCCTGCTTACCATGAGCACCTTCCAGACATCGGTGGGGGACACCACCAGCATAACACAGTCGGCCACGTCCAGGCTGCTCACTCAGTTCCTCAACACTCTGCTGCGACATGTTGGTGAGTACATAAGATTCCACAGCATGGCAATAAAGCAGACAGTAGCAAAGCAGGACTTTTACAGGGTTGCACACCTACCCAGTATACTTGGCACAATAGACTGCACCCATGTGGTCTTACGTGCACCACCTGGCATCGACAGCGAACAGTACAGGAATCACAAGGGCTACCATTCCATCCACTGCCAGGTGGTGTGCAATGCCACAGGGTGCATCATGTATGTGTATGCCAACTACCCTGGGAGTGCACATGATGCCTACATCTGGCACTGGTCAGACCTATGCTGCTGCTTTGAGACCGAGGAGTTGTCTGGTGGCCATCTCGTGGGTGAGTGCAGAACAACAGCAGCACAGTGCACCATGGAGCACAGGCTACACAAGCATGCAGAATGTACAGTGTGTGTAGTAGGTAGCTAGGCAGTAAGGCATGCACACGGTCCAATCATGTGTGATGAATAGACAGTAGAGTAGTTGACAGCGGGTGGCAGCACACACGCAGTCAACGCAGCAGCAACAGACAAATGAGTAGAGTGGGCATGTTGAAACACCATATAGCCTTGCAGCACACAACGTTGTGTGGATGGGTGACAATAAGGGTGAGGCCACAAACACGGAATGCATAGTGTTGTAGCAATGGGGGGTTGGGAGGCACATGTGCTAACAGTGTGACAGTGTTGCTAATATAACTAGGGAGACAACACAGGAAATGGGTACTGGCTGACACCACAGAGGGTGCAGACAAGAGCTGAACAGGCAGACAGGCATCATGGGAGGGCAGGACTGCGTGCAACAGGGCAACATGGCACTGAGTAACGACACATCTCTCATCCATCTGCAGCACATACTTCCTGTGACCGTGGCTGTTAGCGCCCATCCTGCGGCCCAAGACCAAGGCAGAGGAATGATATAACAGTGCACATACCAGGGCAAGGAACATCATTGAGTGAGTGTTCAGCATCCTAAATATGCAATTCAGAAGCCTGGACCGATCAGGTGGTGCACTACAGTACAGCCCACAGAAGATCTGTTACATATTCCTGACCTGTTGAATCCTCCACAACATGGCCCTTGACCATGGAATAGTATTACAGGACCAGGAGGGCAACATGGTGGAGGAAGTGGAGCCAGCAGGAGGGGATAAACAGCCATGGCAGGAGAAGGGCAATGTATGGATGGTCGCAGAGGGGTGATGGCACAGGGACACCATCATCAGGGAACACTTCAGAGCAAAGCGGTAAGTATGACAGCTGTATGTGTGACAATAGCCGGGTAAGCACGTGGCATGAATGACACACATAGGCAATAGACATGTGTACCTACATCATGGTCCCTTCAGTGCCCACCATGGCACACACAGCAAGTGAAGGTTGGCCTGTACTCTGGACATGACAGGTGAATACGACACGCTGAGTGGCATGGACAGGGCACCATCGGTTGCATGGGTCAGTATAGCTGGAATGTCAGACACACTCAGCAATGTGACAAAATGCACCCATCATCCCCATGACAGGCCAACAGCAACATGCACTGCAATCAGCAGTCACAAGTCAGCCATGTCCAGTGACACCGCAGCATTGGGGGGGATGATGTGACAGGCACAGGGGGGCTGGGTGTGCAGGTGAGCAATGACTGCTGACAGGCCACTTCACTGATGCATTGTAGTGTGGAGTGGTGCCTCATGTCCACTTAGTGCACCCACCATGCACACAGATGGACCCCTGTTAGGACTGGACATGCCCCGGGGCCATGCCACATGCTGTGACTGCAGGTGACACCTGTGACAGAGGTGAGGCACATGCAGCTGTGCCACTGCATGGGTGGCCCAGCCCACATGTCCCATGATCTGGAATCATGTGGCAGACTTGCTGCGGGAGCACTGCCAGCCACAGGTTGGCATAGTCACCATGAATGCTAAACTGCCACCAGATGTCACAGTGTGGAATGGCAGTGTGAGAGGGTAGGGTGTTGTATCTGCAAAGCCCGGTGGTGGTCACACAGGGCTGCACATTGTAACATTAAAGGCATACACTGGGATGTGTTGTACACTGTGCCCAGGCCCTGCCACTGCATGCTTATAGATTGCCATGGCAATATCCCACAGTTCCTCTGTATTAGCAGCAATTGCACCCAAGTGCTCCACATGCCTCACAGAGCAATGCTCCTCATGGTGGCACAAGGTTGTCTGCAGTGCCACAAGATCCCCATGCAGGTGCACGTGGACATCCACTGCCAAAATGAGCAGGATGTTATGGGTGTCAAGCACTTGGTCCTGGGGGAGTTGACCCTGGACCTGCTCCTCTGGTCAGCCATGGGGTGGGCTGGGCACCCTGCGCTGTTCAGTCAGTGGTACCGGTGAAGGGCCAATGGGCTGCACAGGGGTGGCTGCCCAGCAATGGTGTTGGATGCGCATGAGGGCTGCAACTGCTGCTGGCCCAGTGACCGCTCAGAAGGTGAATTTGGAATGGTGTTGACCACATACTGCTGCACGGATGCATCCATGTGCAATGGTGCATCATGCACAAGCATAGCAGTCTGCTGTGCATGTTGCACAGTGTCCTGTACAGGGTCACGTGTGTGCCATGAAGTGGGGGACATGGAGGTGCACACAGTGCTGTCAGGAGGCACAGGCGGTACTGTATCCTGGATGACTGCTCCGATGAAGGTGTCCACATCCACTGTATTACTGGCAGGCACCTCGCCAGGGTCAGTGTCATCCAGGACATCCCAATCCAGCTGCTGCGTGTTCTGCAGCAATGTGTTGTCATCGTCCACTAAGCCGGTGGCCACGTCTACACCATCATAAAGTGCACAAACATCAGATTCTTTGACATCGTCATCACCATCATCAACATCATCATCATCATCATAGGCATCCACGAAGACTTCTGCCTGTGCAAAGGCACCACCTGCACCACCAACACCACCAGCCACACTGCACGTTTGCAGTAACACTGCAGCTGAAGAGTGCACAGTGCCAGAGGTCCATGCCTGCACCTCTGTCATTCTTGTACATGGCAGGGTGTCAGTTGCACTGCTGTGAACTGTTGTGGGCGTGTGTGTAATGGCATCATGTCCTGATGTAATGTCGCTCATCCCTGGCCTCTCCGCAGCTGTGGAAGGTGAAAGAACAAATGTGTGAGTGCGACCACATCAAGGCCTTGTCCCACAGACATACAATGCTGGAAATGTGACATCACAGTCTGTGCCGGACAGCCATACCCCCTATGTGTGCCGTGCACAATATGATGCTGGGGGTGTGTCGTGGCCATGTATGTGCATATGACACATGCAGTGGCTGAGTGTGGTCGTGGGGTGTGCAGGGACACAAGACATGTAGAGTGGCACTGCACATGCAATATGAGTGGTGAACCATGCATGTGACGTCCCCACAGTACATAATCATGCTCACGTCTCAGTGGTGGTGCAAGTCCAACTTCCCATCTGTCACCCTGGTCACCATGCAGGGACTCTGGCTTGATGGTGGTGGCCATCAGTGCCTCATACACTGTCAGCTCTGGTGCAGTCAGTAGTTCCCCCCCATGGCCAGCCTGTCACTACACACCTGTGCCAGATGCTCCTTCATCCTGAGGCATAGCTCACTGGCACGCTCCCTACATTCCTGCGGCATACAGTTGTATGGGCCCTCGGCATTCACAGCCTATGCAACCTATGCCCATGCCTGATCATAGTCCTTGTGTGTCCACTCCTTCCTACACAGGACTGTCTCATACAGGATATAGGCCTCAGTCAGGGCCTTCAGCTCATCGGGTGTGAAATTTGGACTGCGATGCCTACCAGACTGCATCTGTGGTGCTGTAGCAATACAAAACGCTGCATAAGCCACAGCAGCTGTGCCCCATATGTAATACAAAAGCCTCATGGAATACAGGTTGCTACACACAAACAAATGGAGTGAAAGGCCTACCTTAGAGGGTGCAATTGCTTGTGCACACCACACTGCAGGGTGGTGCATGGCCCACCTTATGCAAATCCACAGGGGATTGGGTGGATCCGCTCACTGTAATGTTATGCTAATTCTGAGGATGTGCAGAGGCATTTTAATCATCCCATTTGAATATACAGGCTGAATATTATGGTCCATCACACAGTGCATACTGTTTGTGATCATGCTATCACATTTGTGCAGTTGCTCCCATCGCGCATTCCACCGGTACACCATGCACAGGTAGTGACACATCAGTCAATCGTGCTAAGCTGTACTGGTGCAGACGTGATGTGTAGAATTCTGGTGCGCAAGAGTGACAGTGCTGTTCATGCAAACACACTACCACAGCTGCTCTACACAACATGGTCGGTTGCACATACATGTTAGCGTGGGTCATAACCCTCCATTGCTGCCCAAGCATATGTAATTGCACATGTGTAGTGTCTCCCCTGTATGGCTATCATGCTATTGTGCTAATGCATGGCACTAACAAATGCAGCCTGCACTAAGTCTGTACCCATGAATCGCGCAAATGGCGTAGAACACACCCTACCCCGACCTTATCTAGCTGCAGCACAGGTGGTTGCACTGGGAGAGTGATGAAAGCAGGAGGAGCTGTTGCGGGTGCCAGGTGTGACCAGAGATGGTCAGATATGCAGGTTGTGAACCAGGTGGACCTCATGGTGCCACTGGAGGGCAGGCTTTTTGGCACTGATGTCCACAATGCCCCAAGGTCAGAGGTGTGGGCTTGGGTGGCATGTGATCTGTCCCGCAGGACAGTTAGTGTGTGCAGTGGGGAGCAGTGTCACCACCATTATGGTGACCTATGCTGGCGGAATCCCCAGCGACTGGTGAGGTACAAAGACATGGTTCGGGATGGTACGATGCCACGACCAGGTGTGTAGTGATGCCTTTGATGTGTATCAGCATGGTTTGCTTGGTGCTATGTGTTGGAACTGCATGAACGCATGCCACTCAGTTACTGTGGTGTGGCTGGACATGGCAACACTGGTGGGTGGATGGCATGGACAGTGGGCCAGCTTACAGACAAACACATGCTGCCTCCACCGCCACTGCATGCAGGTGACATTGCATGCGCACACATGTGGCCGTACACATGGTCATTGCCCTGCATGACTGTAGAGCACCGTGTCATGCCAGCATTGCTGCCTAGTGCTGCAGCATGTGTACCTGCAACACTGCAACATGGTAACTGTTTTGACAGGCGTACCCTGTAGTGTTCACATCCTAGATGTTACTGGACCATGCAGTGCCACAGATGGGTGCAAGGGCACATGCTGTGTTGGGGGACCATATCTGTGATGCACCCATTGCTACCGCATGGTGGGAACGCATGCTGCAGCCACCATGGCTCCATGTATATTGCAGTACTTGAATCCATACAATGCCTGCCACCAGCAAGCAGTACCCAGCTGGACATGCTGTGCAGTATGCCCACACAGGTCAGATCACAGGCAGGGCCACAGCACATACCAACATGGGGAGGGATGGAGAGGGGAAGGGAGGTGTTTGTGTGTGATACCTGTTACTAACTGCACCCATATGCTTTTGTATCCCATGCAGACCGGGCAACAGGCACCCAGGGAACCAGTTGGTGAGGCCTGTGGAACCATGATGGATGGAGCACTGCTAGAGGCACCAACACCAATGGACACATACTGTAAGTGTGCATGCATGCATGTTGTATACTGCTGTACTTGACAGGACACTCACACACACACAGGTTACCCATCCACAGGGTACCACCGCAGTGTGGGTACACAGACATTCACATGTCTGGCCTACCCACATCCATGTATGCCCTCTGGTGCCATGTCACGGGTCCTCCTGGTGGTGTCATGGTCTGGCTGGATCATGCACCATGCCATGTGGCTTACATGTGTGACACAATGGTGGCATGCCGTGCACATGAATCGTGTGTTGTTATAGCATGCTGCACTCGGTGCCATGGCTTGCACCCCACCACACAGTACAGGTATGCAGTGGCACAGGCCCTGTCACTCTGTGTAGCCAAGCTGCACATCCACAGCACCACACATCCACTGCTGTGGTATGCACAGACACTGCTGTACCTTGGCATACACTCACAGGTGTGGTGGTCACGTCACCTGTGTCTGACAGTGCATGTGCTATTGCACACAATTGCACTGTGGACATGCACGCCATGGATATACACTCTCCATGGGCATGCCAGTGTCGCATGCATTGTGCGTAGCTCATGCATGGGCTAGGCACATGGTCAGGCATACAGCCCACTGCCTGGTGCATCCATCCAACAGATGGAATTCCAGTGCATCCACAGGGTACACAGGTGTTTCCAGACCCCCGTGTTTTCCATGGTGTTGCTGTTTGGGTGTGCCATTGTCACTCCCACTGCACACCACTGTGATGTGCAGGCTGTCATTGAGTGCCTCAGTAGCTCTTGCTGCCTGTGGTTCACACACACATTGGTTACATGTATGTACCAGTCCCACTTCTGTGGTGGCCACAGCATCCCATGTGCATGTGACATTCTTGGTTCTCCCCTTGTGTTTCATGCTGCCGGTGTGCCATAAGATTGTGTAGTCCATGATCATGCAGCATGTCTTCATTCTGCATGCATGTCCCACCATTCTGTGGTTCAGCATTGTGCATCCACTGCTGGGTGTCACTCACACATAGCATCCCTCTGTCTGCCATGCCATCCACGTGAACACGCACACTGTCAGGTTGTCTGGGACATGTTCCCATCCTTCCTTGTTCACAGCTGGACACATGCTGGGTTGGTTACCATGTCTATCCTCAGGGTGTCCACTGTTGCACGTCTTGTCACTCCATGTTAGTCCATTGCCCATGCCACCTTCTACAGCTTGTACCTGCCTTGTGATGTTTACTTACACCATGTCTGGACTGCACTGTATACTGTCTTTTGCATTGCCGTACTGCATGCTTTTTGCATTTTTCCTGTGCGGGCTCTGGCCTGTACGCCATCGCTAGGCATTGTACAGTGAGTCTTGTCAGGATGAGACCCACTTGTATAGCATTCTGTGGTCCACTGCAGCTGGATTACTGAAAAAAAGAAAATTGTCCTGTGACATTTTTTTTATAAATAAACCTGTCAAAAAGAAAATGGCCCTTTGTTGAGTCCATGGCCCCTCTGCCAACCCACTCCCACCCTCTGAGCACCCTGCCTCCCTACATCTTCCCTCACCTCATACTTACCTCTGGAGCCTGGCATGACGATCTTCGGTGGACCGGGAACATGTCTGCACTCTTCAAAGCTGACCGTGAACTGAAGAAATGCCGGTAAGCTGTATAATGGCATAAATGTTTTTTTTTCAACTTTGGTGCATATCTTGGCCAGTTTGAGGAATTTGTTCTCCAAATTTTCAACATGGGGTTCTTGTGACCCCACCTCATGAACTCAGTCACTGTCATTTTGTTATTCAGTCCCAAAAGGTGATTTTGCGGTCACTGCATGGAACCACCTTTCGGGACTGATTAACAAAACAACAGTGTCACTGTTCATGAGGTAGGCCCCCAAAAACCCTATGTTGAAAATTTGGTGAAAAAATTCCCAAAAATGACTGTTTTATGAGCGTGCTTTGTGCAGTTCCTACGCAAGCTCATAGGATCGAGCATTTTTAATATTTTCACTACAGATTTTCAACATTGCCATTTTACCACACCTTCTTATGAACAGTATAGCTGTCATGTTTCACATCTCGCCTGAAATGTGTTTTCGCACATGTAGTGCACACTGGTGTGGTCGGTGTGTGAAACCAATGTTCAGGACAGATTAAGAATATCACTGTTGCACTGTTCATGAGGTAGGCCTCCAAATTCCCAATGTTGAAAATCTGGTGGAAATATTCCCCAAAATGTCTGTTTTATGAGCGTGTATTGCGCAGTTCCTACACACGCTCATAACTTTGAGCATTTTTAATATTTTCACACCATATTTTCAGCATTGCCATTTTGCACCACCTCTTTATGAACCCTACAACTGTCATTTTTCACATATCACCCAAAATGTTTTTTCAGACATGTAGTGCACAGTGGCATGGTCGGTGTGCGAAATCAATGTTTGGGACAGAGCAAAAAAATCACAGTGACACTGTTCATGAGCAGTGGTCTTAAATGGCTATGTTGAAAATTTGGTGACAAAAGTCCATAAAGTGACTGTGTTACAAGCATGCATTTAAGCAATAGACCCCTCAAGGGTGTGAGTATACTGGTGGATTTACCACGGCTGGTGTGGTTCAGTCACAAGGCACAGCTGAGTGACTTAACCACACCAAAAGTGGTAAATCCACCAGTATACCCACTCCCTTGAGGGGTATATTGCTATTATGCAATGTCCATTTTTTGTGTATGTGTTTAAAAAAAATGAAAAATGTTTTGCAGATTTTAAATTATTTTTATTTGGTGCCAGAGGGAAAAAAATAGTTCCCTGTTCATCAGTTTGCAGTACCGGATAATTTTCATTTTCGAAGTCCCCTGGTGCCAGTGCAGATGGAACCATTTGATGCGGTTGTGGCTTGTAGAAGACACTGTGGAGCAGGAATGAAAAGTTTTTTTTTTTTTGTTACCTGTTTCTGCATCTGAAAAATTGAGAGGCCAGCTGGTGCATATGGCTAACTGTGACACTTCTGAAGTGTGGAGTTTCCGTAGGGTTCCGGTGGTATGGGGCTGTGAGAGTAAGTGTTTGGGACATGGAGGACAAGGGATAGTTCTGGGGAGCTCTTTAAAAAAATAGTGAGAATAGAAAATAGAAAAAAACAAGGTAGTTTCTGTGTGTGTGGTCTGCTTAGTTGGGGCTGCTGGACTGAAAAGGAAGAGGCATTGGAGTAGTTTCTTGCTGTGGGTGGTTACTAAGATGGATCCTCTCGCTGTCTGTCGTAGTCTTTGCTAGGATTGCATTTGTATGTTCAGAGTGATTTCGGGGCCAGTTCATGATGCGGTCAACTGGTGGATGGCACCTTTTCCAGTGGGTACACTGGAGGATTTGCAAAGCTGAAAAGGTGCCAGCCAGCCAGCCAATCAAAATGCAGGATTTGGTGTGTTTGTTTTTTTTGTGCCCATTGTATAATGTGCAATTTCCATGCACCCTCATAAGTCCACAAATTCATAATCTTTTCAGTCCAGATTTTCAACATTGGCATTTTTCCACACCTCCCTATGAACAGTACAGCAGTCATTTTTCCCACCCTGCCTGAAATGTGTTTTTGCACTTCCGGCACAGAATAGCACAGTCGCTGTGGGAAATCAGTGTTCGGGATAGATTAAGAAAATCACAGTGACACTGTTCATGAGCAGAGGTCCCAAAATGCCTGTGTTGAAAATCTGCTGTAAAAAATCCCCAAACTAATTATGTTACAGGTGTGTGTTGAGCAGTTTCTATGCATACTATTGACTTCACCAGTTTTTTTATATTATCATTCCAGATTTTCAACATTGCCATTTTTTACACCTCCTCATGAACAATACAGCTGTCATTTTTCATATCCTGTTCGAAATGTGTTTTCACACCTGTGGCGCCAAATGGTGCAGTCGCTGTGCAAAATCACCTTTCAGCTAATGAACTGATAGAGTCTCTGTTCATATGGTGGGATCACAAAAAGCCCATGTTGAAAACTTTGAGTAAAAATACCAAGAAATGCCCAGGGTGTTAGGGTTTTCGACCATAATGCCCTACCCTGTAGGGACTGACAGGCCTCAGGGATGTGAGTTGGGATTGTCGACTGTAATGCTCATGCCGTTCCACACCCACCCGCACCCTGCAGCCAGTGATAGGCATTGAGGTGTGCCTTAGACTCTTTGGCCCCAGAGTTCATCCCATTCTCCTATACTTCACCCATTTCAGCATATTTCATTATGGAATGAGATGAGTAAAGCCCGAACACCCAAGACACACCTCAATGCTTGTCAGTGTCTGCAGGGTGGGGTGACATGAAATGTCATGACGGTTATGGGTGATGACCCAAAGGCACACCCCAATGCCTGTCCATCTCTGCAGTGTAGGGGGTGGCGTTGGCATCAGCTCAGTACTTCACTGCCATTCCTATACTGCATGTACCTGATTCTCATAGGGGCCTGTGTCTGGCACAAACTGCGGCAAACAGCAGCTTGCACCAATGCCTGGTGTGCCAGGGACTCTGCACTTGATTCAGGTACAGGAGGGGTCCCAGCGGCTAAGTCCCCACACTTGCGCTGACCAGAACCCTGCGGAAAACCCCTGGCACACCACACAGGTCCACCGAAGGCTACCAGAGATTAATACAGGACCCCTGTCCCACTAGGTAATAGGTATGTGGACCCAACTTGGTGGGCCAGTGTCCCCCCACCACGTTTGGTGCAATTGGCACCTGGCCACGGAGGTGAGTGGTGGGATGTGCCGGGTGCTGGGGAGCCATCAGGACTGGTGTACGGAGGGGGTTAGGTACCACCTGCTGGGGCATGAGTGGGCACTGTACCACCATAAGTTGGTGCTGCAATAGCGCCGATGGGGCAGGCATCGGGGATCAGGGCAGCCGCTGCCAGTATGGGCAGCATCAGGACAGAGGCACCAACATGGTACATAGGTGGCATTGGGGAGCTGTGATGGGTGCCATTGGACTACTAGGATGGGGGCCACAAATACAGGGCCACACTTGGGGGTGTATGGTGGGTGGACCGTCACCCATGGTGTGCCCCACACAGGCATGTCACCCAGGAGAGAATATCTAAGTCCCCTTATGCCTTCCCTAGCTGGTCTAAGGTCACTGAGAATTTCTCCCACCAGGTGATGTCTCTGAATCACAGGATGCAGCTTGCATCGACAACAGGGCCCCTACCACCATGCCGCAGTGCATTGCAGGTGCAAGCCGTGTTTGGGGCAGGTGGACTGCAGTCAATGCAGGCCACCTTTGTGAATCGCATGGAGGCAGTCATGGACGCAAGGTGCACCTTGCACCATATCTGTTTGGTGCAGGCACCTTGCATCCAACGCAGGACTTTGAGAATTGGGCCCCATCTGTCTAACTCCTGCACGTCCATTGCTAATGCCAGCAAGCAACTATTTGGCATTGAAAAATGCTTGTGTAGTAAGCTCTGGCCCATAAGAGGCTCACAGGTGACCAGTGGGAAGCTCATTAATTAGGAACAGGCTGCATCTCCTTTTTAATGTCTTTATAAGTGACATTGCAGAGGGACTGGAAGGAAAAGTATGCTTCTTCACAGATGACACAAAGATCTGCAACATTGTTGATACACAAGGAGGTATGGGAAGGATGAGAAGGAACTTGGCAAGGTTGGAGGAATGGTCAGAAGTATGGCAGCTTGGATGCAATGCAAAGAGTGCAACATAATGCACTAGGAAACAAAAACCAGGGAAGATTACACAATGGAGGGGTAGTAACAACAATAAAAATGGAAAGGGACCTGGGGTAATCATATCAGATGACCTGAAGGTTAGCAAGCAATGTGAGAAGACAGTAGGGAGGGCTGGGGGGATACTGGGATGTATAGGGAAAGGCATCACCAGCAGAAAACAGGAAGTTGGTATCCCTCTGTACAGACAGTTGGTGAGAACCCACCTGGAGTACTGCATCCAGTTCTGGAGACCCCATCTCCACAAAAACATAGACAGGATGGAGGCAGTCCAGAGAAGGGCAACTAAAATGATGCAGGATCTGCAAGAGAAGCCATATGAGGAGAGACTAAAGGAGCTTAATATGTATACCATTGAGGAAAGGAGGGATGGGGGCATGATAGAAACTTTTAAGAACCTCAGTGGAATCAACAAAGTCCAAGAGGGTAGCATATTTCAGAAAAACAGATGTGCAAGAACAAGGGGACACAATTTGAAGATAGAGGGGGGACAGCTCAGGGGCAATGTGAGGAAGTATTTTTCACAGAGAGGGTGGTGGACGCATGGAACAGCCTTCCTGAGGAGGTTGTGGGGTCTAAAACTGTGGAAGAATTCAAGAAAGCATGGGACAGACATAAGGCAATTTTTGCGGGGGGTAGGAAGAAATAGGCTGTTGGTTAACTAGGATCTGCAGCTTATCCTGTAGGTAGGGAAATGGGAAGACTAGGTGAGCCAAGCGGTCCTTCTCTGCTGTCAAAGTTTATGTTTCTATCTCTCCTGTCTGCAAGCTCAGCCCAGGCTAATGTACAAAGTTTTTATCACATTTCTTATGAGTCTTTCTTAAGTGTGTTTTATCTGTTTACAGGAGTGCAGCTGATTTGAGGCCAAAATCAAAAGCAAATAGTTTTAGTAACAGAGCCCCACCCCACACACACATACATACATACTCCCCGAAAAGCTGCTTAAAAGTCTGCAATTCATTCAAATCAATTCCATTTTCTTACTTAGTTGGCATTCAATGCCAACAAGTATAAAATCATGTACCTAGGGCATAGGAACCCCGATGCTGAGTATAGTATGGGGGGAGGTACTGATACTCACTAGACATGAAAGGGTCCTTGAAGTTATTATATCAGAAGACCTCAAGGTGGCAGTACAGTGTGACAAGGCTATGGGCTGGGCCAGTTGGATTCTGGGGTGCATAAGGAGTGGCATCTCCAGTAGTAGGAGACGGGATGTTGTGCTGCCATTGTATCACTCCCTGCTATACCCCCAGCCGGAGTACTGTGTCCAGTATTAGAGTCCACACTTCAGAAAGGACATAAGGTGAAGATTTTCCAGAGGAGGGCAACAAAAATGGTTCAGGATTTTCAAAGGAATCCCTACAAGGAAAGGCTGAAGAATCTCAACATGTACATTCTGGAAGAGAGGGAAGATGGAGAGGAGTGACATGATCAAGACCTACAAAGTACCTCACGGGGTAAACAGGGTACAGTTGGGGAGTTTCCTTTAAATGTGGATAAGCACCCAAACCAAGGGGCATACAATAAAGCTGGGAGGGGGGAGCTCAGGATAGATTTGAAGAAATATTTATTTACTGAAAGGGTGGTAGATCCTTGAACAGACTTCCAGGAGAAATGGTGGAGGCTAAAATGTTAGGGGGCATGAAGCATGCATGAGATAAACATAGGGATATATTAGAAAAACGGAAAGGAGCGGGTCAACGGAGATCAATAGGGCTATGGAGGTGGAGTAGGTTCAGGTTCATTGCAGGAAAAATCCATTGAGCAAGCTCAATCTCAAGGAGGTCCTGATATACGCAGGCAGAATAAGACATACAGTAACATATACAGGCAGGAGTTACAAGAAGGTAGAGAACACTTAGGCAGACTGGGTGGGCTGAGTGGTCCTTTTCTGCTGACAAATTCTATGTTTCTATAGCATCATGTGTTCAATCAATCAATTAATCAATCAAAATCTTATTTATTCAGGCAAACATCATTGAGCAGAGCTCTTTTATAAGATGGACCTGGTTAGAACAGGGTCGGGTAACATGCATCATAAAAACATATAAATACATGTAAATAAGTATATAAACACAAACACAATGGTGCGGTAATAGGGGTGTCAAATCATAAAAGGAAGACAAGGCAAGCCATAACAAAGGAGGATTCAAATACAAGGGGACAGGTCCACCATTGAACCATGCAACTGTATATAAACCATGTTCTCTGTATAGAAGTACCAGTTAGTTCATTTACTAGGTGCAGTCACTAGTACGAGCCATGAAAATGGCTTGGAGAACCACCAACTAATGGCAGATGGGGTACCAGGAGGGGTATGTAATATGTAAGCGAAGGATAAACATTGTGAGAAGTGAAGTCCCAAAGATAGGTCGGTAGAACTGATGTGGGGGTGGGGGCCTATGGGGAGAGGGAAAGGGGAGTTAGGACTTTTATAGTATGATTGCATGTAGATTGTGGATGAGTGCAGTATAGAGTTGTGAAAAGAAGGCTGGAGAAAGCGGGAAGATAGACCAGTATCAAAGGGAGGACAGAGGCATCAAGGTGTTACATGAAAGCATGATGACAGACCAGGGCCAGAGGAGACAAGCACTAGAAGTAATTTGTTCATGGTTAAAAGGTACAGGTTATCATGATGACAATTCATGGTCATGGGAAACAATTGCACTAATCATTTCTGAGACGTGAATATAAGAGCCTGAAAGATGAAATGACGATGGGTGACCTCAGTTTCAGTTTTTTTTGCAATTTATTCCACAAGGAGGACAGTGTAAAGCTTATAGCAGCCCTGCCAAAGCGAGAGTTAACTTTGGGAACCATCAGTAGGAGAGATTTGCAACTTCTCAGGGCGTAATTGTCTATTGATTTTATAGGAAGACAGTCTGTAATGTATTGGGGCAGTCTTTTGGAGATGGCTCTTAGGGTCGATATCGCTGCATTTTTATCTTGCCTGAATTGAAGAAAACTCCACCCCACTGATTGATATAGGAAGCAGTGGTCAGTGGAATAAGGCAGGCCTCTGATAAACCTCAAAGCTCTATGATATAATGTGTCAAGTTTAGTGAGGTAGGAAATGGGACAGTGACTGTAGAGGATGTCAGCAGAATCTATCAAGGATAGAAAGGTTGATTGTACCAGCTGTAGTTTGACATTTCTAGTTAAGAAGCGGGCTATCCTAAAGAACAGGCCAAGTCTCTGTTGTAATTTTTTGAGTAATTCTTCAACGTGCTCTATAAAGCAGAGCCTATGGTCCAGCTATACTCCCAGGTATTTGAATTTAGGGACAAATTCCAACTTCTCGCCAAGAATTGTAATAAACTGTGGCACAGGATCTGATAGGGCTGAATTTACTATTTGGGCAGAGGGAGAAAAGAGCATTGCTTTTGTTTTCTTGGCGTTAAGCAATAGTTTTTTGTTTAGGAGTTGGTGTTGCAGCAGGTTGAACTCAGATTGAAGGTCATTACATGCAGATTGTAATGACTGGCGGCTTATGTAAAGAACTGTGTCATTTGCAAACAGATGAATGTTGGCCTTAGTTATGCTTTCATCAATATTGTTGATGTATATTGCAAATAAGATTGGTCCTAAGATAGAACCCGGGGGAACACCTCTTAGGAGAGGTTTAAGAGTTGATAGATCTCCTTCCGCTTTCACCTGCTGGAAATGATCAGAGAGGTAGTTGTTGAACCACTGTAAAGATAATGGGTCAGCACCTAGTGAGGTCAGGGAAGAGAGTAGCAGAGAATGGTTGACAGTGTCAAAGGCCTTGCTCAGGTCCAAGAATACAGCACAGGTGTAATTCCTGTTGTCTAGCTCTCTGCCAGTCATTAGTCACTTTGGCAAGTGCTGTGATGGTGCTATGTTTAGCTCTAAATCCTGACTGGACTGGATTAAGCAGGTTATTAGCTTCTAGATACTGCCTCAGCTGGTTACTTATGACTTTTTCCACTAATTTTGACAAGACTGGGAGAATCAAAATTGGTCTGTAATTATTTTTTAGATCACAGGGATTTCCAGACTTGAACAGGGGTATGACATGCCCTGTTTTCCATATTGAAGGAATGGATCCTTGAGTTAATGATAGGCTAAATAAATGGTTTATGAGCACGGCTAGCACATGGATGGCCACCTTCAAAAAATATGGGTCGAGGGTATCTGCACCAGCACTTTTATTTACATCCAGTTTTAGCAATAGGTCTTCAACTTCTTTCAGAGTAGTAAGACACAAGGAGAAGACTGAATTGGTTATGCTAGGGTCTGCACCTCGATTATCCACCTGACAGCGTACCAGATTTGCAGGGGAATTGTTGAAGGCTAAGCCTGCAGTTGCAAAGTGATTATTGAAGGCATCCAGAACTTCCAGTCTGTCACTAATGGTGCTATTGTTTAAGGAGATTTCATCAGGTAGTAAGCCACCGGATGTGTGACCAGACAAGTCCTTGACGGTTTTCCAAAATTTTGTAGGATTTTTGGAGGCAGAACTGGACTGCGGGTGGCAGTCTGGCAGGTCAGGTTTGTCAGAGAACCATGGCTGTGGCTCTCAGACTACCTGAGTGCAGTGTTTATTCAAAGTTGGACCTACCATACATCCAGATGTAAGGTACAGTAAATTACCAAATTAGATGCAGTCCACTTACAGTACAATAAACAGAACCCCAATGCTTCGAGAAGCCTTACTCTTCATTAGGCTGCTTAACTCATTCACTCCACATCAGCTCTAGGAGAATTACACCCCTTGCCTCCTGCATACTGCTAATAGTGCATCCTGAGCCTTCTTCAACAAAAGCAAGTCAAAAAAGCATACAACAAACAAATGTGAATATCTCCAGAACCTTAAATGCAACTAAAAAAGTTTAAACAGTATAGTTGTTCTCCTCACGGTCACCTTCAAAATGGTACTATTAAAGAATGATTAAGTCTTTCATTGAATTTTTAATAGTAAACTAAACAGCTCGACAATTATTTTTTCTGATCAATCGCACAAACCTCTGTCAATATCTCAAAAGCCGAACAAGTTATGCAGCTAGTATGAGTAGCAGTTTTGTCAATCCTGATGTGACCTTTCATGTGATACCAAGCAATTCTTTGTAGCTTGTTTGTCTTTTGAGAAATTCACAGAAATATTAAAATTATGCATATTTGCATAAATAGAAATATAAACAACACTCCTTATCTCATCAACAGTACATGGTACAGGCCAAGTATCAGTGGCAGTTTTGTCCATCCTGATCCTATCTTTCAGCTGATGCCATGCAATTGTTTGTGATGCAGTTGGTTTTGGAAATAGTACTTAAAATATGGAAATATTGCATATTTGCATAAATAGTCACATAAACAACTGTTAATATCTCCAGAACCGTGCATCCTACACACACAGTATCAGTGTCTTTTTCTTTGTCACACACTGACCTTTCACAAGATGCACTCCATGTATTTTTCGACACTCAGTTTTGGAAATATTACAGAGAATATGACAATATTGCATATTTCCATAAATCGCTGTACAAACAACAGTAAATATCTCTAAAACCGTGCATGCTGTGCACATTGTTTCAGAGAAGTTACTGTTCTACTTCATGTGACCTTTCACATGATGCCATTCAATACTTTGAAAGTGCCTTTGTTTCTGAAATACTAATGCATATATGTAAATATTGCATATTTTTATTAATAGGCATATAAACAACTATTAATATCTCAACAACTGTGTGTCCTACACACACACTGTCAGCATAATTTTTGTTTGTCATGCCCTTACCTTTCCCGGAGTGCATGCAAGGTGTCGGTCAGGCAATTTGTTGTGGAAATATTACCTAAAATATGGAAATATTGTATATTTTCATAAATAGTCACCTAAACAACTGTTAAGATCTCCAGACCCATACATCCTACACACAGTGTAAGTGTCTTTTTTCTTTGTCACACACTGACCTTTCACAAGATGCACTCCATGTGTTTTTCAGACACTCGATTTTGGAAATATTACACAGAATCTGACAATATTGCATATTTCCATAAATTGCTGTACAAACAACCATTAATACCTCTAAAACAGTGCATGCACATTTCCATAAACAGTGATACACCCAGCTCCAATGCAAAAATATTACTGGAAACAGAGACATACTGCATTTTAATGGTCTCATCACCATTGGATTACTGTGTTTTTGGTAAGCAATGGCCATGTGTCTTATTTGCAGAAATCAGTTCATACACTTGCTGTGAATATCTCAAGCACAGGTAATGGGCTGCATGTTACTGAAACGAGTACTGTTCTACATATAATGACTTTGTTCTTACCTTTTTACATGCTTGTCCACTGGTTTCATTGTGTGCCATGATGTTCTGTACTCTGCTGTTGTTTTTTTTGTGTCTGCTTGCGGAGCGTTATCTTGTCTCCACCATGTCTGGATGGTGCCCCCTCTGTACCAATAAAATGCACACACACACACACATACTTACACACACACAAATGGGTGAACAAACTAAATACACACATATCGGGACCTTGAGTAAATGGCCGCCGCTATGCATTTATTCAATATAAAATTACATTTCATCATCCACGTGTAGCCGCCACCACACTATGCTTCAAGTCCTTCAGAAATTCATCCAGTCCCTCATCCGTCAAGTGTACACCATCTGGCCAGTACACTTCAGGCCTGTGAAGACCGAAGCCAGGGTGCCGGACCACTGACCCGCCCATGGTATCCATCATAGACAACATGAACCCATTGTGTAGTCTTCTGATTTTCTCGATGGCCCGCACATCTCGTGCTCCACTCCACTTCAGCAGCTGCACGATGTCGGACCATACAATATGGACCCTGGCCCACCAGCACTTGATTAGATGCAGCATCTGCCTTATGGTTCCCTTCAGTTCCCGCAGTAGGCAGGTTGCCAGATCGTTTCCTCCCAAATGAATAATCAGAATGTCCGGATGAAGCCCACCATGTTTCTCCTGGAGCACTGGAATCAGTTCATCCTACCGCATTCCTCTGCTACCAGTCCAATGAACTTGAACTCTGTCTTTTCCGAACCACAAGTTTTGCCCTCCTGTGATCCGCTGTGCTCTTTCTGCAGCCCAGTATACAAAGGAGTGACCACATATCCAGATGCTGAGACGCTTGCTCCTGTCACGTGCAACCAAGTGTGAGATATTACCATAGATGAACCATCTGTGACACTCCACCCATGTCCTTCGCTACACCTGCTTTTCCCCTATCATGGACTGTACACCCCACATACCTTGTGTTTGCTTGCCTGCTGCCATATCCTGACTTGGGTTTGACCTGCGATTTGGCTTCTGTGCAGTTGATAACTCCATGGCTCATACAGTGTCCCACAACTTTTTTGCCTCCGTTTACTCACGGGTACTCTGGGAGCTGCTTCCTACTGACCCCCCCCATTGAGGTAAACCGAGAACATGGAATTCATTAAATGCCAGGCCATCTATTCCCAAGGCTTGTGACTGCGCAGTCTCCTTATTGGTCAGTGTTTCCAATTGTGATCCTAATAAACTCAATTTCCATTTCCTGTGTCTGTTGTCTTTTTTCATAATAAAGACCATTCCACCCTACATTGTGTTGTCAGTTTCTTGTATGCAAAACATTGCGGGTTACAAACAGTATGATTTTAGAAATACCACAACAAACAGCACATTTCGTTCAAATCAAGACTGTGTTGAAGTTGCGTGTGCCTGTGGTCCACTCATGTAGCCATGCAATCAAAAACATGAAGTCCACATGTGCGTTGTGGGGTTCTGCGACCAAATGAAAATAAAAATGCGGAGCTAAATCCGCCACTCCACAACATTGCTGGAAGAGTTAGTGGAGAAAGGTTTGTTGCACGTGCCAATGTACCAGCTGGTGTGCTCGAACCGGTCCTGCTATCCAGTACCTCTGTCAGCTTGCCCATTGGTCTGGTGAGTGAGATACAGATCACAACTTGTTATCACAGTCACCAGTCCTCATTAGCTCTGCATTTTTTTTTAATTTGGCACACTGCCAAAGACTGCATAGGCTGCTGTGTCTTTCTCCTAACCACAGATGTTCTGATCTACTCTTAGCACAATCAGAACTTACATCACACAACTGCATGTCTGCCACTCAAGATCCATTAGCCAAAATCCCATTTACCACACAAACAGATATCCAGAGTGTCTGATTCACTCTGTTCCAAACAATCTCGGCCTGCAGCTGTGAACAACCATGCCCATTGCACATCAGCCTTCTTCCAACCACCAAAAGGTCTGCAGCATATTGCAGTCTGGGTCACTGCATATTACCCTTCTTCCAGATCCCATATGGATGGCCTAAACCACCCACAAGTGTGGCAACTCACAATACAGCTTCGTAAAGCTGGCTGGTCATCATGCGTGTCATGGGGATCTGCGTGAAAAGGAAAATAAAAATTCAGAGCTAAATCCACCACTCCGCAACAGTACTGGAAGAGTTAGTGGAGAAGGGTTCATCACACGTGCCAATGCACCAACTGGTGTGCTCAAACCAGTCCTGCTCTCCAGTACCTCTGTCAGCTTGTCCCATTGGTCTGGTGAGTGAGATACAGATCACCACTTGTTATCGCAGTCACCAGTCCACATTAGCTCTGCATTTTTTTTTCATTTGGCACAGTGCCAAAGACTGCATAGGCTGATGTGTCTTTCTCCTAGCCACGGATGTTCTGATGCACTCTTAGGACAATCAGAACTCTCATCACACAACCAGATGTCCACCACTCAAGATCCATCAGCTAAAACCCCATCTGCCCCACAAACAGACATCCGGAATTTCTGATTCACTCTGTTCCAAACAATCTCATCCCGGAGCGCCAAAGACTGCATAGCCTAAGCCACCCACAAGCTATCAAAGAACAGTCAGATAACATCCTGTAAGTGCAGCTATGATCCAACCTCCATCCACAAGCAGTCCTACACATTGTTCCACAACCGCAAAACAACCGTCGCATGTGCGCATGATCCTTTGTCCAAATCATGTAATGCTACAGCTGCCAACAGGTCTTGCTGCACATGACCTTTGGTGTCTTCAAAGTGTTACATCCCCTTGTATTCCATTTCCATTGATCCTTCAGACTTTCCTATTGTCACCTTCACCACCACACTTTGAGACCTTAGTGCCATACTTTCATCAGGGGGACCTGGCTGTAGAAGACACATGATACCCCTAAAACAACATTGGTGATCCCTTAAAAGTAATCATGCGTGCGTTCTTCTCCTTGTCATCCAATCTAACATGAAGCCTTTCTTCCTAGCAAGACATCAAAGCATTGTTGTTGGAGTCATCATCCGGTACTGGTGATACCCAGCAAAGCACTCAGTGCAGAGGTGTGCATTGCAAGCCATGCATGCTACTGATGGTTCTGCTCGCTTCTGCTTCAGAGCACAATTGCGGCACCTACCCTTCTTGACTTTCACTGGGTAGTGTGGTCCAGGTGACAATGGGTTCTCCAGTGCAACACCCAATGCACTACTGCATTTTCTTTTGTTGTACTCACCAAGCAGCTGTTTAGCCAGCATCCAGCAAAGTGTAGCTGGGTGTGCTTCTGCAACTTACCAGTCTTTGATCTCACTACGTGGGTTCCACTCTCATGGAACAGTGTAAAAGCATTAACTAACACCACATCCCAAAGACACCAAAAGAGGTATAGCCACCATTTTCTTGCTTTCCTGATGCAGGGTACGGAGCACACACCTGGTCCGTAATGTCTACACCATTCATGTACATGTAATACTGTGGTAGTACTGCTGGACAAGCAATGTTTGTGGTGCTACTGTCTCTCTGTCTTCGTTTGACTGATGATGCCAGTCCAGTTGGGTCATGACTTGTTGACAGAATAAACACTGGCATAGTATCTTTCCATGCTGTTGCAACCAGTGGTCCATTCTGCAGCTGCACAAAATGACTGCGCTCTGACTTCCTCAGACTGAATTTTTTCAGTGTTTGTGGCCATCCTGTCCTGTTTGTTCACACTGCGCCACATGAGTACAACCCATCTTCCAATAGTTGTTGCGCAAGGCGTACAGATGTAAAGAAGTTGTCAAAATACACATGGTGTTTTTTTCCCATGCAAATCCTTTGTCAGGTCAGTGGCCACACGCTGCACCAGTTCAACTTTGATGGTGCCTTCCACTTTTCCAGTGTATACCTGTAAGTCCCATACATAACCATTGTGGGCATCTGCAAGCACCCACACCTTGATGTCATACCTTTGCAGCTTACCGGGCATGTATTGCCTAAATCCCAAATGGCCTCTGTACCCAACCATGGCCTCGTCGATTGATACTTCTCAGTTCAGGTTGTACTCAGTCTTGCAGGCATTCAGAACTGCTTCCAGTATTGGACGCACATGATGTAGCTTGTCGTGACTCGGCGTTCCTTTGGGAGGGTTTTGCCGGCTGTCAGTACAGTGAAGGTACTGCTGAATCTTCTCAAATCGGTCATGCATCATCACTTGTGCTATCAGAAATTGTCCAAACAGTTGTTCCATTTCCCAGTACTGGTGGTACTCTGACAACCTGACTACAGACATGTAGACCTGTAGTCCAAGAAAAGCGTTGATGTCATCTGCTGTGACTTGACTCCATCGCACATTTACTTTTTTCACTTGTGCCTGCTGCAGTGCACTGTAACAGTTTGTCTCCAGGGCAATCAATTCATATAGTGCCGGTGGAAACATGAGGTTCATGAAATCCACCTCAGTCTTGTCAATGCTCATCTGAGTGACAGCACCCACGGGTTTCTTGAAGTAATCAACATGCACAGCCTGTAAGTGGCCTTCCAAATTATCCGTGGACTGTGCATCGCAATTAGAAGGACTAGGTTCACGAGCATGTTTTTCATTGTACTCAATATTACTGTTGAAATTGGCATGTTGGAGTCACGACAAGGGTTGATCATCGTCCTCGATGTCCATCACATGCCTTTGGTGCGTATCGAGGGCAAGGGGTTCCGCTTGAAGTAGCATGGGATGTAGTTGCTGCCGCAGTACAGCAAATGGTACATCATACTCATCGTCACTGTTCGTGTACTGCAGCTTTTGCCATAGCCTAGCCAGAGGAACATCGTCATCGTCATCACTGAAGTCTTCATGGTCCATTGGCTTTAATTCCACCTCTACATCAGAGTCTGCAAATCCGAGAAAGTCTTTGTCGCTTTCGCTGCCACTGTCAAACAGTGCATTTCTGGGAAGATTGTACTGCAACATGTGTGCCATTTGTGGTGGTTCTCATCAAAGTGCAATGGGAAATATTAGATGACATTTGAAACACCGTCAATTTCTGTGTGTTGTGTGTTCGTTGCTTGTAATAGTGTGGTGACACAAATACTGACTGTCTTGTGAGTTTGAAAGACAACAATTTAAACACTTTTGACCACCTAGTCACAGTCTTGGATCATGTCACACACTATAACAGCTGACATCCTGCCTACAGTGCATCTAGGTAACAGGGTTAGGTCACTGAGACAAGCCCTTTTCCAGCCCAACACAACAATAACAGAAATCTAAATACTAAAACAAAAGCTGGAAATCATATAAAAGCAAAAGGAAATGGAAATGACAAGCAGTTCTAAACTGGGGTGACATGACTGGTCCATGGACACAAATGCACATAGGGTTAGTAAGGTAAAGGAAGTGATGCAGAGAGGTTTAGGGGCTGCAGGATACTCAGAAGTCCCCAATGCCTGGTTCATTTCAGCATCCACAGGGGCAATTGTACTGCAAATGGCTTTTGCAACCGGTGGTTTTGCACCATACTTAATGATACATCACAACACCACAGTACTCACAGTGACCATGGTAGAGACTGGTGGAAACTTACACGTGACAAACATCTAGGGTGGGATATTCAAAGGGCCCCCGCCATGTCCGATTGTGGGCTCTGTAAATATTGAGATTCCCTGGTGGTCCAGTGGACCTGCTCCCCATCCTGATCGCAGGATTAGTATCCCCCTCCCCACCTATCCACTCAGACCTGCCACCCTGCCCCCCCCGGGTCAGCAGTGCAGTATGAATATCCTTCCCCAAATGTGCATCTGCTGCAGGGGTCTGTATGCTGCCATGGCACCCCAAGGTGCCCAGTCCATAGCCCACCATGTTACCTGCCCACTGTCTCCCTGGTTGTCCAATGGACCCCTGCTCCCTAAATCTCCTATGCCTTGAAGGCCCAATATTACATTTAGTGCGACAGTCATCGATGGGCCCCCACTAGCTATTTCAACTTATCAAAACAACTAGGAGAACACTTTAGTGCAGAGTAGTGCTAAATTGTATTGAAGTATGTGTCACATCCTACTTCATGGATGTTTTCGCCAGACTCAGTCATGAAAAAACTTCCATGAATTAGGATGTGAAACATAAATCTGCTTCAATAAAATGTAGCACTATGATGCACTACAGCGAGCTCATAGTCGTTTTGTGGTTTTATTTGTTAGTTCTAGTGAGCTCCACAGATACATTAGCCACTTTTTTATATTCACCTCTATTTCACCACATGCCTTTTCTGGGGTGGCATGACTGGTCCACGGCCAAAAAATGCACATAGAATTAGTCAGGTAAAGGAAGCGATGCACAGAGGTTTAGGGATTGCAGGATACTCAGAAGTCCCCAATGCCTGGTTCATTTCAACATCCACAGGGGCAATTGTACTGCAGTTGGCCTTAGCAACTGGGGGTTTTCCACCACAATACTCTCAGTGACCATGGTGGAGACCGGGTGCTGACTACAAACTTACACATGAAAAACACCTAGGGCAGGATATTCATAGGGCCCCCCTATGCCTGATCGCAGGCTCTGTAAATATTGAAATTCCCTGGTTGTCCAGTGGACCTACTCCCCAGCCCGATCACAGGCTCTGTAAATATTGAAATTCCCTGGTGGTCCAGAGGACCTACTCCCTAGCCTGATCATGGGCTTATTATCCCCCTCCCCACCTGCCCACTCAGACCCGCCACCCCGTTCCCCCCCCCCGGGTCAGCAGTGCAGTATGAATATCCTTCCCCAAATGTGCATCTGCTGCAGGGGTCTGCATGCTGCCATGGCACCCCAAGGTGCCCAGTCCATAGCCCACCATGTTACCTGCCTACTGTCTCCCTGGTTGTCCAGTGGATCCCTTCTCCCTAAATTTCCTGCGCCTTGTAGGCCCAACATCATATTTAGTGCAACAGTCATTGATGGGCCCCCACTAACTATTTCAACCTATCAAAACAACTAGGAGCACACTTTAGTGAACAGTACTGCTAAATTGTATTGAAGTATGTGTCACAACCTACTTCATGGATGTTTTCGCCAGACTCAGTCATGAGAAAACCTCCATGAATTAGAATGTGAAACATACATCTGCTTCTATAAAATGTAGCACTATGATACACTACAGTGAGCTCATAGTCGTTTTGTGGTTTTATTTGTTAGTTCTAGTGAGCTCCACGGATACATTAGCAGCTTTTTTGTATTCACCACTATTTCACCATATGCCTTTTCTGGGGTGACATGACTGGTTCATGGACGCAAATGCACATAGGGTTAGTCAGGTAAAGGAAGTGATGCAAAGAGGTTTAGGGGCTGCAGGATACTCAGAAGTCCCCAATGCCTGGTTCATTTCAACATCCACGGGGGCAATTGTGCTGCACTTGGCCTTCGCAACGGGGGTTTTGCACCATACTTAATGACACATCCCAATACCACAATACTCATAGAGACCGGGTGCTGGCTACAAACTTACACATGAAAAACACCTAGGGCGGGATATTCAAAGGACCCCCTTCCCATGCCTGATCGCGGGCTCTGTAAATATTGAAATTCCCTGCTCCCCAGCCTGATTGCGGGCTTTGTAATTATAGAAATTCCCTGGTGGTCCAGTGGACCTGCTCACCAGGCTGATCGTGGGCTTAGTATCCCCCTCCCCACCCACCCACCCACTCAGACATGACTCCCGCTCCACCCCGGGTCAGTGGTGCTGTATGAATATCCTGTCCCATAGTGCATCTGCTGCAGGAGTCTGCATGCTGCCATGGCACACCCAAGGTGCTCAGTCCATAGCCCACCATGTTACCTGCCCTCTGTCTCCCTGGTTGTCCAGTGGAACCCTGCTCCCTAAATCTCCTGTGCCTTGTAGGCCCAACATTATATTTAGTGCGACAGTCATCAATGGGCCCCCACTAACTATTTCAACCTATCAAAACAACTAGGAGCACAGTTTAGTGCATAGTAGTGCTAAATTGTATTGAAATATGTGTCACAACCTACTTCTTGGATGTTTTCACCAGACTCAGTCATGAAAAAACCTCCATGAATTAGGATGTGAAATATACATCTGCTTCAATAAAATGTAGCACTATGATGCACTACAGTGAGCTCATAGTCGTTTTGTGGTTTTATTTGTTAGTTCTAGTGAGCTCCACAGATACATTAGCTGCTTTTTTGTATTCACCGCAATTTCACCACATGCCTTTTCTAGGGTGACATGACTGGTCCACGCACACAAATGCACATAGGGTTAGTCAGGTAAAGGAAGTGATGCACGGAGGTTTAGTGACTGCAGGATACTCAGAAGTCCTCAGTGCCTGGTTAATTTCAACATCCCCAGGGGCAATTGTACTGCAATTGGCCTTTGCAGCTGGGGGTTTTGCACCACACTTAATGACACATCACAACACCACAATACTCACAGTGACCATGGTGGAGACCGGGCCCTGGCTACAAACTTACACATGAAAAACACCTAGGGCGGGATATTCAAAGGCCCCCCATGCCCGATCGTGGGTTCTGTAAATATTGAAATTCCCCGGTGGTTCAGTGGACCTGCTCCCCAGCTCAATTATGGGCTCTGTAAAAATTGAAATTCCCTGGTGGTCCAGTGGACCTGCTCCCCAGCTCGATTGTGGGCTCTGTAAATATTGAAATTCCCTGGTGGTCCAGAGGACGTGCTCCCCAGCCTAATCATGGGCTTTTTAATTATAGAAATTCCCTGGTGGTCCAGTGGACCTGCTCCCCAAGCCTAATAGCGGGCTTAGTATCCCCCTCCCCGCCCACTCAGACCTGCCACCCCTCCCCCAGGTCAGCCATGCAGTATGAATATCATGCCCCAAATGTGCATCTGCTGCAGGGGTCTTGCATGCTGCCATGGCACCCCCAAGATTTGTCCAGTAAATATCAAGTCCAAAAAACTCAGCACTCTTAGACAGGATAAATCCAGGTCCCTGCTCCCTAAATCTCCTGAGCCTTAGTTTCCACAGAAGCTGAACCACTTATTGTACACAGAGAATGTCAGGTGAAAATAAATAGAGGTAGGTATCACCTAAAGTCCCACAGTTAGTTGCTAGGTTGTCAGTTTGTGAATGACAATGACAGCAGTAGCACACTAGCTGCAAGAAGATAGATTTAAACAGTAAATAGGGTATTCGCTGGGTTCCTAAGAAAAAAACAGGACACAAACCATTCCCGAAAACAACCCAGCTTCACATTTAATCCGGCCATAAACGGGTCAAGAAAAAATGCAGACTTGGAGGCCAGAGTCTATCCCCCAGCACTTGTTTGATTGTCTGCACTCCTTTGCCTTACGTCGGTCATCTGCTGCAGTTCGCTGCATCTCAGGTGTGAGCCGCTTGCTGGTCTCCAATGGTGTGCACCGTTTGGATGCTGCTTGCCAATGTAGAAATAGTGACACAGTTCTTCCAATGAAAAATATGAGATTTTCTGTGGACTTGGCAGCACAGTTACGTAGGGAGGATGCGGACCTGAGCCAGGACCAAATAATTAGCAGCAGTAAGGGGGAAGGGTGATATGCTGCAGTAGGACAGACTAGGCACACTCCAGTTGGTGGAGAAGTACCATGACGTCACATCCACGTGCAGCGATGGTAAGACGCCGAGAAGGGAAGCAGAGAACAAGCTGTGCACTTGGGGAAAAGGGATCAATGGTGGAAAATGCAGCACAAAGTAAGGAAAAATCCTTTCATGGACACAACTCAGCAGCAGAATGGTAAGGGGCACGTGGAGGGGGGTGCATATGTGCTACAATGCAACACAAAGATCAATGTCTGAAAAATAGGTGCTCCGACAAATGCAATGAGACAAAACGCCAGGTTAAAAATGTGGTTTGTGTAAAATTTTCCTATGGTGACCCATGCTGGGGTTCTATTTGCAGTGTCCACACCGGTATTCTCTTTTAGATATTTCCTGAAGAAGACCTAAGGTCAAAACGTAGATTTTTAACTCTATTTTCTATTTTCAGCATACATTTAATATAATCATTTTGTTTTGCTTTTAAAATCGATGCCACATCTGAATGAGTACTTGATTCTTGCTCACTCCATTTCTTCCCCACTTTGAAAGCTGCTTGTCCTGAGTTCGTTTTGGGCTGTCAGTGCCTCGCCTGTGTTGGAAGATGACCAATAAACAGCACTGAAAGATGTCATACTTCACAGACTGTGAAGGCAACTGCTCACCCACCATCTTGGCAAGAAGAAGGCAGCAGCTGTAGCCACGATGACTGTTGGGGTGTGGGGATGGAGGTCAAAAGGAGACAAATATAAGGAGATAAAATCATAATAAAAATTGTGAGACCTTCACCAGCTTTCCAAAACACTTACCAGTAAAAGAACACTTTATGAAGTTTTTCAAATGGCAACACAATCTAGTGAGCCCTCTGTCTGCCATCTGACACCAGGCATCAACCAACATAAAATTGCCTAAAGAAGACAGTGTGGTCATGTGGTTACTGAAACACTGGAGATTACAGATTTATAAGAACAAAATATATATATATATTTTTTTTTAGTCTTTGGTAACCGGGTAAGGCCCACTAGGCTCAAGTACCTGTTTCAGGGGTGACCTGGGAGCACTGGACAGTTAAGTGACCTGCTTACAGTCACACAGTATGCAAGTAGAGGTTGTCGGAATCAAACTCAAGTCTAGTCTGCTGAATGTATCTAGATTGTTCACACCTCATTCCTCTAACCTCTAGGCTATACTGCCTGGCACATGTTCCTATAGCAGCTGTCTCCTGCTTCGCAGTAGTTATACTTATACCCTTGAGGTTCTTGAATGTTTCTATCATATCTTCTCTTTCCCTCCTCTCTTCCAGTGAGTACATACTGAGGTCCCTTAATTTCTCCTCATTAGTCTTGTGTTGCAAGCTCTGTACCATCTCATTCGCCCTCCTCTGGACCATCTCCATCCTGTTAATATCCTTACGGAGGTGTAACCTCAGAACTGCACATAGTACTCCATGCAATGCCTGACCATGGTTTTATATAATAGCATCACTACTTCCCTCCTTATGCTGGTGATACCCCTGCCTATGCACCCCAGCATGTCAGTGGCCCTTCCAGCTGCCTTACCACTTTGACATTTTCAGGTAATCTGAAATAAGAACCCCCAGGTCACTTTCCTTCTTTGTGACTGTCAGCAACTCCCCCCCCCCCACCATCCTGTAGCTTTCCCCAGGGTTTCTATGTCCCAGGTGCATAATTTTGCACTTTTTTGAATTAAACTTCAGTTGACAGTCCTCAGGTCATTTTTCAAGCTTCCCCAGGTCCTTCCTCATTTTCTCCACCCCCTCTGGGGTATCCACTGTGTTACAGATCTTAGTGTTACCTGCAAACAGGCAGACCTTTCCCTTTAGCCTTTCTGTAATGTCACTAATGAAGGCATTGAACAGGACTGGCTCCAGAACCAATCCCTGCAGCACACCACTGGTCACCCCCTCTCCGCAGACTGCACCCCATTTACCACCACTCTCTGCCTCATGTCTGTTAGCCAGTTTCTAACCCAGTTTACCACCCTTTCACCCATGCCCAACCTACCCAGCTAGTTTATCAGCCTCCCATGTGGGACGGTGTCAAAGGCTTTGCTGAAATCAAGGTAAGCGTTGTCTACTGCCTCACCCTGATTTACTTCTTTTGTCACCCAGTCAAAGAGATCAACCAGATTTGTCTGACATGACCTCCCCACTGTGAATCTATGTTGCCTATGGTCCTGGGCTCCAATGGCTTCTAGATGCCCCACTATCCTTTCTTTAAACAATGTCTCCATGATCATCCCCACTACTGAGGTGAGGCTGACCGGCCTATAGTTTCCCGCCTCCTCCTTACTGCTGGATTTGTATAGATGGACCACAAGTGCCCTCCTCCAATTCTCTGGTACCACCCCTGTGTTGAATGACTCAGTGAACAAGGCTGCCAGAGGTACTGCTAACTCCATTCACAGTTCTCTTAATATCCTTGGGTGTATGCCATCTGATCCCATTGCTTTGTCCACCTTCAATTTAGTCAACTCCTGCCGGATTCTTCTGCCTGTGAATGGACTATTGTCCACCTCTTCACACCTTTGCAACTGCTGTACTGCTGTGGCCCTTGCCCCTTCCCCTCTTCTGTGAAAACTGAACAGAAAGACACAGTGGATGTCTTGAGGGGAGGCACATGACAGTTCTTAGGCATGGTACTTTCATTTCCAAATACCTAAACATCACATATAAGCAAGCAACATTCGGCATTGACAAATGCTTGTTCATTTATGCTCTTGTGAAGTTCCTGTTGTTCCTGCCATTGTATGTTTTTGATTGCTGTTCTGTTTCTTTTACATTTCCATAAATACCTTTGATACAATATTTTTTGCCTGCTGCCTGTTCATTCATTGTGATGCTGTTCATGTGCTGGGTCACAGTCACCTACTTGTTCCTGGTAACAGGTATTGGGCGCTGCTTGTTCCAGTCCCTGTGTGCATGTTTGTCACATGTGGGCACTGGGACCTCTGGCTGTGTGTGCTGCATGCATGCCCTGTCTGTGTTTCCCCTCAACCCTCACAGCTACTGGGCATTCGGCTGTGGCTATGTGGGCATTGTTGCTATTACACATCCATGCCTTGGCTGTTTCATCTGTGTTTTGTGTGGATGTCCTTTGTGCGCACCTTTGTGCTTGGCTCACCATTTTCAGTCCTGGGCTGCTGCTCTGAGCTGTGCCATTTGCACAGTGGTGCTTCACTGACATATTCAGCTGATTTTGCACGATTGCATTTCACTGCGCTTCTGCTGAATATTGCATTGTTTTCCTATTCCTCATCTCATTGTGCAGCTCATTCTGTTGCACAGTGCAATTCTCTGGCTCTGAATATGCCCCCCCAGGTCTCTAAAAATATATTTATCCACTGCATCATGCAGTCTTAAGTTCAGTAACATGATGTCAACAATTTGTTTGTTGTTTTGCATAGAAACCTAGAATTTGCCAGCAGATAAGAACCACTTGGCCCATCTAGTCTGCCCATTTTTCCCTACCTAGAGCATCACAGCAGATCCTACTTGATCTCAAGCCCAGTCTCCCTCACTCCTCTCAGTTCCCCTAAGATTCTATTATGCCTGTTCCATGCATTCTTGAACCTTACCACAGTCTCTGCCCCTAACACCTCTACTGGAAGATTCTTCCAGGAATTCATCACTCTTTCTATGAAGACGTACTTCCTTGCATCTCTCCTGAATCTACCCCCTCCAGCTTCATAGCATGTCCCCTTGTTTTTGAGCACCTTTTATCCTGAAAAATCTTCCATCCTTCTACCCTGTTTAACCCCATGAGGTATTTATTTATTTACAGAATTTTATTAATTGGGAAGACCCACTGAGAGTAAGTGTCCTTTTTTCAGGGGCAACGCAGAATTAATTACATTGATGTATAGACAGAGCAAACTTTAAATATAGAGTAGTATTTGGAGATAACACTAGGTTTATTTACACAAAGAACTGAAGTACATAGAATTGGTATTACATAGATTTGGAACCAAATACATATGGAATATATAATTACAGCTCATGGGAGGACATGCTCAAAATCAAGCAAGGTGGACAGTTGCAGGAGGTAAGTCACATGCTGTATAGAAGCAAAAGAACACTTGCCTCTATCATAACCCCCCCCCCTTCCTCCTCTGTGCCAGGGTGTACATATTTAATCTCTCCTCATAGGGCTTCTCATGCAGACCTTGCACAATTTTAGTTGCTCTCCTCTGGACCTCCTCCACTCTGTCTATATCTTTCCAGAGATGTGGTCTCCAGAACTGGACATAGTACTCTACCAGAGGTCTTACCAACAATCTATGTAGCGGCAACACCACCTCCCTTTTTTGCTGGTGATACCCCTGCCTATGGACCTGAGCATCTCACTAGCCCTCTCTTCTGCCCTGTTGATCTGTCTGGCTATGTTTAGTTAATCAGATATTATGATCCCCATTCTCTTTTCTGCTTGGTGGTTGTCAGTACCACACCACCCATTTTACTCCACCCCTTGGTTTCTATAGTCCAGGTGCATTAGTTTGCACTTTTTTGCATTGCAACCTTGCTGCCATACCATTGACCAATCCTCTAATTTTCTCAAATCATTGCTCATACTTTCCACCCCTCTGGAGTGTCCACACTATTTGCAGACTGTGGTGTCATCTGCAAAGAGGCAGACCTTCCCTTCCAGCTCCTCTGCAATATCACTTATAAAGATATTAATGAGGACCGGTCCCAGCATTGATTCATGGGGAACCCCACTGGTCACCCTCCCTTCCATGGAGAGAACTCTCTTAACCACAACCCTCTGATCCTATAACCAGTTTCTTTTCTTTTGTTGGTTTGTTTATCTGCCCACCCCAAAGGGCACCCATCACCCAGTATCCCCAGCCCAATCACCCCAACATCCTCTGGAACTTACCTGTCTGGCTCTTCCCCCAGGGCTTGCCTTCCAGCTGGGTACAGCAGACCCCCTCCCCAAGCCTCACCAGGAACAAGATTCAGTTTGCATGGATACGCCCAGATAGTCAGGTGTGGGGCCTGTGGGATAGCAGTGTCATCCTGCCAGTCAGCACTGTTTTTCCATTTTCATCCCAGTGCGGAGGAAGTGATGTGGAATTATGCTAATGGCCATGTTGCACATGCTTCCATGCGCAACACACCGGGCATCAATCCCACCTTCACTTCTCCCTTTCTGTGATCCTGGTGTGCTGACCCCCAGCCACCACTAATGCCAGTCACTGATACCACCCCTGACTGGAGGAGGACAGCACGCCTGGGATGCTCAGTCCTCCTCCTCCCCAGCTTACCTTCCAACTCCCATACTTGCTTCTGAACTTGGGTCATTGGTGCCGCAAGTGGTAGCGCTACTGCTGCACCAGTGGGCTGGCCTCTAACCAATTTCTTACCTGGTTTACCACCTTTGGACCCACTCTCAAGCTACCCAGCTTGCTAACTAGTTTCCTAGGTGAAACAGTGTTGAATGCCTTCCTGAAATCTAGGTAGGCCATGCCCACTGTTCCACCCTGATCTAATCCCTTGGCCACCCAATCAAAGAAATCTATCAGATTTTTTTGACATGACTTCCCCCTATGAATCCATGTTGCCTTGGGTCTTGTAACCCATTAGATTCAAAATATTCCATAATCCTTTCTGTCAGCAGTGATTCTACTAACTTATCCACCACCAAAGTCAGGCTGACTGGCCTATAATTTCCAGCCTCTTCCCTGCTACCACTTTTATGAAGTGAGACTACATCAACCCTCTTCCAGTCCTCCAGGACCACTCCAGTTTCCAATCAGCTGTTAAATAGGTCTCTCAGAGGTGCAGTCAGTACCTTCCTGAGCTCCCTCAATACCCTTGGATGGACCCAGCCTGGCTCAATTGTTTTTTGCACTTTCAGATTTTTGAATCCCTTCAGGGATCTCTCCTTCAAAAACAAACTAGTGTACCCCTCCCTCCCTCCCTTCAGTGTTCATGTTACAATGTTTGTGGCCTCTTCCCATCTCTTACTGCTGTGAAAACTGAACAAATGTATTTGTTCAGGATGTCTGCCTTTTCCTGGTCCCTCTCTGCATGGTCCCCTTCTTCCCTTTTTAACCTTATAATCACACTTATTGTCTTTCTCTCTTCACTTACATACCTAAAAAAATGTCTTATCACTTTTTGTTTCCATCTTAGCAATTGTCTCTTCAATTTGTTCCTTTGCACTCCTTATTGCTCTCTGTGCTTCGCTCTGTTTCCCTTAATACACCATGCTGTCCTCCATCCTCTGCATCTCCTTATAACTTCTGAATGCTACCCTGTTAGCCTTTTCCTTTTATGCCACCTCTGTCAAGAACCATAGCAGCCTCTTTTCCCTATTGCTTTTGCTCACTTGTTTGATGCAGATGTTTGTTGCCTTCACTATGGCCTTTATAGCTTCTATCACTGTTCCATGTGCTTCTTCTCTCTTTTAAATTGCATGAACTACAACCACAAACCTAGTGGCTGTTTGCTCAAATAAACTGAAACCTAAGCAGAAATTTAATGTGAGAATTGTGTACAAAAAAGAGCAAAAGCAGGTGGTTTGGGTGCAGGAGTTTAGCTGCTCCTGCACAGAAACCTCATACCTCTCCATCTCCTGATCTTTCCCTCTCATCAGTCTTCCCTTTCTTCCAATTCTGCCCTTTTTCACAAGCATGCTTCTTGTTACCCTGATCACCTCTATAAACCTCTAATCTTGCTCATTTCTGTGGTAATCATTGCCAGCTAGGGTGCCCCATCTTGCTCCACTTCCATCTGCCATGGCCCCATGCTCCCTGCTGTGCGCTGCTTGGATTGTGTGTATGTGCCATGTTGTTGTTTTTTGATGTACTCCTTTTGAAACATAGATATATAGAATTTGATGGCAGATAAGGACTGGCCCATCTAATCTGCCCATTTCCCTTCCTAATGGATAAGCTACAGATCCTAGTTAACCAACAGCCTACTTCCTCCTATCCCCCCAAAAAGAATTGTCTTATGTCTGTCCCATACGTTCTTGAATTCCCCCACTGTTTTTGACTCCATGACCTTCTCAGGAAGGCTGTTCCATGCATCCACAACTCTCTTCATGAAAAAATACTTCCTCACATTACCTCTGAGCAATCTCCCTCTATCTTCAAATTGCACCCCCTTGTTCTTGCACATCTCTTTTTCTGAAAGATGCTACCCTCTTAGACTTTGTTGATTCCCTTGAAGTACTTGAAAGTTTCTATCATGTTCCCTTTTCTTCATAGAAACCATTTTACACTTCTTATTACTGTATTATGTACCTATGTTATTATGTTTTGCTTTTACCTTAGTCCCTTTCCCTAGGATGCCTCAGGAAATGAGCTTTCCTCAGCTAAGTAAGGATGGTAAAACAATTAAATAAATTAAACAAGTAAGAAAATAAATACATAAAGGAAGAAAGAAAGAGAGAAAGAAAGAGAGATTAAAGAAAAGAAAAAGAAAAATGTCATCATAAAACTGATTTTGCTCTTCCTCTATTTTACAATAAGTACATTGATTATGCTTATTGATTTCACACTTTATAGTAGCAAGTCACTTATTTTTAATAATCTGTTATGGCAATTTCAGATTCAAGTATTGTGATTGGTGTGCCATTTTTCAGCCTACGAAATTCAGTGTCTGGTTCTCAACCTTCTCTATTCATCATATCAACATGTATCTGTCAAGAAAGAATAACAGTGTATTATTATTTTACTTAGAAAAGTTAAACATGTACATCATAAATAATGTTAGAACACACATACATGCACAAGACTTTTGACATAAAATATTTTTGTATTCAACACATACTGTAACAGCCATCATAAATGTTGCCTGGCAGTCAATAAATCCCAACACAGGCAGTCAAAGTACAGCTGAGACAAAAAGTTCTAAGGGATTACAGGAACACAGTGTCTGTGTTATTCGACTGATGGGGTGTAAGCAGAAGAAAGAAGAGATTTATTTCTTGAAGTTGAAAAACAAGATTGTTAAATGGAACCTCTGTAATTAAGGGTGTCAGCCTTATCTATAATGGCTTATGTTTGATAATAATCCCTTCCATACTACTGTGATTTATGGTATTGGCTGTGATATAATGCCAATGTTACAGATCAGAAACGGGTCCATGGATAATATATTAAATCTTAACACCTCCCTTGGTCTGCCCTGATCTAACATAACCTCCTGCTCAGGTTCTTCTAAACAGTTTAGCTCTTGCCATCTACATTCAGACATAGATCAATTTGATAAAGCCCATGCTGGGTGTAACATAAGATCTTTTGCTGAGTTTGTACTACTTTCTTAATTTATTTGCTGCTTTAGTAAAGGCATTTATTTATGCACCTTATTGCTGTCTTCACCTTTTACTTTGGTTCTGAGTAAGTGCTGTGACTAGCTGGATGTCTCATAGATCAATTAGTTTAGGATAAAAAGGAATGGCTGCATACTAGAAACATCTGCAAAGGAGAAGTTCCAGACTAAAGGGGTGGATTTGGAACCTAGATTATGTGGAATGTACTGGAATGAAGGCATGGCAGGAGCCCAGTTTTGACTTCTTTTTAGTTGCTCACTAATTCTGTTGAATACTTGCAGCATATGAATTGAATTAAATATAGGAATTTCAACAAAGATATGTCAAAAGGGTCAATGACAAATCAGTGCATAGGCCTTGGATTGAACCCTGATAGCAGCCAACAACCTGAAACTGTTGGTTGATAATGCAGCATGAGAGAGATGGACTGATGGCAGAGACATTATGTGTTATTTGTTAGGAATCAGTGCAGTGGCATCAATTGTTATTAGTTGTTTTTTTAAAATACTGTAGCTTCAGTACTAATGCAGTTTATGAACTATTATCTACTACATAAATTACAGAGACCTGTATTGTCTAAAACTGTGCTGATCTCCAATATTACTTTTTTTTATTATGTTTTATAGAACAAAACATATTGCTGTTTCCTAAGAGTGCTAGCCACTAAAGGTTCAGCATATGGCAGATATCTGGTACATGCCTCAATTATATGACACATTGATTTGTAACAGACCACATATGGCTGGGGACGTGTAGTATTTATCAACAAAAGTCATTGTCAAGCATGTCTTGGTTAAAAAGAATTTTAAAAACTGGAGTGTTTGGGTGGGCAAACAACTTTCTGAGCAACTTGCAAGTGTTTGGAACTGAAAAGTGCCTTTTATGGTCAAAATAGATTTTGTTACTTAAGATAAGTCATAGTCTGTTCTCAGGAAAAAAAAAGATTATTTTATTATGTTCATAAGTAAACAGAACTACAGAATGTAAAGAAAATTATATATTTGAAGAACTGAATGGTGCTAGCAGGTTAAGGAGCCTTTCACTTCTAGGTCACTGGTTCAATTCCAGCACAGGTTAGCAGTAGTCAGAAGCCATTATCACCTGAGGACTGTTCAGTGGCCTATGTGAAATGAGTTGTGGTGGTCTCAGTCCACTTCACAGTGGCCTGGTGTTCACATTACAAAACCGCCACCACAATTTGCATTAATTGGCAGCCTTGTTGGTAGTCTCACATGAGAGGCCAAGGATTACATGGGAAAGTAGGCTGAACTACTCTCTCACCTATGTGGTGGTCCCTCCATGTTAGGGTTGAGGCACATTGGCATGGCAGTGTGGGGAAGCTTGCACTATGTTCGCCCGTGCTGCACCTATCTTGTGGATTAATAGAGGACTTCAGGTTGCAGTGCTGTCGATCTAGTACCTTTCACAAGCACTTAATTCAGACACAGAAAAAAATCTAACAAAAAAAAGAAATAGAAAACTATATATTTTATCATAGGTATTTTCACTAACCCCATGTAACATAACAGTGCTATTTCTTAATTGCAAACAAACAATCACAGGGAGATGGATCAGATTTGAAATCAATTAAAGTTCTAAAGCTTTAACTTGGTCCGTATGCATTAAGGAGTGGGTTTCCTACACGCTGTGGATCTGTGCCATTTAGGCAACCCTGAGTCAAATGCCATGATTCCGGGGGAATGTGGATCCCCAGCAGCATTCACAGAAGGGGTGAATGCCCCTTGTGCACTTAATCCCCTGGTCAGTTGCACAGCTATGTGCTGCAGGATGGCCCATGGGCATGTCTGGAGGGTGCATACACTACACACTATGCATTAAGGTATGGAATGCCAAATAAGGGTGCACTGGATGCAGCAGCAGGGACCCTGCTATAATTTTTGCATGTCCTTTGACACCGACCAGCTGTGGCAGGACAGGGAATCCCCACCATGCTGCCCCAGCCCACCAGGCTGACAGGGAGAGCTGGGGGCAGCCATTTGGATACTCACTTATACTTTTAAATTGTCAAGACCTGTATCTTCCCAGAGTCCTAGGGACCCACGCCTGAGCAGCGCCTCACTCCTGCCATTCCGGCCGTTACCACAGCTGCCACAATTGATCCTATCACCGTCATCAGACCACCCTCCTGGTTCTCTTCACTGGATTCCCAAACCAGGGATCCACACCTGAGCAGCATCTCACTCCTGCCATTCCTGCTGTTACCATAGCCGCCACCGAAGAAGCTATCACAATCATCAGACCGCCCTCATGGTTCTCTTTGGCGGATTCCCAAACCAGGTAATACCTTCTGGAAACTTCCTCAGAGCCTTTCTGTAGCATGAGGACTCTGATTGATGCAGCTTTTTGGAGGCTAATTTTGATTGGTCCGTTCCTCCCTAGGCTTCCGCTGATTGGAGCGCTTTTCCCCATTACTTTCTATGGACTCTAGGTGTAGTTTATTGTAACTGCAGCACTGGGGGGATTTCTCCTGCCCCATCCCCCTTCCAGGCCTCCTTTAAATACCCTCCCCACTCCTTCTCTCTCAGCTCCCTTCCATTCTATTCGCCCATAGTGCCTCTTCTCACTCCCCTTCTTAGCCAAGGATACTTTCTGCCATCCTCGCTCTGCTCGTATCCCCTACCTACCTCGCGCCTACCACTTAAACAATATCCCTGGTCATGCCTCTTTTCTCATCTTAACAATCCTACATAACATTTACCTCACCACACTTTCTCTCACCCCTTGGTCAGCCTTCTTTTTTTTGATAATTGATCAATCTTCCTTGACTCTGACATAATAAGATTTTTTTTGTTTCTCCTCTAATCACGCTCACCTATCCTAGTCCATACTCTGCAACATTCTCTCTCATAGGTCTGTCTGTCTGACCCAGCCCTATCTCCCTTGCCACCTCTGTAATTATTTTACCACTCACCCTCCCTCTCTCTTTGCCCAACTCTGCCTGGCTTCTCTCTCCCTCCCCCTGACCCTTAACTCCCTGCCCCCATCCCCCATCACAATGGCCCTCTCCTCTTTACCTCTCTGTCTATTTTTTCTCTCCTCCTTGATCCCATTGTCTAACCTGCCTGGCACCTGCTTTCCCAATCTTCCTTGGGGCTACAATTTGGACCTCATCTATCAGCCCTTGGGAACCATCACCTCAGGGTTTTACCCTCCTCCTCATCACCCCTCACTTGGACAGGCTGGAGTCACCTCTGGAATCAAGACAAGGTTATTTACATTCACCTCTTCCCACTGTCACTGCTAGCACATATTACCTCCCTCTGGGATCATAATACAAAATGGGTTTCTCACTCCTGTCTGAGGTGGACAGAATAATTCTCCCTCAAACAACTCCGTTGGTGCACCCTGAAACTCCTGCTCCTGCTACTACTACTATTAGGCAATATACACCCACACCCTGGCCCCACAATCTCAGGCTATGACCACCAACAATGTCAATCTGGGACAGTCACCCTTGCTACACTTAATGTCTGTAGCCTCCGACCAAAACTCGATGTCCTGCAAATATTTACCCACCTACATAACCCTGATGTTCTTGTGACTGTCAAAACTTGGCTTACTCCAAAAATTCCAGACAGTGCAATTGCCCTACCAGGATACAACATTTTCAGACTTGACAGGGCCTCAAAAAGAGGCGGTGGGTGTGCTATCTACCTCAAAGATGCTCTCCTAGGCACCCTGTACAAACCCCCCCCCCCGCCTCGACTGCCCAGATCCTACCCATCAGAATTCTACTTGGGGCACACAACAAAGTGCTAACTATTACTGCTGTCTACATCCTGCCAAAGGAACAAGGTAAAGGTCTGAACTCCTTCCTGGACTTTATCCGCTCACAGCCACCAGGCTCTGAGACTATCCTTATGGGTGACTTTAACATTAATTGGCTTGGATCAGATACAAATGGCTTTAAAGATGCTATCTCAGCCACCAGCCTCACCGAGCTAGTCGCCACCCCCACCAGGCACAACTATAAGACTGGCACAAGCTTCCTTCTGGACTAAATCCTGACAAACCACCCAACCCGCATCTCAAAAGTCACCATCCTACCAGACTCATTACTTGACCACTCCCCAGTCATCTGTGAATGGTCAAACAAATTCAGCCTCTCCCCGCCCAAATTTATTACAAGCAGTATTCTCCCGGAGGCAAATTAAAGCACCTCAAATACCATCTCAGTCAACAAGACTGTCCCCTATCTACCAAGCATCGGACGTCAACACTGGTCTAGACTTTTTCATCAGCACCTTCAATGCTGCTTGTGACTCCTATGCCCCCTACAAAAAGAGGAAAGTCAAAGGTCTCTGCAGCCCATGGCTCTCTGGGGAGCTCGTAGCAATGATGAAATCTAGGGACTACCTCTGGGCTTGGGCTTGGGACACTGGTAGGCAAGTAGATATGCAAAACTACAAATGCACTAAAAATGACTGCACTAAAGTAGTAAGACTGTAGAAAAGTATCTACTACAAAGCCGGCGTTCACTAATACATGGGGTAAGAGGAAGTCCTTCTGGAATACTATTAAAGAAGTTACAGGGAAATTACCCAAAACATTACCTACCATGTTGGAAGTGGATGGGACTATAACCCTGGACCCTGCCACCATAGCAAACACATTCAATAATGCTTTTATGGATCTCAGTAGTGTGCTCCCACACAACTTCTTCGACAATGATCCCCCCTACTGTTCCCCCTATCACCACCCCGCCCTCCCCCCAACTCGAACCGCTTTTACTTCAAAGCAGTCAGGAAGCAACGGCACGAATTACTCAGCAAAGCAATTGTAGGATCAAGAACCAGTTGGGACACACCACCATTACGCCAGTTCACAAAAGTGGGGACAAGGCCCATCATGGGAACTATAGGCCTATATCCATACTACCCCACCAAAGGCCATTGAGTGTTTAGTCTCTGACCACATGACAGAATACTTGGCTAAACATGACGTCCTTTGTAAGCAGCAGCAGCACGGATTCAGGAAAGGTCACAGCACTATATCAGCCCTCCTCAAATTCACTGGTGCAATCCACAACTCCCTTGATAACAATCAGCTGACTGGATCAGTCTTCACTGACCTGTCTAGGGCTTTTGACACTGTCCATCACTGACTAC
This sequence comes from Neoceratodus forsteri, assembly GCA_016271365.2. Taxonomy (NCBI): domain Eukaryota; kingdom Metazoa; phylum Chordata; order Ceratodontiformes; family Ceratodontidae; genus Neoceratodus; species Neoceratodus forsteri. Next base: position 542,137,204 of record CM028137.1, on the reverse strand, counting down.
TCATCACAGAGCTTCAAAATACTGGCCTTTCCCCAGAGGCTATATCCTGGTTTAACAGCTACCTGGAAAACCTCTCCCAAAGAGTGAAAATTGCTCACATCCTCTCCGATGCAAGACCCATCCATTCAGGAGTCCCATAGGGATCCATTCTTGGTCCCCTCCTCTTCATCCTTTTCTTGAACACTCTCCCACAATCCTGCCCTGAACAAATCCTGCTTTATGCGGACGATGCAGTCATTCACGCCACCCACCATGACCCCCTCCTACTCCAAAAAAAGCTCCAGATGGGTTTCACCTCTGTTGAAAAATGGTTTAATAGACAAAAGCTGGTTCTCAACTACAAGAAAACAAAATCAATGCTTTTCTGTGGCTCCTGCAACAAACATAAGTCTCAACCCATCTCCATTACAAACTGCTTTGGTGCTGTCCTTGACCGAGTTCACTCCTTTAAATACCTTGGAATCACTCTCGACAGTCACCTATCTTATGGCATCTACACTGACACTGTTGCCAATGCTGTTAATAAGTCCATAGGTCTTCTCTATAGACACAGGCAATGCCTCACTACAGACGCCTTAAGGATAGCTTCATAGAGCTCTGTGGTCTCACTAATCGATTATGGACTGGTTGTCTATGGCTGTGCTACTGACACAGCCCTTAGGCACCTGTCCTTGGCCCCAAACAAAGCCTTCCCTCTCATCACATGATCCCACCATCTCACCCACACGTGTGCACTCTATGCCCAAACAGGCTGGCTCCAACTATCCAACCGTATAAAATACCACACTTGCCTAATGACAAAGAAGATCATGCTAGGCCTTGCACCCCCTGGAGTCCAAACACTCCTATGCCCAGCTTGCACCCCCCGCCCCACTAGGGAGTCTGTAAATCAAATACTGCACATCACCAGGTGCTGCACCATGCAGGGACAAAGGTTCTTTGCTCACTGTGCACCATCCTTGTTTAATGGACTCAACAAAGACCTCACCTCTCTTCAAAAGCTGGGCCAATTCAAAATCAACCTTCACCTCCACTCTCTGCCTCCAGCTCCTGTGACCATCACTCATAATCTGATATTCCCACTAGCACTTACCTCTCCCTCTCTTTCATACCCTTCCCTACCCCCCCTGCTCTAGCACTTTCTTTAAGTCTGACAAAGCCGACGGCTGCTCCCCTCTCCTGTGTTCTGACTTTGTACCCTCGTTCCCTCAACTGTCTGTATCTCAAAACACTGAGTTTGTTTAAGAATACCATGCTTGGATTTTTTATACAATGCTCTGTGCTGTTACCTTCCTCCCCCAAATGTATGTATTCAGCTGCTTGGTTCTGCCAATTGCATTACTGTCATGTTCGTATTTATTTCCCCACTTGACGTGGAACCTTTGTAATAGAGTCTTGGCTCAAAGGTACTTGAAATCTTAGAATAAAATAAAATAAATAGAGTCCCCTTCTCATGTGGAATAAGGGATCGACTTCGGGACCCAGGAGGGACATCTGGTTGGATGCCTGCCTGTGTCCCTTGATCTGCCTCCTGAACAGCTGCACACCAGGGGGGTTGGGGCTGCAGACAGGTGCCCTGCAGGGGCATGCAGTTGCTTATACCAAGCACCCAGCACCTATTCCCAGGTGTGTAGCTATATGGGTTGGGTACTCAGAAATCACATGTACCCAGCCTGCAATACTACTCAGCCCCAATTATGATGAACATTTCATTCATGTAAACAACTTAAATGACATTATTATTAACTCTGAAATCTTTTAAATACTCAACAGGTTTAAAAACTGAATACACCTTAAGGAAAAGGGGTTATCAGGGCTGGATGAACTTTGAAAAAAATCCTCAACATTCATAGAAATTCCTGAAATAGATTAATTTCTAAGTAGGGATTTGCAAATTCTGTTTTCCATGAATATCATATGCAGAACTCAAACTCTGCATTAGTCTTGCTCAAAAAAAGCAGCCAGACCCAGCACTAGGATATCAAGAAGTCTGGGACTGCTCTGGCCAACTCACAAGCTGGATTATGGCCAGTTTTTCAAAAATCTTATGATCCACCATGAGGAATGATAGCACAGTGGCAGAGCACCAGGACTGCAGTTGGGGGAGTGACTGGGTTTGATTCCCACTGGGAAACATTCTTTTCAGTGTCAGTGGCTCTGCAGGTTGCACACTCACCTCTGAGAGCAGAAGATTAGAAGATTGTGGGTCCTAACCCCACACCAGAAACTAGGGGCAAATCCTGATAATGCCACTGTAGTGCAGTATGATAGGGTGCTGCACCCCTGAGGTGCCATCTTTTGGATGAGATGTTAAACCAATGTGGCACCCGCCTGCTCTGGTGCTTGTTCTGGAGGATGTCATAGATGTCACGGCACTTCTCAAAAACAGTAGGGGTATTTTTATTAAAATAAAAATGTAATAAATCCCAAATTATCAAAGGAAATAAAACACTGTGCAAAGTTATAGGTAAACATGTGAAGCTAGAATATAACAAACACAAAGAATAATGAAAAAATTACTAAAATGTGCAATAAGTGGAACTCAATCATGAAAACAAACATCTATATCTGTGAAAGAGTCATTTCATAATGCATTGTACAGCATAACCAATCCTATTAGAATTCATGTATTTATAAGAACTCAAGTACCCTAGTTATCACAAGTCCACATAAGGTCTGCTCTTCTTTTCCTATCATTCTCCATGTTCTAGAAAATGACATCAAGGGATCATTTACTTTAGCTAAGGGCAATATGGAATTTTCTGACCAGTATACTCTTTGTAGACTTGATGAAAACATTATCTCAAGTGACTGCCTTTATGCTGTCTGCAATTACAGTCAACATAAAGGTGTAACTGTAATGTCGGTTGACAACGAATTTGTCGACCGACTGTCACAGATCCATCACATATCATATTTACATGTTGTAAAACATACTCGTAGAGAGCTGGTGATACAGAGGAGCTGTAATCTCTGTGGCCATTGCTACACAATGGAAGTTTGTGGCCAGAACCACACCGAGAAGTCCGTGGCAGTTGCTGCACAGAACTGCACTGGAGGAGCTGAGGAATCAGCGGCCATTGCCGCCCAACAGAAGTTTGCAGCCAGAGCCTCACAGAGAATCCTGTGGTCATTGGCACTCAGCTGCAGTTGTGTCCAGAGCTGCACCGGGAAGCCACAGGAAGGTCAGCCACAGAAGAGCTATGGAGTCTGGCTACAGTTGTAACGATAGTCAATCAGCTATGAGGGCTACAAACTTTGAATAGTTGGCTGGGCTATAAATACCCAGCACCCAGCCATCTAAGGAGGTGCACCAGAGGAGCTGTAATCTCTGTGGCCATTGCCACTCAATGGAAATTTGCAGCTGGACATGCACTGAGAAGTCCAGGGCTGTTGCTGCACAGAACTGCATTGGAGAAGCTGAAGAATTGGTGGCCATTGCTGCCCAACAGAAATCTGTGGCTGGAGCCACACAGAGAAGGCCACGGTCATTGCCACAAAGCTGCAGTTGTGGCCAGAGCTGCACCAGGAAGCCACGGCAAGGTCAGCAGCAGAAGATCTATGGAGTCAGTCTACCATTGGAGCAACAGCGAATCAGCTATGAGGGGGACAAACTTTGAATAGATGGCTGGGCTATAAAAACCCTGTGCCCACCCAGCTGAGAAAGTGCACTAGAGGAGCTGTAGTTTGTCCCTCCCACCCTGCATTAACTCCAGATCAAATGGTCTCACAGGGGCCTACCCAGTAGTGGCTACACCTACCAGGAGAGAGCAAGTGATGGAGTTGATCAGAAGGAGGTGTTGCAAGGCATCTCTAGTGCAGAGGATGCACTGGCTAGAGATTCAAGCAACCAGTTAGGTTCACATTGCTTAAAGGGGCAGGAAAGTAATGGGACACTGTGAATCTGCTCACAACAAAACCTGAAGGGGCAGCATCATTCTCCACATTGGCCTTATAAACTGAGCTAAACATTGTTCCTTATCTGGAGCAAAACATTAATGAAACTGCTGTTAGTCCTTTCATTGGTTATTCTTACCTTTGCACCTTTATACTGTTATGAGTTTGTTTTTGCAATGTATCCTACAGTGTCTAATGATGGGGATTGTTATTTTTAATGTTGGAGGGGGTGGGTTAGCTCTGGGATAACAGCATCTTGAGGAGGGGATTGCTACTCTTACCTTTATACTGATATGAGTTTTTACATTAGTGTCTTATAGTGTCTAATGTTAGAGATTGTTATTTTTTAGTTGTGGGGAGAATCAGGTAGCTCTGAGTTAATAGCGGGTATGAATCTTGTAGTGTCTTAGGGAGGGACTGTTTTTCTGTTATGGTGTGAATTCTGATAAGGGGATTCCATAGAATAGCCAACGATGCAAATGGCGAAGGGAGGCAGGAGATACAGTAGGTGATAGGCAGGTAGCATACAGTATATGCAGGACCAGTAAGTATTGGAGGGTTGCAGGGAGGAGAACTGGGGATACGCTAAGTGACAAACAGTGTGTTAGATGCAGTAAAGCTATTCAAAAATGTTATTCTGCAATATGCAATACTGTTAGGGGGGTACTGTCTTGCATTACTCACATCTTAGGAGAGTATTGAAGTCCTAAAAAAATTCAAGATGGCTCCCTAACACTATAATCAATATTGTGAAAGTTTAGGACCAGGAATTTTATAGTTGGAAGCATGTCATTGGGGACATGCTGGTTAAGGTTACATGAGGGGACCGGCCAACATGGGGGTTGCTGGCAGGATGGGAAGATTTTACGGGGGAGGGGCAACAGAACAATAGGGTGGCAAAGTTGGGGAGGATAGTGGATTTTAATGGATGCAGGGTGGTTGTCTGGATGAACATACTATGGAAGCTGGGGGGTGTCCAATTTGCCACAGGCTGAGGAGGTTGTGGGCAGAAGTACAGTGGCTTCGAAGGGAGGTGGAGAAGGTGGGGGAAACAGTGAGCACTTGTGTGTGTTAGCACAGGCACTGACTGTGGTGCAGAAACTCAAGTGAAATATGTTTAAATCTTGTGCTTAACATTGAGTGACAAATATTGCAATAGAGTGATGCCTTACTGTGATTTTCATGCCTTATTGGGGAAATCACAATAACAACTGTTTGCAGTAAATCAGGGTATACTGTTCTATTTTTATGAGGAAAGGTAGAACTAGAACTCCATTTAGTCTACAGAACTTACTGAGCATACCTCTCAACCCTTTGTCCCCCAAATGTGGAACATTGGCTCTCAAAATGTGGAACAAATGAGCAAAATGTGGAACACTTCATCAAATCACTACCCAAGAAGCTCAGAACTCTGTTAAAATGTTTGCATTTATGTTCAGCAAGTCTGTTATTAATTGAATAATGTATTTTTTGCATCATTTACTATAGATTTTTGCTTTAAAATGTTAACACTGAATGTGGGATAAGTCATCACAATGTGGAACTTTTATGAAGCAAAATGAGGAACATTCCTCGTAATGTGGTACAGTTGAGAGGTATGTTACTGAGTACAGTTTCAAGCATTTAGTCTGATTTTAGTTTGCTGCATGAGCGTGACCCGATACCTGCACTTCCGGGTCTAGGGCTATTTCAACCCGCACATCTACAAGCGGCCTTTCAGAAACAGTGAGTGCTTCTGTGTGTTAGTACAGGCACTGACTGTGGCGCAGAAACTTGAGTGAAATATTTTTAAACTTTGTGTTTAATATTGAGTGACAAATAATGCAATAGATTGACACCTTGACCCCAGGAAGCAGTACTAAACACCATGATTTTCATGCCTTATTGGGGAAATCCCAGCAACAACTGTTTGCAGTAAATCAGGTTATACTGATCTATTTTCACAGGGGAAAGGTAAAGCTAGAACTCCATTTAGTCTGCAGGACTTACAGAGTGCAGTTTCAAGTATTTAGTCTGATTTCAGTTTGCCGCATGAGCGTGACCTCATACCTGCATTTCTGAGTCTAGAGCTATTTCAACCTGCACATCTGTGAGCGGTTGAGCACAGGCGGGAGAGCATGCACTGAGATGCACACAGAGACACTCATGTCTTAGTGTGTCAAGCATGTCTGGTGGGACTAGCAGGCAGATGGCTACAAGATACAGCCTTCGTACTTTCAGTTCGGGTAAGCAGTTCTGATACTAGGATAAAAGCTGTAAGTGTAAGAGTTCCCTAAGGCGAAAGAAGCAGCTGTCAGACAAGCACAAAATAAAGAACTCGGGCTGTTCAGTAGTACCCGCACCCAGCGTGCAAGGTGTAACATAATCTAGGAAAACTTTTGCAAGGAAATATAGTGTAACTAACCATTAAGTTATCTATACATTCCACTCAGAATAAGGCATTGTGGAAAGTAAGAGATTTATTATATGCAACTTCTACGTCAGAGGTGAACTATACTAGTTAACTGACTGTACTGACTGGCAAGGGAATGAGTAGTGGTAGTGAACTCTTACATTAGTAGGCTCTGGTTTAATGTGCAAATCTAACCTAAATGACAAGTGATTATAAGGGAAAATTCTAGACAAACTGATTCTATAAACCCCGGTGTCTGCACAGAACATATGTCACAAGTATAATAAACAACATAAACACAACATTGAGTACAACTCAGTGCTAATTATGAGTGATTTAATCTGCCTAGATACAAATACTAGTGCAGGGGTCAAGTTAGTTGCTGCCCAAGCCCCAAGTACTAAAGATATAATATTCATACTTAGGGGGAAGCAGGCTTAAAACGTTCTACATATGGGATGCATTCACTATTTGACACACTTACAGCTAGCTTATTGTACGTTTGTACTAAATGTGTTAATAACAGTGTCCGTAGGGAGGACATTGAGGTTTTCTATAAAAGGCTAGATGCACTGGATAAACATCAAGAGGCAATGGCATCTGTGTTAAGATGTAGCTGCTTAAAGAGTGTCAACAATGATGCCACTAAGGGCTCTAATTCCAACCTTGAAGTTGGTAACATCAGTCAAAATGTTAAAGTGGTACAAAAGGAAAAAAGGAAACGTGATATTGGAGATACTGATCTTAATTCATCAGACATTGATGAATCTGAAACCTGGACTGAAGTCATGAGGAGGCTTAAATCTAAATTGAGAAGGACAGCTATGGGTAACAATGTTATTCTAACAAATAGATATGAACCCCAGATTAATCTAGAGCCATGGGATTCACAGATGGAAGAACAAATCATTGTAGCACCTATGGACCAAGTTGGATATGAGATGACTCAGATCCCAGCTCCATTTCTGATAATACAAGCAATATTCCTATGGAAAGTGTATATTTAAGTCCCAATTCTAATAATCAAAGTGCAACCATCCCTCCTAACCACAGTAGGGCTGACAAACAGAATGAAATGTTAATACGCTTTGAGGCTACAGATGATGAACAAGTAAGTGCAACCCCATCACTAAATAATCAGCATACCAAATTCCTAGTCACCAACCATACACCTAAGCAATATTTTGTACTTTGTGATTCCATTGTCAAGTACATTGACAATTATGTTGTAGGAAGGATAAACATGACAATGCCTGTGCCTCATTTAAAGGAGCTGGAATAAATGACATCAATAATATGTGTAATGACATTCTAGAGGGTGCAGGTGACAACCCACTTATCATTATATATGTAGGCACTAACAACCCGCTTATCATTATATATGTAGGCACTAACAACATCAATAAAATGCCAACTGAAGATATAAAGAATAGTTATGTTAAACTGGGGGAAACCTTAAAGAAAAAAAAACGGTGAAATTTATTTCTCCGAAATTTTTCCAGCACCTAGGGCTAAATTTAAAACCACTAAAAAAATCAAAATCATTAACAAATGGTTATGTAAATGGACACTTAAAATGGGATATTCTTCAGTTACTCACTGGGAAACCTTTGTCAATAATGAATCATTATTTTGCTGGGATGGACTCCATTTGAGCAAACATGGGGCATACAAACTGGATACTACAATTGAGAACATCATTAGCAAAACATTAAACTAACCAAAAAGGGGGACAAGGTAAGTAAAGTTACAGATACAATTATAAGTAGTAACCTATCAAGTTTGAAAATATGTAGCATCAATGCTAGAAGTCTGAATCAGACTAAACTAACATAATTAAAAATCCTGATGACTATTCATAAACTAGATATAGTATGCATAATGGAAAGATGGTGGGATGACGCAAGCATATGGTCCAATAATATCCCTGGTTACAAATTATTCTGCAAGAACAGAATTGATAGAAAAGGATGAGATGTTTGCTGTTATATAACTGGGTGGATAAATTGCCATGAAGTACAACTCTACACTGATCATAATACAAGAATTACTGAGATTCTATGGCTGAAATTACAGTTCAGTCATTCCTCCAAAATTAATTTAGGTGTATGTTACAAACTGCCTAACAGTATCTCCAACTACAATTATGATCTAATAAGTGAAATCAGTAAAGTGCTTAACTTAGGTGATACCATAATATTAGGAGATTTTAATACCCCAGGTATTTCTTGGGATTTAATGACAGGCATGTCCATGTTTGAACAAACTGCAATCGACACCTTATCCTCTTTTGGTTGTGATCAACTAATGACCATGCCTACAAGAGACAAAAATATTTTGGATTTATTAACAACTAACTGTAAAGAACATTTTAACAACATTGGAGTAAAAGCACACCTGCGGACAAGTGACCACAAAATTGTTATATGCACCCTTAATTTGGTAAATCCAAAGTCAAATATAAAAGCATCACTGCTGGACTATAAAAAGGCTGATTGGATTTAAATTATACAAGCCCTATTAGGAATAAACTGGGAAAAACTTTTTGATACTCTAGATGTTGAGCAAATATGGAATGTGATAAAAAATTAATTACATGTGCTAATGGAACTCCATATCCCGATGAGTAAAAAAACTAATATAAAAGGGAACATTTCGCTCTAGTTCTCCAGTACTATAAAAAATCAAATCAGAAGGAAACTCAAAGCCTTTAAAATTTATAAAGCAAAGCCAACTTTACTAAGCCAAGTAAAATATAGAGCACAACACAAACGTCTAAAAAACCTAATTAAAAAAGCAAAAATCAAGTTAGAGAATAGTCTGGCACACAAAAAGGACTGTAAGAGTTTTTATGCATATGTAAATCATAACAAACAAACAAATAATAGAATAAACACAGTAACGGTTAATAATGTAGCTATCAACAACAGCATATATATCACTAATTATTTCAATCAATATTTCATGTCTGTATTTAACGCAAACAATCTAGTTTCTTCTGCACTAGGTCTAGAAGACAGTGACCCCATTAATATAACCCATGATATGATTTGTTAAGAGTTATGTAAACTAAATGTATCATCTTCCCCAGGTCCTGATAATATTGGCTCAGTGGTTTGGAAGCAATTGGCAGAAGCTGTAGTTGGTCCACTCACTATATTGTTTAATAAATCTATTCTAACTGGTGAAGTCCCATCGGACTGGCGTAAGGCTACAGTGGTACAAATTCACAAAAAAGGTAACAAGGCCAGTGTGGCTAACTATAGGCCAATAAGCCTTACATTGGTATGCTGCAAAATATTACAGAGAATAATTAAAATCATCCTGAACAGTGAGGTAACTAAACTGAATCTTTAAGACATTACCCTACATAGGTTTAGGAAGGGACTCTCTTGTATCAGTAATCTTGTCTCCTTTTACAATATAGTAAGTGATCGGTTAGATATCAAGGTACCAGTTGATGTAATCTTCTTGGATATCAGTAAAGCCTTTGATAAGGTCCATTATGACCTATTAATAAAAACATTAGCTAAAATGGGACTTAATTTATACCTAGTAAGATGGATCAATGGTTGCTGAAAGATAGAAAACAGTCTGCAAGAATTAATTCAAGTCTCTCTAATGATGGCAGTGTGACTAGTGGAATCCCACAGTGGTTGGTGTTGGGCCCAGTGTTGTTCAGAATTTTTATAAGCGACATAGGCAAGGGACTGACTAGTGCTCTGTCTAAATTTGCTGATGATACTAAAATTGGAGGTGATGTCTCTACATTTCAAACATACCAGCAACTTATCCAAGATCTTCAACCTATTGAACGATGGGGTATTGACAATAAAATGCTATTTAATGAACAAAAATGCACAGTTATGCATTTTGGGAAAAATAACCCCAGGTAACAGTATAACCTAAATGGTAAAATCCTTAGGACCAGCACATGTGAAAAGGATTTAGGAGTTTGGATCCACTCTAACCCATCTGCCTCATCACATAGTTACAAAACTGCTCAGCATTGTAACAGAATTGCATGCTCTATAAAAAAAGCTTTTATATCAAGGGATACTGATTGCATGTTAAAACTGTATAGAACATACATTATTCCTCACTTGGACTATGGATCTCCATTGTGGTGTCCAGTCTTAAAAAAAGATGTGTTTTTACTATAGAGAAAATTCAAAAAAGGTTTACAAAGTCTGTCAAAAGGTTAAAAAATCTAGAATGGAATGATAGGCTGAACATTTTAAATCTTTACCCATTGGAGACAAGAAGGTTACGGGGAGATTTACTCCTAATGTACAAAATCTGTAACGATCCAGTAATGAGGACACAATGTGGTATCCAGTTCCAAACTAAAATTAAACATCTGAGGTCTCATTGTAAACAAATTATAATACCTAAGGTCAATACTACAAAACATTTTAATTTCTTTAATATACACACTGCCAGGAGGTGGAACGCTTTACCTAATCATATCATAGAGGCATCCTCTGTTAACATATTTAAATCTAGGTTAGATAAATACTTGCTAGGCAACAGAAAATTGTAATATACCCACTAGGATGTGGAGACAATTTAATGGTCACATGCCTACTTTGTCTATTAATACCAAGTTATACCAAGTTAAGTTAAGGGGTGGATACAAGAGCAGGATGGCCACATCTTAGGAGTAACAAGAATTCTGGACCATGGAGTAGCATAAACTCTGACCCAGGGGTGGGTAGGAAGTGGGGATATGGGGTTAAGAAGTACAAGAGGAAGCTGGCAGCAAGGGGCGATCTCTCGGATATAAGAAGGAAGCTATGCACAGAGGTACAGTGTTGACAAGAAATGGGTTTGAGGTGCTGACTACAATGGTGGATGAGGTGGGGGTAGATCTTAGAGAGCAGGCAGAAGGGAGAGGGGTAGTGAAGGCCCAGGGAACTGTACTCAGCCAGCGGAAGGGGGAAAGGTTAAGGGAATAAAGGGTCCAGCTGAAAGGGTGGATGTTGGATTTACAATACAGAAAGGGGATGAGATGAGGGGGCCCAATCCAAAGGGAAGGGGTGGTATTGATAATGAGAGATCTCTATGTGGGGAGGGGGACAAGTCAGTCACAGAAAGCATTAGGGTAGGGGCAGGACTGGGGAGGAGGCTGGGGTGGAGTAGATGATACAGTTAGGGACACAAATGTGCAGGGCAGGGTGGACTCTCGGAGCAGGTACAAGGAAGGAGAGATTGGGGAGGGAAGAGAAATGAGGAGGGGAGCGTACTAGTACTGGGTGATTCCATATTAAAAGGGGTCAGATGGGGGAGTAAAATGGAAAGACATAGTCACATATGGGTAGAGTCTGTTCCTGGGTTGATGGCAGATAAAGTAGGACAGGCTATTCTCAAGTGTGCAAAGAGGGGAAGGCACAAACCACATGTGGTGTTGCATGTGGGTACAAATGACTTGGCAGGGTGAAATGATAGAGGTGGTAAGGGTTAGGTTCAAAGAACTGGGTAGATTGTGAATGGAGGTAGGAAGATCAGTGGCCTTCTCTGAGCTACTCCCAGTGCCCAGGGCAAGTATGGCAAGGAAGGGTAGGACAGATAAATTGAACAGTTGGCTAGGAGATTGGATTAGATCCAAAGGGTATGGGTTAGTGGGAGGCTGGGGCAGAGTCTGGGACAATAGGGATCAGTACACAGGGAATAGATTACATTTGAGCAGGAAGGGACAGGAGGTGTTAAAACAGGCTAGAAAAATACATAGCAACAACGGTTAGTTTAAACTTTTCAGGGGATGGCAAGTGGGAAGCTGGAGGGAACAGTTCTTGGAGACATGAGACAAACAATTTTGGATGGAGGGAGGGATCTATGGGTGGGGTTGAGAAGGGTGGGAAATGGGGTAAAGAGGGTAAAGGTACATCTTGGAGGATTGTCTCCTTCAACTCAAGGAGCCTAGGGAACAAAACTACAGAACTACAGGCTATATTAGCAGAAGGGATGGTGGACATGGCTGCCATCACAGAAACATGGGCTAACTGAAACTAGGACTAAGACCTGATCATCCCAGGAAATAGGATTTATAGGAAGGATTGGGGCAAAGGGAGGGGGCAGCGATGTCTGTGAAAGAAGAGATAACGTGTGCAAGGGAAGAGGGGGAGGAGGCTAGGACAGAGGCCTTGTGAATGCAATTCCAGGACATGAAGAATAGGATTCTCAGGATGGGGGTAGTATACAGGCTACCAGCTGAAGGGGAAGACCTCAACAGGAAGCTGGTGGAGCAAATTAGGAAGGTGTATGGGAAAGATAACACAGTGATCCTGGGGGACTTCAATCTACCAGGAGTGGATTGGGGTACCCTGGCTATCTTGAGTGTTAGGGAGCAAATACTTCTGGATGCCTTCCAGGACTGCTTCCTGGCACAGATGGTCACTGAGTTGACTTGATTGCGGAATACACTCAATCTAGTACTGACCAACAGGGAGGCTGTAAGGGAGGTGGGGGTGAAGGAACCACTGACTGGGGTGACCACCACTTGGTGTGGTTCACACTAAACATGAGCAGGGAAGCAGAGGGTATAGGGACCAGAGTGGTACACTTCAGACAGGCTGATTTTGGTAGTATGACAGATATCTTAAGGGGACACCTAGATGGAATCCAGATACACTGGGATGCGAATCAGAAATGGAAAAAAATCAAGTTGGGGATAATGGAGGCTACTGAGTAGAGCTGTGTGGAATATAAAATTCTGCCACAGAGTGCCCTTGAAATAAACATTCTGATTCCGAGGAATTCTGTAGAATTTTCATGAAAATGATGGGGTACTTCACAAAATTTAAATTTCAGTCATTTCACTACCATTTTAAAAGTACACATCCAAATAACACAAAATTTGGAATGTACACAGTTCCCATACCTTACAAACATGTACTAAATGTTGGAGCTGTAGACTGCAAGGGGGCAGAGTTATGGGTGGCCAAACATTTAATCAAAATTTAATTTTCAGGTTTTTTAGATAATTTTAAAATTTCTTGTCCAAATTTCTCCACAATATCAGGATTCAGTGAAGCACATAGAATGCATATATGCACCATGTTTCAAGTCTCAAGCTTTAATAGGAGCTGAGTTATAGGTAGCCAAATATTTTGCCCAAAATTTGGATTTCTGTAATTTTAGAATATCTTTGCTAGTATTCAATGAAATATTACAAAAATTGTCAGGTATACAGGTTATCTCTACATTTGTATATGCACATTGTTCCAGATTTCTAGCTTTAAAGGGAACTGTGTTATAGCCTGCCAAACATGTTGCTAAAATTTTAATTCATACTAACATACTAACATACTATTTGCCAGCAGATTAGGCCTTATGGTCTATCAAGTCTGCTCGAACCTAGATCCTTAGTTGGGTGCCGAGACCCTCCCATCCCTTGTGCTCCAGAAACCCCTATCATCCATCCCCATCCCCCCGGGACAGGCCATCATCTGATACATCCACTTTCTGTGTCTGTCCCACCCTCTCTTAAAGCCCTCCACTGTGGATCTCCAAACCAGCTCACCAGGCAGAGCATTCCAAGGGTCCACCACCCTCTCAGTGAAAAACCTCCTCCTCTTTTCCCCCCTCACCCTTCCACCTTCCAACTTCAAACCATGCCCTCTGGTGATGCCTCCTTCTTTAGTCTAAGATCCCTCCATGTTTACCCTATTTATTCCCTTGAGGTACTTGAAGACCTCAATCATGTCCCCCTGTCTCTCCTCTCCTCCAATGAAAACAGGCAGAGCTCCTCAAGTCTGTCCTCGTAAGTCAAATCCCTAGCCCTCATATCATCTTTGTTGCCCTCCTCTGTACCCTCTCCAGGAGCTGTATGTCCCTCTTCAGGTGGTCTCCAGTACTGTACACAGTACTCAAGGTGTGGTCTAACCAGTCCATTGTACAGCGGCAGAATCACTTCCTTGCTCCTAGAGGTGATCCTCATGATGCATCCCAACATCCTGTTTGCCTTGCTAGCTGCTCCTGCACTGCTCAGAGTTATTCATACATGTATCCACCATGACCCCTAGGTCTTTTCCCTGTTGAGGCTTCAGCGCCTCCCCTCCCAGGGTGTACCTGTGTTTAGGGTTTCCCCGACCAAGATGCAACACCTTGCACTTGGTGATATTGAAATTTAATTTCCATGTGTGAGCCCAGCTTTCCAGGGTGTCCAGGTCCCCTTGCAGGGCCAACCTCCCCTCTTCTCCCTCAACTACTGCACCCATCTTGGAGTCATCCGCGAAGAGACTCATTTCACACCCTATACCCTCCCTGATGTCCGATATGTATGCATTAAACAGGATTGGACCCAGGACCGAGCCCTGTGGTACCCCACTACCAACCTCTGTAGGGTTCTGAGCTCCCCACAGACCACTACTCTCTGAGTGCGTCCAGCTATCCAGTTTTCAATCCATCTGACCATCAAAGGGCCTACTCCTAACCCCATCAGTTTCTCCACCAGACCATTGTGGGGGACAGAGTCAAACGCCTTGCTGAAGTCCAAGAATAATACATCCACAGGCTTACCCCGTCCAGTTCTGATGTTACCCATTCATAGAACTCCACAAGGTTGGTTTGACATGATCTACCTGGCACAAACCCATGCTGCCGACTATCCAGACCTCCCACCTCCCCCAAGTAAACCCCCAATCGTTCCTTTAGTATACTCTCCATTAATTTTCCCACCACCGAGGTTAAACTGATGGGTCTATAGTTTCCTGGTACTTCCTTTGACCCCCCTTTATGGATTGGTACCACATGTGCCTCTTGCCAATCCCTAGGTACCCTCCCTGTCTCAAGTGACCTGTTGAAAAGCTCCACCAGGGGTGCAGCCAGTATGTCCGCCAATTCCCATAGTACTCTCGGATGAATGCCATCCGGCCCAGGAGATTTGTCTTTCTTTAGGACCTTGAGGGCAAACCACACCCTTTTGGTGGGATGGCATCATCCGTCCCTCCACCTTACTGGTCTTTTATCTTTATCCAGATTTGACACCCTGGGGTACCTTTCCCTCCCTTTGCTCCATTTCTGTTGCTCCCCTGATCCCACTCCCTGCGCTTCTATCCCTTTGTGCCTTGCTTTGTAGATATCCCATCCCCTCCCTAGTGAACACAGAGGCAAAGTACTCGATTAAATACCTCTGCCTGGTCCTCGCCTCTTTCACCCACCTCCTTCTGATCTCAATCTGCTGAGATGGCCCTAGTTTTTCTCTGCTCCCCAATGTACGGAAGAACCCTTTTCCCTCCATGTATCCCCTGTAGCCGTTGCTCTTTACTGGACTTTGCTCCCCTCACCATACGGGTGACTTTTCTAGATGCAAGCTGGTACATTTCCTTATCCCTATCCCCTCTTGTTGTTTTATATTTTTTGTAAGCCGCCTTCTTTTCTCTGACTGCTACCTGGACCTCACTGGACCACCAGCATGGTTTATGTGACCTTGCTCCTTACGTTTCAACTTAGCGCAGATCCTGACTGCCTCATGAAGTCCCCATTTTATGACCTCCCATCTCCTTTCCACACTTGTCATTGAGGTAATCCTTCAAGTGATCCTTGAGAATATTTCCCATGCCCATAAGTCTGCCCCCTGAAGTCCACTGCCAGTGTCCTAGATCTCACCCCACTCCCCCAATGCTTATTTGAAACCAGACAGTATTGTGGTCACTCCCAGTCAGGGGTCCTGTACAACCATGTCCCTTACCAGATCCCCATCTGCCAGAACCACATCCAGGACATGCCCCTCCCTTGTGGGCTCCATCACATGCTGTGTTAAGAACACATCCTGGAAGCCATCCAGCAGCCTCTGCTCCTTGGCCACCTTAGAGGACATGGTTCCCCCAGTTTGTACCTGGCATATTAAGGTCCCCCATCAACACCACTCCTTCCCCTTTTGGTCCACACTGGGCAATGATGTTGTCCAGCAAACCATCCTCTAGAACATCACTCATCCCGGGGGCGCCTATATGCTACTCCCAGCTTGACCTTATCTCCTGCTGGGGATCGTAAGGTGACCCATAAGGCCTCCACGTTTCCCTCTGCCTCTTCTACCATAGCAATTTCTATGTCATCTCTAATGAACATAGCCACTCCACCCCTCTGCCATCCTTTTCTATCCTTCCTAGCATAGTGTGCCCCCGACATTTAGGTCCCAGTCATGGTTTTTGTTGGCCCACGCTTCCATGACTGCCGCCACATCCACCCCCCTCGAACAGCATGGCCTGAACTCTGGCAACTTGTTTCCCAAGCTCCTGGCATTTACTAACACTAACCCCCACCCCTTATCCCTGATCCTTTTTGTTGAACCCCACCCAGATTCCTTATACTTCCATCCTCCCCCTGCTCCTCCTGAAACCTCCACCTCCAGTCTGTTTCCCCCCTCCCTCCCTTGGGCTTGAAGGCTACTCCCCTCATCTGGAGGGGAGGGCTTCTGGTCAGCCCCTCCCTTATCCCTTCCACCCTTACAAGTTTAAACCCCACCTTTCTTGTATGTAGTCAGCCATCCCCTGTTTAAGGACTTCCTTCCCTAATGGGGCAAGATGAAACCTGTCCTTGGCATATAGTCCCTTATCCTCCCAAACTCCATTCCAGTTCCCTAACACCCCCAACCCATTCTCTTCACCCCACTTCCTGAGCCATTCATTAACCTCTGTGAGCTTCATTTTTTTCTCCACTGAGGCCTTTGGTACTGGCAATATCTCCGAAAAGGAAATGCTGCATCCATTATCCCGACAGACTCTGGCAAGTTCTTGGAACCTTGCTTGGATTTCCATAATGCTATTTCCCTCTAGATCATTAGTTCCCAAATGCACCAGGAAATCCGGTTTCCCTCCACAATCCCTAACCATTTCATACACCATGAACTTTGCTCTGTGCACTGTCAGCCCAGAGATACTCACTACCTTCACATGGCTATGGCATCCATCCCCCTGTCCCTCCCAATGGATACCCTTAATCATCGAGTCTCCCAGTAACAGAACCTTAACACCGCCATCATCCTTATGGTTACCTCCACTATGCCCTCTCAGCCCCCCTCCCCACTTTTATTCATGATCGCAATTTCATGGGAGTCTTCCTGCCTTATTAGAGACCCCCTTGTCACCCTCCCCTTTCTGCCTCCCTTGCTATTTTGCCCACTTAACTCAAACCCCCTCTGAATAGGTGTCCCCTTTAACCCTCTCTTATCTGAACCATTTATCCTGGCCCTGATGGTTTCACCTTCCCCACCCCATCCCCCCCCCTTGTAATAGTACCCCTGTCTCCAGAGGCTCTCTGTGGGTCCCCTTTAGCTAGGGCCCCATCCTTGGTACTGACCTTCCTGCTGAAGGGGCTCCTCCCACCTCCTTGTCTCCCAGTTTCTCTCCAATCATGCTCTCCTCCCTCATGTCTGGAATATGTTGCATCTCCCCATTTGCTTAACATATGTTTCCCTTCTCCCTCTGGGACTATGTCTATCCTTTCCATAGCTGTTCTGTGATGCCCTCTGGGTATCTGACTCCTCCACTCGGCCTCTGTATAAGTTTCCTCATTTCCACCAACCCCTTCCTCCCTCTAGGATGCTTAGTATCTCAAATTTATTGTGACACTCTATGTCAGCTCCATCAAGTAACCCGAGTTTCCCTGACTGCATCTCTAAACTGACCCTCTTCCTCTCTCTTGCACTGTTCACCTTAGGAGCTCCCTTCCCACAGTCTGCTGTTTTAGGCTTCTGCACAACAGCCCCTCCTGACTCTTCCCCTCCAGTCTCCTTGAATTCAGAATTTTCACCCTGTATGCTTTCCTTCATCAACTTCGTATCTAAGGGTCCTCTGTCCCTAATATCCCCTTCTGCTTGCTGTAGCATAATGTCCTGTAATTTCAGAGCGTTGCCCCAGCCTCCCTCAGCCCCACCCTTCTGCTGCCCATATCCACACCCCTTATCCTGGACACCCCCCAGCTCCCACAGCTTACTCCTTAACAATATACCTCACTCCTGATACAAGATAGCTGTCTACAGAGTGGGCAGCCTCCTCTCTCAGGCCCAATTTAGAATTATTGCCATCCCACAGCCTGTGCAGCCTACAACCTTCCGAAGATGCCTGCCATGGTGGAATATGGCCACCCTGATTATCCTCCTCTGTTTATAATAGCACACCCCCTTTTCTCAGTCCCTTTCCCCTGGAGTACAGTTTCTCTCTATACTGACTGTAGTTATTTACAAACCCAATTTCAACCCCACCAACAAAGTTCCCAAGTCTCACAAACACATAGAGTCCAGTATGTGTTCAGTCCCACTAACAGTGTGTGTAAGCAGACACCAGGTACCGTATGATGTCACAGGCCCACCAACTCCTGTTGCTTCAAATTTCAGTCCCAAACAGAAATACTCAGCCCTTCAATCCCAACCCCCAGTGGCTTTTCAGTATTTAAGAAAGCCTACAAACAGAAGTGGGTGGGAGGCTCTTACCAAACACCAGGCAAACAACACATTTAAATTACCTTCTAATTTTCCCTGCCAAACATCTATCCTCAAACCTACAATATCACAGCCCAAGTATCAGTTCAAATTCAAGGTAATAATTTTAACACACAGAACTAATTTCACTTACAAACTATTCAAATATTTCAGTTTAAAACAAAAATATAACTCCTGGCCTCTTTTCTACCAACCTGTTGCTTAAGCTCCCAAGTGAACAATGAAGCCACAGTAATTCCTGTTTAAAGACAAGTTAATTGCAGCTAATGTCCCTCCCCAAACACCAGGCAAACAACACATTTAAATTACCTTCTAATTTTCCCTGCAAACATCTATCCCCAAACCTACAATATCACAGCCCAAGTATCAGTTCAAATTCAAGGTAATAATTTTAACACACAGAACTAATTTC
Source organism: Neoceratodus forsteri (assembly GCA_016271365.2). Lineage (NCBI taxonomy): Eukaryota > Metazoa > Chordata > Ceratodontiformes > Ceratodontidae > Neoceratodus > Neoceratodus forsteri. The sequence continues at coordinate 542,118,061 of CM028137.1, read as the reverse complement.
ACTTACAAACTATTCAAATATTTCAGTTTAAAACAAAAAATAACTCCTGGCCTCTTTTCTACCAACCTGTTGCTTAAGCTCCCAAGTGAACAATGAAAGCCACACTAATTCCTGTTTAAGACAAGTTAATTGCAGCTAATGTCCCTCCCCAAACACCAGGCAAACAACACATTTAAATTACCTTCTAATTTTCCCTGCCAAACATCTATCCCCAAACCTACAATATCACAGCCCAAGTATCAGTTCAAATTCAAGGTAATAATTTTAACACACAGAACTAATTTCACTTACAAACTATTCAAATATTTCAGTTTAAAACAAAAATATAACTCCTGGCCTCTTTTCTACCAACCTGTTGCTTAAGCTCCCAAGTGAACAATGAAAGCCACAGTAATTCCTGTTTAAAGACAAGTTAATTGCAGCTAATGTCCCCTTCCCCAAACACCAGGCAAACAACACATTTAAATTACCTTCTAATTTTCCCTGCCAAACATCTATCCCCAAACCTACAATATCACAGCCCAAGTATCAGTTCAAATTCAAGGTAATAATTTTTAACACACAGAACTAATTTCACTTACAAACTATTCAAATATTTCTACATATCCAGATTTAATCAGAGTTGAAACATTTAAACTACTATACCACATGGTCAGTTTTGAAAAAGTTCATATTTTCAGCTTTAAATGGGATTAAATTAAAAGTAGTCAAACGTTCACTACATTTAAAAATTTTATTTTACAAGAATGTAAACTACAAATGTATAACCCCTTGAAACTTTAAAACTAGAGAATGCAATACCATTAAATTTTGTAGGTTTTTAGACCTTACAAGGAGACTGTGTGTGCTAATTTTATTAATTGCTTGCTACTAGAAATTGCAAAATAGCATATATACTTAAAGTCAAATCCCATGAGTCTTTGAGAAACTTGCAGAATTTCATGAAAAAGTCCGTAAAACTGGAATTTTCTAATTTCATTCAGCCTTATCTGAGGGGTTCCAATTAAAATATAGGGGTATAAGAGGGAGGTAGTGCAGGGGGCCACCAGGTTCTGGAGTTAGATGCACAGTTTCACCAAGAAATGGACAGCTGAGCTGGGTAGCACAACAGAGATAGACCCCAAGGTTGGAGCAAGAAAGCACAGAGTGTCAACAATAAATGCCGGATATTTAAGGATTACACCCAGTAAATATATGATCTAGAAAGCCTGGTGTACATGCAGGTCTAGGACTTAGAGGTAGTCAAAAAGATGTAGGGGGGAAGACAATGTCAAAGAATGATGGCTATTCCAACAGGATAGGTGGATAGGAAAAGGAGTAGGTGACTCTCTTTTTAAAGGAATTTGTCACTGTAAAGAACAAAGATGATATCAGTGGGATAATTAGTTCTACTGAGTCAATCTGGCTTTGCCAAAAGAAAAGGGGGTAGTCACCCAGTGAGGAACAGCAGGACTGCAAAAAGCTCAGCCCAGCTTATCAAATAAAGTAGTGACATGTGCATTGTTTATGTGATATTCCACCCAAAAAATTCTGAATGCTTCATCTACAGAATATGCTATCATAAATATGTGAGAAAATGTTACTAACTTTTTTTTCTACAAAACTAAAACTGCTTTACCAATGTATCTAGTTGTGTTAGACACCAGGATACACATACTATGGATATGCATGTCAAATGTTAACTCTGTGCATGAAAGAGCAGAGAAGTTACACAAATCCACATTTTTTATAGTTTTCACAAAGTTTTGCAAATATTTACATAGTAAAGCTTTGAGCCACTGTAACTTAAACATCTCTAATCCAATTATTTAATTCCCTCCATATTCAGATCATAATATAAGCATTACAAAAAGGTTACCCATACTAATTTGCACATGCCTAGCTCCAAAGGTGCCTGAGTTATATGCAGATGAAATTGTTTTATGAAATTTCCTGAAAAAAATAAAATGACAGATTTTGAACACATATAATATTGAGACGATGCATCATATTGTCTTGAAATCTGGCACATTATTAGAACACCTATCATCAAGAAATCATTCCAAATTTAAGATCCCTGACCCAATAGATGGTTATGGTATATGCAGATAAAAAAAGTTTAATGAAATTTCACACAAACAATAAAATGACATTTGAGCACATATCATTTGAAACTATCCCACCAAAGTACATGATGTCTGGCACGTTAGTGGCCATTGACCCAAAGAGTATATATTCACAAACATGGAGCTCTAGCTTGAATGGTTGTTGAGTTATAACCAAATTGCAAAATTTTAAGAATTTTGTGAAATTTTGTTAACATTCCTCGGATTCAGAATTTTCCCATTCCACACAGCTCTATTACTGAGACATGTACCAAATCACAGTGCAAAAAGGGAAGGTTTAAAAAACTGAGCTGCTTAAGTAGGGAGGTTTTAGAAATGGTGTGAGCTAAAAAAGCAGTTTTCAAGAAATACAAAAAATCTGGGAAGGAGCACGTGAAGAGGTCCAAAGAAGTTACAAAAGGAGTCAGTGCAGCAAGGCCTCCAGGGAATTGAGGTTGGTGCAAAGCATCAAGGATGAGGAAAAGGACTTCTTCAAATACATATGGGAGAGAAGGAGCTGCAAAGATCAGATAGTGAGGATCAGGAAGGATAGGGGTGGGAAGAGAAAGGGGTGGAACAGGCAGAAGCACTGAATGAGTACTTCTGTTCTGTATCCACAAGGGAGAAAGGAGGAAAACTACCACAGAGGGTGGGGAGGGTGGGTGGGGTGGAGTAATGGATGGGTGATCACTGAGGGTAGGGTATTAGAAGGGCTAAGGGCTCTGAAGGTGAATAAGGCACGAAGTTCAGATGACATACATCCCCGGGTGTCGAGGAATGTGGCAGAGATCCTGGCAGAACCACTGACGGAACTCTTCAATACCTCCATAGACACAGGGTGTGTACCACATGACTGGAGGATGGCTCATGTTGTACCCATACATAAAAGTGGACCGAAGTATGACCTGGACAATTACAGACTGGTAAGCCTAACTTCCATTGTGGGGAAGCTGATGGAGACAATACTCAAGGAAAGGCCAATTTCCTTTCTGGAAGACAAAAAGCTCCAGGACAGTCATCAGCATGGGTTTGTCTCTGCAAAATCCTGTCAGACTAACCTAGCTGAGTATTATGGCTGGGTTATGAGGTAACTGGGCAAGGGGCATGCTGTGGATGTCACATATTTGGACTTCAGTAAGGCCTTCGATTCAGTGCTGCATGGGAGTTTGGGAGGAAAGTTGAGATACTGTATGTGGGGGTGGGGACTAAGATAGTTACATGGATTAAGAATTGGCTACACGGGAGACTGAAGAGGGAAGTGGTGGGGGGGAACTCTCATCTCCAAGGGCTGTGACGAGCAGGGTTCCTCAGGGATCAGTACTGGGGCCAGTGCTGTTTGGGATCTTCATAGCGGACATCTTGCATGGTGTCAGGGGTAATATCAGTCTATTCACTGATGATACCAAGTTGGAGGCTGTGGTGGATGATATAGCAGGCTGGCAGGAGCTGCAGGACAACCTGACTAAGCTGGTGAAGTGGTCAGAAGTGTGGCAGTTGTGGTTCAATGTGAAAAAGTGCAAAGTCCTGCACTTTGGAGCAAAGAACCCGGGGAGGGGTTACCAGCTGAGAGGGGTGCATCTAGGTACCACCAAGCAGGAAAAGGATCTAGGAGTGGTTGTAACAGGGAAGGTGAACAATACAAAATAGTGCAGGAGGGTGGCAGCCAAAGCCAACAGGATGATGGGTTGTATAGCTCGAGGGATCTCCTCCAGGAACAGAGAGGTGATCCTGCCTCTCTACAGGGCACTGTTCAGGCTGCACCTGGAGTATTGCATGCAGTTGTGGCACACGTATCTGAAGAAGGATGTGAGATTACTGGAAGGAGTACAGTGCAGGATAACAGAAATGATCCAGGGATTCGAGGACAGGCCATACGAGCGGAGGCTGAGAGAGTTGAACATGTACTCCATGGAGGTGAGAAGGGATCGGGGAGATATGATTGAGACTTTTAAGTACAAAAACGTGATAAACAAGGCAGGCACTGAAGGGATATTCAGGCTAAGGTGAAGGAGGGACATGAGAGGGCATGGCCTTACATTGGAGGGGAAAGATTTAGGACAGAAATGAGGAGACACTTTTTCACAGAGAGGGTTGTGGCAGAATGGAATGTTCTACTGGAGACGGTGGTATCCTGTAAGACAGTGGGTAGTTTCAAAAAGGTATGGGACAGGGTGAAGGGGGTAATTGGGAGGGGGGAGTGTGGCAGCTGCAAGGTGAGGGTGCTAGCTGCACACTTGAGCAGAATTGATAGACCTGGTGGTCTATTTCTGCTGACAAATTCATATGTTTGTATATTCTCCCAACCTTTAAGATAGATTCCAAGGACTATAATTTAGTAAGAGACTTCCAAAAATAAAGAATCTTTCCATACTTTACTTAGAATTTTCCACACAGATTTACTGTAAGGTATTCCACCAAAAAGTGTTCCTGTGTTTAAAGGATTCCTTGACACTCCCTCCAAGGACATTCTCTTTCCTATACTTTTATGTTTCATTATGTTTATTTAGAAAATGTAAAAGGAAATCCTTGCTTTCAAATTGGCTAGGACCCCAATTTTAGTGGGCAGATAGTCCTCAGTAGATTCTGTTATAAAACAAATGCCAATCCAGTGTGCCCCATTATCTCCAGAATCCATGGGCATCCCGAATTTCCAACATGGCACACCACCATTTCTTTTCTGCTCACTAAGCGAATGGATGATGGAGCCAGCCCCCGCTCTTCTGAACCAGACCCCCCCAAAGACAGAAGTCACCTCCCTCACAATCCCCTAATGCCAAATACTCAAAAAAAAGTTTGTAAAATAAAACTAAATGTTTTTTATAGAACAACAGTGTCATTCACTGACACAGTTACTTGCACTCCCGCTCCATGAAACCCACCTGTAGTAGTAGATGCAGGCAGCCGGCAATGAGTGTTCATGCCTCTACAGCTACAGTTAACAGACTGCCACCTCCGCTTCTCTCATACCCTTCATAGATACTGACCTTCTTGCTGTACCTCCTCTGTACAGAAGGAAATCACCGTAACAACAATAAAGTAACAGAATCATCCTGAACATCTCAGCACAATGACCAAGCTTTCTTCTCCCAGGTAGGAACAATGAACAGAGACCAAATAAAATCACTCTCATAAAGAATCTCAGTTCTGTCATAAATTATGCTCTGCTGCTGACCCAATCCACTCTCTCTGTCAGTTTCTTGGTAATGGGTGAATGGGGTAACTGAATTCTACCAATTTTGTTTTCTTAAATACAGAACCTCCAATAGGACAAAACATCTATATCTAAAAAAAAAACATCATTCTAATCAAGGTGGAGGAATTATTTAATTACAAAAGTTATATTAAACAATTTTTTTTAATTAAATTTGAACTGAACATTTTTTTACGGTACCATTTTCTAAGTGCAATAATACTATCCAGGGTGGGCTTTATTGGGGAATATCAAACCTTCCAGGGGCTATAAGGCCCTCCGTCTGCAGTGTCGGGCCTCATTACACCCCTGAGCAGTCCGGTATTCCCCAATACCACCTGTTTTTGCTTGCTTACTGCCTCTTATCATGTAAGCTTATCCACACAATGTCCCACATATAGCTAGGTATTCTGCAGCTTGTTCATTTGGCAGAAAGCTTCAGGTTTTTTTTTATCAGCAGGGCAATGTTTAAGTACCAAAAGAGGGAGAGGGAGAGGTTTTTCTCAATTATGGTATCATATAGAGCCTTCTAGAACATAGTGGATACATCTTCCTCTGTAATGTGCTATTTTTGCATTTTAAAGACTGAAATTTTTATGTATTTTGATCTCATGTGATTGTATTCTTTATGGGTTCAAGAAAATGTCCCCTGATTCCAGTCCTGAATGATTGACATCATCCATTCCTGGTTCCTGTATCATGGGAACACTTATTTTACCAAAGCCTTTCAAAACAGATGTTATATTGTATGCCAAAAATATGCTGTTGAAAACACAGTTGGATTAGTCATGTTTATCCCCCTTGCTGTATTGGTCTATAAGTCACTTCTTGTTTTATTGGGTTTAACCTAGATCACTAAAACTATACTATATACTCTAGTTTTGGCTACCACTGGTGGTGAAAAAATGTAACACAAATATGTGAAGCATGGTAATAGTAGAGTCTTTATCAGAAAAAATAATTTTTCTTTGACGAGTTTTGGGAGAGCTGAAGCCTGAAGTCCAGTGTGGAGGGGGAATAGCTCCTCCCACAAGACAAATATAAACCAGCCTCTCCCAGCAGCTCACGCTTAGTGCATTTTGAAATGCCAGTGTTTCATCTCACACTGGATTTTCCATGATCCCGTGGCTGAGCTTCCTCTGGTTTTCTCTTTGGCTGCCATTTTCTTGCTCCCTGACTCATTGGTGTTTCTCCTGCTCCTGCCTTTTGCCCTCTTTCCTCTATTCCCCTCTCCGTTTTCTTGTTTCTTTATTTGCCCATCCTCCCTTGTCTGGTCTCATTCCCCATTTTTTCTTCATCCCCCCCGCCTTCCATTCTCTGTTGTCCTGATCTGGTGCCCAATTTCTGGAGGCCTTTCCCTTTGATTGGAATCAGACATACAACTCCATACTTAAGTATTGTGATTTCTGTTGCTTTCTCATACCTCTTCCCACTCAGTTCTGAGACTTTCCTCTATGTCTCTCTGCCCATGGATTTGGCTGCCTGTATCCCATCTGGTTTGGGTCATTCCACTCAGGCTGTTTGCTGTTTTAGTGGGAGAACCTGAATGCATCATTTTGCTTTCTGCCTCCCCTCTCCATCCTGTTCTTGCTTTTTGTTATGGTGCCGCCCCTCCCCTGTACCCTGTCCTTGCTCATTCCTTATTGTCCCTGTTACCCTCTTTTGTTTTTGGGGGTTTTCGCTCATCTAAGTGTGCTGCTCCATCTCTGCCCAGGCACTGCCGGGTTGAGTGACCCCCGAGGTGTTACTGCGCATGAGCACATGCCCACTGTCTGACTTTTTCTGCCATGATTCTATTCTCCAAATACTGAACAAATCATTGTGCACTGTATCAAAGTTTTTTTCTATGATGCCTTGTTGCAAAGCTCTGATAAAGGAATCAAAGATTCATGAGTCATCTACTAAATAGAAATGGGAGTTATATTTTGCCATTGCAGTATATTGTCCTGTACATGAGGTCTGCTGGTAAGAAGGAAGGGAGTTGGGGCAGATTTTATTAGGCCATTTCCACAGCGTGAGTCAATAATTTACCATCTCAGTTAGGTCAGAATCACAATCCACTACCTATACCTGACATAGGCTCCTAATGTATGAGAATTTGTCTCCCACTGAACAGTAAATGCCAGCCGTTGTGACCCTCACCCCTTTACTAACGTGTCATGGCTAATCTATTATACTTCCTTCAACTCATTTTACCTAGGTCTCCCAAGTTGTACCTCTAAAATCCTATTGATCACTCAATTCTATCTGGTGGTATCCTATGATATGGGCAACTCTATATGACCGACTAAATTTGAGCACCTGTAAAAAGGGCTATAGCTGGAAAACAGCATGTATAAAGTCCGTAAAGTTGTGCAGTGAGGGCAAAGTGTGCTTGGGTAGTGTTGCACACATTGTTGTAGGTAGTGCAGTCTTGAAGTAGGTTATAATAAGTATGGAAGGTGCAGGTAGATAAGACCCCTCTGCATACAATATAGTGTCATAATTCTTTGTTTGAAAGGTTTGTGTTGTGATGTTGGATGTCAGCTTCTTCTTGTTGGTTTGCAATCATGGTTTCATCATGGTGTAGTGGGTTAGGCAGGGTGTTAGGTAGGTAGGTAGGGTGCTGGTGTAGGTTTTGAGTGGTGTCGTGTTGTGGGTTCAAGTCTAAATGTCGGCATCTGATTTGATTGTCTGTGATGTGGGCTGTGGTGCTGGTAGATAAGAGGATGTAGTTGTCTCATGTAGATTTTTTTTAATTTTGGAGGTTTGGCCAGTTGTATGGAGTTAGGTGTTTTATGTGTGGGTTATCTGGATGTAGGGGGTGGTTTTGGGTTGTTTCTATTAATTGATTTTGAGTTTGGCATGTGTTCTGGGTCTGGTAGAGGTTATTGTGTTGGAGAAGTTGCAGTTTTGATGATCGCTCTTGATAGTGTTTGTGTATTTGTGTTTGTTGTTTTGCCTTTTGCCCTTATGGTAGGCGCTGTTTTGCTTTCATTCATATGACATTGAACCCTGGTTTGTTTGCTGCTCAGTCTCAATGTCAGTCAATCGTACATTTATTCCATAACTTTCATGCTGCCTGTTTTGATGCCATCAGCATTTCCAGGAACTAAGACATGGTGCTGTTCTCCTCTCATTCCCGGCTTAATGCTATACTCACTGATCATTTATCCTCTTACTTCTTCAGTGTCATATGCCTTTAGTTTGTCTAATGTTGTCTTCTGATCTGCAATTTAATCTTTTGTTCTCCTCCTGCTATTCCCAGTCCTTCTTCTGGCTCTGATCCCCTCCTTCTCCACTATTTCTCCTTCTCCTAATTTTGCAGCACAGAGAAGCCAGCTGCCCTTTTCTTGTTCAGCCCATACCAGCAGTCTTAAAGCTTATGTACCTAACTCTGCCTAGAGGGGTATCGAGTGAGGGTAGGTTTGCCCAGTCTACCAGGGATGCAAGTCCTGTTTCCAGCCACCTTCATCCTTTATTCTGCCTTACGAGGTATTGAGTGAAGGTGAGCCTGCCCTGTCTATTGAGGTTGAGAGTTATGTTAATCATTTCCAGTTTCTACCATCAATCCATCCTATACCATCATTCTGAAGGTCTCCATCTATAGCTCTGCCTAGAGAGTTATAGAGTTAAAGTGGACTTGCCCTGTCTGCCAGGGTTGTGAGCATGTTCCTCATATTCAGTTTCTACCATCGATCCATCCTATACCACTATCAGCAGTCTCCATCCCTAGCACTGCCTAGTGGGATATTGAGTGGCAGTGGGCTTACCCTGTCTGCTGAGGATGAGAGCCTGTTCCTCATTTCCAGTTCCTACCATCAATCTATACTATACTATCATTCTGGCAGTCTCTGTCCCTAACTCTGCCTTCTGAGGTTTGGAGCAAAAGTAGGCTTGCCAGTCTGCAGAGGCTGGGAGTCTGTATCTTCCATCTGCATTTTGTACTATGTACATTCTCTACCAATAGCATTATTGCCTTCTGCTCCAGCTGGGTTCTGTGGATCCCTTGAACCATGCTGCAGGTCTGTTATCTTCATTCAACCTTGGATGCCCTCTACCCATTGGCCTTCCATCTTGTGCACATGGACCTCATCACTGATTAGGTGCCTCCGATCTCCACAAACAGTCCTGTAAGGTCCCCTCAGCCTTCTTCCTCAGCTCATTCAGCTAGTCCATGAGCCTAGGACTCGTCTACTCCCTATTACTCGGTCTTGGTTCCAAGTGCTGCTTTCCACTGCTTGCTGACATCCAGTCTTCCAACAAGGTGCTCCTGCTTACCTGACATTGATGATTTGTTCTGATCCATGGGGTGGGCACTGTGAGTTCAGTGGACCTGACCCCCAGGAATGGGTTTATAACATCTAGTACCTGATGTTTCCCCTGCATCCCAAATCTGACCTCCTTTGCCAAAAACACCACCCAATCATATTGGTATTGCATCATTGTGTCCTTTATATTATTAATTTGGCTTGAAAGATCTGTGCTCATTTCATTCATCCTGGAAATTAATTTCTGTAAATGAACTCTGTTGCTTAGATATGTTAAGTATTTATCTGTACTTAGTTCCTGACTATTCTTTAAAAAAATTGAAAGTCTAATTGTGTGCCCTCCCATCATGATTCTAAGTTCTCATAAGCACTTAACTCTGACCACCAAGCTAAAAAAGTGTCTAGCCATTGGTTTACCACTTCTGTCTAATTGAGTAGTGATGTGTTTAGCCTCAACAGTTTAAACTGTGGTGGTGGGAGAGTGAGAACTGTGTTAATTTTACATAATATAGCTGGTTGATAAGACATCTATACTGCAATGGTTTTTGCTTCCATTATATCAAACTGGAAAAAAAATAAGAAATATATCCTGATAACCAGCTTTCCTTTTACAAAAGAGGCACTGAGATTATTATGCACTGATGTGAAACCATCTTTCAAGTTTGCCACAGATATTTCTTCCTTCAAACAAGTTGTGTCACAGAATGTCTTAGCAGTTTTTCCACAGTTACCATTTTGTGTTAAATGGCAATTGAAATCACCTTCCATGATTACTAACCTACTGGTGTGTAAATCAGGCATGATTTCCTGAAATAGTTGCACCTTTGCTGGCTTTGCCTGTGGAGCATAGACATTTATTATGCATAAGTGTTTGTATCTATGCTATACCTATGAGTAAGGGTCTCCCAGGAACAATATCCACTAAGTGTTATATGCTAAATGTGGTACCTCTGAAGCAGATGCCCACCCCACCACAGTTATCAATACTCAGTGACCAATAAGACGGAAGATGCCGCAGCCATTTTTTTACAGCATTAATTTAAAAAGTTGTTTTCAGTCTGGTATCCTGTAGGAATATGTTATTCTCAGGAATGGTTTCTAATATAGTGGGAACCCTCTTCATATAGGCCTTTATGCTGTTCTCATTAAGTGAGATTGTTGAAATAGAATGGCCTAAACACAAAATTTAACCAAAGTTTCCTATCACAGGAAGAGGATTTGTTGGTTGTCTTGTCTGCAACCTTGTCCTCCATTTTACCTTTTTCTTTGCTGCAGACTCACATTTAGACTCATCTAAGTTGGAAGAGTGATCTCTGAGGGAAGTGGTGATGAAAGAAGCTTCTGAATCACCATCATCCCCCTCTGTGCCCCCCCATTGTCATGCAGAGGCTAGTGCAGTATGTCATACCTGTTTCTGTAATGGAGAGGCCGCTGTTCTGTTTTTTTTTCTTGGCTCTCCTGGTCCTGTCCCTCTGTCTGTCAGTCACAGTCTGCATTTCTGCCTCTTGTAGTGGTGGGGAAGAGGTTGTCTACTATGCTGTGTCTCGACAGCTGTCTCCCCTTTACTGTTGTAAGTAGTACTAGTAATTCCCAGAGGCATACTGGGTCCATGCTAATCTCCACAGGCTCATCCACCAAACCAGTTTGTTGTTGTGGTGTATCAAGATGATTAGTTCCTGTATCATTTTGTGTTGTCTCAGTGGTCTCTTTTTCTGTATTTCTGCTTGAGGGACTAGCTGTTTTTCTTCCTGTCTTTGTGTTCTGGCATTTGTTACACTTTGTGCCTCTGCCTTCCTTTTCTGAATCATGTCTCCTTGATTCATACCAGCATGCCTATTGTGCAAAATCCATGGACACTGCTTACAGGAATGTCCCTGGTCCAGGTTACATTTAAAAGGGATTGGACATCCATGAATCAGATGTCCATATTCTAAACAATGGCTACAACTTTCACATTGATGGCAGATCTTGTTCTGCCCAAGATAGAAACACATACCCCTGCCTCTTCCCATGAAAAATCTTCCTGGCAGATGACATATTCCAGTATTGATATGATGTAGTTTGACCCAAAATTTCCTTTCCCCTATCCATACCGGTTCAATATCAATTATTGGAATGGGCAATTCAAGAACCTCATACATTTGGTTGAGTCAATAACATACATCTGAAACATTTGCCCCTTTATTGCAAAACATAATGGTTACTGTTTTTATTGCTGGTTTGAAGAGCAGGATTGACATAAATGCTGACCATAATACTAAGTCTTTCTATTTGCCATATGTCACCCAAAACCTTTCTGTAGTTCTCAAGTTTCATTTATTTATTTTCTTGTCTGGAGCCCCCCTATCCTCAGACCCACTCTGCCAGCCACCCCTATGCCTAGGCTTTCTCCCTATGGTGGGACCACTGGAGGGGTTCTCCTTCCCAATGGACACAGTTAGCAAGCCCCAGATTACTCCCCCGAGTCAGAGCCATGGAAGCAGGAGCCCCTCAGTGGACACTGGAGGCAGTAGATGGTGGGGCAGAGCAGGTCATAATTCCAGGGGTCTGCATTTTTCCCATGCTTGCTCCCTGGGACAGAGATGTGCAATGACATCCAGCATCCACCCCGCCACCACCTAACATGACCAAGGAGTCCAAAAGCACTGGACACTCTTCCTCCCCTCCTCCCACTGGTGAAGGACAGCAGTCCCCAGTGTGCTCAATCCTTATCCCCCGGTTGCACCTCCAACTCCTGGGTCCATTCCTGAACCTGGGTCATCAGTGTCACAAGTGTAAACCCAACCGCTGCACTGGTGGTCCGGCCCCTTCAAAATTTTAAAACTTACATCAAATGTGCTTTCTCCAGAGATGTGTATTACTGCATATTATTCTGCAGCAAAACAAAAAAAAAGATTCTTTCAATAATTTTCTTATGATATAAACTCTGAGTGCTGATCCAAACTTCCTTGATACCTCGAACACATAGCATTTCATCTTTGGGCTGGTTCACCCTTAGATGCAAACAAATCCAGTATAGCGCAGTGGTTTAAGGCTCTGAGCTGCAAATCTGGTGACCTGGGTTTGAATCCCACAGCCCCCCACTTGCATACTGTGTGACCCTGAGCAAGTTACTTAACTTCCCTCTGCTCCCAGGTTGCACCTGTAAACAACCTTTCAGCTTAGTGTGTCTCACCTGGTTAAACATTGGAAAAAAATCAGATCTTCTAAAGATTATTTCTTGTTGAGTGCATCGTGGACCTCTAGGGGAGCAGCAGTTCTCTGATGATGTTAAGTCAAAAGGCTGGCCTTCAGGAAATATAAGGGAATGCAGCAGGATGAATATAGGGAGGCATACCAAACTTTCATAAGGGAAGCAGGGAAGGCAGTAAGGCAGGTAAAGGGCCAAATTGAGGAAACACTAGCACAAACAGTAAAAGAAGGTGACAAGACTTTCTATAGATACATTAGTGAAAAAAGCAAGTCCAGAAGGGGATAAGGAGCATGTGAGGAGGAGGACCATGTAAAAGCATCTATCCTAAATAAATACTTCTGCTCAGTATTTACAGAAGAGAAGGTAGGGCAGTGCCCACAGCTCAGCACCATGGACACAGGGGGGAGGGAGGTGTGCACTAGTCCCTTCACAAAAGGAAAGGTCCAACAAGAGCTCAATATGTTCAGGGTTGACAAGGCAATGAGACCTGATGGCATATATCCCAGGGTACTAATAAAGCTAAGGGTGGAACTAAAAGAGCCATTATCAATACTGTTCACTGAGTCTCTGAACACAGGAGAGATCCTAGAAGACTGGAGAAGGGCTCATGTGATTCCACTCCACAAGAGTGGTAGCAGGGAAGAGGCAGGAAACTACAGACCAGTCAGTCTTACCTCAGTAGTGGGCAAGATTATGAAGGCACTCCTTAAGGAATGGATAGTGCAACACCTGGTATCCATAGGAGCACACGAGCCAATACAGCAGGAGTTTACAAAAGGAAGGTCCTGTCAAACTAATCTCAGATTTCTTTGACTGGGTAACCAGAATGGTGGACCAAGGGGGAGCAGTTGATGTTGCCTAACTTGACTTCAGCAAAGCTTTTGATAATGTTCCACATAGAATATTGATTAATAAGCTGGGTAGGCTCAGGGTGGGTCAGAAGTTGGTCAACTGGGTGGCAAACTGGTTGAAGGGCAGAAAGCAAAGAGTGGTAGTAAATGGTATACAGTCAGAAAAGATGCAAGTCACAAGTGAGGTATCTCAGTGATCAGTCCTGGGGCCAGTCCTCATTACTATCTTCATCAGTGACATTGCCGATGAACTAAAGGGTAAGGTTAGTCTGTTTGCAGATGACACTAAGATCTGCAACAGAGTAGATGATCCAGATGAGGTCGGCAGAATGAGAAGAGATTTGGATAAACTAGCAAATTGGTCAGAAGAGTGGCAACTAGGGTTTAATGCAAAGACATGCAAGATCATGCACATAGGGAAGAGAAACCCTGAAGACATCTATAGACTGGGTGGGGAGTTGCTGGCAGTCACAAGGGAAGAAAGAGACTTGGGCGTTATCATCACAGATTACCTGAAATCATCCAAGCAGACCACTAAAGCAGTAGGTAAGGCTAGGGGAATGTTGGGATGTATTAGTAGGGGTATCACAAGTCAGAAGAGGGAGGTAATAATCCCTCTTTTCAAAACACTGGTTTGGCCCCATCTGGAGTACTGCATGCAGTACTGGAGACCACACCTTCACAAGGACATTAACCAAATTGAAGCAGTCCAGAGAAAAGCAACCAAATGATGCAGGGACTGCATCAGAAAACATATGAGGACAGATTAACAGAGCTCAATATGTATACCCTAGAGCAAAGGAGGGAGAGAGGTGATATGATCAAAACATTCAAACACCTTAAGGGCATTAACAAGGTGAAAGAGTCTAACATGTTTCAATATAAGAAAAATAGCAGGGCAAGAGGACACAGCATGAGATTAGAGGGAGGTTGATTAAGGGGTAATGTGTGGTGGATGCATACAGTGACCTACCTCAGGAAGTGGTGGATATGAATACAGTGCAGGGCTTCAAACAAGCATGGGATAGGCATAAGGGAGCAATACAGATGAGTATGAATAGATAGGCCATTGACAGAGCAAAGGCCAATGCCACATTCATAAGGTAGAAAAAGAAATGGGCAGACTGGATGGGTCTTGCGGTCCTTATCTGCCATCAACTTCTGTTTCTATGTTTCTTTTCCCTGAATCAGACTACTCTTCAGAGTGTTCATCAAAGTCCATATTATTATACAGGGGGTCTGCAGAAATAGTAGTTTCCCCTTTGACTGCATTACTGTGCTCTTCACTGGTATCAGCCATTGAAATAGTCATCTCTTCAGTAATGATCTTTTCTACTGTGGTTACATTTTGCACTGTCAGAGTTCACTTACATGCTCACCTTACTCATGGAAGTTTGGCCAGTCAAATTTGAAGCTATGCTTCTTACCTTGGGCTGCTGTTTTTGTGAATAATACTCTGGATCAAATGAGACTGAAGAAACTACATCCATGACTTTCATTTACCTAGCCACCATTAATGAAGTTTCCACATACCTCTTTGCCAGTACTATTCTCATGGATGGGGCAGAGGGATGGAGACCACACCTTAAACCAAGCCTACAGCCCATTATGTGCCATTCCCAATGTGAATTCTACCTTGTCTCCATCCCTGTGAGGTGCTCCTGTCTTCTGTGCTTTGGGATCCATTGAAGCTTTACTGACCTTGTCTTGTGCATCAGGTTTTGAGGCAGACTCCATCTCTGTTTTGTGCAAGTGACTATTCTGAAGTGGCTTTGTTTTCCATGTGCTGTACTAGCATTCCATCAGGCAAGCACTCAGCTGTGTTTTGCAGAGGCATTTCTTTTTGAGTCAAGCTGGGGTCATTTTTTGTATTTGATGTTAAGGAAGCATTTGTTTACTCAGAGGTTCTACTAGCATGAGTTTCAGTCTTCATTATTTTTGGCATTGTGTCAGATGCTGTTTTGACAGACATTGATACTATTACATCAGAGTTAGTCCTGACTCCCAGCTGTGGTAGTCTGACAGGACTGTCAGTGGTTGCTTGCATTGTGTTTGATTTACTTGAGTTCTGCAGCATTTTCACTTACTTGCTCTCTTTGGTGCTTGTACCTCACCTCTTCTTCTGCCACCAAAGACAGCAAGTGTCATTTTCTTTCCTCCATTGCAGCCTTTTGTTTATCCTTTTCTTCTTGAAGTCTTTGCAGTGTGCAAGTACTTTCCTCCATTTTCTCTAGGATACCTGATTCCATATCCAAATTCAGTTCTATATCATCTGCAGCACACACCATCTCCATCTCATCCTTAGAAACAGCCTCTTAATTTGACAAAGCAGGGAAGGAGGCTAACTCCCATGTTTCTATTACGTCTATCATCTCACCATTACTGCCAGAGTCAGCCATCTGTGCAGTCTACCAAAGTTTACCCCTATTGGAGAGAGGAGAATTTTCCCAGTGTCCTGGCCAAATTTCCCCGATTCACTGAAAATATCACTAACAACTAAGCTTGATTCAATATGACAGTTTACATCTGTCCCCCTCCCCTCAAAATGAGGCTGAAAATCAGCAGAATTGCCTAGCCATCCTTTCCTGCCAAACAGTATGTAAACAAACACTTAAATAAATGTATGTGATCTTGGCCTACAGATGGAGGAATCCCCAAATAATGAGGTGGCCAGGCTAGGATGTTTATTCAATTGCTACCTCATTTAAAAGTTGGGGGGAGCTACAGTGGTAGCAGTCAATACACTAGCAATTTATACACTAGGTAAGGAAATGGGCAGACTAGGTTGGCCAAGCAGTCCTTATCTGCCATCAGATTCTATGTTTCCATGTTTTTAATTCAGTAAGTTATCACCTGAGATTCTCTAGAGAGACATACAAAAATAATCTCTGGCACTGGCTGGACAGCAGGAAATCTCATGAAAAACTCCTTTGAGATCTTCAAAGATTTTAGAAAATGCTTTAGCTTGCCAGTTTAACTGCTAATACAGTAGTCTGGCACAGTTTTAGAGCACAGCATCGAGGTTTCTTTGCTCTTGTTAGAGCAAAGTCACTTTTTTGTGGTCATCTAATTACAATCCAAATGCAAAAAAAATCAAAATGATGGGATGAGTTCCATATATGTATTTCTTCTTCTGTGTTTTATTTTTTCACAATTCCAGTCATGTATTTTCAGTGTTCTGAATCTCAGCTGTCTTAAGGCTCGTATTTACCAGTTATTTAATTTTAACAACTGCTCTTTGCAACTTGTGAGTTCCCAGAAGTACCTCTATTTTTTTTCATATAATTATATCCACAGTGTCTACTTATCATATTTAAACTGCTTATAAGTCATCCTGTCTAGCAAGTAAAATCAGAGGCTGTCAGCATCGATTATATGTTCACCATAATTTTTCTAACATCATACTGTAGCTTTAAGGATGACATTTTCTCACCACATAGTTCCTAATATTTCTTTCACAATTTTCATCAGTTTGCCCTAATACCTCTGATGGCATCATGCTTTGTATAGCAGTGATACCACATCCCTTTACATTTTATTCATTTCCTCGAGTCTCCCTCAACTCTAAAAGTGTCCTGTTATAGGTGAACACCAAAATGTAAGTTCTAGGGGTTATGTTCTTTTTGAAACAGCTTACAAAACAATATGCTACTTACTCAGATGCATCTGGAACTTGTAGTGCAGACTTGCCCTCTCCTACAGCATGCTAGCAGTGATGTGGTTGGAGATCATGCACGGTTAAATACAACAATTCAGAGGGGGGCTATGATGTCACCAGTGATGACATTGGCAATGCTGCCTCTTGCCAATGCCACAGATGTCAAAAATCCTTTGCTGCTGCAAACTCCCAGATGATGTCAGGGGAAGGAGTTGGTCAACAGCTTCCTCTACATCAGTGTGTCTACACACTACGGTGATTCACCCCCTCCCTGGGCTAAAGTCCAATATCTTGAAAACATTGTTATATTGTTTAGGTTTTAAGTAGTGTAAGAAACTTACATCAGTGTTACTGCTTGCCCATATCTTTACCTTATTAATGAACATGCATCAGAGGGATTGTGGCCAATCATATAGTAATTTCAAGTATTACCAAAATAGTCAGAGGTGTCCAAAAGATTTTACAGGATAATAAACATCATATTAGAGCAGCTAGCTCAGCACTGTTATCACAGCATAACTGTACAAGGAGTCCATCATAGTCCCATCCTATACCATTTATCATGGAGTCTGTAATCAAAAGAATGGTCAGTCACATTCCTCGTTTAGTCCCGCACTTCAGTTCAGAGTGTCCATATTGTAAATCCAAAAAAAATTCCTCCTTAGGAATAAGGTGTCCCAATCAGTTCCCTTACTTGGTTCTTACACATGTTGCAAGACCCAGAATCTTGAAGCAGCCATAGAATGGCCTGCTTCCTCATAGTGCCTTGCCACTGCAAAATTAACTTTTCTACAAATGTCATTTTTATGTTTTCTGATTCTTAATTTCAGTTCATGTTTTGTTTTTCCCATATAAAGTTTAACACATGGACACTGTAATATACAGCAAAACTGATAAGTTACATGCAAGATAAATGTTGCAGTCTGAGATGCACTGGCTTTTTGGTGGCATTTAAAGCTTGTGGTCTGGCATTGTGTAACACAGCGCTCCCGTATATTCCATCTGCTACCTTCCAATAACAAATTATAAAGTCATGTCAATCAGCAGTCAGGTCACAGTGATTATGCTACCAAGTGCTTTACTATGCTTTCATTTTGACTGCTATCAGTTTTGATCCCCTTTAATCTCCTTCACTCTAGTTTATTTATTTACTTAAAAATTGGTAACCCGGAAAAGCATCATGAGCAAAAAAGCTTATTTCCAGGTGCGACTCGGGCCAGGGGGACAGAAGAAAAAAAAAAAAAGGATACAGCAATGATAGTATATTGTAATAAAACATAACAATTTGTACATATTAGAAAAGAGCAATTTATACAGTGAATGAAGTCAGATAAATGCAAACAATATTTACATGGTTGTATACAGTGAGTTGAGGAGAACAATAAATTGGAGATGAGAGAACCCTTGAAGGGAGAGCAGTTACAGGAGGTAGTATGGGCTGGTTTGAGTAGATGTTTAAGGGTGGGGAAGGAGGAAGAAAGACAGATTTGGGGGGAGTACTATTCCAGAGGGGGGGGGAAGTCTATAGCAGAAGGAAAATTTGCTGGCTGATGTGCTTACATGTGGGAGGGAAAAAATGCGGGCGCAGTTAGACCACAAGTTGTAGGGTGAGGGGTTAGCAGGATTTAGGAGGGAGGTGAGGTAAGGTGGGAGGGTTCCAAACCAGAATTTAGAGATGAAAGTGGAACAGTGCAAGAAGTGTCTCTGAGCAAGGAATTGGAGGGAAAGGGAGGAGTATAGGTTACAGTGATGAGTTAACAAAGGGGGAGTTGGAGGCGAACCTGCAGATGGCATGAAACAGGACATCAAGTCTGGCAAGGGAGGTAGCTGGGGCAGCACTGTAGATTTTGTCCCCATAGTCAAAAGCCAGGAGGATCCATTTAACTATGAGATCTTGTCTCACAGGGAGGGAGAGACTGGCTTTGTGGTGGTATAGTAGCCCAAGCTTAGGATACAGCTTGGAATGTAGAGCACTAAAGTGGGAAGAGGAGTCAAGGGAGGGAGGGATCAAGCCTGACCCCTAGGTACTTGTAATTAGGGATGTTATCTATGGGGTGCTGGCAGCAGAGAAGATGACTGGGAGAGTGGGGAGCCTGGCAAGTTTTTGTTTAGACCCATAGGTCATGGCAACTGTTTTTTGTTATGTTCAATTTTAGGCAGTTGGGATGGAACCAAGTGAAGACTGCTGCGAGATCACTCTGAAGGGGGGGGGGGCTTGGACATCTTGGATGGTTGGTCCAGAAAAAAAAGTACAGTGTCATCCACGTTCATATGAATATTGGCATGGTGTACATACTGAAGTGAGATTGTTAATGAAGAGTAAAAAAAGAACAGGACCATGGATTGATCCCTGAGGCACAGTAGCAAGGATGGGGAGAGAGGGGGATAGGACATTGTTAATAGAGACTGACTGGGAATGGCCAGTCAGATAGGAGCTGAACAAAGACACTGAAACTGGAGAAAGGCCAACTAGGTTTAGTTTATTTAGTAGAGGAGGGTGGGAAACAGAGTCAAAGGCCTTAGCCAGGTCAATGAATATAGTCAAAGTGATCTAGCCCTGGTCCGTGGCAGAGTGAATGGCATCAATAAAACTCAAGAGGAAGGAGGTGGTAGAGTGAAATTTCCTGATGCCTTATAGGAATGGGGAGAGGGTGTTGTAAGCAAGAAGGAATTCATGGAGCCTTGAGAGAATTAGGGACTTTTTAACTTTGGCAAGGGCAGAGAGATCTGAGTTAATACACAGACTGGACAGACCTTAGTGACAGACTGTAATGAGTCAGTGCAATCACCTGTAATTAGCATTACTTGTACCTTACTGCTCTGCAAATGCTCCTTAAGTTGTTTTTGTGCTCATTTCTGTGCTCTGTAACTGTGCTTGTTTCTGTGCTCTGTAGCTGTGCTCAATTCAGTGCTCTGTTACAATGTCTTTAGTCCAATAGCTACAGAGAAGCAAAGGAATTAAAAGGGATTTTTCATTGACAAAGGAAATCATCCATGCAGTGCTTAGTGACAGCAGTGGTGTTGCCCTCAAAACTGCATACAGTGCTGTACAGGAGCTGCATCGCATGTCCCCCTCCTGAAATGAAGATGGACAGACTATGCACACTACACTCAAGGACTTAGATTTGAATTAGGATAGTATACCGCAACCAGTGAAGTGATGAATGCGGTGAGCTTTTACAAACGTAAATACAAAAAAACAATAAACGAAAGCACCATCAGGAAATTAAAGTAAGACTGTCAGGAGAAATTAAAAACTGTAAATGACCCTGCCTTACTTACCCCTAACCTGCCTTCAAAGACAAATGGCTATCCCACTCTCCTAATGGATGATATTGAATCAGAGATGAAAAAAATCATCAAAAGCTTCTGCACAGAAGGAGCTATGTTTGGTTTCTTTTTTTCAATTTTTTTTTTTTTGCATATATTGGTTCACATGTACATATATCAGTTAAGGTGCAAGGTCAGTTAGTACTGTACAAATGTCAAAGTATAACAAAGGAGAATTAATAGATATCAGGTGGAGTACATCAAAAATATAAATACTTTAAATTTAGTTAATAAATTTCATATATTAGGGAATACTTTAGACATTAGAAAGTGACTTAGGAAAAACAAGTTTTACACTTTTTTACTGTAAATGATTAAGGAAATCATTAATGGACCAATCCTCTGTTTTCTTATTGTATAACTTCCATATTGACTCACATTCTAAAAAGTGGTTATAATTGTAGAGTGCACTTACAAAAAGTTGTTTCCACTCCATTTCAGGAAAATTTACAAGGTTGGAAGTTGTTTTCCAATATTTCAAGATTAATCTTTGTATTGCCATAATATTGGCCTTTAAAATCAATCGGTATTTGGTATCTACCAATAGGTCATTATACATTTCCAGTATTAAAAACTCATAATTTTTCCAATTACAATATGTAAAGCCAATTTTAAACAGGAAAGCAAATTATTGCTCCCACCATCACTCACTGAGTGCACAATCCAAAAACATATGAAATAAATCAGCATCTGACATTCCACAATGCCAACAATCATTTGTTGGTACTAACTTCATAGAAACATAGAAACATAGAATTTGACGGCAGATAAGGACCACTTGGCCCACCCAGTCTGCCCATTTCCCTACCTACTGGATAAGCTGCAGATCCTAGTTAACCAGCAGCCTACTTCTTCCTACCCCCACCCCCCAGAATTGCCTTATGACTGTCCAATGCATGCTTGAATTCCACCACTGATTTTGACTCCACAACTTTCTCCGGAAGGCTGCTCCATGCATCCACAACCCTCTCTGTGAAAAATACTTCCTTAAATTACCTCTGAGCCACCCCCCATCTTCAAATTGTGCCCTCTTGTTCTTGCACACCTCTTTTTTTGAAAGATGCTACCCTCTTGGACTTTGTTGATTCCCTTGAGGTACTTGAACGTTTCTATCATGTCCCCCCTCTCATAGATACATAGATACATAGACAGTGTCGGCAGATAAGGGCCTATGGCCCACCCGGTCTGCCCATTTGAGCTTGTAAGTTCAGTTTGTTTTCCTAGAAGTCTGTTTCCCCTTACCCTGACCTCTAGAATTCCTTTATGTCTATCCCATGCATTCTTAACTGTGATTGTTTCAGCCCCACCACTTCCTCTGGCAGGGTGTTCCACTTGTCCACCACCCATTCTGTGAAGAAATTCTTTCTCATGTTTCCTCTGAATCGTCCTCCTCCAACTTCATCCCATGCCCTCTAGTCCTGGAACATCTTTTTCGCTTAAAAATAGTGTTTTCCTGCACCCTGTTTCTCCCTGTAAGATACTTGTATGTCTCTATCATATCCCTTCTCTCCCTCCTCTCCTCCAGGGAGTACATGTTCAGTTCCTTCAACCTGTCTTCATAGGACTTGTGATGCAATACATGCACCATCTTTGTTGCCCTCCTCTGAACCTTCTCTACCCTGTCTATGTCCTTACGTAGGTATGGTCTCCAGAACTGTACACTGTACTCCAGGTGGGGCCTCACTAGTGTCTTGTATAGCAGAATTATGACCTCCTTTTTCCTGCTGGTGATGCCCCTGCCTATACATCCCAGCATCCTATTTGCTTTAACTGATGCCTTGTCACACTGTTTCCCTACCTTGAGGTCATCAGAGATGACAACCCCAAGATCCCTTTCCTGCTTGGTGCATGCTATATCCTCACCCCCCAACTGATATATTGTGCCAGGGTTTTTGTGCCCCATATGCATTATCTTACACTTCTTTGCATTGAATTTCAACTGCCAAACCCTTGACCATTCTTCAAGTTTCTGCAGGTCCCTTCTCATTCTATCTACACCCTCTGGTGTGTCTACTCTGTTACAGAGCTTTGTGTCATCAGCGGACAGTGAAATTCTGCCTTCATCCTATAAAGTCTATGTGGAGTGTAATAAGCCCTGTTCACCACTTTAAATTGAATTGCCCTATCCAGCAATAGTTTATATTTTTGAATTTGGGCAAGTGCCAAGTTTCCATTGTTGTTCAGTTATTCCATGCTCTACATCTTTTTCTCATTTTATAATTCTGTTTTTATATAAAGTTTGAACTGACCCTTGTTAGTGAGTACTTATCCATTTGTAAAGTTTAGTAGTAGTTTTTAGGTTAGGGTCTAAGATTTTATTTAGTTTAAATTAAATTTTCCTGTTGTTGGGTGCTCTTTCCCATCTTTTATAATCTTTAGTAAATAAACTACTTAGTTGGTTAAACAAGAAGCAGTGTGAATTTTTTTAAATGAAACGTCCTCCTAAAGGCTTCCCAAGATAGTTTAGGTCTCTTTTCATACACATCTTTTCATTTTTTTAATGCCTGTGTCACGCCAATATTTTTTTAAATAAGGCTTTCCCTTGGATTGTGCAATTTGGGTTATGCCAGATATCATTTACTGTCCAGCTGGTTATATTAAGAAATGTCTGCACTATTGAAGATAGATTTTTGACAATTATGCTTTTAGATTTAACACCTTTGTTATCGAAGAAGAGCAGATTTTTTAAATTGATATCCTCTTTAAGGTAATTTTTAAGAATTAAGTTTTCTGGTTCCCAATATGACATTGCTTCTTAATTCAGACCCCAGTTTATAATTAATTTAACCAAGAAAATATGGTAGCACATACCCATGTCTGGACATGCAAGCCCTCCCTTCTTCTTTGACTTACATATTTTTTCCATGGTAATCTAGACACTTTATTGTTCCATATAAAACTCCAGAATAGATTGTTTCTTTTTTTAAACAAGTTAGAGGGATTTGGTACTAGAATGGTCTGTAACATGTATGCAAGTATGGGGACTGCCATCATTCTGATAATTAGAATTTTCTCCAAATGGTAAGGGGGAAGTTCCCCCAGCCTATACACTCGTCTTTAAGTAATGTGCACAGTTGTTCAAGATTCACTGTATGTAAATCCCCTGATTTGTTTGTTATGATAACTCCTAGGTACCTCATTCCTTTTTCCTCTATGACTCTAAGGGCTTCTGGGTGTTCTATATTGAAAGTTAAGATCTCAGATTTAGACTCATTTACTTTATATCCTGCTACTCTTGAAAAGCATCTAATCATTTTTTGAAGTTCATATAAGCTTTGTTTGGGGTTTTCCATTGTAAGTATTAAACTGTCTGCATATGCATTTAATTTTAGTAGTAGTAGTAGTAGTAAAAACCTTTATTTTTTCAACAGGATTTGATGTCACAAATACACCATTAGGACTGAGGTCCCATTTTCAAGGTGCTCCTGAATTTATATAATTTCTTAGTACAAAAGTTACTTAAAACATACAATACACAAATATTGCCACAACAATTAATACAAATACTTAATAACATACACCCTAAGGTACAATATAATGACAGGGAAAAATATTACTATTTTCTGTCATAGCTGTTTATAAGGCATTTCTAATTGTACAATTTTAGTTCCATAGGAGGAATTTTAATGCCAGAAATATTATGATTTGCTCTAATCTCTCCTAGTAACATTTCCAGTCCTGTTACAAATAAAAATGGTGACAAGGGACAACCCTGTCTCACCCCTGAATGTAATATAAAAGGCCCTGAGAGGCATCCATTTATCTTTATTTGAGCATTGGGTGTTTCATAGATGGTTTTAATATGATTTATGAACGAATCTGAGAAATTGAAAATCTTTTTAGCACCGAATAAAAATCTCAGTTCTAGCATATCAAATGTTTTAGTGGCATCTAATGAAAGGAAGACTGCTAGAGTACCTGAACTAATTAGGTATTCTATTATAAACTGGATTCTATGTAATCCCGATTGTATATTCCTATTGGGGATAAACCCAGATTGGTTAATATTTATAATTTTGTCTAACTGCTGAGGAATTCTATTGTTCAATATTGTTGTATATATTTTATAATCCATGTTGAGAATAGTAATGGGTCTGAAGTTCTCCACTCTAGAAATATATTTTTTCCTGATTAGGAATTAGAGATATATAAGCCTGATTGAAGGAATTTTTGTTTATTTATTTATTTCTAGGAAGTACCTTTGAGCCAAAGGCTCTTTTACAGAGGATCCATGCCGTAGTAATACATGAGCATTACATCATTTACAATGGTTACAAGTACATAAGCAGGTACAAGGTGGCTCCATGCCTAGAAAGACATGAGTACATCAGGTTACAGAGGTTACATAATTACAATAACAGGGAGCACATAAGTAAAAATATACAGACACATAATTTAAAGCAGGCTAGGCTGACAGGTTGTTAAGTGAACAACTTGAGATTCTACAGGATATAGAATGAATCAGGTAGGAAGCAGAGGATGATGTAGTCTGTAAAATAATTAACTAATACTATACACAAAGAGGAGAGAACTTGATGGGCAGCAGTTCTTTTGTCATAAGTGCTAAAGAGTGTAGTCATAAAGGAGGGCTAGACTCATTGGTGGGAAGTGCTGAGGTGGGGACGGGGACCTGGAGCCTACTATGGGAGTGTTAGTTAGCAAGAAGAGAGGAGAGGCAAGGGTGCAGGTTAGAATGAGGGTAGCAGGAAAGAGGAGGGGAGAGTGTGGGGGAGTTCAGGTCTCACAGTCACAGTTCCTGTTTGCGGTGAGGGCCACTCAGAGTTTATCTTTAAAGGGGCCTATTTTGTCCTGTTTTGTGATGCCTAGATCATGCGCATTAAGCCAAAGTGGTGCCCAGTATTCATAGGACCATTGGCCTTCTGTGGTTCTTCAGAAAGGGATGCAGAGAGCTGAGTTGTATGTACCCCTAGTGCATCTGATGAAATTAAGTCAGCTAAGGAGGCTTTGCTGGCCTGGGGTGGTAAGTCCTAACATAGACTTCTTGGTGAGCATACATACTTGATACTGGAGGTGACTGTCAAGGTTGAGCCATTTTGTTTGATTGTACAACTCGCAGGTGTGAGTGAGATGGGGTACACCTAGGACTAAATGACACGCTTTATTTAGTGTTGTTTTGATATATTTCAAAGCAGTTTGGGAGGCAGCCCCATATACTGCTAGACCATAGTCTGTCACTGAGAGGACTGAGCTATTTACAGCAGTTTTGAGTGCCTCAGAAGTTAGGCCTTTTCGGTGTCTGTACAGTAATCCTAGTTTTGCATTTGATGACTGTGACTGCGTCTATGTGTTGTTTAAATGAGAGGGTGCAGTCCAGTGTCAATCCTAGGTATTTAAATGTTTAAACCACCTCCAGGAAAGTATTCTGATTGTTCTGAATGCAAAGTTGGTGAGTGCGGTGTTTGTTATGTGATGATGTGAATAACATTATCTTAGTTTTTTTATAATTGAGGAGCAGCTTTGATTGAAGGAACCAGTGCTCAGCTGTGGTGAAATTAGCCTGCATTTGCTTTTCTAGTTTGTAGGGGTCAGAATTACATGAATATAGGACCTCATTGTCTGCATACAGTAGTAGCTGGTCATTTACTGAATGAGGGAGGTTGTTTAAGAATAGGCTGAACAGTAGAGGGCCAAGGATAGAGCCTTGAGGAACTCCTGTGTTAACACTAAGGATGTCGGAGAAGGTGTCCAGGATTTTCACTTTTTGGACCCTCCCAGAGAGGTAGCTTCTGAACCATGCTACTGTTGCAGGGGAGAGGCCGGTACTGGAGAGCTGATCCAGGAGTAGATTGTGATTGATGGTGTCGAAGGCCTTGGTGAGATCAATATATGTTGCCCCCACCAAGATCCCTCTGTCTAGATCATTATGGATAAAGCTGGTAAACTCCACTAGAGCAGTTGTGGTACTGTGTTGTTTTTGAAATCCATGTTGTTGTTGACATTGTAAATGATGCTTGTCTAGATATTCCGTCAGTTGGTCACTCATGATTCACTCCAGGGCCTTGGAGAGTGGAGGAAGGATAGATATTGGGCGGTAATTTGTAGAGTTGGCCCTGTCACCACTTTTGTAAACAGGGGTAACCACTGCCGCCTTCCAGATCTGTGGGAATTCACCTGATACCAAAGAGTGATTTAAGATTATGGTGAGGGGTTTGAGAGTTATGTCCAGGGTGAGCCTAACTAGTTTTAGGTCCAGTTGATCAGAGCTAGTTCTGTAATTACCTAGTGCTTTTAGGATGTTCTTTTTTGCTTCCATAAAGGTGATCACTCTGAAGTAGAAAGGCAGATGGGAGTTTGATTGGGTCCCCGGGTTTCGCTTGGTGCAAGTATCTGATTGGTGTTGAAGGAAGCTAGTGGGCAACACTCCACTGAGGTCAGTAAAAGCTTTGTTGAAGACATTTGCTATGCAGCTGTGATCCTGCATAGGTTGACCCTCAATGTTCAGGAAGGTGGGGGGAGTTTTATTAGGTTTACCGGTTAGAGACCTGATGTTCTCCCAGAAACATCTACTGTCACCCCATGAGTTTGTCAGCTCATTTTTAAAGTGAGTGGTTTTGGCCTTGTGAATAGCCCAGGTGCATTTATTCTGCGTGGCTCTATAGTTCTGGCAGTCTGTCTGGGTACCACAGTTTCTTGCTCTGTACCACAAGTCATCTCTATTTTTCATGAGGGCTAGTAGCTGTGTCATGATCCAGGGGCTGTTATAGTCACGGATCTTTCTTTTGGTGTAGGGGGCATAGACATTGCACACTTCATTGAATTTGCTAATAAAGCATTCTAGGGCAGTGATGACATCTGTTTTGTGGTCGATAGAGCTCCAATCTTAGAGGCTGAGGTGTGCCCTTAGAGCTCCCAACTTGTCTTTCTTCAGAAGTCTAGCAGTAATAGTCCTGGATAGTGCCTTTGGGGCCTTATTTGACCATTTACAGATTACTGGGGAGTGGTAACTGAGGGAGTCGGGGAGACTCACGATGGAGGATATTCTTTCTGGCTGATTTGTGACCACCCAGTCGATTACTGACCCCGTGCCTGTTTTGCTGTTATACTGAGTGAGGGAGTTTACCAATTGCACAAGGTAGAGAGTGGCTAATGAGTCTTTGTAGTGCACAGCTTCAGAAGAGGCCCAGTTGATATTAAAGTCTCCAACCATTATCAGCTCTGTGTTTGGTCGTCCTTCAGAGAGGTAGTTGATGACAGAATTGAAACCGTTCACTTGTTCCTCGGGAGGGATATAGGCCGAGACTATTGTTAGGGTTTTCCCGTTCTTGCCAAGTATTACTTTTATGGCCATCAGTTGAGCCCCATATTTGGTGTCACATGGGTTAAGCATTTGGCCTTGAATGTGGTCTCTAACATATATAATACAACCACCTCCTCTTTTACCG
The DNA here is from genome assembly GCA_016271365.2 of Neoceratodus forsteri. Lineage (NCBI taxonomy): Eukaryota > Metazoa > Chordata > Ceratodontiformes > Ceratodontidae > Neoceratodus > Neoceratodus forsteri. The sequence continues at coordinate 542,090,102 of CM028137.1, read as the reverse complement.
AGTCTGTCTAGTCTGAATGCAGCATACCCAGTGAGTTGCATAGCAGAGTCTGGCACCCTAGATGATAGCCAGGTCTCTTCTATTGCAAGAATGTCAGGCTGGTGCTGTTGGACCTAGACTTGGAGATTGTCCATTTTTGCTAGCAGGCTGCAGATATTTATTGATGCTATTGTTAGTCCATTCTGTTTCTTATGACCTGTCACAGTGTAGCTCATCGGGCCTGGGTTGGGATGGATATTACCTGAAATCAATAGGAGCAGCCATGAGATCCTTATAGCTTGCCATTTTAAATATGTTAGGGCCTGCGATTGTGCAATGTGATGTGATTTTTTTGGCATGGTGCATAGGTAGGTTAGGGGTACATCACTACCAGGTGGAGGAAGGGGATAGCCAGCCTGTCCACTGCTCATATAGATCCATGTAATGGGGTATGATGTGCCATGTTTTGGACAGCTGCGCATTTGTAGTTTTTGTGTTATCCAGGTGGTGATATTGTGGCACTACAGTCTGGAGGTGGAGAATTAATGTCCTCCTCATATTCTGCAATGCATCCTTAATGGAGTCATATTCGTATATTGGCAAGTGTTTTGTGTGGTCTGGTCCTGTCCTGTAGAGGGGGCCAGTATCAGAACTGATAGAAATAGAAAGAGAGTTCTAAGGAGAAATGTATTGAGGGCTACAGCAGAGAAAGAATTCCCTAGGTGTGTTTACAGATGGTGGAAGAGCATCTACATTTAACCCCTGTTGGTAGACTGGTGGTAGAGCATCTGTGTTTAACCTCTGTAGGTAGACTAGAGGTAGAAGCACAAGTGGTTAGAGGTGAGAGTGGTTGGCAGGCTTATCTAGTTTTTAAGAAGGAGGAGAGAGAGAGAGATAGAGAGGAAAAGGAGAGCCCAATTGACTTCTAATATCAACTCAGAACTTAAAATGACTGTAAGGATTAAACAAATTAGTAAACCCTGGCACATATATTCTTCTAGAGACACAGAGGGAGATACAGTAGTTAGAGATGTGTTCAGCAGGAGATAGTGTGGGCCACTTGGAAATCAGCTTCTACTGGTACCAAATCCAAAAGTCTAGGCTAGTACCTTGCAGAATCAGCTGAGCTGTAGCTCATGGAGGATTTCTGAACCACTGTTTAGGTTCAAGAAATTGAGAGGTCCCTGGCCTAGTCAAGGTTCGTTGGATCCCTTGCAGAATCAGCTGAGCTGTAGCTCATGGAGGATTTCTGAACCACTGTTTAGGTTCAAGAAATTGAGGGGTCCCTGGCCTAGTCAAGGCTCGCTGGACATTTATGGATTTTTTTGAATTTGATTAACTAAAGTTTCCAGCCAAGGTCCCAAATGTCTCTTTAAATGTGTCAGAAAATTCTGACGTGAATTCATCCATACCTGGACTTTCATCCTTTTTCATATTTTGAATGGTGTCATAAATTGTATTTATTGTTATAAGTTTTCATAGGTTATCCCAATCTTGTTCTGATATTTTATCACAGAACTTCTTATAGTAAACTATATCATCATTTGTAGGGTTGCATTCTGATGTATATAGTGTTGAACAGAAATCAAAATACTTTTTCATAATTTTTATGTTGCTTGCATGCATGTGCAAGAAACATAGTGCCATCATCCGAGTTTTCTGAGGTGTGGCACCCATCTTCCAATTCAGTCAGTGAATTTGCAGGCTTGGCCGCAGTTCTCCAATGACTGCTGCAGCTGTCTATGACAGCAGTCGAAAATGCAGTGGCATACAGTTGAAAGGGAGAGCTCGCTTCAGTGAGCAGAGCTCTGCCCTCCCCACACACACAAGCACATATATTGGTGCTGATGCGCCTCCCCCACGCACACAATGTATGGTCGACAGGTGCCCAATCCCTGTTGGCTCCATGCCTCCCAACAAAGTTGTTCAGATGCCACGCTGGCATCCCACCCCAGCATGGCAGAAAATGTTATAGCTGATGGCAGTGCCCAATCCCCGCTGGATCCACGGCTGCACACCCCCCCAAAAGCTTTCCAGGTGTCCACGCTGGGAGCCCACCCCAGTGGTGGCAAATCTTGTTATAACTGACAGGGTTGCCCAATCCCCCATCAGCTCCAGCCCCCCAAACAGCCTTTCCAGCTGCCACACTGGGAGCCCACCCCAGTGTGGCAAACGTCCCACGTCATCTAAATTAAAAAAAAAAGCTGTAAACAAGAAAACGTTCCTTCGCCGTCTCCCTGCTCCCCCAAAACCCACAGCCACCCACTGCATACCCTGCCTTCTCACACACCCCCACCCCATACATACCTCCGGAGTTCGGTGCAACAATCATCAGTGGATCGGGAACATGTCTGCACACTTCAAAGCTGACCATGAACTGAGGAAATTCCAGTAAGCTGTATAATGGAATAAATAGGGTTTTTTCAACTTTGTTGCATATCTCAGGTATTTTTGAGAATTTTGGGTCCAAATTTTCAACATGGGGTTTTTGGGACCCCTCCTCATGAATTCGTGCACTGTCATGGCGTTAATCAGACCCAAAGGGTGATTTCGTGGTCACTGTGTGAAATCACCTTTCAGGACTGATTAATGAAATGACACTGCCAGTGTTCATAAGGTGGGCTCTCAAAAAGCCTATGTTGAAAATTGGGTGAAAAAATTCCTAAAAATGACTGTTTTATGAGCGTGCGTTGTGCAGTTCCTACACAAGCTAGCAAGTTCGTGAATTTTCAATATTTTCACTCCAGATTTTCAATGTTGCCATTTTACCACACCTCCTTATGAGCAGTACAGCTGTCATTTTTCACATCCTGCCCAAAATGTGTTTCCGCCGATGTAGTACACAATGGCGCAGTCGGTGTGCGAAATCAATGTATGGGACACATTAGAAAAATCACAGTGACACTGTTCATGAGCAGAGGTCTTAAAATGGCTATGTTGAAAATTTGGTGAAAAATTTCCTAAAAATGACTGTTTTACGAGCGTGCGTTGCGCAGTTCCTATGCATGCTCGTAAGTTTGCGAATTTTCAATATTTTCACTCCAGATTTCCAACATTGCCATTTTACAACACCTCCTTATGAGCAGTATAGCTGTCATGTTTCACATCTTGCCCAAAACATGTTTCCGCCCATGAAGCACACAATGGCGCAGTCAGTGTGCAAAATCCATGTATGGGACACATTAAGAAAATCACAGTGAAACTGTTCATGAGCAGAGGTCTTAAAATGACTATCTTGAAAATTTGGTGAGAAAATTCCTAAAAATGACTGTTTTACGAGCTTGCATTGCGCAGTTCCTACGCATGCTCGTAAGTTCGTGAATTTTCAATATTTGCACTCCAATGACTTCCAAATACCTAAACAGCACATACAAGCAAGCAACATTCAGCATTGACAAATGTTTGTTTCTTGCTGTACCAGTATTTTTCCATCTGCAGTTTTAATTAAAGTTATATCTGCTTTTTTCCCTGTTCTTTTAATCTTTTAGCAAACTTCTTCCCAATTTATTCACTTTTTTGTTTCCACATTTTATTTCCTCTGATACAGTTATGCTTTAACTGATATATTTCTGCTGAAGCAATACATTTTCTTAATTCTGTTCGCTCCTATATTTTATTAAGATCTCCATTTTTCACTTCTAATTCTAATTGTTTAAGTTGTTGATCTACTTGTTGAAGACTTTTTTGTCTTTTTTCATTCCTCCAGGAAGCTTCAGATATCATATAGCTTCTTATAGTGGCCTTTGTGGCATCCCAGCAGTTAATAATATTATTAGAAGGGAGGAGATGGAGGGCAATGAAGGGAAGGGGGCAGGATGGAGGGTGGTCTCTCTGATTGCGAGAAGCATAGGCAACAAATCAACTGCACTACAGGCACTCTTGGCAGTGTGGAGGGTGGATATTGCAGCTGTCATGGAAATGTGGGCAAATGAACACCAGGACTGGGATATGGCAGTCCCAGGGTACAAATTATACAGGAAGGACTGTGGGGGGGGTGGCAGTCTAAGTGAGGGATGGGATCAAATGCACAAGGGACCAGGGGGAGGAAAGGAGAACAGAGGCAATCTGGCTGCAGTTCCTAGAATCAAAGGGTAGGAAACTGAAGTTTGGTGTGGTATAGAGGCCACCGTCCCAGTCTGAAGAGCCTGACAGGGAATTAGCAGGACAAATCAGAAAGGTTTGTAGAAATGGGAAGGTGGTCATCGAGTGGTTGACCGAAGCATTCCAGTTACCTCCAGTGCTACGGAGCAAGTGCTCCTGGACATGATCCAGGAGGGTCTCCTGATGCAGTTGGTCAGTGGACCTACTAGCTAAAGAACACTTTAGATCTACTATTGTCGAAAGGATGGCAGTAAGAGAAATATAGGTGGAGGACACACTAGCCGACAGAGATCACCAAACATTGTGGTTTAATATCACGATGTGCAGGGAGTCAGATATCTCAGTAACACGGGTGGTAAACTTCAGGGGGACAGACTTTGGGAGGATGCAGGAAGTACTGAAAGGGAAACTGGAGGGCAAAAGGCAGGAGATGGATGCAGAGCAGAAATTGGATATTATTAAATGTGGGATTACAGAGGCAATGGAAGCCTGCACCAAGACACAGAGTAAGAGGAGCAGAGCAAGGAAACCATACTGGTTGAACAGCGAGGTAGTGGAGGTGGTGAGGGCAAAACGAGAGGCACACCAGAGGTATAGGAGGACAGGGAAGGAAGAGGACAGGGAGGATTATGCAAGATGGTCTAGGGTGGTGACCAGAAAAGTGAGAGAAGCCGAGGCCCAGAGGGTGCTGAGATTAGCACAGAGAATTAAGGGGAGGGGGATAAAGCCTTTTTCAGATACATCAGGGATAAAAGGATGTGCAAGGAGACAATAGTGAGGATAAAAAAGGGTGGGCAGTGGACAAAAAAGAGGAGAAACAGGTGGAAGCACTGAATGAATACTTTTGCTCAGTATTCACGGAAGAAAAGGGGGGACTGCTACCAACATGGGCTGGGAGTGTGGGGATGGGGGGAGAGGAGGCACAGTTGGAAGAATTGAGGGAAGTAGAGTCCTAGAGGGACTGAGGGCACTGAGGGTAGACAAGGCACCAGAGCCAGATGGTATAGACCCCATGGTGCTGAGGGAGATGGCAGAGATGTTGGCGGAGCCACTGGTGGATCAGTACAGTACCTCACTTGAGTCAGCATGTGTGCCACTGGACTGGAGGATGCCACATGTAGTGTCATTATACAAGAGCGAACCAAGGGACAAACTAGATAATTATCATCCAGTAAGTCTCTCCTCCATAGTGTGCAAACTCATGGAAACAATACTAAAGGAAAGACTGGTGTCATACCTGGAGGACAACGGCCTTCAGGATGTGAGGCAGCATGGATTCATTTCAGGGAAGTCCTATCTAACCAACCTGATGCAATATTATGACTGGGTGAAGGTGAGCTGGATAAGGGCCATGCAGTGGATGTTCTTTACTTGGACTGCAGCAAGGCCTTCAATTCGGTGCCACATAGGTGACTTGGGGGGAAACTAACTGGTATGGGGTAGGGGTAAAAATGATGAACTGGATTACAAGCTGGCTGAGTGGGAGGCTGCAACCAGTGGTTGTGGGAGGGGAGCTCTTAACTCCAAAGCAAAGTGATGAATGGGGTGCCACAGGGGTCTGTGCTGGGACCAGTATTATTTGGGCTGTTCATATCAGACATCGTGCATGGGGAAATGAGTAAGGTAAGTCTGTTCACAGACAACACCAAAATGGGAGCAGTGGTGGATGGAGAGGAGGGATGGAAGCAACTGCAGGGGGATCTAAGCAAGCTAGAGGAGTGGTCAGAGAGTAGGCAGCTGGCTTCAATGCAAAGAAGTGTAAGGTTATGCACTTCAGGACAAAGAATCCAAGGAGGGAATACTTGCTGGGTGGAGTTAAGCTGGGGATCACTAAGGAGGAGAAGGACTATGGGGTAATGGTAACAAGGACCATGAACAATACTGCCCAGTGCAGGAGAGCAGCTACAAAAGCAAACAAAATGCTGGGGTGCATGGTGAACGGGTTTTTGTCCAGGTGAAGAGAGGTGATTTTGCCCATCTATAGGTCACTGGTAAGGCTGCACTTGGAGTATTGTGTGCAGTTTTAGAGGCCATACCTAAAGCATGACATCTGGCTACTGGAAGGGGTGCAGAGGAGGGCAACAAAGATGATATGTGGAATGGAGTGGAGAGACTATGAGAGCAGACTGGGAGACATGAATATGTACACCCTGGAGGATAGAAGGGACAGGGGGGACATGATAGAGACATTCAAGTATCTGAGGGGAATCAATAAGGATGGGGCAGACAGGGCCTTTAAGCTAAGGTGGAAGAGGGACACAAGGAGGCATGGACTAAGAATCAAGAGGGGGAAGATTTAGGAGGGAAATGAGGAGAAACTATTTCACAGAGAGGGTGGTAGCAAACTGGAATGCACTACCAGAATGGGTGGTATAATGTAAATCTGTGAGCAGCTTTAAAAGAGCATTTGGACAGGGAGCAGGGGTTAGTGAGGGGGGGGAGGTGGGGGTGGCAGTGGGATGACAAAATTGAGGGGGGTTGGGCAGCTGCAAACTAGGGGTACTAGCTGCACACTCGAGCAGATGTAGATAGACCGGGTGGTCTGTTTCTGCTGGCACATTCGTATGTTTGTACGTATGTTTGTATAGTTTGTGATAAAATCCAATATGGCAGAATCAATTTTGTTTGTGAGTCTTGAATTTTTTAATAAATAATTACTGAGACTCCATAAGCCATCTTTTTTATATGAGTGTTTATTATTAGGGCATAGCTGACTATATTATGGTCCAAAATCATCAGGTGTTTAATATTGTTTTGTAAGTTCAAGGCATTAATAGTAAGCTCTTTGGAGATAAAAAATATAATCTAGCCTTGAAAACATTTTGTGACGGGCTGAGTAGATTGTATAGTTTCTAATGTTCTCATGTAGTTCTTTCCAGGAATCTACAAGATTGTTAGTATCCAAAAAGGTTTGAAGTAACCTGGCTTTATATTTATCCCATTTAGAGAAACTTGTAGTTCTATCTATAGGATTTTTAATGGAATGATTAAAGTCTCCTCCAATAATTATGTTATTACATTTTCGTCTGACTAATACATTATTAATTTCAGCCAGAAAAAAATTGCCATATCCCCCAAAAGGAGCGTAAATGGAACAACTACCTTCAATCCTTCTATCTTTACTTTACCTGCTACTATCCTGCCCTTGGAGTCTACCATAGAGTAAATTACTAATCTTCGAATATTTTTTTTATTAATGGTAATACTACCACACTTTTACTTGATGGATCCGATGAGAAATATGGTGATCCTGATCATTTTTTACTTCATTTTTCTATCTGTTTGCTGTTAAGAAAGACCTCCTGTAGCATAACTATATCCATTTTTAGTTTTCTAATTCTGGCCAAGATTCTGTATCTCTTAATGAGTGAATTCACCCTATTAACATTCCATGAGGCTCCCTTTATCATAGCCACCATTTAAATAAGAAAAGTAATACATCTTTTTGTATCTTCCAAAATATAGTTTGACCTGCACCTTTAAAAAGAAAAGAAAACAGTAGAAAAATACAAAAAATATAAAAAAGCAAGAAGAAAAGAATAAAACAAAAATATCATTGATCTCTAATAACCCTCCTTCCTCACAACCCCTCCTCTCTCCTCCCTTGTTTGCCATAGACCTGGGTCTGGTGATTCCTGAAACTCACTTGAGGTTGAGTACAAAGATGGTACTAGCCCCCCCACACACACACATTTACACACTTGTTCCATTTAACGTAGTCCTAAACATAATCCTGAAACAAAGAAACTAATTTCATGTTATCACCTATTTAATCACATTAACCATGTTCAAATGAAGCAAAAAGTTCTGACAACCTTATTTTAAATCAGATATGGCTTCACTGGCTATGTCATAATATAGGGTCTAATTGTTAAGAAACGTCTTCAGCCTTGCTGGATAAATCAAGTAGGCTTTGAAACTTTTTTTCCATAGAAACTGTTGTATCTCACTGAATTGTTTTCTTCTGTCCCATATAAGTTTTGAAAAATCATGTCTCAAAGAGATTTGATGATCTTTGTATTTAAAGTTTAGGTTTTTATAATAGACAGTCATAATTGTCTTTGCCTTCCAAGAACAGTATTTTTAGAATTGTCAGACTGGTCCCTCCACTTCCAATTTTATTTTCTAGGCTCAACCAGTGAATTCTATCAATACATGGAATGTCTTCATTGGTTCTAGTAGTTAAGTAAAGATCTCAAGCATGATTTCTTTTGATGGAGGAGTCCTTTTCCCAAACTTGTTGTATCCCAAAAATCTGAATAGTCTTCAGCCTGGCATGGTTCTCTTGATCATCTAGTTTTGTCTGTCATAAATCTTGCTCTTTCTGAAGTATTTTAATGTCTTTAGGTAAAGGGTTGGTTAAAACTTTTAGTTGTGACTGCTGATTCTCTAACTCTTTAATTCTTTTTAGCCCTTGTTCCAGCTTGGCATCAATACTTGAAAGTGATTATTTGAAGTTATTGATAGCCTCTGGTATTTGCTGCAGTTTATCAATGGAAGACTGCAAGATTTGAAAATTAGATTAGTTGTCTGGCCGACTCAGGTGGATTTTCTTTCAGTAAATCTTTATCTGGACCTTTTGAATTGGGAAAGTCTGAACCTTCTAAGTCTGGAAAATAGTTTAAAGTTCCTGTTCTTTCTTCTTCTTGGTTCATACTAGAATCTTCATTTATATCATCTGATTCTGGGTTTGTTTGTGCTGCTTTTTGTGCTGCTTACACATCCCAAAAAGAAAAAACCTGGATCGCAGCTCTCTTCTTAATCTTATGCCTCTTAACAAGCCTCATAATATCACCCACACGGGGGTCTTTTACAATGACTTAAGTGACCACTGTGCTATGGCCTGCATTAGGCACTCTTCTCACCTTACTTCTTCTTTTACCTTCAAGCTAAAAAGATGCTTCAAGAACTTTTGCCAGACTGCCTTTTTGGCTGACCTTGGCAATCTTATGTGGCAGGATTTCTGTCTGGCCCTCTCTGTCTCAGAAGCTTTTATCATATTCCATGACCTTTTACTAGGTTTGATAGACAGGCATGCCCATTTGAGGAAGATTAAGACTAGGAGAGGGTCACCAAAATGGTTCTCTCTTACATTAAAAAAAAACCCTTAGGGATAGAGATGTACTAAGGAAAAGGGCTAGGAAGACAAAGCTTGAAGCTGACTGACTTGCTTTTCGGGTAGCAAGGAATGCTTGCACTAAGCTATTTAGGACAGAAAAGGCATGCTACTTCCAAACAGCCCTCAAAGAAAACAAAAATAATTCTGCCAGATTTTGGAGCATTCTCAGAGAGGTTGAGGGACATCAGACCACTTTTCCCCTTCCCGCAAAAATAGTGTCAAATAGTGTCTGGAGATTCTAGATATACAGATAGGGCTGACATTCTGGAGCAACTTGACAAACATTTTGCTATGGCAGGCCTTGCATTTGATGCCTCTCCTGTCAGTAAGCTAAGCCCACTTGATGATGGTAGAGACAGTACCAATTCAAGTAACTAGTGCATGCTGCAACCGTCATACTTCAGTTTTTGCTCTGTTACTTTTAAACAAGTGGAATACCTCCTATTGTCTTTGGATGATAAAAAGAGTGCAGGCACAGACTTTCTAGCCCCATTCTTCCTGAAAATAGATTGGTATAACCTGACCACTCCCATCACCCATTTATTCAACTCCTTCCTGGAACAAGGTGAGACACCACGTCTCTGGAAAATTGCACATATTATTGCCCTGTTCAAGTCTGGTGATCCTAGTGATCTGAATAATTACAGGCCAGTTTCTCTACTTCCTACTCTTTCAAAGCTTCTAGAAAAAAATTGTGAACACCCAGCTTAGAAAATATCTAAAATCTGAAACTGTCTAAACCGAGTCAAATCAGGGTTTAGAACCAAGCACAGAATGGTATCTGCCCTTGCCAGTGTCTACGGATTGGCAAAACACCTTGGATGCAAAACAACATGTATATGTGCTCTTCCTAGACATTAGCAAGGCCTTTGATACAGTGGACCATAGCCTTTTGCTGGATGCCTTGAGTAGTCTTGGCATAGATAGCAATGCCATTGGGTGGTTCAGATGCTATCTTACTAATAAAATGTAACAAATTAAAGCACTAGGGAACCTGTCTCCACTAAAAGTCCTCCCTCATGGTGTTCCACAAGGGTCCACACTGGGCCCAATACTCTGTAGTTTACATCAACAACATTGATTCACACATATGTACTAACATACACTTATTCGCAGATGATATAGTCCTCTACACATCTAATTCTTCACTGGAATTAGCACATAAGGACCTACAACATGACTTTGTTATCCTCCAGCATAACTTATTGAAACTTAAGCTACTTCATAATGCTAAAAAGACTAAAACTATGATTATTTCACCTCATACCTCTACCGTCCAAGGTTCGCCAAGTGGTACTCTAATTTACACTTTACTCGGTGAATCACTGGAAATTGTGGATAAATTCAAATACCTCAGGTTCTGACTGGACAACAGGCTCAATCTTATGGCTTATCTGAATGAACTGGCTAAAAGATTAAGACAACGCCTAGGCATTTTCTTCCTGATTAGGTGACTTCTTATTCTTGAAGCCAAGAAAAGATTAGTCCAAACAACCTTTCTCCCACTGCTTGACTATGCTGGCATACTTTATAGACATTGTCCCAACTCAGCCCTAAGTAAAGTTGACACCTTATATCATCACACTTTGCAATTCATCCTGAACTCACCTTTACATACTCACCACTGCCTCCTCTATCAGGCACTGGGCTGGTCCTCCCTTGTCACAAGGATGCAAAAAATGCTTTGTTCTGGTCCTTCAGGGCTCTGACTGACAAACTGCCAGCCTACATATCTAGTCTATTTGAGCATGCAAAGGGGTCATACATCCTGAGACGCTTCACCATAATTAACTTTATTGTAGCTAGGATAAAGAGGAGGAGAGGCAGGTGCCTAATCCAATTAACAGAAGCACTCTGGATAGGGGGGTCGATCCCAGTCCTTTCACAGAAGAAAGGGGTTCTGAAAGAACTCCTAAAACTGAAGGTGGACAAAGCAATGGGGCCTGATGGACTTCACCCCAGAATTCTGAAACAATTAAGTGGAGAACTAGTGACACCACTGACTACCCTTTTTAACAAATCATTGAAGGATAGTGTGCAACCTGAGGACTGGAGGAAGGCGGATGTGATTCCCCTTCACAAAAGTGGGAGCAAGACAGAGGCAGGAAATTACAGACCTGTCAGTTTGACCTCTGTAGCAGGGAAAGTGATAGAATCACTTCTGAAGGAAAGAATTGTTGAGTACCTAGAGGAAAGTGGGGCAAAGGACCCAAGGCAGCATGGGTTCACAGTGGGAAGCTCATGTCAGATGAATCTAATTGATTTCTTTTACTGGGTGACCAAAGTAGTAGACCAGGGAGGTGGTGTGGACATGGCCTACCTAAACTTTAGCAAGGCAGTTGACACAGTCCCACACAAAAGATTAATAATCAAATTAACCAGCCTGGGATTGGGTCCCAGGGTGGTAGCCTGGGTAAAACATTGGCTGGACAACAGGACACAGAAGGTAATTGTAAATGGAGTCCACTCTGAAGAAGGAGGAGTTAATATTGGGGTACCGTAGGGTTCAGATCTGGGTCCAGTATTTTTTAATGTCTTTATAAGTGACATTGCAGAGGGACTGGAAGGAAAAGTATGCCTCTTTGCAGATGATATAAAGTTCTGCAACAGGGATGATACACAAGGAGGCATGGAAAGGATGAGAAGGGACTCGGCAAGGTTGGAGGAATGGTCAGAAGTATGGCAGCTTGGATTCAATGCAAAGAAGTGCAGAATAATGCAGCGGGGAAACAAAAACCCAAGGGAAGATTACACAATGAGGGGGGAGGTAGTAACAACGACAAAAATGGAATGAGACCTTGGGGTAATCATATCAGATGATCTTACGGTTAACAAACAATGTGAGAAGGCAGTAGGGAGGGCTGGGAGGATACTGGGATGTATAGGGAGAGGCATCACCAGCAGAAAACAGGAAGTTGTTATCCCTCTGTACAGACAGTTGGTGAGACCCCATCTGGAGTACTGCATCCAGTTCTGCAGACCCCATCACAGCAAGGACATAGACAGAATGGAGGCAGTTAGGAGGAGGGCAAGTAAAAATGGTGCAGGGTCTGCAAGAGAAGCCGTAGGAGGAGAGACTAAAGGAGCTTAATATGTATACCCTTGAGGAAAGGAGGGAGATGTGGGACATGATAGAAACTTTTAAGTACCTCAGTGGAATCAATAAAGTCCAAGAGTGTAGAATCTTTCAGAAAAAGAGATGTGTAAGAACAAGGGGACACAATTTGAAGATAGAGGGGGGACAGCTCAGAGGCAATGTGAGGAAGTATTTTTTCACAGATAGGGTGGTGGACACATGGAACAGCCTTCCTGAGGAGGTTGTGGGATCTAAAACTGTGGTAGAATTCAAGAATGCAGGGGACAGACATAAGGCAATTCTTGTGGGGGGTAGGAAGAAATAGGCTGTTGATTAACTAGGATCTGCATCTTATCCTGTAGGTAGGGAAATGGGCAGACTAGGTGGGCCAAGCGATCCTTATCTGCCATCAAAGTCTATGTTTCTATGTTTCTACGTTTAAAGACCCGGCATGGATTGGCTCTCTCCCTTCCCTATGGAACGATATGCAAAGAACACTAAAGATTACCACTATTCTGGGACACCTCACCTTCAAAGCTCTGTTAGTGGGTTACCTGAGGGAATCTTGCAACTGTCACAGATGACTCCACACCACTCACCTGTTGCTTCTGGCTGTATCACTCTTAATCCTTGCCTATGACATTGTAGCACTTTCCTCTAACTTTAACTCTTTTTTTCTTTCCGTTTTTCTTCTCCTTTCTCTTTCCAACTTTCCTCTTTCCTTCTTCCATATTAGGATTTGTTTTAAATATTCCCTTAGATTCACTCTATTTTTCACTTTACCTTCTTTTCGAATACATTGCAGGGGATTGTCAAACCTTTTGGAATGGGGCTGTTGTCTATCCTTTACTATATGATGCTCTCCAGAAGTCATGTGAATTTATTCTTTTGGGTGGTAATACACTAGGCCTGTGCATGACTTATTTTTATGTTGATTGTGTGCATGCGCAAGAAACATATTGTAGCAGCTTGCTCCAGAAGCAGGTTGTGGAGGTGCAGCACTGTTGTGGCCAATGCCCCCACAGCCTTTGGAGGCTTTGTCCACTTTTCCCAATGGGGTGGCATGCTGCAGCTGACACTAGTTCAGCCAGTGTACCACAACCTTGTAAGGTTTCAGCTGCTGCAATCAGGGGCCACCTCATCATTGCAGCATAAGCCATTCCGCTGCAATGAGGAAGTGACTAGTCATTGCTGAGCAGAACCTTGTTAGTGTGATATTGTTTGTGAACATAGCGGTGGCTTGCCGCCATGTTCATAAACAATATGAAGCAGCCCCACTGTCGAGCGGGTGCCCAATCTCCCTTGGCAGCATGTGCTCCCCCAACGTGTTTGTTTGCTGAAGGGGGCCCCAATCCCCATCAGCTTCAGCACCCTAACGTTGATGTTGCTGATGGGGGATCCCACTCCCCATTGGCATCATGTCCCCCCAGTGTCATTTGCCGATGGGGGAGCCCACTCCCTGTTGGCATAATCCCCCCCAAATATGCACTACAGTTGTACCGGTGCCAATCCCCTGGCTCTTGCACCCCCTTTGTGCCAATGGGGTAGCTCCAATCCCCATCAGCTATAGCTGCCTTCTCCAAACAAACACTCTGTTGGCACATTGGGACCCCACTCCAGTGTGCCAAATGGCCTAACAAAAAAAAAAAGTCCTGTGATTTTTTTTTTTTGTACCTAATAAAAAACAGTCCCTAGGGTCTCCCTGCCCTCCAACAACCCCACCCACCCTCTGTGCACCTGTCTCCCACACCCCCCTCACCCCATACTTACCTGTAGGCGGCGCGACGATCTTTGGTGGACCAGGAACATGTCTGCACTTTTCAAAGCCGACCGTGAACTGAGGAAATGCTGGTAAGCTATATAATGGCATAAGTAGGATTTTTTTCAACTTTGGTGCATATCTCAGGCTTTTTTTGGAATTTTAGCACCACATTTTCAACATGAGGTTTTGGGATCCCTTCTCATGAATTCTGCCACTGTCGTGGCATTATTCTGCCCCAAAAGGTGATTTTGCGGTCACTGCGTGGAATCACCTTTTGGGACTGATTAACGAAATGACAGTGCCATTGTTCATGAGAAGGGCTCTCAAAAAGCCTATGTTGCAGATTTGGTGGAAAAAATCCAAAACGTGATTATTTTACGAGTGTGTATTGTGCAGTTGCTACGCATGCTCATAACTTCACGAATTTGCAATATTGTCATGCCAGATTTTAAACATTGGCATTTTTTCACATCTCCTTGTGAACAGTACAGCTGTCATTTTTTACATCCTAGCCGAAATGTGTTTTTGCACTTCCAGAGCAGAATAGTGCGGTCACTGTGGGAAAACAGTGTTCGGGACAGATTAAGAAAATGACAGTGACATTGTTCATTTGCAGAGATCCTAAAATGCCTATGTTAAAAATTTGGCGATGATAGTCCATCAAATGACTGTGTTACAAGTGTGCATTGTGCAGTTTCCATGCACCCTAGTAACTTCGCAGATTTGTAATATAGTCATGCCAGATTTTCAACATTGCCATTTTCCCACGCCTACTTATGAACAGTACTGCTGTCATTTTTCCCATCCTGGCTGAAACGTGTTTTTGTGCTTCCGGCACAGAATAGCATGGTCGCTGTGGGAAATCAGTGTTTGGGACAAATTAAGAAAATGACAGTGACACTGTTCATGAGCAGAGATCCTAAAATCCCTTTGTTGAACATGTGATGAAACTCCTTAAAATGACAGTTACAAGTATGCATTGAACTGTTTCCATGCACCCTTGTAACTTAGCAAATTTGTAATATTTTCACGCTACATTTTTAACACTGGAATTTTTTCTCACCTCCTTATAAACAGTACAGCTGTCATTTTTCACATCCTGGCCATAATATGTCTCTGCACTCCTGCCGCAAAATAGCACAGTCAGTGTGGGAAATCAGTGTTTGGGATAGATTAAGATTGAGCAAATTGAGAGGTGGGAGTGGCCGAGCTCAAGTAAGCTGTGCCGGGACTGCTGCAGATTTCTTTGTGGGCAGAAAAAGTCCCCAATGCAGGTGCCCAGTACAAAAGCCCAGGCTGCAGAAGTGGGAGAAACAGAACGAGAGAGCGAGTGGGGGGGGGAGTGAGTGGACTCAACGGAACTCTGTCAGGACTGCTGCGGATTTCTTTGTGGGCAGAAAAAGGCATCAATGCAGTTAGGGGCCCAGTACAAAAGGACAGCCTGCAGTGGTGGGAGAAACAGTATGAGCAAGTGAGAGAGGGGAACTGAGTGAGCTCAACAGAGCTCTATCTGGACTGCTGTGGATTTCTTTGTGGGCAGAAAAAAGCCACAAAGCAGGCAGGAGCCCAGTACAAAGGGGCAGCCTGCAGCGCCGGAAGAAACCTAATGAGTGACTTTGAGAGTGGGAGTGAGCAAGCTCAACGGAGCTCTGTTGGGACTGCTGCAGATTTCTTTGTGGGCAGAAAAAGGCACCAATGGAGGCAGGAGCCCAGTACAAAAGAGCAGTCTGCAGCGCCAGGAGAAACTGAATGAGCGGGTGAGAGAGGGGGAGTGAGCGACCTCAACGGAGCTCTGTCGGGACAGCTGTGAACTTCTTTGAGGGCAGAAAAAGGCACCAATGCAGGTAGAAGCCCAGTACAAAAGGGTAGCCTTCAGTGTGGGGAGACACAGAATGAGCGAGTGAGACAGGGGAGTGAGTGAACGCAATGGAGCTGTCGGGACTGCTGTGGGATTTCCTTGTAGGCAGAAAAAGGTGCCAATGCAAGCAGGAGCCAGTACAAAAGAGCAGCCTGCAGCGTCGGGAGAAATAGAATGAATGAGTGAGAGAGGGGAAGTGAGCGAGCTCAATGGAGGTGTGCTGGAACTTTACAGTTGCCCATCCTCCGCCCAGGGTCCTCCATGGTCTTATATTACAGCAGGGTCTGTGGAGTGGAGACAAAGCAATGAGTAGATACATTCACACCTCCTTATGAACAGTACAACTGTCATTTTTCAAATCTTGGCCAAAATGTGTTTTCACACTTCCAGCGCAGAATAGTGCAGTTGCTGTGGGGAAATCAGTGTTCTGGACACATTAAGAAAACCACAGTGACACTGTTCATGAGCAGAGGTCCTAAAATGCCTATGTTTAAAATTTTGTAATGAAAGTCCATAAAATTACTATGTTACGAGCGTACATTGTGCAGTTTCCACGTACCCTTGTAACTTCTCAAATCAGTAATATTTTCATGCCACATTTTCAACACTGGCATTTTTTCACACCTCCTTATGAACAATACAGCTGTCATTTTTCAGATCCTGGCCGAAATGTGTTTTCACACTTCCGGGTGCAGAATAGTGCGGTCACTGTGGGAAATCAGTGTTCGGGACAGATTCAGAAAATGATAGTGACACTGTTCATGACCAGCAGTCCTAAATCCCTATGTTGAAAATTTGGTGATGAAAGTCCATAAAACGACTGTGGTACAAGTGTGCGCTGAAATGTTTCCATGCACCCTTGTAACTTGGCAAATTTGTAATATTTTCACACCACATTTTCAACGCTGGCATTTTTTCACACCTCCTTATGAACAGTACTGCTGTCATTTTTCACATCCTGGCCTAAATATGTTTTTGCACTTTTGCCACAGAATAGCACGGTATCTGTGGGAAATCAGTGTTTGGGACAGATTAAGATCGAGTGAGTGGGGGGTGACCGAGCTCAACTGACCTCTGTCGGGACTGCTGCAGATTTCTTTGTGGGTAGAAAAATGCCCCAATGCAGGAGCCCAGTATAAAACAGCAGCCTGCAGCACAGGGAGAAACTGAACTAGCAGGTGACGGAGGGGGAGGGAGTGAATGACCTCAACGGAGCTCTGTTGGGACTGCTGCAGATTTCTTTGTGGGCAGAAAAAGGCAACAATGCAGGCAGGAGTCCTGTACAAAAGGGCAGCCTGCAGCGGCGGGAGAAACAGAACAAGTGACTGAGACAGGGGGAGTGAGTGAGCTCAGCTGAGCTCTATCATGACTGCTGTAGATTTCTTTGTGGGCAGAAAAAGCCAGCAATGCAGGCAGGAGCCCAGTACAAAAGGCCAGCCTGCAGCACTGGCAGAAACGGAATGAACGAGTGAGAGAGGGGGAGTGAGCGAGCTCAACAGAGCTCTGTCAGGACTGCTGCAGATTTCTTTGTGGGCAGACGAAGACACCAACAGAGGCAGGAACCCATTACAAAAGGGTAGCCTGCAGGGCTATTAGAAACTGAATGAACGCACTAGAAAGGGAGACTGAGTGACCTCAATTGAGCTCTGTCGGGACAGCTGCAGATTTCTTTGTGGGCAGACAAAGTTGCCAATGCAGACAGGAGCCCAGTACAAAAGTGCAGCCTGCAGCGCCAACAGAAACAGAACGAGTGACTGACACGGGTGGGGATTGGCTGAGTGAGTGAGCTCAACGCAGCAAAGCAATCAACAATCGGCATTGACAAATGCTTGTTTGTTAATACCCACTGTCAGTCTTGTGTATATGCAATTATTTTTTATGCCTTCTCTGCTATGTATTACCTCTTTTCTAGTATGTACCTGTTCTCTCCAGGACCGCTTTGAAAATGTGCTTGCTCAATGGTGGTATGCCTAGTTAAATAAAGTTTTGATTGATTTTTTGATTGTTGCATTAGGTGTACTGAAAACTGGCCTCCCCTTCCAATATTTTTCTTTTTGGGGTCAGCCTTGGAGGGCCATTTTGTAACTTGGGGGCCCTAACACACTGCAGCAGTTTTTAATAGGCCAAGTAATAACTGTCTCTGCCTTACTTGTGGTACATCATGGGCTATGAGTACAAGCTTATCCTTGATAGTTTGGTTCTTTTTAGACTTGAACAATGGTATGTCTCTGAACCTAACATTATTCCTATTGCCCACCTGGATTATAGGCCAACTGCCAAAAAGGATGTTTCTTATTTCATTGCTTTTGTGTCTATATGCCATAGAGAATGGTATTCTTCTGCTTGGTCTCTCTTCCTTTTCCATATGTAATAAAACATTTCTGTCCATTAATGCAAATTCTGCCGCTTGTCTAAGGAGGCTGTAGTTGTATCCCCTGTTCTGGGATCTGTCTGTCAGCTCCTGCTGTACCCTTTGAATCTCATCATCCTTACTGCAATTTTGTCTTGCTCTCATGTACTGAACTTTTGGGATGCTACATACTAATTTGGGGTCATGGATGCTTGTACTGTACAGTGTGGTATTACTATCAGTTCCTTTATGATGTAATGCTATTTGTAAGACATTGTCACTCTTACAGATATGAAGATCTAAAAATAAAAAAAAATTTTGTTTACAGTCATGGTAAACTCTAAGTGTCCTGTTCTACTATTCAGGAACTGGTGAAATTATGTTAATCTCTATTTTTCTCCCTGGCATATTCCAATAAATCTTCCCCAGTGGATAATACTGGGGAGGAAAGGATTCATTGTCTCATCCTAAATAAACATCATTTTAAAATTCCACATATACAGGTTGGCGTATGCCAGAGCCATTGGGCTTCCCCTCGCTGTTCCCATGATCTGTTGGTAAAAACTGTCCTCAAAGGTAATGTCATTTCTGCTCAGGACAGTTTCAGCCATAATCATCAGATATTCACTGGGTGGGTGTATCTCATGCCCCTCCTTAATTCTTCCTGCAGCACCTCCAGTCCCTCATCATGGGGTATGCTCGTATTTAAGTAATTTAAGGTCAACTGTAACTAGCATTACCTATAGCCAGTTCCTATTTGTTCTATTAAGGTCTCTTAGTAAATCTAAAAAATGTCCCGTGTCTTTGATGTAGGTAGACATTTTCATTACTTCTGGCTGAATGTGGAAATCTACAAACTTCGAAAATGGTTCCAGCACTGAATTGAGTCTAGACTCTATTGGCCTACCAGGCAGATTATTTACATCTATGTCAATTTTCAGGAATACATTAAAAACAAACAAGCAAAAAAAAGGTTGTCTAGGGTTATGGTTGTATAACATGGATTCCCCCCATCCATCCCATATCTAGGCCAAGCTCCACTAAATTTGATATTTCTGTCTGTATATCTGCTGTGCGATCTGTTTCCCATCTCCTATACTTCCTAACATCATTTATTTGCCTCAGATATTCCAACCTGTATGTGCTGTAATCCTAAATGACTATTCTCCCTCCCTTATCAGCAGGCTTGATAATTACCAATTTATAATTTTCCAGGCTGCATAGTGCTTCTTTTTCCTGTTTTCTTATATTTTGTTTTTGTGCAAATGTGTCTTGCCTCTCAACAAGTTGTTTGATCTCTTTATCCACTACTTTACTGTATGTTTCCACTATGTCTGAAACTTTTGGAGGATCCTCTGGTACAAAACTTTAACCTGACTGTCCAATACCACTCTACTGTATGTTCCTTTTGTGTGTAGTGTGCATAACTGTTACCACTCACCTCAGCTTTGCAGGCCACGGGCTCTGGAGCCATATGAGAAGGAAACCCTCCCACACAGCATTGCATGTAGAAACAACTATATTATGCATTTATTACAAAAAGCCAAGAGTGCATTCAGGTTTAACTTGAAATGGAAGGACACTTGAACTTTAAACATAGGTTTGTGCCCTGGAGAAGGACATGCACACACACACACACACACACACAGTTGTGGCCAGGGTCATATTGTTTTCCACCATGAGACAGTGCAGCAATGTGGCATTCATGCAACATGGTTCCTGGCCATATGACTGCATTTACTCCTTAGCATTGTATTTTTTTTGCATTTCAGGTCATTACATCAAACTTTCAGAGGTGGCATTTTCAACTGTCTGTGATATGCATGTATCAGTGTTGCTTCACCTGCTTGTGCTTAACAGCTCAAATTACTGTAATGCAATAAATACCTGTACCTCTGTGTAACACTTTTGACTGCCTCTGCTGTTCACATAACACATGGACAACCCCACTCAAAAACAACTTAGCCCTTAATATTTGAACATGGACATCTGGTGGTCATCAGGGGACCCTTTGGGGCACATGTGCATTGAATGTTGTGAAAATACACCACCAAATGCAAAATCTAGAGTGCTTTTTATATGTGTTGTTCTTCAAATACAGTCCAAGAAGGAAAGCAAAGGCTTCCTGCAGTTTGAGAGACAACACAATGACTCCTCATTGAAAAATATTTTGCTGTTAATATTTGAACCCAGTCATCTGGTGGTCATCTGGCGGACCCTTTAGGGACCATGTGCACTGATGTGTGTGAAAATGCACCATCAAATGCCAAAACAGGGGGTACTTTTATGTATGTTGTTTTTAAAGCATAGGCTGAGAAGAAAAGCAAAGGATTCCAGTGGTTTGAGAGACAACACACACAGATACCCCCTCAAAAAACACTAAGGCCCTGAGATGAAGAGCAAAGCAGTATTTTGAAATACAAAAAGAATAGTATTACAACAATAAGTACAGTACAGATGACTTTATTTATTTTTTGGTAAGCAGTAGCAGGCAATGAATTGCCCTGCTTCATGGCTTTAATTAACTGTGCCAATTGTCAATGCCACTCCTCCCACTAGTCTGTGCCAGTCCCTGTCCTCAGTTCCTGGGCCTTGACTCTTATCAGGGGGATACAATTTGGGGAGCCAGCCGAGGCACTCTCACACTTCACAGTTGACATCATCTGCAGTGCTATCACCTGCACTTTCTCCTGCAAGGAAAAAAGAGAATTACAGAGTTCAACTCTTAACATAATGTCCTCATTATTTTTACTACCAACTGAAAGGCAAGCTATGTTTAATTGCTTTCCTTTAGTTGCATTGACGTTTCTGTGCCTCACATTGCTTTTAATGACAAAATCACTGAATAAAGTACTGTTTATTATACAGTACAGTGGCAATAAGAAAAATTATAAAAAATTATGATAAAGTTAACAATGTAGTACTTATTACATGTAGGTATGTAACTCTTCAGAGGTCCCTCTTACTCCATCCTGGCAAAGGATGGTGCAGTGCCACTGGAGCACTAAAAGCCTTTAGAGTGGACCATTGCCTCCTGCTGCAATAAAAAAAATATGCTTTGCACCATTCTGGTCTCTCTCTCTGTAATGATGAGAAAAGGGTATTGTGTATAATGTTTTTACAATTTGCAAACTTGTCTACTTTATAATAGCACTTTCAGTACATGCAATTCATGACACAGATAAGCTTACTGTATGGCATTTACAGAGAAATCTGGTATGATATACAGTAGAACACATTAATAATTATACATTTTTGCTAAAATATTGCATGATGAAAAACATGGGTAAAGCAGAAACTAATTGTTTGGACAAAACAGCTTTGGAAAGCAATACAAAAATTACACTGCAAGAAGTACTGTACATTAAACATTTGCAGAAAATGTTGCCTGTTGCTGTTGCCAAGCGTGGTTGCACAATAGCCATGTGAGTGACATCCGTGCTATAGTGTACTGTATAAAATGTTTAAAGGTTATGATTTTTTCAAATAATATCTGTGAATATTCTGCCAGTCTACTATATTATTTATACCATATACTGTACGTAAAAATTTATTAAACTGTGCAGTATTTCTTTTAATAAAAATTAATACCCTTACCCTGTAGCACACACTACACAGTGTCCTATCCCCTTAATAAGCACAATTTTGCTGCACATGTCCAGGACTGGGCAATAGTGAGCATAAGCAGCACACGACACAGAAAACATACTGTATGCCTAGCACTGTGAACTTAAGCAGCACACTACACACTACTAATGTTTAAACAGGACAGTGGCACCATACAGTATAATTTACTCCTGGGAGGAACATAGACACATCTGAGGCTACGGCTTCACAGAGATTTCTGCCCCAGGCATTTTCTTCTCTCATTCATGCCCTGATGTTGTGATATGACACTGACTCTGCAGAAGGCCTTTTAAAAATAATAAATAAAACTATATAATGGCCCACGAATAATTCCAGTTTCACTGCACATGTCCAGTACTGTTCAACAGTGAGCATAAACAGCACACCACATAGGACACATCTGTCCAGAACTGTGAGCTTCAGCAGCACAGCACATATCACTGATGTTTAAAGAGGATAGTGACACCATATCATTAACTACACCCAGAAGGAACAGGGACACATCAGAAGTCATGGCTTCCCAGAGATTTTTGCAACAGGCATTTTTTTTTCCTGCATGCCTTGATGTTGAGGTATGACACTGACTCTGCAGGAACCCCATTCATAAAACAAAGTAATTAAAACAGTTTATAACATGGCAAATAATGTGTGCCGTGAATCCAGCATAACGATATGTGGAAACATACCTGGTGGTACAAATTGAAGCGGTCATTAATTCCCTAGAAATGATCGCTTCATTTTGTAGTACAAACACTGTCCACATGAAAAGCACTATCTGAGCACACAAAGAGACAGTTTCCAGTCACTCACTGAGCCATGACGATACTTATGTGGTTTCGAGCAGCAGCACAAATGGCGTCTTAACCGACAGTGAGACATGGGCTGAATGACAGTACACAGCAACAATCTAAATGTTGAACTTGTAGCAGCCAGAATATGAACTGATCTTAGACATTTGAAAACATATGGCACTGAGTAGCTGACAGTAACTGAAACCAAAATGCATGTCTCTCTTTCCATTTTAAATAACAATGTTGGCAGTCAATTTCTGTACTGCTTCCATATTATAAGTGCATTAATCACCTCGACAGGAGGTCATTTCCCAGGAATAAATGCATGGTTGGGTGGTGGGAAGTACTCAGCCTGTGGCCTTGTGAACCCCCAACCATGCATTAATTCCTGGGAAATGAACTCCTGTCTCAGTGATTAATGCTTACATAATGGCCCCCCAAAAAGCCCAATGTCACTGCATATGCCCAGTTCAGTGTAATAATGAGCCTAAGCAGTACCCCACACAGAAGATATCTGCATATAAGGAAATCAGCATGGACCTATCAAAGCCTCCAAGGTCATGGTGTCCAAAGATTTTGGTGCCCTCACCATTCACCTGAGTACAACCAGTGCATCATGAACTTGCAAGATGATCAAGACTGACCCATCCACCACCAACAGAAGTTGTTGCCTACTAGCCTGTGACTGTGTAACCTTGATACTATAATGATGAACCAACCTTAGGTAGATGTCACTTAATTCAAGAATGACTACCCCATGGAATCCTTTGAATGGGTGATGGGAGTGACAGCCAGAGTGCTACATCAGTAGTTGAGCAGAAGGCCATGTGTAATTTCTAAACTAAGCAACAGGGACAGAAGGTAAGGGAATAGCCACATTTTTGGTATTGGTGGTGGTGGGAAGGGTCTCCCAAAGATATCCCACATTTAATCATGATGTGTCACAAACTTTTTTTTCATAAAAACATAAAGGAAACAGGAAGGGAAAGGGCACCCAGAAACTCACAGCCACCTGACTTTGACAATGTTGCTCACCATTTCATTTCATTTGCAGAGTGAGACACATATGGTTTCATGCCAGCAGCTAGAACTGAACTTCTGTACTGTGTGATCATTCACAGAACATGTGGGGGTTAGGTACTATACAATGAAAAAATTATGGGCTTATAAACTACACCGTAGTTAAGTGAAAAACAATACATGATTATTTCTGTATGTATATACTTGTAGCCAAGGCCTACTATTTAGTAACATCCACTTTGCCAGGTCCTAAAAACTGAAGTAATTAACTACCACTGATGACACCCACTAGATAAAGTATCAATTAAAGTTCCTTCATTTAAATTTCAAATGTTACTGCCACTGCATTGTATGCATATAGGTTTGAAAATGGATGAAACAGCATCCCCAACACCACCACCAGGCCACTTCATTGTGGCATTCCTTACCCCCCAAGGGTGAGTGATCCATGCACCCACCCACCCACCCAATGTGTGTGGCTATTAGCATATGCCAGAGTGAGTACACGTGACTGTGGTTGGAATTGGCAGTAATATACAGTATGCAGTTTGCCAACATATGGTCATTAGGTTGTTTACTAATATGCAATGTACCATATGCAGTACTGCATAAAAAAATAACCCCCACTTTATGTCATTACAGGATAATGAAGGGGTGGCAACCTGAGTGAGATACTGCCAGGGGTGCTGGAGTTTGGAAAAGGACCTTACCAGCCCTTTCTCTGGTATGGCACCCCACTGCATCCTGCCCTTATCTGGGAAGTGTCCACTTTGCAAATCTCAATGAAATTGAGTGGGCCAGGGGCTGTGGGAATACAAAAAGTAACTATAGTCCAGTACAATTCAAGCTCCTATTAAAACATGTTAACTCTGCCATAGGCCTACAAAAATCTCTTTTGAACTTCTGTCTTTCAGACTGACAATATTGGTATGGAATCCTGGAGTCTATGAAACAGATGAGACAGAGAGTAGCACTTTGATAGAAACATGGGGGAAACAACAGAACTTGTGTTAACAAGAAAACAAATAAAAAATTACTTTCTTCTCATCCATACAGTTTGTTAGGGCACATGTTCACACAAAGGGTCTCCTGATTCAAATAATAAGGACAATGTGTTTTTTGAGGTGGTCTCTGTGTGTTGCCTCTCAAACTGTTGGGAGCCTTATCTTTTCTTCCCAGCATGAGTGTAAAAAACAGCACAAACAAAAGCATTCCATGTTTGTCATTCGGTGGTGTACTTTCAAAAAATTCACAGCACATGTTCCCCAAAGTGTTCCCAAATGACCACCAAATTCTTGGCCTTAAATATTAAGGGCAAACTGGTTTTCAAGGGGTGTCTGTGTACTGTCAATCAATCCACAGGAAGTGTAGAGTAGAGAATATTCCTGGTGTCTTGTCCAATATTCCCCTTCCCATAAAACTGGTTCATGCAATTGTATAGGCTGTGTAGGGGTGTTGATGTGCGATGTGGTGGCCACTTCACATTCAGTCACTTCACAACCAGTCTAACATTACTTGTATAGCACTTTGGGATACATGTGTATGAAAAGCGCTATATAAATGCTGATTCTTCTTTTCTTTTTTTTCTAGGCCTATGGAAAAACAACACATGCAAAAGCACCCCCTAGATCTGACATTTGACTTTCACAAAATTCAGGGTACATGTTCATGAATGGGAGCTCTGATCACCAGTTGCCCAGGTTAAACTATTAAGGACAAAGTGTTTTTTTTTTAAAAGGGTGAGTATGCCCTCACTGCAGTCTGAAGCTAATTTTTGTCTTCATTTTGTCTTCTTTGCTGGTATTGAAATAGTAATTTAATGATCATTTTTGGCTAATATTCAGTAGTAGTAAAGTAGTCTACCCACAAGCTGAAAAATTTAAATGAGCTATGTATTTGGAGACTGACTTAGTAATAAGTAAGCATTCAGTTAGTAGTTAGGAACTTGTATATGCCAATTAAGGCAGTTCTGTGAAGATTAGATGATTCCTTAAATGATTACTTCAGAATTGTATAATTGAATACCAAAGAAGACTAATGAAGATTAGTTAAATACTCCTCAACAGTTGCAAAGCAGTAGTACTGTATTACTAGATTAGTATTAATATTGAACCATATATGCAGGCAAGTCAGAAAAGACTTGCCTGCTTCTGTTTGAGGCTGAGAAACTTGCTATACTGCAGAGAATATGCTAGAATGCATTTGAGGAACTGGGAACCTGGTAAGACATAATATTGTTGGGGACTTGTTAGGAAGGTAAGCTATGCTTTCTACAGAAAGTTTCATTTTTTCTTATTGGCATTAAGCAGAGAACTGCAGGATTCTATTAAAGTGTAGTAATTTTATAACCAGAGGGGGTGAATTACAACTGAAGTTGCTTGATTCCTGAGCTTGAGACCTAGGATTTGGAAGGATATCTGTGCAACATTTTATAAGTGTCCTGCTGGCTGAGGAGCGAGTTCATTTTTTATCCCCAGACTTGGTAGAGTGGTTTGTGTAGGAGAAGTGGTCTAGTAAATTGTGGTGTTGGTTGAATTACTATAAAGGGCAGTACTCATCAGGGCGGTGGAGCAGTGGTGTATTTTGATTGTTTCTAACAGTCACCAGTGGTTGTGGCATTTCCTTTATAGCCAAGGTTCTGACATCACTTCCTCAACAGGTCTTGGGGCAGAACTGTCATATTCTTAATAACCCCGCACAGTGCATAAAAGGTAAGTACACCCCCCCCCAAAAAAAGAGATATTTTATATATTACTCATTGTATATTATAAGGGAGCAGGACATGTGGGGATTGATGCAATGCACTGGCTGTGGGGCAGCAGTTTTCCAGAAGACATTTTGGAAACTGCGTTGCTGCCCTATTTGCAGGCAACTGTCAGCTCTGAGGGAGAAGATTGCCCACCTCCAGGCTGAACTGGCAAAGACTAAGGAGGCCTCCCCCACCCAAAGAGCACCAGTTCCACAACCACTGCCTCAGAGGTTGCCAAGTGTGAAGAGCAGTTGGATCACAGTGGGTTCTGGGAGGGTGAGGGTGGCAGAACAGAGGCATAGCCCCCTAGCTGTACCTCTACACAAATCATATGTCAGTCTGGCAAATCAAGGTTCCTCTATGATGACACCCTCAGTGGAGACCAAGAAGAATGCTGGGGACATCCGCAAGGGAGACCCACAAAAGGGTGGCAAGGGACACCACAGGGGAAGGAAACAGCTTCTGATAGGGGACTCAATTGTTATGGGTGTAGACCTGGGGAAGGGAGAGGAAAGGGAAGTTAGGTGCCTTCCTGGTGCCATGGCTTAGAGGGACAGGAAGCAAATCCTCAGGATTGCAGAAGCAGCATCACAGGAGAGAACTAGATATCATTGTCCACCTTAGGACAAATGACCTAGCTAGGCATGAGATCAGTGCAATGCAGGATGAATTTGTGGGGTTGAGGAGGGGCCTCAGACAGGTAGCAAACATAGTAACCTTCTCAGAGGCACTGCCAGTCTATAGCAGGGGTAAGGCTAGGGTACTGCACACCATGCAGTTTAATGAATGGTTGCAAAACTGGTGCAGAGCATAGGGCTTTGGCTTCATTTGGGACTGGGGGTCCACCTGGAGAGGTGAAGGTTTATACTGGCATGATGGTCTGCATCTGTCCAGGAAGGGAAACAAGCTCCTAGGTGACAGGTTTAAATGCTTCCTTGGCAAGCTTTTAAACTAGCCAAAGGGGGAGGTGCTGATAGGAAGCAGGAAAGTTCAAGCCTCCCCCCACAAAGCATAGCAGGTAGTAGGGTAAACACTGAGGTACAGAGCTTGACAGAGGGCAGGACAAGGGTAAATAGAAAAATAGACAAGGGCAATAAGAGCAGGGATGGGTTAAAAACAGGATAAAGCCAACATTAAATGGAGGGCAATGAATACCAATGCCCGTAGTCTGGGAAACAAGCTTCCTGAGCTAGTAGCCCTGAAGGAAGAGGAACACTTGGATATTGTGGCAGTCACAGAAACATGGTGCACAGAGAACCATGACTGGGATGTCAACATACCAGGGTACACAATTTACAGAAGGGACAGGGAGGGTAAAAGAGGAGGTGGATTAGCTGTATACATAAGGGAAGGGATCAAAGCTACAGAACTAAAAAGTAATGGGGGAGGACAAGAGGCATTCTGGGTCACCTTGGAGACAGGGAATGGCATCACAATCTGCACAGGAGTTGTATACAGACCCCCATCTCAAGGGGAGGAAATGGACAAGAAAATAATAAAGGACATTCTCAAAATGGCTGAGAAAGGGGAGATACTGTTGATGGGGGACCTGAATATGCCAGATGTTAACTGGATGACATGGACTGCAGCCACATCGAAAAGCAAGGTCATTCTCGATGGCCTACAGGGGGCATGCCTTAGACACCTAGTGGTGGAACCCACTCAGGAGGGAGCAATATTAGACCTGGTACTCTCAAATTTAGAGAGGTTCACAAATTTAGAAGTCAGTAGACATCTGGGAACAAGTGACCACTGCACAGTGTGCTTCATAAAAAACA
This sequence comes from Neoceratodus forsteri, assembly GCA_016271365.2. NCBI lineage: Eukaryota > Metazoa > Chordata > Ceratodontiformes > Ceratodontidae > Neoceratodus > Neoceratodus forsteri. Next base: position 542,061,892 of record CM028137.1, on the reverse strand, counting down.
CAACCATGGAGACAAGCCATACAAAGACAAGGATACTGGACTTTAGAAGGGCTGACTTTGGCATAATGGGTGAATACTTGAGGAATGCATTAGCAAATGGCCAAAAAGGAGGGGTGGAAGAACAATGGAGAAAAATCAAAACTGCCATCATGGAGGCAGCAAGCCTTTGTGTGAAACAAATAAAGAAAATAAAGCAGAATAAAAAAAAACACTATGTTTCTCAAAAGAGGTGTCAGGGAAGGTTAAGGGGAAAAAGGCTGCATTCAAAAAGTATAAGGATTCACAGAAGGAGCACAACATGGAACTGTGTCAATTAAAGCAGAAAGAAGTGGGGAAGGCAGTCAAAAAAGCAAAGACCCAAACTGAGGAAAAAATAGCCAACTCAGTTAAGAAGGGGGATAAAACCTTTTGTAGGTACATTAGGCAGCATAGAAAGGTTAAGGGAGGGATAGTGAAGATAAATGAAGGAAAGGGGAGGTGGGCAGAGGGAGACAGTGAAAAGGAAGATATACTGAATGAATACTTTTGCTCAGTATTCACAAAAGAAGAAGAGGATGAGTTACCTAAACCAAACAATAGAAGCACTCTGGGTAGTGGGGTTGACACCAGCTCATTTACAGAAGAAAGAGTCCTGCAAGAACTCCTAAAACTGAAGGTGGACAAAGCAATGGGTCCTGATGGAATTCACCCTAGAATCCTAAAAGAACTAAGGGAGGACCTAGTGACACCACTGACACACTTTTTAACAAATTATGGAGGATGGAGTGGTACCTGAAGACTGGAGGAGGGCAGTTGTGATTCCCCTTCACAAAAGTGGGAGCAAGGCAGAAGCAGGAAACTACAGACCTGTTAGTTTGACCTCAGTGGTGTGGATAATGATGGGATCATTTCTGAAAGAAAGAATTGTTGAGTACCTAGAGGCCAGCGGGGCACATGACCCAAAGCAGTATGGATTCACAGCAGGAAGGTCATGTTAGATGCATCTAATCAATTTCTTTGACTGGGTGACCGAAGTAATAGACCAGGGAGGGGCTGTGGATATGGCCTACCTAGACTTTAACAAGGCATTTGACACAGTCCCACACAAAAGATTAATAATCAAGTTAGCCAGCCTGGGAGTGGGTCCCAAGGCAATAGCCTGGGTAGCAAACTGGCTGCACAACAGGATACAGAAGGTAATAGTGAATGGAACACATTCTGAAGAAAGGGGGATTACTAGTGGAGTACCTCAGCTCAGTACTGGATCCAGTCCTCTTTAACGTCTTTATAGGTGACATTGCAGAGGGTCTAGAAGGAAAGGTATGCCTCTTTGCAGATGACACAAAGATCTGTAACAGAGTTGATACACAAGGAGGGTAGAAATGAGAGAAGGGACTTGGCAAGGTTGGAGGAATGGTCAGACATATGGCAACTTAGATTCAAAGCAAAGAAGTGCAAAGTAATGCACCTGGGAAATAAAAATCCAGAAGAAGAGTACACAATAGCAGGGGAGGTACTAACAACAACAATAATGGAAAGGGACCTGAGGGTAGTCATATCAGATGACCTAAAGGTGGGTAAGCAATGTGAGAAGTCAGTGAGGAGAGCCAGGGGGATACTGGGATGCATAGGGAGGGGCATCACAAGTAGAAAAAGGGATGTGGTTATCCCTCTGTACAGACAGTTGGTGAGACCCCATCTGGAGTACTGTGTGCAGTTTTGGAGACCTCGTCTAAGCAAGGACATAGACAGAATGAAAGTAGTCCAGAGGAGGGCAATTAAAATGGTGCAGGGTCTACATCAGAAACCAAATGAAGAGATACTGAGAGAGCTTAATATGTATACCCTTGATGAAAGGAGGGATGGGGGAACATGACAGAAACCTTTAAGTATCTCAAGGGAATCAACAAAGTCCAGGAGGGTAGCATCTTTCAGAAAAAGAGATGTGTAAGAACAAGTGGGTGCAATTTAAAGATAGAAGGGGGCTGGCTCAGGGGTAATGTGAGGAAATGTTTTTTCATGGACAGAGTGGTGGATGCATGGAACTACCTTCCTGGAGAGGTTGTGGTGTCTAAAACAGTGGGGGAATTCAAACATGCATGGGACAGATATAAGGCAATTATAGTAGGGGGTTGAAGGAAGTAAGCTGTTGGTTAACTAGAATCTGCAGCTTATCCAATAGGTAGGGAAATGGGCAGACTGGGTGGGCCAAGTGGGCCTTATCTGCCGTCAAAGTCTATTTTTCAAAGTCTAGTTGTGCAGCATGGGCCACGTGCTGTTCTCCAGCTATGCTTACAGCTAGCCCAGCTGTACGTGCTGCTCACTGGGACAGGTTTTAAGCAGCAGCATGTATATGGCCTGTATACAGTGGCAGTGTGTGGGGGCAGGCAAGTTAGCCTGCTTCCATGCACTGGCACTATATACAGGCCATATGCATGATGGCACTTACTCAAAACCTGTCCCCATGAGCTGCACCTATGGCTGAGCTAGCTGGCAAGCACAGCTGGAGCGCAGCACACAGCCTATATGCCTGCAGTCATTCTGCTGTATGTACTCCTCAAAGCAGAGGATATCTCATCATGGCTTGAGGGTATCCCAATCCTGTTATCCCCATCCCTCCTTAGTATAAAAGAAACAAATTAACAGTATGTGTTTGTAGATGCTGCAGGTGTGACTGTACTCTGTCCCTCTGTGGCACACAGAGTCTGTATGCTGCTCTTGTAATCCTCATGTGGCCAGGGTTTCATGTTGAGTGATAACTTTGAACTGTACCTGTACCCGTCTGTTGCTCAGTATGTACCCATGTGCACATTGACAGTGTTAAGCAATATGGAAATGCTGTTGCCAACATCCTTCATTTTCTGATGTATCTGCCACTGTTAGTGGTCTAATATGTATTAGCAATTTTACACACAATTATTGTAAAATGTACTGCCACTTTTACACAGCTCCTTAATGTAATGGTACACCAGTACCTACGATCCCCTACTCTTCATGGTTCAGGGGATCCACTCTTCCTGCAGAATTGGAATCCAACTAGATGCCCACTGGTGTCTTCCACTCCACTTGCATCTGGCTTCCTGTCCCCTCTGCACTTATGCATATGTGTGGGGGGGGGGGGCAAGAGACAGGCACTATTTTAAGGTACATAAAAAGATGTTTGCCCATCTTCTTCTGGGTGGATGGGTGGGGGAATGCATACTGGAGAAGGTGATAACTTTAAAGTCACTGGCCAGTTTTAAGAAGGGGTGGAATGGGGTCATGGGGAAGGTCAAGGGAAAGGTCACTACCGAACGGGGAGGGGGTAGCTGCAGAGTAACACACTGCTAGCTATATAATCGAGCAGATTTGATAGACCTTGAGGCCTGTATCTGCTAACATTTTTCGTATGTTAACTCCCAAAATGAAAGTGTTTATCAATAAAAATTAACTTATCATTGGTGACATGCGACCAATTTGTCACCAAACGGGGGTCCAGATCTTTTGCTGTGTAGAACCACCTAAAACGGAAAATAATTATTGAAACTGTATAGGCATGTTATTTTATGACCAAAATGAGTGATGAATAGAGATGCAGTGATGTTTAAATTCTCCTGCAAAGTTAACCTGAAATGGGTAACTTCCAAATCGTGTAGCATCATGCTAAATTTCCATTAAAAAGTCAGAATTCATCTTTAATGGACTTAGCATTGTGCACTTCGAGTTCACTTCATGTTACAGTTTAAGAAGGTGAAGTTGGCAAGAAACAGCCCACAAATCATATGTCTGACTGTCTGCAGGTCACATGATGCAAGCAGGCAGTTAATTAGGCAGGAAGACAGTGAATTACTTTCACTTTCTCTCTGAGAAGGAGCTGACTAGGCAGCATTGTGTGGAGTGTGTGGATAGTGTGTTTTTTGGCAAAAATTGTCAAGCTATTGATCTTTTATTGTGCCTTTAAGTTTTAGTATTGTGCTGGAAAAGTTTTGCAGGCAGTTTTACTTTATTTTAAAACTTTTTTTTTGCTAGTATTTCTACTAGTATTTTTTTGTTTGAGTTCTGATTTATTGTAAAGTTTCATGTAACATGGAGACAGGTGGCCAAATGGGTGGGCAGCGGGGGCCCCGAATGCACAATGGCTTGGGGCAAGAATTTCACCTTCACCGTGATCCTCTTTTGATCGTGAGTGGTCCCTCACAGGCACAGCAGTACAATAATGGCCTTGTGGTGCCAGAGGCAGCAGCAGCTGTTGCTAATGTTTCAGCCACTGCCAGCTCTGCAGCAGTGGAAGAGCAGCAGGAACTACAGCAGCATCAAGCAGAACAGCAGCAGCAGCAAACACAGCAGCAGCAGCTTGTTGTTGCCCCTCCACCAACAGCAGCACAGCAGGTGGTATTATGTGGTGCCCCCCCCACCGCCTGTGCCTTGTCCTCCCTGCAGCTGTCCTAGCTGGCAGTTTTTTATCTGCCTCCATGGCAATCCGATGGTAGTCAGGTGTAAACTGTGTGATGCACTGGCACCTCAGGGGCACAAGGGAGGTCACTTGGGCATGGGTAGTCAGTGAACGCACCTTTTAGGGCACCACCGTGCAGAGTGAGAAGCAAAGCTGAAAGAGGTACCAGCTGCTCCCGCAGCAGAAGCTGAAGTGGTAGAGCATCCACATGCTCAGCATTGCAGACAGATGGACAGGCATCAGAAGTGGCAGCTCCCACAGCTGCCCGCCATGAGTGCGACACCTCACAATAGCCTGCCACACAGGCTGACCTTGCTGTGCTGTGGGCAGAGATTGAAGCAATAAAAAATGTAGTGCAGGGTGCTGTGTAGCAGCTACAAAGCACTGAGGGACAAAATACAGAGATAATTAGAATGCTAACAACAATTTCTGGTGGTCAGCCCCAGCCCCAGCCCCCACAGGACTAGTAAAAAAATATAACGTCACAAAATTATCCCTATAAAAGCCTGTTGTCTGCTTTTACTTTTTTCCTTCATCAATATTTTTTTATTGCTGCCTAAGTATGTGATTTATGTTCAATTTTCTTCCTTATGTTAACTTTGTTAATACTGTATTTCTTGATTCTCCACCTCCTCCAAATGCTCCCCACCTCATTCTGCTTTCCGCAATAGAAATGTTTTTGTTCTTACTCCTTACTTTATTTTATTTATTTATTTATTAAAATTTTGGTAACCGGATAAGTCCACTGAGACCATGCAGTCCCTTTTTCAGTGATGACCCAGGTGACAATGGTGAACACAGTACAATAGATAAATACAATAATAATATACAGGATACAGAGAGATTTAACAATGCTGCAAAAATTATTACATTGGAAAGCCAGGTAAGTAACTTAAAACAGATCAGGCATTAAGCATATATAAATAAACAGAATAACTAATATTATACAATATATAGATAGCAGAAACATTAGAGCAGGTGGATTACAAAATACATCTATTAGAGTAACATTGACTAAGCATTAACAATGCTATAAGGGTTATTTAAAGCAAATGCAGAGGAGGGGATTAGTAGGAAAGAGGTAAGATCTTTTTTGAAGGAGGATAGGGTGGGGCAGGATACAAGGGTGTATGCAGGTATACTCGATGTACACACTTGTGTACAGTTTTAAGTACCTGTCTCAAACCGTGTGCTTTTGTGTTACTATTATCATTCTAATCTAGAGTATTTGACTTAGTATAGATCTCTTAGTAGGGCATCTGTTTAAACATCAGTTGTTTAGAAGACAGACATGTGTACAACCTGTTCAGAGATGAGTCATTTGAAAGTAATCTGATTTGTTTGTAATGGAGGCAGCAGTTGGAGAGGATGTGTACATTTTTATGTTTGCTTGCATGCATCCGCAAGAAACATTATGTGACAGCTTCAGAGAGAAGCGGGTTGTGGAGGCATGGCACCATGGCAGCCAATGGAGGCATTGCATTTGGGGGCTTGGCACTGGTAGACCAATGGAGGCACAGTGTGCTGATGACACTGGCTTCCAAAAGTGCCACCAAGTTGTAACGTTTTTGCTGCAGCAATCAGGGGCCACCTTGTCATTGCAGCGTCAGCCATTCCGCTGCAATGAGGGAGTGACCTGTCATTGCAGGGCTGAATGTTACCTAGTGTAATATTGTTTGTGAACATGGTGACAAGCCGCTGCCATGTTCAAACACAATATTAGACAGCCACCAGTGCCTAGGGGGTGCCTAATCCCCCTCAGCATTATGTGCCTCCCCCAAAACAGTTTTTGTTTGTCGACGGGGGGGGGCCCAATCCCCATTGGCTTCATTCCCCCCTTCCCAGTGTAATTTGCCAATGGGGGAGCCCACTTCCCATTGGCATAATGTCCCCCCAAAATGCTGGTTTTGTGCTGAGGGGGTGCCCAAACCCCTTTGGCTCTTGCCCTGAGTATTAAGAGGTGTGCGTCCATCCCATCGCTACAGCCCCCAAAAACATTTGGGTGGCACACTGGGAGCCCGGCCCATTGTGCCAAATGTCCCTACTGAAAAAAAAAATCCTGTGATATATTTTTTTCTTTTTTTCCTGTAAATCAGAAAACGGTTCCTTGTTGAGTCCAGTAGACCCACACCCCAACCTGCGAACACCCTTTGTGCACTCTGCCTCACCACACCTTCCCACCCCATACTTACCTCCAGAGCCCAGCACGACGATCTTCGGTGGACTGGGAACATGTCTGCACTCTTCAAAGCCAACTGCGAACTGAGGAAATGCTGGTAAGGTGTATAATTGCATAAATAGGGTTTTTTCAACTTTGGTGCATATCTCAGGCATTTTGGGGAATTTTGGCACCACATTTTCAACATCGGGTTATTTGGACCCCTCCTCTTGAATTCAGCTACTGCCATGGTGTTATTCAGTCCCCAAATGTGATTTTGCAGTCACTTTGAGGAATCACCTTTTGGGACCGATTAACAAAATGACAGTGCCAGTGTTCATGAGGCTGGCTCTCAAAAAGTCTATGTTGCAAATTTGGTGGAAAAAATCCAAGCAATGACTGTTTTATGAGCATGTGTTTCGCACTTGCTACGCATGCTCATAACTTCAAGAATTTGCAATATTTTCACTCCAGATTTTCAACATTGCAATTTTTCCACACCTTCTTATGAACAGTACTGCTGTAATTTTTCACATCCTTGCCAAAATGTGTTTTCGCACTTCTGGCGCAGAATAGCATGGTCACTGTGGGAAATCAATGTTCATGACACATTAAGACAATTACAGTGACACTGTTCATGAGCAGTGGTCCTGAAATTCCAATGTTGAAAATTTTGTGATGAAAGTCCATAAAATGACTGTGTTATGAGTGTGTGCGATGTGCAATTTCCATGCATGCTCGTAACTTTGCAAATTTGTAATATTTTCCCTCCAGATTTTCAACATTGCCATTTTTCCACACCTCCTTATGAACAGTAGAGCTGTCATTTTTCACATCCTGTCCAAAATGTGTTTTTGCACTTCTGGTGCAGAATAGCATGGTTGTTGTGTGACATCAGTGTTCGGGACACATTAAGAAAATCACAGTGACACTGTTCATGAGCAGAGGTCCTAGAATGCCTATGTTGACAATTTGGTGATGAAAGTCCATAACATGACTGTGTTACATGCACGTATTGCGCAGTTTCCACGTATGCTCGGAAGTGCGAGCATTTTTAATATTCCCACGACAGATTTTCAACATTGCCATCTCTTCAACACCTCTCTATGGATGGTACAGCTGCCATTCTTCACATCCTGCCCAATCTGTGTTTTCATACATGTGGCACACAATAGCATGGTCACTGTTGGAATTCAAAGTTAAGGACACATTGACAAAATCACACTGCCACTCTTCATGAGAAGAGGTCCCAAATGCTTTTGTGAGGTCGGATCATGAAAAGGACATGTTGAAAATGTGTAGTGCATATACCAACAAACACCCAGGGCGTTGGAGTTTCCAACCATAACGTCCCACCCTGTACACACTGACAGGCATCGGGGTGTGCCTTTAGATTACTGACTGTACTGCTCATGCCATCCTACCCCTAACCCCTCAGCCACTGATAGGCATCGAGGTGTACCTTGGACTGTTCAGCCCCAGACTTCACCCCATTGTTCTATGCTGCACCCATTTCAGCATAAGTCCTTATGGAATGGGGTGACTGTAAAGCCAAACACCCCAAGGCACACCTCAACATGTGTCTGTGTCTGCAGAATAGGGTGAGGTAACATGGCATGACAGTCATGGGCAATGACTAAAACACTTACCCCAATGCCTGTCCATCTCTACAGGATGGAGGTAGGGTTGGCGTGAAGTTCAATACTTCACTGCCATTCCTATTCTGCATCTGTCTAACTCCTGCATTTTCAATGCTGAAACCAGCAAGCAAACATTCAGCATTGACAAATGCTTGATTTAATGAGGGGGCAACAGTTGGAGAGTGAGTGTACAAAATGTAAATTACTGGCTACTCCCCTGGCAGGAGAGTAGGTTAGGAGGGAAGGAATTCCAAGCAGAGGGAGATGAGAAGGCGAATGAGTGTTTATCCAATAGGCGTTGCATCTTCTGGATTGCTAATAAGGGTAAGGAAGTAGATCTAAGCATGCCTTTAGGTGCTTTTTTGTAAATGATTTCCCTTAGGCAAGGGGGATTAAAGAGCTTGGTAAGTTTGAATACAAGACCTTGAGTCATAGGTAGGTCAGTAAAGAGAATACAGGGCATCACAGCGGTGTTTTCTGGAGTCCACTCCAAGGGCAAAATGTCCAATCCTATGATAGAGTTGACACACCTTTGAAAGGAAAGGGGATTGGGTGAAGAGTAGTAGAGAGGCACCATGGAACAAAATGGGGAGAAGGGATGTTGACGCAATCTTTTTACAGGCGATGCTGGACAAAAGAGGGTGAAGGTGGTATAATAGCCAAAGCTTCTGGTTTACCATTTTGGTAAGCAGATTTGCATGATGCTCCATTGAGAAGAAGGCATCTAAGTGAACCCCAAGGTATTTAAAAGTACTAACCGCCTCTGTGGGGTCTCCTGACTGTGTACTGATCTGGAGCTGTTTGGTAGGTATGGAGGACTGGTTATGGAAAAGCATAGCATTTGTTTTTTTTCGTATTTAGAATTAGGTGATTGTCAGAGAACCAGGTCTCAAGCATAAAGAAATCAGAGTTAAGGCTTTGGTTAAGCCAGTCTATAGTGTTAGATTAGAGGTATAAGATTGCATCATCAGCACATGATTGCATGGACACGCCACCACAGAAGTTGGGGAGCTCATTGATAAAAAGTAATAATAGTATCAGGCCAAGAATAGAACCTTGGGGTACTCTGTGTGAGACAGGCCTTGAAGAGGAGAGTGAACAAGACCATTTTACCCTTTATGATCTTCCAGTGAGGTAGTCATGGAACCATGTGAGTGCTAAGCGATCTAGACCTAATTGATGCAACTTATTAAGGAGAAGGTGATGGTTGACTAGATCAAAGGCCTTAGTCAAGTCGACAAATACTCCACTGGCTAGAAGACCAGCATCATTTGCATTAAGAATGACAGTCGAGACTTTGACAAGGGCTGTGGTAGTACTATGGCCCTTCCTGAAGCCATACTGGCAGTCTGTGAGACAATGATGTAAGTCTAGGTAGGATTGTAGCTGAATGTGCAGGATCTGCTCTAGGATCTTAGCCAGTGGGCAGAGAATTGAAATAGGCCTATAATTTTCCACAGCATGGGTCTCCCCCTTAAGGAGAGGGACCACCACAGCCACTTTCCAAAGACTTGGCACTTCACCAGTGTCAGGAGGTCTAAACCTTACTCTCAGGTTCTTGGCAATATTGGGAATGCAAGGAATGACAGACACATTGCATAAGAGTAATAAACTTGTTTATTACTGCCAAAAAGGATAATTACAGTTGCCCTAAGCAGTTCTTACCAATATGAACCGGGAGCCAATGCTAAGCATTCCCTATACCTCGAGGATTCTCCATGTCTCTTGGGGTCTCTGAGGTAGAAGACATAATGTCTCACATTATATACCTATGATAATTACTATGGTTTCTGTAACATAGAAACATTTCTAGTTACAAAGATGAGCCCTATTGGCTAAGTTAGAGCTGGCTCCATTGTCCAAGAAAACATTATATAATTTTGTAGTAGTCATCACTTTGTGAAACAAAGATCACAGTTCTTACATAAATTAGTTTAGCAGAAGTATAAATCACCAAAAGGTGGCAAGGCAAAGTTCCTGCTTGGTATAACAACAAAATTAAAAAACTCAGCATTCGTAAACGTAAGCTATTTACAGGTCTAAAAAAGTGTCAGTCTGAGCAGATAGAGGGAAAATTACTAGAATACAGGAAGGCAGTTAAGGATCTTAAAATGTCAATTGTTCTATCTAAATGAAACTTAGAATTTAAAATTGCCCATACTAAGGATTCACACAAAAGTTTATACTCCTATTTAAATAATAAAAAGGGAGATACAAAAAAGATAGGCCCTCTAATTATAGACAATACTACCATTCTCTCTGATAAGGTCACTGCACTTGAATTTAATAAATACTTCTGTTCAGTTTTTGAACAAGATATTGAACCTTTATTATTTGCCAACTCAGGTATATCACCTAGCTACTCTATCACCATCTCTGAAACTCTTAAGCTCCTAGACATACTAAAGTCAACAACAAGTCCAGGCCCCGACAATATAACCCCTAAATTTCTCGTAGGAACATCTTATTACATTGCTATTCCACTCACCATTATTTTCAATAAATCCCTTAGTGAGTACAATGTTCCTTCAGATTGGAAAACAGCTATTGTCATGCCAATCTTCAAAAAAAGGCTACACTATAAAGCTGAAAACTATAGACCTATCAGTCTTACGTCCATTCCTTGCAAACTACTGGAAAAAAGATTAAACATTTACTCAAAGAAGAGATGCTGTCTTTGAATTTAAATGATATTACACAACATGGATTTAAAACTGGGCATTCTTGCACAGCTAACTTGTTATCCTTTTATAATTCAGTTAGCATAAATCTCAACCTAAACATCCCAGTGGACGTTATTTTGCTTGACTACAGTAAAGCCTTTGATAAGGTTTCACACTCCATATTGATAAATAAACTTGTAACCCTAGGTTTCTCTAATTGCATTGTGTCTTGGGTCAATAGCTGGCTTTACAATAGATCCCAGGTTGTTAGGGTGAATGGGGAACAATCAGATGAAAGGTTGGTGTCAAGCGGTGTACCCCAGGGCTCAGTGCTGGGTCCCACACTGTTTGGTATCTTCATTAGTGACCTCACCATCTTATCAAATAATATTATATCAAAGTTCGCGGACGATACTAAATTGGGATGATGAGTTGACAACGACACCAACAGGAATATCCTTAAAGACATTCTTAAAAGAATTGAATCATGGGCAATAACCAATAGAATGTCATTTAATGTGTCTAAGTGTTCAGTGTTACATATGGGTAAAAACAACCACAAACAAACATATTATCTCAACAACACTATAGTTAGGGAATCACCCATGGAAAAAGATTTGGGTATATTGATTAACAACGAGCTGTCATCTACCAACCATTGTAAAGGCTGCTAATCATGCCAACGCTCTTTTACATAGAATTAATAATACATTTGTCCTTAAAACCGAGGAATGTATCATGGCCCTCTATAAAACTCATGTTAGACCCCACTTGGATTACGGTTCACCTTTCTGGAGTCCCTACTTGGTTGCAGACATCACCAGAATTGAAAAAGTTCAGAGAAAGGCCACAAAAATCATACCGCATCTTTCTTTACTGGATTATGAATCTAGGCTTCATAAAACGGGGCTTTATTCACTCGAACTTAGAAGATTAAGGGGCGATCTCCTCCAGTTATTTAAGATCTCTCATTCAGCAACCCTAATGAACTTATGTGGATTATCCTTTACATCTAGAAAAATTGTAGCCAGAATACACAATAAACAAATAGGAATCGACAGAACAAGAACAAATAAAAGGCAACAATTTTTTACTGTTAGAGCCCCTAGAATTTGGAATTCTTTGCCTCAGGATATTGTTGATTGTCAGAATATAAATACCTTTAAAGTTAAACTTGATAAATGGCTTCAAAAAAGAACATAACTTAACAATGATCCACAATGTGTGGAGGACATCCTCGATGGGCTCCGGGCCTTCTTTTGTCCATCAACCAAGTAACCAAGTAACGCCGACTTATATATATATTTTAGTCTTTGGTTACCAGGTAAGGCCCACTAGGCAAAAGTGCCTGTTTTCAAGGGTGACCTAGGAGTAGAGATGGACAAAGTGGCCCCAATCCACTCCGCGAAGAGGAACGCAGAGTGATCTACAACACGAAGTGGAGTACTTCATGGTATAATGAGTAACGCGAAGTCCATTGAAAACAATGACTTTGCATTACTCTGCCTTCCCAAACCACTACTGCACCAATTCTTAAGGCGAAATACATTGAAAACAATGTACTTTGCCTCACTTCACCTTGTTTTTAAGCTCCAAAGGAGAATTTTGCAGTGATTCATGGGATTTCAGGTCACATGGGCTCTAGATTGTTCTGCACAGCCTCAGTTTGGAGTAGTGTGTGTAGGAAGCTGTAGGAGACAATCTGCTCTGAGTGCTCTCTGTGAATCAAACCTTCTAAAAGCTGTTAAAAAAAGCCTTGTTGAGTCATTTTTTTGTCCTGAAACTTTAGTTCATCGATTATAGGAAAACCCTCATGTGCTCACATCATCGAGCGTTTATTGTTTGTGTGTGGATTTTGAATGTTAATGTACAACATTCAGTCTGTGTAGTGAGAGACAGTGGAATTGTCCTTTGGAGGAGGGGCGTATCTGTGTTGTAGGTAGATTAACTTGAAGAAAAAGACAGTGCTTTCTGTTTTGGTGATATTTTCTTGTATTACTGTGTTAATGTACATACAGTAATATTTTCAATAATTCTTGCCATTTTTTTGCTGATTGTTGTGGTGCAGCAGTGCATAATTTTAGTTTGTTTAAAATATGTGGTTATATTACTGAAGTTTTCAATTTGCTATGCATTATTTAGTGTGTGTGTGAGTATGTGTGTGACGTGTGTCATCAAATCAGACCCCTTTTATTGTGACACATAATTTCAGCAATGTGAACCTGCTATCCACTACAGCTGTGTAATTTTTGTACTTTGTGGTATCTTTACTGGTATTAGTACTAATGACTGTTACTGCAGCAGTGCAGTACACTGCCCCCCCCCACGGCCCACCCCAAACAGCAAAGGTATTCTTTTCCAGATTTGAATTTCTGATGGTGAGCACTGGTTAAGTATTGTGCCTTTGCATCTGCATCTCTTCAGTGCACAGCGCAATTTTAATCTGTCTGTGCATTTGCTTCTCTTTAGGGACCAGTCTCCATCTGTAACTTAAGTCACAGTTGTTTCTTTAGCTTCCCTTCAGAGTACTGGACAGGTGTGGTGCATAATTTTGCATGAACATTGTACTCATTAGTATGTGTTTTTAAGTCAAGACCATCATCAGGAGTCACTCATGATACAAATCACATTCTTCGTCATCGCGGTCACAAATGCGGTCACAAATCACAATTTATGATCACGTCACAAATCACAACATTAATTTTTTTTACTAGTTACTTGGATGTATTGTAAGCCTGTTTTGTAGTATCTCTCCATGCTTCACCACCCCACCATTGTACTCATTAATGAGTGTTTTTAAGTCAGGGAGTTTTGTGCCACACCTCATTGGGACCCACAGAAGTACAGCCATAGGCGTTCACATTTCTTCATCATCACGGACACAAATGCAGTCACAAATCACGATTTATGATCACGTCATGAAGCAAAACATTAATTTTGTTTACTAGTTACTTGGATGTATTGTAAGCTTGTTCTGTAGTATCTCTCCATGCTTCACCACCCCACCATTGTACACATTAACGAGTGTTTTTAAGTTAGGGAGTTTTGTGCCTTGGGAAGTACAGCCGTAAGCATTCACATTTCTTTATCATCACAGTCACAAATGCAGTCACAAATCATGATTTACTATTACGTCACAAATCACAACATTAATTTTTTTACTAGTTACTTGGATGTATTCTAAGCCTGTTTTGCACTATCTCTCCAGGCTTTACCATCCCACCATTGTACTCATTAATAGGTGTTTGTAAATGAGGGAGTTGGACAGTGTCTGCAGTACATACACAGACTGGAAAGAAGACTGCACCCATGCAGTTTAGCACAGTATACTTGCACTGCTCAGAATACATATGGAAGACAACAAAAAAAGGGTATAATTACATACAAGGGTCGGGGATGGTGGAGGAATACATTTTATAACACAGCAAGGAAGTTGTGGGGGGACATATGGTGTAAGGAAAAAAAAAACTAATGTGGGATCCCATGGTGATCCAGCAGCAGTCCCAGCATGGACATCATTTGCAACTGGTGTCCCTCTATGTAAGAAAAATAAAATTTACAGAAAGAACAAATTAAGTAAAAAAGAATACAGACAGAAAAGACAAAAAAATTTAGCTTTTTCCAAAAGCTGTTGGGTCTAAATCAAAATTTAAATCTCCTCCTCGTTCTGATCTCAAAGTATCAGCAGTCACAGAACACACTTCTCTCTCTCTCTCCATCTGCATAGGAGAAAATAAAAGTGTCTGCTTTTATAACTCACTTCCTTCCTGACTAGCTAAAGAGCACGTGACTTACAGTACTGTAAGCCTTGTGATGTGTGGGGGAGGGCTGCCAAAGCTGAAACACCAAGTGGATCACTTAGAATCATAATGAGGAATGAGAATTCCATTAAAAACAATGACTCCGCCTTACTTTGCATTGCCATTCTGCCTTAATGCGAAATGGTAATGACAAGGTGAAATGAGCACTTTACATTACCCACTCCACATAGCGGAGTGGCAACACGAAGTGCCCACTTTGCGTTCACTTCAACAGCGGAATCTAAATTTGCTGCATCTCTACCTGGGAGTCACACAGTATGCAAGTGGAGGTTGTAAAAATCAAACTCAGGTCTGGTCTGCTGGATGTACCAAGCTCGTTCACAGATTACTATGTCATGTGGGGGGAGAGCTGACAATGCCAACATAAGGGAAGGCAGTTAATTGGAGGCGTTCCGCAGGGGTAGGTAAATACATCCAATAAATAGTTTCTTAACATTACTTAAAGTTAGTGAGATAAATAAAGATTCTGCATTGGGAGGCATGCCAGGGGGAGAAGAGATCAAAGTGACATGAATTTAGACTTAACATATATTAAGACACCTCCCCCCCTTCTACCTAAATGGTCATGCCTGTGGCAGTAGTAGCCAGGGAGATCAATTTCATGTTTTTGTATACTGGGCTTCAACCAAGTTTCTGTTATGCCAAGGATGTCCAGGTTGAGATTAGTTGCCCATGCCTGAATCTCAGCAATTTTAGACCGGAGGCTTTGAGCATTTAAATGAGTGCTTTTTATGCCTTTTTCCCCTTAATGTGTAAGGGACAGAAGCAGATAGAGGACTCTGAGGGCCAGGGTTAACTTCAATGTCACCAGCTAGAAGAAGGAGTAGGGACAAGTGTATGGCTAGAGTTAACTTTAAGAACTGTAATCCTATGGTATTTATGCTAATCCTACATAACAAGTGCAGGGATGTTGGGCACATACCCAAAGGTAGTGGCATCCTTTTTTTGCATGAGATGAGTGAGTTGAACGATGAGGTGAATTGTTGACATAGGTTTGGTTAAAATAGAAGGGTGAGGATTCTTGAGGCAGGGGGGCTAGGCACTGTGCAATAATTCTATCAAGCAGAGTAAAGGAAAGATAAATAATGATGCAATAGCACTGTCCAGCTTGATCATCCTGTAACCTGACCCAGGACAATGACAGTGGGCAATCTTCTAGAGGCCAAGCCTCCTGAAATTATTTGTAGACCTCAATTAAAGTTGACAGAGTAACCACCGGGGTATAGAGATTGTTAGCAACTCCACTTCTGAAAAGTCACAGTAGCGTGGTGAGACCCTGGAAGATATAATTCTTCAAATGGCGAGGGTGTAGAGGAGAAAGCCGACTTGCAGTAAATGTTGAGGTGTTTAACGGGGATCCCCTTATCAAGAGAAATGTAGATAGTAATAGAGGGCGGGGGGGGAGAAGAGACCCACTTCCAGAAGGAGGGAAGGGGCTGGTGAAGTAGTGAGTTAGAAACAAAGGAGATATGTAGAGGAGTTAACGATTCTAGGGCGTCCAACATGATTGATCACAGTGAGGGTTATGTTGGTAGGCTTAATTATCTGAGTAGCTGAGTAGATACACTGTCTTAACTCATTGCCTCCACAGGAATTTTCAGAAGTTGCAGCACTTGTCTCCTGTGTACTGTTAACAGTGAATCCTGGGCCTTTCTAAGCAAAATCAAGCCATAATCAGCATGCTGCAAACAAATGTTAATAGCACAAGAACTGTAAGTGCTAGACACAAAGTATGAGTGGCAGACTTGTTCAGCATAAAATTACCTTTTCAACGGTGGTATGCAAGTAATAATAGATAATTTCATTTTTTTTCTATGCTGGTCAAAACAGCAAATAAAAATTGCCACTAAAAATGCACCATAAGCCTTTTTTCGTTGGGAAATATTTAATATATCAACACCAAATTAAGAATTCAGACATTAAAAGTAGTTTTAATAATTTGTTTGTAAAAAAAAAAACATTCTGTGGTATTAAACATAATTTTCCCCATTTTGGTCAAGGTGCTTTGGTGAGGTTTGAGAGACGAATCTGAACCATACACACCATACCATAAGCAAATGCATATAACTCCTAAAGTATACACGATACACACAACGTATCAGTGGCAAAGTTGTTCCACACAAAATTGCCTTTTAAAATGTGCAGCACCTTGGTTTTGGAAAGGCGTTATACAAATAAAGCTTTACTTTACTTTACATGGTGGAACAAGTCCTGACATTTGTATACAGGAGGGGCAGTAACTTGTCTGACCTTTTGGTACATAATGCGACATGTCAAACATCAAATAAGAAGGGACCAAATATGCCAGCAGGAAATTTTCAATGCGGTAATTGTGCAGCATGCAAATTTATACAGGTGGGATCAATCTTTAACATTTCTAACCACCAGGACATGTACACATTAAGACATTTCATTTCATGTTCCACTGAGGGGGTGGTTTATTTAGCCACCTGCCCATGTAACAGTTTTTATAATGGCATGACAGGATGCAAATTTAAGAATAGCATTTTGGAACATATTCTGTCTATTCAATTAGGCAGAATGAGAGCTGGACAGGAGCATGCTTTTAAGTTTAGAGGTCTAGAAATACTAACATTGGGTCCAAGAAGTGGAGACTTAAATAACAAGATGCTGCTCCATGAAACATACTGGCAGTACAAGTTACATGCAGAGATGTATCCAGGCTTGAATAATGCTTTCCAGCCATCACCATATTTAAAAAATCAAAATGAGTAGACTGTCATGCTAAAAAATTTTTTAATTCTTTAACTAGGAGTGGCATACTAAGCTGAAAGCTTGTTGTAGATGAGCAGATTGTAAATTTAATAAGAAAGTTGATGAGTAAAATGTACCTAAAATGAAGATGGTTAGATCGTGTTTCAAATAGAAATTCAGACACGTTTATTGAATTATATTATGCTTTTGTAGTCCTTTCTTTATAGACCCTCCCTCTTCCCTCCCCCCTTTCCCTTCTTTCCTTCCCATTTGCCCCCATTTTCTCCTTCCTTCACCCATTGTGGCACTTTATCAGGATATTTTGATAATATATTAGTCTACCATCAGGGTTTGGTTAGTGTATTTTGCCCAAGCTTTGTTTATAATAATTATTTGATATGAATTGGACAGAAACTGATTATTAGAGCCATGCTGTAACAATAAATGAGAGATTTTTTTGTATTGTGATTTATCTGTATAGAGATCATTGTATAGGAATGTATGTTAAGGTAGTATTTATCTGTTTATTGGTATATATGCATTTAGGTTGTGGTCCCTTTAAGTCATTCACATTGGTGTTCATTTGCATGGTATAAATGGAAAGAGTTTTGGCCACTGCTGATGTCTTGAAAAAGAGCCAGCATGACGTGAAACATTGACGACTTTATGGGGGTTGTTATTAGTTTGGTACAGCATAGTGTACCATTTTATCTAGTTGTATTAATAAATATATTTTTATTGTGTCCCAGTGTGGAGCTCCTTTCTGTAGCCATTGAGCAAGCATTGTTTTTGTTTTCTGGTCTGAAGTTATGGCGTGGTTGGCTTAACGCCTCCTGAGCTGTGTTTTGCTACTTCACGGAGACTTGAGTATAGCCCACACAAAGACATGGCTAAAGCCACACCATGCAGATTCTGCTATAGCCATTCCTGGCTACTTGGTGATCAGGCAGACTTCACGAGCAAGAAAAAAGGTGGGGTTATTGCCATGTTTATCTCCTCCAGACTCCTGTTCACCCTGGTCCAAATCTCTACCCCCACCCTACTAATAGAATCCTTACTGGTCAAGCTCACTCTCCCATACTCCTCCCCAATGCATGTCATGGGATCTTACTGTGCCCCTACTACCACCTTGCCAGGCATCATAGACCACCTGGCCACTTTAAAGACTGCTGCCAGAGCTGGTGAGCTACATATCCTCGGCGATTTCAATTTCAATTGGCTAGCCACTGACTGCTCTAAACAAAGGACCAAAATAAACACTCTTAACCTCTCCCAACTAATCAACCACCCCACCCGGCTGAACCACAAAACACTTAACCACTCCCTCCTCAACTGGGCCCTCACATCCCACCCACACAGGATTATTAAAGCTGGTCTCCTCCCCGACTCCCTAAGTGATCACCACATGGTTACCTGGTAAGGAAAGAACACACACCTGCTAACCCCCCCCCCCCAGGATGCTCCTCACGAGATCCTATAAATCCCTATGCCTACCTTCCCTCCTAAATGACTTGGACCATGTTGATTGGTCCTTCATTCAGAAGGCACCTCCATTGACTATGCTTTCAACACATTTAAGAAAAGGTTTCTTGCTGTATGGGACCTCCATGCCCTGCTAAGAAGCTCGCGGGTAAAGGGTTCCCATCTTCCCTGGGTCTCAGCCGACATCATTAGCAGATGCCGCTCAAGGCACCTGGCCTGGAAAAAATACAAGCTATCTACCTCACAAGAATCTCTACTGAGATACCGCACCCTCCACAACACCTGCACCAAATCTGTAAGACAGACCAAAAAAAAACTACTTCTCGTCTGCCCTATACTCCAACCTAAACCACCCTATGAACTTCTGGAAGACTATCAACCCTCATCTCCCCACCAGTCTGACCTCCAACCCCTACTCCTTTCCATCCAAGGCAAGACCAGAATTGACCCTGGAGAAGTGCTCTGTCTTCAATACCTTCTTCACCAGCAGGGTGGCGCCTCCAACCAACCTCCCACACCCCTACCTACACCAAGCTCAACACCAAAATCACTGTACTCCACCTCTGCCCCTCTTCTCCTTCTGACCAGTAACCCTGGCTGAAGTCCTTCAAGCCCTGTGTACTTAGACCCCAACAAAGGTAAATGCCCCCAGGCCTGATGCAAAATTACTACACCATCCGCCTACCATAGTCGCCTCTAACCGCCTTCCTCAACCTCTCCTTCTCCCTGGCTAAAATCCCAGCTGCATGGAAGCAGGGGGTTGTCATCCCCCTCCCAAAGGGTGGCGACCCCTCCACACTGGAAAATTACCGCCCCATCTCCTTACTCCCAATGCTGGCCAAACTTCAGGAACACCTTGCCCTTGCCCAACTCTCCCACTTTCTTGACTCTATCTCCTTCTTCACCTCCTACCAATTGGGTTTTCACAAGTCCCACTCCACCATCACTGCCCTGTTAAGACTCACCGATGACATCATCTCCGGAATGGACAAGGGACATATCACCTAGGCGATTTTCATAGATCTGGCCAATGCTTTCGATACCATCTCTCACCCCATGTTACTAGCCAAACTTAATGGTACTGGCCTCTCCAGCCTTGCCACTAGCTGGTTTCAGGCTCTACCTCAGACAGGTACCAATTGGTGAAAATTGGCTCCCAAATATCTCCCTCCCAGTCTCCATGGGGTCCTCCAAGGCTCATTCCTGGGCCCATTACTTTTTCTATATTTCTAAATGACCTCCCGCTGGCCTGTACACACTCAGCCATACAAATGCACGCGGATGATACAGTACTGTTTGCCTCTGGCCCCTCCAATGGAGCTGTGACCAATGCATTACAGCAGGACTTCAATGCCATTCAGCAATGGTTCAGATCCAACCAACTATTCCTCAATGCAAAAAAAAGTCTCCCTAACTTTCAGTATGCAACCTCAGCTTTCCCACCTCACTGCTCGTCCCACCTTTCATACCCTAGACGGTTCACCCCTGGAGTCTTGTACCTCATTCAGATACCTGAGTGTCTGGCTTGACCAACACCTAGATTTCTCCACACACATTGAATCATTACACAAAAAGATACACCTGAAACTGGGTGCACAATATCGTAACAAAGGGTGCATACCCCTCCCGGTCCGAGGGAAATGCATAAAATGATTCTCCTAATACTTACTATGGTGATGTGGTCTATGGCTCTGCACCTCATCCATCCTGGCCAGCCTAGACACACTTTTTCACCTTATGTTGATTCATCCTGACTGCCCCTCAGTGACCCATCACTGTGACTTATACAGCTCCCTAGCACTTCACTCCACCACCACGCCCTGCAGGCTGATCCACTGCCCCAGACTCATAGCAAAAATTCTGGCCCAGTCCCTCACCCCATCTCAGCTCTGCCCTGTCGGTCCTGCCTTCCCAGCCTACTCACTCAGAAGCACTAACTCCAGGCTTCTCCAAGTATCATTCATGCATACCTCCAAGAGCCAATCAGTGTTCAAATATCACCTGCCCAAATTATGGAATGATCTACCTGCAGATATCAGGCTTACCACAAACCCAAGACTCCTAAACCCACTTCTACACACACACTTCTCTGACACATGCACCTGCTTCCAGCCAGTCATGTATTTCTAAGCCTCATTCTTCTGATGCATGATCCATGTAATGCCCCACTACATCCTCTGCTACACCCTAAGTTCATAAAGTGCCACACAAGACTTGTGTCTAGCTTTTCTTTGTTCCTGTTGAGTGCCTCTCTGTTGCTGTGAGCTCTCAATGTAAACCATTGTCTGTAATTATTATCTGTACCTATGTTGTTATCTTATAAACCTGTATTGTATTATCCACCTATGCATCTCCTCCAGGTCGCATCTGAAAATGAGTGGTTCCCCACTCAGCATGCCTGCCTGGTTAATCTCTTAAATAAATAAGCAAGTAAATAAGTAAATAAATAAAATACAAGCTTCAGCTACATGAAACTGGGATGGACAGTCACTTTTTGGTAGTAGGTGGGGTAGAGGTGCTGCTCCTTGAGTGACAGAAGGAGTGACCCACTGGTGAATTGTTAATATGAGTGACAGTGCACTAACTGGCACCCTGTCTGATTGGGTGTGTTCCAACATATGTTTACAGTGGCGATGCAAGGGTGGTGGAGGGCACTTATGAGGAGGAAAATCCTTGGTTTTCTGCAGCAATAAGACTGACCAGCCTAAGACACAGTCATCAAGCACATGGAAACCCTGTGCCTCTTCAAAGCTGCACCAATGATGTGCTCTATAGTCTCCATAATCCAAATATGCTGTGGCCATGCTGGAAAGTGGTGGTCTTACAACAAAGGGCAAACAAGATATATCCAGAGGTGACAAGGGGGTTGGTAAGAGGGTTCCCTGCCTGACTGCAAGGACTCCCAGAAAGGTGTGCAAGCAAAGGATTGAAAACCCAAGGTAACAGCCCAGTGTGAAGATGCATAAAGCGATAAAAAGAAAAAAGTCTATATGGTTCTAAGTATGGGAGATCCTGACTATCCCATAGATTCAGTGCTGAGAAGTTTATAAGACTTTGTTTCCATAATTTAGCCAATTTGTGGGGAAAATATGCACTATATTTTGCGCATTGAAATGCAAACATTCTTCAATTGTTTCCATGGAATTTTGTGACCAGCTCTAGGATAACTGAAATGCTTTATACAGTATGGTAGCATCAGCATTTATCAGTTTGCAAGCAATCACGGTTTGTTTACAATCTAGACAAGCAATATAATTGTTGCTTGCCGATTTTGGATCATGTCTGTATTCCAAACTACAAAACTGTAACATTAAATATTTAATTTTGTTTTAATTACTTTGATCACTTATGAAAGGAACTGTTTAAGAAGGCCTGGAAGGGGAAGCCTTTAGCAACTCTGGTGGCCTTAAATGCATAAAAAAGATTTGACAAGATTCCTAAGTTTATTTTTTCCAGACACCAGAGAAAGTTGTTTCAATCAAACTTCTGCAGATGGGTTACAATATTGTATGCTTTGAAAATGTGGTCATACATGTTCAAGCTGCTACATCCTATAACCACTCACTGGGAAAAGGAGGTAGACAAAGCTTGTCACTCTTCCATCACCAGCTACAACACTGTAGATGCACTGCATTTCAAGATTTCTATCACTGAACTCATACAAGGTTCACATAATGGTGTAGGGAATTATATTGTATAAGTTTGTATCTCTGTTATCGCTTCCTCTATTTTAGTTGGACATTGTTGTTTATCAATTTAAGTTGCTGTCAAGTTACAAATATAGTCAAGAAAACCTCTGAGTCATCTTTTACCCCAGAAATGATCTGGGGATCTGGGATAGCATCTGACTAACATTAACTCACTTAGACATTAAGATCTTAAATAACTCTTCAAGGATTAGAACAAAAAGAACATAGGCCCAGGTATTCAGAGGTATGCACCTGGCGCAACTCAGTTGTGCCAGATGCAACCCTGTAATGCACCCTGGCGTGATATTCAGAAAGGGCATTTGTGCTGCACAAGTCCTGATGTGCCAGGGCACACAGCAATGGTATGCGGCACATCTGAAGGGGACATGCTCATGCATATTAAGCACATCCCGATATTTAGCCCAGAATGAGCAGCACATGTGCTGGCAGAACCCCCAAATCAGCCACAAATCTGGGCACAAAGATGTTCCCAGAAAAAACAAGAACAACTGCTGGCCACCCACATGCGGGCTGCTGTATTACAGGGAGCAACACAGCAGCCGCCAGCCATGGGAGGCCACCTGCCCACCCAGAACACCGTCCACAAGCACCCATAATATCGATGTAATTAGTGGCACCTCTTCACAGCCACGATCGCAGGGAATTGAAAACTCATTCTCGGTAGTCTGCTAGCCTCACTTTCAGCCCTGATCGCTAGTGAATGCCGAGGTCAGTTGTTCCTCGATGATCCAGAGGGGCATTCTCATTATCTTCAATTAATACAGATTCTTCGTTCATTTCGCCCCCCATCATCGCGTAGCAGAATAGACGTATACCGGCCTGGTTGACCACCCGACGACAGGTTGAGATCAGGGCAGCATACTGTCCCAGACAGTCATAAATATGAGAATGAAGTCATTCAATATTTGTGGACTGTCTAGGACAGTATGCCCTGCAAGCCCATACTGTAAACTGTCATTCAGCAGGCAGCCATGCGGTATGCAGGCAGGTTGCCGCCGCCCGCCAATGATGGTGGGGTAGTGAGGTGGGCAAGGGTCCTGTGTGGGTGGAGGGCGGGGTGCCACTGGATCACCAGGGACTGTATTTATCGATTTCACCAGTGATCAGGGCTAGGGGTAGTGGGGGACCACAGGACTACCACGGAATGTAGGTTTACAAATTTACTGGCAATCATGGCTACGTGAGGGGGTGCCACTAGACTACCAGGGACTGGACTTTTATTACTAATACCCACGATTGTGTCTATGGGAGGGAGGGGAGTGCCACTAGACTACCAGAGATTAGGCTATTATTATTAATACCCACGATCACGGCTACAGGGTGGGGGATGCCCCAGGACCCCCTCAGTGCACACGTCATTCTATGCGGGGCACCAGGCACATTTTGCCAAGCTGCCCTTCACAAGGCATGCAAATGGGGCCATAATGACATGCAAATGTGGCCATAATGACATGCAAATGGCCCCATTTGCACCTTGCATATTGTATGGCCTCATTTGCATGCCCTCTTCTGAATATTGCAGGTGCTGCGCCCAGTGCAACTGTGTTTGTGCTGATGCATCCCCGTGCTCCCTATCTGCAGTTTGCACCAGCATAGTGCTACTGTGCCATGTGCAGTCCATGCCATATTCAATGGTGCTGTGCCATGGTACATCACTGTTGAATATCACCTGGTCCTGGCCCCTGCACATCCCAGTTGCACTGCGCCCACGCTTGCGCCACTGCCAGACACAGTCTGACTATCCATCCCATAATCTTTTGAGGGATTAATAAATGCTATTCAACCATGAATATTAAAACAATCTGCTCATGGATCCACGGGGGACAAACAATATAATTTTTAAGGAACATTTTACCACAAGAGTGTTAGCAATATACATGCTCCTTATCGAGACACCCAAAAGGTGTTTCAATAGCTTAGTACTTTCATCTGAATGATTAAAAACACAGATGTACGCCAGACCAATGCATTATTTTGTGAGGGTGGTGGGGAGAAATCAACTGCCCAAACTTCTTTTTGTACTATCACGCTCTTACGGCATGTCAGTACTGATGAGCAATGATGTATTTCTGTTTAGTGAATGCACCAACATTCAACACTTTCACCCTTCAATTTCCTAGTTGAACATTTGGGCCACTTCAAGCCACTTCACCCTTAGAGTAATTAACAAAAAACTCTAGTCCATCATAGGTGGCCAAAGCTAGGCTCATGGCCACCCCTCCACCACCCCAGTCTCTTCCCGTTCTTTGCACCAGTTTTTTTTTATTATTAAAACTGTTGTTGGCTCCTGGCACTGTGTCAGTTGCCAACTGAATATTTTTTTTAAGAACTGACTAGAGAAACGAGGGAGGTGAGTAGACTGTAGAATTGACTGGGATGGGTGAAGGTATTGTGAACCCATATTTCATTCCTGCATTGGGCAATTTGTTATTTGCACTTCTTTTTTGCATGATTTGCACAAAATGAAGTAGATTTTGTGAGCACTCCAAGTGTCTGGAGCTGGCTTTTTACTGTTCGTCTGTTGCTGCCTGCCATGGCACAGACATGTTGGTGTGTAGCAAATTCTTCATTTCCTCCTCATGTGTAATGCCACCATAGTCTGTACCCCTCACCAGGATGCAAAATTGTTTGTAGGTTGTGTAGATGTACACCCTCACCTACAGAACTTCCCCTGAATGAGCTGCACACATAGTGGTAGTGACAAGGTCAGGGCAGAACTTCCTGGGGGAGCATTATGGGCTGTTGTGCTAAGGAAGTCACTGGATGTGCTCAGCTGGGCCTCTGCTTACTCACAAATTCCATAGGTAAACCTGCATCAGTACAGAGATCCTCCAAGAACTTCTCCTGATCAGGTCCAAAATTATTAACAGTCATAAAAGGATGGATGGAGGATGGGGGACAATGAGTTTGTAGGAAGTGGAAAGCATAAGAAATGGAGAGCTATGTATGCTAAAGCCAGGAACCTGAGAAACAAAACTGGTGTCCTGAAGCAGTGGCACCTTTGGACCTGATAGCAATCATGGAAACATAAGGTCATTCAGTACCATGACTGGGATCTGATCATCCGAGGCTTTACATTGTTTAGGAGGTATAGGAATGTGGAAATGTGGAAGGGTAACATGACAAAGAAGTGGTATAAAAGCCATGGAGGTCCTGGATAGTAGAAAGGGTAAGCACACAGAGACAGTGTGGGTGCCAGTAGTTACAAATGAAGGAGAAACATCTGGATAGAAGTGGCATATAGACCACCATCACAGAAGAAGGCAACAGACAGGAAACAAGGGATGAGATTAGAAGCGCAGCAAAGAGGAGGTGGCTGCTAATGAGTGACTTCAACATGCTAGATGTAGACTTGAAGATCCCATTAACAGTAAGTGACATTAATCAGCTACTGGTGGAGGTGTTACAGGAGGCATTTGTGACCTAAATGGTTGAAGATGCACCAAGAAAGTCTGCCATGATTGGCTTAGTCCTTATGTACAGAGATAATATAGTGGAGATTACAATGCAGGAGCCAATGAGAACCAGTAACCATCAATCAATGTGGTATATTGTTATATTAGAAGCAGAGAAAGGAGTCACAGACAAAACTCCTGGACTTCAGAAAAGTGAACCTTGGCAGAATTGTTGCAAGAGAAGCTAGAAGGGGTACAGATAGTGAGTGGGGTAAAAATTAAATGGATAGTGATAAAAAAATCTGTATTGGAGATCACAAATACCTGTATCAGGGAAGTCAGTGGTAGGACAGGAGGGCAAGAAATCACAATGGTTCACAAAGGTGGTAGGAGAGGTTGTGAGGGAAAAGAAGAAGATCTTCCCAAAGTACAAAAACAGCCTAGGTGTGAGAGATAGGGTGAAGTGTCCAATTAAGATGAAGGAGGCCAGCTGAGCTATGAGATGGGAAAATACTGACGCAAAGCTGAGAAAAGTGGAGGAGACAAGTAAGGGCGATAAAGCATTCTTTCAATATATACCCAAGAAACAAAAAATAAAAGAGGGACTTGTCAGACTGAAGAAAGAGGAAGGGTGGGAGGAGGAGAATAAGGGAAAGGCAGACATACCGAATAAAGTTTTCTGTTTGGTATTTACTGTGAAAGATAAAGGGGCATTACCAGACTGCATAGTCATGCATCAGGTGAAAGTAATGCAGTATCGGAGATGTTTTGATCTTAGAGGAAAGGACATGGAAGGGACTGAATGCACTGAAGGTAGACAAGTCCATGGGCCCTTCAAAATGCTAAAAGGAGATGTATTAGTGTGGTACCTAGGGACTGGAGGATGGCAAATGTAGTTTTCTTGCTGAAGAGTAGAAGTAAGAACAATCCTGAGAACTAAAGACCTATCAGTTTAATGTCATTGGGGAGCTGCTAGAAAGCCTAAAACAGAAGTTGTAGGATTTCCTGAGGTGAACAAACTTTAGGAGGTCAGATAGCATGGGTTCAGAGGGAGAGCTCATGCTAGAAAAACCTGAACAACTTCTTTATTTGGTGATTGAGTGGTGGGTGGTGACATATGTACCTTAATTTCAGTAAAGCCTTAACACTGTCCCACATAAAAGGCTGGTTAAAAGCTAGGAACCTGGGAGGGAGAGTAAAACCACAAGGTGTGTGAAAATTGGCTGAGAAGCAGAAACCAGAAGGTAGTCTGAAATGGAGAATTTTTATCAAAAGGTTTTATTGAAATTTACAAATAGATAATTACAAGCACATGTAATTACATTGCCTTAAAATATCTGCCAATATGAATCTGCATCTTACAGCAACAAAATTTAAATTCATCATTACATACCATTTTCCTATAAAAAATTATTATAATTATTTAAAAAAAAGAAATGTCTGGGACCAGATATTTAAAAGTCAGCATGGGTGGTAAGGAGTGTTTGCCTGCGCTAACCGGGTTTTGTGCTGGTTTGTGGGTGAGGTCTACATTTAGAGAGGTGTACAGCATTGGCTAACCCTGTTAGCACCCAAGCACTAACATAATGCTACGGTCTTGCAAATGAGGTGGTCCTCCTGCATACAGGTGCAGCAACTATTTGAAAGGTTTGTGGCAGTCGTAAATGGCACCCAAAGCAATGCGATTTACTGCCTCCAAAAACCTAGTCTTAACTGGGCACAGAGGTGGCGACTTGGCTGTACCACAGTCACCCACCCCCCTTTGCTGATTTTGTGATTGGCAGACAGCACCCTGGTGAGCAGTGGCACCCCTCCCAGCAACTGAGCACCTATCCTGGTGTGGACACAGTACCCTAATGTAAGGTGGTGCCCTCCTACCCTCCAGTCATGCATCCCATATCTACTGAGTTGTCCTTGGTGTTCAATGGCACCCCCCAACCCCAGTCATGCATCCCATACAGATGCATTCCATTCCTGGTATCCAGTGGCACTGCCACCCATTGAGCACCCATCCTGGTGACTATATTGATTCCCTGGTGGCTAGTGGACCAGCCCATCCCCTGATTACTCATCATGGTGCTACTGCAGATTCCCTGGTGGCTGGAAGAACCACTCTGGTCTGTCTCATGGCCACAGTAGTTCCCTGCCTCCCTGGTGTCTAGTGGCATAAATCCCCTGATCTCCCATCTCTTGTATCCAATCCTACCCCTGTTTAGTGGTACTTCTCACCCACTGGTTGCCACATGGACCAGTGAACATTGGTGGCCCTTCACAAGTTTCACCTGTACCCAGCACATCACCCAGCTAATCCCCAGTCCTGTGATGGCAGAGCATTATGTGGAGCTCGATACAATGACTGGCACAGCCCCCACTCACCTTTGTGGGTGGCCACTATGTGGGTTGACAGTAAGCACAGATACAGTAGACTGCATACTGTATGCAAGTTCACTGTCATCCTATATGGTGGCCAGCCATGGAAGTGAAGGGAGGCTTGTGCTGGTCATCATATCAGCCTCCCTGCACAGACCGGCAATCTGGCTGGATGGTGCACTGGGTGCAGGCAATGTGGGTTGGGGGGCAGTGAAACTGCCACTTTTCAGTCCATGTGGAGGCCAGAGGGTTGAGGGGCACTGTACCACTGGATGCCAGGGCAAGGCTCATGTACATGAACTGGAGATGGTGGAGGTATGTCACTGGAAACCATGGAGGCAGGGAAATATATAGGCTGGGAGGCCAGATCATTGGGTTTCTACTAGCCACCAGGGAATCTGCAGTTGCATGGCATGAGTGCTCAGTGGGGGTTCCAGTAGCCACCAGGGACTCGATAAACTCACCAGGATAGGTGGTCAGTGGGTGGGGAGTCCACTAACCATCAGAGCATCTATAGTAACATTTGGGTTGGTGATTGCCAGGTGGGGTGTGCCACTGGACACCAGGGCACACATTAATATATAGTGGACAGGCATTCTGGGGGTTGAGGGCAACTGCTATACACCAGTGACACCCCACTAGCATACTGAATGGATGACTGTGAGATAGGACTCCCACTGGCCACCAGGGACTTTATTGTGATCAATTGAATGGGTGTTCAGGGGGAAGCCACTAGACACCATGGACTATATAGCAACCACTGGGATGGGTGATCAGGGGTGTGGGTGCCACTAGGGCAAGGGCTGCACATTAGCAGGATGGGTATGGGTGAGGGGGATGCCACTAGCCACCAGGATGATGTCAGGATGGGCACAACTGACATATGCTTCCAATGCAAATGGGCCCATAATGGGAATGCTAATGGTCCCTTAGCCCCTTGCATGCCCAGTGGATTCATTTGCATTTTGTGGTTGAACATTGTGCCACTGCTCTGGGTGCTATCTGGTCTGGGGGTACGTGTCCCTATGGGCTAGCTGCAGCCCAGGTCCGTGTCAGGGCAGCACAAACTGACTTAGAGCTGCACCAACATGGGCCGATATCCAGTCAGTTAGTGCTGGTCCGCTATCTGACTATCACATCCTCGAGGTCAGGCACAGGTGCAAGCGCAGTGCAAACCTTTGAACTCTGCTTCTGCACTTTTTCAATATCTCCCTGACTTTTTGTACCTTACCACAACCTATTGTGATTTATCCCTTTTCCCTTTACTATTTAGGTAGAATGAAGATGTGGAACTTAGGAGCAGTAACATTGAAGAATACTGAGAGATGAAGAAGAAGAAGAAGAAGAAGAAGAAGAATAATGTGAATCTTGCATGTCTTTTTTTGGTCCCTTTTTTGTTTTGCAACATTGATTATATTTTATTTTCCTATGAGAGATATACTCCCTTAAAGAAAGTATCAGTTTCTTGGCGAACTAGTATCAGTTAAATGAGAGAACTAATACTTTTTAGAGAAGTGCTGTATAGGATGGACTATTCAATTGTATTGTCCTTTTGATCTGTAAATAGTTTATACTGTGTATGGTTTCCCATTTGGAGTGAAAACCCTTTTCCTTAACCTACATAGAACACAATGAACACACCATTCCATAGTGTTTCTAAGACATCTTGTTCCCATTCATTGAAAGTGGGGCATTATTTTTAACCCAGACATTCAATAGTTAGTTTTAGCTGTTGTACCTATTAGTAATATGGTGCATTTATGTTCTTGGACAATTTTATTGTCTCCTCAAAGTGACGTGTTATACAAGTTTCAAAATGTAATCTGTCCACTAGCCCAGGAATGTTTGCACAAAATTCTTTAATACTGTCACATAGGGCATGATTCACTAAAGGGCTGATTGACTATGCGCTGCATATAGGATGCAAATAGGCAAACCTAAGTGAGAAAGCCACACAGAAGGGGTCCAGCAGACCCTCCATGGCACTCACAACAGGCATGTTAGTGCTTTACGACTGATCCCCAGGCTGCCAGTGTGGCTTTGTGCCAGTTGTGGTCCAGGGCAGTGCCAGAGGGCATGCCACACACTCTGTGCCATTCACTAAGACATGGAGGGTGCAGAGTGCCTGGCCAGGATACAAGAAATGCGCCCAGACGTAACCGAGATGTGCCTTTGTGCCACCACCCAATCAGACACTAGCCAGGTGAGACAGCCATAGAAACCCTGCCAAACTGCTGCCCCAGCCCACTGAGTGTCCTAGGGTTTGCCATTTCAGTGAGTGCCCTTTCTTTCCCTTAAGCCATGGCTGTGCCCTGACCCTCCCCCTCTCCCGTGGAGAGAGGGATCCCCTCTGGAACTCAGGACGGGCATCCAATTGGATGCATGCCTGAGTCCACTGCTCTGCACCCAGCCACTCCTCATGACTATTCATGCCAGGGCCAGGGCCATGGACAGGCAGGCAGTGATGGTTACTGTCAGGTGGAGCACACCTGTCTGTGGGAGCAGAGCAGCACGGTCCCTTTACACACATCTCGTGTGTGAAACTCGCGACATAGTGAATCACAGCCATACAGTCTGTGTTGATTTACAGTCCCAAAAGTTGTGTGATAAATTTCCTTGGTTTTCACCCCATTTGGAGCACTTTGAAGTTGCTCTTGGGCCCATTTTAAATAAGTGATGGGGAGTATAATATAAGTTATGAAGTGATAAAATTGCCTTGTTAAAATGATAGATCTGTTACAAATCATTTTAGGATGTCTGCCAATAAATGTATTTTGATAGATTTACATATTAGATTGCTTGATAAGGAGGATGGGGGTTCTGTTTTCTCATAGCCATATTAGAATATGCAGTTGAGATCTCATGGGTACCTTTGGTATATGGTCAACAATTTTCCAATACACTGGGCTGATTTGAATACTGATTTCATTTTTTTTTTGGGGATAACTAGTATGGTAATAACTAATAATTTGAATATTTTAGACAAAACATATTACATCTCTACTTTTTTCTCTTTTCTGATACTACTGTATACATTGTGTTTCTTTTGCAACACTTTTTTTTAACTCTCTTTCCTCTGGTCACGGTCCTGAGAGCCTTCTCTCAGGCATCCAATCTGTTTCTGCCCAGCCTGAAGCGCCCCCATCCAAACCTTCCTCTCCCCTACCCTGCCTCGCAGCTGGCACCCCATCTTAACCCCTCCGGGGTTGGGCCACCCTCCTACCTTGGACGCTTTTAAAGTTTAGACTCCAGCTGTGGATGTGGGCCCCGGGCCGGAGATCAATGAGGGCCGGCGAAGTCGGACCTGGCTGCGGGCATGGGGATTGGTGCTGTCACCTACCCCCAGGACCGGGTTTTTCCATTTTCTGTGCCTTCCTCCCCATGTGTGTGCACGCCCTGATGCAACTGGTGCACGGCAACCCTGCCTGAGTTGGCCACGCTACTACGTGTCGGCCCTGCTTGCTGCAGTACCCCTTGGTCTCCACCAGAGGTCACTGGCACTCTGGGCCATCCCATCCCCTTGGTCCAGGGAGGAGAGCACCACATGTGTGCTCAGACCTCATCCCTTCCCCTGCCGACCCCGGCTCCCGAGTCCATTCCCAAACCCAGGTCGCCGGCATGCAGTGAGGTGTGACGTCCAGCACCTCAACCCTCAGCGCCACCGGGCTGGCACTTTGCAACACTCTTAATTCTTAAAAGGGGGAATAATCAGAGGTTGGGAAAATTACCAGTGGGGTGCCACAGTTATAGGTCTTGGGACTTGTCCATTTTAACACTTAAGGTGTCAGCGCGATTCAGTTGGTAGCACATCTGCATCTGGACCAGATGGTCATGGGTTCTCATCCCACACCAGGATTGGACTTGTACCTATAAAATGATGGCATCCAAGTGCAGTATTGGGGGGTACTGTACTGTACTGTACTGTTGGTGTGTGCCGTCCTTTAGATGAGATGTTAAACTGAGGTCTCTTCTACCTATGCTGGTGCTGTCCTGGTGAATGTGTAGGTGGAAGTAAAAGAACCTAATGCATTCTTCACAAAAGAGTAGAGGACATTCCCAGTGTCTTGGCCAATATTTCCTTTCCCATAAAACTGGTTCATACAAATGTCCAGGCTGTGTGTGGGTGGGTGTTGATGTGCGATATGGCTGCCGCTGCACATTCAGTCACTTCACTACCAGTCTAGCATTGCTTGTAAAGTGCTTTGGGATACATTGTGCATGAAAGATGCTATATAAATGCTTCTTCTTCTTCTTCTAATTAGTGATACTGTAGTGGGGATCTGAGAGAAGATCTGTTTATTTGCAGATGATACAAAGATCTGCAGGACAGTAGATAGTAAGGCAGGGTAAGAAGAATGAAAAAATCTCTAGAAAGGCAGAAGTGGTCAAGAGCTTGGCAGTTTAAATTCAAAAGCCAAGAAGTGCTAGGTAATGCACATACAATAAATCCAAGGACAGAAGACAGAATGGGGGGGCTGCTGTGTATGACATAGGAAAGGGACCTGAGTGTATTAACATCAGACAATTTGAAAACAACAGCAAAGTACAGCACATCAATAAATAGGTTACATAGGGTGCTGGGATGTATTTATTCAAGACTTTTACCAATGGGGCACACTGAGCAGAGTACTGCTCAGTTCCAGATGAGCCTTGGAGGGAGAGGGACATTGGATACAATTGACAACATTTTACAGAACAGTAGCAGACATTTTACATAGCAGTGCAAGCTAAGCAAATACTAGAAGACATGTTGCATTTTATTTATTTATTAAATTTTGATAATCGGTGAGCTCATCGGCCCTAGGGTCCCTTTTCAGGAGCGACCGAGGATAACATAGATTATTACATAGGATTGAGTGCAACAAAATACATAACATGTGTCACATAGATACATTACATTTTACATTGGCAGGCATTTGCAGAGAAGTAGTGAACAAACTTTGCATAGCTTAACAGAGCAGCCTAGTATATACAATTGATATATGTAAGTGCAGTGATTTTACAATTCAGGATGCGGAGGACATCATCCGTGTTCAAAGGTCAGGGAACCTCTAGAGAAGGAACCTCCAGTGCAAAGAGCCGGTGTAGGAAACATCATCTATTTCTGCAGGAGTAAGTGGAAGAGAACTGGGCCTGCAAGAGGAGATGAGGGTGCTGGGTAGAATACATTTGTCAGGTGTAACAGGAGGAAGTTCCACAGTTTAGGCATGCAATGCCTGAAAGATGCCTGACTGGATGAGGAGGTCACATGGGGCACTACAAGATGCCAGGTGTCAAAGCTTTTAATAGAATACGCAGGAGGTGGTTGTTGAGTTAGGGAACAGGCAAGGTACGGTGGTAAAGAAAGTGACCAGAACTTGGCCATGAGTTTCACACAGTGGATTGGCCTGCTCTCCTGGAGTGAGGGCAAGTTGAGGGACTGGTAGAGAACACAGTGATGACAGAGGGTGGGCAGTCGAGGGTGAAGCGCAGAAGAAATGGTAACGGGGTCCAGTCTGGCTAGGGTGGACTTGGGAGTGGCACTGTAGACTATGTCACTGTAGCTGAATATGGGGAGAACCATTTTCTGCACAAGTGTCCAGTGTGCTGGCAGCTGGATGCATCCACAGTGATGGTATAGAGCACCCAATTTGGGGTAGAGCTTTTTATGGATGGCATTGACATGCACAGAAAAGTTGAGATGCTGGTCTAGCCAGACCGCAAGGTAGTGGAAGGAGGTGCAGGCCTCCAGAGTGGTCCCATTCAGAGTGTCAAAGGTTGGTGGAGAGGGGAGCCAAGAGAGTCTCTGCCTTGTGCCGAAGGTCATGGAGATGGTTATCTTGGCATCAAGAAAAAGATGTTTTTTGCAAAACCAGAGCTGAACCACATTGAAGTTATGCTGTAACCTAGTCACCACACCAGTGGGTGAACGGCTGGATGTATACAGCACTGTGTCATCTGCATACATATGTGTGGACATGAGTGTGCAAGCATTGGGCAGGTCATTGAGGAAGATGGGAAAAAGAAGTGGACCGAGGGCAGAGCCTTGTTGTACTCCAGAGGTGGCTGGGAGGGAAGATGAAGTGGAGGGGCCGATTTTCACAGATTGTGATCTGCCTACCAAGTAAGAGTGAAACCAACTGATGGCCACAGGGAATAGACCTGCCAATGAGAGCTTATCCAGGAGCAGAGAATGGGAGACAGTGTCTAACGCTTTGGCCAGGTCAACAAAGATTGCTGAGGTGGTATGTCCATTGTCCATGCAACCAAAAATGGAGTCACTGACAAGTAGTAGGGAGGTGGCAGTGGAGTGGGCCTTCCTGAAAGCAGACTGGTAAGGAGAGAAGAAGGAGGAGGAGTTGAGGAAAGAGACGAGTTGAGGGAGGACTGCGTGCTCCTGACATTTAGCCAGAATGGGGAGGAGGAACATCGGTTGGTAGTTTCGGGGGGTAGAGGGCTCACCACCCTTGGGAAGAGGGATGACCATGATGTGCTTCCATTCCAAAGGTATTGAGGCTAGGGAAAATGAGAGGTTAAAAAGATTAGCAAGTGGGCGAACTATGGCAGTGGCAGATAGGCAGAGCAATTTAGTGTCCAACCCTTAGGGGCATTTGCCTTTGGTTGGGTTTAGGGCAATCAAGGCATCGTGCACTTCTGACTGGATGACCAGGTGAAAGGAGAAAGATGTTGTAGATGAAGGGGCCCAGGTAGCAGGGGTAGGCGGGGTAGATTTCTGTTGGTAAAGGGGGAGAGTGGATAGTAGTGCCAAGGTCCAGCTAGTGAACTCTGAGGTGACTGCCATTGTATCCATTAAGTCTGCCCCACCTACATTTAGAATGGGAGAACTGGGAAGCTTAGGAGAAGAGGGATTTGACCACCTTCCAGAATTTGGCTGGGTGATTTAAGTTAGCCTGGAAGGAAGCTTTGAAATAATTTGCTTTAGCTTACCAGATTTGACTGGTGCAATCGGCCCGGTAGCGTTGAGGGTTGAGGCACTGAACTCCACACCTCACGCTATGCCAGTGACCCGGGTTTGGGAATGAGCCTGGGTCGTCGGGGGGTTGGCAGGGGAGGAGAAGGATGGAGCATCCGTAGGACTGCTCTCCTTCTCTGGGAAGGGAAGGTGGGTTGCCATTTGTGCTCTAGCGGCCTCTGGTGGCAGCTGGGGGTGGCTGCAGAGCACTGGCAGGGCCATGGAGGGAACATGCTGGGGCAGACGCTTGGCTCAGAGTGCGTGTGGACTTGCACGTGCTCGGGGCCTTAGGCTTCATTGCATGCCTCAGCTGATGGAGAGGAAAAAGTGGAAAAATTAGGTGCACTAGTCACAGCGGCATGATGGCCGTCTCCAGAGGGGACTCGATCAGCGCTGAGGGTGCATGGCATTACTGAATCCTGATCTGGGGGGTTGAGCTAGGGGGAGAACTCCCCTCCACCCCACTGTGGGGGTAAGCCATGGGGGTAGCTGCGGGCCTGAAGGTGGAGCCAAAGAGTAGACCCAAGAGATGGCGACCTGAATACCCAGAGGATGCCAGACGGTAGAGGTAAGGCAGACTAGTGGCCCCTAGGGAGAAAAAAAAGATTTGTCTGGTGCAGGTGTTGAGTAATCGGTGGTATTATGCGTGGTCATTTGGGGAACTGCAAGATTTATGTGACTTCCATGCCCGGGCTCTGGCTTTGGTGAGGGCTATGACATTAGATGAGATTTAGGGCAGGTGGGTGCCCTTCACATGAGTACTTCTGAGTGGGGCAAAGTAGTCCCAGACAGCGAGGAAACTGGAATTAAAATAGTCCAGTGCAAAGTCAATGGAGGGAGCTAGGGGGATGAATGACCAGTCGGTGGCTTCCAGGTCACTTAGGAGAGAAGCAAGGTCAAGGCTTTTAAAAGTCGGGGT
Source organism: Neoceratodus forsteri (assembly GCA_016271365.2). Lineage (NCBI taxonomy): Eukaryota > Metazoa > Chordata > Ceratodontiformes > Ceratodontidae > Neoceratodus > Neoceratodus forsteri. Next base: position 542,025,656 of record CM028137.1, on the reverse strand, counting down.
ACAAATGGTTTAGGGTGGGGCTTTGGGCCTAAATATTTTCCAAACTGAGTAGACCGTATGGTGATCGCTTATTGAGTCAGGTAGGATACCTGAGGAGATTATGCAATGCTGTAGGGTGGTAAGGACCAATCCAATAGAGAGTGGCTTTGCAATTTTAAGTTTCAATGAGTAGGTTCGTGATCAGCTGGGACATGTTCAGAGCAGCAACCTGGTTGTGGAGCTTGGATGTTGAGCTGGAAAGCAAATTTACATTGAAATCCCCCTGAATATGGAGCTCACTCCCTGTTGCACATGATTTCATGGTAGGCACAGGTGGTACAGGATTGAAGGTGTGGGGTACTCAGGGGAACAGTAAGAACTAGCAATGAATATAGGGATATTGTAGGGTAGGGAGAGTTTGACCATCAAGGTGTCGATGGAGTTTGTGGGTAGGGGTATGCTGACATGGGTGAACTGTAGGGCAGAAGAGATATATATAACTATGCCCCTCTTCTTTCTAGCCTGGCAGTCAAGTAGAAGAATCAGTGTAGTCAGGGATGGCGATTTCCAGGATCTTTGTTATGGGGCTTCAGTCAAGTTTCAGTTAAGATCAGAATATCAGGCCTTAGGGATAGTACAGTTGTCTGGAGTATAGTAGTTTGTGGAGCAGGCTGCAGATACTGAGATGCAGTAAGTTTAAGCCCCATGGTAGCATAGAGGTGGAGGAGGCGGCTGGCCCTGACTTAGGTTCTATATCTCCAGCTAATAAGAGAAGTAACATAGCTATGTGCCTGCTGAGCGCCCAGGACCGCTGTGGCTTTTTAGCTGAGGGCTCCAGTTGAAAGGTTGCCCCTTGGAGGTGCTTTATAGAGGCATGTATGGCTATGAGCCCTGCATGGCAGCTAGCGCACAGAATCGAGGCACTGCCAGACCAAGTGTGGAGCAGGGAAGCTGAGGGCTGTTCTGTAGAGGGGATAGCAAGAGTTGGAGTTTGAGCTGGCAGGGTGAGTGAGACGAGCATTTTGCCCTGCTCATTTGGACAGGTGGGGGGGTAGCAGGACTGGTAGTAGTGAAGCAAGGAGTAGGAGGCAGAGTGGTATCATAGTGAGCAGAGTTGAGTTTGCTGGAGGAGAGCAGGGGAGAATTGTAGTGGTGGCCACTAAGTAAACTATAAGCTGCAGTTGGTAAAGTGGGTCTGTTTGATATTTGGCCACACCTATCTATATCACTATAAATTAGGAAGTTCACCAAAGGTGGTGGTGGGGGTGGCGGGGCCAAAACCACTGAAAGCAGTAGCAGGCAAATGGGTCTGGAGACATAGAAGATTTAAAATTGGTGCCAGGATCTTGTGCTGAGTGGCCAGCCAGTCTCGTACCTTGATTTGCACAGCTTCAGGGGAGGGCAGCTTCGTTAGGCCCTCGTGACCTCCAAGGGGTACAGGATTTGCAAAGAGATAGAGTGGAGGTAAGGATTTAAATTTAGGAAGCAGTCGAGGGGCTGAGCTAAAAGGTAGGGGAGGGTCTGTTACCTCCACGAGTTGTGACGCAGTAAAATAGCTCCCGTTGGTCACAAAACACTTTTAAACAGCAGAATGTATTTAACTAGCTAAAACACTGGCTAAAGAAAAGAAATATTACTAAGTAATGACCAAGGCCCCTAGCGCTCTGTGGCAGAATTTTCAGATTTCTGCAGCAGGGCTCCTAGGCTTCTGCAGCAGCATTTTCTGATTTCTGCGACATGATTTATTCACTTCTATGGCAGAATGCAGTTCTACCATTGGCTAAAATATGATGTGATGTCATGGATGACATCACCTGCCAAGAATAGAGGAGGGCTTCAGGATAAACAAGATGGGTAAGGGAGCATAGCACTATGAAAAACTGTACATTTGAATGAAAATTCACCAAAAGCAATGAATTCTGGGGCACTATATGAATTCTGCTGACATGATGCAATTCTGTGGAAAATTCTGCAACCACAGAATCGCAGAATTCCATGGCTTTGGTAATGACAAATGCAGTTGTAGAACATTTACAGGCTAGACTGTAGAAAACTAGAAATGATTAGAAGGAAATGTTGCATAAGACAGGGTTTAATGGCTTGTTTTTCTTTCTTTTATACAGCAGTATGTAATTTACTGGCTAAAGTAAGACAATTTGCTAAGTATTGAAATAAATGCAGATTGTATAAATTCACATTCTAAAAGCAGCAAACTAGAATTAATTTGGGGAGAAATGCTGCATAATACAGGGTTTAGTGGCTTGCTGAAATCAAATTTCAAATTGAGGAGTGCAGCACTTGTGGCTCGCAACTCACTCACACCAGAAAACGTCCTTAAAGCACCTCTGTTTGCAAGCTTTAAATAGTATCATATAAGTCTTTTTACTTAAAGAACCCTTTTAGTTACAGCAGAAGTAGATTCATTTCATGAACTTAATATGCAAATAAAACAATCTATATTGCTACACCGATCTTTAAAACTACTGAAAGCAGTAGCTGGCACATGGGTCTAAAGACTTAGAAGATTTAAAATTGGTGCCAAGATATTGAGCCGAGCAACTGGCGAGTCTCATACCTTGATTTGCACAGCTCTGGGGTAGGCAGCTTCATTGAGCCCTCATGACCTCTGAGGGATACAGGAAGGGGATTACACCCAGAGATGTGAAGTGATTCTGCTACTGTACAGGACCCTGATTTTTCCTCACCTGGAGAACTGTGTGTAATTCTGGAACCCACATGTGAAGAAAACTAGAGACAGGGTAGAAACAGTGCAGAAGAAGCTAACCAGAATGATCCTGAGCTAGAAGGATAAATCTTACATAAAGGAGGTATCAAATCTTAAGATGAACCTGCAGTATGCAAGAAGAGAAAGGGTTGACTTGATAGAGACATTCAAATAACCACTAACATCACTGATCAAAGAAGACCTCATAGACTACCAGGGCAGCAACAGGCTCAAGGATAATAAACAGCATGGTTTCATGGCAGAAAGATCTTGTCAGACTAACTTGACAGTTTTCTTTGACTGGGTGACAAAGGAATTAGACAAGGGACATGCTTTGGGTCTTCTCTACTTTGACTTTAGCAAGGCTTTTGACTTGGTACCTCACAAATGATTACTCAAGGCGAAGGAAGACCTGGGTGCAGCTAAACCGATTGTGAACTGGGTGGGTAACTGGCTAGAGGGGTGGCAGCAGAGAGTGGTGGTCAGTGGAGTTAAATCAGAGGAGAGGGAGGTTATGATTAGGATTCCACAGAGACCGGTCCTAGGCTGGGCCTCTTCAACATGTTTGTTAGTGACATTGGAGAAGGAATCCAGGGCAAGTTGTGTCTCTCAGCAGATAACACAAAACTATGTGGGAGGGTGGATATTGATGAGGGAATAAGGGAAATGCAGAAACACCTAGAAAAACTAGAATGGTGATCAAAGATCTGGAAGCAAAATTCAATGCTAGAAAGTGCAAGGTAATGTAACTAGGGAAAAAGAACCCCAAGACAGAGTACTGGATGGGAGGAGAGAGACTTAGCACTACAGCTGAGGAACGGGATCTGGATGTTATCATTAGCAACTCATTTAAGCTATCGAGTCAGTGTAACAAGGCCTATAGCAAGGCTAACAGGATGTTGGGATGTATCAGGAGGGGTATTGATAGCAGAAGAAAGGAGGTAATTCTTCCCCTCTACAGATCCTTGGTGAGGCCTCACCTAGAGTACAACACCCAGTTCTGGAGTCCTTACCTCAGGAAGGAAAGGATAGGTTGGAGACAGTGCAGGACAGAGTAATAAAACTGATTCGAGGCAAGCAGGGCAGATACTATGAGGAATGCCTCAAGGCAGTAAATATGGAGACTGGAGACCAGAGGGGAAGTATGATAGAGACCTTCAAATTTCTTAAAAGAATTAACAAAATGAATTGTGGCTGTGCTGGCCAGTGGAACTGAGGGCTGATGCCTTGGATGCCTTACCTTGCACTGCGGCAACCCATGTTCAGGAATGAGCACGGCAATTGGGGATTGACAGGGTTGGAGGAGGACTGAGCATCCAAAGGACCGCTCTCCTTCTCTGGGGAGGGGGGACAATAGTGCTCTGTGCTTGACTGGCCCCCAGTGGAGACTGGGGAACTATGCACTGATCCTGCAGAAGTGGGGTGGAGTTGGGCAGATGCCTGGAGGAGCATGTGCAGATGTGTGTGTGCTTTCTCTACTGGCATCATTGCATGACCCCCCCCCCCATGCATGGAAGAAAAGCAGAAATATCCCTCGGCAGCATGAAGGCTGCTACAACAGCAATGCCATGATCACACTCAAGCTAGCTCCCTCATTAGCCCTCCCTCCAGGTCTCCACAGTGGTGGAGTACATACCTGCCGTGATGCAACCTGGGGAGGTTGTGGCAAAGAGGTATGAGCTCTGGCCACGATCAGGTTGGAAGTTGTGAAGGTGGGCTGGTATACGTGGGGGAACCAAAGGTACAACCCCCCCTGCAGCCAAAGGACACAGAAAATAAAAGAAGTAATAAAAGAAAAAAAAAAGTGAACTGCGGGGAACTATGTAGCCTGAATACCAATTTGCAGTCATGTGATCATGAACGGAAATTAGCAGGGGGTAGGTTCAGAAGAGATGTGAGGAAGTACTACTTTACGGAAATGGTGGTGGAACCTTGAAACAGTCTGTTGGCTGAAGTGGTGGGTGTGAAAACAATCAGGGGATTCAAGCAGGGCTGGGGCATAAAGAAGGAAATAGTGGTTATCAGGGGTGACAGGACCAAGAGGGTGCACAAAGAGAGAGGATGGGGAGGGTTAGTACCCTGGAAGAACAGTAGGTTCAAGGGATTAGAGGGAACTTGGGCAGACTAGTGGACCTCTGGTCTTTTTCTGTCATCATTGTCTATGTTTCTATGTTTTTAAATACATCCATTGGATTAACAGAGTAGACAGTGGAGAATTGTTCACACTGAGTGGGAACACTAGCCCATGAGGAACTCAACAAAAGTCATGGGGGTTGGATTTTAGAGGTTTGTTTTCAAAAACACTTTCTTCACAGGAAGGATGGCAGAGTGGAATTGGCTTGCCAAGGGATGTAGTCTCTGTTGTAGTAGGATTCAAGCATGGGTGAGATAGACTTAACTGGATAGGGAAGGCAGTAGCCAAAGAGTAAGGAGGAATAGGGAATAATGGGCCAGTAGGGCCCTCTCAACATTTTGGTTTTTATAAATATATTTTAATTGGAAACATTTTATGCACTAGTCATTACATAAATATTGAGTGGTTTTAGATTACAGGGTAAAATAAGTTATTGCAATGAAAACATTCATAGGACCTCCGCCCTTCTGGTACAGCAGTTGGGGCAGGAAACCTAAATAAAACATAAATTCCTTGATTAAAAAAATCAATTTGGTTCTCTTTGGGGGGGGGGGGGTATCCTGAGCCAAACTATCATGAGCCTTTCTATTAGCTGTAAAAGAGAAGTCACCAGAGTATCTATCACACCCAAACATCAAACAGACTCCCTCAACTGACTACCCTCCTGCAGGCATGCTGACTACCTTTCCCTGCAGGCAGACTCTGTTAGGCTAGGGAACAAACAAGGGGTTATAAAACATTGTATATTTACCCATTTGGTCTGTCTAGAAAGGGTGTAGGTCAATACAGCTGGAACAAAAATTGTGCAAACAAGTGTCGTGCAGAGAAAATGCTGGGAGCAAAAAATGCACATTGGCAATAGAGCGCACATGGATGATCAGATGTCTGGGGGGAGAAGAACTCGGGGAGAAAGTTGGTGAGGTGAGAGGGATTTACTATTACAAGCTCTGGAGTGTTGTAAATTGCAATAACTTATTTTTCCCTGTAATGAAACAACAGTGCCACTGTTCATGAGGTGGGCTCTCAAAAAGCCTATGTTATAAATTTGGTGAAAAAAAATTCAAAAAATCACTGTTTTACGAGCGTGCATTTCGTAGTTTCCACACAGGCTCGTAACTTCATGAATTTGTAATATTTTCACTCCAGATTTTCAACATTGGCATTTTCCCACACCTTCTTATGAACAGTACAGCTTTCAATTTACACATCCTCGCTGAAATGTGTTTTTACAATTCCGGCGCAGAATAGCATGGTCACTGTGGGAAATCAGCGTTCAGGACAGATTAAGAAAATGACAGTGACACTGTTCATGAGCAGAGGTCCTAAAATGCCTATGTAACTTCACAAATTTATAATATTTTCATGCCATATTTTCAACACTGACATTTTTCCACACCTCCTTATGAACAGTACAGCTGTCATTTTTCACATCCTGGCTAAAATGTGTTTGCACAGTTCCGGCGCAGAATAGCGCAGTCACTGTGTGAAATCAGTGTTTGGTACAGATTAAGAATGAGGGAGTGAAAGAGCTGGAGTGAGCGAGCTCAATGGAGCCCTGTCGGGACTGCTGCAGATTTCTTTGTCGGCAGAAAAAGGTGCCAATGCAGGCAGGAGCCCAGTACAAAAGGGCAACCTGCAGAGCCGGGAGTAACAGAACGAGCGAATGAGAGAGGGGAAGTAAGCAAGCTCAACGGAGCTCTGTCAAGGGGTCTGCAGATTTCTTTTGGGTAGAAGAAGCACCAACGCAGGCAGGAGTCCAGCACAAAAGGGCAGCCTGCAGCGCCAGGAAAAACAGAATGAGCGAATGAGAGGGGGGAGTGAGCGAGCTCAACGGAGCTCTGTCAGGACTTTAGAGTAGCCCACCCTACCACCCAGGATCCTGTGTTGTCCTATATTACAGCAAGGTCTCTGAGGTGGAGATGAAGCAATGACTGGATACTTTTAGGATTGCTGTAAAAATACAGATTTAGTTGTTCTGTTTATTTCTCTAACTGAGCTAAGTACTGAGCTATACTGTTAGAATTGCTGTAATAATATATACATATTTGTTCTCTTTATTTCTCTAACTCAGCTAAGTAATACTTGGAGTGCAATAGGGTTTCTAACTGGGCTAAGTGAAACTATATGAGGGCTGAGAACAAAAGGTATGGTAGCTGAGGGGTGAAAAACAGACAAGGAGGTTATAAGAATGCTACAGTAATACAGTATCTAATGGATGAGATTTGAGACTGAATTAACCTAGTCGTCAAGGGGGCAGTAGGGGGACTAGTGTGGGGAGAACAGGAATTTGAGTAAATAGGGGCCTAACAGTTGTAATAGGGTATACAACCTGGGAGTAAGAGCCCATAACATAAGATGGGGGTCAAAATGGGGCAGGTGCAGCATGTCAATAGGGCAGGCATCTTTGGAAGGGTGGTGGGGTGTACAGGGTGTACGTCCACCATGATCCTGGGCTGGGCTTGGAGGACGGAGGATGTATGGTCTGTATACAACTGGCTAGTTTGAGAGAGAAACTGTGGAGGCTAGAGAGGTGTCTAGGTGGCAGGGCAGATGAATACGGTAGGCATCCTGGCTGGGGGGGACTAGGGGATGGCAAGGGGAGATGGGAGAAGAACAACTAGGGACTGAAACTGACCCCAGTATCAGAGGCACTAGCAGAAAAGAGAGGAGAAGGGAAGGAGGGAGTGCCCAAGGTGGGGGGGGCTCCTGATGGGGAGGAAGAGACCATGAGGAGTACCAGGGAGAGAGCAGATGGCTGTGGTAGGGACTGACCGGGGCACAGAGGGAACAAGTAGGAAGGAGAAACCAATAGAGGGCAGAGATGTAGGAGGGTATTGACTAGGAATAGAGTGGAACCTCTGCTATGGGAGAGAGAGGGGAGGAACATACTGATGGGGAGGACAAGCAGGGCATGAGATGGATGGCAACAGGTAGGGGAAGAGATAGCGAGGATGAAAGGGTAGAAGGGGGGCTAGTAAGGAAGGAAGGAGGGGTGACTGAAGGAGAGAAGGCTATGGGAAGGGAGAAGGATGGGAGCGGCATCGCTATTGGGGTTGAAGGGAATGGGACCTCTAAATTGACAACAATGGGGATAGAAGAGGGGTTGGAAATCAGCAGGAGAGGAGGGGAGGTTGACATCTGAAGTCCAGTAGGAAGTAGTCAGGCTGGGAACAGGTTCAAGGAGGATGGGAAGAATAAGGCCGACAAAAGGGGTGAGGCAGAAGTAGGGGGTGCAGACACAGAAGTCACAGAGGGTGCAGCTGGTGGGGGTAAGGGGCAGGGAAAAATGAATACTGGGGTGGTGGAAGGGGCATTAGAAGTGAAAGGGGTTAAGGAACGAGGGTACTCATCCTGGGGATTCTATAATGAAAGGGGTGAGATGGGGCAGAAGGGGAGACACAGCCCTGTTGGGTTGAAGCTATCCCCGGTTGACTGCAGGAGGGGCAGGGCAGGCACTGCTCAAGTGTGCAACGAAGGGGAGGAAGAAACCTCATTTAGTGTTGCATGTGGGTCAAAATGACTTGGCGGGGGTGAATGTGGAAGTAGTGAGGGGGAGTTTTGAGGAGTTGGGCAGGCAGTGTGAGGGGGTGGGAGTCAGTGGCATTCTCAGAGGTACTTCCGGTACCATGTGCAAGCATGGGGAGGAAAGGTAGGTTCGAGGAGTTCAACGAGTGGCTGAGGGATTGGTGCCACACTACAAATCATGGGTTAGTGACTAACTGGGGTAGGGTCTGGGGGAATAGTGACTTGTATACAGGGGACAAGCTGCACTTGAGCAGGGAAGAGAGTGGAAGGGAGTATTAAATGTGGGATTAGAGGGGTATATCTCTACTAAGGTGGATTTAAATTAATGGGGAGTGGCCAAAAGACTAAGGTTGGTAGAAAGGTCCAGACAGAGGAGACTAATGAGCTTACCCCCAGATATAGGTAAGGCGGGAGGAGGTAGTACACCCCGGAGGGGGCTGGCGAATGGTCTGAGTATAATACAGAAGGCACCACCACCCGGTAAGAATAAGGAGGAGAAAGGTGCAGACTACCTGGAGGAAGGACGAGGCCAAGGAGAAGAGTGAGAAGAAGGAGGGTATTAGGGAAGATGGTTTCTCTAAATGCAAGAAGCCTGGGAACAAAACTACAGAGCTTCAGGAGCTCCTTTCAGAGGAAAGGTGGATATTGCTGCAGTGACAGAGACTTGGGCCACAGAGTACCATGATTGCGACTTAGCAGTCCCAAGATACAGGATATACAGCAGAGACTGGGAGGTTGGAAGTGGGTGGTTGTACTCTATGTGAGGGAAGGAATCAAATGCATAAGGGGATGAAGGAGAAGAGAAGAGGAAAGGAGAGGACAGAGGTGCATTGGGTGCAGCTTCTGGACTCCAAGAGCAGAAAGCTGAGGATGGGAGTGGTGTGTGCAGACCACCAGCCCAATCGGAGGAACTGGATGGGGAATTCGCAGAGCAGATAAGGAGAAAGTGTAGAAGAGGGAGGGGAGTGTAGTGACAGTGGGGGATTTTAACCTACCAGGGGTTGACTGCAGCACCCTGGCCACTAGCAGTACCAGGGAGCAGGTGCTCCTTGATGCATTCCAGGCGGCCTTCTGACAGAATTGATAAGTGGGCCTACAAGACTTGGTAGCACTCTGGACCTAGTACTGACAATTGGGGAGGTGGTGAGGGAGGTAAGGGTGGAGGACCAACTAGCGGGTAGCGACCACCAAACAGTGTTGCTTGTTCTTGCGCTGGTCACGGAGACAGGAAGCACAGGCACTAAAGTGGTGCACTTTAGTAGGGTGGACTTTGGGATGATGGGAGCAATACTGCAAGGGAGACTTCAAGATATAAGGCTGGGGATGGATGCAGAACAAAAGTGGGGAGTCACAAAGACTGGGCTAATAGAAGCCACAGTAGCCTGCACCAGGGCCAGGAGTAAGAAGAGCAGAGCCAAGAAACCATGCTGGCTGAACAAGGAAGTGCTGCAGAGGGTGAGGTCAAATGGTGCTGCATATCGGCAGTACAAGAGAACAAGGAAGGAGAGGATAAGTAGACTTATGGGAGTTGGTCAAGGGAGGTGGCCAGGAGGGTGAAAAAACTAAGGCCTCCAAGGAGTTAAGGTTAGCACAAGGCAAAAGGAGGGGAAAATACTTTTTAGGTATGTCAAGGAAAAGAGAAATGAAAGGAACATATTGTGAGGATAAAGGAGGAGGGATTGGGTGGAAAGGGGGGAGGAGCAAGCAGAAATTCTAAATGAGTACTTCTGCTCTGTTTTCACTAAGGAGAGGATGGTCTACTACAAGCATGGGCTGGAGGGGTCGGGAAGGAGTGGGAGGAAGTGACAGAAAAAGTGATCACAGTCAGTAGGGTGCTAGACCTCCTGAGTGCAGTAAAGTAGACAAGGCACCAGGTCCCAATGGCATCTACCCCAGGGTGCTAAGGGAGATGGCAGAGCTGTTGGCTGAGCCACTGGCAAATCTGTTCAACATCTTCCTGGAAACAGGGTGTGTGCCCCAAGACTGAGGTGGCCCATCAGGTGCCCATATGCAAGAGTGGGCCAAGGAGAAGCCAGGAAATTATCGTCTGGTCAGTCTTACGTCCATGGTAGAAGCTGATGAGGCGATACTGAAAGAGAGGCTGGTGGCATTCCCAGAGGTAATGGCCTCCAAGATGGGCAGCAACATGGGTTCATCTCAGGGAGGTCTTATCAAACCAACCTAATAGAGTATTATGACTGGGTGACAAGGGAGTTGGACAGGAGCCATGCAGTACATGTCCTGTACTTGGACTTCAGTAAGGTCTTTGATACAGTGCCTCATGGGAAACTGGGGGGAAGCTGATGAGAGTGGAGGTGGAAAAATGCTAACTAAATGGATAGAGAACTGGTTACAGGGGAGGGTACAAAGGGTGGTGGTGGGGGGGAACTGTTGGCATCCAGAGCAGTACCAAGCGGGGTGTCGCAGAGGTCAGTGCTGGACCCAGTGCTATTTGAAATCTTTATCTTTGATATAGCACATGGAGTGGGGAGCAGGGTTAGTCTGTTCACAGATGAAACCAAATTGGGGGCGGTGGTGGATGAAGACGACAGATCGGAAAAAATGCAGAGGGACCTAACCAAACTAGAGATATGGTCGGTGGAATGGCAGCTAGTATTCAATGCAAAGAAGTTTAAGGTGATGCACTTTAGGGCTAAGAACCAGAAGAGGGACTATTGGTTGGGGGGGGTGAGGTTGGGGATCACAGAGGAGGAGAAGGAACTATGGATGTTGGTAACTGGGAGCATGAACAACTCGGCCCAGTGCAGGAGAGCAGCGAAGGCAAACAGGATGCTGGAGTGCATTGCAAGGGGGTTCTCATCGAGACACAGGGATCCGATCCTACCACTCTTCAGATCATTGGTCAGATTGCACCTGGAGTACTGTCTGCAATACTGGAGGTCATACCTGAGGAGAAAAATAAAGTTACTGGAGGCAGTGCAAAGGAGAACAACAAAAATGATAAAGGAGATGGAAGGAAAGGCATATGAAGTTAGGCTGAAGGAACTGAACATGTACACACTGGAGGAGAGGAGGGATGAGGGAAATGATTGAATTATTTAAATACACAAGGGGGTAAATAAATCTAGCACTGAGGGGGTGTTTAAACTGAGGAGTGGAAGAGAGCCGAAGGGGCACGGACTAAGATTATAAGGGGATGTTTCAAGAGGGAAATGAGGAGGCACTACTTCACTGAGAGGGTGGTGTCTAGTTGGAATGCGCTGCCAGAGGGGGTGGTAACATGTAGGACAGTCAATAGCTTTAAGAAGGAGTGGGATAAAGCAAGAGGAAGAGTTAGGGGGGCAGGGGCTGGGACAAGTGGGGGAGGAACTGAGGGGGAGGAGGCTGGGGCAGCTACAATCTAAGGTCCTAGCTGCACACTCGGGCAGACTTAGACTGATTTTTGGTCTGCTGCTGGCAGATTCATATGTTCATATGTATGTTTATAAGTAAAATCACAGCGACTCTGTTCATGAGCAAAGGTCCAAAAATGCCTGTGTTGAAAATTTGGTGACAAACATCCATAAAACATCCATAAAATGATTGTATTACAAGCATGCTGTGCAGTTTCCACGCACCCTTGTAACTTTGCAAATCTTGTATTTTTCATTCCAGATTTTCAACACTGGCATTTTTTCAGACCTCCTTATGAACAGTACAGTGTGTCATTTTTCACATCCTGTCCGAAATATGCATTTACACATCTGGCGCAGAATAGCTGGTTGCTGTAGGAAATCAATGTTCGGGGCAGATTAAGAAAATCATACTGACAGTGCTCATGAGCAGAGATCACAAAATGCCTGTGTTGAATATCTGGTGAAATAATTCCACAAAATGACTGTTATGTGCATGCATTGTGCAGTTTCCACGTACGTTCAGAAGTTCGAGCATTTTTAATATTTTCACTACAGATTCTCTTCACACCTCCCTATGAATGGTAAAGCTGTCATTCTTCACATCCTGCCCCATCTGTGTTTTCGTACATCTGGCACACAATGGCACGGTCACTGTAGGAACTCAAAGTTCGGGACACATTCACAAAATCACAGTGCCATTGTTCATGAAGTCCCAAATGCTTTTATGAGGTAGGGGTTACAAAAAGGCCATGTTGAAAATTTATAGTGCAAATACCAACAAACACCCATGGTGTTAGGGTTTCCAACCATAACGTCCCACCTTGTACAGACTAACAGGCATCAGGGGTGTGCCTTTGGATTGTCAACTATAATGCTCATGCCATTCCACTTCCACCCCCCCACCCTGCAGCCAGTGACAGGCATCAAGGTGTGCCTTGAACTCTTTGGCCCCAGAGTACACCCCATTCTCCTATATTGCACCCATTTCAGCATATGTCCTTATGAAGTGGGGTGACTGTAAAGTTGAACACCCCAAGGCACACCTCATCACTTGTCTGAATCTGCAGGATAAGGTGAGGTGAAATGGCATGAACGTTATGGGCAACAACCCAAACTCATACCCCAATGCCAGTCCATCTCTGCAGGGTGGAGGTGGGTTGGCATGAAGTTCACTGCTTTATAGCCATTCCTTCTCTGCCATCTGTCTAACTACTGCATTTCCTATGCTAATATCAGCAAGCAAACAATTGGCATTGACAAATGCTGTTTTTTTAAATGAACCTTCACTTTTTACTGCAGACTAAGCTTGATCAACAGTGCCATCTCCCCCCCCCTTACCCCTACAATTCCCTTGTGCTTGTACCAGGAATTTTTGATCCCCGCCACTGCTTTTGCCTCCAGTACCATTGCTGAAAGATGGAAGGCTGTTCCAGGTATTCACCACCATTTCTGTGAAGAAGGACAGTACTTCCTCACATCCCTCCTGAATTTACTCTCTCTCTTATTTTATAGCATGCCCCCTTGTTCTACAGCATCTTTTTCTCTGAAAAATACCTAATTCCTGTACCTTATTTACCCCCATGAGGTATTTAAAGGTCTCAATCAATCCCTCCCTCCTTTCCTCGTAGTGTACATATTTAGCTCCTTAAGCCTCTCCTGTAGGGCTTTTGATGAAGATCCTGCACCAGTTTGGTAGCCCTCCTCTGGACCACCTCCACTCTGCCTGTTTCCTGAGATGTGGTCTCCAGAACTGAACACAGTACCCAAGGTGAGCTCTTACCAGCAGTTTGTATAGGGACAGCACCACCTCCTTTTTCCTGTTAGTGATACCCCTTCCTATGCACTCCAGCTTCCCACTAGCACTTCTGACTGCCTTGTCACACTTTTAGATCATCCATTATGGTTAGCCTTTGGTATTTTTCCTGCTTGGTCTTTGTCAGACTCACTCCACCCATTTTGTACTCTGCTCCCAGATTTCTATGGCCCAAGTGTATTATTTTGCACTTTTTTCCATTACAACACAGATGCCATACACTTGACCACTCCTCCAGTTTTTTTCAAATCCCTACCCATCCTTTCCACAATCAAAAGGAAATATTGAGTAAATCTTATAAAGAAATATTATTACACAGAAAGAGTTGTAGATTTATTGAGCAGACTTCAGTGTAAAGTTATATATGTTGCAACATGCAAGGTCTTACAAATTTAGAGTAGGTTAATGTTTAGAGGAAAAATGATAATGGAGTTTGCCCTTTAAGGAGCAGACCAGGTTGTCCTGGTGCACCCCTTCCCTCTGTCTTGGAATGGTAGTGCTCAGATGGGGAGGGGGGAAGGAAGGGAGGGGCAAGGACCAGAACAAAGGACAGGTAGCAGGAAAGGGAAGGCAAAAGGAAGTACATAAGGGACAGCATATGGGGTCTCAACCACTTTTGCTGGAGTTTTTGATTTACATCAACTGCAGCACGTCGGATTGGCTAAGTTTGAGGTTTGTGCACCAGGTGAGAGAGGTAAGGAACAAGCTAATGATATTACAAGAAGATAAACGTTTTAAAAAAAAGAGAAAGAGAGGAGGAGAAGAAGAAGAATAAATACAGTTTAAGACAATGCATGTTACAGTGTACAGCTGAGAACTGTGGGTGATACTGAGTATTCAGAATGTAGATAGAAAAGCAATCTAGGACCACGTGGGGAAATACAACCTCATGAGGGTCCTTTCTTATAAAGATTTATGTTCTTATATGGTGATGTTTAATTGGTACCTGAAAAGCACCTGACCAGTGTGTGCTAGCAGGAAGCACAGGGTATGTATGCTGCGCGCTTTTGCAAAAGAGATGGTAACAAAACAGGCCTGTGAGAGTGCATGTGGTGTAAAGCTATCCCTTGGAATGGTGGCAGGGTATGAGTGGTGGGCCCAGAAGTAGGCCGTTTGGATGGGGGAGCGAGCGCGAGTGGAGACCACACGGCGTGACGTCACACGCCATGCAGTGGGGTTGGGAAAACCCCTATGGAAACTTTGGGAGTTCTGGCACTGTTTTGAGGGCCTTGCTAGGCCAGGAGAAGGATGGGAGGCCTAGAAGAGGTCCTGAGGTGAAGGTCGGCTTGGGCAGGCATCACACGCCGCAGGAAGGTTTGTAGAACCGGGGAAGGCAGCCCCCTGCTGGCTTTTCTGGAGTTGGTAGCTGTTATGGGCCCAGAAGTAGACTGTTTGGATGGGGGAGGAGCGTGAGGGGGGACCACATGGCATGACGACACATGCCCATGTGGTGGGGTTTGGGAAAACCCCTATGGAAGTTTGGGAGCCCTGGCACTGTTTTGAGGGCCTTGCTAGGCCGAGGGAGGGATGGGAGGCCTAAAGAAGGCCCCGAGGTGATGGTCGGCTTGGGCGGGCATCACACGCAGCAGGAAGGTATGAAGAACCGGGGGGCAGCCCCCCTGCTGGCTTTTCCTGGAACTGGTAGCTGTTGTGGAGACATTCTGGGCCAGAGGAGGAGCATGACGCCTAGAAGAGGCCCTGAGATTAGGGGGCAGCATGGCGTGCATCAAACGCCACAGGGGGCATTGCTTGAAAAACACTGGGTTGTGGGTTTTTCTCACGGTAAGGCAGCATGGGGGGGGTTGCTTGGGGATAAATTTTCTAGAGGCCTGTAGGACCCTGGAAACCGGGCAGGGCAAGCGGGCAGTGGGGAGGCACCAGCTTACTACTGGGACCACGTGCAAGCATCCTGGGGCCTTGTTTTGTGCGTGGGGTGGTGGGGTCAAGAAAGTTGTAAATAAGGCCCACTGGGCTGCTCGGTCACTTGGGAGGGAAGGAAGGCTTGTGTAAATGGGCCTCAATGCTTGTACCGCGTGGATCGTGGCACACGCCACCTGGGGGGCTGCAGAGGAGCACACTCACCAGTTTCTCTTGACAGACTGGGGCGGGGTGAGACTTTATAAAAAAAATAGAGAACAGGCTGGGGGAAGGGCCCCTGGAACACGGGAGGGTGAGTAGACAAGGGACCACGTGGCGTGGCATCACATGCCTCTAGGGGATATGGGATGGAAGTGTGCCCATGAGTTAGGGCTATTTCCACGAGTACGGGGGTCAGGGGGAAGCCTTCCCCATTGGGGGAGGCACGCTGGGGGGTAAAATGAAGGGACTGAAAGAGCCCCAGGGCAGAGTGGGGATCCCGACCTGGGAACTCATGGGCAACATCCCACATGGTGAAGGGGTCACAGTGAATGCGGGCCCACGCTGGGTAGGTACTGCTTGTGGGAGTTGGATGGGGTGTGCCGTGGTTGGCCCAGGTGAGTGGGAAGATCAGAAAATGACAGCAGCTAGTGGGTGGGAGCTCCTGGGGGGAGGACAGCACAATACGGCCTGACTGAGGGCAGCAGGTTGCTTTTATGGGCTCAAGGCCAAATTAAAATTAGGGAGGCACTTGAGTGGGAGACAAAGGGGGGTTGACAGGCCATTCATGGACGGCTCGATAGGGCATGAAAGAGAGCGGCAAAAGGATATGGTGACCTGCAAGGCACGATGGGGGTCCTTCGCGGGTGGCCTGGTCTGTGTTAGCATGGCGGGTGGCACGATGGACAGGAGGAAGGCGCACAGGGAGGTACAGATATATGAATAACCCTGTTTTTCATTTCCTGTAGTTGTCTTCACAGAGCAAAAGATAAGACGGACATGGCACCCAAGAAGAGTAGGCCATCGAAGGAAGATGCCTACAAGGCTATAATTGAATTGGCAGAAAAAGCAAACAAAACGTGGGAACTGGTGGAGGGGGAGGAATCAGGGAGGCCCGGGGATAAGAGAAAAGCGGGTCCGGGAAAAGGTGGCAAGTGGAAACAGCCAGCCGAAGGGCTATACAGTCCTGCTCGGGTAGCACCGGTGATAGAGGGGCCCTCCAAGGCAGTTGATACAGTACCCATGTGGCCGGTGGACCCGGTGATGCCAGTACCCACCCCAGATCAAGGGGGGATCTCCCCAATGGAACCCGGACATGAAGCCCAGAACAGGAGGTCCTTCCCACAGACCCCAGTAGCTCACCCTCCACCTCCACCTCAATCGCAGGGAGAAGCAAGGGGACCTTTGGAGGACTCCAGGCAGCTTGGCCAGGTCAAGGTTACAGGTAACACATCCAACGCAGTGGGTGATAGTATAAAAGAATATATAGGGCAAATTGTGGTGACACTGGGGGCAGGAGGGCTGGGGCAGATGGAATCTGCTCTGGTGGAGATTAGGACAGAAAAAGAGGTGCCAGGAGATACTGAAAAGGGAGCAGAAAGAGAAGGAAAAGGTAAAAGAGAGATAGGTGCACCAGGGATGAGAATAGGCGAACATGTGCCATTGGCCATGAAGGAAAAATCTAGAAATGGGGAATATGTGGATATATTTGCATTGGTGAGCCAGGAGGTGGCGGCCAAATATGAAGAAAGTGAGGGCATAGGTAAGAGTGAGATGGCAGCTGCCATAATGCTCTTAGGGAAAAAAGAGGACAAGTTCACGAAAGGGAAGACTTGGGATGGGTGGTTCCTAGGTTTTGCCATTTTTTCAGCCATCATTCTGGAAAAGAGGCTGGAGATAGGCATCCCACTCATTACCTATTCATTGATAATATAAAGAGCAAAAGCAAAAGCGGGTAGGATGGATATACTCGATGAATGTTTTCGAGAGAATGTCAACATCCTGGGATGTAAGATGGGATACCAAACAAATAGATTTATGGATGGATTACATAACAGATCAGTCCACACCCGAGGGTGGGTGGGGCAAAAAGGAGTTTATGCCACAGAGATGCTGCTGGGCTTATAACAGGGCTTTTTGCTCGTGGCCTCAGTGTCATTTTCGACATGCCTGTTCAAAATGCGGAGGAGGGCACCCGGCAAGCAAATGCAGAACAACATGGACACAGGGAGCACAAGGGCATGGGGGGCAAGGATCAGGCCAACAGTTTTTTCGAGATAGCCAGGGTTTAAAGGGCAAGCATGGAACAAGGGAGGGAGGGGTAGGGGAATGGGAATAGACGGGCCAGAACCACTGAAGCAAGGAAGGTCAGTCAGGAAGAGGGGAGGGGTCAGGGGGCAGGTGGTACAACAAGGAACATTTTGGTATGGACAGAATCCCTATCAACCTAGTGGCATGGACAGTTTGTCTGGACAGATATCCGGACACAAGCATGCAGGAGATGATTTTAAGTGGTTTCAACACAGGGTTTTCATTGCAGTGTAGGGGACCCAGGCAAACAAGGGAGGCAAGCAACCTGGGGTCAGTAAAAGGGAAAGAGGAAATGCTAAGACAGAAGATTGAGAAAGAAAAAGCAGCAGGCAGGGTGGATGGCCCATTTAACACCCCCCCCATTGGAAAACATGCGGATATTGCCTTTGAGCTTGGTACCCAAGAAACAAGAAGGATAATACAGGGTGATCCACCACCTGTCCTATCCGGAAGGGGAGTCAGTGAATGACTTTATCAGTGAGGAACATAATAGGGTGACATACGCGACACGAGAGGACGCAGTCCAGATAATCTGGGCCACAGAAGATGCGTGGATGGCAAAAACGGACATTGAGTCCACCTTCAGACTGCTTCCGGTCAGGAGGGAGGACTGGGATCTGTTGGAATTTCAGAGTGAGGGACAGTATTATTTCGACAAAGCAATGCCAATGGCGTGTTCCATAGCATGTGCTACATTTGAGGCGTTCAGCACATGTTTGCAGTGGATATTCCAAGAAAAAACGGGTTATAGATCAGTATCCATTACCTGGATGATTTTCTCCTCATTGGGAAGGGCGAGAGGGAGACACAGAGGATGCTGGGTAAGTTTCAGGAATTGTGTCAGGAACTGGGAGTCCCATTGGCACCAGAAAAAACAGAGGGGCCCAGCAGGGTTATGGAATTCCTTGGGATCGAGATAGATGCCACGAGTGAAGTACTTAGGCTACCGGACAAAAAAGTAAGGAGGTTGAAGGAACTAATCCGGGTACATGCCAGCAGGAGACGGGTACAATTAAAGTTGGTCCAGCAGGTACTGGGGCACCTGAACTTCACATGCAGGGCCATTGGACCAGGAAGGGCATTCACAAGGAGGTTAGCTAGGGCTATAGCAGGGGTCACCAGACCACATCACTGGGTTGATTTGACACAAGGTGTCAGGGAGGATTTTAGAATATTGGAAGAATTCCTGAAGGAGTACAATGGGTGTTCATTCTGGCATGAAGAGTGGCTGTACAACACTGACCTCGGCCTCTACACAGATGCTGCTGGAGGGCTAGGCATGGGGGATTACCTGAGGGGCAGGTGGTTTGCAGAACCATGGCCGGCCAGCTAGGTGAGGGACGGGAAATTGAGAGATATAACACTACTGGAGATCATGACCATATGGGCATGTACCTTGGTTTGGGGGGAGGAATTACGGGATCAGAAGGTGACATTTTGGTGTGTCAATAGAGTGGTGGTTGACGCACTAAACAGCAGGGGAGCCAGGTCGGATACAGTCATGCAGGTATTATGACGTTTAGTATTAAGGGCTTTGCAGCTGAACATGTCTTTCAGAGCAAAACACATAGAAGGGGTAAATAATACCCTGGCTGACAGCCTTTCCTGTCTGCAGCTGGACCGTTTCCGGAGGCTGGCACCAGCAGCGGAGGAGAAAAAAACGCCCATACCAACGAACATCTGGGACATTGGCAAGAAGGAGCAGAACTGCTGTTTCGCAGCTCATGGGCGCCTCGGACTCTGAGGGCCTACGATGGGGCCTGGAGAGTGTTTCAAACATTCAGGGCAGAACACCAGATGGAGGTAAGTGGGCCACTCACTGAGGAATAGTTGGGAATGTTCACCGTGGAACAATGGCAGAAAGAGGCCGTCTCATGTCACAATGGGGTTTATCTAGCAGAGATTAGTGATCTGCAGCCTAAAAGGGGTGGAATGACACAACAAAATCACTGCTCATCAGGAGAATGATGCAGGGATGGGGCAGGTTGAAACGTGGGCCAGGGATAATAGGGTCCAATAGGGTGAGCAGTGACTAATAAAGCTAAAAGGTGCTCCGGCAAGATGCAGATCAAAGGCTGAGGCCCAGCTATTTCACACAATTTATGTGATAATGTTT
Source organism: Neoceratodus forsteri (assembly GCA_016271365.2). Classification (NCBI taxonomy): domain Eukaryota; kingdom Metazoa; phylum Chordata; order Ceratodontiformes; family Ceratodontidae; genus Neoceratodus; species Neoceratodus forsteri. Next base: position 542,005,841 of record CM028137.1, on the reverse strand, counting down.
GGGGGCTATGAGAGTGAATGAGGTGGTAGGCCATGGGAAAGATGACAAGGAAGGAGGTGTGGAATGGGAGGATGTGAGTTGGGGGATAAGAGAGATCTGGATCAAGCTAAGGGAGGTCAAAATGGACCAAAAAGGGCAAGGTTGCATGGTAACACTGAAGAGGCGATTGGAGATTACGATATGCCCAGTGCAGGCTCCATGGGTTTTCACCGCAAAGCAGGTGACCAGGACGGAAAGCTATTTGTACATGGTGACGGAAAAGGGTCACCGACTATCAAGTCACAGGAGTGCTGAAAAGGGCATGCGTTTTCTGGAGGAGGACCCAGCTAATTACTCATCCCGGTCCCTACGGATTGGGGCTGCCTCACAGTGGGCAGCAATGGGTGAACCCGTGAAGGACATTTTGGAAAAAGGGCGCTGGTGGTCAGCCAGTTATAAGAGATACACCAGAGCACTGAAGTGATAAAAAAAAAAAAAGAGAGAGGAAAAGAAAAGTGTGTTTTTTCAAAAACAAAAAAAAAGAAAAAGAAAAAGAAGATGGAATTATGGTGCTCCTACGGGGGAGCACAGGTAAAAGGAAAGAAGAAGGCGGGGGGGGGATAATAAAGTGAGGGCACTAAGAGTATGTGTAAATTAATTAATTGTCTTTGCACCACATAGGTAGAGGAAGGAGCTCAGAAGTCTGGATCTGCAGCCATTCCTATATTTACTGGGCTGGTAAGACAGCAGAGAAGAAAGCTGGGGGAAAACAACTGTACCAGGATGTAAGACAGTGTAGGTTGTAGGTATGGCATACTGGGGATGAGATGGGCACAGATCCTGCCCACTTTGAAGGAACTCAAGAAACATTGGCCCAGTCCAGACCTAATCATTATACATCTAGGGGGCAACGACCTGGCGGGCAGACCATGGGTACATACATACTTACAGATAAAAAGGGACCTAGTGGCAATAAGACAGTGGTGGCCTCAAGTATGCCTTGCCTGGTCAGATATGATAGCACAAAGGGTATGGAGACAGGAACACAGCCACAGGGCGGTGGAGAGGGCCAGGAAAAAGATGAATAGGAGGGTGGGGACATTGATAAGGCAGATGGGGGGACAGGCGATACTACAGGGGGTAGAAGAATGGGTGGAAGACTTCTACAGGCCAGATGGTGTGCACCTGTTGGACCTAGCCATAGATATGTTCAACACAGAAACAATGGGATTCATACAGGAATGGAGAAAACAGGCAAAAGCTGGTATATAAAATAAAAACAAAAAAAAGAAGGTAGGTGGAAGAGAGGATCGTCCCTGGGGTAAGGGAGAGGATACCCTAAGTATGGGGGGAAGCTAGCCATCCAACGCAAGCTGAGACTGGCTAGTTGGGGAAAAAGAGGGAGGGGAAGGAAAAGGAATAACACAAGAAGAGGAAGAAGAGGAAGAAGAAAGCGTCTCAAGTTTTCACTGTTACCCAGCGGAAAAGGAGAAATAGAAGACACCCAGGTTTTCACCTGGGGAAGGATAAGCAGAGATTGATATGTGGATGAAATAAATGAAATTTCTGAAATATGATAATAAAGAAATGGAAATGGAATATTGCATTATGAATATGAATAAATTAATTGCCAATCTGAGCACAACAACAAACAATGGTCTCTGTCTTTTGTGAGGGAAAAGGGGTAATCCAGGACAATGGAGTTTGCCCTTTAAGGGCAGACCAGGTTGTCCTGGTGCATCTCCTCTGTCTTGAATGGTAGTGCTCAGAAGGGGAAGGGGGAAGGAAGGGGAAGGACTAAGGACCAGAGCAAAGGACAGGTAGCAGGAAAGGGAGGGGCAAAAGGGAGGTACATAAGGGACAGCACAAGGGAGTCTCAACCACTTTTTGCTGGAGTTTTTGATTCCTTCCACCCACCCTACTAGACAGAGCAAGAGGAAAGACAGTCAAAAAGGGGACTGTATGGTGGGTTTGTCAAGGTGGATGACAGACGAGTCCGCCGGACAGTTTGGACTGCCAGAGGTGGATGGCAGGTGATGATAAGGTTATGGACTGTCAAAGGTGGATGGCGGGGGGCAAGGGGAAGGAAGAAAAAGGAATAACACAAGAAGAGGAGGAAGAGGAAGAAGAAAGCAGTCTCGGTTTTCACTGTTACCTAGTGGAAAAGGAGAAATAGAAGGCACCCAGGTTTTAACCTGGGGGAAGGATAAGCAGAGATTGATATGTAGATGAAATAAAAGAAATTTCTGAAATATGATAATAAATAAATGGAAATGGAATATTGGGTTATGAATATGAATAAATTAACTGCCAATCTGAGCACAACAACAAACAATGGTCTCTGTCTTTTGTGAGGGAAAAAGGGGGGAATCCGGGACAAATGACTATGCCCATTGTTTAGGAAGCAAAAGTACTCAAGGGCCCAAATGTCTCATTTCTTTCCTATGTCCATGTGATTGTATTTTTTTAACAGTTGTCAAAGAAAGTATGAAAATGCCATACATCCTTCTGATGCTGACTGTCTTTATAGGTAATATGTGTCCTCATTATGCTTTGAATAAATAATCACAACAGTCTTTATCAGAAAATCATGTCCTTCTCTTTCAGAAATCTCTAGCACCATGGTCCATAGTTACAAACCTAGAGATACCCTCCATGGACCACCTAATGGTGGTGTTTTTTTTCATGAAATGAGGGCACTAGTGTGCCAAATGAATTAAAAAATGTAAAAATAGCCACTGCATTTATAATCAGTGAGTTTCAAAGGTGACCACAAAAACAGATACATTATATAATTTGAGAAATCCAGGTGCACCCATCTATTTAAATGTCCAGCTCAAAATTCCACAGATTTCATTCAGCAAAATGTAACATGCAAAACCACAGTATGTTCCATGGCTTCCTTGCAGTCTTTATTTTAGTTGGACTTCGATAATGTTATTTTGAAAATTGGCTCTGTTGTTGTCTTTTGTTAATGAAGACATTTTTACCCTGGTTTTAAATGCATATAACATTTCTGATTCACTCGAGTTTTATGTGGTCATGTAGCTGTGTTGTACCAGCAGTACTGTGTTGTTGGGATACTAGGGTGCCTAGGGAGAGGTTTCACCAGCAGAACAAAGGAGGTGGTCAAGGTGATATCACTGTACAAATCATTGGTGAGACCCCATATGAAGTACTGTGCCCAGTTCTGGAGGCTGCATCTCCAGAAGGACATAGGCATAGGCATAGACATAGATAGAGTAGAGGCAATTCAGAGAAGGGCAACAAAAATGGTACAGGATCTGCACCAAAATCATATAAGGAGAGACTAGAGGACCTCAATATGTATGCCCTGGAAGAGAGTAGAGAGAGAGGACGGATATTATAGAGACCTTCAAATACCTCAAGGGTATAAATAAGGTACAAGAGGGTAGCATCTTTCAGAAAAAAAGATGTTCAAGAACAAGGGATCATGATATGAGGCTGGAGGTGGGTAGACTCTGGGGAAACTTGAAGAAGTATTTTTGGGTGGTGGATGAATGGAACAGCCTCACAGCTGTAGGGGAATTCAAGAATTCAAGAATGTATGGGATAGGCACAAGGGAACCCTAGCAACAGGAAAGAGAGGTTAAAAGCTGGAGATCAAGTAGGATCTGCGGTATTGCAGTACATAGGGAAAATGGGCAGACTAGGTGGGCAAAGCTGTCCTTGTCTGCTGTCAATTTTTGTTTCTAACTTACATATTTTATATGTTACCCAAATTTCAGCAACAGCATTCAGCTTTTTGAGTTTGAGATTTTCTTTTGGGATGGGATCTAACAAGTCCTATGGGACTTTTGTGAACAAGGGGTCTGGGCAATGTTTTTTTTTTAACTTAAACAGTTATGTGGTGTCCATTGTTACATGTGCAGTACTGTGATGTCTACTATTACACATGCAATGTTGTTTGCTATCCACTGTTACACGTTCAACACTGAGGGTGCTTTTTCTTAAGTCTCTGAATAGGGAGTTATCTCACAACATAGCCCCTTTTTCAGTCTTGGGTCATAGTGTCTTGAAATGCTTAGTGAAATTGGAGTAAAGGTTTTTTTTTTTAACTTCAGCTTAAACAGCTGTGTTTGTCAATTGTCACATGTGCAACTCTGTGGTGTCCACTGTTATACATGCAACATTAATGGTGCTTTTTCTCAAGTATCTGTTAGAAAATAATCTCAAAACATAGTGCATTTTTTACTCCTCATTTACAATATCTTGACAAGCTTATTAAAACTGATATGTTGATTTGAAAAAAACTGACCCTCATGTCACACTTTGGTAAAACCTTTTCATGGACATACCCTGGTACAGTAACTATTACATTGTGAAATCAAGTAACACACATGTTTTTAGAATGCATGAACACATAATACATTAATCTACTGGGTTTTCCATGCAACTGAGAGGCAGATACTGCATATGTACAGTAGACCTGGCAATTAATTTTGCCACTGTGTATACATGCTAAAGTCTCCACCTCATACAAATAAAATGGCAATGAAGATAAATTTTGAAGCCGCAGCAAGATGATGAATGTGCTGCATGGGTAAGAGGTGCTCAGACCCCATAGGATCTTGAGTCTAAAAACTACAGTGCCCTAGCCCTGCCAAACAGAAGTTTTTCTAATGCAGTGATATGTGTTAAAGGTACCTTTTCTGACATCTGAACAGGGGATCCTTGCACCCTGAATGGGTCAGCTCCTCCACATTCTTCCAGGCATCAGCCACCTGCCTGCTCCCCACTGCCTAAGGGGATCCTTGCACCCTGAATGGGTCAGCTCCTCCACATCCCTCCAGGCATCAGCTGCCTGCCTGCCTGCTCCCCTCTGCCTAAGGAGATCCTTGCATCCTGAATGGGTCAGCTCCTCCACATCCCTCCAGGCATCTGTCGCCTGCCTGTTCCCCAGTGATTAAGGGGATCCTTTCACCCTGAATGGGTCAGCTCCTCCACATCCCTCCAGGCATAAGCCACCTGCCTGCTCCCCACTGCCTAAGGGGATCCTTGCACTCTGAATGGGTCAGCTCCTCCACATCCCTCCAGGCATCAACTACCTGCCTGCTCCCCACTGCCTAAGGGGATCCTTGCACCCTGAATGGTGTCAGGTCCTCTACATCCCTCCAGGCATCAGCCACCTGCATGCTACCCACTGCATAAGGGTATCCTTGCACCCTGAATGGGTCAGCTCCTCCACATCCCTCCAGGCATCAGCCACCTGCCTGCTCCAAACTGCCTAAGGTATGGTGCAATTTGGAACTGAAGTTGCTTTACTGGAACTTGAGGCAGCTTAACAGACTACCTCTCCAACTAAGCAGTGCCCTCAGATTGTCCCTATTTTTTATTTCATTACCTTGGGGAAAGTCCTTAAGCAGGCTGAAGAGTTGGGATCACTGCAGTTGTTTCTCTGTCTAGTTGTCTGGGTGATTTTTTGACCCACCCCTTCTCCTCTCCCTCCTTGTTCCTTTATTAAATACACTTTCTCTTCCCAGTGACCTGCCTCAACTTCTCTCAGGTTCTCTCTCTCTCTCAACTCTCTCTCTCTCTTAAAGGGGTAGCACCTCATTCCTGGGGCTTGTGCATCTCTACATCTTACTAGCAATACACTACAATCATCTCCTTAGCCTTGCTAATAAGCTGCTGACACTGCTTTTCAGGCTATCTGCCCTCCTACCCAGGCCTGTGGTATTTTGAAAGCTGTTGTACCCTTCCTGCTATACCTCTCATCATGAAGCCCCTTTGCATTCCCTCATGGCTGCCACACTGCTAGGTACCCTAACAATCATGGATTGCTGTGTCCTAGTACTTTCAAACAATCAATCTGACGTAAAGCACTTTACTATAACCTTGCATCAGTACATCCCTTTTCCCCCTTTGATTATGTGGGACAGACGTCCGATCAGTCTCCTCACAATTGCCTTTCTATCCAAATTGGAGAACCGGCTGCTGGGCTTCTCACTAGTTACCACACCTGCCTCCTCCATGGCACCTGGTCGCCAGCTCCTTCAACTCCTTCTGTTCTCCCTGCTCCTCCTGGGAGGTGATATTGAACCCAAACTGGGCCCAACAAATTCACCCATCACCACTCCTGTGATATCTGGACCTGACCCTTTAGACATAAAATTGCCCATATGAATATACAAAGTCTCCCGTCTAAATACCCTGGTCTTGAGGCATGGGTTTCCCTCCATAATCTGCATATCCTTTTCCTAACAGAGACCTAGGTGAAGCAGCAGCACTTAGACTCCCGGTACCAACTTACTGTTACGCCATGCTGTGCAGAGACAGACCTGGGAAAGAAGGAAGGCAGTGCTGCCATGTATGTAAAGGAACCTTTGTCTGTCTCATCCATCCTCTGTTCTGACAATGATTCCACCAGTTAATGGGTCATTGCTAGGTTGACGGTGGAATCTACAAAGAAACTCTATCTAGGCTGTTGTTACAACCCTCTGCAGGGGGATGCAGCTGGTCTTCAAAACCTGCTTAATGGATATGGGTCTGTCTCCCCATCCAGGGATACTATCATTCTTGGAGACCTTAACCTCAAATGGATGGGTACTCACAAAACTGAGTATGCTAGCATGCTTAATTTGTACAACCTGATTCAAATAATCACCCTCCCACCCGACTCAACACTCAGACCTCCACCCACTCTCTAATTGACTGGGTAATCACTAACAGTGAAGAGAGAATCACTCAGGCAGGCACGTGGTCCAACCCCCTGAGTGATCTCTCCCCTACCTATGCAATCTGGTCCACCAAGGCCTCACACCACCCTCCCAAGTACCTGTCCTTTTGCAACTTCAGTTGTGCTGACAATTCCCTCCTCCTCGAGGATGTTAATGCCGTCAATTGGCAGGGCCTACAGTATATGCTCTCACAGATACTAACACTGCTGCGGCCTACTTTACCAATGCCCTCCCAGACATCCAGAACGGCCACTTCCCCATCACCACTAGGTGAGTCAGAGGAGGTGTACATGTTGGATAACCCTGAACTCCTCATACTCATGAAGGAGAGAGGCTGTAAGGGGGCTGCTTATAAATCAGACTCCTCCCCAGTCCTGTGACATGAATACTGCTGCCTTCGCAATCAATGCAAGCACTTGATAAGGTCTCTAAAATGGAACTATCACCTCAAAATACAGAGGGACAGTTTCAGCAATCCAAGGAAATTCTGGGACACCATAAACTCCCTGCTCCATCCCCAAACCAACAGCCCTAGCCACACCTAAGTTCCCCCACTGGTTTACGGTCCCACCCCTCAGATGTGGCTAAGGCACTTAACTCTCATTTCACTGACCTGTCAGCCCTTCTTAGTAAACTCCCCTCCAGCAACCTCCTCCTCCTTGGCCTTTCATCTTCTCCACCAGCTCCACCTCCCCTTCCCCTGCCCACACTGCTAGTCTGCCCTCCATCTCTGGCACTAGCTCCAACCACCATCCCTCTCCTGACCTTCCCCATTCCTCCACCATCCACCCCCTTTCTACTTTAAGGCCATCTCCCTCAGGGACACCAACAACTCCTCCGGGCCTACCACACATGGGCATCCCATTCATGATGGTCTCTCCCATGCTTCCTCAAATGTGTCTCCTCTGTCATATCCAAACCGCTTACCCTCATATTTATTCTCTCTCTGTTCACCTCCTCCATACCCCACTCCTGGAAGGTTGCCAAGGTGGTACCTATCTTTAAAGCCCATGACCCCCACTCCCCCAACAACAATTGGCCAATATCTAGTCTCCCCCACTTTAGTAAACTCCTTGAAAAGACCATCCACTGCCAGCTATCTGAATACCTCACCAAACATAACCTCCTATGTGCCCAACAACACGGCTTCAGAAACTATCACAGCACTGCTACAGCCTTGGTGCTCCTCACCAGCCATATCCTCTCTAATATGGATCATGGCTGTACCACTGGTGCTGTCTTTGTCGGTCTATCCAAAGCCTTTGATCTTGTAAACCACACCTCTCCTCTCTAAATTGCAATCAATTGGCTGCTCAGCTGAAACCACTAAATGGATTCAGTGCTATATCTTTAATCATTCCCAATCAGTTTGTATTGTCTCAGTCTCTTCTTCGGCCCTTCCAGTCACCACCAGGGTCCTCCAGGGGTCCATCCTGGGTCCCCTACTCGTTTCTATCTTTGTAAACACCTTCTACTCTGACTGCCTCAATTGCAACATGCTCCTTCACACTGACAACCTTGTTATCTTTCATAGTGACAAGTCTCTCCCTCATATATCCGCTGCCCTCACCCAGAACTACAGTGCTGCCTCACAGCTGGTTTCACTTCCAACTTACTGCAGGTAAATGCCAAAAGACTAAGGTAATGCTATTTGCATCTAAACCAATGCTTGCTGAATAACTTGTGGACAACTACTCTCTCCAAATTCTCTTGACAGATGGCCCTGCTGTTACAAATGTCTCCACCTTTAAATACCTGGGGGTTACGCTCAACCTCTCTCTCTCTCCTTCACTGACCATGTTGACCTTGTTATCTGCAGAATTAACTGGAAACTAGGCACTGCCTATCATATAAAACCCTATCAGTCCAATGTTCCTCACCTTGCCATATTCAGGGGCAACATTCTCCCCATGTTGGACTACTGCTCCCCTATATACCTCGTGTCTCCACCACCCTCAGAGCTAGACTATTGGCTGCCTACAACAGCTAACAGCAAACAGCCTACAGCCTCAGTTTGCTCCCCTACAAGGGCATTTCAAATTCACCCTGGGCTGCTTTTGTAGATGCCTTCATCAGAAATAGTGCTGTCTCACCTCTCTTCAACCTCTGTAAGCCATGTGCTTTGTCTAGGTGTCTTCGATCCTCTACTATCCCCCTTTGAGGTGCCACAAACCATGGCCAAAATGGGTTCCACTCAGATCTTCTAACACCCATCTCTCCATTAAGCACCACCGCTGCAAATGCCCACCTAGATAGCTACCTTAACCACCTTGTACTTTCTAATTCTCACCCTCTTCAGTGGTGCAACTGGTAGTATTCCCTTTTATGCTAACCCTCCTATCCCTACATCCCCACCCCTTTCCCTTCCTCCCCCTACTCCCCATCTCTGGAGATCCCTTCCTCGTCCAAGAGTGACTGCTCACCTATCTATTGGTCCACATTTTTTTAGAATAGTGTTTGTTATCTCTGCCATTTACTGTGAATCTGAATTTATTGTATTTGTAAATCTGAATTTATTGTATTTTGCAACCTTGTATCTTATATAACATTGTATTTTTGTTCTGTCCTATTGTTTCTGCCTACTGCTCATTGTACTGTACTTGTAGTCTACTTCTGTGCCATTAGATGTGGCCTGCCAGTTTGAAAACAGTCCCTGGATCAGTGCACTTACCCGTTACCAAAGTCATAAATAAATAAATAATCTCGGGATGTCCAAAGGTTTCAAAGAGTTATGGAAATCAAAGAGTTATATAATCTCAGCTGAAAGGAAGAAACATTAGTCTGACATAAACGACCCAGGACATTTACAAAGAGCTGCAGTAAACTATATCAGTTACATTGCTGACTCCTACTTGATTCAGCATTGCCCATTTTTGCACTTGCTTTAACATACACTGCAAAAACTGATAAGACTCCTGATTTCCTTATCTTAGATCCACACACACAAAAGAGATGATGGAGGGGGGAGTAAGACCTCCCAGTCTGGCAGTAATTCAGAAATGTAAGCAAAGGACAATTAGGAGATTTTCATCAATGAAATGTGGCAGGACTATGCAAGAGTGAATGACTCTCTTTTGAGTCTTACTGAAACCAGGATGACACTCAAGCTAGACATGCTTTCTTTCCTTATTTGCTGTAGAGTTTGAGAGCCTCCTTAGCAGGGCTGAGGATACACTCTCCCCACTATATGGGATTATCCAGCAGCAGGGATGAGAGCTGGCTGATCTTAAGCTGAAAGTGAAGAACCTGGTGGGAACCAGTGCTCATAGGAACAACATTAAACAGACGAACTACTTATACTGGAGGACATTGAAGGAACAGACTCAATATCTTTGTTTAAGCACTTCTTATTGAAACCCTAGGAAGAACCTGTCCACAGAAATGGAAACTCCAGGAAGACCCTGCCCACAGAAGAAGGTAGGAGTGAAGAGGGTGCACGGGGTGCTCTTAACCCAAATCACAGGGAAGAACCTACCCATCTTTATTTTTGTCAACCTCATGAGTTTCAGGATAGACCGGCTCTGCTACAAGAAAAAAAAAAGATAGAAAAAGGATTGCATATCATAGGGCTGAATATCCAGATTTTTCCAGATCCCCCACTACCTGAGGCTTTGGCCAAGAGAAGAGTATTTAGGGTAGAGAAGAGTATGCTACACATTTACAATAATACTATGCTCCCCCATGCAAAACTGAGGGTAAATCTCCAGAGAAAACTGTGGGTCTTTATCTCGCCCAAGATGCCATCAAAACAAGTAGGAGCATTCTCTTTGAGGAAACTGGGATCCCTTCAGCAGCTGCATCACAAGAGCAGCTTGACCTCACGAGATTTGTAACTCTCACTGATGGCCTGATGGCCTCACTCTTCTGCTAAACCTTTACCTTTCTAAAAGTCACTTCATTTAGTACAAGGGTACAGCCATTAGCAGCTGTGTTGGCTAATTCTGATGCTTGGATACACAGAGAGTTGAGTTTTGTCCCCTTAACATCACCTGATGCTGTGACTGCATTGAAATCTGCAGACATCTCTGATCTCCAAGAGCCTCCAAAGATAACAAATGTTACTTCATAGTCAAGTAATGCAGAGTGAAAGATTTGATGATAGAATGCAAGGAATTTCACAAGAAAACAGCATTCTAAGACAATGATGTTATACTCTACATGAAGGATATAATGATGTCTATAACTCCTTTGTTTGATCAAATTGCCTATTTTGTTTCTGTCTCAGCTGATAGAGTAAACTGAACCAAAACAGAAATTATGTCATCACTCTAAGGGTAGCCTTACCTCCAATTTTCATCCATAACTAAGACCATTCTATAATAACATTACTTATTATGGAACTATTTGTCTAAGGAGTTTGTTGTCGATAAATTCAACTTTACTCCACTTCTAGCTAGAAATTTTCTGGAGTAGAAAATGAATACTGCTTACATTAACCCTAATGGGGAGGGTTACATAAACACCTAGAAACATAGACAATGATGACAGAAATAGACCAATAGTACATCCAGTCTGCCTAAGTTCCCTATTTAGTAGTGTTGTGTGGAGTTTTCAAATTTCAGCAGAACAAATTTCAAGGAATTTTGAAATTCATTGAATTTTGCGAAACTGAATGACAGAATTCGTGGCAGAAGAATATGGAGTGAGTTTTTCCACATTTCTGAGGAATTCTATTCCATAGATCTCAATATTTTCTGCAGAACTGGTTGCAGAATTATTTTCTGTGGAAAAAATGCTGCTCCTTGGAATATTATTCTGCTGATCTGAATATTTTCCATGGAGATGGCTGTGGAATGATTTTCTGTAGAGAAATGCTGTTCCTCAAAATATTCCACGGATCACAGCAGGCGAATTCTGCAGTAGAATCAGTGACATTCTGGTGGAAATTCCACCAGTGGAATGGTCATTCTGTGCTAATTTTGCTGGCAGAATTCTGAATTCCACACAGCACTACGATTTTGCCCTGGGACCCATTGTCCCTCCAGGGATTTAGCCATCCCCATCCTTCCACCAATTCACTCCCTACTTCTGCAGCCCCAAGAAACCACTATACTCTTTATTTTTTCCCAACCATGCTTGAACCCACTAACAGTTCTATCACCCACCACTTCAGCAGGCAGACTGTTCCATGGCTCCCCAATCTTTCTGTAAAATAATACCTCCTCGTGTCCCTTTTGAGCCTCCTTCCTGTCAGTTTCCACTTATGTCCATGTGACCATGAACTAATATTCAAGCTAATTTCCCTGCAGTTCATCTTATTAATTCCTCTTAGGAACTTGAAGGTCTCTGTCATATTTCCCCTGTCCCTATGGTGTCTACGAGTACATGTTCAGTTCGCTTGGGTGCTTCTCCTAGAACATGTCCTATTGGCCCTGAATCATTTTGCTACTTTACACTGCACCATCTCCAGCTTATCTCTATTCTTCCTGAAGTGAGGGCTCCACAACTGGATGCAGTATTCCAGGTGTGGCCTCACTAAGGATCTATATAGGGGAAGTAATACATCATCCTTTCTTATATCAATATCCCTCCCAAAACATCTCAGTATCTTACTCGCTTTGATATATGCTTTGTTGTACTGACTTAGTTGTTTTACGAAGTCACTGATGATAACATCAAGGCCCTGTTCCTCAGCCATAGTGCTACGTCTCACTCTACCCATCCAGTACTCTATCCCATCTTGTTCCCAAGGTGCATTGCCTTCACTCTTTGGCATTGAATTTCAACTGCAAAATGTTAGAACACCACACTAGTTTTCCAATGTCACTCTGCATTTTCCTGATTCCCTCATCACTATCCACCTTCCCACAGAGCTTAGCATCATCTGCAAAGAGACACAACCTATCCCGGATACCCTCACTAATGTCGCTAATAAACATATTGAAGAAGACTGGTCCCAGATCAGATCCCTGTGGTTCCCACTCATGACCTCCCTCACTGCTGTCTTGGACCCATTGGCTACAACACTCTGCTGCATTCTCTTTAGCCAGTTGACAGTTAGCAGGGTTAACACGATATTACATTATAAAAATGTGTATTCTCCCTAGATTATTCTTCTTCTTTCAAACCCTTCCCATCAGGATGATGATGATTGCGGAGAACAGAATCAAAAGATTTATCTGCAGAACAAAAGCCAAGACTAAGTATAGACATGTTATATACATCACTTGGAAAAAGCTGCCTTGGTCTACCAATCATCATATGGTATTATTGTGCTGCCACCTTAAGAAAGCATTGTTAGTCCTCTTTTGAAGAAAACATTCTGATGTGGACACATCAAAAAGAGTTTCGAGCCTTTCAGAGAGTCAGGCACAGCAGTGTCCATTAGCCTACATTCGCATCCTTTGTATAAATTAACTTTCTCTTTTACAAAATTAAAGGTTAGTGCCTGGCATGAAACTCTGGCCCTAAGTTGATATAATGCAAAAGTCTACCAATGTTCCTTTAGTCTCTATAAATGCTAGCTGCTTCTAGCAGGGAATAATCATGTTTTTGATATGTTGAATGACAGAGGTATTTCTCAGTCAAAGATCTAGATTTTAACTATCATCTTTTAGAATACAAGGCTCTTGGTAATCAGTATGGTTTCCCACAGGGTCACCTCTTATGTTAATTATAAGTAAGATATTATATCAGGAGAAATGTGGGAAGCCTTAACAACATCCCAGCCTTTCCATGACAGGCACTTTTGACAGAAAGGCTCATAAGGGAGAAACTATTAGGTAAGATATAAGCTCTCATTAGGGTCAGTAAACAAAATAGCCTTTGCAAATCAAAAGAATTTTGGCAGAAAGATTTGGTGCTACAGATCTATGACTATATATGGATAAATATTCTATCCTCCCCATGAAGCATCAGAAAACAATAAACTGGAATACATGCATTTGAATTCCTACATAAGAACTACTATACCTCATTAAACTTTCCAAATTCAGTCCTGGGGCATTGAGCAAATGCTTAATAAACAAAGGGTATTGCTTATATGATGGGATCCTCTTCATTCTTAATCAGTTTTAATAGTGAAATCACCACTGTGATTGGCCAGTTGGGCTGGTTGGGAGTGGACTTCCCCATTGAACAGGGTACCCACCTTATCAGAAACAAAATTATGTTTCAGGTTCATCTAAATGATTGAGTTACGGGCTCTGTGAACATGGCTCTGGTCAATGAAAATAGAATGCTCCAACTCTGATAGGACTCATTATCAGTATCATTTCCTATGTGGTTAAACCTAATGGTTGACTGCTGCAGGTTGGAGAGGATTAATTATTTCTTTCAAAATTAACCTCAATGGTTTCAACAATTATGTAACCCTTTTTAAAACTTCTGGATAATAAAAACATAGAATTATGACCAATAGAAATACCTGGATTTTTGGTATTTCAGCCTTTCTTTTTTTTGTTTTGTGCTTCTTTCTTGCAGTGTCTGACAACATACGCCCTCCCTCCTCCTGGGGAATATGACAAATGACATTGTTTCCTGATTATGGTTATTACCTAGCTCTTTATTGTTTCTTGAATGAGATCTAGATATTCCAAATCATGAGATATGCAACATTCTGATTTCCAAGGTAGAAAAAAGAAGTTGAAGAAAATTTAAGGGCCAAGCAGTCATTATCTGCTGACAAATTTTATGTTTCTATGGGTACATCACAATAACCTTGACCATAAACTCCACTTCACAGACCACTGTAACCATATCCCTTACATGAGAGATTAAGATACAAGGCACAGGTGAAGAAATGCACAAACACACACTCATACATAATCATGCATGCCCTCACACACGCACAAAACATACACATACACAGTCTCTCACACACCACACCATACATGTAGGCACAACAAGGACCACATGGAAACCTGTGTTCAGAACTACAGTATCAAAGAAAAAGGTTGCTCCCAAGGGATGGTGCAGCAGATTCTAAATTACAATATGCAGGAACAATTAAGGACCCAGCAATAGGCATGTGAATATATCTTGACAAAGCACCTAGCTTAGGCATGAAATGTTGGTTATGGGTGCCCTCCTGGCTACACCCGATTTCTTCACATGCCATTTGCTCATAATAAAGAAGATTTTTGCTTAATGGACAAGTGAGTCTATGACTATTTAATTAAGCACCGAAATGTTGGGTCCAGGGCTACAGTATGTTTGTTTAATAAAAATTGAGACACCAAGAACAAGTTTCATCCCCTCCCCCTACTCCTGATCTGGGTAGTAGAACATAAACACTGTGGCATTCCACTGATTGACTGGCCCAGATCGTCCTCTAGATAACTTTGGACTAGATCAGTCTCTTTAGCCTATAACAATATTTGCAGAAGACTAACTTCAACCAGCTTACATCTCCCCTCATCCTCTGCCATACTGCATCTCCTATCCCTACAACAGACTTACACATGAGGGTTCCCCCATCATTCAGTGGATTGCTTG
The DNA here is from genome assembly GCA_016271365.2 of Neoceratodus forsteri. Taxonomy (NCBI): domain Eukaryota; kingdom Metazoa; phylum Chordata; order Ceratodontiformes; family Ceratodontidae; genus Neoceratodus; species Neoceratodus forsteri. The sequence continues at coordinate 541,990,725 of CM028137.1, read as the reverse complement.
CTCATAATTGTACTGGTGGCATCCCCATGGGAGCAGCCAAACACCAGATTGGCTGGAACAGTCCCCATCTAGAGCTAGGATGTGGTCTTTCCTTGATCCAGCTGTGCATTTACCAATGTCCTATGTCCAAAACACTGAGCCCTCCAAACTTGGCATCAATATGTATTTGCCTTTGTGTATTTGGAACCTCACTAATGATGAAACCCTAGGTCTGTTGGAGTATTATTATAGTTAAAAGCCCTCAATAAATCATAATCACTCAGAAGAGCAAAAGGAAAAATGTACCTATGCCTATGAATTTCTTCCTCTCTGGGGATGAGATAAAATGGACACAATGAATATGCAGAACCCCACCCACAGACATTCAGACAATGTCTGCTCATGCTCTACAAGAAACCTAATAGATGGAAGGGTCCAAGTAGGATTAGGATACTGCCATACAGCTGTGTCATCTGTTAAATGAAGGACACCACTGGAAACCAGATGTTGCATCTCAGCTGGTATCTCCTGGATAAATAAATGACATAGCAAAATAAAATATATTACCAGTAGGCTACCAGAACAGGGTATTCAAAGGCTATGCCCATGGCAATAACAGGAATGTCAGCCTTGGTCTACTATGCTATTATATATCTGAGAAGAAATCAAATGGGTACACCGATCCTTTTTCTTGAGTGCCCTGACATTCTGGCACAGTTAACCAAGCTGCTGGAGGTCACACAGTCTGGGTGGGATGTATTTTTTATGGAAAAGTACTTTTAAAATAGAACTTTATGCACAAAGTTGGGGTGAAGTCAGAAACCTTCTCCCAACTACATGTAGTGTAAAGTTATTGACCTTGCACCACCTTTGTTAGTGAAGTTTAAACTCACTGCATCTCTAGATCCAAAGTGGGATGAATACCAGTTTCCAACATGGTAAAAATTAGTATGTTAACATATTGCTAACACTTTTTTAAGTTACAGTAGTCGAGCATGCAAGCTAGAATGAACTTGCTAATATGAGAGTTGCTAAACAGGGGTGTGAGGGGTGCCAGCCCAATGACTAGCAGTGCTACAGGGGTCAGTCTGTAGCCAGCAAATCAGCAGGCAGTGTCCTCATGACACTGGTTTGCTGAGGGGGCTGGTCTCAGCAAAAATTTCAAAGGACACATCCGATGCTGTGCGTGGCTCTGTCCTTTGAAATTTGAGCTCTTCAGCTGCAGCTCAGTGTGTCTTTCCTGGTTAAACAATTCCCCCATTCCCTGCAGCACAGTGTCTTTTTTCTGGTAAACAATCTCCCCATTCCTTGCAGCCCCTTAGTGTGTCTTTCTTGGTTAAATAATTTCCCTGTTCCCTGCAACTCAGTGTGTCTTTTCAGGTTAAACAGTTTTCCCATTCCCTGTAGCTCAGGGTGTCTTTCATGGTTAAACAATTTCCCCACTCCCTGCAGACTCTTAGTGTGTATTTCCGGGTTAAACAATTTCCCCTTTCTGATATTGGGATGCCCAATCCTGATGTCAGATGTGCCCCCTCATCACCCATCTATATTGTTAGATGACAACGGGGTGCCCAATCCCCTTGTTGGCAATGGCATCCTCCTACACACACACACACATATACACACTATTGTGGCACACTGGGAGCCCACCCCAGAGTTCCTAAATGTGTAAAACAAAATCCCTGTAAAATAGAAAAACCAGCCACCCAAAGTCTTTTTTTCTTTTATTTTACCTGTAAGAAAGAAAACCTTCCAGTTGTTCCTCCTGTCCCCCACCCCACCCCACCCCAACCCTCCCTCTGTGCACCCACCTCTCTGCACCCCCCATCACCCATAGTTACCTTCCGGAGGTTGGGAGCTGCGATCTTCACTGGCCCAGGATATATCTGTACTCTTCAAAGCCAAACTAGGAACTGAGGAATTGAGTAAGCCTGTATAATGGGACTCAATGGGCGGTTTCAACTTAGTTGATATCTCAGTCATTTTTAGGAATTTTGGCCCCAAATTTTCAACATGGGGTTCTTGGGACCCCACCTAGTGAACATGTCAGTGTCATTTTATTTCTTGGTCCTGAAAGGTGATTTTGCAGTCACCGTGTGGTATCACCTTTCAGAACAGATTACCAAAATGACAGTGCCACTGTTCACAAGATGGGGTCCCAAAAAGCACATGTTGCAAATTTGGTGGAACAATTCCAAAAAATGCCTGTGTTACCAGTGTGCATTGCACAGTTTTTATGCACATTTGTAACGTCACTAATTTTTATATTTTCACACCAGATTTTCAACATTGCCATTTTTTCACATCTCCTTATAAACAGTATAGCTGTCATTTTTCACATCTTCCCAAAATGTGTTTTCGTTCCTATGGTCCAGAATGGTGCAGTCAGTGTGCGAAATCAACTTTTGGGATGGATTATCAAAATTACAGTGGTACTGTTCTTGAGGGGAGGTCCAAAAAAGGCCATGTTTAAAATTTGGTGAAAACATTCCACAAAATGTATTTATTTATTTAGATTTTGGTAACCGGGTATATCCACTGAGACCAGAGGTCCCTTTTTCAGGGGCGACCCAGGATTAGTTACAATGCATACATACATACATACATACATAGGTATAAAATACAGTAATTTGTAATGAATACATTTTTGGTTACAGTGAGTACATACATGGACATTAGGGTACAGTAGATAAGCTGGTACATTTTGGGGAGTAGGTATCACACGTTGGACATGGAGAACAGTAGGCATAACAGGCTGCGTTATGAGAGTTCATTGTGCAGTTTCTATGCAGGCTCATATCTTTGCCAGTTTCTAATATTTTCACCCAAATTTCTAATATTTTCACTCCAGATTTTCAGCATTGCTATTTTTCACACTTCCTTATGAACAGTTCAGCTGTAATGTTTTTGCATCCTGCCTGAAATGTGTTTTAAGCACCTAATGGCACAGAATGAGCTGCAGTGGCTCTCTGAAATCACCTTTTGGCATGGGTGAACAAAATGATCATGCACTCTCTCATGAGGTGGGGTACCAAAAGACCATGTTGAAAATGTAGTGACACAACTCCAAAAATGGCCAAGTTACACCCGGTCATTTACAGTTTTCATCCACTTACCTAACTTGGTCATTTTCAATATTTTCACTCAAATTTTCAATATAGCCTTTTTATCACACCACCTCATGAACAGTACAACTACTGTACAACTTTCTATTGCTCATTATCAATAAAACTCTTCCTGCACTACTACATTCTCACACACTTCCTTATCTTTACACACCACGAACGTTTGGCATTGACAAATGCCTGTTTTAAATCTGAGGACAGTAGATTGCCTACAATATGTCTTAAGAAAACTGTGGAATGCAGGAGTAGAGCCTTTACCATGCCATGGTTGTCCTATGTTGAAAAATGTTAAAATAAATTGGTCTTGCAAACATATAGATTAAGCCATACAAACAAACAGTGGTATGAATGTACGTCTTCTTAACATAAGGCATTGAAACACAAACTATCATGTCCTTGGTTGCTTCATCACATTTTAGCACATGGTTAAAAAGCATTAGTACTTTTTTATAGTAGTCTTTTGTTACTTTTTGTTCCTGAAGTGTGTTTCTTTTTCTATGTGTTTATTATGTTGTTTCCTACCTTACATGATTGGGTGTGATGTGAAAAGCAGTGCTTTACCTGGAAGCAGACATATCTAGCTCTATTCCTTCCACTGTATCATCAGTATGTGACCTCACCAACTGATGCATCGCCTGCAAGACTTGCTGTCTGATTTGCAATTTGTATCGCAAGCTACCCATCAAGCAGCGGCAGGAGATAGCTCTTTTGGTTACTAGTGATGTCACAGTTAGTGAGGTAACAATAGATTCATAGATTCACAGAAGTGTGACGAGAAAGGACTAGCAAGGCCCACTGAGTCTGCTCATTTGTCCAGCTATCTGCTTGGACATGCACCCCCACCCTCAACAATCCCTGTGGTTGTCCCATGCCCTTGAATCCCTCCACTGTTTCTTCTCCAGCAATCACCTCCGGGAGTCTGTTCCACTTATCCACCACGTTATCTGTGAAATAGTACTTCCTAATGTTACCTCTGAACTGCCCCCCCTCCACCTGCAGGCCATGCCTCCTCCTCCTCTGATTATCCTTCATCTGGAAGATGCTATCAACCTTTCTTCATAGGATAGGTGGCTCAATCCTTTTACGATCTTTGTTGCTTTCCTCTGAACTTGCTCCAGCCTCCCCACATACTTTTTGAGGTATGGTCTCCAGAACTGGACTCCGTATTCCAAATGCAGTCTAACCAGATGGGTGTACAAGGGTACTATGATCTCTCTATTTCTACTGGTGATACCCCTTCCGATGCATCCCAGCATTCCACTACCCCTAGCCACTGTTCTCCCACACTGCCTTTCCACCTTCATGTCCCACTATATAGCGATGCCCAGGTCCCTTTCTTGTTCTGTTACCTTCAGATCTCTGCCCCCCATGCAATACCTTGCCCTTTGGTTCCTGTAGCCAAGATGCATGACTTTGTACTTCTCTGTGTTGAATGAAAGTTGCCACCTCTTTGACCATGCCTCAAGCCTCCCTAAATCGCTCTGCATTTTTTCTACCCCGTCCTGAGTGTCTACCCTATTGCAGATTTTGAAATAATCTGCAAACAGACTCACACCCCCTTCAAGGCCCACCACAATGTCCCCCACAAATATATTGAATAATAGGGGCCCCAACACTGGTCGCTGGGGACCCCACTTGCGACCTTGTCCTCTCCGGATGCCACCCCATTCATTATGACCCTCTGCCTCCTGTTCCCCAGCCAGCTTCCTACCCATTTAACCACCCTCTGACCCAGTCCCAGGCCTGACATTTTATACAGCAGTCTCCTGTGGGGCACGGAGTCAAAAGCCTTCTTGAAATCCAGATAAACCACATCCACCACCCTCCCTTGATCCAGTTCCTTTGTGACACATCAAAAACTCTATCAAATTTGTTTGACGTGATCCCCCTTATAAAACCATGTTGCCTTGGATCCATCAGCCGCTTTCCTCCGAGGTAGCTGGCGATCCTGCCTTTATTAGTTTCTCCATGAGCTTGTCTACCACCGATGTCAAGCTCACTGGCCAGTAATTCCCACTTCCTCCCTCCTCCCCTTATGCAGTGGGACCAGATTTTCTGCCTCCAGTGTTCCGGCACCACTCCAGTTTCAAGGACTGATTGAAGTGTGCAGTCAATGGCACCGCCAATATCCACTTTGGTTCCCTTAACATCCTTGGGTGCACTCCATCTGGCTCCATTGCCTTGTCCACCTTCATGCAGCCTAGTTCTCCCTAAATCTCCTCCACGAGGAATGGCCTCATATTCTCTTCCCTCTCCCCTGCCATTGCTTTTCCTGCTCTGCTGCCTTCACCGTCTTCCTCCCTAGTGAACACTGAGCAAAAATAGTTGTTTAGCAGGTCTGTGTTCTCTCTGTCCCCTTGTAGCAATTCCCCCTCATTTGTTTTTAACTGGAGTATTCTCTGCCTAGTCTTCCTCTTTTCACTTACATACCAAAAGATAGTCTTGTTACCTTTTTTGACCCCTATAGCTATGTGCTCCTCTGTCTGTGCCTTTGCCCTCCTTACCTCTATCTCGGCTTCTCTCTGGCTCACCTGGTATTTTCCCCAGTCCACTTCCACTTGCGTTTCCTTGAACTTCCTGAAGGCCTTCCCTTTTGCCTTTACCTTTTTTGCTACATTCCTAGTGTACCACAGAGGTTTCCTCCTCCTCTTATTTTTACTTGGTCTCTTGGCACAGATGTCAGTGGCCTCTACAATAGCTTCTTTTATCTTCCCTCACATTACCTCCACCTCTGTCAACTCCTCCACCTTCAAGGCCTCTCCACCATTTCCCCATTCCCAACAATGCTGATGATGTGTATGGAGAAACAGAACTAAGTCAGCCTGCAGGTACATTGCTGTTCACACAGCAGACCCTTGTTTTGTTTTTCTACTTGGTTACCTAGTACTATCAGGTAGAAAATCTAGTTAGCAAAACAGAAAAGAAGGAAACAGCTTTATATATTATATTTGGGAGGCAGTATAGTGCAGTGGTTTAAGGCTCTGAGCTACAAATCTGGAGACCTGGGTTTGAATCCCACAGCCCCCACTTGCATACTGTGTGACCCTGAGCAAGTCAACTTAACTTCCCTGTGCTCTCAGGTCGCACCTGTAAACAAGCTTTCAGCTTAGTGTGACAATCCTGGTTAAATAATTGAATATAAGAAGTGATAGTTGACTACTTCTGAAAGTTGCTATTAATTCCGGGAAGTACAATCTTTTTTTTTGTTTTTTTTATTTGTAATTTATGGATTTTTGTGGATTTTCTCCTGACCCCTACACTCACGAGTCCCAGACATAGCACGTGTATGTGAAGGCACACATGCACACACCGTTTGGGATGCCCCTCCCTTCCAGTCACACCACTGACCGCCTGCACCGCACAAACCTCCATTCAATGACGGAGGGACTATGGGCAGGTGACTGCACTTACCCTGGAGAAGAGTCAACCTCAATCCTGCTCCCACCCACTCCAGTGCTGGCACCCCAACAACTGAAAGTCATTTCCGAACCTGGGTCACCGGCATAGCGTGAGGTGTGGCATCCAGTGCCTCAACCCTCAGCGCCACTGGGCTGGCTAGGAAGTATACTCTTTAAGGAAGAATAAAACAGTCCATGAATTTGAAAGATATTTGAATAAGGTTAAAGAAAGGGATAAATATGCTTTACATGTAAACTATAAGTTTAAGAGTTTGAAACAAATTATAGAAATATTATATTATTTACTGGTTAAATAATGAATCAAAATTGCAATTGTGGGTAAAATGATGAGGACGATCTCAAACATTTTGTTTCTGTTGTTACTTGTATAAAAAAAGAGATATATTTTTATTAAGGTGAAATCCTTGGTCATACTGTATGTGCTGTATATGACAGAGAAAAAGACCATTTTGTCTCTTGTCAATAATAGTTCAGGAAGTGTAATAATTAAAATATCACATTTTCTACATGCATGCCCAAACATTAGTAGCAAGATGTTATAACATATTATGTTTATGCAGTCTCATAAATGTGTACATGTTTTTGCATATATACACCTTTAGTTCAATATTTTACTGTAATTATGTGTGCTTTTAATGTCACAGTAAATAAACTCTGGGTTGAATGGTTAAGAAAGAACTTAAATTTGAACTTGCTTCTGAAAGCAGCACATCCTCTTCCTCATGCTCCTCCTCTACAACATCCCCATCATGAATCATGTTTTCTTGGCATATCAATTAAAGCAAAAGTTAAGAATAATAATACAGTAACTAACAATAATTACATTAAAGTAAAAACCATAAAAGTCGACTGGTTCTGAAAACAAAACATCTCTTTCATCCTCATCCTACTCCCCCCATCATGAATCATGCTTTTAAGTATATAATTAAAGCCAATTTTATAATGCTAATAACTAATAATGATAATTCCATTAAAATAAAAAACACAGAAATTTACTGGTTCTGAAAACTATGCATCTGCTTCCTCCATCAAGAAACATATTTTCCTCATTATGCATCATTTTCTTATTATGAATCATTGTGGTGTGAAGGGAGACATCACATTCTTCCATGCACACTACACAGTAGATGGCACAGTAAGCCTGGTATCCATTACTATAGGAGGTAATGGCACCACTAATTCTTCTGAGTTCACACCACAACAACAGTTGACTAGTGCAATACTCATTAAAGAAATGACAGAGATGATTCTCAAGCAACTTGCAGACAGGTGTGATAGCATTAGATGAAACATACAATTTGGCATGGCAGCAGTACTGGAACCCAGACAGCTCTGTTGAGAATTTAAAATTCACCTGAGAAGTGGCCCCTTAACATTTCATAGAGAGAACTTCACAGTTCATAATTTTGTGGGGGGAAAAAAAACAAAGCAAAACATGAGCTGGCCCAGTGGCGCAGAGGGTTGAGGCACTGGCCCCTTACCTCACACCATGCCGGTGACCCAGGTTTAGGAACGGACTCAGTTTGCTGGGGGTTGTCAACAGAAGAGGAGGATTGAGTGTCCATAGGACTGCTCTCCTCTCCTGGGGTGGGTTACAGGGCCACTTTGCTCTGCAGAAGCCCCTGGTGGAGACCAGCAGCACTGCAGAAAGTGTCTCAATATGGGAAGTGCCAGGAAATGGGAAAAACAGCTCCAGATTGGCCGGATGATGACATCCAGTCTACTGGCACCCTCCAGGCTTCCTGCAGGCTAGTCCACCTCAGCAGTGCCTTGAGGCTGAAGTAAAAATATAGTGTGCTGGGCCACCCCACCGGTGCCTTACCCCTCAGAGGAGAGGGACCCACTCGGTGAGAGGGTAACGCCGAGCTACCTCAGGAGTTGGCTGCAATATGAAGTGAGGGCTTGAGGGGGCTATATGGAGGGGTGCCGGTGACCTTGGCTGCCTGAAGGATAAGTGGATCAGGGGTACAGTAGGGAAGAAAATAGATAACTCAAAAAAAAAAAACATGTAAAATGGTAAATGAGCACATTTTGTGTAGGTTTTTCTTACAAAGTCACAAAATTTGCATTGCAATCACTGCAAAATGAAAACTTCACACAGCAAAATACTATGGGAAGTGCAACTTTTTTTACATTGCACATAACTAATCCTGGGGTGCTCAGTATCAGGTACCTCATTGTCATGTTATGCCTGTCAGCACCTTGAGACACAAACTGGCAAGAATGGACAGAAGCATCACTGATAACTGCTGAACTGCTATGTGTTTCCAATTATTATCTCTAATCATCACTCAGGGCATTATGACAATGGTGCCACAACCTGACATGTCAAGAAGGAACCTGAAACAGAACATCACTGTAAAAATGTCTTAATTCCCCTTGGATGCATAGACTGTAGCAAGCAGAAATTGTTGCATACTCTTACGGTGGAGAGAGCAAAGACAGCTTATAGAACCCAGCAAAAGTGTGTATACACAAGGTCCTGGTTGTATTCCACCTGGTCTGCTGACTTCACATTCAGCATAGATTTTATGAATCTTGAATTGTCTTATTTTCAAACTTAACTTACCAAGGATCAACTTTAACAATTAATTAAATTATTTACATGTCCAAGTGACATTTCCTACTATTCCAACTTGTATACCACCTGTTGGCAAGTCTACCCAGACTCTTCCCACAGGCACTGGCACCTCAGTCCAGCTCAACACACCCAGTATTGCAGCATAACTCCTCCTCTTGATGATGACTTTTGCATGACAACTTTCACATTGTCATCACCAACAAGCTCAATATGATCTGGTGTGCCACTGAGAACACAGGACATAGAGTGTATATAAGTTAAAGAAGTCCCATAATGGGCAACAGAATGGTTTACATTTAATCCCTCTTAATTTTGTTATCATTTTATATTGTTTGTGCATACTTTTTGGAGAGGCTGTATCATTATACTGAGGTTCATATTGAGGTAGAATAGAAGTGATAAGGCTTTTATACCCATGTTGATCCATCTAGTAATAATATTGTAGTACACCTCCATTCAATATGAAATTATGCAGTTTATGTTTGAATTATTATTTGTTTTGCTAACTATAATATCAAAAGGCATTGAATTCCATTGGTCAATAATCTACTGAGTAAAAAAGTATTTTCTTTTTGTGGTTCTAAAGGCTTGTCCTGTCAATTGTACTGGGTGTCCACTAGTACTTTTAGAAATTTGTTTAAAATTAAAGTTTAACTCTGTTAGGACATATGGGTCCTGCATTATACAGCACAGAGGAAGTCCCCTCTTAGATGACACTGTGGTAATGTCATTAAATTTAAGTACTTCAGCTGGGATTCATAGAGTCAATTCTGAATACAATATATGGTTTTGGTAACTTTCCACTGGACTCTTTCAATTTACTCAATATCCCTACATTTATAGGGACACCAGACCAGTGAGGTATTGTCTAGATGTGGACGCATTATTGCCCTATAAAGAGGGAAGATTACTGCCTGTTCCCCAGATTGTATGTGCCTTTTTATTGCCTATAATATTCTATTGGCATGAGTGATAGCAAATGATGACTATGACATTAGATCGAATTTGTCATCAACATCTGCACCCAAGTCCTGTTCTTTACTTATTTTATTTTGTTTAGTTTTTGTTGACTGGGTAAGTGCACTAGACAAATTCTGCCTATTTTCAGGCACGACCTGGGGGAGGGAGATACAGATGAATGCCAAACTGACCTTGAACCAGATTAAGCTTTTGGTGGCATTTTTAGTCTGGGTTAAGTTTTTACCACTTAACTCATAACAATAATAAGGATTTATTTTTTTCCTAAATGCATTACTTTGCATTTGTCAATGTTATTTCATTTCCCATCTATTCAACCATACTGTTAGTTTGTGTAGATCTTCCTGGATTAATTTACAGTCATCCATAGTAAGATTTTTACCCCCATCTTTGTATCATCAGTATATTTGATTGTCCATGATGTTAGGCTCCTTGTTAGGTCTGAAATAAAGTTGTTAAAGAGTAATGGGCCCAGCACTGATCCCAGAGGTACTCTGCTGGTAACTGTATGACTAAATGAAGTATATCCTCTGATATTCACACACTGGTAACTACTGGAGAGCAAATTTGCTAACCAAAATAAAAGTCTGTTATTATTTTTTTCCATCTGTCATCCTCTGTATTATGACTCAGTGTGATACCAGATTGAAGGCCTTGGAAAAGTCAATATATATATCATCACATGGTATCCCAAGGTCTAAGAGTTACTTATCCCTTGTAAAATACAACATATTAGTAATGCATGACCTTCCTGAGGTGAACCCATGTTGCTCCATGTCTGTAGTGATTGAAGAACTAATATTATTCTTTAATATAGTTTCCAGTGCCTTCCAGGGATTGATGTTAAGCTGATTAATCTGTACAGTAGATATTTAAATCTTCTTTGTTTCCCTTTTATGAATAGGGTAATAATAATAATTATTTATTTTGAAAATAAATGAGGCCAGTTCAGAGAGAACATTGTAACTGACATTGATGTGGAATGAATACAATGGGGATATATATATATATATCTTGAGATCAGCAAAGAATAATAAAGATTACTGTAGCTCACATTGGGTATGGTAGGCTTGGAGTGTTTTGCAAACTCTGTCACAACATCATAAACAATAATCCACATCAGATATACTAATGGCACCTGCCCCAGGTAAGCTGCTGTCATTATTATTCATTGCCGATTAGAGGGCTTTTAACTCCCTATTTGTAGTCTGCTATACACCATGCCCATTACTATATTAGTAGCTGAAGTGGTTTGGTTGAATCCACAAAGCTGTAATGAATTTATGTGCTGTAACTCAAAGATGAGCTGAAGTTCTGAATGACTCGCTACTCTCATATGTAATGTTAGAATGACCACTACTGCCATGCACTTCAGAGCAATCAGTGTTGGTACTGCAGAAAGGATAAACCCAACTAAGGTACTGGGAAGAGTTCAGCTACTGGATCTCCATCATAGATTTGGGGTCAAATGAGGAAGTCGAATGATACCAGTCTTTGGTCCACAGTGCCACAGGAGGGTCTGATTATAGAAATGAGGTTTACAAGACATGGGACCTGATTGTCAAAGGGCAGCACAAGCTGCACCAATGGCTGCTTCTGCTTATTGCCTTTGTGCCAGGGACCCTGCTCCTGATTCTCTATCAGGTAGGGTCCCAGCACCATAGTCCCTCAGCTTGCAGCAAATGTGGCTGTGCAGCAATAGGATGGTGCACCTCAGTGGTTTGCCCAGAGCTGCAGGGCAGTTAGGCAGTGCTCTTGGAAGGATAGAAATAACATATAGGATAATGTGGACTTCCAGTGACACAATCAAGCAATGTGAAAGGCTGAGTTTGAGCTCCACATCCACCCAGCTTTTAAATTTACCTTTTCTTGCAAAGATCCCTTCAATAATTGAATTACTTTCCTGAATTTGATTTTGAACTGTATGGGAGGCAAGAAAAACAACATTGATACTTGTTAGTCATCCAACAGAACTTACTGTTGGGGACCCAATTTCTTCAACCTTGTTATGGTGCAATCAACTACTAGTGCAGCTCTGCCTGTGATACAATCACAACCATCTAACGCCACATTGCTTGAAGAGTTAAGAAAATTCTGAGCAGAGTTCAAAACTCTTCAAATCAACTTGAAATCCTCTCAGGTAGCATTAGAAGGCTGGGTGACTGATCTGGGACAATCTGTTACAGCTGCTGACTCATGAGTGGACCACCTTAAATGGCTTGCTAGCCAAATCACTACACGATCAGTAAGATCTTAGAGACAGATGTGAGGACCTAGAAAACTGGTACTGCAGAAATAATTTAAGGCTGTATGGCATCAGAGTGGGGGAAGAAGGTAAAGATATGTTCTCTTTTCTTCAGGACCTATTCACTTCTTTGCTAGACCTCTTCCCTTACAATTTTAATGTGCACACCGTTCTCTAGTGGTTAAACCAACCTTAGAAGCTGCCCAGTTCTATTCCATTGTAGTGCGCTTTCTAAATTAAGTGGTAAAACAAGAAATCTTGCTGGGGATTTAAATGCTTTGTTTACTGTGGGGGGGCTGCACCCGCCACATCCCCACATGGGGGCTTCACCCCCACCCCTACTTAAGATTCTCAACTCCAGGGGGGGTGCATGTTGGGAGGGAGCAAAAAAAATACAAGTTTTGGACCTGGCTCAACAAAAGTGCAGTAGTACCCGGACTCAGACCTGAACCCAGAACCCCATGTACCACAAGCAGAGACCACCCCGCGATGCCATGATGCAGCTTGGCAACTGACCGCAGAGCCACCCTCTACATCCCCTCCACCCCCTCCCAGACCATGCTCGCTATGCTCTCTCCCCCCGCACGCTTGTATATACAGCAACATCCTGTTGCTATGGTCGTCCACCCCACCACATCTGGTAACCCACCCTCACCATTAGGGCTTTCACCCACATCACGTCTCCATTTCGCACGGTGCAGTGACTCAGGTGCAAACCTCATGTGCTACCCTTCTACACAACATTTGGTGAAGTCTTATCTAGGGGGAATGGAATGGGAGGATACTTAGCATTTTCTTAATCCCTCATCCAGACTTTATACTCACTATTCAGCTCCGCATGTTGTGTACACCCATATAGATTGGATATTGGTACCCCAAGAGCAGGCCCACTGGGTGTGTGATTGCACCATTAACCCTATCCTGCTATCCCTTCTCAGTTTAGACTTTCAACTGCACCAAACTAGGGTTCTACCTTTCAGAAATTTAGTAGCTCATTACTAAATGATAAAATTTTAAGCAGTGGGCATCTTCTACCTTAGAACGTATCTTTAAGGAGAACGCTGGACCTGACATTCCCCAGATACTGTATAGGATACCATTAAAGTGGTCTTCCATGGAAAATTAATAAAATATTCTACATATTTAAAAATACAGAAGAAGCACAACTTTTGAGCTACAACAAGTTGGTGGTCCTTCAGGCATGCGCCACATGCCACATGCAGGGTGATCGCTCTGTCTTAAATGATTTATCTTCCATTAAAAATAAGATCCAAGCTATTCTTGACTTTTGTACAGTGATGGTGCTACGATATCTCCAACAGAAGTATTATGATGGTGGATCCAGGGCAGTTAAAATGTTATCTTATAAGTTGCGGCAACGGATAACTCATATGTCTGTCCCCCATATTAAGCACCCTATTACATACCAGATAGTTTCTTCTCCAAGTGCCATTCTAGCAGCTTTTAAAACCTTTTTATGTTCAACTATATACCCCAAACAATATTTCAAGTGATAATTCCATCACGCAATATTTGTCTCAATTGCATCTTCCTTCTCTATCAGAGCAATATCAACAATCTCTAATGTCTCTCATCTCTGATATGGAGCTAATAGTATCTATTAAAAACCTTAAAAATAATAAAACTCCTGTACCCAATGGCTATACTGCAGAATTTTATAAGTAATTTCTAAAAATACTGAGCCCACATCTTTTATTTGTGTGCAAGACGACCTTGACTACAGGTCAGATCCCCCCACATGGAAACAGGCTACTATCTCTGTGATGATAAAACTAGGAAAAGATAAGGTCCAATGTTGTTCCTACTAATCAAGCTCTGTTTTGTATATTGATTATGAAATATATGCTACTATTTTAGCAAAGCTTTAGATCAGGTTCTTCCCTTGCTTATTAATGGAATCAGATTTGCTTCATTTCTGCCTGCAAATTCAGAGATAATATCAAAGGCAAACTTCATTTGCTACACCACACAGCCCAGTCAAAGAATTCCTTTATTCTACTTAGTTTAGAAGTGAAAAAGGCTTTTGCCAAATAGGGTGGCCATTTTTATTTCAGGCCCTTGATCGTTTTGGATTGTCTTCCCATTTTGTCCATATGCTATGGTCCTAATATAATCATCCTTTAGCCTATGTAAAAATAAATGGGCAGCTTTCCTCCACATTTCTCCTTGGCAGAAGCACACGTCAGGGTTGCCCCTTACCTCCCCTTCTTTTGTCCTCTATTTGAAGCCCTTAGCTCAAGCCCTCTATCAGAATTAGAGATGGGACAAAGTTTTATTTAGCTGGCTAAGTTCCCGTGGAATCGGGCAGTTTTGCACATGAAACATTTTGTGAAATTCCAATGCTCTAGATATCCTTTCCTGGGTATGAAGTTGCCAATTTCATGGAAACTTCACCTGCAAAATAAACTTCGGCTCATCTCTAGAAGTTTCTGAAACTGAGTAAAGATTTCTGCAGTGTGCTCCCTGACTATTGGAGTTGGCCATGTGGCATGACAGCACCCATTTTTCTTTCTGAGAGCCAAATATCTAGTTAACCTGGACTTGACATGCATTGAACTCCAGGGACTGTGTATTAAGGAATATGGGACCCCAAATGGAATTTGTACGGACAGCTCTTGGGACTAACCCCGGGTATGTAACTGAAAGATGCTGATTATGTTGACTTTATTGACTTACTTAAAATTTCTTGATGTCTGAGTTCTAGTACAGAAGGAAGGAATGCCTCGCTACAAAAACTGGGGGATGCTGTAGCACCTGGTGTGCCACAAGGCATGTTTCCTACATGTTAAGCATCCTGCTGTGTTTTTGCCTCATGTACCACCAACACAAGTATGCTCATAGAGATCTTTAACATTTTACTAAAATGTTGACATTTCCAAAACATCGGGTTCTCTCCTTGACTGTGGGGCTGGATACTAGTGCTGCAGTTAAAACTGGCATGGTCCCAGTTAAAATGCAGAGTGTCAGAGGAAACACATTGCAGTATGAATTTTGGCTCCTGTCATTCTCCAAATGTATCAGCTATGGAAAGTCAGCATGCAACTTACATTGAGGCACTTCCCGGCTTTTCACAATTTCTGTTGCCTGCAGGTTGATATTTTACATCAGTGAAAGTTGAGTTGTTCCAGGTTATTTCTTACTTTATTTATAAAGGATGACTTGCAGTGGTTAATGTGATAGACCCTTGCTGCTCTCACTTGGGCAACCATGCGCAGTTGTGACTCCCAATGGATCAACCTGCTTGACAGTGTGACATCTCCCCTGATATGAGTACAATAGAGCCAGTGAACTACTGGGCAACTAAATCTAAATATGGACAGCAGAATTCTTGTACTCTGTAGTGAAGACAGCACATTGGGGGGTAGCGGGATGATGCATTGCTTGGATTTGAGTATATCTTTACCTCTGACTGCAGTGGTTGTCTGTCTGCAGGCTCATGTCCTGCCACTTTCTCCCCTCTGACTGCCACAAGGGAGGCAGGTGTCAGTGGAGGGGAAGGGACCCTTTCATGATTCTGGATGATAAGCATCCAGGTTAATATGGCAGCAGAGTAAAACAGGATGCTCACCGTGTGGCAGGTGGCACCATGGTAGTCTCCAGAGGCAGGTGAAATTTCACCATTTTGGGTGGAATTTTGCACTTCATGGGTGAAATTCTGCCATTTTCAAGCAAAAGCTTGCACTTCATGGGTGAAATTTTGCAAGAAGAATTTCACATTTCACACACACAAACATTTTGTGAAATTTGCGTATTTCATGAAATCTTTCTTGAGGTGGAATTTGCCAACTTCGCCCCTCTCTAGTCAGAACCATAACATAATGGGAATATTCCTCAGTAATAGGGAACATAAGTTAGCATTATATGCTGACAACCTCTTGATTTCTCTAACAGAACCGGATACCGGCCTTCCACATCTTTGGTCCTCTTTATCTCAATTCTGTCAGTTGGTGGGATATAAGTTAAATTTATCTAAAACTGAAGTTTTAGCTACACATTATACCCCCTCTCTTTCTATCCAGCAACAATTTCCTTTTAAATGGGGCCTCACCTCTTTATGTTACTTAGGGAGTAGTCTTAGCTGGAAAGTCAAGTCAGGTCTGTAAACTTAATTATGACTCCTTTACTACAAAGTTGTGTACCGAGCTCATTAGTTGGTCTCTTTTGCCATTATCTTTAATTCAATGTATAGAAAGTGTTCGTATGATTAGTCTTCCCCATTTTCTTTATTTAGCCCAAACATTACCTATTTCCCTTCCCATATCATACTACCATAATTGGAATAAATATATTGTCAGATATATTTGGCAGGGGAAGAAATCCTAAGTTTGCTATACTGTTCTACAATTACCTAAACACATGGGAGGTTTAGCTCTTCCTAATTTATCTCTCTATCACCAGGTGGCACAGCTCCGAATGGTGCTTTATTGATTAATGAATAATTATGAGGTCCACTGGAAAACCTTAGAGCTTCAAGAAGGGAAATCTCTTTTTCCCTCAGTCACTTCTAACCACTGCCCTCCATCTACAATAAATCCTACAGCAGACCCTCATACTGCAGATACTCTCCATGTTTGGTTTAAAATGGTACAAAAAGGAACTTGACTATACAAGTTTAGATTTCTCACAATTATGGGATGTACCAACTTCTTCCATATTAGTATGGATTTAATCTTTCAAAGATGGTCCCATTTAGCCTCAACTACTGGTGCCAATTTTGCAAGGCTCAGTTATTCGCACTCTTCCTGACATATTACAAATACTATATGTCACATATCTTTCTTCAGGTATTTACAGGTTCTAGATTATCTGCAAACCCAGTTACATGCAGAATCTTTAAGTGGTGATCCCCTGGCTTTAGTCACATTACTAATGAGTACCCTTCTGGGAGAGATTCAAGCCAAACATCTTATTTCTCAACAGTGTAAAGCACTACAAGCTCTTCAAGCTCATTCAATTAATCATGTACATTAAGCCTGGGAAACATCTTAATGTGAGTCAAGGTGATCAGTGCTGGAATTTCATTTTATCAACCACTTATACTTTTACCTCCTCTTCTTTTTGGCAAAAATTCTCCTGGAAGGAGTTGCTCCAATATTTTATCACTCCAGCGAGACAGGTTAAATATTTGCCACACTTACTGTAGGAGCACAGTGCTGGAGAGACTGTGACTACTCTCATACAGCTTTGACCCATATACTTTGGCCTGCCCCATTTTACAGCCCATTTTCCTACAGATTCAATCTGCACTCACAGTCCTCTGGGATCCTAATCTGATATTAGCTCCTACATTATTTCTACTAGATGTTTCACAAGGCTTTCATACAACTGATACATAGACTTCTTCTTATCTTACTTTTGGTTTGCTCATAAATCGATCACTAAACGCTAGCTAACTCCACAGACTCAGACTATTGAAATGTGGTAACATTTAGTTTGTAATATTTACCAGATGGAAAAAATGACACCAAAGTTATATAATAGGTACCTATCCTTCACGACACAATGGCACAGATGGGTGTTGTATATCATGGGAAAAAAATCTGATTTTGTTCCCTAGCTCTTCATTGTATGTTCCTTATTTGTCATTGTTTATTAATTATGAACCTAGTGTTTTGGTTTAGGTTATTCCTGTGACATTGGAATGTTCAGCTGTTTTTCATTTGGTGGCACTTTATTTACTTATCTGTATTTGTTTATTATATTTTATTTCTGATCTGTACTTTTGTGAAATATTTTAATAAAAAATAAAGCTGAAGAAAAAAAAAACATGTAAGGTAATGCAAATATGCCAGATGCATACGTGATCATATATGCTGTCACCTATAGAGCAAATATATTATAAGTAATCATCAAATAGACAGAATAACAATATTTACAGCTGTTTCGGACATTGCTGATTTGTAGCTAACATATATAAAACCATTGAGTAGATAATGTAGTTAATGCAATAATTAAACCAATATTTGGAGGTAGCATAATTTCCTAAGGTCCCTATTGGTGACCCATTGTTTTAGTCATTCTAATATAATTTGACTTTTTAATGTATAACCTTTGGTCAGGTAAAAACACACTAAGCCAAGGCTGTCATGGGGGCATGGGCGATCGCTGGCAGGTGGCGGCATATGTACCCTCCTGCCCAGGGAGAGCTCTGTAGGCAGTGCATGGACTGTTACACCAGCCCTGGCTAGTTTAACAGCTGTTTATTTTCATCAGCACTGTACAAATTTGAGAAAGGGGATGGTGAGGCATTTCTCTGGTGCAAGCCCCTTTGCGCCCTGGTGCACCTAGCAGCTTGGGGTACACCTGGTGCATGATCAGTGTGGTGCACTGGATCCCAATTTGGCACATGGGGCCTTTCAGAACTCTGGAATTCTGAAGTTTTGTTGCAAGGTATTCCTTGTGCCACTGCTGTGTGACTCAGGCACCTTGCATGAAATTTGGGCTTTTGAGAATGGAGCCCATGTTGTTGGGCAGTAGATGGTTTTGAAAGGAGAGAAGATATGCCCACTGGGCATTGAAGGACCAGTTTTTCCATCAGCATCATGAGTCTGGAGTGAAGAGGGCTGTAGTCTTGTAATAACATTGGGTTTTCATACATAAATGACATGGCCTTCAGTGCCAGATAAGGAAAGGTGTGTAGTATGACACAAACAATGTATTTGATCAATGGCCTAGCAATGCCTAGCTCTGATAAAAAGTCAAATGCAGCAAGAAACAGTTCACAACACTCATCTCCATGTTGCTGCAATTACAATAAGGTATTCTTTACTCCATTTAAGATAGAGTACCTTGTTGTATGTGCAGCAACGGGGAGGTGAGTGCTGTCTCCTGTTTCTTGCTTCAAGGTAAGTGGGTGATTTACCAAAGATAGTGCCAGTCCAGCATCACCTCTGATGGCGGCTTAGACTTACAGCTCTCCCCACCAGGTTGTTTAATTACTGGAATCAAGTGCCCTCTTTTGACAGGAGTGATAGAATCAGCAAGAGGAACACTAGTGCTAGCTCAGGAGAGATGAGGAAATCTAAAAAAAAAGGACTTGGCTACAACAGGATGCACTCCCAGGCAACAAACGACCTCTAGGCCTGCAAGCCCGCCATGTCTCACTCTTCTACTCACAGCCTCAGCAGACGAAGAAGACTCAGGCTCCGACTCGAACTCCAACTCTGCCTCAACATTTACAAAGGCAGACGGCAATAGAATGCTCAAAATATTGCATTGAATAGATACAAAGATTTCTGGATTACAAACAGATTTCAAGAAATTAGGAGCACGAACGACGGCAGTGGAATCTCATTTGGATCTTGTACAAAATGAGCACATGGTCTACGGGCGTTCCCTGGCATATCTCCATTTACGAGAAATAGAGCTTACATATCAGGCAGAGGATGCTGAAGCATGGGAAAGGAGACAAAATGTCAAATTATGGGGATCATGGAGGTGCGAGACAAGCAGACATGGCTGCATTTATTGATTCTTGGCTCTATCAGGAACTGGATATACCCGACGATGTTCCCTAGACATTGAATGTGCACATCGCACCATGACCCCCAAGCCAAAGCCTGGAGTCCCTCCACGAGTCATTCTGGTGTGCTTTCTCAAACACACTATGAAGAAGAAGGTCCTGAAATTAGCCTGGGACAAGAAAAACCTGAATGTTGATGGGCAAAGGGCTTATATAGATCAAGAGTTCCCTCCCACATGATGACTAAGAAAAATGTATTGGGTGGTAAAAGTGGAGAGAGAGAGAGAGAGAGAGGTTTAAAGGCATACCTCAGATATCCAGCACGATTGTGATTACAGGACTCGAGGAGGATTCAGGTGTTCGAATCCCTCCTCCATGCAGTGCCTAAATTGAATGCTTTGAATGTCCTGGTCCCTGATGTAAGTGAAGAGATTGCAGATCAAGAAATAGAGGAAAGATTGTAGCAGTTGGCTCCAGGGGCGAGACGATCAAGCTGAAGAAGAGTGGACACATTACTTCCTTTACATGCTGATCTTATTAAATGGCTACTCTCCAAACACCCAAATCAATGAAGAATATGGAAGGGGCCGCTTACTAAAATTGGATTGTGTTTTCATTGAGAGGGGATGGAATTCCCTTGAGGAACGGGATGCTGGGATGTTCTCCTGACCTCCCCAGTGTTTTCTGACTGGGATTGCAAGTGGACACTCCCTATCCATGTCCAGACTTAGAGGTTGAGGTCTGGGGCTCAGTTCCCTGGGGACGTAAATATCTGAACACTTTCTAACTGTTCCTCCCTGTGATTCTTCCCCATATGCATGAATAATGCTTCCGTGGAGGTTTCATGGCAATTGGCAGAAGTTCCTACCATGAATCAGAATGAGCCAGTTCTCAGCAAGTATTGTAAAATCTTGTTAGTTTTCTCATCTTTTGTTGGGCCATTTACCGAGAGACAATAACAGTATGTAGTTCTTTCAGAGTGCATGGAATATTCTGGCAGGACTAATGAAGGGGGTTTATTTTTCTTGTTATTTTTATTCTCTTATTTTTG
Organism: Neoceratodus forsteri; assembly: GCA_016271365.2. Taxonomy (NCBI): domain Eukaryota; kingdom Metazoa; phylum Chordata; order Ceratodontiformes; family Ceratodontidae; genus Neoceratodus; species Neoceratodus forsteri. The sequence goes on along the minus strand of CM028137.1, from coordinate 541,969,864 downwards.
AAGCGAAGGCCATGTGAAGTAACACGGCATAAAGGGAACACAGATTTTAAACCTGATTCTTTGCAGGAAAGGGATTATTATAATCTGCTTTGTTATTAGAGACATTGTCCAGCAGTTTCATTTTATAGTAACACATGGGCACTATTTTGTGATCGTAAATAGTTAATTAGAAACCCTGTCTAATATGATTTTCAAAGATTCCAGGGTTCTTAAGTTGTACGATTACTCTGAAGTTAAGGTTTATGATTAGTTTATAACCTGGTGGGGCAGGATCAGAATAGGCCGCCAGAACCACAACAAAATTAGAGGCGGGGGTCGATCAGCGCGGTATGCCCTCTCTCAGCACCCTGGTACTTTACTTCTCTACCTCTCACCATAGCAAGAGGCCTATGTGTGTAGGTCCCTTCCCTTGGTGGGGAACCATGCACAGGGATTCTGGTGACACAGTTGGTGTTAGTCTGGGGCACAGATATGTACCACAGGCTAGGTACCATTAGTTTAGCTGTTACCCCTGCAGTTCTGAGCAGGGCAAGTGTTGTTTTGTTGTCATACTGTTTGGATTTTTCTTACTATGTTTTTTACTTTCTCTATGCCTGGGGGTGGGGGACGAGGTGGGATGGGGTGAGATTGCTGAATGATAAAGACACAATCATAATGGGTACTCTTAATATTGGTACATTGTATGTAAAAGGCTTCAATAATATTGTAAAGTGGACAAAAATCTTACAGAAACTCCAGAGAGTGGGTTGCAAAGTAGCCTGTTTACAGGAAACTAAATTGTCACATAGGGAACATGAGAAACTATGCCAAATGTGTGTGGGGGAGGTGCATGCGGATTCTCATCCCACTCTGACCAGAGCAGGTACCGTAATTCTGATCAGAAGGGGAGTGTCTTATAAAGATATGGGGTGCAAACAGAAGGTACAGGCAGATGGGTTATCCTCTCTGGTGAACTTAGGGGGAAACCCCTCAATATTATTTCAGTTTATGCTCCCACCTCCTCATCAGTAACATTTTTCAATACTTTATTTGACCATATAGCTTTGCTACCTCCTGCAGAGCTGTGCTTGATAGGTGACTGAAATGTAGTGGAGAACTCAGGGTTGGATAAGGACCCTCCAAGGTGTGGGGGAGGGGGCATTGGTACCTCTAGACACCTCTTCACCTTGGTTGAGGAATGGGGATTCTGGATGTTTGAGATGGCTTTACCTAGCTCCCGGATGATACTTTGTACTCCCCGGCATCGTAGTCTTACTCCAGACTGGACCGAATATACACTTGGAAAACTGGGGTTCATTATTTTACATCAGTTAACATAAAACCAGTCACTTTTTCAGATCACTCTATGGTTCAGGCACAGATCTGCTAGGATGATGTAGTCAACAGGGGAGGGGATGGTGATACAATCCAGTCCTGGTAGGGAGGAAGCCTTAAAACAGAGGTGAAAGAAGTTATTGAATATTATTTACAAGAAAATGAAGAAATAGATACAGCACTAAAATATATTAGGGATGGTTTGAAGGTGGTACTTCGGGGAAGGTTTATTAGTTATTCGGTCTTTCAACAAAAACAACATAAAGCAAAAATTGCAAAAAGTATTGAAGAAATCTCCTCCCTCGAGAAGCAACATAAAATGTCCCTGGATGCAGTGGTATTGGCTGCTTTGACTGAAGCTAGAGATACTCTGGACCAATTACTCACACGAAGAGCAGTAAACTCACTGAGATATACCAATCAGAGATATTATGAGGGGAGAGAGAGGACAAATTACTGCTTCTTAGACTTAGGAACAGCAATCGGAGGGATATATTACAAAAATCAGCTCAGTATCTAACACCCATGAGGTGCTAACCAAACCTAAAGACATAGCATGAGAATTTGCTACATATTATACTACATTGTATAGGGAAGAACAGTCCTCTGACCACCCCCAAAAGATAACCTGATTTCTTGAACGGGTGGACCTCCCCACTCTAACAGATGATCAATGCAAGGCTCTAGAATACCCTTTTACAGAGGCTGAAGTATTAATAGTGATCAAATCCATTCCAGACGGGAAATCTCCAGGGCCTGATGGCTTTATGGCCGAGTTCTATAAACAATTTGTAACAGAGATTGCACCCTTGTTGACCAAGGTCTATAACTTCGCCCATGAACTTGGCACCACCCCAGATACCTGGAACGAGGCCTATATTTCTTTGGTCCCTAAAGAAGGGAAAGACCTGACACACTGTGGCGGATATCGCAAGGTGTCCCTCCTTAATCAGGATGTTAAGATTTTTACCAAATTACTCAATAATAGATTGCAAACTATTATCCCTATATTGGTTCACCATGATCAGACTGGATTTATTCCAGGATGCCACATCCAAGATAATATCAAACTTCTCTTTAATATCGTCTCTATTGCAGTCCACCTCCCCTTCCCCATTCCCTTAATGACCTGTTAGTTTAACCTCAGTGATAGGGAAAATGATGGAATCACTTCTAAAGGAAAGAATTGTCAGTATCTAGAGGCCAGAGGGCACAGGACCCTAGGCAGCATGGATTCTACAGCGGAAGGTCATGCCAGACGAATCTGATAGATTTCTTTGACTGGGTGACCAAAGTAGTAGATCAAGGAGGGGTTGTGGACATGGCCTACCTAGACTTTATCAAGGCATTTGACACAGTCCCACACAAAAGATTACTATACAAGTTAGCCAGCCTGGGAGTGGGTCCCAAGATGACAGCCTGGGTAAAGAATTGGCTGGAGAATAGGACACAGAGAGTAATAGTAAATGGAGTCCACTCAGAAGAAAGGAGGGTTACTAGTGGGGTACATCGAGGTTCAGTATTAGGACGGTCCTCTTCAATGTCTTTATAGCTGACATTGCAGAAGGACTGGAAGGAAAAGTATGTCTCTTTGCAGATGACACTAAGATCTGAAACAGAGTTGATGCACAGGGTGGGGTGGAAAGGATGAGAAGGGACTTGGCAAGGTTAGAGGAATGGTCAAATGTATGGCAGCTTAGATTCAATGCTAAGAAGTGCAAGGTAATGCACCTGGGAAACAAAAACCCAGGGGAAGAGTACACAATGGGGGGTGAGATACTAACAACAACAAAAATGGAAAGGGACCTGGGGGTAGTCATATCAGATGACCTAAGATAGGCAAGCAATGAGAGGAGCAGCAAGTAGGGCTGGGGGATACTGGGATGCATAGGAAGGCATCACCAATGAAAACAGGAAGCTATTATCCCTCTGTACAGACAGCTGGTGAGACCCCATCTGGAGTACTGTGTGCAGTTCTGGAAACCAATCTCCCATAAAAGACATAGACAGGATGGAAGCTGTCCAGAGGAGGTTCAACTAAAATGGTGCAGGGTCTGCACCAGAAGACATATGAAGAGAGACTTAAGGAGCTTAATATGTATAGCCTCGAGAAAGGAGGAGGGAGAGGAGACATGATAGAAACTTTCAAGTACCTCAAGGGAATCAACAAAGTCCAAGAGGGTAGCATCTTTCAAAAAAAGAGGTGTGCAAGAACAAGAGGGCACAATTTGAAGATGGGGGGTGGCTCAGAGGTAATTTAAGGAAGTATTTTTTCACAGAGAGGGTTGTGGATGCATGGAACGGCCTTCAGGAGGAGGTTGTGGAGTCAAAATCAGTGGTGGAATTCAAGCATGCATGGGATAGTCATAAGGCAGTTCTGGGGGGGGGGTAGGAAGAAGTAGGCTGCTGGTTAACTAGGATCTGCAGCTTATCCAGTAGATAGGGAAATGGGCAGACTGGGTGGGCCAAGTGGTCCTTATCTGCCATCAAATTCTATGTTTCTATTGCACTAGATGCAGAAAAAGTCTTTGACTGGCCAGATTGGCTTTATTTAAAAAGTACTTTTAATAAATTCGGATTTGGGGCAAAGTTCTTAGATTGGATGACTAATATTTATAGTAGTCCAAAGGCTAAGGTGAAGGTTAATGGAGTAACATCAGATCCTGTATGGATTAGGAGGGGGCTAGACAGGGTTGCCCGCTCTCTCCCCTCCTGTTTGCTCTGAGTATGGAGCCTTTGACTGCCTTGATTAGGCAATCCCAGGACTTCAGAGGGATCAGAGTACAGGATGCAGAGGCCTGGATATCCATGTATGCAGATGATACAATCTCTATATATCGGAGCTGGATTGTACAGTTCCTGCTGGAAATTATGTTGAGGGACTTTGGAGAAATTTAAGGTTTTAAAGTTAATGCTACAAAGACTGAGATGTATCCTGTGTGGGCAAGGACATCTCACATTCCCTCCCCTTATATGGCAATTATCAATGGGTTAAAGACAGTTTCCAGTACCTTGGTATTCACATTGTGAGAGATATTTCTAGATTGTACAAGGTTAACTATGGCCACCTCTTGCAAAAAGTGCAGGAGGATTATCATAGATGGAATTTACTTCCACTCTTTCTCTTGGGTAGACTGGAGTGTATTCGAATGAATGTTCTTCCAAGATTTCTTTTTCTTTTCTCTGATCTCTTTTCTTTTCTCTGCTCTCCCTTTGAAGCCCTCAAACTCCTTTTGGAAGGAATTAAAGTCTTCCATAACCCATTTTGCTTGGCAGCCTCAACCTCCCAGAGTCAAGTGGTTCACTTTGCTGAGAACAAAGAGGACAGGAGGTTGAGGTGTCCCAGACACCTACCCAGGGACCTACTTACCTGAAAGAGCTCCTTTGCCCCTACTGTCCCTCCCACCCCCTCCGATCCACTGATGCGGGATTGCTAGAGATTCCCAGGGTTCGTTTGAAAACTTCAGGGGCTAGATCATTTAGTTTTATGGCTCCGACCCTGTGGAATTCTCTACCTCATCAGGTGTGAAATTGCCCGACTGTCCTAAGTTTTAAAGGAGCTCTGAAGACCCACCTTTTTAGTATAGCTTTTAATGATTTACATTAGTTTTAATTTTGCTGTATTTATTGTTTTATGAAACTGTACAGGCGCTTTGGTTTTGAGAAAAGCGCCTTTTAAAAATTAAGTTTGCTTGATAAAACCATGTTGGGACCACATGCAGCTGGCTTTTAACCAGATCTTTGACTTACACTTCCTGGATTCACCAGAAACCTAGTTATTTGGTTTTACACCCAAAACTATATTGAGTACAGCTCAAATGCAGTTGTTCCATATGTTGTTAGCAGCTGCTCTGAAAGCTATAACAAGGTATTGGCGTTCTTCCACTATTCCTACTGAACAGAACAGCTATGGTATGCTATTTCCTTAAAGATATTTATGATGGAAAACATAACAGCAAAACTAAGAACCAATCTGGATAAATTTAAGGCTAGATGGTTACCTTTTTAGCCCAGAAACAGCATAAGGATATTTTGCAGGTTTTAGCAGAATTACTCTGATCTGATATTTAGGAATATATGTGGTCCCTGGCTGGCCGCTCTCTTGCCCCAACCCATCCACCAGGCAACCCTTTTATTTTTATTTCTCTTTTCTTCCTTTCTTTCATAACTCTTTCTAGCATTCTCCTACATATCATTATCTATTTTGCCTTCTTCCTCTGTTTACTTCACACTTCTTTTTCACTCTGTGACATACAGAGTTGAATCAAGAGGTTACCATGGTAAATTAGTACACATACTTAGGGCACTGATGTGCATTTAAATAGATGGAGGAATTAACAAAGTATGATATTTAAAGTAACGTACAAGGGGTTAACCTATGTTGGAATGGAGTTGTATATCTGGAGTATCTGTAAATGTAACATTAACTTGCTTGTGAGGTATATACGTGGACTTGTAATTAGTACTGTCTCACTATATGTAAATCAAAATCAATAAACTTTCATTCCCCCCCAAAAAAAAGATAGTGCCAGAGAGGAGATGGGATGGCTAAACACCAGCTATGTTCAATCGTATATGAAAGACCAGAAAGGGGGTAGACAGGCAAGGATTAAAATTGCAGGGTGTCCACGGGACCATCCCAGGCTACTGGGGGAGGAGTGTTCAGATTTGAATACCAAAGAGCTAATAATTAATTTAATTTTAGAATTAGTTGTAACTATTTGTACAGCCAGCCACCTGACCAAAACTGTCTAAACATATTTCCTTCAGACAGGTCCCTCCTGCTTGTTTAAGAGAGAAACTGGTATCTAGTCAGGTTGGGGGTGATTCAAAGCCTGGTTTCTTAGCTGGACCTAATGGCAGTAGGATCAAATGTGTCAGCATATCCTCTGCTGGATGACCTTGCACATGTAGTACATCTTTTTCTCCCCATTCACTCTCCCTCAGAGGAAGAGTCAAAGTCTGTGCCCAACTCTCCAAATACAACATATTGCCTGCCAGCAATGTGCAACCAGGAACCCTAAAGGTCAGTGTTGTAGCAAAGATTTCCATCTAACCCATCCAGAAAATGAAAGCCCATGAGACAATAGAGTGTCCTCTCCTGTTCCTGGTTCAAGATGCAGACCTAGATAACCAGCATGGCAAGTGGCTCCTCATCAACTGTACTATCTAGGGGCCCTACTTTACATCATGTAATTTGGATAACCCTATACTTATGCTGTTTATACAAAACAACACTTGCCATATGTGTTGTGGATTACTGGTGTTGGAACTAATTCTTTTATCATGGTAAACTGGAAGGAAATGTGGTCCAGGATTGTATTTTTATAACCCCAGATATAGCATGGTTCAACAAACAGCAGAAGTGTGGTCTACTTCTATTTAACAAGCTCCCCACTGGCTGCCTGTGAGCCTCTTATGGGTCAGCACTCAGTTTAAAAAATAAAGCATGCAAGTGGTTTTCACACAATACAAAGAGAGAATGCAGTGGAATCTCACCTAATATGGCATGCTGAAATTGAAACAGCAGAGAGTTGACCTATGTAGGGGTCATGCTGCCATCAATAGTCAGGCTAATCATGATTTAGCTGAATAATGAGACCAAGAATCACATTTTAATATTATAGAATGAAGATAGAAAGTGAGTAAGAAAATAGTATAATTTACGTGATTAGCAGGCTTGCTTGAGAAGCACTGGGGGGAAGAGTACACTGATTCTGTAACTGTTTGAGTCTGATGCTGGAAACACATAAGAAGCACTCCTACAAAATTTGAGACAAGTGTATAGGAAAAGTGATTCAATCTCAGTGAATTAGCAAGGGATTCAGTTTGCTATGCCCTTAATGATGGCAGTTTTTTTGCCGCCATCCACACCCCCAAAAGCTTCACTCTTTTAGGCCCTCACATTGTACCACTGCTCAGCCTGCTGGACTCACTCTCACTGATGTCATCCACTGTCATTCCTCAGTATGTCCTTCTGGTGCCTGGGTCATTTCTATAGTACCCCAGAGGCACACTTTCTCCCATGGAGCCTTTCTAGGAGAAGAGGGTGAAGTATGCCACCAAAGCCAAAGTCCAGGAACCAGATACTTGATAGTGGATGCTCCACTGATGATGGTCCGGTGACATGGAGGACACAAAGGGAGGCCACCAACCAAGGCTGCTGACCGGGCATTTTGCCCATGTGGAGCAGGCCCACATCAGCTCCCTGCACCATTAATGGTGCAACATTACATCAAGATGGCACTCTCCAAGTGGCACATATCTCCTCCCTCCCTGGAAGGAGAGCAACCTGAGGAATGCTCTTCCCACTACTTGTCAGCCTCTGCTCCTGAAGCAATAGGCTCAGGGTTCAAATCCAGGTAACCAGCATGCCAGAGTGGTCCCCAACTGCTTAGCACCACAGAAACAGCTGTTATGTAAAAATCACTTTAAAACAACAATATACAGAATTGCTGTTGAACCATAGTACCTCAATTAATATTTTAGAATTCTCCCATTCCACGTCTCTCTCTCTCTCTCTTTCTCTATTGCAATTAAATCAAAAGGATTATTTTTTAATCAGATCTTAAGTATTGCCAAGGAGGGAGCCCATTTCTTTGATGTTACACATAAGAGCATACCAGGGAGCTCAAGCAGCCCCTGAAAAGATCCTCTTCCCACCCTTTGCTATCTTACGTTACTTATTAACATGTGCTCGTGACTACTCCATTATTAAACAGCATGGTGCTATACAAAATGCTACACATATGTAAACCTGCATACAGTTCTAAAAGGAGTTGACAATAAAGCAATACAAACATTCTGCTCTACTGTAAGTAAGACAAAACAATTTTCTCACCAGCTTTACACCGTGAGTATGTGGGATTCAGTTCAAGAGGCAAAGTCTTTTTCTCAGTATTTCCCACTGGTTCCCCCCTGTCCACTGCCCCTAGGTGTCAGTGTGGCTCAGTTGGTAGCACATCTGCCTCTGGACCAGAAGGTTGTGGGCTCTTCTCCTACACCGAGATTGAACTTGCACCTAAAAATGCTGGCATTCGAGTGCAGTATTGGGGGTGCTGTACTGCTGGGGTGTGCCATCCTTCGGATGAGACATTAAACCGAGGTCCCTTCTACCCATCCTGGTGTTGTCCTGGTGGGTGTCCAGGTGGAAGTAAAAGAACCCAGTGTACTCTTCGCAAAGAGTAGGGGACATTCCTGGTGTTCTGGCCAACATTCCCCTTCCCATAAACTGGTTCATGCAATTATCCAGGATGTGTGTGGGCGTTAATGTGCGATATCGCTACCACTACACATTCAGTCACTTCACTACCACTCTAGCATTGCTTGTAAAGTGCTTTGGGATACACTGTGTATGAAAAGCACTATATAAATGCTGATTCTTCTTCTTTTTCTTCAATGATGGAGTCACCATGGCTACAATCTTCTTGTGGTCAGTAGGGCAGGCAGGTGGCTACCTTCACAGCCAATACTGTACAGACTGCCATCCTTGGTTAGCCAGCAGGCAGTTCAGGAATGCCTTAAATGGTCAATGCCCTTCCTCCATGGTAGCCAAGCACCTCTCCTCTGCTATGTTCATGATCCCAGGCTGCCTTGGTGTGGGATTCTTGAAATGTTAGTATGTAATGTAGGCGAGTCAGATTGAGTGACTCAATTTGAGCAACTCAATTTGACTGACAGTATGAACAGCGAGTGTGAAAGTATAGCGAGGATTACTAAATAGCCAGTGTAGCAGTGAGCTACACCAGCTGCAGCAAGCTATGGGGCTGTCTTTGGCTAAGCAGTTCTGAGCTGGCTGTTTGGTGTAGTGGCTTCAGTCACCACCCTTGAAGCTAGTGGACACAGGTTTGGATCCAGATGTGGTGGATTTTTTTTCTTCTCTCCCCTGTATCTGTCCCCCCCACAGAGTTGATTATATTATGTTTGGGGGGTGCAGGGCAGTTTGTCTCCCACATAAAAATGTAATTTGTATTGCCACTGCAGAGAAAGTAAGCGACCGTCGCTGTTTGCAGTGATCACTGTAATTTTGATTGTTGTTTTGCCTTTCAGCAATGTTTGATACACTGTTTTTGTCAGCACTCTTACTGAGTCACCATTATCACATAAAACCCTGGAAACTGCATGTGACTTCTGGTTTCTCAGGTGTTGGCAGGATGTGTTGCTGCTGCACCTCTTTGCTGGTTAAAGAGGCAGTGTCTATAAAATGAGCAACGTTCTGAGTCAGACATAAAGCTAAACTACAGAAAAACAAGGAATGACCAATGCCAATTATGTTTGATTGCAAGATTTAATAACAAAATTGTTATGCTTAGTAAGTACAGGAGTAGATGGTATCTCTATAATATGCTCTTGGAGAAGACCCAGACCATTTTTTATCTTTGCTTGTACACATGTGCAAGAAACATAGTGCCGTTATCCGAGTTTTCATAGGTGTGGCACCCTGTCTTCCAATGCAGTCAGTGTGTTTGCAGGCACAGCCACAGTTCTCCAATGAATGCTGCAGCTGTCTATGACAGCAGTTGAAAATGCAGTGCCATACAGTTGAAAGGGACAGCTACACTTCAGTGAGCAGCGAGAAGATACTGTGAGCGCATGTGCTCCCCCACATACACACACGCACGCATATTGTGTGCCAGTGCGCTCCCCCCTATGCACACACTGTATGGCCGATGGGAGTGCCCAATCCACCATTGGCTCTGCTTGGTCCCACCCCCCCAACAGAGTTCCAGGTGCCACGCTGGGAGCCCACCCCAGTGTGGCAACAGTCCGTATGGCTGACAGGGTTGCCCAATCCCCCATCGGCTCCAATGTTTCCCCCCCAACAGACAACCAGGTGCCACACTGGGAGCCCACCCCAGCATGGCACAAGACCCATGTTGTCCAAGAAAAAAAAGAAACCTGCAAGAAAACCTTCCCTCGCTGACTGTCCTGACCCCTCCCCACCAGCACCCACCCTCTGCACCCTGCCTCCCCACTCCCACCTCACCCCGCACTTACCTCAGTCTGGCTCGGATCTTGAGTGGACCGGGAACACGTCTGCACTCTTCATAGCCGACCGCGAACTGAGGAAATGCCGGTAAGCTGTATAATGTAATAAATAGGGTTTTCTCTACTCTGATGCATATCTCAGGCATTTTTGGGAATTTTTTTTAACAAATTTTCAACATGGGCTTTTTGGGACCCCTCCTCATGAATTTTGTCACAGTCATTTTGTTAATCGGCCTCGAAAGGTGATTTTGTGGTCACGGTGCAGAACCACCTTTTGGGACTGATTTATGAAATAACAGTGTCACAGTTCATGAGGTAGGCCTCCAAAAACCCTATGTTGAAAATTTGGTGAAAATATTCCCAAAAATTACTGTTTTACGAGCATGTGTTGCACTGTTTATATGCATGCTCGTAAGTTTGTGAATTATCAATATTTTCATTCCAGATTTTCAACATTTCAATTTTACCACACCTCCTTATGAGCAGTACAGCTGTCGTTTTGCACCTCTCGTCCGAAACGTGTTTCCGTGCATGTAGTGCACAGCAGCACAGTCGGTGTGTGAAATCAATGTTTGGGACAGATTAAGAAAATCACAGTGACACTTTTCATGAGCAGTGGTGTTAAAATGGCTATGTTAAACATTTTGTGAAAAAATTCCCAAAAATGACTGTTTTACGAGCATGTATTGTGCTTTTCCTACGCACGCTCGTAAGTTCGCGAATTTTCACTATTTTCACTCCAGATTTTCAACATTGCCATTTTACCACACCTCCTTATGAGCAGTACAGCTCTCATTTTTCACATCTCACCCAAAATGTGCTTCCGCATATGTAGCGCATAATGACGCGGTCGGTATGCAAATTCAATGTTCGGGATAGATTAAGAAAATCACAGTGACACTGTTCATGAGCAAGTGTTACAATGGCTATATTAAAATTTGGTGAAAAAAGTCCATAAAATTACTGTGTTATGAATGACCATTGCGCAGTTTCCACACACCCTCGTAAGTTCATGGATTTCTAATATTTTCAGTCCAAATTTTCACCACTGGCATTTTTCCACATGTCCTTATGAACAGTACTGCTGTCATTTTTCACACCATGGCCGAAATCTGTTTTCGCACTTCCAGTGCAGAAATGCGTGGACGCTGTGGGAAATCACTGTTCGGGACAGATTAAGAAAATCACAGTGACACTGTTCATGAGCGGAGGTTCCAAAATGCCTGTGTTGACAATCTATTGTAAAAAAATCCCCAAACTAATTGCATTACAGGTGTGCGTTGCACAGTTTCTACGCACGTTCGTGACTTCGCCAGTTTTTTTATATTTTCACTGCAGATTTTCAACATTGCCATTTTTGGCACTTCCCCATGAACAGTCCAGCTGTCATTTTTCACATCCTGTTCAAAATGTGTTTTCGCACCTGTGGTGCCAAATGGCGTAGTCGCTGTGCAAAATCAGCTTTCGGCTAATGAACTGATATTGTCACTGTTCATTAGGCGAGGGTCACAAAAAAACCCATGTTGAAAATTTAGAGTGAAAATGACAATGAATGCCTGAGGCGTTAGGGTTTCTGACCATAATGCCCCACCCTGTAGAGATTGACAGGCATCAGGGGTGTGATTTGGAATTCTCGCACGTAATGCGCATACCATTCCACAGCCAGCAGCCAGTGAGAGGCATCGGGGTGTGTCTTGGACTCTTCGGCCCCAAAGTTCACCCCATTCTCCTATACAGCACCTATCTCACCATATTCCCTGATGGAATGGGGTGAGCATAAGGGAAAAAGACCCTAAGGCACACCATGACACTTACAGCCGATTGTCGGCAAGGAAAGTGTGGTGAAATGGCATGGCGTTATGCCTGACAGCAAGGACACCCAATGCCTGTCAGTCTCTGCAGGGTAGTGGCGGGTTGGCTTCAGTTCAATTCCATTGCCATTCCTATTATGCAGCTCTCTGACTCCTACACTACCAATGCCAATGCCAGCAAGCAAACATTCGGCATTGGCAAATGCTTGTTTAAATACATTACAGTACAATGAATTACTTAATTTTTCTTCATAGACAAAGCCCAAATAAGACAAGATATGGATTCTTATTTTCAGGCTGGATAATCTTGATGTTTGTTGTTTTGAAGTCTTTGGAAGTGCAGAAGTGAGTTATTTGAAAATAGAGACAGTCTATTTTCAGTCAGCTCCTGCTCATTCCAGACAGGAATTAGTTAACCTACACCATGCTAATGGCCACTTTCAGATCATGTGCTTTGTTCTCCATGTCATAAAAATGTAAAAAAGTGTCTGTTGTTTGGAGGGAGCTGGAGAACAAACAATGGAAGGCCACATACAGGAACACGCAGAGGTGGTGTTGAGTAACAGCTCAGCCCTTTCTAGGAGGCAGAGAAACAAACTGCTCAGCAGTGCCACATGAGTATTACAAGACGCACACACAATGTTGCTTATAGAAGAAAAACAAGTGACTTGTCAGATATGGGGTACAAAAAGCACAACAATTAATAGTCAGGGCCCACAATGCCCCCCCCAATGCCATGGTTTATATGCGTTCCTATATCTCTATGTAAGTTACAGTATACAGAAAAAAACATGTAATCATAGTGATAGATGAGAGATAAGAAACTGCTCCTAGGAATGGCCATTCAGTCAGATTTGCTTCAAGGTTTATTGCCTGTGAATAAAAGTCCTGCTTTTAGACATTCCCTTTCCGCACTAATCTTTGCGCATGTGTCTATCACTTCAGATCACACTGCTTTCGAAGTGCTTTTTCAATCACCTTGTCGCTGCACTTCTAATGCTCAATTCAAAATGCTACTTTGCTTGCCTACATCATGTGGATGGTCACTTTCAGCCAGGCTATGTGCTTGGTTCACCATTGGAAAAATACCCTGGAAGGCTGGTGGCCACTATGTGAGTGAAAAGCAAATGGACAGCACAAGTGTGCAATATCAGTACAATCCCCATGAGACTAAACAAACAACAGTTCCACAAAGTGCTAGCTAAAGAAAAGGAAACATTCATAGTATCAACTAGAAGTTGTACACGAAACATTCCATTTTTGGTGCATTTTCTAGCCTTTTGATTGGACATGTACTTCAAAGGAAAACAGACAATACAGTAAATGGAGCAGAGGTGGAAGGGGGCAGAACTGGGGTGGAGATGAGGGATTCTGAAGCTGTGATAGTTATAGGAGGGCCAAGCCCCCAAAGACCTCTCACAGCACTCACAGCAAAACACACTTAACCAAGCATTTGACAATGCCGAATGTTTGCTTGCTGGTTCTGACATTGTTACAACTGCTGCCTGTTGTCCACAGAGGTCGTGAGGGCTGCTGAACAGTCGCCCTCCCCCACCTCCTGAAAATATCAATTCAGCTGCTGCCTGTTGTCCACGGAGGTCATGAGGGCACTGAATAGTCGTCCTCCTCCACTCCCTGAAAATATCCATTCAGCTGCTGCCTGTTGTCCTTGGAGGTCATGAGGGCTGCTGAACAGTCGCCCTCCCCCAACCCCAAAAAATATCCATTCAGGTACGGCATTTAAAACAACACAATGCCTGGCTGTGTCCCGAAGCCAAAATCATCAGACAAGCCTAGTTTGGCACCTTTTTAAATTCAAACTGCCAGCATTTTGTGTCGTCGTATAAGTGGAGATAGACTATTTCTTTCTTATTTCCCTGCTATACTTAGATTCTGCCCGAAATTGCCATGGTAATTCAGAGCTGAGATAGATTTATTTCTTATTTCCCCATTAAAGTAAGATACCGCCTGTACTTGCCAGAGTAATTCAGAGTCGAAAGAAGTGCTAGTGCCTTTAAAGCATTTATTTAATACTGTTTAGTGACTTCTGTGTTGAGTTAGCCAGTTTGTAATGTTCTTTTGTTAACTCTGGAGCTTAAAGGCATTTCTTGTTCGCTTAGAATTAGCTCCAGGTTTAGCCCTAGCTAGAACTCTGTTTATAGCCTAATTTTTGTGTTCTCCTCCCCCTTCTCCCACTGTATAAATCTCACCTCTTTCCCTGCTTCTTCACAGCTGCTGCCTGTTGTCCACAGAGGTCGTGAGAGCTGCTGAGCAGTCACCCTCCCCCACCCCCCAAAAATATCGATTCAGGTATGGCATTTAAAACAACGCAATGCCCGGCTGCATCCTGAAGCCAAAATCACTGGACAAGCTTAGTTTGACCCCTGACGCTATTGCATCAGCTCCCCACACTTAGCAACCACCCTTGGTGGAACCGCCACTTTATAGGGTCACCTGGATCAATCAGCTTGCTTTCCCATCTGCAAACTATACCAGTTTGCCACTAGTGGTATCTCAGCCTGCTCGGCTCCCCCTGCAGATGTCTTTCCCCATACTTCCTCCTTCTCTTTCTTATTTTTTAACACGTCATTGCTATGTTTGACTCTGCTACTTCTGGTGCTCTCTCTGTCCCTTACTCCTCCTCCTCCTCCTCCTTCCCAGAACATCATCCTCCCTATATCCATGACAAGAGCCTGTCTGCCTGTCAGCTCTTCCCTGTCTTACATCCCACAAACCAGCTAAGACGCCTAAGACTTTGCAACTCCGAAGCTCAGATACCATCATCCCCTCTGGATGCGGCCATATTCACGCCTCCTTTCTCTACAATATGCAGCTGTGGCCACTGTCTCGGATGCACCCTATGTTCTCCTTTTGGCCATCACCTCCCACCCTTAAGGCTACCCAGGACCTCTATTCCTGCCCCGCTCTCTCTCTCACTGGCTTCCCCTCACATTTTTACTCTCCCCTTCCCAACATGGTATAACACCCAGGGCTCCCTCCTACTCAAATCCCACTATCTCAAAAAGTTAGCCTACAATTCTCTCTCCTCAGATCCCTCCTCCTCCTCCTCCTTCTCCTCCTTATGTCTGGCAACATACAACCTACCCAGGCCTGCTCACAACCCCTGCACCCAGACAAAACCAGGCCTCTGGCCTACTCATTGCCACTATCAATGTCTGCAGCCTATTGAAAAAGTGGGATACGTTCCAGGGATGGGTCCTTCAACATCATCCTGACGTCATTGCCGTGGGTGAAACCTGGCTCTCCCCACACATACCAGACTCCTCTATAACTCTATCTGGGTACAACCTCTACAGGGCCGATGGGCAGGGTAAAAGGTGGGGGGTGGCTGCACCATATATGTTAAGGACATGCTTCATGGTCAATTAATCCCACCCCCTCCACTGGTCCATGGACCCCAAGCCCTCACACTCAAAATTGCTCTAGGATGCTCCCTAACCCCTCCTCTCATCATAGTGGTTTACATTCCCACCAGGAATCAGAGCACTGCCTTCCATTCTGTCTTGTCCTACCTCATCACCCTCCCATCAAATAATGAATTAATAGCACTAGGGGACTTCAATATCAACTGGCTGGCTAAGAAAACTGCCCCACTCTTCGATGCTGCAACTGCCCAAGACCTTACCCAAGTAGTCCACTTCCCTACACTCCTGAACCAATGCACTAGGTCCTCCTCCCTACTGGGCCTGGTCTTCACCAACTGCCCCCACAAGATCACTAGCACCACCGTACTCCCTAATGCCCCTAGTGACCACTCTCCTGTATTCTGCTCCTGGTCATGCAAAGCCGCTAAAACCCCCCTAAAATAGTACAACAATGTAAACTTGGACCAGGTAAACTAACTTTCCTGAAATCCCACCTCCTTTCATGGGACTGGTCCCTCTTAATGAATACCCTCAATCCCGAGTGAGCCCTCGACCTTTTTGTTCTTACCTTCAATGCTATCTGTGACTCCTTTGCCCCACTTACTAAAAGGGTGGTCAACGGTAACCCTGCACCTTGGATCAATAGCCACCTACAGGCCCTAATGCGAGCCCGAGACTCACTGTGGCACCTCTCCAACAAGATCTGCCTGTCATCCGACCAACAAAGGTACAGAGAGGCTTGAAACAAATGCACATGGGCGCTTCGCCAAGCAAAAGCAGAATATTACAAATCCTCCATTACCTCAACCTGGATCTCAGGGCACAAGTTCTGGAATAACATTAAAGACATCTATGGCAAGAACCATAATCCCCCTCAAGCCTGATAGAGGTTGACAGGTGCCTGACCAAGAACCCCACCCATATTGCCTCAGCCTTTAATCACAACTTCTCTAATCTCAGCCATGTCCTCCCTCCCAACTTTTTCGATCCTCCCCCCACCCGTTCCCCTATGGCCCCCTCAGTAGTGCCTCAAGTCCACCTTCGCTATGTCACCCCATGTCAGCCAAGCCTTATCTAGAAAAAGCCTTAAGTCACTTCTACTACAGTAGTGACTCACTGGACTCGAGACTCCTCTGGCTCACTCTTGATGAGGTACTCCACCCCCTCACTCACATTCCCAACTGCTCACTCTGCCAAGGGAAATTCCCATCCCAGTGGAAATTTGCCTCAATCATCCCCATATTTAAAAGTGGTGATCATTCTGCCACAAACAACTATTGCCCCATTTCTGTCCTCCCCCCCATCGAAAGTGCTTAAATACATTGTCTCCGACCAACTCACTGAACACCTTAACAAACATGACCTACTCTGTAAACAACGGCATGGCTTTCACAAAGAGCACAGTACTATGACAGCCCTTCTGGAGTTTACCACACATGTCCACTCTGCCTTAGACAGAGGTCACATCTCAGGTGTGATCTTTGTTGACCTCTCTAAGGCATTTGACACTGTCAGCCACTCCCTCTCACTTAACACACTCTTCACCATCGGCTTCTCCCAGGATGCCTTTGGCTGGTTTACAGACTACCTGTCGGATCATTACCAACAGGTGAAAACTGGCACCACCCTCTCTAGCAGACTACCAGTCCATTCTGGTGTCCCCCAGTGGTCCATCCTTGGTCCTCTACTTTTCAGTCTCTTCCTTAACTCCCTCCCCTCATCCTGTTGCAGCAATCTAGTACTGTATGTGGATGATGCCGTCCTTTTTTCCGCCAATCCTGTCCCTTCCCTACTACACAATTTCCTCCAGTTCTCCTTCTCTGATGCCGAAAAATGGTTCTCCACACAGCGTCTAACACTAAATTACAAGAAGACTAAAGTCATGTACTTCTCGCATCAGCTGAACTCCCGGAAGGCACTCTGCCCTCAAATCCTTACATTCAGTGGGACCCCACTAAAAGAAGTGGTTACCTTCAAATACCTGGGCATAACCCTGGACCCTGCCCTAAACTTTCACCAGCACATCCATCTCCTGTCCACCACCCTCAATGTCCGCCTTGGAATCCTGTCACCTCAAACACTGTCTTACTTCCTCCTTGACTATGGCATACTTATTTATGGAGCTGCAAACACATCAGCCCTAGGGAAACTCTGACTCTCCCTGAACAAAGCCTGCCATCTTGTCCTCGGCTGTGATTGCCTCACACACACTTGTTCTCTATACACCACCACTAACTGGCTGAACTTTGAAAGAAGAATACAGTTCCACACATGCCTTATGACCAGAAAGATCACCCTGGGTCATGCTCCTGCTGGCCTCTCCCCCATTATCAAACCAGCCCTTACTCACAGAACCACCCATAGCTTGGGTAATCTTCTTTTCTTGGTTCCCAGGTGTCGAACCTCCCAACTCCAAAGCTTTTTCTGCCACAGGGCCCCATCCTTGCTGAACTGCCTTCCCAATACACTTGCCAACTAAACCAGAATTGGCCCCTTCAAAACCTTACTCAGAGACCATCTCCAGTCCTCCACACAATTGGACTGTCATTGACCTCCCTGCCCCTCCCTGACAATAGCCCTGGCCTGCACTCCTCCTTCTCCTCCCACTTTTTTGCCTCTGCCTACTCAGTTCTTTCTGAGCCTTTACTCTAAACTTGTTTAGTCTAGTCCTACTATATCTCCTCTGAGTATGACTGTTAGCCAGTTACATTATTTGCTGTAACAAGTCTGTCTGAATTATGTTTACTGTTGTATTGTCCAACTAAATGTGACGTGGAGCCTTTGTAAATGAGTCTTTGACTCAAAGGAACTTTCTGAATAAGCAATAAATAAATAAAAAATAAAAATGAGTATAGAGTTATGTAGGTGTAAGTATTACTGTGGCCCTATCAGAATCAATGACATATTTTCCTGCATTCTGTCTCCTCTTCAAAGTGTAATATTTTACAACATCTTGCAAAAAGTAGTCTGACAGGGAGCAGTTATCAACTGCTTAATTACAGGAAATCCATCTACTTGCAAACTGGACTGTGATTTGCTGTGATTGCATTCCTGTTCCTGTGTTGGGGAAGGGGGAAGGGAGCTCAGGAAATGCAAATATCACAGGTAGAGCACAGAAAAGAAGTAGAACAATGACGTTTTCTCCAGCACCCATAAATCCAGTATGCTTTATGAGAAGCTTGGTTTCTGACTGAAATAATAAGTTACACTAAGTACCAAAAGCTGCGATAATTTTGCCAAGTATGTTACAATGTTGCACATTGTTTCTGTAAGGAACTGATAAAAGGTAGACAGACTGTTTCACAACAAAGTTGCAACTCCTGGTAACAGTGCAGCACAGTCTTTATGTAACAATAGAGGGAAGTCACAGAGATTTTTTTTTTTTACTTACAGACTCTGATGTACTAAAGTATCACTGCAAAAAGCTGTCATGGATTCCTGTTGTGTTTTCAGATTTCTGTTTTATTTTACCTTTGGTTTACCAGATGAGACACACTAAGCTAAAAACTTGTTTTCAGGTGCAACCTGGGAGCACAAGGAAGTTAAATGACTTGCTCAGGGTCACATAGTACACATCACTTGTGTTATAGCCAGATTAATAAAACAAGCAAGTAAAGCATGTGTGCATGCTGTATTATTTATCAAAAAAATTGTAATTGCTGTAACTCTTACTGATTTATCAAATAGTATGCTGTGCTAAAGCATTAGTCTGGCTATGTGTGTAAAAGGCAAAGGATAGGCTGAAATACACCGGAACACATTGTATGGCACCCATCTTAACTTACATGACCCGGACACAGGGCAATGAACTGCAGATCTGACTGTGTATCCTCACATCTGTGAGTGCTTGCTACTATGATGCATTCAAGTTGTGATTTTTATGGTGGATGGGGGGTTGAGAGTAAGTAATGGGGTGTGCAGAGCAGCTTCTTACAATCTCCCACTTGCACACTGTGTGACTGTGAGCAAGTCACAAGGAACAAGGAGGCTCTACTTCACTGAGAGGGTGGTGGAGCCCTGGAATGCACTGCCCACGGAGTTGGTGGCTGCTAGTACTGTGGAGGGGCTCAAGAAGGGCTTATATAGGTAGAGAGGGAGGGTGCATCCCAAAACCTCATTGGGAAATGGAGGACCTTGTAGGGAAGGAGGGGGGCTACGAACGGTGTGCTGAGAAGGCACTGACCATCAAGCAGACTTAATAGACCATAGGACCTATTTCTGCTGGCTTCGTAGTATGTTAGTAAGTCACTTAACCTCCCCAGTGCTCTCAGGTTGCCCATGAAAACAGGCAGCAATGACTAGTGGGCCTTACCTGGTTAACAAAGAATTACAGAAATAAAGAAAATAAAGACAGAATGCTTAGAAGTTATACATGATCAGGAAATTACTTTTGTGCCTTGGTCAATTGCTGGGTAGTTTATTTACTTTTCAGGTCCCGATTGGGGCTGTGTTTACAGGGCAGTAAAAGGATGACAAAATAAATATTTGACTTGCCTGTCCAGATTAGAGAGAGAGAGAGAGAGAGAGAGAAAGAAGACAATGAGGAAGGGGGGTTTCACAGGCCAAAACCATAATAGAGAGAGGGAAACAACAACATGGGTCCTAGAGGATTTCTATAGACAGACATCCCTTGACAGGCTGGCAACATACATTAACATTGTGCAGCGGCCATCTTAACTTACATGCCCTGGACACAGGGCAATGAACCGCAGATCTTGACTGTGTGTGGATCTGCACATTGAAAGATCCTTACTGTGATTCATTTTAGTTGCTGTGATGGTTATGGTGAATAGAGTGATCTGAGGGTAAGTCATGGGGTGTGCAGAGCAGCTGGTAAAATGTAAACATGGATAAATTCATAGGAGAACTGTTAGCATTTTCAAAGTCAGCCACATTCAAAAAAGTAAAACAAATGTAAAGTACAAATTTTGTAGTCTGTAATGGAAAGTTTTGAAATAATAGATCAGGGTTTGGGTCTCTACAGTAATTTCACAGGTGCAGACAACCCTATTAAAGTTTACTTATTAAAGTTTATTTTCTTTGCCTGGCATCAGTGTGGCTATATGTTTTTTTAGGCATCAGCATGGCTGGGGAGGGGCAGGGGAGGGAGAGAGTGAGTGGGAGGGCCAGCTGCAGAATAAGGGGTACGAGATGCACATTAAAGCAGGCTTGATAGATGACCAGGCCTTTTTGTGCTGGCAAATTTCATATGTTTGTATGTTCATATGGCTGATTCTACAGGGTATGGGCATGCTGGCAAAATAAATAAATAATAGACTTTTGTCACCCAGATCAGAAAGACAGAGTAAGAGAAGACTATGACTGGTGGGGTGGAAGTGGAGGATCCATAGCCCAGAACCAGAGGAGGGAGGGATGGGGAGAGAGAGATGGAGAGAGAGAGAGAGAGAGAGAGAGAGAGAGAGAGAGAGGGGTCCCTTCAAGTAATTCCAGAGGCACAACCATCCCTATTAAAAGTTTATTTTCTTTGTTTGGCATCAAATAATTGCTATTTTTTTATTATTAGTTCTCCACTTTATTAGAATTTATGAACAAATTAATTTGCAGCCTGTTCTCCTGATTTTTTTTTAAGCATAGGTGAAGGGTGGATATTGAAACAATGTCACATAACAAATATGTAGGTTACCACATCCCCATCACAGTCTTTGTAGAGGCCCTATGGCAAACCTCTTATTACATTTTGTATAAAAATAGTAAGGCGAGTTGCTGTGAATATTCTTGTTATATTTATTGAGTTTGAAATTGTTAAATAAATATATGATTTAGGTAAAACTGAACTTACTTGTACAGATAGCTTAATTAATTTAGTTATTAATGTTTACCATGAGTCAGTTGAATGTGTGACAGATAAGACCAGAACTATGAGCAGATGTGAGAATGCAGCCATCAAAGTCTAACTATTACTCAAAATCTTGTACATAACAGAAGGTCAGCAAGATTACTCCACCATGCCTTTGATAAAATCTCTTTGGGGTTATGTGTGGGGGGCTGACACCACAAAAGGAAAAGAAACTAGCCATGGAGCAGACACACACATTTCAGAGAGACATCAGATAACGAGGGAGGATGATTTTTTTTGTGGTTATTATAATCACTACACCTGTCGTCTAGGGAAAAGGGAAAGGGAGCTCACAAAAAAGCAGACAAGAAACAACTCCGAGAACACATATGACATTATGCCGGGACTCCTATATTGTACAGGAAAAATATTCAGTTCACATGGACATTTATTGCAGAAACACACCTTTAGCCATTGCTTAGACTTGGCACCTAATGCCACAAAAGTATGGAAATAATGCCTGCCCAGAGTGTTCCCATGTGGAGCTGTCTATTTTTGGCACTGCAGCATGTTGTTTGTTCAGAATCTCAATGATCACAAAAGGACAGCAGGACTAGGCCCACTGCAGCTCTAAAAAAGCTGTCTGCACTGCAACTTATTAAAACACAAATCCCTTATTTAAAAATCCCTTCCCCTTGTTCTGATTTCAAGATGCTATTCATTTAGCTGAATTCCCATCATTTTGCAAAATTCAGTACTTGTCTTCCTGCCGGATCTATCTATTTACCTATCTATCTGTCTGTCTGTCTGTCTGTCTGTCTGTCTATCTATCTATCTATCTATCTATCTATCTATCTATCTATCTATCTATCTATCTATCTACCTATCATCCTATCTATTTTTCAGCTGCATTTCTTTATTTCTCTCCTGTAGCATCTTGGTAAATGCTATGACATGACCCCAAAGTGAATCTCCCATAATGGCGGGAGCCACACTCTGTAAGGTGACACCAGAGAATTTATAAGGCAAAGGAGGGATAGAGCAAAGGTCACATGCAGGAAGTCCAAGTGAGCCCCCCGTCATCTATGGGAGCTGCGATTGTCACAGATTTGTTTTGTTGGTGGTGGTGAATGTGTGTGTGTGTGTGTGGGGGGGGGGATGCTTGTTTTAACATGGAGGGGAAAGAGACAAACGGCCAAGGAGTCTAAGTGAGCTTTTCTAGGGGCAGGCCTCCTATCACATTTAGCTACACCTGAATAATAACAAGGATACAAATGCACAATCAGAGCACTGGCAAAATGCACAATCTGTTTTTAGAGAACAAACCTACAAATATGTGGTGATCTCCAATCTTGAGTAAACCCGGTAGATGAAAGGCTCCTAATGTAAACGTCCTTCGTCTATCAGGTTTAAATTCTGGATTGGAACTAACCCCATATTTGTGGGTTTGTCCTCTAAAAATACAGATTGCATATTTTTGGCAGTGCTCTGATTATGTATTTTTATCATCATTATTATCCTGGTATCACTTTTGTGATGGGAGGTTGGTCACTTTAAGTAGGCATCACAGTTTAAGTCACTGGAAGACACCAGCATGTTTGAACCCAGTTTGACTGGTCCAGGAATTCTTCCCAACAAGATATAAAGGATACTGAAATGGATAAAATAAAATATATCAAGGACTGAAGACATTTGGGCCAAAAATATGGACTCCTTATATAGATACTTCCTAGTTGATTCGCTACTGCAACCACCTTGTAATTAAGTGTTCCTGCAATGTACAAGTGGGATTTTAACTTAGAAATAATCTTGTCATTTTTGTAATTATGTTTGTAATTTTTGTATTTACATTATTATATTCAATTAACCCAACTCAGCCAAGCCAACCCAGTCTAGCCCTGCACATCTAAGGCGCTACTTCATTTTCAGCCGAACTTTTAAAAACGAGGGTGATAAATATTGATATACTAAGCAACAGAAGAGCGCAATTATACAGAAGGTTGCAGCGACAATTATATCTCTCAAGCTCATTTCAAAATGCAATTACTGATGCTTCAAAATACAACACTGCTATTAGCTGTTCCCCCAAATTTAAGTATCTCAACATATGTTTTTTTTGCAACTGGCAATGCGACTGTGACATTTTATTTAAAAGAAAACAGCCCTCAAGGTTGGTTCTTCTGGGTGTCAGACAGCCAGACACTTGATTGACCCCCCACCAAGTAAATGGTCTGGGCTAACCTGCACTGCTCTCTATATCTCTGGCAGTGCTTGTTTGTGGAGAAGCCTTGCCTCCTAGTAAATATGTACTACCTTTCTTCCTTTCTCAGAATGCAAGTGTCCCTTTCTCCCTGGTTGCCTGCATATGGTCTCCTCTGCATAAGTCGGTCTGTGATTATTGAGCTGTCTGCACTTTTAAACTTTGCCCCCTATTTGACTCTTTTCTGGGATAATCTGTTAACATAAAGGGGTAATTAAACTGTTTGGCTTTATAATTAGTTGATGCATCCATGGTCAGCGGCCCATGTCCACTATTTACACTGTTTATGCAATATTTCCAGGAGTGCACCTTTCTTCTAATGGCTTTGTTCCTATTTGGCTGTTTTCTGGGATAATCCGTTATCTTAGAACTGTTATGGGGCTCCAACCACAGCAACCTGGCAGCATGGAAGTGAGTCAGAAGACAGAGGGTGGCTCACAGCAGGGCAAGCTACCACTCAGTTTGCTTACAGGGTAGCCTTAGGAGCTATGGGCTATAACACTGCCACACCACCACAAATTACAGCTCTTCTATTTCTGCCTACTGGGCTGGCTGGCTCTGCTCCTTTGCTTCACTCCTTCTCTCCACTACTCTAAGTTCTTCTGTTCACTTCTTCGCTTCTTTCTTCCCCCTCTCCAGCACTGGGCAGCTTGAGTTCAATGAAATATGGTGGCAGTGTGTGGGTTGAGGAGTCTCTTTTTGGTTTTTGAATTTACCGCAGGGTATTTTATTTTTCAAGTAAAATCACATACTGTATTCATCCAAATTAATGTCTTTCTCCAAGTAATCTGCTATAGCACTCTTCTCCACCTTCTTCCAAACACTGGGCCACATCAGAATTCTTTTGAGGAGTCTCTCATGGACAGCGGTCTACTCTGCAGCAGTGTGCTCAGTCAAGTAGAAAAAGTAAAATATATGTTGGGCAAAATAATTACTTTCTACATAATACCAGAGTCTGCAAGCCTATACCACTGAAGCTGCTGGTCTTACCAAGCCTCCAGGACTTTTCTCTACAGGGAGTCCAAAATAAAAAAAAAAAGATCAAATGCAGGCCAAGTCACTTAACATCAGTCTGTTATTTGTTCTCTGCATGTAGAAAAGTGGCACTGGCTTGGTAAGTATAGCAGCTTCAAACGTAACACCTATTCGGTGTCCACCCTGTCCTTTCATATTACAGTGGCCTCTACAGCAGCCAGCATCTGCAGTCTCTCCCCTTTTAATGTCCCTGGTTTGTCCCACTGCACTGCATAGCACTTGCATGGAATTGATAGACCAGATAAAATGGTAGCTTCTTAGCAAGGACTGTCTGATGCTGCATCAAAATAAGAAAATGCAGACAATCTGTATGATTTCTCCAATTCTTTTACCCCAAGTAGATCATGGAAGTCAAGCATCTGATCAACTGGCATTGACAGATCACTTCAAGATAGCAGAGTCTCAACATATCGAAATATGGTGGTGTTTGTGGTAGAATACAGTGCAACTTTTTACAGACCAGCAAATAGATGAGGAGTATTCATTCCATAAACACAGTTTGATAGATGAAAACCGACCTGTGATCACGTTGAATAGCAATGTAATGCAGGTGGCAAAATAACAGTTTGAATACAATTCATAGACAAAAATTGATAATGTTCACCATGAATGGCAATCTACTGTGTGGGTTGTGATGGATGTAGGAGGAGTGAGGCCCTGCACCAGACAGCTGCAGAACAGCATTTCTAGCATTTCAATGCACATACATCTTAGAAACATTTTTTATTTGTGTGTTCGAAGCTACTTGAAATGTACCTTCGCTGCAATCCTTTTCTAGATATCAAACTGTATTTTACCTATCGAGCTGTTTCCGTCCATGTATCTATCATAAAGTGACTTTCATCTTTATAACCAAGAAAACTAAGAACAGAAAAGTGATACAATAACAAGAACACAAGAAATAGAAAGCAGGTGTATGGAGGGGTGTACTGTAGTGTGGGGGGATGGGGTTGGGGGGTTGCATCCTGAGTGGGCCGGGGGAGATCATCATGGGACCATTTTCTTGTTTTTGTTTTTACTGGGTTGTACCTAAAAACAAAATGAAGTTTCCTAAATTATGAATAATAATAAAACAGCATATTAATAACAGTCAACAGCTGAAAAGTTGTAACAGTGAGAAAAAATGCATCCCTACTAACATGGACAAGTGAGAGGTTGGGGTAAATACTTGGCTCCACTCCCCACCCAGTTTATCACCCTGTTCCTTGGTGCACTTCCAACCATGCCCTTTCTCCTTCACTGAACATTTGAGTTGTGCCTGCATTATCGCACTATGGTTGACCAAATGTCATGGAAGGCAACCAATCATGGACTGTCAGGAATCCTGTTAACAAAAGTGAAATGCGATTCCAATACTTTCAAAGCAGCTCTGGAGTCGGGAGCTCCTGTATTTCTTTCCATATAAGAATTTGATTTTAAACATGTTTTGTATTATGCAGTTCAGTGAACTCAACAGTTCTTGCCCTTACTGTGAGGAGTTGCGTATTGCAGGCATAATCAAATGGGTTTCCTTTTGTGGAGATCTTTAGATATTGCAGATGTGTGTGTGTGTGTGTGTGTGTGGGACTGTTAAAGGTTTTACCAGAAGAATGCCATTAGTTCATTTTAGTTTCAATTATTTAGTCCACCTCTACTGCCCAAAATGAGCCTGCGGCTCTGTAGATTGGAATGGGCTCCCAAGAGCAGAGGGATTTGATAAAAAAGTAGCTTGAATAGGTAGGCAGCCACTCTGTTTGGGAGCTCGTACATAAAAGTTTAATGCTGGCTGCTTGCTTATCCTGCAGGCTTGAAAGCACCTAAACCAAGCAGCTAGCTAAACCAAGGGGTTAGGACTCTGCACAGCAGTGATGCGGGACAGGAGAGAGATGAGTGGGAGTGTTGCAATGAAGAATACTGTGTCAGGTTGTGGTCTCACTCTTCCTCAGCATGCACGCGCGCTATATACCGTATGTATGTAATCTCTGAACTCCAGTTGTGACACTCCACAGCTGTTTCTGTTAATTAAAAACTATGTCAAGAATTAATCCTTACAAGAACAACAAAAACGAACAATGCTGTACTTTGTAATGCAATCTACTAAAACCTGATCTGTATGACAAGGGGCTAAATATGCAAATTACCTACTCATTACCACTGTTTATTGCAGTGGTCATTTTCTTTCAACTGTATGCCACTGCATCTGAATGGCTGTCATAGACAGCTTGAACATTTATTGGTGTGGTCACGCCTGCAAAAAAGATCACTGCATTGGAAGAGTGGGTGGCACACCTACAAAAAGTCCTTTGGTGGCACTATGTTTCTTGTACATCTTGTCAATGTCTTCCTGGAGACATCTGAGGATCTTTGAAAGGACTACCCACAACTTTATTAGCATGTACAGTGAACCATTTAAAAACAAGCATTTGTCAATGTGACAGGGTCTGTCCCTGCCACTGAGACTTGGGACCTTTTTCTCTTCTTAAACCTCTGGTTGCAACCACTTTCCTATTTCTCTTTATGCAGTCCCTATTTTTCTGTATGGAGGCAGGCCACCTCTTTACAAAACTCCCCTCTCCCCTTTCTTATCCCTGCTGTTTAATTTTCCCTTCATTTCCTGGTCCCTTGTTTATTCATGTTACCCTGAGTTATTAAGTAAAAGAAACTCTATTAAACTAGCAGCACATTATGAATAAAGGCATTTGTAAGCTGCAGGAACCTGTGATGTAAAGGTAGGCTAAAGAAAAGCCTCTATTGTGTAAATAAATCCCCCTAAAACAGTATTCCTGCTCAGAAATGCCAAGCTAGCACTTGTATGGAAAACTCTTTTTCTTAGAAAGTGTCTCTGTTAGAGAGATTGATCTGTTAGCTGCTGGCTGGACTCCGTGTTAAAAAAAAAAACACCATTTGGTGCTCCTTTTGGTGAAACAAAAGGAATAGATACATTAGTTTGTTTAGCTTCTGTTGATGAAAAGCTGTTTCTGTTTAAGGAAACACAGAGCAGAGCTGCAGCCAGTTGTTTTGCCCCTAAAAATATGTTTGGAGATTTCAAACCACAATTAAAGCCAAACTAACTCCTGTGCTGCAAAACACCTGAAAAGGAAGAAATGGCTACAGGTTTACTATGTTTTAAACATCCCACCAAGCAAACAGTGGGTTGCACCTTACAAGCTGCTTCTGTGTACGTTATTTGTCTACCTGTAGACCCACCCTATAACATTTAGTGTTAGAAGTGGGATTCTACTGCCTGTAACACCTTGCCAGGGAAGGGAGATATTGCAGTGGGTACTTCCTGGTGCCCAAGGTAGACATGGCGGAGGGTGGCCGGGCACAAGGCATCCTCACCAGACATATGGCAGCACAAACAGAGGCTCAGCTACTATCTGGTTTATTGGATGTGCATCCAAAAGTGAAAGGACGCCTTTTGAGAGGTACTCAGAAGAGGATCTCAGTGAGCATGGAGAAGGGATACCCCTGGAACAGCCACTGGAAACTGAGGGTCCAGAAAAGGAAGTGAATGCCTCCTACCTGGAACAAACTCCCATGGAGGATGTGGGAGAGCTATTGAAGTGGCTGTGTGTGCCAGGTGCAGCTAGATTGTGAAAGGGAGATTGACCGCAGACGTCAAGATGCTAAATGGGCAGACACAATGCAAGTGTTCAAGCTATATGAACAGTACATGCAGAGTGTATACAAACCCCAAGAGACATTAAGTTGGCTAGACTGCAGGACTACGATGATATCGAGGCCTACCTCACCACTTTTGAAAGGGTAGCACAAACATGTGGTTGGCCAAAGGACCAATGGGTGGTACGACTTACCCCCCAACTAACTGGACAAGCTCAAGTTGTGTATAGCAGACTGGACATTCAGCTGGCCAATGATTATGACCATGTGAGACAGGAGATCCTGAGGAGATATGATATAAATCCTGAAACTTACTGACAATGATTCCGGTACGTAAGAATGCAAGCCTCGGATGCCCCAAGAGATGTTTACGCCCGACTCAAAGATCTGACTGATTAATGGCTACAACCTGGTAGCAAGACTGTACATCAAATAATAGAGACAATAACCATAGAACAATTCATAAAAGTTCTACCGCAGGATGTACAACTATGAGTGCGTGAACATGAACTGGAAGGTGTGGAGAAAACCATCGCACTGGCTGAGGACTTTCTGGCTGCTCAACCGACAAGAGGGAGGAACCAAGGAGGTAATACAACAGCCCTCTCCAACAACCTGGTAAGACATCCTTATTCTTCTATAGATGCTAGAACACAGCCTGAAGTTAGAAGAGATAGAAGAGTGAGGCTACCTCTATCTGAAATAATATGTCATGGTTGTCAGTAGAAGGGACACATAATAAGACATTAGCCAGTTATTAAAAGAGAGTTGGGATATTTTGCATTAGCCAATTGGGCACCATATGTGGCAATGGTATAAGTGGCGACACATAATGTTTTGGGCCTGCTGGACTCTGGCAGTAGGCAGACTTTGGTCTGTTCAGATCTTGTGGAGGGACTAAAGACAACTAGGAAAAAGACCATGATAACTTGTATTCATGATAATACTCATTTTTATGTCACAGCCCCAGTAGAGCTGACAGTAGATGGGACTACATAAGAATTGTCAGTTGGAATTGTGCCCCATTTACCTGTCCAATGATTATTGGACAAGACCATCCTGATTTTCTGACCTTACTGGTGAAACAGAACTGTGCATCTCTAGTGGCAGTAACCTCTTGAGCACAAGCAAAGCGACAAAGTGAACTGGGAGAGATATTTCCATTTACAGATGAACTGTATGAGAGTCCCAGGAAGGATTGGAAGGAAAAGACTATTAGAAAAAAAGAAAAAAGGGACTGGCAGAGTACTAATATACTGGATCCTATGGACATAAAACCAGAGACATTAGCTTATGAACAAATACAAGATGGTACTCTAACCAATCTTTTTTCACAAGTGGGAAAATCACAAGGGGAAGGATGTACAAAATATGTGATGATAAATGACATACTGTATAGGGAAGGGGTGAATGCCAGAACTGGAAATCTGGACACTCAATTGGTTGTTCCCCTGAAATTCAGAAAATAATTGATGCAGATAGCCCATGATATACCCCTGGCAGGTCATTCAGGGAGGGATACTTCTCTGAATAGACTGTTACATAGATTTTCCTGGCCTGGTATATATGAGCAGACAGCAGAGTACATTCAGAGTTGCCCCATATGCCAAAGGGTTGCTCGGACAGGAAGGAAAGAGTGGGCACCCCTACAGAACATACCATTGGTTAGCCAACTATTTGAACGCATCACCATGGAAGTAGTAGGGCCCTTGCAAGCTAGCTCCAAAGGGAATAGATTCATACTGGTGGTATGTGACTATGCCTCCAGGTACCCTGAAGCCATACCCATGCATACAGTAACAGCACCCAGAGTGGCAGAAGAGTTGGCAAAAATATTTAGCAGGATGGGTATTCCAAAAGAGATATTGACAGACAAAGGTACCAATTTCACATCAGTAATGCTTACTAAATTGTATAGGTTACTGGGGATTCATGCAGTGAGAACTTCACCCTATCATCCACAAACAGATGGTTTAGTAGAGAGATTTAATCAAACATTGAAACAGATGTTGCAAAAATTTGTGAATGAAGAAGGATGGACCTGGGACACCTTTCTACCATACCTTCTGTTCTCATGCCGTGAAGTATCCCAGTCCTCTACTGGTTTTTCCCTGTTTTCCCTTCTCTATGGGAGAAATTCTAGAGGACCGCTGGATGTAATTAAGGAACATTGGGAAGAAAACCTCCAGGTAGAGAAACAAGGGATACTGGAGTATATGTCTGCTTTAAGAAAACGTCTCTTGAAATATGTACACCTAGCCCATCAATCAATGTTAGAGAAACAGGTACAGCAGAAGGTAGAATATGATTAGGGGGTAGGAAAAAAAACAATTTGTTACGGGAGACAAAGTATTACTTCTTTTACCAGCCACAGATAACAAGCTACTGATGAAATGGCAGGGGCCATATACTGTAATCAGACAGGTAGGACGAGTCACCTACGAGATACAGACGCACACGAGAAGAAGTGATAAACAAATTTACCATGCTAACTTCTTAAAGTTGTGGCATGAGCGACAGGATACACCCAAACTATGCTGTTATATTCAGACTAAGACAGAGACCTCAGAACTGGATATAGCCTATAGTAGGTTGGAACAGAAAGGACAAATCCAAGAGTTTAGTATCAATCCAGCATTGTCAGTACAAAAACAGGACCAGTTACATGATCTGTTGTGTAGATATGGGGAAACATTTACTAGTGTCCCAGGCAGAGCAAGTGGGGTAGAACATGACATTAGAATTACACAAGCCACCCCCATATATTAGAATCCTTATAGACTCCCTATTCACATCAGAGAGGAAGTAATAAAAGAGGTACGAAAGAAGGAACAGATGGGCATAAATACACCCTCACATAGTGCATGGGTCTCACCTATAGTAGCAGTGAACAAGAAAGAGGGGGGTATTTGCCGCTGCTTGGACTTTTGCAAGGTAAATGCTGCCTTTGTTTTGGACAGATACCCCATGCCCAGAATTAATGACATTATAGATTGGTTAGGAAGTGCAGCATACATTTCTACACTAGACCTGACCAAGGGTTATTGGCAGATTCCACTTACCCCTCATTCACAGGAGAAAATTGCCTTTATTACACCAGTTGGACTGTTTGAATTTACTACCATGCCATTTGATCTCCACGGAGCACCCGCAACCTTCCAGCACATTATGGACCAGATGTTGGGTCCCTATTCTGATTTCTGTGCCGCATACCTGGACAATGTGGTGATCTTCAGCTCTGACTGGGATACCCATCTGAAACATCTACAGCAGGTATTTTCAGTGATCAGAAAGGCAGGGGTAACCATTAATGCCCAGAAATTTTGTCTAGGACAGACAGAAACTAGGTATCTTGGATTCATAATAGGAAATGTAACAATAAAGCCAAAAATAAATAAAGTATCCGCAGTATCTGATTGTGCCATACCCAAAACAAAAAAGCAGGCACGTGCATTTATGGGACTGGCCAGATACTATTGGTGCTTTATTCTGAATTTTTCTGAGATAGCAAGGCCCCATACTGATTTAACAAAGAAGAGATATGCAAACAAGGTACAACGGACCCCAGAATGTGACCTTGCCTTTAGAAAAATCAAAGCAGCACTGTGTGCATACCCTGTACTAAGAAGCCCAAATTTTGATGAACTATTTGTGGTACAAACTGATGCCTCAGGGGTATGGATAGGAGCAGTCTTAACACAGTTCATTCAAGGGGAAGAACACCCTGTAATGTACATAAGAAGAAAATTGCATGAGAGGGAACGTAGATATTCTACAGTAGAGAGAGAGTGAGGATGGAAATGGAGAGAGAAGGTCAGTTCCTCCTGACCAAGCTAGAGGAAAGTTCCAGTCTGTGAGAGAAAAAAACCTTTGGAAACATCCTGAATGTTTGTTATTTTGTTTATTTTGCTTTCTGTATTTATTTTTACTTATTGGTGCTGAAGACTGTTTATGAATTTAATAAACATCCCACCAAGCAAACAGTGGGTTGCACCTTACAAGCTGCTTCTGTGTATGTTGTCTACCTGTAGACCCACCCTATAACAGTCAATGCCGAATGTTGTCTTGCTGACAGTGGCATCGGTAAAGTTGAGCAGATGCATAATAGGAATGGCAGTGAAGTATGAAACTGACATCATTCTCACATCACCCTGCAGAGACTAACAGGCACCAAGGTGTGCCTTTGGGCATCTGCCATAACGTTCATGGCATTTCAGCTCATCCTATCCTGTAGTGTAACAAATATCACGTTGTGCCTTGGGGTCCTCTGGCCTTATGCTCACCCCATTCGGCCATAACACTCATGATATTTTACCTCACCCTATCCTGCAGACACTGACAAGTGCTGAAGTGTGCCTTGGGGTGTTCAGCTTTAAAGTCTCCACATTTCATAAGGACATTCACTGAAATGGGTGCAGCATAGCAGAATAGGGTAAACTGTGGGGCTGAAGAGTCCAAGGCAGACCTCAATGCCTGTCAGTGACTTGAGGGTGGGGAGAATGGTATGGCGTGAGCATGACAGCCGGCAATGCAAAGGCACACCCCAACACCTGTCAGTCTGTACAGGGTGGAATGTTATGGTTAGAAACCCTAATGCCCCGGATGTTTGTTGGTATTTGCACTACAAATTTGTAACATAGCATTTTTATGACCCCCACCTCATGAAAGTGTTTGGGACCTCTGCTCATAAATAGTGGCACTGAAATTTTGTTAATCTGTCCTGAACGTTGATTTCTCACAATGACCATGCCATTCTGCACCAGATGTGGGAAAACACCATTCAGGCAGGATGTGAAAAATGACAGCTGTACCATTCATAGGTAGGTGTGAAGAGATGGCAGTGTTGAAAATCTGTAGTGAAAATATAAAAAATGCTCAAATTTACGAGCATACGTACAAACTGCACAATACACACTCATAACCCAGTCATTTATTGGAATTATTTCACCAAATTTTCAACATAGGCATTTTGGGACCTCTGCTCATTAACACTGCCACTATGATTTTCTTCATCTGTCCTGATAGTTGATTTCCCGCAGCGACTGCGCCACTGTGCGCCAGTTGTGTGAAAACAAATTTTGGGCATGATATGAAAAATGACAGCTGTGCTGTTCATAAGAAGGTGTACAAAACTGACAATGTTGAAAATGTTGAAGGAAAATATTAAAAAATCTCAAAGTTACAAGTGCTTGTGGAAACTGCGCAACGTACTCTTGTAACATACTCATTTTGTGGACTTTTGTCACCAGATTTCCAACATAGGCATTTTAGAATCTCTACTAATGAACACAATCACTGTCATTTTCTTAACCTGTCCTGAACACTGATTTCCCACAGTGACCATGCTATTCTGCACTGGTAGTGCGAAAACACATTTTGGACAGGATGTATAAAATGGCAGCTGTACTATTCATAAGGAGGTGCGGAAAAATAGCAATGTTGAAAATCTGGAGTGAAAATATTACAGATTAGCAAAGTTACGAGCATGTGTGGAAACTGCGTAACACACGCTCATAAAACAGTAATTTTTTTGATTTTTTTTTTTTCACCAAATTTGCAACATAGGCTTTTTGAGAGCCCACCTCATGAACAGTGGCACTGTCATTTCGTTAATTGGTCCCAAAAGGTGATTCTGCACAGCAACTGCAAAACCACCTTTCGGGACCGAATAATGCCATGACAGTGACTGAATTCATGTGGTGGGGTCCCAATAACCCCATGTTGAAAATTTGGTGCCAAAATTCCCCCAAATGCCCAAGATATGCATCAAAGTTTAAAAAAACCCTAGTTATGCCATTATACAGCTTACCGGCATCTATTCAGTTCTCAGTTGGCTTTGAAGAGTGCAGACATGTTCCCGGTCCACCG
The DNA here is from genome assembly GCA_016271365.2 of Neoceratodus forsteri. Lineage (NCBI taxonomy): Eukaryota > Metazoa > Chordata > Ceratodontiformes > Ceratodontidae > Neoceratodus > Neoceratodus forsteri. The sequence goes on along the minus strand of CM028137.1, from coordinate 541,935,802 downwards.
AAGATCATTGCGCTGGGTTCTGGAGATAAGTATGAGGGTAAGGGGTGTGGGGAGGTGGGGTACACAGTGGGTGGGTGTGGGCTGGGGCAGGGGTGCAGACAGCGAGGACCATTTCTTCTTTACAGGGTTTTAAAAAAACAAATAGACATTGTGGGATGGTTTTCCTTTTAGCAGGTACTTTTGGCACACTGGGGTGGGCTCCCGGCATGCCGCCTGCTTGTTTTGGGGTGGGGGGACTGGAGCCAACAGGGATTGGGCACCCCGTCAGCACATACTGGGGGGGTCTCATAAGCCGAGAGGGATTGGGCACCCCCTCAGCACACAAGAAATGGGGGGGACATGCCAACAGGCATTGGGCACCCTGTCAGCAAATTAAGTTAGGAGGGGGCATGTGGACAGGGGGATTGGGCACCCCCGTCAGGTTTCTGACTGACTGTGTGAGGTGGTGGCTGCCCCTCGCCTTCCCTATCACTGCCGCCACGTTGCTCACCGAGGACACCAACAGTAATTGGCTGCTGCAATCAGGGACCTCTCTGTGGCACTCCCTGATTGGAGCAGCTAATTTCTTTCAAGGTGGTGGCACGTTTTTGTAACTGATGTCATAGACAGCATGCTCTGCTATTGGCACCACAGAGCCTTGCCTGAAAAAGTAGTGGTGCCATTGGCTGCAGCAGGACCGCACCTCCAAAACCCGCTTCTCCACTGAAGCAACAACAATATGATGTCTGCGCTGCATGTGCAAGACAACATAACAACTGACAGGAGATCCAGACAGTTATTGACAACAGTGGTAGGAACTGCAAATGTATCCTCATTTAAGATGTTAGTGAAAGCAGAGTGCTCAGTGCATTGCATCCATGCTTTATTTTGTAGGAGGGAGGAACCTGTGTGAGAGTACTTGGAGCCAGAAGGGAAAAAGAGGAAAGCCTACTTCTAGTTTGGAGGGTAGAAGGCAAACCCTATTGGAGGCCGCCACTGCCGGAGGATAGAAAAAAACAGCTGCAACAACTGAAGAGCATAGACGGTGAAACTGTCTGAGAAGTGGTAGCGCCAAGGTTAGAAGGAGTAACCAAGGATGTATAGGGCAAATTCCTCCCCCATCCCCCACTGAATGGGTTCATCCACGGCTTCAGTTTTTTCTCACTGAAATGTTTAATCTGTGGATTAACCTCCTGTGACTGATAGCACTTTCCTGTGCCTAGTTTGTTAAGTTCCCCCTTTAGGTCTGACCCTTCCTTTTCATTTTTAAATTTTGACCGTTGTGACTTAGCTCAGCAGGCCATGAACTCAGGCAACCCTGAACTACTCTACTCTGGCCTTCACTTGACAAAATTCTGCTGACCCTCTGCAACCTACAAAGGAAATGATTAGTAACTAACACTGTTGGCTGCACATGCTGCAGTTTAAAGGCACAGTCCTCCCTAATACTACATTATTATCATCATATCTGATCTGTAAGTGGCAAATCAGTGCCAGACAGCAGTGGGGAGGGCAAACAGAATGCTGGGATGTACGGGTCGAGGCATTGCTAGTAGAAGGAGGAAAGTCATCATGTGCCTGTATATGATCCTGGTCAGACCTCATCTGGAGTTCTGTGTTCAATTCTGGATACCGTGCCTGAGGAAGGATATTGAGAGGGTGAAGACAGTCCAGAGAAGGGCTACTAGGATGGTCCAGGGGATGTAGGGAAGGGCATAAGAGGAAAGGTTAAGGGAGCTGGACATGAATTCCCTGGAGGAGAGGAGAGACAGGGGAGATATGACTGAGACATTCATATACAGTATCTAAAAGGTATTAACAGGACACGGGATGGAGAAGCCTATTTCAAAGGAAAGGATGTTCAACAAGTAGGGGTCACAAAAAAAAAACTGGAAGGTGTTTTTTTCAAGGTTAACATGATGAAATACTATTTCACAGAGAGGGTGGTGGATGCTTGGAATGAGCTGCTAGAGGAGGTGGTGAAGACTGAAACAGTATTGGGTTTCAAACATGTGTGGCATAGGCACATGAGAATCCTCAGGGGGAAGGATGAGCAGGTAAGGTTGGGGGGAGGAGCTCAGTAGCAAGGATGAAACTGGGCAGACTAAGTGGGATATGTGGGTTCTTATATGCTGACACTTTGTATGAATGTATATATTAACATGATCTCAAAAACTGATAGGGCCAGGCCAGATCTCTGTGATAACAGTGTCTCAGAATAGCGATTGCCATTAGGGCAAATGCACATCGCCGAAAAAATAATTTGGCTATGTAGGCCCTGGCTCACAGTAAAAGGGCACAGGGACTTAGATTTTAAATGTTAATGCAGGGGGTTGCACCTCCACTCCCCCCAACTGAAGGATTCTCAACTCTGAAGGGGGAGTGCATGTCATGGGGGGGGCAAAAGCAAAAAAAAAATTTATGGCTGAGCGCAACACAAGGTACCTGTGCCCGGCCCCAGACCTGGCACCCTGTGCTGTGTAGACCTGTACCCATCCACCCACCACTCTATAGGAGCAGTTTGGAAGCTCACAACAGCACCACTCCTCACAATCCCTCCCACCTCTCACTGCCCCTCGCTGTGCGTGCTCGCTCACCCCATGTGCGTATACATGTAGCAACAGGATGTCTCTGTAGTTGCACCCCCCATCTGGTCGCCCTCCCTCTCTACTTGCCTCAATGTGAGGCATCATGATTGAGTCACTGTTTCGGTACGCACCCAATCGCGGTCACCCAACTCACAGGATACCAGCCAGGCCCTACTACTCATAAAAGTGGTAGGCCCATGGCTATACTTCATTGCCCAATTCCCACCCCACCCCGCTTTCTGGCACCTATGCTGAAATAAATACTGTATAAGACATTATTTTCACTAGAATAACATTTTTGCTTATTCACTATTTTGAAAATCCAGCGAAAGTTATATGCCAGTGAAAATATGTACTGCAGTTGACAAGTTAGCTTGCTGCTGCACTTCAGCTAAATCAAACTGCCGTGAAAATGTCAGAGTGGACAAAACAGTGAAATTTAAGGGCAGCAAATTCATTTTCTTATACAGTAGTTCAACCCCAGACAAGGCAGATAAAGAGGGAGGCCTTATACTCCTGGTTTGCCGCTTCCCATCAGTGAAGACAGGCCTCTTGTCGGTATTGAGGTCTCACCTGAAGTCTTCTGGTGACAGGGTATTCAGGTTTGCCACGCTGATGTTTTGTGGAATGCACATGGAGATAAGAGATGCTCCCTTGCTGACCATCTTTAAATAGCTCTTACAAACTAATTTATTTATGTTGGTTTGGGGCCTGGCTCTGTAATCTAATGTCATAACTTATATTTTATCATTTTATTATGCTCTTCTTTATCTATATTCATTGTGAGGTGCCCAGAGCTTCTGGGATTGTGTGCCTTCTAAATAAAATTGCCTTGCCTTGTCTTGCCGTGCCCCAAGTTGAACTAAAAAAAATGTAGACAGTTCTGCAAATCCTGTACTTGGTGGGTGCTTCCTCCTCCTGGCCTACACTAAATCAGATAACTCAGATGCATGGGTCAGGCTAGTATTGTGTAGCTGGAGGCCCTGGTCAGCCATTAAGGCCCCCTCATGCTGTATGTGGAGAGTGGCCTCTGTATTGCATTATAGCCCTATATAACAATATAGGGGTGCATAGGAGTTTTTTGGATACAGTCCGTAAAGCTCAATCCACAGATGTTTCCATTTATCCTAGTCCCATCCCCACTTCCTTTGCACAGTGCAGATCTCTACAGAATGGAAAAGGCTGGCTGGGTCGGCAGTTCTAGGCTATGATGCAGACATCAAATGGGATGCCCCCATCCTGACCCTGGTGCATCTCCCAGTTTGCACTAGGCAGTCTGATCAGGGGCTTCTAGAATATGACTGTGTGTCACCGCGCATCTCTTACACTGTCGCAAACTTGCACTGTAGATTTATATGTAATTTGATATGTAGTCAAGAGTCAATGGGGAAAGGGGGTCACAGACCCATTTGTATTGCTATGTACCAGTGTGGGTGGGCTGTAGTCACTATAGCAGTCCTCTGGGCCGTAGAGACTGTTGACTCCCCTGATGCATTAAAATATAGTGCAGATAGTCTGTAAATCTTGTGCTGTGTGGGACTTTCTCCCTGCTACCCTGCACCCAATTAGATACAATACTTAGATATGTGGATCTGGCTGGTATTGTGCAGTGGAGGCCCTGGACATCCGTCATTTGTGACACTGAGGTTCCCACATATGTGCAGGGGGACCTATGCAGTGTATGGAAGCCTTAAACACCAATGTAGGGGTGCATAGGGCACTGTGGATAAAATTTTTAAGGCTCAATCAACAAATATTTCCATTTATCCTCACAGTGCGTGTAAGTAGGATATTAGGCTCTGCACTCCCAGTGGCATTATGGCTGCCAGCAGCCCTTTCGACTTTCTTTGCACAGATGGAGATATTTACACAATGGCAAGGGGTGGCTGCTGAAGCAGTTCTGGGCTATGGACCAGTTAGCAAATGGAATGCCCCCATCCTGACCCTGGTGGATGGATCCCCCAGTTTGCACTAGGCAGTCTGACCAGGGGGCTTCTAGACTATGACTGTGTGTTGCCATGCTTCCCTAACACTGTCATAAGTTGGCATTGAAGATTTATATGTAGTTTGATATGTAGTCAGGGGTCAAAGGGAAAAGGGGTTCACAGGATCATTTGTATTTCTATTGACTAGTGGATGCTTGGGGGTGCAGCCACTTTGGCAGCCCTATGGCTATAGAAATTGTTGACCCCCCCCAGCTTTATTAAAGACAGTGTAGGAAGTTCTTTAAATCCTGTGCTCTGTGGGTCCTTCCCCCTCCTGGCCTACACCCAATCAGATACTAAGATACATGGATCAGGCTGGTATTGTGCAGCTGGAGGCCCTGGATAGCCATCATTGCTGACATGAAGGCTCCAACTTATGTGGAGGGGGACCTCTGCAGTGCATAGAAGCCTTATACACCAATGTACGGGTGCATAGGCCTTTGTGGATTGAGTCCTTTGATATGTAGTCAGGGATCAAAAGAAAAGGAAGATGATCACTTGGCAAACCAGACTTTTCTTTTAATGTTTCTTGGTGTGGAAAGCAGTGCTGTAGTTTAGTAGTAGGGGGCCAAAGGTTCCAGTGGAATGGAGTTCATGACTCCCTAACAATTCTAGAACAGGACAGACAAATCTGGAAGGAGATGCAGGAATCATACTCAGTGACCAAGATGCAAAAGATTTATTTACAAGGGAGAAGAGGACAAGATAACTGTTTTCTACAACACTACAAAATAAGGATAAACAACAAAACAGTATAATTGGGATCAACAATTGGTCAAACTGAGAATGGAGGGGTTAATCCCTTTTAATCCAAGCCCTGCATTCACTTGGCCAAGATGACAAATGACGGACGTTCCAAGCTTTGGCTTTGTGATGCATCAGCTGATCATCAGGTGGATATTGGCCCCACAAAGTACTTTTTATAAACAGGCCATATGGGCGTCCCACAAAGATGAACACTGCTAGCTGGGCAACGAAGAACTTGATAATCCTCTGTGGCTTTGGGCAAGAAGCTGAAGACTTCTGGTTGCCAGATGGTTCTTTGGATTATCCACAGCAATGACCACTGGTAGGTCTCTGGCACCTAGGCCACCTCCCAACAAGAAGACTGCTGGTGATGTGATTCTCGGGCAGCCAATACCAAGTGATACAGGTGTGTGCACACTTATGAATGGGCAGCAAAATAAGAAAAGGGCATGCACGACGTTAACTGTGGTCCCTCACTCTTAAACAGGCAGGGCTCCTAAGCCAACTCATTACTGGATACCTGACTAGTGACTCTCAATAACTTACTGTCACTGGACTGATGCTGGAACAATATGGTAGCGCTTCAATGCAGGTTGATGTCACTGGAGACAGTTCTGCTGCAGATGGAGGATGGGCCATGGACTTCCCTGGGTCAGTGTCAAGCTCTGAAGAAGCTGGTTTGGGCAACAAAGGCAAAGCTGGATGTCTAGTATACTAGGATGCAATTCAAGAACAGTTTCAGTAGCAAGCGAGCAGTTCAGTTTTTGGAAAACAATTCAGTTCATGAAAAGGGTGCAGTCTCTAGGGGGTACCAGACAGGCTATAGCATGGTTTGGTTTAGGTAGGGCTCAGGACATATTTATGTAACTTTGTGGGCAACCTAGGGCTAGTAGGCAATTTTCCCTGTCCCAAGGGTGCTGTGCCTTTAAGAGCTTTCCTCTCTTTTTTTTTTCCCTTTTTTTTTTGTTTGCTACTCCTGCAAAGCTGACCTACTTTATTAATGCTGCTGCTCCTAGGTTTAGGTGTTGGAACTAGTTGACAAGGGAGTGTGTTTTTGCCTGGACCTGATTTTGTGTGGTGCTCCTTTGTCCATCCATCCCTCCCTCACCAGTTGGGAATCAGAAGCAGGACATGGAACTGCTTGTGTTGGAGAGCCTTAGCTCCCACCCGACCAACCACTTTTGCTGCCACCACCACTGGACTTGGGCAGGAGTGGAGCGATGCCAGAGGAGCCACAGACTAACATTAGAGTAAGCTTTGATAGCTGCGCTCCCCATGTCCTCCACCCTCCTCACTCGGCTACTAACCCCCTTTTTTAACCACTCCATGGCCCTTTTGTAGGACAGGGGAGGTCCTGCTGGGCAGCCCTGGGGATTGGAGTTTTGTCACATGAAGCGAGGGACTTTTGCCCATGGACCTCCCCATTCTCAGTGCCAAATGGAGTGAAAAGGAACACAAGACAGGGGAGCAGTCTATGGAGAGCTAGTAGGTGGGTGGGAAGCACCACTGTTCATCGACAGCAAATCTGCCAACATCCCCTACAGCAATGGCACAATGCTGACATGAGGTATTCTGCCATCCAGAAAAAAAATTGTTTTTTCACGGGGGAAAAAATCAAGAGATGCCGAATCAGTGAAACCTGGACCATTACAGTGACTTTCACTGGAAAGGTTGTTTTTGGGGTTTTGCTGTTGTGGTGTCACTCTGCAGTGGGCCACCGGGTTGGCGGGGGGGACCAAGGAATGAAGAGAAAGAAAAAAGAAATGTCCATTCTGTGCCACAGGGAGAAGGTCCTCAGTCTCTTTGTGGTGTCGCAACTCTGGGGCACTATAATAGCAGCCTTCCATTTGCTGAAGATACAAATCCCCAGCAATGCTAAAAACTGGTTTGCACAGTACTTTGAGTCCCACACTGTTTGGATGCCACACTTTTCATAAGCTTATCTATATTGTTTGGCCTGATTTTACTGTTTGTTTGCAATTTACTCCTCATATGTGCCTTTTTTCCTACCTAATTGCTTCAAGTAACTCAGTCACCATCCATAATAATCTAAAATATCTACCAGTTTTAATTTTATTTTGCAGTTGCACAGTATAATTTAACCAAATGTGAGCACCCTAAGAACTCAAGTGGTGAATTTGTACATGTGAAAGAGAATGTCTAGGTGCCCAGTAAACATACTGACCAGGATTTTCCAAACAGATCCAGCCAACCCATGTTTTCAAAGTGGATTTCAGTCTGCACTTAAACTATTTATTAGATGGTCTAACAGTATGTATGTAAAACATGTGGCATGCATCACAAAATTGACACATGCATCATTTTTGTGACACATGCACCATTTCTTTGTTCAAGCTGCTGAAAATTGGGAAACTGTTGGAAAAACTCTGGACCCTTCAAAAGTATGGCTTCTGAGTTCTGAGAAAGTTCATTGTACATCTCAATTCCAAGCTGGAATGGTCAGAATGGCAAACAGGGCAACAGGAAGGCTAATAGGTTGCACATTGAGCTCTAGGGAGGGGGGTGGTCAGCTCACATCTCCAGCTGTAGCTGCTCTAGCCATTTTACTACTACCTGTCACCTTCCTGCTGGACAGAAATACCTAAATATAAATATTGTATACTATCAATTAATTTTTGCATGTCAAGTCTAGACCGAGTATAGCAAAAATAAATTGATTGAAACAACACCCACAATATAGTATTTGGAATAAATATCTGTGTTACCAATTGTTTATTTTAGCAAACAGATCAAAGACAGGGAGAATGAGAAGGCACTTGGTAGGGTCACCTTAATGTGTTGTTGAACGTAAACCTTTTGATTCATTTGAATCTACTCGACCCAAGATCCCTGAACTAACTTTGAGCCTTGGTTTTGTGTCTAAGTCTGATGTAATAGTACTCTTGCATTTAGTTTATGCACATAATGTATTTAATGCTGAAGAGATTAAGGATTGGCTCAGCCTTATGCTAAACCCTTTTTTCAAATGCTCCTAAAACTGTGGTCTGGGTTATTTTTGCCTGGTTACTTTTGTTCACATTATCAAAAGTATATAGGAACATTGAAATTGCTTAAATGAGAAAGGTTCTGATGTCTATCATGTTCATACTTTGACTGCTAGTCAGCTAATTAGCATTTGATTGCTTCTCACTAGCAGCTGAATGTAATTTTTGATAAAGAGAATACATATGCACTTTGTTATTTCAGTACTTTTTATTTGGAATCCCTTAACTCATTATACCCTGGGCGGCCATTTTCTATCAGGAGAATCAATGGATGGTTCGGACTTCATACGGAGCTATTGGATACAATGAGTTTTTAAAGAACTTTGGGAAACTTCCTCAGGCCTGAGTATTATAGTTTAACTCACTCAGCTTATTTGTTTCTAAATCTCTTTCAAAGTTGTCACCTGGAAGAATTAGTATAGAATCTGTGAGGAACCTAGGTGTCCCTGTTTGAACAATTAATTTGGGAATATACTTTTTTTTATTTGAGCAGAACATTCTAATATGGGGAGCATTTGGTCTCAGCTGCTGGAGTTGCCTTGACGTGGCACTGAACTTAACCATTTAATGCTATGTTTCAATAAATCCATAGTGCATGTTGCAGTAGATCAGTCATAAGAACCATACTGCTGTGATCTAATGGTTGTTTGGTTCTAGGAATCCCAGAATTTGTGGTTCTGGAACAACTTCAGATATGTGTAATGGCCATTTTTCAACATCTGTAATTGTACACATCTTGCAAGCACAATTATGCACATCCGACTCTCTGCCTTCGTGGTGTAACTTCAAACATGAGCAGTATTGTGGGTTGTATGGATAGTAAAACTTCAGAATTAAAACTTCCTGATAAGAGAACTGAGCTGCTTGAACTCTGAATCAAAAGCCTGTTTAAGTACACCACTAGTTTAAAGGCATCTTCATAGGAATATTGGAAATTCTTCTTTTTAATCAAATTTTTATGATCCATTCACAAGCCAGACCCTTTTTTCCTAGCTTGACACAGCCCATCACCTACCTTCTCTGAGACTTACCTATCCTCTGGGGAAGCCCCATGAATTACCCCCTGAGGGATCATTAAGACTGTACAGTTCACTCTGAAAAAGAATTCATATTGCTGTGGAGGAGAAGGATCCTAGTTGGTGGTGCAGTACCTACAGTGAACCTGGTGCTATTTTGCTCAATGGGGGGCTTTTCTCCTTCTTTGCTCCACAGGACCATAAAGCATGCACTGATGCAGTGTGTGTGTGTGTGTGTGTGTAGAGGCCTGCAGGCATGCAACAGCATCTGAATGCAAGTCCTCTGCTATGTGGGTGCTCAAACTGCACTGCCACTCAGTTCTTGCCAAATGGCAGGCAAACAGTGGTGTGGCATGTCCCCACCCCCTTTTATATATTTTGTTTTTATTTTGCAATTTAGGTCCAGGAGGAAAGATACCACTAAGCCAAGACTTGTTTCCAGATGCATCCTAGGAGCACAGAGAAATTAAATGGCTTTCTCATGGTCATACAGTATGTAAGTGGGGCCCATCAGATTCAAACCCAGATCTCTAGGTTTGCAGCTCAGTGCTCTTAACCACTATGCTATACTGCCTCCCTGAGAGAGAGAAGAGTAGTTTGTGGGACACTTTATCATATCTCTCCAGCTAGCCCCCCTATAACCTGAGTCCACTCCTGATCCAGGGTCATTGATGTAGCCTGTGGCAGCTCTACTGCTGGGCTACTGGGCAGGCAATATAGGAAATTCTGACAAGAGCAGGCCAGTCAGCCCATGAAGACCATCTTCCCACCTCTCAGCATTTACAGTAATAACATTTTACTTGCCTCATATACCTATCCAGATTTGCCTTGAATGTCTTGACCCTGTCATAACTTATCAAAGAATTTGGAAGTATCGAAGAAATCTGAATTCTTAGCATCCTGTGTAAAGAAATGCTTCTTCAATTCCCCCTCAAATTGTTCAACCATAAATTGAATGGTGTGTCCCTCTGTTCTTTTGCTGCATCCAATGGCAGATCTAGGGGGGAGCAAAGGAGACAACTGTACCCCTCTTTGTAACTTACTTGCTTGCTGACACTACATTTCACTTTGCTGGGGAGATCCAATATATTGATTTTAAGAAACTACGCATTCAAAACTATAGATTACATTTGTGTTTTCTGTCAACATTGTAATGAAAAAGATAATAACAGACAATATAAAGGATTAAAAAAAATTCAAAAAATTGCATATCAAGTAAGCAATCTACTCCAGCACCCCCCCAACCCCGCCATTTTAAAATCCTGGATTGGCTGCATCCTCTTAGTCTACTGCCCCCTAAGTGTAACCACCCAGTCTCTGGGGTTGCTAGAATCCTATCAGTATTATTATTAGAAAGGCAGCAGGCAGCTGGTAGGGAGCTCACTGGGGGCTCCTTACACAATGACATTATTGTTTACTCAGCTAGCCTGAGGGAGGAATGATTAGGTCATTTAGAGCTCTTGCAGCAGCATAAGCCATACTGTGTAGATAGCTGCTCTGGGGAGCTTAGAATGCTCAGTTCTCTGTAGTGTTGTGGAGTGAGGAGGTGAGAGTGGCAGAAGTACTGCCAGTGGGCTCTGACAGAGGGCCCAGGATTTCTCACCTTAGTCGAGTGTCATTTCCAGCTTCCAGTTAAAGAGGTGGAGACAAGACTACAGTAGAATTTCCTGATTTCTAATCCCTGTGAAGTGGAAGGATCTGCTTGTTCTCTATGGATGCAAGGGGCAATGCTCTGAATGTTCTGAGGTGTTTTCAGCTGCCTTAGTATAGGACCTGAAATAGACTGTGTGGACCGGCTACCCAGAAGAGTGCCTTTCCTGTTTCTTTTGAATGTTTCATGCCCAGTGGATGGAATAAGATTCTGTGAGTACTGTAAAGGAGACTGGAACTCCAAAATGTTCTTGGGGGGTGGATAGTCTGGGGTGTGTGTGCCCATAGATAAGGCTGGATTGCACCTGTCAGTGCCCCTAGTCTTAGTAGTGTGAGTGAGCTAAGTTAAACTGTGGACCCCAGTGAGTGCAGTTTATTTTCTCTGTGTCACCCCAGTAACAAGTAAAGTATGGGACCTCTAACATTTCAGTGGGAAATGGGGGTTTCAATGGTGTAACCCTGAAGAATGGCAGAGTCTGTCATCTGGGGCCAAGGGTAGGAGGAACGCCATCTAAGCACTTAAAAGGCAGGGCTTTCTGGTTTGCAAAGGGCACCAGTATTTTTACTTGAGCGAGTGGCCAAGCTGCAGGTTAAGGGGTGTGGCTGAGTTTCACATAGTATTCTGTGACATAGGTGACCACGATTGGGTGCCTACAAAATGGGTGACTCAATCACAGTGTCTGTCATCAGGGTTACCAGCAGTGAGGATGACCAGATTTGGGGGTTGCGCATCTAGCGACAAGATGTAGCTACATGCATATGCATGCGGGGTGGAGCTTGCACACTCAGTGAGGGGTGGGAGGGAGGAGGGATAGTGAGGGGTGGTGCTGTAGCAAGCTGTCAAGCTGCTCCAGTGGTGTGGTGGGTGGGTTCAGGGCTGGGCTGCAGAGGATGCTAGGTTTGGGTCCAGGCGCAGGTACCTTTTGTTGTACCCATCCAGAAATGTAATTTCTTTGGCTTTTGCACCCCTCCGACATGCACCCCTCATGAGCTGAGAATTCTTCAGTGGGGGGATGCTGGAGGTGCAGCTCCCTGCATTAAAATGTGTATTGTAAGTCCATGACACCCTTTTGCTGTGCGCCGGTGGAGTACATCACCGAAATTTATTTTCGGCGATGTACATTTGCCCTAACGGTGATCACTGTTCTGCAATTGCTGTTATCACATAAATCTGTTTCACATAATTGCACCTATGTTCAAAAGGAGTTCTGAGTGTGTGGCTTAGATTGATTAAATAACACTCACGGGAAAAGAGAAATGTTCAAGTGTGTGGCCCAGTGTCCATAAATGCACTTTTGGGAATTTGGGAAGAAGACGTTTCTGTTTTGTTCATGAACTTTATTGCATGCAGGGAGAGTTCTTGAAATTGTACCTGTCCAGCCTGGACCAGCCCTTGGGAGTTCATTTCAGCTTTACTTGCCATCTGTTGAATAAAGCCGTACTGCACATTCCAAGTCACTGTTATGGACGTTCCAATTTATTGCTTCTGGTTGTGTGGATTTACTGGGGCCCCTCAGCAGGTTAGATCAAGCATACACCTAGCAGCCTCCACCCAGGACCTTGGTTGTGTTATTTACACAGGGTTCAAGTTGTTTGTTTCTGCACCGCCACCCCTCTAGAAAATGAGCCAGGTATACATCCTAATGCCAAGGGTGGTACCTACCTTTTAGTAAAGTAAGTGGTATGCCAGTATATGGGCACCAGTGTTTCCAGATATTTAATGGAGGGTGTGCACACTAGTTAAATAAGTGGCCTGGGGGCTACATAAGCAAAAGCAGAAGAAAAGGAAAATAAGGAAAAACAAAATCATTGCAAATTTCAAAATATTTTAAATGATATGTCTTTTGTTATGACAGATATCCCCACTGGGTAATGACTATTTGATTCAGTGTACTGTATGTCTAATGGATACTTCTGGACTGTATATGCAAATATACATATGGTATGATGCAGCTAAAAAGGCAGTACCTGATGGCAAACATATGGTATCTACCCATACAGTATGTGCTATACAGATGTCCAGTATGTTTAACCCAGTTCTATTCAACTCAGTTCCAGCATCATTACATCATTTCTGAAAAATATTAAGACTGATTTAAAGACCTCCCTTTTTTAACCCTGCTTTTATGATTTTTTTAGACTTTGGTTGGCTGCATCAAGTATTGTTCCCAATTGCTATCCTAATTGGACAATTGATGCAGTGGTTTTATATATAGCACTCATTGCCCAGGGGAGTAGACATTACAGCAAAATTAAATGACACTGAATAGACAGAAACCATATGAGCGTGAACATATTTGAATATCAATGGTGTACTCCTGGTGGTGATGGGAGTACTGGTTTTACAATGTATACTAAATCAATTAATCAGCTTAAAAACAATACATATGTGCACCAGTAATCTTAGGCATGAGACAGACAAAAAATGTTATTACTAAGAAGAAAGAAAAAAAAAGAAAGGAAATTGTTTTTACATAGTTCCTTTCAGATACACTGTATCACAAAATGGTTTGGAAAAAGAAGGCGGTATGAGCTAGTGGTTAGAGCACTAGCATGGGAACTGGGAGAGAACAGAATCAAACCTCAGCAGATTCAAATACTCATTGTGTGACCTTAAGCAAATCACTTAACTTCTCACCTCCATAAACCATATAAAAACTATAAACAGGTATCTGCCTCTATCTCTAAAATCAAACAAAGGAGCAGAGGACACTGCAGAGCAGGACACTGCAGCACAGGAGCTAATGCAACAAAACTCACCTAAAACAGGGACCAAAATAAAAAAGCAAAAAGGAAATCCAAAACACTTCTGATCATAGGAGACTCCATGATTTGAGGAGTTGATACCTACTTCCAGCCGAGGGTAATGGTCAGATGTCTCCCAGGTACATCAGCATGGAAAGACACTGACCACATTCCTAAAATCATACAGGAAGCAGGAGAAAACATCAACATCCTGGTACACATAGAGAATAACGATCTCTCCACCCGGTCAGTTTTAGAGACCAAAGAATACCTGACCAGACTGGGAGACAAACTGTCATTCATTTCATCCAGTATCTCCTTCTCTGAGATCCTGCCGGTCTGGGAGAGGGGTTCAGATGGATGGACGATCAGAGAAGGGGAGATAGAGGAGCTAAACATGTGGCTCAAGGGCTGATGCCAGGAAAAAGGACATAAATTTGATGGTTTTCACTGGGCCCAGGATGGAACTCTCACACCTACCCCCATTTTAAATTTAAGGGGTAATATTATTGAGAAAGTCTAATTTTTTAAATATGTGGGTGTTTACCTTGATTCTCACCTGACATTTGAGTTTCATATAAACTTTCTTTGTAAGTCTCTTCATCAAAGATTAGGAACGTTATATAGGGTATGTCCCTTTCTTACACAAGAATCTCGAAAAATACTGACTCATAGTTTTTTGTTTAGTTTAATCGATTATGGATTAATTATTTACTCCACTACCACAGATAGTATTTTGGGTCACTTGAAGATAGCATTTAGTTCAGTTTTAAGAATTATGACAGGTGCTGTACCACGTATTCATACCTGTGATATGCTCAAACTCTTGGGTTGTATTTCATTTCAAAATAGGGTGTTATTTAAGGCAGCCCAATTCCTTTTTAAGGGGACTGTTGGTCTGTTACCAGACTCCATAATTTCATTATTTCCTAAGGCTCTAAATGTATGTGGCACCCATTCTCAGAGTAAACTTACCTTTTTAATCCCACTATGCAAGAAATCAATTAGTCAGAGATCTCTTTCATTTACAGCTCCCTCTTTTTTTAATTCTCTCCCCTTTTATTTGGTAAAGTGCACATCTTTATTTACTTTTAAAAAAAAATTATGAAAATGGTTGTATGATAAGGATAAATGTAATTGTTTTGTGAAATAGTCCTTTTATTGTGTTTACTGATTGTTTGTTTAAATATGTCGTTTATTTGTTAGTGTATGTATTTGTTTGCGCTTGTTGCATATGGAAATGGGCAGACATTATCATTTTGCTTACAAGTATAAAATTAAATGAAATTTGTAGGTAACTGGCAACAGTTTCGGGAGTGAAAGTTCATTAAATTCAATGGACTGCATCTGACTAAGGAGGGAGTCAGTGCATTAGGGCAGAAGTTTGATGTCTTTGCAAAATATTTAAACTAGCAAATTGAGAGAGGGGTGCATCACTCGATACATCAAACTGGAAGAACACCTCTTCCCCTCAACTAGTGATCAACCAGGAGTTCCACATGCTTGTAGTTCATTTGCATCACCAGGTAAGGGAAACGGTCTGGCTCCTCATACGATGTGCAGTGGAAACACCGGACCTCGCCCAACAACTAACACACAGAAATCTGGCCAATGGAAAATCATGTACACAAATGCACGTAGTCTGGGAAACAAGATCCCAGACCTGCAGGCAACGATGACAGAGGCTAAACTGGACATAGTAGCCGTTAGTGAGACATGGTTCACCAGTAATCCACTTGGGAGACTTCAGTACCCAGCTATGTACTGTTTAGAAGAGACTGAGGTGCAAAAAGGGGGGTGGAGTGGCCATTTACATTAATGAAAATACCGAAGCTACAGAAATTCAGAATACACATAAGGAGACAGAAGAACTGTGGGTCACCCTGGAAACAGGAAATGGGACAGCCATACAAACTGGGGTTGTCTACAGACCTCCAGACCAGGGGGAGGACATAGACACATTACTATTAGAAGATATACAAAACATGACAGTTAAAGGGGAGGTTCTGATAATGGGAGACTTCAATATGCCAGATACAGATTGGTCTATAGCAGCAGGAATATCCACCAGATCTAGGCACATAGTGGGTTCTCTGCAGGGGAGGGACTCAAAAAACTGGTACAAAAACCCACAAGAGACAGGGCTATCCTAGATCTAGTACTGACTAACGGGGGAAGGATCTCAAGATCTTCAGGTAGAAGGTTACCTGGGGGCCAGTGACCATCACATGGTATGGTTCAAATTGGCCACTAGAACTAAATCATCCCATTCCAAGGCAAAAATATGGGACTTCAGAGGAGCTGACTTTGATAAGGTGGCCAACAGAGTTAAACTAGCCCTGGCAAGAAGAAATGCAGGTAAGGGGGTATAGGCAAAGGGGGTAAGCATTAAGGATGCAATACTTGAAGCAACATCTCATTGTGTTAGGGAGAAAAGTAAGAGCAAAAGAAGTAGGAAACCACTTTGGTTCTCAAAAACAGTAGCAGAAAAGGTCAGAGCCAAAAGGCTGGCCTTCGGGAAAAATAAGGGAATGCAGCGGGATGAAGATAGGGAGGCATACCAAACTTCCCTAAGGGAAGCAGGGAAGGCAGTAAGGCAGGCAAAGGCCCAAACCGAGGAAACACTAGCATGAACAGTAAAAGAAGGGGACAAGGCGTTCTATAGATACATTAGTGAAAGGAGAAAATCCAGAGGGAGTATTGCTATGATCAAAGGAGATAAGGGGGAGTGTGTGGAGGAGGACCAAGGAAAAGCATCTATCCTAAATAGATACTTCTGCTCAGTATTTACTGAAGAGAAGGTAGGGCAGGGTCCACAGCTCAGTACCATAGACACAGGGAGGAGGGAGGTGTGCACAAGTCCCTTCAAAAAAGATAGGGTCCTAAAAGAGCTTGCTAATCTCAGGGTGGACAAGGCAATAGAACCTGATGGCATACATCCCAGGGTACTAAAGGAACTAGCAGAGCCATTTATCAGAACTGTTTAGTGAGCCTCTGAGTACAGGAGAGGTCCCAGAAGACTGGAGAAGGGCTCATGTGATCCCACTCCAAAAGAGTGGTAGCAGGGAAGAGGCAGAGAACTACAGACCTGTCAGTCTTACCTCAGTAGTGGGCAAGATTATGGAGGCAATCCTTAAGGAAAGAACTGCACAACACCTGAAATCCATAGGAGCACAGGATCCAAGACAGCATGGGTTTACAACAGGAAGGTCCTGTCAAACTAATCTCATAGATTTCTTTGACTGGGTAACCAGAGTGGTGGACCAAGGGGGTGCAGTTGATGTCACCTACCTTGACTTCAGCAAAGCTTTTGATACTGTTCCACATTGAAGATTGATTAATAAGCTGCGTAGGCTCAGGGTGGGTCCTAAGTTGGCCAATTGGGTGGCAAACTGGTTAGCGGGCAGAAAACAGAGTGTGGTGGTAAATGGTATACAGTCAGAAGAGATGCAAGTCACAAGTGGGGTACCTCAGGGATCAGTCCTGGGGCCAGTCCTCTTCAATATCTTCATCAGTGACAATGCAGATGGACTGGAGGGTAAGGTTTGTCTGTTGCAAATGACACCAAGATCTACAACAGAGTTGATGATCCTGATGGGGTGGGCAGAATGAGAAGAAATCTGGATAAACTGTCAAAATGGTCAGAAGAGTGACAACTGGGGTTTAATGCAAAGAAGTGCAAGATCATGCACATAAGGAAGAGAAATCCTGAAGCCACCTATTGGTTGGGAAGGGAGTTGCTGGCAATCACAAGGGAAGAAAAAGACTTGGGCATCATCATCACAGATGACCTGATATCATCCAAGCAGACCACTAAAGCAGTAGGTAAGGCTAGAGGATGTTGGGGTGTATTAGTAGGAGTATCACAAGTCGTAAGAGGGAGGTAATAATCCCTCTTTACAAGACACTGGTTAGGCCCCATCTGGAGTACTGCATGCAGTACTGGAGCCCGCACCTGCACAAGGACATTAACAAAATGGAGGCAGTTCAGAGAAGGGCAACCAAAATGCTATAGGGACTGCATCAGAAAACATATGAGGACAGATTAATGGAGCTCAATATGTATACCCTAGAGCAAAGGAGGGAGAGATGTGATATGATCGAAACATTCAAACTTCTTAAGGGCATTAACAAGGTGAAAGAGTCTAACATGTTTCAATATAAGAAAAATAGCAGGACAAGAGGACACAGCATGAGATTAGAGGGAGGCCGATTAAGGGGTAATGTGAGGAAGTTCTTTTTCACAGAAAGGGTGGTGGATACATGGAACAGCCTACCTCAGGAAGTGGTGGATATGAATACAGTGCAGGGCTTCAAACACAGTAGGCATGTGATAGGCATAAGGGAGCAATACAGATGAGTACAGGCCTATGGCACATTCATAAGGTAGAAAAAATGGGCAGACTGGATGGGCCTTGAGGTCTCTATCTGCCATCAACTTCTATGTTTCTGTGTGCTCCAATTAACCACCAATGGGAATGGGTAGAAGAAGTACAAGACCATACACGTTCTAAGGACTTTAAAGCATAAAAAACTTTGATTTCTGGTTATATGTGTATTAATCAATTTAACTGCCTTACATGAAATCCAAAAGAGTGATGCACACTTCTGTTAGAGAGTAAAGTTCTTTAATGCTGGTACCAAAATTACCTACTGTCACAAACCAATAAAAAACTGATAGCTCTGCAAGGTCATAATGCCTCTTCGTCAGGGAGTCATGATGACCTCAGCACACTGGGGGATGGGGCTTTTGCAGTTTGTGACAGTATGTAACTATGGTACCAACATTAAGGCACTTTAAAATGGAATACAAGTGTGTGCCACTATTTTGTATTTTGTGTTATGTTTGCCATGTGGACTGCACTGCCCCTTTGCCTTTAAATGTGTTGCACCCTGTGTTTCTTGTAAAAATGCTTTACATGCCCTGGTCAAGTGGTAGAAGCAGGACCCCAGTGAGGTGATACATCTCAGTGGGGCTATCCTGGGCAAATAAGTTGTGAAAGCCATGACCAGTTTCATCAGCTATTACATAACCATGGGGGGGGCCATGTGAGCATTAGGGAGGTGAAGGACAGCTCAGAAGGTTAAGCAGGGAAAGAGAGTGGGAGAGAGGAAGAGAGTGGAGAGACGAGAGGGAAAAGAAAGAGAAGAGGTGAACTGTAATAGTGAATGAGTTGTGGTAGTGGTATCAAACCTGGGCATCCAGATTAAAAGCTCTGTGCTTTAACCACTAATCTACAAGGCCTCCATAATGTCTTGATTACTAGCAAGCATTGTAAGGGTTTTCAGACATTACTATTTTTCCATGTCAAAGCAGAAGTACTGTATCAATCCTTGAGTACTGTACTTTAGCAGAATGCTCAACCCTTGAATATCTTTCATTAACTATTTCCACGAATAATTAAATGAATAAATTGGGGAACATTTAATTTGTTATAAAGCAAGCTACAAAAATGACACTTGTATTTTACAAATGAGCATTGGATTCAGGAAATATTTGTTATCAATCATTTGCTTCAATTTAATTGCACTGTAATGTGTGACACTTCAAGTGGATCCAGCCTTAAAATACAGTCATTTGTTGATTAAAGAGTGTACTTGAGTGTGTGTGTGTGTGTGTGCGCATATGTGTGTGTGTGTGGTCACAACTAAGACTGAAGTGTGAAGCAGCACTAAAACATGTTATTCCCCATAGAAAACATCAGGAAACAATCTAGCATTTTAACATTGAACATTCAATATGGTTTCCATTGACAGAAGAAAAAGACAATGATAAGATATGACTTTGAAGAGACGCCAGGATGAAAGCTCCAAAGGCACCCCATTCATTAATATGACTCGCATTATAATATCAAGAGGGGGGATTTGGATGTTTTCCTGCCAAGAACCCATGCTTGACTGAATCTGCAAATGTTTTACAGTATGTTGTTATGTGCAATTTGTTTATCTCAGACCAACACTAGAGTTTAATTCTGTGGGTAAAGTAATAACTTTATTCTGGCTTTCAGAAAATTGGATAAGTGTAGGTTGCTGCACAACACTTTGGGTTTTGATACCAAGGGCAGGCACTAGTGAATGATTAAGAATTAGATACTGATGGGTACCAGATTTCTTTGTCAGCAAATCATGGTTTGATGTTCATGGATCTTATAAGGCAAGAGATTTTTCTAATCACAGTTACTGACTGCAAAAAAATATATACTTTCATACAGGTCTTTACATTGATCACAACCAGACTGGTATTTTTTTAAACAAAGCAATAAAGTCCAATATCAATAACAAGTTAACAGAATTAGAAATTGGCACTTTTAGTGAAAAAAAAACTTGCCACTTATGCAAATAAATCAGTAATTGCTGGCATCTCTTTCTAGCTCGGTGATCCATCAGTAATCAGCTTGCTTGATTTCTTAGGTCTGCCACCCCTGGGTCAAATCAAAGATGAGTTGCTAACTTCATCCACTGAGGTGCCAAGCACTGTGATAGAAAAATGCAGATAAATCAATTCTTCATGCTTAAGCCCATCTCCCTTTCATGCATGCCTGGAGATGGAACATTATTTTTTCCCCAACCAGCCTTATCATACTACAGTATAAAAATTAGGGTTTATTGCAGTAATAAAGACCAGGAAAAGGATCTTGTTATAAACTGATTATAGTTAAGATTGAAGGCTTGCTTTTCATTACCTTTGTTAGGTTGGACATCAGCCTAGGGCATAGCTGAAATTACTCTAAGCAAAGGTTACAAGAAGGCCAGGGTTATCCCCAGTTGAAAAAAGAAGCTACCATTCATTATTTTTAATGAATTTTTGTATGCTCACACATTTATTATTAGTAGGACTAACAGTTGTGAGGGCAACCGCTAGGACTGAAACAAAAACAGGAAGACAGCCTGACACTTGTTCACATTTTTTTTTTGGTTTTCTCTCACTATGCATGAAGGTGCATTTGTTTTCCAATTCCCAACACTGTAAGGATATGTAGTCACCATGAGCCCAACCTCAGAGATGTGCTGGATACCTGTCCCCCCCACTTAAAGATTCCAAGACCTGGTCTCAGTTAAACATAAAAAACATTGTTCCCCCTTCAAGGACCTCTCCCCTCCACACAAATATTGAAAGATAAACAAAGTGGATGATGTAATACCTTTTATTGGACCAAAAACAGATTTACAAAATGAAAGCTTTCAGGTTACACAGAGCACTTAATCAGAAATCAGATTGGATGAAGGGATTTCCATGCGGCCTGAAAGCTTACATTTTGTGTATCTCTTATTGGCCAATAAAAGGTATCACATCACCCACTCTGTTCTTGTTGTACAAGGACCAATACAGCAACAAATAATTCTCTACCAAAGTACTGAGTCATTACTAATGCCTCCAAATTCCCCAAACACACACCACCCCCTCCCAGACAGTGGTTGGTCTTTCATAACTTCCATGGATGGCTATCATCTGAAATTCATTGATACCAACAGAATATAATAAAACAGACACCAACTGTAGCTATTTCATTATATCATGTTAGTGATAACAAATTAAAAATGCCAGCCTGCAAGTGGAGGGCTTGTGCTACCTGATGTCAAGGGCTTTGCTTGGGCAACAGGGAGAGAGGGGGTGTTACTGGACTCCACTAAATACTTGAATTGGGCCAGAGTAAGGGAGGCAGTGCCAACAGACATCAGAGCACATCTCACTGTGGCCTAGGGTTAGGGTGGAGAGTGCAACCTGCATAAAGGAATGATTCATTTAGTCCAGGGTATGGAGGGGTGTGGTACTGGATTTTGGGGAATGTTTGACTTGGGCCAGTGTGATGAATGGTGGTACCATTGGATTCCAGGGACTGCTTGGATGGGTGAGGTGAGGGAGGGTGGTGCCACTTGCTGAAAGAGACTGATTGTATTTGGGAAGAGGGAGAAGGGGCACCACTGGATGGCAAGGACAGCTTGGATTGTGACAGGGTGAGAATGGGGGTGCCACTGGACCCCAGAAACTGCTCAACAATGGGGAGGAAGGGGTTCCACTGGATGTTATGGTCTGCTTGGCATGCTGATGTGTGGGTGATGTGGTGTCTGTGGATGCCAAGGACTACTTGGCATGGGACAGGGAGAGGACAAGAAGTGGCATAGGATGCCAAAGACTATATTCCACCAGCATTGTCAATACAAACTAGTGTGCAGCTGGTTGGAAGGGAGGCAGCAGACAGTACTGGTGAACTGAGTCAGATCCAAGGAGAGAGAGTTCACCAGTGGACTGCCACAGGGATCTGTCCTTGGTCCAGTCCTTTTCAATATGTTCGTCAGCATCATAATAGAAGGAATATAGGGCAAAATGTGTTTCTTGGCAGATGACACTAAGCTCTGTTGTAGGGTAGATAGTGAGAAGGGGGAAGAGACATGCAGATGGACCTGCAAAAGCTGGAGAAGTGGTCCAGGGGTTTTCAGCTAAAGTTCAACACCAAAAAGTGCAAGGTGATATACATAGGGAACAAGAACCAAAGAAAGGAGTATTGGATGAGAGGGGTTAGGCTAGACAACACTTCTGAAGAAAGCTACCTAGGAGTCATCATAAGTGACTTCCTTAAACAATCTAGACTATGCAAGAAAGCCTACAGTAAGGTAAGGAGGATGCTGGAGTGTATTGAGAGGTGTTTTGACATCAGGAGGAAAAAGATATTACTACCTCTCTATATATCTTTGCCGAGACCACACCAACAGTATTGTGCCCAGTTCTAGAGTTCTCAACTAATGAAAGACAAAGACAGGCTGGAGACAGTGAAGCGTAGGGTAACCAAAATAATTCAGAGTCAGCAGGGCAGATCCTATGAGTACTGACTTAGGGCACTGAACATGTACTCACTTAAGGCCAGATGAGAGAGGGGTGAGATGATAGAGACCTTTAAGTTCCAGAAAGGAATAAACAAGGTGAACTGGCAGGAACAGTTCAACAAAAGTAGTGCATCTAGAACATAGGGACATGAATGGAAGTTGGTGGGAGCTCAGGAGAAAGGTGAGAAAGTTTTATTTTACAGAAACAGTGGTTGAGCCATGGAACAGTCTTCCAGTGAAGGTGATGGGCACCAAAACCATTAATCTTTTCAAACATGGTTGGGAGACAGTAAAGGGTTTAGTAGTTACTTGGGGGTAGTAGTAAAACAGGGAGCAAGTGGCTGGATAGTGTAGACAAAGACTCCATATTGACCAAAGGTCTTTGGGTATGATAAAGTGTTACGGGCGGACTAGATGGACCATTCATCTTTTTCTACCATCACTATCACCATCTATCATGAAAAATGAACTAAGTCCTACATGAAAAAATGTCTAAATCTACAAAACACAAAACATAGTTAAGAACACAATCGAAAAAAAGCAATATGTGCATTTTGAAGTACAATAAAAGTCATACACAAACCAAACATTTAATGTCTTATGACTGATCTTCTGCTTTGGGCTGGACATATAGAGCCCAGTGGAAACCAAAAAAAACAAGTTATACATCTAGCACTATAGTTTCTCAAATAGTTAAGAAATTCATTGCAAAAAATTATGTTAACATATATGTTACGGTTACAAAGCAACAAATGGGTGAAAATGGGGTATTAGGATTTTAAGCACTAAAATCACCCTCTCCCATCCCCTACATTCTGAATTAGCACTGGATTCTGCTTTCATGGAATTTTCACAAAACTTGATGAATGTTGTGAATTTCTGCAGAATTTTCTGAAATTATTTAATTGGTTAAAACTCAGTCATTTATGCAGCTAGAGACCTAATATTGGGCATGCTTACTGTTGGGATGCAGCTCTAAGAGTATGTCAAGTTCCATGATATTTGGATCAGGGTTGTGGAATCAACGGGGTCTCAAACTCTTGCAATTTATTATTTTTATGTGAACATTTCTGAACATATTTATATTCTTATAACTTAGACACTTTTGGAAGAAGATAACTGAACATTGATATGCCTACTTTCATGGAAGAGTCTTAGGTACTGCAAAATAGGGAGGTAGTAACTTACATAAATTGTAAGTTACAGGAGCTCATAATTTCACAATTTAATTGTTTGTCAAACTGTGTGAAAATGTTCAAAATATTTGCATGTTTATAGCTCTACATCAATTGCAGGAATACACCCAACATTTGGCATGCATATCCAATGTAAATAGGACCAGGAGTCTAATAAAGCTGGATAAATGTATATTTGTAGGTTGAAATTTATCATTGACATTTTAAAGATTACTAATTGGCTAACTTTGCTCAAAAATCTGTGGGTGCATATTAAGAAATGCCACTAGAATTCAACATGTGGAATATAACTTTCACAAAACATCACCACAGAATCCATTTAGCTGTGCTGAGCAGTTTACAATCTGGCATTTCCTTTATGGGTGACTATTTTGTCCCCACTGCTTTTTTTCTCTGAGCTTGACCAGATGGACTCTGTGGACCTGCTTGTCACACTGATCTCCTTCCTGTTTTTCAAAGACAAACTCATTTAAAAAGAAAGTCCCCTACTCCTTTTCCTGTAGGACCTGTCCCTTAGGAATAGTCAGAATTTCTCCTTCTTGATCCACCAGTCATTTTCCTCTCTCACCAGGTCTCTGAGTTCATTTAATGCTGGACTTCCAAGTGAATTAAGTGCTCTGACTGTTCAATTTTGTGTGGTGTGATTTTCATAATCATGCTTTCAAGTGAGAATTGTCCCTGTATGCCTTCTTACTACACCTGATGGTCTACTATTCTTTTGCTACTCAGCCCAGCTGCCCCTTCCTTTGGTGAACACATTCATCTAACTCCTGCCACTGGTGACCCCTGCACTAGCTCCCTCCCCTAACCTATAGTTCAAATCCCCTTGACTTCTCTTTTCACTGACATGATCATACCCCTTCCCTCTTTGAAGAACATTAGTCCATCTTGGGTAGGCTATTACTGTAACCACAGTCATTTGACTTTTACTGTTCTACAGGCATATCACCTTACCTGTAGTAGCATCATGACCCTGCAATACTACTTCAACACTTCTGTGTAGGGCTGGGCAAAAGTTGCAAATTCCACTTTCACAGAACTTTTATAAAATTTTGTAAATTTCACAAATATTCTGATTTTCCACCATTAGCAAGATTGTAATCTTCTGAATTTGTTTGGTGGATTTTCACCCTGTTCCACTGAATTTTGGGACTAAACTGCAAAATAATTGATATGAACTTTGGAATGATCGTTCTGAGGAATTTTATTCCACAGTTTAATGGATTAGTCTGCAATTCAATGATCAGCTGCTTGGGTTGGTGGAGTGGTGCAAGCTTTGGGGTCTTGACTCCAGCATGTTGACCAACAACACCAGCAGCACTGTAGTGTCACTCAACAAGGGTTATTTTCACTTGTGGCATTGAAACTAACCTAGTGCCTCTGTTATCTTCTGAAATGTGTTACATCAAATCATAGCTGAAGAGAAAATGGTGATTTCCACTGCCACTCTGCTTTCATAAAGTAGATATGTAGCAAAAAAAGCTCATCTGCAGTAAAATGATTTAATCAGTGAAATCCAGCATTGTAGGGACATTTTCAAACAAAACCTGCATAATTTTTATGTGTTAACCAAAAGAAGGGTCACCCCCCCCAAAAAAAAACAGTAGTGCATAACATCAGAACATATATCAAGCAAACACAAAAGACCTCCTATCTACTTCCTTTCAAGAAAAAAAATAATAATAACGATACACTTGTTGTATATATAAAAATGGTACAAAATTTATTTGCCACAAAATCAAGTACATACACAGTATATAGCATAGTAGGAATATAAAGCCTCCAAAGCAATGGTAAGAACTCCCTGTTGCCATTTCACACACCAAGGGTGATTTTTAAGGGTAAAATTCTTAAACTATGCTGCGAGTTTGTATAGGATAAAGTCACAATATCATAAATTAAGCTTGTGCTTCTTTTCACTGAACAATTGAAAAACATCTAATCCCTCCTGCTAACTCTAATTATAAACACCCCCCCCCCTTACTAATACATAAAATTCTGAACTTCCTGAGTCTCTTTTAACAGTACATACATAGGGCATAACAGTTCTGATTAAATAGCATAGAATACATTAAACAATACAAATAACAGCTTTAATGTAACATTATATATTTTCTGTGCTGATTTGTTCAGTTTCATTGTTTTACTCCCTCAATAGAGTATATTACCCATTAGTTGCACAATAATCAAAGCACCTTGGAGATGTCTTTATGAAGTTCATAATAAAAGGTCCCAATTTTCTACCCCCCCTTCCTAACATGGTACTATACATATTTGAATCTGATCCTTACAGCAGAAAATACATAAGAGCTCCATTTAGAAAATTATGAAGATCTAAAAGTAGAACGTATAACAGCTCTAATTAAGATGCTCATATTCAGTGCTTATTTACTATTAAATTCTATTGTGCTCATAAAGCGATAAAGCAGTCCAACAGCAACCCCATGATCAAGGATATATTATGTTTGACTGAAACTCAATATCCCGATGCTCAGAATACCGAGTTTATGGTCCTGAAATCCACAACCCCAAACAAATAGTATGCCTGACACAACAATGCCAGGCATCATGAAAAAAAAAAAAACTAAGTGTACAATGTGGGGGGCTTCTCCACCTACGCCTCCCATGTGGAGGGCTTCACCCCCACATACTCCATAACTAAAATAACTAACTCTGAGGGGGACAGGACCCCGGAGTAAAAAATATTAGTTATGGGGTGCAAAAGGATGTGGCCGAACCAGAACCCAGGTCCAACAGAGCACGCTGGCTGAGCTGCCTGTGCTTTAGTCCTCCACACCACAGGGGAAGCTTGGCCAGCTTCCAGATCTGACAGTGTTTTCAGGGGTAAGATAGTAACCAATCACAACCACTACCTTACCCCCTCCCATAACACTGTCAGGCATGTAGCTATCGGGATGATCTCTATCGGGACACTGCACCTGTCGGGCAATAGTGCTCGGGCAGGTGAGTGTCAGGATAGTGAGCCACAGGCACTCATAAGTGTACCATGATGAAAATGCTTCAGAACTGTCAGCAGATGGAACATCATAGACAATACATATAAAAAGCTGTAATCTAACAAAGTTGTTTTTATAGTAATTTTATATTCAATCGCATTATTATAATGAATCAATGGAAAAGCAGTTCAATAGCAACTCTGTGATCGAAATGCTTCAGAACTATCAGCAGATGGAACACCACAGATGGTACATATAAAAAGCTCTAATCTAACAAAGTTCAGCTTTTATAGTTAATTTATATTCAATCACATTATTATAATTGTTTTACTATTGCAACTATTATATTAGTTATATTGTTTAAAGTATTCTTTGCTATTTATTTGGAGCTGCTATTCCCTACATATGTAGTGTTAATGGAGACTGATGAAGTCAGATTTTTATGTATTAGTAAGGGAAGTCTAATTACCTACAGCGTCAAAATAGTGTGCCAGAAAGAGCGCTGCAACAACCACGCTGTATAAATTGTGAAAGGATTTAGAATGATAGGGGTAAAATAGTGTTAGGGAATTACCGCTACCCCTGTTGCTCTATGCTAAAAGAAGTAAATATCAAGTAGCCATGTGCTGGGGAGCCTGACCAAGCCACTCCTGTGGTAAAGTGGTTAAGGTACCAGCACATGGCACAGTAGGAGACCTAGGATTGTGGTTTGAATCTGATTAGATCTTCTGCTGAAACTGTCTTTAAAAAAAAAAAAAAAAAAAAACTTTCCCCATCCCAATTTTCTCTCCATCCCTGAAGTCAATGACCCCCTGGAGTTGATTAATTTAAGCCTGGGGGTGTGGGGGGTGCATAGGGCAAAGCCCCCTTCAAAAATAAAGAACTCCCATAGTTTTCTATGGGGATGCGCTCTTGCTGGCAGATGCTGTTGTACCCGATGCTGTGGGCAAAGCCACTGTTTTGCTTGTGGCATTTATTGCTGCACAGCGTTTGCTCATGCTATTATGACCCCATGCC
Organism: Neoceratodus forsteri; assembly: GCA_016271365.2. Lineage (NCBI taxonomy): Eukaryota > Metazoa > Chordata > Ceratodontiformes > Ceratodontidae > Neoceratodus > Neoceratodus forsteri. The sequence continues at coordinate 541,908,094 of CM028137.1, read as the reverse complement.
ATCTAATTAGAATTAGCATGAGGGATTAGATGGTTTTTAAAATTTTCAGTGGAAAGATGCATGAGCTTAATTCTTGATATTTTGTCATTATCCAATAAAAGCTCATAACATAGTTTAAGAATTTTACCCTTGAAAAAGCACCCAGAGGGGTGCAAAATGGTATCAGGAAGTTCTACCACTGTTTTTTTTTGGGGGGGGGGGGTTGTATTCCTACTATGCTATTTACATGTACTTGGTTTTGTGACAAAAACATTTTGTACCATTTTATATACACAATAAGTGTGTCAGATTTTTTCTTTTTAGTTTGTAAAAAAAAAATGTTACATATACAATACTGTAAGTGTGTCTGCTTTCTTTGGTTGAAGGGAAGTAGCTGTGAGGTCTTTTGTTTTTGCTTGATAATTTCCATGTGCCAGCACAGCTTGCAATCAGATAAGGGTTTCCCAAAAAAACACAATACGCGCCATCCATTATTATAAGGAATGCTCCCAAAATGATGTAAAGTGCTCAAAACTAATTTATTGTGTGGACTAGCTGTACAAATGGCATAAACCAACACCTCTGTGCTGGTGCTTGAAAATATAATTCTTCCTCCAGTTTTTTGCCAATGTTTATTTATGCCATTTGTACAGCTAGCCCACTCAATAAATTATTTTTGAGCACTTTACATTGTTTTAAGATCATTCTTTATAATAACGGATAGCACATTTTTTGGGGGGAAACTTTATGGCATGGTATTGTGACCCACTGCTCCGTCTACCTTCAAGGTGTGCACCAGAGTTTTCTCGTGCAATCAGATTGGGGATGAAGTACACGCATCTACTTTTGCAAACCCCAAATACATGAGCTAGTCAACTTGTTACCAACCATGGATCATGTAGTACCTCACAGCAAACAATATGCAGCATGTCAGTAGGGCTAATTGTTGTACAGGTACAATAGTTAAAAAAAAACAAAACAAGAAAAACATAAATAATAATTGGTCCACTGTTTTAATTTTGTGAAGCATTTCAGACAATATTTATTATGCACATGAATAAAAGTCAAACATACTTGTGCTCAGGTAGTGAACAGCATGAAAAAACAGTGTTTCCACTAGCTCTTTAATGTAATGAACTGTGGAGGGAAATTCCGCAAAACTGACTACTGACAGTGATCAGTTCTGCAGAATTTTTTCCTGCAGTTTAATACAATAATCCACAGTTCATACATTTATACCACCCTTCTAAGTCAGAATTTCCATGAAAGTCACTAATTTGATTTCTGAACTTTTGCAAAAATTCTGCCAGCGGACTTTTTTTTGCACAGTCCTACCCAGTCGAAAAGATGATTATTTAATAATGATGTGTCATGAATGATAATTATCAATTATGTTTAAAGATCATGTTCCAACTCCGGAAAAACATCATTATGATCATGATTAACAATCAGTAAACATGAATGTTAAATGGCCACCAATCAAACAAACAGAACGTTATTGAAATAATGATTGTGCTTAATGATGATCTCACATTATCATGATTTTTCATGCCTGGCCATGGTCAGGATTGCTACACTAAATTAAAAGAAAAATAATTTATTTTTCTTCTATACTCAGGGGGCTGGATAATCAAAAGGGTTGCGCTATGCGCAATAGGTTTGCACCTGCGCAAGTCCGAAATTGCGCCATTCTGCCATATTCAGCAGGAGGCAGTTGCACCCCCCAAGTCAAGCTGAGCAACAGCGCAATGCAAATGAAGGCATGCTGAACTGGAGGGGGAGGAACCATGCATAAACTGCACAGCCTGATATTCAGCGGGCTGTGCAGAGTTGTGCAGGCGCAACCCCCAACCTGCGCCTGAACAACTTAGAGCAAAAAAAAAAAGGAGGAAGTTGAGGGCCACCCACAGGTGATCTGCCACATTGCAGGGCACAACACAGCAGCTGCCACCTGTGGGTGGCCCTCAGTGTACTCCCTGTGCCACCCTGCAGCCCAATCGGGCATATAGCAATCCCCCCTCCCCCCATTTGGCCCGATCACGGGCATAAGTTTACATAAACCCCCACCCCCACCTAGGCCCAATCGCGGGCAAAAGTGTAAAATCAAACCCCCCATCAGCCGATGCAGAGCAAAAGTGTAAAATCAACCCCTGACTAGCCCGATCGCAGGATGCAAGTGTTCAAACACCCCCCAAGAACATATCCCTGGTGGTAAGCCCTCAATGCGGCTGCAAAGTGTTCAAACACCCCCAAGAACATATCCCTGGTGGTCCAGTGGACCTGAAGCCAGATCGCGGGCTGCAAGTGTTCAAACACCCCCAAGGACATATCCCAGGTGATCTAGTGGCCCCCACCCCACCACCACCACAGCCCCACCACCCACTCCCCCGTCAGCCAGCGGGCGGCAGCATCCCCGCCTGCTGCCCGCCGTCCGACTGACTGCCCGTGAGACTCTGCCTGGTGCAGAGCAAGAGCCAATGGGCATGCAGTCCATATTGTGCCAGTTCAGATATGTGAATGAATTCATTCATTCACATATCTGGACTGCTCAGGCGTATGGCTGCACGCCCATCTGGCTCTTGCCTGCACCACGGGCAGGCGTAGGCCCACCGGGCAGTCAAGTCGGCGGGCGCGGGCAGCAGGCAGGTGGATGCTGCCGCCTGGCCGGCTGATGGGGGGCAGGGTGGTAGGGCTTTGTGGGTGGGTGGGTGGGGTGGGGGCCACTAGATCACCAGGATATGTCCTTGGGGGTGTTTGAACACTTGCAGCCCGTGATCGGGCTTCGAGGTCCACTTGACCACCAGGGATATTTTTGGGGTTGACTTTACTGCCCACGATCGGGCTGGTGGGGGTTATTTTACACTTTTGCCCACGATCGGGCTAGTGAGGGGTGGAGGTTTATTTAAACTTATGCCCGCAATCGGGCCAGTCGGGGGGAAGGGGGTTTTTACACTTATGCCCGCGATCGGGCTGCAGGGGGCGTCAGTCCCCGATGGCTGCTGCCTGGCAGGGCGCCAGGCACAAGTCCTCGGGGATCAGCGCACTTGCATGCTAATGGCATGCAAATGGGGCCATAAATAGATGCAAATGTCCCCCCCCCCGCGACTTGTGATGAATTATGGCCCCATTTGTATGTCACCTTTGAATATGGGAATTTGAGATGGCGCAATGGTACTTGCGCCCACTGCAACTTGAATGCTCCACTCTGACCACTTGCGTGGTACAAGTTCCACTGCACCATGCACAGTGGCTGTGGCTGGGGGTGATATTCAAAGGAGCGTCAATAGCGCAACTCCTTTGAATATTGCCCCAGCCACACCCCTGCGCAACTATTTTGTGCAGCGCAAGGGCTTGCACCACAGAATAGCGCAGTTAGAATTTCCAGCCCATGGAATACATCTTGCCTTTTAATTAGACATGTTCATTGGAACCATTAATTATGAAACATCTACACAAACACACTGCTTTCAATTATACTGTACTTACTCTGTCTCCTCTCTTCTTAGTGTTGTAAAGGCTCAGATTGGTTTATATAACTCCATTCAGTGGTTCCCCATGAGTTATGGTGAGTTCCTATATGCAGTGTTGGGTAAGTTACTTTAAAAAAGTAATCAGTTACAGTTACTAGTTACTCTCAAATAAATGTAATCAGTTACAATTACTGATTACTTGTATATAAAAAGTAATCGGTAACTGTAACTGTAACGCATATTACTTTTTCTATTACTTTCTATTACTTTTGATAACTCGGTTCTGGAAGCTTGGTGCTTGTTAGTGAATTCATTTTGTTTCAAAACAAAAATGTTCTCCCTTGGCCTATATGTGCTTACTGGTCACTCCTCCATTTGTGACCCATGGAAGTCCCTAACCGCCTGCCTCCATAATGCATATTCACATATCTGCTGGAAACACTAATACAGATCCAGTAACCACATACAATCCACCCCACCAGCATCTCAGAAAAAGCATAGCAATCATTGCTTCTCCCAATCTGACAACTTTAATTCGTCAAGCAGAAAAAATGGCACCAAAACCAAGCACTGATGTGCAATACTAAATGTTATTATGCAATTCAGTGAATAAAATAAAAAAAAAAACAGGAATACTGCTGTGGGAGACCATTTCAGGGCAGTTCTTTTCTCCCTCTCACCTGACCCAACACAAATGAACCACTACAGTACCAGTGAGGGATAGTAGTATGTCCCTTGTAAAATAATTTTGAGAGGTATGACTACAGCACTATCTTTCTACTAATCATATCTGGATAAGCCACTTCCTAGGATCTTTATACATTAAAAACAAATAACATACCACAAGCTATTAATAAGTCTTAGTCCCTTAAAGAAGTATGCTCAAGTGTGCTGCTGGCCTGCTGCATGCTGCTCCCATCTTGACCTTTGGCTTTTCCCATGCCTAGTGGGTTGTTTCTGGTGTTTCATATCACACCTCACCCATGAATTTTCACTTAACAGTAACAGTTACACATGTTTTAATATGACAGAAGTTTTCTTTTCATCTCACAAATACCCAGCTTTTTTTTAGATAGATAATTGCCTGCTTGCCTTAAATGTACTGTTATCTGTGCATACTCCTCTGTTGCTACCCTGCTCATTCTGTTACACTGTGAAACTTTCTCAGGATGGAAGCTAATTACCACAACTACAATCCACTCGACTTTGCTGTAAAACTTCTAAGTTCAGTGACTTTTCAAATCCACCACTTAGCTTGGTTCCTGCCAAGGCCTGGGCATCTGCCATCATAATCCATTGCCTTATCTTGCAGGCCAGGCTCACTCTCATAACATACAGTTGTCACCATTGCCAACTCCCCACCCACTGCCTTCATTAATCTTCACTTGCCCTATACCTGTGATCTGCTTATGCCTGAATCTTCAGCCACTGGTAGACACTGCAGTCTACAGAGCTGCTGTAGGTGTTGTCTTTGCTGCCTCACAAAATGATGAACTGCAATTGGCACCAAAACAGCATTAGCATTTTGAGTGGTCTAACAACTCACTCAGGAAGTTTCGGCAGCTGACTTCAACTGTCTTTTTCACTCAGCCAATAAAAAAAAAACAAGGCAACATCCCACTCCCGCAGATAAAATACAGGCAAAAATGTCATTTTTTATTAACGAGTAATAAAAAAAAGCTAGACAGCCACCTTTTTAGTGTAAAGTAATGCATAATTAAACAGATGTAGGCAGTGAGAAAAGTCCAGTCACTTGAACACTTCACCTTGTTGCAGTTATTAGCTTTGTAGTTCCTTTGCCTAATCTAGTTCGTATCCTGTGACCACAGTTTCTTCAGTGTCCACATACACTGACCAGACTCCCAGTTTCTACAAAATTCACATTTTTATTGGTAAAAAGCCATTTTCTCTAAAACTCCAAACAGTCTGTTATAACTTCTGGCATATGACCAGGGAATAAGACAGATGAGGATTACAGTGGCACAACGGCACTCCCAGCTGGTCATGAAACATCAGCGCATTTATTTTCTAGTTTGAAGGTGCTACTGGTGGCCAGGCACCTGCTTATAGCAACTGTCCCTAGTCTAGAGAGTAAGAGTTTTTGCCACGAGCTACGAGTGAGAGTGCCATCGTGCTCTGTAATACCCATATGGCTTGTTCTTTCCCTGTTCATATGCCAGAACAGACTGTTAGGAGTTTGAGAGAAAATTAAGAATTTTCCATCAATAAAAATGAGAATTTTGTAGAAATTGAGAGTCTGATTGGTGCATGTGGACACTGAAGAAACAGTGGTTATAGGATATGGACTCAATTAGGCAATTGAGCTACAAAGCTAAGAAATGCAGCAACACTGTACAGTGTTCAAGTGACTGCACTTTTCTGACTGCCACCTAAATATGTTTAATCATAAACTGCCTTACACTAAAAAAAAGGAGGATGCTTAGGAATTTTTTTTAGTTGTCAGTTAACAAAGAATGACATTTTAGACCTTATTGGTTATGAAATGGACTGTACATTCCATGGAGGTCTGAGTGCAGATGGAACAGCTTCAGATTTAGTTGGACTGCTGCATATGATTCAAATTCCCTGATATCTAGCATAAGAACCAACGTGATAACTCTAGATTTTAATTTAATAATTAATGCTTGCGCACAGCACAAATTTTGTTTCTTAAAATACAGGCAATCCAAGAGCAATAGTCACAAACGTGCGGATCCCCCCCCCCAACTGACATTCACACCAGCAGGCATTTAAACTGCAGCATGACCATCATAGCAAAGTAGCTAGTTTGTTGCCAGCCAGTGTTAATTACACTCAGCTCGGAGGGTACTCTGAAATCATCATAGAACCTATCAGGGGTCGAAACAAGGATTTACCAGTCAAGAGCCATAAATAGCTCCTGAGTAGCTGCACTTTCTGGCGGACCAGGAGCTACTCTGGCAAAACCAGGAGCTGACATTTAAATATATTAAAAAGGTAAAATTAGGTAATGTGGTCTATTAGGAGGCTGCTGTGTATGTTATGAGGCAATGGATTGTAGTGGCTCTGGTTAGAACACCTGCTTGGGAATCTGGTCACCAACCCCACTTAAGCCAATCACCCACTATATGACTTCAGGCAAGTCACTTAACCTCCTAGTGCTCCAGTCCACCCAGCTGTGGAAATGGGTAGAAGTAGGACCCCACTGGAAATGAAATGTTGCATCTTAGCTAGGCTATCCTTGGTAAATAAAATAAGATAAACAGTATATGAAAAAGGTTTATTTTTGAGCACTGACAGAGTAGTGTATTGCATATGAGGATGTTATCCTTCCTGATAGTCTGTCTGCCATGTGTGTGTGGGGGGGGGAGGTTGTTTGCCAACTTCATGTGCTTCTTGTACTTTTCTAATGATTGAGTGCTTTTTATTGGGTTAGGAGGAAAGGGGGTTGTAGGCACTGAACATACCATTCCCTCTTGTAGTCTTTTAAGCAACTATTTTTAATCTCCTCCTTGGGAGAGTTGGCAGTAACCCCTATACACGATACCTGCCACATTAAGAATTCCTTTCATCATGATATTTGAAAATCTACATATTTTTTACAGTTGTCTGTTACACAAAACAAATGCACACTCTACACTAATTTCAGCAAAGTTGAAACTGCAGTAAATAAAAACTCAGGAATAAGTTTTAGCAAGCTGTGCAACTCCCTTCAGAGAACCCAGAGCTAGCTCTCTCCCCATCCTTTATTTTGTTTCTTGACCTGACCATCTCATTTTTCAACCGTTCTCCCACAACACTTCTGTTTTCTAACATACTCCCCCTTCTGCCTCCTTTCTCGTGGACTTGCAATCTGTTTGCAGTCTTTTTTCCCACCCTTACCTTTCTCCACATGCACTCGATATCTGTGCAGGTTGGTTTCCAGAACTCCACGTCGCTCTGTCCTTCACACACATTTCACATATTGACACGCCCCTTCCCAATTTCTTCTGCTTTTACTGAAAGCTGCAGTCCTGTAAATGTATGCCCTTACTCACAACACTGCAGACACATGGAGCTGCCTGAAGCACCGATAACTTGCTGCTTCTTAAAGCAGCAGGTGCTCATTACTAAAAACAGAAGCACAACCCCTTATTTCAGCCACTGCCTATACACATGTATATTTTGCATTTGCACAATCTTCAAAAAAGAAGTAATATAGTAAATTAAGTTACAGTAACTGCTTTACTTGAAAGAAAATGTGATCTGTAATGTCTTAAAGTTACTTTTTCTTTTAAGTAATCCATCACTGTTACAAATTACTTGACAATGTAATCAGTTTACAGTAACGCATTACTTGTAATGCGTTACTATCCAACACTGCTTATATGTACTTAGTTTGTGCACAGAACCTTTCCTAACAGTCTACAAATGAATACTGTCAAGGCAAAAATATTTTAACAAAGGAAATTACCACTGTATGAGTCCATATATTGTGGTTTTGACATTTGCAATAAATATGCAAATTATTATGCTAATGTTCATACTATACCTAACATCTCATGTACTCTTCCTAAAGAGATTAAAACTAACTTCAGATGATTTACATTACAATGTACTTCTGCTGATAGTTGACATTCATACTTTCATATTAGTAATAAAACCTTGTTAAGTATTACTAATGAGACTTACAATTGTATAAAACAAAACTAATATAATCATTGTTAATCATCAATGATAATCTCTTGATCATCCACAGATCATCAAAAACCATCATGCTGATTTAAGCTTACAAAAATATTCAATAATATTCAGTTGGTAGCTTAAAAATCACATTTGATGATAAAATTATGATATAGATGATGATCTTAGATCACAATTTTCCTTGATGATCATATGGTAGCATTTGATGATTAACAAGGATTAGTCATGACTGACTTTCTAAAATCGTGATTATTTACTAATTTGTCTAGTACTCCTATGACAGTGATGCCCAGCATCATGTTCCATCATTATGAAAGATATCCAGATACTGCTGTCACAATGATCTCATTCACAACTAGTTGTAATGCTTGAAGTCACTTAGTGCCGCTTTTTTCAAATGCTTAAAATATACAGTTAGCCATATGGTTGCTAAAATGGTCAGCAAGTGGCATTGTACAGAAACAATGCTGTACATGCACATGTTTCCAAAAGTCATTTAGTCAGTGAGTTCTAGTGGTCAGCTGGCATATTACAAGAAGACATGCTTCTGCTCAGTGATGTCCATGATTATTCGTCATGGTTCTTCACTCAAAATAGTGACATTCTGCTTGGTACCGCTATACTTTTACTATGGAATCTTCAATGGATGCTACTTTTTTGACACTTTACCCAGCCTTCACCTTTCTCCACAATAGCAGCTCAAATGTATGACTAGGCAAAATATATGGATATGGCTTTGACAAAAGTAGCATCAAATTCCACAAATTCATAAAAACTCATGAAATTAAACATTAATTACTGATGTTATTTTTTGGCATTTAACTGCTGTTAACTTGGCTAGCCTTTGTGCAAGAGATCAGGGAGTTTACACACATACACACATCATTTTGGGGTGCTTACCTGAACTGTTCCCTAGCTCTTGGGCTCCACTCTCCCTCATGTGTTGTCTACCCCTGGTCCTAGGACTATGGTAAATGGAAGAGACCTGCATTATCAAAGACTGATGGCTACTTAAGTGCTCTGTGCCTTTATAGAAAACAAGCATTTGTCAATGCTGAACATTCGCTTGCAGGTGTTTGCAGTGGTGTTTGGCATTTATGCAGCCCCCCCCAGTTGTATCCATGTCCCTTCAGCATCCATGTCCCAACAGAGTGCCTCACTGCAACTCCTCTTGCATCTGATTAACATTTCAGCCTCATACTTCTTTAGCAGTGTCAGTGGCTCAGTAGGTAGCACACTCGCCTCTGAGGCCGGGAGATCAGAGGGCTGTGGGTTCAGTTCCCACATCTGGCACTTGGGTTAATATCCCAGTACTGACACTGTAGTGCAGCATGAGAGGGGTGCTGCACTTCTGAGGTGCCATCTTTCGGATGAGACGTTAAACCAAGGTCCCATCTGCCTGGATTGGTGGTAGTTCAGGTGGATGTTAAAGATCCCATGGCACTTATCGAAAAGAGTAGGGGAATTTCCCCGGTGTCCTGGCTAAATTTCCCTCATTCAGTAAAAATACCACCAACAGCTTAATCCGGTTCAAGGTCAGTTGGCATTCATCTGTATTCCCCCTCCCCCGGGTCGTGCCTGAAAATAGGCAGGTTTTGTCTAGTGCACTTACCCGGTCAACAAAAGCTAAATAAATAAATAAAAGTGTCTGTCTTAGGAACCCTAATGCCCTGGTTGTGCTCAAGGTTAACAGCCTGTGTGGAAACTGCACAACGCACACTCATAACACAGTCATTCAGTGGAATTATTTCACCAGATTTTCAGCATAGGCATTTTGTCACCTCTGCTCATAAACACTGTCATTATGATTTTCTTAATGTGTCCTGAACATTGATTTCCCATAGTGACCACAGCATTGAGCGTCAGATGTCAAATGCATAATTCAGGCAGGAAGTGAAAAATGACAGCTGTACTGTTCATAAGGAGGAGTGAAAAGATGGCAATGTTGAAAATCTGGAGTGAAAATATTACAAATTTGAGTAATTTATGAGGATGCGTGGAAAGTGTACAATGTAAGCTCATAACACAGTCATTTTATGGGCTTTTGTCACCAAATTTTCAGCATAGGCATTTTAGGACCTCTACTCATAAACACTGTCACTGTGAATTTCTGAATCTGTCCTTAAAACTGATTTCCCACAGCAACCGTGCTATTCTACGCAGGAAGTGAGAAAACACATTTCGGTCAGGAGGTGAAGAATGACAGCTGCACCATTCATAAGGAGGTGCGGAAAAATACTAATGCTGAAAATTTAGAGTGAAAATATTACAAATTTGTGAAGTTATGAGGGTACGTGGAAACTGTGCAACACATGCTCATAACACAGTCATTTTATGGACTTTTGTCCCTAAATTTTCAACATAGGCATTTTAGGACCTTTGCTCATGAACAGTGTCACTGTGATTTTCTTACTCTTTACTGAATGCTGATTTCCCACAGTGAATGAGCTTTTCTGCACTGCAAGTGTGAAAACACATTTTGGCCAGGATGTGAAAAATGACAGCTGTACTGTTCATAAGAAACATAGAAACATAGAAACATAGAAGTTGAAGGCAGATAAGGACCGCAAGGCCCATCCAGTCTGCCCATTTCTTTTTCTACCTTATAAATGTGCCATCGGCCTTTGCTCTGTCAGTGGCCTATCTATTCATAGTCATTTGTATTGCTCCCTTATGCCTATCCCATGCCTGTTTGAAGCCCTGCACTGTATTCATAGCCACCACTTCTTGTGGTAAGCCATTCCATGCATCCACCACCCTTTCTGTGAAAAATAATTTCCTCACATTCCCACTTAATCGGCCTCACTCTAATCTCATGCTGTGTCCTCTTGTCCTGCTATTTTTCTTATATTTAAACATGTTAGACTCTTTCACCTTGTTTATGCCCTTAAGGTGTTTGAATGCCTCGATCATATCACCTCTCTCCCTCCTTTGCTCAAGGGTATACATATTGAGCTCCGTTAATCTGTCCTCATATGTCTTCTGATGCAGTCCCTGCACCATTTTGGTTGCCCTTCTCTGGACTGCCTCAATTTGGTTAATGTCCTTGTGAAGGTGTGGCCTCCAATACTGCACGCAGTACTCCAGATGGGGCCTAACCAGTGTCTTGTACAGAGGATTATTACCTCCTCTTACGACTTGTGATACCCCTACTAATACACCCTAACACCCCTAGCCTTACCTACTGCTTTAGAGGTCTGCTTGATGATTTTAGGTCATCAGTGATGATGATGCCCAAGTCTCTTTCTTCCTTGTGACTGCTAGCAACTCCCTCCCAGCCTATAGGTGGCTTCAGGGTTTCTCTTCCTATGTGCATGATTTTGCACTTTTTGCATTAAATCCCAGTTGCCACTTTCTGACCATTCTGCTAGTTTATCCAGATCTCTTCTCATTCTGCCCACCCCATCTGGATCATCTACTCTGTTGCAGATCTTGGTGTCATCTGCAAACAGACAAGCCTTACCCTCTAGTCTATCTGCAAGGTCACTAATGAAGATGTTGAAGAGGACTGGCCCCAGGACTGATCCCTGAGGTACCCCACTTGTGACTTGCATCTCTTCTGACTGTATACCATTTACCATCATCTCTGTTTTCTGTCCGCAACCCGCTTGCCACCCAGTTGACCAACTTCTGACCACCCGAGCCTACCCAGCTTATTTATCAATCTTCTATGGGAACAGTGTCAAAAGCTTTGCTGAAGTCAAGGTAGCGACATCAACTGCCCCTTGGTCCACCACTCTGGTTACCCAGTCAAAGAAATCTATGAGATTAGTTTGACAGAACCTTCCTTTGTAAACCCATGCTGTCTTGGATCCTGTGCCCCTATGGATTCCAGGTGTTGTACTATCCTTTCCTTAAGAGTGCCTCCATAATCTTGCCCACTACTGAGGTAAGACTGACCGGTCTGTAGTTCCCCGCCTCCTCCCTGCTACCACTCTTGTGGAGCGGGATCACATGAGCCCTTCTCCAGTCTTCTGGGACCTCTCCTGTGCTCAGAGACTCACTAAACAATTCTGCTAATGGCTCTGCTAGTTCCTCCTTTAGCTCCTTAAGTACCCTGGGATGTATGCCATCAGGTCCCATTGCCTTATCCACCCTGAGCTTAGCAAGCTCTTGTAGGACCCTCTTTTGTGAAGGAGTAGTGCTCACCTCCCTCCCCTGTGTCCATGATGCTGAGCTGTGGGCCCTGCCCTACCTTCTCTTCAGTAATACTGCTAAAGTATCTATTTAGGATAGATGCCTTTACAGGGTCCTCCTCCTCACATGCTCCCTTTCTCCATTAAGCTTAGCAATACCCCTCTGGACTTTCTCCTTTCACTAATGTATCTATAGAAAGTCTTGTCACCTTCTTTTACTGTTCGTGCTAGTGTTTCCTCAGTTTGGGACTTTGCCTGCCTTATTGCCTTACCTGCTTCCCTTAGGGCAGTTTGGTATGCCTCCCTATCTTCATCCCGCTGTGTTCCTTATATTTCCTGAAGGCCAGCCTTTGGCTCTGACTCTTCTGCTACTGTATTTGAGAACCAAAGTGGTTTCCTCTTCTTTGCACTTCCTTTTCTGTCTGACACAATGGGATGTTGCTTCAAGTATTGCATCCTTAATGCTTGCCCACTTTGCCTGTACCCCTCACCTGTGTTTCTTTTGCCAGGGCTAGCTTAACTCTGTTGGCCATCTTATCAAAGTCAGCTCCTCTGAAGTCCCATATTTTTGCCTTGGAATGGGATGATTTAGATGTAGTAGCCAAATTGAACCATACCATGTGATGGTCACTGGCCCCCAGGTGACCTTCTACCTGGAGATCTGTGAAGGTGAAGGTGTAGGAAAATACAAATGTTGAAAATCTGGAGTGAAAATATTATAAATTCTCGAACTTACAAGTGCGCATAGAAACTGTGCAATGCACGCTCGAAAAACAGTAATTTTTAGAATTTTTCCACTGAATTTTCAACATAGGAGTTTTAGGCCCCTGCTCATGAACAGTGTCACTGTGATTGTCTTACTCTGTACTGAACACTGATTTCCCACAGCGACCAAGCTATTCTATGCTGGAAGTGTGAAAACACATTTTGGCCAGGATGTGAAAAATGACAGCTATACTGTTCATAAGGAGATGTGGAAAAATTCCAATGTTGAAAATCTGGAGTGAAAATATTACAAATTTGCAAACTTACAAGTGTGACTGGAAACTGCAATGCACGCTCATAACACAGCCATTATATGCACTTTTGTCACCATATTTTCAGCATAGGTCTGAAGCTGGGTAGCGAGGGCTGGAGTCCCTAAGCCCTCCCCACAGCGAAGCAAGACCCCCCCGCGGACCATGATGAGGATCCAGCAGCCAGGTAGCTAGACATTTTGCAGCTCCCAACGGTCGGAATAGAAGCTCCACCACGCCACTGATTTTGAACTTGGCGCCTTTTTGGGACACAGTACTGACTTTAATAATTTATATGGTGTTGCGTCGAGCGTCTTACAGCACCCTGCCTGCAATCTTATCTGCCTAGCTCATTGCATATAGTCAAAGAATAGTCTGAAATGTGGGAAAAGTGTCTTAGCTGGTAAACGAATGAATGTTGGCTATATTGTATTTTTACTAGTAAACTGCACAAATTAGTTAAAGGCAGGATTGCTTGTAGCAGTTAAGAGTTGCAGCCCTGAGTAAATGAGTTAATATCCAAGTCAATTCTACGCTCTAGGGGATTCAACTATAGTGGGGAGAGGTAAATTTTGAAATAAGACCCCAGGCTTTCAAGCTGTTGCCAGCCACAGCGGTTTCTATCTTACAAGCGGTTGGATGCAAACCTAGACAGCACGCTCCTCCCTCAAGCCACATACCTGAAATAAAACCAAGCCTTCTTCTGTTTCCTTTCCGCAGATCTGAAGCTGGGTTGCGAGGGCTGGAGTCCCTAAGCCCTCCCACAGCGAAGCAAGCCCCCCGGACCACGAGGAGCCAGCAGCCAGGTAGCTAGACATTTTGCAGCTCCCAACGGTCGGAATAGGAGCTCTAGCCCCACCTGCGCTACGCGCAGGCTCCCCACTGTCCCCACCACCACCCTTGGTCAGCTTCTCTTTATATAGTGGAGCTCCTGAGCTTGTGAACCAATCAGCCCACTTCTCCATTAGTCCCTTATATTTTCTCACCACTAGAGGCCACTGTAGAGCATACTGACAAATCCTCCTTGCACAAAAGAAACTTCTACCAATAATGCAGTCTCTCACTGCAATCATCACTATGCTCTGCATAGCCTCATCCTCCCTCCCACCCTCTGTCAATCCTAGGTTACCAGACCCCTTGCCACTCCACACCCTAACTACCAAGCCTACACCGCAATCCTCCTCGGCACCAATAAAACACAACCTATGCCACGTGCACAACTGGACCCTGGGGGCCTCTATCCTTCCCCCCCCTCTTTCCACGTTGCAACACCTGTCTTATATCTCCCACTCTTTTCAGCCCCAAAGGCAAACCCAACTCCCTCTAATCACCCCACCCACAGGGGTACACCAGTAAAGATCATGCGACTATTAAGGCATGCCCTGGTATTCCTACTTCTCATAGCAGGGGACATCGAACAGAACCCTGGTCCTCCAACACCCATTACTACTCAACCAACAGTGTCACCCTCACAACTCCCCAAAGGTCTCAAAATTGTTCACCTTAATATATGTAGCATCCTAAATAAATTGGCTGCCCTACAAACAACTGCCCTGACCCTTCGTCCTGGTATTATAATCATCACAGAGTCATGGCTGAAGCCCCATCACCGAGATGAGGGAATTCTCATTACCTGACTTCTCACTAATCCACCAGGACAGACAGGGGAGAAAGAAGGGTGGCGGTACCGCCATGTATGTCGCCTCATATCTCCAATTTTCAGTGATCACTCCACCAACACCCTTACCAACCATAGATTCCCTCCTGATCAAAATCCCCCCTGCCCCACTCTATCCCAGTATACATATCTGGGTCATACTGTCCACCGGACACACCACTAACCAGCATCCTTGAACACCTAGACAACCTGAGGGCCCT
Source organism: Neoceratodus forsteri (assembly GCA_016271365.2). Lineage (NCBI taxonomy): Eukaryota > Metazoa > Chordata > Ceratodontiformes > Ceratodontidae > Neoceratodus > Neoceratodus forsteri. The sequence goes on along the minus strand of CM028137.1, from coordinate 541,892,953 downwards.
TACAGAAGGAGGAGAACTCCACATCCTTGGTGATTTCAATCAGAACTGGCTAGGATGCACAGCATCAAAGACACACTGCCAAATCAATCCGCTCAATTTGCACCAGCAAATAGAAGAACCCACCTGCTTAAATCACAAATCCAATAAACACACACTACTGGACTGGGCTCTCACTACCCACCCACATAGGATACTTAAAGCCGGCCTCCTACCAGACTCCCTTAGCGACCACCATATGATTTTTATAGTGCGCGAAATCTTCCGTCCCCCAGCCTCTCCACCCCGTTTGCTGTGCAGCAGAGCATACAAATTACTGGATCTGCCTGCGCTCCTAAATGACCTTATCTCCATTGACTGGTCTCCCATCCCTAGAGCCTCCACCATGGATGAAGCCCTGAGCTATTTCTCTGCAAACTTCCTCGCTATCTGGGACATCCATGCCCCACTAAGGAGCTCTACAGCCAGAGGCTCCCCTCACCCTGGGTGACCTCACATCTCCTGGAACAACTCTGAGCCAGAGACCGTGCCTGGAAATCCTTCAAGGCCACAGGGTCTCACCTGGCACAGCAACAATACCGGGCACTTCGAAATGCCTGCACTAGACTCATACGGCAGTCTAAATTGACCTACTTCAAAGAGGCATTCAACAAAAACCACACCCACCCTTCTCAATTCTGGAAGTCCATCAAATCCCTCCTCACCCCACTGACCCAACCCCCAACCCTCACTCTCAACCTTGCAGGAAAAATCATCAATAATCCTGGTCAGGTTGCCACTGAGTATAATACCCACTTCTCCACCACTACTGCCTCACAAATCTCCTCACGCCCCCAACCCCCACCTTTTGTTCTTCCCAAAGTTCCCCTCGTTCTACCAAATGCACCCCCCCAGCCACCTTTTCGCTCCGCCCAGTCACTCCAGACCAGGTGATGAAAAATCTACTCTCACTAAACACATCCAAAGGTAAATGTCCATCGGGCCTTGATTCTAAAATGCTCCAACTCTCTGTACCACCCCCTAACCATTCTCTATATTCTGTCTTTTAAATTAGGTGCAGTCCCCACAAAATGGAAACATGCCACAGTCATTCCCCTTCCCAAGGGAAGGGACCTCTCCTCACCATCAAACTATCGGCCTATATTTCTGCTCCCCATCCTAGCCAAAATTCAAGAGCGCCTTGTTCTGTCCCAGCTACACCCTTATCTAGACAACATCTCCTTCTTCACCCCCTTCCAAGCCGGTTTAAGAAAAAATCACTCCACCACCACATCCCTCCTTCGCCTCACTAACTCCATTCTCACAGGCATTGACAAAGGGGAAATAACCGCAGCTATTTTTATAGACCTGGCAAAAGCCTTCGACACAGTCTCCCACCCCCTGCTACTGTCCAAACTTGCCCAAACTGGTATGTCAGTGGCAACATGCAACTGGTTCCACTCATACCTAACAGGCAGGTCTCAATCAGTTCGCATCGGTACGGCTCTATCCACCTCCCCTCCCTGTCACCAGTGGCGTACCTCAAGGATCCGTACTTGGCCCACTGCTCTTTTCAATTTTTCTCAATGATTTGCCTGCTGTCTGCACACAAACTGACATCCATATGTACGCGGATGATACGGTGCTGTTCACCTCTGGCCCGTCTAGAACTGCTGTGGCAACATGCCTCCAGAAGGATTTTGACTCCCTCCAACACTGGTTCCTTGAGAACCAACTATTTCTGAACCCAAAAAAAACTATCTCCCCTCACCTTCGGCTCCTGAGCCAAACTAGCCCGGCTGCCTGATGCACCCACTTTCTATACCTTGGACAGTACTCCGCTCGAGGCCTGCTCCACATATCGCTACCTTGGCGTCTGGCTAGATCAGTACCTTGACTTCTCAGCGCATGTAGATGCACTGCACAAAAAACTACATCCCATGTTGGGCGCTCTCCATCTCAACAAGTATTGCATCCCTCTACCGACCAGGTGAGCAATAGTCCATAAAATGATCCTCCCCATATTGGACTACGGTGATGTCTACGGTTCCGCCCCCCAGGTGTCCTTAGTCAGGCTCGACCCCCTATACAACTCATTCTGCTGGTTCACCTTAGACCGATCCCCCAGTACCCACCACTGCGACCTCTACCAATCACTTGACCTCCCCTCACTCCAAAACCAGTGATTGCTGCACAGTGCTAAAATTACTGCTAAGTTCTGGTCTCATACGCTGCCCTCCTACCTACCAACATCCCTAACCGCCGTCCCTCCATCTACCTACGAGCTCAGGAACACTGACTCCAGGCTCCTGCACATTCCTTCACAGATCAACCCGATCAGGTCAGGTAGCTTTCAGCTTCAGGCTGCCCAAATTGAGGAACTCTCTGGCAACCGACATCAGATTCACCACAAGTACCCCCCAACGTAATGCCCTTCTCAAAGCACATTTCACCACCAACTGCTCATGCTTTCCCCATCGCTGATTTCCCCACATAACCCAATTCAACTGCATGCAAACCACTCCCACTTTTCTACACGCTCATCTCAAAATGGTCCTATCTGCTGAACCTGCTACTGTTACTGTATTAGTACGCACGTTTTACCCATATTGTAAGGAATTCTTAGCTCATGCTATGTTCCACACCACTATCTGAAATATTCTGCATTTTTTTGTATGAACCGCCTGTCATCGCAGCTACTGCACCCATCCTACTGGACCGCTGTCTTGCAATTATCTGCACAGTATGTATGCACTGTTTTGTCTTGTCCAATATTGTACCCCCTCCCCCAGGGTGCATCTGGAATCGAGCGGTACTCCACTCAGTATGCTTTTCCTGGTAAATCTCTTAAATAAATAAATAAATAATAGGCATTTTAGGACCTCTGCTCATGAACAGTGTCACTGTGATTGTCTTACCTTGTACCAAACACTGATTTCCAACAGCGACTGTGCTATTCTGCACCGGAAGCATGAAAACACATTTTCACCAGGATGTGAAAAATAATAGCTGTACTGTTCATAAGGAGGTGTGGAAAAATGGCAATGTTGAGCATCTGGAGTGAAAATATTACAGATTAGCAAATTTATGAGTGTGCGTGGAAACTGTGCAATGCACGCTTGTAAAACAGTAATTTTTTGGACTTTTTTCACCAAATTTGCAACATAGGCTTTTTGAGAGTCCACCTCATGAAACACTGACACTGTCATTTCATTAATCAATTCTGAAAGGTGATTCCACTCAGTGGCCCTGATTCTAGAAGGGTGGCTCAAGTTGCTGCCAAACGCAACTTGTGCCACCCTCAACTGCGACAATGACCCTGTGCCCTATTCTAGAAGGGGCAGGGCCTCTGCATAAAAGACCTAAGACTTGCAACATGCAGCTAGGTATGCTGTACAGATGACGTACCTGGCCATCATGTCGCAACCAGCTACCTCAGGTCGCAAGTGCACCCACCCACCCATGCCCCAACCCGGGTCACCCGCTGCAAATGCAGCACATTACCTGCCCTGGTAGTCTAGTGCCCCAAACTGTAAATTAATAAAACAAAAGATCCCTGTTTCCCCTGGTTTGTCTAGTGACCCCCTGAACTGTAAAGTAATAATGAAAGAGATCCCCATCTCCATGGTAGTCTAGTGGCCCCCACCCCCACCCAACTGTGCCAGCCCACCCGCACACCCCATTTATCCCCAGCCAGCGACTGGCACAGCCACCTTTCTCCTCCGCCCGGCGGCTGACTGAGTGCAGTGTGCACTACTGCAAGGGCGTACTCAGAAATTGATTCAGGCACATCTGCGTGCAGTGGCGGCTAATACTGCTCTCGAACCGGTGGCTGGCGTGGAGGTGAAAAAACAGGCAGCTCTCGTCGCTGGCTGGCAGCAGGGGAGTGGCTGGCTGGCACAGTGAGGTGAGTTTCCGCAGACTACCAGAAAATGGATGCATTCAGTAATTACAGTTGGGAAGCTATAGACACCAGAAAATGAGGATCTCTTTAATTCATTCACATTTCAGGGGGGCACTAGGCTACCAGCGATATGGGGAGATATTCATTCATTATACAGATTAGAGGGAGCTGCTAGACTACCAGGGATACGGGGCTCTCTTTATTTATTATTTTACAGTTGGGTGGGCTACGACTACCAGGGCTGGCTTATTGCCACATATGCTGTGGGTGACTCACGGTTCAGGGTATGGGTGGGGGGATGGCAGCGTCGCCCTGCAGAGCTTCTGCCAAAGGCTGATTCAGGGGGCTGGGGGTATGGGTAGCCCTGTGGGACCCCACTGGAGTGTGCTGGGCATGGGGGAAGGAAACCATGCACTGTCCATTGGACAGCCGACGGATCTACATGACCCCCGGGAGTGTCCGTAAGTTATACCAGCAAAATGCTGGTATAACTTAGATTGCTGGATCTCCTCCAAGGGTTCTTGTAGAATCCAGATGTGAGCACTTTGTGGCTGCCCTTCTAGAACGGGGTGCAACTACTGCCGTAAACCCCCTAGCACCATGTCGCAGGGGTCTTATGTGGCGTAACAGCTGTTCAGCGCAAGTGGCCTGTGACATGTCACAGGTTTCTTTGTAGAATCGCACATCTTGCAACTGTTGGCGTAAGTTGCTACATCAGCCATTCTTCTTGGCGCAACTGCTATTACACCAGGCGTAACCCTTCTAGAATCTGGCCCAGTGACCACAAAATCACCTTTTGGGACTGAATAATGCCATGACAGTGACTGTATTCATGAAAAGGGGTCCCAAGAACCTCATGTTGAAAATTTGGCACCAAAAGTTGAAAAAATGGCTGAGATATCCACCTAAGTTGAAAAAAAAACATTTATGCCATTATACAGCTTACCAGCATTTCCTCAGTTCGCAGTCGGCTTTGAAGAGTGCAGACGTGTTCCCAGTCCACCGAAGATTTTCACGCTGGGCTCAGGAGATAAGTATGGGGTGGGGGTGTGTGTGGGGAGGTTGGGTGTTAAGAGGGGGAGTGAGGGTTGGTTGGGGCAAGGGACTCACCAAGGGACCATTTTCTTCTTTCACAGGAATTTTTAAAACAAAATGACTCCGCGGGATGCTTTTGGTACGCTGGGGTGGGCTTCCAGCCTGCCACCTATGTGTTTGTTGGGGGGGACTGGAGCTGGTAGGAATTGGGCACCCCCATCAACCATACAGTTTGTGTGGGGGGGAGGCATGAGCATCCTGGGGTGGGCCAACTGGTTGTTTGTTGGGGGGCTGTAGCCAATGGGGGACTTAGCACTCCCATCGGCCACACAGTGTGCTGGGTGGGCACATGTACCAAGGGGGACTGGGCACCCCCCCTTGACACACAACATGGAGACTGGGGAGGACAATAATGAGGGAGGGGGTGGACATTAGCAGAGGGAGGAAGCAGGAGGGATTTCATGCCGAGCTGTGTATGACAGCAGTTCGGCAGTGCTGAAAGATGTAAAGACGTCAGTATGCTAACTGCACACACGCTACCACCGCTGATGGCAGCGGACCTTTTGTTTGAAGTGAAGACCAGCACAGCCAAACTGCTGTCATACAAAGCTTGGCATGTATTGGTCCAGTAGGGTCGCGCCTGCTACACTGAGCACTGCATTCGTGAGGAGGGTCACACACCTCCAAAAAGTTGTACTGTTTCAAGACGTTCCTTTTGCATGTGCAAGGAAATGCAAAAAGGTTCAACTGCAGTTTCACTTATGTCTGCATGACATTAGTGGGGCTATTTAGAATGAAGATTCCAACAAGGTTCTTGCAGATTAGATAACATCCATCTTAGCACCTGATGACAAGGCCAAAGTGCATCTATCAACCTGTGAAACTGTTTGTTTGTAACCTTGTGTGTGCTACAGGTAAAGAGACTTTAAAGTTAAACACTGAATAAATCTGAGACTGCGACCATCTTGGAGCAACCCCTGACCCTGATAGCAGATAATCAGCATGCAGGGAAAGCATCATATGACAACTCTAAGAGTTACTGGAGAAGTCTATGCTATGTTTTGGCACCTTTTTATTTGACCTATCTGGTGTTGAGTTCCTGTGTTAACAGATTTATGAACAAATTGGACACTACCTTGACCTAGGAAGGAGAAAAGTTTCAGAATCAAAGTTCAGTTCCCTCAGAAGCTTTATAGAGAGCAGTGGGAAGTTTTGCTCTCCCCGCAAGATAGAAAAAAATCAGCCCTGGATCTAGTCAAATAAACAGGTCTGCAAGTGGTTTCAACCCCCAAGGATGAGTAAGCAGGAATGGCTTTGTCAGCCTGCTCTTGACTTGATTTATGACTAAGCTGCAGATCATCAGTGTGAATTCAGTGAATGGTAAAAGACTATTCTCCACCTAATTAATCCAAGGGGAAAGCTGAGGGTTAAACTTGATCAAAAGTAAAGCCAAGAGCCTGCAAGTTACCGAAAGGTGACAAGGAACCACCAAACTTGCTGCCATGAAGTTAGCTGTCCTGGGGAGCTTTGCCAAAGGACTTATGGGAGGAGGTTTGAGCAATTTTGTGGGGTCCAAACAAAAAAACCCATCAGGCATTGAGGGAGCCTGATGAATATTAATTTTTAGATGAACAGTTTGATTTGAGCAATGGGATGCTGCAGTGATTCCCTGAAACCCAAAAGACAAAGACTGTTCAGTTTAGCCTGATGGGAGCCCCTCTAGAAGGAAGGGGGTCTCTGGCCGCATGCTCTCTGATGTTGCTTCAGAGTCTAAAAAAGGCCTGCTTGGGGGCTGTTATAGTGACCAGCCTAGGGGAACTGTGTTTGCCTTCTGCTGTTCAGAGGAACTTGCTTTAGAATTAAAATGTAGAGCTGGCCTGGTGGCGCAGAAGGCTGAGGCCCTGGATACCTTACCTTGCATCACGCTGGTGGTATGGGTTTGGGAATGACCTCGGGTCATCAGAAAGCTGGCATGGGGGGAGGAGGGAGCAGGATTGAGCAGACGAAAGGCAGCTCTCCTCTTCCCAAGGAAGTTGTCACCCCTCCATAGTTCTGCTCCCACTGGGTGGAAGTCCATTGGGCAGTGTAGGTGGGAGGGGGCAGCAAGTAGCAGGAGGGCACCTTGAGACGTGGCATGTATGTGCCTCCACATGCACACATGCCTGGGACATGGGGATGGGCTAAAATCAGGGTAAAACTCAGGGAAAAAATCTATATAGAAAAAAAGAATTAAAGTGTAGATTTGCTGTCAAGAAGTTGACATGGATTCAAGAGGTTTTCAAGTGAGAGGAAGGCTTTCTGTAATCTTCAAAAGAAGGAGACCTGTCAGTTGGACTTGTTCAGCTGCTAGCTTAGGAGATGCTCTATGTTGCCCTGTGTTGCCTTACAAGGTTTGGAATGAGTGTGTCAACAGAATGAAAGTGCTGTTTCCTTGCCAGGGTCAAGAGAATCGTCTGTGAGTTCCCTAAGGAAACTGAAACTTGCTCGTGATGCCTGAATGTAGTCTGGAGGCCTACTTGAAGGCTTTTGCAGCCGAAAAGTCAAGGGAAGCCTGCCTTTAGTAGTCCTATCTCATTAACTCCACAGGAGCTCTTTGAAAGTTCCACCACTTGTATTCTGTATACTCTTAACACTGCATCCTGGGCCTTTCTAAGCAAAATCAAGCCATAATCAACATGCCACAAACAAATGTGACTGCCTCATGAACCGTAAGTACTACACACAAAGTACAAGTGGCAAAGCTGTTCAGAACAAAATTACCTTTCTAACGGTGCTATGCAATCAGTTTTAATCAATTTGGTTTTTATTTTATATTAGCTGAAATACTAAAAAACGGTGTGTTTTTTTTTTGATTTATTCAAGGTGCTTAGGTGAGGGTTGAGAGACAGATGTTCACCATACATACCATACCATAAACAAATGTGAATAACTCCTAAAATATATGTGATAGATACAAAGTATCAGTGGCAAAGTTGCTCAATACAAAATTACCTTTCTAACGGTGCTATGCAATCAATTGTAATCAAATCAATTTTTATTCTATACTAGCTGAAATACAAAAAAAATGGTTTTTTTGGATTTATTCAAGATGCTTAGGTGAGGCTTGAGAGACAAATGTCTGCCATGCACACCATATCATAAACAAACTGTGCTATGAAATCAATTCTAAGCAATTTGTTTTGTTTTTAATACTTAGGTAAAAACTGCTGACTTCCTCAGACATTTCCAGGCCTCAGTGAAAGCCAGCTGAGTTCATCTACAGTTGTTTTTGAACTCAGTGGCTATGCTGTCAGACTTCACCTATAGGCATATCCAGGCCTCAATGAGTTATGGATGGAAAGCAAAGTAAGAAGATTCACTCTTCTGTTTAAATCTGCACCTGTAACATGAGCAGATTCACTCTTTTGCTCAAGCCTGCACCTGTAAAGTGAGATTTGTTCTTCCGTTAAAGTTGTGCACCAGCACAGTGAAAAGATTTGTGCTCTGTTTGAGCTATGTCAACAAAGTGTGAAGATGTTTCCCATCTTCTGCAACATGTCTAAATTTGAAATGCCTGTCTGATAGACTGTATCCTGTTTCACCGGAGTGACTTAAAATACCTGGGAAAAGAGAGACTGCCATCTAAGGTCAGGCTGAGGAGTCAGCCAGGAGGTGTTACCACTAGGCATTACATATTGTGTCTCCCTCTGAGAGTATGTGCATGGATGTGGGGATGTGGGGGTTTAGGCATGTCGGTCCTGGTCCTACAGCACTAGTGTGCTCCACTATGGAGATGCTGCAAAAGAAGATGACAGGTGGCCTAAGATGCTGATGGATGTCCAGCATGCTACAACAGCAAGAGCCTGCTGCAGAGAAGGCCCAAGCTGCAAGAGATGCATGGAGGAGGTTCCAAGCTACAATGTGTCTGCTGCTTGTATTAGCTTGTCAAGTGTTCAGGTTGCTCCCAATTTCGAGTACCCCAAATCTACAATCTAAAAACCATCAGCTGCATTGGCAAAATGACTAATTTTGAAAAACTTCGAGTAATTCAGGGCTTGTTCTGCATCTGGGAAACTAAATAGTTGCAACTAGGAGTTCTGAGTTTGCCCATCTGACCTAAAGTGTCCAAGTCTACTAAAAAGTTGTTTACCGTCATTCTAAAAAAGGATTTGCATTTAATTAAAATTGTTTAAAACAAGTGAACCAACTTCAGCCAACCAGCTGCAATGTACAAGCATGAACGAAGACCCTGGGTACCCAGATAGGACTCTTGGGGAGTTGAACTGATACCAGCTGGGGGTAGTAATGTCCGAGCCAGTGGATCTAACATTGGTTGCCTTCACTGATGTTTATGCTCATGGAAGGCAGGAACTATGAGTGTTTTAGACTCGAATACAAAGTAAATAATGGTGTTTACCAAACAAAACTGATAGAATGTTGCTTAAACTGTGCATCCATCATCCCTTTTCCTAACCCTACCCCCTTGTAAATAAATTGTTGTTAACCTTTTCACAAATGTCCCATGAGCATATTATTAGTGAACATATTATTAACTTAAATCAACAATTGCAAGTGTATTGGAAATATGCTTTTGGTTTATGGTAATCCATGTGTGGCATGACTGTAAGGAAAGGTGGGTAGGTATAGCATCCCAGGGGATTGTACTGCTGAAAATATCTGGCCCACTATATGTTACTCTAGGTAGAGGCACCACTCTATTTATGTTATCTTGGGAAAGAACACCCTTTTTCCACCAGAACAAGGACCCAGGACCCTTAACCTGTATCGTGATCATCAGGCAGGGGTAGTAGCCTGTGGGTACCTGATGCCCGGGTTACACATACATCCTGTTTTTTCCATATTGTTTTTTCTCCTGACTGGCAGTTCATGTCTCAGAGATCTTCACTGTTCACAGGGATGTACCAGGATCAGGTCACACCTGGCTGTCATTCAGATGGCTACCTGTTTTTTCAGTCATCTTTTTTTCCCCTCCTATCTCCCCTAGTGGGGGGTGTGATGCCTCAGTCAATCTCACACAGCCATAGCTTTCCCTGCAGCAGAAACAAGCTCCCTGGCCCAGCCAGAGGGGTTTCATTGTTGGAAGAACCCACTGCCATGTCTCCTTGACTAAGATGCATTTCTGAGCAACAGCTGTCTTAATCATAGCCTGCCTCCTGATGTGACTTCTCAGGTTTACTTCCAAACCAGGTCTTCAGCACAACAGCATAATGCACTGCTGCTGGAACATTGGGGCAGCCACATAGCTTCATTTTTAGGGTAATTGATCCTAACAAAATTGATGATATTCTGTTCTCTGGTTTTAAAGTTATAGGGGCTCAAAAATCTACAGTTTACATACTTGCAAATGTAATTTTAACATTTTTGAGCATTTTGATGCTTAATACTTGGTTACCTTTAGAGATCAAGATCTGAATTTATGTATTTTTTTTTTTTTATTTATTTGAATTTTGTTAACCGTGTAATCCCACTGAGACAAACTTTCCTTTTCAGGGGCAACCCAGAATTCATTACATAAGCGACAACAGTCAATTACATACATACCAATGGTACAGGGATACATCAGGGAAACATACGTAGAGCAATACAATTTTAGTTAATTACAATGTGGAATTTTACAGGACAATAAGAAAGAATTGCATCAAGTAGACATAGTTACAATATGGTATTTTACAAGACAATATTTAAGGAATTCAGTAGACATGGTAGGCATGTTCAATTAAGTACAAGTGCAGGAGGTTACTGGGGAAGGTTGGTTTTAAGGAGGTTTTATATGTCCCAAAAGAGGTGCATTGCTGTAGTGGGACTGGAAGGCTATTCTATAGCTGGGAGGCCTTGTTAGAGAAAGACTATTGGCCAGATAGGGACCTAGTTTTCGAAACATCTAAGAGGGACTGAGCAGAGGTGCAGAGATTTCTGGTGAATGTTTTTATTTTCACTAGAACAGTAAGGTTAGGTAGGGATCCCATTATGATTTTGTATGTAAGACCAAGGATAGAGTAGTTTAGCCTATCTTCCAGGGAAGACCACTTCAGGGATGTGAGAACAGTACTGTGGTGCTCCCTGCTATCCACTCCAGCTGCAAATGTGCCTGTCATATGATAAATTTGTCTAGCTTTGCTTAGTTTAGTTTCCTTTAATAAGGATAGAATAGGGGCTCCATATAAAAGCATAGGGAGGAGAAGGAAGCTAGCTATTGAGTGACTGGCCTTATTTGTGAGGCAGGACCTAAGCCTGTAGAGTAGGACTAGTTTTGTGGATATCAACTGAGTTGTGTGGTCCACTTGTTGTCTTAAGGACAGTTCATGATCAATTAGGATGCCTAAATATTTAAGGTTTTTCAATAAATCAGGTTTAACCCACCCAGTGGGAATGATGTTGAGAGAATTATATCTAGCAGTGCCATGATTCCAGGATCTGAGAATCATTACTCTTGTTTTTTAGTGTTCAGAACAAGTTGTTTATCCACTAGCCATTTTTCCAGAATGGCAAAGTCTAAGTTCAGACCATCCTCAATCACTTTCACATTTGTATCAGATCTGTAGAGGACAGCATCATCCACATATAGTAAAGCTTGGGCTTGTCCACAGTTTGTGGGCAAATCATTTATAAAAAGGGAGAAAAGTTGTGGCCCCAATATGGAGCCTTGGGGACTCCATCATGTATCACTTCTAGGGATGAGGTTGTCACCCCATTTAACAGCTTGAGAATGGTCCATAAGGTAGTTTTCCATCAATGTAGCAGATAGTTGATCAAGCCTAGATTCTTTAATTTCAGGATGAGAAGATCATGGTTTACCAGGTTGAAAGCCTTTGTCAAGTCTATGAAGATAGTTCTGGTGGCTTTTCCAAAGTCAATGGCCAAGAGAATGTTCAAGGTGAAACAGACAAGGGCTGCATCTGTGCCATGATGCTTTCAGAAACTGTGCTGGGCAGGGGTAAGCAATGAGTAGGCTTCAACACAGCATACTAGTTGATTGTATATGGGCTTTTCTTGTATTTTTGATAGTGCATTGAGTATAGAGATAGATCAATAGTTCTTTATATGCCCAATGCAGCCTCTTTTATGTACCGGGACTACATTGGCCACTTTCTGTTTTTGGGGGACCTTCCCTTGGAGAAGTGAGAGGTTGAAGATTTTGGTTAGCAGACAATTACTGGAGCTGCAGTTTTAAGTAGCCTGGGCTCTAAGCCATCATGACCTGCAGACTGATTGGGTTGTAAATTAACCAGCTGATCCAGAACTTCCTTCCTTGAGATTAATTTGAGATGAAAATCAGGGTGATTGACCCATGGCATATATGGGGGGGGGGTTGGTAGAGTTGACTTTGTAGGCAGTCAGATTTGTAAAGTGTTTATTGAATTCTGCTATGATTACAGGGCCATTAATAATCTCTTTATTAATATGGTGTTCCTGCAGTAAGGAGGATGGGCGTCCATTTAGTAGATGGTTGATTTGCATCCAGAACCATTTGAGATTTTGAAGATTGTTCAGTTGTAGGTTTCTCAAATAGGTCCTTTTTGCCTTTTTGAGGGCTGACATACATTTGTTCCACAGGTGCTGATAAGTGTGCCAATCATGTGGATGCCCAGAAGCTTTTTGGGCCACCCACACCTTTTCCTTCTCCTTCATAAGTTTACAGAGTTCATGGGAGATCCATTCAGAGCAGAGTCCTTTAAATCCTCTTTGCAATAGTGGAACATGCTTATTGATCATTGCTAGCAATTTTCTGATCAGGAATTCAAGAGCTTGGTTGACATCTTGCATGGAGTTAATGCTTTCCCAATTTATGTTGGTGAGATCCTCCAGAAAGGCATTACTATCAAGTTTTGAATAATCCCTGGTCAGTGTAAGTCTTGGGGGAAACTTAGGGAAGACATTATTCCATATTCAGAATACTGAGGAATGGTCACTTAGGGACTCCAGAAAAGATTCCTACTGTAAGTGTCCTGTCCAGCAGCTTGCCAAGATCCAATCTTTCAGAGTATGGTTTCTGGGTTTGTTATTTTGCCTTGTAGGTTCTTTGACAAGTTGGTGGAGTTGTACTTCATGGAATATGTTTTTAAACCCTCCCAGGCCCTTTTTGAGCCAGCTGATGCTGAAATCCCCAAGTAACAGGAGGTCAGAGAGTGCCAAGTTCTAGGAGTTCCCAGGCATCCTAGGAGGATGGGGAATAAAGACTTTGCTTCCACAGGGGGGCTATAGTTGCAGCCTATATAGAGAGACTTAGTGTTTCCAAAGAGCACTCTGAGTAGGAACTCACAAGAGGAAGAGTCTAGAGAGGGTAAGGGGACCTCTTTAATGGTAAGGGAGGCTCAGGTGTATATGAGTACTCCCTCTCGTCTCTTCTTTCCCTTTTGGTCTTTTCTGAAGATATTGTAGCAAGGTAGGCCAGTTTCAGTTGTGAGTATACAGGGTCTGAGCCAGGTTTCAGTTATGGCAAACACATCAGGTGAGTACAGATTCACGCAGGCTTCCAAATCGGGTAGCTCGGTCTGCAGACTGTTAATGCATATGGACAGCTTTTAGGCTTTTATGGTTACTACAGTTTAGGTCGGGGGGGAGGATATGCTAACATTTTTTTGAGTAGGTCATGGGTTGCATTCCATGTCCCCTAATTACAATAATGACAGAAGTTCAATTAATTGAAGCAAACATCATATGTGAGTCTTGTTTTTCCCTTTCTGTTTCATCCTTACTTGGCAGGCCAGGCTGTAGAACAATAAACTTCTAGGTATCATGTAATAACAGAGACCCAACATGAGCAATTACAAAAATAACTACTCATTTTGGGCACTATTATTCTGGGCTGCCCTGCAGAATAGTGAGGGTATGGACAGCGACTATGGAGAAGGGTGAATGGAAGAGGGGACTAGCAAGGGGAAGGGGAGGGACAGCGATGGTGTTGTCAGGGACTGGAGTACCTGCTGCTGCTGAGCTAGTCATGTGGCATGGTGGTGTGGGAGGCTAGCTCTGGCAGAGCAACTGGGTTCAGGACCAGGAGCAGGTTACCTTTTGCTGCAGCTGCAAGCTGTGGCACTTCATTTTTTTCTGACGTCTGGATTTTTCCCCCTCCCTTACATGCACCCCTCTGGAGCTAAGAATCTTAATTCGGGGGGTGCAGGGGACAAAGCCCCCATGAGGTGGGTGTGGGTGGGTGCAGCACCCCTGCAAAAACACTTTTTTCATATCTGGATGTTGGGTTGCCATAAGATATATATTGCCAATTTGCTTTTCAGTGATATACACTTGCCATAATAGTGATCACTGTTTTGCAATCATTATTATGACATGGAATCCATTTCTATTACCAATGTGGGTAGTTGTACTAGGGTCATATAAGGGTGTGGCATTTTCCTTATAGGCTGCAGGAGGTAGAAACTCAGAGAACTGACCCTTGGGGGCGGGTGGGACAGTTTGCCCTAGCAGAGATTCTGAAAGAGATAGGAGGGACATTCCAAACAAGGAGAGATGTCATCTATTATAACCCCAAAGTACTTGAATTAATTCACCTGCTGTATGAAATGAATGCTACTAAAGGTATATACGAGTACTTCTGCATAGTTAATACATACTGTAGGCATGTAAAACAGCTTAGCAATGGCATTGGAGGATCTACCTACAGGTACAAGTCTGTCTGAGAAATTGTGCAGCAGAACAATTTAACAGACTCAGTTTCAAAGACTAGTATCTTCTGCTACAAACAGTGACAAATGCTCAGAAACTACACATTAGTCAATGCGTAGATATATGAACTGTTTTAGACTAGGATTCTTGAAGGCTAGCAACTATCTTAATATAGGCACCCCCATGGGGTTTAAACACATAGACTAGTCATGTCAGTCAGTTTGTCTGAGTTAGCTGAAGTGAATTGTTATCTGTGCAGTTATCTAGGTGTTTGTCTCAGGTGGCTGAAGGAAATTGTTATCAGTGCAATTATTAAGTGTAGAAAGTGGCTTAGCTAGAAGGAAGCCAGATTAAAGCCAGATTTAAACACTGCTCTAGATAGCTTCTGCCAGAGATAGGCAGAGAACACCAAGCAGAAGGAGCTGCTGTTATAACTATACTTCTCTACTGGGACTATAGTGCCCTCCTTCCCTCCCCACCCTAAGCCAGTTCTACTTTTATAGGCACAGGATTTGACTGACAACAGGAACTTTCTGTTTGGGAGCAGTAAGTGAGTGATCACAGAGCCACATAAGACTCACCATCCTAGAAGGAAAAGAGTAGCTCCCCGTCACCTCCAGCTGCTGGAGGTCTGACTCTGAGCAAGTAAGGAGACTACTGAGAAATATAGGAACTTCTTGTCTCAGAACAGGAAGCTCAAGAGCTTAAAGAGCACAGAGGCAGTAAGTAAGTAGGGAGAAAAAAAATGGAGGAAAGAGTAAATATTCCAAACAACAGTTAAGGGGCCAGAAATAAGACATGATGGAAGTGGTGCAGTGCAGTGCAGTGGCTGTGGAGCAGAAGTCTTCCGAGAGACATTCTGGAGGATACAGTGTTGCTCCACCTGCAGGCACCTCTCTGGGCTGAGGGAGGAGGTTGCTCATCTCCAGGCTAAGTTGGCCTGGATTTGGGGAACCTCCTCTTCTGCCCAGGGACCACCAGGGCCACTGTCATTGCCTCAGAGGATGCCAACAAAGAGGAGTGGTTGTACCACAGTGGGCTCAGGGAGGGTAAGGGTGGTGGAACAGAGGTGCATCCCTCCAGTTGTACCTCTTGACAATTCATATGCCATTCTGGCAAAGTGTGGTTCCTCTATGGAGGCATCTGCAGTGGAGACCAAGGAGGATGTTGGGAACCTCCACAAAGGAGACCCGTAGGAGGGTGGCATGGGACCCCTCAAGGGAAGGAAACAACTTCTGGTGGGGGATTCCATTGTTAGGAGGGTAGAACTGGGGAGGAAGGGGAGAGGGAGGTAAGGAGCCTGCCTGGTACCATGGCTTGGAGGAACAGAGAGCTAATCCTCAGGATCACTGCAGCAGCTGCACGGGGGAAGGAGCTGGATGTCATTGTCCACCTAGGGACAAATGACCTGGCTGAGAAAGGGATCAGAGCAGTGCAGGAAGAGTTTGTGGAGTTGGGGAGGGGCCTTAGATGAGTAGCATGCACGGTAACCTTCTCAGAGGTGCTGCCTGTCTATGGTATGGATAAGGCTAAGGTGCTCCCCACCATGGGATTCAATAAGTGGTTGAAAAACTGGTGCAGAGCTCAGGGATTTGGCTTCATTGGGGACTGGGGGTCTACCTGGAGTGATGCAGGCCTATACTGGCATGATGGTCTGCATCCATCTAGGAGGGGAACCAGGATCCTAGGTGATACTGTAGGTTTAAATGCTTCATTGGCAAGCATTTAAAGTAGCCAAGGGGGGAGGCACTGGAAAGGAGCTGGGAAATCCTACCCCCCCCCAAAAAAAATCAGGGTAGTAAGTTAGGTAAACACCAAGATAGAGATGTCGATAGGGAGAAGGGCAGGGTTAAATGGAGAAAATGACAAAGACAATAAGGACATGGATGGGGCAAAAAGGGGTAAGGCCATCAAGAAATGGAGGGTAATGAGTACCAATGCCCGTAGTCTGGGCAACAAGCTCCCTAAACTTGTGGAATTGATGGAAGAGGGATGTCTGGATATCGTAGCAGTCACAGAAACATGGTACACAGAGAACCATGACTGGGATGTTGACATACCAGAGTACACAACCTACAGGAGAGATAGGGAGGGTAGAGGAGGAGGAGGAGTAGCTCTCTATGTAAGGGAAGGGATAAAAGCAATGGAACAAAAAAGTAACCAGGGAGGAGAGGAGACACTGTGGGCCACCTCAGAGACTGGAAATGGCACCACAATCCACACAGGGGTTGTATACAGACTCCCATGTCAGGGAGAGGGAATGGACAAGGATATGACAGAAGGCACCCTTAAGATGGCAGAAAAAGTGGACATACTGTTGATGGGGGACCTGAATATGCCAGATGTTAACTGGTGTACCTTTGCTGCAGCCACATCCAAGTGCAGGGCCATTCTAGATGCCCTACAGGTGGCATGCCTCAGACAGCTAGTTTTGGAACCCATTCATGAGGGAGCAATCTTAGACCTCCTACTCTCAAATGGGGAAAGCGAGAGGATCTCAGATGTAGAAGTGGGTAGCCATCTGGGAACAAGTGACCACTAAACAGTGCTCAGCTACAGAGTCAAGCCATACAAAAGTGAGGGTACTGGACTTCAGGAGGGCTGACTTTGGCAAGATGGGAGAGTGCCTTTAAAAAGCACTAGCAAATAGGCTAGAAGGAGGGGTGGGGCAAAAGCACTAGTAAATAGGCTAGAAGGAGGGGTGGAGCAACAATGGGGAAACATCAAAACTGCCATCACAGAGACAACACACCTTTGTGTGAAGCAAATAAACAAATCAAAATGAAAGAAAAAGCCACTATGGTTCTCAAAAGAGGTGGCAGGGAAGGTTAGGGAGAAAAAGATAACATTTAGGAAGTATGAGGAAACACAGAAGGAGCAGAACAGAGAACTGTACCAGTTAAGGCAGAAGGAAGCAGGGTGGGAAGCCAGAATAGCAAAGGCCCAAACTGAGGAAAAGATAACCAACTTGGTTAAAAAGGGGGATAAAACCTTTCATAGGTACATCAGTGAGCATAGAAAGATAAAGGGAGGGATAGTGAAGCTGAATAGAAAGGACGGTGAGTGAGCAGAAAGGGACAGTGAAAAAGCAGGGATACTGAACAAATACTTCTGCTCAGTATTCACAAAAGAGGAGGAGGGTGAGGTGCCTAATCCAATTAACAGAAGCACTCTGGAAAGGGGGGTCGATCCCAGTCCTTTCACAGAAGAAAGGGTTCTGAAAGAACTCCTAAAACTGAAGGTGGACAAAGCAATGGGGCCTGATGGAATTCACCCCAGAATTCTAAAAGAATTAAGGGGAGAACTAGTGACACCACTGACTATCCTTTTTAACAAATCATGGGAGGATGGTGTGGTACCTGAGGACTGGAGGAAGTCGGATGTGATTCCCCTTCACAAAAGTGGGAGCAAGACAGAGGCAGGAAACTACAGACCTGTCAGTTTGACCTCTGTGGTAGGGAAAGTGATGGAATCACTTCTGAAGGAAAGAACTGTTGAGTACCTAGAGGAAAGTGGGGCACAGGACCCAAGGCAGCATGGGTTCACAGCGGGAAGGTCATTTCAGATGAATCTAATTGATTTCTTTGACTGGGTGACCAAAGTAGTAGACCAGGGAGGGGCTATGGACATTGCCTACCTAGACTTTAGCAAGGCATTTGACACAGTCCCACACAAAAGATTAATAATCAAATTAACCAGTCTGGGAGTAGGTCCCAGGGTGGTAGCCTGGCTAAAACATTGGCTGGACAACAGGACACAGAAGGTAATTGTAAATCGAGTCCACTCTGAAGAAAGAGGGGTTACTAGTGGGGTACCACGGGGTTCAGTACTGGGTTCAGTCCTTTTTAATGTCTTTATAAGTGACATTGCAGAGGGACTGGAAAGAAAAATATGCCTCTTTGCAGATGATACAAAGATCTGCAACAGGGTTGATACACAAGGAGGAGTGGAAAGGATGAGAAGGGAATTGGCAAGGTTGGAGGAATGGTCAGACGTATGGCAGCTTGATTCAATGCAAAGAAGTGCAAAATAATGCACCTGGGAAACAAAAACTCAGGGGAAGATTACACAGTTGGGGGGGGGGTAGTAACAACAACAAAAATGGAAAGGGACCTGGGGGTAATATTCAGATGACCTTAAGGTTAGCAAGCAATGTGAGAAGGCAGTAGGGAGGGCTGGGGGGATACTGGGATGTATAGGGAGAGGCATCACAAGCAGAAAATAAGATGTTGTTATCCCTCTGTACAGACAGTTGGTGAGACCCCATCTGGAGTACTGTGTCCAGTTCTGGAAACCCTATCTCCGCAAAGACATAGACAGGATGGAGGCAGTCCAGAGGAGGGCAACTAAAATGGTACAGGGTCTGCAAGAGAAGCCATATGAAGAGAGACTAAAGGAGCTTAATATGTATACCCTTGAGGAAAGGAGGGAGAGGGGGGACATGATAGAAACTTTTAAGTATCTCAGTGGAATCAGCAAAGTCCAGGAGGGTAGTATCTTTCAGAAAAAGAGATGTGCAAGAACAAAGGACATGATTTGAAGATAGAGGGGGGATGGCTCAGGGACAATGTGAGGAAGTATTTTTTCACAGAGAGGGTGGTGGACGCATGGAACAGCCTCCCTGAGGAGGTTGTGGGGTCTAAAACTGTGGGAGAATTCAAGAATGCATGGGACAGACATAAGGCAATTCTTGTGGGGGTAGGAAGAAATAGGCTGTTGGTTAATTAGGATCTGCAGCTTATCCTGTAGGTAGGGAAATGTGCAGACTAGGTGAGCCAAGTGGTCTTTATCTGCCATCAAAGTCTATGTTTCTATGTTTCTATGTGGTAAAAGTGACATCAGAAAGATTCATCTGCTAACACAGCAAGGGGCCCTATATTAGCATTCAAAGTTTAGGCACACACAATTGATTACTAAGTACATACTGTAAATAGTCCTACAAGGCATACAGCTCTTAGGAAAGCCACCCTGTGCATCCCTGTTAGATACCATCATCATGCCCCTGCAATTATCATCACCTTCTTGCCGGCATTACCAGTGCATTTTAGGAGTGCAGGCTGAGCTACTTATCATTCAAGAGGATGATTTACTATGCTACATTAGTACTTTTCAAGGTATACATCATATAATTTATGATACATGGGTCCTACCAATATATGTACAGCCACTGTTCAATTCCCTTTAAGTCAGTTGGGCAGGGTTTCCAGAGGCCAGCGAACTCTTTAGGCTGACTCCCTTACATAGACTTCCATGATGCCCTTTGCACTAAGCCCCTTTGCTCAAGGACTTCTGAGGAGGACCAGTAAAGGAGTCGCCTATTAAGGAGGGAGACCACATTTCTGCTAGTTAGCCAGGCTGTAGTGGGTGGGGCTAACTGCTGCCATTGCAAAGTCCCGGTGTGGTGCTCCCTGGTGAGCTAGTCATTGATAGTACAGTGCCAGAGTCACTGATGTTGTTGAAGTGACTCTCTCCAGTAGTGTATGTATGTGTGTGTGTGTGTGTATATATATATATATATAGATATATATATATATATATATATATATATATATATATATATTATGGTAGCACGATAGTGGTACTATAGTTAGGGTTGAGGAGCCATTTCTATGTTAAACCCCAACATTTTGCACCTTAATAACTTTGTAACTGTTTGACGGATTTGCCTGAAATTTTGAATACATGATCAAGAACCATAGGCCTTGGGATCTGCCAAGTTTTGTACTGGTCGGATATACAGCTGCTGAGTTTTTAAACGTTTTTTCTGGAATTCTACTGTCGCGCCTACAGGTCGCACGGTTTGTGCAACCAGCCCGAAATCTTCAGGGAACATGCGGCCAGGGTCCCCAGTGTGCCTTTTGAAGATTTGGTAAAAAAATATTAAACAGTTCAAAGTTATTCAAAAACAATTTCCATTATTATATCAGCGGAAAAGTTAACAAAAAGTTAGACAGTGTCATAAATGCACTTTTACTGCAAAATGGCCCTATTACTGTCGCAAATCTGCCATCTTGTTTTCAGTTGGTGATCAGAAAATGGCAGCATTTAAAATTGAGACCCTCTAGCAACCTAATTCTTTTATATTCACCTAGTCAGGCCCTGGGGATGCTAGCCATGTCTTTATTTTGGGGTAAAACACCCCAGAAATATGTTTTTCAGATTTCTGGAAAAAGTACTTTCGCAAAGTAGTGTCGCACTAACAAAAGTGTCGCAAATTTTTTGCCTCTAATATAGATATATATATAGATAAATATATATATATATTAGAGGCAAAAACTCCGTTTAATGCATTAGTTAGGGTTGTTCCACAGCGACAAAAGTGAGGAAATTCACTGTTAGGGTTGAAACCCCCCCTTGGACCCCCAGCCCACCCCCAACCAGCATTGGGGTTCGCATTGGGATAAATCAGCCTAACTCTCACCCCATGACATGTAAAGCAGCAGAAGTATAGGAGAATGGGGTGAGAGTTGGGACCCACGATCAATGCGCTGCCATTGAAGGGTGGGAAGAGTCAAGGATTTTCAACAACAGAATACTCATTTATCGCTAGCTAACCTAACTACGATGCGCAATTTTACCTCTAATTTCCCTTCTTTTGAGAATGATAGCGAAATAGTAAATATAATGCAGCGGTGGGAGCTCCACTGCATGGCCCAGCTCCGCCACATGATGTGTTGTGGCATACTAACAGGGACAGCAACACAAACAGAAATGCTAACAGTGGTGCACATGGTAACACAAACACGAATGAGAACGAGAAAGGAGTAGCATCGTGGTGGCGTGAAGCCAGGGAATGGTCTGCCGTGATGTGTTGTCACAATAGTAACATGGTGCCTGCAAACAGAAATGTCAATGGGCATGGTGATGTAAAGTGAAACAGTAAGATAAACAGTACTGTGACAGAAATGGCAAAAATAACAGAAGCATAGCGCAAATAAACGCAAAGGATAACGCACATGGTGGCACAGGCGTCAATGGTAGAGTGAAACAGTGCGGATCCATAAGCGTAAAGGGCAACAATAACAATAATGTAAGCGCACAGGCTGGTTTTCCCCAAAACCTGCATTGAGAAAGAACAGTAGTACAAATAATGTATGCAAGACAATGAGTATCAGCGCAGAAAATGAGATCTTGGAATACTAAATACATTATATCTCAGGAACCGTATAGCGAAAAAAAAAATGTAAAAAGCCATATTATTTACAACTGTCTGGCTAATTTGATTCTTAGCCCCATTAGGGAGCTAAGAATTTTCAACGAAAAGTCTGTATCTCACCGTTTCCAGAGATCACGGGCCCTGGCCCAGCAAAACGCCGTAATGTTATCCTATGGGAAAAAAGAAAGTTCAGGCGCCATAACTTTGCCTCTGTAATGTTTTCACCAAACTACAAAGAGCACATCTGTGCTGTTGACTGTCTTCCCTCAAATTTCAGGAAAAAAGATCAAACCGTTCTTTTGCAGCAGGAGCTCCAAATGATTTCTGTTAAGTGTGAGGCGCGTAATGTTATCCTATGGGAAAAACCGTCAATTTTGGAGTGCAGTAACTTTGCAGCCATGTGATATTTTTCGCAAACTACTGAAAGGCATCTGTGTACTGTTGGCTATCTTCCTCCAAATTTCAGGAAAAAAGACCAAACCGTTATTTTGCAGCAGGGTGCAAAGATTCCTGTAATGCTTGAGGCGCAATGTTATCCTATGGGAAAAACTGTCAACTTTGAGTGCGATAACTTTGCCGCCATGTAATATTTTTCAATACAACACTGAAAGGCACATCTGTGAGATATCGGCTGCGTTCCTCAAATTTCAGCCCAAAACTCTAGCGGTTATTTTGCAGTGCAGTGCCAAAAGAATTGCTGTAATTTTCCACAGACTAGAAAATTACTGTCATAATTTGCAAATTTACGACTACTTTTGTGAAACAAGTAATTCGAAAGTACTTTTCCAGAAATTTGAAAAACATATTTCTTGGGTGTTTTACCACAAAATAAAGACATGGCAAGCATCCTCAGGACCCGACTAGGTGAATACAAAAAAAATTAGGTTGCTAGAGGGTCCCAAATTTAAATGCCAACCATTTTTCTGATCACCAACTGAAAACAAAATGGCCGATTTGCGAAAGTAACAGGCCCATTTGCGAAAGTAAAAATGCATTTGCGAAAGTGTTGAACTTTTTGTTAACTTTTCCCATTGACTTATAATGGGAAACTGTTTTTTGAATAACTTTTGAACCGTTTAATATTTTTTCAGAAAATCTTCAAAAGGCACATTAGGACCCTGACTTCACATTCTCTGAAGATTTCCGGACCGATCCACACAAACACGTCTGACCTGTAAGGCACGACCACAGAATTCCAGAAAAGCGTAAACGTGCGCACAGATCACACTTAATAACTCCACAGCCGTATATCTGACCAGTACGAAACTTGGCAAATCCCAAGGCCTATGGTTCTTGATCATAAATTCCAAATTTCAAGCAAATCCATCAAACAGTTGCAAAGTTATTAAGGTGCAAAGTTTTGGGGTTTAACATAGAAATGGCTCCTCAACCCTAACTATGGTAGCACTACCGTGCTACCATAATATATATATATATATATATATATATATATACACATAGGGGATACATGATGAGAATGAGTGTGATATGGCAAATATTTTCACTTCTGCAGAGTGAACTCTGGATATCTCACGAGTGCTGCAGGCACGAGTGGGATATCCAGAGCTCCTGATGCAGGAGTGACAATATTTGCCATAGCACACGATCTGCACATCATGTATTCGAGATATACAATAGGGCAAGAGTTTCAGAAGTTTTGTTATGCTGTGTTGTGTTCTGTTCCTGTTTATGTGTTTGTTCATTCTGTGTGTGAGCTTTTGTGAATGGGCTGGCAGTGTTATAAACTCTGGGAGACACATGAGTGTGTTTTGCAATGCAGGGAACTACAGACCAGTCAGCCTCACCTCGGTAGTGGGAAAGATCATGGAAGCACTACTGAAGGAGAGATTGGTGGAACATCTGGTTGTCAATGGACTACAGGACCCAAGGCAGCATGGTTTCACCAGGGGGAGGTCATGTCAGACCAACCTCATTGAATTTTTTGACTGGGTGACTAGGGAGGTGGATCAGGGGAGGGCAGTGGACATGGCCTATCTGGACTTCAGCAAGGCCTTTGACACTGTGCCACATAGAAGACTATTACACAAACTGGGGAATATGGTGTGGGCAGGACAGTAGTGTGGTGGGTAGGTAACTGGCTGGGTGGAAGGACACAGAGGGTGGTGGTAAATGGCTGTCACTCCACAGAGGGAAGAGTGACCAGTGGGTACCACAGGGATCAGTGCTGGGACCGGTCCTATTCAACATCTTCATCAGTGACATTGCACAGGATATAGAGGCAGAATTTCACTGTTCGCTGATGACACAAAGCTCTGTAATAGAGTAGACACACCAGAGGGTGTAGACAGAATGAGAAGGACCTGCAGAAACTTGAAGAATGGTCAAAGGTTTGGCAGTTGAAATTCAATGCAAAGAAGTGCAAGATAATGCATATGGGCACAAAAACCCTGGCACATATATATCAGTTGGGGGTGAGGATATAGCATGCACCAAGCAGGAAAGGGATCTTGGGGTTGTCATCTCCTGATGACCTCAAAGGTAGGGAAACAGTGTGACAAGGCATCAGGTAAAGCAAATAGGATGCTGGGATGTATAGGCAGGGGCATCACCAGCAGGAAAGGGAGGTCATAATTCCGCTATACAAGACACTAGTGAGGCCCCACCTGGAGTACAGTGTACAGTTCTGGAGACCATACCTACGTAAGGACATAGACAGGGTAGAGAAGGTTCAGAGGAGGGCAACAAAGATGGTGCATGGGTTGCATCACAAGTCCTATGAAGACAGGATGAAGGAACTGAACATGTACTTCCTGGAGAGAGAGGAGGAGAGAGGGATATGATAGAGACATACAAGTATCTTAAGGGAGGAACAGGGTGCAGGAAAACACTATTTTTAAGCGAAAAGATGTTTCAGGACTAGAGGGCATGGGATGAAGTTGGAGGAGGACGATTCAGAGGAAACATGAGAAAGAATTTCTTCACAGAACGGGTGGTGGACAAGTGGAACACCCTGCCAGAGGAAGTGGTGGGGGCTGAAACAATCACGGGATTTAAGAATGCATGGGATAGACATAAAGGAATTCTAGAGGTCAGGGGTAAGGGGAAATAGACTTCTAGGAAAACAAACTGAACTTACAAGCTCAAATGGGCAGACTAGGTGGGCCATAGGCCCTTATCTGCTGACACTGTCTATGTATCTATGTATCTATGTAAATGAGTTAGTTTTAGGTAGGAGTGAGAAACATACTGTTGTGAAACTGTATTCCTAGAAGTCTGGCTGCAGTGAAGCTGAGAGCATCACAATAATTGTAATGGGCTGAGAGGCAGAGTGTCAGAACAGCTGATACTGTTTTTAGTGGTAATTGAGTTAGCTGCAGGCAGCGGTGAGGAACAAAGTGTTCTATGAAATTGTGCTGTTTAGGATTCTGGCTGAAGTCAAACTGAGACCATCACATTAACTGTAATGAGCTGAAAGTCAGAGTTTGAGGAACAAGTGAGAGTGTGTTTCAGTGGTAATTGAGTTAGCTGCAGGCAGCACTGACGAATGGACTGTTCTGTGAAGCTGTGTTCTTTAGAATTCTGGCTGCAGTTAAGCTGAGAGTATCACAGTAATAAGCTGGAAGTTAGAGGGGGGGATATGTGTGTTTTGTAATGCTCACTGAGTTAGTTGTAGGCAGCAGTGAGACCTCTCATGTAGTTCTTCGTTTGTGTCTATGGTAACAGCACAGATGTTTCTTGCATGCTGAGGGAAAAGCTGCCTAGAGTGATGATATCAGTGACCTTTTGTGACCTGTGTGTGTAAATGGCTTATATCATCACAGTAGAACAGAGGGTAAAAATATCATGCTGCAGTGGATTATACACTGTTTTATCTCACTCATTTATCACTCACCTATATTGTGTGTGTATATAACCCTAACTGGTGTATTAACACAGTTTTTGCAAAGCATTTCCTTTTTTTTTTTTTGAGATAGTCGAACCGTATCCTCATTCTTGCAGGTCCTGGACAGATGCAGATGCAAAGGACCCTCTGTGTCCAGTGCCAATTGAAGAGGAGTCTGTCTGTCTGTTAAAGTGTAGGACTTTTCTAGATCCTGCACTTCCTTGTGGCAACATATGTCAATGATATGTGGGGCTGTCTGGTGGGCTGCAGAAGCATAGGGCCCTCTTGGCCCTTCACTTCCATGTGGCTATGGAAACAGACATACACAGTAAAGAGTCCATCTGTTGGCCAAAGCACAGGTGGTCATTGAGCCACAGGTACAGAGGTGCAGGGCCCTATGCCAAGTGAAGATTTATCTTCACCATATAGTACTTGGGCCTGTGTGGGCAACCCTGCACATTCCCTTCCCAGGCTGGGGTATTGGTGTAGCATGACAGCACCATCCTCCCAGACTTCAGCCCATCCTGCTTACTCCCTAAGCTTGTCCAGAAATTCAGCTCACCGGCACAGGGTCACAAAGCACTACCCATTGGGGTAAAGTCTGCCACTGCATACGTTTCTTTTTTTTTTTTATCCCAAATTTTAAAGATAGTTGTTTTATAACTCCCTTTTATACAAATGACATGTTGAATTTATAGAATACTGGCCAAAACATCATATCCTGCCACAAGGGCAAAAACACGTTTTGAGCAGGATTTGAAAAAATGACACCTGTCACAATTATAAGCTGGTGTGAAAAAATGGCTACGGTAAACGTTTGGAGTCAAAATATTGATTAGTGAAACATGAATGAACATTGAAATATTTCAATGTGGACTCATAATTTGTTCATTTTACTATATTTCTACACCACATTTTCAAAATAGTCTTCTAATGACCCCACCTCATAAGCCTGATCAGTGAAAATGTTCAAATCCCAACCAAAAGCAATTTTGCAGTGTGACTGAGATCACCTTTTGGAATGAATTTAAAAAATTTCACCTGCCTTGTTCATGAAGTGCGGTCCACAAAGGCCATGTTGAAAATGTGACGTAAAAATATTGAAAAATGACAAAATTATGAGAAAAAGTTCAAAACTCATTGAAATATATTAAATGGACTTACCTATTTTTGTCATATTGCAGTTGCCAGTTCCAGCAGCAAGAAATGTTTTTGATGGGAGAGTGGACCTACACTATGGGACACTTTTAGGTGAGTCAGGGTGTGTGTGTGTGGTGCTGAGTGGGGGATCAGGGTGATGTGGATGGTGATGGGGCATTGGGGGAGTCAGACCAGCAAGGGACCATTTTATTTTTTAAAGGTTTAACTTTATAAAAACAAACCAAAAAAGATCAATGAGGGATGGTTTTCTTTGTCTGAAGGGAAGCAGAAACGGTTTTGGCACATTAGTGCCCAGATGATTAGATGACTGGCTGTGGGCACCCTGGTGTCACCACTTATTTTCTTGAAGGGGGCAGCCTAGAGTGGAAGGGGGTTGAAAGAAGTGGTGCCAGTGGTTGTTCACCCCAAACAACTATTAGTTAATATATAAGGAAGGAGGGGTGGCTAGGAGGGGGGGAGGATAGACAGCATCAGTAGAGGGAGTGGGCACCCCACTCTACTTTAGATAGTTAGGACAGACAGACAGACAGACAGACATAAATAGATAGATAGACAGACACAGAGACAGAAGGAGACAAAAATAGAGACTGAACAATCACTGACTCAATGCCGGCTCTCAAGCCAGAAGTAGCACTCCATCTGTTGCTACAGAATCAGGAAAGTCCCACTGTTCTCATACTGAGAATGTGAGTGAGGGGCTCCTCTCACTCAGCTGGGCACCCTTGGTTTTGGGCTGCCCAGGAAAGCAATTTCTGGCCGTAATTTAAAAAGAAAAACAAACACCAGAATCTAGCTAAAAGGTCCTGTTTAGCAAGGTTCAGGTACTTGTTTTTCTTTTTAAAATGTATTATTGTTATGGCTTCAGTGGACGTAGTCCTGCAGATGTTTTGCATTCAGAAAAAGGCTGATGTAATTTTTGCTACCAGACAACATGATAAGTGTTAAAAATAGAATCCTCCACTGGAACTGCATTACTATTCTTCCTGTGTGTGTATGAGAACTGGAGAGCATTATTTTTCCTCTGGCTTGAGGAGTTAATTGAGCCCTCCCTCAGTAGAGTCTCAGACTTTCTACACTACAGTCAGCAAACACAGAAAGTTAACTCATTATCTTCTGGCAGTCATTTTGTGTCAGATTACCAATGAATAGTAGACATACAAAGTTTTTGGACGTAGAGTGGGTTAAACACTTTCTGGAGCTTTCTACCTAACAAATAAGCCCCTAAGAACACCTCATTAAGCCACTTGATACCTCCATCCTAACAGCAATCATCCTGCTACTTTGCAAGACATTCCATAGCAAAGAGTTCCAGTGATGCCTGTTCCCAAATAAACACATTTAAAATGTTAAATGCCAGCTTCCTTCTCTCAGGCAGACAGTTCTGAGGAGACACTAGTACCTGACGTTTTATGATTACTTGTCTGTTATATTATTAGAATTTCCACTTGTGTATGCCTGTTTCTCCCTGGAGAAAGTAGCAAGCTGTTGAACATGCTGCATACTTTGACACACAGTGGACTGTCAAGGATGTTGGTGCCTGCTGGGTTTTTTTCCCCTTATTGTAGAAGAAACATTCAATGTATATCATCTCACATATGTATGCATTTACTTTTCCAAATATTTGTTTTTAATAATGTTAACAATATATCCAATGCACCAAAATAGCCAGTTGTGTTTTAGTTATGACTTTATACAACATTGTGCTGTTAATCTGCAATTTGTGACTATAGGTGTTTATAACTGAATGATAGTAAATATATTTGCTTTACTTGCAAGTAGGTAGGCATGTGAGTGTCTTATTTTTGTTTGACTTAGGTTATGAAGTGGCATATAGAATCTGATCAGTTCATAACATGCTGTATTAAAATTAAATGAACTGATAGACTGGGGCTTTAGTTTCTTTTACAAATTATGTTTTCCTGTGTATAGATATACTAAAACAACGTCTCAACAAAATGTTTAAAAATAAGGAGTTGAGCAGTAATTTAGTTGATGTGGTGTAAAGAGCTGCTCCCTAAACACTTACCTGGTTTGGTGGGGGGGGGGACTGCCACAAGCAGAATGGGACTTCAAGGAGAGGGAGCGCATGGCAGCAGAAGAGGCATGATGGCATTAAAAGCTTAAAGGTGTGGATGTAGAGGCACCAATATCAGAGCATGACTTTGGTAGAGGACTGAGTGTGACTTGAGGGTGGAGGATCATCAGGAATTGAGTGAGTCTTGCTATTTTTAGCATAATGCTTTTCTGAAACTTTACTGGGTTAGACACTACATCCATCGGTACAGTATGTCACTAAGCCACATGCAGTGTGGTAATGGTAAAAACCAGATCACCAGACCCAGACCAGAGCTGTAATGTCTGACCTGGGCACAGCATGTGCAATTATTGCTGATCCACTCATTCCAGATTATCTGGTCTGGCTTTTACCTATCTGGTCAGGTCCTGATGGATCAGTTTTTATGTTTGCTTGCATGCATGTGCAAGAAACATAGTGCCATCATCCGAGTTTTCGGAGGTGTGTCACCCCCTCTTCCAATTCAGTCAGTGTGTTGGCAGGCGCAGCCCCAGTCTGCCAATGCATGCTGGAGCTGTCTATGACAGCTCCAAAATGCAGTGGCATACAGTTGAAAGGGGGAGCTACGCTTCAGTGAGTAGCGATAAGATATCACCTGCTCATGCACAGCTCCCCTACACACACACACACACACAAAAACACACTTGCGCGATACTGCGTGCTGCCCGCAAACACATTGTATAACTGACAGGGTGCCCAATCCCCATCGGCTTGTGCTGCGCCCCCAAAGCCTTCCACATACACGCTAAATTCCACCCCAGCGTGGCAACTCATGGTATAGCCGACGGGGTGCCTAACTCCTCAATCAGCTCCACTGTCCCCCCAGAGTACAGGGTGCCACGCCAGAGCCCACCCCAGTGTGGCAACTGATGATATGGCCGACAGGGGTGTCCAATCCCCCGTTGGCTCCATGCCCCCCCAGCCATCCTTGTGCCATGCTGGGAGCCCACCCCAGCATGGCAAATGTCCCACGTCATCACTGAAAAAAAAAAACCTGTAAATAAAAAACTGTCCCTCGGTGCTTCTCCCTGGCCCCCTTCCACAACCTGCAACCACCCACTGTGCACCCTGCCTCCCCACACACCCCTCACCCCATACTTCCTTCAGAGTCCAGCGCGACGATCTTCGGTGGACCGGGAACATGTCTGCACTCTTCAAACCGACTGCGAACTGAGGAAATGCCGGTAAGCTGTATAATGGGATAGATAGGGGTTTTTCAACTTTGTTGCATATCTCAGGCATTTTTTGGAATTTTTGCACCACATTTTCAACATGGGGTTTTTGGGACCCCTCCTCATGAATTCTTGCACTGTCATGGTGTTACTCGGGCCCGAAGGGTGATTTCACAGCCACTGTGCGAAATCACCTTTCTGGAATGATTAATGAAACGACACTGCTAATGTTCATAAGGTGGGCTCTCAAGAAGCCTATTTTGAAAATTTGGTGGAAAAATTCCTAAAAATGACTGTTTTACGAGTGTGCGTTGCGCAGTTCCTATGCACGCTCATAAGTTCACGAATTTTCAATATTTCACTCCAGATTTTCAACATTGCCATTTTACCATACCTTCTTATGAGTAGTACAGCTGTCATTTTTCACATATCACCCAAAACGTGTTTCCGACCATGTAGCGCACAATGGCGCAGTCGATGTGCGAAATCAATGTATGGGACATTATTAAGAAAATCACAGTGAAACTGTTCATGAGCAGAGGTCTTACAATGGCTATGTTGAAAATTTGGTGAAAAATTCTAAAATGACTGTTTTAATAGCTGCAGTACGCGCAGTTCCTATGCATGCTCTTAAGTTTGCTAATTTAATAGTCTCACCCAGATTTCAACATTGCCATTTTATTACACTTCCTTAAGAACAGTACAGCTGCCATTTTTCATATGTCGCCAAAATGTGTTTTCACACATGTAGCGCACAATGGTGCTGTTGGTGCTAAAGCAATGTTTGGGACAGATTAGAAAATCACAGTTACACTGTTCATGAGCAGAGGTCTTAAAATGGCTATGCTGAAAATTTGGTGACAAAAGTCCATAAAATGACTGTTATGAGTGAGCATTGCGCAGTTTCCACACCCTCGTGAAATTCATGACTTTGTAATATTTTCAGTCCAGATTTTCACCAGTGGCATTTTCCACACTTCCTTATAAACAGTACAGCTGTCATTTTTCACAACATGGCCAAAGTGTGTTTCACACTTTCAGCGCAGAGATTTTATTTATTTTTATTTATTTAGCTTTTGTTGACCGGTAAGTGCACTAGACAAAACCTGCCTATTTTCAGGCACGACCGGGGAAGGGATACAAATGAATGCCAACTGACCTTGAACCAGATTAAGCTGTTGGTGGTATTTTCAGTGAATGAGGGAAATTTGGCCAGGACACCAGGAAATTCCCCTACTCTTTTCGATAAGTGCCATGGGATCTTTAACATCCACCTGAACTACCACCAATCCAGGCAGATGGGACCTCGGTTTAACGTCTCATCCGAAAGACGGCACCTCAGAAGTGCAGCACCCCTCTCATGCTGCACTACAGTGTCAGTACTGGGATATTAACCCAAGTGGCAGATGTGGGAACTGAACCCACAGCCCTCTGATCTCCCGGCCTCAGAGGCGAGTGTGCTACCTACTGAGCCACTGACACTGCACTGAGCCACTGAGATGCGTGGTCACTGTGGGAAATCATTGTTCGGGACAGATAAAGAAAATCACAGTGACACTGTTCATGATCAGAGGCACCAAAATGCCTGAGTTGACAATCTGCTGTAAAAAATCCCCAACCTAATTATATTACAGGTGTGCATTGCACAGTTTCTATGTACGCTCGTGACTTCACCATTTTTTTAAATATTTTTACTGCAGATTTGCAACATTGCCATTTTTTACACCTCCCCATGAACAGTACAGCTGTCATTTTTTACATCCTGTTCGGAATGTTTTTGCACCTGTGGTGCTAAATGCTGTAGTCGCTGTGCACAAGCAGCCTTCGGCTAACAAACTGATATTGCCACTGTTCATGAGGTGGGGTCACAAAAAAAACATGTTGAAAATTTGGAGTGAAAATACCAACGAATGCCTGAGGTATTTGGGTTTCCAACCATAACGCCCCACCCTGTAGAGAATGACAGGCATCAGGGGTGTGACTTGGGATTTTTGCCTGTAATGCTCATACCATTCCACACCCTGCAGCCAGTGAGAGGCATCGAGGTATGCCTTGGACTCTTCGGCCCCAAAGTTCACCCCATACTCCTATATCGCACCCATCTCACCATATTCCCTAAAGGAATGGGGTGTGCATTAGGGCCAAAGACCCCAAGGAACACCGTGACACTTGTCAGTGTCTGCAGGGTGGGTGTGGTAAAATGGTGCGGCCGTTATGCCTGATGACCCAAAGGCACACCCCAATGCCTGTCACTCTCTGCAGGGTGGTGGTGGTGTTGGCTTCAGTTCAATACTTCACTGCCATTCCTATTACGCAGCTCTGTAACTTCTACACTACCACTGCCAATGCCAGCAAGCAAACATTCGGCATTGACAAATGCTTGTTAACCATGCTAAGGAAGAGTTGAAAAACAGACTTCCAGAAGTGGACCAGATATGGAAATGTTGGACTGAACAGTACAGCCAGAATGACTGGACAAGCAGTATTTGTACAAGCTGCACCCAGTCTGGCCAGTTTGTATTTTTACAGAACTGCTGCGGTTCAGATCTATCAGTCCAGTTTTTTATCAATCAATCAATCTTTATTTTATACTGAGAAGTATGTGAGCAAAAATGCCCATTTACACGAACATCCAATTAAGCATAAAAATAGAACCGAACACCAAGTCCAACAATTACTTAGTAAAATACAGTATAAACAGGTTTAACATAAACAGGTGTAATACAGAGATCTAGAGGGACACACAGAAGAAAGGGGAAGCAAATATGAACATACGAAATTGCCAGCAGAAAAAGGCCCACAAATCTATCAAGTCTGCTCATACCCTTCCCTTCCTCCCCTTTCCCGGTCTTTCCCCATTTTTTGTTCTTGTCTGTACTAACTCTGCCTGTGACTCTATCTCAACCCTGCTTAAAGCTATCCATTGTCCTCAGTTCAATTAACTCCTCCAGCAGTGTGTTCCATCCCGCCACCACTCTCTCTGTAAAGTGGTGCCTCCTCATCTCCCTCCTGAACCTTCCCCCTTCCAACTTCAGACTGCACCCCCTAGTGACCCTTCCCCTCTTTAAGCAGAACAATCCTCCCTCTCTGATTTTGTTTATGCCTTTCAAGTACTTAAAGGTCTCTGTCATGTCCCCTGTTTCCATTCTTTCTTCCAGTGAATGCATGTTGAGCTCTCTCAATCTTTCCTCATACAGCAACTCCCCTGGTCCCATGATCATTTTTGAAACCCTGTGTTGCACCCGCTCCAATAATCTTACATCCTTTTTGAGGTATGGGCACCAGTACTGTACACAGTACTCTAAGTGTGGCCTCACCAGTGATCCATACAAGGGCAGGATGACCTCCTCCTTTCTAGAGATGATCTGTCTGGCAATGCACCCCAGCATCCTATTTGTCTTTGCTGCCACCCTCCTACACTGTGCTGATACCTTCACATCCCCAGTGACTATTACCTCCAGGTCCCTTTCCTCTGCTGAAGCTGTTACCTGCACTCCCCCCAGTCAGTAGCTGGTCCTGGATTGTCTCCCAGGTGCATGACCTTGCACTTCTTAGCATTAAACCCCAACTGCCACTACCTAGACCAGTGTTTGAGTTTAGCTAGCTCCTCCCTGAGTGCCTGCCTCCCTTCCTCATTGTCCATTTTGCACAAATCTTAGTGTCATCCATGAACAGGTTAATCTTACTCTTGACCCCCTCTGCAATGTCTCCAATGAAGACATTGAACAAAACAGTACCCAGCACTGAACCCTGTAGTACACCACTCATTACTGGACTTAGCTTGGATGTCTACCTCCTTACAATTGCCCTCTGCTGTCTGCCCTGCAACCAGCTCTTAACTCACCCTGCCAGTTTCTCCCCCTCCCCATGTCCCTCAGCTTGATCATTAACCTCTTGTGCAGCACTGAGTTGAAAGCTTTGCTGAAGTTTAGATACAGGACATCCACAGCATGGCCTTTGTCAACTGCCCTAGTGACCCAGTCGAAGAAGTCACTCAGGTTAGTTTGGCACCATCTTCCTGAGACAAACTCATGCTGTCTCTCATCCTGAAGGCCATTACTATTGAGGAAGGTTATCAACCTCTCCTTTAGAATGGTCTCCATTAACTTCTCCACTATGGAAGTCAAGCTCACAGGTCTGTAGTTGCCCAGTTGGTCCTTGGGTCCAGTCTTGCAAAGGGGCACCATGTGAGCCATCCTCCAGTCCCTGGGTATATTCCCTGTCTCCAAGGAGGTGTTGAACAGGTCCATCAGAGTGCCTTCCAACACCCCTACCAGTTCCTTCAGGACCCTTGGGTGTTCACCGTCTGGTCCTGGTGTCTTGTCCACCCACAAGGTTTTAAGGCCCTTCAGAACTCTATCCCCTTGGATGACCCCATCTGTTATCTCTGCCTCCTCCACCCTTGCCCCCTTCCTCTGCGGTATTGGGCCATCCCTTTCTTTCATGAACACCAAGCAGAAGTACTCATTGAGTGCCTCTACCTGTTATTCCCCTTGTTTCGCCCATCGCCCCCGTTGATTCTAACAATGTCATCTCTACAACTAGTCTTCTCCTGTATGTATTTAAAGAACCCCTTTTCCCCTCTCTGATCCCCTGAGCCAACGTCAGCTCCTTTGCTGCCTTGGCTGCCCTGAATGCCCTGGTCACCTTGTTTGACGCCTTTGTGAACACCTCTCTATCGTCCTCATGCCCAGATTTTTTGAACTAAATAACAGTGACAGATTTACAGCATGGGTATATAATTGGAGGTACAATTCAGTACCATCTAAATAATGTAGAGACTCAAATATCAATACAAGCACAGAGGCTAAAAAATAGTTGGTTACCCAAAACAGGCTAAGGAGAGGGGCTAGGAAAATATTCCACATGACAGCCAATAGTGGTGAGAGCCGAGCTGTACATGAGGGGTAAGCAAAGGAAGGGGGAGAGAGGATTGGAAGTAAAATTACAGGTCTTTACATAGAAGTCTCTCTCACACTTGTCCTGTTCATTTTCCTCCTCAAACTATGCTAATTGTATTATAATACATTATACAGTTCATTTTGTACTACAAATGCTTATTCAAATGTTATCAATAATGAATACTGCTGAACTGTATGTATTTAGGAGGGCTGCTAATTTGAGGTGCCATTCATTCAAGGTCTTGAGAGCAAATGGGATGGTGACTGAGACTGTAATGCAATGCATAGTGGATAACAATAAAAGTGACATGGTCTGGATAGGAAAATTTACATAAGTGAGTGTGGCAGAGGCTTTCATGTAAAGGGCAATACTTTGTACTGCCTTTCTGTAATGTTTGAATCATGTTTAATGTCAGCATCTCTATCTCTCGCAGGTCCTGCATATATTGACACCTTACTGTCAAAAAGTTGCAAGGCAGTATTCAACTGAGGTCCTGATTCCTATTTTTTCCTGTGTTTTGAACATACTTTATTACTGCAAGCTTATTGTTCTAAGCTATTATTCCTCTCTCTCTGGATAGTGCAGGCCACTCCTTCACCCATCAACTGTGCACCCCCTAAATTCACAGGATAATTTACTAGGTGTGTAGTGTGCTGTACAAATGATATATGAAAGTAACAACTGAGTGGTTTGCTCATGCTACATAGGGAGCAAAGTCTACAACAAATACAAAACATCCCAATGTTCATTTAGCCCCATAAATAAATGTTCACAGAACATTTAGAACTAGTTGACTTTCTTTTTTCTTCCACATCTAGCAAGCTAGACATTATTTCATAGGTGAGCCCCCCCTGAAAAAAAGAGAAATAAATATTTTATTTCTTTGGAATTGCCTTTTCAATTTAGCATATTTAAAATACTACACACCTCACCTGGATAAAGAAAAATAAACATCAATACATACATATTCACAGGCAGAAAATAAAATGCAGTAATACAGTCCAAAATGCATTTTATAACACCACCAGCTATGCCAGATAGACAGTCAAAAAATAACTCACCAGCTGAATTAATGTGACTTGCTTGTAAACAGACTGCCAAAGAAATGATCATTCCATGTAACACAGTCTGTACTGAAACATTTACTAAGGTAGCATCAGTGAGTCGCAGCTGCACTTGGGATCTCCGTGCACTGTGTGATAACTATGACTGCACACTATACTTTTGATGAACTTTGTTATTGTTACTTTAAAAAACACAAGCCACATGATAATGACAGCACTGTCAGTGCAACTCTGTAAATTTCTCTATCACACTGTCTGTCTGTCTGTCACTTCACACCTCTCACAGTAAACACCATGAATGTCATAAGCTTAAAAAAATATATTTAATTTGTGTATATATTTTGACATGACAGTATAGCTGTTTGTGAATTTCTGTGTGGATAACAATTGTAAAAATACATAAATCTCTGCAACATATGTACAGATGATAGATATGTAACCGTGCCTTTGAATGTGATGATCAATGCATTTCGAGTGGCATAATTCTGCACTATAAATACTATTTTTATTTCCACTCCTGGCATTCTTGGTGAATATTGTGAGACATATATATAGAGAGAGAGAGAGAGACAGAGAGGGGAGGGGTGGATAGAGAAATTTACGCAAGTGTGCTGACAGTGCTGTCATTATCATGTGGCTTGTTTTTTTTAAAGGAACTATAATAAAGTTACCTAAAACTCTAGTGTGCAGTCAGAGATGTCACAACTTGCATGGAGGTCCCAAGTGGAGCTGTGATTTCTTTAGTGCAGATATGAAATGCCCATTTTTTTTGTCAGTCTGTTTACAAGCAATTCCCATTTCGTCAGCTAGTGAGTAATTGTGTGACAGTACTTAATGTAAGTCCTATACCTTTATAAGGTTGTATATTGTGGTACTTTTCTTAATGATATTTTAAGAAGTTATAGTATGAATATGCCCCTTTTATGGTGAACTGTGTTCTATTGTCATAATAACAACATAGCTGGTACAGTTTAGGTTACATAGTGTTGACCATTGTAAGCATAATAATGGAACAATGTTGTAGGGGGTTATCTGAAATGAGAAGTGTAGGAACTTGAAGCCTGGTGCAAAACAGTGCCAATAACAGTAATACATGTAATGGTGTTTTTCCAGGAAAAAATAAACATTTTCTTTAAGAGGATAAAGGTTCCCCTTGACCTCATTGACCTCCCATTGGCTGGAGCAACGGAATCAGGTTGCTGATCTGTAAGAATATTTTGTTGCCTTAGGTGTAAGGAATTACATCTCTTTTAGAATACACAGCAGATTCATGTGGCTGATTCATGAAAGGGAGAATGGCTCTGACTCAGTCATCCGCCGGGCACTGCAGCCTGAGGGTCTGCGTTAGGAATAAATTTGATTGTTTTTATAATAATAGTATGAATTGATGTTTGGTACTATATTATAGTAACTTTATTTTTTTTTATTTATTGAAGTCTTGGATGACACCCGTGAGTGGATGCTCGTGGAGAGGTTCCACGTCAGATACATTAATACAAGAAGACACAATACAGTTACAATAAATTATACATACAGAGTACAAAACATTAAACAGTACATGGGTTGCAATGGCAAACAGTTCACAAATTGTGCTAAGGCATAGTACATGGTATGCCAGCATCCTGCGGAAGAGAGAGAGAGGCAGAGGCAGACTGTTAGGGTGAGGTAGGGACTGGCAGGGAGGGGCAGTGTGAGCTGGGATAGGGAGGGAAGAGGGAAAGAAAAGATCCAAGGGGTAGAGGTGGGAGGCAAGTGCTTAAGCAAAGGCTTAACTTGGCAGATTAGGAGTTGGAAGTGCTGAGGCAGACTAAAGCTGTGAACACAGGCTAATGGGGGCACCTACAGGTACTATTGTTCTTGAGGTGCTGGTGGAGTTTGTGCTTAAAGGAACCAAGGGTTGTGGCTCAAGCTATGTCAGGTGGTTGACCATTTGTCCACAGAGGGCCTGGTGAGCAAAGAGTCACTGGGCCATAGTTGTGCGGTACCTGGGCACATGGAATACTTGTGCACTCAAGCTCCTGGTGTGCCTGGCATGTACAGGTGGTGATAGAAGGCTTAGAACTCCTTGAAGAAGTAAGTTTAGTGAGACCTTTTTTGTGAGTAGGCAGATTTGATAAAGTATTCTGTTTATCAGTTGAAGCCAGCCTGATCGCGCATAAGCTCACAGGTGTGGGTAAGTTTTGGGGCATTAGTGAGCAGGTGGCAGGCTTGGTTTAAGGCTGTTGAGAGGTGTTGGAGTGCAGTGTCAGAAGTGGAGCAGTAGACAGCTAGGCCATAGTCAATCAAGGTGATGAGTGAACTGTTAATTTCCAAGTTCAGAGCTTCATCGGTCAAGCAATGTATGCTCCTGTAGAGGATACTGATCCTGGTGTTAAAGGCTTTGACCATGATGTCAGTGTGCTCTGTGCAAGACAGGATAGTGTCCAGTGTGATTCCCAAGTACTTGAAATGGAGGACTAGTTCCAGGGTGTTACTGGAGTCATTCTGAATTGCCTGGGGATAGCCTTTTAGCTTGTTTTGGGCAGTGGTGAAAAGCATAGAAACACAGAAACATAGAATTTGACAGCAGATAAAGACCACTTGGCCCACCTAGTCTGCCCATTTCCCTACCTAATGGATAAGCTGCAGATCCTAGTTAACCAACAGCCTACTTCCTCCTACCCCCCCACTAGAATTGCCTTATGTCTGTCCCATGCATTCTTGAATTCCTCCACTGTTTTTGACTCTACGACCTCCTCAGGAAGGCTGTTCCATGCATCTACAACCCTCTCTGTGAAGAAATATTTCCACACATTACCTCTGGGCTGTCCCCCCTCTATCTTCAAATTGTGCACCCTTGTTCTTGCACATCTCTTTTTCTGAAAGATGCTACCCTCTTGGACTTTGTTGATTCCCTTGAGGTATTTGAAAGTTTCTATCATGTGCCCCCTCTGCCTGGTTTCATTGAGGTTATACATCTTAAGCTCCTTTAGTCTTTCTTCATATGTCTTCTGGTGTAGACCCTGCACCACTTTGGTTGCCCTTCTCTGGACAGCCTCCACCCTGTCGATGTCTTTGTGGAGATGGCACTCCAGAACAGTACACAGTCCTCCAGATGTGGTCTTACCAACTGTCTGTACAGAGGGCCAACAACTTCCTGTTTTCTACTGGTGATGCCTCTCCCTATGCATCCCAGTATCCCCCAGCCCTCCTTACTGCCTTCTCACATTGCTGGCCCACCTTTAGGTCATCTGATATGACTACAATGGTCTTAGTCTTTTTATAGTTCACAACCAGTTTTTGCTCTTTGAACCAGTTTTCAGCCACTGCAAAGCTGCTCTGGAAGTCATATTCCAGAAGTGTGGGGTTGAGGTTGCTACTAAAGATCACCACATCATCTGTGTACAGGAGCATGCAGCTATTGCAAGCAGCTGGGAGGTTGACAATGAAGATTAATGGGCTGAGTATAGATCCTTGTGGTACCCCAGATCTGACTAGTCTACTTTCTGATAGGATGTCTCCTATCTTTACTTGCTGTGATCACAGGCTAAGGTAGCTATAAAACCATGCTATGGTTTCTAGGGCTAGCCCTATGTCCAACAGCTGTGCAAGGAGGAGGGCATGATGAACCATGTCAAATGCCTTTGATAGGTCAACAAAGGCCACCCCTACAATGCGTCCTTTGTCAAGAGCACTATGTATGAATCTGGTAAATTCCAGGAGATCTGTGATGGTGCTATGGCCTGCTTGGAAACCATGCTGTTCTGGGCATAGGAGCTGATACTGATTGAAGTACTCCATCAGCTGGTCAGCCACAATCCTTTCAAGGGCCTTGGAGAGTGGGGGAAGTATAGAGATCGGTCTGTAGTTGTTTTCAAGAGCCCAGTCATCACTTTTGTGTACCGGGATGACCGTGTCAGATTTCCAGATTTGGGGGGGATTTAGAGTGGCAGAGGTATAGATTAATTATCTTTTTCAGTGGACCAAGTACTCCGTCTAGTGTTAGTTGAACAAATTTTATGCCCAGAGAGTCTCCACTGTGTCTTGATTTGCCAAAGGCTTTTTCAAGGTATTTTCTAGCATCAGCTTCAGATACCAGATTGAAATGGAGGAGTGGCTGGTTTGGTCATGCTGGGGTCCTCTCACTGACCCCTGGAGTGGGGGTATTGAAGAAGTTTGTTGGGAGCACAATGCTGAGATCCGAGAAGGTGAGGTTCAGAGAGTTAGCAATGAGCAGATGGTCCAAGGTAGGGATGTTCTCAACATTTAGCATGGCTGGGGCTATTTTAGGGTCCTTCAAAGTGATATCTTTTCAATTTGCCCAGAACGATTTGCTGCTCTTCCAGGTGTTAGTGAGTGCTTCCTTGTAGAATTTGCTTTTTGCCTCACGGACTGCCTTTGTGCACTCATTGTGGGCCTTTTTATATCTTTGGATGTCAGTTGGTGTGCCATGTGTCTGCGCTGTTTGCCAGAGTTGGTCTCTTGCATTTAGTTGCACCAGTAATTCCGGGGTAATACAGGGATTTATAGGTCATCTGTTTTTCTCTCTGTGACAGGAGTGTGTTTGTCACAGGCTGCATCAGGGTGGTGTTGAGAGACCCAAGCCTTGAGACTGTCCATTTTTGGGAGGAGGCTGAAGATGTTTAGGGATGAGAAAACAAGACCTGTAGTTTAAAATCTGTAGTTTTACACTGTCTAGCTTTGTGGGTTGTTGGAGGGCCAGGGTTGGGATGTGCATTGCCAGAATTCAAGAGTAGGAGAAGCAAATGTAGTCTTAGGAGCTGTTCCAGTATTAGCTTTTTCTGCAATTGCCTTATTCATTGGCTGGGCACCTGCATTTTCATTTTGTGAATATTGCCCAAAAGTAGGAGTAGTAGTAGCAGAAAGCAAGTAATGTGGTCCAGTAAGAGTTTATATTTTCTTGACCATTGCCTTTTGCTGGATGCAAGAACTTAAGTGGTGTTAAAGTGGGCAAAGAATCCAGAGATGAGAGGTACCAAGGAGGGATCTTTCGGGTTACAGCACTGTGACCAGGTCCTGGGATGCCCATCCTGGGTGTAGCTTTTGGACCCTTGGTAGGGGGAGGTGATTGAGACATACACATTATGGAGTGTCTCCTGGAGGTTTTGTTGGGAGGAGGGAGGCAACCTGGTGTACAGAGGTCCCGTTGGGGATAACAGAGTGAGAATGAT
This sequence comes from Neoceratodus forsteri, assembly GCA_016271365.2. Lineage (NCBI taxonomy): Eukaryota > Metazoa > Chordata > Ceratodontiformes > Ceratodontidae > Neoceratodus > Neoceratodus forsteri. The sequence goes on along the minus strand of CM028137.1, from coordinate 541,851,870 downwards.
GATGCATAACAGAGTCCCAGAGGTCCTAATCGACATTGTGATGCACAAGCCTCAGGAATGAGGTACTACCCCTTTAAGATATATATATATATATATATATATATATATATATATATATAAGAGAGAGAGTGAAACCTTGGAGAAGTAGGGATGGGTCACTGGGAGAGAGAAAGTGTATTTAATAAAGGAAGGAGATGAGGGTGTAGGCCAATAATCACCCAAAAATCACCCAGAGAGCTAAACAGAGAAAGAGCTGCAGTGATCCCAGATCTTCACCCTGCTTAAAGACTTTTCCCAAGATAATGAAATAAAAATAGGGCAGTCTGAGGGAACTGCTCATTTGGAGAGGTAGTCTTTTAAGCTACCTCAAGGTCCAGTAAAGCAACTTCAGCTCCAAATTGCACTGTACCATAAGCATTGGAAAGCAGGCAGGTGCCTGATGCTTGGAGGGATGTGGAGGAGCTGACTCATTCAGGGTGCAAGGATTCCTTAAGAGATGGAGAAAAACAAGGAAATTAGTAGTGAGCAGAGGGGGAGGGCACTTAGAGGATTAACAGCCACAGCAAAACGACAGAGATGGGTGTAGTTTGAGCAAGGAGACAGGGAGGAGATGCAGAGGATAAGCCAGGAGGGAAATGAAAGCCAGGGAGGGGCCCAGGAAAGAAAGAAAAAAATTAAAAGGGAACAAACAGATGCGGGTTGTGGGCTGGGTCAAGGAAGCTGCTACGAAGAGGGGGGATTCAGAATCCAGTTCAGCGGGTGCAAACAGACAAGAAAAAAACACAGAATTACAGTTAAATTACACTCTAAGGTGCAGTTAAATTAATACACTCTGAGTTGCAGTTAAAATTTAAACTACAATCTAAGCTGCAGTTCAAGTAAACAAACAGTGAACAGTCTTAAAAATTAAAAAAAAATCACCCAGAGAGCAACACACAGAAAAAGTTGCAGTGACCCCAGCTCTTCACTCTGCTTAAGGGCTTTTCCCAAGGTATTGAAATAAAAACAAGCACATCTCAGTTGGAGAGGTAGTCTGTTAAGCTGTTTCAAGATCCGGTAAAGCAACTTCAGTTCCAAATTGCACTGTACCTTAGACACTGGGGAGAAGGCAGGTGGCTGATGCCTGGAGGGATGTGGAGGAGCTGACCCAGTCAGGCTGCAATGATCACCTTAGGCAGTGAGGAGCAGGCAGGCTGCTGATGACTGGAGGGATGTGGAGGAGTTGAGCCATTCAGGGTGCAAGGATCTCCTTAGGCAGTAGGAAGTAGGCAGGCAACTGATGCCTGGATGGATGTGGAGGAGTTGACCTGTTCAGGGTGCAAGGATCCCCTTAGGCAGTGGGGAACAGGCAGATGGCTGATGCCTGGAGGAATGTGGAGGAGCTGACCCATTCAGGGTGAAAGGGTCCCCTTAGGCAGTTGGGAGCAAGCAGGTGGTTTATGCCTGGATGGATGTGAAGGACCTGACCCATTCAGGGTGCACGGTCCCCTTATGCAGTGGGCAGCAGGCAGGCAGCTGATGCCTGGAGGGATGTGGAGGAGCTGACCCATTTACGGTGAAAGGATCCCCTTAGGCAGTGGGGAGTAGGCAGGTGACTGATGCCTGGAGGGATGTAGAGGAGTTGAACTGTTCAGGGTGCAAGGATCCCCTTAGGCAGTTGGGAGCAAGCAGGTGGCTTTTGCCTGGATGGATGTGAAGGAAGTGACCCATTAGGGGTGCATGGTCCCCTTATGCAGTGGGCAGCAGGCAGGCAGCTGATGCCTGGAGGGATGTGGAGGAGTTGACAAGTTCAGGGTGCAAGGGTCCCCTTAGGCAGTGGGGAGCAGATATGTGGCTGATGCCTGGAAGGATGTGGAGGAGCTGACCCATTCTGGGTGAATGGATACCCTCAGACAGTGGTGAGCAGGCAGGTGGCTGATGACTGGAGGGTTGTGGAGGAGCTGACCCATTCAGGGTGCATGGATCCCCTTAGGCAGCAGGGAGCAGGCTGGTGGCTGATGCCTGGATGGATGTGAAGGACCTGACCCATTCAGGGTGCATGGTCCCCTAAGGCAGTGAGCAGCTGGCAGGTGGTTGATGCCTGGAGGGATGTTAAGGAGCTGACCCATTCAGGGTGCAAGGATCCCCTTAGGTAGTGGGGACCAGGAAGGCAGGCAGCTGATGCCTGAAGAAATGTGGAGGAGCTGACACATTCAGGGTGAAAGAATTCCCTTAGGCAGTGGTAAGCTGGCAGGTGGCTCATGACTGGATGGATGTGGAGGAGCAGACCGATTCAGGGTGAATGGTCCCCTTAGGCAGTGGAGAGCAGGCAGGCAGCTGATGTCTGGAGGGATGTGGAGAAGCTGACCCTTTCAGGGTTCAAGATCCTCTTAAGCAGTGGGGAGCAGACTGGTGGCTTATGCCTTGAGGTATGCTGAGGAGCTTACCCATTCAGGGTGCAAGGATCCCAAAGAAAGCTACACAGAGAAACAGCAGCAGTGATCCCAGCTCTTCACTCTGCTGAAGGACTTTCCCCAAAGTAATGAAATAAAAATAGGGAGAGTCTGAGGGCACTGCTCAGTTGGAGAGGTAGTCTGTTAAGCTGCCTCAAGGTCCAGTAAAGCAACTTCAGTTCCAAATTGCACCATACCTTAGGCAGTGGGAAGCAGGCTGGCACCTGATGCCTAGAGGGATGTGGAGGAGCTGACCCATTCAGGGTGCCAGTATTCCCTTAAGCAGTGGGGAGCAGGCAGGCAGCTGATAACTGGAGGGATGTGGAGGAGCTGACCCATTCTGGATAGATGGATTCCCTTTGGCCGAGAGGAATAATCAGGTGGCTGATGCCTGGAGGGATGTACAGGAGCTGACCCGTTCAGTGTGCAAGGTCCCCTTAGGTGGTGGGGAGCATGCAGGTGGGTGATTCCTGGAGTCATTTGGAGGAGCTGACCCATTCAGTGTGCAAGGATCCCCTAAGACTAGTGGGTGCTTTTTCCCTAAGAAAACCCAGGTTGATATTTGCAGTAATAATCATCTGGTTATTACAGCTAACATGGTCTGGGTTTCCCTGAATGCATTCACGCGCCAGCTACTCTTTCCCTTTACTTGCGCTGGACACCTGCTGTAACCACCACTCAGCAGTAAGTGAAACCAAATATCTCTTTTTTTTATTTTACATAACTGCTGTGGTGAAAAAGCACCCATCAGCAACTCTATAAAATAAAAGATTGGGTGGTGTTTGTTATGAGAGTTTACACACACCCTCAGTGTGGGATGCTTCTCATAAACCCCTCAGGCTTCGCACTCAGGGTTTATGTAGCATTCCTCATCCTGGGTTTCTGTAAAAATTTCTTAATACACACCACCCTATCCTTTATATAGCAAGTAATAAAATAATAAAAAAAAAGACAATTGAAAAACCACAACATAAGTTGATAAAACAATAATCTGATAAATACGTATTAGTGCCACTTGATCCATGTGACCTCCCATTTATATGGCTGGTGAATATGCACCTCGATTTAATAGATAGATAGAGGTGAAAAGTATGACCTGCAAAATGAAGAACTTAGTTTTATTAAATAGTTGTTCTGTTAGGATTGTGTGCAAAGTGCCCTTACTTTATTATTTATTTTTTTGTATACCAAACAACTTGTACTCAGTTGATATTGTAACAGAAGGGAAGTGCTACAAACTATAATAGCTTAACTGTTACACATTAGGTCACCGTGACTCCCATGACCTCCAAGCACTAGTTCTATATGTAAGTAATAAGTAATAAGTAATAAGTAATAAGTAACAACAGTGTGCATTTCAAGGAGTTTAATGCATGCCCCAGGGGTGTGTTAAGGCATGAGGCTGAAGGCAAGTGTCCTTATGCCCCTGGAAAATGCATTACAATCCTTGAAATGCACACCCTTGAGTGACTTATAACACTTATAAAATGGGCCACCATCATAAAAGATTTAGTTTGAGTCCCTCTGATAGGGACTAACACTCCTTTACTATTTTCATACAAGTGTACAATACTTTAACTTAAAACTGTTAAAAAATTTAACAAGTAGTCCCTATTAATGCAAAAATTGCATATTTCTGCAATAGATTAGTACTTTATAGTAAAAGTATTTATTAGTAGTGATAGTTGAAAATATATATTTTCTCTGTAACTTGTAAATTCTTATATGAATGCACTGCAACATCTGTTAATTTGTAAAAATAAACAGTGTTTAAAACTTTATTTTCATCACTCTGTTGTAATAGTTTCTTTGAAGGCAACATTTTCTTATTTATAGGATTGAGATGAAATGTTGGTAAGAAAAAAAAATGTTACATTGCATTTTAAATCAGTACAAGTACTGTCTCTTAATGGAAATGTGTTCAAAACGTTAAACCTGCCAGGTTGCATTTTTTGGTGGTGGTGGTGGTTTGTGGTGTGTATGTGTGTGTGTGTGTGTGTGTGTGTGTGTGTGTGTGTGTGTGTGTGTGTGTGTGTGTGTGTGTGTGTGGTGGGGGTGACAGATTTCACCTGAAAATACCCATATATGATTCAAATGTGCATGCTTTTATAAACTTCAGGAATGTGTTTGGGTAGTTTGGGTCTGCCTCTGCCTATAATGTGTTTTTCCACCATTTTCTTTGATAATAAAGTATTATAATGTATGGACAGTGTTTATTAACCTCTGTTTTCAATAATTTTATAAATTGATAATCCCATTGTTATGACATCAGTATGCCGTAAACCTTGCTTAACTATATCATAATGATGGGGTTACAGGATAGAATGTCATCACCTGTCAAAATTCTTGGAAAGGAAAGGTGATCTGCTGCTTGGTCATTCGTTAGAAACACACACATTCTATTCAGACAGTTATGGACCTGCTGCAGTACAGCTCGCAATGGTTAATTTCAGCACTTAAGTTTTTTCAACATTCAAACTAGGAGGCATTCATAGCCGAGCAGGAAAACAAACGTACAATGAAAAAAAAATGTACCCCCCTACAGTGGCTGTTTTTTCCATACACTATAAAATACAATGCCTGAGTAATGATGGTCAACCATAGATGTAATCTCCTCTCGCAGTTGCCATGACAACTGTAAACCTCTCCAGCTGTGCTCTCAATGTTTATTTGGTTGTGCTGGCAACTGCTTGAGATGAATACATCATGTTTAAACACTGTTACTCAGGCATTATCCTTTATATTACCTAATTTCTTCTTCCATTTATTTCCCTCTGTTTTTTCCCCACATTCAAGATACTGAATTTTATTATGGAATGCTTACCATGGAACACAGGGATTCAAAATGCTGTGTTCCACTGGTGGAATGTTCCTCTCCTAACATACTGTCCACACACAGACACATAACAAAGACCTCTTCTACAGCCACAGACTCAATTATCTCACTGTCAGGGCAAGCATAGATTTCCCTGGTGAGCAAGGTAAAGACAGATGGGGAATTTTCCACTGTCAGCAAAGAATCAGTTGTAATGAAAACTATTAACAATTCTTAATGTTTCTGATTTGTTTATGTGTGTAAGGAGAGTGTGATGATCAAGAAAACAAAATTTAATCAAGTTGTTTTATTTTGTATTTAAGGTAGTTTTATTTTTATGGCCCAGTTCATGTTTTTTTCAGTGTAAAGGTAGCAGCCATGTTTGTGATGGGTGATCAGCTCTGATTGTAGGGGGACTGATGGGAGTTAGTTCTGGTTGTTGGAGTACTGATTTGCTCATTGTGTGATGTGGTTTTGGACCAGGATGACTATTCATTTATGGAGATTTAATATATGGTCAGCTGACATCTCTTAGCCAATTAGATTTCTATATATTTTTTTGCCATTTTATAGTAGTATCTAATACTGTTACGGATGTGGTCTTACTGTTTTTTCCTTTTCTGCAGCTCAAGTGATAAGTCCAATTGGAATTTTTTTGCCACTAGCTGTGACTTAATTTTCCTTTCCTGTTTCATGTGGTATTAAGTTGGAAAGTGCTACTCTCTGTAAGGCAGAACACTTCATCACTTAACTTGTTTTGGCTCATATATGACTGCAAATCTGCTCTGCAGTGAACTGTATTTTATTTTTCTTTACTATTCTATATGTTATGTTAGTTTTGCCTATGCACACACCAGAGATGCAGGGCAATATTTGGCCCCCTTTCATTTTATAGCTACTTCTCTTCCATTCCACTTTCTGATTTATTTTTATTAACTTCATTCCTCTCACTTAAAGCTGAATATCTCTTAACCTTATTTAACTCCATTTATTAGCAAATAAATGTGTACTGATATGGTTTAGTGCCAGCTTCATTTCTGCTCCTTTTTCTTTCCCAAACTTTTATTTTCTTTTTACCTTTCAACACACACTACTTTTCAAGTTTTTTTTTTAATTTTGGTGTAATCTGCTTAATAAATCAAATGTATTCTATCCACCCCTCCCAAGCTTTTCAAATGGCACAGTTACTTATTGTTTTCTTTTAGATTTCTGTGTGCCCACATCATATCCAGTTGTTGGGGTGACTGCCTGGTAAACTTCCTACAAGTGAAACTTGGCATCCCTCCCTTGTACAGGCAACCTCTCACCTTTTATCCCAAAACTGCATATACCCTGATGCAGGATCATTGGATTAGCTTGCTTATTCATATGGGGCTTGGTGCAATGCATGCAAGCCAGTGGCCTGATGTTTTTGTGTAATAGTAGGCTCATGGTAGGGTCAGAATGGACGATTACATGGCTGTTGGGGCATAGGTTCTAATGAGGAGTGGCTTTCCTCCTAAACATTTATTTTTTGCCAGAAAAAAACATCCTGAGCTGGTAACAGTTCATTTCCAGAAGCTTCCTGGGCAGGGGAGGGGGGAACAGTACAAAATAGTAAATATCATAAAGTGTATACAAAAAATAAACAAAATAAAGAACTGTAACATCTCTCTTAGTTGTTTTGTGTATTTATCTGACCTGTTAATATACTGTTGGTTATGATGTGTGTTTCCCCCAGATGTACAGTGTACTGCGGTATTTCTGATTTATACATTTATCTTCTAGTGAAGACATCAGAGTTGTCTGCCTTTTCACAGGATTCCACTTCATTGATTAAAAAAACATTTTTGTCTTTATTTTTTTGTATTAGGCATTTCACTGACACACAACATTATATAGTTACAGCATTTCCAGCTGAGCGGTACGTTTTGTTATAATTCATCAGGTTCCTTTATTTTGGTTGTGCCATTTCCATACCTAATCCTCTACTTTTTTTCTTTTCATAGTTTCTATCACAGTGATATTTTACTTTCACAGCCTGTACTTCTTAATTAGCCCCAATGCATTGTGTCATTTTGCTACATACTTGCTTCTCCCCCATTCTCATTTTTATGGCTGTAGGCAGAGTCTACTGCCATTTTGGCATGTCTTGCCTTAAAACGGCTGATCATGGCACCTTCTGTTGGACTTTTGGAAGTGTCCTTCAGAAAGTCCAACAGAGCTTGAAACACTCCACCACAATCAGCCACTACGGAGTAACAGCTGCACTATTTCAGCTGTTACTTCCACATTCCAAGGCTAGAACTGTGCATGTGTGACTCGTGTGCATGTGCAGTTCTGCTGGCACCACCATCTTGTGAATGGAAAAATGCCATTGATTGCAACTACGCATGTGCAAGTGCCATGCATGCTCAGTTGCATCACTGCTGCCATCTTTTGGATATCACTCCTCCTGTACCCTCCCACTGCTCGTGTACTCCCCACTCCCTCCCAGCACTGCCAGCAAAGAAAACCCTCCTACTCCCTCCCACTGCTGCTATCCTCCCCGCTCCCTCTGTTACCCATCCCTGTGCTGACATTGGGGTGCCCAATCCCTGTGTTGGCATTATGTACTCCACAACTCATGTGGCACACTGGAAGCCCACCCCAGTGTGCCCAAATTTATGTTTGTATGTTCCCTGCACTGACATTAGGGTGTCCAATCCCTGTGTTGGTATCATGTACCCCCTACTCATATGGCACACTGGGAGCCCACCCCAATGTGTCTAAATGTATGTTTTTTTTTCTACACCAACATCAGGGTGTCCAGTACCCATGTTGGCATCATGCACCCCTCAACCCATGTGGCACACTGGTAGCCCACCCTAGTGTGCCCAGATTTATGCTCTTTGTCCTCTGTAAATAAAGAAAACTGTCCCCGGTGTGTTTATTTTTTTACCTGTAGAAAAGAAAATGATCCGTCATCATTGCCCCAGACCCCCTCCCCCATCCCCACCCTCTCACTGAGCACCCAAACTCCCAGCACCCCTTACCCCATACTTACCTCTGGAGGTTGGTGCTGCCATCTTCTCTAGACCGGGACATGTCTGCACTCTTCAAAGCCGAACCGCAAACTGAAGAATCAAATGTAAGCATGCTATAATGGCAGCCAATGGGGTTTTCAACTTATGTTGCTAAATAAGTCATTTTAAAATGTTTTGGCCCCAAATATTCAACATGGGTTTATTGGAACCCCACCTCATGAACAGTGTCACTGTTATTTTATTAATCGGTCCCAAAAGGTGATTTTGCAGTTGCTGCATGGAATCACCTTTTGGGGCTGATCAATGAAATGACAGTGCCACTGTTCATGAGGTGGAGCCCCCAAAAGCCCATGTTGCAAATTTGCTGAAAAAATTTCAAAAAATTACTGCATTACCAGCATGTGTTGAGCAGTGTCTACACGCACTCCTAACTTCACCATTTTTTAATATTTTCACTAGAGATTTTCAGCATTGCCATTATTGCATACCTCCTAATTAATGGTATTGCTGTCATTTTTCACATCCTACTCAAAATGTGTTTTCACACCTGTGGAACAGAATGACACGGTCACTGTGAAATCACCTTTCGGGACAAGTGAACAAAATGACAGTGGCACATTTCATGAGGTGGGGTCCCAAAAAGGCCATGTTGAAACTTTGGTGCAACAACTCCAAAAAATGGTCAAGTTACAGTTGGACATTCAAAATTTCCTACACACACGTGTAATTTTGGTCATTTGGCAGCTCGTCACACTTGTATCGGCTCTGGCTAGAGTTTGTTCTTTATTGGTATCTAATAGCGTTACTGATGTTGTCTTACTGTTTTTTTTTCTGCAGCTCAAGTATTAACTCCAATTGGAATTTTTTGTCACTAGCTGCAACTTAATTTTCCATTCCTGTTTTGTGTGGTATTGTGTTGGAAAGTGCTACTCTCTGTAAGGCAGGGCACTTGATCACAACTTGTTTTGGCTCATCTATGGCTGCAAATCTGCTCTGCGGTGAGTTGTATTTTATTTGTTTTTATTTCCCTCCCCCTCCTCACCACTCTTTCCCATCCCCTTCCTATTCCTTCCATTGTATTTACTATTTCTTATCATCTCATTCCCCAGTCCATCCCCCTTCAATCTATGTCAATGCCCTCTGTGCTATACTCCTGCCTCATTCACTCCTCTCCACTTACTCTCATCCTGTCCTTCAGACTCCTCCACCCATACTTGCCCTCTTTCCTCATAGCTTTTAATCCTTCTGAGAATTATTGTACATATGACCTGAAGTGTATAAACTACTTAATATTCCTGACAAAGCCTATTGCTGCTGTGAATTGTCTTACTTGTTATTTTCCTGGACTGTGTTCCATTCTTATTTTCTGACATGGAACCTCTGTAAAAGAGCCTTGGGTCAAAGGTGCCTTCTGGAATCATAATAAATAGAATAAATAAAAACTTATTACCATATATGTTATGTTATTTTGGCTTGTACACCTACCTGAGATGCAGAGCAATTGAACACGTCACCTATTGCCACTGCAATAGCTCTGTATTTGTCCTCCCTCCCCTTTTCATTCTATAGCTACTTCTCTTTCATTCCACTTTGTTTTATTTTTATTAACTTTATTCCTCTCACTTAAATTATATGTTATGTGGAATAAGTCCCATTATTTTTTTTACAAAATGTGTCAATTGTGCAGACACATCTGTAAAAAATTAATTATAATAGTGAGACTTTTTGAAATGTTATTTGACTTACCATACTCATGCTTGCCTACCCACTTATTCAGTCTCCTACTTGTTTCTGTCCTTGTACTAAGTAATTCCTCTTGCTTCATATCAATGGGTTGTTGATTTTCATATTGTGTGTGCCTTGGGTGGAGCAGCAATAAAAGATAATCTATGCAATACCATCAATAACACACCTGACCCAGTTTACTTTTACCTAACACCCATTTCTTAGGCCTTGTACAGTAAGATCTTCCTTCAGGAGAACAACTTGTAATGTAATGTATAAGATTAACATTGACATTTGGGTGTATGTACTTTTATACAATACTTACTGTGTGTGTGTGTGTGTGTGTGTGTGTGTGTGTGTATGTGTGTGCTGTATAACAATTTCAAAAAAATCAATTAAACACATCAAATGTCTTTGTAAACATGTCTCAACATTTTGTTTATCTTCCACCTTGTTACAACATATAGTTGTCCCAGCAGTGTTTGCAGTTAAGGTACAGTACCTTCATGTACAGTGAAGCCCGACAGGATGAAGTGCAGTGTCACAGGTTTACTGCATGACAAAAGGGATTAATTCCCATTGAAACTGCATTGTTTACTGCAGAAACTCTACTGCAGAATTCTGCAGCACTGCACTTCATCCTAATGGGCCTCACTGTATATACGAACATATAAACATATGAAGAAGCCAGGAGAAGAAGGCCATTTGGTCTATCATGTCTGCTCATGTTGCAAGGTCCACATCTTGAGCTACTGACCCTGACCCCTCTCCCCTCTCCTCCCATCCTCCCTGCCCATGACCCTTATCCTCCACCTATACCTGCCCAGCCTCTGTTAAAGCTGCCCGCTGTCTTCAATGAACTTACCTAATCTCACAGTGCATTCCAAGTGTCCATCACCTTCTCTGTGAAGAAGTGCTTCCTTACCTCCCTCCTAAACCTGCCACCCTCCAGCTTAAGACTGTGCCCCCTCATGTTATGGTTGCCACTCAGCTTAAAGAGACTCTCCTTATCAACCTTATTTATCCCTTTCAATTACTTGAAGGTCCCAATTATGTCCCCTCTCTCTCTGTCTCTCCTGTCTTCCAGGGAGTACATGTTCAGTGCCCTCAACTTCTTCTCGTATGTCTTACCTTGCTGACCAGCTATCATCTTTGTAGCCCTCCTATTTACCTTCTCCAGCAGGTTAATGTCCCTTTTGAGGTGTGAGCACCAGTACTGAACTCCACACTCTAGATGCAGCCTTACCAGTGACCTGTAAAAGGGCAGTATAACCTCCTCTCTCCTACTACTGATCTCCCTAGATATGCATCCCAGCATCTTGTTTGCCTTTGTTGCTGCTTTCTTGCACTACATGAAGTGCTTCAGGTTGCTAGTGATCAACACTCCCAGGTCCTTCTCCTACTCTGATGCAGATACTCAGACTCCACCACGATAGTACTCTGTCCTAGGATTATTGGCTGCAATATGCAAAATTTTGCATTTCTTGGCATTGAAGCCAAGCTGCCATGATATGGTATATGATGACCCACTTCCGTTGAGTTGATTGCATTAACAGTGCAAAGAATAAAATGTAAAACATATACATTAGGTAACTGTAATACAGATGGTGGCATTATTTTTTAATCTGCCTTTTCTCAAAGTACTGTACTTTGATTCAGTTTGTGTATGCAATGGCAATTCATGTTTGTGTTTAAGCCCATGAAACACCCTTATCTAGTTAATGCATTTGCAGCCATAGTGGCTGTGCCAGTCCTTGCTGGTATAGGTATTACCTAGATTTTTTTTAATTTGAAGAAAGATACAAAAAAAAAACAAGATGGCAGCTGTCATGAACCGAAAAAAAATATTTAGGTTTGTGAAAGCCATTTTTGGTTTTTGACAACTTAGTTATGTTAATCAGAAATGCTCTTATGAATGGAAAACATTTTGGTTCATAACAGGTTATTCAAAACACCAAAGAGCATGCTCAGAATTGAACCTTAAAATCCTTATAACTCTGGAACCATTTAATATTTCTTCTTGCAACCATCAAAAGGCTCTACCTTGGCACAGGCCGCCTCTTCCCTGAAAGTTTAATAAAACTTTAATTTCATTGTAGTTTCAGTCAACAACAACAACAAAAAAAAACTACGTCAAGTTTAGGAAAAAATCCTACTTTTCAAACATAAGGTATCCAGATCTTGGAAACTGCAAAAGGTGTTGTCACAAAACTTCTCATGTCTCAAGACTCTGCCAGCCTGACCATGCATGTAAAGGTTTGGGCTATTTCATCAAATGCCACCAAAGTTATTAAGGTGCAAAAATTGGGGTAGCAATCCCCTCACTCCTAACTATACTACCGCTACTGTACCAGTATAGCAAATACATGTATCCCCAATTTTTTACACCTTGATAACTTTGGAGGTATTAGGCAAAATTATCCATAAATGAGCATGTGTGGTCTGGCTGGCAGGGTCTAAAGATGTAAAAAGTTTTGAGATAGCATCTTGTGTGGTTTCCAAGACATGAAAAGTTGAATTTTAATGAAGTGCAGTGTTTTCCCATATATTTAATGCACTTTATTTTTTCTCATGTACAGCCTAGATGACACATAGTTTTTTTTCTGAAACTTTTAGGGTAGAAATGGCCTGCGCCAATGTAATACCTTTTAAAGGTTTTGTGAACAAATAAATCGATTCCTGAGTTATAAAGATTTAAAGTTTTTTTCCGAGCATGCTCAGTAACATAGAAACACAGAAATATACAAGTTGACAGCAGATAAGGACCGCAAGGCCCATCCAGTCTGCCCATTTTTTCTACATGATAAATGTGCCATAGGCCTGTACTCTGTCAATGGCCTATCTATTCATACTCATCTTTATTGCTCTCTTATGCCTGTCCCATGCCGGTTTGAAGCCCTGCACTGTATTCATATCCACCACTTCCTGAGGTAGGCTGTTCCATGCTTCCACCACCCTTTCTTTGAAAAAGAACTTCCTTTCATTACCCCTTAATCAGCCTCCCTCTAATCTCATGCTGTGTCCTCTTGTCCTGCTATTTTTCTTATATTGAAACATGTTAGACTCTTTCACCTTGTTATGCCCTTAAGATGTTTGAATGTTGGAGGTCACGTGATGCAGGCAGCCTAGTGGCAGCAGAGATACAGAGCTCCTACCCTTAACATCACATCTTTGTCTTTTACTCCTTAACTTCGACTGTAAACCGCCTAATGACCACAACAAAATAGAGAGGACACCTTCAGAATTCGATATCAACAATACCAACGTCGCTATTGGGAGTTTTTCTTCCGCGATGGATGCAGATATGAAGATGGCCCAGCTCAGACATACGCCTCTTCCCTCACCTGAAAAGTTGCCTAAAAAAGCTAGACCTCAAGGGGGAGCTTCTAATTCTAAAAACACAGCTACAGGCCCATCGGTTCCACTCACCAAAGATCAGTTTCTACAGGAACTTCTGCCTTTTAGAGAAACTTTGCTTGATATATCCACTGAAATTAAATCAATAAGAAGTGATATGTTGGATTTAGCAAGAAGGATGGGGATAATGAAGCTAGAACCACCTCTGTGGAAAAATGTAAAGAAAGAATGGATCCAGAGATAGTACAGCTCAGACAGCAAATTACCAAACTACAATTAAAAACTGAAGACCTTGAAGGTAGGAGCAGAAGGAATAATATCCTAATAATGGGTATCCCTGAGACAGAAGAAACCCCCAATGTGGTGATTTTTGTTTAGAAGCTACTACAAAAAATTGTGGGACCGTCTCCCCTCGGGGGTAACTACCAAATTGAACGAGCTCACATGTCACTTACACCCCATCCACAACAGGGTTCCCCACCAAGATCTCTAATATTAACATTTTTGAACTATGTAGAGCGTCAGCATGTACTCAACAAAGTCAAAGAGCTTCAGTCAATTATGTGGGATGGATCCAAACTGCATTTCACCCAAGATTTTCCTTATTAGACTCACCAAAAATACTCTGCATTTCACCCCACAGTCACTAAGCTCATTGCAGCAAGCATTCTGTTCAAAATGCTATATCCTGCAAAACTTCAAGTGTCAATAGCCAGATCCTGGATTTCCTAAGACACACCAACACTGACCATGAATGATCTGAAGTCCTGACTACTGGACCTGTTTAAAGATGGCTGAACCCTTTAGCATAGAAGCCTGAGAGAAGTCTCTCTCTAATTTCTACCAAACATAGGAAGAAACTGTAAATCAGCTTACCTTCGGCAGAATTGAACCCATGCCTGGACATTGCTTGTTTGTCTTGATGGGCCTGTTCTCTTTAACTGCAGTTTCAGCCTCTGAATCCAGAGGGCAGGACTCTACAGGGCTTGCTTAGCTCAGTAGGAACTGGTTTAAAACGGCATACGGGAGTGGGGTTACTTAACAAGTAGGACCTAATATAGTCTGGTTACATATTTTTTCCCCCGATTCACTCCCCTCACTTCAAAGAAACAGCAACCAAGGACTAACATGATGCAAGTAAAGACTTTTTCTTTTCTTTTTTTGTCCTTGTGTTACGTACTGTGTCTCACTTGATTTAAGCTTTCAAGGGTGAAGTTCACACCAGGGTAAGCATTATACCTCCTCCAGGAATGAGGACAAGAGTGGTTTTGATATTCCCCACTTGTTTCTCTTTATAGGAGGGGTATGATCCCATAAAACCACTGGAATCAAATTGTTTTAGACTAATTGTTAAAAGACAGTCTTATATGCCAAACATGCTTAAATTTCTCTGGGTCTACATGTTTTTCATTGACCCACACAACGTGTCTATAGTTGTACCTCATAGTTTCTCCATCGTTGGCATCCCGAACCGAGGATGTGATGGGTCAGAAGTGGTTGCCCTGGCTCGAGTAAGCCCAGGGTTTGCTGCACAACGAACCTAAATTTTGGGGGGTCAGCTCCTTTACAGCCCAAATACTGCTAACCTGGGACTGCTGAATACAGGAACCAGTTAATTCTATATTTGTATATCACACGCATCCCTTAGCCCTAATCTTCACCTCATTTGTTAATGGGTTGTTTCCAGGTGCTGAATGGGGAGGTCTCCCTCACGAAGGACTACTTAAAATTTACCTGTTAACTTTTATTTACAGAGAGACTTGTGTAAATAGTTGCTGGGGTTTGTTATGGGGGGGGAGAAGAGCATCTATGGTTACCTGTTTTACTGATACCACGTCCTGTTCTAGTCAACTATGTAGAATTCATCAATCACAAGAGCTGGACTAGATTTAAATTATGTTTATAAGGGGAGGGCAATCTTACCAAATACAAGTTCTGGGAATGGGAGGTTTCCTTTATATTTAACCTGTTTACATTACTACAGGGGTAATACCTGGGTAAGGTTGTTGGGGCCTATGGGGGGGAAGGGGACTGTCTAAGTGTGCTCCAAGCTCAACAGATGTTGTGAAACACTCTATTTTCTGGAATGACTACCTGGCTTATTGTTAGTTATGGCTGTCAATCACTGTAAATAGTGTCTTGGAATGTTAGTGGAGTCTGAGAGCCTACAAAAAGATACCAGGTCCTAAAGCATTGCTCACTGATCAATGCAGATATAATGCTGTTACAAGAAACCCACCTTCTGGTAAAAGAGGCTATTTGGTTATGGAGACTGGGGTTCTCACAATTCTTTGTGGCAGGTGACGCCTCAACAAGTAAAAGGGTAGTTATTCTAATCAAGAACACGATCTCCTTTCAATCAGATTCCACACTTACAGTTCCAAATGGCAGATATGTTCTCATTAAAGGTAGTCTCATGGGGGCCACAGTGTTACTAGGTTCCATTTATGGTCCACTGGGTGGGGATCCCTCATTCTTATTGGAACTGGCCACTACGATTGCCTCACTCCTTTCCATTTCCTTAATATTAGGGGGAGATTGGAACATCCCTCCCACTCAAGATCAAGACAGGACATACTGACTCTTGAAATCTTCCTCGGCACCCCAAAGGACTCTAAATGATTTCATAGACATGCTAGAGCTCTGTGACCTGTGGCAACTACTCAACCCATCACACCAGCTATTCACCTTTTACTCTAACGTCTATGGATCATGGTCCAGATTAGATTATATTCTTATGAGTATCCCTCTACCACCTGGGCTACAACAAACCAGCATTGAACCCACAGTATTGTCAGACCACTCAATGGTCTGGATAGACCTTACTCCTTCCCTTACTAGCCCCAGAGATAGATCGTGAAAGCTAAACACTCAATTACCAAAGGATAAAAATATTATCTCTAGAATCCAATCTTCTATCCAAATCTTCACAGAGACAAACACAGGTTCAGTTCAAAGGGAAGATCTTTTATGGTGTACACTCAAATGCTACCTTTGTGGCAAACTCATTAAATTAGCCTCTAGGCAGAAGAAACTGAGAGAAAAGGAAGCCCTATGTCTACTAGCCCATATAAGAATGGCAGAACTCTCCTTATCCTCCTCAACTACTCTGGGCTCAACATCAGCACTTATAGAGCTTAGGAATAAATATGCTGAACTGTTAAGAAAAAAAGCAGAGTATGCAATGTTGAGAACCAAATCTTTATACATAGATCGGGGGAAGAAGCCGGGAAACATTTAGCTCTTAGGCTACGTAAATTAGAAGGCTCAAGACTCATACCTTCCATACAGGCCCCAGATGGTACTATAAAAACAGCACCAAGAAAAATTGCTTATACTTTTGAGAATTTCTATCGATCCTTCTATGGGAGTAAAGCCTCAGAGACAACTTCTCAAAACATTGATCAATATTTAGAATGTCTTGCTCTTCTTACCATTATGGAACATTCCCAGACCTCTTTAGTGGAACCCATTACCCTAGAGGAGATAGTGGAGGTAATTCAGGACTTAACGCTAGATAAAGCTCCAGGCCCAGATGGATTTCCCATCAATTTCTATAAAATGTTTGTTAAAGAACTGGCACCTATGCTGCTTAAATGATACCAGTATATATTAGATGCTAATCCCTTAGGCCCAACCTTATTAGAGGCATCAACAATCCTTCTCTTGAAACCTGATAAACCATACCAGCTCCTTGGAAGTTACAGTCCAATTTCCCTCCTAAATTGTGACATTAAAATCTTAACTAAAATCCTGGCTAATCGTATACGGAAGGTATGCTCCAAACTCCTTAGTCAGGAACAAGAAGGATTAGTCCAGATAGGTCCTCAGCAGATCACCTCAGGAAGCTCTCTCATATGTGCTGGGCAGCCCAACTATCTCAAGTCCCCATGGCCCTAATCTCAATGGATGCAGACAAAGCCTTTGACAGAGTGGACTGGGTATTTCTCTAGTCAACTTTGGGTAAAATGGGTTTCCCCCCTCATTCATTCAATGGATCCAAGCAGTATACTCAGCCCCTACAGCAAAGATATACTGTAATGGAGTTTTTTCTTCAAAATTCCCTCTCTATTCTGGTACAAGACAGGGTTGCCCACTCGAGCCCTTCTTATTCACTCTCTATCTAGAACCTGTTCTACGCCACATCAAACAGTCCCCATAGATAAAAGGAATTTCAATCTTAAACCATACGCATACCCTCTCTGACTATGCTGATGATATTCTTCTCCACTTAGAGGAACCAGCCTCCTCTCTCAGACACCTACTGGAAGTAATATTCCAATACAGCTCTCTCTCTAACTATAAACTTAATATTAACAAAACCAAAATATGTCCTCTCAATCATTTCACTCACAAAGCAGAGTTCAAAGAATTTGATATCAACTGGTCCCCTCACTCACTCAAATATCTGGGCATATTCCTAACCATAGATCTCTCCCTTACCAAGAAATTGAATCTGGATGAGCTGGTAACTACTATTTAGTCTGATCTTCATAGGTGGGAGGCTCTCCCACTGACACTCTGGGGGCGTATTAACATAATTAAAATGAATGTCCTTCCTTGCCTTTTCTATCCTCTGTAATATGTTGAACATCTGGCTCCCCCTCTCCTTTTTTCAAAACATCCACTCTCTCATCTCAAACTTTATATGGCTACATAAGCAACCCAGGAAATCATACCTCAAATTGAGCCTTCCTAGAACCTCAGGTGGTCTTCACCTTCCTAACTTCCTCCTTTATTATTGGGCAAGCCACTTCTCCAAGATTGGCAGATGGAATACTAACCTCCCGTATGGCAACTGTCCTCTTTGGTTACAAATAGAATAACAGATGCTCCTACAACATCATCTCCTTTCTCCAGTAATCCTCTATAGCCCTATGAGCAGGCTTCTGGATCCAATCTCTCAGTCTGTAATTGGGACCTCCCTAAGAGACTTTTCCCAATTCTGCTCTTCCAAAAAACTATCTCTATGTCAAGATTTTGCACAACCCCTCATTCTCAACCCTAACATGAAGTCAGGTAATATACATTTTACCTCTAAATGGTTGCCTCAATTGCAGCATGCTAAAGTAATGGATCTGTATTCCCACAACTCCCTCTTCTCCCTCCTCTAAGTAAGAAATAAATACAACGTTCCCACCACTTGTACCTTCAAGGTCTTTCAACTGAGACATTTAATAGGGCAAACATTTGGAACATCTCCAAGAGAATCTAAAATACCACCTATCTTAGATAGCTTCCATGATCTATCCTCTAAACCACATTACTTATCCCTCTTATACAATTTTCTTCTAGCTATTGACTATCCAGATGTCTTACCTGGCTGGAAAATTTGGTCTGCACTGATATCAAGTGCAAACATAGACTGGACCAGAATCTGGCAAGATCTTTATAGATACACCACCCAAGATAAACTCAAAATCACCCAATACCATATTTTACACAACCTATATTATACACCAGTTAAATTAGCCAAAATTAGATATCTTCCCACCTCTAACTGTTCTAGTTGTGGCAAGATGGAAGGGAACCTGATTCATATTCTTTGGTCCTGTGAAAAAGTTGCTCCCTTATGGAGCTCTATCCAATCAGATTTAAATCCATTTCTTGGCCTACAAGACCTATTTACTGTGGAGATTTGTATTCTAGGAATCTACTCTAATATTCAGGTTAAAGAGCATAAATACCATATAGCTTTAATCTCAATGGTGGTAAAGAAGCTAGTGCTCAAGCATTAGATGGACCAACTATCTATAACTCATAGTGAATGGCTGAATGACCTCTGAACCTACTTTAGGACCGAACATTTAATTGCTGACTCTCGGAATAACCTGTCAAGTTTCGATAAAAAATGGGGTAAACTGTATGCCTTATACCTGCTCTGACACCTGCCATCTGATAGACTCCCCAAAATCAATGTTAAATAGTCAGTTCCTTGCTGGAATAAACAAAATAGTACATTACTTTATAGCACACACCTTGGTTTTTTTGGGGGGGTAGGGGGTAGGGGGCTGGGGAGGAGGGTCTTTGTTATCCTGTCATGTCTATGTACCCTTCCTGCCATATGTTTTATAAGTTAGAAGCTAGTTGTATTGTCTAGCCTTTCCTCTGTATTTCATATGCTGTATTTACTGACGTATTATTTTATTTGGCATAGCCTAAAACATCAATAAAGATGTTAAATTTCAACAAGATGTTTGAATGTTTTGATCATATCACCTCTCTCCCTTCTTTGCTCTAGGGTATACATATTGAGCTCCATTAATCTGTCCTCATATGTTTTCTGATGTAGTCCCTGCACCATATTGATTGCCCTTCTCTGGACTGCCTCCATTTTGTTAATGTCCTTGTGCAGGTGCAGCCTCCAGTACTGCATGCAGTACTCCAGATGGGGCCTAACCAGTGTCCTGTAAAGAAGGATTATTACCTCCCTCTTATGACTTGTGATACTCCTACTAATACACCCAAACATCCCTCTAGCCTTACCTACTGCTTTATTGGTCTGCTTGGATGATTTCAGGTAATCTGTGATGATGATGCTTAAGTCTCTTTCTTCCCTTGTGATTGCCAGCAACTCCCCTTCCAACCTATAGGTGGCTTCAGAGTTTCTCTTCCCTATGTGCACAGTCTTGCACTTCTTTGCATTAAATCCCAGTTGCCACTCTTTCGACCATTTTGCCAGTTTATCCAGATCTCTTCTCATTCTGCCACCCCTTCTGGATCATCTACTCTGTTGTAGATCTTGGTGTCATCTGCAGACAGACAAACCTTACCCTTCAGTCCATCTGCAATGTCACTGATGAAGATATTGAAGAGGATGGGCCCCAGAACTGATCCCTGTAGTATCCCACTTGTGACTTGCATCTCTTCTGACTGTATACCATTTACCACCACTCTCTTTTTTCTGACCACCAGCCAGTTTGCCACCCAGCTGACCAACTTCTGACCCAACCTGAGCCTACCCAGCTTATTGATCAATGTTCTATGTGGACCAGTATCGAAAGCTTTGCTGAAGTCAAGGTAGGTGACATCAACTGCTCCCCCTTGGTCCACCACTCTGGTTACCCAAAGCAATCTATGAGATTAGTTTGACAGGATCTTCCTTTTGTAAACCCATGCTGTCTTGGATCCTGTGCTCCTATGGATTACAGGTGTTGCACTATCCTTTCCTTAAGGAGTGCCTCCATGTTCTTGCCCACTACTGAGGTAAGACTGACTGGTCTGTAGTTCTCTGTCTCCTCCCTGCTACTACTCTTGTGGAGTGGGATCACATAAGCCCTTCTCCAGTCTTCTGGAACCTTTTCTATGCTCAGAGACTCACTAAACAGTTCTGATAATGACACTGCTAGTTCCACCCTTGCTCCTTTAGTACTCTGGGATGTATGCCATCAGGTCCCATTGCCTTGTCCACCTGAGCTTAGCAAGTTCTTGTAGGAGCCTTTTCTTTTGTGAAGAGACTAATGTGCATCTCCCTCCCCCATGTGTTCATGGTGCTGAGCTATGGGCCTTGCCCTGTCTTTTCCTCAGTAAATATTGAACAGAAGTATTTATTTAGGATAGATGCTTTTCCTTGGTCCTCCTCCTCCTCTCACTCTCCCTTATCCCCTTTGATCTTAACAATACCCCCTCTGGACTTTCTCCTTTCACTAATGTAGTTACAGAAAGTCTTGTCACCTTCTTTTACTGCTAGTGTTTGCTTGGATTGGGCCTTTGCTTGACTTACTGCCTTCCCTGATTCCCTTAGGGAAGTTTGGTATGCCTCCCTATCTTTGTCCCACTGCATTTCCTTATATTTCCTGAAGGCCAGCCTTTTGGCTCTGGCCTTTTCTGCTACTGTTCTTGAGAACCAATGTGGTTTCCTTCTTCTTTTACTCTTGCCTTTCTCTCTAACACAATGGGATGTTGCTTCAAGTATTGCATCCTTAATGCTTGCCCACTTTGCCTGTATCCCATCACCTGTATTTATTCTAGCCAGGGCTAGCTTAACTCTATTGGCCATCTTATCAAAGTCAGCTCCTCTGAAGTCCCACATTTTTGCCTTGGAATGGGATGATTTAGTTTTAGTGGCCAAATTGAACCATACCATGTGATGGTCACTGGTCCCCAGGTGACCTTCTACCTGGAGAGCTGTGATCCTTTCCCCATTAGCTAATACTAGATCTAGGATAGCCCTGTCTCTTGTGGGTTGTTCTGCCAGTTGTTTGATACCCTCCCACTGCAGGGAATCCACTATGTGTCTAGTTCTGGCATATGTTACTGCTGGTATTGACCAATCTGTATCTAGCATATTGAGGTCTTCTATTATCAGAACCTCCCATTTAGCAGTCATGTTTTTGATATCTTCTACTAGTAATGTCTCTATGTCCTCCCGCTGGTCTGGAGGCCTGTAGAGAACCCCAGTTCGTATGGCAGTCCCATTTCATGTTTCCAGGATGACCCACAGTTCTTCTGGATTCTTATGTGCATTCTGAATTTCTGTAGCTTTGGTATTTTCATTGACATAAAGGGCCACTCCACCTCCCCTTTTTGAAACTCTGTCTCTTCTGAACAGTACATAGCTGGGTACTGAAATCCCCCAAGTTGGTACTCATGAGCCATGTCTTGCTAATGGCTACTATATCCAGTTTAGCCTCTATCGATGTTGCCTACAGGTCTGGGAGCTTGTTTCCCAGACTGCAAGCATTTGTCTACAAGGTTTTTCATTGGCCAGATTTTAGTGTGTTAAGTTGTTGGGCAAGGTCTGGCATGTCCTCTGTTTGTTGTATGTGGAGCTGGACCTTTTTCTTACCTGGTGATGCAAATGAACTACAAACATGATGAACTCCTGTTTGATCACCAGCTGAGGGGGGAGGATGTTCTTCCCATTTGACTTATCAGGTGCTACACCCCTCTCCCCATCTGCTAGTTTAAATATTCTGCAAAGATGCCAAACTTCTGTCCCTATGCACTGACTCCCTCCCCCCTTAGTCAGAAGCAGTCCATCAAATTTAAAGAACTTTCGCTCCCAAAACTGTTGCAAGTTACCTACAAAGTTGTGTCCTTTTTCCTGGCACCAGCCCTTAAGCCACATGTTTAGCTCCCCTATCTCCCCTTCTTTGCCATTCCGTCCATCTGCCCCCTCTCCCAGACTAGCAGGATCTCAGAGAAGGAGATGTTGGATGAAATGGACGACAGTTTGTCACCCAGCCTGGACAGTTGTTCCTTAGTTTCCACAACTGACCAGCTGGCGATATCATTAGTCCTTATGTGTACCAGGACATTGATGTTTTCTCCTGCTTCCTGCATGATTTTAGCAATGCAGCCAGTTTCTCTCCATGCTGATATATCTGGGAGACATCTGACCATTACCCCCTGCTGGAGGTAGGTATCAACTCCCCAAATCATGGAGTCTCCTATGATCAGAAGTGTTTTGGATTTCTTTTTTTTTTTTGTTTTGGTCCCTGTTTTGGGTGAGTTTTGTTGTGCTAGCTCCTGTGCTGCTGTGTTCTGCTCTGCAGCATCCTCTGTCCCTTTGTTTGATTTTAGAGATAAAGGCAGATACCTGTTTGTAGTTTTTATATGGATTGTGAAGGTGATACATTGGAGAGCACTGAGTGATGGGGCACCTGATTTGCCCTTCCTAACCACCTGCCAACCTCCCAGACCAACTACCCTCTGCAGTTGAGGTACTTCTGTTGGATGTTGGGTAAATAGCGGGGAGTTCTTATAATATATTTCCTCCTGAATATGTGATTTGAGGTGTGCAATCTCTGCCCATGCTGCCTGGAGCTGAACCCTTAGATCTCCAATGTTCCAGCATGTAAGACAGTGTCCTAAATCCTGCCCTTTTGATAAGTGTCCTGCAGTACCTGCAGTTAATAATATCCATTCCAGATGAGTTGCTGGGTTTATAACCTGGTCAGAGTAATTAGAAGGAGGAAAATGAAGGCAAACATTTGATTTTATGTTGTTTTTTGTTTTTGTATAACTTGTTATAACAAGTTAAATTACTTGTACCACTGTAAATGAGGTCACTGTTTGGATACTACTCCAATCCTTCCCTTCCTGCTTTGCTATAGAAAATGTCATGACTGTGCTACTCTATAAAAGGAGTGTAGCATAGGGTGGTTGGGGATGTGGGTGGGTAGCTAGGCCCTTCCCCTGCCAAAAAGGACCATGGATGAAAGAAACAAGGAGGTAAGAGCAGAAACAATCAAGCAACAACAAATGCAGTAGCCCTGAAAGCTTTGCCTAACGATAGATAAAACTGTAAAACCTGTAAAGCACCACCTATAATAATTTCACAGCAGATATGCCCTGTAAAAGCATTTTGCTACAGAGAAAAATAAAGCAATAACAGAAGATATACCTTGCAAAAGACAATTTGGATCAGAAGATTACAGCAGTAATCTGTAAGCACAAACTCATAGGCACACCCTGTAATAATGCAGCTGAAAGTATACCCTGCAACAACAATTTGAATCAGAGAAAAATAAAGTATTAAAATGTAAGCAAAAATAGTAACAACCTCTGTGAGTACCAAAGAAAATAACATACAGTAAATCTACCTAACCAAAAGAAGCCTTACACTTTTTCCTTGCTCTGTCCTTACAAGCAACTTAGAAGGAAAGAGCTCAGGTGCAGCTAGGTGCCTTTGCCAGCAAACCTAGTCTTCCACCTTCTACCAGTAGAATTTTGGAGAAACCTCTGATATGATCCATAAATTTTCAGTTCACATTACTAAGTTGTCAGAAACCAAAAAAGGCTATAACAAACTTTTTTTCAGTCTGTGATGGTATCCAATGTGGAAAATGTCTAAAAGTGATGTGTTGTATTGCTCTAGCTGACCCCTGTGTTTAAGAATGAATACTTCTGCTTAGTCTTCAAACAGGAAGCAGATAGTAGCTGTCCAAAAATAAGCAAAAAGAATATTCCACTTGGAGGCACAGACGTAAGTCCCTTCACAGAGAAAAGGGTACTTGAGGAAATCAACAAGTTAAAGGTGGATAAAGCTATGGGGCCAGATGAGATACACCCAAGAATACTTAAGGAACTTGGGAGGGAACTAGCAGCCCCCTTAGCAGTGCTCTTCAACAAATTGTTGGAGAGTGGGGCAGTTCTGCAAGACTGGAAGCGGGCAACAGTAGTGCCAGTCCACAAGAGCAGAAACAAGCAAAAGCCAGGAAACCACTGTCCAGTTAGTCTAACTTCAGTGGTGTGAAAACTGATGGAGTCTATACTAAAGGAAAGAATCTTTGCTTTTTGGGAGGAAAGTGGTCAGTTTGACACAAAGCAACACTGTTTCACAGCAGGGAGGTCCTACCAGACAAATCTGGTAGATTTCTTTGGCTGGGTCACCAAAACAGTAGATCAGGGTGGGACAGTGGAAGTGGTTTACCTGGACTTCAGTAAGGCATTTGATTCAGTTCCACACAGGAGACTAGTCAATAAACTGGAGTACATTGGAGTCGGGCTTAAGGTAACAGGCTGGGTCAGGAACTGGTTAAATGGGAGAACACAGATGGTATTAGTAAATGGCACTCTGTCAGAGGAGGGTATGATGACTAGTGGGGTTCCACAGGGTTCAGTTCTGGGGCCAATCCTCTTTAACATATTCATCGGCGACATTGCTGATGGACTGAAGTTAAAGGTGTGCCTGTTTGCTGATGACACCAATATTGGCAACAGGATTGACTTACCAGAGGGGAAACAAAGCATTGAATGTGAACTCCGAAAGCTGGAGAAATGGTCAAGGATCTGGCAATTGAAATTCAATGCCAAAAAATGTAAAGTCATGCACCCAGGAAAACGCAACCCAGAGAAACTGTACTTGATGGGAGGGGAGCAGCTGGTGGATACAAGGCTATAGCATGACCTCAGGATGACCATATCAGATGACCTGTAGGTCAGAAAACAATGCAAGAAAGCAGCACTAAAAGCTAATGTCATTCTGAGATGCGTAGGAAGGGGCATCACAAGCAGGAGGCATGGAGTGATCATGCCTCTTTATCGATCCCTGGTAAGACCCCACCAGGAATACTGTGTCCAGTTCTGGAGGCCACACTTAGGAGGGACATAGATAGGCTGGAAACAGTGCAGAGAAGAGCAACAAAGATTGTGTTTTGCTTGCGCCAGAAACTGCACGAAGCCAGAGTCAGTGAACTCAATCTATACTCCCTAGAGCAGCGTAGGAATCAGGGGGACATAATAGAGACATTTAAATACCTTAACAGCAACAACAAGGCACAAGTGCAGAACCTCTTTTAGGTAAAAGACTATAGCAGGACAAGACGGCATGACCTTTGCCTCAAGGGAGGTAGGTTCAGGAGCAATATGAGGAAATGCTTCTTCATGGAGCGCATTGTTGAACTGTGGAATAGACTGCCAGAGAGGGTGGTGGGGGTGAAGATGGCGGGATAATTCAAGTGGGCATGGGAAAGGCATTGTGGGATACTCAAACAGGCAGTTAAGTGGGGGGGCATGAAAACAAGGGCAGACTTGATGGATCATTAGGTCTCCATCTGCCGACAACTTCTATGTTTCTAAATAAACACCTGAACCTAGCTAAATGGGTCCTGTTTAGCTAGATTCTGGTGTTTGTTTTTTAATATGATGCTGGAAATAAGATTTTTGGGCAACCAAAATACTGATTGCCCAGGTAAATGAGAGGAACCATTCACCCATGTTCTCTGTCTGAGAACAGTGGGGCTTTCCTGATATATGCAGCATCAGATAACGACATTTATTTATTTAAAATTTTGGTAACCGGGTAGGCCCACTGAGACCATGATGTTCCCATTTTCAGGGGTGACCCTAGATTAGTTACAAGTACCTAAAGGGAAAAAGAAGGTTCAGCACATACGACTGAGAATTATACAACTCAACAAGTACATGATAACGGTTCCACACATACGACTGAGAAATTATACAAAGTTGACAAGTAGAGGACAAAGAGTGTTAGCAGATACAATACATAGCCACAGGTGCAAGGTTCTGGTTCTCAAGTTGGCAGCTGTCAACTTGAGTGTCAGCACTGAGTCATGATTGCTCATTCTCTCTCCCTCTCTATCTATCTGTCCGTCTGTCTGTCTACTATCGGCTCTTGGTAGTAAAGCTGCCCAGTTTGCTTGGCCTATGTCTCCTTTGTGTGTTACGACCCCTGGAACCCTAAAAACATAAATGGGGGTTCAGAAACACACTGGGGGAGAAAAGAAAGTGAACTCTGAAAAACTACTTTTGGACATAGTAAATTTAAGAGCAGCTGAGGCTGCACTGTGAATGGATACTTTGCCTGTCATCTAGGGGGACAGCACTATGGGAAGGGGGAGACTTTGCCATGCCCTACTCTGCCACTGGACCATAGAGCAGAGGGACAGCTACCAAACTGTGGGAACAGTTAATGTTCATGCTTTACAGTTTGTCTGCAATATGCAGCTAAAGTTGTGACTGCTGATTTCAACTGGACTGCCAGAATATATAGCAGCCATTTTTGTTGCCTTTGACATGCTCTGCAGCCAATGAAAAAGCCAGGAACTCAAAAGACTACAAAAAGGGGACTTCTGGGAAAAGATGAAGATTATGGATTGGCACCTTTTTCCTCAGCCAACTTGGCATCAAATGAACATTCTGCATACTGATTAGGTGGATTGACAGCCTGAATGATAAACAGGTACTCTGATCTGATCCTTTGAGGCCCGGTTGGCAGAGCCAACTGAAGGCAGTTGTCTGGGAGCTTCCAGCATGACAGGAAGCTCTTCTTTGTGCTCTGAGAAATGTTTGGAGGCCTACCTGGGGCTTTCACAGCCAACAAAAAGGGGAAGCCTGACTAGATGGAAAGCCAGTAAGAAGATGAAACTTGGTTTGTGATTAAAAATCTGAACATTTAAGAACCTAAAGCTGGGAGACTGATTTCTACTACAGCCTGTTAGGATATTCAGAGACTGTGTTCCTGCTGAACTTTGTGCCACAGCTGCCAACCTGCAGTGTGGCTGAAGCCCTTTATAGCCTGCATTTCTGAGCCCCAGGAGAAGATTATCAGATTGATGACAGTCTAGGAATCAGCCAGTCAGTGATAACATCATCTACTGACTATCACCTCTCCCTAGGGCTGGATGCCTGGCTTAATGGGGGAGGCTTGTGGCCCTGGTCCTAGTAAGGAGCCATTTCAGAGAGCTGCAAGGCATCCCAGAGAACTGCATAGAGAGGGGTAGACCCAGCTGCATTTCATCCAGAGAGACCTGCATTTTTGCAACGATCCCCTGTAAGCTTCAAGAGATCCTGAATGCTAAAGACAGAGCAAGGGTCATCTTTCAGCTTGAATGCTATCTTGACTAGTATCTACAGGACCATGAGTAAACACGGGAATTGCCCTTATCCTGGGGACTGTATATAGTTTCAGCAAAGTTTCTATTTTGTATGTAAGTGCAGCAATGACAGTCGCCCAGCTGGACCACATCGGATCTGCACAATACACCATCTGGGTACCCAATCATGACTCTAGGGGGAGCACTGGTACCAGTGGGGAGTTAGGTTTTGTACTGCTGTGTTGTTGTTGGGGATAGACACTGTTTATGTTTATTGTTGCTTTCATGTTTTACCTGCTATATCAAATTCCCTTAATAACTATTTATCTTTGCATTCCTGTCCCCTACCCTACAATAAATTGATGTTCTTAATCAAGACTGTTTTGAGCATATTATTAGCTATAGCCATTATCTGCATGCACAGTAAAATATTGTATCTATCATATTCCATGTGTGGGGTGGCTGCAAGGGGAGGTGGATAGGTGTAGCATCACAGAGGGTTGTACCAGACAGAGCACTGGCCCACTATATTTTAACTCTAGGTGAAGGCACTATGCTAACTTTTATTACAAAAGACCCCCCAGTTTAAATAAAAACAGAGCCCAGGCCCCTCAACCTTGTTGAGCCTGCAAGGTAGTGGTAATATTAAAAAGTTACATAATGACCTGGTTACATCTTGGAGACACCGCTAGGATCACCTGTTTACCAGTTGTGCCCCACATGGAGGCCATTGCTCATGAGGACAGTATTCTAGCCCCCAGACCCCAAATTTGTGGTGATACCATGGCTTCCCACAGACTTATTGACTGGTGTGAGGGTGAAGAGCTGGACCCTCAAAAAGCCATTCTACTGCTGGGAGTCCCACTGGGATAGACAGGGAAAAAATAGAAGAGGTCTTCTCAGTGATCAAATGCCTTGGCCCAGTTGCAGACCAAGGCTGGATAATGGACTCTGCCAATAAAATATTAACTGTGCTTATTGAGTGCCAAAATGTTGTTTATGCCACTAGTGTGCCAGATGTACTGACCCCAGAAGGTTCCAGTGTGGCATGGAATATAGTGATGTAAGGCATTGAGATGGTGAAAGGGAAACCTCGCCCAAGCCTGAGGGTTCCAAGGAGAGGCTTAGAAAGTTGTTTCAGGCCCAAGAGAAGTCTATGGAGGAGGCTAAAAAAGAGTTTGATGTGCCAGGGGGTGTCCTGCCTCAGACCTCCTGGGGAGGACCCACCTATGTGCCACCCATTGTACAAGATGCTTATCACAAACTGTGCATGTTTTCAGGTGGAAAGCCCAGTCCTTCAGGTGAAAATGATGTAGAGACCTGGATGGACTATGCTGCTCCTGTAGTGCAAGGCTGGCAGTGTTCCAGATTTGAAAAATGGAAACACCTTGGAGAAAGCCTCCGAGGGCCTGCTTTGGACACTATTCATTCCATTAGAGCTACAGACCAGATGCCATTGCACAAAACTATCTGACTGCTCTAGAGAATGTGTTTGGGAGCACTGAGTCCAGTGAAGACCACATGTGGAAACATAAGCCAACCAAACAATAGAAGGGAGAACCCCTGTCCACTTATTTGATTCATCAAGTGATGGTGCTACAGAACGTTTTAAGGAAAGGTGGCATGTCCTCAAATGAACTGAACTGAATCAGGCTGGATCAAGTACTCAAATCTGCTGGGTACTCCAGTTTATTATTGCTTAAATTGTGGCTATAAGAAAGAAGGGATAACCCTCTGTCATACATCATGCTGATGAAGGAAGTAAGAGAGGCAGAAGATGTAGTGGAATCTTGGGACTCCTATGCTGGTGCAGCAACTGCAATTTCCATTGGTGAGAGAGGACCTACCAGTGATAGTCATGAAATCCAAGAACTTCGGCAGGAACTCATAGAGCTGAAAGCCAGCTCGACCAGTGTGTTAGCCACAAGTAAAAGAAGTGACACTCCCCCAGCCCAGCATGGTATAACCCTCTAGCAGAAGTCATCAGTGATGGGTGCTGTTATCCAAATACTTAACTCTGTAGCCATAAGTGAACTCCAGAACCTAGTGAGGGAACTAAAGGCATTAATAAATGACCTGAAGATGTGCAAACCTCAGCAAGTTGTGCGTAAGCAGGAGGGAAATGGTGAACAAGGATCTGTAACCACCAGAGAATCCAAAGTGAGCTTTCAAAAGGCCAAAAGTCCTGAATGAAAATCATCTGACAAGTCACCCCATCCACAGCCTAGCCAGCCAGGCCTATTATGCTATGTGGTGAGGGCAGCCACTCAAAGCGAGATTGCGGATCCCCAGAGGACTTACATAAAGTGAATGCAAAACAACCTGACAAGATGCAGCAGCAAGGAAACTGCAGTAGGTCCCCAGCTAAACCAGCCCTACCCAGTCAGTAGCCAAGTCTTCAGTTAAAGCACTCAGAACTGCACTATTTGACCTTGACAAACTGGTTGGACCTTCCACTGAAACTACAGTCACTGTTGATGGAGTGCCTCTTCAAGCTGCCTTGACTCTTGTTCCCAAGTGACAACTATATTCAAAAACTGGTACAAACACCACCTGTCTGATCACAAGCTACTGCCTTTGGAAGGCATGAATGTGTGAGGGCTAAGTGATATGTCCTATCCGTAGCTAGGCAATCTTTGAGTATTGATTAGAGATGTGGAAAAATTAAATTTTACTGGCAAAATTCCTGCAAAATCATCAATTTTGTCACATGAAATATTTTGTGAAATTCTGCCATTTTGCAAAATATTTTACAAGTGTAAAGCTGCAAAATTTCACTCACAAAATGCAAAATGTGAAGCTCCATGGGTGAAATTTCACACTCCGAGTGTGAAATTTCACATTTTGCATCCGCAAAATATTTCATGAAATGCACAAATTTCATTAAATATTTTATGTAACAAAATTTTGCAATTTTGATCAGCTGCAGTACTGATTGCTTCCCCTCCAAGGTAACCAAGTGGAAGACCCTGGTGGAAACTTTGTCATTAGAGCATCCACAGTCCGGAATGTATGAGGATGTGACTGTGCTTACTGGTACAGTACTAATGCTCACATGTTTGGTCACCTGGCTCAGTTTTATCAGGAGAAGGAGGCCAAACAAAAGGGAAAAGTGTTGCGTGTGCATGCTCTGTTGCAGAAGGCCTACCAGAAACAGACACCGATCTCAAACAAAGCTCAAGATGACCCTGTGGGTATAGTTTGGCATCTTGATGCTGAAGAACTTGTAGCACCACCTAATGCTGAGTACAGTATCAGTGGTGTGGTGCGTCTTGAGAAAGACATCAAAAATCAAATACTGACACTGGATGTTCCAGAAGAACATGACCTCCCAGAAGGACTATTGGTAAAGCCCAGTGTTTTGCCAGTCAGAGCTCATGCTTATGCTCAATGAGTTACCATCCAGGTAAAAAAATGTTACAGGCAAAGACACTGTTGTAAGGAAAGGATGCATTTTGGCTCAAGTGTACTGTGCAGATACAGCAGTGCAACCCACACCAACCAGAGATGGTGTCAAGCCTGGCACTGACCCAGAACTTTTTGATTTTGGTCATTCCCTGATACCCAATAAGTGTAAGACTCATGTCAGCAAAAAGTCAGCTGAAAGGACAAAAGAGTTTTCGCTTCACGAGTGGGATGTGTAGCCAGAGAAAAGCATCACATCAGACTTCATGATAAACACCCTTTCCATGACAGATCCCACAGATTGGCACCCACAGACACAGATGATGTAAGAAGGCACTTGCAGGAACTGTTAGCTGCAGGTATTATTGAAGAATCACAAAGTCCATATGCTTTGCCAATTGCGGTTGTGTGAAAGAAAAATGGAGCTGTGTGCATGTGCATACACTATAGAACTCTTAACAAACAGACAATCCCAGATCAATAAACCATGCCCAGAATTCAAGATGCCTTGGATGACTTTAATTGAAGCAAATGGTTTTCTGTGCTCAACCTAAGAGCGGGTACTATCAGATAACCATGGTTCTACAAGAAAGGGAGAAAACTGCCTTTATATGTCCACTCATTTTTTATGAGCTTCTATGAATACCTCAAGGTATATCTGGTGCCCCAGCAACCATCCAACACTTAATGGAAAGAGCTTTCAGAGGTATGAATTTCTTGGATATGTTTGGTATACCTTGATGATGTCACAGTGTTCAAGAAGACCATGCAGGAGCATGAGGCAAGACTGCTTAAGGTTTTAGATCAACTGGAAGAGTTTAGGTTCAAACTTTCCATTGACAATTGTCAATTCTTTCAAAGCTCAGGAAAATATGCTGGGCACACTGTATTAGCTTAAGGTATCTAAACTGTTCCCAGTAAAGTTGAAGCCATAACTACTTGGCCTAAACCCAAAAACCTGAAAGACCTGCAATGCTTCTTCAGTTTCTGTGGCTATTACAGATGAGTTGTTAAAGATCATACTTGAGAGGTGAGGCCACTACTGAATTTGACACAAGGCTATCTGCCCACCAACAAAAGCAAAAAGACCTCAGCCACTACTGCTGAAACTAAATCATATATTATATCTTCTGAACCTTTGGAACAGAGATGGAATGCTAAACATGACAAAGCCTTGGAAGAAATAATTTACTGCCTGACTCATATCCCAGTGTTAGCATATGCAGACCCCCAGAATCCTTTTGTGCGACATACGGATTCCAGTTTCAGTGGTCTTGGGGCAGACCTATACCAAAGCTATCCTGAGGGACTACACCTGATTGCCGTTGCAAGTAGAAGTCTGAACAGTGCTGAGTGAAAGAATCCAGTACATAGCTTAGAGTTTGTCACTCTCAACTGGGTCATTGTGGACTAGTTCTATGACTATCTTTATGGGGCACACTTTACAGTCAAAACTGGCAACAATCCAATGACATATGTACTGTACAAACCACTGCAAAGCTTGACACATCTGGACACAGGTGGCCTTCAGCATGGTCTACCTATGGTTATTGTGTGGAATACAGGCCTGGACTGAATCATACAGATGCTGATGCACTATCTCAATGCCCAGTGGCATCCAACACAGACTAACAAGCCTGGATGCACATTCCAGAACAGACTGTAAAAGCTTTGTGCAAAACGTTTGACACAGATGAGCTTCCTGCTAAAGAAACTGCCACTCTTCTTGTGAACAGCCTTGGAGCTACAGTTGATTGTATCCCAACTGCCTACTGCAACATAACTGTTTTGAACTTGAAATCATTGCCACAGCTAACTCACCAAGACTTGCAAAAAGAACAAAGACTAGATACAAGTATCAAAGACATTGTCAATGCCCTGCAGAAAGGGGTGATGCTACCCAAGTAGCCACAATGATCAAAATGTGAAATTGCTGCGAGAGTGGCCAAAACTTAAACTTAAGGATAATTTGTTGTACACAGTAATCCAAGACGCACAAAGGTTCCCTCATCTGCAATTTGTCCTGCATGAAAAGTTCAAGAAAGTGGTACTCCATGCATTGCACAATGATATGGGACATTTGGGATGCAAGTGCATATTGGACTTGGCTCATGCTCATTTCTATTAACCATGTGTGGGGAGTGACATGAAACAATACTGCAAAACCTGCTGCAGATGTGTCCAGTGGAAAACCTTACCCCAGTGGGCTGCTTCTATGGTCAACATTGTTACAAGTGCACCTATGGAACTGATGTGCATAGACTTTCTCAGTTTAGATCTTGACTCCAAGAACATTTCAAATATTCTGGTAATCACTGATCATTTTTCCAGATATGCTCAGGTGTACCCGCAAAGGATCAAAAAGTCTCCGAGGTTGCTAAGGTCCTTGTTGAAAAAAAATATTTATGCATTACAGATCCCTTGCAGAGAATACACTCAGATCAAGGGCAGGACTTTGAAAGCTATCTGGTAAATTAACTGTTGTCCCTGTGGGGCATCAGCAAGTGTAGTACAACCCCCTATCACAAGCATGGTGATCCACAGCCTGAGAGGTTCAATCAAATGCTTCTTCATATGTTGGGTACCTTAGATCCAAAAAAACAAAGGTAAATGGAGTCAGCAAGTAAGTGCATTAGTTATGCTTACAAATTTTACTTTAGCTTATTTTAGCTTACCAAAAACTATGCTACTGGATTCTCTCCTTACAGGTTAATGTTCAGACAGGAAGCCAGACTCCCTCTAGATCTTTGTTTTAGTGTCTTTGCCAATGGAGCTAGGCCAGAGACTTACCTGCAGTATGTACTACAGTTAAAAGACCAATTGATTTCTGCATACAAGTTGGCCACAGATAGAGATGCAGCAAAGTAAAATTCTGCCCACGAAGTGGACGTGAAGTAGCCACTTCGCATTAGTATCTTGCTACGTGAAGTGCCCATTTTAAACCCTCACTTCACCACTTTGCATTGTAATTATGACTTCACATTGTGCACTCCACCTTATTCTGCTTTAAGGCAGAGTGAGAATTCACAGGCAGCCCACACACATCACATGCTTCAGGCAAGCGGGCAGGATTTTACACTCTCCAACACAGGCTGACTTACATGTTTTGCATGGGGTGTGACAAATGGAGCTGTTCTGCGAATGCTGTGTGCGGGGTGTGAACATGTGATAAAGAGGGGTGCACAGGTGAAAAGTCCACAAATGAAGTTATTTTATCCATTTTATGTACAGGGGTTGATGTACCACTTGCACTAGACATTCTGCAATGACCACCACCACCACCACTGCTGCTCTGACCACCACTTGACAAGATTTCTAAATCATAATCCTCCCCCTCATCATGCCTGTAGTAATCCTCTGGTGTTATTTCATTGATACTGCAGACATTCCTACTTGGTATTACACTCATGGAAGGGGATTACATGCTCAGTAAGGTTGGTGACGAGGGTGCATGCCCCACTATGGCATTAGCTGCCATCTGGTGCCAGGACCACAGTGCCATGTGCCTGTTCTTAAGATGTGTATGCTAGCCCCCCGTGCTCAGATGACTCCCCTTTTTACCTCAGCTCACATGGGCATGGCAAAGCTGGCAGATTGCAACTGACTCATCATTTGTAACTTAGACAAAAAAGTCCCAAACAAGGGACTGTGATCTCCTACTTTTAACATGTCCCTGATGCTGCTTATTGGACTCCGGTTTTTTAACCCCTGAAATGGAGGGATGCTACATGATTTTTCAGGCTGAACAAACTTGGACTCCCACTGACCACCAATGATTATTACTGGGTCATCATCATTATCATCAACAGGAACTGCTAAATCACAACCTTTTTTAATGGGGGGATTTTACGTCAACAGACCCAGACACAGCCACCTTGACTTTCTTTTTCTCTGGTTCCCAACAGGGGTCACTGACATCATCATCATATTCATCAATATCATCTGAATCCATGTTTTCAGCTTGGATGCTGTCATGTGGAGAACATGTTCCAACTACAGCATCATCATCATCATCATCATCACCAGATATTTCTGTGCCACACTTTGAATCATCGGATGGCAAAGGCATGACCTCAACAGTACTGAAAGAAATATGACATTGTGAGTTATCGTCGCCAGGATCAGAATAATATTTAGCTACCATGGGAATGTTAATGGGGAGTATGACATTATCTACACTGTCAGTCACGGCTTTAGATTCAACTGTATTTTTTTAAATGGTTAACTGGTCAGAAGTGGAACTTGAGGCAGCAGTACTCATGCCAGCAGAAACTGCACTAACACCACCAGCTGAGACAACATCATCTCCTCCAACTATGAGTGAAGCTACAAATTGCACTGTAAAAAACATTGGTGGAGAAATCCCTTTACTGACATCAGCTATGCACTTCTGCATACTACCACATCCATGGACAATCTTGCCACTGGCAGCAGTACCATGGCCAGAAACAGTTTTGCTTGCATGTCGCTTTGCAGGCATTTTGGGGGATCACCAAGAAAAGTCGAAGCAATTTAGATTTCTGAACTTTCAGTCTGGTGCGGTGGATCAGAAGCTGAGAAAAACATCAACTGCTGCTTGAAGATTGAGATTGGGCACTAAACAGATGCAAAAGCACAGACAGATTAAGATTGCACACTGCAGTCAAGAAGAGATGCAGATATGAAGTCACAACAACACCTTAACTAGTGCTCACAAGTCACAATCCAATCTGGAAAAGAATACCTTTTGCAGGTTTGGGGAGGGGGGGGTGCAGTGCACTGCAGTAACAGTCCAAAACCAAGATACCGCAAAGCAGTTCAAAATCACACAGGTGCAGAGGATAGTAGGTTCACACTGCTGCAATTACTCTGTGGCACAATAAAATGTGTCTAATTTGATGGCATGTGTCACACACACACACACACACGCACACACTACAAGTAATGTGTAGCAAATTGAAAACTTCAGTAATATAACCAAATCTTTAAACAAACAAATTATGCACTGCTGCAAAACAGTCAACAAAAAAACAATTTCAAGAATTACTGAAAATATTACTGTGTGTACATTAACACAGTTATAGAAGAAAAATATAACCAAAACAGAAAGACTTCCTTTTTCTCCCAGTTAATCTACCTCCACCACAGATACACCTCTCCACCAAAGCACACTTCAAGTGTCTGTCAGTACACAGACTGAATATTCTAAATTAACATTCAAAATCCACACACAAACAATAAACACTGGATGATATGAGCATAAGAGGGTTTCCTACAATTGATGTACTAAATTTTGAGCAAAAATTAAAAAGACTCAAAAAGGCTTTTTTAACAGCTTTTAGAGCTCTGAGAGCAAACTGTCTCCAGCTACCTCTACACAGACTACACAAAGCTGAGGCAGTGCAGCACAATTTAGAGCCCATGTGACTTGCAATCCCATGAATCACTGCAAAATTCGCCTTGGAGCTCAATAACAAGGCTAAGTGATGCAAAATACATTGATTTCTATCTCTGGATGACAGGCTTGAATCTAAGGAAGTGGCAAAAGAAGACATTGGAGACCCTGTAGAGCCTGAACTTGTAGGGATAGGAAACAAATGACATGCCACAGGAAGATATGGCACCTGCTTTACCTGAGGATGTTTCTTTGCTGGTCAGTGAACTGGGACTGATCAGCCAGGATAACGAAGAAAAAGTGTTGGTTCCACTGTGTCATTCGGAAAGAACCATCAAACCTTTATTAATGCTCACATATGACTCTCCAGGAGCTCCAACTGAATTGCTCATGCATGTAATACACAAGGGCATATACATCACTCCAAGATCTCTACCCAGAATTGTTCTGTGCTCACCCAATGCCAAATCACCCAGAGTGGGTAAAGCTATAAAAAAAATAATAAAAAGGGAGGTTACAAAATGTCTATAATGTATTGCCTATAACTGCAGTTCTCTAGAGTTTAAACTGACAGCTGCTTATAAATCTGAAAAAGCTCTTTCAGTATGTCATTTGTTACTGCTAGATAGTTGTCTGGACTAGAATATATTGATTGCCTGTGCTAGCTAGGAATCATTTGTCTAGTTAGACAGTGTATGTTTTAAGATGCTATGGCCAATATTTATTGGTCCCTCATCCCTGGTATGGACTTGGCGCAGATGCCTAGTGTTTGGGGGGGATTGTAATATGGAGAGCTGCAGAGAGAGAGGCAGACCCAGCTGCATCTCAGCTAAAGAGATCTTAATTTCTGCAAAGAGTCATTGAAAGCTGCAAGAGATCCTGAATGCTGCAGAGAGAGCAAGGTTTATCTTTCAGTTTGAAAGCCATCTTGGTTGGTATCTCTAGGAACGTGAGTAAACACAGGGATTGCCCTCATTCTGGGGATTGTATATAGTTTCAGCAATGTTTCTTTTTTATATATAAGTGCATCAAAGCAAGCCACTCAGCTGCACCTCATTGGGCCTGCACCATACGCCATCTGGATACCCAGTCAGGACTCTAGTGGAACACTGGTATCAATGGGGAGGTGGGCTTTCATACTACTGTGTTGTTGTTGGGGGTGGGCACTGCTGATGTTTATTGTTGCTTTCATGTTTTATCTGCTATATCAAATTCCCTTAATAGCTATTTATCTTTGCATTCCAGTCTCCTACCCTGTAATAAATTGTTTGGTGTTCTTATTCAAGACTGTCTCATGAGCATATTATTAACAATAGCCATTAATTGCATGCACAGTGAAGTATTGCATCTGTTCATCATATTCCATGTGTGGGGTGACTGCAAGGGGAGGTGGGTAGGTATAGCATCCCAGCAGGTTGTACCAGACAGACAACTGGCCCACTATATTTTAACTCTGGGTGGAGGCACCACACTAACTAACTTTTATTAGAAAAGAACCCCCAACCCTTTTAGATCAAAATCAATGGCGGCCTGGTTACATAAACAAAAGCGGACCTTGGTGGTCATCCCTTGGTACCATCTGCCCAACCCCCTCTCCCAGATTGCCCCTCCTCAATAAATAGGTGGCAGTACCAGAGTGTCCGTCTCAGTGTTGCTGTACAGTAGAAGCCAATGACACTGGTGAGTTCTATCCCCAGTGTCAGATCCAGTACAGTAAGAAAACTGAAAAAAAAAACAGACCGTTGTCTTTTTTTTTTAAATAACCTTTAAATAAGAAAATTTTCCATTGCCGATCTGACACTCTACATCCCACTCACCCACTCCACCCTGACTCCCTGCTCAGCACCCCCACCCCACACCACCATGCTACATGCCCTCACTATCCTGATAGTATTCTATGATGTAGATCCACTTTCTGATTAAAAAGACATCTTGCTGCTGGAACCAATGACTGCAATATAAGAAAACATGCTAACTATGTTTAATGTATTTCAATGCATTTTGAACTTTTATTCATAGCTTTGTAATTTTTCAATATTTTTTACACCAAATTTTCAAGATGACTTTTTTGGGACCCCAAATCACGTACAAGGTAGGTGACATTCTTCAAATCCACCCCAAAAGATAATTTCAAAGTCACTGCTTGAAATCACCTTTCTGGTGAGATTTGAAATTTTTTACCTTCCAGGTTCATGAAGTGGGTCATAAGAAGACAATGTTGAAAATTAGGTAGAAAAGTATGGTAAAATAATAAATGATAATATACTTTATTTATATAGCGCAATTCTTAAAATCAGAGGGCCAGATATTCAGAAGGGTTGCGCCATGCGCAATAGGGTTGCTCCAGCGCAAGTCAGAAAATGTGCCATTCTGCGATATTCAGTGGGAGGCAGATGCGCCCCCCAAAATCACGCTGAGCAAGAGCGCAATGATAATGAATGCATGCACAACTGAAGGGGGAAGAACCATGCATAAATGGTGCAGTGTGAAATTCAACAACATGCGCCATGCACAATAGGGGAGCAAGAGGTAGTTGCACGATAGCGGAAATGAGCCAAAATAAAAAGGAACAAGGGAGAAGCGCAAGAATGCTACAGGGAAGGCACATGTGGCTGAACTCTAGGCGGACACACAGGGCAGGACAGACACACAGGGCAGGACAGGGAAAGGGCACCCTGAATCCACAGGCACAGGGAAAGTGTGGGGAGACACAGCCAAAGACAGTGCAGAAGGGGAAAGTGCCACATAGCAATGAGGCCACCACAGGAAAGTGTTCCCGGTGCAGGGGAAGTAGCAGCCAGGACAGTGGGGGGAACACAGAAACACCTGCCGGGGGGGAACACAAGCCAGAGACATGGCCAGTGCCACCATTCAGATGGAGGCAGTAATGAGGGGGGTGAGAAGGCAGGCAGCGGGGGGTGTGGCCACGGAAGGGCCTGTTGGCAGTATGCCCCCAACAGGCAGTACCGAGCCCGCACCAGTTTCAAGCTGTACAGCGATACCGAGATCGTGGGTCGGTACCGCATGAATTGGGCAATTCTGAGGCAGCTCTGTGAGCTGTGCAGTGATGTGATGCAGGCACCCACACGACGGAGCCATGCTCTGTCAGTGGAGACTAAAGTGACAGCTTGCATGTGCTTGCTCACCACGGGTACCTTCCAGAGACCAACAGGGGACACCACAGGCATAACCCAGTCAGCCGCGTCATGCCACCTCACCCAATTCCTCAGCGCACTGCTGCCACATGCTGTGGAGTACATCCATTTCCCCAGCACACCGGCGGAGTGCACAGCAAACATACAGGAGTTCCACAGGGTAGCACGTATGCCTGGCATGCTAGGGGCAATAGACTGCACCCATGTGGCCATCCGCACACCACCTGGCCCCGAGGGGGCCGCATATATCAATCAGAAGGGCTATGCAAGCATTAACTGCCAGGTGGTTTGTGATGCCAGGGGGTGCATAATCAATGCCTGTGCCACACACCCCGGGGGAGCACATGATGCCTTCATCTGGCACCAGTCAGCACTGTGCCACAGATTCAAGAGTGAGGATATCCACACTGGCCACGTAGTGGGTGAGTATGCAAACCACACGGAAAAACATAGAGCTTGGGAGGGGCATGGTCAGAGGTGACATGGGTAGTGGCCTGCATGGCCCAAGGCAGGGCGACGCTGATCGCCAAACTAACCTCCACCCTCTACACACAGGTGACAGTGGATATCCACTCCATCCCTGGCTGCTCACACCATACCGGCAGCCTGCGACCCCATCGCAGCAACGCTACAATGAGGCACATGCCACCACACGCAATGTCATCGAGTGGGTGTTCGGGATGCTGAAGGCACGTTTCCATTGCCTGGACTCCTCCGGTGGTGCCCTACAGTACAGCCCCTCAAAGGCCTGCGGGCTATTCCTGGCCTGTTGCATCCTGCACAACATGGCCAATGACTGTTGGATAGCCTTACAGGTCAAAGAGGGGGACAGCGATGGGGACAATGAGGACGCTGGTGAAGATGGTGATGGGCAGCCCCCCTTGGGCGATGGAACCCCCGACTGCTCTGGCTGGCACAACTGCACCGGGACACCATCACAGAGGAGCACTTCAGCCAACCCAGGTAAGTCATGGGACCATGTGCAACTACCAGTGGCAAGGCACAACCCACAAACACACATGGACACACACCAGGGGTGCATGCTGTCACGGGAAGTGGCTGAGCATGGAACTGCACCCACTGCCAGGGATGGGCGAGGTCTAACATGGCACGCGGTCATGCACACACACACACACACACACACACACACACACACCTCACAAGACATGCACAAAGGGTAGGAGGCACACTGACCCAGACTGCCACCCCTAGCCACACAACACATCCATAGACCACCACTCCCACTGCCTGTCATTGTGTGTGTGTCAGATGCTGGGCACCATTGCACAGTGGCATACAATTCAACGCAGGCATCATCATGCACACGCCACAGCGGACAGCAGCCGGGAGGGTGTGCAGATGGAACATGTGTGTGCGTGCAGGGCCGGGTACCCCACCTGTGCATTGCCCGCTGAATGACACAATGCACACAGGGCAGCATCAGACAGTAGCCATGCTGGGAGATAGGTCAGTCACGCGCCACAGTGCCACGGCCTCCATGGATGCTTGGGCGGCCCCGCTGAGACCCGCCAACAGTGACAGGCTGACCACTGGCCTCATGAGGTGGCACCAATGGTCCCCCAGGGGTTCCACTGCGTGAACACGACCGTGCTCATGCAGGGGTCTGCAGCACACCGAACATGCCTGCTCCAGGCATGCTCGGGATGCCCACAGCTGAACCCGGTGTCAACAAGGATGCTGTTGCATGACGCCGGGAACAGGGGGTGGACATTGCACTGTGTGGTGTCTGCGATGCATGGGTAAATAACTGTGTGCCCATTGTGGCCATGTCAGCTGTGAATGCCTTTGTCTGCCTGTCAATGGCAGTGGTCACATCCTCGCGCAACCGGTCCATCCCTGCAAGGAGCAGAGCAGTGTCTCTGCTGCGCCACTCCTCTGCCTGGTGCAGAGCTGCACTCAGTGCATCCACCACCATCACAAGCCACATCTGCTGATTGACTGATGCTTGCAGTATGCGGGTGTGCTCATCTAAGAGGTCATCTGCCTGATTGGCATGCTGTCCCTCAGGGGGTTCATGGCCATGATGCTCATCACCCCTTGAGGGTGGGCCCTGCACACCAGGGCCAGGCCTGGGCATGTCCACAGGTGGTGCACTGATGCCACCCCCTGACACTGTACCCCCATGGCCATTGTCCGACTGCTGATACTGCCCCTCCTGCTGCCACTCTCCAGGGCTTAATGGTGCCACCTCAGTGGCCGCAACAGTCCCACTGTCCTGGACACACACCAGTGCTGCCCACTGGTGCAGACAGGCACAGGCTGGGACTGTGATGACATGCAGGCCTCCACGGCGGCACCACCCACAGCCATGGCCACGATGTCATCTTCTGTGTGGCCATCCAGTGGCCCACACGTGTTGCTGCCCATGACGTTAGCTCCATCATCATCGGTGACAGATCTGACACCAGCCCGAGTCTCAGCATGCTGGCATCCATGGACGCTGGCATGCTGGGACATGGGCAGGGCCTCCTCCACACCTGCTCCACCAACATCAGTCCGGACATCCAGGTGGACCCACTGTCGCCCTGACCCCTGTATTCTTGTGGAGGTGGATGGGCCCCCCTCCATCTCCATGCTACTGCCCTCAGTGGAGAAGCCCACCACCGCTGACCCATGTAGATGCTCAGGAGCTGTAAGGAAAAAAAAGTAGCATTACTGCATGTTGACCTACCCTGTCCCCCCCAATGGACAGACCATGAATTACCATGCAGTGATGGGCTACCACCCATCTGGAATCCACCACCCGGAACACCCTCAATGGTGCAAGGCTGCATGCTGGCAGCAACCTGCTCTTCCTGTGTGGTCAGGCGTTGCACCTCTGGCTGTCTCCCACCGGTCGCAGACCATGCTGCCCTGATGGCAGCCACCTTCTCTTTAATTCTCCGCCTGTCCGTGCCCATCTTCTTTTTGCACTGCTGCATGGAGCACTGGTGGCTGCCATGCAGGTTTACAGCACGCGCCATCTCCTCCCATGCAGCAGCACAGGCCTGTGGTGTTCCCTGGCGTCCACTGAGAAGCGGCTCCTGGTCGAGGTAGGCCTCAAACAGGTCATCTGTCTTGGCCTTTGTAAAGTTTGGCCTCCTCTTCCTCCCACGACTCTGTTCCTTTTCCTCCACCGCACGACCTGTCATGATTCATCCTATGAGAATGACAGCTGTTACCTGTGACTGTGCAGTCCCATGCATGTCCCAAACACCACAGTCCACACTCCCAAACAGCATGCAACTCACCGCAATAGACTGCAGTAACCGACTATGGCCAGTGCAGCCCAATGTCTCATTTTTATAGTGCAACCCATGCAAATGAGGCGAGGCACAATTTTAAGTGGATGCAAATGCAGTGCCTGCACCATTGAATGGCTGATTAGATGATTTGCATATGCCAGCTGAATATCGCGCTGTTGCGCTTTGCGCAATTGTGTTGAACATGCTGAGCCAAGGGCGCAGTTCTGTGACAAGCACAGTACACACCTAACTGCTCATGCCCGGGTTGATAATGCAGGTGCCTGCCACGCTGCTGATGTGCTGAGTGTGGGAGGCAATGCAGGGCATGGCCACCATTGTGCCAGTGGCGATACAGCGCTGTTCACATATATGGCGCCGTGGCACTGGGGTGTCATAGGTGCACTGGGGTAACAGCACTGTAGGCCACTACAGGAGGTGGCACACTGGCACCCAGTCGCACTACATGCATTGGGTTCCAATCACGCTGTGGCTGTCCATGCGCCAGAGCCGTTGACCTATGCCCGACCTTTGCCCCTAAGCGCCATGCATCAGCATGGGTGCACCACTATCGCGCTGTTCGGTAACAGCACAATAGGGAATGGCAGCACTGTACAGCGCAGCATCTGCACATGGCAGGACCGTGCTGCCAAGCACCATTTTGATTCAACCAGACAGCAGAGATGGCGCGGAGGCGTGCAGTGGTTTGGAGCCAGGTTGAGCTTGCCAACCTGGTGGCTATAGTTGAGCCCCCTGCTGGGGCTTTGTATGGAGAGGCACCCCTGGACAGGGGCAGGAGTGCGGTCTGGCAGGAGGTGGCCGACACCCTGGAGGAGGCCACCGGTATGGGGCGAACGGTGGAGCAGTGGCGCCACCATTATGGGGACCTGAGGCACAGGGACCCAGACCTGCTTGGCCGCCTGCAGGCACATGCCAGAAGGGGGACAGTGTCACGGTCAGGTAGGTGCAACATCCATACACTTTTATCGTCCATATGGGTATCACGGTTGCATGTGTCCGGCACATGAGGGGGCCGTCCGGTGTTGGCTGTGGTGGTGGCATCAGGGTGTGGGTTGGATGGGTATGGCTGTGTGGGATTGCACACACATGGGGGCAGGGGGACTTTGCTATCGGATTGTACTGATGTCCCTCTCTGCATGTTTGCACCTTAGGACCAGAAGAATGCTGGTGGAACCGGGACCTGAGGCGCTGCATGGAGGAGCAGCAGGACAGGAGGGATGATGGTGGTGTACGGCGTGTGGACCAGCCTGATGATGGTGAGTGCCTTAC
Source organism: Neoceratodus forsteri (assembly GCA_016271365.2). Taxonomy (NCBI): domain Eukaryota; kingdom Metazoa; phylum Chordata; order Ceratodontiformes; family Ceratodontidae; genus Neoceratodus; species Neoceratodus forsteri. The sequence continues at coordinate 541,807,788 of CM028137.1, read as the reverse complement.
ATCCATGATTACTATTGCATGCTGTTTAACTGGGCAAGCAGTGGGGCATGGCCACCATCCATTGACACCACTGCCATGCACGCAACTTGTTACAGTCAGCACTGTCCAGTGGCACTACATGTCTGGGAGTGTGTAATGGTGGTCCATGCGTGCACGAACACAGCTGTGCTTTTCTTTCACACTGCATAGCCAGAATGCTGCAGCCATGGTGATGCTGTGTGCAGGACATGGGCGGTGGGTGTGTGCAGTGGTCCACATGGCTGTGGCTGCCTGGGTGGGCAGGTCTTGTGGACACGGTCACTGTGGGTGGTCGCACACCATCACAGGGGCGTGGCACATTGCTGTATGCCATGCACAATGGGTGGGATGCAGGGGGCTGGACAGTCACACCTATTGATTCTGCTCCCTCATCCTAGGTGGATGGCAACTCCTGGAAATCCAGCAGAGTCTACACAAGCTGCACCAGGTGATGAGGGAGACCTTGCAGCTCCTTCAGAGGATCCACCACCACCACGGGGTGGGGAGGAGATGGAGGAGCACACATCAGCGCCATGAGGAGGAGGACCAGGGCGGCTGTTGATGTCCCCATGCCCCAACTACCACCTTCCCCCCTTGACCCACCCTCATACCCCTTCTTCCCTCTCCCATATGTTCACCCCTGCCCCTTACCCGCCCCCACCTGTTATGTGGCTCTTCCCCCTCTTGTAAATAATTGTATATAGTTTTTTCTTTACATCTTTTAAATATATACATTTTGTTATGACAACTGTGGTGGTCTCTGATTTGCAGTGGGCTACAGGTGCTCAGCTGCAGTGGTGTGCATGGCGTCAGGGGTGTTGCATGCAAGGGCATGTGTGTGTGTGTGCAGAGGTGAACCGCCTATGGTGTGGGCAGAGAGATCAGTCACTGTCTGTGGTTTGTGTGTTGTACTCTGTGCACTGGATACCTGTGTGCAGTGGTCCACGGGGCCTGCACTGTGTGCATGGCACCCCCGTCAGACAGTCCATGGCATGTGAAGCTGACACCCTTGCATGTCTGTGAAATGCACTGTCTGCTGGCGTGTCAGTGGTGGCTGTCTATGCTGGATAACAACTGTACCTGGCACAATGCCAGGTTGCCTGCCATCACCAGTATGGTGCACGTCTGCCTCCAGTGGCACTGTGGCCTCTGCTGTTGTTGTCCTCCCTCCATGCTGTTGCTTGTGTCTGTTGCAGTGGATGTGCTCCAGTGTGTGTCACTTGTTCTCCAGCAGCATACAGCTTCATGGTGCCTGTGCAGGCTGGCTGGCACACCTGTGCAATGTAGGGGTGCTGGTTGTGTGTACACGTCAGCCGTGGCCACACGCCAGTGGCTTGGTTGACCCACTACTGTGTCCCTGTGTTGGTGTGCCCTTGGGTATGGGTGGGTTTGTCCATGCACTGTGTTGCATCCTGTGTGGTGCATGCCTCCATGCTACACTGTGCATGTCTGTGCTGGCTGTTGTGGCCAGTGTTGGGGTGGGATGTGTCTTTGGGAGGGTGTGCAGGGTGCTGTACCACTGGAGGTGGGGTCCCGGGCATGCCTTGTCACATGTGGGGTACCTCGTGTGCTGACACATGGTCGGTCTCTCAGCTGTACCTCGGGGGGGGACGTGCAGGGAGGCACTGTGTATGCATCTGTTGCATCACTGTCTGCTGCCGCCCGCTGCAGGGTGCTCATGGTGGGGCTGCCTTGCATGGCTCCATGGTGCACAGGGTTGCATTATCACAGTGGGGGTGGTGGCATGCATGGGGTGTCCTGCACTGTTGAGCGCTACTCCTGGGCAGGGTATATGGGAATCATGGTGCAGGGTGTGCTCTGCATTGGTGGGATGGTGTGGTACAGGGTGGTCGGCCCTCCTTGTGTGCTGGTCACAGCTTGCCAGGGGGTGTGCTGGGGCACCATGGCCCGGCTGTGGGTTGGTTGCTGGTATCCATGGGCCAGTGGTTATTCCAGCTCTCCCCTGGTTGTGTAGTGCATAGGGTGTGGGGGACGATGTCTGTTCTGCTGTGTGTTCCTCTGCCCATCTGTGGCATGTGTGGTGGGCCCCTGCATCCCTGGTTGTGCTGTTGCATTGCTGCGCTGCTGCAGGGGGCGTCCCTGGTTGCATTGTGGCACATCTGGACTGCTCCGCTGAGCATCCCTTGTTGCACTATGGCACATCAGATATGCTCAGCTTCACATCCCTAGTTGTGCTATGGCACAGGTGGTGCGATATTCAGTCGTCGGCCGTAGGTGCATCTTGGCCTGCATAGTTTTTGAATATCGCTCTTCTTGTGCATGGGCGCAGTGGACTTGCGCTTGCTCCTGCTATTGCACACTTTTTGGGTGCAGTTTGAATATCCGGGCCAGAGTGCTTTAGAAGAAAAATATACAAACAGTATAAAAACCATAAATAATTAAAATTCTGATCACACAATTAAATCCACTATACTGTAACTTCACAGAAATGTGAGATTAAACAGATGAGTTTTCAGAGCGGCCTTAAAGCTCTAGACTGTCAGGCACTCTCAAACCCAATGAGATAGAGAATTCCACAGGGTCGAGGCTACATAAGCAAAAGCATGCACACCAGATGACTTCAACTAAACCCTGGAATCTCTAGCAATCCCTCGGTTGAGTGGAGAGGTCAGGAGGGGCAGTAGGGACACAGAAGCTCTTGAAGGTAGTGTGGTCCCAGACCATGTAGGGCTTTGTAAGTCAGTAAACCAACCTTGAAGGTAATCCTCCACTGAACTGGGAGCTGGAGCCAGTGCAGTTCATGCAGCACAGGTGTAATATGGCTAGATCGAGAAAGCCCAGTCAGTAATTTGGCTGCTGCATTCTGGACCAGCAGCAGCCAGCAGATTTCTACGTCTGGCGGCCCTAGGTACAGGGAATTATGGTAATCCAGGCAGGAGGTCACAAAGGCATGGATCAGTGTAGGCAGGTCACTAAGTGGGACCAGGTGCTTAATCCAAGCAATATTCCTCAGATGGTAAAATGAGATCTTGACAACGGATGACACCTGAGTTTTCAGGGTCAGTCTATCATCAAGAATAATGCCCAGACTCCATGCCTGATCAGAGGTCCTTAGCTGGCAGCCTCCTAGTACAAGACCAGTCATCTATCTTACCGAAGACCCTTCAGCTCGATGACGTGGGTCAACAACCAACACCTCAGTCTTGTCTGAATTCAGCTTCAACCAGTTGGCACTCATCTAGTCTTGGATCTCGGAGAGGCAGTTGTTAAATACTGAAGCCGCTAACTCCTGATCAGGTGCAAAGGACACGTACAGCTGAGTATCATCTGCTTAGCAGTGAAAACACAGGCTGTACCACCTTACAATGTCTTCCAATGGCAACATGTACACAGCGAACATTTTGGGAGACAGCACAGAGCCCTGTGGTACCCCACATGGCAGGGAAAATGGGTCAGAGGAAACAAATCCACAACACCACTTTCTGAGACCTGCCAGTGAGGAAAGATTGAAACCATCTGAGGACTGTACCCAACAGTCCACAGATTAACCGCAGGCACTCCAGCAACATCCCATGGTCCATGGTGTCAAATGCCGCAGAGAGATCCAGGAGGACTAAGATGGATGGACTCCTCTGATCTCTCACTATATGGAGGTCATTGAGCACCTGAACAAGGGCAGTCTCAGTACTGTGCCTCTTCCTAAATCCTGACTGGAAGGGATCATAGATGTCATGGATGGCAAGATGATCCTCCAGCTGCAGCATGGTCACCTTTTCAATAACCTTCCCTGCAAAGGGAAGGTTAGAGACTGACCCGTAGTTGGCAAGACAGTCCGGGTCGAGAGAGGATTTCTTGAGGAGTGGAACCACCGTTGCCTCCTTCAAGGATTCAGGAAACACCCTGGTCTCTAAAGAACACTGGACTATCTCAGCTAGGACCGAACTGATGACATCCACACATCCCACAAGGAGATGTGTAAGTCGCCGCATAAGCTGGATGACCACCATGACATCCGAGATCACCACTGGGTCGAACGCTGACCAACTAGCCAAAGGTGATGTGACCTCCCACTGATCAGTATCCCTCCCATTGGAGCAGGTTTGGCCGATCTCTGACCTGATGTCAGCAATCTTGTCTGCAAAGAAGTGAGCAAACTCATCACATTTCTCCTGTGACAGTGCTCTCCATAACTGCAGACAGGCTGGATTGCATAGACTTTCCACAGTTCTGAAGAGCTGGTCTGGTCAGTTCCATGCAGCAGTAATCTCACAGGACAGGGACTCTGCCTTCTTATGTGAGATCACTGATTGATAGTCTGCATAATGTGCTATAAATCTAAGTTTGTCAGCATCAAGGCTAGACCAAGCTTAATTATTTCAACATTCACGACTTAGCTGATTTTCAATATTCTTCCACCAAACTTTTAACATGACCTTTTTGGGATCCCTTTTCATGAACAACACATGTCATTTTTAAAATCCATGTTGAAAGGTGATTTTCCAGTCACTCTGCAATATCACATTTTGGACAGAATTTGAAATGGTTCACCTACTGGGTTCATGAGGTGGGGTCATAAGAAATGTATGTTGAAAATTTTGTGTGGAAATATGGTAAAATGATCAAGTTATGAATGACGCTGAAATATTTAAACATTTACTCATTGCAATGCTCCCTCCCACCTCATAAATGTGACAGGTGTCATTTTTTTAATGTTATACGAGATGTGTTTTTGCACTCGTGTTGCGAAATAACATTTTAGCCTCCATGCTATAAATGCCATATGTCACATTTATGGGGGGGGTCATAAAATGACTATCTTGAAAATTTGGGGTCAGAATTTAAAATAGAGTACATAATTCTTAAGAAATATTGCCTGCAGTGCCAGCCTTTACCCCGGCGTGTATTACTTAGTGATTCTGTGCCAGTGAACTGAGTTTAAGTGCTTAGTGAGTCAGCAGGATGTGACGAGGCGGGGGGGCATGGTGCTCTCAAACAACACCACTCCCCAGGCTTAGAAGAGAAGGTGCAGGGTTACCCACATGAGACTAAGCACCAAATAGTGATGAGAACTCATCTCTTGGCAAACAGCTCTGCAACTCTGCATCCGTGGGCACCAGAGGGCCCCATGCTTCAGCTGACAGATCAACTCGTTGCCCAGTGCATCTGTATCTGTGGCCACATCAAAGTGTAAGGCCCAGATGGCCCTGTGCTTCAGCAGCCCATGAGAGCCCCATGAATTCTTGATATCCATTTCCCTACACATACATAGACAGACATTGTCTTCCCTTGGTGCAGAGCCAAAAAGAGACCTATGTAAATTAGGATATGATTCCACGATTTCAAACAAAAGGGAAATTCTTTGCAAAAAATGCATTTATGCACCTGTTAAGATCCAACTTAACACCACAAAATTAGGTGGTATTAGGGTTTCCAACCCTACCCCCCAAGCAGCAAAAGGAAAAAAACACATAAGCAACCACAGACAGCCATCATCAGATAAGACAAACAACATACAACTGTTTCCAGATAACACAAATGCAGTACCACTGATGTGTTACCTTTATTGTATCTGTGTTGTGCAAACTGCAGGGCATAGCCACTCACTTCTTGCTGCAGATAGAAATCCACAACACTAAAACCACAACATTGGAGGGGGAGGTACCTAACCAAACAATAGAAGCACTCTGGATAGGGGGGTTGATACCAGTCCATTTACAGAAGAAAGGGTCCTGAAAGAACTCCTAAAGCTCAAGGTTGACAAACCAATGGGCCTTGATGGGATTAACCCCAGAATTCTAAAAGAACTAAGGAAAGACCTAGTGACACCACTGACTACCCTTTTTAAAACAAATTGTGGGAGGATGCTGTGGTACCTGAGGACTGGAGGAGGGCAGATGTGATTCCTCTTCACAAATGTGGGAGCAAGGCAGAGGCAGGAAACTACAGACCTGTTAGCTTGACCTCAATTGTAGGGAAAATGATGGAATCACTTCTGAAAGAAAGAATTGTTGAGTACCTAAAGGCCAGTGGGGTACAGGATCCAAGGCAGCATGGATTCACAGCAGGAAGGTCATGCCAGATGAATCTAATAGATTTATTTGACTGGGTAACCAAAGTAGTAGACCAGGGAAGGGCTGTGGATATGGCCTACCCAGACTTTAGCAAGGCATTTGACACAGTCCTACACAAATTATTGATAAACAAGTTAGCCAGCTTGGGAGTGGGTCCCAGGGTGGTAGTCTGTGTACAAGCTGGCTGGACAGCAGGACACAGAGGGTAAAAGTAAATGGAGTACACTCTGAAGAAAGGGGGTTACTAATTGGGTACCACAGGATTCAGTACTGGGACCAGTCCTCTTTAATGTCTTTATAGGAGACATTGCAGAGGGGCTGGAAGGAAAAGTATACCTCTTTGCAGATGACACAAAGATCTGCAACAAGGTTGATACACAAGGGGGGGTGCATAGGATAAGAAAGGACTTGGCAAGAGTGGAGGAATGGTCAAAAATATGGCAGCTTAGATTCCATGCAAATAAGTATAAAGTAATGCACCTGTGAAGCAGAAACCCAGGGCAAGAGTACACAATGGGGGGGGGGGTACTAACAACAACACAAATGGAAAGGGACCTGGTGGTAGTCATATCAGATGACCTTAAGGTAGGTAAACAATGTGAGAAGGCAGTAAGGAGGGCTGGGAGGATACTAGGATGTATAGGGAGAGGCATCACCAGTAGAAAACAGGAAGTTGTTATCTCTCTGTACAGACAGTTGGTGAGACCCCATCTGGAGTACTGTGTGCAGTTCTGGGGACCCCATCTCTTCAAGGACATAAACAGGATGGAGGCAGTCCAGATGAGGACAACTAAAATGGTGCAGAGTCTGCAACATAAGCCGTGCAAAGAGAGACTAAAAGTGCTTAATATGTATACCCTTAAGGAAAGGAGGAAGAGGGGTGACATGATAGAAACTTTCAAGTACCTCAAGGGAATCAACAAAGTCCAAGATGGGAGCACCTTTCAGAAAAAGAGATGTACAAGAACAAAGGGACACAATTTGAAGATAGAGGGGAGACGGCTCGGGGCAATGTGAGGAAATATTTTTTCATGGAGAGGGTGGAGGACACATGGAACCACCTTCCTGAGGAGGTCGTGGGGCCAAAAACAGTGGGGGAATTCAAGAATGCATGGGACAGACATAAGGTAATGATAGTGAGGAGTAAGAGGAAGAAGGATGTTGGGTAGCTAAAATCTGCAGCTTATCCAATAGGTAGGGAAATGGGCAGACTTGGTGGGCCAAGCAGTCCTTATCTGCCGTCAAAGTCTATGTTTCTACGTTTCTGTTGCTTCTGTGTGCAAAAGTACTGATCTCTGCAGCCACAGATTCAAATCCTTGATACCCAAATTACAAGAGTTCTTTTGTCTGCAGACCTGATGATAGCTGTCTGTGATTGCTTGTGTGGTCCTGTCCAATTGCTGCTTGGTGGGTGGAGAGTTTGTGTTGCAAACCCTAACACCACATTTCCCTACTTTTATGGCATTAAGTTGAACCCTAACTGATGCACTAATGCGGTTCTTTGCAAAGAATATATACATATGTTTATATTATAGGGGTGCAGTCGCACCCCTATAGTTAGGGTTTAGTAAGCAGTTCAATGTTAAATCCCAAGTTTTACTCTTTAATAATTTTGCACACCGTCACCCAGTGTAGATCACTGGATGTGGCAAGTTACTTTCCGGTCAGATGTGTGATTTCCGAGATCCAGAGAGGTGAAAACCCCACTTTTTGCTCATTGATTTTGTTGGGTTTTTCTTTGAACTTGCCAACAGCCCAGACAGTTTGGAATCTTGATCTGAAACTTTCAGGGCAGAAAGGGACTAGCTCCCAGATGTGGCTTTTGCTAGTCTGTTGAAAAAAAAATTATCCATTCCAAAGTTATTTACTGCAATTTAAAAATTTTGAAAAAAAACATTTCTAAGTATGCTCAGTAAGCACTTCAGGATAGCTGTATGAAATGGAAAAAGAATCCTGTTTCATATTATATTATTCCTTTTTTGTTTGCTGCCATCTTGTTTCCATTAAAAAAAATCAAAAGCTGTTAAACTGCCATCATTGAGAGACACCAACACATCTGACTAGGTGATTGGGACCTCCTTAGGTGTAATCTGCACTTCACAGTTGCAGACATGCCCTAGAAATGTTTTTTCTTTTTTTACTATTAGGAATCTTTTTTATGACTGCATGAGTCATGAAAAAAGAATCTTTTTTCATGAAGGGTCTCTCTTTGGATTCCATTCTGCTGCCATCTCCCATACTCTGTGTATTTCCCTGGTGTTTAGTGGCACTCGTCTCCCTCCTATACCCATCCCCTGTCTCACTTTAGTTTCCCTGGTGTCTAATTGAACCCCCCCAACCCCTGATCTCCATCCAATGCTCCCATTAGATTCCCTGGTATCTAGTGGCACCCCCACACTCCGATCATCTTCCCCTTACAAAAAAACATTTTTCTCACTGGTGTCTAGTGGCAACCCCACCCCCTCATCACTGCCCCTTGTACATTTATATTCCCTGGTATCTAGTGGTACCCCCACCCCCACCCGATCACAGTCCCCTTGCATTTTATATTCCCTGGTGGCTAGTGGTACCCCCAAGCCACCAATCACTGTCCAAGTACCTGTAATGAAAAAATGGTCCTTGATTTTTTTTTAAGATAAAATGGTCCCTCACTGAGCTGAAACCCCCATCTCTCACTTAGCACCCACCACTGACACCCTCCAGTGTACCCCCACACATCCTCACTCACCTGAACAGGTCCCAGGTTCGAAATCCACTCTCAGATCAAAGATACGTCTTGCTGCTGGAACCAGTGACTGCAATATGAGAAACTAAAGTAATTGTGGTTCAATGTATTTTAATGGGGGTTTCATTTTTATGCATAACTTAGCCATTATTTGACATTTTGACCCCAAATTTTCAACATTATCTTTTGGGGACCACACCGCATGAACAATATGACTGTCATTATGCAACACCTGCCTGAAAGGTGATTTCACAGTTGCTTGGCGAATTCACCTTTTTGAGCAGGATTTGAATTTTTTTTCTGCCCTTGTTCATGAGGTGGAGTCATAAGAAGGCTATATTGAAAATGTTGGGTCAAAATATACAAAAATGGCAGAGTTATGACCATTTGTTCCAATTTTTCCTATGCTTTCTCATAACTTTGGAAATTTAAAAGACTTTGACCCCAAATTTTCAACATAGACTTCTTATTGCCCCACCTCAGGGCACCAACCCTGTGGAACTTGCTACCTAGACATCTAAGGGAGGCACCCACGGTGGAAACTTTTAAAAAAAAGGATTAAAAACATTTTTATTTAACAAGGCTTTTATCACATAAGAGTAGAACTGACTGACTGTTATTTTATTGTAGTACAGTATGTGCTGCTTGTACCAAACTAGTTTGACATGTACTGTCGCGTCTGGTACAGCAAAAAAACAAGAGTGGAAAATGGCAGACAACAAATGGAAGACAAGAGCACAGAACAAACTAACAAGCACAAACAAAGAACATGCATTTTACACACAGCACAGGGTGTAGGGTAGTGAATACAGTTCCCTTTGGGAGAATTTCCTGATGTCACCCAGTGTGTTTTCAAATTTTATTTATTTTCATTCAGTGAGTTAAAAATTGGCTTTGTACTGTAGCAGCATCACACCTGGCTCGAGACGATAAAATCAGTAATTGCAGTCTGTTTCTTCTGTATGGTGTACTGCACCCACACATTCTCTGTCTGTGCCAGTAACCCCCACAGGGATGATATCAGCACGCTGCTCTGCCACCCTCCTCAGTGTTAGCAGTGTATGTCTGACATTGGCGGGTGTCACACAGATCTTCTCTTGCTCTGGCTGTTTGTTGAGATCTTCCTCCACTTCCTGTTCCTCACCTCACCAGCCAATTGTGTCACAGTTTCAGCAATGTCATCCACATCTTTGGACTGAGTCTCTGTTCCCAAGTTATAGAGCTCATCCAAAGCCTAAGTCACGATGTCTGTTTCCTCTTCAACATCAGTCTCCTCTTCAATGACCACTCCAATCACAGGGTCTGTGAGGGGTTACAAAACATTACTATAGGTGTTATTGAGTGGTTTTTACACTTGGCAGCAAGTGTTGTGTGCATCACAATAGGCCAGAGAGGTGCAAAGAGCAGAGAGCTTAGACAAAAGAGGGTGTTAAGGGACGATTAAGTGGACGGTACATGCGTAGCACCAGGTCCACTGTAAATGTGAATTTTAGCACAGGCATCAATGCAAATGACATTTGGCAAATGCATTTTGTCCAGCAGAACTGGCTCTCCAGTACAAATGTACACGGTATATTTGACATATGGGGCCAGATTCTACAAAGCTTACGTATGACGCAAGGTGCGTGTGCTAAAGAAAACTGATGCAAGAAGCACCTTGCTCCAAATGTTATGTCAAATGGAATTCTACAATGTGGCTTGTAACACATGCAACCCCATTGCACCAAATCCCACTTACACCACCCTTGCAACATGCGTATGTCTTTGCCATGTCACAATGGGGGTATGTGCCATGGCAGGGCTGCCACTTGGGATTCAGAATGCCCTGCCACAGCCATGGAAATTGTCATAAGTTATACCTGTTATTAAGTGTGTGTAACTACACTTGCACCATTCCCACTGTGCTAAACACCCCAAAGAACGTGGGAGGGGTGCATGGCAGTGACAGGGGATGGCCATGCCCCCCCTGATGGTGGACCTGGCACCAATTAGGGTGTGTTCCTGGTGCCATGCCTCACATAACAGCACACATATGCACAGTGTATGGTACTGTACAGTACAGTATGTGCATATGTGCACTGTTGTGTGTGGCATGGCACCAGAAACACACCCTAATGGGTGCTAGTACCACTGTAGGGGGGGCACGGCCATCCCCCTATCACTGCCATACCCCCCTTACATGTAGCCTCTGCCCCCATGCTGCCCTCCCACGTGTGAGCCATCCACCCTCCCTTCTGGCCCAGATAGAGTTGCACCAAGTGGGGGAGCATCCCAGATAGGGCCGTCCGATGTGCGGTTTGTGCCATTTGATTGGTACACCTGCGGAATTAGGGCAAACCTGTCCTCTTCGATGCAGGGACTCTGATTCTACCAGAATTGGGTGCAGGGTCTCTGACACAACTGCTGTTTGCCGTAACTCCCCTTTGTCAGAAGTTCTGTTGGGTGGATCACCTATTATAGAATTGCGCCAACTGTATTTTAAATGAAGGATAGATAGAATTTTTATTATACTCCATTGTATGCTTTGTTGTTGTGTTGCAAGGCTTGTGTTATTTATTTATTTGTTTATTTATTTATTTATTATCTAGGAAAGTACCTATGAGCCAAAGGCTCTTTTACAGAGGTTTCACGTTATAGTAATACATGAGAACAACTCAAGATACAGGGGTTACATAAATATAGTCATCAAATGTGCAGTTTACAGTAAGGGCTTTTATTTCTTATACTTGTAAGCAAGATGGGCAAATTACCCATTTTCACAAGCAACAAGTTCAAAATATAACAAGCATTTGTCAATGCCAAATGTTTGCTTGCTGGCATTGGTAGTGTAGAAGTTACAGAGCTGCATAATAGGAATGGCAGTGAAGTATTGAACTGAAGCCAACCCCACCACCACCCTGCAGAGAGTGACAGGCATTGGGGTGTGCCTTTGGGTCGTCAGGCATAACGGCCAAGCCATTTCACCACACCCTACCCTGCAGACACTGACCAAGTGTCCGCGGTGTGCCTTGGGGTCTTTGGCCCTTATGCACACCCCATTCCATCAGGAAATACAGTGAGATGGGTGTGGTATAGGAGAATGGGGTGAACTTTGGGTCCAAAGAGTCCAAGGCATACCTTGATGCCTCTCACTGGCTGAAGGGTGTGGAATGGTATGAGCATTACAGGCAAGAATCCCAAGTCACACCCCTGATGCCTGTCATTCTCTACAGGGTGGGGCGTTATGGTTGGAAACCCTAACACCTCAGGCATTCGTTGGTATTTGCACTCCAAATTTTCAACATGTTTTTTTTGTGACCCCCACCTCATGAACGAGTGGCTATATCAGTTTGTGCTTGAGAAGATGCTTATGCTACAGCGATTCGGCATTTAGCACCACAGGTGCAAAACACATTCCAAACAGGATGTGAAAATGACAGCTGTACTGTTTATGGAGAGGTGTAAAAATGGCAATGTTGCAAATCTGCAATAAAAATATTAAAACTGGTGAAGTCAGGCGTGCATAGAAACTGTGCAATGCACACCCATAATGTAATTAGTTTGGGGATTTTTATAGCAGATTGTCAACACAGGCATTTTGGGACCTCAATCATGAACAGTGTCACTGTGATTTCTTTATCTGTCCCGAACAGTGATTTCCCACAGCGACCATGCATCTGCGCTGAAAGTGTGAAAAGCACATTTCGGCCATGTTGTGAAAATGACAGCTGTACTGTTCATAAGGAAGTGTGGAAAAATGCCACTGGTGAAAATCTGGACTGAAAATATTACAACGTTATGAACTTACGAGGGTGCGTGGAGACTGTCCAATGCTCACTCATAACACAGTCATTTTATGGACTTTTGTCACCAAATTTTCAACATAGCCATTTTAAGACCTCTGCTCATGAACAGTGTAACTGTGATTTTCTTAATCTGTCCCAAACATTGCTTTTGCACACTGACTGCACCATTGTGCGCTACATGGACGGAAACACGTTTTGGGAAAGATGTGAAAAATGACAGCTGCACTGCTCATAAGGAAGTGTAATAAAATGGCAATGTTGAAAATCTGGGTGAAAATATTAAATTCGCAAACTTATGAACAGCTAGGAACAGTGTCACTGTGATTTTCTTAATGTGTCCCATACATTGATTTCGCACACCGACTGCGCCATTGTGCGCTACATGGGCGGAAACACGTTTTGGGCAAGATGTGAAAAATGACAGCTGTACTTCTCATAAGGAGGTGTAGTAAAATGGCAATGTTGAAAATCTGGAGTGAAAATATTGAAAATTCGAACTTACGAGCGTGCATAGGAACTGTGCAACGCACGCTCGTAAAACAGTCATTTTTAGGAATAATTTCACCAAATTTTCAACATAGCCATTTTAAGACCTCTGCTCATGAACAGTGTCACTGTGATTTTCTTAGTGTGTCCCATACATTGATTTTGCACACCGACTGTGCCATTGTGCGCTACATGGGCGGAAACACGTTTTGGGCAAGATGTGAAAAATGACAGCTGTACTTCTCATAAGGTGGTGTGGTAAAATGGCAATGTTGAAAATCTGGAGTGAAAATATTGAAAATTCACGAACTTATGAGCGTGCATAGGAACTGTGCAACGCACGCTTGTAAAACAGTCATTTTTAGGAATTATTTCACCAAATTTTCAACATAGCCATTTTAAGACCTCTGCTCATGAACAGTGTCACTGTGATTTTCTTAGTGTGTCCCATACATTGATTTTGCACACCGACTGTGCCATTGTGCGCTACAAGGTGGAAACACGTTTTGGGCAAGATGTGAAAATGACAGCTGACTTCTCATAAGGTGGTGTGGTAAAATGGCAATGTTGAAAATCTGGGTGAAAATATTGAAAATTCATGCGAACTTATGGCGTGCTAGGAACTTGTGCAACGCACGCTTGTAAAACAGTCATTTTTAGGAATTATTTCACCAAATTTTCAACATAGCCATTTTAAGACCTCTGCTCATGAACAGTGTCACTGTGATTTTCTTAGTGTGTCCCATACATTGATTTTGCACACCGACTGTGCCATTGTGCGCTACATGGGCGGAAACACGTTTTGGGCAAGATGTGAAAAATGACAGCTGTACTTCTCATAAGGTGGTGTAGTAAAATGGCAATGTTGAAAATCTGGAGTGAAAATATTGAAAATTCACGAACTTACTGACGTGCATAGGAACTGTGCAACGCTGCGATTAAAACAGTCATTTTTAGGAATTTTTCTACCAAATTTTCAACATAGGCTTTTTGAGAGCCCACCTTATGAACAGTGGCAGTGTTGTTTCATTACTCAGTCCTGAAAGGTGATTTCGAGCAGTGACTGCGAAATCACCCTTCAGGCCTGATTAATGCCATGACAGTGAAAGCATTCATGAGAAGGGATCCCAAAAACCCCATGTTGAAAATTTGGTGCAAAAATTCCAAAAAATGCCTGAGATATGCAGCAAAGTTGAAAAAACCCTATCTATCCCATTATACAGCTTACCGGCAATTCCTCAGTTCACGGTCGGCTTTGAAGAGTGCAGACGTGTTCCCGGTCCACTGAAGATCATCGCGCTGGAGTCCGGAGGTAAGTATGGGGTGACGGGGGTGTGGGGAGGCAGGATGCGCAGTGGGTGGACGCAGGTGGGGGCAGAGACAGCGAGGGACCGTTTTTGTGTTTCAGGGTTTTGTTTTTTTTTTAAAAAAGGACTATGACACGGGACGTTTGCCACACTGGAGTGGGCTCCCAGCATGGCACAAGGACGGCTGTTTGGGGGGGCGTGGAGCTGACGGGGGATTGGGCACCCCCGTCGGTGATAGCATCTGTTGCCACACTGGGGTGGGCTCCCAGCGTAGCACCTGTACTCTCTGGGGGGGGACAGTGGAGCCGACGGGGGATTGGGAACTCCTGTTGGCTATACGATGTATAGCCATGATGGGGTGGGCTCCCAGTGTGGCATGTGGAACTCTGTTTGGGGGGGAGCGCAGCACAGCTGATGGCAGATTGGGCACCCCCGTCATCTATACAAAATATGCGTGGGAGGTGAGCACGCAGTATGTGTGCGTGTGTGTGTGTGTGTGTGTAGGAGGAGTGCGCATGAGCAGGCGATATCTTATCGCTGCTCACTGAAGCATAGCTCCCCCTTTCAACTGTACTCCACTGCATTTTCGACTGCTGTCATAGACAGCTCCAGCAGCCATTGGAGAACTGTGGCCACGCCTGCAAACACACTGACTGAATTGGAAGAGGGCTGCCACACCTCCAAAAACTCAGATGATGGCACTATGTTTCTTGCACATGCATGCAAGCAAACATAAAAATGGAACTGCTGGTAATTCCAAGACTGTATCTGGTGCTGTTTTTGTTTTCTTTTTTGTGACTGGAATCAGCCCACGGTTGTGTTTGCAGCAATCAGAATGTGAAGCGTGATGTTGCAGTATATGACAGTTGTTGGTGGCTGGTGCGCTTTCACCTGTGTGAGAGACTACTGTTTTTTAAAAAAACAGATGAATGCAGGCAATAGTTTTTGAATTATTTCTAGTCCTTCTGGACTATTTTCTATTTTGGGGGCCGCTGAGAGCAAAAGTACCTGCTAGTTTTGGTCGTACAGGTGTTAGCCAATAAGTAAGTGTGTGTGTGTGTTTAAAAACTGACCATCACTTAAAACATAAACATCATCACTTACCATTATAACAGTGGACGAATAGACAGACAGGGATAGATGGATGGATGGATAGATAGATAGATAGATAGATAGATAGATAGATAGATAGAGAGATAGATAGATAGATACTTCTGTAGAAAGTTAGGTAGATAGATAGATAGATAGATAGATAGATAGATAGATAGATAGATAGATAGATAGATAGATAGATAGATAGATAGATAGATAGATGGATGGATGGATGGATGGATGGATGGATGGATGGATGGGTATATAGGTAGATAGACAAACAGGTAGGTAGATAGATGGATGAAGGACTGACAGATGGACGGAGGGCGGCAGGCAAACAGGCAGATACTCCTTGATTATGTCACTCTGCAATAGATAACATCAGCTGAATATGAACAACCTCATAAAACATTATATACCCATTGCCACGCTATCATTGACAAAGATTATTAGAAAACTAAACATCCAGTGATCTCACCCTGCAGGGATGCATTGTATCCCCGATTTAAATTGATTTGAACATCTTCCCAGCTGTATGTCCAGTTAAGATGATCAAGGACATTGTGTTTACCAGGATTATTTTATTATTGAATATGGTTCTGTGAATGGTTTATGCATGTTATAATTTTTATAAACAGTAATTGAATATATCATTCTCACCCATGATACAGCTTTAGGACAATGTGGAGTGTGACTTACAGATGTCGATAACTGTCCTAAAGCTGTATCATTGTGATTCAAAACTGAAAACAATGTTTTTTAACATTTTATTTTATACCCATGATAACAGTATAAACAATAAAAGGGACCTGATGACTTAAAATTACATCATAGTAAGCACAGGTATAATGCACTGGTATTTTAATGTGTCATTCTAATAACTTTTTATATGTACGGAATTGAATAGTAAAATAATCCTTTTAACGCAGCCAGCAAAGTTCATGTGTGTGTATCTGTTGAATTGTTTCTAATTTTAGAGAAGATCTTTAACGGCCCTTGGGTAATTCTTAAGTATGGAATGGCATGACCTAAGATGTCCTTTTAAAGTATTATTTGATGGGGGCCTAAATGGATTAAAACATAAAAGCATTGTAAACTGAACATCATATACACTGATATGAAATGTATCTGTAATCATATTTGAAATCTAATAAGCAGAATTAAAAAAAAATAAACATTGTGTGGGCCTCAGAGATAAATAAGGGGGTAGCAATGAAAAACGCACCATCATTTTCCCTGCATTACATTATTTTATTTAAAACAGTACCTAATTACTGATACCTGTTACCAGATAGTAATAATAATCATAATGAAGAAGAAAAAGAAGAAGAAATCGTTGCTAGTCTGTAACATCATGCAGCATGTAAGGTATATGTTTCAAAATAGGCTGGTTTTCCATTTTCACACCTCCTTATATAAAACACCTCCCTTCATTTTCTATAAAGTTTGGAGTCCACATAGGGGTCAATTTACAGAAGGCTCAAATTGCAGCTTGTGAACTGTAGGACTGGGGGGATATTCAGTTTTGTGGATGTTCTTGGGAATTTCTTCTCACGTCGTCTTTTTACGGATCCTATACTGCTTCTCCTGCAAACTGTCATTGGAGCGGTCTAAACATAGGTTGCCTTGTGAACTGCATAATTAATTATAAGACTTTGGATAATATATTCAGGAAGCTTTGGCATCCAGGAAGCATGTTTCAGTGCTGTTTAACCCGCTCTTGGAGAAGCTATTACTTTTGCTTTTTTTTTTTATTATTTGTTACTTACTATTCTAGTTGTTTACACTATCCTGCGCTGAATCAGGGGTGAAGCAAAACCACACCCTGTAAAAATGACTAGCAGGATGAAAGCAAACTTTCCATGCCCTGGAAAATGATTTCATTAATGCAGACTTTTGCTCCAGCGATTTAACTCCTAAACTCAGCATAGCTATGCATCTATTCCTCAGCTTACTGAGCTGCTGTTATATATTTGCACTTTTAGGTTTAACTGCTTATGTTTGTTGTATCTCATTTTTACTGTGTTGCTATCCCAATCCCTCCCCACACAAACATATGATAACTTTTTTTTTTCTTTATCTCTGTATATTTCTTCTGGAGGAAAAATAACTTCATAAATAAAACAAATAAACCAAACAATGTTACTTGTATCTGAAAAGTGAGTAACAAATGCCCACAGATCTTTGTGAAATATTAAATACTGCTTAGTTACTGTAGACTGCCAAAATGTTTTCGGATTTAGAGCAGTGAGTAGTGGCACCCTGTTAGAAACCATACAGTATAGTTTACATGATAGTACAGCCCAGTTCTGCAGATACATTGTTGAAGGGCTCGCCCCTGCTCACCTGTTTTGGGCACCGGGTCCGGCTGCTGCTCGGTGGCCCACCCTTGCGTGGACAGCTGGCGGGCTGATGCTGGAGGCGGCACTGGCTGCTGCAGGGTCCTGGGCTCCCCAGGCAAGCTGGGCAGCAGACTCTCCAGACTTTTGTTGGCCTGCTGGTGGTGCAGGGTGACCTGGCGGCCATGACCTGCTGGCACTCGATGATCAGGATGCGTTCCTCACAGGTGCAATCCTTGAAGCGGCAGTAGCACTTGTGGCCCTTAAGCCAGGACAGCACACCGTGGTTACAGCAGCGGGCGCACTTGGGAGTCCACTGGAGGGGGGCACGGGGTTGCAAGACAGGGCCCCCCATGTACAGATAAGGACAAGCCGTAGCCATTCATCTCCTTCTTTTCAGCTTACACAGTGCTGTCCTGCGTGCAGTCCTGTAGCAGAGTTTGGTTCCTTGCAAGACTGTGACCTGGGGTGCGGGTTTACTAGTTGGGTGCGCTTCCTACAGGATGTGGCTGATTCTCCTAGCGGAATGCAAGACCCAAGAAATGTGGCGAGACCTTGCAAGGTGTGGGTGCTTGTTGCAGGGTGTGGTTCCTTCTAGTGGGTCCCTAGTGTTCCTCTGTGGGGTGAGGATCGAAGTAATACTGGTTCGGCAAGGTATAGCAGCAGCGGTGAGACGACGCAGGTCCACACTGAACTTTTCTCAAGATGCTGTGATAGGAGACTGCACCGCGTAACTGGCACCTTATTACCTGAAGTGTCTCTCTCGCCTTCTCTGTGACAGCAGAAGAATTCAGTCGCAGCTAGCCAACTCCAAGCTTCAGCAGCCTCTTGAAAGTTGATGGCCTTCCTCACTATATTCCTTAATGTTTCCCTCCCATAAACAGCACCTGATCTGTCGTCTGTCTGACTGTCTGTCCGTTTTGCTGGCTGTGGGGTTGCCTTGGTGTCCTTTTTTTTGGTTCTTGACTCTGGCTCTCCCTCTCCACAGTGATGTCCCCTGCAGCTGTCCTGCAACTAAATTATCTCATCTTGCCCAATTCCTGTGCTTCCAGCCCTCTCATTCATTTCTTTAACCATACCAAGGTGGCATGGGTTATCAGTACTGAAGGTCTCCTTTACTGACCCTGCCATCTGTTGGTGTCTGAAGTGCCTCCATTTGCCGCACCAACCTCAAACTATGCAGAGACCATAAAAACTGTGACTCAGCGGTGTCTGGTAATTAATTCTCACTGTGCATTTCCCGGCCAAAAACTCTAAAAAATGCGAGTGGGGGTACAAAGGAGATGCGATTCTATCCCTGCATATCATTTTATTAAAACCTGAAAAGGCTAGTCGCCTTGCGTAACTTTCGATGCACTGAAGTTTCGCTAGCCACGGAATGATATTGACTGCCTGCATATTAGCATATTACTACACAGGTAATGTGCAGGCAGTCAATATCGTCCTGTGGCTAGTCAAACTTCAGTGCAACGAATGTAGCGTAAGAGCACTGGCCTTTTCAAGGTCTTAGTACTGAGCAGCAGCCCAACGAGTACTGTACTGTATATATAGACCAGCTGTTGACTCCGTCCATAGAATAAAACAGATGCAGTCGACTTTAATAGAGCTGTAATCCAATCTACAGACTGAGATAAAAGTTTACGTTTCAACTGTTAAAACAGTACCAAATGTATTTATTGGGCACCCTGTATTCTGGGGGGGGGGCAGTGGATCTGACGGGGGATTGGGCATCCCCATCGGCTATATAGTGTGTGCATGGGGGAGCGAGCATGCAGTATGCATGCATGCGTGTGTGTGTGTGTGTGTGTGTGTGTGGGGAGCACGCATGAGCAGGCGATATCTTATCGCTGCTCACTGCTCACTGAAGCATAGCTCCCCCTTTCAACTGTATTCCATTGCATTTTCGACTGCTGTCATAGACAGCTCCAGCAGCCATTGGAGAATTGCCAGCCGAGCCTGCAAACACACTGACTGAATTGGAAGAGGGCTGCCACACCTCTGAAAACTCAGATGATGGCACTATGTTTCTTGCACATGCGTGCAAGCAAACATAAAAACACACATCATAGAAATTCAGGACACAGTACAAACACATATAAACAACATTAACATTGCATTTCACAATCAAATAACTCCTACCATTAGTGAAAGCAGTTACACTCTGATTTAGCAGCCAACCATTGTACCAACCCTTTCCTAAAAATCCTCACCTTCCTTAAATTAATTAAGGTTAAGGGAATATGATTAAAAAACATAATAGCCCTATAAATCCCTGATTCTTTACCTATTACTTTCCTATATAAAGGAATACTAAACAATTCCTTAGACTGAAACCTGATGTTCCTTTGACCCATGGAAACTTAAAATAGATTAAGAATAGGGGGAGGCAAAAGACCAAGAGTAACCTCAAACGCAAAAATCAAAAACTCCCAGTTTAATTTTAACTCTGTCCGAAAATAAAGGACAGTTTGCTTCTTTAGCCAAAACACAGTGATGTGTATTATATGGCAAACCAGTCATAAATCGCAAAATACCATGGTAAGCAGACCTAAATTTCTGCAACATTTTTTCATTTGTACCAGAGTAAATTAGCAATCCATAATCCAACAGAGTTAGTAGTAGACTATGTGCCACTAACTTTTTAGATTCTGGAACAAGAAAAGATCTTATCCTAAAAAGCATACCCTACCTCTGCTGAATTTTCTTAACTAATGTATTAACATGGTCTACAAAAGAAAATTGAGAATCCAAAGTAATCCCCAAGTAGTTAAATTTATCGACAAATTAGATGACATTACCCTGTAAATCTAGAATGGGAACAGAAATATCCTTCAGTTTCTTGGGACAAGAAAAGTCCATAATCTTAGTCTTGGATGAATTCAAAACCAAATTATGAGAACATAACCAATTCTGAAATCTATCAAAGTCACGTTGCACAGTTACCAAAGCCATATCAGGATCAGGGTCTTCTGCAAATAATACTGTGTCATCCACGTATAAGATGATTCTTGAGTCAACGCAAGACAGGGGGGCAGCATTCACGAAAAGAAAAAAAAGTAAAGGGCCCAATATTGAGCCTTGTGGTACTCCACAATAGATTGGAAGAGACTGGGAAAAGTCATTGAAGACAATTGTCTTATGTTCCCTTTTTTGTAAATAATCAAATGTAATGCCCCAAAGTAATGGGATTAAAAGTAGGGGCATCACAGAAAAGTTTAGGGTTTTTTCAAATGCTCCAGGGGCCCCTTTTGTTGTGCCCTAGTAAAGCGTTAGGCAGTATTTTTTTTTTTGTAAAAATAAAATAAATGTTTACTGCTTCCTGCTGCCTGCCTGCTCCATTCCACCCCCCCTCCCAGAGCAGGCAGCAGGAGAATGGGCACCCATGTGCTAGGTTTGCTGCCTCTGGCCAGCGTGAGGTGCCTTGCCAAGTTCCTGGCATTTGTGTGGCGCGAGCTCGGGATTCGAGAATCCGAACCCTGAGCACTTTTTGAAATGGTACGTTGTCCATTTTGTGGTCATTGTCATGCTGGTCTGTGGAGTGGTAGGACCTGTAGAGAGCAACGGAAACTGGGCTTACCTTAGTTCGGTTGAAACCGTCCCGTTGGCTCTGCCTGGTGCCTCCTCCAGCCAGCGAAGATCCCTACTGTTTCCTGGTGCTCCTCTTGGTGTGCAATCGAGTCCAGTGGGCTGCCCCAAAAGAAAAAGAAGAAATTGGCCATTTGCCACAGTTAGGGCTTAAGAGCCCCATCGTTTATTTATTTTGCCCCTCCCTTTGTTTTAAAAGTTCATTTCGGTTCCCCGTCTGCGGCTGTTCCCAGAGCCGCATCGCCAGTCATCCTGATGGCTGTCAGAAGTCCCCTTGCCATCCTTCCAGCTGCCTGCAAGTTCCCTTCCACACCCAGCACACATCCCACCTCCCGTTTGCCTCCTGAACCTTTGAACAGCTCATCGGAGCAGTGAGTTGGCGCAGCACCTGCGTTGTGCTGACCGCCCAAGTTTTAAAACAAAGACTGTTTTTTTCTTTAGCGCACAAGGTGCCTAGAGTAGCGGCTGAGCACCGCCTAGGAATCGGGTCACAAGGACCCTATATTAATATTCAGTGAGGAGGCGGGTCAGTGACACCCTAGGGGAAGGGCCAGAGATGCAAGGCCAGTCCATGGCCTGTTAAATATTGATGAGGGGGCGGGATTAAAGGTGGCAACCTGCCGAATGAGTGGCAGTAGGCCTTTTAGATTTGAAGGGGCTTTGCCACTTTTGGCCTTATAAATATTTAAAGGGACAATCCAGGCCCGCTGTATTAAGGGCACCAGGCCCACTGTATTAAGGGCACCAGCCCCAGTTTTAAAAGGGCAATTAGGCCCACAGTAAAGTAGGGCATTAGGCCCACAGAAAAGTAGGGCATTAGGCCCGAGATAAAGCAGGGTCCCAGAGCAGCCACAGTCTAGTGGAGTAGGACAAGCCAGCCTACTGGTAGTAGGGGCAGCCCCAGTCTATTGGATTAGGGCAAGACAGCCTAGTGGTAGTAAGGGCAGCCCCGGCCTATTGGATTAGGGCAAGCAAGCCTAGTAGTAGTGAGGGCAGCCCCGGCATAGTGGATTTGGGCAAGCCAGCCTAGTGGTAGTAAGAGCAGCCCTTGGCCTACTGGATTAGGGCAAACTAGCCGAATGGTAGTAAGGGCAGTCCCATCTTATTGGATTAGGGCAAACCAGCCTAGTGATAGTAAGGGCAACCCAAGCCTAGTGGATTAGGGCAAGCCAGCCTAGTTGTAGTAAGGGCAGCCCCAGCCTAATGGATTAGGGCAAGCCAGCCTAGTGGTAGTAAGGGCAGCCCCAGCCTACTGGATTAGGGCAAGCCAGCCTAGTGGTAGTAAGGGCAGACCTGGGATATTGGATTAGGGTGAGCCTGCCTGGTGGCAGTTAGTAGGGCATATAGGCCCCATTGCAAATAAGGCATTTAGGCTTTTAGTATCCCGGGAAATTTGCATAGGGCAAGTGGTACCCTCAGTATAGTGGTTAGGCCATCCATAGCAAAACATTCAGGGTAGCCAGATCCTATTCAGGAAGGCCCTACAGTGAATAAAAAGGGTCTATCCAAGGGTGTGAAGCTCACAATTACTGTAAAGCAACTGTTACAACTGTACTGTTCATACAACTGTTATTGCTAAAGTATTTGAAAGGCTATGAACTTGCTAAGAAGCACCTAGACTGTATTGTATATGGATTGTGGTTATTTGCCCCAGAGTGTCTGAACTGTTGCTCTAAGTATCTGAACTATTGCTCTAAACAACTGAACCATTGCCGTAAGCATCTGAACTATTGCACTAAGCATCTGAACTATTGCCCTAAGTATTTTAACTATTGCTCTAAGCATCTGAACTATTGCTCCAAGCATCTGAACAATTGTCCCACCTGTAATAATCACCCCCTATATTTATAATTTGCCCTTCCCCTGGCAAATTATTGTACCATTCCACAGTTCTCTTGGGATCTTTCAGTTACATTGTTACCAGCATATGGGGACAGTCTCAATCGTCTACCACACTGCAGTCCCATAGTGTGATCTGTAATACTACGTACTCTGAATCAGTCTCTACCTAGAAGAGGATGTCTTCTCATCCTTCCTCACCAGTGGGATTGACCATCAGATCATCTCCTCAGTCTGTGTTGTCCGCCGAAGTCGAGTTCGTTGCCAGTCATACAAGTCGTACCCGCCGTTTCTTGTTTTTTTTTACAGCTCAAAGTTATGTCCACCGAAGCACATCACGACAGCTGTGCCAGTGTCATTTCATATGGTTCCTGAGCTGGATGTCCTGAAGTTGGTCACCTTCCACAGAAGAGTGTGCACATCCTGGAGAACCTGGTCTGCGCCCCTGGTCGTTCACCGAAAGTCGAGTCCGTGGAAGCCCAGTTCAGGATGCGTCTGCCGTATCTTTATTTTGTTCTAGGTTCTGGTGACTATATTGCAGAATCAACCATCCTCTCTACAAATTGTTCTGGTTCATGGTCCCTATCAGAGATCCTTCAGAGTTTAGCTTGCCCTTGGAGTGTTGCAGCATCATTCATGTCATGGTAGTCCTTGAGTGGATTCATTGCCATACAGATCCTGTTTTCTCCTCATCCTTGGCAGCCCTGGAAGTGGGTTTTGGCCAAGGAATCCTGTGTCTTCAGTTTGGAATCCGATAGCCTGCAAGTGGGTTATTTCAGGAACCAGTTGCTCTGGTTCTTTTTTGCCAGCAGCCTTGGAGAGAGTCGGCTTTTGCCAAAGAATCATATGGTCTGTTTACCAAACCTCTCACCACCCAATGGCCTTTACGAGGTCCCTGCTGGGAATTGTCTTTAGTATCGACCATTCTGTGTGCTCCCCTTTGTAGCTACTATCGTATAAGGACGGTGTACATGAAGATGTCAGACCTCTGGACTCCTGTGACATTTGGACTTCGGTAGAATTGTGTAGTTATAGCTAAACCAAATATTGCTATGGGTAGTACATATCACCTGATTTTCACCTAAGTTTAGTAAGAATAAGAACTGTTGAATAATTACAGAAGTATAGTGGCAGTAGGCCTAAATACCTAGGCTATTCCTGTTGGAAGTAATTTTTGCAGTCATAGTAAAGGGTGTTCTGTCCTCTTTACCACCCTATTGTTTTGGGTGTCTTCTCCTTCTCTTGTGACTGTGTCTCTCTCTACCCACTGGTACTAAATAAATGCCCTGTGGGCACTGAAATGCTAGGATGACTCCTGCCTCTCCTTGCCTGGGTAATAGTTATCTTATCCACAATAATTCGGACCTTGGTGTCTCACTCATCTCTTTCCACCATCTTTAGAGCAGAGTAACACAGAGCACCTCTAGACCATCACACAAATAACCATAGTCTCACATTATGTGAAACTCTAACCTCCTTCAAAGACTCCAAGAGCAGGGAGTGGTCAAAAAGTTTGAAGGCCTTGGTGAGGTTCATAAACAAGGCAGCAATGGAGTGACCCTAATCCAGGGCACCCCTTACACTGCTTGTGAACCCCACCAAGACCGTCTTGGTATTAGAACCCCTCCTAAAACCATGCTGACATTCAGACAACAAGTCATATTTAAACAGAAATTCATGAACTTGATAAAAAAAATTATTTCAAGAATCTTCGACAAAGAAGACAGCAATGAAATTGGACGATAATTTGAAACAGTTTTCCTACAGCCAGCCTTAAAGATGGGCTTAACAATAGCTAACTTCCAAACTCCTGGAAAACATTGTTACATAATGAAAAATTAAAAATAACTGATAATGGGGTAGCCAAAGCCTTAATACCAAGTTTAATGAATCTATAATCAATTAAGTCCTGAGTAGTAAGATGCTTTGGATTATACTTAAGAATATAAGATGTAACAATCTTTGGGGTTATCATCTGAAAATAAAAACAAGGATGACCATCACTCCCTTCATCATGGGGAGACTGGGGAGCAGATGATACTACATTTTTATGGTATTTTGAACAATACTCAAAGTATTCATTAAACAGAGTGGATACCTGACTCGGGTCACTAACCAAACCATCATCCTTCATTAAAGGAATAACTTGAGTTACAATTGAGGAGTACAAAATACAGAGCAAAAAATGTAAGAATAGGTTCAATTGGTACTGTTATGCAATATATGTTGATATAGCCAGTTTCAACAGCGAGAGGGTATCACACAGTAGTTTAACCAGGGCTGGCTCCCTTGATCCAGTTCTGACAGAGATGTAGTTATCAATATTGGATGTGCCAGGAGATACAAATGTGCGTCTGAGCTAAAAATGAGATTGGTTGTGCGGACACTTATCTAAACACTTGTCTAGGTAGCCAGAACGTGTTGGGGAAAAGTTCTTTTGTCTGAAGTGCTAATGGGAAAAAACAGCTGGGAGGATTATACTCCCCGGGGAGAAGTGCAGGGCAGAGACCCTGGAGCCAGTAGGGGGTGAGTGATTTAGCCTGATGGGAAGGGGGTACATGACAATTCACTCCCGTCTTTTTGCTCCCCGACTATTGGTTCCCCACTATATGCTCCGGTGACTACTCGCTCCCTCAACAACTTGCTACTGAGTCAATTCGCTCCCGGTCAATAAGTACAGGCATTTAAGAAATAACTTATCCGGCTCCGCAGTGAATCAGGATTAAATAGTAATGCCAGACAAGCCATGGAGAATACATGTACATTGCAACTGAGACCAGCTGCTCCTATTTAAAAAATACAAAGTACAAAGAGAGAGAGAGAGAGAGAGAGAGAGGGAGCACCTCACTCTCAGGCTCTCTCTCCCTCTCTCTTTCTCTAGCGCACTGTGGAGCTGTTCAAAGTGAAGCTGCTCTGGTGTAAAAAAATAAATCAGGACTGACACTGGGTGGCAAGAGGGAGAGAGAGTTGACTGTTTAAAATTTGAAGAACTGGGGGGGGAAGGCGTGTTCGCTCCTCGCTCTCGCACTCTCTCACTGCTCTGTTTAAAAAATAAAAGCTGCTCCAATGAGATGGAGTAAATCCAGAAATGAATCAGGATTGACAATGGGCAGTGAGAGGGAGAGGGAGTTGACTGTTTATAATTAGAAGAACTGGGGTGGCGTGTTCACTCCTCGCTCTCACACTCTGTCTCTCACAAAAATAAAAGGTGCTCCAATGTTCTTTGCCAGCACTCTGTGTCTCTAATGCCCCTTCTGAATGAAAAATACCCTCCTTGTATCTCTCTGGGATATGGTTTCTGATGTTGCTACTGCTATCAGTTACAGAATAGAAGCGGGCGAATGAGCAAATTGTCTAGAGTCTATTGTCAGAGGACGAAATGTCAGGAGCAAGTTGTGATGTTCCTGTGGGAGTGGAAGGTAGACAAAAGAAAAAAGGGGAAGGGGAGTCAAACAGGTTAAGGTAAAAAAGGGGAGAGGGGGCATGGGGAAGGGCAGAGTGATGGCCTATGGGCAGAGAGAGGGTGGAGGTGAAGGGAGGGAAGAGGGCAGAGAGTGGGTGGGGTGGGAGGGCACAGGGAAGTAAAAGCGGAGGTGAGGGAAAAAGAAGTGTCACTGGGAAGCAGGGCAGGAGGGAAGGGGAGAAGGGGGAAGGGAGGGGGAGGACAAGACAGCATGGGAACTCAGAGAGTAGGGAGATGAGAGGAGCAAAGCCAGAGGGCAAGTTAGAAGGTGGGTGGCTGACAAGAGAATGATAGATGGGAGGGGATCAGGTCTCACAATCGCAGTTGCAGTTTATAGCTAGGGCTGTGTGGAGTTTAGTTTTAAAAGGTCCTAGTTTTTACTCTTTTGTGATGTCTATGTCAAGCACATTTAGGCATAGTGGTGCCCAGTGTTATAGTATTATGTATTTATTGTTTTAAAACATTTTTGTTAAGTGCTCTGAGCCTCTGGGAAGGGGTGCTATACAGCACAAATAAAGTATCTATCTATCTATCTATCTATCTATCTATCTATCTATCTATCTATCTATCTATCTATCTATCTATCTTTCTTTTGTATGAATGTCATAGCTGTCATTTTGCCAATCCTAGTCCAAATGTGTTTTTGTACATGTGGCGTGGAATGGCGTTGCACTTGTGCGGAATTATGTTTTGCAGGGATTAAAAATTTTCTGCAGTGGGTAAAAGAGATCGGATAATAAGATGGCTATGCTGACAATTTGTTTTCTGTTGTCCTATTAATGGAAGAACAGGGCCCTTCCACACTGACATATACATACGCATCTGTGGATAGATGGTAGCAAAGGGCCCAAAGGGCTATGCACTCCCACAGGCAAATAAGGATATGATTACTCTCTCACAACAGCTATAGATAGGTGGGAGCACAGGGCCCAGAGGATGTTATGCTCCCACAGGCAAATAAGGTTATGATTACACTCTCTCAAAAAGTAAGGAAATTATTTGCAAAAAAATACATTAATGCACCAGTTAGGGTTGAGGATTAAGTGACAAAAGTAGGGAAATGTGATGTTAGGGTTCCCAACCCTCACACCCCACCCCCAACCGGCACACACCAATAGGTAGGTGTCAGGAGTGTTCCTTGGAGTCATCAGCCATAATGCTCACCCCATTCTTCTATACTGTGCCCATCTCTTGTTATTTACTTATGGAATTGGGTGAGCACTATGGCTGGCGACCCCAAGGCACACCCCTGACGTCTGTTGGCGTGTGCAGGGTGGGGGTTGGGTGTTAGGGTTGGAAACCCTGACATCATATTTCCCTACTTTTTTCGTTTTATTCTCAACCTTAACTGATGCTGTATGTAGTTTATTGTAAAGAAGATATATATGTGTGTATAGGTATATATATATATACATATATGTATATATATTTATATACAACATATGTTTTGGGTTAAATCCATGTATATAAACTGTTATCTTAGTCAGCCAGTGAAGATATCATTGATATCTTCATGTTCCTATACATCATAGTGATAACTCCATGTTCCTATATGTCATGATGATATCTCTATGTTCCTATGCATCACTTAATTGAAAGTGAAAGTATTTCATTTTCTGTGGCGCACAACTCTCCGCCTAGGACCTGCCCCGGGACTGGCACCACAGACACACACACAGAGGCCTCTGATATCTGCTTGATCCTGACATTATTTTAGAATAAGCATCAATTTTAAAAAGTATCTGGTTGATCCTGCCACTCTGCCCTTTGGTAAAGCTACTGTACTTTCACTTTCTGCCCCAAAATATAGCGTGACCAAGTGGTCTGAAAACTGAAGCATTACACGCTGTCAGAGCTTTACACTATGACAGTCTGTGTCACAACTCCTGGAAAACTGTGTACATTTGTACATTTTCAGTGTCTTTCTTCAAAAGAAGCCCCCAACTCTACCAACAGGACACTAAGTGAGTTGGCAGCTTTGGAATAGAAGAAGGAAGTGTCAGCGAGCATTACTGAAAGTGGAAAAAGGTACAGTTTTCCAGGAGCTCTGACACAAACTGCTGTAGTGTGAAGCTCTGACAGCACGTAATGTTCCAGTTTTAAGACCGCTCAGTCACGCTACATTTTGGGGCACAAACTGAGAGTACAGTAGCGTCACCAAAAGGCAGAGTGGCGGGATCGACCAGTTACTTTTTAAAATTATTGCTTATTTAAAAATAATGGCAGGCTCTACCAGATAACCTCCTTTAAAAAAAGTTTTAATTGAATGGGTAAACCAGAGAATTTATTTAAATTCATTATCATCTCATGTTGGTTGGGAATATGTGAAGCTGTCTCTGGGGGCTTGTTCTTCCAAGGGGCCAGCATTTTTTTAATTATTACTTATTTAAAAATAGTGGCAAGAGCAACCAGATAACTATCTTTAAACAAATTTAAACTGGCAGGATCAACCAAATAATTTATTTAAATAACGTGTCATTTCTTATGTTGGTGGGGGATATGTGGGGTTACAGTATGTCTGGGGGTGGGTTTCAAGGGCTCAAAACATATGTTGTATAAACAGAACATGACATCGCCTAACTGAAGATATCATATTTATCTTCATGAAAGGCCAATGACATCAAGATATCTCACTCGTGGTTTCTCTGCTCATGAGATATCATGATATTATTGGCCTCTTGTGAAGATAAATATGTTATCTTCAGTTAGGCCATGTCATATTCCATATATATGATTGACATTTTAGATATAAGTAATAGATAACCTATTATAGGGCATGCAGTTATGCTCTGATATATGCACACCTTGGTGTGCATTGCAACGCATGAGGCCACAGGTTGAGTGCGTTCAACCACCCAAGACGTGCATATATCAGAGCATGACTGCACGTCCTGTAGTGGGTTATCTATCTAAAAAAAGGCCCCAAATATTGGGGGGGGGGGCCAAAAGTACATATGAACGTATGAAAATGCCAACAGATACAGACCATACAGTCTATCGAGTCTGCTTGAGTGTGACGCACCCAGTCTATTAAACTGCAGCTGCCTCCTCACCCCTTGCCTGTCCTTTCGATTTATTGCCCCCTTCTGGCAACACCCCCTCCCCATCTTCCACTCAGTTTTGACCTTCTCTTTGACACTGTCCCACCCCCTCTTAAAGCTACCCACTGATTTCACTATCACCTCCTCTGGCAGCACATTCCACCTTGCCACCACCATTTCTGTGAAATAATGGCTTCTCATTTCCCTCCCGAATCTTCCTCCCTCCAATTTCAGACTATGTTCCCTGTTGTCCCGCCCCCCTTTTAATCTAAACATACCTCAGTATCAATTTTGTTCATGCCCTTTAAGTATTTGAAGGTCTCAATCATGTTGTCTCTCTCCCTTCTATCATCCAGGGAATACATGTTCAGCTCCCTCAGTCTCTCCTCATATGGTTTGTCCCCTAATCTAAGGATCATCTTTATCACCCTGTGTTGGACCTCCTCCAATAATCTGATGTCCCTTTTCAAATAGGGGCATCAGAACTGCATGCAATACTCCAAGTGCAGTCTCACCAGGGAGCTGCACAGGGGCATAATGATTTCCTCTCTCTCCTACAGGTGATTCCCCTGGCAATGCACCTCAGCATCTTATTTGCCTTTGTCGTTGCCGTCTTACACTATGCCAAATGATTCATGTCCCCTGTTACTAGTACCCCCATATCCTTCTCCTCAACTGAAGTGAATAACTGCCCCCCCCAACCAGTAGCAAATCCCAGGGTTTCTGGCACCCAAGTGCATGGCATTGCACTTCTTAGCACTGAACCCCAGCTGCCGTGTGTCTGACCAGTGCTCAAGTCTTGTCAAAACCTCCTGGAGTACTTCACCCTCTACTGATCTTACTTTTAATCCCATCCAATATGTTGGCAATGAAGGTGTTAAATAGCAATGGTCTTGGCACCGATCCTTGTGGGACCCTACTGGTCACAGCTCTGGGAGCCGAGAGCTCTCCCCCAATGACTACCCTCTACTGCCTGTTCTGTAATTAGCTCCTAAGCCACCCAACCAGTTTTTCCCCTGCTCCTAGGCTTCTCAACTTGCTGATCAACCTTCCATGTGGCATTGAGTAGAAGGCCTTGTCGAAGTGCAGATACAGGACATACACCACATGGCCCTTATCCAGTGCCCTTGTCACCAGATCAAAAAGTCAGCCAGATTTGTCTGACAGGTTCTGCATGAGACAAACCCATGTTGTCTGTCACTCTGAAGACCATTCCCCTCCAGAAAGCTCACCAGCCTCTCCTTAAGGATAGTCTCCATTAGCTTCCCCACAATCGAGGTAAGGCTCACTGGTCTGTAGTTCCTAGGTTCATCCCTGGGCCCACTCCTATGTAGGTGCACCACATGTGCCATCCTCCAGTCCTTGGGAAAGCACCTAGTACCCAGGAAGGTGTTGAACAAGTTCACCAGTGGTCCCGCCAGGACCTCTGCCAACTTCTTCAGGACCCTTAGATGCACTCCATCCAGCCCTTGTGCCTTATCCACCCACAGTGACATAAGGCTCTCTAATACCCTGTCTATTGGGATCACCCCATCTGTTACCCCCCTCCCCTTGTTCCCATCCCACTTTTCCCCTGGGGCATAAGCCCCTCCCTCTCCCTGGTAAACACTGAACAGAAGTACTCATTTAGTGCTTCTGCCTGCTCTTCCCCCTTTTCTGCTCACCCTCCTTATTTCTTGATCCTTACAATCTGATCCTTACAGCTTCTGTTCTCCCTCATATACCTGAAGGAATCCTTTCCCCTTTCTCTGATCCCCTGTGCCAGCCTTAGTGCCCTTGAAGCCTTGGCTGTCCTAACTACTCTACTCACCTCTCTGGAGTTCTTTGTGTATTCCTCCCTGTCCTCCTCTCGGTTGGATCTCTTATAACTTCTAAAGGGAGGTCTGTTTTCCCTCACCCTCTCCAATAACTCCCTGCTCAACCAGCTTGGTTTTCTGGTCCTGGCTTTCTTGCTTTGGCTCTTTGTACATGAGTTAGTGGCCTCTGTCAGCCCCAGTTTAATGATGGCCCAGTTCTGCTTCTTGTCCATGCCCGGGTGGTTGTTGGTGAGGTGTCCTTCCAGTATGCCTCCCATCCTGCCAAAGTCTGGTCTTTTAAAGTCAGCTACCTTTGTCTTGGTTCTGGCTACCTCCTTTCCTAGATTGAGTAAGAACCACACTGTGTGGAAGTCACTTCCTGCCAGAGGGTCTTCCACCCCTATATCCTGGACTTGCTCACTGTCCATCAGCACCATGTCCAGAATGTTCTCCTCCCTGGTTGGCTCTGTTACCCTCTGCATCAGGAAGCTGTACTCGAAGGCCTCCAGGAGGACCTGTTCTCTGGCATTCAAAGTAGCTGGGGTGTTCCAATCTACCCCTGGCAGACTGAAGTCCCCCCGTAACACAGTATTGCTTTTACCACTAAGCCTTCTCATTTGCTCCCCAGCTCCCTGTCAATCTCCTCATTCTGAGTGAGTGGCCTGTACACAACCCCCAATCTAACCTTCCTGCCTTTTGAGTTCTGGAGTGTACCCATAAGGCTTCAGGCCTGCCCTCCTCCTCCTCTTCCTCCCTATTGTACAATATCTCATCCCTTATATAAATAACCACCACTTCCCTGTTCCCTTTTCCCTTTTCCCTTTCTCTGTTCCTATGGTACAGTCTGTACCCAGGGATCTCTAGGTCCCAGTCCAGGTATTGGGTGGCCCATGCCTAAAAGACGGCAGCTGTGTCCACCTCCCATTCCACTATCAGTGCCTGCAATTCTACTGCCTTGTTTCCTAGGCTCCTTTGCATTCAAGGAGACCACCCTACAGTGTGATCTCTGCCCCTCCTTGCCTTTCCCCTCACCTCTATCCCTTTCTCTTTTTGAATTCCCCTGCTTCCTCTCCTGCCTAGTTATGGGGGAGTCCCTGTGTGGCACAAATAAGTGTTTCATCAATAGATGAGCTGGTTGATCCTGCCATAATTGTGATGGGTGTAAGTTGTAGGAAGTAGTTAACTGGTTGATCCTGCCATACCTTTTCAGTAAAACATCATTTAAAAGTCTTATCTGGTTGATCCTGCCATTGTCAGAGTGACTTAGTGTAAAGGGGCTTTCAGTTTTATTGCTGTAATGTAGCATGGCCGAGGGTTATCAGTACTGGTAAATGACAAGCTGGCAGACATTTAAAATAACCCTCTCTCTCTCTTGAACAAGTAAGAAAACATTGGCTTTTGTGCTTATTTCAGTTAGTTTTGTGTGAAAGAAGCTGCTGTGCGTAGGAGGAGGAGCATGAGCGTAGGGCACTTTCACTTTTTTTGCTGAAATGTAGTGTGACTGAATGGGGACAATAATGCTATAGCAACACTCACTCAGGTTTGCTTCTATCTCTCTGAAGCCGCCGACTCGCTCGCTGTGCACTGGCTCTGCTCTGGCTACAGTCAGTGTCTTCTTTTACAGAAAGCTAAATAAAGTTAAGATAAAAGAAAGACTTTGCTTAGGTTTTGAACAGATAGGGACTTACTTGAAACCTCTGCCAGTATCGTATTACCATTATTAAAACCGCTCGGTCAGGATACATTTCAGCAAAACAGTGAAAGTGCTCCATGCTCAGTTTCCTCTCCCTACACACTGTGGCTTCTTTCACACAAAACTAATTGAAGTAAATGCAAAAGCCAAAGTTTTCTTACTTGTTCAACACAGAAAGGCTTATTTCAAATGTCTGCCAGCATGTCATTTATCAGTAATGACAGCGATCAGTCATGCTACATTACAGGAATAAAAGTAAAAGTCCTTGTACACTAAGACACTCTGAAAATGGCATGATCAAACAGAAAACACTTTTAAATGGCAGTTTCAACCACATCATTATGTATACCGTGGGACTGGTATAATAATTTACTCATGCTTGTGGGTGGCAGTCTGAGTGTGCCAGCTGTGTGTGTGGTTTCCTGTCTGTGCCAGGTGTGGAGTGAGAAGGTTTTAAGAGCTGGAATGTAGTTCAGGTGTGCGGTCATACTGTAAGGCATACATTCATTGTGACATAATGCACGGTCATGTGACATGTTTCATCCAATCAGACTAGTGGGGTTTCACTTATTTTTCTTACCCCTTTTATAAATGTTTACACACACACACACAAATTGCAATAAAAGGATTATGCATATAGCACATTGGAGTTAAAATACTGAAAAAACAGTAAAATACGGTATTAGAGCTTTCAGCTCAAATGTCCACTCCTTTCCTGTCCTCTGCCATCATGACCCAATACTTAACTATAGGTCAGAAGCCATGTCCCACAGGTCTGCTACTTCAAACTATAGGTTAGGGCCCTACCCCATGCTTTCTCTGTGGGTGCCTTATTTGATATTGGGCCATATGCAATGAGGGAGACTTGTTACACACAGCTCAAGGCCTGTAGATTGCTTTGTAGGGTTGAAGGAGCAGGACAGCTTGGTCCTAAACCTGTTGTCCTGTAGTGAAGCACCAGATCTGTTTGGAATAATTCTGATCCTATATTGCTTTGTGTAGGGTTTTATGGGCCCTACACCAAGCAATATAGACAGCCCTGGATACGTAGCTTGTTTCATGCATGGCCCTGCTGGCCCTATGTGAAGCAATACATCCATGAGGAATGGCTCCAGACTATTGTGGAAAGGTAACTGTGAATTCTGAATTGGTGAAAATCATGTGGAATTTCATACATATTGCACCATTTTCCAAAATTCCAACATTGGCAAAATCCAAATTCCTTCAAATGGGTTTGGAGAAATTTCACCCTGTTCTGCAAACTTTTCTGGCTAAATAGTGGAATGATACACATGAATTGCAAAATGTCAGTTCTGCGGAATCCCATTCCACAGTTTAATACAAATAAACCATAATACATGCAATCATTTTGTAGTTCAGTGATCAGTTCTGCTGAATTCCTTTCCACAGTTTTATACATACATCTGCAATTCATGCATTTATTCCACTGTTCAAAGTCAGCTTTTTATGAAAATTGACATGGTGCATTCAGAATTTTTGCAGAACTCAAATTCTGACATCCGTGGTAATTCTGCCAGTGGAATGCTATTTCCACACAACAGTGCTTCAGACCTGTAGTTTGCTTTACACACAGGGACCTGCAGGCCCTATGTGAAACAGCAGACCTGTGAGACACAGCCTCATACTAGTAATCTATAAAACATGCAATCATTTCACAGTTCAGTGATCAGTTCTGCTAAATTTCTTTCTGCAATTTTATACATTTATTCCAT
This sequence comes from Neoceratodus forsteri, assembly GCA_016271365.2. Lineage (NCBI taxonomy): Eukaryota > Metazoa > Chordata > Ceratodontiformes > Ceratodontidae > Neoceratodus > Neoceratodus forsteri. The sequence goes on along the minus strand of CM028137.1, from coordinate 541,772,854 downwards.
TGTTCCGAGTCAGAATTTTATGAAAATTAACAAAGTGCATTCTGAAATTTTGCAGAAGTGAAATTCCAACTTTCGAGGTAATTCCACAAGTGGAATTTTATTTTCACACAGCATTACTTCAGACCTGTAGCTTGCTTTATGCAGCAACCTGCAGACCTTATGTGAAACAGCAGACCTGTGGGACATAGCCTTGGATCTGTAGCTGGAAGCAGAAGTCTTATGAAACACTGCCGCAGAACTGTAGCTTGTACCCATAGCACAAGGTTATAGCCATGTGTGTAACTGCCCCAGAATTGCAGCATAAAGTAGCAGACTTATGAGGCATGGCCCTGGACCTGTAGCTTGGTCTTGTGTCAGGGAGTAGGGTATGGGGAGAGGGTTACAAAATCCTAACATCACTTTTCCTTCCTTTGGGGCTTTGTAACCCTAAAGTATGTATTAATAGTTTTTGTTATGAATTTCCTTACTTTTTTCATAAAATATAGTGTCAGACGTAAAATATGCTTCATGCAGGAGATGAGTTACAGCTGTCATCGCACAGGGCCTGCATTAAGTAGCACATTAGTCATAACTTCTTTTCTGCAGGGCCCTGCATGAAGTAGTACATGTGTCTTAACTTGCTTTACATAAGGCCCTGCAGGTCCTGCACAAAGCACAAGATGAGTCATAACTTTCTTTGCACAGGGCCCTGCATGAAGGTAATCAGAACTTGCTTTACTGCAACACATTGTTTTTATTCTTTGGTAACTGGGTAAGGCTCACTAGGCAAAAGTACTTGTTATCAGGGGGGTGACTGGGGAGTACTGTGGAGGTTAGGTGGCTTGCTCAGAGTTACACAGTATGCAAGTGGAGGTTGTAGGAATCAAACCCAGGTCTTCTGGATGATTACATTTCATTCACAGCTCACTACTCTAACCTCTAGTCTATATTGCCTACCCCATATGAGTGATAACTTGCAAAATAACTTTCTTGATTCAAGAGATAAGCCATAACTTTCTTTGCACAGGGCCATGAGAGACATGTGTGAAGTAACACAGCAGTCATAACTTGCTTTACACAGGGTCTTGCATGAAACAGTACAGAGTACTGTACACAAGTTGTAACATAGTTTGTGCAGGGTCAGCAGGAAGCAGGAGATGAGTCATAACTTTCTTCATACAGGACCCTGTGTAATGTGAATAATAACATGCTGCAAATCAACATATGAGTGATAACTTGCTTTGCACAGGACCTGGCACAGGGCTTCACCTAGTTACCAAAGAATACATACATACATACATAAATAAATACATGAAATAAATGCATATATACCTAGATAAATGTATATCATAGAAACATAGAAACATAGAAGTTGACGGCAGATAAGGACCGCAAGGCCCATCCAGTCTGCCCATTTCTTTTTCTACCTTATAAATGTGCCATCGGCCTTTGCTCTGTCAGTGGCCGATCTATTCATAGTCATTTGTATTGCTCCCTTATGCCTATCCCATGCCTGTTTGAAGCCCTGCACTGTATTCATAGCCACCACTTCTTGTGGTAAGCCATTCCATGCATCCACCACCCTTTCTGTGAAAAAGAATTTCCTCACATTCCTCCTTAATCGGCCTCCTCTAATCTCATGCTGTGTCCTCTTGTCCTGCTATTTTTCTTATATTTAAACATGTTAGACTCTTTCACCTTGTTTATGCCCTTAAGGTGTTTGAATGCCTCGATCATATCACCTCTCTCCTCCTTTGCTCAAGGGTATACATATTGAGCTCCGTTAATCTGTCCTCATATGTCTTCTGATGCAGTCCCTGCACCATTTTGGTTGCCCTTCTCTGGACTGCCTCAATTTAGTTAATGTCCTTGTGAAGGTGTGGTCTCCAATACTGCCGTAGTACTCCAGATGGGGCCTAACCAGTGTCTTGTACAGAGGATTATTACCTCCCTCTTACGACATTGTGATACCCTACTAATACATACCTAACACCCCCTAGCCTTACCTACTGCTTTAGAGGTCTGCTTGGATGATTTCAGGTCATCAGTGATGTTGATGCCCAAGTCTCTTTCTTCCTTTGTGACTGCTAGCAACTCCCCTCCCAGCCTATAGGTGGCTTCAGGGTTTCTCTTCCCTATGTGCATGATTTTGCACTTCTTTGCATTAAATCCAGTTGCCACTCTTCTGACCATTCTGCTAGTTTATCCAGATCTCTTCTCATTCTGCCCACCCCATCTGGATCATCTACTCTGTTGCAGATCTTGGTGTCATCTGCAAACAGACAAGCCTTACCCTCTAGTCCATCTGCAAGGTCACTAATGAAGATGTTGAAGAGGACTGGCCCCAGGACTGATCCCTGAGGTACCCCACTTTGTGACTTGCATCTCTTCTGACTGTATACCATTTACTACCACTCTGTTTTCTGCCCGTCAACCAGTTTGCCACCCAGTTGACCAACTTGACCCACCCCGAGCCTACCCAGCTTATTTATCAATCTTCTATGTGGAACAGTGTCAAAAGCTTTGCTGAAGTCAAGGTAGGCGACATCAACTACTCCCCTTGGTCCACCACCTGGTTACCCAGTCAAAGAAATCTATGAGATTAGTTTGACAGGACCTTCCTTTTGTAAACCCATGCTGTCTTGGATCCTGTGCCCCTATGGATTCCAGGTGTTGCACTATCCTTTCCTTAAGGAGTGCCTCCATAATCTTGCCCACTACTGAGGTAAGACTGACCGGTCTGTAGTTCCCCGCCTCCTCCCTGCTACCACTTTTGTGGAGTGGGATCACATGAGCCCTTCTCCAGTCTTCTGGGACCTCTCCTGTGCTCAGAGACTCACTAAACAATTCTGCTAATGGCTCTGCTAGCTCCTCCTTTAGCTCCTTAAGTACTCTGGGATGTATGCCATCAGGTCCCATTGCCTTATCCACCCTGAGCTTAGCAAGCTCTTGTAGGACCCTTTCTTTTGTGAAGGGAGTAGTGCTCACCTCCCTCCCCCTGTGTCCATGATGCTGAGCTGTGGGCCCTGCCCTACCTTCTCTTCAGTAAATACTGAGCAAAAGTATCTATTTAGGATAGATGCCTTTACAGGGTCCTCCTCCTCACATGCTCCCTTTTCTCCATTAAGCTTAGCAATACCCCCCTCTGGACTTTCTCCTTTCACTAATATCTATAGACCATGCTGTCTGTCTGTCTGTCTATCTATCTATCTATCTATGTATCTGTCTAGCTATCTAGCTGTCTCTATATATGTCTACTGAATCTACTGTGCATGCACACAGACACAGTGGGTCATCATGTTCAGATTGTTTTTTACTAATGAAAAAAATCATGTCATTTAGTAAAGTGTAAAAGTGGGTGGTGATTATTCATTGTATTTTTTTCTATTCTTTGGTAACCAGGTAAGGCCCACTAGGCACAAGTGCCTATTTTCAGGGGTGATTCAGGGGCGTTGGGGCAGTTAAGTGACTTTCTCAGTGTCAAATAGTATGCATGTGGTGGTTGTGGGAATCAAACCCAGGTCTGCTGGATTTTCCATGCTCATTCTTAGCTTGTTACTCTAACCTCTAGATTATACTGCCAACCCATTATCAGAATTAAGATCCAAGATGCAGTATATAAACTCATTTAGGATGGAGTGGGTAACAAAATATTGTGGAAAAATCAAGGTTGCCTTTCTGCATATAAGGCCAATGACAGCCCTGCCCAAACAAAAATAAATGTGTGACTGAAGTACTGACCTACTGTAGCTCATCAAGAGTTATCTGGCTTAGAAATAAAGGGTACTAAGGATATCTCTCCTCTTTTTCAAAGCCTCTTTTAACTTTAATGTCAGTTACAAATGAGCTGCCAGTGTGGAAAAATTAAAAGGCAATATCCCCACCACCACGTCAGAGCAGCCCTGGTATATTCATATTGTCAGGGCTATTGAGGACTTTGAAGTTAGTGGCCATTGTTATGTGATCTCCAGATATTGATAATAAAGACACAGTGTAGCAAATCAAAAGAGACATTTGATTAATGACTCTACCACATGCCTGACAAAATACAAGTTGGAAGCCTTGATACTAAATCAATTGGTGCTGCCCATCAGTAATGAAAAGTCATATAAATTATTATATCCCCATCACCATGCCTATGCACGTTTGAGTTGTTTTCATGCTCTCTGATTTTTCAGAATTTACTCAGCCTAATTTGTTTCCATGGGAAAAGGGATATTTGGTTCTAGGAGGACATTCTTGCAATTTTTCCTTCTCAGCGGGGAAGGAGAGTTTATCCTATAACTCTTCCCTCAGCTGTAGTCACCCATCCTTTTCTCGTAAATTACTCAAGCCTTTACAGAGATTTATATAAAGCTGGGCAGGCAAAGTTTAAGATTTGATCATGTATTAGTGAGCTTGTAAACTTGGATCTGGCAGCATCAAAGACTGTGGTCTGGGGTCCTTAGCTCTTCTAAGCATGTTCTCATGTAGAGGGAATAATCATGTTAAAACAACCTTATAAACAAATGACAGCTTAATAAAAATACAGAGGTGTCCTTTACGTGGGAAAGTTCAACTGCATGTAAAAATCCTTGTCAGTCCTATGAGATTTTAAAATTGAATTAATTTAGTTTTTTACTTGCATTTCTCCTTCAGCAAACTTTCCTCTTTTGTTTGTCCCTTTGTGAGTATCATGCATAACAGAAGTTTTTTTTGTTAAGATTTGTTATGAACTGCTTTAAATATCCTTGACTATGATGAGTAATGTACTTAAAATGATTTTAATATGTGTTGAGGCTGCTTTTTAGTAAAACTTTCTTGCAGAAAGATCTAGCACTGGGCAAAATATAACAGCTTGCAGGTGGGAGCAAGATAGAAAACATACATTAGACTCTTTATTATAAGGTTACTGTTACACAAGACTACATATGACTACAACGAGGAATGTGATATTGCACAATATATACATTTAAATAGCAAATAGTCAGGAATATTCCATTTACCCAAATATTGCCCCAAATCCCCATGTCATCCAACCCAAATATTTTTCACCCTACCCACTGCCAAAGCCTCCAAAATTCCCCATCCTGTTCTCCATTTCCTATCATTTAAAACACAGTTGGTTCATCTAGAAGACGTTTGAAAAAAAAAATTAACAGATCAGCGTATATTTCACATGTTTTCCTAAGGTTCTTTCCCCCTTCCACCTCCTCTTCTTTATTTTGGCTATTTGCACAAAACTAGTACAGTATCTGTGTGTATCTGCTCCAGCTGCTAATCCTCCACCTATTCAAGGCCAAGGCCCTGGAATTCTGGTCCATAGCCACAGAATTTACTGCAAACTTGAATCACAATGCAGAATATGTAGTGCCACAGAATTCAGTGCTCTTGGTGGATTTGCATTCAAATATATTGTTTTTCCACAGTGTCTGCTTCCCTTCCCCATGTTTATCTTGAAGTTTCTCCCCTATGATAAGTATGTGATGTCAAAAATGACATTAGGTTGTATTTTAGCCAATGGCAGGACTGCTTCAGCCACTTAAATGAATAAATCATGGTGCAGGAATGAAAAAATAAATATTGTTGCAGAAGCCTAGGAGTCATGCAGCAGAAATCTGGAGTGAAGAGCCCTCAAAAACTAGAGACTTTATTCCTTGTCATTAGAGTTGTGTGAGTATCTTTTTGAGAATATTCATCCAGGATTCATACCCTGGCTCCCCAAACTCTTGGTACTCAGTATTAGGCATTTGGCCATTATTTATTTATTGATTTAGACTTTGGATGACAGGGTGGAGCCCACTGGGAGAATGACTATTTACAGGGTGAACCGGACAGTGCACAAACACAGAGGGGCACAAAGCACTAAGTGAGTGAACAGTCACAGTCCATTTCATGTAAGACAGTTACATTTACAGAGGTCAAGAAGAACCTGTTTGAACAAACCTTTAAAGAACCAAAGAGATTTTGCCTCCTTCAGGTAGACTAGTAGGATGTTTAAGAGCTTTGGAACAATATGATCAAAGGAATGCTGACCCTCTGAGGTTCTGAACCAGGCAATATTAGCGGGTGCTGATTAGAGTACATGTGGTCTTTCTGGGAAATGGAGCAGATGATAACAAACAGAGACAGTATTGCATATGTCAAAGTGGGATGCACCCGGGGTCCAGTGATGATTGTACAGAGTGGTTAATCATAAGAATGGTGACAGAGACAAACCACACAAGGATGAGAATCATGGACATGAGGTATGCAGATTTCAAAACAATGGGTGACTGTCTCAGAAATAACCTAGGTGGGGGGGGGGGATTGCCTGGCTGGGGTGGAGGAACAGTGGACCAGACTAAGGGATGGCATAGTGAATACAACAATTTTCTGCATAAAAAGTGAGGAAAAAAATGAGGAAAAACAGACCACTAGGGTTCTCAGGGGACGTGGCTGTAAAGCTAAAGGCTAAAGGAGTGGCATTCAGTTGGTGCAAGAAGACATAAAGGGAAGAGGACAGGGAGGTATACCAAAAAAGGCAAAAGGAAGAGGGGAAGATGCTGAGGTGCACAAAGCCTTACATAGAGCAAAGGATTGCCAAAGGTGTAGGTACTGTAAATGGGACAAGACATTTTTCAGATACATAGGGGACAATAGGAAGACAATGGGAGGGATTGTGAGATTAAGAAGGGCACAGGGTGACTGTGCAGAAGAGGATAAGGAAAAAGCATTCTCCTGAACAGATACTTCTCCGTCTTCATGGTGGAGGGAAAGTGGGACAGACCACATGGAAGCAGCAGGAACACTGAGAGGAGGGAGGTAGACACAAGTCCATTCACAGAGGAAAGAATCCTGAGTTGACATGCAAATCTGAAAGTTGTTAAAGCTATGAAGCAGACGGGTATACACCAAAGGGTGCTGAAGGAGCTCAAGCAGATACTGGGTGCACCTCTGATAACCCTGTTCAACAACTCACTGGAAACAGGAGGGGTTCTATGGACTGGAAGGAGACAGATGTAGTCCCACTTCATAAAATCAACAGCAGGTAAGAGGCTGGCAACTATAGGCAAGTCAGTCTAACGTCGATGTTGGGAAGTTAATGGAGACATTATTAAAAGAAAGGTTAGTGGAATATCTTGAATCTAGCAGTTTATAAGACCCAAGGCAGAACAGATTTATTGGAAAGGGGTCATGTCACATGAACCTGCTTGATTTCTTCGACTGAGTGACCAGGGAAATAGATCAGGGTTGGTCAGTGGACATTGCCTATTTTGATTTCAGCAAGTCCTTTAACACCATACCACATATGAAATTTATAAGAAAATTGGCTGCCCAGTCCAGGTCCTGCAGTGGATTCCTTGCACACGTGGGGCACCATGTTGTCTTCCAGTGCACAGAGTGCTAACCGCCAAGTGGGAGGGGGTATCCCAGTTTGCCACTGCTAGCCCTCCCAGTCTTCTCCGATGGCTGGGGCATCTGTATTGGGGGGCCAATGGCCTCCACCATTTCTGCCACAGCTGGAGTTTGCATCCCTGGGGGACACTTAACTGGCCGCTCGGGGTTACAGCTGTCCCAAGGATGCCCCAAGGTTGCGTAGCCACCACCAGCCATGCAAAACACTCTGCAGGTTTGTGAGTCACATGGAGTGCTTGTGCAGCCCGCCCTCCCCCACCTACCCTGGTGTTGGAGTTGCATGATCGGCCGGGGAATTGGGTGAATGGGGGGTGCGTATTTGTCTTGTGAACAGCACAGAGGGGGCATAGTGGCCACTGGCAGGTGTGGGCAGATGTAGGGTGGGTTACGCACCAGAGTTATGCAGCGCGTATCCACTCCGCACCTTTGTGAATAGCCCTCGATATGAGGAAGTACATCTTTACTGAAAGAGTGGTGGAAACCTGGAAGAGTCTTCCAGTAGAGGTTGTGGGGACGAAAACAGTGGTAGGAATCAGGCATGCATGGTATAACCACAGAGGACTCTTGGTAGGAAAGGAGAGGGGATAGTAGCAGGAGATCAGTTAGGGTCTGCAGTGACAGAATTGGCTTATGGGTAATGCAGTCCTTATCTGCTGACAAATTCTATTTTTCTATAAATTAAACATTGGTGCATCCTTCTATCAACACTGAGAGCAAAATGCATTTTATGATTGCATACAGGCTTGAGCCTAAACATTTCCTTGTCAGACAAGGAGGTGAAGAGAATGGCACCATCATCCAGGATGGGTGAAGGCTGTGGTTTCCAATGACCAATAGGCTTCATCAGTAACTTATCACTTTATTCTGAGAAAAAGAAAAGCAAGACAGCCTCATGCACAGTTCACTAAAAAAATAGCCAGATTCAAAGAATAAGGTGCAGTGAAAATGTATTGCTACTTTCATCTGCATCATATTATATCAAGTGCTGAGCAAATCACTCCCAGGTGTGTCCCCACAGCCTGCACCAAACCAACTCGATGCTGTTTCACGTCAAACAAGAGCACTTTATCAATGGTATTAATCTCAGTATAATAGTGCAAAATTTATATGTTAGAAATAACATCATCAGTATGCTGTCCCACTGGCGCAGCAGCAAGGCGTCCTTTTGAGGTGCCGACATCCCAGGTTTGGTGACAGACCAGGGAGTCAGAAGGACGGCCGGGGAGAGAAGGAGCAAGCATCCTGGGGACTGCCCTCCTTTTCAGAGAGAGGGGAAATTAGTGGCTGGCACTTAATGAACCCCTGGTCAGCACCATTACTCAAAGGGAATGGGGTGGATGCTGGACATCATTGCATATCCCCACTCCCAGGGATCCAGCATTCACAAAAAAAGATGGACCCCGGGTATGACCCTCTGCTCCGCCACCATCTCCACTGCCACCAATGTCCATCGGTGGGTCCCACTCCCATGGTTCCAACCCTGTGGGGGTAAGCTGGGGCTTGCCTACAGTGTTCATTGGGGGGAGCCCACCCAGTGGCCCCACCCAGGGGGGAAAACCTGGGCATGAAGGAAGGCAGACAGAGCAGGGCTGACTTCCGAATGGTGGATCGGGGGGCAGGCACCAAAAAAAATAAAAATTAATGTCATCAGCATGTGACAAGTGATGCCATTACTATTTAAAGTGATGTGCATAAAGAACATATTTGTATTATATGCAAGTTAAAAACAAACATATAAAGAAAGAAATTTAAAAATATTCAAGAAAAACACACACATTGACAAAACATGGCAAAGAGATGTATGGAAATTGTAGATGTAAGCAACAATGCATTTTCATTGCTCCTTACTGCATCTTACATCTTGAACTCAGGCTATTTGTATAGGGGAGCATTTCTGAGGCTCTCTTGCTTTTTCTTGTTTTTTTTTTAGCCTTACAAGCCACAGTTGTAGTACTCCAGAGTTGGGGGGGCATCTCGAAGAATAACTACGACCCATCCCCAAGCTGGGGATTTGATTTTTTCCCCTCTTCTTTGTCTTCTCCCCTGCTTGCCAGTTCCAAGACCACTCTCCCAGTCTTTGTGTAATTTCACACCCTCGGCACAGTAGGGGGCTGAGGTCAGGACACAACCCTGGCAGGAGACCCCCCTCCGGCAAGAAAAGCCCAATTCCCAAACTGCCCGCAAGGACCTGCTCTGCCCTAGAAAAGGGCCTGGGGAGGAGACATGAGGGGAGTGGTGGCTCGGCTAGCAGGGTGGAGAACACGGGGAGCACAGACACCTGAAATTACCTCTGGCAGGCCCATGGCTCCTCTGGCATTGCTCCCCTCCAGGATAAGCCCATAGCAGCATCAGTCAGTTGGGTAGGAGTGGCGGCTCCCCAAAGTAATTTGTCCTGTCTTCTCCAGGTCTCCAGTGGCAGAGGTAGTGGTGGAGCAGCTTTCCCTGGTAGATGAAGGCATGTAGCAGTGATTTAGATCAGGGTGAAAACACGCACCCCAGACCTTTTGGTTTTGCTTTACCTCCAGCAGTCTCCGAGAAGCCGGGTGGGAGCACAGCTCTGTGGCCATCTCTCTGGAGCCCCCAGCAGCCGTATCAGTCCTGAGCCATGCTGGTGAGTGGGCTGTGTGCCCAATTTTGTTTTAAATATCCACCGTGGGTGCAGAAAAGAGGGGAAGAGGGAAGGACAGGCAGGAGCATGCCAAGCACCCCAGGAAAATGGAAAGGAAGGGACTAGTGATGCCCACGGGGTGGAAGCCAGGTCACTTTTGTGGCACCGGTTGGTGCAAGGAAATTGGGGACAGAGCTGGCAAGCAGCCCTCTGTTTAATTTCATACCCTTCAAGGCCCTCATACATATTGATTAAAGGGAAGGGCTTTGATGGGCTTGACATGGTAGAATGGTAAAGGTGCCACAAGATTTTTCTGTCAGGAAATTCTCTCAAGAATGAGAATTTCCTGTCTGGAAATTCTCCTGCCAGGAACAACGTTCTCCTCTCAGGAATGAGATTGTCCTGTCAAGAAATTGTCCTGTCAGGAACTTCCTGGCATGGTTTTAACCTCTACAACTAACAATCTTACCTTCATTCCTGTGGCAGCTTTATGGTGTAGTGGAAAGCTCTACAGCCTCAAAAACAAGAAGTTGTTGGGATGAATCCAGATTATATCCCCCATTTTTCTTTTCTCAGAATTTCACTTGAGTGGTGATACATGGCTGCATGGTGTTAGAATAATAAATCTATATGGGAAAAGGGACTTACATAGCAGAAATACTAAGTGCAATGAGTGGGGAAGCACAGGTGTCCTAACAGTACAACTCCCTGGCAGGAAAATCTTGTGGCACCTTTACCGTCCTTGCACCACCCCTACACAGCCTGCAGCCTAGATCCAGCGAGGGTCCACAACAAGTCATAAGGTCCGGTGAAGTTGCCCTCCCCCCCCCGAAACAAGCACATAGCCTGCAGCCCGGATCCAGCAATGGTCCACAAGAGGTCGTGAGGGCTGGTGAAGTTGTCCTTCCCCAACCCCCGAAACAAGCACACAGCCTGCAGCCTGGATCCAGTAAGGGTCCACAAGAGGTCATGAGGGCCGGTGAAGTTGTCTTCCCCACCCCCCGGAACAAGCACACAGCCTGAAGCCCGGATCCAGCAAGGGTCCACAAGAGGTCATGAGGGCCAGTGAAGTTGCTCCTCCCCGAAACAAGCACAAAGATACGCCGATCGAGCCAACGCCTGTCTGAGGAGACTAGCTCCTTTAAATTGCTCCTCTGAGATCCAAATTTGAACTTGGTGCCATTTTAAACTTTAAAACTTCCACGGCATTAACTGTCAGCATGGTAGTAGAGATTGTTTTTTTTCCTCTCCTTAAAAAATGCTAGCTGCCTAATTGTTTGCTACAATTTACTGGGGGTTACTTTAGATATTTCTGGCAGACACTAGTTTTCTTCCAGCATGCTAGGGGTACTTTAATTTATGTCTCTGGCACTTGTTACTCCTGCAGCATAGAGCTGGTCCTGCGTATTCATCACTGAAGACTCGTTTGAGTCGAGGCACTAGGGGTTTGTTCCGAGTTCAAGTCCTTATTTTGTACTCTTTTGCTGGAATAAATTTGCTTATTCAAAAGCGTTATTTCTTACAATATTTGTGGCTTCCAGCATTTATTTTACTGCCTTTAGTGAGCGCACTGTGTATTGTTGTCTTGCATTTATGTGGAGTTTAAGTCGCCTCCTAATACAGTGCAGCCTGGTCTAATTTGTTGTATCGTAGTGGCGTGCTGAAGGGTTGTTGACTTCAACATCAACTGGCTGGCTAAGACCCCCACCCCACTCAAAGATGCAGCTACAGCACAAGACCTCACTCAAGCAGTCCCCCCTCCCACTCTTCGGGATCCCCGTACTGGATCCTCCTCCCTGCTGGACCGGATCTTCACCAGCCATCCTCACAAAATCACTAGCACCACTTTGCTCCCAAATGCGCTTAGTGACCACTCCCCAGTTCTCTGCACCTGGTCCTGCAAAGCACCCAAGACCCCTCCCAAGATAATCTTTCAGTGCAAGCTTGGCATGGGCAAACTTGCTCTCCTAAAATCTCATCTCAGATCACTGGATTGGTCCTTCTTAACTAATACCCTTGACCCTGACCTAGTCCTTGACCTTTTCATTCACACCTTCAACACAATCTGTGACAAGTTTGCCCCACTTAAGGATGGTCAAAGGCAACCCTGTCCCTTGGATCTCTGACCTCTTCTTGGCCCTGATGCAGACACGTGACTTACTATGTCACCTCTCCAATGAGACTGGCCTTCCAGCTGATAGGAAGAGGTATAGAGAGGCCCATAATAAATGCACGTGGGCATTACGCAAAGCCAAAGCTGAGCACTATAAATCCTCTCTAACTACTGCCTAGGGCTCAGGGCACAAATTCTGGAATAATATCAAGGAAATCAGAGGAAAAGACCCTAACCCCCACACCAGATAGTTGTTGATGGGCACCTGACCTTCGACCCCTCATGTATAGCCTCTGCTTTCAAATGCGCTTTCACGAACCTCAGCCATGTCCTCTCTCCCAACTTGACCCACCCCTTGCCCAGTCCTCCTCCCAGATTGCCCCTACCTTTCACCTATGGTACATCACCCCTAAGTCCACTGAGCCTTATCTTAAAAACGCTCTAAGCCACTCCCACTACAGTAGTGACTCCTTGGATCTGAAGCTTCTCCAGCTAACCCTCCATGACGTACTCTACCCTGCACCCATATTCTCAACTGCTCTCTCTACTAAGGTAAATTTCCCACCTGCTGGAAATCTGCTTCCATTACCCCCATATTTAAAAGCGGTGACTGTACTGCCACCAATAACTACCGGCCCATCTCTATCCTTCTCCCCTATCTGAAGCACTCGAGCACATTGTCTGTGATTAGCTCACCGACCACCTTAACAAATATGAGCTACTCTGTAAACAGCAACATGGCTTCCAGAAAGGGTACAGTAGTTTTACAGCCCTGCTGGAATTCACCACACACATCTACTCCACCTTAGACAGAGGCCACATCACTGGCGCCATCTTTGTTGACCTTACAAAGGCATTTGACACCATCAATCACTCCCTCTTGCTAGTCAATCTCTACAACATTGGCTTCTCCCAGGATGCCTTACACTGGTTCACAGACTACTTATCAGACCAGTCCCAACAGGTCAAAATTGGCACTACCCTATCCAATAGACTCCCAGTTCTCTCAGGGGTCCCTCAGGGGTCCATCCTTGGTCCCCTCTTTTTCAGTCTTTTCCTTAACCCCTTCCCCACATCCTGCTCTGGCAACCTACTACTATACACAGATGATGCCGTACTTTACGCATCCAGCCCCAACCCTTCTCAACTCCACCAAACCCTTGAGTCCTCCTTTAGCGAAGCCAAACAGTGGTTCTCTGCACAACGCCTTATATTGAACTACAAGAAGACCAAGTTCATGATCTTCTCTCACCCTCAAAACTCCAGGAAGGAACTCTGCCCCCAGGTTCTAACTGTGGATCAAACCCCTCTTGAGCAAGCGGACTCCTTTAAATATCTGGGCACCACCCTTGACCCGGCACTCAATTTCCACCAGCACATACATCACCTGTCTACTGCCCTTAATGTCCATCTTGGCTTGCTCTATCAGTTTAAACACTGCCTTACTCCAGACATCCTCTGGCTTGCTGTTTCATAGTCAATCCACTCCCTCCTCGACTATGGCATACTCATTTACAGCCCTGCCACCACCACCTCGGCTCTTAGTAGGCTCCGTCTCTCCCTCAATAAAACCTGTCACCTTGTACTGAACTGCGACCATCTCACCCATACCTGCTCACTATATAACTCCACTAACTGGCTTAATTTAGACAATAAGATCAAGTTCCACACCTGCCTTGTGGCCAAAAAAAATCACCCTTGGTCCCCCCCCCAGTCTTACCTCTTTAATCTATCTGACTACTGTCCAAAAAGTGGCCATAGCTCTAGCAAGAAACTCCTCACAGTTCCTCACTGTCAAACCTCCCAATACCAAAGATCCTTCAGCTACAAAGTCCCCTCATGGATGAATGGCTTGCCTAGCTCCCTCACAAACAAAAACAGAATCAGCCTCTTCCAAACCCATCTTAGGGGACATCTCCAGTCCTTTAACAGCTGTGACTGCTATTGAACCCAAAACTCACTCCTCCCTCTACCTTGACAATGGCCTCTGGCTGGCTTACCACCCCCATCCCCTTTCCTCTAATTTTAACATCTCTGTATAAGTGCCTATATGCTTATCTGGTCTAGCAATCACCCTAAGTTTTTTAGGTTCTGCTTGTGAGCTCTAATTGTATTTTACCATGTATCAAACATTTCCTGTTTCTTACATTGTATTTACCTTATTACTGTAATGTACTAGATATATGACATGGAACCTTTGTAAATGAGTCTTTGACGCAAAGGTATTTTCCAAATCCTGAATAAATAAACACATGGGCATGGCACTGAGGCCCTATTAATATTCACAAGGGAGGCAGAGCCAAAGCATAGATGCCCAGAGGAACAAAGGCAGGATTAGCAGCACAGGTCCTATGAGTATTAATTAAGGGGCAGCTCTTTCTTTAGAGGAGAAAGATCCTTGAAGGCACAATGTCCCTTGGGAGGGGTTAAGGGAATTGCTGTTTACTGTGTCCTGAACTCCCACCAGAATGGAGCAGTGCAGTAGCCAGCCAAGTTCCTTTAGTGACACAGAACCCATTTGCCTAAGAAATGAACTGCATTGTTTGCAACTGAATTGTGTGATTGAACTATGTCCCTTGCAAACCATGTGCCCTACACTTCAGTGATGTGCAACCAGAGGCAAAAACTACATTTGGTAGGGTAATTGTTAATTGTTCACATATGATTCCTGCAACATGTCCATGTGACATCCTTCCTGTGATTCCTTCTGGAGTGAGCTTTAGTACTTGACTCCAACCTAGGGAGGTCCCCGGTCACTCTTCTATCATTAGCATACCCTCCTCCGGTGACTTCAACCCACTTTGAATCTCCTCCACAGTGTTCCAGCAACAGTCCCACAGTGGTAATCTGTACTGAGTCATTAGCCAGGTATCCAGAAGTAAGTTAGCTTAGGAGCCACCCCAGTCAAGAATAAGGGACCACAGTTGACGTCGTGTCTGACCATTTTCTTATTTTGTCACCCATTCTTAAGTCATACACATACCAGTGCTGCACTGCAGATGATGCACTGAGGACTCCATTTCCAGTAGTCATCCAATTGGGAGGTGGCCTTGATGCTGGGAACCTGCTAGTGGGTGTTGCTGTGGAGCATCCTGGTAACAATCTGCTCAACCAGGAGACTTTGGCTTCTTTTTGTGCAGGATCTCCAGCTCCTCACCAGGAATTGCAGAAGATTGCCAAGTTCTTCATCATCCAGTTAGCAGTATTCTTCTTTGTTTTCTGCTCATCTAGGGGATGCCTCATTATGGCCTATTTATAAAAAAAAACAATTTGAAGGGTTAATTCCCAATTGGTAATCGGCCAGCACATCATGAAGCCCAAGCTTGATTAATCAGTTGCTTCATCATCTCTACAAAGTACACTCAGGACTTGAATATTTGAATGATTGCTTGATTGATTGATTGATTGATTGATTGAATCTTGTTGACCCGGTAGGCCCACTAAGACTAGAAGTCCCTTTTTCCGGGGTGACTGGGGGGAAGGGGATACAGATGGTAACCAACTGAAGCTGAACCAGATTAAGCTGTTGGTGGTATTTTTAGTGAGTGGGGGAAAGTTGGCCAGGACACCAGGGAAACTCCCCTACTCTCCTGCAGGGTGATTTGCTGTTGCATGGACAGGCTACAGTCAGTCTCAGGCTGGTGACTGAAGGGAATGGTCATCATTTAGAGTTGGAGCCATGGTCTGAGGCTCTGTTTGGGCTTATGGAGGATTCTGGTGTGTTTACTGAGAAAGCAGTAAAAGATGTCGGAATAAAGCATCAGGAAATTTCTGAAAGTGATCTTTCATTTTCTGGCATTTCTGCACCAGTGAAATTACCTGTACCCATGGAGCAGATTTCTGAGCAGTTCGATTTTCAGGCGAGAGGTGCTGACCGGCAGTGTACAGATGGTTCTGTGTTTTGGGGACCTGCAGTGAAATCTTCCCTGTCAAATCCAGCTCTAGACTCTGTCAATCCACTGGTAGTTCCTCAGCTGTTTCAGGCTGACGTTGGCGCTACCACGGTGGAAAGAATGCAGGAGTCTTTTCAGCTTGCTGCTACAAGCCTTCCATCTGAAGCCGAAAATTGGTCGACTGAAGATTCTTTACTCCATTTGGGCTGGATGAGAACAGAGGACGGGAGATGGGTGCCTGACCCAGACTGGATGTCTTTTTCAGGTGAGCACTGTACTCCTGGCCCTTCTAAACTGCCATCGGTAGGCCCTGACTGCTTGCCTGCTGCACTAGTACCAAAGGCCACCCCCCAGTTAACACAAATGGTGCTCCAGGGAAGTCCGAGACTTCTTCACCTGATTTTGCTCCAGCTAAGGACCCCCCCTCCCTCTCCTAGATGGGGACTTCAATGGAAGGGCCCAACTTTCTTGGACTTATTCAGACATAATAAAGTGGACCAGGCACCTAGGAGAAATGCAGTCTGCCTCCCCTATAGGGGTGGGCTGCAGGATCATCCAGATAGGCAATACATTGCCAAGCAATTATTGAAGGACTCAGTGGTTTTCATTGCCTCCTACATTTATGCCCTCATTAATATTAGAGGAGAGGACACTTTTGACATCATTTTTAAGACTTTTTTTGGTTTAGATTCTTTCTGGAGAAAGTATGAAACTTTAAAACATCTACCTTTATGGGCCCCTTTTTGGGCCATTCCATTGACTAAACCCCTCTACAAAACTGTAAATGTTATGTTTAGGAACAAAGGGGTAAATGTGGGAGATATCTATTTTTGGTTAGAAAAAAAATGTCAGGTTTTGGGTCCTCCTTTTGCTATCATCGATTCAGAAGGTATTTGGACAGGTAGCTGGTGATTTAGAGTAAAATTGCTAATGCTAGGGGATGACATCCAGCATATTTCCAATAGTTTTTTTTCTAGGGAAAGACAGAGTGGTAGTGTTTTACCCAGGACAACCCAAGCCCTGTTATAAGTGTGGGAGTCATAGGCACCTGAGTAGGACTTGGGACATAGTGATTTGTGCACTTTGTGGGGATTATGATCACACCAGTAATGTCTGTAGAAATGTTCACAAATGTAATCTTTGTGAGGAACAAGGCCATGCATATCATCAGTGTCCCTGGGCAGGTCAGGTCAGGCAGGGTGGCCTAAACAAGGATGATCTGGTCTCTGATGCACAGGACAAATATAGGCCTTCTAGGCCTGACCCCCTCCCCAGCTCATCCCCACCCCCTTCCCCATCCCCAACAACTTCAACTGCAGGGAAGGTGGATCAGGATCTGGGCTAGGCTGATACTGTTGAACCCCCATCTGGGGCTGTTCCTACAGAACCCCATTGATAAATCAGGAGAAGGGAGTGATGGGTCTAGCATGCCTCCTCCCTCGGCTGGTTGTGAAATTCCTGCAAAACGTATTTCTAGATCTTCTAGTAAAGTGTCTGCTTCACCAATGCCTGTGCCTACCAAAAATTATTTTGATGTTTTACAAGAGGTAGATGGTGGGTTGGAGTCTGATGCTTCAACCATTTCAGGGGCTCTGTCCGAAATGGACTTTGAAGAGGAAATGGTTGGGCCTCAGGAGGTGGAGAAAAAAAAAGGGAAGAAAAGGAAAAAAGTAACAGAGCTTGGATAAACTTTTATTCTTTTTCATCTGGCATCCTTACATCTGATTTCTTGCAATACGTGTAGCATAAAAAATGCTAAATGACATCTGGCGTGCTTTACTTGTCTTGTTACCTTACAGGCAGGTATAATATTTTTACAAAAAACAGGTTTAATTCTGTCACTGATATGGTACAAACTAAGCGCTGTTGGCCCTGGGGACCTTCTTTTCGGTCATTTGGGGCTGATGTGGCAGATGGTTTGGGCATTCTTTTTCATACTTATAATAGCAGGCTACAGAGGTTTATATATTTGGTACCAGGAAGAGCCATGGTTCTGGAATGCATTTTTTAATTTTTTTTCTGCACCTCATCAATACATATGCTCCTCAGAGTAAGAGTTCTAGGATTGATTTGTTTAATCAAATGAAGCCTTTTTTATTCACGACTAGATCTGTTATCTGGGGAAGGGATATGAACTGCAGTTTGGAGGTTAAATTTATGGATAATGTGGAAAAAAAACTACTGTGATTCTCATGCTTTGCAGGGTATATTAGAAATGGCCATGTTAAGGGATGCTTATCACTCTTTATATAAGCAAGGTGGTGCTGCCTATCGAAGAAGTGCATATTTCACTAGAATTGATTATTTCTTTATTTCTAGAATTCTGCATGTTTTGAAAATGATTGTGTCTTTGAGTGAATTTACTGACCACAATCTTTTGCACAGTACACTTGGTTTAGGGAATGTTCCACCAGGTTTCACTGCCATCCCTCGACGTTGGAAATTGAACTCTTCAGTACTATTGGAAACTGTTATTAAGTTACAGGTTAATAAGTGCATTCTTTTAAGAAAATCAGTAGCAGACATATATGAGGATTGGGGTAGTTGGTGGGTGGACACCAAAGTCGACCTTAAAAAGCCCTTTTTTTAAAATTGGGAAAACAAACTGGAAATGCTAAATATATAACTGTCTGTTTCATGGGGACCAGTTATATAAATTGACATCCCTCCCAAATGTTAGTGACTGTAGAATTAGGTCACAAATTGATAATATTAAAGAGAAAATTAGGGCATATCATTTTTTTCAGGGCTGCATATTTAAACGCGGAGTTTAATTTTGGCCAGTCTCGCCTGCCTTTTTCTGACCCTTTTGAAGCATGTAAATGTAAATCCATGCGTAAAGTAATGTAAGTTTTATTTAATACAGCTGAGGTTCTAAAACATTCAAATGTTGAGATTTTGGAAATCCTTAAGGAAGCTCTAACTGATTCATTGGGGAATGTTTTTTGTTCAGAGTCAGTTTGGGATCAGGTGCTTTAGCAGGGCCTAAATCCCAACTGGAGAGGTTTGTGGATGTCAGAGTGTTCCAAGTGAGTGCCGAGCTGTGCCACTACCACTTTCTTGGTAACGTTCATCAAAATGGAAAGGTTCCAAACAGGTCTCCAACTCACAAACCTGTCAAGACCAAAAATGATTTTTTCAGGCGATGTCTTACTATTGACTTTTTTAGAGCAGCAGCAAAGACCCCCTCCTTCAAGAACTACCTGACAATTAATCAGGTAAGCCCAGTGTACAAAATACAGCAGGCAGAGTACAAACAAAACCACCTAGAGTGCCTAGGTGAAAACTCTACCCAGGATGGGAGAGTGTCTATGCACATCAAAGGCTGGATACAGCTGGCACATAACAGGCTGCTTGAGGAAATCTACTGGTCAAAACAATGTAACTGCAAAATAACTAGATGGGGGTGCACTGAAATAGGGGAGCCACCCATTTGCTAAACCACAACCACTGTGATTCAGTGCATGCCTTTGGAAAATCAATCACTTTGCTTTCTACCTGGATAATATCAGGTCACTGAGTAGTCATTTCACATCATACTAAGGTGTACCAGTCCCAATGGCTAGTGTGAAGACCTCCTCATAAGTCCAACGTGCATATGAAAGTTATAATTTATTTCAAAAAACTCAAAGACAAGTAGAAGCAAATCGCAAGTTAGCTAATCACTGGCCACACTCACCCTGACACTTTGTGTCCAAACAACACTTCCTGAGGGGGAGTGGCCAAAGAGCAGAGCTGAGCAATCACCCTTATATACGTTATAAACTTATATATTTTGGGAGGCAGTATAGTGCAGTGGTTTAAGGCTCTGAGCTGCAACTCTGAAGATCTGGGTTTGAATCCCACAGCCCCCACTTGCATGCTGTGTGACCCTGAGCAAGTCACTTAACTTCCCTGAGCTCGCAGGTCACACCTGTAAACAAGATTTCAGCTTAGCATGCTACTCCTGGCTAAATAATTGGATTGGATACAAGCCTCTAATTAATATTCATTAATATCACGCTCAAATGCCCCAGTCCACTGTGTTCACATAAAGAGTGTCTTGTTCAAAAGGAGTGACTTATGCAAAAATTACAAAAGGTGACATTTAAAAGTTGAGAAAAGCAAAAAGGCAATTTAACAATAACATGTCTGCTATATAAGCACCACACTTAATTTATTTAAATACTGAAAATGTAATTGTAATAGCTTGAAAGCTTTTCAACAAACAAATCATAAAAGAACAGCAATGTAGTTTAGCATTAAGGGTTAAAATTTATAATCCCAACCAAAAATGCAATGATTAATTTCAAATCCTTTTACTACATACTGTTCTTGTAATCATGAAGTATAGAAACATAACAGAGGTTTTTATATTTTTATAACAGAGGAAAATACTGTGCTAAAAGAATAATCAAATATTTTCATATACTTAAAACTGAGAAAAAGGGGGGCAGTTTTAGAGTGAAAGAAAGAGGTGAGCGCAAAGGGAAGGATGAAGTTAGAAAATCAGAGTGGTGAATTTAATGGTCGATCAACACTACATCAATGCTTCTATTTGGGGGATCAACACAGTAATGCCATCTCACATGTGGTAGAAAGAATTCTGAAAGAGAGAGAGAGAGAGAGAGAGAGAGAGAGAGAGACAAAACATGTCAAAATCCAGTGTAAACAAAAATTACAAATAACAAAAGATCTATATTCTCTCATATTATACAATTCAATCAACATGTAGGCTGTAAATAGTTTGTCAGTTTTATACAAATTAGCAACTGCTTGTGGGGGGGGGTTGGGGAGAAAAAACGGAATGTGTGGGTAGGATAGTAGAAACATAAAATAGTAGGACAAAGGGACATATATAATCTTTTGTACTCATAAGTATGGATTCAGATCCCAGCACTCATTTATCCTGCTGGTTTAAATGTCTTTAATGTGAAAATCCAGTAGCTTTCTTTTTTAATGAGTAGATTTTTTTCTATGTCCCCCATTCTTTGGATACAGTATATGCTCTAGTCCCATAAATTTAACATCACCTGGATCTGAGTAATAATAATCTAAGAAGCATGTTCCTACAGGAGTGTCAGACCGTTTGTTGATTATAGCTCTGACATGTTCCTGTATGCACTGTGTAAGTGGCCTGATGGTACAACCTACATAGACTAGACCACAAGTGCACCAAAGACAATAGACACAAAAAAGAGTGTCACAAGTTCTGTGCTCTTTAACATCAACATGTAAGTCCCTATCCTGTGGGTGTTCAAATTTTTTGCCAGTGTTAATGTACTTGCAAATATTGCACTTGATGCACTTGAAGAACCCCTTAGGTTTGTCTGAGAACCAACCCCTTCCTGTTTTGGGTTCCTTTTTTAATCTACTGTACACTAAATGGTCTCGTAAATTATTGGTTCTTCTAAATGAGATCATAGTTTTTGGCCCCACTGCCATCCCTACATTCAAATTCAAGTGCAGTACAGGCCAGTTCTTAAAAACTATATTACCTATCCTATCCACCAAATTATTACATTCTGTTGTGAAGGTATCTAAATTGAAATTTGAATCACTCCCACGCAATTTCTTATTTTTAGTTAACAACTCATCTATATTCTTCTGTTTGACTTTATTTTTAGATTCTTTGCAAAGTGGTTCATTATATCCCCTAAACAGAAACGTTATTTTTAATTCATCAGCCTGCCTCTCATAAGGTTGGTTGACTGATTAAAGGGCAGTCTAGACTGTCAGGGGTTTCCTGACTGAAATGCCAGGGGGGGAGGCCTGAGAGAAAGGCCATTGGGAAAAGATAGCAGAGGAGGGGGAGCAGGGGGAGGAAGTAGCAGAATGAAGGATCATGGGAAAACCAAGAAGGAGAGCAGTGATTGAGTAGAGAATGAATGGGATATAAGAAGGGGTGAAAGAAGGAGTTCACCTTTCTTTTGTAGGAATATGTTTGACTAGCACATCGGCTGGCAAGAGAATTGGTGTGAGCTACAGAGATTTGGAACAGGACAAAAAGTAAGGAGGATTGCTGGTAGTTTGGGAAGATTTTACTGGGAAAGGATTTTATAGGATGTTTATGGTGGTTCCACCATACTGAGGTGACAAGAATACCGCCGACCTCCCCCACGGTGGCACATGGTCGCCGACATCCCAAGCACTGCCAGGACCCAACCCCAACCAGGAATTACACCGATACCTGTGCAGTGTTCATTTGGGGGACCCCCCAACCCCTCTGGACTTGTACAGTTCAACTCCTGGGGGAGGAACGATGTCGGGGGAGAGTGGCCAAACTCCAGAGTCGATGACACAGTCATCGCTCCGACAACCCAGTCGACACTGTGGGTATTGACTGGTTGGTGTCGCTGTAACAGCGTTGCTGTAAAAGCTTCGATGTTACAATGATATAGAGTTTATGGTGTGGTTTTAATGGTAAATGGCTGCATGAGTTTTTGGGGACAAGGAGCAGTTGGCTTTGTTGGAGGCTTGCCACTAGGTGGGATTAGGTAGTTAGCTTTCTGATGGTGTTTTTCAGATAAGCGGCTGCATGGGTTTTGGCACAAGGAACTGCCTGGCTGGGTTGTGGCATTGGGGATAAGTTTATTTAGATGAGAGCAGCGGCAATAGATTTTCAATATTTCCAGGAGGGAAAGAATGGAGTATTATAGAAGCAAAAAAGGATCCATTTGTATCCAAAATGCTTCAAGGCACTGTGGCACTTTAATAAATTTGGGCATCTTTTATAATTTTGAAGAGCAGTGTCCTTCATTATATGTGGTGCTGTGTGCTGGATTGTTTTGTATTTTAATATTATAGAAGCAGTCTACCTATGTTCTAGAACTATCGGAGGATGGTATAATTATTTTCAGCTACCTGGAGTACACATGCAACCAGCATTTCAAAGGAATGAAAGGCTTGCATTGCAGCCGGATATGTTCTGTTTGTGGCACAGTGCACAAATTACTATCTGGCATGACCACAAGAAGCGATGTGGGTTTGTCGAGGCACTGGCAACCCTCAGGTTGTGAGACATGAGTGTAGCCTGGTTATGAGGAAGGCTGGGCTGCCTTTCTGGTATCCTGAAACAGTACTACAATAAGCAATAGCAGCAGCAGCACAGAATTCTCTAAGTAGCTAGTGGTGGTGATGGAGGGATGCAGGCCCAACAATCATAATTTCATAATTAGTTTAACTTCTCTTGCAGTTCTCACGTGTTTTTTCCCCCACCCTAGCTGGCTTGTACAGCAACATTATTTGTGAGAAGGATAGCAGTTTCTATCTGGGGACACAATTTTACATTTTAGTCCCAGTGGTGGAGATGGTGGTGGTGCTGGTGGGATGTAGGCCCAACAATCGCAATTTCATAATTATGTTTAACCCCTCTTGCAATTTTCACATGGGTTTTTCCTCACTTTAACTGGCTTGTGCAGCAACATTATTTGTGAAAAGGACAGCAGTTTCTATCTGGGGACACAATATTACATTTATATTGACTCATTGTAATACCTCATGTTTCTGTTATGCTTGTGCACTTCTTTGGACGGTTAAAAGTTGCACACAACCACCATTTGCACACCATCACATACCATCGGGAAAACATTTTTTGTTATTGTGTACAATACTTGACATTTGTGGATAACAAGAGGACACGTAGATCAGTAAAAACAATAGAAAGGAAAGTAGTTCATCGTGTGTAAAGATTAAAGAAAGAACATAATGGGACAGGACAGGACATGGCCATCAGAGAAAGGTGAATGCTTAAGTTTACATGAGGGTAAAACTAAGAGAGTGAGCAAGGGGAAGGATGGCATGAAATATGAACCTGCAGAAATTATAACAGTAATACGAAAACAAAAAAGTTTAGAAATAAATATGTCATAGTACTAAAAAAAGAGGATAGAGATAAAAAATAGAGAAAAATATTTTTTTTTCCTTTTATAACTTTTTATATTTTTTTAGAGTTTTTTTGTGAGGGGCAGGGAGTGTAGCCTAGAGGCTGGAAAAAATAAACAAAGAATAAAATTACTTAACATAAATTAAACAGTTACACTGCAGCATCACACTCACACAATACCACCACCCCTTCCAGTAGCAGTGCCAGGTCCACCACCACCATGCAGTTCCGAAAGTAGAGTGAGGATCTTTTCAAGACTGGACATCACATTGTCTAGCCGTTCCATCACTTCCTGCCTGAACTGATTAAAGTTGTGGTACAGTTCTTGCACCTCATCCCACAGTACCGAAACACATTCCTGCTGTGGCAGATGCTCTGGGGTCATAGTCGTCACGTGCTGTTGCCTGCTGTCTTGCAGGTGATGGCTGACTACTGCTGTGGGTGTGCCTACAGCTAACACGCCAACTCACAGCAGCATGACAGCTGACCTCCCGCTGCTCCCTTTCCAGTCACACATTACCCCAACACCACCACCACCATGTGCTGCAGCCACCTCATGCTCTTTTACCTTCCACTTTGTCAAGTGATAGATCCGGAGGTGTGTCCTCTGACCACTGGTCCCCAGGCAACTGCCTTACTTCCCCTCCTCACACTATGTCTACAGACCTTGCAGATGGCCACCATCTCATTGGCAGGCTCTACGGTGAAAAACTCCCATGCTAGAGACTGCGCGGGTGGGGCACCAGATTCTGTGGTGGCGGGGTGCTCTTCATTGCCATTGCCAGTGGTTGAGCTGCTGGCGGTGGCACTGGCAACATTGCTGGGTCTCACTCGGGCAGAGATTACGGGCTCCTGCTGGGGGGGAGGGACATGTGGGTCTTGCTGCTGCAGAACTTGTGGATCCTGCGGCTGCTGCTCTTGCTGCAATGGTGCAGCAGAACTCCCATCCTGATAGGGGGGGCATCAGTGACTGATTTAAAACCATGCCTGTTTAGGCGAATCCCTGCTGCCCCACTCTTCTTCCTAAACTCCTCCTTCCCCATTATAGAAAAAAAAATAAAATCATGAAAATGAGAGAGAGTCATACACACACACACACACACACACACACACACACACATACACACACACACTAAACTATCTAAACAAAAAAAGCATACTAAAAAAGTTCTCTATACAGAATACAGATAACAAAAGAAAAGAATTACAGCTAAAAACAATCAGAGTTATAGATACTAGTGGAATAAATCTCTCTCTGAGCTCTTCTGCTCTGTCTGCTGCTTCACTCAGAAACTGAAGTATTCACTTTCTGCCTTACTGGAGTCTCTCATGTGACTTGCTGGAAGTGAATCATTTGACAAACCCTTTTTTTCTGTAACTTCAAAGTTAGCAACAAAAGTTGAAGTAAACTTCGAGGTTAGCCAGTGAAGTCTTTGTCATCAAAGGCCAATTTTGCAAAATTTTTTGCCTGGGTGAAACTGGCAACTTCGCAGGAACTTCACAGGCAGAGTAAAACTTCACAACATCACTAGGCCTGCATGGTTATGACCAATTCTGTGTTCATAAGCAATGGAAATAGAAACATGGGGGCCCCTTCCTCCCAACCTTTTACATTGGAATATTTAAAAAAAAAGGAACCGCACACCTAGATTTAATGCAAACAGAGGCTAGGAGACACTGGGCATGTTATGGTGGCATGCTGATAACACTATGTTTTTGTTTTGGTATTTTGTGCAGACATGGCACCAAATAAGAACAGGAAAAAGGGAAGAGCTGGCACAGACTCTGTGAACAAAAGACCAGCTGGTGAAGGCCTCAGTGATAACCTGGTGCACAATGCAATGGAGCTGATGTGGCAGGTGCAGGCCATGCTGGACAAAGCCAGAAAGATGGAGGTGCAAAGAAGAAAAACTGGAAAAGAAAGGCACTGGCACAGAGCAATGAAAAAAGGGGCAAAATGTCCTTCTGGGACAGGGGCTAGAGAAGCAACAGAACCCAAGGGTGAGGACACATTGGTAGATTTGACAGTAGAAGGGACCCTGAAGGAATATTTGGAAGGGATTATTGGAGAGCGGGGTGAGGGGATGGCTGGAAGAAATGGAAAAGGTGGTGCAGGAGTAAAGAGGCAATGATGGGACAGGGTGGGATCATAGGGCAGGATGATGGGGCAGGGGAATAGAGGAGGTGGGGGCACCTGGTGTCATGCTGGGAGATCATATACAACAGACATTAATGGACAAGATATGGAAATGGGAATATGGCTGTCAGGTTTCACACACTTCAGTGCTATCATGCTGAAGAAAGAGCCAGAGTTGGCCATCCCCCTATTCACATATTCCGCAATCATATGTGATGTGTATAAGATTTAAGGGGAATACAGGTGGTTAAAATATGATGAAATTCCAGACAGAGGATGGCATCCCATGGGGATGTTCACTGGGACACCAGGCACAAGGACATATGGCTCGAGACAATGATGGTACAAATGGCAGGCAGGGGAAGGGATGGAAGGTGGGGTGTGGAAGCCAACAGAAAATGTGCTGGGGGTACAACAAAGCAATATGCTACTGGTCAACCTGTAAGTTTAAACATGTCTGCTCAAAGTGTGCAGCACCTCACCCAGTATCTCAATGAAGAGACATGGGAGAGAGGCTTGGAGGCACTGGTAAACTGAGTTCAAGAATGAGCCTGGGTTGTTGGGGGTCGGCAGGAGAGGACTAGGATTGAGCATCCATAGACTGCTCTCCTACTCCTGGGGAGGATTAGGGGATCCTCCAATGCACTGGTGATACCTGGCAGAGGCTGGGGCTACTGCAGTGCACAGCAGCAGAGGCACGTGGATTGGAGCAGTAGCAGAAGTCTTCCAGGTACATACAGGATGTCATTGCACATCCGTGCTCAGGGGTGGAAATCCAAGAGAAAAAAACTACCTTTGGGTGAGGCGATGACGAACATAGGCAGACTGACCAACCACATGCCCAATGTCAGCTGAATCTCTGGTTCTCCTTGGTGTCTGGGGCTTTCTTGTAGGGCTGGGAGAGCCCAGATCTCACATAACCGATGTAGCTGCCAGAGAAGTTCAGTTCAGGTGGATGGTTGAGTATGATGGCTGCAGATGGGACCCTGAGAGATGCCCCGAGGGTGGGGTGCATAAATAGAACCTACAAAAAAAAAATTACTTCACTGGTGGTGAACAAAGGGCAGTGTCCTATGTGAAACTGGATCAAGCAGTGGAGATGATCCACGTTGTAGAGGGGGCATGGTTAGCTAAGTTAGACATAGAAACTGTTTTTAGACTACTTCCCCTCAGGGCAGTTGATTGGGAGTTACTGGGATTTAAGTTTAATGGTCATTATTATTTTGATAAGGCAAAGCCCACGGGCTGTTCGGTGGTATGACCTACTTTTGAAATGGTCAGTTCTGACTGCAGAGGATATTTGGGGAACAATATGGGCACAATGCAGTGGTGCATTACCTAGACAATTTCCTCCTAAGAGTGCAAGAGAAGGAGGAAGCCACGGGTTTGCTATGGTGTTTCCAAGAAATGTGCAACAATTTGGGGGTACCACTGGCTGAAGAAAAGAGAGAGGGTCCGGCTTGTAATCTGGAGTTTTTAGGTATAGAGGGGGATGTTACAGAGGGGGCATTTAGATTATCAGCTAACAGTGTCCAAAGGATTTGGGATTTGATAATTCTGGTGAAGGGCAAGTGGAGGGCACCATTGTCATTAGTACAGCAGCTGTTGGGCCACCTTAACTTTTCATGCAGGGCAGTAGCACTGGGTAGGGCATTCACCTGCAGGCTTGGCAGAGTGACAGCAAAGGCAAGGCAGCCACATCACTTGGTGGACATTTAAAAAGGGGTGAGACAGGGCTTAGAGGTATGGGAGCAGTTTTTGCAACATTACAATGAGGTCACATTTTAGCAGAATGAGTGGCTGTTCAATACAGACCTCGAGAGGTATACAGATGCAGCTAGCACATGAGGAATGCAAGCATGCTTTTTTTTTATTAAATAAACTTTAAGTTTTTCACAAACTCCATGTACAGACAACCACATACACGAGGTGTGTCTAATATCATCACAAAATGTATCAATGCAAACATAGATTAGTAGGATAAAGACACTTCCTAGGCCAATGCGAGAACTGCATAGTTGTCTGTACCCCACCCCCCATCCCACCCTTCTACTGCTAGGATGTTAAACTAGAGTATTGCTATGAAACATTAGTCTGCAGTACCATGTACATCATTCAATAGGTTTAATGGTTCTGAGAGTGATCAGACCTGGAATGGATCAGTAAGAGGTTGAAGAGTGGGTCCCAGACTTGTTTATACTTCACCATTCTGTTGGTAAGACCTGCAATAATATGCTCAGCTTCAATGGCAAACATGATCTCCTTATACCATTCGATGTAAGTGGGAGTGATCTGATCCAACCAATGCCTGAGTATCACTTTTTTGGCACAGGCAGAGATTAATGCAATGTGTGACCTCTGAACATGACCTTGAAGATTAAAATAATCACCTAAAATGCAATTTTCAGATGTGAATTTATCTGACAAGGATAGCAATTGATCCAGACGGGACTTAATACAGTTCCAGAATGGGGATATTTTACCACAAGACCATAATATATGCAATATATCACCAAGTGACTCCAAGCATTTTGTGCATTGATTAGAGAGTAGGGATCCCATATGATGACGCTTAAATGAGGTGTAATATAAATTGTGAATAATCTGGAACTGCATATACCTATATCTGTCCCATTTGATGCACCTGTATTGGTGACACCATATTTTGGACCGAGATCTATGAGAAGTAGAAACCGGTAGAGCTTGGTCACTAAAGTAATATCTATGACCCTCTATTCTGGATATAGTGACCTGGAGGAACCTATAAGCATGTGATATGAAATAAGAATCTGGAAGGGAGTCAATATGTGGAGCTAGGGTGGAGGAGTAAGAATTAGATCACAGTACAGTTACAAAATGCTTTAAAAACACGTGAGATATTTGTAAGTACTTGAAAATATGAATGCAGGACCAGCTATAAATAGAACAGGCATCTTGAAATGCCATCAGTTTATGATTGGTGACAAGATCACTTACTACAAAGGCCCCTATATTGGTCCAGAATGATCTGGGATTAAGAGATTTACCAGAGATTAAAAACTTTGGGTTATTAAATAGTGGTTGTGCTATATCTTTGTGTCCATCTATTCTAAGAAAGGTCCCAGCTGCAGGTGGGTTTAAAGTGTAGAACCCAGTGGGGAGTCATTCAGTTAGCTGGGAAGGGACTTTTTTTTAACAAACAACAAGGCTTTAGGGTCTAAACCTTGCAATGAGCATAAATCTTGCACAATCTTCCACCATAGGGGGCTATCAAAGGAACTCGGGACATTGCCAGCGGGGAACATCCAGAATTTAAATCTGGTTAAATGGATGGCCAGGTAGTATAGATAGAAGTTTGGAGCTTGCAAACCACCATCCACTTTTTGGCAAGAAAGTTTAATATAATTCCTTCTAGGTTTTTTTACCAGCCCATAAAAAGGAGCTAATAATTTTATGAACTTGGGAAAACCATATTTGAGGCAGGACCCAATTATACATTTGCAGGGGGTATAGGATGCAAGATAGTATATTCATTTTAACTATGCTCAAACAGCCACACAGAGACAGGGGTAGATGGGACCAGTGCTTAATGTCCTTTTTTAAGGTATTTTTGATGGCATCCAGATTAAGCTTTTTCATGACTTTCTGGGAGAGGTGAAGATAAATACCTAGATATTTTAGTTTATCTTTACACCACTGGAGGCTCAGACTTTTGAAGTCTTCCCTCTGGGTGTATTTATTAAGTGGAAACACTTCTGTTTTTTCTAAATTTAGCTTATAATTTGAAATCTGTACAAACTGAGAAATTATCTGAAGGGCAGCAGAGAGATATTGAACCGGGGAAAAAATGTGCAAGAGTATATCATTCGCATATGCCGAAACCTTATAGTCAGCATTTCCAATGGTGATCCCAGAAATAAGTGGGGAGGAGTTTAGCTTTCTTATTAAAGGTTCCAGGAAAAGATTAAATAAGTAAGGGGACAGGAGGTAGCCCTGTCGAGTACCCTGATGCAATGAAAAGGGCACAGATAGCACCCCATTACACTGTATCTGGGCTGAGGGGGAAAAACAAAGGATTTTGATCCATTTTATAAATTCTTGAAGTATATGATACTTTGGGAGCAAGAAGAAAAGGTAGTCTCATGAAACCCTGTTGAATGCCTTTTCTGCATCCAAGGAAACCAAGGCTGCTGGTATAGATGAGTCCTTGGACACAGAAAAGAGGCAATTTTCCTGAGGTGATTGGGCGACAGATGACCCTTCACAAATCCAATTTGTTCCTAACTGATTAATGACTCCTACATCTGGCCTAGCCTTGAGGCCAAGATCTTTGCTGGGATTTTTAAATCCACATTAATTAGTGAGATGGGCCTATAGTTAAAAACAAGAAGAAGGTCTTTGCCCGGTTTGGGAAGGATAACTGTAGTAGCTTGGGTTAGTTAATGAAGCATCTGAAACACCACTCTCATAGCAAAGGTTAAATGTGTCTAGGAGAATGGGGGCCACTGTGTCCTTAAGAGATTTATAAAAATTGGATGAAAACCCATCGGGGCCGGGGGCTTTATCCAAAGACAGGGAGTCCCTGGCTTCCAATACCTCCTGAATAGAGATGAGTGCCTTCAGGCTGTCACTTTGAGAATCTGTTAGGACTGGGAAGTTAACATCACTTAGAAAA
The DNA here is from genome assembly GCA_016271365.2 of Neoceratodus forsteri. Lineage (NCBI taxonomy): Eukaryota > Metazoa > Chordata > Ceratodontiformes > Ceratodontidae > Neoceratodus > Neoceratodus forsteri. The sequence continues at coordinate 541,742,229 of CM028137.1, read as the reverse complement.
GATTCCAGCATAGCTAGAGAAAAAGTGCATGTAGATGGCATATGAAGAATATTGTAAAAATCTTTAAGTTTTTCCACTATATCTTTGGAGGATGTAAGGAGGTTACCTGAGGGAGAGCAGATTGAGGTTATAATTCTATCAGAGAGCTGGGTCCTAATATAAAGAGCTAAGAGTTTCCCCGGCTCTCTCCCCTTGATCAAAGTAAGTTGTTTTAGAGCAGAGCATACGAAATTCAGTTTTTTCAGCTAATAGTTGACTATACTGGGCCAGAAGAAATTCAGCCTTTTCCCAGTCCTCCTTAGGGGAGAGCAAGGAGAGGCCTGATTCAACTATCATAAGCTGATCAAATAGGGTAGAGAGGGCTTGAGCTTTCTGCTTCTTATGTTTTGATGCCAAATGTATTAATTCAACTCTAAATGCAATTTTCAGGGAACACCATACTATATCTAGCTTATGCATCAAGGGGGAATTATGTTCCAACAAATTAGAAATACATTTTTGCAGGTGTTGTAAGAAGTCCTATGATTTTAAGATTTGATTATTGATCTTCCAGATTCTATCTTATTGAAGGTTAAGTGTGAGGTCAAGGTGTAAATATGCAATACAATGATCACTGAAAGTTTTGGAGGAATAGAAAACCAGAGAGACACCTGGGAGATGATCAGCACTCATGAGAGAAAATAATGAATATGTGAAGATGACTGGTGAGGGAGTGAGAAGAAAGAGTATTCTCTCTTGTCCGGGTGGGCTAACCTCAAAGGGTCAGTTAAACCTAAAGACTGCATAAACTCATGTAGGGCCTTTTGTCCTGGAAACAGGGAGCATCTGGGAAGCCCCGTTCTGTCCAGTAAATTAGATATAACTTGATTCCAATCACCCCCCCAAGAATGACTGGGATGGTGGACCAAGAGGCCAGAGTGGTCATTAAATTGACAAGGAGTTCTGGATCATCCAGGTTAGGTCCATAAACTGAGCCCAGAGCTACCTCTGACTGCCCATTTATGGCCCTTATCATCACATAATGACCCTCGGAGTCTGAGATTTCTTCTATCAAGTGGAAAGATAATTTACATGGAATGAGAATAGTGGCACCCCTTTTGTGTGAATCTATGCCTGAGCCAAATACCTGGCCTACCCAGTTCATTTGAAGGTAATGAGTTTAACTGGGTGGGAGATGTGTCTCTTGCAAGAAGATGATGTTTGCTTGCAGATGTTTCAGGCAAAGTAACACTTTCATCCTTTTAGCTGGAGTCTGGACCCCTATCCTATTTACAAAACCTAAGCCCTGCCATAATAGCCCTTGGAAGGGTATAATGCTCAACTGCAGATGAACAGATACAAAGCCAAAAGGCCTGAATGGTAACCTTGAACCCAATCCCAGCGGCAGTACCCACCCTCCTAATACCCTTAGTACCCAACTCCCTACCCCACCCATCTCCATGTTCAGTCCAATAAACCCACTCAAAGCTCTCCCCATGCCCCCAGCCACCCTACTAGAGTTTTAACAGTATTCATCCCCAAATTAGAGGACAGTATGGGAGGTTCTCACCCCTTTAATAAAGACATGACATGACTGCTTCCTCCATAGTTGCACTGCTCTGCTCCCCCATCCCTGCCCCAGCCCAAAAAAAAACTACACTATTAAGCTCATGAATGAGTGTCAACAATAACAATATGAGTCTAACTTATCACTCTATATAAACATTGGCAACACTTAAGTATCCCATAAATGTTATTGAACAGCCTTATAAACCAACCTTATTCTGCATACTTGTAAAGTCAAAAGCTGGCAACCTAGTTACCCAGTGGTTTGTGAACTGCGGGGAACAGTACATATAAACAGGAGAAGGAGAAGGAAAAGAGAGCAAAGGGAAAGAAAGAAAGAAAAGAGGGGAAAGGCAAAACCCTTAAATATCATGGAGTGACCCCAGGATTAGGTTATTGGGGTCTTCATGAAAGAGGGAAAATGGGGAGAAACCCAAAAGGACCAGAAAAACAATAACTGTTTGGAGTAGGTATTATGTGTCAGGGCACTGCATGCCCTAAGGGAAAGTCCTCCTGGTGCCTTGATGATCTGTGTAGATATGAGAATCAGGCTTGACTTAATATCCTTTTCTTCTTGTAAGTAAGATGACAGCTTCTCCTAGCAGGCAATCACAGCAATCCTGACACTCACAGTGATCGTATGTTCAAGCTGCAACCCTCACGAATGTGCGCACACTCAAGGGGTTGCAGAGTAGCTCGCACATTCGAGCAGGGAACCAGGCAATCAGCGAGAATCAAGCTTGCCGACACAAGCTCCCCGGAGGGTATGGAGTAAGCCTGAGTTCAAGACAACAGCCAGACAGCAGTCCAAAGGACGAGGAAAATAATCCAAGTAAGAGGGACAAATAAACCAGCTCATAAGTTTATATCCACAGGACCAAGATAATCCAGGGGCCAAAGTCATAACGTAGTAAGGAGGGAGGATGAGCCATAATAACAGAAGGCATCTTAATTGTATATGCACAGTCAGCACTATTACAACACATCGTTTAAACTGAAGCAAATATCTTTTGTTTTCACCAGATACTTGTTAAAGACCACAAAGCTCTTGAGGTTCACTTTCAACGTTTAGTGAACAGGTCCAGAAACATACTAGGGAGCTCTTCAGCTGCTTGCTCAGCATTTTCAGAATATTTCCAGCTGCCCTGATACTGTACAGACAATTTAGCTGAAAAGAGCATGTGGAATCGAATTCCGGCTACAATTAGCTTGGATACTGAGGCATGATATTCGGCCCGCTTCTGCCTGGTGGCCATGGGGAGATCTTGAGAGATTCTTATTTGTGAGTCCTCCCATTTGATGGTTTGAAGCTCCTTAGATTTAGCCAAAATATGTTGTCTGTCGATATAACTTAGCAGACGAACAATCAATGGCCTGGGCTTGGCTCCAGGTGGGGGCTGAGGCTTTAGGGAATGATGGTCCCTCTCAACATGGTAAACCGTAGAGTATGGTGGCAGTCCAGAGATTTTTACCAGAAACTTCTCTATAAACAGAACTGGGTAAGATCCCTCGGCTTCCTCTGGCAGGCCAAAAATAATGATGTTGTTTCACCTGTTCTGGCCCTCAAGATCATCAAGTTTCAGCTCTAATTTTTTACTTTGTGTCTCAGGGAGACCATATCTGGTTCCAAGCAAGACTGCCATCTTTCCATCGAGGATGTTTGTGCCAAGATGTCAGTAAGCTTCATGTTGGTCTCTTTCATATCTGTTTGGGTATTTTAAGATCCACTGCAAAATCTATGAGAGCAGCTTTGATTGGAGCCATTTTGGCTAAGAATCTGTCCTCAGACAGAGGCATTCTGCTCCTGGAAGAATGAGAGCTCTTGCTGGTAGTCACTGCCTGGGTTTTGAATTTCTTTGGGGCCTTGTCAGACATCTGAGGAGGTGTGCAGGCCAGGAGAGCTTGTTGCATTTCAACTTCCATCCTGAGGTCAGTTCTAGCAAGTTCCGCCTCAGAGCCAAACTCGATAGTTGCTGAACAGTTAAGGCACTTAGGTTTGCTTTTGTTTTAATATTCGTGCCTCTAGAACTGGAGAAAAAATGTTTAAATTTAAGGCTGAGGTGGAAGAGGGTTTACTGTGAGTCTGCCCAAGAGACCAGCATCACGTGATCTCCGGAATGGGGGCATACTTAAAAGGAGAATGGATATCTAAAGAGTGGCCAGAGGAGTGGTCAACAAGGGGTTTGATACAGGACATCACACTGCTGGTGATTTTCGCAATATGGGTGTCAATGGCCATTTTGGGTAGCAGCTGCACAATCAACCAACTGGAGGTTATACTCTGTACTTCCTTCCAGCTTAGTGGGTTGCACTGTATTGTGGGACTGTGAAGCCTCAGCCCTGGTCCTGCAGAAAGGAACGCTGTTTTAAATACATAGCAGTCTGCCAGGAGCAAGGGCAGTGCACCTAGTTTTAACTCTAAAAGTCCATCAAATAAGGTGGTAGTAATAACAGATATTTAGAGTTTTACTGCACATTTGGAGACACAAGGAACCGGAAGTGACCTCCCACTACTTTCAGTCCTCTGGTATTTTAAGAAGCACCCCTGCACGTGTCCCTGCGTGCATCAGCTGTGATAGTGGGGACAGCAGGCCAAGCCACTGATTTCTACCACAGCCTAAGGGTAGTAGTGCCCTGATCAAATATCAGCTGAATGCTAAGAGGAATCTGCCATTAATTAGATTAAGTAAATTATCTCTCTAAAGTAAGCACCTCCCTGTGGAATTACAAGGTACACTACAAAAAATCAGGACACCTGTCCTGGAAACAAGACAGAGATAGGCTCTCAAACCTTTTCCTATCTGTCCACATTACCAAGATTAATATTGGCAAATACTATAGAACAGGGTGATATGGAGACTGGAAATAGTACTAGTACTGAAATATATGTATCAGATGGCGATGAGGGAAACTGAATACCAGTGGCAATTTAGGAGGCAGGGAATATGGGAGGGACTGTCAGTGAAAGTTTGTCACAAAGTGGGTGGTGTGCTCGTCTTGAAAAATGACAGGTTAGATGGAGCAAATTGGAAAGAATGCCTGTATTAAATGTACCAACACTGTGGAGTTGGAAGGAAAAATAATAAGACTATAACAACAAATAGATATACAAGCAGGGATTAAAGATATTGAGAAATTTGTCATCTCAACTAGGAGACAAACAAAGCAGAGATGGAAAAACACAAGACACAGATTAATAAAGGACCTATGGACAAAAGGAAAGATAAGCTGGAGGATAGCGACCATGATGTAACGAACAAGGATGATTGGTGTCTAGTTACTAAAGGCCCCAGGAAAAAAAAGGATGGATATTAGCACAGCCCTAGGAATAGTAAACAGATATGAACCCTTAGAAATAGAGCCTGATCATAGAAATGAGATACTATCCTCACAAGGATCCTCAACACAGCAAGAACTCAATGAACAGCCAACAGACATAAAAGGGGACAAAAGAAAGACAACAGGATCCGCAAGCAATGTAAGAGCTAGCCCAAATGATGATTGTATAATTAATAACCTCCCAAATACTGAAGGAAAACAGTGCATTAGGAAAACCAACCCATCAAGGAATATTAAATAACCCCTCACAAACAGGAAGTAATACTGAAAGTACAACAAATATGGACATAAATCAGGCTGGACCACCTCCTAGAGATGTTGTAATCGTAGGAAACTCAATCATAAGACATGCAGACAGGGTCATATGTAAAGGTAGGTAGGAAGGAACAAGTGACTTTTTCTTGTTTACCAGAGTGGGAATAAACGATGTAACGAAAATTCTCCCTGGATTCTTGGAAAACACACACAAACCTATAGTACTACTTCACCTAGGAACTAATGATATAGGTAAAAGAGGTGTGACACAAATACAGAGGGACTTTGAGAAGGTGGGAACAGAACTCAAAAACAAAAATTATAGTCTACTTATCTCTGAAATGTTACCTGTACCGAGGGCTGGTAGAAATAACGTAAACAAAATCCATAGATTAAACAGGTGGTTAAGGAGATGGAGCGCCAAAGAAAATTTTGACTTTTTAGAACACTGGCATCACTTTGAAAATTTACATAGACTATATGCAACCGATGGCCTCCACTTAAATCATACTGGATGTAGGGTCCTGGCAGACAAAATTAATCATAAAATACAGCAACATTTAAACTGGAGACATTGATCTCCAAAAAGGTCACCAGCCTCTCTTTTAAGATTGTCTCCATGAGTTTCCTCACAATTGATGTGAGGCTTACTGGTCTGTAGTTCCTTGGTTCATCTGTAAGTCCGTTTTTATGGATGGGTACCATATAGACCATCCTCCAAGTCCTGTGCCATGCATCCAGTGTCCAAGGATGTATCGAACAGGTCAGCCAGTGGTCCTGCCAGGACCACCACCAGTTCCCTAGTACCCTAGGGTGAATGCCATCTGGATCAGGTGCCTTGTCCCTTTTCAGAACCCTCAATCCCTTCAGCACCCTGTCCTCTGTAATCCCTATATCAGTCACCTCTTCCCACCCCCTGCCCATTCCTCCTCTCCCAGGTGGTGTCTGTCTCCCTTTCTCCCTAGTGAACATGAAGCAGAAGTACTCATTCAATGCCTCCGCCTGGTCCTCCCCCTTCTCCACACAGCCCCCACCTTTCCTAATCCTCACAAACTGATCTATGGTTTTCTGTCTTTCACTGAAGTGTCTGAAGAAGCAGTCCTTTTCTCTGTCTTTTATGCCCTGCACCAGGCTCAGCTCCTTGGATGCCTTGGCTGCTCTGGCCAGCCTGGTAACCTCCCTGTAATTCTTCACATACACCTCCCTGTTATCCCCCCCCCCAGTTCTAGAGTCCCAGAAATGCCTTTGTTTTGGCCCTGACTCCTTCCATGACCTCCTTGATCAGCCAGCTGGGTTTCTTTGCCCATCCCTTCTTACTCCTTGTTCTTGTTCATGTCCCATTCACCTCCACCAGCCCTTTCTTAATTGTATCCAATTTTTGGCTAGCATTCATGAGAGGTTGAATTTCCACCAGATGCTTTCCCAAAATTTCCCCATCCTTTTAAAGTCCGCCCCTTAAACTCTATCACTTTGGTACCCGTACTTCCTGCTTCCCTGTCCATGTTGAACGCAAACCATACAGAGTGGTGTTCACTCCCAGGCAGAGGGTCTTCCACCTCCAGATCCCTTACAGCCTCCTCCCCATTTGAAAGAACCAAGTCCAGAGTCCTATCCAGTCTAGTTGACTCACTGATCAACTGTCCCAGGAAGCTGTCCTGCAATGCCTCTAGTAAAAGCTGCTCCCTTGTACTCTTGGTGGTTGGGCTGCTCCACTCCACCCCCGGTAGGTTGAAGTCCCCCACCATCACAGTGTTCCCTTCCCTACAGACCCTTCTGATTTGTTCTGCTAACACCCTATCCAGATACTTCCTTTGGGCTGGTGGCCTGTACGCCACCCCAGTCCTCAATGTCCTACATTTTGAGTCTTGAAGCTGCGTCCATAGGGCCTCTGTTCTGCCTTCCTTCCACTCCTCCCTAATGCATCTTATCCCTTCCCATACATATATTGCCATCCCGCCTTTTCCCCTAGCCCTGTCCTTCCTTAATATCCTATACCCTGGGATCATCAAGTCCCATTCCTGGTACTGGGTATCCCAGGTTTCCATGACAGCTGCAATGCCCACCATTACAATTGCCAAGAGAGCCTGTAATTCCACTGATATGTTACCAAGGCTTCTTGCATGCAATGAGACCACCCTCCCCCTCCCTGAATTCCCCCATCCTAGTCTCCCCCTGTGCCACTGCTCCAAGTTCCTCCATGCTAGCCTGGGGTAAGCTTGTTTGGATCCCCTCTCTGGGATCCCTGCCTAGCATCTGTCCACTCGCCATCTCACTACCTAGTTTAAATCCACCTTTGTAGCTATGTATTCCCCTACCTTCTGCTTTAGTACCCTCTTCCCCTCAGTGCTCAAATGTAGTCTATCTCATGCAAAAAGTTCATTGTTGCCCCAGATTCTGTCCCAGCACCCCACCAATCCATATCCCCTGGACTGACACCACTCCCTCAGCCAGGTGTTGAACTCCCCAATCCTTACCTTCCCTGCCTTACTAGCGCAGGGTACAGGGAGCACCTCCAAGAAGGCTACTGATTCCCTAAGTTTACCACACAGCCTACCCAATTCTTCAAACTTCTCCCTCACTACTTTCACCGTCTCCCACGCCAGATCATTCTTACTCACGTGTACCACATGATGTGATTTCCTCCTACCCCTCCTAGCACACTTTAGAATGATGACGATTATAATGAAGGAGTCCTCAATGCATATCTAATGAACTCCATAGTCAAAGGCTATATTCTTGGCATGCTGAAATAACTGTCCAGGAATGCAATACATTTTATATACCTCAATGTGGGAGGAAAAAAAAGAAGTTCATAACCTGTGGTACATGCAGAACTCATACCCCACTTGGTTTCCTCTTCATTGCCAAAGTAAAAAGACATCTCAAAAGTATCACAAATTATCTTTGCTGGTCTGATGCAGTGAAGTTCATCATCATTATTATCATCATCATCATCTGGTTAGTGCAGCATGGCCATTTGTTGGTCACTCACTGTACCAGAACTGTGAGTTGGTGTTATCCACATTTACTGCTCACCGCATTATCAAATAATCCTTAATACATTATCCACATTAACATCTAATGCCCTGATCCAGGCCAGAACTCTCCAGCAACAGGATCAATATCCCACTGGAAATATGCCTGCAATGAATGAGAAGGGAGCAAAGCAGATGTAGCAGAAAAATTTTACAAATCCTCCAATCAGATCCCTCTCCTATGCTTAAACTTTTAAAAGTAAAAAACATTCCCACCAATGTGACTACTTAGCCTTTATGAAAGGACAAAGCGTGATGCTCAAATATCTTCATCAGTTGTCATGACATTGTGACAGCAGGAGCATCACATAATTCACAGTTTAGCACATCTGTGGAGGATTGGCTCATCATCATCATCAGTATGCCAATTTCTGGTTGACTCAGAAGCAACACTGCAGAAAATCTCAGGCATCATCTAGACCACATCATGGATGAAAAGCACCTCATTAACAATCTGGATCATCTCAGGAGGCTGAATTCATACTTTCACCTGAGTTATCATGACTAGTCCTTGTACTAGGATTTTTACAGGAGAAAATTAGGAGAATGCACAACTTCAAACCAGTGACAGGTATAGTGAAATGTTCTTTATAGAGGAATGAACCATCAGAGATTGGTGACATGCCTAGTTGAAGTCTTCTTGCAGAAGAATAAACAATAAAAGACTGTGACAATGTCCTGAGCCCAGGATGTCTTGGGCTGGCCAGTGAGTGAGGGTTCAACATCCCTTAGATGCCTCCTGCCTTGGGGAGGGAAGGCACCTCCTTCCATTACAAGACTGCACCCCTGGTGACCAAGGGGGAGAGAGTGTCATGCAGGAAAGAACAAATGTTCCTTCTGGGTTGCCCTTATATTGGCATGTACCCACTTGCCTAGCCAGTGATGCAAAGGCATCACACACCCAGAGTGGGGCTTGCAGGGGATTACTGAAGGTAGGGTGGACCTCTCCCACCCTTCTTATGTCCCTTATAGATGTTTCACCTGGGCCACCTCTCAAGATTATGTCATGGGATGGGATAAGGGAGGACTTGGAAGGGCAAAAATGCTTCCAGCAGTGCCAGGCAAATGAAACTTCTCTGCCCCCTCATGCCACAGCATAGTTTCTCCGAGTCCACCCACACCTTGCCAGCTGCTCCTTATGGGCCTCAGCAGTCAAGTGAAGTATTTTCTTCCTGGCTTAGGAGCATTGGAGGTCCCACCCATGGGGATAAGCAGTGAGTTACAGTCAGAGTATCTGGGGTGGTTGTTGAGCAAGGGCTGGTTGCAGGCTGGACTACCGAAGGATTCCTGCATCAGGTAGAAGGGCTTGGGTAAGTGGAAGGAGATCTCAGTAGCTGTGCAGGCAAGAATGTGGGACAAAAACAAAAAGTGAAATAAAACAACTGTGACATGCCTACACAGGCTTCAAACAGGAGAATGAACAATTGAATCCAGTTGACAGATCTAGTGGAAGATGTCTTATAGGATACTAATGCAGCGTAGATTGTAACACTCTCTATATGGCACTCACATAAGTTGATGAATATTCAGTGCTGATATTTCATCAAGGTATTTATACGTCATTTGTGTTGCTTCATGTGGATGGATATTATTCCTAAATTTTCTCTTCCTGTAACATGATGATTAATTAATATATGTCTTCCTTTACTTGTTCATTGTACTACAAAGTATCATCATGTTCTAGTTTGCATAAATCTTTACATGTTTTATACTATTTACCTTATTGATGAATGTGATTAATTGTATCACTTTGGATGTATTCCCCTTCTCTGATGAAATGCCATGTTTTCATGTCTCCTCCACATTCCTATTGTATTATAATGTATTCTGTATGTATAACCTGGTATGTAATCTATTATGCAACCTTCCAGGTCATATATTAATTGCTTAGTGTGCTTTCCTGGTTAACAAAAACAAAATAAATGAACTGATGCAAAAATACTTGAGGATGGCTTATTTTAGACAGATGATGCTTTAGGACCAATTGGCATTTATGAAATTTACTGTATGAAAAGAGACTTGTAATATGATTATAATATTATGAAGTGCAGAAGTTTTCCACCATCAGATGAGGCATCACTCCCAATGGCAATGAAGTACTACAGCCTATATGAGAGAGACTGAATGTGTAAACAAGAAATAAATGTAATATAGCAGACAACTAAATACATAGGTGTGTATACCAATGCCTATAGTACGTGAATAGCTATTAGGCAAACAAAAGAATGGTCAGTAAATCAGTGGGTAGGTGAGTGAGCAGATTATAATGACATTTAATACTACTACACGAGCTGTACTGTTTGAGTCTGGACATTTAATCCTAGAACACGAGCTACACTCTTTGGTTCTGAACCAACTCTCACTCTTCTGGTTCTAGAATTACCTATCCAATTGCTTCCAAGGAGTAAAATGGTCAGGGTCTCTCTCTTCATTTAATACTATAACTCATGGCATACCACAAGGTTCAAGCTTGGGGCCTATTATGTTCTCTCTGTTTATAAACAACTTACTCCTGAATTGTGGAGGTTGCCTACTGTCACAAATGCACTCACCAGGTCAGGCCCTCTGCTCCCACAATGCCAACCTCAGAGCACAGTAGTGTGAACAGGTAACAGACAGGGTAACCCTCCTGTCTGCTTTTTTGGTCCAAATCACCTTTAGTCTCAAGTTCTGGGGGGATTCAAACTATGAACCTTATACTAGCGTACCCATTGTACAGACTCAGATACGTACCCTCTTCGGGATTGCAGTACAATCTTAATCCAGGGGCATCCAGCCAGGCTTCCAAAATGAACCCTTAAAACTCTGTAAGAGACCTTAGGTATATTCTTACCTTTTCCCAGTTTAGTGACATCATCAAGCTGTTGAACAATTGTCAGACTTAACCATCTATATGTCACATGCAGAAAGAACTGGCAGACACCCAGGCAGTCTTTCAAATAAAAGATTATTTACTAAAAGATGATATAAATATGCAAAATGTAAACACAGAATAATATATCAAAGAGCATGCAATCACTTAAAAGAACAAGGGCAAAGTACAAAACAAAAACTCCTACCACCACACATTTAGACCTTTCCTATCTAATGTATTACCTCTGTAGGTGCAGTTATATCAGAGAGCTGTGTCTTTCTAGAGTCCCAAGATGAAATATGTCAAACAGTTCAGACACAAGTATTTGATTAACTCTGTCTCTCCACACCCCTTCTGTGAGTCATCTAGCTTCTCCTTTTAGAATAAAAAAAAATACAAACATGATGTCCTATCAGGAGGTATATTAAATAAGGTGACATCAGCTAAATCTCATTTCCCAAATTATGAGTCTTTGATCCACCAGTTCCTTTGAGGTTTACAACCCTGCAATCCGTCAGCCAGGTGCGATATAGCCAACAGGAATCAGCTAAATGATGTCCTGTCCTGTAATAAACTTTATATTTAGTTTCCCAACTTCAAAGTAGCAACAGGCCATAAAAGATAATAAAGTGCCCTCTGGAAGGAAGATAATTAATTAACTGGTTCCTGGTCAGTTTACATATCCTGTAGCTTCACTGAAACCTTGGGGGGGGGCACTCATGGAAGCACAGGCTGTCTTTATGTGAGACAATCACATGCTATATTTTTATATTACAAATATCATACAATAATCATAACCAGCTGGCCAAGCGTCACACCCTAGTACAAGTTTATGTTGACTACGCTGATTTATACTAGTCTTCTTGCGATACCCAATGGCTTAATCACAACCTGGAATCAGATTTCCATACACTAGAGGAATGGTCCCTTAAGAATCACTTAGTTCTCTACACCAAAAAAACCAAAACAAATCAATGCTATTCTGTAACCCCTGCAGAAAAATGACACCCCATGGCACTTTTCATATTCAGTCCTCTTCAGGGGATACCCTTGAATCTGTGCAATCATTCAAATACTTGGGTATCCTGCTAGACCCCTCACTCTCTTTCAAGCAGCATGTGACACAAACTATTAAAAAACTCAATCAGAAGCATGGATTGCTCTACCACCTTCACCCCCTCCTCTCCCATGCCTCCAGTCGAAAGATTGCCTCCTCCTCCCTCTTCCCCATTCTTTTCTATGGTGCCCCTATGTTGCTATATGCCAAGGTGATCACAGTCTCCTGGCTGAGAATGCTATATTACAGGGTGGGTCAATTTGCTCTCAGAACCAGCTCATGCCACCACAACAGTGAGATTCTAGCATCATTAGGCTGGCCTGGCTATGATCAAAGATTGTAGTTCTCCTCCCTCTGCTTCATCTACAAACTCAACTTCCTCTTCTCTCCCCCATGCATGAGTAACCTTCTGACACATAAATCTTCTCCATGATTACTCAGATCATCCTTGGCCCCTCTTCTTAACATTCCTTATCCCCACCTAGCAATAGACAAGTGGCCTTTTGCCAACTTTGCACCCACCATTTGGAATTCACTCCCCTTATCCTCCCTCACCCTCTCCTCTCTTGCTATGTTCAAGTGGTCCCTCTCTGTGCATCTACTGCAGCCTAAGCCCTGCACCTGCTTTGGCTAATTCTGCACAGTACCAAGCTGAATTTTAATGGTATCTGCCTTTGCGGTCTTTTCCTCTCTTACTCTGCTACTTGATTCACTACCTCTGAATTCCTGGATTACCTTGTTAAGATTCACTGTCCATCTGTGGTCTATTTGACTGTGGATCTGGATGCATCCATGTCTTGGATCACCGGACACTGTTCTACAGTGCGAGTATCATTTTCATGCAGCTACTCTGAGACACTCCATATGGTTATACTTGTTTGCACTCTTCTCTGTGCCATGTTTGCACTGCTCACTATGCTATGTTCACTATACTTGTTTGTACTATTCACTATGCCATGATGCACAAATGTATTTACACTGTGTATATTTTGCTTTCTTGCATTGTATTTACTTTATTGTGTTTTATTTACTAACATACTAAAATGCCAGCAGAATAGGCCTAATGGTCTTTTGCGTCTGCTTGTTTGGTCAGCCCCCACCCTGGGAGCTGACCTTGCTGCCCCCCTCACCTTCTCTGGCCTCCCTTCCCTGTTCTGGATATTTTCGCTGCATTTGATTTTGCTTCCAGAACCCTTCCCCTGTACCTGTCCCACCCCCTCTTGAACTCCTCCACCATCTCTGCCTCCACCAGCCCCCTAGGCAGCACATTCCATGGCTCCACCACCCTCTCAGTGAAGTAGCACCTCCTCCTTTCTCCCCTGAATCTTCCCCCTTCCAGCTTCCACCCATGCCCTCTAGTGGCCCCCTCCTTCTTCCTTCAAAGCATCCTGACTGTTCCTCCCCCATTTACCCCCTTCATGTACCTGAAGACCTCTATCATGTCCCTCGGTCCCTTCTCTCTTCCAATGTGTACATATTTAGCTCTTCGAGCCTCTCCTCATAGGTCCTGTCCACCAAGCCCCAAATCATTTTGGTTGCCATCCTCTGGACCCTCTCCAGGAGTCTAATGTCCCTCTTTAAGTGTGGCCTCCAAAACTGCACCCAGTACTTTTGTTTGTTGTGTATTTTACTGTTCTCACTAACATTTGGCTACTTTTGTCACATGTTTTATTGCACTGTACCCTGTCTCGGGTCACAACTTTAAAAGGGACTGTATTGTCTTAGTTGGCCTACCTGGTTACCAAAATTCAAATAAATAAATAAATAATAAAAGCAAGATGTAGCAGGACATAGGGCAAAGGGAGAGGGGCAGAGCACAACACAACCACATACACTGTTTCTATTGGGAAAGCATACTGAAAGCCTAGCACTAGCAAATTTAGCTTTGTAAGCACCAGTTTTATATGTTCACAATCCAGTGCTGAATGGTGAGGCTTCACAGCATCCCCAGCCATATTTAACATCATCCTAGAGTGCATATTACTATGGGGAAGCTATTTTGCCTTTTTGATGGTTGTTCAAACTGTGGGGTTGAAATTAATTTTCTTAGCCTAGTATCCCAGCCAGTTAACATAAAAATGTTCCAGAGCCTTTGCAACGCAGCAGATCAGTCAATTCTAGAACCAGAGTAAAGTAACAGACAGAAAAAGACCTGAACAATCCATCAAGGTCTATCCCAAAATTCACTACTTGGAGATACTTTAGTTTCAATCCTCCATTCAAGTTTCCCCTTCCCCTACACTTCCCATTTGATAACTCCTTGATACGTGCCCTACTTCCTCTTGAATCCCGCTGCTGTCTTTGCCTTTTCGGGAAGTTTGTAACACACCCACCATCCTTCTGTGTAGTAATACTTTCTAATGTTCTTTTTGAACATCACTCTCCAGCTTGAGCACTACCTCTTCTTGAATAAATTACAGTGTCCACTCTTTTGAACCCTTTCATGAACTTGAAAGTCACTATCATGCCCCCATCTCCTTCTGTTCTCCAAAGAATATGATGATACTTTTCAGTCTCTTATCATAAACCATGCACTACACCATCGATCTATGGATCATCTTCATAGTGGTTCTATGTGACAATAGCGAAGGAATATAGACAATGTCAATACCGATGACTACAAATCACTGAAAAGCAGAATGGCAATCAGCACAATAGTGCCTGCAACAAACACTGACTGGCACCCACTGTCTCTGTTGGGGGTGATGTGTAATTACTGTTTATAAGGGTGCCTACACCCACCCCCCCAATTATTAAATAATCAACTCTGGGGGGTTGATAATGGGGGAGAGGGAAAACTTGGAGGGGGGCTGCCTCACACAGGTGACAGAATTCAGCAGGAGGTGAACGATGTGGGGACAAAAAAAAAAATAAAATAAAATACCACAAAAATAAAATACCACAGCCCATCCCAAACCAGGGGCTGCTGCACATAGCTGCACAGACAGGCAGTGCTCCTACCCTCTAAGCCACACTACCAGCTCAATTCTGGCCTCACAATTTACTACTTACTGTATATACATCAATACCTCACTACCTACCATTCTCATCCCTTTTACAACATCACTAACATGTACTATTGCAGTTTAATCCATGTCGCTCAATTTATACTAGCTATTTACTACTCGTTCATATTGATTCACTTATATTAACTCACTGTTATCACTAGATACCCTTCGTAGACCTTCACTGAAATGTTTGTAATCTATCCCTGTCCTTCCTTAGGTGCAGGTCCCTGAAGTGAACACAGTATTCCAAATGCAGTCTCTATACTGATCTATACAGAGGCAATATCACCTCCCTTCCTCTGCTAGTAATCCCTCCCACTGTACACCCCATCATTCTGTTAGCCCTCCCATATACCCTGTCACACTGAGCAGCCTGCTTTACATTATTGCTGATCACAACTCTCATGTTTCTCTCCTCCTCTATGCTCTCTACCAGTGTCACGTTACTACAGAACTCTTTTCTGGGTTTTTTCTGCTTTTGTGCATCACCTTGTACTTTCTGGCATTTGTTTTGGCAGTAAATGTCAACTGCTAAATACTAAACAATCCAGTCTCCTAACATCCTGTTTTATAATGTTAATCCCTTCCTCACAGTTGACCCTCCTGCTGAGCTTGGTATCATGTGCAAACAGGCTTATCATGCCCTGGATACCCTCTACTATGTCACACATATACATATTAAGCAGGAGTGCTCCCTGATCTGACCTCTTGAGGAACACCACTAGTCACTGCCCTGTCCATAGATAATTTACTATTTAGGGTCACCATCTGGGTTCTTTCTGTCAGGCAATTTTTAGCCCCTCTAGTTATTCTTTCTCTATCCCCAGATTGTTCACCTTCTTAACCAGTCTCCTATCTGTCACTGAGTCAAATGTTTTGCTAAAATCGAGGTATAGTATTCACACAACCTATCACTATTCTACCATGTATGTCACTACATTAGTAAAATTAACTTGGACTGACCTGAAAATCCCTTAGTGAAATCATGCTGGTCCCCATCCATTAAGCCCTTTTCCTTGAAGAGTTAGGTTGCCCCCTCAGGACTAATTGTATTCAGACATTTTCTCACTATGGATGTCAGGCTGTCAGGCTCACTGGCATATACTTTCCCAGAGTTATCCAATGACTCCCTTTGTGTAAATGAACCACGTTTGCCACCCCAGTCCTCAGGCACTATAACTGCTACTACTGATTTTACAAAGAGGAGTACCAGTGGCTTCACTAGCACTTGCCTTGCTTCCTTCAGTGCCCTAGGGTGAATTCAAACTTGCCCTAGTGATTTATTGATTTGTTAGGTTCTCCAGTTTGTTTAGTACCCATTCCCTTGTTGTGCTCCCCATCTCAAATCTATCCCCTGTATTGCCCTTTAAATTTCCACCTGCTGTTAGGGAGTGGACATTCTTCTTCAAATGAAAACACAGAACAAAAATATTTACTCAGTATACCTACATTTTTCACATCATACCTGCCCCATTGTTTGTTCTCCTTTCTATGTAATTTCTTTGACTTTTTCCTTTTACTAATGTATTTCAAGAAGGATATGTCATTCTTCTTGACCTTTCACCAATCTAAATTTTGACTTTGCTTCCCTAATGAGCTTTTCACTTTTACAATTTCTCCTTTTACTGTTCCTTCTTATAAGCTCCAAATGTCTCATTTTTGTCCTTTATTTGCAGATGGGAGGTAGGGGTCACACTTGAAAGGATAGAAGGATATTCAAGTGGGATGGGTTTTACCCATCTGAGTAGGACACCAGGGCACTAGTGTGTACATTCAAAGAGTACAATGAGGAGCCCTTAAACATGCAGAGGGGAAGGCAAATGAGATGCTGGAAAGTTCACCTACTCAACTGAGGGAGGCATGGCTAGTCCTCCTCCCCCAGTGCTAGAAACAAGGAAAAAGCATTAAGAAAAAGTTAGGGGAGACATAGGGAAACTGGGAAAAGTTGCAGGATGGGAGCTGCAGGACATATGGAAAGGAGGTAGAAAAAGGAGGCGGGGCAAGACTGACAAATAGAACAGAGGGGCAGGAAAAGGGGTCATGGGCAAAAGATGGAGAAGCAGATAACTAGGAGAGCTATGTACATGAGAAGCATGGGAAACAAGATCAGTGACCTAGAAGCAATGGTGACAGAAGCACACTTGTACCTGGTGGTAATCACAGAAACATGGGCAACCCAATAACATGACTGGGATATGACCATGCTTGTGTGTGCAGTATTCAGTAGGGATAGAGAAGAAAGGAGGGGGGAGTGGCATTATATGTAAGGGAGGATATAAAGGCTACATAGATTAATTATATGGGGAAATGGGAGTACACAGAGCCAACATGGGTGTAGTAGTGACAAAAAGATCAAAACACATCAAAGTAGGGGTAGTATATAGACCATCATCTCAGTGAAAGGAAATTGATGGGGAACTGTGGGATGCGATTAAAAGGGATAAAGAAAGTGTGAGGTCCTGATAATGGGGGACAGCAACACGTCTGATGCTGTATGGAGGATCCCAGTAGTAGCACATGCAAGATATCAACACCTAGCAGAGGTTTTAAGAAAGTGTTCCTTGTACAAAGAGTGGAGGAGCATACATGGGAAGCAGCCATTCTTAACTTAGTCCTTACAAACAGGACAAGTATAGGGGAGGTCACAGTGCTGGACCCACTGGGAGGCAGTGACCACTAGAAAGTATGGGTTAACATTAGACTGTAAGTTGAGAGAAATCAGTCCCAGACTAAAGTCCTGGATTTTAGGAGGGCTGATTTTGATAGGAGGGAGATGTTGCTGGGGAAAATAGATGGGGTAAGAACAACAGTGGTGGTGGAAGCAACGTGGGAAGCAAAAAATGGATTATCACAAGTCACAAATCGCTGTATAAGGGTGATAGGGAAGAATATGAGGGGTAAGAAACCATTGTGGTTCATAGAAGAGGTAGAGATGGTTGTGAGGGCATTGAAAATGGCTTTTAAAGAAGACAAAACCAGCAAGTGGAGTGTGGAGATAGTGTAGATATTCTAATCTAAATAAAAGAGGTGCCAGAAGGATTAGTACAAAGGTTAAGACTGATGCATAGCAGATGACTGCAGAGGGTGTGAAGAAGGAAGACAAAACCTTTTGTTTCATATGAAGAAGATAAAAACTAGGGAAAGACTAGTTAGACTAAAATAAAGAAATGAGTGGGAGAAGGAGGATAAGGAATGGCAGACATCCTGAAAAGACGTTTCTGATTGGTGACTACAGTGGAAGAAAAGGGGCAGATGTCTGACTTTGCCATCAGGGCAAAGAGTGAGGATATTAATAATCCAATTTCAGTGAAAAGGATACTAACAAGATTCAGAGAAAAACACACAATTGATCATAACCAAATAATGCAAAGCATAATGGGAAACATATTTATTTATTTAGCTTCTGTTGATTAGGTAGGTGGGTTAGACAAAACCCTGCCTATTTTCAAGCACAACCTGGGAGAGTACAATATACAGTTGACAAAACAGGACAATGGTGGAGTACAAAGCAATATATAATGCAAACCAATTTGATTTCCACACAAATCCCCATGAAGGATTTTTTGACTGGCTCAATTTTAAGCAGAATTACATAGTGCCGAAAGGCCTCATAATGTAACTAGCAAGGCTGAGAACTGCTGACACAGACACATCCTTGTTAATACTCATCAGTGTGCCATATCTGCATCACAGCCACAAGGTAGGGAGGCAGCTGGCCCTTGGAGGGATTTTCTTGTTTGGATCATGGGGACCCCATAGTAGAGAAGAGAAAAGAAGAGAAGAGAAGAGAAGAGAAGAGAAGAGAAGAGAAGAGAAGAGAAGAGAAGAGAAGAGAAGAACTACAAAAGACATGAACTTGAGAACAAAAGTTATGATGCAAGGGTTACCATGGCAGGGTATTGGCCATATAGCCAAATTTTAAGAAGAAACACACAATTTCATATACTCGAAAAATGCAAAGCATCATGTGAAGCATATGCAAATCCCCGTGATGGAATTTTGGCTAGCTCAGTTTTAAGCAGAATTGTATGATACTGAAATGCCTTACAATGCAACCAGCAAAAGCTGAGAACAGTAGATGCAGACACATGTTTCATCCTTGTTAGGACTCATTAGTATGCCATATCTGTACCTCAGTCCTGCAGAAGGGAGCCAGACAACCTTAGGAGGGTCTTACTTGTCTGGGTCATGGGGACCCCATAGTAGAGAAGAGAAGAGCTACAAAAGACAAGAATCCCAGATCAAATGCCCTGTAGCAAGGCACACTGGTAAGTCCTAAGAAGGACGAAACACATGTCTGTGTCTGCTGTTCTCAGCCTTTGCTGGTTGCATTGGGAGTCCTTTCAGCACCGTGCATTTCTGCTTAAAGTTGAGTCAGATGAAATTCCTTCATGAGGAGTTGCATATGCTTACCCTATTGCTTTGCATTATTGGGATATACTGTATTCAATTGTGAGTTTCTCTTTAAAATTTGACTGTGTGGCCAATACCTTTCCTGGGTAACCCTTGCCTCAGGGTATTTGTTCTGGGTTTCTTGTCATTTGTAGTTCTAACAGGATTCAGCCCATTAAAGGTGGAGACATCTATGGCACTGATGGGTTACATCCCTCCATGTTAAAGGAGATAGGCAGGTCCTAACTGAACCACTGGTTGAGTCCCTCACTAACTCACTACTGGAGACAGTGATAGTACCCAGAGACTAGAAGAATGTGAATGACATTTCCCTATACAGGAGCTGGAGTAGGGACAAATCAAAGAAATATAGACCTATCAGTTTCACATTTGTAGTGGGAAAGCAGCTTGAGCCCATTACAAGGGAAAGACTGGTAAGTTACCTGTTGGCAAACATACTTCAGAACAAGAGAATGCATGGGTTCATGGGGGTCAGGGAGGCTGTTTCAGACAAACCTGATTGATTTATTTGATTGGGTGACAAAGGCAGTGGACGTACTGTACCTAAAATTCAACAATACCTTCTACTACATCTCATGTGGATGATTGTTTAAGAAGATGCATGAGCTGTGGGTGGGGACAAAGTCACAATATTGAAGGGAAACTTGTTAAGTAACACAACCCAGAAGGTGGTAATAAATAGGTATTCTTGTGGTTGGGAGGGTCACTAGTAGTGCTATCGGTATAAGAACCAGGATGCTCTGGGCTTTACAATGTTTGTAATAACCACAGTCAGTTCAGATGGAATCTTCCAAAAAGGCAAAATCTCAAAAGAAAACAAAGAATGTTTCACTCCTATGTAATAAAAGTTCAATTTATTTTATCTTCCACCATAACTATCAAAGTTTCATGGCAATGCCACTTCATCAGTATAAGTGGTTTCTGGTAAAAGAGAAAAAATATATACCATATACAGACATGATATTTCAGTGTATGTACAACTGTACACAGAGTAAGCCACTTAACTGAGACACCTGGTGGCAGGTGTTTTGTCACAATAAAGTGGCCACCCCATTAACAGAAGCCCATATTTTTTTGTTGTGTCCAGTCTCAGAGCTCATTTTACCCACCCAATTCCTGATCTTCAGTTTTGTACAGGGTACTTAATAGTCATTGATTACTCATGTTATGTAGAGGTAAGCAGAGGTTAGCAGTCCAGGTACAGCAGCAGCAGGAAAGAGGGAACCACAAGAACCATGAGAATCAGCAAACTGCAAAAAAGTAAACTCACTTGCAGATGTAAGTGGTCCTGGTTCAGTACTCTTAAACCATCAGGGGAGAGGGAACCACAAGAATCAACAAATGGGGGTCACTAATAAATTAAACCTCAGTTATGGCTAGGTGGGAAGTAAGCAGTAAGAAAAATTAAATTTAAAAAAAAATGTTGGCATTAGGGAGCCTGTCTAGGGAGGGAGGGACCCACGAGACTCGGCAAGTAGAGTCGATATTTTATTTTTATTTTACATCTTCAACTATGGTAGGAGGGGAAATCTGCAAACAGACAGAGACAAACAATAGCACAGGACACACAGACACTGATCAGGAAGTGGAGATGAGCAAGTATGACATTAACACATACTCGTCAGCCCATCCTTTCCTGCTTAGCCTGTGAATCATCCCATTAATCAGGGATCCCCATTCCCTTTAACCAGATACTATGTCCATAGGAAAGTACAGCCTCTTAATCGGTCCTCAGAGAGATGTCTCAATAAAGTGGACATCCCCATTACCCCCATCTCGATTAAGTGGATTCTACTATATTACTAAACCAGTGCTATACCACAGCTAACACATTCAACTATGCCAGCAGGTTGTAAACACCACCAGAAGGTCTCTAAATTAAATACATATCAATCAATTAATCAATCAATCAATCAAAGTCTTTATTTAATATATACAGTGCTATATATATATACAGTGTGTGTGTATATATATATATATATATATATATATATATATATATATTTATGCAATGGGGTGGGAGCAATATCAGTGTGATAACCTCAGTTATTTCCACTGGAGTGAGATCTCTGAAGATGACACCAGCAGAGTTAAAATATCTCACAGATGTACATACTCTGCTGATGTCACCACTCATACACCACAGCCTGCATTCTAAATGGAACTGCTTTACAAAACAGTTTCAGTTTATCATTGCTACCTGCAACTAACTCAACTAGCATTGCAAAAGACACTCATCTGTGTCCCATAGCATTTCTGAGACTCCCAGCCCGTTACTATGCTGATCTCAGCTTCACTACAGTCTGTATTCTAAATGCAACTGCTTCACAAAAAAGTTTTTGTTTCTCACTGCTACCTGCAACTTACTCAATTAGCATTGCAAAGGACACTCACCTGTGTCACGTAGTGTTTCTGAGACTCCCAGTTCATTCAGAATAACTCACACTCAGACCACACATAGAAAGAGCAGAAAGCATGCAGAAACAGGAAAAGAACACAGGAAAACATAATATTTCTGAAGCTTCCACCCCCATTGAGTAATTAGCACACATTATGTGCAGATTGTGTGCTATGGAAAATATCCTCACTCCTGTAGAGTGAGCTCTGGATACTCTCACTCATGCCTTTGGCACTCATGAGTATCCAGACTTCACTCTGCAGGAGTGAGAATATTTTCCATATCACATTTCTGCCCATCATGTATCCTATATACTATGTATTTTCCTGCAACATCTCTATCTCCTTTCCCATAGTTTTTAGATTGTTTTTTACAATATGTTATTACTAACCTTATTCCACATTTAGACAAATCAATCTTCACCTAAAAAGCACAAGCAGCCCTCCACTGCTAAATTGTGTTACATATTTTACCTAGGTACTTAGGTTTAGATGTGCACCATTAGGTGCTTCTAGTTTACCTCTCCCACAATACAGTGATGATCCAAGACCCCTCCAAAGTGTCCAAATGATCACACAATAAATTTTTAAAGTATTCAGTATTTGGGGCATTGATAACTACAGGTGGGCAAAGTCCATAAAGTTTGCTACATGGAGTATTTCATGTTTAACTCAAATTTCCATGAAATACTACACAAAGCAAAGTGAATAACTTTGCCTTCCACAGTAACACAATGTTCTCATTGTTTCTTCTGGACT
The DNA here is from genome assembly GCA_016271365.2 of Neoceratodus forsteri. Classification (NCBI taxonomy): domain Eukaryota; kingdom Metazoa; phylum Chordata; order Ceratodontiformes; family Ceratodontidae; genus Neoceratodus; species Neoceratodus forsteri. The sequence continues at coordinate 541,719,567 of CM028137.1, read as the reverse complement.
TCGCATTACTTCACCTTTTTTTTGGCTCTTGAAGGTGAATTTTGTAGTTAAATATGGGATGGCAGGTAAATTGGCTCTATATTGCCTTGCACAGCCTCATTTCAGTGTAACGTGTGTAGTGGAAAGCTGGAGACAGTTTGGACCCAGAGCTCTGAGAATCAAACCATCCAACCCTTCCAAAAAGCATTTTTTATGACTAAATTGTGAGTCACAATTTAGTACATTGATTGTAGTAAACCTTTGTGTGTTTATTTCATTGAGAATTTATTGATTTTGTGTGAATAGTTCATGTTAATTTAGTACATTTAGTCTCTGTACTGACAGACACTGTAGAAGTGTGTTTTGTGGGAGGGGCGTACCTGTGGTGTAGAAGGGAGATTCACAGACTACAGTGAGAAAGGCTGTCTTTCCAACTGTTTTTGCTGGTGTTTTAGTATTTGTGTGTTGAGGTATAAACAATAATATTTCTATTAATTTTTTATAAGATTTGCTGTTTGCTGGTCATTTTTTCAGTCTGTTTAAAAGACTGTGTTGGTAGTTTACTGAACAGTTAAAGTTTCTGCACCTGACCTTTAATCTGTGTGTGTGCTGTCAATTCATATATATTTTATTGTGCCACTGCAATAGCAGTACTCTGAATTTCTCAGCCTGTCTGCAGCAGTTTTCCCTGCTTCTGTATAGCTACTGCTGTAAACACCCTTCCCCCCCTCGCAAAACAAGGTATTGCTTTTCCACTTTTGGATTTCTGAAGACTGGTTAAGGTCTTCTTGTGCCTGTGTGGCTGCATCTCTTTAGATCCCAGTCTCCTTCTGGAAGTCACTGTTGTTAGTTTTTGGCTTCCCAACCACCAAAAACTGTAGAAATATAATGTTGCTATTAATTGTCTGTGTAATCTTAAAAAATGCCCATGAAGAGATGGTCATGTAAAGCTATTTCTGGCTATGGTACAGATGCCAAGAAGACTATTAGCAGTGGAAGTTATTGTAATGATGAGGCAGATTTATCAGGGGCTAGCATGTTTATCAGTGTTAAAAGTGGTTGTGGCCATGGTAGTACACAGCAAAAGGGAAAGGTAATAGTTGCTGCAAGTAAAGGGATTTTTTGGACAGTTTTTCACAGTGTAATCAATCACTTCAGTGCTGTTTGGAGATGCTGTTGTCCCTGATGGTAGTGAAGTTAGTGATGGGCCTGGTATGGTTGATAACAGCATGAGCATTGCTACAACCCAGGCAAAGTTATCTGGTGGCAAAAATGTTGTGGCATCAGAAGACTTGAGTGTAGTTGATGTCCCACCCCCCACCACAGTTGAACATGATTTTCATCATGATGACTCACAGTCTCATGTTTCCACTGATCTTGAGGTTAGGCCATGCAATCATTCAGATGTTGATGGCAAAAGTGTGGATGATCAATTGAGGCTGTGATTGGAATATCTCCACAGGACAGTATCCAAAGTGAATTTGTGGATGATGATGATGCTAGCAACCCCATTTGGGAACCAGACAAAAAGAAAGTGCAGGTCACTATTTGTAAATAGTCTGTTAGTAAATCACCCCTCCTCAAAATTCTGATGTAGCTACGTCTGTTGATGATCCTGAAGTAATAGTCACAGATTGTGATGTTCAGCCAAAGTCAAAGTGTGCACAACACCCTTAATCATGCAGTACACCCCCCCCATTTCATCACCACAAAACTGCAGTCCCATATGCAGCAGCAGCAGCGACATGTGAAAAGTAGGGCATCAAAATCCCTAGTTTAGGATTTTTTCATACAAGACTGAAGCAATGAAACAGTGGCAATCTGCCAGCTTTGCCAAGTGCATGTGAAGTGTGGTAAAAAGGGAAGTCATCTGGGCACTGGGGGCCAGCATACTTATCTCTAGAGCAGGCACATGGCATTGTGGACTTGGCACCAGAGGGGAGCTAATGTCATAGTGGGGCTTTCACCCTCGTCCACCTTAATGAGCAACGTAGTGTAAGTAACCATGTTGGTAAACATTGTGAAATAACACCAGAGGATTACTACATGAATGAGAAGAAGGATGACTTAGATGTTCAAGTAGTGTTCAGAGTAGCAGTGGTGGTCCATGTAGAAGTTCTACTACATCAACCCTTGTGATTAAAACAGGTAAAATAACAGAATTTATTGGCTTGTTACCTGTGCATCCACCATCATACGTCAAAGGCACCCCATCCATGGCAGTTCACAGTGGAGAGCCATTTGTCATGCCATTTGCAAAAAAAACAAACAGTGCAGCCCATGTTGCACAGCCTTTTAGTACAGAACAATAAATACCCACCAAATCATGGGGTTGCACATGAACTCAATGTTGCCATAGCAGAAATGCTGTTCATTGACCTTTTTCTGTTCTCCTTTGTGTAGAATGCAGGATTTTGGCACTTTGCAGCTTGAGCATGCCCTAAATGGAAGATCCTATCCAGGACATACTTCTCCACTCGTGCTGTCCTTGAGTTATATCATACTGTGGCAGAGTCTGTAAGACATGCCCTTCAACATTCTGTATCACCTTACAGTCACTTAAGCAAAGATGTGTGGACAAGTGTCAAAATGGTGGGTAGTTCCTATCTGTGTATTACTGCACATTGGGCACAGATACTTGGGGTTGTCTGTGATTGTGGGATGGGAAAGCAGTGCAATAAGTCAGACTGTAGTGGTAGCAACCTTCATAACAATAGACAGCATGCCATGCTTGCAGTGCATAGTGTTTCAGGGTCACATACAGGTGAAAACATGCTAGACTTGCTGCTGACAGAAATTGATGAGTGGCTGCACCCCTATCCCTAAAAGCTGGCTTCATAGTGAGTGATAATGGATCATATGTTGTTAAATATATCAGCAATGGTGGCTTTGTGAGGGTTCACTGCATGGCCCACTGTTTAAATCTTTTGGTAAAGGAGTTTCTGCAGTTCTCGGAAATCAAGCAAATGTTGACTGTTGCACCACACATCTGTGTCCAGTTTGCATACTCTGGAAAGGCCCATGACCAACTTAGGCAGCTGCAGATCCAACCAGCCTCCTTCAGCACCTCCTCAAGCTTGAAGTTGTCATGAGATGGAACTCCACACTTCACATGACAGAGTGTTTGTATGAGCAGTACAAAGCAATTTCTGAGTACCTAGTTATGAACACTAGCCATGAGAGTTCAGGGGCATCAATGTCTATAAACAACTGAACAATGGTGACTCATGGACTCAATAATATTATTTTTGAGGCCTTTTGAACATGCCACACAGGCAGAGTGGTGACAATGCATCTGTTAGTCAAGTCATTCCACTGCTAAGGGTGCTGCGGCAGACCTTGTTGAATCTGTAGTCTAGCCTTGATGTGGCTGAGATAGGTCAAGCTGTAGATTACTGAAACACATGATTACAATCTTAGACAGAAATACACACATCGCCACTATTTAGCAATCTCCAGAATTTGGAATAGCCACAATGCTGGACCCAAGTTACAAACATGGCATTGCATTCATACTGTAGGGAGGGCATGATCAGGTTCAAAATCTTACTGGACAGCTGGTCAGATTGGTTCATAGGGCACAGAAGTCATGTGTAAAGTTCTGCAAACCACATAATAGCAAGGGTGAAGGCCACTGTGAATCCAGTGCATCCAGTAAGGTGGCTGACCAGCAAGTGGTAGTGTCAGCTGCACAGTTGTCCATTAATCCACTTTGGGGTGCCTTGTCCCAGCTAGGAATCTGTGACCTAGATGAATCTTGTGAACAGGTAGATAACTCAACAGGAATGCATGCATCACAGAGCATGGTTGAGGTCTATTCGGCAGAAAACAGGCATCTGAAAATATTGAATGATCCTCTGGTGTACTAGAGTGGAAGGTGAATGAATGGCCAGTGCTGACTTCAGTAGCACTGTAGTACCTGGCCTGCCCACCCTCCAGTGTAAGTGTGGAGAGGTTATTTAATTCTGCGGGGGTGATAGTGAAAGACCGTTGTACTAACCTATCACCCATAAATGTCAGCATGCTGTCATTATTCAAAATGAATGAAGGTCATATACCAAGTAGGATAATCACATCTATGTTTGTACTCAGTCACGATGATGGTGCTACTGTATAATGCAGGTGAAGCAGAACACCCTGGTTGCATTATCAAATGGTGTAGCATTGTGGTTGATGATGCAGTCATGGAAAAGTAATTTCCAAGTAGGTACAACTCCATCATTGAGGATCATGAGGGTTGCTTCCTCCTTGATGATGAGGGGGAGGATGTTGGTGGGAGTGCATAAAGAAAAAAATTGCATTCTAGTACTTCTTCCTGCTACATATAACTATATCATATGACATGTCATTATAGCTCACCTGCCCCTTTCTGGATTTTGCAGGTACAGTTCATAGAATGTGTGCAGTCATTATGCCCACAGTCTTCAACACACAAATGTCAAGTTGTAGCCACTGACATCCAGCTGATTGAATGACAGATATCCTCCTGACACGGAAATACAGTAATGCATCCCAGCCAGCCATCCTACTTCTTGACAGTGAGATACAGAGAAATACATTGCACCTGTGCCAACTCTATGAACCTTCAGCCAGCCACAGCCACCCTGCTTCTTGAAAGAGAGAGAGAGAGAGATTGTACCTGTGCCCAATGTAAGAACCTTCAGCCAGCCACAGCCACCATGCTTCTTGAAAGAGAGAGAGACAAACACAAATGTGGTGCCTTTGTACAATAGAAGAACCCGCAGTCAACCATGGTGGGTTCCTGTCCTATGAATATGCATTAATCTTGTTCTTATTATACCACCTCAGTGCAATAGTCACTGTAGCAGAAATTAGGTTTATCTTGTCATTATCATTATTAACCAGAATAGCCCAATGATCATGAAATAAGGTACCAATATTCCCCAGCACTGTTTTGAATTTCAGTATTAAAAATAGTGTACTAAAAATTATTCTGGATTACAGCATTCAGTAATGATGGACTATTCTTTTAAAAAAGTTATTTTGTTGTGTTACATAACTTTGTGAAAAGCGATCTGCATGATCAGTACAAGAAGATTTGCAAAGAAGTCACGCCAAAATACTTGTGTCACTGTGAGCAATGACTTTTAGTGTTGGATGTTGTCTCTAGTTATTTCCCTGAAGATGTTGCACTGCTAACCTGGCTGGAACCAGCTATGTACAATCATCACACAGCCCAGAAACATGACATCTGTCATCATGATGAACATCAGTAATTTGCAGTATGTATGTATCTCATGTACTGTGTTTTTGACTTGAACTGCAGTGTTAATCAATGTTTGACCTTTTTATACATACAACTATGTCCAAATACAGGCAAGTTTTGGGGTGGGGCAGCAGCAAGCTATGGCTCTGGAAGTTTCTTTGTGTTTATTGCTCTGTTTCTGGAAGGTTCTGGCCATTTCTATGTAGATGGGGCTCTACTTTCAACAGCAGTGATGTAAGAGGCTGATTGACCCTCACTGAGCTGTAGTGCCCTAATCCCACCCTCCCATCCCTCCCACCCAAGTTTATCCACACTTATTGGGGTGGTGCAGCATTGGGATCAGTGGAAGGCACTACCAGGTGCATCCACTAACTTGTTCTAACTGAGGGGATTATTCTTCGTAATGTTAGAGAGTGATAAAGTGATATGTTGCTCTGGTTAAAGAGCTGAAAATTATAAATGTATAGATAGTAATGTGTTAGGAGTTAGGTGTAGCATCTCAAGCTGTATTTGAGGGAAACATATGGATGGTAGGAATCGTAGGTAGCAGTATCTTGTGCAACTCTGCAAGTGGAGTTGATATTGTATTTTTATGCGGGGACTGGACTGGTTAGAAACTCATAGATAGTAGATTCAGGAAGAATAGTATTTAAAGACAATAAATATTGTCCAGAAGCTGAGGCATTTAAGTACTTAGGGATTACACTTACCAAAAAGATGGATAAGTTAATACTAATGAATCATGAAAAGCTATTACAAATAATAACAATAGACTTAGATAGATGGACAAGCTTATCCTGTACCTTAATTGGCAGGGTTAATTTGGTAAAAATGCAAGTTTTACCTAAAATATGTATTTTTCAAGTCTTTCCAATAAAAGTTCCAATGTCCTTTTTAAATCCAGAAAAAAAAATGTTACTAATTATGTATGGTTGAATAAAAAGCAGAGAATATCATACAATAAATCGGCGCTTCCAGAAGAACAGGAAGAATTAGCTTTGCTTGATTTCTAGAAATTATATTTAGTATCACAGGTGACTATAATATGGAGTTAGATAACACAGCAGACAAATAACAGAAACTCTATTATAATGGAAAAATCAACAGTGAAATATTTATCCCTAATGATCTTATTTTCAGGGCAAGAACTGGATAAAATCAAACTAAAAGATTATCCAATATCACTGACCACAACACTTAAATGTTGGAATCAACTTCATAAAGTCATAGAATTTGACACAGGAGTTACAAAATATACTCTTTTGCACAATAACTGGATTTGTCCCTCATCAATTAATGATCAGATTACCAAATTGCGGATTTCATATGACTTGATAGAATTTGCCAGATGTTTGACAAGGAAGTATTTTTGTCATTTGAAAGGCTAAGGGAATGATTTTCTATAACAGCTGCACATATTTTCAAATATATACAAATCAAACACTATATAAAAAAGAGAAATGGAGAATTAAAATTATGTTCTACACCAGTTTCAGAAAAGTTAGAGGAGCAAAAGGAAAATAAAAAACTGATATCAATATTATATAGATCTATTTTTGGGATTACTATAACATAAATGGATAAATTAAAACAGAAATGGCAAATGGAACTGGGAAAAGAACTTACGGAAGAAATATCTGATGAACTATGGAATAGGATTTTGGACACTGCTTTTTTGAATATTAAATTAACTAAAGTAAGACAAATCCAATATAACATTTTACATAGAACGTATCTCATCCCATACAAACTTCAATTAATGTAGAATTAAATGATAAATGCCCTAGGTGTACAACCACATTGGGCACATTGATATATCTAATCCATCAATGTCCCTTTTTGTCTAATTTCTGGTCCAAAATATATAATATTATTTAAAAGGTTATAAATAAACAAATATCATTTAAGATTCTATTTACCATGTTTGGATTAATGGAGCAAAGTAATATGATTGATCAGGCCCAACAACCATTTATATCAATAGCTTTGATAATTGCAAAAATATGCATATTAATGAAATGGAAAGATCCCAAACCACCAGATTTTAAAACATGGATAAATTACATGATGAATGCGATGAATCTTGACAGGGTACAATATGTTAAAGAGCTACAGGAGGAGACATTTGGGAAGATATGGCAACCCTTTAATACTTTCTTATCTGAAGGTGTATAAATTAAGGGTAGAATGAGAAATTAATTGGTAGTAGGGGAAAAAAAAGAAGAGTGATAGGAACTAAAAGAAAGCCTGGACCATATCCTTTGGATAGAGAAGAGTAGGATGTAATGATGAAATAACACTATTGGGTAATAGTCTGATGTAATCCGATTATCAGATAAACTATATTCCCCATCAAGTTATAACTGAACCTCAAAAAAAAAAAAAAAGACAGTACTGTATTTTGCAGTTAGTACTGATATCAGAACAGTAATTTTTAGATAGCTTTCAGGGAACTTCTCTCTAAATAGGCTGTTGTTTCAGGTATAGTAGTATAATTTCAGGTATGATAGTATGGTAGGTTTAGAAGTATGGTATCGTATAGGTAATTTAGATTGTATGTTGTCTTATATAACTGTACTATACATATATAACTGCACTTTTAGTCAGTATTTTATGCTTCGTGCAGGTATAGGGGGCGATGTGCAGTAGCATATAGATATTTTTAGTACTGTATTACATTTTATGTTGAACTATACTTTTTGGTCAGTACTGTGTAGGTATAGTTGGTAATATAGCTTATTAGTATTTTTAAGTATCTTTGATGAATATTGTCTTATGCCTTGTGCAGGTAGAGTTGGTACGGGGCAAGATTGGTACAATTAGTATAGGTGGTACTGTGATATCTTTTGTTTCATTAATAGGTGGTTCTAGCCATGGGTAGGATTGTGGGATGCAATGGTTGTGGAGCAGCATTATGAATGAACATATTGCAGAGGCTGGGAGGGTCTCCAATCTGCCACAGGGTTGAGGAGGCTTGAGGATGAGGTGTGTTGGCTTGGTAGAGAGCTGGAGAGGATGAGGGTAGTGGGGGGGTTCTAAGACAGGTGGGCCTTCATCAGTGAGTAACATGAGGACACCACATGGGAGGAACAATGGGTCGAGGGAAGGGATGGGGGAAGGGTGGGAGCAAACTGGACAGGAGGCCTAATGATGGAGGGTGGACTTGAGTGGGGCCTAGCACCAGAGGGGGCACTCAAGTCAGGAGGAAGGAGTCAATGCATAGCAGAACAGATGGGGTAGGAAATAGGATAGGTTTGCTGTATGGACAACACTGGTGGGTAAAGAGGAGAAGTAGGATGGGCTTCAGGAGGGGGCAGAAGAAGAAACAGGAGGAGATTGCACAAGGGACAGTACTTGGGAAGAGGAGGAGAAAAGGGGCAGTACTGGTGGAGGGGTGAGAGGGTGATTGCAGAGCTAGGGGGAACTCAGAGCAGATGGGGAAGGTGGAGGATAGCAAGCAAGCAGTGAAGTGGGAGAGGATAGGTCGGGCTGGAGAGGGAACGAACTGCAGGACTGAATGGTAGAACTTCTAATATGGGGAACTCTAGAAATGGGAACCTGGGTAGAAGGGTAGGGATGAGAGCAATAAATGAAGAAGGGCATGTATTGATACTGGTGGCTCCATACTTAAGGGGATCAGATGGGGCAGCAAGGGGGAATGGCATAGTCGCATATGGGTGGAGTCCATACCAGGGTTAATGGCAGACAGGACGGGGTAGTCAATTTTAAAGTGCACAAGGAGGGGTAGGAGGAAACTGCATATAGTAGTGCATGTGGGGATGAAAGTCCTAGTGGTGGACACAGTGGAGGTAGTGAGGGAGAGGTTTGAGGGTGTGGGAAGGCTGTGCGAGGTCATAGGGGAGTCGGTGGCCTTCTCAGAGGTGCTCCCAGTACACTCTGTGAGTAAGGCGAGGAAAGGGAGGATTGGGGAGTTCAACACGTGGTTGGGGGAGTGGTGCCAGTCCAAGGGGTATGGGGTAGTGGGTAGATGGGGCAGGACCTGGGACAATAACGAACTATATGCAGGAGATAGGCTGCACTTGAGTAGGAATGGGAAGGAGGTATTAAAGTAGAAGTAAGAGGGGTATATAGCAACAAAGGTGGTTTTAAACTAGGTGAGGGGTTGGCAAGTGGACAGCTGTTAGGCAGGGATCCTGAAGAGAGGGGCCAAATGAGTTTACCTCCCAAGTAAGCAGGGAAGGATTCAGGGAAGTTGCATGGGGGGATAGGAGAGAGGAGAAGCAAAGAGAGGAAGGGAAGGGGAAAGGATGGAGGGTGGTCTCACTGAATGTGAGAAGCTTAGGTAACAAATCAGCTGAGTTGCAGGCACTCTTGGCAGTGGGGAGGGTGGATATTGTGGCCATCACAGAAACTTGGGCACCGAGTACCGGAACTGGGATATGATGATCCTGGGGTATAGGATATTCAGGAAAGTTTAGGTGGAGGGGAGGGGGGCATGGCTATGTACGTGCAAGAGGGGATAAGGTGCACTAGGGAAGAGGGGGAGGAAGGCAGGACAGAGGTCCTATGGATGCAGTTCCAGAACTGAAGAAAAGGACACTGAGGATGGAGTACAGTACAAGTCACATTAAACTGTTCCACCAATGAGTTGGTTTAGCATTGTTTTTTACAGTTGGCAATGCAATGGCAACTCATAATGCTCAATTTTTTCAATGCTTAACCAGCTCAAGCACAACGTTTATAAAATGTTTTTGCAGCTCAATTGGAATACATCTTCAGTCCTGTCATTATGCAGTCCAAAACTGGGTTTTAACTCTTAAGAAACAGTTTGTGCACAGCACTGAACTCTACACAGCAACACTTATGCAACCCAATCAGAAATGCTACACCAACTCATTGGCGGAACAGTTTAAAGCAGCACTGTAACGTAAAAAGTTATTCCAAAAATCTTATTTTCTGCTGTACTTATGAAAAATATTGGCAGAACTGTTTATTTTTGGTTTCTGGATGCTACCTGTGCTGTGTACTGTACATTTGAATTTTTGTCTGGACTCTTACCCTCCTCGGGTCCTCAATATTATTTCAATGCAAAAATGAGGCAGCCATCTTTTTTTCCTGAGAAATAATTATTTTAGAACTTTCATAAAATTCTTAAATGATAATGAAAGCTGAAAATGTTACCACCAAAATTAACTGGAAGACATCTGGCATTGATTAAGAAGAAAAAAAGGTGGGGTCAAATTTTAACCTATTTTTTCGTTCTACTGCCGCTTAAATTGACATGTGCTATAGTGTACAGACAATCAGCACAAGTAGAGGACCTGGATAGAGAGTTAGCTGATCAGATTAAAAGGATCGGTAGGAAGGGGAACTCAGTGGTGGTGGAGGACTTCAATCTACCAGAGGTGGATAGCAGCACCCCAATCACCACGAGTGCAAGGGAAGAGGTCATATTAGATGCAGTATTGGACAGCTTATTGGTGCAGTTAGTCTGTGAAAAGACCAGGAAAGGAAGAACTCTGGACCTGGTATTATTAAATGGAGAGGCTGTAGGAGATCTGGAAGTGAAGGACCCTCTGGCTGGGAGTGATCACCACACTGTGTGGTTAATGCTCAATATGGGAAGGGAAAAAGGTGGTACAGGAACCAGGTTGATTGATTTCAAGGGGACAGACTTTAAAATGATGAGGGAGACTGTGGGCAGGCACCTGGCGAGTATTCGGCTTAACATGGATGCTTGTCAAAAGTAGGAGGTTATAAAAACAGGGCTGGTGGAGGCTACTGGGACATGTACAAAGACATGTAGTAAGAAGGGCAGGGCAAAGAAGCTCAGTTGGTTAACCCAGGAGGTCATGGAGGGGGTGAGGGCCAAGAGAAAAGCATTTCAGAGACTCAAGAAATCAGGAGGGGAAGAAGACAAGGAGGAGTATATGAAGAGGTCCAGCGAGGCAAGCAGGTTGGTCAGAGTAGCCAAGGCTTCAGGATAGCTGATGCTGCCACAAGATATCAAGGATGGTGAAAATGACTTCTTCAGATACATTAGGGAGAGACAGAAGAACAAGGACTAGATTGTGAAGATTAAGAAGGATGGGTGGGTGGGTGGGTGGAGAAGGAGGAGATCAGGCAGAGGCACTAAATGAGTATTTCTGTTCCATGTTCATGAAGGAGAAACGGGGGTAGATATCTTGGGGTGGAGAGGGGTAGGCATGGGAGGGGAAGGGGTGACTGATACAGGGATTATGGATGCCAGGGTTCTGCAGGGGTTAAGGGCACTGAGAGTGGACAAGGCACCGGATTAATACACAAGTTAGCCAGCCTTGGATTAGGTCCCAAGGTAGTAGCCTGGATAAAAAATTGGCTAAACAACAGGATGCAAAGGGTAGTAGTAAATGGAGTCCACAGTGAAGAAAGGAGGGTTACTAGTGGGGTACCGCAGGGTTCAGTACTGGGACCGGTCCTTTGTAATGTCTTTATAAGTGACATTGCAGAGGAACTAGAAGGAAATGTATGTCTCTTTGCAGACAACATAAAGATCTGCAACAGAGTTGATACACAAGATGGAGTGGAAAGGATGAGAAGGGACTTGGCAAGGTTGGAGGAATGGTCAAATGTATGGCAGCTCAGATTCAATGCAAAGAAGTGCAAGGTAATGCACCTGAGAAACAAAAATCCAGGGGGAGAGTACACAATGGTGGGGTGAGATACTGACAACAGTAAAAATGGAAAGGGACCTGGGAGTAATTATATCAGATGACCTAAAGGTGGGCAAGCAATGTGAGAAGGCAGTAAAGAAGGTTGGGGGATAGTGGGATGCATAGGGAGAGGCATCAATAGTAGAAAAGAGGAAGTTGTTATCCCTCTGTACAGACAGTTGGTAAGAACCCATCTGGAGTACTGTGTGCAGTTCTGGAGACCCCATCTCTGCAAAGCCATAGACAGAGTGGAGGCTGTTCAGAGGAGGGCAACCAAAATGGTGCAGGGTCTGCACCAGAAAACATACAAAGAAAGACTAAAAGAGCTTAATATATATACCCTTGAGGAAAGAAAGGAGAGAGAGTGGACATGATAGAAATTTTCAAGTACCTCAAGGGAATCAGCAAAGTCCAAGAGGGTAGCATCTTTCAGAAAAGGAGACGTGCAAGAACAAGGGGGCACAATTTGAAGATGGGGGGATGGCTCAGAGGTAATGTGAGGAAGTATTTTTTCACAGAGAGGGTTGTGGATGCATGGAACAGCCTCCCTGAGGAGGTTGTGGAGTCAAGAACAGTGGAGGAATTCAAGAATGCATGGGGCAGACATAAGGCAGTCCTAGTGTGGGGGTAGGAAGAAGTAAGCTGTTGGTTAACTAGGATCTGCAGTTTATCTGTTAGGTAGGAAACTGGGCAGACTAGGTGAGACAAACGGTCTTTATCTGCTGTCAAATTCTATGTTTCTATGTCTGGATGGCATTCACCATAGGGTGCTGAAAGAACTGGCGGCGATCCTGGTGGGACCACTGGCTGACCTGTTCAGTACCTCTCTGGACACAGGATGTGTACCAGAAGGCTGGCAGATGGCCCATGTGGTGCCCATTCACAAAAGTGGCCCTAGGGATGAGCCAGGGAACTACAGACCAGTGAGCCTCATATCAATTGTGGGAAATCTCATTGAGACAATCCTGAAGGGGAGGCTGGTGGCATTTTTGGAGGACAATGGACTCAGTATGTTCGGTAACAGGGGTTTGACTTGGGAGGATCATGCCAGACAAACCTAGTTGAGTACTATGACTGAGTGACCAGGAAACTGGAAAAGGGCCATGCAGTGGATGTCCTGTGTTTGGATTTCATCAAGGCCTTTGATCCGGTACCACATGGGAGGCTGGGGGGTTAGCTGGAAGATACCAGTGTGGAAACAAAATTGGTAAAATGGATCATCAATTGGCTAAAGGGAAGGCAGCAGAGGGTGGTAGCGGGGGGGGGGGGCTCTCATCACCAAGGGATGTAATGAATGGAATGACACAGGGTTTAGTACTGAGACCAGTGCTGTTTGGAATATTCATAGCAGATATCTCACACAGAATCCGGAGTAAGATCAGTCTGTTTGCAGACAATACTAAAATGGGAGCTCTGGTAGATGATGCAGATAGGTGGAAAGGGCTGTAGGATGACCTGACCAAACTACAGGAATGGTCGGAAACATGGCAGCTGGGGTTCAACACCAAGAAGTGCAAAGTACTGCACTTTGGAACTAGGAACCAGGGGAGGAGCTATCAGCTCAGAGGGGTTCAGCTGGAAAGAACCAGGGAGGAGAAAGTTCTTGGGGTGGTCACTGGTCAGACCGCACCTGGAATACTGTGTGCAGCATTGGTGCACACTCCTGAAGAAAAACATCAGATTATTAGAAAAGGTACAGCACAGGATGACAAAGATGATCCAGGGTCTGGAGTGTATGTCCTACAAGGATAGGCTGGGCAAGCTGAACATGTATTCACTGGAGAGGAGGGATAGGGTGAATATGATTTAAACTTTTAAATACTTAAAGGGGATTAACAAAACTGACACACAGAGGACCTTCTAGATTAGAAAAGGGAGGGACACGAGAGGGCACAGATTGAGATTGGTTGGGGGAAGATTCAGGAGGGAAATCAAGAGACACTTTTTCACTGAAAGGGTGGTGGATACATGAAATTCCCTGCCTGAGGAGGTGGTAGCCTGTAGTGTGGTGGGGGCTTTTAAGAGGGGGTGGAACAGAGTGAAGGGAGGGGTTATTAAGAGGAGCTGGAGGGAGGGTGAGGCAGCTGCAAGTTGAGAGGCTAGCTGCACAATTGAGCAGACTTGATAGACCATTATGCCTGTTTCTGCTGGCATTTTCATATCTGGTATGTAAATGATTTTCAATATTTCATCACAGGTGACTGTTTAAACTTTTTGTCATACAGTCCTACGACCATAGTGATGGCAACTACTGTAATTTCAGCAATAAGATCATCATAGTGGGGCCACTTAACCTTTCTTTATCTACAGGTAAGTATCAGTATTATTTCCTTTTTTTCCCCTTGTTTTCTGCAGGTGTAAAGTATTGAATAATGGTGACAGGCCAGATAATATCTCATCTTCTACACAGATGATGGATATAACAAAAGACGGGAACAGCTCTGCTGGGTATTGATGCTGAATGGGGTACTGGAATGAACTCCGAATAATTTCTTCTTCATCTGTTTGCAGGTAGCATCGAGGTGCTGTGGATGGGTGGTATGTTCCAATCTGAAGGCAGACAGCAATTGGGATATACTGAAGACCTGAAAAGAAGACAAAAATATTAATGAATATAGTTTTTCAATAATGCATAGAAAACCACCATCAAAAAAGAAATACTTGCTTTTCATGGCTTGACATTTTTCATACAGCCAAAGTCAACAATCAGACGCATGCACGGTGGCAGCATGGCTTCACCACTACAGTCATGAATCTGTGTGTTGTGACCTGAGAATGTAAAAGAAAGGAACAATAACGAGAAATGCTTATAATTCACTCACAGCAGTAATCCCCCCAGAAAATAATTTAATTTTACAGTATTACATTGGATGGCTGCACATATGTATGACATGTGAATGTGACCAAGGCCAACACACCAGTGAAGGGGGAACATTCAACAGGTATGATGATGATTCCCTGGAAAGAAACAAGACAGACTGCTTACAACAAAAAGCAAGATTCAATACAAATTCAATGGCATTGTCTGAAAAAACATGACAGTGTCACATACAATAACTTACCATTGTTGGTATGAATACACACACACAGGGCAGCATGTTTCAGTCAGCACAGCAGAAGAATTTTCCACAGCATAAAATAAATTCAACCCATGGTCATTTATGGCTATCATCATTTAGTAACACACTGTACATCAGCAGCAACAGCAAACAACAGGACAACAGAAGAAGCAACAGGTGCCAGCAAGCCATTTTCTCACTTTGGACACTTATGCAGAGTTCTGGCTCCAGATGCACACTTTAAGCAGTGCATCAAGGAATACTTGTGACTTTTCTGAACAGTTTCTCATGTGATGATAATTCTTCATCGGGACTTTTCTTGACATTTAAACAGCAGTAGCAGGCTCCCGAAAGCCATTTTCTCACGAGACATATGCCAGTTCTGCCACTAGGTGCATGCTTTACATAGTGTGTCAAGAAATACTTGTGACTTTTCTGAAGTTTCTCATGTGATGATAATTCTTCACTAGAACTTTTCATGACATTTAAACAACAGCAGCAGGCACAAGCAAGCCTTTTTCTTTCTTGCGACACTTATGCAGAGTACTGGCTCGAGGTGCACCCTTTATGCAGTGCGTCATGAAATACTTGTGACTTTTCTTAACAGCTTCTCGTGATTATTCTTCACCAGGACACTAATTATGCATGCTGAATGATGCAGCAAGATAGCATTATAAGCATGCTATATTCACATAAGATAGAAAATTGTTTTTTGGGGGGATTGCAATTGTACGTGATGCTAGGGTATAGGAATAGGGTATTTTGATTGTAGTTGTGAGTGTGCTACGAAAACATATCACAGTCAACAGTAACAGAAAAGTAATATAGCATAACAAGTACATCAGTAGTGCAACAATCAGGTGACAATTTTTACTATTCTTTTGTTTTCTATTTTCAATTGGTACAGTACTTATCTACTGACTTGTGTACATGGTACCCTTCTTTCCACAGTTTACAGCTGCTGTGCTTTTTTTTCACATCTGAAAAAATAAACTGAGTGCTCCTTTTAGTCTGGCTTGCAGACAGTTTTCATCAGTTTTCTCACCTGTTTTTATGCATCTATTATTTAAAATCATTTCTGTTGTAACTAAAATGAACTAGCATGGAATGCAGCAGGTAGTGGTCCACCACCATGACCTTATGAATCAGTAGGTGTTTGAAAACAGCTGGGGATACTGATGAAAACCAATTCTGAACAATATTAAAAGGAGCACTTTTGTTAATTCAGATCTAAAAATAGGGAGTAAGTACGCTATAATCTACAACAGAACATGGGTGTACTGTGGCATTAATCCATGCCCCAGGTGCGCTGTGAGGCATGAGGGCTTGCCTGAGTGATTTCAGCCAGCTGGGAAGTGCATTGATGCACTGATACACCCATGGGCTGGACTGGATTATCACACTTATAAAATGGGCTAGCTAACTTTAAAGTTGGACTTGTTACAAAACCCGGACTTCCAGCTCTTTGATTTGGAAGGGATGCTTGCTGTAAATTAATTGAAAGGGGGAGTTAGAGTTAAACCATTGTGCAAGCTGTACAAAGGCAAGATTGTCAGTCCATTATTTGGGGAAAATCTATTTATTAGGCATAAAATGTTTAAGGCATAGACAGCAATGGCCAAATTGTTAATAAAATAACTGGAAATGTTGTAATCACTTCCCCCTATATGTTGTAACAAAGGTGGCAATGTTTCACATAGATACATAGATACATAGACAGTGTTGGCAGATAAGGGCCTATGGCCCACCTAGTCTGCCCATTTGAGTTTGTAACTTCAGTTTATGTTTTCCTAGAACTCTGTTGCCCCTTACCCCTGACCTCCAGAATTCCTTTATGTCTATCCCATGCATTCTTAAATCCCATGATTGTTTCAGCCCCCACCATTTCCTCAGGCAGGGTGTTCCACTTGTCCACCACCCGTTCTATGAAGAAATTCTTCCTCACATTTCCTCTGAATCATCCTCCGTCCAGCTTCATCCCATGCCCTTTAGTCCTAGAACATCTTTTGTGCTTAAAAATAGTGTATTCTTGCACTCTGTTCCTCCCTGTAAGATACTTGTATGTCTCTATCATGTAGTCTCTCTCCCTCCTCTCCCCCAGGGAGTACATATTCAATTCCTTCAACCTGTCCTCATAGGACTTGTGATGCAATCCATGTACCATCTTTGCTGCCCTCCTCTGAACCTTCTCTACCCTGTCTATGTCCTTAGGTAGGTAAGGTCTCCAGAACTATACACTGTACTCCAGGTGGGGCCTCACTAGTGTCCTATATAGTGGAATCATGACCTCCCTTTTCCTGCTGGTGATGCCCCTGCCTATGCATCACAGCATCCTATTTGCTTTACCTGCTGCCTTGTCACACTGTTTCCCTACCTTGAGGTCATCAGAGATGATAACCCCAAGATCCCTTTCCTGCTTGGTGCATGCTATATCCTCACCCACCAACTGATATATTGTGCCAGGGTTTTTGTGCCCCATATGCATTATCTTGCACTTCTTTGCATTGAATTTCAACTGCCAAACCCCTGACCATTCTTTAAGTTTCTGCAGGTCCCGTCTCATTCTGTCTAGACCCTCTGATGTTTCTACTCTGTTACAGAGCTTTGTGTCATCAGTAAAGAGTGAAATTCTGCCTTCTAGGTCCTGCGCAATGTCACCGATAAAGATGTTGAATAGGACTGGTCCCAGCACTGATCCCTGTGGTACCCCACTGGTCACTCTTCCCTCTGTGGAGTGACAGCCATTTACCACCACCCCTCTGTGTCCTGCCACCCAGCCAGTTACCTACCCACCACACTACTGTCCTGACCACACCCATATTCCCTAGTTTGTGTAATAGTCTTCTATGTGGCACAGTGTCAAAGGCCTTGCTGAAGTCCAGATAGGCCATGTCCACTGCCCTCCCCTGATCCACCTCACTAGTCACCCAGTCAAAAAATTCAATAAGGTAGGTCTGACATGACATCCCCCTGGTAAAACCATGCTACTTTGGATCCTGCAGTCCATTGAAAACCAGAAGTTCCACCAATCTCTCCTTCAGTAGTGCTTCCATGATCTTCCCCACTACCGAGGTGAGGTTGACTGGTCTGTAGTTCCTCACTTCCTCTTTGTTCCCACTTTTGTATAAGGGGACTACATCTGCTGTCCTCCAGTCTTTGGGTACCTCCCCTGTTTCCAGTGATTGGCTAAACAGGATAGCCAGAGATTCAACCACCACCTCTCTGAGTTATTTAAGGACCCTGGGGTGCTCCCCATCTGTACCCATTGCTTTATCAACTCATTACTTCCAGTTCCTTCAGGACCCTTTCTTGTGTAAAGGGACTTGTGTCCATTTCTGCACCATTCTCACCCCTTGTACTCCCTTCAGACCCATTACCCTCCTCTTCCTCTGTAGAGACTGAGCAGAAATGCCTGTTCAGCATGTCAGCTTTACTGTTTTCATCCTCCACACGGTCCCCATCCTCCCCCTTCAGTCTCACTATCCCTCCCTTTGCCTTGCTTTTTTCACTTATGTACCTGTAAAAGGTTTTGTCCCCTCTACCCACTGATTTTGCAATGTGCTCTTATGTCTGAGCTTTGGCTTCCCTTACTGACCTCCCTGCCTCCCTTTACTTCTCCTGGTACTTCCCCCGATCCCCTTCTGCCTGTGTCTTTTTGTATTGCCTGAATGCAATCGTTTTGGCTTTCACTGTCTTTGCTACCTCTTTGGAAAACCATAATAGCCTCCTCTTCCTTTTCTGCTTGCTAACCTGCTTAATGCATAATTCTGTTGCTCTTGTAATCACCATTTTAAATACTGCCCACTGTTCCTCAACCCCTGATTCCTGCCCCATTCCCCTTAATGCCTCTTTCAAGTATCTTCCCATTTTCACAAAGTCTGCCCCACTAAAATCCAGGATACATGTTTTTGTGTGGTTTAGTTCTGCTCCTTCTGTGATTTCAAACCACAATGACTGGTGGTCACTGTTCCTCAGGTGCTCCCCCACTGTTACCCCCATCACACTGTCCCTGTTTGTGAGCACAAGGTCCAGTATTGCCTTCTGCTGAGTTGGTTCCATGACCAGTTGCTTGAGGAAGGCACCCTGAAGGGAGTCCAGGATAAATCTGCTCCTAGTTGATGCTGCTGCTGGGATGCTCCAGTCCACATCTGGAATATTGAAATCTACAACCAGTACTACCTCACCCTTGTCTGCCATCCTTTGGATCGCTAGCATCAGCTCCGTATCTGTTTCTTCCTCCTGGGCTGGTGGTCTAGAGACCACACCTGTGCGGATGGCTGGCCCCATTTTCTTTTCCAGCTTAACCCAAAATATCTCTCCCCCATTTTGTTCCTCCTGGATCTCTGTGGCCCTTATGTCATTTTTCACATGCAGTGTCACTACTCCTCCCTTCCTACCTGCCCCATCTCTTGTGAATATGTTGTAGCCAGGAATGGCCATCTCCCAATCATGGTTATCTTTACACCAGGTTTCTGTGATGGCCACAATTTCCATGTCTGACTGCACCATGACAGCCTCCAGATCTTCCATCTTGTTGCTAAGGCTCCTGGCATTGGCACACATGGCTTTCCATGATTTGACCTCCCTAGACTGTTTAGCTGTTCTACTCCAGCCCCTTCCCTGGTTGTCCTTTATCCCTGGTTCTCCTTGCTTTCTGCCCTTCTGCTGATTTTTGCCCCTTTTCTGCCTTTCCACCTCTTGGACGCTAATCCCCATCTTTTGCACACTGCTTTGTTGAGATATATACTCCTCCAGTTCACTGGTTCCACTGCTAGCTGTGGGGAGTGAGCAAGTAGGTATCCTCCTTGCTGGCCTGCCACCCCCCCCTTGGCTAGTTTAAATGCTTGTCAATGTAGCATTTAAACTTATCATTGAGTTCTTCACAATCTGCATATCAAAGTATATGGTACATTATATGATGTGTAGCATGACTCACTGATTCTCTATGCATTTCATTGTAATAACATAAAACTTATAAATAAAAAGTATAAAAAAAACTTTGAAAAGTAAAAAGTCCAAAGCTTTTTACAATCAGCATACCAACTATTGGTCTACTAGGGCATTCATGAATGATCAGGTGACACTTTCTGCCCAATAGCAAGTTGTTGCTTAACCTTTCATTAATGCCCATTTTATAATGCACAATCAAATTAATTATGGAAGGAAGGGTATCATACAAGTCAGTAGATAAGGGACAATATAAAATTGAATAAAATACTATAGGTCAAAATTGGCACCACATTATTTCACTGCTGCTTTAACACAATACAACAGGATGAAAACTTTAATGCAAAAACAAATTACATACTTTTTCTGTATGCAAAACGATTTTTAAGCAGGAAAAGAAGGAAAGTGCAGGACAGGAATTTTCTTTCCTTTTATAATTTTTTGGGGTGGGTTTATAATTTTTTTTTGGGGGGTGAAAGTGAGAAAAATAAAGACAGAACACACAATACTTGTTATGGAAAAAAATGAAAAGGCTACTGGGCCTGGTTCTGACCAATTAGACTTTGGAGCACAGGAATGATTTGCAATTGCTGACCCTCAGTTCAGTCTGATTACTGGTGCATTGTGCCAACAACATTACCTATGTGGTCAACCCCACTCCTCAGAATGGCAAGATCACTATGTGTGGCTGGAATTTCAGATGGGTCACGCTCACGTGCAGCTGTCGGAGCTGCCACTTGTTCTACACTCTCTCTTCTGCTGCGCTTTGGATCCATGCAGGTTGATTTCATGCTGACACCTCTTGCACTGCACCCTCCACTGCAGAAGCAGTTGCTGCTAGTTCAGTCACCTTGGCTTCCCACTGTGCACGGTGGTGCATGGTCAGGTGTGTTCTCTGCCCACCTGTTCCCAAGTGGGTACTCTTGTGTCCACGATGCACCATCATGCGCAGATCTTATATCTCACCACATTCGGGTCACTGGCAGTGTGGTGAAAAAATGCCACACTGCCCAACTATGTGGAGGACCTGGCACAGGCAGTGGAGAGGCAGATGTACTAGGCTGCTCTACAGTTGGGGAGCAGGGAACAAGAACTGCTGCTGTTGTTGTTCCTGCTGTTGCTGTTTTTGTTCCTAGCCACCGGTGCTGCTTGGCTGGTACCACTAACAAAGAGAACAGCAGTTGCTGCTGCTGATACTTCTGGAATCTTACTTCCACTGCCAGTGGAAACAACATTTTCAGGGTGAGGAGTATTGAATGGGAACCAGGTCTTATGGTTGAGATGAATAGTTCACCTAACATCACCACGCATCCTTGGGCCATGACTCCCAGCAGTAAACTCACCTCTCTCCATTTGTAAACAAAAATTAATAGAAGTATTTAGAAATAAACAAAAATGAAAAACAGAGTAACAGAATCAGTTACCAAAATCAGAAAGGGCACTAGGATGAAAGAGGTTTAAAATAAAGTAAGGATGATGAAAACAAACTCTGGCCAGAGCTGATAGGGCTGCAGGAGAGGAATCTGGATTAAAAATATTAAAAATTATTTTTTTGTAAATATTTTTACACCTAATTTTCAACACAGCCTTGTGATGAACCTGCCTCATAAATAAGGGCAGAGAAAATGTTCAACTCCTGGCCTAAAGGTGATGTCATGCAGGGACTACAAAATCAACTTTTGGGCTGCAAACACATATTTTGGGCAGGAGCTGAAAAATGACAGCTGTCACACTAATGAGTCACTCTACCAGAATGGCTATGGTGAAATGTTGTGACAAAAATACTGAATATTACCAAAGGTATCAGCCCACATTTGCAAAATTCAACATAGTCTCATAACTTAAAGGAGAAGACTCCTGTATATCTATGATTTGGATATGTCTGATTTATTTATTATATATTACATCAAGTACTGTACATATGTCAATAAGAGATCAGCCATTTCTTCTGTTGCAACACATAACTAGGGTTTGAGGCTTTGACACAAGGTAGTAAAATGTCAAGCAAGCCTCCATTTCCATGCAAATGAGTCACTTGTAATACAGTTCCTCCCATTCCTTGATGCCACTGCAGAAACAGTGCAGAACAAAACATAAGGGTATCAGTGCTGTCTAGCCTGATTTTAGTTTAAGTTTGCAATGGCTTAAGACAGTTCTGTCATGCAACTCACATGGGGAGTGGTACTTGTAGCCTCAATACTGCATGTGTAGAGCAAATAATACATCTAATAGTATTTAATTCACAGGAAACAAAAGTTGTTCCTGTGTACTGATCATTTCTCTCTGTGAGACAGTTATAACATGGTGTGGAAAGCAGTAGACTGAATAAGTTAATCAACCAATCAACCAACCAATCAATCAATCGAGCAGTCAATCAGTTACTCTGTAGTGAACCAGGTGAGCAACCTTGAGAGGATTCATTTACAAGGTAGGCTTGAGCAGTTTCCCAAAGGATCACACAAGACTGAATTCCTCCTTTGCACAAATTATACACTCCCTTTTCAGCAGCCTGAAAGTGGAGAGCTAGATCACTTACTTTATAAAGTGTATTGTTTTACATTTCAAATGTTCCTTGCATCTGGGTTCTGACTGGAAATACCAAGACACAGAATACATATAACATTGGAGGAATGAGTTAAGCATATACAGAGTACTACAAACACTGAGACTGATTAGTTTCTTTACCTACAACAGCTGAAGTGTAGCATCGGATTTGTGAGGGACATCCTACTTCAAATGCTGGCATTACAAAAGGGGGGGCTTTCAGTACCTTCAAAGTGAAGTGCTGTAGCTCTCACATCACTGCTAATGATTTATAATGGGAATGGGGGCACTGTTAAAGTCATGGACCTGAGGGGCCATCACAGTTCTCAAGGAGGCTAGGGGAACTTGTTAAGGGTTAGAGAGTAAGGGACTTTAGTAGAATTTTAGCCAGAGTTTCCCAGTTCTTGTGCCTGTGCTTTAACCACTAGTTTACCCTTCTTTCATATGCTGCAGCTGATGTACTGGTAACCTATTCCTTGTTATAGCTGAACTCTGTATTGCCTTACATCAGCCATCCAATCACTGACTGCCTAGTTACAAAGGGAAAGGGGCATTCATTTTTGCAAGATTGTGTCTCACTGCTGGTGTCGATCAAAACAGAGAATGCAAACACACACAGAACATAATACAACAGCTATATAATACCAATTAAGACTCTTGTTGTACCCAGAGTCATTTACTGGGTAAACTGTTTTTGCTAACAGAAACATTAACACAACACATACAGGCACTTCCTTATAGGCATACTGTATATATATGTCAAATCAGTGCTGAATCACACGTACAGTATATAGTCCTAGTCCCTATTAGACCTGCACTTCAGGATGTGCACAGCACTTAGAGTTCCCCCGTTACTCAAGTGGGGGACCAAACATTGTGGATTCTGTTTACTGGTGGAACAGCATTTAGTGCAGCACCATTATCTGTTGCTCTGATGACATCATCCTCCAGCAGCATTGATAGTAAAATGGAGGACAAACACATTGATAACTGCTGGGGGCTGTATATATTTTTTTATAATCTAGATTTAGACAGCAATATGACTGCTGGCAACTAGAGGAGGAACACAACAGTTACACATAAGGAGTTGGGGAACATATGGGTGTGAAACTATCAGAGACTTCCCCTTTAAAGCAGCAGTGCAACAATCGGGTGAAAACTTTGACCTGCACATGTTTATGCTATTTTAGATTGCCACTTACCTCCTGACTTGTTTGATACACTTCTTTCCTCAATTCGAGTCTGCATGAGTACTGTTTTTTCATGTCAGAAATAATGATAGGAACAATCCTTTTAATATGGCTTGGACCAGATTTTAATCCGTATTTGTAACTGTTTTTGAACAACTATTGTTCTGTATGATCAAAGAGTACTGCCTGCTGCATAATAGTTAATTTTAGTCACAACAGACATGATATATAAGCAACAGATGGACAAAAACAGCTGAAAATACTGATGAAGACCTAGTCCACAACATATTTACACTAAGGCTGCTGAAAGAATTAGAATGTATAGAAATTTTGGACTGATATATTAGTCTGTGGCCCAGCAAGGGTTAAAAGAAGTACTCCTTTTCTTATTTCAGACATGAAAAAAGTACTAAAGCAGATCAAAACTGTGGGAAGAAGGGTATCATACAAGTCATAAGGTAAGTGGCAATCTAAAATGGCATAAAATAGCATAGGTCAAAATTTTCACCAGAATGTTGCACTGCTGTTTTAACAGTTGAACATACTAGAATCATAGAACACAGGACTATGCAAGTTATAATACCACCCCATATTAAATTTATTCAAAACCAAGGAAGCATTGCTTGTCTTTTTTTGGCATTGAAAAAGTTTAACTTGGTCCACAGGGAGGAAATTTGGATATAGCTTCACTTAAGCCCTAAATATCATGACATCAGGGCAGAAAGGGGGTTAGGGTGCATTTAGATGGAAGAGAGGACAAGGAGAAGAACATTTTTTTGGTACTATACTGTATATAGATCCTGCTGAAAGAATTCAACACATATGCCCTGAAGATGCATGCTATGTACGAAACCAGTCAAGTTGTATCCAACCTGTGGGGCAACTGCTTGCTTTTAATTTGAGCACTGGAGCACTTTTTGAAAAAGATTAAAGGATTTCTTGCACAGTGATTATGTGGTGCCAAGATTTTGTTTGCAAACACATACTGTATGTCAAGCTGAGAAACCCCAGCTTGGCATAGATGCTAAATCCTTTGGTGCAGTCTTATAGTGCAGCAAGTTAAATTGTATCTGTATTCATTTTTGAGTGGGGGATTGTGAAAAATGTCAGATGGTTGTCAATTCCAACCCACCTTTTCTCTTCTGTGATGACAAACTTGCTGCTTTAAGAAAATGGGCTATGTAGACCATTATGACCCATCATATTTTCACTAACCTCAACTTTTTACACCCTGTGGAGCACTGTCCCACATAGGAAAACTGGCCTTCTAACTTCTCTCTTAGTGCAAACCAAAGTCCCCTTTTTATGTTGACAAATCCCTCCTCCATCTGCCACTTGCTTAGTTATAGTGAATTAATGTAACATTTAGTTCTGCATATTTATACAGTCGCATAAAATGCCAACTGACCTCTCTGTCAGTTTCTTCATATTTCCTCCAGTGTTTACATTTGCTGTAGCAGTAAAGAGAATGTGTTTAGTACTAAAAATAAAAATAAATTTGGTGGTGGGCTTTCTGTTTAGATTCCACTATTAAGGGGAAGCTGCAATTTAAAAACAGGAATAACTGGAAGGATCTAACAGATAAGGTCCATATTTATGTTTACTAGTAGTTGTTACCGTCTTCTCCCTGTGGAACAAACAAAATCGATTTGTGTGGCTTGACAAGTAATATGTTGCTCAGCAATGAAAAAAATTAAACTGGCAAAAAGATGAGGAGCACCCACATATGCATGAAGCACCAGGACTTCAAAAATATTATTCAAAGTCCTTTATTTAAGTAAAGTGCATAATGCACCCACACTTCACACTGCTCTTGACAAAGGTCATGTTGCTGGCTCAGTCTTCATTGACTTGTCAATAGCTTTCAACACTGTCCACCACTCCCTTCTCCACTCTTCTCTCCAATCCTTTGGCATCCCACAGTGTGTGTTGAATTAGTTCTCCAGTTACCTTTCCTCCCGCACCCAGTGTGTCAATATTGGATCTACATCTTCTGCCCCGGCAGGTTCATTATGGTGTTCCCCAGGGGTCCATCCTAGGGCCCTTGCTTTTCAGCCTCTATCTGAATTCCCTCCCCTCCACTTGTAATGGAAATCTTCTACTTTATGTGTATGATGCTGTCCTGTTTCACTCACACGCTGACCCTCTCCTCCTACAAAGCTCCCTGCAGGACTCCTTCACCAGGCTGAATGCTGGTTCTCTGACCACAGGCTGGTTTTGAACTTAATGAAAACTAAAACCATGCTTTTTGTACATAACCAGAGGAAACGTAAAAATTATCCACTCCTGGTTTTATCTAGTACCCTCTTCCCCCTTAAACAAACCTCCTTCATCAAATATCTTGGCATTCTCTTTGATCCCTCCTTATCCTTTCATGACCACATCCACTCCTTTTGCTCTGCCATCAACTCTAGGGTAGGCCTACTGTATCGCCATCATGACTGTCTCCCCACTGAACCACTAAGGCTGGCCATCTCATCCTCAGTGCTGTCCCTTGTGGACTATGGTCTGCTTATTTTTGGTACCACTGATAACACTGCTCTGCACAAAATTAAGCTATCCCTCAATAAGGCCTGCCAGCTACTTACAGGTTCCCCACATCTTACCCATACTTGCACACTGTATTCCCTTCCTAACTTCTTTAATCTGGAGGAAAGGCTTATCTATCAATCTTGCCTCTTGCCCCAAAAAATCACTGCAGGTCTGACTCCCCCGGTCTGTCATCTATCATAAAACTTTCTACCCCCCCACCCACATTGCTGTGCACTCCTCAGAGTTAGGACCTCCCTTGCACATAGGTCATTCCATTACCATACCCCATCCTAGTACAATTCCCTGCATGTTGTTATCTCTGGCCCAATTGCAAGTTTGTTCCAAATGAGGGGGGTGCCGCTTCTGTGAAAGTTCTCAGGGACATCAAGCCAGGAGATGAGATTACTTGTTTCTACAGTGACAGCTTTTTTGGACAGCAGAATGAACTTTGCGAGTGCTGCACATGTGAAAAGTGAGAGAGTGTCACTGTGCCCCCCCCACACACACACAACACACACCTTGCAGTTTTCTGTGCATTGAACTTTATTTTACTGTTTTTCTTCATTCTAATGAAGACAAAAGACTTATACTAATTTGCCAGTATTCTTTGGCTTCACAGCACCTGGTGATATCACTTTTATTGTTCCTATAATTTTAGCTGTCAGTATTTATTCTTGGTTTCTTTTGACTTTAATGATTTCCTCCAGAATACTTTGTCTGGACTCTGTCCAAGCCTCTGAAAGAGGTAACACTGATGGTACTAAATGATCTTTTTGCCCCTCCCCCAGCACTTCTACACTGCTTATCTGATTTTATCAGGGCCTTCTCAGGTGATAGAAAACTGTAGAATTTTGATTTGTTCCCTGCTTGTATCCTCCATCTTGGCCCCCCCAGCTGAGCCAACCCTCTCTGCATTGTAGCGGGAGAATTCAAGTAATCTGTCAGGTGTATCTGACTTGGAATGCGGTGCATTATGTAAATGAGCCTTGGGTGCACAAACTTTTCTCTTTGCTTTAGAATGATTTACTCACTGACATTCACTCTACCCTGTCTGTCACAGTTTTTCAAAAGCAGACTTAAGGCATGGGAATTCAGACAGTCTTTTTAAGGAGATTGATATGGTTATGGTTTGGGGCTGGCAGTATAGCCTAGAGGTTAGAGTAATGAGCTGTGAATAAGCTTGGTACATCCTGCAGACAGACCTGTGTTTGATTTTCACAACCTCCACTTGCATACTGTGCGACTCTGAGCAAGTCAGTTAACCTCTCCAGTGTGATCCCTGGTAGCCCCTGAAAACAGGCATCTGTGCCTAGTGGGCCTTGTCCTGTTACCAAAGAATAAAATAAATAAAACAATGGATATGTGCATGGTTTTTAATTAATTATTTTGCTTTATTATCGTCAGACTTGGTTATGTTGTTGTACAGTGCCTTGGTTTGTAGAAAGGCATTTTTAAATTATCTGTCTTTCTTTCTATTATCTATCTGTCTATCAAAGCTGGAATTCAGCAATGATTCTGAATCCCATTCTGATGGTGAGCATTCTGTGCCTGGTTCCCATAACTCCCTTAAGCATGAAGACCAGGATCATAATAAGGACTCTGAGGCATACATTGCAGGGCATTTATACTAACTGGGTGAGGGGAGGTGCTTGGGCTAGAGGATCTGAGAGGAAATCTCTGGTGAGGGAGACTTAGCTAGCACTCCCCCGGCTAGTGAGGACAATTGGGGTGAAAAGAGTAACATACATAGGGATAGTAAATGGGGAATATATCAAAGATTGGGGACCACATCAGGGTGGAGGCAAGGTAACAAAGGGGAAATAATGCAGTGAATCAGTACAGTAAATCTGCCTAATGGAGGAGGTAAGAATCAGAGACAGGGACTCTGGAGGGTGGCCTACTTAAATTCCAGTAGCCACAGAAACAAAAAGAGTGAGCTCCAGACATGGTGGTAGAGATTAAAGTGGTCCTGTTAGCTATAACATAGATAGTGACAAAGTCCATATAGTCTGCCCATAATTTTTTGTCTGCCCCAGGATCTGTTGTCCACATGGGGAACAGAAATATGGGTAACAGGAAACTGGTTTGGACCTTGCAGTACAAGGCTAACCTGTTTGACTTATTTGAATGGGTCACAGAGGCTGTGAACAGAAGTCAAGCAGTTGATGTGTTGTACCTTGACTTTAGCAAGGCCTTCAGTTCCCTTCCACATGAAAGGCTAATTAAAAAAAATGGGTAACCTGAACATAGGAATAAACTTACCAGGTGGATAGGGAACTGGCGGCTGGGCAGGGCACAGAAGGTAGTTATCAATGAGGTGCACTTAGAGCCCAGAGGAGTCATGAGTGGGATACTGCAGGGATCAGTTCTGGCACTGGTGCTCTTAAGTATCTTCATCTGTGGTATAGGAGAGGGAATCCAGAATAATGTGCATCTTTTTCTTGATGACTTAAGGAAGCACGGACACTGGAGAGGGAGTTAGAGATGTGAAAATAGACCTAGCTTGGAAGAGTGGTCCAGATTATGGTAACTAAAGTTCAATGCAAAAAAAGTGCAGAATGATGCATATTGGTAGAAAGAACCCTGATACGGACTACTGAATGGGGGCGTAAAGGTGGTGCAGACAGCTGAGGAGAGAGAACTGTGAATCATCATTACAGAAAGCCTCAGGTCCACTGCACAGTGCAGAACAGCATATGGGAAGGCAGACAGGATGTTGGGATGTATAGGAAGAGGATTTCATAGTAGAAGGAAGGAGGAGATGCTGTTCCCTGTAAAGACCCCTGGTAAGGCTACACCTGGAGTACTGCATACAGTTCTGGAGTCCACACCTCTAGAAAGACTGATACGGCATAAAGTCCATACAAAGGAGGGCCACGAAGATGATCTCAGGGCATCAAGGGAGGTTGTATGGGGAGAGATTGGCAGACCTTAACATGTGTACACTGGAGGCCAGGAGAGAAAGGGGGGAGGAGGGATACAATGGAAAACATACAGATTCTTGCAAGGAATTCACAGGGTAGATTGTAAAGACTTGTTCATGAGGGACGCGGGCACAGCAAGAGGACAAGGGTGGGGACTCGTAGGGGGAGATGCCAGAGGGATGTAAGTTGTTCTTCATTGAGCAATAAGTGGATGAATGTAATAAACTGCCCTGAGAGGTGGTTAAAGCCAAGACTGTGCTTGGGTTTAAACTTGGGTGGTACGGATATAAGGTAATAGTAGTAGGACCCAAGGGTAGAAGCAAGGAAGGAATACCTGAGAAAGCTGGTGACCATCATCCTAAAGGGCTGCCAGCTCTCCAAATCCAACCTGGGATAAGACTGCTCATGGAGCTAGATGGGGAAACAGGGAAGGCTGGATGGACCTCTGGGTCTTTTTCTGCTGGCACAATTTATAGTTTTTGGGGATATCTCTTTTCTTACCTCAGGAATATTCTGGAATTACTAACTCTCATGCAGTATGTCTTTAAGCCAGATCTACCCAGAGATGAAACGTTATGCTAATGGTGGAACACCATTGGCACGTGCCACTTTTCAAATGCTGCCCCATCAACTGCCTACATTCTAACCACTCAGATTTCACTCTCCACCTGTCGAGACTAGACACTCTGAGATCCTCTCCCCAACATCTCGTCGTGAAGACTTATACAAATATATAAGTATTCCTTATCTTCTGTTTTTTTTTTTTTTTTGCTTAACCGGTAGGTTATTTTAGTTTAAATTGTTGTTTTTCTCAGTTTATCCTGGCTCAGTATAACCGGAGGGGAACCTGGAATTTTTTAGTTTAGAGTGGAGTTTTGTGAAAGAAACTCCTTTATTTTAGCGTAAATTGTTCAAATAAATTTTGTGTAACCGCTAATCCCAGTTAATGAACCAATAGTCCTGGTTCCTTTTTATATCAGTTCTCAGTTCCCCGATTGGTTCCTGAACCGATCGCAACCGCAAACTATAGTTTAAAATTTAAAAAAATGTTTTCGGTTGCTGTTTTTCTTCTAATTTGGCTGAAATGTCAGAAAATCCTAAGAGAAAAAATGGTGAACCCAGTTTTAAAAACTGTACTTAGGGTGGACAATTATTTGCTAAGGCAGATAAACACACTTCTTGTGTGGTCTGCCTTGGCTATGAGTCTGATTGTGAAATGTGCAAAAACTTTCCTGAAAAAAATGCTTGAAAAACATTTGGAAAGGTTCAAAAAGAAGTTGCCTCCACCTAAGGGTCCCTCTGCCTCTGACCAGCCGACACCCTCAGTGTCTGCGGATGAAACCACAGAGACCACTACTTCTACCCCTGATACAGGTATAAAGGTCATTGTAAAAAGGCCTGTGGAACTGGCTAGCTCTCCGGTTCCATTAAAGAAAACCAAAAAGACTAAACACACAGAACCCCCTGCTGATCAGCGTTTGGGGACTTCTGGTGTGATTGAAAATATGCCCTCACCACAGGAAATTGCACAGGCTTTTAAAGTCTTGCAGGCCTTACAGGGGATGCTGCCTTCTGGACAGCAGCCACCAGTTCAGACCCCTGCTAAATCTACCCAATCTTCCTTCCATGATGATAGGGAGGAGTGTGGGGAGTATGAGGAAGAAGATGAAGGGGAACCTATAAAGCCTGAAGTCTCACCTGAGCGGGAGTTTGGTTCACCATCCAGGGCCTCAGAGGATTATTTCTCCCATTTTACATTTGTTAGAGAAATGGTAGATGCCCTTGACATAACTACAACTGAGGTGATGGAGGATGAAGAGAAAGCAGAATATTTGGAAATGATGGGGCTAACACCCACCAAGAACTTACTGCTTCCTGTGAATAAGTTCTTTAAAAAGGACATATTTAAAATCCTCCAGACACCTAGGTCTGTCCCTCTTTTGGACAAAAGACTGTACAAGAAAAATCAGCTGGACAGGGAAGGGGCTAAATTCTTGTTTTCTTACCCTGACCACCTGGGAGTGTTACAAGCTGCTGCCTGTGACAAGGCAAAAGTTTCTCTGGCATATCACCCTCCTGAAAAAGATTCCAGAAAAATTGATAACATGGCCAAGAAGGGCTACCTGTTGGCTTCCTTGGCCATCAGACAAGTGAATTTCCAGGCTTATGCAGCCCAATATCAGAAGTCTCTCTCGCAATCTGTCATGGCTATGGCAGATCAGATTTGTCTGGTCTCTCAGCTGACTTATCGGAGACTGCTAGGTTTGGCCTAGAAGCAGCCAAATACCAGTTTAAAATGGCAGCAGACACTAATGACACTGCTGCCAGGTAGATGGCTAATACTATTGCTCAGAGGGGGTTTGCTTGGTTAAGAGCCACAAACCTCACTCAGGATACTCTGGCCAAGGCCTTAGATTTCCCTGTTGAGGGTCATTCCCACTTTGGGACTCAGACCGAGACTTACATGAAAAAGGTGGATGAGTATAAGGCCACTGACAAAAGCAGTTCTGCCAAAGAGAGGACCTCTCCATCCACTAGACCCTGTGGAAGGGCAGGCAGGGGCAGACATTTCCACACCAGGCTTTTTTATCAGGTCATGACTGTACCCCAGGTTCAGCAGTACCCACAGCAGGGGTAGTTCAGGGATGGGGCAGAAGGGGGTTCCAGGTGTGGTTCCCAGTCTCAGCCTCAGGCAAGCAAGACCCCTGGCATGTTGTGCCAGGCTGCCTCTCCACTACCAGTAGGGAGCAGACTGACTCACTATTTCCAGGCTTGGAAACGGATCACCACAGATGGGTGGGTCCTGGAAGTAATGAGTCAGAGTTTGTCCCTAAGCTTCAAAACCCTTCCCACATTAAGGAACAGAGTGTTCAAGCCATTTCCAGTGCAGAAAGGAAGCTGCTGGAAAAGGAAGTACAGAACCTAATCCTGTCAAGGGCAGTGGAACCTGTGCCCCCCCCCCAACAAAAGGGAAAGGGTTTTTATTCAAGATACTTCTCACAACAAAGACAAATGGAGAGTGGTGGCCTTTTCTAGACCTAAGGGTGCTAAACAGGCACGCAGGAAGCCAGTGTTCAAAATGGTAACCTTGTCACTGATTCT
Organism: Neoceratodus forsteri; assembly: GCA_016271365.2. Lineage (NCBI taxonomy): Eukaryota > Metazoa > Chordata > Ceratodontiformes > Ceratodontidae > Neoceratodus > Neoceratodus forsteri. The sequence goes on along the minus strand of CM028137.1, from coordinate 541,687,410 downwards.
GCCAGCACTCCAAAGAGGAGATTGGCTGGCATCTCTGGACCTAAAAGATGCTTACTTCCACATCCCCATAAGGGAGTCTTACAGAAAGTACCTTAGGTTCAGACTCCCTTCCGGTCATCACCAGTTCTCAACCCTGCCATTCGGTCTCACTTCAGCTCCAAGAGTGTTCACAAAGTGCCTAGCAGTGGTCATGGCACACCTGTGAAGGCTAGATGTCACAGTTTTTCCTTAACTGGATGACTGGTTGGTGGTCGGAAAGTTACCACCACAGGTAAGGGAACTTCTGCAGCTCACCCAAGGACTTCTAGAGTCACTGGGTTTTCTGATAAATCTCAAAAAGTCAGTCGTCCTCCCTGCACAAATGCTGCAGTTCATAGGAACAGAATTAAATAACCAGGAGGGCAGGGCTTACCTACCTCTGGACTGAGTAAGAAGTATTTTGCAGATGGCAGACTCCTTCATCCTGAACAGACCAAAAACTGCAAGACAGTTTTTACAGTTACTGGACCACATGGCAGCCACCACTGGCACAGTCCTGGGTTCCAGGTTTCAGATGAGAGACATCCAGTTCCACCTCAGGACACATTGGTGTCAGAGAAAGGATCCTCTCTCAAAGCTAGTCCCAGTAACAAAAATGTTACTTCAGGCTCTTCAGTGGTGGAAAGAGGAAGCCAACCTCAGGGAAGGAGTTCCTTTTCAAAAGAAGTTTACATCAGTGATTCTCACAACTGATGCATCACTGCTGGGGTGGGGTACCCATCTAGGGGATCACACCGCTCATGGCACTTGGTCCAGTAGAGAGTCACTCCAGTATATAAATCTGCTGGCACTCCATGCTTTCACACCACTGATTCAGGGAAGGGTTGTACAGGTCAGAACAGACAATACCACCACAGTGTACTACATAAGCAGGGAGGCACGAGGTCGGATTCTTTCTACACAGAAACTATGAGAATTTGAACTCTGGCCTATTCCCTAGGAGTTTCCCTTCAGGCCACTCATCTGCCAGGCAAAGACAATACCCTAGCAGATGCTCTGAGTCGGATCAAGCAGGCCCATCACAAATGGACCTTGACCAGACAGGTGGTGGAAGTGATTTTCAGAAGGTGGGGCACCCCAAAGATACAGTAGATCTCACTTCAAGGGGGAGCTCTTGCAGCAGGTAATAACCATTAGGACTAATGCCACCAGGTGTTACGACCTAATGGAAAAAACTTCTAGCTAATGGTCTATGATGGGGGACTGCCCCCCCGACATCTGTTCCGCCCTGATGTCAGATGTGGTATAAAGGGGTTGGTCCCCGACCCCACCTCAGTTCTTTTCCCATCAACCTGCTAACATCGGATTCATGGACGCCATCATTGCAGTTGACCGCCATTTCACGCCTGGCACACTTTATTTGTAGTTCATTTTTTTCTCTACGTCTTCATCAAGAAAGTGCATGTCTTCATCAACCTATCAGCAGCAAAAGTCTAAGTGTGCGTGTGGGAAGCAGATCCCTGCAAGGGACGGCCACTCTGCCTGCCTGATCTGCCTATGCCCAGACCACTGGTCTGATGACTGCTCGCACTGCCAAAAGTTTAATATTAAAACCCACATCCGCTGCCTAAAAATGCTCATGGCCTACCTGCTGGAGCAACAAGTGGCCGCCATGCAGAAGACCCTCTGCTACTTCCACCTCCAGTGGGAGGTCAAAGTCAGTTCCCCCAGGTACCACAGCAGTTTTGGGTGTTACTCAGTAGAAGACCACTGTCTCATCACATTCGAAAGGTAGGGAGTCTTCATCCCAAGGGCATTCATCCGCCCAAGTTCCCTTGGCCCACCAACCCCACAAACCCTTGCATGGGTCGACCCAAGAGGGACAGGCGTCTGCTATGGGAAGATGCTCTGAACTCATCTCCTGTAATCAATTTGGTTAATCCAAGAGGCATAAAAAGTCAGACGATTCCACCAGACACCAGGAGGTCATCAAGTACCAGATGCCTCCTCCACCTGAAGAAAGGGGTGATGTCAGCCTCTGAAGGAAGGCAAACTATTGGCCACTCTGACTCTGCATCAGAGATGGATCAGGCATTGCCTGCCAAAGAGTGGTCGTTGGTCCCAGAGGACCGGCCGTCAGCCCTGGCGACCAAGGTTGCAAAGGACAAAGCTACAAGGGAACAGGACACCACACTTGATCCTCCAAAGGAGCCAGATACCAGACTGCAAGGGGATTCAACTCTGCCAGACAAGAACCCATCAGGCCTGATGCCAGAGACATCTATAGAAAAGGTGCCCCAGGACCAGATGCCGGCACCCAAAGGTCCACAGGGTCCAATGTCTGGCCCCTCCAGTGCCCCAAACCCGATGCCTCTGCCCCAAGTTGTTACACTAGCTCCACTAGAAACAAGATCCCAGACCTGCAGACAACAATGACAGAGGCTAAACTGGACATAGTAGCCATTAGCAAGACATGGTTCACCAGTAATCACACTTGGGAGACTTCAGTACCTGGCTATGTACTGTTCAGAAGAGATGGGGTGCAGAAAGGAAGGGGAGTGGCCCTTTTTGTCAATGAAAATATCAAAGCTACAGAAATTAAGAATACACATAAGGACCCAGAAGAACTGTGGGTCACCCTGGAAACAGGAAGTGGGACAGCCATACAAACTGGGGTTGTCTACAGGCCTCCAGACCAGGGGGAAGACATAGACACAGTAATGTTAGAAGATCTACAAAACATGACAGCTAAAGGGGAGGTTCTGATAATGGGAGACTTCAACATGCCAGATACAGATTGGTCAATACCAGCAGGAACATCTGCCAGAACTAGACACATAGTGGATTCCCTGCAGGGGGAGGGCCTCAAACAACTGGTACAACAACCCACAAGAGACAGGGCTATCCTAGATCTAGTACTGACTAATGGGGAAAGGATCACAAATCTCCAGGTAGAAGGTCACCTGGGGGCCAGTGACCATCACCTGGGGGCCAGTGACCATCACATGATATGGTTCAATTTGGCCACTAGAATTAAATCATTCCGTTCCAAGGCAAAAATATGGGACTTCAGAGGAGCTGATTTTGATAAGATGGACAGCAGAGTTAAGCTTGCCCTGGCAAGAAGAAATACAGGTGAGGGGTACAGGCAAAGTGGGCAAGCATTAAGAATGCAATACTTGAAGCAACATCCCATTGTGTTAGAAAAGCAAGAGCAAAAGGAGGAGGAAACCACTTTGGTTCTCAAAAACAGTATCGGAAAAGGTCAGAGTCAAAAGGATAGCCTTCAGGAAATATAAGGGAATGCAGTGGGACGAAGATAAGGAGGTATACCAAACTTACCTAAGGGAAGCAGGGAAGGCAGTAAGGCAGGCAAAGGCCCAAACCGAGGTAACACTAGCACGAACAGTAAAAGAAGGTGACAAGACTTTCTATAGATACATTAGTGAAAGGAGAAAGTCCAGAGGGGGTATTGCTAAGATCAGAGAGGATAAGGGGAATGTGCGGAGGACCAGGAAAAGCATCTGTCCTAAATAGATACTTCTGCTCAGTATTTATTGAGGAGAGAGTAGGGTAGGGCCCCCAGCTCAGCACCATGGACACGGGGAGGAAGGTGTGCACCAGTCCCTTCACAAAAGAAGGGGTCCTACAAGAGCTCAGGGTGGATAAGGCAATGGGACCTGATGGCATACATTCCAGGGTACTAAAGGAGCTAAGGGTGGAACTAGCAGAGCCATTATCAGAACTGTTTAGTGAGTCTCTGAGCACAGGAGAGGTCCCAGAAGACTAGAGGAGGGCTCATGTGATTGTGCTTCACATGAATGGTAGCAGAGAGAAGGCAGGGAACTACAGCCCAGTTAGTCTTACCTCAGTAGTGGGCAAGATTATGGAGGCACTCCTTAAGGAAAGGATAGTGCAACACCTGAAATCCATAGGAGCACAGGATCCAAGAAAGAATGGGTTTACAACAGGAAGGTCCTATCAAACTAATCTCGTAGATTTCTTTGATTGTGTAACCAGAGTGGTGGACCAAGGGGGTGCAGTTGATGTCGCCTACCATGATTTCAGCAAAGCTTTTGAAACTGTTCCACATAAAAGATTGATTAATAAGCTGGGTAGGCTCGGAGTGGGTCAGAAGTTGGTTAACTGGGTGGCAAACTGGTTGGTGGGCAGAAAACAGAGAGTGGTGGTAAACGGTACACAGTCAGAAGAGATGCAAGTCACAAGTGGGGTACCTCAGGGATCAGTCCTGGGGCCAGTCGTCTTCAGTATCTTCATCAGTTACATTGCAGATAGACTGAAGGGCAAGGTTTGTCTATTTGCAGATGGCACCAAATTCTGCAACAGATTAGATGATCCAGATGGGGTAGGCAGGATGAGAAGAAATCTGGATAAACTGGCAAAATGATCGGAAGAGTGGCAACTGGGGTTTAAAGCAAAGAAGTGCAAGATCATGAACAAAGGGAAGAGAAGCCTTGAAGCCACCTATTGGTTGAGAGGGGAGTTGCTGGCAATCACAAGGGAAGAATGAGACTTGGGCATCACCATCACAGATTACCTGAAATCATCCAGGCAGACCACTAAAGCAGTAGGTAAGACTAGAAGGATGTTGAGGTGTATTAGTAGGGGTGTCGCAAGTCATAAGAGGGAGGTAGTAATCCCTCTTTACAAGACACTGGTTAGGCCTCATCTGGACTACTACGTACAGTACTGGAGGCTGCACCTGCACAAGGACATTAACAAAATGGAGGCAGTCCAGAGGAAGGCAACCAAAATGGTGCAGGGACTGCATCAGAAAACATATGAGGACAGATTAACAGAACTCCGTATGTATACCCTAGAGCAAAGGAGGGAAAGAGGTGATATGATCAAAACATTCAAACATTTTAAGGGCATTAACAAGGTAAAAGAGTCTAACATGTTTCTATATAAGAAAAATGGCAGGACAAGAGGACACAGCATGAGATTAGAGGGAAGTCGATTAAGGGGTAACGTTAGGAAGTTCTTTTTCACAGAAAGGGTGGTGGATGCATGGAACGGCATACCTCAGGAAGAGGTGGATATGAATACAGTGCAGGGCTTCGGATATGCAGGGGACAGGCATAAGGGAGCAATACAGATGAGTATGAATATATAGGCCATTGACAGAGTACAGGCCTATGGCACATTCATAAAGTAGAAAAAATGGGCAGACTGGATGAGCCTTGTGGTCCTTATCTGCTGTCAACTGATGTGTTTCTATGTACAGTAGCTGAGGTGGGAGCACTGTTCAATGCCTGGTAGAATACCATAAAAGGGGATCTACTCCCAAAACCTAGGGACCTATCCCAAAACCTAGGGACCTATCCCTGGTCTGGCCACCACCCAGGGATCAGTCTCCTCAGTGACCTCCCCCGCCAACGGGGCATCTACTGCCTGCTGAAGAAGATAGGCGGACTCCTGCTGTCAACCTCAGGGAGGACGCCAGAGACAACTCATACAAATATTCCTCTGAGAATGAATTGCCTATTCCGTCTCCAGATCCAAGAAGAGACTCACCAAGGTCACCTCTGGATGACTCATCCTTCTTGGACATGATGAGGCACATTCAAGCTCTGTACCAGTGGAATACAGAAGAGCTGGACCCTGAGAGGTGCTATTTGGCAAAATTTCTGGGGGCTACTGACCCTAAACTCTTGGTCATTCCCCCATTGGTAGAACCATTCCAAGATGTCACCAGATCAACTTGGAAACATTCCGGCTACCACAACCGCAGTACCAAGGAAAGAGGACAGGCTCTATAAAACAACTAAAGCGGAACCTTTCTTAGGTGAGCATCCAAAGGCTGACTCAGTGGTACTGAAGGCTGCTCATGGAAGGGCACAACAGCCACGATACCTGAGAGCCCAGCCCCAGATTTGGAGTTCAAAAAACTGGACCAGATGGGCCGTAAGGTATACTCATCAGCTACCTGCACAGTCAGGTCACTAAACTTTCTTGCCCAGATGGTCACATATCAGAAGTCTTTGTGGGTAAAAGCGATGGATCTGGCCAAGGCCCAGCCAGACTCTGAGGGTAAGGCAGAACTTCTTGCTGTCATCCAGTCCAGTATGGATGTGGACAAGCACATGCTAAGGAGCTCTTACGACTCCGCAGACACAGCAGCAAGGGCAGCAGCCACTGGTATTTGCATGAGGAGGCATGTCTGACTGAGAGTTTCTGGTTTTCGTCAGAATTTACAAGAAGCTATTTTGGATGCTCCCTTTCAGGGACCAGTCCTATTCAGCCAGGAGACTGAGAAATTGAAAACTGGACTACAAGATTCTGACAAAGTGGTATCTGAGGTCCACAGGAAGTACAGGTCAGAGCCACAGGCCACCTGGTGCTGTCCCTTTCGAAAGAACCACGGAGAGCAAGGAAGACACCAGACACAGCACAAGGGAGGTTTTAAAAGGAGAGGGCCCCCCATCCCTTCAGGCGCTCAGGGCCCACAAAATCCCAAGGTGCCCAGACCTCCCCAGCCTACCTCCTCTATACTGGCATGACTCCACCGACCCCCCTCCTCTGGCAGAAGTGCAGTGAGGTGGTGAGGGAGATTCTTGCCTTACTAGTCTGGATGGTCCAACATCACATCAGGTCAATGGGTCCTTCAGATAGTGAGAGAGATACCTTAGAGTTTACCCAGATCCCACCAGGCAGTCCACCAGTCCTCTCCCACTGCTCACCCTCCCACGTAGTTCTCCTGTGGGCAGACAGAAATGCAGGCCTTGCTAGACAAAAGAGCCATCCAGGAAGTCCCCTCTGCTCAAAGAGGCAAGGGATTTTACTCCCACTTCTTCCTAGTCTCGAAGAAGATGGGAAGCCTCTGTCCCATTGTGGATCTGAGTCAGCCGAACACTTTCATTGAATATTATGCTCCATCAAGGAGACTGGCTCTGCTCCCTGGACATGCAGGATGCGTATATGCATATAAAGATCATGCTGTCCCACCGGAAGTACCTTCGCTTCACCTTCCAAGGAGGGCACTACCAGTTCAGGGTGCTGCCATTTGGTCTTTCATCAGCACAAAGAGTTTTCACCAAGTGCCTGGCAGTGGTGGCAGTGGCCCACAGGAGATGGGTCACTTTGTGGGACGGGTCCTCTTCAATGTCTTTATAAGTGACATTGCAGAGGGACTGGAAGGAAAAGTATGTCTCTTTGCAGATGACACAAAGATCTGCAACAGAGTTGATGCACAGGGTGGGGTGGAAAGGATGAGAAGGGACTTGGCAAGGTTATAGGAATGGTCAAATATATGGCAGCTTAGATTCAATGCTAAGAAGTGCAAGGTAATGCACCTGGGAAACAAAAACCCAGGGGAAGAGTACACAATGGGGGGTGAGATACTAACAACAACAAAAATGGAAAGGGACCTGGGGGTAGTCATATCAGATGACCTAAAGGTGGGCAAGCAATGTGAGAGATCAGCAAAGAGGGCTGGGGGGATACTGGGATGCATAGGGAGAGGCATCACCAGTAGAAAACAGGATTTATTATCCTCTGTACAGACAGCTGGTGAGACCCCATCTGGAGTACTGTGTGTAGTTCTGAGACCCAGTCTCCGCAAAGACATAGACAGGATGGAAGCTGTCCAGAGGAGGGCACTAAAATGTGCAGGGTCTGCACCGAAGACATTTGAAGAGAGACGAAGGAGCTTAATATGTATAGCCCGAGGAAGGGGGACATGATAGAAACGTTCAAGTACCTCAAGGGAATCAACAAAGTCCAAGAGGGTAGCATCTTTCAAAAAAAGAGGTGTGCAAGAACAAGAGGGCACAATTTAAAGATGGGGGGTGGCTCAGAGGTAATTTAAGGAAGTATTTTTTCACAGAGAGGGTTGTGGATGCATGGAACGGCCTTCTGGAGGAGGTTGTGGAGTCAAAATCAGTGGTGGAATTCAAGCATGCATGGGACAGTCATAAGGCCATTCTAGGGGGTGGGGGTAGGAAGAAGTAGGCTGCTGGTTAACTAGGATCTGCAGCTTATCCAGTAGGTAGGGAAATGGGCAGACTGGGTGGGCCAAGCAGTCCTTATCTGCCGTCAAATTCTATGTTTCTATGTTTCTATGTTTCTAAGATTGGGTCCTTTTAAAACTGCTCTCAAGAACCACCTCCTTTCCTCCCACAACTGTGACTGCCCCAGCTGAGTTTTCTTCTGCCTTTACTCCTCTCAGTCTGCCTATTTTTGACTCTGCACTTCATTTGACTCATTATAGACCACATTATTGTTTATATCTGTTTATTATTGCTAATCTACCTTGACATGGGTCCTTTGTAACCAGCCCTTAATTTTGACTGTTTGCTTTTATTTGAGCTCGTTTACATTGTTTTCTGTTGCTTGCTATTAATGTGTTTGTCTTCCTGATGAGGAGCCTTTGTAAATGAGTCCCTGACTCAAAGGGTCATAATTCTGATAACTTCTTAAAGTAAAATAAAATAAAAAGAAATATAAAAGTGATGGCTAATCCATTCTGAAAGTTATGCATCTTCTGGCCCCTGCCAGGCTTCATCAGAGTGAATCTCTGTGAAGATGCCTGGCAGGGATCAGGAGAAATTCTAGTTGTAGAAAGGCTCAGCAGCCACTTTTCTATGCTCATTATGTGTGGGATACACCATGCACCTTAGTTAAATAAAGGACTTTGAATAACATTTTTGAGGTCCTGCTGCTTTCTGCATATGTGGGTGCTCCTCATCCTTTTGCTTGTCCCTGTGGAAATGCAGGCTGAGATGGTACATGAGCTCAGTCTTCCCATTCTCAGCGGTATTGACAGGATTGAACACATGAATATGTTCTCCAGCAGGACACGGGGACATGTTTTGAAGGTCACAGATGGCAAGTTTACGGGTAACATTAGGAAGCATATTTTATTCCAGAAGGTGATGGCCTTCTAAACTGACCTGCCAAAAGAGACTGTGGACATGAAGACAATAGAGTGGTCCCCAGTGTTGACCATCCCTTAGCTTTTGCCAGCACTGATCTGATACAGCTGTGGAGAGCTTCTAGGAGTGGCAAGAGTGTTGAAAAGAAAATGTGGTGCTCTCGCCACACCAGTGTCAGATGTAATTGATACTGCTGCGATTACAGAACTGCACATGTGTGACACTTGTGCATGCACAGTTTGCCTTGTAGTTAGCCATAATATGGCAACACTGACATGACTACATATGCACCATACTCACATATGCATAGTTTAAGTTGGCACCAGTAAAAGTAAGACCCCACTGAAAATGAAATACTGCATCTTAGCCAGTCTAACCTGTATCAGTACACTGTAGTACTAGGACCAGTCCTTTTTAATGTCTTTATAAGTGACATTGCAGAGGAACTGGAAGGAAAAGTATGTCTCTTTGCAGACAACGCAAAGATCTGCAACAGGATTGATACACAAGATGGAGTGAAAAAGATAAGAAGGAACTTTTCAAGATTGAAGGGATGGTCAGATGTATGGCAGCTTAGATTCAATGCAAAGAAGTGCAAGGTAATGCACCTGGGAAACAAAAACCCAGGGGAAGAGTACACAATGGGGGTGAGATACTGACAACAGTAAAAATGGAAAGTGACCTGGGGGTAATTATATCAGATGACCTAAAGGTGGGCAAACAATGTGAGAACATTGTGGGGTCTAAAACTGTGGAAGAATTCAAGAATGCATGGGACAGGCATAAGGCAATTCTTGTGGGGGGTAGGAAGAAATAGGCTGTTGGTTAACTAGGATCTGCAGCCTATCCTGTAGGTAGGGAAATGGGCAGACTAGATGGGCCTAGCGGTCCTTATCTGCCATCAAAGTCTATGTTTCTATGTTTCTATGAGAAGGCAGTAAGGAAGGCTGGTGGGATACTGAGATGCATAGGGAGAAGCATCAATAGTAGAAAACAGGAAGTTGTTATCCCTCTATACAGACAGTTGGTGAGTACCCATCTGGAGTACTGTGTGCAATTCTGGAAACCCAATCTCCGCAAAGACATAGACAGAGTGGAGGCTGTCCAGAGGAGGGCAACCAAAACAGGGTCTGCACCAGAAGACATACGAAGAAAGACTAAAGGAGATTAATATGTATACCCTTGAGGAAAGATGGGAGAGAGGGGACATGATAGAAACTTTCAAGTACCTCAAGGGAATAAACAAAGTCCAAGAGGGTAGCATCTTTCAGAAAAAGAGATGTACAAGAACAAGGGGGCACAATTTGAAGATAGAGGGGGGACTGCTCCGAGGTAATGTGAGGAAGTATTTTTTTCACAAAGAGGGTTGTGGATGCATGGAACACCCTCCCTGAGGAGGTCATGGAGTTAAGAACAGTAGGGGAATTCAAGAATGCATAGGACAGACATAAGGCAGTCCTAGAGGGGGGTAGGAGGAAGAAAGCTGTTGGTTAACTAGTATCTGCAGTGTATCTGTTAGGTAGGAAAATGGACAGACTAGGTGGGCCAAGCGGTCCTTATCTGCCATCACATTCTATGTTTCTATGTTGTAGAAGTGGGTAAAATTAGGACCCCTGTGAAAATGAGATCCTGCATCTCAAAGCTATCCTGTGTCAGTACATTGCCAAAATGTATAAAAGTATGACACCACTGAATATGACATACTGCATCTGAGCCAGGCTATCAGGCTGTGTCAGTACATTGTAACAATGCTATAATACCATCAAGAGGTTCTGGAGACATGTGAACATTGAGACTAAAGCTTGAGAGATTCCAGCATTTTTCCAGAGCCTCTGTGATATGTTGAAGGTGAGTTTTATCATTTAAAATAAATAAAAACAGCCCTAACATTTGTTATGGTGATTTTACTGACAGACATAATGAAGTCAGTTGCATACATGTACTGATTTGAGTATACATGAAAATGAACAGGAGTTTTGTCCCAGTTTTACATGGAAAATACAGGGAAAAGGTGGGTGCCTATGGGGAAATGCTTTGTTCAATCTGGGAACACTGCAGTTGATAGAGGTATCTTTGTAATTCCTTAGGATGCCCCTTGCAACCTCTGAAAACCCTTAAAACATTAGCTGTGAAGCATTTATTTACCTTTCTTACAAGAATAAAATCATGAGAGTTCCAATGCCTCTAATTATGTCCAGAAAGGGTTAACATAAATCAACTTTTCAGAGGAAAAATGGTGAATCTGAATCCTTGCTACACACACACACACACACACACACACACACACACACACACAAACACACACTCTCTGGGAGAGAGGACAGTAATTTGAAACTACTAAGCAGTTTGATGCTGTTATCTGTTGCAAGTCATGTCAGTAAATTATTAGTCTCCAAAGATAGCAAGTCACATTGCAATAAAAAAGCTGAGAAAATAGTGTTGCAGTTAGTCTACTCAAGAGACAAGAGAGTATTTTATTTAACTGGCACACTGGAGAAGGATACACTGAAAACTCCCACAATGTGTGCTAAGGTACTCCATTTTTCCAGCTACAAACAGCAAGATGTCAGTATGCAGCCCTCTTGCATTAGTTATAAAACTGCTGTTTACCAAGTTGGATTAAAAAGAAAATGTGTTTCTTGTACTCACTGAAACACTACAAGGTTGGGGAGGAGAGGTGATTTTACAGAGCATTTATGTCTTAATCCCTAGGCTGTCGAAAGAACTAGAATGAACCTATTTGATTGAGCTCTGGATTGATGTTCAGTCTGCAGCACTGAAGGTTAAATTGAAGGGCTGCAAAGAGGTGGAAGGATCATTCAAAAACTCCAAAGGAAGTGTTCCATGGTCTGAATCCAGTAGTTCATTTTTAGAGCTGATGCAATAGCGCTGCAGGCTCTGCCTGCCTGCAGCCCTAAAAAAGGATCAAAAGCACTAAACTTTTTTCAAAACTACTACTCCTCCATTCAGACACACTAGACACACAACTCCTCATCTAGCAAACAGAAGGTCAAAGTTAAGCCTGATTCACTTTCTCCCTGCATCAAGTGACCTGCACACAGTCATACATGTGATCTGTGGGCTGTTTCTCCCAAACTTCGCCTTCTCAAAATGTAGCCCAAAGTTTACGCAAAGTCCATAATGTGAAGTCCATTGAAGGTGAATTTCAGCCTTTTAATGGAAACTTCATGTAATTATTTGCGGATTCAAAGTTATGCACATCACGTTAACTTTGAGGGCGTAGTAAAACTTTGTTGAATCTCTATTGAAAACATGTTCTGGTAATTGGTTTCAATATTTCAGAACTCTGCGTAAAAAAAAATGCTCCTCTTTCAGTAGTCTTGTATGATCTGCCTGTGAATTGTTTATGGTGGTTTCTTTTAATCTGTATGTTATCTTTTTTATTAAATCCCAATTCTGCCAGTAGATATTGATTATTACTAATATTGTTCATTAATATTATACCTCTTAGTCTCCTTCTTTCCAAACTGTGTTGTCCAAAGCTAACCAATCTCATTCATTGAAAGGGGTCAGTCAGGCTCATTTGTAAAAGCACTCAGTCAGGCTGCCAGCGTGGAGGTGAGTGGAGGACTGTGCCAGTGGCCCACTGGGGTCCTATATGGGGGGGAGTGGGGTCACTACTGGACAGTGTGAAGGGGTGGGAGGGTCCACTAGACACCAGGGAAAGTTTTTTTTTTATTATATGACTGATGTTGGCAGTGACACTAATGGACAATGGAGAGATGGGTGTGAACATCAGGTGGGGAGAGTCATTTTTCATTTGGCCAGTGATCGGCCAGGTGGGTGGGACCAATAGACACTATGGAAATGTATTTTTAATTTTGTTTCAAATTATAGATGGGTGATTGGGGTGAATCTCGGCGGGGGGGGATTGTTCATATTGGGCCAGCAATCAGCCAGTGGGGTGTGACCACTAGACACTAGGGATGTGGGGTTAAGATTTATTTTAATGCTGGCCTGGACAGAAAGGGGGAAAACACTTTTTTTAATATTACCATCCCCTGGCTTTCAAATGTGGAATTTTACCCGTGGGTGGCAAAATTCCACATTTTGCTGGTGAAATTCTGCATTTCCCAGGTGAAATTCTACTTTTTGGCAGGGAAATTTTGCATTTCACACCCACTAAATAGTTCATGAAATAAACTGATTATGCAAAATATTTTATGGGGTGAAATATTTTAATTTTGCACATCTCTCTCTATGAATAATTTTGGAAAAAAATGTTTTGTACCCTTTCAATTTGTCAAATTTCACCCTGTTGGTGTGGTGACCAAAGTTATGAGCAGTAATCCAAATAAGGTCTTGCCAGTGATCTGTATAAAGGGATCATCACGTAATTGTAATGGCTTTTAAAGTTTTTCCTAATGCAGCCAAGGATTTTCATAGCTTTTGTTACTGCCCTAGTGTTATCTGATTTGAACCTCATATTAAATTGTATGATTATACCTAAAACTCTCACTTCTGAGACAGCCTTTAATTCTAACCCCCTCCCCCCCAGGCATATCTAGCTCATCCATTGTTGTTTCAAATGTTGAACACTACACATTTGTCAGGATTGAATTCCATGTTCCATGTCTTAGCCCATTGGTCAAGGTTGTCTAGATCTGACTGGATATTCATGATGTCCTTACTAGTGAGTGGTGGACCTCCTATTTTGATGTCATCTGAACATTTGTTTACAAAACCCATTAGTCCATGTGCATATCTTTAATACAATTGTTAAATAAAATGGGTCCATGGACTGAGTCCTGTGTAACTCCACTCCTGACCCTACTCTCCCCCGATGTGTCTCCCTTTATACTTACCCTCTGCATCCTATCCCGAGCCAGTCATCCACCATTTTTCTTCTCTCTGGTTGAAGTTGAGTTTATGTAATTTGTGTATTAATTTTGTCATGTGGCAGTTTATCCAAAGCCTCACTAAGATTGATAAAAATCACAACACTAGGTATGTTGTGGTCAGTAACTCAGTGATTGGTTGATGAAAAAAATGAGATTTGTGATGACAGAGAAACCCTTTGTAAATACATATTGAGTGTCACCTATCACCCTACTAACACTGATGTTATCCATTATATAATCCTTCAGGATTTTTTCCATGATTTTGCCAATAACAGAGGTCAGATGACTCTGTAACTAAAAATTGTTCTGCGTTTCCCACTTTGTGGATAGATGTTACTACTGCTTTCTTGAAGTCCTCAGGGATGCTACATGTTTGCAGGGAGGTTCTAAATTTGTCAACTATAGGTGCCTTTAAATGTTTTGCCACACACTTTATAATCTGTAGTTGAATATTATCTGATCCAGGTGATTTGTGGGGATTTATTTAAGTTAATTCCTTATAAATTATTTATTTGGTAAAGAAAGTTGGTTAAACTGTAAGCGTGTGGCTGCATTTCCATTTGTTATTAATAGTCTCAAAAAATCTGTGCTGTTTATGTTGAACACTGAGGAAAATATATGTTAAGGTTTTCAGCCATCTCAGATGGTTGGTCTATAGTAACTCCTTCTATTTATAAAGTTCCCATCACTTTTTCACTGCTGCTAGTGTGTTTATATAACTACAAAAGGTCTTAGGATCTGTGTGTTTGCTGTTTGCCAATGTAATTTCAGACTTTCTCTTTTTATACTTTATTGCCTTTCTACAAATTTTCAGCTCTCTGTTACAAATTTCCTTATTTGTAACTGAAGGGTGTTTTTTTCTAGTTTTTGGAAGACTGTTTTGCTTATTTATTTTCCTTTTTATGTTTTTTTTTGTCATCCACTTGTGCCTTACTTTTTTGCTAAGTGTTTTTATGTTTTTTTGATACCCACTCATCTTGCAGACTAAATAATTTATCCCTCAAGCACTTTCATTTTTCATTTATAGACATTTGTTTAAGCTGAGTTTTCCATTTCAATGTTGTTAACTCCCTTTCCATGCTCCTAAAATCTGCTTTTTTGTAATTATAGGTTAGCATCCCTGTTTTCCTGGTTTTGTATATATTTTCCAAGGTCACACTGATCATACAGTGATCACTATTTCCCAGAGTTTAAATCACAGTGCAGTGAGACACTCTGCCCTTAATGTTGATTTTGATCAAATCTAGTACTGCATGTTGTCCCCCACCCAGTGGACTCCTGTACCAGCTGTTCTTTCTTGCATTCATTTGTTACTTCTATTAGTTGACACCCTAGGCTGCTTTCACTGTTTTATGTGCTCAGTTAATATCGTTAATGCTAAAATATCCCATTATAATGATGTCATTATTAGTTATACTTTTCTGTCTAATATTTTGTAACAGTTTGTTACTGGACTCTAAGTTACTCTCGGGTGGCCGGTAACAGGTTCCAATTATTATCAGATTTGCTTTAATGTTTATTTCAACCCATAATTTTTCCAATCCTGATCTTCTGAATCTCCTTTTCTGTTTACTATTTAGGTTATTTTTTTCAAATGTCACGACTCCCCCCTCTCTTGCCTCCCCTGTTGGTTTGTTGTAACATATAGCCCTCCAAACTGTGCCCCCATTCCTTTGAGTCCTTCCACCAAGTCTCAGTGATGGTTACTTTGTCATATCCTTTTTCACACAGCACTGTTTGTGAAAGGTCAATTTCATTATTTATGCTCCCTTCATTTAGCATTAATATATTAAGATTTCTGAAACTTTTCCTAATTGTAGTACATCTTGTATTTCTTGTTATATATTTTGACATCCTACTATGTCTGTTGTAAATATATTTCTCCCCTTCCCCCCAAAACAAGTTTAAATTTTGCTTCATAGCAAGTGGAAATTCTGTTCCCCAGTGCTACCACTCCTTTTCAGTTAAGGTGTAATCCATCTAGAGCATAAACATTGAATCTGCTTGAGAACATGCCACAATGTCAAATCAATTTTAAACCTTCTTTGGCTGCAAAAGAATGCAACCATTGGTTGTGTCTAAGTATCTCTTTTTGAATATTGGAATTGTCTCAGTTCTACCATGATGAAACGACAACAGTGTTGTTGAAGTTCAGCATAGCTAGATCCCCAATGTTGACAGGTGAAATTTCACCTGTCAGACATTGTGTGTTTTCTATCAGGGGGCTGCGTCCCCAACCCCACCTCCCTTCTTAACATAACTAAATCCAGGTCTGAGTTGATTCGAAGAAGGGGAAGGCAGACAGCAAAAGGATGAAATTTAGCCTTCAGGTCCCTCACAGTGACAATCTTGAAACCTGTCAAGATTGTCGCTGAGAGGGATTTCTCCTTTGTGTGTTCGCTGTGCGAATGGTACACCGATTGTCTCTTGTTTTTGGTAATACAGTACTTCAAAAAAATTACTTTGCATTTTAATTATTTCAAAGTATTACCAATTTTTATTATCTTTTTTACTATTCTTTGTTCTCTTGTCTTGCCAATATTATTTGTTCCTGTGTGTATTATGATTAGTGGAGGGGCTGTTCAGTTTTTAATCAACTGTTTCAGATTTTGCCTAATGTGCTTTAATTTTATTCCTGGAAGGCATTTCACTTGTACATTTTCTTTGCCCTCTTTACAGATGATTCTATCAGTATAATATAATATAATATAATATAATATAATATAATATAATATAATATAATATAATATAATATATAGTCACCTATAACTATGGTTTCATTTTTTTGTGTTACATTCTGTTAGTACTTCCTGCATGAGATTCCCATAGTTTGGGGAAATGGGTAATTGTATCTCATTGGGATTACTACTTGTAGTTAATGTTTGGGTTGGAGCTGTTTCAGTTATTGTTTGATCTGACAATATCTCAAAGTTAATTAAATTAGGTGGTCATCAGTGCTGCTGTTTTCTCCAGTATTTATTTTTGCTGTTGTTCTCTCTTCACTGAGGACCTCATATGTGCTGTTAGTTTTTATGATGTATGAATGGTTTATTGCATATTGACCCTTGTTCTTTTGGTGTTTGTTTGCACTATGCATGAATCATTGTCCAATTGTTAATCTTCTGTTTTTTCTCCCTTTTACCATTGGTTTCTATGTTTGTTTCTAAATTTATCAAAGTCTCTTCACTGCCACTGTTTGTTATGGATGCCATTCTTTTGTTTGTAACTTCCTTGTCTACTTGGTCCTTAAGTTTCTTATCCATTTTTTCTAGCCATTGTTCTAAAATGTCTAATCTTCTACTCATTTTGTCAGTCCCTCTGCTAGTTCATTATTGATTTGCATTTCATAA
Organism: Neoceratodus forsteri; assembly: GCA_016271365.2. Classification (NCBI taxonomy): domain Eukaryota; kingdom Metazoa; phylum Chordata; order Ceratodontiformes; family Ceratodontidae; genus Neoceratodus; species Neoceratodus forsteri. The sequence goes on along the minus strand of CM028137.1, from coordinate 541,670,322 downwards.
ATATATAGTATTCATGTGTGATGTTATTGTTCATGAGCTCATACCTTAGGCAGCTCTCACACTTTCAGCCTTCTTCCCTATCAATGGTTATGATTTTGTTAGCCATGATTAATTTGCTGTAAAACAGCCTTATTTATTGATTTTCTTGAATTTAAAAAATATGTAACTGTCAGAACAGCAGAATAAAATCTACTTAAAATGTCCATCCTGATGTTTCCTTGATGGGCTACTGACATCTAAAATGAGGTATGCACCTTTAAAATGTATGTCAAAATCCCTGTTTTGTAGTTCCCTCCCTGCTATAGTCCCTAGGAGACAAAATGCCTGTTGATAAGGCAACTGAATCAATACTATCTTCTTTCACAAAGCTTTATCAAAATTCAGAGCAACTATACAAAGTCCCCCCCCTTTTATTTAGACACCATACACATACACACACAGACACACATAATTATTTTTGAATTAGGGTTTCAGTCACACTGGGGGGGGGTTGTATTTTTGGATAGAACACACTGTTGCTGTCTCTCCTTCAAATTCTTTGAGTCCTCTAAAGCTTTTATTTACACTTTTGGCTTTATGTTTAGATTTTTAGATTATTTATCACATTTACACAAAATTAAGTCAAGTTCCTTTTTTGTTTGGCAACTGCTGCTTGCGTCCTGCTCAAGTACAGGCCACCTTAATCAAGTAACATATTTTGTAGTTCAGGCAACATGTGAGCTCAGAAAACATAAGCAAATTATGTACTGACAAAATAGGTCACTGGATTTCTTAAGATGGTATCAATCAATTATACATATATATTTTTAAATGTAGCTTTAAAACTTTGAAAAAGTCTTTATCAAACTTGGGAAGAATAATAAAATTCCTTCAGCTAAATGCTCTGAACTTAATTAATATCATAACCTCTATAAAAAGAATTAAGACATCTAGCTACTGTTACTAGCTGCCGTGCTTTCTGTTTGGATCCCTTACAAACTACTACGTCTAGACACTGAAGAGTTGTTTAAAATGATCACCTTCTATGGCATGATGTTACTGAAAGTATGCTGATTCAAATTTCAATAGTAAATCTCACTTAAAAAATATTAAATTATTTACTTTCAATGGGTGAATCTGGCACCATATTCTATAAGATAACTACCAGGCAAACACTATGGATGCTACCAGCCTCTCCGAAAACTAATGTTCTTAGATTTCAAAAACATCCAGAGCTTCAGATAGATAAGAGAATGCCACAGCTGGTTTTACATGTACAAAAAATTAGTTTTAAGTTCAAATCATAATTTAGTCACATTCAGTCATAACATAACTCAAACCTACATCAAGCACATATAACATATATTAGGTGCAGAGGGGAACTGGGACCTTCACACAGCAGGAAAAAAAGCAAAAAAAAAGAAGGAAAGCCCTGCTATTCCAACTTGAATGCCACCCAGTTGCAGCCCCTTCCATTTTTATTTCCTCAGCTCCTTCTCATCATCTTGTTTGAGTCTCCTACTGAATCTCCCAGTGAGTTCTCTGACTCTGCTTCATGCCATTACCCAGTTCTCAGTTTCCAGTCTTTCTCCCTATCAATCACCCCCTTCTCCAAATTCTGCTTCAGCTTTGGTGCTGCATAGCTTACCATTCACAAACTGCTCTAGCTACGGCTTTAACTGTGGCTTCCATTGCATCCTTATGGCTTGGTTTACTCTTTGTGCAAAAACAGCTTGGTGCAACACTGTTATTTTAGCTTTCAATTAACTATCCATTCTAGTAACAAGAACAAAAAAAAACTTGATTCAAGGTAGCATTAGCACAGAAGTATATAGGGCAAAAATATTCTCTAGATGGCATACCTGTTAAAAATCTGAAATCCAGCATAGAACATTAAAGTTCTGCATACTCCTCATGCATGCTGCTCCATGCTTCCAGACTCTTCCTCCTATTCCTGCTCATACTTAACCAATTATTTTATTCATATATTCATTATATAACTAGTTCTATGCAACAGCCATAGTCTCCATGTGTCCATGTACACCATATACTAACATGTACCTTGTGAAGTTAAACTGAATGCATAGGTGCCAATTCAACAATGCTGACCACTTAGTGTAAATACAGACTTTATATTATCCAAATCTAGTAACATGCATGATCATTCACATTTATTCAGTGCCTCAGAAATACTTTTCAGAAAAGATCACTGGATCACATATGAGGCTTTTCCTGAAAGGGCAACACAATAAATCAGATTTGTTAATGTTATTAACTTTTTAACCCCAGGATAACTTTTTCAATCCATCATTAATCAGCCTGTTATTATTACTTTCTCTGAGATAAATATCATGTATCACTTATATGGTCAATAAGCTTTGCTGACCTCCAGGAGTCTACTCCCTTTTGAACCAATACAATATATGATAAGAGTGAAAAAACACAACCATGAATAACTCAAAAAAATTGTCCTGATCCAATGTTCATGATTAATGACTTTCATATGCCCCAAATAGGTAACCACCATTGTACATATTTAGCTTACACTGACAATGTTGTCCTGCTATCAACCAGCTACCTAGGAATTAAATGACTGATCCAAAAACACTATACAGAGTGTGGAAAAGTAGACTTAAAGATTAATTATGAAAAAATGAAAGTAATGGTATGTGGTGGAAACAATAGAAATGATAAATTCAAGATAAATGGGCACGAACTAAAAGTGGTGAAAATGTTCTGCTACTTAGGGATAACATTACAAGAATATCTAACCTGGAGGAAACACCTAAATGAAATCAAATCTAAAGAAAAAAGGTTCTTACCAGTGATGGATAACTTTTCTTATAAATTCAGTGGTAGCTCTATAAAAGGAAGTCTTAAGGTCCTTAATGTTAAAATCAAAACCTAAATCCTATTTGGATCAGAGGTCTGGGGAACCAATAAAAAAATAAATATAGAAAAAATCCTTAATATCCACTATAAGAAGCTTCTGGGCCTACCAAAAGGGTCGCCATCTTCACTGACCAGAGATGAATTGGGACAACTGCCATTAGAATGCCTTGTAAAAGAACAATTATCCATATACTGGCTAAAGGCTTTCTTACAGAATCAGGACAGATTACCAAGAAAATGCATTGAAGAAACTATAAGCTATATGCAACAAGGTATAACCTTCCCCAGTATATTACAGTAGTTGTATAAGTAATCCTTAAACCTTATGGATTACTTAATTGCATAACATAAATATTGAGGAGACCACTGGCTGAAGTAGTTTCCCAAATAAAAACAAGGATTAGAGATACATACAGACAAAAAGAATTAGACCTTGAAGCACAGTACACAATAAGTGAATGGCTCTCAAAAAATAAATGTTTTTTGGGGTTTGAACTCTATTTAAACATTTTAAGGAATCCACAGAGAAGGAACATATTCACCAAATACAGGTTTGAATATCGTGCCAGTCAAAGAATAAGGAATATTTTTAAAACAGATGATACAGATGGCACCTGTAGTTGTGGGCATATTACCGATAAGCTAACACATTTGGTAATATTATGCCCACTATATAATAAATTTAGAAAGAAATTGTTAGGCAATATTCCAGTCTCTGTAGATCTAGAGCCCCAATATATCACCACTCTGTTATTTAAGTCAACATCTAAAGAAATACTGGAACTGGTGGTCTCCCCCTTAAAAAAATACTTAAAAAATTGCATATGGTAAAAAAGATACCAAGCATTAAGGTAATTTAGAATTTTGAACATTTCTCTAGTCTATTATTTAAAATAAATCTCACTCTGCCTCTTTTAGAATTATTTTTTAATCTATGATATTTGTTTTGAAAGTTTATAACTATTTATTTATTAATTCTTGTGCTGATGTTTAAATTCTATTTATTCTGTAATTAGGCTTTTTCCCCTTAATTATTTATTCCCTTATGCATATTTTAACTTGTAGAGACATAACTTGTTTAACAGTAACCTTTTTTTTCATTTTTTATTTTACATGTTAAAAGCTATAGTATACAAAGTACCATCCGGTTCTACTCTATTCCTGTATACGATAATAAATTGTCTTTATTTAAAACATCAAATCTAGGAGTTAACCTATGCTTCTATACATATCCAAACCGTATTAGGTTGTGCAAGTGCAGTGTCTGAAACACAGACCCTTAATATTGGTTTATGACATGGAATGGAGTTTTATTGAATAACTTCCATGCAGGAAAATACTGTCAGACATCCTATCCAAAAATATCTTCCTAAAAGTTTCTATTATACATAGATACATAGACAGTGTTGACAGATAAGGGCCTATGGCCCACCCAGTCTGCCCATTTGAGCTTGTAAGATACATTAAGTCTAAAGATGCACTTATTTAATCTTGCACTTTCTTTTAATTGATTTGAGCTGATGTTGCTGTCTTGTGACTGAATTTTAACTATTGTTTTAATATTTTATGGATGTATTTATTGTTAAAGCATTTTGGTATTTGAATTGCACTTTATAAATAAAGTTGTTTATTATTATTATTATTATTATCATCATCACATTAAAATGTGGTCCACTTACTATATACTCAGAAATATCTTATGTTCTCTCTCATGTACCCTGGACACATGTTCCTGTTCCACTTCACACTTGCCAAATTTTTAGTATAAAACAGTAAATTTTACATTTGCAATATGTGCAATTACACAAGTACTGAGACAGTCAGAATCATTTAGTGCATTTTTTTACATCACTGCACAAGTACAGTTACCTAGTAATCCTGTTACCATGACTATGAAATTTGGAGCAAGTTCAGCACTAAGAGCTACTAGCACATATTAGCTCATCATCCAGAGGGGACTGACAGAGAGAAGACATCCGGCCTGGGAGAATAGTAGTTCACTGATAGCACAGAAACAAAGCATTACAAAATCAGTACTCATAATCAGGAACTCTGATTAGGGAAGTAGAGTCTCGACTCCAGCATTATGACCAGACTAGGCTCACAGTTTGGTGCCTCCCTTGGACATTGGCATGAAAGGGATACAGACTGCATAGAAAATATTGTGCATGATAGGGGACCCAGCACTAAAGTCATCCTCCATATAGGAACAAACAACCTAGCCAGTAGGTCAGTGGAGGAAACAAAGCAAAACCTAATCAAACATGGCAACAACCAGGCTTCCCTTTCATCGAGTGTATCTTTCTCAGAAATTCTACCTTCTGGGAGAAAGAGGACAACAGGAAGAAGATCAGAGAGAAAGATATAACCAAGAGTAACAACTGGCTAAAGGTCTGGTGCAAGGAAAAAGGACATCACTATATAGGAGGATGGCACACCTTCTGTGAGAGGGAGTTTTTTTTGTCTTCAATGGCCTACACTTCACAAGGCATGGGACCTGAGTGCTCAGGCAAAAGTTTAACATCCATATATCTCAGTTAAATAAACGGAGGGGAGGAAACAATAGTGACCATCATGCAAAACCTTCAACCAGAATGAAACAAAAAAGGCTAATCCACCAAGGAGAAGAGGTAGAGTTACAAAACACAAACAATGTAAACCAAAACTTCATATCCAGATCCAACAAAGGCAATTTCAGGGATGGCAGGCAATGTGCATCAATTCTCTTAGCTTACCAAGCAAACTCTCAGAGCTCACAGCCATGTTGACAGAGACACAACCAGACTGGGTTGCAGTCATGGAAACATGGCTCACCATGAACCACACCTGGGATGTGGCCTTACCAGGCTACATGCTCTTTGGAAGAGACCGCAAGGGGAAAAATGGTGGGGGGTAACTCTGTATGTAAAGGAGAGGATCAGTGCAATGGATATCCAGGGAAAACACAGAAATGCAAAGGCCCTGTGGGTCATCCTGGAAGCTGGGGACAAGAACCCCATGTGAGTGTGGGTTATATACAGACCCCCATCCCAGGAAGAAGACAGTCAGTGTCAGTGGCTCAGTAGGTAACACACTCGCCTCTGAGGCCGGGAGATTAGAGGGCTGTGGGTTCAGTTCCCACATCTGGCACTTGAGTTAATATCCCAGTACTGACACTGTAGTGTAGCATGAGAGGGATGCTGCACTTCTGAGATGCCGTCTTTCAGATGAGATGTTAAACCGAGGTTCCATCTGCCTGGATTGGTGGTAGTTCGGGTGGATGTTAAAGATCCCATGGCACTTATCGAAAAGAGTAGGGGAATTTCCCCAGTGTCCTGGCCAAATTTCCCTCATTCATTAAAAATACCACCAACAGTTTCATCTGGTTCAAGGTCAGTTGGCATTCATCTGTATCCCCCTCCCCCGGGTTGTGCCTGAAAATAGGCATGATTTGTCTAGTGCACTTACCCGGTCAACAAAAACTAAATAAATAAATAAATAAATAAGAACTGCTGGAAACCATCTCAATGATGGCTGACAAGGATGAGCTACTACTAGTCAGAGACTTCAATCTGCCCAATGTATATTGGACCTCTTACACAGCATTGACTGAAAGGAGTAGGGAGTTCCTGATCACACTGAAAGGTGCAGGGCTCAACCATCTAGTGAACATACCCACTACAGACAATGTAACCCTAGACCTGGTGCTCACAAACAGCTCAAGGGTTTCAAACGTACAGGTTGGTGTCCACCTGGGGACCAGTGACCACAGCTTGGTTTGGTTAACAATCAATAAAGCAGATAGAATATGACACACAAAAATCAAGATCCTTGAGTTCCGTAAAGCAAACTTTCCAGAGATGAGATCAAGAATTAGATGAATGCTATCCAAAGGTTGCTCAGGGAATGTGGAAGAAGACTGACAACATTTTAAGGAGGCCACAACTACAGTTACTGAACAATGTGCATGTTGAATCAGTAAATCAAAAAGAAGGAAGAACCCTGTCTGGTCCACCAGGGACATAGCAGCTAAAGTAAGGGAAAAGAAGAGTGCTTTTAAGCAATACAAAAAGTCACAGAAGGAAGCCGACATGGACAATTTCAGGAACAAACTCAGGGAGGAAGGAAGGGCCATTTGAAGAGCCAAAGGACAAACAGGAAAGGATTGCACAGGCAATTCAAAAAGGGAGATAAAACCTTCTATAGGTACATGAGGGAAAAGAGAAAGAGTAAGGAAAAGTCAGATTAGCAGCACAAGATGGCCAGATGGTAGAAGAAGACAAACTCAAAGCAGAGAAGCTGAACAAATTCTTCTGCTCCATATTCACAATAAAAAATAGTGGTAAAGGACCTCCACTAAAGCAGATGGAACACAATAATAAGGAGGCTGACACCAGCCCCTTTACAAGGGAAAGGGTCCTAGAAGAACTAAACAAAATAATGGTTGATAAGACAATGGGACCAGATGGTGTTCACCCGAGGGTGTTGAAGGATCTACTGGAAGAAACTGCAGCACCACTAGCAGAACTATTCAGTAAATCACTGGAGAGTGGCACAGTACCTCAGACCTGCAGAAAAGCAATAGTAGTGGCTTTGCACAAGGAAGGAAGCAGAGAGGATACAGGAAGCTATAGCCCAGTCAGCCTAACCTCTATAGTGGGAAAAATTATGAAGGCACTACTAAAAGATAGAATTATGGAATACCTGAGGGACAATGGAAAACTAGACCCCAAGCAACATGGCTTCATGGCAGGTTGATCATGTCAAATTAACTTGACTCATTTCTTTGACTGAGTTACCGAAACAATAGACCAGGGCAATGCTTTTGACATAGTGAACCCAAGACTTCAGCAAAGCCTTTGATACCATCCCCCACAGGAGACTGGGAAACAAACTAGATCACACAGGGTTAGGGTATAAGATAGTTAATTGGGTTAGGAATTGGCTACAGAATAGGAAACAGAGAGTCTTGGTCAATGAGGCTTTGTCACACGAGGGGGGCATGACCAGTGGCATACCACATGGGTCGGTGCTGGGTCAAATCCTCTTCAGCATTTTCATCAGTGACATCACAGAAGAATTATTTATGGCAGTGCCAGTGGCTCAGTAGGTAGCACACTCGCCTCTGATGCCAGGAGATCAGAGGACCGTGGGTTCAGTTCCCACATCTGGCACTTGGGTTAATATCCCAGTACTGACACTGTAGTGCAGCATGAGATGAGTGCTGCACTTCTGAGGTGCCATCTTTCGGATGAGATGTTAAACCGAGGTCCTATCTGCCTGGATTGTTGGTAGTTCAGGTAGATGTTAAAGATCCCATGGCACTTATCAAAAAGAGTAAGGGAATTTCCCCGGTGTCCTGACCAAATTTCCCTCATTCACTAAAAAATACCACCAACAGCTTAATCTGGTTCAAGGTCAGTTGGCATTCATCTATATCCCCCTTCCCCAGGTCGTGCCTGAAAATAGGCCGGATTTGTCTAGTGCACTTACCCAGTCAACATAAACTAAATAAAATAAATAAATAAACAAATTAGAGGGGAGGGTGTGCCTGTTCACAGATGATACAAAACTCTGCAACAGGGAAGATACACAGGAAGGGGACACATGCATGGTAGCTGACCTCAGGAAATAACAGGAATGGTCAAAACACTGGCAGTTAAAATTTAACACCAAGAAATGTAAGTCATGCACCTGGGAAAGTGAAACCCAGGGGTAAAGTATACTCTGGATGGGCACCAACTGGAAGTGAAAAAGATGGAAAGGAACCTGGGTCTACTCATCTCCAATGACTTCAAAGTTACAAAACAGTGCAAAAAAGCTGTTCAGAGAGCAAGTGGCATCCTCAGATGTATAGGTTGGGGTATCACAAGCAGAAAGCAAGAGGTAATCATGCCATTGTACAGATCTTTGGTAAGACCACACCTGGAGTACTGTATCCAGCTCTGGTGGCCACACCTGAAAAAGGACAGACAGATTAGAGAGAGTGCAGAGAAGGGCTACAAAAATGGTGCAAGGGCTGCACCATGAGACATATGAAACTAAGCTCAAGGTTCTAAAATTGTACTCACTAGAATAGACGAAATAGAGGAGACATGATAGAAACATTCAAATACATCAAGGAAATAAGATAGAGAATCTCTTCCATGTAAACAAAGGAACTCAGACATGGGGGCACAATTTGTGTCTGGTGGGAGGCAAGTTCAGGAGCAACTATAGAAAGTATTTCTTCACAGAGAGGGTGATAGACCCATGGAAAAGCCTGCCAGGACAGCACAGGTGGTGGCAGCTAAGACAGTAAAGAAATTTAAACTAGAATGGGACAAACAGTGTTGACAGCTTGGCTTGAATAAATAAAGAGGAGGGGGTAGCTACCTTGGGCAGACTAGATGGATGAAATGGTCCCCATCTGCTGACATCATTCATATGATCTTATGCTAGTACCTTGCTTAAGTTTTAAGTAGGCAAAAGCATAGAGACAAAAATACAAACAACAATTCTAACATAATTAAGTGTCATTAATCATGCACTTTGGATTATGACAATGTCTTAAGAGTTATTGGTGCATTTTTTCTCACTCTTCTTAGCATACATTGTAGCAGCTGAAAAAAAGGAGTAGACACCCAGGGATCAGGAAAGCTGACTGGCCCCATAAGGTAAAGATGATATTTATAACAGAGAGAATAAGAATATAAGGCTTCTTATTTATGGATTGAAAAGGTCATTTTGAACTTTTGAACCAGGGTGCTGAGGGAGATGGCAGAGGTGTTGGTGGAGCCACTGGCGGATCTGTAAGCGGGCCAAGGGATAAACTAGATAATTATCATCCGGTAAGTGTCACATCAATAATGAGCAAACTCATGAAAATGATACTAAAGAAAAGACTCGAGTCATACCTGGAGGACAGTGGCCTCCAGAATGTGAGGCAGCAGGGGTTTGTTTCAGGGAAGTCTTGTCAAACCAACCTGATACAATATTATGACTGCGTGACAGGTGAACTGGATAGGGGTCATGCGGTGGATGTTCTTTACTTGGACTTCAGCAAGGCCTTCTATTTGGTGCCTCATGGGTGGCTTGGGGGGAAACTAACTGGTATAGGAGTAGGGGCAAAAATAATAACCTGGATTACAAGCTGGCTGAGTGGGAGGCTGTAATGGGTGGTGGTGAGAGGGGAGCTCTTAACTCCAAGGCCGGTGACAAGTAGGGTGCCACAGGACTCTGTGTTGTGGTCAGTATTGTTTGGGTTCTTCATATCAGACATTGGACATGGGGTGGTGAGCAAGGTGAGTCTGTTTGCTGACGACACCAAAATCGGAGCAGTGGTTGATGTAGAGGAGGGGTGGAAGCAGCTGCAGGGGGGCCTAAGCAAGCTTGAGGGGTGGTCAGAGAGCAGCTGGGGTTCAATGCAAAGAAGTGTAAGTTTATGCACTTTGGGGTGAAGAACCCAAGGAGAGAATACTGGCTGGGGGGGTTAAGCTGGGGATCACTGAGGAGGAGAAAGACCTTGGGGTAATGATAACAGGGACCATGAACAACACTGCCCAGTGCAGGAAAGTGGCTGCAAAAGTGAGCAAAATGATGGGGTGCATAGTGAGGGAGTTTTCATCCAGGTGAAGTGAGGTGATCTTGCCCCCTCTATAGATTGCTGGAAAGGCTGCACTTAGAGTATTGTGTGCAGTTTTGGAGACCATACTAAAGTGTGATATCAGGCTGCTGGAGGGGGTGCAGAGGAGGGCAACAAAGATGACATGTGGAATGAAGAGGAGAGACTATGACAGCAGGCTTGGAGACCTCAAATATGTACACCCTTGAGGATAGAAGGGACAGGGAGGACATGATAGAGACATTGAAGTATTTGAGGGGAATCAATAAGGAAGAGGCAGATGGGGTCTTTAAGTTAAGGAGGGGGGTCACCAGAGGGCATGGGCTAAGAATGGAGGGGGGGAGATTTAGGAAGTAAATGAGGAGGCACTATTTCACAGAGAGGGTGGTAGCAAAATAGAATGCCTTACCAGAATGGGTGGTATCATGTAAATCTGTTAATAGCTTCAAAAGGGCATGGAACAGGAAACAGGGAGAGTGAGGATGGAGGAGGTGGGGGTGGCAGTGGGATGACAACAGGGAGAGGGGTTGGGGCAACTGCAAATTAGGGGATGTTGGCTGCACACTCGAGCAGACTTAGATAGACCGGGTGGTCGGTTTCTGCTGGCACTTTCATATGTTCATACAAATAAAAGATATCATTTATGTTATTGTCCTTTTGGAAAAGCCAGATATTTGATGAAGTGAGCTTTTCTGACTCAAAAACAAAAATCTGAGGTATTGAGTAAATGTGCATGATTGGGCATATTAAAAGATATGCTTAATATAAAGTATGTGTCTACCCTAAGAGATTAGCATTGTAGAACTGGCCCTATGCACTCAGTTTAATGGAGTACTACTATCAAATTTAGGCAGTCTCAGCATTCTCTATGGTCTGCTGCCTTCCCCCTATTGGTTATTCCCATCCCAGCCCTCTCTTAGCAGTCAGTAGGAGATCGTTTGCCTTTTCAGACACATCCACCTGGAATTCTCCTCTGCATGTGATTCTCTCCATCACCTCTGTCACAATTTAAACACAATACCTCACATCACCTCATTGCTCCTGTTTTTGCTAATGGCTTTCCTGCCTGTATGGAAGAACTCCAACTGTTTGAATTAATCCCAGTTCCATTATGTATGACTTGCACTTTAACTGGCCTGATGTTATTTACACTGTTGTAATACTGTATTTATCCTGATGTAATACTGAACTTGCACCTTTGTTGAATATACCAGTGTTAGCACTTGCCTTGTTAGACATTGTATTTCTACTCCTCTGTAAAATGTATGTATCTGTTTTCTTGTCCCTGGTCACCCCTGAAAAAGGTACTATACAGGTATTGTCTCAGTGGGCCTACCCAGTTACCAAAATTCAAGAAATAAAAAATAAACACTACAGTCAAAATCTGCAAAATCATATGTTGTGCAGAGTGTTTTGATTTGTGTGTTTAGTCGTGGTGTGCCCTTCCCTTTGTTAGTTATTAGGAGTTTTTTTGTCAGTTTGACTTGTTTCATGGCGTTTTATGGCCTCTTGGGATTTCTATATTACCATTGTTTATTATTCTTTTTCCAACAATGTGTCCTGTTCCATGTGACTGTGATTCATTCAGGACCATAGATTCAGCAAGTACTGGTAAACAGTCCATTCTAAAGCAGTACAGCTGTGATTTTAAGTCACTTTCCTTATCTAGTAGGCACTGAAGGCTACATGTACAGCTTAGCAATCACTTGAGGTCTAACTGAGTCAGTATTCTATAAGAAAACAGCTAGAGTCTTTGTTAATTATAGCACTTATGACCTAGGATGATTTGTGTGCTTTTTATGGCTGGGTGTAGTAAAACACTTTGAAAGCAAAACATTTTCTCCTGCTGACTAAACCTAGACAAACAGAGCAAAAAATGTAATGAACAAGAGCCCCCAACTGGCTGAATAACCTACCACCAGAGATCCATCAAATCCCCTCTCTTGGCCCCTTTAAGTTTCACCTGCACTAGCACTATACCCAGCTAAGCTGCTGTGACTGCTCCTAGGACTAGACCCTACTCAACTCATGTTCTAGCCTTCCCCCCATCCACCTTACTAACTACCCAGTATCCCTCCTGCCCCACCCCCCTTTCCTCCCCTCCTCACCACTAAACTTATTACCAATGTCCTCAAACTGAATGACAAAGACACATGTTGTCTGCTACATATCACCCCTCTCTTTGTTCTACATCCCTTTCTTTCCCTCACTTCCTCCCTCTCTCTTCTTCACTCTCTCTCCTTTCTCCCTCTTCCTACTCCCTCTCTCCTGCTACTGTTTTATGATCTGTATCCCTTTGTAACCTTAACATGTACAACAACCTATGTGTTGTTCCTTTTCCTATATAATTGTGATTTTTTTTGTAACCTCATTTGTTACTTGTTTCCTGGCCATGTAAAATCTCCTATTTTTATTGTACTGTGTTTGTAATTGTAAACTGACATGGAACCTTTGTAAAAGAACCTCTGGTTCAAAGGTATTATAATCCTAGTAATAAATAAATTAAGTTGAGACCAGAACATCAGGCTTCTATCTTCAGAATAGTACTGCAGTACTTTCCTTCACTGAAACAGTGGACACAGACCCATCACTGTCACACGAGATGGGAGGCATTGTAGGACAAAGGTTGAAATAAAAAAAATGTGGAGATCCAAGAAAGCCATAAAACTTGAGGGTAAATTTAGAAAAAATTCCTACTAGCAGAAAAAGAGAACACACCAAGACTAAACACGCAAATCAAAGTGCTCTGCACGATGGATATTATTTTTCAAATTTTGACTGTAGTACTCCTTTAACTTCACATGCTACATATTGGCATATGGTCTGCTTGGATATAAGGAGATTGTGGCTGATACATAAAACTAGTTATGTAATGATTCTATAAATAAAACAGTTGGTGAAATATGTTACAAAATATAAAAGTGGAGAGTTGCTCGTGTTTTTAAAGTGGAGGTGTTTTGGCCTAAGATGGAATAAAGTAAATAATAGAATATTGTACACTGCAGTCTAAAACAAACTATGCAAGAAGTGGCAGTAATTTTCAAGGAAATTAGATTGTATATAATTAGGAGACATTCAGGTAGTGATTACAACATGTTAGTATAGTTGAATGTGTTGGTGGTGGTACAAATAATAGTCGCACACTTTGTAACAGTAGATCATTGAGAGACTCTCTTCTATTAGGCCACAGCTTTGGAACTATACTGGCATCAGCACAAGGACTACACAAAAACATTTGATAGCAGGGCCTGGCCATGACAAAATCATGCATTAGCATCTACATAAATGTGGGGTGTCCCATCTCTTCTCAGTTCCCTTGTGGTGATTGTGCTTGGAGGTTCTTCCTTGTTGGGGAACAAGGAGATCATACCAGTGCCAGTCATAGTAATTGAGTGAAGGCACTGGATATAACAGCAGTGGATATACTGTTATGGTAAGTATTAATTGTTATATCTTTTTCAACGATATCTTTTTCATCAGGCCACACCTTTGGAACAAGTTCCAAGCAGTCCCAATGCTAACTGGGAGGTTGAAGCAGTCTGATTCAGGACAGCAGGCCCTGAAGAACAGCAAGGCCAGAACCTGCTCATCTGTGAGAAATGATCTCCAGACTGTAATGCTTAGCAAATGTGTGGACAGTGCCCCATGTGGCCGCAACACAGATTTCAGCTGCAGAAATGTTTCTGAAACAAGCAACTGAAGTGACCAGTCCTTTGGTGGAATAACCACGAACTGCAACAGGAAGTTCCTTTGCATACTTCCAATAACAGAATGTAATACAATGTTCTAGCTATTTGGACAATGTTTTGACACAAGAGTGCACTCTTTTCCAGAAGTGAACAGACTCCAAACACTCCCACCCTGGTCAGGCAAATATAACATCAGTAAATTTGGTCTCTACCATGGACCCCTTATCCTCCTAACCCCCCACCCCTCACCCCACAAGCAGTCATGGCCCGTGGCTAACAATCCACCATCATATAGCCCTCTCTCCAACCACCCTGCCCCCAAAAATTTGTAGAATTATGTATTTAGGCTAAGTATATCTAACAACTAACAACTAGTAGCACACCCAGCTTGCAATCTACATTAGTAGAATGAGTGTGCTATAAACTGGACAAACAGTGCCATCATTACATGGAGAGTGCAGTTTCCCCAAGTGGTTGAAATTGTACCTAGAACTCTTGTATAGGTAAACACCTGCTCTATCAGATTGAAGGAGCAAAACCAGAAAGAGTACATTAGGTAGACTTTCATCCTGCTACTGAGTCAGACGAAAAGAAATCAGAAAAAATCAATCAAGTTCAATGTGCAACCCATGAGCAGGTTTAGGTTATCAACTAAATGAGCCCCCTTGAAAAATAAAACTAGGGAAACTGCCTTGTTGGCTAGGGAAGAACCCCCTTGGGAGAGCTGGAATCAATATACAGTATAAACATTAAAAAAAAGAAAAAATATGTATATGTTCAGCAAAGCCAAATTACTGCCGAGATGGAGGCCCTACTATGAGAGATGCAGCAGATCCTGGAATTAGGCTTTGGTTCCCTCAAGCGATGAAACCCAGTCACTGCAATCATTTGCGCAGGAGAAGACTTGCTGCTGCACGAGTGTGCGAATATTGAAATGTGGATAGATCGCTTGGGCTGACAGTCTGTCCAGACTTGCATGCAATAATCACCACAACAAAAGCCCAAATGTTGATGAGACCTAGAAGCCAGATACAGTTGGACTATAGGGCCAGCAGGTAAATCAGTTCTGTCTCTCACTCAGTAAAATAACACAAGAGTATTTTAAACAGCAAAGTCCTCTTGGAAAAGAAAAAATGTTGGTCAGGAACTGCTCCCAGTTAATTGTGTTGAGGTAGTTATGGATCTCGGAACAAGTCGGAAAATGCAGCCTTCAGTCCTGATGATGCTGTCTCCACTTCTTCATAGGTAGTCCAGGATCCTGCAACTAGGACTTGCAAGCATGCTGGGTATCCCATTTGGAAAGAGATCCCGGCAGCTATGAGTTTTACAACAAGGGGATGAAAGGCAGCCCTTCTCTGTCTGACGGATACAGGGAGCTCTTGCATGACACGAAGTTTGACATTTTCCCAATTGATCTCCTGGGCTTCTTTAGCTTTAGCTATAGAATGTTGTTTCTCTTGATAGTTCAGAAAATGAAAGATAAAGGGACGTGGTTGTCCCCAGGCTGAGGCACTGGGTGGATGGCATGGTGAGCTTTCTCAGTAATATACCTGGAACCAAATGGTGAGGGGCCCACAACTTGTTCCACAAACTTCTGAATGAACACAATAGGTTCTGTCCCTTCCTCTTTTTCTGGAAGGCTGATTAGTACTGCATTGTTCCAGTGGCTATGGCCTTCCAGATCCTCCACCTTATTCTCCAACTTTAGAATCATCTGCCTGGCTGCTACTAAGTCATACTCAATCTTTGCAGTCTTTTTCTCGAGGGAATACAGCTGTGCCTCATTATCCAATGTTCTAGTGGAGATACATAGGTAGTGTCAGTGTCAGTGGCTCAGTAGGTAGCACACTCGCCTCTGAGGCCGGGAGATCAGAGGGCTGTGGGTTCAGTTCCCACATCTGGCACTTGGGTTAATATCCCAGTACTGACACTGTAATGCAGCATGAGAGGGGTGCTGCATTTCTGAGGTGCCGTCTTTTGGATGAGATGTTAAACCGAGGTCCCATCTGCCTGGATTGGTGGTAGTTCAGGTGGATGTTAAAGATCCCATGGCACTTATCGAAAAAAGAGCAGGGGAATTTCCCCGGTGTCCTGGCCAAATTTCCCTCATTCACTAAAAATACCACCAACAGCTTGATCTGGTTCAAGGTCAGTTGGCATGCATCTGTATCCCCCTTCCCCCGGGTCGTGCCTGAAAATAGGCAGGATTTGTCTAGTGCACTTACCCGGTCAACAAAAGCTAAATAAATAAATAAATACCCTTGAGAGCTTGAGAGAGGGATTTTATTTCTTTAGAGATCGACTTCAGCTCCTGCCAGAAGGGCTTAAACTCCTCCAGAAATCATGCCAGTGTGAGGGGCTCGCTGTCCTGCGATGAAGCAACTGACTTCTGAACATCTTGAGCAGGTGAGGCCTTAGTCTTTTTAGGGGTCTTCTCTGGCGTTTGTGGCAGAGTGTGTTTAGGGGGAGCTTTCTTCATTTCAGCCTCCATTGGTGCCAAATGTCCAGTCAGAGCAATGCTGTAGGTGTAGCAATTCATTTAGGCAGGTATAAGCTAGCAAAGAAGTTCAGAAAAGCAGCATAAAAACCTAATTTAAGGTTGGGTGGTTGGAGCTGAAAGGAAGAGCTGCTATTGGGTGCCCTGTATCACATTGCT
The DNA here is from genome assembly GCA_016271365.2 of Neoceratodus forsteri. NCBI lineage: Eukaryota > Metazoa > Chordata > Ceratodontiformes > Ceratodontidae > Neoceratodus > Neoceratodus forsteri. The sequence continues at coordinate 541,653,524 of CM028137.1, read as the reverse complement.
TCTCCCGTGGATGATTTTTTGGGCACAATGAGCACATCAGCAACTTTAGGTGACACACCAAACCATGCAATGGGTATATCTTCAGGAGCCAGGCATGCAGATGCAGGAAATTCAGGTCTGGATGGACCAGATACCCCTTGTCCTGGAACAAAAGGACACTGCACAGTGGCATAGGTACTGAAGCCTCTGTTGCTAGTTGCTGGAGCAGCAAATACCACATCTGAAGAGGCCATAATGGTGCAATGAGGATGAGGGTCACACCCGCCATCCTGTCTTTTGTAATGGGAGGGAATGCATACAGAAACTTCCCTTTCCAAGAGAGGGACAATGCATCTCACCACAAAAACTCCAGGCCCTGAAACTAGTGATCAAAACCCTCAAATTTTGTTGTTATATGGGGATGCAAAATGGTCCACCTCTGGATGCCCACATGTTATGAAGAGGTAATCTACCACTGAGGTCAGTAGTTCCCATTCATGAATCTTGGACTGTGAGGTGCTTAGCTTGTCTGCTAAGACATTTTGGACACCTTGGAGATTCACAGCTGACAGCTCAACGCCATGTTCCTGCACCCAGAACCATATTTTCATTGCTTCTCAACATGGGATAGGAATGAGCCCCCCTTGTTTGTTTATATACTGCATGACACTGATGTTGTCCATTAGTATTAACAGAAGTCCCAGAGTCAGATGCTCCTGAAAAGCCTGGAGACTGTATAAGACAGCTCTCATCTCCAGGACATTAATGTACAATTTGGTTTCTACCTGGGTCCAAGAACCTTGTGTTTCATAAGGGCCTAGGTGTGCCCCTAAACCTGATCTGGATGCATCTGAGGGGAGAATCTGAGTTGGAGTTGGTATGAGAAATGGAATGCCTCTTAACAGTTTGTCCATCCACCACATCAGTGTTTTGTGAAAAATGGATGTGACATGCACCTTCTGATGCATGTCATCCATCAACTGAGTTTATTGTACTCTCAATGTTCAATACAGTATCTGCATGGGTAAGCAGGCCAGTGGAACAGTTACAATGGCTGCTGCCATGAGTCCCATGAGACATAAAAATGTTCTGAATGGGATTTGGTCGAACCAGGTCAGAATAGCATTTCCATAATAGCGCTGTTCAAAACAGCACTTCATGAAGTGCATCTGCCTTGACAGTGGCAGGGGTAGAATAGTGAATATGCATTACCCCTACCACTGTAGCTATCCAGGCAGATGGGAGGGAGTCACAGGCATACAGGAGGGAGTGGAGTAGCTGGAGGCAAGGTGTCTAGTCAATTCATTCCCATGGTGGAGAGGCTAAGGCACTTGCATCCAGAGCAGACAAGACCCAGCTCTGTTCCCAGTCTCCCGAATAGTGGATTGTCTTTTTTTTTATCTTAGTGCTCGATCCCCCCCACAGTTCAACCCATCCATGAGGCCCTTCCCCCTCATGGCATTGATTATGTTGAAGTTGAGGTTTACGGGGTGGTGAAGCCCCTCACGTTGAAGGGTGAGTGGGGTGGAGCCCCCTCAAAAACAAACATTTCAATTTTTTTACTTCACTTCACCGTGGTAGCGGTCCTCCAAGTGTGTTTGGACCACTTCCATTGGTGCTATTGTTGAGTACCACTTTCATACTAGGCACTGCTATTGTCTGCACCATTTTTACTGTGCAGTTCTTGATTGTGCTGTTGTTACAGGTGGCATTTGAACCTAGTACCAGACTTGATGACTGCTGAATACCAGTTGTGCTTGAGCAATGAGTCTCTCTGCCCTGTCCAGGGGCAGGAATGCATAGCCCTGCTTTGAGTCCAAGACAGCACCTATGTACTACAGCCTTTGGCAAGGAGTCACTACTGACTTTAGCACATTCACTGTCACCTACAAGTCTTTGAACAGTTATCTGATTCAGAACAAGGTGTGCAAGAGTTGGCTACTAGAGCTGGCTTTTAAGAACCAATTGTCCAAGTATGGGAAGACATATGTCTTCTTTCAGCAGGGACAAATGTCCCAGAGAATAAGTGGAAAGAGGTGGAGGGTGATCTGGAAGGGGTTCTAAGAGATCCAGAGCATGCCCCTTTGCAATTAAGTCCAGAACTAGTGATGGGCGAAGTGGCCCCAATTCGCTCCGCAGAGTGATTCACAGAGTGAAGGCGAATTCGAGGAGTGCTCTGCAACGTGAAGCGGAGTACTTCACGTTATTAATGGGTAACACGAAGTCCATTGAAAACACTGACTTCCCATTACTCTGCCTTCCCAAACCACTACTCCACCAATTCTTAAGGCGAAGTACATTGAAAACAATGTTTTCAATTTGCTTTGCATTACTTAGAGTGTGTGTGAGTATGTGCGTGATGCTTGTCATCAAATCAGACACCTTTTATTGTGCCACACAGTAATTTCAGGAATGAGAAGCTGCTATCCACTGAAGCTGCATGATTTTTGTACTTCTTTGTGGTATTTTTACTGGTACTAGTACTAGTGACTGTTACCTCAACAGTGCAGTACACTACCCCCCCTGCCCCTGTGGCCTGCCCCAACCGGCAAAGGTATTCTTTTCCAGATTTGAATTTCTGATGGTGAGCACTGGTTAGGTGCTGTGCCTTTGTGTCTGCATCTCTTCAGTGCACAGCACAATCTTAATCTGTCTGTGCATTTGCATCTCTTTAGGGCCCCATCTCCATCTGTAACTTAAGTCACAGTTGTTTCTTGGCTTTCCTTCAGAGTACTAGACAGGTGTCGTGCTTAATTCTGCATGAACATTGTACTCATTAATATACGTTTTTAAGTCAGGACCATCATCACGAGTCACTTGTGATACAAATCACATTCTTCATCATCACGGTCACAAATGTAGTCACAAATCACGATTCACGATCATTCACGATACTGAGCTTGCCAACTGTCCCAGGCTCCTTCCCTTTCCCAGAACTCTTCCTGCATACTTCTCAACTCTGCCTTGTCACCTAGATCATTGGTCCTCATATGCGTAATGACATCCAGCTCCCCTTTCCTTGCTATCGCCATAGCATCCCTAAGATTCACTTTCCATCCCTTCAAGCTGTGCCTCCTGGTAGGCACTTTACCTCCCTCTCCTCCTCTTTGCCTCTTCCCAGCTCCACTCCCCAGATGATGAAGTCCTCCACCAGGAATAGCTTCCTGTTCCTTTAGAACCCTCTACCACCCACCTTTGGGGCTCCACTGTGTCATTGCATCAGATTATAACCACTGAGTCTCTCTCAGGCTGGTTGGCATAATAAAGCTTGGCAGAAGGAGCAGGGTACTGCTTGTCAGCCTTTCTTGGTAAGCTAGTACTGAATTTAGCCTGTACCATGCTCCAAATATGGCATCTTCCAATACAGGATAAATTGGAGGAGCAATGGTGGGGAGAGTATATGTACCTCAAAGAAGTCCATCAAGTTATTGTTAGTAGAATTCTCTTCTTCCACAGTTAAGCCCATTGCATTCAGCATTTGCTGCATCATAGACTGGAAGATATGGTATTCAGAAGGAGATCTGAGTGTGTACACCACAAAATCTTCACTACAAGAAGATAGAATGGAGCAAGCATCTGCTGTGTCTTGGGATCATTGACCCTAAAGCTCACCACATTCAATTTGTAAGGAAGCTGAGATGGTACAGCATAGAAGAATGTGGTGAGTGTTAGGGTCGATGACCCCAAGGCACTATCCAATTCCTGTTGGTGTGTGGAAGGTAGGGGTGGGGTGGGGTTGTAGTGTTGGGTGGGGGTGAGGTGTCAGGATTTGGAACCCTAACATCACATTTCCATACTTTTGTCACTTTAATATGAACCTTAACTGATGAATTAACAAAGTGTTTTGCAATGAATTTCCTTACTTTTTTTCTAATAGTATAATCATATCATTATTTGTCTGTGGGAGCACAGGACTGTCTGGTCCCTGCACTCCCATACCTCAACAGATGCACATATTTATGTAGGTGTTGAAGCACAGGGCCCTCCAGGCACTGCACTTCCATGTATAGAACAAAAGTGACTAAATTGTCATTATAGCCATCTTATTACCCCCACCTCAAGTATCCCACTACAGAGAAATTGTCAAATCCATGTGAAAATGTAATTCAGCACAACTGTAAGCCATGTCATGGCACAGGTGTGAAAACACATTTTGGGTAGGATTTGAAAACTGATACATGTGACATACATGAGGTGGTGTTATAACTAGGTTATGTTGAAAATTTGGGGTAAAAATTTGTAACATTTCCAAAGTTATGAGTGGGCATAGAGGAATTTTCAATACATTCTTGTTATGACCCTACCTCATAAACCCAATAGGTGAACATTTTTAAATCCATGGCAAAATGCCATTCTGCACCACTGGTGTGAAAACACATTTCAGGCAGGATGGGAAAAATGACAGCTATACTGTTCATGTGGTGGTGGTGAGAAAAAATGGCTATGTTGAAAATTTGGAGTGAAATATTTAAAATTACCAAAGTTAATGCATGTGCAGAAAGATTTCAATGACCAAGCATAACAAGGCCATTTTTATGTATTTTTTCACCAAATTATCGACATGGACTTTTTGGGACCCCACCTGGTGAACACTTGTACTGTCATTTCATTACTCGGTCCTGAAAGGTGATTTCATGCACTGTCCTTAAAATCACCTTACAGGCCTAATTAACAAAAGGACAATGACAGTGTTCATCAGGCCGGATCCCAAAAAGCCCATGCCGAAAATATTGTGAAAAAATATCTAAAAATGACAGAGATATCACCATAGGATCAAAATACCATTAAAAGACATTGTACAGCACTTATCTTGATTCTTCAGTTCATAGTTCAGCTTTGAAGAGTGCAGAGATGCCCCAGTCCACAGAAGATAACAGCAGATGATCTCCTGTGGTAAGTATAGGGAAAGGAGAGGTGTGTTGGTTGGTGCTAAGTGGGAGGATCAGGATGGAGAGGGTGATGGGGGAGATGATGAGGGACTCTATTCTTTTTTCAGGATTTAAAAACAAGACGTCAAGGGACTGTTTTCTTTTTTAACAGGTACACATTTAAAATATTTTGGGACACCTGGGTGGGCTCCCCAGTGCCCCACTGTGCTGGTGGGGTAGGACATACCTGGGGACACAGGGAGTGGGCTCCCCACTAGAGGGGGTCCCCTAGTGTCCAACAGTTGGGGGGTCTTCTAGTGCTGGCACAAGGATTGGGCACCCCATTGTCAGCAAACCATAAAAATACATATTTTGGGACACTGGGAGTGGGCTCCCCAGTGTTCCACACCATGGAGGGGATACATCTTGGGACACTGGGTGAGGACTCTCCAGTCCCACACTGTAGGAGGGAGACATCTCAGGACACTGGGAGTAGGCACCCCAGTGTCCCACACTGGTGAGGGGTGTGGCTTCTACCACCGACATGGGGATTGGGTACCCTGATATCAAAACATATTCATAATGTAAACATGCCTCTGCCCCTTTAGAAGCAGTTAAAGGATAAAAAAAATCCTTTACTTAGGTGAACACCAACAGATGTTCACCTAAACGGGGGCTTAGGAATTGGATTCTGGCACTAGCTTGGCCAAAAAATGGCCAGGCAAGGATTAGTTGTTTTTTTTTCAGCAGCCGATGTATTTCTTTTAAAGTAAAGCTGCAAACTGCCACATTTTTCTTGAAACGGTGCTGCGGTTTGTGGCAGAACCCCTCTGTTTTGCTCAACAGTGCTGTATTTTGCAGGTTTTTCATAAAAGTAGTGCTGCAGTTTGCTGCAGTAGTGTCACAAGTTTGCAATACTATCAGTGGCCAATGGAAAAAAAAAATTCTAGCCACTATTTATAAAATTTACCAAGGTGCAGTATTTTTTGAATTACAGCATTTTTTCCATGTCAGTAACTGAAAACAAAATGGCAGAAGCACAACACTACTTTCCCACTTGGGAAAGTAATCACTGCCTTCTTGAAAGCAGAAACTGTTTTCACACAACACATTTAATTTTTCTCAAAAAATATAGTGGGAAACTTGCAAGTTTAATAAATTTTGAATGGATTAATAGTTTTTCACTAAACCTTCAAAAGGCACATCTGTGACCCCCAACCCCTAAGCCATTTCAGAGAAACAGTGTGACAAAAGATTTGCACCTAAATGATAATTTTCACTTTATTTGACATCTCTGCAACTCCATATCTGACTGTAACAAACTTGTCATATTGAGAGATCTATCATACCTGATGGTGTATGCAAAATGTTGTGCACATCGGTTGTACAGTTGCAAAGTTAATAAAGTGCAAAATCTGGGGTTTAACATAGAAGTGACAGTTGAACCCTAACTATACTGGCACTGCCATGCAAGTATAATGTATTTTTTCTCTTTTACCAGAAACTATCTCTTCTGACTAAGTGGCATTGCAATGAAACATTGATAGTTATATTAGAAGATAAAATAAATTGAACTTTTACTACAGAGGAGTGGAGCTGTCTTTGTTTTTCTTTTGGATTTTGCCTGCGTGGAAGAGTTGTCACTAGTTAATGGTAATGCCTTATGGTGTTCAGTCTTGGGACTGATCCTCTTCAGCATCTTCCTCTATGGCATCAGGCTGGGGATACAGAGCAAGATAAACCTCTTCACAGATGCTGCTATGATATGTATCTGGGTGTATAGTGAAGATGGGACTAGAGTTATGAAAACAGAATATGAAATAAAATTATGTATATATTTATATTATTCACAGTTACACCTCTTTTCATTTTGAATGTTTTACAAATGCATTTCTTTTTTTCTCAAAAAAGATTTACTAAATGGGTATTATAGCAATAACTCATACTTGCCCTTTAAATGCATTGTATAAACTGTTGATCCCACAGACAAGCAATTCCCCTATGCAGATTTCATATAGGTTTTAGGGGGGGGAGTGGGTAGCATAATTTCCCCGGATATCGGATATGGATTTATCCATCAATATATCCGACCAGATCAAGATATTTATCGGGTCGGATATAGTGATGGAGAGATACAGTGGACTAATACAATGTGTACTCCAAAAACACATAACACCACCCAATGGCAGAATAATCAATTTAATGAAGTACTGTAAAGAAATCATAAAAGATACAGGGACACTTAAGTTTTAAAAATTGTCCATATTCTGTTTTATGAATAATAACATCTTTACATTTTCTGGTGTGAGCCAGGAGTGCGTCTCTGTTATTATATCACCAGCAACACTACAAATTATCTTGCTAGGCACACTGGTTGGTGGAGCGGACTGGTACCACATTATGAGTTTTTTTAGCAGTGGAAACTTGCATCCTTGTGTTTTCCAGAAAGTAAGAGCATCAGGTGTACTTTTTTTAGGCACCAGATTTTCTGCAAGTTAAATGTCAAGCCCGTGATTGTGACTGGACACACCATCAACAACTGAAGCGGAAAAATAAATAAAAGCCTGCTATTGCTATGCACTTAATGGAACACATATCTTATTACAGAATATGCTGCTAACTGCTAGATGTAAATTTTTTTTTACTTACTGCCTTCGGGGAGTGAGTTGTTCTGTGAGAAGACATCCCACCGGTCATCTGTGTCACAGTCCTGCTCGATGTTTTTTTCAATGAGTTGTTTCTGTAATTTATTATGTGGCTTATCAGACACCTCAGAATGTTCAACAAGTTGTTTAATGACAGCTTTGGCAAATGATTTACCACAATCAGTTCTGAAAAAGTGAAGCTTGTATCTTGCATCTATGACTGTAGCCATGGCAATCTCTCTCATGGGCTCATATTGCATTAATCAATTGTTAATGGATTCAAGCATTGCAATTGTCATTGCTTGCAGCCCAGATACTTCTATTCCCTCAATTGAGTGAGATAGCAATGTGGAAGTAGGAATAATTTCAGAAACACAGGCACAATCAGAACTTAATTGCCTGGTTTCAGTCTCAAATGGCCTTAATAAAGTGCAGACGTTCTCTGCAAGAGCCCACTGTGAGTTAGTAAATGTTCTGGTCTCACATTCGGAAGCATAAACAGTCAACACTCACCGTTACTCTAGTAAGCATTCTAGCATGTAAAAAGAGCTGTTCCATCTTGTGGGCATGTCCTGTACCAAACGGTGCTCTGGTAACTGTAGGGTAACTGCAGCTCTTTAATCTTTTCCAGTGTAGAAGTAGAATGCTTAAAATGTCCCACAATTACTCTCCCCATGGCTAGTAACTCCTCAAGTGAATGCTGCTTAAAAAAGGAATCATGAATATTCAGCTGTAATGTTGGTGTTAAACAACCAACACTTTGAATATCACTGAGTTTTATTGCTTTTGCAATGTTTGGGCCATTATCTCTTACAACTAGATGCCTTTGACCACTCTTTATCCCCCATGTGTTGAGAATATGTAAAAAATCATTTGAAAGGTTTCCCCTGGTATGTCTGTCAGCTAGGTGGTTTAAGAACAAAAGTGCATACCATCTGTTAAAGGATCCATCTATCCAGTGTGCTGTCACTGGTAGGTAGGACATGATTGAGCAGGCTGATGTCCACGTATCTGTTGTGAATGAAAAATGCTCAACATTTGCCAACTCATCCTACATTCTGGACCATATCTTATTGTACATTGAAGGGGTTGTTACCTTGGCAAAGTGGCTTCTTGATGGTAATACATATCTTGGCTCCAATACCGATAATAGCCATTTGAACCTAACATTCTCAACCACAGAAAAAGACTGCTCATCAGCAGCAATCATCTCTGCAATAGAATTAGTGATTTCAATTGCCCAGGGGTGTTCACTACCAAATGGGTTCACACAAGCAAGACAGAATTCAACAGTCTGGCTCTCCCATTTTATCTTTTTAGACGGTGGTTCCTGTAGTCATTCAGCTTTCCTCACTAATTCATTTTGTGCTTTTCCACATTGCATATCAGCATACACTGACCTGTGCTTGTTTCACAAATGATTTAAAAGCCCAGAAGTGCAACAGCTATGGACAGAGGACCCTCTGTTTATGAACGTGGGACTGCGGCACAGAGTACACTTAACCTTCAAGCTAAAGTCTCCATCCAATGTAAAATATGCCCATACTAAACTTTTTTGTGACATTGTATGATAGCTGGCAATTCAACAGCATTTCAGGTACAGCACACCACAACTCACAAATTTGCAGTGTGCATGGTTGGTTTGCAACTGAAATGTATGAGATTCAACAAACTGGTACACACGTGCTAATGGGAGAGGTTAATGCCAAGTAATAAATCAATTGAATTAGCCACTAGTATGCTAACTCAACAATGGTTAACTGGCTGCCTAGATGGATAATCACCTTGCACATAGCAACAATTGCTCGAAACACCTCGCAACTCGCACCTAGCATCTGTTGCTCATATTGTCAGTCTGCCAATAACAGAACTTGTAATAAGTGCATTAAGTAGGAATTGTAGAACCGTTGATCCATGCTGGTATATGAAAACAATCCAATCAGATTGGTTTGCATAAAAAAAACCAAGCTATCCAGTTGGATTTATTTATCGGAATGATTATCCGCCAATCCCTAATAAGGTTAAGCACTAGGTGCTATTCTATTTAACGTTACCTTCATTTGTGCCACTGAGGTGATCTAAATGTAAGTTTAGAGCATACTGTCTGTGTTAAATTTCCTTTATTTGTTTCCAAGTGCATTTTGCTGATGTTTGGCAGTCCGTTTTGTACAAGGCTGGTTAAGCATGTGTGTGTTTTTTACTCTGCAAAAGTCATAGCTGTGGTGTGAGCTTTCTGCACAAGACTGACATTCAGCAAAGCAGTTCTGAAGTGAGAGACAAAAAAAGAGCCACAGAATGAAGAGGATTCAACAGCAGCATCAGAAACAGAAAGTAATCAGTCTGCACTCCCGGGTGCTATAAATGACAGATATGCATGCATCAGTTTGCCTGTCTAGATATCTAATATGCAGTGGAGTGCATTCACCACACGCTGTGCCAGCAGAACAACAACAGCCTTGTGCACACCAGAATATATTTTTATCAGAGCACTCTTGAAACATGTAATGCATGATATTATATGAGTGAAAGTATAATGGCAGATTTTAGAACATGTATCTTCAAACAGAGTATGTCTGGAGATCCATTTCCATCATCTTGTGAACTGACTGAATGATTTTCTGGGCAGTTTTATAATGTATGTGATAGTCTGTTAAAGTATGGAATGTCCCAGCTATTGGTGGCATAGAATATGGCAATTCCAGTTTAATTTACTTACATGGGGGTGCGGTATAGGACAAAATAAAATGTGTGGAATTGATTCACATATTGTACAGTGCACAGATTGTTGTTGTGGGGCTCACTGATGTTGAAGGGAAAGACTTGACACTGTGAGTGTCACAAATTACATCATAACCACTATGAGTAATTGCACAGGTGTGGAGCATACCTGCAGGATGGCTGTCTGAGCCATAGGCAGCCATTAATGAAACTATGGGACAGCACTGCAATTGAGACCCAGTGCTTAGTGCTGCAATAGGGAGACCCATTGTTGTTTCCCGGGGCTTCTACTTATTTTATTTATTAGTTGTTTTGTTTTATTTTCACTTTGGTAACCGGGTAAGTGCACTGGCACCAAATGCCTTTTTCAGTCACTACCCAAGTGCAATTGCACAAACATTTAAGGACATACATACAAATGTTTGGGTGCTTGTTGCAGAAAATGAAGCATGCATACTTCAGTTGAAGATTACGTACTTGTGGTACATAGAAAGAGCAGCTGATTAGTGCAGATATTACACTGAGTGTAGAGGCATAGGGGTATGAACAAGGGGGTATTTACACAAAGCAGTCACAGACACTGAGTGATAGATAAAATTATTTCAGATTGCTTGAGAAAGCAGAGACAGCTTGTGATTCTCCAATGAGGGGTGGGATTGTATTCCATAGTGAGGAGTCATGGTAGTTGAAGGAGCATTGTCCAGTGCTTGTTCAAAAAAAAGGGAACTTTTAAGTTATTTTTTGAGGTGGAGCGAGAAGAGGGCAAGTTGACAAACTCAAGTTGTTCAGCTGAATAGACGGGGGGAGTTTTTAATCATAGTTCTTTTAATAAATCTCGCAAGTGTTAGGTTGGATTTGAGCTCTAGTGGGATCCAGTTTAAAGTAAGCAGTTTGTTAACTAGGATCTGCAGCTTATCTGTTAGGTAGGAAAATAGGCAGACTAGGTGGGCCAAGTGGTCCTTATCTGCCGTCAAATTCTATGTTTCTATGTTTCTATGTTTCTAAAGTGTTCAGAGAAAGGCAGTAATGCATCTTGCTATCGCTACCTGTTTCAAATCTGTCAGTCTTATGATAGAGAGTGTGCTTCTTCTGTAGCATAGTTTTGTTAACAGCATTGGTGACCAATGAGCCATAGTCCCACATAGGCAGCAGATTTGCCTGTACAATTCTATGTCTGGACTTGGGTGTTAGGTACTTGCAGATTGTGTACTGAGATCCAAGTCTTTGGTGAAGCAGGTTGGTAGAGTTTTGAATGTGGGTATCAAAGGTAAGGGTGGAGTCCAAGTGTAATCCTAGATATTTAAAGCAGCTGACTTTTTCCTGGCAGTTCCCATGATCAGCATTGATACAGAACTTGGGGGCTGCAATTTTCAGATAGTAGCTAGAACCAAACAACATTGATTGTTTTTTTTGGTAGGTTTAGGACCATTTTTTCTAAAATGAACCATTCCTGCAAGTTCATGAAGCTCTTTCCAGTGCATGATTGCTTTCATTGATGTCTTTGCTGTGCAGGTATAGAACTGCATCGTCTGCATAGAGAAAAGTATGAATGGGTTTGCAGATTGTTGGCAAATTGTTGATAAAGATTAAAAACAGAAGAGGCCTCAGTATGGAGATTTGATGGACCCCACTGCGAATTACATTGGTAATTGAGACCGCAGTACCAATTTGCACCCTTTATTTTCAATGGTTCAGATAATCACTGAACCAGACCAAAGCATGGGATCCAAAGCCAAGTCTGAGTAATTTTCTAGTTAATACATCATGGCTGACCAAATCAAAAGCCTTTGTCAGATCCATGAACACAGCTCCTGTCAACAATCTCTTATCTGTTGCACGACAGAGTGCATCTGTGAATTCGACAAGGGCTGTGTCAGTGCTGTGACACCTCCTGGACCCATGTTGTTTCTTTGCTGATTTGATTGTGTTGTTCAAAATATTTGGTTACTTGTGTGTGAACTATTTTCTTTTGCAGTTTGGCTAGAGTTGACAAATTTGAAATAGGGCTGTAGTTTTCCAGTAGCATCTTCTTTTTAAAGACAGGTAACAACTCCTTTCATTTTATTTATCATTTCTGATTCTTTTAATTCCCTAAAGGGGTTGTTGTGTGGACCCTGCCCCAACAACCAGTTGCCAGACCATAAAGGGAGATGCCTCAATGAGTGGAGGTGAGCATCGGGTGGAGGTGACATGGGCAGAAGCAAGCACATCTGCACATGTCTGACAGTGTCAGCCAGGACAGACTGGACAGTGGGGCCAGGATCCTTGATGGCAAATTAGCATTTGTTCCTTGATTAATAACAAAAAACATTCCCTAACCAAGTCAGTCCATAAACCAACAGACGACTACTGTGCTTTCATTTCCTAAGATAAGTGCTGCAATAATAGTAACCAAGAGTATCTAAAAATGTTTTTATGGGCGGTATTTTTCTCATTGGTAATATTTGGTGGATAAGATCTGCATGGTCTGTATACTGTTAAGTGGTGATTCAAAGTGGTACACTAGTCCTTCCAATATTATACAAAGAGACAAATGAGAGAGTGATTTCATGGTTAGAGTCTGCATTTCCAGGGAGCAGTGAATAGACCTTGTGGTACTTTTAGATAGGAGCAAGCATCTCACAGGTAGTTTGAACTTAACTGGTATCTATGACATGGTTAAAACAGACCAACTGCCCATCGATGGAATCCATTCAGGGAAGATAATCACATAATTGATTGCACAGTACTTTTAGACAGGACCAGACATTCTTATATGACTCTTTAACCCAGCTGGTGCTCGTGACTTGGGATATTGCCTGAGTGCCTGATAAATTAATCCATTTAGGGAGGCAGCGTACTACTCCATTGCACAGCACATTATAAAATAAGTGTAAGGTAATGGGTTTTCTCCACAAATCGAGAAATACATTTGACATTACTGTGACCAGATGCCAGGAGCACTAATATTAGTATCAAGGTATTACAGTAGGACAGATATGACACACCATTTTATATACACTTTAAGTAGGATCTGTTAGCACTCTAGCTTCAGGATTGAATCTTATTGTTTTAATAACAGAAAAGTATATACAGTAATAAACAGTAAACACAGATTGCACAGACATTTCTTCTGCTCCCACTTTCCCATTCCTGTCAATTGTTCTGAAACTGTTACACCCTTAGGTGGTAGGATTTAAATGATAGATCAGAAATTGTTCTTCTGTAGAGAGGCCTCTGCTTGAACGTTACTAATAGGAATTAACTCCATTGTTTTGGTAACTATAGTGGGGTAGATTGTACCAAATGTTCACCCCAACCACCCCATTCCTTGGTATTTGCATTGAAATTGATACACCTGTTAACATTGGATATACCATTTTGGTAGTTAAATATTAACATTAGCTTACTATAGCCTAATTTGTTCACATTGTTTATTAACTATGGAAATGGGGTAGATCATATGGAACCCTTGCCTCACTGCCCCTCAATCCTAAGAATTTAAATTTAAAGTGACATACAAAGTAATCATCAGTTAGAGCATTTTGGTAGCAAAACCTTGACACCAGTTTCACAACAGCCTCATTTGTACACAAGAAACACTATAATAACACTCAGAATTGAGCTTGAAATCAGCAATAGATTCAGGAGTGATAGAGCTTGTAAATGGGAAATTGTGTACTAAATGTGTCATGTGTGACAAATTTAACACTGAACCTAGTTCAGACTTCCCTGCATTCACAAGCAAATAATTCCAGGAACAAGAGAGCTTAAATTAAAAATAATTAAATTGAGAATGGAAATTATTGCCTTTAAAAATAGAGATGTATTAAACGCTGATGAACCTAATAATCTTGAAATTGCAGGTGATTCAAGTCTTATTAATGAACACAATATGTTGGAAAAACAAAGTAGAAAAATAGACAAATGATTAGATAGTGGGGAGGAGGAAGCATGGTGGGTAGAGAGAAGCAAGAGTGGGCTTAAAAAGGAAATACACAATATGGGCTTTGTTTCTCTTATCTAATACATTCCAGCCACTTGTTAATATCTCAGAAAAAGAGTCAAGAAGCACAGACCCTGTGATGGAAGATAATAAAGTTACAGTTAGCTCATCTAAACAATTATATGTACTTTGAGACTCAGTTATTAAGTACACAGATAGATACATTGCCAGAGGAAATAGAGAATTCAACAGCAAGTCGCTTTCCAGGAGCTACAATTAAAGATATAAAAAAAATGTTACCAAATATTGTAAAGCAACAAGAAAGTATTCCAACTCTTGCCCTGCATGTGGGAACAAATAATATTAACAAATTAGGGAAAAAGAGATTATAAATGTCTATAAAAGTATAAGAAAGGTTCTACATGATATGTATGCCAATATTATTTTTTTCTGAAATCTTGCCAGTCCCAAGAGCAGGAAAGGGTAGGAGTAACAAGATAAGGAATATGAATAATTGTTTATGCAAATGGACACTGGAAGAGGGGATGGCCTGCCTCTTGTACTAGGAAGTGTTTAGAAATAATCACACTTTGTTTAGCAATGACGGTTTACATTTGTGAAGACAAGGAAGTAGAGTGCTTGTCAATAATATAAAAGAGGCCATCAAAAAAAAAAAAACATTTAATTGAAACAAAGACTGCTAAATCATAATAGAGAGGTTATAACGAGAGGGACAAAATAAAGTCTTAAAACATTATTAATTAAATGCCAGAAGCCTGAATATATTTAAAAATCAGAACGAGAGCACATACAGGTAACAGACAGTATAGATATCTGTACAATAACAGAGATGTAGTGAGATGATCAGTCACTCTGAAACAAAAATATTGATGCTTATAAACTTTATTATATGAATGGACAAGACAAGAAGAGAAGAGGAGTTGCTCTTTACATAAAAGATGATATTAACAGCTTTGAAAATAAGGATGATACTGTGGATAATAATCTTAAATCAGACTGGATACAATTATATATAGCAAACAATAAGATACTCTATTTAGGAGTGTACTACAGCCCCCCCCCCCCAACAATTTAGAAGAAGGCAAGCAAATTATGAATTCTGAGATACATATAATATCTGAGAAATGTTATGTAATAATAATGGGAGACTTCAATTGACCACATATAAACTGGCCTTATATGAAATATCTATGTTATATAGGACAACAGTTTATTGATACACTTCAAAATGCAGGGTTACACCAATTAGTTAATAGAACAACTAGAGAAGCAGACATCCAGAGAGCTTGAGAAGCAGATGTTCAGGGAAGGAACAGCAGCGAATGAAGAGGCGACTGCTATCTTCATGGAAAGGAAATAACTGCAACATGAATTGCTTTCATTTTTATCTGTTTGCATTGATGTTTGTTCTAGGTTCTGGGGGGCTGTGTGTATAGAGGAGAAATTGTACTTTGGTTGCCTGACTGCTTTTTGTGGGAGCAGAGGGCAGCAATGTAACTCCATCCCCACTGAGGAGAGAAAGGGAATTTCCTTACTTTAACCAGACAAAATGGATTTTCCCTACTTTAAATGGCTGAGGAGGCAAAGGGAATTTCCCTACTTTAATCATCCAAAAGGGATTTGCCCTAATTTAATAAGTCTCACAAGCAAAAGAGCTTTAAGGAGCTCAGTTGCCTTACAGGAGTCAGAAGCAGATATCCAAGGAAGGAACTGCAGTGAGTGGAGCAGCCTTGGGACTGATTGATCACTACAGACCAGTTCAAAGGGAGAACAAGGTGCAGAAAAGAACATGGTTAGCCCTATTAAGGGGTAATTTCCCAGGTGATGGGGCAGGCAGTATGAAGAATGGGCAGGCTCGAAGGGTGGTAGGGGGTCAGGTGGGAGCATGGAAGGGTAGTAGGCTGCAATAACTGTGGGGCATCTATCTTTTTAGGGGCTGCATAGCCAGCAAGGGGATGCTTGGTGTGCAGGCAACTTAAGCAGCTCAAGGAAGAGATTAGGTGGTTAAGGGCAGAGATAAGATGAGGGAAAGGTACAGATTGGAGGACCAATCCAGGACTTAGGGCACATGGGAGTGCCTCAGAAGATTGCAGGCAACCCAGGCCAAGGGGGGTGAGGGGGAAGGGGTAAATGGATGAATATTGCTGTCTCAGGAACCACTGGGTACAGATGAAGGGGTGGAGAATGATAGGGAACAGGGGCAGGAAAGGTCCCAGAGCAGGCAGCAAATGTGGGACTCTCAACAGTATGCCTGAGAGAACTCAGGGCAGGGTAGAGGTGTCACACAACAGTTCTCAGTGCTGACTTAACTGAAGGAGATGAAGCAGAAGGATCTCATAGACAGGTTTGATGAGAAAGAGATTACCCACAACCTAGAGGACATTGGTAGGTTGACTAAAGGGGGAAAGGCTTCAATGGGTAAGGATAAGGGGGCAAGAGTGAGGAGACTGGACAGGGGGACAGCAGCTAAGGAGGGGGAGGAGGGGAGATATAAGGAGATAACGGGAGTGATGCATCGGGGAAGTGGCAGGAGGTGCCCAGTGAAGATGTGTGGTGAAATCAGGGAAGGAATGGGAAGGGGGGGCATGGCAGAGATAGGGGTGGAAGGGGTAAGAGTGTCGATGCATTTGGGAACTGAAGACCTGGAAGGAGGGGATAGGGATGGACAAGGTGAGCAGAACAAGGAAACAAGGGTGGGATCCTAGTGCTGGGGGATTCAATTCTGAAGGGGATCAGATGAGGGAGCAAGGAGGAGAGGCATAGACAAATATGGGTGAGGCCATGCCAGGCATGACAGAGAAAAGGATGGGGCAATCCATTCTGAAGTATGCTAGGAGGGGTAGTGAGAAACCTCTCATAGTTCTGCATTTGGGAACTGATGACCTGGTGGATAATATGGCAAATATAGTCCAGAGGAGGTTTGAGGTGCTGGAGCTGATTTGTGAGGAGGCAGGATGATAAGTAACCTTCTCAGAGGTGCTTCCTGTACCAAGGGTGAGCACCACCAGGAAGCTGAGGATAGAGCAATTTAACACGTGGCTAAGGGAATGGTGTCCATCTAAAGGGTATGGGCTGGTGGGGGGTTGGAAAGGACTTGGGAGGGCAAGGATCTCTATGCCAAGGATAGACTTCACTTAAGTGGGAAGGGAAGGAAGATCTTGAAAGAGAAACTGGAGGAATACTTAGCAAACAATCAGAATTTAAACTCATAGTGGGGGATGACAAGTGGGCAGGAGTCTGGCAGGATCCTCAGGCAAGGAAGCTAAATTAGCTTACTCCCCATGTTGGCAGAAGGGGACTTAGGGAGAGGTCAGGAGAAGGTGCTAGGTGCTAAAAAGGGAGAGCAGGTAGGGAGATGGGGGAAGGAAGCAGGGTGGAGGGTGATAACCCTGAATGTTAGGAGTCTAGGGAACAAAACAGCAGAGTTACAGGCTCTCATGGTAGTTGGGGAAGTGGATATGGTGACCATAACCAAGACATGGGCCACACATTACCATGACTAGGACCTGGCAGTACCAGGATATAGGATATTAGACAGGGACAGGGTAAAAGGGAAAGGTGGGGTGGCATTATATGTAAGGGAAAGTCTGGAGTGTGTCAGGGAGGAAGGAGAGGAAGGCAACACAGATTCATTATGGGTGCAGCTTCAGGACTCCAAAAATAGAACCCTCAGGATGGGAGTGGTGTACAGGCCACCATCTCAGACTGAGAAGCTAGATAGGGTTCTAGTGGGACAAATCAGAAAGACTTGCGGGAAGGGCAGTACGGTGATTGTGGGTGACATCAATCTGCCGGGAGTAGATTGGGGTACTCCAACCACCACAAATAGGAGGGAGCAGGTACTTCTGGATGCCTTTCAGGAAAGCTGCTTCCTATTGCAGATAGTCAACAAGCCTACCAGGCAAGGGAACACCCTTGACCTCATGCTGACGAATGGTGAGTTTGTGAGGGAACTGAGGGTGGAGGAATCACTGACGGGGAGTGGCCAGCACTCGGTGTGGCTCAAGACAGACATGGCAAAAGAGGGATTAGGATTGGGCACAAGGGTTATAGACTTCAGAAGATCCAACTTTGGGAGGATGAAGGAAATAGTACGGGGTATCTGGCCAAAATCTCTTCAGATATGGGCAATATTCAGTGGCGGAAGGTCATTAAATAGGGTATAGAGGTGGCAACCACAACATGTGTAAGGGTCCAGAGTAATAGGGCTAGGGCCAGGAAGCCTAGCTGGGTGAGCAGGGAGAACTTGGAGAAAGTAAGAAAGAAAAGAGCCACCTTTAGAAGATACAAAAGAACTGGGAGGGGTGAGGACAGAGAGGAATACTTGAAGGAGTCAAGGGAGGTGACAAGGGCAGTTAGGGCAGCCAAGGTGTCCCAGGAACTCAGGCTGGCACAGGGCATTAAAGAAGGGGAGAAGGACTTCTTCAGGTACATTTTGGAGAAAGGCACTACAAGACCAAATAGTCAGGATTAAAAGGGAGAGAGAGTTGGTGAATACTGGGGCAGAACAGGCAGAAGCATTAAATGAGTACTTCTGCTCAGTATTTACTGAAGAGAAAGGGAGAGCAGTACCCAGAGGAGACTGGGGGGGTGGGCACAGGTTGGGAAGATGTGACAGACAGGGAGGTCCCAGTGAGCAGGGTACTAGATGGTTTGAGGGCACTGAGGGTGGACAAGGTGCCGGGTCCAGATGGCATACACTCCAGGGTGCTAAAGGAGCTAGCAGAAGTCCTGACAGAACCCCTGGCAGACCTGTTCAATGCCTCCCTGGACTTGAGGAGTCTACCGCAGGACTGGAGGATGGCACACGTGGTGCCCCTCCACAAGAACAGCCCCAAGGATGAGCCGGGCTATTACAGACCAGTAAGCCTCACATCCATCATGGGAAAGCTGATGGAGACAATCCTGAAGGAAGGTCTGGTTTCCCTCCTAGAGGCTAATAGGTTGCAGGACAGCAGGCAACACAGGTTTGTCTCAGGCAGATCCTGTCAGACCAATCTTGTGGAGTACTATGACTTGGTAACCAGGCAACTAGACAGGGGCCATGCAGTGAATGACCTGTACCTGGATTTGAATCAGTGCTGCATAAGAGGCTAGGTAGTAAGCTGAATGGCACAGGAGCTGGGGCTAAGATGGTGGGGTGGGTAGTGAATAGAAATGCAGCAAATTTAAATTCCGCTATGTGGAGTGGGCAATGCAAAGAGCTCACTCCGCCTTGTCATCACCACTTCGCATTAAGGCTGAATGATAATGCAAAGTAAGGTGGAGTCTTTGTTTTTAATGGACTTTGTGTTCCTCATTATGATTCTAAGTGATCCACTTTGTGTTTCAGACTTGGCAGCCCCCCACACATTACATGGCTTACAGTACTGTAAGTCACATGCTCTTTAGCCAGGCAGGAAGGAAGGAAGTGAATCATACAACCAGACACTTTCACTTTCTCCTGTGCAGATGAAGAGAGAGGAGTGTGTTTTGTGACTGCTGATACTTTGAGATCGGAGCAAGGATTAGATTTAAACTTTGATTTAGACCCAACAGCTTTTTTAAAAGCTAAATTTTTTTGTCTTTTCTGTACTCTTTTTTTACTTAATTTGTTCTTTCTGTATATTTTATTTTTCTTACCTTTATGAGTAGTTAGTTGTTTGTATCTGTGTGACTGTGTGTGTGTTGTGTGACAGTGTGAGTAGTGATTGCTCAGTCTGAGGGAGCTCAGTAGGAGAGATGGACCAGGGTAAGGGAATGTCTGGAGCGGGGACAGCTCTAGGAGAGCGTGGTACTGATAAAAGTTGTACCGTGCACATGCATGGAGGGCATGGGCACCAACTCCTGTTGGACAGATCAAATCTTCTGAGTGCCCCCCTGGAAGCAGGACCAGCACCGACTTCTGAATCTGAGGCAGTTGAACCACCACCACCACCACCAGGTCCAGCACCAGGTCCTCTGGAGCAAGATGTGCCTTTGCTCCCAGGCCCAGGTATGAATCCCATCCCTGTTCAGCACTGTGACCAGCCGGCTGCTAGTTCATCTGGCCCTCCCCTGCATGTGTCTGGTCCTCCCTGTACCTCCATTGTTTGGCAGCTTTTTGACTGTGTTGGGGGTGACAGCAGTGTGGTCAGGTGCCGCCTATGTGAGGTGGTGGTGCTCTGTGGCCCCCAGGGGACTCATTTGGGGACTGTGGACAAGTGCACCCATATGCTCAATCACCACCAGTTGGAGTGACAGGTTGCCACAGAAAGGGCAATGCCTGCACCTGCCGGCCATTCTGTGGCAGAGGGTGCAGCTGCGTATGGTGGCAGCCCTAAGAAGAGGAGGGCCACAGCAGCACCCACTGCTCCACCAGCACCCCCAACACTATCACCACCACCTCCACCACCAGCAGGTCAGCATGTAGAATGTGTGGACCCCAGAGAACTGCATGTAACACAGGCTGACTTGGCAGTTCTCTGGAGCGCTATCAAGGAAAACAACCAGAGGGTGAGTGTTGTGGAGCAGCGGCTGGATCGCATAGAGGGACATCAGTTGTAAATTATTTCCATGCTGGAACTGCTGCTGGATCTGCTGCTGGATAACCATGGAATCCCCACATTAGTTTTGTTTCCTCACACCATGTGCCCCCCCACACCTTCCTTGCTGTGTCATAAAATGTATTCCTTTACCATCCCCAACCCTTGTATGTAATTATGCCCTTTTTTTGTTGTCTTCCATATGCTTGACACTTTGTATTCTGGCCCCCCTTTCTTCTGTTAAGTGTATGTGTGTGTGTGTGTGTGTGTGTGTGCACTGTTTTGGTGCCTCCTTAATGTTTACTTTCTGTCGCAGAGTTTCTGTGGAAAAGCAGACTAACCAGCGAAGTTATCCTGTGCTAAACTGCATGTGTGCAGTCAGTCTTCTTTCCTGTGTGTGTATGTATGTACTGCAGACACTGTCCAGCTTCTTGCAAACATATATATGCTGATTGCTGTCTGACTTGTTGCTGTGTTTATGGTATAAAGAATAATGATTTATTTATTTAGATTTTGTTGAATGGGTAAGTGCACTACACAAATTCTGCCTATTTTCAGGCACAACCTGTGGGAGGGGATATAGATGAATGCCAATTGACTTTGAAGCAGATTAAGCCATTGGTGGTATTTTTAGTGAATGGGGGGAAATTTGGCGAGGACACTGGGGAAATTCCCCTACTCATCAGTCGGAGGAACCTCTGATCGTCAGGATGGGTAGCTCAGTTGGTGAGCAGGCTGTGATACAGCAGGTTGTGCTGCAGGCTGAGGAGTTGCCTTCTCTTGTTTCAGACCCTATGGAACCAGAAATCTTCTTTGAAGCTCCTGCAGATATGGATGCTTTAACTGAATCTGATGAGCTCCTGTTGGAAAAACGGTCTGAAAAGGATGTTACCTTGCCTATTTCTTCACTGGAATGTACACGGAATCTACAGAGTACGACTTTAGCACTGAATGACTTGCACCTTCCTATGGATGTTGCTTGCATGGATCCTGAGGCTTTACAACTTTCATTGGCTTCTGAAGAAGCAAAGTTCTTTTAGGAGAAAGAGGACATCTCGGCAACTTTAGGGGTGGCTATGCTGTCCTGCAAAACCCAGGCTGCCATGTCTGCATCTGTTCATTTTCTTTCTCTGACCACTATGGTCCCAGGTCTTGCTCCACAATGTTCTGACTTGAACGGTCCTACCACTGGTGTGAGTACCACTTTTGCTACCAATTTTACTGATCATGACCAGGTTATGGTATTTTCCTTTGCTGCAGGCAAAGAGAAGCACTTTACAAGGAGCACTTCTAAACCTTTTTGAAGCAGACCCCTCCTTGGACCGATCAGGTTGATAAGGCAGATTCCTCCTGGTCTGTTGATTCTGCTTTGAAATCAGCTGGATGGACCAGCTTCACAATTCTGGATGCTGGGTTTCTGGGGTTTCCCCCATATCTATACCAGGGGTTCGTATGACTGGTGGGGATGTGCCAGTTTCCTCTCTCCATCCTATTTATGCGCTTCACCTGAAACTTTACCTCCTGCTCCCTCTAGTAGGGTTTGTGCTGATTCAACTTTACAATCAGATGCTGTGCTGCAGGATTCTCCACTTGCTCTCCCTTCTGATTTACTTCTGACTCAGAACCCTGTCCTTAGGTCGGACACTGACATTTCTGACTCTCCTCGTCCAGCCAATGACAACTCCCCTTCTAGGAAGTCGTCATTTTCCTCTATGGGACATTTGTATGATCATCTACCTGCAGATGGACCTGAAGGCCCATCACCAGGCCCTTCTACTGATCATTCCTGTAATAACTCCCATTCTTATGCTTCTTTTTTTCAGACTCCTGCTTTTTCTGCTAAACGTCATAATGCTGCACGATTTATATATAAAGTGGGTATGGAGACCTTTCTGGATTGAAAGTTTGTTGCCAAGCATTTATTGAAAGAGACTTTGCCTTTTTCATCTGCTGAAATGTATGCCCTAATTCATGTTTCTGGGGAAAAGACATTTGATGTCAGTTTTAAATTGAGTAGTGGGTTGGATAGATTCTGGAGTGCTCATCATAAAGTTATGCATACACCTTTATGGTCACCCTTTGAAGTATTGCCCATAACTAAGCCAGCTCACAAAACAGTTACTGTCCTCTTTAGAAATGAGGGAGTGAGTGTCACTGACCTCATTTTTTGGCTAAAACAACAATGTATTGTATTGGGGCATCTGGAAGCGATTTTTGATACTGAGGATATTTGGACAGTGGGGGGCTGGAGAATCATGGTAATTCTATGCTCCTCTGAAGATGGATTACACCATCTTCCTAATTGTGTATTTTTGGGTAGGGATGGAGGATTCTTTTTTATGCCAGGCAGCCTAAGACATGCTATAGGTGTGGCAAATCCGGTCACATTAGCAGTGTTTGTGACTGTCTGTGCTACATACTTTGCAATTCTCTTGGCCATACTAGTGCGCAATATAAGAATGTGGCGGTTTGTGCTTTATGTGGAGTTCTTGGCCATTCCTATGCCACCTGTTCCGAAGCCACCCATAGGCAACCAGACTCTCATGATTCTGAGGAACAATGACCGATGGTGGCTATTGCTCAGAGGTCCCTTTCTACTCGATCTGGCTCACCGGTCTATGTTCTCCCCCTCCTCTTCTTCCCCCCTCGCTGATCCTGTTTCCTCTGTGTCTTTACCCATTCCTCCCCTTCCCCCCTTTCGGGGCTGTGACTGTTCTGAATCAGGTGGTGGTGGTCTCCGGTGGTTCCTTTGCCTTACTTTAACTCCCCCTCCTTCCTTCCCCAACTTTGCCTGATACTTTATCCATGCTCCCTCCACAGCCTCCCCAGGAGATACCCTTTCAGTCTTGAATGATGAGACGAAAGTTGTATAATCCCCAATCTGCTTCTAAGGTCCCAAAGTTGACCAGTGCTCCTAATACTAATCTATTTCATGCCCTCCTGCTCGCCCAAGATGTTTCTGATGCAAAGTCTGAATCCTCCCAATCAGGGGTAGAGGTCCCTGGTGGACTATCGGACATGGACTCTGAAGAAGGGCAACTCCCTCTTCTTAAAACTGCTGCTCCTGGACAAAAGAAATGGAAAAAATGTAAGCGTAAGCCTCCTTGAAGGTCTTTTTTTTGTATTTCCTGTATGTCTTCACTGTTAACTTTTTGTTCACGTAATGTGAACAGCATCAAGAATAGGATAAGGCAGGCTGCTATTTTTTCCTTTTTGAAATTTACTGTTTGCAATGTTTTTTTCCTATAGGATACTCGGTTGCACACTGTGACTGAGGTTGCCTATGCTGTGAAACAATGGCATACTAGAGTGTCTTATTGGTCTTTGGGTCTAGAACCTTGTACTGGGGTAGCTATTTTATTTCATGACATTGCTGTTAAAGTTCTAAAGTTGATTGACTTAGTTCTTGGTTGTGTTTTGATCATGGGTGTATTATTTCAGGGTGTCCATTTTCGACTGCTAAATGTTTATGCTCCTCAGACAAAAGCTACCAGAGTAGATTTACTTAATGTTGTGCAATCTTATCTACTTACCTCTCATCATATTGTTTGGGGTGGTGATTTTAATTGTGGATTAACTTATAAAGATAGAGGTCAGGGCACAACAACTAAGAAACTGTTTTATGATATTTCCTGTTTAGCAACAGTTGTGCAGACTGCTTGCTTAATTGATGCATATGCTCAGCTCCATGGGGATATGGTCTCTACTTTTCACAAAGGTACCCTGGACAACCGGATTGATTTTTTTTTCCATTGGCAAATCATTGCCCATTAGTTTGGCTTCGGTAACCCTGGAGGAATTTTCTGACCATTGTGCCTTGAGCATTACTGTTGGCCCAGATCCTGCTTTGACCATTGGAAGGGGCATCTGGAGACTGCATTCTGATCTTCTGGCTCATCAGGGGATTCTGCAACATTTGCATTATTTTTTTTTTCAGCCAGAAAATCTCTATATGTCATGTATGAGGACTCTTTGCATTGGTGGATTGACACAAATCAAGATCTTGTCAGTCTTTTGAAATTTCTGGGGAAATCTTGTCTATAGCTAGCTTATTTCACCTATCTATGGTATAGGCAACAACAGTAATGGGTGATGTCCTTGGCCCAAACCACTAGGCATGACTTTACTGCTCAGATTAGATCCTTGAAGGATAATATAGTGTCCTTCCACATGAATCAATCTAATACCTTGAAATCCCAACAACAGTATGGCACACAGGGCAATTTTGCCATGATATGTCCCTTCCTTAGTTGTAGGAACAGGGTGTGGAAGAACGTTTTTGAGGGTATTATGGGGTGGGATGGTGAATTAAAGACATCCTAGTCTGACATGATGTCTGAAGTGACATACTACACACAGTCTCTCTTTCGGGCACGCTCTGTTGATCCAGTAGCTGCTCATGCCTTTTTGTAACATATCACTGTTCCCAGTTGTCCTCCTTCCACTCTTTTATGTTTGATAGATCCAATTGACCAACTGGAAGTGACTAGTGCATTCACCTCCCTACAGTCACATAAGGTTCCTGGGAAGGATGGTCTGACCTCGGAACCTTATAAACTGATGAGTGATGATTTTCTCAAGAACTTGCTGATGTCTTCAATGATTTGTTATCATTTTCTGATTTCCCTTTAGATATGGTGGGAGATATTCTTATTTTTTTGCACAAAAGGGGGAATAGATGGAGCTTTCTAACTGGAGGTCGATTAGTCTCCTGAATGAAGATTTAAAGATACTAATGAAGATTCTCAATGCCTGCCTTTATCAGTGGCCCAGTTCCTTATTTCACTGGCACAGTCTTGTGCTATTCCAGGAAGTGCTATTACTGACCAACTATTGTTTTAAAGAGAAATGTTTGACAGGTCACATGTTATGGGTCATTCTGAGTATGGTATACCCCCCTTATTTATAACATGGCTACAAAAAATATTTAAACATGCTACAGTATCCCCTCTGGTTAATGAACATCTTGGGACACTCCTCCCTGTTCAATGGGGAGTGAAACAAGGTTGTTCAATCAGCCCTTTGTTGTATGTATTCAGTATAGACCCTTTGTTATGTTGCCTGAATCGGATGATCCCCCCTAGCACTGTCTCTGGTGTTTTACTTCCTTTTTCTACCTTAGCATATGCAGATGATATTTGCATATGTACTCCTACAGTTTCTTCTGTTCAGGCAGTTATTTCCTTGTGTGAATCTTCTGGGGCACTTTCTGGCACTTCCTTAAATAAACTTAAACGTGTTGGACATGAATTGGGGGTTTCCCTTCCTACATATGCCTCTATTTCTGTTATGCAGTTCTCTGTGGAACCTATTCATATCTTGGGGGTTTTCTTTGGGGCTTTTTCCCCTGCATTATATAACTGGGACATTCAGCTAGATAAAGGTAGACTTATGGTCCAGAATTGGAATAAATGGCAGCTAAGCAAACCCAAACTTATTTACATGATCCAGACACATCTATTGCCCATTTTTATTGTTTTTAAGTAATGTTTTCCCTCCTCCCAAGCAGCAAGAAGCTCTTCTTTTTAGTACTTTTTTTCAAGCTGTGTGGAGTAGCCGCCTCAATCCACTTAAGCATAACATTTTGTGCCTACCAGTTTCAAGAGGTGGCCTTAATATGGTGAATCCCCTCATACTTTATTATTGTCAATTTTTTTTTGCCAATTTCCCACCCTTATTAATGCTCATTCCTAAATGATGGATGTATCTTTTCCATCAGTCTACTGGGTTATGGTTTCAAGAGTGGACTACTGGCCTGAATAAATGTCTTAAGTCTACCCCCCCCCCGGTGGCCCCTTATCACTGCAAGGTTTTTCTTAAATTAAGGCACTGGTGAGTCACTAGAGACTGGATTATCTCCAAGCCCAAGAAATTGGATTATCAAGCTGTAATAGATTCTCATTTTACAGATCTAGTTACTTTTCCAAAATGTCCTACCCTGCACCTTTCCGCATTACAGACCCTTTTGGTTGAGAAATGAATTTCCCCTAAACTTCATGATGTTACATGGTTATGCTGTCATGAAAAACTCAATATTAAGGGTAATCAGCATCATAAACAATTGGATGAACGTAATTGTTCCTGCCCTGGATGTTCTCAACAGCTTGAATCAATGCATCATTTATGTTTTTCTTGCTCCTATATTTCCTCATTTTAGTTGCATATTGCTGATGTCTGGCATGAACCTGCTCTTTTGACTGTGTCCTATGATAATTTAACATATGGATACTATTCTTCAATTTGGTCAAAATGGGATACTAGTACTTTACATGTTATTTTTGCAGTCTTTAAATGGTTTATTTGGAACTGTCAATGTCTTTTTACATTACAGCAAAAAGGTTTTTCTCATGCTGAACTCCTTCAAAAGGTTACAATTGAGCTTCATCATATTTATCAGTTTGAATGGAGGCAGTATGCTCTTAGTCTTTTATTGCTGAAATGGAGGAACTTACCATGTATTACGGACACCGATGTCCCCATTACTTAATTTCTTTTTCTATTTTGTTTGCTGTATTTCATTGGTTAATGGATTTCTCCTTGCTTATTTGCCTTTATTATCTTTTGCTTTGCATTTATTATTTCCTTTACTTGCAATAAAGTGTGAATTAACACTGTTTTCCTTTCTTTTATTTTGTATTGAAGTTTCTGTTAATAAAAAATTGTGTGAAATGCCATGGGATCTTTAACATCCACCTGAACTACCACTGTAACAGGCAGATGAGACCATGGTTTAACATCTCATCCCCAAGACAGTACCTCAGGAATGCAGCACCCCCCATGCTGCACTATAGTGTCAGTATTGGGATATTAACCCATGTGCCTGGTGTGGGGATAGAACCCACAGCCTTCTGATCTCCTGGTCTCAGAGGCAAGTGTTCTATGGGCTGAGCCACTGACACTGCTAAGATAAGAATATGTAATGTATATTTTGTTAGGAGATCATAGCAACCAAAAATCCTGCTTTTCAGCAAACTGTATCTAACAGACATGAAGTATTGCTGATGCACCCAAAAAATGTCATGGTGTTCAGACATTATAAAGTCAAAAACATTATAAGATCCAGTTCACTGCCACCACACTGTAGTACCACATTCCTTTTTTTCATTATTTGTTCTGGAATATGTCTTTCTAGTTTACACTGGCAGTGTCAGTTTTTCAGCAAGTTGATGTGCACCATAACATGACACCATGCCAGTGGTAGCACAGTGTGGCAGCAGTGTACTGCAGGACATGTTATATATTCTGACTTCAACACGTCTGTACACCATAAAATATTTTGGGTGCCTCAGCAATATTTTATGTCTGTTTGGTATGGTTTGTTTAAAAGCATGATTTTTTTGTGCTATTATCTCTACAAAGTCATGTGTGCACTCTGTCTGTGTGACAAGCGATTGAGGTGCACACTGGCCCAAGACCTCTGAAAACATATAACTTTGTCTGCTGCTATTGATGGTACAAATAAAATCTACAATATATATTCTTATCTTTATTCTTTATACTATCACAATGAACAGTGCAACAAGTCAGCATCATTCAGTTTATATATATATATATATGTTTGCAACTTGATGCTGGGCGGTGTCTGCACACACAGGAAAGAAGACAGACTGCACACATGTAGTTTAGCACAGTATAATTGCAGTGCTCAGTTCTGCTTTTTGACAAATACTACATGATAGCATGGCAGAAAGTAAACATTACTGAGGCTCCAAAAATATTTACCACACTCACCAGAATTCCCAGTCCTAAAATGCATCTGTCTTGTGTCCAGAAAATTGACAAGTGGTAAGAAAGTGAAATAGGAGTGTGATACAATGCACAAAGTACTGTCAGAAATTATGACCGTGAGTGAACTGTTGCTGGTCCAATGTGTGCTGCGATTCCCACAAATGCGAATGCTATCATCTCGATCAGATGGAAGGGGGTAGCCTTTGTCTGTACACTAACAGTAGCCAAGATGAGTTGATATATGTGTGTGTATATATATATATATATATATATATATATATGTGTATTTTTTTGTATTTTGTAGGTGGGGGGGTTGACATATATAGACATGTACTCATTGTATTATTTTGTATAACAGGTCACAGATAAACTCATTCTCTGTGATGGCAGAGGCTAACATCAGTCCCGGTGGTGGTGGTGGTGGTTCAGGGGGGCAGACAAACTCATTCTCTGTGGTGGCAGTGACTAACATCAGTCCCAGTGGTGGTGGTGGTCCAGAGGGGCAGATCAACTCATTCTCTGTGATCGCAGTGGCTAACATCAGTCCTGGTGGTGGTGGTGGTGGTCCAGGGGGACAGACAAACTCATTCTCAGTGGTGGCAGTGGCTAACATCAGTCTTGGTGGTGGTGGTGGTCCATGGGAGCACACCGCCTATTAACAACTTCAGCTAAAACCTGCCAACATTAACCACATCATCATCCTCATAAAGAAAGCTGCCCTCACAGTCATCTATGTCTGAAGTCTGACCACTGGGAAATTCGTTCTCCATTGTGTCATCATCTATGTCAGTGTTGGGCTGTTTCATGCTGCCAGTGCCACCAGGATGGTCCATTTTTACATCACCAAAACCACCATGACTAGGCTGGGATATGAATACCAAGGTTGCAGTCTCTGCTGGTATGTGCCTCTCATTCATTTTTATGTTTGCTTGCACACATGTGCAAGAAACATAGTGCCATCATCGGAGATTTCGGAGGTGTGTCACCTCCTCCTCCAATTCAGTCAGTGTGCTGGCAGGCGAGGCCCCTGTAAGCCAATGCATTTTGGAGCTGTCTATGACAAGCTCCACAATGCAGTGTCATACAATTGAAAGGGGGAGCTATGCTTGAGTGAGGAGCGATAAGATAAGGCTGCTCACGCGCAGCTCCCCCCACAGATGGCTGCAGGCGTGAGTGCCCCTGCGCTGCGCACTGTATAATCAACGGGTGCCCAATCCCATCGGCTGCCGCGCTCCCCCGCCTTCCACCCAAAGGTTTGCACGCCATGCTGTGCCCAACCCAGCGGTGGGCAACTAATCATATAGCCGATGGGGTGCCCAATCCCCCATCGGCTGCACTGTCCTCCCCTGAGTACTCAGTGCCATGCTGAGAGCCCACCCCAGTGTGGCAAGCAATTCATAGGCTGGCGGGGTGCCCAATCCCCATTGGCTGAAAGCCCCCCAAGCGTCCTTGTGCCACGCTGGAGGCCCACCCCAGCGTGGCAAGCAATTCGGAGGCCGATGGGGGTGCCCAATCCCCATCAGCTGAAGGCCCCCAACATCCTTGTGCCATGCTGAGGGCCCACCCCAGCATGGCAAATGGTCCCACATCCTTTTTTCATTTTTACCTGAAAACGAAAACTGTCCTCATGGCTCGCCTCCACCCCCTCCCACAACCCGCATCCACCCACTGCACCCAGCCTCCCCACACGCCCCACCCCATACTTACCTCCGGAGCTTGGTGACAATCTTCAGTGGACCGGGAGCACGTCTGCACTCTTCAAAGGAGACCATGAACAGAGGAAATGCCGGTAAGCTGTATAATGGGATAAATAGGAGGGTTCAACTTTATTGCATATCTCTAGGCATTTTTTGAATTTTGGCACCACCAACATGGGGTTTTGATCTCTTCATGAATGATGTCGAAATATGGCATTATTCATGCCTGAAGGGTGATTTCACGCAGTGAATGCGTAGTGACTGTGAGATCACCCTTGGGCCTGAATAATGCCATGACAGTGACATCAATCATGAGAAGGGGTCTCAGAACCCATGTGAAAATTGGTGCCAAAATCCAAAATGACTGTTCTAAGCATCGTTGCTGCAGTTCCTCACGAGGCTCGTAAGTTCGCGAATTTTCAATATTTTCACTCCAGATTTTCAACATTGCCATTCTACCACACCTTCTTATGAGTAGTACAGCTGTAATTTTCACATCTCACCCAAAATGTGTTCAGCCATGTAGCGCACAATGACACAGTCGGTGTGCGAAATCAATGTACGGGACAAATTAAGAAAATCACAGTGACACAGTTCATGAGCAGGCATCTTAAAATGGCTATGTTGAAAATTTGGTGAAAAAGTCCTAAAAATGACTGTTTCGGCGTGCATTGCGCAGTTCCTACACACGCTGTAAAGTCGTGAATTTTCAATATTTTCACTCCAGATTTTCAACATTGCCATTTACCACACCTTCTTATGAGTAGTACAGCTGCCATTTTTCACATCTCACCCAACGAGCCTACTTCTATGTAGAGCATAATGGCTAGTCGTGCAAGCAGATCAATGTATGGGACAATTAAGAAAATCACAGTGACACTGTTCATGAGGTGAGGTGTTAAAATGGCTGTGTTGAAAATTTGGTGAAACAATTCCAAAAATGACTGTTTCTGACGTGCGTTGTACAGTTCCTACTGCGCTCATTAGTTTGCAAATTTTCAATATTTTCACTCCAGATTTTCAACATTGCCATTGTACCACACCTTCTTATGAGTAGTACAGCTGTCATTTTCACATCTCACCCAAAGCGTGTTTCCGCCCATGTAAGCGCAATGGCGCAGTCGGTGTCTTGAAACCAATGTCTGAGGACAAATTAAGAAAATCGCAGTGACACTGTTCATGAGCAGACATCTTAAAATGGCTGTGTTGAAAATTTGGTGAAAAAATTCCTAAAAATGACTTTTACGAGCGTGCATTGCACAGTTACTATGCATGCTCGTAAGTTGCAAATTTAATATTTTCACTCCAGATTTTCAACATGTCCATTTTATTAAACTTCCTTATGAACAGTACAGCTGCAATTTTTTCATATGTCGCCCAAAATGTGTTTTCACACATGTAGCGCACAATGGTGCTGTTTGTGTGCGAAAGCAATGTTTAGGACAGATTAAGAAAATCACAGTTACACTGTTCGTGAGCAGAGGTCTTAAAATGGCTATGCTGAAAATTTGGTGACAAAAGTTCATGAAATGACTGTGTTACGAGTGAGCATTGCACAGTTTCCACGCACCCTCATTAGTTCATGACTTTGTAATATTTTCAGTCCAGATTTTCACCAGTGGCATTTTTCCACAATTCCTTATGAACAGTACAGCTGCCATTTTTCACAACATGGCCGGAAGTGTGTTTTCACACTTTCAGTGCAGAGTTGCATGGTCACTGTGGGGAATCATTGTTCAGCACAGATAAAGAACATCACAGTGACACTGTTCATGATCGGAGGCACCAAAATGCCTGAGTTGACAATCTGCTGTAAGAAATCCCCAGCCTAATTATATTACGGTTGTGCGTTGCACAGGTTCTATGTACGCTCGTGACTTCACCATTTTTTTAAATATTTTTACTACACATTTGCAACATAGCCATTTTTTACACCTCCCCATGAAAGAGTACAGCTGTAATTTTTACATTCTGTTCGGAATATTTTTGCACCTGTGGTGCTAAATGCCATAGTCACTGTGCATAAGCAGCTTTCAGCTAACAAACTGATATTCCCCCTGTTCATGAGGTGGGGTCACAAAACAAACATGTTGAAAATTTGGAGTGAAAATACCAACGAACGCCTGAGGTGTTAGGGTTTTCAACTATAACGCCCAACCCTATAGAGAATGACAGGAATCAAGGGTGTGCCTTGGGATTCTTGCCTGTGATGCTCATACCATTCCACACCCTGCAGTCACTGAGAGGCATCGAGGTATGCCTTGGACTCTTCGACCCCAAAGTTCACCCCATTCTCCTATATCGCACCCATCTCACCATATTTCCTAATGAAATGGGGTGCGCATAAGGGCCAAAGACCACAAGGAGCACCGTGGCACTTGTCAGTGTCTGCAGGGTGGGGTGTTGTGACATGGCATGGCCGTTATGCCTGATGACCTAAACGCACACCCCAATGCCTGTCACTCTCTGCAGGGTGGTGGTGGGGTTGGCTTCAGTTCAATACTTCACTGCCATTCCTATTATGCAGCTCTGTAACTTCTACACTACCACTGCCAATGCCAGCAAGCAAACATTCGGCATTGACAAATGCTTGTTATGAATGTTAGCAAACTAACATTTGCAAGAGAGAGGTTTGTCCGAAGATTCCTGATTATTGCACCTGCTGAGCTGAATACCATCTCTACACTTACACTGGTGGGTAGGCATGTGAGGTACTTCAGTGCCACTGCAGTCAGCTCTAGTCATTCACTGGCTTTTCCACTCCAGTACAAAAGAGGATCATCAGTTATTGACAGATGCCTGTTTTCAGACAAATAAGACTCAACCATTCTCGGTGCCACAATTAGTCTAGTGGTTGATGCATAATCCTGTTCTCCAGAATCATTTATTTCACAAATCCCCACTTGGGACAAAGCCTCCCAAACTGGGTTGATGCCAACCCCTTTGGATGACAGACCACCTAGAACTGCAGTCCCCTTCCCCTTACAGGATATGCTTGATGCTCCTCCAGGTGCACCATCAGCCGAATTATACTGCTGAGGTTTGTTGACTTTGGCACATGACTTCTGTGCACCATGAACCAAGCACACCAGTTGCCCACTGACATTTTTTACCTGTTCAGGCTCTCCCTCCAGTGCTGAGGCAATTCCACATTTTTATCCTGGGTCCAGCATTGTTGCTAAGGCAAAATTGTCACTATGCTGAATGCTCAAAATGTGATGATTCTGGTCAAATACTGTCAGCATGTGTTTCAGCAACATACTGCTAGCACTGTCTTCAGCAACATCAAGGCCATGCTGTACATTCACCAATGTCTGCCACAGCACCCACAGCAGTGGAATTGTTTGGCTAATGGAGGCAGACTCACCACTTACTGTCTGTGTGGCATGCTCAAAAGGCCTCAAAATTGTTATTGCAGAGACCATGAGATGCCACTGTTAAGTCATCATAGACATGGAGGCCCCGGAACTGTCATGGCTAGAGTGCATCACAAGATATTCGAGATGGCTTTGTATTGTTCATTAAATCTCTGCCATGTATAAAGTGGAGTTCCACAAGGTGACCACTTCCAGCTTCAAGCGGTGCTGAGGGAGGCTGTTTCGCATCTGCAATTGCCGAAGTTAGTCATGCACCTTTGCAGATCATGAAACATGAGAGTAGATATGGTGTGCAAGATTTAAACAATGGGCCATGCATGGAACACAAAAAGCCACCATTTGTGATGCATTTCACCACATTTGATGCTTTGTCACTTGCTATGAACCCAGCTCTGAGGTACAGAGGATTCAGCCACTTGTCAAATTTCAGCCAGTACACCATCCAACATGTTTTCACCAATGTGTGAACAGGTCATATTGAGCATATCAATAATTGCATGCTGTCGAATTCCTGGAAGATTGCTGTAATGACACTCCACCTTACTGCACTGATTATTCACACTACCAACATCACAAACAACCCCTGGCACCTGTGCCCAGTGTGCAGTTATACACAGATATGAACTCCCCACTGTTTTGCCACTTGTCAACATATCTATACTTAAGTGGATGAATGGAAAGAAGGAATGTTGAAGGGCATGTCTTACTGATTCGGACACAGTATGGAATAACTTGGGAACAGCACAGATCGAAAAGTATGTCCTAGATGGGACTTTCCATTTTTGACAGACACATGCAGCAAACCACTGGAACCCAGAATTCTCCACAAAAGAGAAGGGCAAAAGATCAATTGCCAGCATTTCAGCTACAGTGGCATTAAGTTCATGTGATACTGTATGATTGGATGGATACTTCAGCTTATGCACAAAAATACTCTGTAACATGGGCTGACTTAAACATTTTATATGGGGTGTGATGACAAATGGTTCTGCTCTGTGAATGGCAGGGGGTGGAGTGTGGACGTTTGATGAAGGGAGTTGCACAGGTGATGATGACAAACCCATAAATGCAGTTATTTTGCCAGATTTGCCAACTGGGGTTGATGTACCACATGAACTAGACATACTGCATTCACCACCTCCACCAAAACTGCTACTCTCACCACCACTGAACAACATTTAAAAATCATTCTGCTCCTCCACCTCATCATGCCTCTAGTAATCCTCTGCTCTTATTTCTTCAGTACTGCACACATTTAATTTCCTACTCAACTTAACACTCATGGAATGGGATAACATGCTCATTATGGTTAATGACAAGGGTGAATGCTCGACTGAGGTATTAGCTGCCATCTTGTGCTGAGTCCACAGTGTCATGTGCCTATGCTTAAGATGTGTATGTTGTCCTCCTGTGCCCAGATGGCTCCCCTTTTTACCTTGACTCACACGCACATGGTAAACCTGGAAGATTGCAACTGACTCATCATTTGCATCTTGCACAAAAAAATCCCAAACAAAGGATAGTGATGTTCTACTTTTAACATGTCCATGATGCTACTTATTGAACTCTGTTCTTTTAAGCACTGAAGTGGGGGGTGTGCTATGTGATTTTTTGGGCAGTGCACAATTGGACTGCAACTGACCACCACGACTACCTATCATTATTATTGGGTCATCATCATGATCTTGATCATCACCACCATCAACTGAAACTGGTAAATCACAAGTTTTTATGGGGGGGTTAATACAAACTGACCCAGATACAGCCACCTTGAATTTCTTTTTCTCTGGTTCCCAGCTGGGGTCAATTACATCATCATCTTATTCATCAACATCACCCACATCCACATCTTCTTCTTGGAACGCTGGCACATGGACTGCATGTTGCAACCACAGCAACATCATCATCATCACATTCATCATCATCATCAACACCAACATCACCTGATATTTTTACACCACACTGTGAATCACTACATGGAAAATGCATGTCCTAAACTGCAGTGGGAGAAAAGTCACATTGTATGTTATCATTGACATGATTATCAGAATCCTCAGGTTCAGTTACTGGAATGTTACTGGGAAGTATGACATCATCTACACTGCCACTCACTTGCACTGCTTCACACTC
Source organism: Neoceratodus forsteri (assembly GCA_016271365.2). NCBI lineage: Eukaryota > Metazoa > Chordata > Ceratodontiformes > Ceratodontidae > Neoceratodus > Neoceratodus forsteri. The sequence goes on along the minus strand of CM028137.1, from coordinate 541,617,933 downwards.
CACTATATCTTTGGACATGGTACACTGGTCAGAAGTGGAACTTGAGGCAGCAATACTCATACTACCACCACCAGCAACTGCACTAACAGCACCAGCTGAGACATCATCTCCTTCAACTATGAGTGAAGCTAATGATTGGGTGATAAAAAAACATTGCAGGAGAAATACCTGTCCTCACATCAGCAATGCACTTCTGCGTCTGTGTACTACCACACCCACAGAGAATCTTACCACTGGCAGCAGTGCCATGGCAAGAACCAGCTTTGCTTGCACATCTCTTTGCGAGCATTTTGGGGGATCAACAACAATATTCTAAACAAATTTTGGTTTTGGAACATTCACTCTGTGTGGCATGGGGGATGCTTGATGTGAAGCCAAAAAAACAACTGTGGCTACAGCAACAGATACAGACACAAATTCATAAGTGAAAACAATACCTTAACTAAAACAATGGCGCTGAGGTCATAAACAATCCAATCTTAAAAACAATTCCTTTTGCCAGTGGGGGGGGGGGGCAGTGACTGCAGATTTTTATGGCAGGACAGTGCAAGCAGAAAAACAAAGAAAAGATACCACAATGGCAGTACAAAATTACTCAGATTGCAGTGGATAGCACGTTCACAATGCTGCCCCTGAAATTACACTGTGGCACAAGAAAAGGTGTATTATTTGATGTCATACAGTACCACACACACACACACACACACACACACACACACACACATATAAAGACAATGTGTCTATAATGAGTAATGTGTAGCAAATTGAAAAGTTCAGTAATATGCCACGTATTGTAAACAACCTGAAATTATGAACTGCTGCACCAGATCCACACGCCACACAATCAGCAAGAAAATTTCAACAATTACTGACAATATTACTTTGTGTACATTAACACAGTCAGTTATATAACAAAAATACAACTGAAAAACAAAGAACTTCCTATTTCTCCAACTTAAATCTACCTACACCACAGATACACCCCTCTCCAAAGCACACTTTCAATGTATTTTACTACACAGACTCAATGTTGTACATTGACATTCAAAATCCACACACAAACAAAAATGCTCGATGATGTGAACACAGGAGGGTTTCCTACAATCGATGAACTAAAGTTTGAGCAAAAAAAAAATACTCAAAAAGACTTTTTTAACTGCTTTTAGAAGGTCTGAATCACAGACAGCTCTCAGAGCACACTGTTTCCTGTAGCTTTCTACGCACACTACAACAACCTGAGGCTGTGCAGATCAATATAGAGCCCATGTGACCTGAAATCCCATGAATCACTGCAAAATTCACCTTCAGAGCTTAAAAACAAGGTGAAGTGAGGTGAAGTGCTTTGTTCTTAATGCACTTCACCTTAAGATTTGGTGGAGTACTGGTTTGGGAAGGCGGATTAACGCAAAGTAATTGTTTGCAATGGACTTCACGTTTCCCATTGTAATGCAAAGTTACTCCACTTTGCGTTGCGGAGCACTCTGAAAACTCACCATGGCTCCATGAATCACTCTGTGGAGTGAATTGAGGCCACTTCGCCTACCATTAGTAGTGAACTGGCTGCAAGGGAGACAGCAGAGGGTGGTGGTGGGAAGGGAGCTCTCGTCGCCCAGGCCAGTGACAAGTGGGGTGCCACAGAACTCAGTACCGGGACTAGTGTTGTTTGGGATCTTCATAGCAGACTTCTCAATAGGCATCAAGAGCAATATCAATCTTTTTGCAGAAGACACCAAGATGGGAATGGTAGTGGATGACTTAGAGGGGTGGCAGGGGTTGCAGCATGATCTGGAAAAACTGGAGGCCTGGTCAGACTCTTGCAGCTGGGGTTCAATGCCAAGAAATGCAAGAGGTACATTTCAGAGTAAAAAAAACCCTAGGAGTACCTACCAGCTAGGGGGTGTCAGCTAGTTAAGATAGAGGAGGAGAAGGATCTGAGGGTGATCAAAATGGGATCAATAAAGAACTCCGCACAGTGTAGAAAGGTAGCTGCAAAGGCTAACAGGATGCTGAGTTGTATTGCCAGAGGCATATCTTCCAGGAGGGGGGAGGTGATCCTGCTGCTGTATAGGTCACTTGTTAGACTACACCTGGAGTACTGCATGTAGTTCTGGCAGCCATACCTTAAGAAGAATATTAGGTTACTGGAGGGGGTGCAGCACAGGGCAACAAAAATGATCCAGGGGCTAGGAGACTTGCCCTGTGTGAGTAGGCTGATGGAGTTGAACATGTACTCCTTGGAGGAGAGAAGGGGGATGGGGGACATGACTGAAACTTTCAAGTACATGAAGGGAATAAATAAGATGGACACAGAGAGGCTTTTCTAGTTAAGGAGTGGGAGGGACACTTGAGGGCACAAGCTGAGACTGGAGGGGGGAAGGTTCAGCAAGGAAATGTGGAGACACTTTTTTACAGAGAAGGTCATGGTAGACCCCATTACCAGATGAAATTATAGCCTGTAATACAGTGGGCTGCTTCAAAAGGGGATGTGAAAGGGTAAGGGTGAGGGTCACTGGAAAGGGGAGGAGCAGCTGCAGTACAAGTGCTGGTAGCTGCACAATTGAGCAGACTCGATTGACCAAAAGGCTTTTATCTGCTGGCAGGTTCATATGTTCATATGTAACTAGGAAAAACAACATACTAGACTTAATTTTAACTAACATATCAGAAATACTTAAAAAAATTAAAATAAAGGAGCCCCATAGGAAATAGTGATCATAACATCATTGAATTTGATACTTCAGCAAAGATATTGAGAGAACCAGGAAACACAATAACTAATAATTATAATAAAGGTAAATATAAATAAATCATATAGGAATAAAAAAATAGGGATTGGCAAGGATAATTTGAAGGTACAAGGGTGGATGAAATGTGAAACATGCTCACAAATAAATTAATTTAGTAAGTACATATATACCACATAAGAGGTTATACAGTAAAAAGGGTAAAATAATCATGTGGTATACCAAAAAGGTATTAAAACAAATCTGTATGAAAAACCTGGCATACATGTCAATGAAAAATAATGTAAATTACTACAATGTAGCAAAATACAAATTAGAGTTAAAAAATTAAAATATATGATCAAAGACAAAAGAAAAAAGTTGGAATTCAGAATATCTCCAACAAAAGACAATACCAAAAATTTTTATACTTACAGTATGTTAATGACAAAAGGGGAAAAGATACAACAATAGGACTACTGATTGGAAATGATATGGTTATAAAAACTCCAGTTGAACTGAGAAATTCCTTTAATAACTATTTTTGTTCTGTATATAATAAAAAATCATCAGTGAACAAGACACCTATTTTAAATAACTTATCATTTAATCATCAGGATTCATTTAATACTGATGAGGTGTTGAAACTATTAACCCAACTAAACATAAACAAATCTGCTGTCTCTGACATATTGCACCCAAGATTACTTAAGGATTTAAAGGATTACATCATTGGACCCTTAACAAAAATCTTTAATATATCCTTCAGTACTGGAGAGGTACCTAGAGATTGGACTATGGTTACCGTAGTGCCCATTTATGAGAAGGGTGATAGGTCATAAACTTTGAACTATAGACCTATAAGCTTGACAGTGGTTCTTAGCAAATTAATGGAGGGTCTGATAAAACAAAAATGGAATACAACCTCTTGAAAAACAACCAAGTAGATATCTCACAACATGGTTTAAAAGAAATGATCATGTGTTATGAATCTATTGTGCTTCTACAAAAAAGCTAATTAAAGCATAAATAACAATTCACCAGTTGAAGTCATCTGTCTTGACTTTCAAAAAACCTTTGATAAGGTCCTACATAAACTATTGGTTAATAAATTCAAAACATTACACCTAGACATAAGAATCCATATCTGGGTACAGAATTGGTTGTGTGGTAGGATGTAGATGGTCAGAACAAGAGGTGTTGTGTTGGATAAGGGGGGTTGTGAGTAGTGGGGTGCCACAGGGGTTGGTTTTGGGTTTGGCTCTGTTTTCCATATTTGTTGAAGATCTGCATAAGGGAATAGAGAATTGGACTGTAAAGTTTGCAGATGATATAAAATTAGTTGGCCCTGTAAATACCTTAGAAAAATAGAAACATTAGATAATGATCTAAAAAAATTGATATATGGACATCTAACAACAAAATGTCCTTTAATTTAGACAAATGTGTCATAATACAACTAGGGGAAAAATAATCTGGAGCGTGACTGTCATATAAACAACAGTATTATAAAGGTGGTGGAATCAGAAGAAGATTTGGGAGTATTAATAAAAAAAAGATCTGAAGTTCAGTAATTAGTGTACTGCATTGGTCCAAACATCAAACTGAATGCTCAGTTGCATTAAAAAACCCTTCAAGAGTAGGAATGCACATTGTATTTTTCCTTTGTATAAATCATATATAAAACCATACATGGACTAGTCTTCACAGTTGTGGAACCCACATTTACAAAGAGATAGAAATGATATAGAGAAGGCATAGCATAGGGTAAAAAAGATTATCTCCAGTTCACAGCAAAATTCATACAAAGAAAGATTGGAGCATTTGGGATTTTACAGTTTGGAGAAGAGGTGGATTAGAGAGGGTTTTACTGTTTGTACGGCTAAGATTATAGATGGGCATTGAATATAAGATCAGAAACTCTGTTTTAAGGTCACATAATTTACAAATCATATTAGAGAATACTAAAATGAATGATAGAATAAATTCATTCAGACAAAAGGGCAGGAAGACTATGGAACAGCCTGCCATAATACATAATTCAAAGAGAAAATCTATTAATTTGCAAAGACAAACTTGATAGATACCTTTTACAGTATAAGGACCATTGAAGCGTAACTGCGGGAGACAGACTCAATGGGTGACCAGCCTCCTTCTGTCTTAAACAAAGCATAATATCAAGTAAAATAAACAGCACAACTATCACTATTACAAGTATGAGTTGTACCAAATGGGATGACAGGCAAGTGACTGGTGAACATAGAACCCAAAATAGCTCCTTATACCTCTAGATGTTTTAGATTCATGTAGTTAATCATTAATTTGGCTGTCAGTTGGAGAGAGATTTCCCATGGTTTACAGTGCACTAGCACAGTGACAAGATAGTTTTTGTAAATTGTTTTTCTGAATTGTGAAAATGCATTCACACTGTGCTTTTTTTCTACTGTGGACAGTAGTGCTACCACTATATGGCAATGGACATAATTTAGCCAGTCAGCAAGGAAAATAACTGTACCTCCTATTCTGTGTATAGCTGTTGCTTCATACTGCTACTCTGACCTGTTCAACTCAGCTTTGCTTAGTGGTCTTCTCACCCAACCAGCATGAGAGACACTTGTTTAAGCAATAAGGCACAACAGGGTGTGGGCTATTTAAACAATAAGGCACAACAGGGTGTGGGTTATTGGGGATTTACCCACACCTGGTGTGGTGTGTCATGAGGCACAGCCGAGTGACTGAACCACACAAGAAGTGGGTAAATCACCCAATAACTCACACCCTGGAGTACCTTATTGTGATTATACAATGGACCCATGTGTAAAATAAATTTAAAATGTGTTTAATTATGTTTTTTATAAATGTCATTCCTCAGGCGTGGGTTATGCAGGATTTACCCGTGGTCATATGACATGTTTTGACCAATGAGGTTACAGGATTTCACACACCATTGTATAATGGGGGATTTACCCACTCCTTGTGTGGTGTGTCATGAGATGCAGCCGAGTGACTTAACCATACAAGAAGTGGGTAAATCCCCAAATAACCCACACCCTGGAGTGCCTTATTGCAATTATACAATGGACCCATGTGTAAAATAAAATTTAAATGTGTTTAAGTGTGTTTTTTATAAATGTCATTTCTCAGCCGTGGGTTATTGTAGGATATACTACAGTCATATGATGTGTTTTGACCAATGAGGTTACAAGATTTTCATACACCATTGTATAACAAACAATAAGAGACAACAGTTAGTATACCTATAATCATATCAGACTGCAGCCACAACGAACACTGTCTTCACCACTGCATTTGGATGTAGAGCTGTGTTCTGTTTGCTCCATGACCTCTGATGCTCCACTCTGCTCTTCTTATTGGGATGGAGCCTGTGGAATCCATGAAATTGCTGGTAACATTTCTTGGTTTGGGGGGGCAGAGACTGGTATGCTTTTTTTGACACATCTCTAATCTATCTGTTATCTATCTCTGCACTTTTTGAATTACACTGGACTCTGAAAACAGCAGTATTATTTTCTCACATACATCTTGTGGACTGTAAAGTACTTTAGGATATAGTTTGTATTAAAGTTATAATATAAAATGAAAGTCAATTCCATTATCCTCACCTCTGGAGCTTGAAGTTCTCTGTGTCCAGGTTACAGTGGTGAATGGTGACACATATGTAAAATCAGTGGGTAGCAATCTGAGCTGGTGTGTACTGTGCTACTAACAGTTGCATAATGTGCTACTGTACATACAACAGACCAGGATTTGCTTCACAGTCCAAGCATCTTCATGGCATGCCATTCAAAGCCTTTAGAGCACCCAAAAGGACATGCTCTGCCTTCACTGATGGTGGGTTAGTAGAGGCCATGGAGCTGCCAACTCCTTTTGGTCCCAGGTATTATTATTGCCAAACTACCAATGATAATTAAGGATACATGGACTGTCCATGTGATGACTGATGATCACTTAGTAGTACCTGGCTGGGGATAAAATTATCAAAATGCATCTCCACTAGGGTTCTTCACTACCATCATGATATCTTACATTCAATTGAAGAGATCCTGAAGATATCTGCTGTTTTGTGGTTAGCATCCTGCAGGGGGACCCCAAATTGGGGAGGTACCCCATAGACTTGGAGATTAATGGATGGTAAATGTGAGGTACTGGTTGGGTTTAACTGATATGGAACTAATGCAGGATGCTTCAGGAGTGACTATATTTACAAAGAAGGCATACTTATAGAGCTAAATAAATTAGACAATCTGCAGCCAAAGATATAAACATGATCAAATTTATTTTCATAGTGTTCTAAAATTCTATAACTATGATAGGATGCTGTATGCTATGTTTTAGTTCCTTTTCATATATTTTGATAGAAAATAGCCTTGTATTTTTGAATAAAAAAAGGCATGGTAAGTCATAAATGTCCACTTGTTTCCTGTTATATTAGGCTTCACCTCATTTGCTTACAAATTCCTTACCATGTATGTTTGTGATTATGTTGCACAGTGAAGTTATACATTATAACGCTTAACGCAGCAGTTAATTATCTTTTATAAAAAAAAACCAGCAAATCAGCATACAGACTGTGGTCACTTACTGAATTGTGATTTCAACTAAAATTAATCATGGCATAATAATTTATTTTGTGTGACTCAAAAGAAAAGATGACACTCTCTCACCCATGTTCACTCTACATCAGTTGCTATAGTCATCTGAGAAGGCTGTCTTTTGTAACTGGTCTAGAACAGCAGAGTGAGACATAGCCATCTCTTTTCAGATCACCAAAAAATATCAAACACAAATAAATTGTTATACTATGGTTGTTTTTAGTTTACATTAGCACATTTTAATAAGGGATCCTACTTGATCCATGCACTGCCTTTTTTATGAGCAACATAAACTGGTGCTTTAGAGAAGAGTGGAGGTTGGTATGGAGGTTCAGGGCTTAATTCTCAAAACTTGGCACAAGCCATGCCAAAGGTGGATTGCACCCATTGCCAAAGCACCATTAACCCTCTGTCCAACTCTCTATTGGGCATGGTCCTTGTGGCAAAGTCCAGTGCTTGTGGCATCCCTAGCAGTGTGCCAAACAGAGGGTGCACCTGGACAGGTTATGGAAAGCCTGCAGCAACATGCAGAAGCAAACCAGTGCAGCGCCCCCACCTGCATCTCTAGTAATAATAATTAAGAGAACCCTGGAGGTGCAGTGGACCATGGGAGCCCCAATCCCCTGTTGCATAATATATAAATATACTTGGTGGTCTAGTGAACCCCCCAAGTTCAGATGGCCCTTTATAAATATTAAATTCTCCCTGGTCCAAGTCCCAATCATCTGTTATAAATATTAAATCCCTCTGGTCCACATCCCATTGGCCATTAATAATATTGTATTCTCCCTGGTTCAAATCCCAGTGGCCCATTATTAATTCTAATTTCTCCATGGTAGTCTAGTGCCCCCCAAGTCCCGATCACCCAGTATAAATATTAAACTATCTCTGATGGTCTAGTTGACTTCCCACCCTGCAGTGCCCTATCATCCCACTCCCCCCTCAACTCATAAGGGAGCTGGCAACAGGCACAGCCCACCACTCACCACCATGGCCTGTCACCAGCTAAGCTCTGAATGAGTGCATACTGTTTATGGTATGCAGTCAGTGACCAACAGCTGCCGTCAGTCACTAAGCACATACTATATACAGTATGCACTCATTCAGAGCTCGGTTGGTGGCTGGCTGCAGTGGTGAGCAGTGGGCTGTGCCAGGGGATTTAATATTTCTACTGGGTGTTTGGGACTTTGGGGGGCACTAGATTATCAGGGAGAGATTAATATTAATAACGGGTCACCAGGACTTGGACCAGGGAGACCTTAATATTAATAAGGGGCCATTGGGACTTGGACCAGGGAGACTTTAATATTATTAATGAGCCATTGGGACTTGGAGGGACCACTAGACTACCAATGGGAGTTTGGTATTTATAACAGGAGATCAAGCTGTGGCAGGGGACCACAGCATTTTGCCACTATCTGAGTTGAACTAGCATGCATCACATTGCAGCAACTTAATATGAATGTACGAATGTGTCAGCAGAAACAGACCATTCAGTCTATCTAAATCTGCTCGAGTGTGCAGCTAGCACCCCTAGTTAGCAGCTGCCCCACCCCCCTTCCCTTTGTCATCCCACTGCCACCCCCCACCCTCACTCTCCCCTGTTCCTGGATCCTGGTTAATGGATTGTAATCTGTTAGGCAGAATGTTGATTTTACACAACTATAGTAAACTTCGACTGAAAAGTCTCCATGGAGTTAAAGATGTTGATTCCACACAACTATAGTAGACTTCAATTGAAAAGTCTCCATGGAGTTAAGGAGAAGAATATCAGTTTTGATACTCCAGATCATGGCATAGAAGTTACAGCTGCCTGAGCAATGCTAAACAATTCTCACAATAGCATCATATTATGGTGGTAAAAAATATTTATAAAATAAGACATAAAAAACTGACTAAATCAAACAACTTTACTGTTTAAAACATGTCACTTGAGCTTACATTTTTTTACCTAGAATACCTAAAAACTGCACAGTTTGTAACTAACCTGCTCCAATCTGCCAAGCAGCAACCCAACTAAATGGAAATAAAACCTTTTTCAAATAAAATATAATTTCCTATTTTTTAAACACACAAACCCACAACAGGGCATGGGTTTCTTTAAAATAATGCACTTCATGGCCCCAATTTTAGAAACATTATGCCTGGTGTAACTGCACTTGTGCCAAGTAGAATGGTGCAAGTATCAACTTACGCCAGCAGTTGCGACATGCACGATTCTACAATGTGGCCTGCTACATGTTGCAGGTCACTTGCACAGCAGAGCTGTTACTCCAGCAGTTTTGCCATAAACCCCCAGCGCCATGGTGCTAGGGGGTTTAAGGCAGCTGTTGTGCCCCATTCCAGAAGGGCAGCAACAAAGTCCCCAATGTTAGGATTGTACAAGAATCCCTGAAGGAGAACCAGCAACATAAGTTGCACTAGCATTAAGCTGGTGTAACTTATATATGACCCCCGAGGGTTCTGTAGACCCACCAGCAGCCCAGTAGACACTCCACATGTGGCCTCCCACCATGCCCAGCATACCCCTGTAGATGCCCCACAGGGCTGCTCACACCTCCTGCCCCCCAAATCCCAGAACAGTGAATGCCCCACAGGGCTGCCCACAGCCCCTGCTCCCTGAACCCCCAAACAGTGAATGCCCCACAGGGTTTCCCACACACCCCATGCCCCCAAACCTCCCACTGCTAAATGCCCTGCAGGGCAGTGCTGTCAACCCCCCCACCCATGCCCAGACCCTGAGACACTGTTGCAATTGCTGTCCATATTCCAGACCATCCCTGGTAGTCTAGTGGCCCTGCACCCAGCCATGCCAGTCCACCCAGCACACCCCCACCCATCCCCAGCCAGTGACTGGCACAGCCCCCCCACCTCTATGGCTAGCCACCAACTGAGTTCAGGAGGAGCACTTACTGTGTAGACAAGCTCAGAAATTAATTTCTGAGCAAGTCTATTCAGTAAGCACTCCTACTGAATGCAGTCAGCGGCTGGCCATGGAGGTGAGAGGTAGGCTGTGCTTGTCACCAGCTGGGGATGGGTGGGGGGATGCTGGGTGGACTGGCACAGCTGGGTAGGGGGCCACTAGACTACCAGGTGCCACAAAAAAAACATTGGACTGCGTATATTGTACATACTGTACAGTACACCAGTCACAAGGACATGGGATTGGTGTTGGGGGACACATGTGGCTTGGCAGTGGGTGGGGGGGCCTCTTGCCCTGTGGGGCTCCACTGGGGTTCGGGCATGGAGGACATTTGCACCTTGCAGCATTACAGTTGCAGCTTGTGACTTCCTCACCAGGTACACCCTCTGTTTGGTGTACCTGACTGTATGTCACATGTCACAGGACTTAGACGTGGGGACCCTGCCCCTCCTAGAATAGGGTGCAGGGTCAATGTTGCAATGGCGATTGGCATAAGTCATGTTTGGTGGTAACTTGTACCAACTTTCTAGAATTGAGGCCCATGAGTTCATTCAAAGGCACACGGCCTATATTACCAGACTCACCTATTTAAATACCAGTGACCACACTAAATGAAAATAAGACATTTTTCCTTTCCTAAAATAGCAATATGTGAGCAAAAATGTTCCGCCCCACTGCTCTGTGTGCTACTTTTCAACAGAATAAACTGAAAACAGATGAAACAGCATAGCTTCCTTCAAGCCCCGGTATTACTGGTAATGCTAAGAAAAAAACAAAGCTGATAAGAAACTTATTATGTTTTAGCAAAGAAAGCTGTTTGTTTAAGGCAGTACCTAATAATAAATAGCCAACCCCCTGGGCAAACCAGGATTATGCCTGATGATGCCCTAGCAAAATCAGTCAGAGTATTTCCTTGGGTCTGTCTGCCTACATCTCTGAGAGGGGCTTGTCCATTTGTTATAAGGTATTGCCTCAAAGAGGGCGGTGCACCAAAATTTCTAGCATTAATAAATTCATAACTTTGATCAGCATATCCCCAATCAGCCTTATGCCAAAAATGCAATCTTTAAGTTACTTTGTTTAAATGTTACAAGTTATTTTATAATCCTATATCCACTACCTGTTTTAAAAAGCCATTTTCATTAAAGAGCTACTGATGATGTTCTAACCAGAACTCACAGCACAGTCCTTTTTACAAACTACCTTATAAGACTTACTTCCCCAATGTTAAATAAAACTGCAGTAGTAGTAAATATCTGAAAAAGGAATGCTGACACTTGGTGGGTCATGGCATACATTTCTATAATGTGCACATGCAAGGTACAGTACTTAAAAATGTGAAGGAGAAGGATAGAATATAATGTCAAAAATGGCTTTATTTTTTTTTCAAACTTTGTTTATGCCTCCTGCACACTGAGAAATCACTCAGAGGTGCCTACATGACTCTGGCCCCTGCTACTCCCCACCGTGACTCACCACACCAGTTCTTCCTTCCTTCAAGGGACTTCCCAGTGCCCTGGGTCACCTCCTGGGGCAGGGCCTCCTACTCCCTTTGGCGGCATCTTTCTGGAATTAGAGGGTTCATCCCTCTCAGGAAGTTGGCCATGGATCCCCGGTGTGTCATGTGCAGTGTTGGGGATGTGAGGGAGGTCCCTGAGACCCTATCACCTCCTCAGTATGCAGGAGCATTTCTTAGTTTCGTCCCCAGACATGGGTCATGTAATGCAGCCCAGCCTATGATGTGGATGCTCCCACCCATGTACAGAAGGCAGCCACCCAACTTCTTCTCCCTGTGCGCTTACCCTAGGTATTGCAATGCTTCTGGTCTCCACCAGGGGCTGCTGCAGTGATGGGCTATCCCTGGATCCCTCCGTGAGAGAGGATAGCAGTCCTCTGGACTCTCAATCCTCTCCCTGCCCAACCGACCTCCGGTGGCCCATGCTCATTGCTGAAGCTGGGTCGCCAGCATGCCCCATGGACAAATATGGCTTTAGAATAACAAAAATGCATGCAATTTTTTGAATACTGCAGAGATGAGATTTTAAAATGTCACCAGACTACAACTGTGGAACGTAGTAATGACACGATCTTGGAAAGTAACTTGGACATGCAGTTTGGGAAAGTGGCAGGGATGCTAAAATTCATAATGTGGTGGTGTCATATAGTTTTAGAATGTGCAGAGATACAGTGTCTTGAAATGTCACAGACACATAGTTGTGGAAGGTGGCAGGGAGATGTAATTTCATAATGTGTCTTAGATGCATTAATTTGGCATGTGGTGGTGATGCACAATTTCAAAATGTTGTCAGTACGCTTGATTTCAGATTGTGGTGGCAACATTAAATTTCAAAATGTGGTGTGGACACGAAATCTCAGAATGTGGTGGTGATGCAGATTCAGAATGTGGTAGTCACATGCAATTTCAGAATGAGGGGAGGATGTATAATTTTAGAATGTAACTTGGACATGCAATTTTTGAATGTGGCAATGACACTCATTTTCAGAATGTGGTGGGGATGTGCAGTTTTGTAATGTGGTGAGAATATACATTTTCAGAATTTTACAATAAAAGACAATTTCAGAATGTAGCAGCGACACACAATTTCAGAATCTGGTGGTGGTACACAATTTTGGAATGTGGCAGCAATGCAGAGTTTCCAAATGTGGTGGTGATATGCAGTTTCAGAATGTTGAGGCAACATGCAGTTTCAGAATGTAGTGGTGGTGCACAATCTCAGAATGTGGCAGCAATGTGCAATTTCGGAATGTGACGGTGACACACAGGTTCAGAATGTGAGGTGATGTGTAGTTTTGGAATGTGGCGGTGACATGCAGTTTCAGAATGTAGTGGCAATGCACTGTTTCCAAATGTCATGGTGATGTGGCAGTAAAGTGCAGTTTCAGAATGTGGTGGCAACATGGTAGTAAGGTGCAGTTTCTGAATGTGGCAACAATGCACAGTTTTGAAATGTTTTGGTAACATGGCACTGATGTGCAGTTTTGGAATGTGGTGGTAATGCACGGTTTCAAAATGTGGCGCGGCAAAGTGCAGTTCCATAATGTGGCATCGATGTGCAGGTTCTGAATGTGGCAGCGACATGCAGTTTCAGAATGTGGAGGTGATGCACAGTTTTAGAATGTGGCAGTGATGCACAGTCTTAGAATGTGGCAGTGACACCCAGTTTTTGAATGTGGTGGTGACACAGTTTCAGAATGTGGCAGTGACACACAGTTTTGAAATGTGGCAGTGACATGCAGTTTGGGAATGTGGCAGTGATGTGCAGTTTCAGAATGTGGCAGTGACATACAGTTTTGGAATGTGGCAATGAAACACAACTGTGGAATGTTGTATGGATGTACAATTCTGGAATGTGGTGGGGATGCACAATTTTGGAAAATGGCTGTGACACACAATGTTGGATTGTGGTGGGAATATGATGCACAATTTTGAAATGTGGTGGGTGCACACAGTACTGAAATGTGGCAGAGACAAGCAGTTTCAAATAAAATGGTGTGTACTGTCACATTTCAACAGAGTACATCCTTACTGTATTCCAGAACAGCCAGGCCCTGATAAATTCCTCAATTTGTGTTCCTGTCTCATTGTAAGATTGAGTGTCCCACCACACTGCAAGGTGGCACTCCCCTGCCACAAGCTGAGATTACATGTCCCCCCAACATTCTAAAACTGTGCACCACTTTGACATTCTATACCTTGGTTCAGTGCTGCATTTCAAAATCACCTCCTGATGTGTTCTAAAGTACAGTACCATGCATCTGAATATTTTGGAAATGCAAACACTGCAGCCAACCCTCTGTCAGTTTTGTTTTGTTATGGAATGATTACTACAGCTACAGTTTCTTAAACTTCAAAGAAATACTGTAGGTCCCATAAGGTTGCTGACAGGGAGGACTACTCTGTGATTTCTGGTTGTGATATCAGTGGCTCTTCACTGAAACTGGCTTTTTTAACAGGGAGTGAAATCAGGGTTACAAAATAGCTCATAACTTTAAAATGAAGCAATGTAGAACCATAATTGTTGGTATGAGATGCTAAAGACATGGTTGAAATGTTCATCTACTAATAATGATTACCATGTATGTTTCACCTTTACAGGTCTTCAGTCATTGTGTGGTGCTGTTAGAAAATCAAACAGTAGAAAAATGTAACTCAGCAGGAAGCTGGAAATGTAATTTATAGAAATGTTAGAACATTAATGAAGTGATTGTAATATGACTAACCACATTGTAACCCTTGCTCATGCCACACTGACAGTAGCTAAAATATTAAAGCCATCATGTTGTCAAAAGTGAAAAACATAGATAAACTAATATCAATTGCATAGGGCATTTCAGAGCCTGGATGTAGGTTACAGGGTAGTTTTACAAGCTCAGAAATCAGAGAGAGAGAGAGAGAGAGAGAGAGAGACTAAGTAACTTATGAGGATGCGATTCTCAACTCTCAGCACAGGTGGTGAATAATTCTCCCTGATAAATCATATTTCCCAAAGTGTGAGTGTAACACATGATTCATTTGAATACAGTGCAGCTCCTTTACTGTGTCACTGAATATCGTGGAAACCACTTTTATCATTTGCTTAGGGCTTAGCATATGCTGAGTTCTCTTTCAGTCTTCAAAAGGATAAATACAGTGTGATACATTGTGTAATATATCGTCATTTTCAATAGAACTCTAGTACATGTTCTTTTGCTTTTCTCCTCTCCTAATGAAAAGGTGGACCTGTGCTGATCTGTTTGAGTAGGCTACTGCCTGGTTCAGATCCTACCAATCAAATTGAGTTAAATCTAATCATATACAGTGGCGTGAAAAAGTATTTGCCCCCTTCCTGATTTTCTCTATTATTGCATATTTGTCACACTGGATGTTTTCAGGTCTTTAGACAAAATATAATATTAGATAAAGGGAACCTGAGTGAACAAATAACACTTTTTTTTTTTAGTTATTTCATTTATTTAACGAAAAAAGTTAACCAACACCAACTGGCACTGTGTGAAAAAGTAATTGCCCCCTAGTTAAATCAACCTAATTAAAGGGATAATTAGAGTCAGCAGGTTAAACACAGCCAGGCTTGATTACAGCCAGCCCTGCTCAATATAAACCTCACTTATTTTGACCCTTACCATCAGAGTCACGTTGCCTGCACAAAGATTCAACAAGCACAGTATGCCATGATCAAAGGAAGTTCCTGAAAAGATCAGAAAAAAATTTGTTGCCCTCTATCAGTCTGGAAAGGGTTACAAAGCTATTTCTAAAGCTCTGGGACTCCATCGAACCACAGTGAGAGCCATAATCTCCAAATGGAGAACACTTGGAACAGTAGTGAATCTTCCCAGGAGTGGGCGGCCTGCCAAAATTACTCCAAGGGTGCAGCGTAAAATCATCCAGGAAGTCTCAAAGGATCCTAAACAACATCTAAAGAACTGCAGGCTCTCTTGCCTCAGCTAAGGTCAGTGTTCATGACTCCACAATCAGAAAGAGACTGGGCAAAATGGGCTTCATGTGAGAGTAGCAAGGCGGAAACCACTGCTAACCAAGAAGAACATAAACGCCGTTTCTCATTTGCCAAGAAGCACCTGGATGATCCACAAGCCTTTTGGGAAAATGCTCTATGGACAGATGAGTCCAAAGTGGAACTTTTGGATGACATGGATCCCATAATGTCTCGCTAAAGCAAACACAGCATTCCACAATAAGAACACCATACCAACAGTCAAACATGGTGGTGGTAATGTGATGGTGTGGGATGCTTTGCTGCCTAAGGACCTGGATGACTTGTCATAATTAAAGGAACCATGAATTCTGCTCTGTACCAGAAAATTCTTAAGGAGAATGTCCGGTCATCCTTCCATCAGCTGAAGCTGAAGCGAGTTATGCAGCAAGACAATGATCCAAAACACAAAAGCAAGTCCACATCAGAATGGCTAAAAAGAAGTAAAATTAAAGTTTTGAGTGGCCTAGTCAAAGTCCAGACTTAAACCCAATAGAGATGCTGTGGCAGGACCTGAAACGAGCAGTTCATGCTTGAAAACCTACCAAATGTTACTGAATTAAAGCAGTTCTTGAGGAAGAGTGGGTTAAAATTCCTCCACAGCGATGTGAAAGACTGATATTGAATTATAGGAAGTGTTTGGTTGTAGTCATTGCAGCTAAATGTGGCGTAACCAGTTATTAAGTGTAAGGGGGCAATTACTTTTTCACACAGTGCCAGTTGGTGTTGGTTAACTTTTTTTCATTAAATAAGTGAAATTAAAAAAAAAAACAAGTGTTATTTGTTCACTCAGGTTCCCTTTATCTAATATTACATTTTCTGTAAAGACCTGAAAACATCCAGTGTGCCAAATATGCAATAATAGAGAAAATCAGGAAGGGGGCAAATACTTTTTCACGCCACTGTAACATTTTTGATCCCCCCCCAAATAAACAAGTTCGGTCACCCAATACTCAGTCCTTGGCCTCATAATATTAACCATTTTCCTAAATTACCAGCTCTCTGTCTGTATATCTTCCCTAATCTACATTTTACTTCATCTCCAACTGTTTACCCTCTCCTCCATTGATGTACCTGTAAATGAGTATCAGTCAGTGTGTTTCTCCTGGTTACTAATTTCTAAATAAATAAAAAATATATGAGGTTATGCTTTTTACAGTTAAGCATGATATCACCTCTATTGTGTCAGATTTCAGCTCTACCTGGTTGAAATTCAACAGTAGTTACACTCCAACTGACCTTAAATAGGGAAGAAACAGTGGGTATGACCTTTAGCTCTGAACCAAAACTAGAAAACATCACTCCCCATCCTACTTTTAAGATAAATAATGGTTTTGGATCATGGTACCTCTTTTAATAACTTGGGGTGTGGCTGTAGTAGTCTCATGACTGATTTTCAAGTTCTGCTCTAACAGTCTCCTGACATTATTTCTTCTCTCCACACACCTACCCCTTTCTCTACCTAGCCCCCCCAATCACACAACCCTAACTCTTTTTTTACTCCAAGATGACACCTGACAGTAGGAGAACAATATTTTTCTGGAGGTTACCTGCCTACTGGAACTTCCTCCCTCCTCATATAAAGTCTTGCACTTTATTATTGTCCTTAAGGAGGTAAACCCATAAACTTGTCAGCCCCATCTGTACCTATCCCCTCTTTCAAACTGGCAGCTTATGTTGGATATGATCTGAGCACTCCTCAACTGGCTGCCCGAACCCTGTTGGGCATTAATTCTCTCTCACTCTCTAGAGATATATATTCTTTGCAAAAAAATTCATTGAAACACCAGTTAGGCTTCAAGTTAACACCACGGAAGTAGGGAAATGTGGCATTAGGGTTTCCAACCCTAACTCCCCACCTATAACCCCAAAACAGTAAAAGGAAAAAAAAATTTGGTTTTTGGTCTCTAGAATCTTAGTGAGTCAGTGGCTGGGTCATCCTTGGAGTTGTCACCCCTATTGCTCACCCCTATTTCCCAGCCCATAGCCTCTGGTCAGATGTAGAATGTACAGCTCCGAGCCAGTGGCTCGTAGTGATATGGTTGTCAAAGGTAAATAACTACAGTATATCTCACCACATGCTGCCAACACAATCTGTTGTATTGTTCATCGTGAAGGGCCCTGCAGACCCTTCATGATGAAAAGAGATCATGCCTGACATTGTTTGTTCAGGGAACATGGTGGGCATTAGGATTGACAACCCCATGAAAGATCCCACCACTGATTTGCCAATACATCAGAGGCCCCAAACCCTATTTTTTTGTTTTTTTACTGCTCGTGGGAGGGTGCATAAACTTAGGGTTGGAAACTCTAATGCCATAATTCCCTACTTTTGTGGCATTAATGTTAACCCTAACTGGTGTACTAAACAAAGTTTTTTGCAAATAATTTCCTTCTTTTTGAGATAGTGGAAACATATCTTCATTCACAAGGCCTTCTGGAAGCTGCACTGTCCACCTATGGATTTGCAAGACCTGAGGTTCCATGCAATGAAAGATGTCAAGAGTTCATGTGGCTGTCTGGTGGGATGCAGAACTGCAGGGCCTTCTGGTCCCTTCATTTCCACATGGCCAGAGATACAGACCCACAGGGCAAAGAGTCAATCTGTCAACCAATGCTCAGGGCCCTTTTGCCACTCAGAGGGGCAGAGGTACAGGGCCTGTGCCAAGAGAAGAGCTGTTTTGCTATATTTTACTCAGGCCAATGCAGGCAACTCTGCTGCTTTTTTCCCTGGCTGGGAATTTGGGTGTCGCATAACAAAGTCATGCCTGTACCCTCACCCCATGTAGCTGGGTCACTGAGGCTCACCCCGAGATCAGGTCACCAACACAGGATCACAAAGCATACACACAAGGGTGAAGATGGGCACTACACACAAAGTTTCTTAATAGTTTAATTTTTTACCACAAATTTTCAAGATAGTCTTTGTATGACACCCCTTATATACATGACAGGTGGTATTTACAGTATATTGTTTGAAACGTTGTTTTGCACCACAAGTGTGAACGCATGTCTCACCATGGATTTTTAAGATGACACCTGTCATGTTTATCAGTTAGTGTGGAAAAATGGATATGTTGAAAGTTTGAAGTTAAAAATTGTGAAAATTAGCAAACTTATGAGTGAACATTCAAATACTGCCATATTCAGCAGGCATAACATGGGCATTTTATTATATTTGTACACCAAATCTTTAGCATAGCCTTCTTATTAGCCCACTTCATGAATCTAGTAGGTGAAAATGTACAAATCCCTGCCAAGATGTTATTCCACACCCCGGATGCTAAAAAACACATTTTTGGTCAGAATTTGAAAAATGACAGCTGTTATGTTTGTGAGGTGGCGAGAAAAAATGACTATGTTGAAAATTTGGAGTCAAAATATTGAAAATTACCAAAGTTATGAGTGAGTGTAGAAAAATGTCATTGTATTCTCATAACTTTGTTGTTTTTACGTATTTTGACCCCAATTTTTCAATATTCTTCCTATTGCTCCACCTCATGTGCAATTCTGGTTAGATTTTTCAGATCCTGCCCAATAGGTGATTTCACAAAGCAACTGCAAAATCACATTTGGGGACAGATTTACATAATTCCACTACTGTTGGTTATGAGGTGGGGTCCCAAAAAGGCCATGTTTAAAATGTGGTATACTAATATTCAAAAATGACAAAGCTAGGAATAAAAGTTCAAACCCCATTGAAAAACATTAACCCATACCTACCTTATTTTCTCATGTCACAGTCACCAGTTCCAGCAATGAGACATGTCTTTGATTGAAGAGTGGATCTATGCCATGGGACATGTTCAGGTGACTGAGGTTGTGGAGGGGTTACAGGTCACTTTGAGTTGGTCATCAGGCCCCCCCAAGAAGATGGAGGCTGAATGTTAGCATTCTGAATCTTCCTAAAGTACAGGAAGGTGTCAGATCTCTCCTGATGGCAATACTTTTAGTCAGTTGCCTATATGACTCTGCATTCTCTTGGTGGGAGGACACAAGAGAAGAATTGAAATCTGTTTTCCTTTCCCATGGTAGATCCAAAGCTAATTCTGATTATTTTACATATTTATCTCGATTATCACATCTGTACTGCCTAATGTCCTGGTGTGTAACAATGGGGCCTTAGATTCTCTAACCAAGTAAAATTGGATAAGGGCAAGATGAAACAATATCAATATGACAGGTCACTTCTTTGGTTGCTGAACTTAAATATGGGACACAAACCGAGCCATATATTGACCTTTGTCAAAAATGTAAGGAGAGGGTGAATACTTCCCACATCTCTTGTTTAAGGAGCGATTCAGGGTTACTCATTTCAGATCCTATACTCTTGGCTTAGATGGTGGATACCTACGTACATGGGCTCTTTGGTGAGCTACCACATACAGGGATGTGCTATGATTGATGGGTTTCATTGCAGTTCCCCCCTCTCCAGTTTGAAGAGGGATGGTTTATCTCTCCCTCTCTCTGAGACTGAAATATTAAGTACCATTCTGTCCTTGAAATATGGGGCTTCCCCCAGATGGGATGGTTTGCCCCATTACTTTCAAAAGGTTTTTGCCACAGTTTTGGCGGTGCACTTCTTGGAAGTTTTTCATGAATTATTGCACATGGACTTAATCCCATCTTCTTTTGCTAAGGGTCTCTTGATATTTCTTTATAAATCAGGAGTTAAATCAGATTTAGATAATTTAAGGCCTATTTGCCTGCTTAACTTGAATTATAAAATCCTTGTTAAACTCATAAATTCTAGATTTTTGAAAGTTGGCCCTATGCTAATCCTACTGGCCCAAACTTGTTCCATACCATCTATGAATTTGAGGGATAATTTATATGTGCTTAGAGATATTGTGGCTTATTATAAGGAGCATTTGTTACATGGGTATCTACTGTCTCTGGACCACTCAAAAGCATTTGACTGGGTTCAACATGAGTTTTTGTTGCATGTCTTTGGTAGCTATGGTATCCCGCAGTCTTTTGTTTTTTGGTTCTCTAAATTGTATAAATCTGTGATATTGGCCTACTATAACAGAGGGGCAATGGGGACTGAAGTGCCGATTTTGAGGTGTGATACTGGATTGCCCCTGCAGCCCTTTATTATATGTTTTTTTTTCTTTGACCCTTTAATTCAGTGTATTGTAGATATCCAGACTGTATAGGGAATCCCCAGGCCTAGAGGAGGGGAATTTTTGAAAATTTTGGCCTACACAGATGATATTTGAAAATGTTTAAATGGACCAGATAGTGGCCTTTTTTTGTTACATAATTTTACTGAATTTTCCTTTACATCAGGGATTGTGTTAAATTTATCTAAACGTATTGGGATTTGGTTGGTTGGTTGGAATGGTTCAGTTACAGGGGTAGTGGGTATCCCTATTGTACCAGGACCTATAAAAGTCTTGGGAATTAAATTTAGGTATGGGGATTTAGCTTTGCTGAACTGGTCTAAAAAGTTGGCAGTATGCATTGCTAAAACTCTGAGATGGAAAAGTGGTCCCTTTTTGAAGTTTAAACAAGTTTGGATTATTAAACAGTTTTTGCTTCCTATTTTGCTGTATGTTAGTTATGTTTTCCTCTCCCTTCCCTGTTAGAAACCACTGTTTATAGTATTTTTTTTTCAAATGTTTTGGGGCAGTCATTTGAACCCAATTAAGCGGGATTTTCTTTACTTGCCCCCCAAAAAGGGTTCGGTGGCAATGACATACATGATTATAGTTTTTTCATACTATTTTTTGGTCTCATTCTCTTAGGTTAGTTTTTCAAGATGCAAACTCTGATGTTAGTATCTGGTTGAAATGTCTCCCTGAGACTTATTTGATTTTGTGGGGTGACTTACTCCCTAAAGTTTTGGTGCATTTTAAAGTCCTTAGTTATTTGAGACCCATGCTTCAAAAGCTAAGGGCTTGGAGGGTCTCCAAATCACAGACAATCTCCTTCAGCAGAAAACAGCTTTATGAGGAGGCCATAGGCCACATTTGTGCTAAGGAACCTGATTTTAAACACTGCATGGTCAGTAAAGTGCCCCTGGTGGTGCAGCAATTAATGAACCACCAGATTCCCAAGAAAATGTGGGATGTTATATGGCTCTCCTCTTATGGGAGATGAAACATGAGAGGGAACCATAAGCATAAGCCTTTAGGTAAATGCTACTATTCTTTCCCAAATTGTCTTGCATCTATAGAGTTGATGGAGCACTTTCTCTTAGAATTTGCTTTGCCCATGGTTTTTGGAAATTGGTGGCCCGGCACTGGCAATTTCCTTGGTTGGAATATTTGACTTATGAAAGCCTTGTGTTAGGAGATTTTTCTTTTTTACCCCAGAAATACCATAAGAGTACTCTTCAGAGTTTGTTTGTTTTTTGCTTGCCTCAAGTTTTATTTATGGAAATCTAGATGCAAATTGATGCTTCAGTAATTACAGATTCCATACCCTGCTATAATATGTATGGTTGAGGCTGCACTGCATGATGTATTTTTACATAATGAACCATGGGTTTCCTGGCCTCAGCTGGCTGCTCTTTGGGCCTTTTTTTTTTGATTTATGAACTATCCTAGATGGTATTGAACAGGGTCCTTGCCCTTTTTGTTCTGTGGGTTGGGCATTGTGTATATACCAGAGTAGGAAGAAACCATTATTTCTACATGATCCTATTGAGCATTGTGTATTTACATTTTAGGTTTTTGCTCCTAGAGATTGACAGGTTGTGATATTGTGGATTTTCTTTTTCTCTTTTATTTTACCCTCAATTACTTTTGCTTCCCCCTTGTATTTTTTTTTTGGAGGGGGTTACTTTTTTGGTTGCTGTCTTGTACTGTATATCATTTTTTGCATGTTTGCACATTTTATTATAGTTTTATTCTTTTATTCTGTTGTTCTTAGATTATCTTGCTTGTGTTCTCAACAAAGAATTCCTCTAATCTACTCCAGGGGGTGGTAACTTCCTGTGAGAAGTATGGAGGATCCCAGTCTGATAGACACTGCTGCTGGGGTAGCAGTTTTGCATGATTCAGAGTGAGTTGTTTCACCAGCTCCAGTAGAGATCTCTGGTTTTAGTGATATCAGGGATGAGGATCTGCTAGCTGAGGAACAATGCCTGCAACAAGAATAGCAGGACAAGAAAGAACAACCATTGAATATGATGTCAGATGCTGAGCAATGTTTTGCTACAGAAAAGAGAAGAACTGAACAAGACAAGAAGAGGAAATTACTTCCTATTAGCCCTTTGGACACACTGGGTAAAATATTTCAAGTAAACTTGCCTGAGACTACGGTAAATGCTTCTACTACTAAGGACATGATGCACATTGGATCTGAGCCATCAACTTTAGCAGAGCCACCATGGTCTCCTGAACCATCCCTGACAGGGGTGGGATGGCTGTAGACTCCAGAAGGCACTTGGATGCCAGATGAGAGTATTCCCTTGCTGAGGTCTTCCCGTTCGCTGAATTTACAAAGTATGATTTCAAGTGCCTTGCTTTTTCCCAACCAGATGGAGCTTGAGGCCACACAGCCAGCTGTGGCAGCTGCTACAGCTGTGCAACATCCTGGATACATGATGGATGACTTGTAAGATGATTCTGCTGACAGAGGCTTCCCAGCCTTGCCCCATGCTTCTGATTCTATGGAGCTATCTTCTGCTTCCACTACAGTACAAGAGGCTATACCCCCAACCTCTCACCAGGTACCAGCACAACAACTGGCCATTTCAACTATCCCAGAGCTATGTACCCCTGGAAATGTGAATTTTGCCAGTTTATTTCATCAGCCTGTTGAGTCTGCAAAATGGCAGAATGCCATTCACCATCGATACAAGGGGGATTACCTATTTTTCCAGATAGACAGTATGTTGGACAGGAGTTAATTAAAAACTCCCTAAAGTTTACCCCATCAGACATTTACACTTTCATCCATACTACAGGTGACTCAAATTTCAACATCAGTTTTCTGACTAAAGCTCTGCTGGATAAATTTTGGGTACTCTATCCCAAGATTAGAGATACCCCCTTATGGTCTACATTTTTCACCATCCTTTTCACCAAGTCCACATTTAAGATGGTGACAGTCCTTTTCCATAATGAGGGAGTCAATGCTACAGATATTGTATATTGGTTAAAAAAGAGGTGTGAGGTGCAGGGGAACCCAGAACCTATTATCGACAATGAAGGTTTCTGGACTGGGGGTTGGAAATTCCATGTCTAGTTATGACAAAATGACTTTGGAATTAAACAACTCCCAAATTGTTTTTTTTTTTCTGGGTTGGGACAGGGGTATCCTACTCTATCCAGGACAGCCAAAAATGTGTTATCGCTGTGGTTCTTTGGGACATATGTATCATGCCTGTGACAAAAGAAAGTGTCTCTTGTGTGGTGATCTGGGTCATGTTAGCACATTTTGCACTAGTACTCCAAGGTGTAATGTGTGTGACTCTACCGAACACACATGCAGTCCTATCCTTGAGCAGCCCAAAATACTTCAGACTTTGGAGAACAGGACTTCTATATTCACTCAGCAATCAAACCTTTCTTGGCCTAATAGTCTGCATGCGCCCAGGAGCAGCCTGTTGTTATCCCACTCATATCCAGACCAGATCTGAGAGCATGCTGATGGTAGATACTGAGGTATCAGAACAGCCTACCCCTTTTCCAACTCTGGTTGTCACCCCAGACCCAACAACCATTATAGTTATTGACCTTCTCCGCACAAGAGTCAGATCTTTTTCAGCTGGAAAGAAAAAGTAGGCAGGGTTGTCCACCCCAAAAACAAGTGAACCCCACCTCTCCATTACCATTAGAAAACAGATTGACACCCTCCAGAATTTGGGGGTACTTATGGAAGGAAATTACGCAGATGTTTCTGCGTCATCCTCACAAAAGGACAACATCCCCGAATGACAGACAGTTATGCTGTTTCCACTGTTAAGAAGAAATGGAACACTAGATTAGTCTTTAAGCAATGGATCACTTAATCTCATTACTATAGACATGAGCCTTTTCATACTTTTGCACCTTTGAATGTCAATAGCTTAAAGTCTGATATTAAATGTCTTACTATCTTTGCTATAGTAGAACAGCTTGGGCAGGATGTTTACTTTCTTCGAGATACTTGATTGACTACTTTGGCTGAGGTACAACAATTACAGGAAAGCAGGAGATGGGGAGCATCCTCTTGGTCTCTTTGAGAAGATCATTGCAGTGGACTGGGCACATGTTTTAAATCCCCTGATATCAAGGTTACCAAAATGGTAGAAATTGTCCCTGGGCATGTGTTTCTTTTAGACATTTTATACCTTTCTCAGCCCTGCCACTTAGTCAATGTTCATGGACTCCAAACAAAAATGTTCTGCATTGCTCTTTTGAAGCAAGTTCAGCCCTACCTTTATACTGCTAAAATGGTAGTGCTGGGAGGGGTTTTAACATCAGACTATTGGAGTCTGATTGGAGTGCTCAAACCAGTAAAACATACTGTGATGTCTCCTTTCTAAAAGAAATGCTGACACAAGCTGAACTGGTGAACACCTTTGCTGTTACCACTAAAGAAAACCTGCCAATATATTCTATAAAGGGTCCCTGCCATCAAGAATTGATTTTTTTCTTGTTTCTTCCCATATCCCTCTCTCTATGCTGCAGGAGGTTCTTGTTGACTCCTCTGACCACTGTTTAGTGGGGATACAGTTATTCCCAGATAAAGACCACACTGTTGAATCCAGTCTTTGGAGAATGAACACTAGTTTGCTTGAGGATGACTCTATATGGGCAGACTTAAAATGAATTCTGCAGGATAGACCTTCAGTGACTTGTCTTTATGATTGTCTATTGGATTGGTGGACAGATTGTAAAACTTGCCTCCTTGATTTTTTTTAGAGTGAAAGCTAGCCTTAACATAAAGTAAATATGGGGAGCTTAGGAAACAATTTTACAGACTGTTTCCCTACAGAACTTGATTGGGGTTGATTATTCCAATCAGGTTAGGGAGGTTAAAAAGGAGATGTGTGTTTTTTCAATATGGCCATTTTAAATCCTTTGAATATGAGCAGAAATTTAGCAGCCAGGGGAAATCTTTCCAAGTAAACCCATCTGAGAATTGTAAATGTCACACTGAAAGAAAATGTATGACCAGTTCATTAACATCTAGTGGGCAGAAGGGCAAATGTCACACTCAGAATTTAGATGTCATAAATGCACATGTACAATCTTAGTCCTCTGTTATACATCTTTATGACGGACCCTCTGATGAGGATCCTAAACCTTTCCCCTTGAATATTCGGGGTGCAAAATCAGACTCTTTCCATAGTTAAAACAATCACTTATGCAGGTGATGTATGCCTACTATTTCAGGATGGTCAGTCTGGTACTTTGGCAAACAACTTCATTATTAGCTTTGCAAAATCCAATGGGGTGGATATAAATATGTCAAAATGCCCTGCCTAGAAACTGGGTCTCCTATAGGAAATCTATAGTCTGTGACCAAGGTTGCAGTACAGCAGTTTCCGGAGAAAATGTTGGGTCTTTTTTTTTGGAAATGGAGGTTTGGCTGTTTATAATTATTGGGATTTAAAAACTACTTTGGGTAAACAAAAAGCAGTTTTCTGGAACAGGTGGAGAATGAGCCAAAAAAAGAGGATCTATATGACCAAAACATATCTATTGCCAGCTTTTCTTTATTTGAGTTATGTCACCCCCCCAAAAAAATGTTGGAGACAGGAGTACATAGTTGTATCTTCCAATGTCTAGGGGGCAGCCACCTGAACCCCCTTAAGAGAGGGGTCACATATTGAAAAGATGTACAGGGTGGTCTTGGTATGATAATCCCAGTGGTTTTCTTCCATGCTATTTTTTATTTTGTGAATTTGCTTCCTTTACTAGAAAATTCCTCCAAGCAATGGATCAGTTGGCTAAAACCTTACCTTGCTGATATTCTCCCAGAATGGCATTCAGTCTCCTTTGTTTACAAAAATAACAGGAAGCTGAAACTAAATACAAATGTTACCGTTTGTTCTGATTATATTAAAAAATGGCATATCTCCTGCATACAACTTTGTACTACCGTATCTCTAGAAAGTATGTATATGAGATGATTTTACATGACCATTTCTATATGTCCCCACACTTCTCTCAAAAACCACCACAGGAGCTAAATCAAATTGGTGAGATGTTAGTGGACCCAAGAATTCCCAGCAAAATGTGGAATTTTGATTCATTCTGTGCTCATGGGAAGCCAAATGTAAAACGTAATTTCCACCACAAGGAGTTAGAAAAAAATATTGTCCTTGACTATATTGCAGCCAAGTAATTGAATCCATGGACCACTCATTTTTTAACTGTCCCTTTAATTTTAATTGTTATGGCTGTAGGTGGAATCTACAGCTATATCACTTTAGCTTGAAAAGGGTTTTTTTGTGGAACACATTTTTTAGTAGTTTTCAGTGTATCCTTGCATAACACTGCAAATCCCTATCACAGTTAAAAAATACTCCCTTCTTTCTTTTTAGAATGATGGACACTGAACTCCAAGCTGCTTTTTTTCTGAGAGCAAATGTGCACGCTTTCCAAACATATCTAAATATCTTTAAAACTATCTAAGGTACACACACACACACACGCACATATACAGTATGAAAGATGTTCTGGGCAAAAAGACCTTTCACATGAGGGTAGTCACTAATCTGAATTCTTTATATTTTGTAAGATATGGTCTTCCAAACAACCTCATTTTTTTCTCTCAATCTGAGTGAACACAGTAGGAGTCATGCCAAACAAATGTAAATATCTTGGAAAGTATACAAGTTACCAATATACAACCAACATGCAAGTTGTTCAGGACAAAATTACCTTTCAAATGAGGGTAGTCACTAATCTGAATTAATTATATTTGTTTAAATATAGCCATCCAATATGTGAAAATTGTGAAGAAAAATGAAAAGGCAGGTAATCTGATGGCCATAGTTTAAAGAACATAATTAGTGCAGCTTAATGAATAGACTCATTTGAAATGCATTTTTGTCTTGAGCAACTTTCATGATATGGTTTATGTGTAATATGTATATTTTTAGAGATATTTACATTTGTTGGCATAACTCCTATGAAAAGTGAAAATTGAGGTAATCAGATGGCCATAGTTTAAACAATATAATTAGTGCAGCTTAATGAATATGCTCATTTGAAAGGTCTTTTTGTCCTGAACAATTTTCATATTTTTTTATCTATAACTTGTAAACATTTAGAGATATTTACATTTGTTTAGCATATCTCATATTGTACTTCTAAACAGCCTCAGTTTTACAAATAACTACACCACCCAAGTGAAATTCTAAACCAGACCACCATGTTCATCTCTTGCCATGCCTAATTTAAAATGGAGAGGAATTGATTACTTATGTGCAGCTGTTTGAAATGTCTCTAGCTTCATAAATTACATGTATACGTCTAAAGTATCCATATTTAACTGTGCCTGAATAGGAACTGAAGCTGTCAGTTGTGTTTTATATTGGTTTCTTTGTATGGACAACATTATGTGCAGTTTCTTTCATGGAACCAAGAAATTGGAGTTTTTACTATGACACTTCATGGTATCAGAACTGTGGGCACTGTACTGATACATTTCTGCTAACATTTCTGAAACCATGATGCCACAGAAAAACGTGTTGCCATATTGGTCCTTGTAACACAAGATCCACAGAAACAGATGGTTTCATGCCTTTTATTGTACCAACAGAGCTGTTACAAAAGAAAACAGGTGTTTTTCACTTTTGGATTACACAGAGTCCTTTGTCAGAACACATCGGCAGTTGTTTTAGAAGAAAATACTTTTTCAAAATCCAGATCTACAAAAAAAAAAGCAGATGAAAAGTTAAGGATTCCATTAAACTACATTTAAAAAAACAACATAACCATATAAAAACAGCAAAATGTCCATCTAAAGAAAGCTATCCTAAGGTCAAACGACACTGACTTGAAAGTTCACTGTCTGAGAAAAGCTAAAAACCAAATGAAGATTCATTTAAAACCCTCTCTGTGTGTCTGTGCTAGCATTAGTAAATGACAATGATTACAAACCACAAGGAAAAATAAGCTTAAAGAGCAGCTGACAACTTCAGGAGATCTTTAACAAAACATAATATTTAGATAAAGTTCAGCTTGTATTTCACATTGATTCTTTATTCCTCCTTCCCAGTATTTATTGCTGAGATCAATTGCATGAAAACAGCATTTTTACTCCTGAAGAGTTCATCTATTTCTGTTGCTGTCTTCCTACCTGAGGTCATAATGCAAATCTTGTGACATCACTTTTAGTCTCACAGCAACAGATTGTGATGTCACAACAGAGCATTATAATGAAGTAAGGAGTAAGCTGTAGAGGCAGATTAACTTTAAAGTAAATGTAAGGGATAAAAATAATGGCCCAGATATTCAAACTGCGCTCAAAAGTAGGCACAACAGCAGGAGTTATTGAAACCAGTTAAGAATAAAGCAACAGGTGCTATATTCAAACATGGAGCAGAGCAAAATTCGCGGTACAACCAACGTCTCAATATCGCACATACTGCGCCATGGCGCAACCAGGTAGGAGAGGTTGAGCCAAAATGCTGCGCTATGGCGCAACCATGGAAGCTCAGCTGAGCAGTGCAGAGCTGCCACAGGCAAGCACAGCCCCCAGAGCAATGGAACTGCACATCCAGGGAGGCAGGCTGGGTCCACCGCCAGCCATGCCACACATGGGCACAGGAACTCACTGCAGAACCCACACCACACTGGCACACCCCAAGCACAGCATCACTGGGGTGGGACGGATGATCCACGTGCCCATGGGGACAAGCCAACTAAAGCATAGCAGAGCCATGACACCCCAGCACAACCACTGGCAGGCAGAGAGTGCCACACCCCAGGGGTTGACAACCACAGTGCACATCAGTCCCCCCCGTACGCACAGCACAGCGTGCACCGGCCCCCAAGACACCGCTCATGTGCAGTGACAGGCACTGCAGGAAACACCATGCCCCCCGCACACACGGCAACCCCATGCTGCAGAGAAGCAGACCAGCCAGACCCACCCTGTGCACCCAGCAGTGGGTGGCAGCAGATGGCAAGAGCAACAGAAAGGCAATGCTATGCTGGTGATACTTCCCCATGGACACACACACACACACACACATATACCCAGGACCATAGTAGCCCAGATGGCATGTACACCCCTGCAACGGAACACCCAGAGCCAGTTGCAAAGCAGACACCAACACAGCAGTTGTACCAAAATAGAAATGTATATTGAAATAAAAACAGTGAACAATAAAGTTATAACTATGTACAAGTTGGAGGGGACGGGTAAAAGGCAGGGGTGTTCAAGGGGGAGGGAAAAAAACTTGGAGAGGGAAGGCAGGGTGAAAGGGATGGGTGAAGGTCAAATGAAAGGTGGGCTACGGCCCAGCAGGCCCTGCTCCTCCCTGCCGTTGTCCTCCTATGTCTGCGCCCGCCATTCCCCTGGCGCTGTAGGGCTTGCAGGAGCTCCGCCCTCTGACCACAACCTGGGTCAGGCGCTGCACATCATGCACCATGCGCTGAAGCACACCGAGGCCTAGGAAAATGGGAACACAGTCAATGGCTGAGACTGACCACAACCCTGAACACCACCCAACCTGCAACCCATCTAACCCAATGTGCTTAAAATGTGATGGCATGCACCCACCCACAGTGAACATGCACATGGCCATCACAAACAGGCGGCACCAGCCATACGCACCACCGCCCACACACACTGCCCATGTCAATCACAGTACAAACTAGGCTGTCATGTGATGTTGCAATGTGGTGCGATTCCAGTTACACAGCTATGTGCCCAGTGCATGCCTGGACCACCTGTGATGCATACACAGACGTGTCGTGATGCTGCACTGTGATGCAGGTCACCTGTGTCATGCCTACATACATACATACATGGATACATAGACAGTGTCAGCAGATAAGGGCCTATGGGACACCCAGTCTGGCCATTTGGCCTTGTACGATCACTCTCTTGTCCTATAAGTCCGTTCCCCCTCACCCCTGACCTCCAGAAGTCCCTCATGGTGATCCCACACATACAGATATCCCGTGACCAAGTCAGCCCCCACCACATCCTCTTGCATGGTGTTCCACCCATCCACCACCCATTATGTGAAGAAACACTTTCGCATGTTCCTCTTAAACGAGCCCCTCCAACTGCATCCCATGCCTCTAGTCCTGGAACATCCTTTACACTGACAAATATTGTTTCCTGCACTCTGTTCCCCTGTACAATACTTGTATGTCCCCATCATATCCCACACCCTCCCTCCCTCCAGGAGTACATGTTCAGTTCCGTCAACTGGTCTGCATAGGACTTGTGATGCAATCCATGCACCATCCATGTCGCCTCCTGGAACGCTCTCCACCCAGTCCCTGTCCATACGCAGGTATGTTTTCTCCGAACTGTACACTGTACTCCAGTGTGGACTCACTAGTGTTTCGCCCAGTGGAACCACGACCTCCCATTTGGTTGTGTCCATCATGGTTGGTGGTCCTGCCCCCAGCATGCAATAGCATCCATGACGAATGATACTCACACCCTCCAGCAGCTTGGTCTGCCGCTGCTGCTGCTGCTGTTGCTGCTGCTGATGCTGCTGCTGCGTTGCCCGACGGCCTGTGGCACTGGGGCCCTGGCATGGCCCACATCAGCCTCGTCCGTGCCCTCACCATCCGCCTGTGGGAGACATATGGTGAGACAAACATCAGTGTGACTCAAAAGCAGAGTGCCCCCTGCCCCAGTAAGACTGCCTGCCCACACAGCCATAACCATCCATCACACAGCTGCACACACTGACACACCGATGCACAGCCACCCAGGCACACACACACCCCTACAGAGAATATAGGTGAATAGATGGTACACTCACGTGGCCTAGGCACCAGGCCCCGCCTGGCATCGGGAACGCAGCCGCGTTAACAGTTCCGGGTCCCTCCAGCGGAGATCACTGTACCAGTGCCGGCACTGCTCCGCAGACTGGCCCCGGCCAGTGACCCCCACCAGGTCAGTGGCCACTTGCTGCCACACATGGGTCCTAGGTCCAGTGAGGGGGGCCTCACCATATAGTCCCTCATGTGGGCTCCACTAGGGCCACCAGGTTGGCCACTTCAACTGGGCTCCAGGACACCGCCTCCTCCGAGCCATGGCCCCAACTTTACAGCAGGCAATATGGCACCACGCCGCGCTGTGACCCCACGTGAGTTGTTGCGCATAGACCAGCATTAGGTTCAATCGCGCTGTTCGCACAGCCGTCACTTTACATGGCGCTGTAACCAGACAGCGCAATAGGGACGTACACATGGCATGCCCACAGCACCAGGGGTCAGAGGGCATACACAAGGTCACGGCAATGACGCAAGGCTACGCACAGTGCCATAGGATGTATAGGCATCCTGCACGACTGCTAAGCAGAGCACCAGTGCCACAGTGGACTATCGCGCAGAAGTGCCACAGTGCCATATAGTGCCCAGTGCTGTAGCACCACTGGCACAATGGTGGCCATGGCCAGAATCGCCTATCGCGCTCAGCAGGTCTGCAGCGCGATCGACGCATGTGTAACCTGTCTGGGCATGTGCAATGCAGTGTAGCACACAGCCAGAAACATGCGCCATTGGCTCAGCCGGACCTTCCCTATTGCGCTAAGCGCAAATACGCGATATTCAGCCGACATATGCAAATCAGTTGATCAGCCATGCAAAGGCGCAGTGGCGTGATTAGCATGTCATTAAAGTTGCGCCACACCTCATTTGCATGTGTTGCGCTATAAAAGTGCGACACTGGGTTGTGGCGGCCAGATTTGGTTGTTGCAGCTGAGAGGTGAGTTACATGCTGTGTGATGCTCAGGACAATGCTCATGGGCAGGGGTGCTGGAGGATGTCACAGGTTGAGGGGCTGAGCATGATGAGGGCACTAGAAAGGGCAGAGGGCACCCTTTCCATCAGTATCTGCCATGCGGCGCGAGGAAAGGGGGCTTCGGCCCCCCCCGGCCTGCAGCTATGCTCATGGGGAAATGCTGTGGACTGCACAGTGACAGGTGTCCACTTCCACCCATACAGATCAGCATGAGTGACGAGAACCAGGCCGAGGCTGTGGACGGCGGGCATAGGAGGAGGCCGAACTTCACCACAGCAGAGACCGAGGCCCTCTTCCAGGCCTACCTGGAGGATGAGCCGCTTTTGAGTGGGCGGAGGGGCACCCCTCAGCAGCGTGCAGCTGCATGGGAGGGGGTAGCTCTGGCTGTCAACCTGCACGGAAGCCACCAGCACTCCGTGCAGGAATGCCACAAGAAGATGGGGACTGACCACAGGAGGCTGAAGGAGAAGGTGGCAGCCTTCAGGGGGGCACGTGCTGCCACTGGTGGGGGACCACCAGTGGTGTTGCAGCTGACCCCGACCGAGGAGACACTGTTGCGCCATGCAGCCGAAAGTGCCATTGCGGTGTTCCTGGTGGAGGATTCCAGACAGGTGGAAGCCCATCACTGCACGGTATGTCCTGGTGATGTTGTGGGGGGGGCTGTTGTTCACATGCACTCACATGTACTCTCTTTCTGTTTCAGATCCTGTTCGTCTGCAGGAGACAGTGGTGGTGGGTGCTGACAGTGAGGCAGACCTGCTGGACCAGGAGGAGGGACCTTCCACCTCCGCCCAGCAGCCTGCACTGCAGCAGCAGGCCGGCTGGGCCGACAACTCCGCCCGGCGGCAGTGATCACGGGTGCAGGGTGCACAGCCTGTGTCACAGCAGTTTGGCATGCAGGTGTGCCAGCATGCTGTGCCTATGGCAGTGGCACACACCGGCACTATTGATGATGGCAGGCCTGCAATGGCCAGTGAGAGGTGTGTGTCCCACGAGGACACATGGCAGGCCAGCACGTGCCCTGGGCCATCCAGCTCCACACCTGTGTACCAGCATGCTGGCACAGTCACAGGCTGGGCCTGTCAGCACCGTGGGGCAGCATCGGTGGCTGAGCAGGTGTCTGGCACTGTTGACAGCACAGGGGTGGAACAGGTGGACCTGGGGGCTCACCAGTTGGAGGGGCGTCAGCAGCAGTTGCACACCAGGCCTGGGGGGACAGCGTCAGGCAGTGGCACTTGTCCACCGCCCTTAGATCAGCCCATACCTTGTCCTGGTGAACAGCGGCCACCCTCAAGGGGTGCTGTGCACCAGGACCATCCACACCCTGGGGGTCACGATGCCATTGGGGCACGGTACCCTTTGGACGCACACACCCACCTGCTGCAGGAGTCGGTACACCTGCAGGGGCGGGTTGCAAGGTCTGTGGAGGCACTGACTGTGTCCGTGGAGCGGCATAGCAGGGAGTGTGCTCGGGACCGGGCCGAGATGGTCCATATGCGGATGGATGTGACCGCTGCCATCGACAGGCTGACCCAGGCAGTGGTCTCTGTGGCGACCGCATTGACCACACTGTCTGGTGACCCTGTACCATGCACCCCACACAGTGCGCACTCCACTCCCCGTTCCCGGCATCGTGC
Organism: Neoceratodus forsteri; assembly: GCA_016271365.2. Lineage (NCBI taxonomy): Eukaryota > Metazoa > Chordata > Ceratodontiformes > Ceratodontidae > Neoceratodus > Neoceratodus forsteri. Next base: position 541,583,640 of record CM028137.1, on the reverse strand, counting down.
GACACCAGGCCTGTCGATGCCGGGTTCTGCTGTGGGCATCCCGAGCACCCCTGGTGCAAGTTTCTTCCGGGATGCAGACCCCTGTCTTGGGCAAGGTCGCGGTCATGCACTGGGACCCCTGGTGGTGCAGTAGTGCCACCCGGATGTGGCCCCTGCACAGCCTGCCAGTGCTGCTAGGCCACGGCGGGGCCACCCACGCATCCGTGGTGGCCGTGGGACAGTGCTCCCGACTGAGCTGTCTCCCAATGGCCCTGTCTGGTGCTGCCCGTGTGCAATGTGTCATGGTGGGCAGTGCACTGCTGGGTGCTCTGCTCACCAAACTGACACACGGACCACCTGCACACTTCCCAACTGCTGTCCACAGGTGCGTGTGGATGATGATGCCTGCATTGCACTGTACACCAAGGTGCAAGGTTGCCCAGGTCCTGACACACGCGCGTGGACAGTCCAGGTGGTGAGGGTGGTTGGTGGTGCTGTGTGATAGCGTGTAATTTCCGCAGTGCTGTGCTGCTGCCCTGTATGCTGCCTGGTGTGTGTGTGTGTTCATTTGAGTGCTCACCCCTCTCTGATGATGTGTTGGTATGCCTAGACCCTTCAACTCCCCTGGCCTTCATGCACGGTGTGTTCCCCTGTGTGCCTGTGGTTTGCGCATAGACAGTGTTGCCTGCACATGTCCCCTTGACTTACCTGTGTTGGGCGTAGTGCTCTTCTGCAATGGTGTCCCGGTGCAGCTGGGCCTGCTGTGTCAGTTGGGGGTCCCTCCATCCCAGGGGGGGCGGCTCATCACCCATATCACCGGTGCCACTGGCGTCCCCATCGCTGTCCCCCTCTTGGACCTGTACGGCTATCCCATGGTCTTTGGCCATGTTGTGCAGGATGCAACAGGCCAGGAATATCCCACAGGCCTTTTGGGGGCTGTACTGTAGGGCTCCGCCGGAGGTGTCCAGGCATCGGAAGCGTGCCTTGAGTATCCCGAACACCCGCCTATGATGTTCCGGTTGCGGCATGTGCCTCATTGAAACCGTGCTGCGCTGGGGTCGGGGCGCCGGTATGGTGGAGCAGCCAGGGACGGAGGGGTATCCACAGTCACCTGTGGAGATAGTGGAGATCAGTGTTAGGTCAGGTCCATATTGCCCATATCCTTGTGTGCCACTACCATGGCACCTGTGTCATTCCCACCCTTGCACAGAGTTTGCATTCCATACATGTGTACTCACCCACTAGATGACCCGTGGGATGTTCCCACCTCGAATCGATGGCACAGTGCAGATTGGTGCCATATGAAGGCATCATGTGCTCCACCAGGGTGTGTGGCACAGACATTGATGATGCGCCCAGTGGCATCACACACCACCTGGCAGTTGACACTGAGAAGCCCTTTCAGTTCCGAGCATGCTTGCCCGCTAGCTAGGTGGCGCGGAATGGCCACATGGGTGCAGTCTATGGCACCTAGCACGCCAGGCATTTGTGCTACCCTGTGGAACTCCTGCATGTTTGTTGCACGCGCTGTCGTGCTGGGGAAATGGATGTACTCCGCAGCATGAGGCAGCAGTGCGCTGAGGAATTGGGTGAGGATGCGTGACGTGGCCGACTGCATAATGCCTGTGGTGTCCCCTGTCGGCCTCTGGAAGGTGCCCGTGGTGAGCAGGCACATGCAGGCTGTCACCTTGGTCTCCACGGACAGAGCATGACTCCGTCGTGAGGGTGTCTGCATCACATCACTGCACAGCTCACTGAGCTGTCTCAGTATTGCCCTGTTCAGGCGGTACCGGGCCACAATCTCGACATCGCTGTACAGCTCGTAGCTGAAGTGGGCCCGATACCGCCTGTTGGGGCCGTACCGCCGACGGGCCCCTCCACGGCCACATCCCCCTGCAGCATGCTGTCTCACCCCTCATTACAGCTTCCATGTGGAAGCTGACACTGTCCATCTCCCTGGCTCCTGCCCCCAGCTGCTGTTCTGTGTTACCCCACTGCCCCACTGCTGCTTCCACTGCACCGGCACCCCCACTGGCCTCTCTGTCCTCCAGGACCCACTGTCCTCTCTCTGCCCTTCCTGCTCCTGTCTCTCTCTCTGTCTCTCTCTCTCTGTCTCTCTGTCTCTCTCCCCCAGTTTGCGGCCTGCTAGAGTTCTTGCGCCGCTCCCTTGAGCCTTTTTATTTTGGCTCACATCCGGTACAGCGCATCCTCCGGCTGAGCCACTCTTGCACATTGCGCAAGTGTTCAAATATCGCATTGAGCACTTTATGCATGGACCCGCCCACTTCGGTTGTGCATGCCTTCATTTCCAATGCGCTGTGGCTCAGCGTGTTTTCGGTAAGCGCAACTGGCCCCTTCTCAATATCGCAGAATAGCACATTTTTGGAGTTGCGCACGCGCAACCCTGTTGCGCATGGCGCAACCCTTTTGAATATCTGGGCCAATGTATTTATGCACATTTCCTTAGTAATAAATAATGGGGAGGTTAACTCTAGAATATATCGAATGCAAGCAGAATTTTACATACTTAAGTTTTTCAAAGTTTTCTTTCAGGCATCAGTTGCTCTTTCAGCAATACGTAGTAAATAATGTTAAAAGTCTTTTACATATGAAAATATCTATGTGTTAAGTAAAAAATATGTTAGAAGATAACCTGCCCTAGTGCAAATTAAGCATTCAACAGCTGTTTCACACAGTGGTGTCAAATCAAATTTTACACAGTGTACTATTCAGATACATTTTTCTTAAGCTCTGTGTACAATAAGTCCATATTGCTAATGAATAGTCAAGCGTATACTGTCTTAAACAAATGATATATGTGCATTTCTGTAACAAGTGATTAGTGTATGTGTATATTCAAAACCCAAACCTGAAACAGACCCCCTCGAAATCGACATACTGTTATCCTAATATGTCCATGTATCAACATGTGTCCATATGTACCTAATCTGCTGTTGTATATAACAGCAGTTCTATAAATCTAAAACCAAAACAAAACAGAACTGACAGCTTCAGCTTTTATTCAGGCATAGTTAAATAGGGAACCTTTAGAGGTATGAATATTTATTTAGTTTTTGTTAACCGGGTAAGTTGTCATAGCCACAAATGTGACTATTTTCAGACATGACTCAGGAGGTAACAAACAATTATGCAGACACACAATATACTGATACTGCACAGAGATAAGCAGTGATAACAAGGAAATCTATAAGGCAGTTAGAGGAACAACACTAATGATAATACAGTAAAAACAAAGGAGAAAAATACACATTGTTCAAATAAGATAATAAATCATGCAATCATAGGGCAGTAGAGCAGTAGTTTTAACATTCAGTCCATGATAAGTGCTATATATAAAACAGCATCCAGAAACCAGAGAGAGATGGATATTGAGAGAGCTAAGGCAAGGGATTTCAAGCAGCCTGGAGGAGGGTTAAAACAAGTGCACAGAGTATGTTTGACATGGACAGTAAGATGCATCTTTCTTAAAAGCAGCATAATTAGGTCAGAATGAACATCAAGCAGTAAAGAGTTCCAATATTTTGGGGCCAGGCAGGAGAAAACTGAGGTTCATGTCAGGGTTCTACACCTTGGAGTATGTAGTAGAGAGAGCTCAGTAGAATGGAGGCCAAAGGTGGAGAACAGTGGCACCAGCATGGCTGCAATAGAGATGGGTAGAATGGTTCTTATGATATTGTCCAGCAGAGTATCAAGGGCAAAAAGCTGATGGACAGGTGGAGAAGGCCAGCTAAGGTATGCATACAGCAAGCAATGGTGTTCCAAATGTGGGGAACCCAAGGCATAATGACAGATACTGTTGTATGTTGTGTCACATTTACTGAGTGTGGTTTTGGAAGCATTTATATAGGTGACAGCATCATACACAAGGGATAGTAGGATGCCCCTTGCAATAGCCAGCTGAGCTAAGGGGGTGAGCATCTAACTAGTTATGTAGGTAATACTGAGTTTAGTGTTGACTGACTTGCAAATGGCCATGATGTGTTGCTCAAAGTTAAGAGTTTCATCAAGCAGGACACCTTAATATGGTGCTTCCTTACTATAACTAACTGAAGGGGAGCCATAACATGAGTTTGTCATAGCTCCTTGTTAATTATATTGAGGGACACTGAATAGCAGTCAAGTACTTAGTGCCTGTTTGCTGTATTGAAAGCCGCCCTAACCCCAGGTCCTAAGGCACTGATGCTTTATCATTTGTTTACTTTGCTTTTATTTTGTTTTGTAAAAATGTTGCCTAGATACAACCTACAAAATCAAATACAGTATCTTGTCCTTTCTGTTCTGTTTCCATTCACCCACCTGACCCCTACCACCTGAATGTGGCTTCATTCTGGCTGAGATACAGTATGCAGCTTTTATAACTGGCAACAGTGTATAATCAGTATTTTATTTTATGAAGTCTCCCATTCATTGTTACAGTATTTCATTGCTTTCCTTATGCTCAGCATCTTCAGGTTGCTTGGCTCACTGACTGACTTCTGGGTGTACTGTATACCATGACTCCTGTTGGTGTGACAGTATAGATCATAAGGAGAAAAATGAAAATGTCACATAAATAAATAAATAAATAAAAACACCTTTTTTCTTAGCCAGGAAGGATGACATGTTGCGGAGCGGGGAAGTTTTGCTGTGCTATAACTCAGACATGGAGACATGGACAGCCATAGACAGGGGAACATGAGCAGGTGAAGAAAAAAGGCCTGTAAGCTGAACTTCAGTACTGTCATGAGACCTTGTTCCATTGCAGTGGGGGAGTCATTAGAGAACTGTAGCGGCATGGTGGAGATGCTGTGCCATTTGCAGAAACCATGCTGAGTGGGTGATAAGAGGTTTTATTTAGAGAGGAATTTGGTGACCTGTGTGGTCACTAATTTCTCAAGGATTTTGTTAAGCACTGACAGAATAGCTATGAGCATATCATTGGTGATGTCTTTTTTGCCAACTTTCTTAAAAACTGGTGTGACTTTTGCAATTTTCCATATGTCTGGAACATGACTATGACAGAGAAGAAAGGTAAAGATTTTAGACGGTGGAGCTGCAATGAAGGGAGCAGATAGCTTCAGGAGTTTAGGCTCAAGGCAGTTGGAGCCTACACTAATATCATGGGAGATTGAGTTGAGTAGTTTTAGGACATCAGCTTTCAGAACAATCTTAAAATAAAAGGGGGATGTTTTGTCATACTGGTTTCAGAAGACAGCAGTGGGATGTGAATCATTGGGAAAGAGGCAGAGTACTTGGTGAGGTTAGTAAAGTATTTGTTGAAAGAATCTGCAATGGTGATGGGGTCATTGCAGTGCATCCTATTTAGGACCATATCATTAGTGTGCTGTGACTGGTTTGAGCACAGAAAGTATTTCACATGTGACCAGAATTTCTTTGGGTCCCCAAACAGAGACATTTCAAAACACCTGCGCATAAGTAATCAATTCTTGTCCCCTTTAACTCATTCAGACCCACTGTGTGTTTAGAATGTTGGAGACAGAACTCCAAACTCCTTTTCATTGAGAATCTTCCTAAGGCATTGTGCAGAATTTCTGGCAAGTGGACACACATTCCAAACAAATGTAAATATTTTTAAAACTAATACAGATGCACAAAAATAACCAGTCTGAAAGTTGTTCAGGACAAAAAGACCTTTCAAATGAGGGTAGTCGCTAATCTGAATTTCTTATCTTTTGTAAAATATGGTCATCTTATTACCTATGTTTCCATTTTTTTTTTACAAAATCCACATTTTTTATGGCAATTAAAAAAAAATTCTATAAAGAATTTAGATTAGTGACCACCCTCATTTGAAAAACCTTTTTGTCCTGAAAACAAAAATGTAAAATAATGCACTTGGGGCACAGAAATCCAGGGGGAGAGCACAAAATGGGTGGTGTGCAATTGACAACATTAAGAAAGCACACATTAAAAAAAAACTTTTACATACAGTTCATTACTGTTTAGCAATATTATGCATCTATGGCTGCCACTGTACATCTGATGCAAACCCATAATCACAATCCTTACTTGAAACAAAAAGGGGTTGGGGTGGAGGCCATAATTGACACCTTGTTTTTTGTGTAAAAAGGGTCAGTTTATTCACAGTAAAAAAAAAAGGGAAGGGGTCATTTCTAAAATGTGCAGACAAGCATGGGGACTACTTGTTTTCAGAGCATGTCACCACCTGCAGCTATCAATTCAAGACTGCTATTACCCCTACCCAATACAATCAGGGGAAACCCTAAAGTAGTCTGCCAGCACTGAGATCAATATGGCTAAGCCACATTTCCCAGAAATAACTGCTTAGGAAAGAATGAGGAGGTGATTGTGATGACAAGCAGATCAGATCTCTATTTATAGTCTCCTCTTGAGTCTGATTTTTACAGCTGTATTATCCAAGTGCCACAGATGTTATACAATCATCAAATTTGTATAAGAGCACTGCAGAAGCACATAACCAGACTGCTGTCTGATGTTCTGCCACAGTGCTCCAGCATAGTTTCCAGTGTTTCTGTTAATGCAGCCCTTCCCCTATGCAGGCTGCATAAACATAACCACTTCCGGGTGCACTATCTTTCCTTTCTGCAACTGTGGAAGTGATGGCTGCAATGTGCAACATGGTGGTGCTGACTTAAAGTGTGCATGCACGATTATCATGCATACATATGTAACCCCCATGCCATCTTTGACTAGCTGGCACACTCTTTAAAAGAACTACTGCCAACTACACAGCATACAATTTTCTTTTGGCAGAACTATACTCATGGTACCACCCCAGAGTCGGAGTGTATACCAGGTTCATTATCTAAAGGATGGGGTGGGGATACATATTAAAATTAACCTTTTGATTTACAACCAGGTCCAGGGGAGAGGATGCAAGGCATTTGCTAGACCTAACTGTTGAGGGGCCCCAACAACTTTCACACTACAACCAACAAGTGGAATGTTCAAAGCAGTAACTAGGATTTTGCAGTATGGCTTTATTTACAGATGCTACTTAAAGCAAGGGTGGTCCCCTAAAGGTTTGTCCTTGCAATACAGGCACATTCTCTTTTGCAGGACACTTTGCTAGGTAGTACTGTTTTCTGCAAAACATCTGTATCCCTCTTCCAAAGTGTATACCTATGGGATGTGCCACACACTTTAAACATTTTCCACAGATTTTCATTTCCAAAGTGTATATCCATGGGATGTGCCACACACTTTAAAAAAACCCTGGTGCATAGTCTTTCCCTAGGGAACAGTGGTGCCCATCCACAAACCACTTAGCCTTTCCTAAAACCCCAGATGGCATTGCTCCCACCCTATGCCCCAAACAGCCTCTGCCATTCCTTCAGGGTTACACCAAATGAATCTCCAATCCCCAATGAATTGCTAAAGTCTCCCAACTTTAACTTTAAGTTCAGCACAGTTGTAGTGAAAGGGGTCCTGACCAATGTAATCTAGTCATACCTAGAGCACACACACCTCAGACAACTCCCTCAGAGAACAGTCTCAAATTCTGTACTCACAGATTCATTGTTCCTTCCTCCTAGTCATGTAAAGAGCAAAAGGCACCTTTCTTTCTCTGGTAGCAGTCAGATTCTGCTCATTGTTCTTCCTTAAGGCAGCTGTGAACTTTAGGAACTTCAGGGGACTGTCCCTTTGATCCACAAGATCCACAAGAATTGCCTTTCCTCTAACTCCCGTTGGAGTGAAACTTAAGAGTCATGCAGGCAAACTGAAGATTTTTACCAAGCTAAGGTGAGAAATAGACCTCCTGCCACTCTAACTGCAACACTTGAATTTACTGATGAACATTCTAAGTTCCCCTAGAGCAGCTGACTCGAAAATGGTTATGCTGCTGTGAGAGTTCTAAATGACATAATCATCCTTCTCTCAGGCTAGTTGAGTAAACAATGATGTAATTATGTAGAAAGCCACTAATGAGCTCCCCACCAGCTTCCTTTTCCTACCTACCTAAGACTAGTACTAATGGGATTCTAGTAATCTGAGGGGATTGAGTTGTTACAAATAGTTATGTCAGTACTGCCATGTTGTGCAAGGCTGACTCCAGGGCAAACAGCACATGTGCCTTTATCACACATACACAGTACACTAATTGCTGCAGTATTACAGTTGACTCCGGTGCAGTGAGAGCACCTCATATTCTTTTCACCACTCTTGCTGCTCCTAAAAGTTCTCCACGCCCATATTGGCTCTGACCAGAGTTTGCTGGAATATGCTGTACTCCCGGTGGCATGATGCACTCTTTTACAGCTTACCCCGATTGTTTATTTATTCTGGATTTGGCAAACTAGATGCAAATTGTTATTGCAGCAACTCACCTTGTCTCCAGGAGAATTGTTATTTTCTTTACTGCATGAATTATCCCATATTTAGAACTGTGAAAAGAGGTTTACTACTATGGAATACTTTGCTCGTTGCAATGCATTACAGTGATTATTATGACTTCTTCTCCTTGTGTTTTTTTCTGTCCCTTTTTTCTCCCTTTTTTAAATAAGTGACAACTATTTCTTGTTTTTATTGACTTTTCCATAAGATGTTTACTGCTTTCATGTTTGTATGATTTGTATCAATTTTAAAGATATAAATAAAAAAAAATTCCTCTACTTTTTTCAAGAAGTGCCATGGGATCTTTGACGTCCACCTGAACAACTACCAGAACAGGCAGACAGGACCTCATTTTAATGTCTCATTCAAAAGACAGCACCTCAGGAGTGCAGCATCCCCCTTATGATGCACAACAGTGTCTATATTGGGATTTACCCAAACTGCCTGGTGTGGGGTTAGAACCCACAACCCTTTGATCTTCAGGACTCAGAGGTGAGCATGCAACCTGCTGAGCCACTGACACATTCTTAAAAATCAGTCATAAAAACAGTCACATGATCTATCATACAATCTCCTAGCACCTGCCTTGTTTCCATGGATTTTTCAAAAATCTACACAAGTGGTTGTGTCAATTCCTCTCTGAGTTCTTTTAGTAGTCTAGGTTGTATCATATCAGGCCACAGTATCTTGCTTTGACAATCACAAGAGTACAGTGTGCACATTTATGGAACACATACAAACAGAAGAGACAAAGAAGTAAGTGTCTCAGCTAGAACTTGTACGCAGGCCACCCAGAATACCATTATGTTTGCACTACCAGTTGTGCCACCAATGCAACTGGAAACTGGACTATCCTGGAGCACATTACGCTTTCTCCAATATACAACCTGGTACCGCACAGATAATTACATTTACATTTACAAGAGTGCAGTGTGCACATTTATGGAACACATACACGTTTGCCTGGTATCTTGCTTGCCTGTACCTTATCTGTAGTGATTGCCATGTGATTACATTTTTTTATCCCACCTCCTGACCATCTGCTTCTGGCAATTTTTCCTGAGGTTCCTCAGTGAAAACGAATGTAAAATAATTGTTTGGCTCCTCAGCAACCTTTCTCCCCAGTATTATTTATTTATTTAAAAAGTGGTAACTGGAAAAGGTACACTGATTCAAGTCTCATTTCCAGGTGTTATCTGGGGAAACAGAATGAGAATAGAATAGGTCATACACTAAATCATACACTGTAGTGTTGACATTTTACACAAAATAAAGTGCAAAACAGTGAATAGTGCCACATGGTACAAGTGCAAATAACAATAACAAAATAATAACATGTGTTAGAGGTAGAGGCCATGAGCACTACCACACCTCAGTGTAACAGAATAACAACAGGTTGAACTTTTCAGTGTAGCAGCATTCAGGACATAATCTAACCAAAAGAAGGGGGACCATAGCTGTTGGAGAAGGAGCACTGAGGGCAGGTCACGGAGAGGGCAGACAGGAGTGGGGGGCATGAGTTTAAGCTGATGTCTAAGGGAAGTGGAAATAGGTGAGAGATGGAGAGAGGAAGGGATCAATTGCTAGAGGGAAGGAAGGTGATGAAGGAAGGATGACTGCCCAGCATAGGCATGAGGGTGGGGTAGGAATAAGATGGGATCCGTGAAGCACAGTGAGTATGAGGCAGAGGGAATGGGAGAAATGAGTGAGGCTAGGTAAGAGGGAAGTGATCCAAATCAGTATTTGGAGATGTAGGAGGTGCAGTGGGACTAGAAATGTGATGGAAGGAGGAGGAGGATGGAGAGGGAGAAGTAGAGGGAGCAGTGGTGCATAAGGGGGGCTGATAGCAAAATGATAGAAGACATTAAAGAGGGCATACATTCTGACAAAGAAAGAAGAAGATGCAGTACTGTAGACCACATCTGCATAGTTAAAGACTGGGAGCACCATTTTGGTAACCATCTCCCAGTGGATATGCTAGGACAGGCAGTCTTTGTTACAGTTGAGGGCACTAAACTTGTGGCAGAGATTGGTGTGGATGGCATTGATGTGGGCAGAAAAATCAATCCTACTGTCAAGTGACACACTGAGCTTTGAAGGAGTGAATCACTTCAAGGGGGGAACCATCCATGGTGGAGAAGAAAGGGAGGATTGCAACTCTAGCCAGTTTCTGACTGGTTCCAGTAGTCATGGATGTTTTTTGGTGTTGGCCTAGAGTTGGTTGGACAGGAACCAGTGCAGCACATTGTGAAACTCTTGCTGGAGTAAGACTTCCACAGCCACAGTCGATGAGCTTGAGGTGTATAGAACTCTGTCTTCTGCATACAGTACATGTGAATATGAGACTTGACAAAGGCAGAGGGGAGGTCAGTGAGAAAAATTGAAGAAGGATAGGACCCAGGATGGAGTCCTGTGGAATCCCAGCCTGGATTGGGTGTGAAGTGGACAGTATGCCACCCTACTTATATTGAATGTTGACATCTTGAGAGGTAGTAACAGAACCATTCAACAACAGGAGCTGAGAGGCCAGCAGAGCTCAGCTTGTCCAAGAGGAGTGGATGGGCCATTGAAACAAAGTATTTGGCCAGATCAATGAAATTGGCAGCCTTGCTATGCCTCTGATCCATTTCAGAGAGGATGTAGTCAGTGGTATGGAACAGGGAGGAGGTGGTGGAGTGGTGCTTCTGAAAACCAGACCGGAAGGGTGCAAGGAAGTGGAGGAAGTAAACTAGCCTGGAGTAGACAAGTTTCGCTTGCAGTTTTGCAAGAGAGGAGATGAGGGAGATAGGATGGAAGTTGCCAGGGGTGGTGGGATAATCCCCTTTGTGGAGAGGGAAGACCTTGGCAATCTTCTAAGGCAGAAAGATGGCACAGAGGGTGAAGGAGAGATTAAGGAGGTGTGTAAGAGGGAGGTAATGGCAGGAACTGAGATGGAGAAGTTTAGGGTTCAGGTCCTCTGGTCTAGATTTGGAGATGTTCCTCCTGCTCCTGTTAGCTCCCCTACTTTATCTGCCCTTTTCAAATTTCTTCCACAGCTTTGTTCCCACTTCTTGGCCAGTTTATGATTCTTAATATTACTGCACTAAATTATTCAACCTGTGCTATCATTTGCATTGGGCTCTGGTGCTGCTCATCATTCCCCATTCTGCCACCTGTTATTAGTATTTGCACTTGTTCATGTTGAACTATCACAGTTTGCACTTCATTTTTGTGTAATGCTTTTAATCTTCTGTATTTGATTGCTTGTATCCCCTTTTCCCTTCCCAGAGTCTCACCCGGAAATGATCACTGGCTTAGTGCGCTGTTCCCTGTTACCAATTTTTAAATAAATGAATAAAATAAGATAAAGAAAGGAAAGTGTAATCAGGGTTTCATGGGTAGTGATTGGGGGAAGAAATCCCATGTGGTGGTAGGGTGGAGAAAAGGGAGGAGAAATGGGAAATGAGGGGAAGATGGGGAGGTGGTAAGAGGGAAGAGCACAGGCTGTGAAAAACTCTTTGACGTGAGCAGCAACAAAAGTAGGATTAGAGACTGGTGAACCATTAACCATGAGAACTGGGGAGTGGACTGACATGGGGGATTAAAAAGGGATTGAATCACCTTCCAGAATTTGACTGAGGAGTTAAGATTGTCCTTGGTGTTGGCCTTAAAATATCAGAATGTTTTGGTATGGCTGGCCTTTGTGCAGGAGTGGGATTATTTTTTTGAAATTCAGTATATTTTATTCATTTTGTACCTTCGGCCTTAAAAGGCCATATTACAATGCAGCATGGTTAGAGTAAATGAAACTTGACAATGCAATATACAACATCTCAAATGGCTCCCCCTTTTCCCACCCCTTCCTCTTTTTTCCAACCCCCCTCATGGTATCAGAAATATAACAGTAAATTTGCTGTTAGAAAGTGCATTTCTGGACATTTAACATGTCTATAATGTATGGTAGAATGCTGTTAATCTTAGGAAATCATCATTTCCTAAGTTTGTTATACCATCAATGTGACATAGTAATGTTGTTAACCTATCGATGCTAGGTCACATCAATAGGTTAACAATGGGGATCAGTCTGAGCATGTGCATGCCTTTTTTTTACACTCGGGAATCAACGAATGCATGCAGCAATAAGGGAAGGACTGAACAGCTGTGGTGGTGACTCTGTTTCAAAAAGTAAGGAGCCGTTTTCCCTTTTCCTTGGGACCGTACACTATAAGAAACAATGTATGGTCCTTCTATCAGCAACAGGTTAATGTTAACCATCTCAAGGTTGCCATGGTAATGTAAACCTCTCGAGCTTTGCTCTTGAGGTTTACACAGTTGCCCTGGCAACCTCTCAATGATTAACACACCAGTTACCGATAGAGGACTATACATTATCCTTTATATTAAAGGGAGTACAACGTATATAGCTTAGTCCAACACTTTTCAAATGTGGACATGATATTATGTATGCTAGCTATAACCTTTTCAGCTGAGAGATTAAACAACAGTTCCTCCAGCCATTCAGTGTAAGATAAAATATCTGTGTCTAGCCAATGTCTAAGTACTAACTTTTTTACTGACATTGCTATCAGTGCTAGTTTCAGTGGCTCAGCAGGTAGCACACTCACCTCTGAGGCTGGGAGATCAGAGAGCTGTGGGTTCAGTTTCCACATCTCGCACTTGGGTTAATATCCCAGTACTGACACTGTAGTACAGCATGAGAGGGGTGCTGTACTTCTGAGGTGCTGTCTTTTGGATGAGACCTTAAACCGAGATCCCATCGGCCTGGACTGGTGGTAGTTCAGGTGGATGTAAAAGATCCCATGGCACTTATTGAAAAGAGTAAGGGAATTTCCCCGGTGTCATGGCCAAATTTCCCTCATTCACTAAAAATACCACCAACAGCATAATCTGGTTCAAGGTCAGTTGGCATTCATCTGTATCACCCTACCCCAGGTCATGCCTGAAAATAGGTAGGATTTGTCTAGTGCACTTACCTGGTCAACAAAAACTAAATAAATAAATAAATGCTAGTTGGCATTTCCTTTCAATAACAGTGACCTGGGAGTAATCTCCCACTAAGCATGCTCTCAGTTCTATATATTCCATAATGCCTAATAATGAATCTGCTGTCAGCTTTATAAGGGCCCATAACGGGGCCACTTTGGGACATTCCCAAAAAATGTGGTACAGAGATTTTACATTCCACAAGCAATGCTAACAAGTTGGACAGAGGGAGTTATTCATTCTCACCAATTTCACTGGAGTATAATACATATTATTAAGAATCTGAAATTGCATCAGATGTAATCTATCTTGGGAGATGAACCTATGAATGTCTGTCCAGACCTTTTCCCAGTCAAATGTTATTTCTGGGAACTGAGAATTCCAGTAGCGAGAAGACCCATCTTGGTGCGGGAAAACTTTGTCAATTAATATCTTGTATATACCAGAAACCACATGTTGCTGAGTGGCTAGTGTGCTAAGTAGCTGAAGGAAATTACTGTTGTCCTCTGTAGTTTGTTTAATTCGTGAGGTGGGCGGCATATGTTTGAGTTGATACACTTAGAAACTCAAGTGTGGGCCTAATTGGTATCTCTTAAGAATATCAGTAGTTGATCTAACGTGACCTTCATGCCATAGGTCCTGTAGTTTGGTGTGTGTTAACTGGGGAAGCCAAGAAGCTTTTACTAATCTTCCCCCTATCTTGAAATGTGTGTTACCCACCAGTGGTGGAACAGGTCTTGTGTATGTTTGTAAGCAAGGGGTGTGCATAGCTGGGCATGTACTTTGATGGAAGTACCAACTGGAGTAACAGTCAAGGCATGGGGAAGCAATTCGACTGGGAGACAATACAGGGAAGAAGGAGATATGTCTGTTGCAGAGATAATCTCCTTTTCCAGTTCAGACCCTATAGGTATATATTGGTCTGGTTTGGGTTTTTCGAGGTTTTCTGACCATCTTAAATATTTTGCTGCATGGTTCATCCAATAATAAAGTTTAAAAGGAAGGAGTCTCAGTCCTCCTTTTAGTTTGGGAACTGTGAGCTTCCCATAGACCCTATAAGCCTGTTTACCCTTCCATAAAAACCCAGTGATCAGTGAATGAAGCTTGGAAAACCATGCCTGAGGAAGCCAGGTGTTTAACATGTTAAGTGGGTAGAAGATTTGAGGTAGAATATTGATTTTGATTAGGTTTATTCTTCCCCAGAGAGAAAGTGGTAGGGCTCCCCATCTATTTAGATCTTGTTGGATTATTTGGACTAGGGCATCCAGGTTATATCTTTTCAGGGACTTAGAGTCTCTGGTTTGATATATACCTAAATATTTAAGATTTTTAGACTCCCATTGTAACCCTAGGCCCTCGAGTGCCTTGCCATAAGTGAGAAAAATTAAGAGGAAAGACTACCATCTTGTCTGGATTCAATTTATATTTGGCCTGAACTCCAAATTCTCAGATTAGATCCAGAACTCTGAAAATTGAGGCCCTCGGTTTGGATAAATGAAGGAGGATATCGTCAGCATATGCTAAAAGTTTGAGTTCCTGTTCTCCTACCCTCACACCTTTGATCCCGGGATCTATTTTAATCTGCCTCAGCAGAAAGTCTAGATAGAGATTAAACAGTAGGGGCATAAGGGGCAGTCTTTCCTAGTACCTGAATGAAGGGAGAAGGGAGAGGAGAAAGTTCTTTTGCAGTATATGCGTACAGTGGGATTGGTATATAGAGCCTTTACCCACTGCACAAAGAGAGGAGGGAATCAGAACCAAACCAATGTCCTAAAGAGGAAACATCAATCCACTCTATTGAATGCCTTTTCAGTATCCAGGGACAGCAATATGGCCAGGGCAATGTTAATTTGGGAAGTAGAAAAGATATGGTCTAGTTTTCTTATGTGGTCCAAGGCTGACCTGCGCACCATAAAACCTACCTGTTCTGTACAAATTAGAGAGAGGATAAGGTGGCCCAGTCTATTTGCTAGTATTTTGGCTTGTATTTTAACATCATAATTCAGAAGTGAGATAGGGTGGTAGTTCACTACTTGCTCTGGATCCCTCCCCTCCTTATACAGTACCACTAGTAGGACTTCAAAAAGGTGTGGATCATGGCTCTCTTCTGCCAGGATGGACTGGCATAGGTGGAGCAGCCATGGAACAAAGTCTTCTGCCAACATCTTATAGAAATTGGTGGAGAAACCATCTGGCCTGGGAGCTTTATCCAATGACAGACTGCTGATGGCTGCTCTAATATCCTCCTCTGAGAGTGGAGAGGCCAGAAGAGATTGTTGGTCTGTGGACAGGATGGGTAGATTTGTGGAATCCAGGTATTCATCTATCTTAGTTAATGAAGGGGTATTGGACCTGGTTCCATATACTTCACTGTAGAAGGTGTGAAATTCGACCATAATTGTCTTTGGGCTAGTGAGAAGAAGGCCATCCTTTTTAGAATGAATTGTGCTAATCAGCCTCAAGGCTTCCTGTTGCCTGACCCTCATGGCTAGCAACTGCCCGACTTTTTTCACTGTGGTCAATATATATGGATTTTGTTTTGAGGACTGCATATTCTGCTTTGGCTGCTAATAAATCATTATATTGTGCCCTCAATCAGATGAGTTCCTGATGGAGTCTTTCCATGGTGGATGGAGAAATATTCTTTTTTATTTTCCTAATGTTATCCAGCAATTCTGTAGTTTGTCCTTCCCTTTTACCTTTCTGTATAGATACAATCCTAATAAGTTCTCCTCTTATACTGCACTTTAAGCCCCCCCATTCCATATCAGGGTGTTTAGGTTACTTTGTGTGTATTGCGTGATACAGGCCTTCAGTTTGTCCAATATCCACTTGTCCTGCAACAGTCTGTTGTTAATTTTCCAGACAGTTTCTGTTTGTTGATGCAGTATGATGGAAATGGTACAGGGCACTGAAGAGTGGTCCAAAATAACCTCTGATAATATTTGACATGCCATAAGGTCTGGAAGGAGTTGTTTACTTATTAGAAAGTAATCAATATGGGAGGAGGACCCGTGTACTGGATACCAGAAAGTGTATTCCCTCAGATAGAGATGAAGAACTCTCAATGGGTCACACAATCCTAAATTGTCCAGTAGGTCCCTGATGGCCCTTTGAGAGGGAGATAAGCCTGCCCTCTGTTTGCCTGTCCTATCCACATTTGGGGAGAAAGGGAGATTCCAGTCTCCACCTAGGAAGATGGATACTGAGAAGAAAGGTAAAAGAAGATTGAGGATCTCCAAAAGAAGGAGGGGGTGTCTGTATTCGGACCATAGATGGATCCCAAAAGTATTTCAGACCTCTCCAGTGTCCCTACCACAAATACATATCTGCCCAGGGGGTCCGCAATGCACTGACTACATTTGAAATCCAGGTTTCTAGATATCAGGATCACTACCCCTTTATGTTGGGAGCTGGCTCCTGCAGAAAAGACTTGTCCCACATACATCCTTCTTAGTTGGTTAACTTCAGACTCGAGGAGGTGGGTTAGCGTTAACAAGGCTTCCTTCAGAGGCTTCATCTCCAATAGAAACCGCTGTTCTGTGTGCAGTGCCAAGGTCAGTTTAGGTGCGGAAGAGGCCTATAGCTTTACAGGCTACTGCCTGGATTTTTTTGTGGCCTTATTGAGGGAAGCTGGAGGGGTATACTGCAGGAGTGCTTGCCTCATCTCCACCTCCATTCTTTAGATTTTGCTTGCTGTTCCCAGTAACAGTCTATCCTGTACATGTTCAGGAAGACTTCTGTGGTAGAAAAGATAGCTTCAAAGTTGTTTTAAATTAATCTCTAACCAAAAAAAGTTGCAGAGTAACTGGAGTGAGATGAGAGCACAGTTTCCCCTTAGCTAGTCATCATGTGACTTCCCACCACCTTATCAGGATTGGGATTATAAGACTAAGAAGGGAAGTGGGGACTGTACAGTGGGGAACAGGAAAAGTAAAACATCCTGAACAGATACTTCTTTTCAGTGTTCGAAGAGGAAAGATGGAGAGAAGCCATAAAAATGAAACAGGAACATTGGAGAGAGGGAGGTGAACATTAGTCTGTTTTCAGAGAAGAGAGTCCTGAAAGGACTCACAAATTCTAAAAGTGTGCAAAGCAATTGGGCCAGACAGGATCCACCCAAGGGTATTGTGGGTGCTCAAGGAGGTACTGTCTGTACCTCTGATGGTCCTATTTAACAGTTCATTTGAGTGGTCCCAGAGGACTAGAGGAATGCAGATGTACCATAGCCCAACTTCACAAAAGTGGTAGCAAAGAAGGCTGACAATTATAGGAAGGTCAGATTGATTTTGGTTGTGGCAAAGTCAATGGAATCTCTGCTGAAAGAAAGGATTATGGAATATCTTGAATTCAATGCATTATAAGACATGATGCACTATGGATTCATTGGGGGAGGTCATGTTAAATGACTCTGATATATTTCTTGGATTGGGTAACCAAGGACTTTGATCAGGTTGGATCAGTGGACATAGCTTACCTAGATTTCACTAAGGTTTTCAACACCATTCCACATAGCAGACTAGTAAGCAAGCTTTGGAAGCTTAGGAGTAGGTCCAAAAGTGGTAAACTGGGTAAAAAATTGTTTAGGGGATAGGTGGCAGAGAGGGGTAGTAAATGGAGTTCACTCTAAGAAAAGAAGGGTGACCAGTGGGTTGCCCAATGAATCACTACTGGGAACCATCCTCTTTAATGTCTTTATAAGTGACAGTACAGAAGAGCTAAAAGGGAAGGGAAGGTCTACTTCTTTGCAGGTGACTCAAAACTGGGCAATAGAATGGACACTCTGGGGGTGTGGGGGTGTGGAAAGGATAAGCAATGACCTAAGAAAACTTAAGCAGTTGTTACGGGTATGATAGCAGTGTTTCAATGCTGAAATGTGCAAAATAATGCACTTGGGGCACAGAAATCCAGTGGGTGGAGTACAAAATGGGGAGGGTAGTAAAGATGACCACCAAGTAGGAAAGAGACATGGTGGTGATCATATCAGAGGACCTAAAGGTAGCCAGGTAGTGCAACAAAGCACTTGGGAGGGTTAGTGGGATGATGGGGTGCATAGGAGGGGTTACCATCAGCAGAAAAAGATAGGAGGTATTGACTCTGTATAGATCGCTGGTAACACCCCACCTAGAATACTGTGGCCAGTTCTCAAGACCATGTCTCTGGAAGGACATAGACAGAGTTGAGGTGGTCCAAAGGAGGGCAACAAAAATGGTGCAGGTCTATATCAGAAGCCCTATGAGGGGAAATTAAAAGACCTAATTATGTACACCCCAGAAAGACAGTAGAGAGAAGGAAGACATGCTAGAGACTTTTAAATACCTCATGGGGTAAACAAGGTACAGAAAGGAAGTAGTTATCAGAAAAAAAGGTGCTTAAGAACAAGGGGGCATGCTATGAAATTGAAGCAGGGGTAGGTTCAGGAGATATGTGAGGAAGTACTTGTTCATAGAAAGAATGGTGGATTCCTGGAACTGGAACAGCCTTCCAGAGGAGGTGGTTGGGGTGAAAACAGTGGTGGAGATCAAGAATGCATGGGACAGGTGTAAGGGAATCTTAGGGGGATGGGACTGAGGGAAAGAAAAAATGGGCCAAAGATCAGGTAGGATCTGTGTTGATACTGTGGGTGGGAAAAAATGGTCAGATGGGGTTAACCATGTGGACCATATCTGCTGGCAAATGCTATGGCTCTATGCTTCTCAGCACCCTATAAGAGGGTAGGTCAGACAAGGAGAGGGGTAATTTGTACTGTGCCCAAGTTTGATCATGGGTCTTGCTCAAATAAATAAGATCAGAGATGACCCAAGGGTGGTAGGAAGACTTAACTATGAACTTCCTGATGGGAGCATACTTGTCTCAGAGAGACTTAGATCTTGAGATGAAGAAATAGAGAGTCATGTCAAAGTTTGGGGCAGACAGAATGGGGATCCAATCAGTTGCAGCTAGGTCTTTGTGTAGAGTATCTTTGTTCAGCAATGGGAGGGACCTAGATCAGATTATGTAGGGGATGAAGGAGAGCATCACACTGTCCAGACATGAAATGTCATGCCATGGTTGCTGAATGAGTCTGGTAAAATGCCTGCAGCAATGATGAGCTTGGAGTGTGAGAAGACAACCCAGTCCTGAAGGATGTGGTTTGAGGGGTGTAGACAGAGATGGGTGGGTTCAGTAATGTCTTGTGAGAGGTTTAGTGACTCAGTCCTGAAGGAGGGCAGCCTGGAGGCTGGTAAAAGCTAAATAAAGTCCCCAAAGAGTATGAGTTCACTAGAAGAGGAGTAAGAGGTGGACAGACAGTGAATCAACCAGAGAAGAGGGTGAGATTTTTGGAGAGGCATAGAAAACTCAAATGAAGATTAGCAAGCTGGAGGGAAAGAAGTGTTTGCTAGGGAGGTACTCATGGGAGGAGTGTACAGCCTCCCAGAGACTGATGGTGTAGATGAGGCTCTGGCAGGCATAGAAGGCACCACCCCCACTACATTTTCCACTGTTCTGCCTGTATAAATAGTTGTCAGGGAGAGCAAGGCTAAAATCAGGAATTCTGGAAGACAGCTACGGTTCAGTGATACATAGAAGGTCAGGAAAGTGTTGAATGACTCATACCTTGTGCAGAACCAGATTTGGTAGGAAACTCCTAGCATGAAGGTGGAAAATGCTAAGGTCACTAGGAAAAAAGGAGGGGGAGTGGTACCACGGTTGATTTCCACATCACCAGCAAGAAGTGGAAGCAGAATAAGGAGATGTAGGATGTGGTAGGACTTTAATCCCCTGGGCCTGGGAGGAGAGGGAAGACTGAAGGATAGGGAAGGGACAGTATAAATCATTAGAGGAACTCTAATTTTAGTGAGGGGGAAGGAAGAAGACTAGGGTAAATAGAGTGGGAGAAGAAAAGATGGGAAGTGGGAGAGAGGGTTGAAGGAGGAAGGAGAGAGTAGGTGAGGATGGAGGGTGGGGATGAGGATTAGATGAGGAGGAGAAGAATGTAGGGTAGGAGGGCAGGGAGCATGGTTAAAGGAAGTAACTGTAAAATTGTTCTGAGTAAAGCTTGTACTACGCCTGCCAGAGAAAGTTAATACTCTTGTAGCATGTGACAGAGTACCTGAAAATGAACAGTCAGTGAAAAACAACAGGCATGTAATGGTGAGATGGTGCAGTGCAAAACTTGTAACGAAGCTGGCAAAAGTCTAAGCCCATGTAAGGTATGAGTAGGTTACTTGAAGATTAGCATTACCTGAGAAATACTGGCATACACTGGTGAGACACACTGAGTAGACCAAAACAATAGAAAACTTAAAACACAGATATACCCAGATAGGGTATTTCTAAGATACTCTAAAAGTGGCAGTTGTCAGGGCACACAGTGTGAATAAGTTAACCAAAGATTATAAGTACCCGAAGAACAATAGGCACATAGTAGTGGGACAAAATGAGTTGTTCAAGCCAATGCAAACAAAAATACAAAACAAAAACCAAAAAAAAATAAAAACTTTATGTACCCAGTTAAAAGCTACTGTCACTCACTGATATAATTGGACCTACTCTCTCTTTTGCACTCTTCATGCCCCTGACATACTGTTGCTAAAACATTTCTTATAACATGGGTTCTGAAAATCCTGTTTTCAGATTTGTCCAAATGGGTCACCTGATCATAGATTAATCCCCAGTATACCCACAGTTGCCTTGCCTGACTGCAAAATCGTAATTGACAGCTAGAAATGTGCAAAATGCGCATTTCATTCGATAAAATATTTTGTGAAATATGCGCATTTTGCAAAATATTTCATGGGTGTGAAATGTAAAATTCCTTTGGTGAAATTGTGCATTTCACCCATGAAATGCAGAATTTCACCCACAACTGGCAGAATTTGGCCACACTCTGCCCACGGAAAGTTTGGCAGTAATTTTGTTTTGACTTTATAAAGATTGATGTATTCATGAATGCAGGTATTTACACTGTTTTGGTCAGGAAGACGCACTTCAACATTTTCTGTCCAGAAGGATACTCTGAGACAGTAACTAATTTCTAGATATTTCCCTGTGCATACCGCTGGAGCTAAAATCATGGGACATGACACAAAAGAAAAAATTATGCATAATATAGAAATAGTGTGATTTTAAAAAGATTTCACAGGATCATATAAAGCCATGCAAAACAACATCATGTATAGCAAAAAAAGTATAAACTGTGTAGACACAGACCCAATAAAATTTAATGTGCAGTTTTGCAGTTCAAAGCATACATAAAGGTCAACAGCACAAAAACAACAGTACGGTGGGTGTAACTCTGGGCAGGTTCTTCTAGCTAATTTTGATAAATGAGTAGAAGTGTGTTCCCATGATCAGTCAGAGTACATAAGTATGACAAATTGAGCTGCATCTTAGAATGGACCAATGTCTTTGTAAAAGAAATAAATGTAATGGGATGGGTGTTTAAATGGAATGTAGGACTGCTTTGGATGGACTAAGAGCTAAATGCAATCTGAACTGTAAAAGGAATATGGCAGACACACACATACAAGCACGCATGTACACACACACTGATAATTAGTCTGGAAAAAACGGGTATGTGCAGACAGGTTTGGAAAGCCTATGCTTCTGTAAAATAAGTATATGTAATGTGGGCAGGGAGGGGGAGTCAACAGTGTCATTGAAGGCCGCAAACAGGACTCAACTGGGAAAACAAGAAAACATTCAATTAATGCATAGGCTGTGGGTGAATGTGTCAAAGTTCATGACAGAATGCTGGACAGTGATGAGATCCCATGCAAGTCAGCAATTCTATATGGACCACCAAAGGTGGCAGTCACACAAAAACGACAGGTGTAAAAGTGCTTGATTTGGACTAGAAGCCAAAAGCCTCCATGAACCTGCATGTTGGAGTACAGAGGATGGCATTAGTGGTTCTCAGGACCAATCGGAGAGTGGTGGAAGAATCAAGTTTGTGTGTACCTTCTTGCCCTGTGCAAAACAAGGAATTGTGCAAAGAGTGGAACAATAACTGCAGTGCCACAATAGTCAACTTGAATAACTATTTGGAAGAAGCACCGAAACACATGACTTAGCCAAAAGGAGAAGGACTACAGAATGGGCAGGTAGTAAAAAGCTTTCAGACATATAAATATGTACATGACAGGGAGAAAAATGTTTTAATGAACATCAGGCTGCTTGCAAGGGGACAATGACTTAGACCATGGATCTGAACTAACTGTACTTGTACTTGTTCTGGGAAAGGGAAAAAAAAACACAAATTATTGTTCATAGCCACTGCAAAGAGAGACATGTGGGGACTGATAACTGGGATATGGAGTTTGTGCATGGAGTGTTCTGTGCAGTGGACCATGGAGGGAAGGGGTGTATGCAGGACTCTTGAGGGTGGGGAAAAAGACCTGGTAAAAAAAGAAAATGTGAAATATTAGAAGGAAAGACTGCAGTTTGCTGCGTGATAGTGTTTTCAGGAGGACTGTGCGGTGGCCAGAAAGATCTTCCTTGTTCATGGAGCAGTTGAGTTGCTGACGATAACCTCTGGTGTAGTGGAGGGTGGGGGATGTTGTTCATGGGTATCAGACAAAGCAAATGAAAACAAGTGATTGAATAAAAATATAATAAAAACCTAGCTACTGACAAGAGGAAAATAAAAATCATTCAGTAGGGAAAAGTGATTGGTTCAGACACTGTTCAATATGCACATTCCCTGTTTGTGACACCCTGTAATTCATCTGCAATCCCAAAATTTAACACAAAATTCATGTGCAAAATGTGTGAATTTCATGAAATGTTTTGCATGGTGAAATTCATGATTTTGCCAGAATTTTACTGGCAAAATTAAACTTTGCTGCAACACTATTGACAGCAATGTAAACTGACATAGTCAAATTATGCCACCATAGACACATGTTACAAGATAAAGTGAATTTTGCCTTCAGACAGTGGAATTTCGCTCAAGAGATGGCAGAGTTTTGCCCTGAATGGCAGAATTTATTTATTTATTTTATGTATTTATTTGAATTTTGATGACTGGGTAGGCCAACTCAGACAAACAAGTCCCCTTTTCAGTGGCAACCTGGAGAACAAATGCATTCCACACAACATAAGATATAGGTAATACACTGCATGCAGATACAGAGTAGTCTGAACATGAGAAGTACAAATCAAAACTTTCAGTGGGTTGGATTAAGTTTGTTGCAAAGTCAGCAGCAATTGACTTCTGTTTCCATCACAAAGCTACATAGTATTAATTACAATAGATCAGTCATGGTTTACTAAGGAACAGTTATATACAATGGGCCCCATGCATGAATGGGGTGGCATGACTATGCACGCATCTCTGGACGTGTAGCCACTCTCACCGTCCTTATCTGACCAGCCGCAGTGTTCATCTATTGGGTGCACAGCTTCCTCCACTAGACTGTGCAGAGGGCAATGCTGTTGTGGCAGGTAGGGGACTTGCCTGTACTCTGCGACACTCACAGAGTCACAGAGTGCTGGGCACAGGGGGTGCACAGTATGCGGAGAGAACCCCTGCTATACGTTCTGCATTCCAACAAGATGCTGCCCCCCCTGTTGCTGAATGTCAGGAGGGACATGCCTTCGCACACATCATGCCACCACAGACCATGGACAATGACTGGTGCTCTTGAGATGGCCAACTAGGCACCAGCCTGCTTCTTGCTTGCCACGCGTGGCACAGTGGCAACCATTTCTTCACACCCACAGGCACAATAGATCCACCAGTGGATAGGGTCAGGCATCCCATTGGAAGTCCACCCGGTCCACATATCTGTCCTCCGCACTCTCCTGTGCACCAGGGGAGCAGGGCCACAGAGAGGTGCACACTGCTAGTGCACACCCACGGGTGTGCATCTGTCCACAGGTGCAGCCCTTCACAGGCAGGCTACTCGCCTCCATTGAGTATTTCCTGTGTATGTCAAGATAGCATATTAATTCACAGATTTAGCTTAGAAGTGACAGAAGGAGAGGGAGAGTAATGGAGCTAATGTGGGGGGGATAGGGGATAGTGCCCTCCTCCAGGTGGATGTGAGGCAAGTGGCTCTTTTATGGTTAGACGTAGAATTTTGCCAGAGAATGGTGGAATTTCACAAGAGAACAGGGGAATTTCACCCAATGGCACAATTTTGCCTGAGAATGGTGAATTTTGCATCTTTAACAGCACTTTCATACTCATAACAACAAATCCATCGAGTGAACAACTACAACTACAATATCCTCAGTAGACAATATCCATTAGGAGGAAGGATTATTTTATTACAAATGCATGTTCAAAGAGAATTATTTTAATATTCCTTTAGATAAACCTCTAACATAATGTTGCCCATGTTATAAGAGGATTAACCTACTCCAGGGCATGGGCTTACTGAGCATTAAACCATACCAGGGTGGTTGAAGTCACTCAGCCTACGGCCTTGTGATTCCCAACCCACCCCAGGTGTGGATTCATGCTCAGTAAACCCAGAACCTGTCATGGGTTAATCCCTCCTTAGTATGTCCCTGGCACTGCTACTCTGACATTCCTGCTTTGCCTTCGTAGAACTGAAGTCACAGCAACAGTATCTGCACTACGAGGGCATTATGAAAGTTACACATCATTCTGCAGATAAGTCAGTACACTATTTGTATCCAGATGGATGATCCAAGAAAATAGAAGATTTGGACAGACAATCCCTAATAATGACTCAGCACTGCAAGGACATTATGTGGTCAGCATACCTATCTGCAACTAGTTCTTCACTCTATCTGTATCTAGATGGTTGAACCGAGAGAATAGATTTCACCAGAAAATCACATATAATGACTAGGAAGCCTGATTATCGCATCCAGACATACTACCAGTTTAAAAGGAGAAGAGGATTTATCTTGTCTACCCCTTTCACTGAACAGAAATGAATTTATCCCGATCTGAGCACTGACACATATCCAAGCATAACACTTGGAATGTAACCCCCACTTATGCTTGTAACCTCAGTGCCACTCTCCCACAGGAATCTGTCCACTGTAGTTCTGCTCTGAAACTTGAGTAGTACAAGCTTCCCCTACATCAAAAGATAGGCTATTTTAAATACTGACCACTCGTATGGAGAAGTTATGCTTCCTAATGTTTCCTGTTATTCTACCTCCTCAATTTAAAGTGCATGTCCTGTATAATTTATTTATTTTTATTTATTTATTTAAACTTTTGTTTACCAGGCAAGTGCAATGAGCCAAATGCCCTTTTTTAAACATGACCTGGGGCTATATACAACAACCTAGATAGTACATCAAAAATTACATAAAAAGACAACACACACATATCAAGCTTAACATTCACATAAAACAGTAACAAAAAGCTGGCTTCTTCAAAAAACAGTTTAAAAGCTACATTTCCCAGGCCATCATGTAAAAAAACAAGTAATATATTCCAGCTATTGGCTGCACAAACTGTAAAAACACTTTCTCCCATACTGGTGGATACTCTAGGAATTACAAATTTCGTGCTGCATTTAGATCATAATGCCCTCATTTACCTTTTAATGTCAAACAAAGGAAAAAGGGGGAGTCCCTCCTTTGCCATATTACATTGCCAGCCGAGCAATTTAAGTTATATAAGCTGGTAAATATGGATGGTAACTAATGTGTTTGCTCATATAAAGTACAGTGGTGTGTTTGTAAAGGTAACCTTAACACAAATCTGCACACTGCATGAAACATGCTGTTTAACAGTGACAGTTTAGTCTTTGCTAAATTGGAAAACAAAAAAGATTGTAATTCTCTAATATTGTAATATTTGCTTTAACTCGCCATTTCAAACTTTTGTGTATATTCCACCTTTTCTATTCCATTTGTATCCAAAAGCCACTGTTTCTCTTCCTTACAGCCTTTACTTCTCTCTGCTAAATAAATGTTGTCTTACCTTGAAGCTACCCGTCTCTTAGTGATTCTGTTCTAGACCCTTTCAGCCTTTTTAATACCCTTTTTGTACATCAAAGACCAAAAACTCAATGCATTGCTCCTGGTGGGGTCTTACTAATTGCTTTCTAGAGTGGGAAGATTGCCTCTCATGACCTGCTCCTTTACTGCTTTAATACATCCATTCAGATCTGGACCAACAATAGACAATATCCATTGTGGAAAGGTCACCTCTCAGGACCTGCTCCTTTTTCTGCTTTAATACATCCATTCTCATGTGGATCAACAATAGACAATTGACAATATCTATGGTACCTGGTGGATGCCAAGTGTACAACTGTAGACACCTTTGTAGTACCATGTATATGTCAAGGCCACAAATCTGAATCATAAATCATGAAAGTTTGCCATTATGAGTTAATATTGTAGCCCAAAGCGGATGCAAAATTATCTGCAACCTGATGTTAAAGTAGAAATAGTCATAAATATTAATGCACAATTTCCAGCACCAAGGCTTAACAATGATTTTTTTTCATGGATATTTGTTAGCACGTCTGTCACAGCCATAGAAACATAAAAACATAGACATTGCTAGTAGAGAAAGACCATCCCTCCATGTAGTCTACCTGTAATACCTGACCTACAACCTAGACCTAGCATCTATGTGGGTTATGCCTATGCTATCCCCTTGGAGACTGTTGTGTCCTTAACATTGTCCCAACTGTGCCTGAAGCCATTAATGGTTTTGACACCATCCACCTCAGCTGACAAGCTGTTTCATGGCTTAACCACTCCCTCAATAACAAAATAAGTTATCATGTCTCTCCTGAATTTCCCTCCTGCCAGTTTCCACTCATGTCCTGTTTTCTAGATATGCTGTTCCTGTTGACTAGTTCCTCTCAAGTTTACCTTGTTAGTTCCTTTCAGGAACTTGAAGGTCTCCATCAAATCTCCCCTCTTCTGTCAGCCTCCAACAATGTTCAATGCCCTAAGCTGATCTTAACAGGATCTGCACTGGCCTGTGGATCATGAATCATTTTTGTTATTCTAGACCACACTGTCTCCACACTGTCCTTGTCTTTCCTCAAGTGATGGCTCCAGAACTGGTTATGGTACTCCTGGTGTGGCTTACCAGTGGTCTACAAAGAGGTAGTAATACGTCCTTTCTTCTACTATCAAATCTCCTCCAGATACATCCTACCATCCCAAATTATTTTTCTTGCTGTAGGCCTGGTTACATTGGCTAGATTATTTAAGGAAATCACTTATGATGACTACAAGGTCCCTTGCCTCAGTAGTAGTGTCCAACTTAACATCTCCCATACAATATTTTGTCCAGGTGTTCCTGTGCCATATGCACATCATCCTGCAGTTTTTGGCATTGAACTTCAACTACCAAACACTGGATCATGTCTCCAACATTTGCACATCCCTCTGTAGCTCCCTTACCCCCTCCATTCTGTCTACCCTATCTCAGAGCTTGGAGTCATCTGTGAAGAGACACATCTTGCCTTAATTCCATCTCCTATTTCACTGATGAACATATTGAAAAGGACTGGACTTATAACTGAACACTGTGGCACACATCGTGTGACCTTTCTCTCCATGGATTTAACTCTCTTTACAACTAACATCTGCTGTCCACCCACCCAACTAAATATCCACCCATCTTATTTTATCCTTGACTGAACCTAGATCCTCTAGCTTCTTCAGCAATCTTCTGTGTGGCCCTAAGCCAAATGCCTTGTTGAAATCAAAGAAGAGTAACTCTGATTGTCCTTTATCTAATGCTTCAGTTACCCAGTTCTGGTCAAAGAATACAATCATGTTGTTCTGACAAGGCCTCCCTGCCATAAACCCATACTATCTTGAAAAACATTACTCTCCTAATAATCCAATAGGTCCTCTTTGACTCCATCAGTTTACCCACAGCTGAGGCAAAACTGACAGGCCTGTAGTTACCAGGTTGCTCCTGTCCTCACCCTTATGAAGCGGAACCACATCCACTACCTCCAGTCTTTTGGAACTACCACTGACTGAACTGAGCTATTCATTAGCACTGCCACAGGTTCAGCCAGTTCTGATACCAGTTCTCCGAACACGATGCATCTCATCTGGCAATGGGGCCTTATCTCCAGTCAGGGTTCCCAGACCTTTTATGACATTTTTACTTGTAAATATCTTCCATCATATTTCTGGGAATCTCTTATCAGCAGTCTTTATGCCAATTTCCAGCAAAGGCCTTCTGTTCTGTAGAGTGAACACTGCGCAGAAATAGTCATTAAAGCAGCATTACTAGGTAACAAAAATGTAAACAATTTAGTTGGCAGTTAGGACAAACCAAAATATCAATATATCTGATTTCCTTTTTGTATTATTTTATTCCTGATGCAAGAGAGAAGATTTTGAAGTTTTATAATTTTCTCCTCTTTTTCCAAGTCCACTGTCATAGATGTAAGCAGGTCAAGGTGATGCTATGCTGTTGGCTATCAGAAATGTTTGCTAGCAACACCCTGACATCTGCATTGTGAATTCACTGGATGCAGTTAAAGTGTCCTCCCAGGAGGAGATCTTTAACAGATGCTGGTGGGGGGGTGCCATCTTTATTGTAGATCCACACAAATTATAAATTTTGTAATTAAACACTGTCTTAAAAATAGCTGAATCTGTGTAAGATACATCAGTGAAGAATCTAACAGTATCAAAGATACATTACTGGAATAAAAAAGTAGGATGACATTTTTTGCTATTTAATACTGTTGCTTTAATAATGGTTGCCTTTTGAATGTCCTCTTCCATTACCCTTCCCCCTCTGCATCCTAGGGAGACTAACCACGCTTTCCTCAGATTTCCAATATTTTAGCAGTGTCTTCTCTGGAGGTGGAGTTATAGTCATGTCTGAATAATACAGGCCCACGCGGGTACTAATAAAGTAAATTCCATTTCATTATTAGAGGTAGGATTAGAAAAGAAAGGAAATTAATAAAGTCCTGCAGTTTTGCAAAATGCTGTTATGTAACATAGGAGATATTCCTAACACAGTGTTGAACCCACATTTAATATGTTAAGTCTTTTCCATTAATTCTTGTCTTATCCAGTGTGTTCTGTTGTTTCCAGGAATTTTTTAAGATGTGATGACTAACTTCTTTAAACCCACATGGTGGGGTAAGCAGACCTCCACTGGACTGTCCTCTTGAGTAATACATTACTTTGATGTATTTCACTTTTAAGGCATAATTGTTCAGCAAATAATACGGAAATAGACTCTCAATGCTATAAAAGGTGACCTCCTCTTGCCTTGGAAATAACAAACAAAATATTCTACTCACAGAGAAAAAAGTTACTTTGATGTATAACTTTCCCTTTATGTTTCTGTGCAGTTTGTCTCTTCAACTCTGCCTTAAATTTTCCACCTCTGTATACAAGCTTTAACACCTATGATGTTTGTTTTCCATGAGGAACACATAGTGAACTGTGGAATGTCAGGGTGTTTGATCTCTCATACTCAGAGGCTTCCTTTGCCTTCTAGTTTTCTAACTGTGAGAAAAACTTTGCTGCAATTTATCCTGACTGTGTACACCACATTTCTATTTCTGTGTTCGGTCTTTGAAAGGATGTGCCAGCAACACCAGGGCAACAGCAGTGCATTCATTTTGCATGTTCTTCACTGAAATAGTACAGTACTTGCTAGTGAAGTGGGACATTTTTTTAAACATGTCCTGTCTATGGGTATCCAGCAAGAATGACAAAAATGTAAAGTGCAATGGCAAATGCAACCAGAATAATGTAATACTTGTGCAACTCTATTACAATGTTGTGGCTGTACACACTCTCTATTCCATTAGGAATTACCACTCTGTAGGGGTACCTAAGGCACAGAATGCTGTAAGAGGGTTCCACCCCTAGTGGTGCCATGGGAAGGGTCCCTTGGATAAAGGTAAGTTAGGAAGGAAATGCAAAAGAATTGAAGCAACGATTGATGACTAGAAGGTACAGGCAGTTTAATGAAATAAATGAGATATACAAGTAAGCAAAATAGCTAAAAAAAATATGACTAACACTGGTAACAGCAAGGGGCTTCCTAAGGAGAGAGGGAATGGCCAGTAGGGCCACCATCCATCTCCACTGAACAGCAGAACCTAAGTAAGCTAAGAGTATTACTAAAACTAACAAAGTATTGTGATCTGTGGCACAAGGGAGAAAAAAAAAACCTTTGACGAGGAAATCTCTGGGGATCCAAGGTGGAGATTTCCTTTCCTCCAGGCTTGGGCAATTTTATTTAATGATGACTCAGCTGCTACATTTGAAATTCAACTCAGGGGGTGGAAAATATTCCAGTTAGGTGGAGGGCTTTCATTCTGTCCCTCTAATGGGAACACCATGAAGGGTTGCGAGGATTCTCTGCAATAAGCACCTTCAAGGCAGAAGGAGGAGATCAACGACCACTGAGTCACTCAGCCAGCTTACCAATCTAAAATACTAACCAGGTGAACCAGAGGTAGTCACAGGGAGATGCATTTAAAATGCAATAGTAGTAAATTAATACTACAGCCAAAGGGGGAATGCATGTAACCACCCTTCACAGCTAGTCATCATTTCTACATCAAGAGGTGCTGCTGTGCACAAATGGCTAAAGCTCCACCTGGAGTAAGGACATTCCCACTATTGGCCAGAAGGAGGGGCCCCACTCAAAGCATCACAGACTCAGGATGCATACAAGGCGTAGAGCAAGATCATCAGCTGAGCATGAGCTCAGAGCCAATAAATTGATGGGCATGATCGGCAAATCTCTTCCAGCAATTGAGCAGGCCATACATGGTAATGTAGAGAATATCAGGTAATATGCAGCTAAGTAAGCACTTTAGCAACAATACATGCCATACATGGTAATGCAGGGAGTTACAGGCAATGAACAGAATGGTAAACACCTTTAGCAATGGAGCAGGTCATACATGGTAATGCCGTGAGTAGCAGGTAATATGCAGCCTGGAAAACAAATAGTACACAGAAGCTGGATATCAATACAAACTGCACATCAAGCTCAGGGTAACCTGGTTCTTTAGTCAGTGCAAGGTTAGCCAACCAGTCCATCAATGAGTGCCAATTAAAAATGACATAAATATCCAGAGGATTTTAGCAGTGAAGGCAGTATATAAACACAAGGTAAATGAACCACACAAGGCCACAATTCTCCACTACAACCCCACAGTCCTCTACTATAAGAAAAACAAAGAAACCATGGTAAAGCACCATGACCCACATGCAGATTTTAGAACTAGTTTACAGTGACAGCTGTAGCTGAGCTGACTTCTAGAATATAATGAAGTGGCATACAAATAGTGAATAGCATCCAGCAGTAGCTGAGCTAACAAGCATGAGACTTTGTAGGCATGGGCAGTAATGCACTGAAACAACAAGAATAATTGCTTAGTACAAATGCATTTAGGCAGGTTTGAATCCTATGGTGAAAGTAATATAGAATTGTACTAGACTCTAGTCCCGCTGAGTATGATTAAATATGTTTGAGCAGATTAAAAACCCCAAAAAGGCTGTTCACATGGAAAAAGCTATATGGAATTGTAAGAGACTCAGGTTAGATTCCTCTTGAGTGCATATAAACTTGATGAACAGAGTTAAATCCCCAAAAAGTGTTGGAGAAAAGCTGAGGGCAGACAGAAAGAATAGCGAAGCAAAGAAACAAAACACTGAGATAAAAAAGCAGGAAAGAACAATAAAGGAAAGCAAGGCTGCTGGCAGAATCAGTGGAGAGCTAACACTGAGAAATTAGCACAAGCTGCAACAGGGAGTGGCAGCAGCTGAGAGCAGGGGCTTAGGCCAGGTGCAATGAATTAACAGAAACAACTGCAGCACAGAAGGAGGAATTGGAGATGAAACAAAGAATAACAGCAGGACAACTGAGGGTAGAATGTTAGTCAGGAAGAGGCAGGCTGAGCTGAGCATACAGAGAACAATGCAGTGAACTGAGGGCTTGCAAAATCCAGTAAGCAAGTGGGTCCATAGCAGGCACAGGGCTGCATAAGGTAAAAAAAAACAACAATAAGCAACCTGCAGCTCAAACAAACAATGTTGACACAGGGCACGAGAAAACAAAAACTCCAAAGGAAACAGACAAAGCAAACACAGAAACAGGAGCAGGAGGAAACAAACACACAAGGAAGCACTAGCAGCTGGAGGCAAGTAATAGAAAGAAACCAAAAGCAGAAGAACATGAAACAGAAGAGCAGCACACACCATGCAGAACCCAAAGCACTGCAACTCTGGATGGGGGGGGGCAGGCCCCAGGGGAGTAGCCTACAGCTGGCAAAGAGAAAATGCTTCAGAGGGAGGATGAAAGGAACTGCTTACATATTGTAACTCAGGAAGTAGACATGGCTGGTTGCTCACCCATTGAACCACAGGTGTAACCTTATATTTATGTACAATGAACACTTATTCAGTGGCCTACATGCAGGCATACAGCAGAAAAGGACAAAAGGGTGAAAAAATATCTAGATGACAGAATAAATGGCAAAAGAAGGGCCATTTGCAACATTCATTCTAAGACAAAAAATGTGTACTCCTTTCCAGGTACTTGAAATGAGGAATGGATGAGTTACTTAAAATCATGAAAATGCTAGGAGAAAAAGACAGAGGTGTACAGAAGTCAGCTGAAAGGTATGCTGAGCTGAGACACAAAATAACACCTAAGACAATAATTTGCTCCAAGTATAAAACCTTATTCAAGCAATAAAAACAGTAGTGTAATAACCATCCACTGCTGTTTCATTTACAGAAGTGGCAGGATCAAAATCACAATTAAGGCTTAATCTCCCTGCAGTCCTTGCTGCAGCTTGATCACATGCTATGGAGAGTTGTGTTGACTTCCTGGATTTCCAGCTTTATGTAATTTTAAATAACAGGAGTACAGCAAGTCAGAAAATGATGGCAAAAACTTTGGGAGATTTTATTACCACTGTTGACTGGTAGGATACAGCAGCAGTCAGCTTTTTAATATCACTGCCAGTCACCTTTTAGTAATGAAAAAAGTAGTTACCTGTATTTTCTGACTGAAATGTTTAAAACAATGTATTTGTTTTCAAGTCATTTGATCCTTGTGCACTTCATTGCTATATGAAGTATTCAAAATGTGTTTTATTAAATTGTCTTACTGCTAATGTTAACTATTAATGTTGTCCTAACTTATACTGAAAATTATACTAGAATTAAAGACAAAATAAAATGATTCCAAGATCCATAATATATTTTACAATACACTCAAAAGGAAACAGTGTAGCCCAGTGGTTAGAGTGCAGACCACTGAATCAGGTTTGCCATGTTCAGATCCCTACAGTGCGATATGTTCATTGTGTGACCTTGAAAATGTCACTTAACCTGTCAGTGTTTCCATCCATGAAGCTGCAGAACTGGGTAGGAGTATGGCTTCACTGGAAATGAGATGTCCTATCTCAGTTGGAGTAGTTTTTAGTAAGTAAATTGTAAAGAAAAAAAAAAACAAGAATGATCTGCTGGACCAGCTGCTTGGCATCATTAGGTTGTGCTTCCATCTGACAGACCAGCATTCATGTGTACATCTCAGAACTGCACAGTGGTACTGGCAGGGTGTTAGGCATGTGCCAGAGATGAAGTATTCTGCTCTCGGGATGTTGCATGCACCCCTGCCAGGAAACCCAGAAAAGGCACTGACCACTTGCCCTCCTGACTGAACGGATGGTGTAGTTGAAGCACCACAAATTGTCACTGAGGAAAAATGGAAAAAAAAAGGAAAAAACCGGGGGAGAAACTGATGGGTTCATAAGGCAAGTGTTTTACAACTATGAATCTCCATGAAGATGACCATCTTCAGGCATGTTTCAGAATTTTTATTACAGAAGACCACAGTTCCAAAACAGGATTTTCTTTTTCTAAACACTAAACAAATATTTATGCATAAAAATGATATTATCTCATGAACAAGGAAATTGCATCTCAGCACCACTTGAATGCTGTGACCTTGTACTGAAGCCAGCATGGTGGTTTATTTTTCAGCTGTAACACATGCAATGAGCATTTGACAGTGCGTGTAATGCCAGAAAAATACTGTGTTGTTTCTTAGTACCAGTACCATCTATCAGACAATGCAATGAATTGACTGCCCTTCAATGACTGTTTGATGCTATGCATAGCAAACTGCTTGTCTGTTCATGTTCATGATTAGGTGGGCCAGTGTATTTTGTATCGGACTCATTAATTTAATCATAGTGATCTATTTTATTATGGCCAGTGTCTTCAATTACATCTCCTTGCTTCCCTGGTCACAACATATTGAAACCTTCTTGAAGGCCCCAAGGCTAGTCTGAAGTACATTATAGAGCACATTCTAATAATGGCATGTCAAAAGGTAGAGGCTGTTGGCTACACCTTTATCTCCAATCAATTAAAGACTAAATTGATGCTTGCTCTGCCTTAAGGCCACACAGACCACCTCAGGCAGAATAATAATTTTCTGTGTCGCAGTAGTCAGGTTATTTCATGGATGTGTTGGGTTTGCTGAGCAGTGAATCAATTTATTAGGGGTGTGCTGCGTTAGATAAAGCCTTGGTCCTGTCAGCTTTATCTGATGGTAAGTTGGCTTTCCAGCAAAGATCTGTTCTCAGACTGCTTATTCAATAAAACTCAATAAAATGCTATTTTAGGAAAATAACAAACAAACCTTGATTTGAAGTCATAGGGAGCTTTAAGGTCACATGCATTTACTGGTAACCTTAGTCCAACAGAGCCATTCTTTGTGATACATAAATAAATCAGGTCTTAAAGAGAATGATGCATTTAAGTCTGGTTTCAAAAACTATAGGAAGCAGAATAATAGCGCATGTATTTTCACTCTTTCATACTAAAGTGCATAGGTTTGAGCCATGGTAGGGGCTGCTATTTGAGCAAAGGGCGCCTGTGTTTGGAACTGTTGAAACCTTAGTCTGTGAGTTTCAGAAATCACTACCAGGTTACAGCTTGCCCAATAGGCAGATGAATTAGGCCCTAGTATGTGCAGCCTAACCTATGATTGGTTTAAATACCAGTTGGGAAATAGATACTAAATTCTGACCAGTGAGTCTATTGTGATGATAGGTGTTTAAAATTCTTGTAATACTGTAGGCTGAAAAGAAAAGTCCTAAAAGGTATGGGTGCAACATGAAATACAAACTGACTAGTTTTACCTACACTTTTGACGTTGCTGAGAATGATATTCTATGCAGAATAAATAATGCTTTTTGAATCTTGAAGCTTTGTTTTTGTCCTAGGAAAGCCTCATTGAGATGTCACATCAAATTATCAGTGATTTTCTGTTTTATCATTTTACAGCTGGGATTACTGGATAACAGGGATACCAAATAATAGTTCATGGTCAAACAGTGGGTGAGGGGCTCTGTTGGGACTTCAGTCTAAAGCTCCTGATTCTCAAACCTGTGCTCTATCCCTTGGACTGCAGTACAGTTTGCATAAAACTGCCATGCTGATTAGTTGTTATTTTTTTGTCAGTGAAAGTTTAGATTTATATAGTGCAGTTTCATAGCATATGTTCAAAGCAAGTTTATAGCATTTCAAAACACAGTAAACTACAAATCAAAACTGATTAAGGTACAATCATGACAGAGTTGGTACTCAGTAAGTAAACATGCTGTAACATTTGACAGTGCATTGGCAAATCACGCTACAGTATGTTGATTTTCAACACTTCAGCCGAAGAACAACTTTTATACAAGCATTTGTCAATGCCGAATGTTTGCTTGCTGGTATTTGCATTGAACGTGTAAGAGTTAGACAGATGCAGAATAGGAATGGCAGTGAAGCATTGAACTCACGCCAACCCCACCTCCACCCTGCAGAGATGGACAGGCACTGTGGTGTGCCTTTGAGTCATCGCCCATAACACTCACGGCAATTCACCTCACCCTATCCTGTAGACACCAACAAGTGCTGAGGTGTGCCTTGGGGTGTTCAGCTTCACAGACACCCCATTTCATAAGGATGTACATTAAAATGGGTGTGATATAGGGGAATGGGGTGAAGTCTGGTGCCAAAGAGCCCAAGGCACATCTCGATGCCTGTCACTGGCTTCAGGTTGGGGTGGGTGGCATGGAATGGCATGAGCATTACAGCCAGCAATCCAAAGGCACACCCTTGATGCCTGTCAGTCTGTACAGGTAGGATGTTATGGTTAGAAACCCTAACGCCCCAGGCGTCTATTAGTATTTGCACTACAAATTTTCAAAACTGTCTTTTTGTGACCCCCACCTCATGAAAGCATTTGGGACCTCTGTCCATGAATAGTGGCACTGTGATTTTGTTAATGTGTCCTGAACTTTGATTTCCCACAGCAACCATGCTATTCTGCACCAGATGTACAAAAACACAGATTGGGCAGCATGTGAAGAATGACAGCTGTACCATTCATAGGGAGGTGTGAAGAGATAGCAAGGTTGAAAATCTAGAGTGAAAAAATTAAAAATGCTTGAACTTCCGAGCGCATGTGGAAACTGCACAATGCATGCTCTTAACACAGTCATTTAGTGAAATTATTTCACCAAATTTTCAACATAGGCATTTTGTGACCTCTGCTCATGAACACTGTCACTATGATTTTCTTAATCTGTCCCAAACATTGACTTCCCAGAGCTACCGCGCCATTGTTCGCCAGATGTGCAAAAATACATTTCAGGCAGAATGTGAAAAATGACAGCTATACTGTTCATAAGGAGGTGTGAAAGACTGCCAATGCTGAAAATCTGGAGTGAAAATATTACAGATCCGCGAAGTTAAGAGGGTGTGTGGAAACTGCACAATGCACTCTCATAACACAGTCATTTTATGGACTTTTGTCACCAAATTTTCAACATAGGCATTTTAGGACCTCTGCTCACAAACAGTGTCACTGGGATTTTCTTAATCTGTCTCAAACACTGATTTCCCATAGTGACTGTGCTATTCTGTGCTGGAAGGCAAAAACACATTTTGGCCAGGATGTGAAAAATGACAGCTATACTGTTCATAAGGAGGTGTGAAAAAATGCCAATGTTGAAAATATGGAGTGAAAATACTACAAATTCATGATGTTATGAGTGTGCATGGAAACTGCGTAATGCATGCTCATAACACAGTAATTTATTGGAATTTTTTCACCAAATTTGCAACATACTGTATGCTTTTTGAGAGCCCACCTCATGAACAGTGACACTGTCATTTCATTAATCAGTCTCAAAAGGTGATTCCATGCAGTGACCGCAAAATCACCTTTCTGGACCGAATAACCAGATGACAGTCACTGAATTCATGAGATGGGGTCGCAAGAACTCCCTGCTGAAAATTTGGTACAAAAATTCAGAAAAATGACCAAGATAGCCACATAAGTTAAAAAAAATCATTTATGCCATTATATAGCTTACCAGCATTTCTTCAGTTCGTGGTCGGCTTTGAAGAGTGCAGACATGTTCCCGGTTCACCGGAGATAGTCGCACCAGGTTCTGGAGGTAGGTATGTGGTGAGGGGATGTGTGGGGAGGTGGAGTGCTCCAAGGGTGGGTGCAGGTTGGGGGAAGGGCACCGGACTAAATGAGGGACCTTTTTTCTTTTACAGGAAAGAAAAAAAAAAGAACGCAGGAAGGTTTTCTGTTTTTCCAGGTTCTTTGGCATGCTGGAGTAGGTTCCCAACATGCCACCTGAGTGTTCTTTGGGGGGTATGTAGCCCACAGTGATTGGGTACCCCATCATCAGAGTGTTGGGGAGGGCGCATGAATCGAGGGGGATTGGGCACCCCCTCGGCACACAACAGATGGGGGGCATCCTGCCAATGGGGGTTGGGATACCCCATTGGGAAATGAACTGGGGAGGGGGTATGCTGACAGGGGGATTGGGCAAACCCATTGGCTTTAGTGGGGATCTTAAGAGGTGGTGGCGGCTGTCCGTCGGCTTCCGTGGGGACTGTGAGAGGCTGACGGAGAAGCCACCGCCATGTTTGTTTGACATGGGACACCAGACAATGCAGATCTAATTTGCTACTGCAGTCATGGACTGCCCCATGAAAGCAGCTGATTGTTAATGACGGGGCATTCCCTGATTGCAGCCGCAAGTTTTTTTCAAGTTGATGGCCAGCTACACAACTTCTATCATGGACAGCGTGATCCCCTATTTGTGCCACCCAAACCAGCCACAAAATGGGCTGTTGGCATTGGGAACAACACTGCAGTGCCTCCACAACTTGCTACTGCAGCAAGCTGCCCGAATATGTTTCTTGCACATGTGTGCAAGCAAACATAAAAATGTGTTTGCCTCTGAAATGGAATGCATCTGCAGTTCTGCCACAATGCACTGCAGAATAGTTGCAACTCTCAGGCAGCAGTTTTTGTTAGTCATTGTGCTTGGTCAAGCAACACTTATACTTTTCATTGATAGTGATGTGTGAAGTCGGAAAATGTTTCTCCATGGACTAATTCTCAAATTTATCTCATTTTGTAGAATTAATCTGCCATGCAAAGTCCACATTCATGGAAAACTGATAACTCTGTGAAATGTAAAGTTGGCAACTTCGCCTGTGGAGTTTGGCATTGGGTAAAGTTTTGCAAGATGTGAAGTTGTAACTTCGCCAGCGAAGTTTGGTGCAGAGGAAAGCTTGAAATGTACTGTGGAATAGGAGGTCACATGTTGTTCAAACTTGTATGCCACAGGGAGGCTGTCTTTAGTGCAGTTTTCTGAAGACTGTGTTGGAGATACATCTCTGTGTGCTAGTTTGGGAAAAAAAGACTTAAAATACAACTCAAACCAAGCTTTTTGAATCCAAATTGCTCACAAATTGTTCAAGAGGGCCCTGTGCTGCTAGATTTGTGTTTTTTTTTTTAAGTTTTCAGTGATTATTTACTTTAAAGAAGTGGTTTCTGTTTTGTCAGTCTGTGAAGCAGTGGTATGGTGGATAGTAGGTGCACTGTAAAGCAAGGCAGCTCAGAAAGATCCAAAGCTTTTTTGTCTAAGCAAGAGATTTGTCTTATATTTTGGATTTCTCACTCTTTGTTATCATTTTTGATATGTAGTGAGTAATTTCTCATTTTTAATTTTTAAAGGCTTTAGCCTGTGGTTCAATGGCTG
Source organism: Neoceratodus forsteri (assembly GCA_016271365.2). NCBI lineage: Eukaryota > Metazoa > Chordata > Ceratodontiformes > Ceratodontidae > Neoceratodus > Neoceratodus forsteri. The sequence goes on along the minus strand of CM028137.1, from coordinate 541,544,317 downwards.
AAGGAAGAACCATGTCACCCCCACAACCTATTTAAACTCTTCCTTCCCCTTGTCTGTCCTCTCTCTGGGCCTGGCCTTTCCTTTGGACCTGCCCCCTTGTGCATTGTCTGCCTCCAACCTTCCCTTATGTTTTGAATCTGCTGGCCATGCTGGACTGTCTGCCTCATTAGTACTTCTACTTCTGGGCTGGTATTTTTCTTCTTGCTGCAGTCTGTACAGTGGCGTGAAAAAGTATTTGCCCCCTTCCTGATTTTCTCTATTATTGCATATTTGTCACACTGGATGTTTTCAGGTCTTTAGACAAAATATAATATTAGATAAAGGGAACCTGAGTGAACAAATAACACTTTTTTTTTTACTTATTTCATTTATTTAATGAAAAAAGTTAACTAACACTAACGGGCACTGTGTGAAAAAGTAATTTCCCCTAGTTAAATCAACCCAATTAAAGGGATAATTAGAGTCAGCTGCTTGAACACAGCCAGGCTTGATTACAGCCAGCCCTGCTCAATATAAATCTCACTTATTTTGACCCTTACCATCAGAGTCACGTTGCCAGCACAAAGATTCAACAAGCACATTATGCCATGATCAAAAGAAGTTCCTGAAAAGATCAGAAAAAAATTTGTTGCCCTCTATCAGTCTGGAAAGGGTTACAAAGCTATTTCTAAGGCTCTGGGACTCCATCGAACCACAGTGAGAGCCATAATCTCCAAATGGAGAACACTTGGAACAGTAGTGAATCTTCCCAGGAGTGGGCGGCCTTCCAAAATTACTCCAAGGCGAGCGTAAAATCATTCAGGAAGTCTCAAGGATCCTAAAACAACATCCAAAGAACTGCAGGCTTCTCTTGCCTCAGCTAAGGTCAGTGTTCACGACTCCACAATCAGAAAGAGACTGGGCAAAAATGGCTTCATGTGAGAGTAGCAAGTGGCGGAAACCACTGCTAACCAAGAAGAACATAAATGCTCATCTCTCATTTGCCAAGAAGCACCTGGATGATCCACAAGCCTTTGGGAAAATGTTCTATGGACAGATGAGTCTAAAGTGGAACTTTTGGATGACATGGATCCCATAATGTCGCGTAAAGCAAACACAGCATTCCACAGTAAGAACACCATACCAACAGTCAAACATGGTGGTGGTAGTGTGATGGTGTGGGGATGCTTTGCTGCCTAAGGACCTGGATGACTTGCCATAATTAAAGGAACCATGAATTCTGCTCTGTACCAGAAAATTCTTAAGGAAAATGTCCGGTCATCCTTCCGTCAGCTGAAGCTGAAGCGTGAGTTGGCCATGCAGCAAGACAATGATCCAAAACACAAAAGCAAGTCCACATCAGAATGGCTAAAAGAAGTAAAATTAAAGTTTTGGAGTGGCCTAGTCAAAGTCCAGACTTAAACCAATAGAGATGCTGTGGCAGGACCTGAAACGAAGCAGGTCATGCTCAAAAACCTACCAAATGTTACTGAATTAAAGCAGTTCTGTGAGGAAGAGTGGGTTAAAATTCCTCCACAGCGATGTGAAAGACTGATATTGAATTCTAGGAAGTGTTTGGTTGCAGTCATTGCAGCTAAATGTGGCATAACCAGTTATTAAGTGTAAGGGGGCAATTACTTTTTCACACAGTGCCAGTTGGTGTTAGTTAACTTTTTTTCATTAAATAAGTGAAATTAAAAAAAAAACAAGTGTTATTTGTTCACTCAGGTTCCCTTTATCTAATATTACATTTTCTCTAAAGACCTGAAAACATCCAGTGTGACAAATATGCAATAATAGAGAAAATCAGGAAGGGGGCAAATACTTTTTCACGCCACTGTATGTGCTTCTATCTCAGTCACTTGTTTCTCACTTCTGCTTCACTGCTTGTGTTTGATTTTACTTTTTAAGGCTTTTTAGTTCTAGCATCCCTTGTTTTCTTTGTTATATCCAGATGCATTGCTAATCTGTCTCTTATTTCATTTTATCATACTTCAGCATTCTCTCTTGTATCCATACATGTTACCTGTGTGCTCTCAGTTCCAATTGTTGTTTCTATGCAGCCCCAGTGCTCATCACCTTAATTGTTTACACCTACCTCACTTATTACTGACTCTCTTTAGTAGCTATAACTCTGTTTTTCATTCCTCTTGCTACTCTTGTGGTGTCCTGCTCTACTATTTTACTCCTGCCTCCTGTGTTTGTGTTATTCAGGCTCATTTGTTATCATTTCATAATATTACCAAACCATAGTTTTACCAAATCTGCAGCAGTCTGTTTCTGATTTCTACAGTACTGAAACTTCAATGTTTAAATTGTATCTATTATTTTTGGGTGGTTTCACCCTACCAACATTACAGTTGCTGTTTGGTCTCATTGTGCTCAGCTTGTGACTTCCCTGTTATTCCCACGGTGAGGGACTGTGATGTTACAGTAGAGCATTGTGGCTCCAACTAGCAGAAGCATGCTTTATGTAAGCTATGTGATTTTGCCCTGCTCCTTTGCCTTCATGGCTTCTCAGTTATCCATGCATAAATATATTAACTTTGCAGCCTACATGCCTTTCAAGATATTCACTGCATTATGTTACTGTGTTGTGAATAACCTAACTCTGCCTCATTGGCAATTAAGGTATTCATGCTAATTATATCAATTCTCTATTTATGCTGCAACCATTGCAATCACTGCTGAACCTCATTTATTCAATTACTCTAAACCTCATCTATTCAATTTCTAGCATCACAGCCTCTCATTACTTAATCACCTACCTTCTATGACACCATTAATTTTGCTTCTGTAATAGAACTGGTTGACTTGCATTTGCTGGCTTTGCTCATATCAGTCAATCTTATTAAGGATTCCTAACAGTCAATCTCATCAGTCAATAGAAACATGGAATACAATGTCAGAAGAGCACCACAAGGTCCATCAAGTCAATTTCATCAGTCAATCTTATCAGTCCATTGTATCAGGCAATAATCTCAGTCAGCCATCTCAGGCAATCATATCGCCCAGCTTACCAATACCTTACACAACAGATGCTGACTTTGTTCAGCCTCCTCATACTTAATGCTTCATAGCTGACTGTATGCTCTTGTTTATAAATAAGAAACATATCAGTCATGACCATTATTTTCTAAGGCTCAGGGTCCACACTAGTGCTGATGGTCTTGCCGTACACCAAAACCCATATCTTGAGCACACAAAACTCAGGCTGGAGCCTTCTCATCTGGCGCATAGTGGGAAATGTCCTCACTCTGGGAAGAGCTTTAGTCATGCAGCTAATTGATGACACCTCTGGATGCAGAATTTAAGACTTCAGTTATGATGGATGGGGCCCTCACACCCAAGAGCACTCCTTTAGCTAGCTGAATTGGGTTTGGTGGCACCCTATATGCTATTGTCCCCATGACCATCTCTGGTTCACCTGGTCTGCTTTTAGTCAGTAGGACTGGCTGAGTGTTTCAGCAGTCATTGCTCTCCTCCTCCTCCTCCCTCCTTTGGGATCCCACTGTGGCCTCAGAGTATCCATTGTTCCAGAGGGCTCTCACAACCATTCATGGCATTCCTGTTAGAGGGATCATAGGAGCTTTAAACCAAATTGAAATATTTTCCTCCCCTTGGATTGGGTTTGTAAACTGCAGTGGCAGAGCTGTCACTAAAGAAAACATCTCAGGCCTGAAATTAAGGTGACCTCAGCCTTGGATCCCCAGAGGTTTCCTCCTCAAAAGCGGATTTTCCTCTCCTCATCATCAAAAGTCATAATGTTTAATTATTTTATTTGTAAATTCCCTAATTTACTTAGGTAGGTTTCTGCAGTTAGGTAGGTTTCTGTTGTTGGATGAAGATGGAGGGTTGCCCTCCTTTGCCATTCCCTCTCTCCCTGGGAAGTCATGCCCTCTTGTTATAATTCATTTGACTTACATTACAATCATTACTCATTTCAGTTATCTCTGACCATTACCCTTATCTGTGCTGACAAATGTATATGTTGAAAATACAATACAACTCATTACTTTTGCAATGCTTTCTGATCTACTCTCTTTCTGAACTTTTCCTAAGCTATGTTTAGCCTAAGGGAATCATTCCTATGGCACCTCTAGGGATGGAACCTTCCTCCTAGGTTCCTGTTTTGTCATCCCTAAAGGGTGGTATTCCTGAGGCACAGAGAGGTGAATGGTGACAACAAAGTTTATTCAGCAAGTTGCATAAGCACAACACCACACCAAGTTGCATACTGTAAGCTTATTGAATTGAAAGGATTTAGCCTGTGATTCAATAGCTGAAGCAACAACCACACACCCCTCATAACCTATTTAAACTCTTTCTTCCTGCTTCATTCAGAAGCATTTTTCTTTACTCCACCATTCTTCACTCCTTCTCCAGTGTCCAGCCTCTCTCCTTGGGGGCTTTTCCTAAGCTACCTTTAGCCTTAGGGAATCATTCACATGGTACATCTTTAGGTGAAGTCCTTCTCCAGGGTTCCTGCCTTCGGCATCCCTACAGGGTGGTATTCCGGAGGCACAGAGAGATGATTGCCCACAACAAAGTTTATTCAGCAAGTTGCATAAGCACAGCACCACACCTAGTTGGGTAAGCACATTGAACTGTTGTTTAGTTTGGTGTGTTTAAGCAAAGTACAATATTTTGTCAGTGTCTTTCTGTAGCAGTTTTAGTTCTGTCACTTTTTGTTATACTTAATATTAAACTAACCCTGTTACCTCTGTCATTTTAATCCCTGTTCTGTTTAAAAAAATTCATTTTTAGTTGGTTTAGTAGTATTTTTTCAGATCACACTGTTGATCCCTGATTATCAAGTGGGAGGTATTGTCTGCTCCGGGTACTTATTTGTATGGTTGTGCTAGTTTATTTATCCTTTTTTTAGTTTCGCTAAATACTATTTCCATAGCATTTTTTTCAGATCATAATGCTGATCTCAGATTCTCTAGGAGTAGGTGTTGCCTGCTGCTAGTAGTTAATCACTTGTTTAACCCTTTAGCACCTGTTGTGTGTGTTATGTTAATCCTTGTGGTGTTTTTCTCTTTCAGATCACACTGCTGATCCCTGATTTCCTAGGAGGAGATGTTGTCTGCAGCTGGTACTTATTTGTACTGCAGGTTTTATTTACATTTTGTAATTTTTCATCCCAAATCACGTTACAATTAGTATATAAGAATGATTGGAAATAGATACTGTGCTAAAGGGAGAGGTGCTGTGAGGCAGCACAGAAGTGTTGAAAATCTGTTGGGCAAAATAGTGTTGCTGTTAATAAAATGTTATCTCTGTCAGTGTGTTCTATGGGCTCTTGGGCTGGTAGTAGTGAAGGAGTAGTTGGCAGTGGTGGCATTAGTGTAGCCAAATTTTTCTCTGTCACATCTGTGGCAGCCATGCTGGTGGGGAATGTGGGAAGTGACAAGAGAAGCAGTAGTAAACAAGGAACAGTGTCTCAGGAGGAGGGTGTTGGTGTCCCCATGACTGGTGGTGGTGGTGGTGCTGAGCCTGATAGTGTGCAGCTTGAGTCAGTGGATGAGGTGGAAGATCTTGAAATGTGCATCACACTCAGAATCCTGATGATGAGAGAATCAGAGAATCTGCTGACAGTGATGATAAGGAGGACAGACCTGCTGAGGAGGAGGATAGTATTGGCTGTGCTGATGATGATTTGTTGGATACACTATGGGAGCCTGAGGAGAAAAAGCATAAGGTTGGTGCTGCAGATGATACAGGGAATGTTGTTTGCAGTGATTCAACTACTAAAGTCCCCACATATTATTGAAGCTATGAAATCATCCCAAAAACACAAATTTCCAACCCACCCCTCAGCTGTTCCACTTCCGCCTCCATGGTAAGTCAAGGGTAACAAAATTCCCCAGTATGGGATTTTTATATGCTTGACCCTGCTGATAAGACAGTTGCTATCTGTCAGCTATGTCAACCATGAGTTAGTAGGGAGAAAAAGGTGAACAACCTAGGCACCAGTGGGTAATTGACTGACTTGAAGAAAAGGCACCTGTTATGCTAGCATCAGCACCAGAAAGAAGCCAGTGCAGGGGTCCCTGTCCCTCATCATCATCATTAGGCAAGGTAAACAGAAGTGACAGGGTAATAGATGAGGTGGACAGAAGATCAAGTGAGGAAGACTACAGAGATGAGGTTGATCATTCTGTGGTTCTGCCTAGTAGTGGGCATAGTAGCAGTGGTGGTGGGTTGAGTAGTACTGCCTAGAGTCAGAAGAACACAGTAACACCATTGCAGAAAACCCCCAAAATCACTGGTGTCACTTGAGGAGCAGCAGCACATATGAATCCCCAGGAGTCAAATATCACCCCAACAGTGCCGCCACGAGTCCAGTTGTTTGGTGGCGCAACACCAAGAAAGGTCCTGCCTGGTGTTGTATGAAATGCAAAAGTTTCACCGTGCAAAATTTTTCACATTGACAAAACATAATTTTGCCAATGTTGGCAGTTTCTCATAACTGCAAAATTTCACCAATTTCGCTGCTGTCTTTTAATTTTGCCTGTGAAATTATGCTCAGAAGGCACACTTTGCAATGCATTGTGGGTAGATAGTTGAAATGCCACATACAGGCTGTTTCCAGCACAGAGTATTGTCTGTTGAGTCAGAGAGTAGTTCAGTGTGGTGCATCACAGTCAATAAACCCTTCAAAAACCTCATATCTGCTTTTTGAGAGCTAATTGCTTCAAAAATCAAAAGTTTGTTTATAGTGCTGCTAGTGAACATTTTCTTCTTTTCTGAATCTTTGAATAATATGTAATCTAACTTAGGTAGTGCTTTCAGTTTTGTCTGTATCTGTGTCTGTGAAGGAGTTCAGTGGGGGATGGTACACTGTGGTGTGTGTGTGTGTGTGTGTGCGTGTGTAAGCTGAGGAGGCTAGTTCCTAACATTTAATTTCACAAACACATTCCTCAAAAGTTTTGAGTGAATTTCTTTCATTTTTTTTAAGTTTTTGTATGTTTGTTGGTGTGCTACTTATTTATAATATTTTTCTTACATATAGACCAATTTTTTGTCACTTTATTTGAACAGTTACTCATTTTGAGTGAGCTGTCCTGTTCCTGTTACCCTTTGTTTAATCAGTCTTGTGCTTGATTTTGCACTGGAAATACTTGCACTAGTTGAACGGTTGTCCATAGCCAGGTACACTACTTTTCTGAATTGTTCACAGAATTTAATAATGTGAGCTAGCCTCTGCATTGTGGTGTTCCTGTTTTTCTGTTTAATCTTGCTTACCCTTTCCCTGTTACACCATTGTTGCTTAATACCTGGTTCATACTTTATAACACACTACATAGTTTTCAAGAGAGTGGTTGTCCTCCCAGATTTTTGGAGGCAACTTTGTTTGTTCATTTTAAATATTGTTGTCCCTGACCTCTGATATATCTATAAGCAAACATTTTATTTAGTAAGTACTAACACGTTGCAGTACTGGCATTGTCCAGACAGCACTTATCAGTAGGTCTGTAGCTTGGTATTGTGTATTATTTATATCACACACTTAGTAAATAGAAATACAGTATCATATACTTCCACTGAAAGGCAAATATTGGAACAGGCAAATAAATATGCCTGCCAAGAGACATTCCAATTTAGGGAAAGGTAATAGGGTGGGAGATGCTTCAATGAAGTCTGTTACAAAAAGTAGAAATGCAGTTCCATTCCACTTCCAGTAAGCAAATGAATTCCTGCATCAGTGCCTTCTGTGTGCTTCAGTGCTGTGGCAGCCAATACTAGCAAAAGAGATGTTAGAAGTCACTTTAGTATTGTGACAACCCACCTCTCCCTCTGGGCTGAAACAGCTTTTAGAGAGGTGTCTGTCCTCTGGTATTTACTGCCACCAGCCGGACTGTCTTCCAGCACCTTCTTCAAGCTTACAAACTTGAATAATTAAACGTGCAATTGCACAAGTTAAAGTCTGGTAGTGTGTCTCTCTCGGGTGGTGGATGCTACACAGAGTTTCCCTCAGCCAGTGGAAACCAAATATTACCTTAGAAAAATGACATCACAGTCACAACTGTTGAGCAAATAAATAGCTTTTTACTTAACAGAAAGTGCACTGAGCATTTACAGGATATATATTTACAACACAAGAGAATAACACTCATACAGGAAAAGTAAACAAATGTTTTAAATAACAGATGGCAAAAGAAAACAGCTATTACTGCAATATGCTAGTACTAAACTTACCCTTTTCTGTCCTTACAAGAGACACTGGACCCTATTCTAACTGCCAGCTCCCACGGACATGCAGTAGCTAAAAGGGTAGGCCCCCAAGCTTAGATTCTCCCTTCAGCTTCAAAATAGGAAGAACACACTTCATTGCATTTCAGCCTCTTATATATTCTCCTGGGAATGGGTAATGCCTAGTCCCACTTTGAATGCACCAACCATCTAACATGTATGTATTTAATTGTCCCAATCAGACTGAACACCTATCAGTGAGCAATTATATTGCCTTTTAACCTTAAGTTTATATTTGAATGAACCAATCCATTCAAACTGGCCTGTGTGTGGACAGCTCTTATCCAGCAGCTAGAGAGGACTGAGAATTCCACAAGCTGGAATTCTCAGCTTGCATGAGTGTGTTTTTTTTTTCAGACTGCTAAAAAAATAAGGCACCTACAGAATCCAAGCCATTAACTCTTTCCTTACCATTTCTGTCACATCTCCCCTTCCCAGATGATGAAGGCGTATCCCTTGGGCCACCCCAAGTGACACAGCCATTCATGCAACTACTGGGAAGTGCCCAAAGTATCCAGTCATGCCATTAGCCCTGTCTAGATAGACCATCCTCATTTGCATTTTGTTTGCCACTACGATGCTGGATGGTCATGTTGTATGCCTGCAGTACCAAACTCCAATGTAGTAGTTTTCCATTTTGCCCACTTGACCTATGGAGCCAAATCAGGGGATTATGATCTGTGACCACAGTAAATTCTCTCCCATATAGGTAAGGCTGCAGCTTCTGAAGGGCCCACACTATTCCCAAGCATTTCTTCTTGATTGTGGCATAGGCCTCCTCTCTGGGCAAAAGCCTCCAGCTGAGGTACACAACTGGGTGCTCCTCCCCCTGCTGGGTAACTTGGCTCAGCATGGCCCTCAGCCCATGATCTGAGACATCCACATGGACCATAAACTTTAAACTATAATTGGGGCTGGCCAATACAGCTGGGCCACTTAAGGCCTTCTTTAGCTCTGAGAAAGCGACTTCACAGCCTTCTGATCACTTTTTATTTATTTTTTATTTAGCTTTTGTTGACCGGGTAAGTGCACTAGACAAATCCTGCCTATTTTCAGGCATGACCCGCGGGGGGGATACAGATGAATGCCAACTGACCTTGAACCAGATTAAGCTGTTGGTGGTACTTTTAGTGAATGAGGGAAATTTGGCCAGGACACCCCAGGGAAATTCCCCTACTCTGCTGGCACTCTGTGGCCAGTAGGGGAGCTTGCCTCTGTTAGCAGGATGGCTACTGTGGCTAGGAGTCTGGAGGAGGAGGTTGTGACGGCTACTGACATGGATTCGAAGCAGGAACGGCACACAATGGCGAGTATGGTCACTGGTGTGGATTTAGATTCCAATGATTTGTTTCCTGATGCAGTTTCTACTGCAGAAGCATTTGAGATGGAGTATGAGACAAGGTGTGCAGGGAGTTCCTTGAGGGCTGAAAAAGCGGAGGCTCTGTTTGTGAGGTTGGATTCTTTGGATGGTACTGTACCTTTAAAACTGGCTTGTGACGGAACGCTGGGTACAGTGAATGCGGAAGTGCATTCGGACTGGAAAGACATTTCCCATTTAGCGGATCTATCTCTGGCTATTTTGAAGTTTAAAAATGAAAACCGAGTGGGGAAATTATTTACGTGGCTGAACAGAATTGCTGTGGAAGTGGTGGAAAGAGGACAATTGGTGATCCAATGGCATACACTGCTAAAAGGAACTGGGACTGTTTCAGCTAAGGGCTTGTTGCACAGCCAAGAGGTCATGAGTACTGTGTTACCGAAAATGGTTTTCCCCACGTTTCAAATTAACAAAGAGACTGGGTTTGTGTTTCAACCCTCTAAGGTGGGAGTTGTGGGGTCAAAAGATAAGCTCCCTGTAACTTATCAAACTGAGGTTGACGTTCTACATGGGGTAACTGAATTTAGTTTTAAAAATCCTGAACAGCGGGGACAAAGAGCCTCAAAATTGTCTAAGGAGGTACATACAGTTTCCCCTGTAAATCCTAAGGGATATCCTGTTTCTCCTCTTCTCCCTTTAGTTCACGATGAAAATTGGTCTCCACAAAAGGCTTTAGTGGCAGCAGGGTGGAAAAAATTAGGGCAGGGGATATGGACTCCGGACTTATCATGGGATTCATCATTAGATTTAAATAAATCTTCTCCAGTATGGCAGCCTGGCGTTGAGATGGTAATAGGGAAAAATATGGAAAGCAGGGAAGAGATGGGAAAGAACGGTGGGGAAAAGGTGGACAGATTATTTAAACAGGCTGAACTTCCAGCATCACAAAAACTGGGTACTGAGAACAGTAAAGCTGAGATAGGGCCTACCTCTGGGAAACCCCTTATGTCTAGTTTATTTGCTCAGAGCAAAAGGGAAGCTGCATCCCGGCATAATGCAGTTCGTATTAGATATAAAGGAGGTTTAAAGGAAAGACCTAACAGGTATTTTGTGGGTAAATCCTTGATAAAAGAGTCTTTGCCTTTTTCCCCACAAGATGTTTTTGCTTTTATAAACATCTCGGGGGAGGATAACTTCAATATCAGCTTTCGTTCCACTGCTTTACTTGAGCTATTTTGGGAAAGGTATAATCAGGTGAAATTCTTTCCCTTATGGTCCCCCTTTCTGGTTATCCCTCTCTCAAAGCCTTTAATCAAATACATTATGGTGATGTTCAGAAATGAGGGGGTACATGTTGAAGACATTTCATACTGGCTCTCCCAGAGATGCGAGGTTCAGAGTGACCCAGAGCCTATTTTGGATTCCGAGCAGTTTTGGATGGGAGGTTGGAAATTTATAGTCAAATTACGACAATCTACTTTAGGTGTAGAACATATCCCTAATTCCTTTTTGCTGGGAAGGGATGGGGGGGGTCTGTTTTTACAGCGGGCAGCCCAGAGCATGTTATAAATGTGGATCAAGGACACACTTATCCAGTATATGTGACCAGCCCTGTTGTGATAATTGTGGGGAAGTTGGTCATGTCACCATGTTTTGTGTAAATTCAATAAAATGTGATCTTTGTGAGGAACAGAACTATGCTTTTTGGGATTGTCCATGGGCAGCACAGAATAAGGCCAACTGTGGGAATTTGGATTTAATCATCCAAAAGGCACAAGATGCCAGAGAAAATCAGCAGAGGGAGGGTGATATCTCAAAGCCCCCTTCTGTACCTCAGAGCACTGTAGAAACTCAGGCAAAGGTAGTTGCCCTCAAGACTACAGCTCCTCACCCTAAAGAGCTGAAAACAGAACTGGTAGAGGAAGTTTCTGACCTTTTGCAGCCGGTATGTTATATAGCTCCAAATGAGGATTCAGTGGCTGATTTGGTTCTACCTTTTCAACCACCTTTGCCCCCTAGAAGGTCTAGTAGAAATTCTAGGTCTAATTTGCCTCCAGAACCAGAGTCCATTGTATCTAAAAACTCCTATGCGGCACTATTTTAGGGAGATTTGGAGATGGATGTTGGGGATACAGATTCCCAACTGTCACTACAGGATTCCTTGGTGCCTCCTAGGGAGGAGTATAAGGAAAAAAAGAAGAAAAGAAGAAAAAAATAAACAGAAGTCGGTGGTTTTGTGTCTCCTGGTTAATTATAATGTTTTTTTTATGGGCTACGTTAAACACCCATAGTCTCTTAAATGTGCAGAAGATACATGCGGTGTTTCAGTTGACTTATGATCTACGAGTCTCTGTTTTTTACAGGAAACTTGGATGTTTTCCAAAGACCAAATAGTTTCTTTTACAAAGGATTGGCCATGGGGTCCATCCTTTTGGTCATTCAGGAAAGCCAGAGCTGATGGGGTGGGGATCCTTTTTAATTCTTATAGTTTTGTTTTGTACAAATTAATTGATTTAGTTCCAGGCAGGGTGCTGATTCTGGAGGGTAAATGGTATACTGATACCTTACGGTTGATCAATATTTATAACCCCCAAACAAGGTGAGGAAGGGTAAATTGTTTGAAAGGGATCCAACCCTTTTTGGTGATGACCATTCCCATTCTTTGGGGTGGGGATTTCAACTGCAGCATGGGTGGGCCAGGGAGAGGAGCCGGAAATAAAAAAATCTATTGTGATTTAAACTGCTTGAAGGATATTATTAAAACGGCAGATTTAGTGTCCTGTAATGATTGCAGGGCTACTGGTCCTAGGGGTACCTTTTTCAAAGCTGGGAAAGGCTTTACAATTGACTACCTATTAATTTCTAAAACAATTCTGACATCTAGTCCGCTGTCAATTCCTGTCGAATTCTCGGATCATGTTCTATTGCAGGTAAAGGTAGGAGAATTGGTTGGACATGGTAGACAGTGGACTAGATGGAAGTTGAACACTTCCATCCTACAAGAAAAGCTAGTATTGAATTCTATTAGACTGATTTTACAAGCTAGATTATCTGTGGGTTTTTTGTATTTAGACTTGGGGAAATGGTGGCAAGAAACTAAAGATGACTGCATCTCATGGTTTAAAAAATATGGGAAACGGCGTCAGAACACTGTGTTTTTCGCCTACTTAAAATTAAGGGCTCAATTACAACCGGTGCTTACATTGGCAAATTCCTCACGAGAGTATTTTTCTATACAAATTGAAGCTATTAAAGCACAAATGAGGGTGTTACAATATGACCGAACAAAAACCTTACAAGCGGTGATTTCAAATCATATGACAAAATCTGTGGTTGGGGACCCTTTCGAGTTGTGTAAATCCCTAAAAGATCATTACTCTTTTGAATTTTTGAATCACGGGAATGGTAGAGTGGTTACAGTACAATCTATAGGGGATAAGATCACTGAGCATTTTCGGGAGCTTGGTTCCCATCATGCTCCTACCTCACAACAGGTTAATCAGTTTTTAGGCCCCCCTTTGGATACAGAATTGGATCCAGAGATTTTTAAAACCATTAATCAACCCTTTTCTCATTCTGAGATTGCTAAGGTAATAAAAACTCTGAAATCCAATGTATCCCCAGGTTTAGATGGGTTATCTAATTTATTTTATAAAACTTTTCAGTTGGAATTTATTCGTTGTTTGGCTTTGGTCTTTAATAATTTTTTAGAGGGTGCTTTGATCCTGAGATTTTTTTCTGATGGGTTACAGATATATATTTTCAAATCAGGGGATAAGGGGGATTTTCGGAACTGGAGGCCAATTACATTGTTGAACTCAGACTATAAAATTCTTACTACTTTGGTCAACAATAGATTGAAAGTCATGTCTGACATTATGTTTACTCCTGCTCAGCATTGTGGATTACCCAATAGAAGAATTCAGTTGGTTCTGTGTATTATACAGGATGTAATTGAGCATTTGAATGACTTAGGGGAGGCAGGGTATGTACTGTCTTTGGATCTAGAGAAGGCTTTTGATAGAGTTAGTCTTTTTTTTTGTTCTCTACTTTAGAATTTTTTAAGGTCCCAGTGGGGTTGCTAAATCTAATTAAAGGATTATATGCCTCTGCTCAGGTGTACCAACTTATTAAAGGGGAATTAGGGACAGGGTTCACTATGACATGTGGAGTACGACAGGGTTGCCCCTTAAGCCCCCTTCTTTATATTTTTTCTTTGGAGCCCCTACTTAGAGCAGTGAGTATGCCCCCTCTGTGGTCAGGTGTGCGCATCCCTGGTACAAATTCATTTATTACCATTCAGGCGTATGCTGATGATGTTTGCCTTTTTTTTAAAGAATACTCACAAATAGGGGTTTTCTTTTCAGTATTTGACTTATATGCAAGTTTATCAAATGCAAAGATTAATTTATCTAAGTCCAAAGGTTTGTTGCTGGGTAGCCCTTATCAGAATCCAGTGCATTTCAATTCTATATTGATTACTACAGATCCCTTGATGATTTTAGGGATAATTTTTGGACCCCAAAATTTCCCAGAGGATAATTGGGCTTTGGTTTTGGATAAAATAGAATTAAAAGTGAATAGATGGAAAAGGTTTAAATTTTCTAAAATAAAACGGATTCAAGTTCTAAAACAATTCATTTTGCCATGTCTACAGTACTTGGTAGTTATTTACCCCCTGCCTGCCCAGTATGAAACTAGACTCTATAGCATTTGTTTCCAGTTGTTATGGGGCAATAGATTAAACCCGTCAAAAGAGGGTTCACTTATCTGGATAGGAAACGAGGAGGTTTAGGAATGGTGGATCCAGTAGTCTTTTGTTTTTCGTTATTCTTTTCCTTTTCATTAAAATTTTGTTTAGGTCTCTCGGGGGTTCAGGAGATTTATTTTTTTAAAACTTTGATGAATCGTTAGTTAACAGCTTGGTTGCATTGTGCACCTAAACTGTCCCCTCACTTATCCTTGCCGGAATATTTTAAGCCTGCGGCACGGAAATTATATAAGTGGAAAGCAACCAAAAATCAAATAATAAGGGGTTCTCCAAGGAAATTATAGAATTAATTTATGACCTTGATTTATCCTTTAGAGACAAGCTTCAAAAATTGCCCTACAGGGTGGAATTCTGAAGTTTTGGAACAACTAAATAATCCCAGGTTGCCAGTATATATGTGGGAGGTTCAATGGCTCATGATGTATGGGAGATTAAATGTTAGGGGAACTGTGAAATATAAAGCAAAGGAAGAGAGGTCTTGTCCATATCTGGAATGTATAAACCAGGAGGAAACCATGGAACATTTTTTTCTACAGTGCTCTTTCCCGATAAAATTGTGGGAATATTTGGCAAAAATATGGGAACTACCTTGGTTGACCAAGCTAAATTACGTTATTTTGGTAATTGGGATTTTTACCCCATCCTTGAAACGGTATGAGAAGGGTACTTTGTGAATATTATTGGCATGTTTAAGGTTTTGTCTTTGGCAAGTAAGATGCCAATGGGTCTTATATCAAAGGAAAACCTCTTTAGAAGGATTCATATGGTATGTGACGAATGTATTGAACAACATCTTTTTGGCAGATATGCAATTGTACAATGTTGATAAAGTTAGGACATGGTGGAAGGGTTTTGCACATATTATGAAATATAAATAGCAGGTAGTTATACCCCCCTGCTTTCCTTATATTTAAGTTTGGGTTTTATGGGATTAATGTTGGTAATTTTACGGAGACTGGTGGGGAGAGGAGTTTATTTATGAATTATTTTTGTAAGTGTCCCTTTGAGTTTCCTTTTCTCCCCTTGGGGTTTTTTGCTTTAACCATGTTTAAGGGACAATATTATGGGGCCTTTGTTGTACTATTTGATGAATATATGTACAGTGATTGTTTGTTTCTGAAGGTTTGTTTTTTTCTTTTTGTATTCTGTTTGAACCAGTGTTATTCTGTGAAAGTGTACTTATGTTTCTATTACAATAAAATTACCCCTACTCTTTTCGATAAGTGCCATGGGCTCTATAACAACCACCTGAACTACCACCAATCCAGGCAGATGGGACCTCAGTTTAATGTCTTTTCCGAAAGATGGCACCTCAGAAATGCAGCACTCCTCTCATGCTGCACTACAGTGTCAGTACAGGGATATTAACCCAAGTGCCAGATGTGGGAACTGAACCCACAGCCCTCTGATCTCCCAGCCTCAGAGGCCAGTGTGCTACCTACTGAGCCACCGACACTGCTGTATCTGGCTTTCCCTTCTTTCTTAGGTCTGTCAGGGGCTTAGCCAGATCAATATAGCGAGGAACAAACCTCTGGTAGTACTCTGCTGTCCCTAGAAATTCCCTGACCTGTTTCTTGGTGGTAGGAGTAGGCCAGGACAAGATGACATCAACCTTGGCAGGCTCCGGGTGGATGTGTCCACTACCAACCTGGTACCCAAGGTAGGATACTTCTGCCATACCTATCTGGCACTTTTCCGCCTTGACTGTCAGACCTGCATTCTTTAACCTGTGGAACACGTCCCATACATTCTTGATGTGCTCATCCCAGGTCTGGCTATATATGGTGATATCATCCATATAAGCCAATGCAAACTCACCTACCCCAGACAGAATGCAAGCCACAAGCCGTTGAAAGGTTGCAGGTGCATTCTTCATTCCAAATAGCATTACCTTGAATTCATATAAACCAAATGGAGTAACAACAGCTGATCTCTCCCTGGCTGCAGGGGTCAGAAGTACCTGCCAATAGCCCTTTGTTAGGTCTATCATGGTCAAATACTTGGCTCACCCAAGTCGCTCCAGGGTCTCATCTGTTCTGGGCGTGGGATAGGTGTCAGACTCTGTGCAGCTATTAACCCTCCAATAGTCAATGCAGAATTGTGTGATACCATCCCTTTTGGGGATCAATACCACGGGTGATGCCTGTGGTAGTTGAACCCCCCCATGTGAATAGTGCTTAGCTGAACCTGACATTTTCTTCTTCTCTCCTATATCTGTTCCAAAGACTGTTGCGCAACAGCACTTTACTCCTTCATTTTATGACTTTCTGTCTCTTTCTAATCCCCCCTTTCTGTGTAAAACATACAGAATATGCTGCAGTCAGACTGGCCATCTGACGCTGTGTATTACAATTGAAACTATTTTTCTTCCCTTCCTATTTCTGCTCTTTCACGTCATGGTCCAGTTAAATATAAGCACTTTTCCTGCATTGCCCTTAAATGTACAGAAATGGTCTAAATGAGCTGCACAGACTTAAAGAATGAACTAACTAAAGGTCTGTAAACAGACTTGGTAGGCAAAGGTTTTTTCACAATGTAAAAAGCAAGCTGGGATTGACAGTCAAACTAAGAAATTACCAATGCCAGTTTAAATGTTTTTCTTTAGGATATGTACAGGTGCAGATTGGAATATCCTGTTCGTGAAAAGGTTAAACAGTTAGCAAATTAACTAAAATACAGGATATTAGAGAAGAAGAACTAAAATGTGTCTACTTACACAACTCCCAGGAGTTTCATGTCCAATCAGTGTTGGTGTCCTTGCAAGGTGCTGTCTCCTATAGAAAGTCAGCACCCTTCTCCTTCTTTTATATGCTGCAGCTCCTAGGTTACCTTTAGTAAAGGGGAGGAGTTGTCTATAATGCAGCCCACTCTGCAAGAAATGTGCAGTCATATCTGATAGAGCATTAGGGTGTTTATGTTGATGTCATAATAACGGATTATTTGTTATGCCTTTCATTTATGTAAATTCTATGTAATTGATTGTACAAAGAAATAAGAATTTTTCTTATAAATAGCTTAATAATTAGGTGGGGCTTTGAGCTAAGGGGTGGAGCTCCACTATTTAAAAGAAGCCAGCCTAGATCCTCAGGTTAGATGCTGTTAGGGAGAGTTCACGTGAGGACCTCCTGCTCTCTGTTATTCTGCACAAGATTATGTTCCACTGCTAGACCCTTGGCAGGGAAGCTGTGCTGTTTTCAAGCTTTATTTTGTTTGTTTATTATCAGAAGTTAGCTGCTGTAAGCTGGTTTTTTTTTTTTTGGATTTAATTTTTTTTTTTGTTTGTTTAATAAAAATCATACAATTTTGGTATGCTGTACCACATTTGTTGGTTCCTGTGTGACCTGATTTGTTCAACCCACGACAATGCCCAAGGGCTACTAGATTCCTGGATTACTCCAAGTTCCAGCATCTCCTTGAGCTCTTCATTCACAGTCTGCTTAATGTGCCCAGGTACCCTGTATGGGGACTGTTTCAGGGGAACTTGGGTCCCTGTATCCACATGTTCTCTGCCATCATGATGTACCCCGGTTCCCCTGTGAACATGTCCTCAAATTCTCTCAGCACATCCCTAATGTCTTGCACTTGGGCTGGCATCAGCTGTTCAGAGAGGGTAAGGTTGTCCACAGAGGATGCAGCCCAGGTCTCCCCAAGCAGGTCCACCAGTGGATCCATCTCAGTTTCCTCATCTGGGGCACTGCATACAGCTAGGACCAATTCCTCCCTGTCATGGTACGGCTTCAACATGCTAACATGGTACACCTTTCGTCTGCATCTCCTGTCGGGTAGCTCTATCATGTAATTGACATCACTAACCTTTTGGACAATGGAGAAGGGCCCCTCCCATGCTGCCTGTAATTTATTCTGTTGGACAGGGATGAGTGCCATCAGTCGCTGTCCCACCTCATATTCTCTGGCTTGGGCCCCGTGGTCATACCACACTTTCTGCCACTGTTTTGCAGTGGCCAGGTGCTCCTGAGCAAACCCCATGAGCTCCTTAAGGTGAGTCCTGAAGTTCAGGACATACTCCACAACAGACTGCCCTTGGGAGGCACGGTCATTCTCCCATTCCTCCCAAATCAAATCTAGGGGCCCCCGCACCCTATGACCAAATAGGAGCTCGAAAGGTGAGAACCCTGTGGACTCCTGTGGGACTTCTCTGTATGCAAATAGGACATGAGGAAATATTTGTCCCAATCCCTCTTATGCTGGTCAGCAAAAGTCCTTAGTATGGTCTTAAGGGTTGAATTAAATCACTCCACTAGACCATTAGCTTGGGGATCGTATGGGGAGGTTTTGAGCTGCTTTACCCCACACTTCTCCCACAAACTACTTATTAACCCTGACATAAAATTGGCACCCCAGTCTGACAGTATCTCCTGGGGAAAGCCCACCCGGCTAAATATTCCCAACAGTGCATCTGCCACTGGTTCTGCCTCAGAGGAAGTTAGGGCCACTGCCTCTGGGTATCTGGTGGCATAGTCAACAACTACCAGGATATGCTACTTGCCAGTGTGATTTGGGGTGCTCAATGGCCCCACTATGTCCACAGCTACCCTCTTGAAGGGTTCATCAATAATGGGCAGGTGCACCAAAGCTGCCTTGGCCTTGTCCCCCATTTTCCCCACCCGCTGGCGCTGTGGACAAGTCCTGCAATAATTTGTCACATCCTTGACAATACCTGGCCAGAAGAAATTGTTGGTTAGATGCTTTTTTGTGCACCTCATCCCCAAGTGTCCTGAAAAAGGGATATCATGGGTGAGGGCCAAAAGCTGCTGATGGTGAACCTTAGGGACTACCAGCTGCTGGAGTACCTCACTGTCTAGCCCTTCATCTTTTGTACATTCTCCATACAAGAACCCATTGTCCCAGTAAATGGAGTCTTTACCCCCATGAGGACACTCAGCCCTATGAGCTATTTCCCTCAGTTTTTGCAAGGTAGGATCAGTTCACTGTGCAGCACTCAGCTGCCCTCATCTGACCCTTCCCAGTGCCCCTTCAGAAGGAAGTCCTTTGGGCTCCTCTATTTGTGACTGTGGTTCTGGACTGCTGCTTCTAGCCAGCCCCTTCCCTGTGCTAGACACTTCCTCAGCTGCTGAGGGTGTGGCTGGGCCACCCAGAGTCACCCCCTTCACCCTCAGAAGCTTCCCCTTGTGCCTGACTATGAGTTACAACACACACCAGTTTTTTCCTGGGGTCCAAATACTTCCTCACAATCATACTTACAGGTAGGTCCTCTACAACCTCCACCTCCTTTTCTCCATGGCCCCCTTCCCAGCTCAGGAAGACTCTAGCCATTGGTAATTGGACTGCTGGCCATGTGAATGCCTGGACCCTGGAGTATTTCTCAGGCACCATCTGCTGTGCCCGGATGAGATCCTGCCCTACCAGGGAGATGTCAACGCCTGTGTTCCACAGTCCCTGTGTTACTGTTCCACTAACTGTAATGGGATGCAGATTCTCATCAGAGGAGAGTGGTTCTTCAGACTGGACACACCCTAAAAACATACCATTGATCTTTTGATCACCCCTTCCCCATACCTCTGCCCCTTAACCAGTTTCTGAGGGCAGTTATAGCTCAAGTGTTCCACTTGATTGCAAATATGACATTTCTTGGGTTCTATCTCTTGAATCACCTTAGAACCAGAGGGTTCTACTTTGGGCTCAGATGCAGGCTGGTTTCCTTTGGGCTGCCCCCAATGGGATCCCTTATAGCCATGTGCTGCCCACCCACCATAAGACTTACGCTGTGTGTAGGGCCAGCTAGACAGATACATGTCAGTGTTTGCTGCCACCTCTGCTGGGGAGGCGCATGCAAGGTCTAGGAGCCATACGTGCATGTCTTCAGGTACAATTTTAAGGAATTGTTCTCTCACCAATACATCTTGATTAGTTCTACAGTTGTTGCTTTAGCCCCCTCCACCCATCTATCAAGGTAAGTACGCAGTTGAACCTGGAGTTCTGCATAACTGTCTTCTGGGCTTTTCTTTAACTCCCTAAATTTCCTTCTATAAGCCTTAGGAGTTAATTCAAAATGTTTCAACAACACTGTTTTAACTTTATCTTAATCAGCATAGTCTTCATTACTCATTTTAGAGAATGCATGCAAAGCCCTCCCCGTAAGTAAGGGTGTGAGATAAGTCGACCAGGAAGCCTTAGTCAATTGGAATTGGTCACATAGTCTCTCAAATGACCTTAAAAACAAATCAAGGTCATCTCCCTTTTTAAACTGAGGGAACAATTTAGAATTAATTTTGGCTTCATGAGGCAAACTCACTGCACCATTACTCACAGTTTGCTGGCTGTGCAGGGTCATCATCTCCTTCTCATGCTGTCGTTCTTTTTCTCTTTCTTCACTTTCTTTCTCTCTGTCTGCCATTCTCTTTTCTTCCAGTTCTTTCTCTGCTTCCAATCCTTTTGTCCCTACTTCCCATATTTTTGTTTCTGCTTCCAAGCTTCTTGCTTCTGCTTCAGCATCCAGTCTTTTCACCTTCAGTGCCTTGTCTTGCAGCAACAGCTGTGGTCGCAGTGCCTCAAGCTGGTTTGGGGGGTCTGCTGCATCAGTTTCTGACTCACCCCCAGAGACTGTCTGCTTCTGATCATGTGCCAAGAGGGCAGCTATAAGGTCTGCCTTTTTCTTCTGTTTTTAGAACTTCAGGCTGAATTCACTTTTCCTGGCACCTTTCACAAAACTGTGGCACTGTAAGTGAGTCATACTCCATGGAGCTCATTCCCTACTGCTATGCTATACTGTGCTAACTAGAAACAAATAAAACTGTTGTACAAATGTATTCCCTTATATATCCTGCTTTGCAATGCTAAGGTAACTGTTCCACTGGCAAACTCTGTATCTCAGTGTGCTACGCAGTCCGCTATCATCACCACACCACTGCCAACCAATTGTGACAACCCACCTCTCCCTCTGGGCTGAAACAGCTTTTAGAGAGGTGTCTGTCCTTGCGAATTCGCTGCCACCAGCCGGACTGCCTTCCGGCACCTCCTTCAAGCTTACAAACTTGAATAATTAAACATGTAATTGCACAAGTTAAAGTCTGGTAGTGTGTCTCTCTTGGGTGGTGGATGCTACACAGAGTTTCCCTCAGCCAGTGGAAACCAAATATTACCTTAGAAAAATGACATCACAGTCACAACTGTTGAGCAAATAAATAGCTTTTTACTTAACAAAAAGTGCACTGAGCATTTACAGGATATATATTTACAACACAAGAGAATAACACTCATACAGAAAAAGTAAACAAATGTTTTAAATAACAGATGGCAAAAGAAAACAGCTATTACTGCAATATGCTAGTACTAAACTTACCCTTTCCTGGCCTTACAAGAGACACTGGACCCTATTCTAACTGTCAGCTCCCACGAACATAGCTGAAAGGGTAGGCCCCCAAGCTTAAATTCTCCCTCCAGCTTCAAAATATGAAGAACACATTTCATTGTCTTTCAGCCTCTTATATATTCTCCTGGGAATAGGTAATGCCTATTCCCCCTTTGAATGCTCCAATCATCTAACATGTATGTATTTAATTGTCTCAGTCAGACTGAACACCTATCAGTGACCAATTACATTCCCTTTTAACCTTAAGTTTATATTTGAATGAACCAATCCATTCAAACTGGCCTGTGTGTGTGTGTGGACAGGTCTGTGTGAGTGGAAACGTCCACTCAAGATTTATGACCCAGCTCTTATCTAGCAGCTAGGAAGGACTGAGAATTCCACAAGCTGGAATTCTCAGCTTGTATGAGTGTGTTTTTTTTTCAGACCGCTAAACAAATAAGGCACCTACAGAATCCAAACCATTAACTCTTTCCTTGTCATTTCTGTCACAAGTATGGCTGTTTTTTTATGGCCAAATCTGCAGCTACCATGCTTGTTGGGGATGATACTGAGAACAATGAAGACACTCACTCCAGTGCAGGCACAGAGGTCTAGGAGGAGGTGGATAAAGTTGTCAGTGTGACTGTGCTTGTTCATGTTGGAGTTGATAGTGGTGATACCGATCAGTTGAAGTTTGTTTCTCCTGGAGTAGGAGATATGGAAAGTCAGCCACATGAGGAGATGCCAGAGAAGGGAAATATTTCTGTGGAAGTACACAGTGATAGGGAGGAGTAGGAGGGTGAAGACATAATCAGCTGCAGTCTAGATGACTAAAAGGTGTTGGATCCAATGAGGGAGCCTGAGTTGAAAGAGCTGAAGGGTGATGTAGCTCATTTAGATGTAGTGCCAGAGAGTGAGGCTATGAGCAGCAGGCCTATAACAAGCAGTCAAGTAACTCCCCCCCACCCAAAACTAGTATAATGGAAGTCATGAAAATGGCCCAAAAAGCCAAAACTTCAACACCTTTGGCTCTACTCTCCCAGTCCCATGTGAAATCCATAGTAGCAAATTTCCCAGTCTGGTATTTTTTCATGCTTGATGCAGCTGATGAGACCATAACAAAGCATCAGCAGTGTCAAGCACGTGTCAGTCATGGAAGAAAGGGCAGTCATATAGGCCCCAGTGGCCAGCACTGCCACTTGAAAAACAAGCACCCATTGCACTGGCACCAACACTAGAAAGATACCAGAGCTATTGGTGGGACTTCCTCTTTAAAGCTTAATGTCAGTGACAACAGTGCAATAGAGAAGGAATAGGGAGGGTTGAGTTGGTCGGTGGAGGAGGAGTGTAAGCAATCCTTTGCTCTCTTGAGCAATGTGCATAGTAACAGTGGAGGTGCCACTCCCTTGAGTCATAAAAGTACACCACCAGGCCCCAAATCAGCCAACATAACCAGATTCATACATGCTGCACATCCCAGGCCCCAAGACTCAACTGGTACCCCAACAAGAATAACAGTGGCACAAGTACAGTGTTGTGTTTGACCTTCCCCAAAGATGCAGCCCACATTGAAGAGTCTCCTTGAGCAGCACTCAAACTACCCCCAAGTTATGGTACTGCTTGTGAGCTGAACGCTGCCACTGCTGAAATGTGAGTCATCAGCCTGTTGCTATTCCCCTTCATGGAGAATCCTGGATTCTGCCGTTTGATGGCCCGTGCATGCCCCAAATGGCAGGTGCCATCGCAAACCTATTTCTCAAAATATGCCATGCCGGAACTTCATAGCAGAGTTTCAGAGTTCATCCCACATGCCATGAAGCATTCTGCCTCCAAATATATCCACCTTAGCATGGCTATGTGGACAAGTGGCCAAACAGCAGGCAGTTCATATCTGTGCATATCAGCACACTGGGCAAAGGTACCTGGGGTGATCATTGATTTGGGGCCTGGCAAAACCTGCATAATGCAAAATTGTGGTAGCAGCAACACACCTGGTATTTGTTAGTATACCACCCTCACTATGCAAAGCAGAGCAGCAAGAAGAAGGAGGCAGCTACTAAAAACTTTCTACTAGGAATAAAAAAATAGAACTCTACTACTGGGACCTTCAATTAGTGTAAAAAAACAAATAAACAAAAAACAAGTGCTAGTGTGCTTGTCTGAGTTGGGGGAAGGGAGCTGTTATCTGTGCTGTTAGCTAGATGAAGAGAAGGGCTGTAAATTAAGGGGTGTGGCTTAGGCAACAGAAAGCCAGGTGTCTGTATTTAAAACTTCCCTCATTAGCTTCTGGCAGAGAGAAGCAAGAGGAAGGAGGCAGCTGCTAGAACTCCTCTACTAGAACTTTATAAACCTCCCTCCCTCCCTTCCCTTCACCCCCCCACCCTTAGCCAGTTCCACTTTTATAGGCACTGGATTTGACTGGCAACAGGAACTTCGGCAGTCTTCCAGGAGATGTTCTGGAAGATGCAGTGTTGTCCCATCTGCAGGCACCTCTCTGGGCTGGTGGAGAAGATTGCTCATCTTCAGGCTGAGTTGACCTGGATTCAGGGGACCTCCTCTCCCACCAGGGATCACCAAGGCTGACACCACTGCCTCAGAGGTTGCCAAGAAGGAGGAGTGGTTGGACCACGGTGGGCTCAGGGAGGATGAGGTGGAGGAACAGAGGTGCATTCTACCAGTTATACATCTCCACAATTCTTATGTCATTCTGGAAGAGTGTGATTCCTCTATGGAGGCACCTGCAATGGAGAACAAGGAGGATGCTGGGAACCTCAACAAAAGAGACCCAGAGGAGGAGGCATGGGACCCCATAGGGGAAGGAAACAACTCCTGTTGGGGGACTCAGTTGTTGGGGGTGGGAAGAAATGGGGGGGAGGTAGATGGAGGAAGGTGCCTGCCAGGTGCCATGGCTTGGAGGGAAAGGGAGAAAATCCTCAGGATTGCAGAAGTGGCTGCATGGGGGAGGGAGTTGGATGTCATTGTCCATCTAGGGACAAATGATCTGGCTGGGAATGGGATCAGAGCAATGCAGGATGGGTTTGTGGTATTGGGGAGGGGCCTTAGCCAAGTAGCATGCATGGTAACCTTCTTGGAGGTGCTGCCTGTCTATGGCATGGGTGAGGCTAGGATGCTCTGAACCATGGTATTCAATCAATGGTTGAAAAACTGGTGCCAAGCTCAGGGTTTTGGCTTCACTGGGGACTGGGGGTCCACCTGGAGGGATGCAGGCCTATACTGGTGTGATTATCTGCATCTGTCCAGGAGGGGAGCCACGATCCTAGGTGATAATTTTAAATGCTTCATTGGCAAGCATTTAAACTAGACAAGGTGGGAGGAATTGAAAAGGAACAGGGAAATCCCAGCCCCTCCTAAAAAAAAACAGAGTAGTTAGTGAGGTAAACACCAAGATAGAGAAGTCAGTAGGGAGAAGGGCAAAGTAAATGGAGAAATAGGCAAAGGCAATAAGGACAGGGATGGGGCTAAAAGGGGGTAAGGCCATCAAAAAATGGAGAGCAATGAGTACCAACATCCATATCTGGGTAACAAGCTCCCTGAACTAGTGACCTTGATGGAAGAAGGACACCTGCATATCGTGGCAGTCACAGAATTATGGTACACAGAGAACCATGACTGGGATGCCAACATATCAGGTTATACAGTCTACAGGAGGGACAGGGAGGGTAGAAGAGGAGATGTGTAACACTCCATGTAAGGGAAGGGATCAAGCAAAAGAACTAAAGGGTAAACAGAAAGGAGAGATGCACTGTGGGTCACCCTTGGAGACAGAAAATGGCACCACCACAATCCACACAGGTGTTATATTCAGACCCCCATCTCAGGGGGAGGAAATGGACAAGGAAATGATAGAAGGCATCCTTAGGATGGCAGATAAAGGGGAAATATTCTTGATGGAGGACATGAATATGCCAGATGTTAACTGAAGCACCTTTGCTGCAGCCACATCCAAGAGCAGGGTCATTCTCGATGTCCTACAGGTGGCATGCCTGAAACAGCTAATGTTAGAACCCCTTTTGGGAGGGAGCAATCTTAGACCTGGTACTATCAAATGGGGATGGAGAGATAATCTCAAATTTAGAAGTTGGTAGCCATCTGGGAACAAGTGACCACCAAACAGTGTAGTTCACGATCAACACAGAAATAGAGTCAAGCCATACAAAAGTGAGGGTATTGGACTGTTGGAGGGCTGACTTTATCAAAATGGGAGTGTCTCAGAAAATCAATAGCAAATGGGCAAGACAGAGGGGTCGAGGAACAAAGAGGAAACATCAAAACTTCTATCACAGAGGCAACAAGCCTCTGTGTTAAGCAAAGAAATAAATCAAAAAGAAGGAAAAACCCACTATGGTTCTTAAAAGAGGTGGCAGGGAGGTTAGGGGAAAAGATAGCACTCAGAAAGTATAAGGAAACACAGAAGGGGCAGGACAGAGAACTGTACCAGTTAAAGCAGAAGGAAGCAGGGAAGGCAGTCAGAAGAGCAAAGGCCCAAACTGAGGAAAAGATAGCCAACTCGGTTAAGAAGGGGGATAAAACCTTTTACAGGTACATTAGGGAGTGAACAAAGACCAAGGGAGGGATATTGAGGCTTAATAAATGGGAAAGAGGGTGGGCAGAGTGTGATAGTGAAAAAGTAGGAATACTGAATGAATACTTCTGCTCAGTATTCACAAAAGAAGAGGAGGGGGAGGTACCTAATCCAATCAATAGAAGCACTCTTGATAGGGGGGTTGATACCAGTCCATTCACAGAAGAAAGGGTTCTGAAAAAACTCCTAAAACTGAAGGTGGACAAAGCAATCGGCCCTGATGGGATTCACCTAAGAATTCTAAAATAACTAAGGGGAGAACTAGTGACACTACTGACTACCATTTTTAACAAATCATGGGAGGATGGTGTGGCACCTAAGGACTGGAGGAGGGCAGATGTGATTTTTCTTCACAAAAGTGGGAGCAAAGCGGAGGCAGGAAACTACAGACCTGTTAGTTTGACCTCAGTGGTAGGGAGAATGATGGAATCACTTCTGAAAGAAAGAATTTTTGAGTACCTACAGGCCAGTAGGGCACAGGACCCAAGACAACATGGATTCACAGCAGGAAGGTCATGTCAAACAAACCTAATAGAGTTCTTTGACTGGGTGACCAAAGTAGTAGACCAGGGAGTGGCTGTGGACATGGCCTACCTAGATTTTAACAAGGCATTTGACATAGTCACACACAAAAGATTAATAAACAAATTAGCCAGCCTGGGAGTGGGTCCCAGGGTGGTAGCCTGGGTAAAAAATTGGCTGGACAACAGGACAAAGAGGGTAATAGTAAATGGAGTCCACTCCGAAGAAAGGGGGGTTACAAGTGGGGTACCGCAGGGTTCAGTACTGGGTCCAGTCTTTATAAGTGACATTGCTGAGGATCTGGAAGGAAAGGTATGCCTCTTTGCAGATGACACAAAGATCTGCAACAGGGCTAATTCATAAGGAGGGTGGAAAGGATAAGAAGGGACTTGGCAAGGTTGGAACAATAGTCAGAGGTATGGCAGCTTAGATTCAATGCAAAGAAGTGCCAAGTAATGCACCTGAGAAACAGAAATCCTGGGGAAGAGTACTCAATGGGAGGGGAGGTAGTAACAACAACAAAAATGGAACGGGACCTAGGGGTAGTCATATCAGATGACCTAAATGTAAGCAAACAATGTAAGAAAGCAGTAAGGAGGGCTGGGGTGATACTGGGATGTATAGAGAGAGGCATCACCAATAGAAAACAGGAAGTTGTTATCCCTCTGTACAGACAGTTGGTGAGACCCCATCTGGAGTACTGCATGCAGTTCTGGATACCCCATCTCCACAAGGACATAGACAGGATGGAGGCAGTCCAGAGGAGGTCAACTAAAATGGTGCAGTGTCTACACCAGAAGCCATGTGAAGAGAGACTAAAGGAGTTTAATATGTATACCCTCGAGTAAAGGGGGGGCATTGTAGATAGTTTCAAGTTCCTCAAGGGAATCAACAAAGTCCAGGAGGGTATCATCTTTCAGAAAAAGAGATGTAAAAGAACAAGGGGGCACAATTTAAAGATAGCGAGAGGGACAGCTCAGCGGCAACGTGAGGAAGTATTTTTTCACAGAGATGGTGGTGGATGCATGGAATGGCCTTTCTGAGGAGGTCATGGGGTCAGAAACAGTGGAGGAATTCAAGAATGCATGGGACAGACATAAGGCAATTCTGGTGGGGGGGGTAGGAAGAAGTATGCTGTTGGTTAACTAGGATCTGTGGCTTATCCAATAGGTAGAGAAATGGGCAGAGTGGGTGGGCCAAGCGGTCCTTATCTGCCATCAAAGTCTATGTTTCTATGTTACTGGGTCTCACACAGGTGAGAAAATGCTTAATGTGCTGCTAAATCAGATTGAGGAGAGGCTACACACACAGTCACTTACAGTGGAGTTTATTTCCAGTGACAGTGGCTCCAATGTGGTGAAGTGCATTAGTGACAGTGTTTTTTTCAGAGTGCCCTTCCTGGCACATTACCTTATTCTTGCTGGGCAGCACTGTCTGAACCATGCTGACATCTAAGAAACTGTGTGTGTTGCCCGATGCATCTGTGTGCACTTTGTCCATTCTGCAAAGGCCTGTGTCCATCTACGTGAGTTACAATGCAATGACCATCTGCCTCAGCACCATATGAAGTACAATGTTGTGACTAGGTGAAACTCCATGCTGTACATGCTGGACCAGCTGTATGAGCAATATAAGATGGTTTCAGTTTACCTTCTGCTGCACACCACCAGGGACGGTTCTGGAGTGTCCATCGCTCTAACAACAGAGCAGAGGCTCAAATGGATGGCATAATATGCATCCTGTGTCCATTCAAGCATGCAGCACAGGCTGTGAGTGGGGGCACTGCCTGTATAAGTCAGTTAATACCCCTTATATATGTGCTGAGGCAGACACTGGTGAATGTCCATCACCAGATGGAGGCAAGTGGTTATCACAGTGGTTGTAATCTAATGGGTCACATGCTCTACGTACTGGACAGTGATACACATAACTCTGGCATTCTACAATCAGATTAATTTGCTATTTCTACCATGCTTGATCCACTCTACAAATTTGGCTTGGTATATTTGCATGGGCTTAAAAGGGAGGGGTAAGGGTAGCATATAGGGGAGGGGGTATGGAGGGATAGGGCATGAAGAGGGGAACATACTGTAAGTTTTATGGGAAGAGGGGTGGTAAGAAATAAGAAATGAAATGAGGGGGTTGGGAGCAGGACAGGATTGCAAAAGTTGGTAACATCCATATACTCACAGTTCTATAAGTGTGGGTTCACCTTTCAGATCTGATTCATAAATATAGACACAAAAACAAGTTTTGAATGAATACATATCTTTATCTAGGTTAACACTGTTTGCAGTATACACTTGCTGATAGAGAGAAACAGGTATATTATGATTTTTTCACTGTATGTAAAAGTTGTCAGAGTAATACTACTAGCAATCAGAGAGGTAGGCAAGGGTTACATTTGTAGAGGGTTGCTAGTTTAGCTGAAAGAAAGAGTGTAATTTGAGACATTATTGCTGTTGTTTCAAACTGCCTACAGAGTTAGAATTAAAAACATTGGCATAACACAGTTCAAACTTTTTGTAGATCATCCTCAGATGTTCCATATTATCTGGTCAGGTTTTTACTGCTGCTCAAGTTGTTTTTCCTTTAATTTTACAGGATTTTAAAGACAGGTTGCTAGTTTTGACAGTTGATCAGCTGTTTGTTGAGGGGCTTTGTACAAATCAAAGTGCTGAAGCCCTCTCCCATTCCGCATTCCATCCAGCATTCCAGCGACTTGATTCTTTTGAAGTCCAAACAGTTGAAGAAGAGTGGTGTCACAGTTAAAGTGCAAGATTATTGGTCTAGACTGCTGCGTCCCTACTGTTTTGCACTGTAATAGACTCATAGTGACACACCTCTGAAATCCTCTTACACTATAACAAAACATTTGGTGCACTAGTGCATCAAACGTAACAAACATTTGTCAATGCCGAATGTTCGTCATGTGCACTGGTGTCATGGGGAGAGGTGATGTTTGAAAATTGCTTTACTGAAGTTGTTTGTGAGGTGGGGTCCCAAAAAACATGTGTTGAAAATGTGGGGCAAAAATATTTAAAAAATGGCCAAGTTATGCCACTAAGTTGAAAACCCTATTAAAATACATTGACACCGAAAACCCCATTGAAATACATTGAAACACTTACCTCAGTTCATGGTTGGGCTTTGAAGAGTGAAGACGTGCCTGTAATCCAAGGTAGATTACAGCAACAGATCTCCAGTAGGTAAGTATGGGGAACGCGGGGTGTGGAGTGGTGGGTCCTGAGGGGAAGCTAGGGGTTTGGTAACGCAGAATGAACAACAATGGATGGTTTTCTTTTACAGTGAAAAAATGAAGAGGACAGTTTTCTTTTTTTTAAGGAGTTTGCTAAACAGATGAGGACACTGGGGGATTGGGCACCCCCAGTGTCTGTATACTGTTTGGGGGGGCTACAAAGCAGACAACAATGGAGGGACAGATGACACTGGGGGATTGGGCACCCCCAGTGTCTGCATACTGTTTGGGGGGTTACACAACGCACAATAATGGACAGATAGATGAGCACACTGGGGGATTGGGCAACCCCAGTGTCTGTATACTGTTTAGAGGAAGGGGGTTACACAGTGGACAATGATGGATGGTTTTCTTTATTTTTAGAATAAAAAACATGCATTTGTCAATGCTGAACACTTGATGTATTGAAAGATGCCCACCTTTGCACCTTGTTTATGCCCTTGAGGTATTTAAACATATCTATCATGTTCCCCCACTCCCTCCTTTCCTCCAAAAAGTACATATTGAGGTCCTTTTAATCTCTCCTGATATTTTCAGTGTTGCAAGCCATGTGCCATCTTGGTTGCCATTCTGTGTACTGTCTCCACCCTGTCAAAGTCCTTGTGCATTTGCAGCCTCCAGAATTGCACAAACTACTGCAGCTGAGGCCTCACTAGTGCATTATACAATGGCATCACCACCTCGTGCCTTCTGCTAGTGATACCTCTGCCTATACTCTTCCAGTTCCAGAGGGATTGGAAGAAAAAGTATGCCTCTTTGCATACAACACAAAGATGTGTAACAGAGTTGATACACAAGGGGGTGGAAAGGATGAGAAGGGGCTTGGCAAGGTTGGAGGAATGTTCAAAAGTATGGCAGCATAGGTTCAATGCAAAGAAGTGAAAAGTAATGCACCTGGGGAACAAAAACCCAGGGAAAGTATACACAATGGGGGGAAAGTGTTAAGAACAACAAAAATTGAAAGGGACCTGGGGGTAGTCATATCAGATGACCTTAAAGTAAGCAAGCAATGTGAGAAGGCAGTAAGGATGGCTGGGGGGATACTGGGATGTATAGGTAGGGGCATCACCAGTAAGAAACAGGAAGTTGTTATCCCTTTGTACAGACAGTTGGTGACACCCCATCTGGAGTACTGCATGCAGTTCTGGAGACCCCAACTCCGCAAGGACATAGACAGAATGGAGGCAGTCCAGAAGAGAGCAACTAAAATGGTGCAGAGTCTGCAACAGAAGTCATGCAAAGAGAGACTAAAGAAGAGTAAAATGTATACCCTTGAGGAAAGGAGGGAGAGGGGGGACATGATAGAAACTTTCAAATACCTCAAGGGAATCAACAAAGTCCAAAAGGGTAGCATCTTTCAGAAAAAGAGAAAGAACAAGGGGACACAATTTGAAGATGGAGGGATGGCTCAGGGGCAATGTGAAGAAGTATTTTTTCACAGAGATGGTGGTGGATGCATTAAATGGCTTTCTTGAGGAGACTGTGGGGTCAAAAACAGTGGAGGAATTCAAGAATGCATGGGATAGACATAAGGCGATTCTGGTACGGGGTAGGAAGAAGTAGGCTGTTGGTTAACTAGGATCTTCAGCTTATCCAATAGGTAGGGAAATGGGCAAATTGGGTGGGCCAAGCGGTCCTTATCTGCCATCAAAGTCTATGTTACTATGTTTCTATGCACTCCAGCATGCCACTGGCCATCCTCGCAACATTTGTGCTCTGCTTTGACACCTTTTGGTCATCAGAACTGGTAACTCCTAGGTCCCTT
This sequence comes from Neoceratodus forsteri, assembly GCA_016271365.2. Classification (NCBI taxonomy): domain Eukaryota; kingdom Metazoa; phylum Chordata; order Ceratodontiformes; family Ceratodontidae; genus Neoceratodus; species Neoceratodus forsteri. The sequence goes on along the minus strand of CM028137.1, from coordinate 541,512,511 downwards.
TCTTCCTTGGTGATCATCAGCACCTCCCCCCCATCCTGTAACTCTCCACAGGTTTTCCTCTTCTTAGGTGCATTATTTTGGGCTTCTTTGCATTGAACCTCAGTTGCCACTCCTCAGACCATTTTCCAAGTCTCTCCATGTCCATGCTCATTTTCTCCACCCCTTCTGGAGTATTCACTCTGTTACAGATGTTGGTGTCATCTGCAAACAGGCAGACATACTTTTCCTTCTAGCCCTTCTACAATGTCTATAATGAAGATATTGAACATGACTGGTCCCAGGATATATCCCTGAGGTATCCCACTGATAACCCCCTCTCCCTGGATTCTCTCCCATTACCACCAACCTCTGTCTTCAGTCCATTAGCCAGTTTCTAACCCAGTTTAACAGCTTTTGCCCCATTGCCAGACTACTCATCTTGTTAATCAGCCTTCTATGCTGGACATTGTCAAAAGCTTTGCTGAAATCAAGGTAGTTGACATCAAACATTCCTACCTGATTTACTTCCTTAATGTGGCATCAGGGTTTCCAACCCTAATGCCGCACCCTCACCCTGCAGAGACTGACAGGCATGGGGGGAGTCCCTTTGGGTCATCGGCTGTAATGCTCAAGCCATTCCACTTCCACCCTGCAGACACTGACAGGTGTCACAGTGTGCCTTGAGGTCTTCGACCCTAACACACACCCTATTCCATAATGAAATAAGCTGAGATGGGTGAAATATAGGAGAATGGAGAGAACCTTTGGGCCAGAGACTCCAAAGCACACCCTAATGCCTGTCAGTGGCTGCAGGGTGAGGGTGGGGTGGAATGGTGTGAGCATTATGGCTGATGACCCCAAGGCATGCCAGATGCTTGTCACTTCACAGGGCGGGGTGGGTGTTACAGTTGGAACTCTAACATCCCAGATGTTGCTGGTATTTTCACTCCAAATTTTCAGCATTGGCTTTTTGGGACACTACCTCATGAACAGTGGCACTATAATTTTATTACTCAATCCCAAAAGGTGATTTTGCACAGTGACTGCATTATTTTGGCACCACAGGTGCCAAAACACATTTTGGGCAGGATGTGAAAAATGAAAGTTGTACTGTTTATGAGGAGGTATGACAAAATGGCAATGTTGAAAATCTGGAGCGAAAATATGAGAAATTGGCAGAGTTACGAACTGTCCAATGCATGCCTGTAACACAATCATTTTTTTGAATTTTTTTAACAAATTTTCAACATGGGCTTTTTGGGTCCTCTCTTCATGAACAGTAGCACTGTGATTTTGTTCCTCCATCCCAATATTTGATTTCGCACAGCGATGATGCCATTCTGCACAACTGGTGCCAAAACACATTTCAGGCAGGATGTGAAAAATGACAGCTGTACTGTTCATAAGGAGGTGTGAAAAAATGGCAATGTTGAAAATCTGGAGTGAAAAAAATTAAAAATTGGCAAAGTTACGAGCATGTGTAGAAAATGTGCAATGTATGCTCGTAACATAGTCATTTTTGGGATATTTTTTCACCAAATTTGCAGCTTAGGCTTTTTAGGAACCCCCATTTGAACATTGGCACTCTTGTTTTGTTACTCAGTCCAAAAAGGTGATTCCGCGCAGTGACCGCAAAAATCACCTTTCAGGACTGAGTAACGTAACAACAGTGACATGTTCACTAGGAGGGGTCTCAAGATCCCCATGTTGAAATTTGGGCCAAAATTCCTAAAAATGGCTGAGATATCAATATAAGTTGAAACCCCCATTGGCTCACATTATACGGTTTAGCTTTCATTCTTTCAGCTTGCCGGTCAGCTTTGAAGAATGCAGACACATCCCGCTGCACAGAAGATTGCATCCGCTAACCTCAGAGGGTAAGTATGGGAGTGAGGGGTAAGGGGAGGTGGGTGCGTAGAGGGCGAGTTGGGATCGTGGGAGGGGATGGGGAGATGAGGTACAGTTTTCGTTTTTACAGTTGGAAAAAAAAGACCACGAGGGAAGGTTTTCTTCATTTACAGGTAAAAAAAAGAAATATAAATTTAGCACAATGGGGTGGACTCCCAGTGTGCCACAGTAAGGGTGGGGGGACGCCAACATGGAGATTGGGCACCCTGATTTTGGCTAGGGATATAGACAAGTTGAGGTGGTGCATCTGACACTGTTGGCGTGCACCCTCACACTGGTGACTGTTGTATGGTTGTTGATCCCCGCCAGTGGGGTCCCACAAGTGCTGGTACATGTGGTGCATGTGGTGTTGCCATGCCTGTGCCTTTCCTAGGACAGTGCACCATTACAGGGGTATGCACCATGTGGGCTGCATGACTCTGCCCATGCCATGCTGTGGTGGCATGCTCCTGAGGGCCCCTGTCCTGTGCACCTCGTGGTCCAGTATTGGTGGCTGGTGTTCTTCACCATGGTGTTGCATGGTGCATGTACCTGTGGTTGGGGGGGGACATTGTGTGACTACTGGTGGTATGCACATGTGCATCACCCATTAAACACTGTCAGCATTATGTGTGTGTCTGTTGGTCATTCTATACTGCCGTAGGCCACAGTGGTTTATGTTGGTCTCCCTGTGTCCCTGTGCCCTGGCATGCTGCCGATTCTCCTGGTCACTGCTGCACCCCTGTGGTTGTCCTGCAGCCCATATCCATGCAGGTGTCCACACGCTGCACATGGCCACAGAGTCAGCGTGGCATGCCCCTGTTGGGGGGACCCTTGTGCAGAATGCATGTGCATCATTACCCTGTCACATGGTGGCTTTCTCACAGTTCTGTCCATGTCCTCCTCATCCTGCACTGCCATGTGTGGTGCTGTGTGTACACCCCTGTCCAGTCGATACACCATATGGCACCTCTCCCATGGCACTGCATCCATGCATCTGGCGGAGGTCCACCATTCCACTCCTACTTCCTCGTTGCAGGTTGGCCACCATGTTGGTCTCTTCTGGAGAACATCCCCCTTTGGACTCCGTGCCCAATGGCACTCCGGTGCTGTGCACATGCAGGTGGTGCACGGCCCCAGTTGGCCTCCCTTGTTCTTCCCCCTGTGCCCTGCACAGGCACAGGTGTCCACTGCTGTGCCACACTCATTGTGTGTGCAGTGCATGTTGTATTCGACTTCTCTGTTCTGCCCAGCACTGTGATTTCTTGCCTTGTAGTGTGCCAGCAGCATTTTGGGTGGCAGTGTGTTTTCCACCTCTATTGCCGCTGGTGATGGTTCCCCCTGCAGTTTCACTCCTTGCACAGTTGATGCCCTCATTATGTTGTGCCAGCAGTGTTTTGGGTGACAGTGTGTTTTCCACCTCTATTGCTGCTGTCAATGATTCCCCCTGTGATCTGTGGCTTGGCACTGTTGCTGCCTGCATTCTGTTGTGCCTTCAGCATTGCAGGCAGCGCTGTTCTGTCCACTTCATTTCCATTCACAATGTTTTATCCTGCGATGTTCCTGGCCTGAACCCATAAAATATAATAAAATCATCTTCAGGGGTAATAGTAGCAGCTGCTGGGATGCTGTCATCTTCCGGATCAGGGAGTCAGGTTTTCTCACTCTCAGCTAACACCCGGTGGGGGCTGGGTGTCAGAGAAGAAGTCTGGTGGGCAGAAGTTATGTGGGGAGGGTGGAGGGAGTACTTGGTTTCCAAGAATGCAGGTGTGCCTCCGTGCACATGTGCCTACCATGCAAACCTCTGCTGTGGGTCAGAATGGGAGAAAACCACAGAAAAATTCCATTTTACTCCATTGTCATGTATGATGGCCCACAATGCTTCCAGACTCTGCTTTTTGTGGATCCTCACCTGTAATGATGGTTTGGGAAGACTGACAAGGTTGGCGGCCAAAGGGGGCCCAAAGAAAGGCATAAGTGGCCACGGAGGAACATAAAGGTGGATTAAAAAAAGACAATAAACTGAAATCCCATCTGCCTCTGTTTACTAGTTGTCCAGCTGGATGTTAACCTACTGTATACTGAAAGAGTAGGGGACCTACCTATATCGCAAGTGTGGGGGAGTTTCAGTATCTGTAGTATCCTGGCCAACATTGCTTCTATCAGTAACATAGCTACTACAGGAATACAGTTGTGTGTAAGGTACTGGCTACTATGAATAAACTGCATACAATCCCTCCACTACCAGTATCTAATCTGTTGCTTTGAAAATAACTTTTAAATACAGCATGCATTGTTTTATTCTATATTATGTAAATATTGTTAATAGAGCAATAGGTAATAAATGAAGACACTACATTTTTTCTGTCAAACCTTTGCAGGCCATGTGGTCTTAATGTTCTCACAATGAAGCTAGAAAAATGGCATACTTTCTCTCATAATAATTGAAATAAGATTGAGTGCAAAATCATGTTAAAGAGTATTAAACATGCATTGACTTACTAGAGAATCCATACTGGATCTGTCCAAGGAATAATTACTGCTACTGCACGTTCACAGCCTATACTGTTCTTTTTCAGTAAGCACTCCAACCCAGACTCTAACTGAAACCCTGCACTGAATAATTTTGCCACACCACTGATTTGAAAACTTGAAGACTTTTAACTGTTAATGACCCATTGGTTAGGACTTCATGGAACTACTATTTTCCTAGTTGTGATAGCTTTGCATGCAGAAAAGATCCCAGAATCCTGTGGAAAATAATTTGAGGAGTCATTTTTATGATGTCTTGCACGTGCAGTGCAGACAACATATTTTGGCATCTTGGAGTGGAGAAGCAGGTTTAGGAAGTGCAGTGGTGCTCCGCCAATGGCGCCACTGCTTTTTTGGGCCAGGATCTGTTTCACCAATGAAATAGCAAGTTGTCTATGGCAGCAGTTGAGAAGCCTGCCACCAAGTTGAAAGAAATTTGCCGCTGCAATCTGGGAGCACCCCTTAATTGGAAAATCAGCTGTTTTTGCTTCTGAGACATTCCTGTTTGCAGCAGCAAATGGCAACTTGATTTGCCTTATGTAACATTTCAGGAAACATGGTTGCAGCTGTTGGCCGCCCGCCTTTCACAGTCCACAGCAAGTTGACTTCAGAGGTGGTCATACCCAGGATCGGCATTAGGCATCCGCCAACCCCGCAGGCATGGAAGTCCCCCAGATACCAGCAGATTTCAGCATAATGTACCCCTCAAAATCATTTGTCTGCCAAGGGGGATGCCCAATCCCCCTTGGCATCATGTCCCCCTGACACAGACCCTTTTTACTTTGCGATGGGGGGCCAACTCCCGTCGGCTCCAGACCCCAAAAAACACCCAGGTGGAACACTGAGGTCCCAATACCAAATCTACCTGCAAAATAAAAAACCTTCCACGATGTTTTACATTTTATTTTGTTTTCTTAAAACTAGAAAACAATCCTTTGTTGTGTGTCTGGTGACCCTCCCCAACCCGTACCTACACCCTCTGCACACCCCACCTCTCCACACCCCTCTCACCCCAAACTTACCTCCGGGGCCAAGCTTGATGATCTTCGGTTGACTGGGAACATGTCTGCACTCTTCAAAGCCAACCACAAACTGAAGAAATGCCAGTAAGCTGTATAACGGCATAAATGGGTTTTTTTTCAACTTAGGTGGATATCGCTGCCAGTTTTGTGAACATTTGCACCAAATTTTCAACATGGGGATCTTGGGACCCCACCTCATGAATTCAATCATTGTCATGTCATTATTTGGTCCTAAAAGGTGATTTTGCGGTCACTGTGAGAAATCTCCGTTCAGGACCAATTAATCAAATGACAGTGCCATTGTTCATGAGGTAGGCTCCCACGAAGCCTATGTTGCAAATTTGGTGAAAAAATTGACTGTGCTACAAGTGTGCATTGCGCAGTTTACATGCATGCTCATAACTTCAATAATTTTTAATATTTTTACTCCAGATTTTCAGCATTGCCATTTTTACACACCTCCTTATGAACAGTACAGCTGCCATTCTTCGTATCCTGCCCAAAATGTGTTTTTGCTCATCCGGCGCATAATGGCGCAGTCGCTGTGAGAAATCAATGTTTGGGACACACTAAGAAAATCATAGTGGCACTGTTCATGAGCAGAGGTCCTAAAATGACTGTGTTGAAAATTTGGTGACAAAATTCCACAAAATGAGTATGTTACAATCGTGCATTTCTCAGTTTCCATGCACACTCATAACCTCCAGCATTTTTTTTTTAAATAAACCTCCAGCATTTTTAATATTTTCACTCTAGATTTTCATCATTGCCATTTTTGCGCACCTCCTTATGAACAGTATAGCTGTCATGTTTCACAACTTGCCCAAAATGTGGTTTTGCACAGCTGGCACAGAATGGCACAGTCGCTGTGGAAAATCAACGTTCAGGAAAGATTAACAAAATCACAGAGCCACTGTTCATTTGCACAGGTCCCAAATGCTTTCCTATGGTGGGATCACAAAAAGGCCATATTGAAACTTTGGAGTGCAAATGCCAACAGACATCTGGGGCGTTAGGGTTTCTAACCATAACATTCCACCCTGTACAGACTGACAGGTGTTAGGGGTGTGCCTTTGGATTGTTGGCTGTAATGCTCATGCCATTACACCCCCATCCCACAGCCAGCAGCCACTGACAGGCATCAAGGTGTGCCTTGGACTCCTCAGTCCCAAAGTTCAGCCCATTCTCCTATACTGTACCTATCTCAATATACTTCCCTATGGAATGGGGTGAGCGTAAGGCCCAATGACCCTAAAGCACAATGCAACACTTGTCAGAGTCTGCAGGGTAGGGTAAGGTGAAATGGTATGAACATTATGGTTGATGACCCAAAGGCACAAATCAGTGTCTGTCTATCTCTGCAGGGTGGGGTGGGGTTGACCTTGGTTCCATACTTCACTGCCATTCCTATTATGCATCTCTCTAATTCTTGCAGTACCAATGCCAATGCCAGAAAGACAATATTCAGAATTGACAAATGATTGTTCTAGTTGTATTTAAGATCATATGGCATTACTTCAATCAGTGTTGCAAGATAAAACTTATTTTTCTCTTACATGCTGACTTTTAGGAAGTATTTCTGAACCCACTTGCAATAAGAGCAAAACACATTTGGCATTGTTCTGAAGTGCCAGTTTAAACTTTGAAGTCCCCATATGTAAGCAACAGTAGTTGCCCATGTGCACCCTAGTCCATTGGAAGTGGCAGGGACCTTATTATCCTGCTAGCTCAGGTTATGCAAGCAGTAACAGCCAATGAAGTCTTGCAAATGTAACATTTGCAGGTGAATTTCATACACAGTGTGCCCTTTGTAAAAATCACATTAAAACTCAGGAAAGTGAACACTTCTTAGCTTTTTAGAAGAAAAGCACACTTCAGGAAGAATATAAAATTTGTGGAAAATGCCTTTAGTACACCACTAGTGTCTGAAAATGTGGAGATATCCATATACCTTCAGTGAATTATGAGTCATGATGCAAAACCAAATACCTTCATCTACACAAGAAGTTATTTCTTCATGACTAATTGTCTGATGCTTTCTGCCTTTGGGGGAGTGAATGATGCCTGTTGTCCTTTTGTAAAAATCACATGAAAACTAGGCAAAGTGCACACTTCATAGCTTTTCCTAGAAATGAGTACTTTGAGAAGCACAGAACATTTGTAGAAGATGTTTTTTTGTGCACCACTAGTGTAGGATATGGCAAGCCGTTAGTGACATAATTCAGAATCTCTGGCTGTATAGTAAAACACACACTATATGGTGAAATACATACATCATATAGTGAAATATATACATTATATAGTGAGATACATACACAATGTAGTGAACCACATACAGTATCTACTGAAATATATGCATCATATAGTGAAATACATATACTGTATACTGAAATACATATATTATATAGTGAAACACATACACTATATAGTGAAATGCTTACATTGCATAGTGAAATACATACACTATCTACTGAAATCCACATACTGAATACTGAAAATCCACATACACTATATACTGAAACAAATGTGCTATGTACTGAAACATATAGACTACCTATTGAGATACATACACTACAGACTGAAACATCCACATAAACTATCTTCTGAAACAAATACTCTATAGATTGTAACACATACACTATATATTGAGAAAAACTGCATACACTATATACTGAAACAAATACACTATATATTGAAATACATACACTACACACTGAAAAAGCATATACACTATATACTGAAACAAATACACTATATATTGAAACAGCTACACTTTATATTGAAATACTTACACTATCTATTGAAATAAATACACTATGCACTGAAAAATCTGCATACACTATATATTGAAACAAATACACTGTATATTGAAATACATACACTATCTATTGAAATGCATATACTACACACTGAAAAAAGCACATACACTATATACTGAAACAAATAAACTATATACTGAAATGGACTATGTTCTGAAACTACCCATCCCTCTGCCCCTCCTCCATGAATGTCCTAGAGTTGAACTCATTGCCTGCTGCATTCAGTTAGCTGCTAGCTTGATGAGAGGATCTCTGAAACTGCCGAGCTGAGGTAAACAAAACAGGGCTATCTCTTATTCTACTTCTTTATGGGGGTTTTCCTTTTGTTTTGCTTGCACACCTTTAGTCAAATATCAGACCATTGTGATGTGACAAGAAACTTGTAAAACTCATTTAAATGCTGTAGTTTATTCTTTTAAGTAAGTGCTGCCTTCATTTACTGTCAGACAACGCATTTGTATAGGAAGCTAATACAGGATATTCCTAACATACCTGTATACATAGGGAGCTGCAGGCATTTTTCCAAGTTAAAGTGTTGATTTGTTTTATGTATAATTAATTACTGTGTAAGTCCAGCAACCTATCTGAGTTGAATGCTTGGGAAGCACTTCAGGAGCTGTGGAAGTGTAAGCCAAAATCATTGCTAGTTTGTACTCTATGGACCATGTTTTGATTAAGTTTTTATTTTAATGTTTTGTTTAATAAATGTTTCTTGGTTAAGAAACAAAAATATATATTTTTGCTGCAATCTCTCAGTATTCAATTCTCATCAGGAGTTCAGCTGGCATATGCATATAATTTGCATTGTTTTACTGAATAACTTTACTGTGAATCCTCACTGGAGGCATGCACAGTCTGTTTTAAGGTTGAGCTTCTCAAACTGTGTTGTATTCTTTTTTTTTTCCCATAGAGATTTTTATCTCCTTAGTCACCCTACTACCCTTTGCCCACTGACATCTCAGCCCAATCACTTATCATCCACAGGACATATTTGCTCTAGGATCCCCCACTCCACATCCTGGTGTTGGGGCCAGGAGGGAGGGCCGTGACAAGGAGACACATATTCCGATATGAGCAGAGCCTGGTTAGCAGTGCAAAATCTGCAGCAGTTGTTGGATCACTTTGCCATTAGGGTTTCTCTTTTGTTTCATCCCTGGGCAGCCAAGCATGGAATTATGCAATTGCGTATAAAGACACATGCTTGCTTTGTGCCTATGAGCCCTCCCTTATGCAACTTCACTGCCCTTCCAACCCTCCTCAGCTAGGTGGATGTTGAAGAGTGGGGTGGTCATACTTCCCATCACTGAGAGGAGAGCATTCCCTGAGATGCTCAATCATATCTCCCCCCCAGCTAACCCCTGTGCAACTCAATTCCACCCCCAAAACTGGGCCACTGGCATGGGAGGCAGTGCAATCACCACCAAGCTGCTAGGCCAGCCCACCAGACTGTGTTTTTATAAGTGAATAAAGACAGCATACAGGTAAAAGAAGAAAACAAACTGTATTTTAACTAGTCTGTTATAAACATTTTAAGTCACATCACAGTGTTTTGAAATTGGATAAAGGTTTTGCAAGCAAAATACGATAAAACAATACATAAAGAGATAGATAAGATAAACCTTTTATGTTTACCTTCTGCATCTTATGAGGCAACGACCAGGATTTTTAGTCAATTGGGGCCCCATTTTCAGAAGGTTAGCATGCAGAGCTAAACATTACACTGTGGGAACAGCATGGTTGGATCGGTGTCGTATTCAGCATCACTTGATGCTACCCTGATCATGTGCATGTGCATATATACTACTACAGCCATGTAAATGAGTAATCCTCTCCTGCATACAGAGCACAGTGCTGTATAAAAGGTTTCCTTAGTGACCATAAGTACCTCCCTCTACATTTTATACTCAGCCTCTAGGTTTCTAGTACCATGATGCTTGATTTTGCACTTTTTGGCTTTGAACCCGAACTGCCATGTCCCATAGCACTCCTTAAGTTTCTAATGTCCCCATTCATTCTCTCCATCTGCACCTATCAACGCTATTACAGATTGTGGTGTCCTCTGCAAAGGCATATCTCCCTTCCAGTTTTCTGTTATGCCACTTATAAAGACACTGAGAGGATGTGTCCATTACTGAACCCTCCGGCACCTACTGGTCCTCTCTCCTCACTGGAGGAGTGCCATTCACCACCACCTTCTGTGGCTGTCGCTATCTCAGGTGCAGCACTTGAGAGTGCACAACACTAATCTGAAAATGGGGCCCACATACCACTGTAACAGGACTAGCACTGCTTTGTGATAAGCATGGTTGATACTATTTTAAAAAGCATTCTTCTGTGCAGTGCTAACCTGTTAATGTGGCACTATTTTTTGTTTTGCTACGAATTACTAATTGCAACCACGTGCTCATACAACTGGGGGTTACTCTAAAGCATATAAAAGGTGTACAGGTATAATAAATAGCTTTCTTGAAGTGTTAATACACTGCGTGGTTAGTGCTAGTTAATGATTCTGGGAATCGTGTTTCTTTATGCGCAGTGCCATCACCCCCCACACATACACACACAGTCAGTTCTGGACACAATTAAAAACAAGCATTTGTCAATGCTGAATGTTGATTGCGTTGGTCCGTTAAGCTCGCTCACTGGCCCTCTGTCACTCACTTGCTCTGTTTCTCCTGGTGCTGCAGGCTGCTGTTTTGTACTGAGCTCCTTCCTGCATTGGCACCCTTTTCTGTCCACAAAGAAATCTGCAGATGGCCTGACAGAGCTCCGCTGAGATGGGTCACTCCCCCCTCTGACTCCCTCATTCTGTTTCTCCTTGTGCTGCAGGCTGGCCTTTTGTACTGGGCTCCTGTGTGCATTGCTGCCTTTTTCTGCCCACAAAGAAATCTGCAGCAGTCCCGACACAGCCCCATTCAGTTTGCTCACATTCCCCCTCTCTCACTTGCTCATTCCATTTCTGCAGGCTGCCCTTTAGTACTGGGCTCCTGCCTGTGTTGCCAGCTTTTCATGCCCACAAAGAAATGTGCAGCAGTCACGATAGAGTTCCATTGAGCTTGCTCACTACCCCTCTCTCATTCGCTCATTCTGGTTTTCCCACCACTGCAGGCTGCCCTTTTGTACTGGGCCCCAGCGTACATTGCTGTCTTTTTCTGCCCACAAACAAATCTGCAGCAGTCCCAACAAGCTCTATTGTGCTCACTCACTCCCTCTCCCTCACTCACTCATTCTGTGTCTCCTGCCGCTGCAGGCTGCCCTTTTGTACTGGGCTCCTGCCTGCATTGGCGGCTTGTTCTGGCCAGAAAGAAATCTGAAGCAGTCCCGACACAGATCCACTGAGCTCGCTCACTCCCCCTCTCTTGCTCACTCATTCCGTTTCTCCCGGTGCTGCAAGCTGGCCTTTTGTACTGGGCCCCTGCCTGCGTTGCCACATTTTCTGCCCACAAAGAAATCCGCAGCAGTCACAATACAGATCTGTTGAGCTCGCTCACTACCGCTCTGTCACTCACTCATTCTGTTTCCCTTGGTGCTGCAGGCTGTGCTTGTGTATGAGGCTCCTGGCTGCGTTGGCACCTTTGTCTGTCCACAAAGAAATCCGCAGCTGGCGCTTCAAGCAGCCCTTTTATACGGTGCTCCTGCCTGCATTGGTGCCTTTTTCTGCCCACAGAGAAATCCACAGCAGTCCTGATTGAGCTCTGTTGAGTTCAGTCAGTCCCCCATCTCACTCACTCGTACTGTTTCTCCCACTGCTGCAGGCTGGCCTTTTCTACTGGGCCCCTGCCTGCTCCGACACCTTTTTCTGCCCACAAACAAATCCGCAGCAGTCCTGACAATGCTCCGGAGAGTTCACTCACTCACCCTCCCTCATTCGCCCTCTCATTCTGTTTCTCCCAGTGCTGCAGGCTGCCCTTTTGTTCTGGGCTCTTGTGCTGGGGCCTTTTTCTGCCCACAAACAAATCCACAACAGTCTTGACAGAGCTCAGTTTAGCTCGGTCACTCCCCCCTCACAATTGTTTGATCTTAATCTGTCCCAAACAGTGATTTCCCACAGCGACCGTGCTATTCTCCGGCAGGAGTGCAAAAACATATTTAGACCGGATGTGAAAAATGACAGCTGTACTCTTCATAAGGAGGTGTGAAAAAAGTGCCACAGTTGAAAATGTGGTGTGAAAATATTACAAATGTGCGAAGTTACAAGGAGTGCGTGGAAACAGTTCGCCATGCGCTTGTAACATGGTCATGTTATGAGTTTAGTCACAAATTTTCAACATAGGGCTTTTAGGACCTCTGCTCATGAACAGTGCCACTGTCATTTTCTTAATCTGTCCCTAATACTGATTTACCACAGCGACCACATTGTTGTGTGCATCAACTGTGAAACCACATTTCAGTCAGGATGTGAAAAATGACAGCTGTACTGCTCATAAGGAGGTGTGAAAAAATGCCACTGTTGAAAATCTGGCATGACAATATTATAAATCTGTGAAGTTACAAGGGTGTGTGGAAAGTGTGCAATGCACACTTGTAATACAGTCATTTACTGGGCTATCATCACCAAATTTTCAACATAGGCATTTTAGGACCTCTGCTCATGAACAGTATCACTGTCATTTTCTTAATCTGTCCCGTACAGTGATTTCCCACAGCGACTGCTCTATTCTGCGGCGAGTGCGGCGCATTTTGGCCAGGATGGGAAAATGACAGATGCACAGTTCATGAAGTAGGTGTGGGAAATGGCAATGTTGAAAATCTGGGTGAAAATATAAATTCATGAAGTTACGAGCATGTGTGCAAACTGTGCAACACACGCTCGTAACACAGTCATTTTATGGAGTATCATTAGCAGATTTTCAACACAGACATTTCAGGACCTCTACTCATGAAAAGTGTCACTGTCATTTTCTTAATCTGTCCCGAACACTGATTTCCCACAGCAACCACTCTATTCTGCGCCAGAAGTGCGAAAACACATTTCTGCCAGGATGTGAACAATGACAGCTGTACTGTTCACAAGGAGGTGTGAAAAAATGGCAATGTTGAAAATCTGGCGTGAAAATATTGCAAATTCATGAAGTTACGAGCGTGGGTAGCAGCTGCGCAGCGCACGCTTGTAAAACAGTCATGTTTTGCATTTTTCCACCAAATTTACAGCAAACACACAGACCCACCTCATGAACACTGGCACTGTCGTTTCATTAATCGGCCCCAAAGATGATTCGGCGCGGTGACGCGAAATCTCGCTTTCGGGGAGCTGATGCTGCTGTAAACAGTTCAAGAATTCATGAGGAGGGTCCAAAAATCTATGTTGAAATTTGGTGAAAAAAAGTCCCAAAAATGCCCGAGATATGTACTAAAGTTGAAAAAACACTATTTATTACGTTATACAGCTTACTGGCATTTCCTCAATTCACGGTCAGATTTGAAGAGTGCAGACATGTTCCCGGTCCACCGAAGATCATCGTGCCAAGCTCCGGAGGTAAGTATGGCATGATGGGGATGTGTGGGGAGGCAGGGTATGCAGTGGGTTGGTGCGGGTTGCAGGTGGGGGCCAGGGACACTATGAGAAACCGTTTCCTTTTTTGCAGGTAAAAAAATAAAAATACTTTGCGGGACCATTTTTCCCTTTACAGGGGCATGTGGCATGCTGGGATGGGCACCCAGCATGCCACCAATAAGCTTTCTTTTGGGGGCAGCAGTAGCATGACTGGGATTGGGCACCCGTCTGCGGAGATAAAAGTGGGGGTGTTACACAATGCCATGTGGAGCTCCCCCTGTTGCTTTCCAAACAATGAGGCACCGAGGCTGGCGGGGTTTGGGGACCCAGTTGGCACATAAACATAGTGGGGGTATATATTGTTTGTGAACATGGTGGCAACCTGCGCCCGTGTTCTAAACAATATCAGGGTTCTTACATCCCACCCTACAATGACAGGTCGCTCCCTCATTGCAGCAGAAGGCTGATGCTGCAATGACAAGGTGGCCCCTGATTGCAGCGGCGAAATTGTCAGCAGTTGGTGCAAATATTCCAAACCACTGTCACCAGTAACCTGCAATGGCATTGGGGGAAGCAGGACGAGCCTTTGCAGGCTGTGGGGGCATTGGCCACAACAGTGCCTTGTCTCCACAGCTTGCTACTGAGAAAGCTGCCGCAATATGTTATTTGCGCTGTGCACAATAAACATAAAAATGGTACATTTAATCTGCCCCATTTCCCATATTAAACCTCAGAACCTACTGTTCATGCAGGGTAATCGCCCTCACTATCCACTCCCTTGTACCCCTCCCTACTACTATCAGCCTGAGTAACTATTATAACCTTCACTTTGTCACAGCCATTCTTGAAACCATTTATGGTTTTGGTGCCTGCCATCTCAGTTGGCAAATTATTCCACATTTCCATCACCATTTCTGGAAAATAAAACTTTCCAATATCCCTCTTGAACCTCCCCCCATCAGTCTCTACTTGTGCCCACATAACCTTGAGACTTCTACTCATGCTAAGTGGTTCTCCATTCACTTTGTTTATTCCTTACAGGAGCATGAAGGTCTCTATCATATTATTCCTTTCTTGTCTGGTCTCCAGTGAGAGACATGTTCAGTGCAGCATGAGCAGATCCTCATACGATCTGTTCTGTCAGCTCTGAATCATCTGATCCCTCTGTCTTTATCTTTCCTGAGGTGAGGTCTTCAGAGTTCAGAACTCTGAACAGTATACCAGTGCAACCTCAGCAATGATCAATAAAGAGGCAGTAAACCTATTTTCTTCTACTATCAAAACCTATCTGGCATTCCTAGTATCCTATTTTCCTGACTAGATACCTCACTGTACAAACTTGATTGTTTAAAGGAGTCACTAATGACGAATACTAGGTCCCTTTTCTCAGCTGTAGTGCTCAGCTCTGCTCCTCCTGTCAGTACTCTGTCCTGGGGTTCTTGTCCCTAAGTGAATCACCTTGCACTTTTTGGCATTAATTTCAACTGCAAACATTGAGCCACCTCCCTAATCTTTTACATGTCAGTCTGCAGGTTTCCTACTTCCCCATCACTATCTACCCTCATGAGCTTGGTGTCATCTTCAAAAGACACAGCCCCAGATTCATTCTCAAAGCGTTATTAATAAGCATATTGAAGAGAACAAGAGTCTGGATGGATCCTTGGCATTCCACTCTTGAGCTTCCCTCTTTTCTGATGTGACACCATAATCCACAGCCCTCTGATGCCTCTCCATTCCTTCTAAGCCCCCTCATCACCAAAACACCTGTAAATTTTCCTTCAGATCCCTGGACCTCACCCCCTTGCGCCGTGATCTAAGTCACTCTGATTGGTCTCCTATCTCATTGGTCTGCTCCACTGATTCCATGCTAACATATTTCAAAACAAAATTACTCTAAATATATATTTTTTTTCAGTTGTTTAATCAGGAGTAACACACTAAGCTGAAAGCTTTTTTACAGGAGCAACCTGGGAGCACAGGGAAGTTAAGTGACTTGCTCAGAGTCACACAGTATGCAAGTGGAAGCTGTTGGATTCAAACCCAGGTCTGGTCTGCTGGATGTCACCAGATTTGCAGGTCAGAGCCTTAAACCACTGTGCCATACTGCCTCCCCTTTATGGGACTGCCTTGCCCCCCCAGAGCGAAACATGAGAAAAGGTAGACCACCTCTCCTAGATCATGGCTGACCTCATAGCTTACTTACAGGAGTGCATGAGTTGGCCTGGTCAAAAAAATAAAGCAACCCCATCCCCCATGGCTTCAGAGGTATCATCATCTCTGCAGCACCTGTACACCATGTGGATAAGCTTGCCAAGGTGAGAATTTTCATCTAACTTCAGTACCAACATTTGGTTACCTCACAAGCCACGATAGGCTGCCACAATCTCTCCCCCCCACTCCTTTTGCCTGTCCTCAGAGTCAGTGACACCCATGTCTCTAACCTCCACCTTCATCACCATAGAGATGTAATTCCTTTTCATTACCTGCCTCTCTCTCCTCTCCCCTCTCCTCCTCTACCCTTCCTCACCTCCCTCTCACCCTGCCAGCCTGCATGATTGTCATCTCCTTCATTCCAACTATTGTTTTCTCTCCAGTAACTCCATCCTTCGCGACATACTTCCCATGCCCTTAATCCTTTCAAGGAGAGCCCAGATAGCTGGGATAGCAAAGCTCCTCCATCTGACTGCTTCTGCAATATCCTCCCCATTGGATGACCTCCCTAACCTCTCTTCTGGTGTTCCTCCATCCCTGCTGACTGGAAGGCTGCCGCTGTTACTCCTCCTCCTCCAAAGATGGTGACCCGTCAGGCTACAAACAACTACCGACTCATTTCTTTCCTCCCTCAAATTACAGAGACAAATTATCTTGCTACAGCTCTCTCCCTTTCTGGACTCCTCTTCCTTTTCACCCAATACAAGTCTGACATCAGAAATCACTCCACCATCTACTCCAGGCTCACCAAATCCATCCATAATTGTATGGATCCAGCCTATTCACTTCTGCTATCTTCATCGATCTAGCCAAAGCTTTCAACCCTGTCTACCACCCAGTGTGTAAACTCAGGCTGCAGGCCTCTCTGACTTAGCCATCAGCTGTTCCCTCCTACCAGGGGAGTGGAATTTGAAACAGTCAAAGTGAGGCCTCCTCTCTCCTTCCTGCCTGCCATCCTTGGGTTCTCAAGGATCTGTGTTAAGCCCACTAATTTTCTCCATTTCCTTAATGCTCTCCCCCTCAAGGGCTTGTCTGCATCCATTTACATGTACATGGATGACATGATCCTCTTCACAGGACCCACAGACTCCAGCTGGACTTTGATCAACTGAGCCTGACCCACACAATCAGCTTTCCTCCAATTTCAAAAGGCTGTCTCCATGTCCTTTGGCACAAGGCACCAGACTCTAGGCTCCCCCCTTCTTACTTTCCATACCTGGGTAAACCCTGTGGTGGATGTCACCACCTTTAGTTATCTTGGTATCTGGCTAAAGACCAGAACCTAAGCGTTTCTGAACAAGTGGATGGTATAGTCAAAAGCTGCACCACAATTTGGTGCACTTTACAAGAACTGTGACATATCCTACCTCCAGCATACCATGCTATTATCAGAGAATGATCCTCCAAACTCTGACTATGGTGAGGTGTGGTCTGATACTAGCCCCTTCACTACCTTGCCAGACACACTCTTCAACTGTTTCTGCCATGCCTCCTCGATTATCCTTCTTGGACTCCCCATTGTTCTATATATAAATATCTCTCCTTTTCTTTTCTTGTGAACAGACACCATGCCCACTGTGCCAGCTTTATTGGGCAAATCAGACTGTTCCTACCTCCTGTCTCTCCAATGGCCCGTTATGGCCATGCCACTTCAGAAGCTATGAAATATTTCAAACCCTAGCAGTCCTTCGGTTTCCTGCTCCCGGCCAAAGTCACGTTCAGCCACCGCTACCCTACGTCTGAAATCCTCGCCCCAGCCATTCAAATCTCCCCCTCCATGGATTCTTTCAAACCACTTCAGTGGTCTCACCTCTCCCTCCTGCACTTGCTCTAGTTTTCCCTCTTGCTCTCCTTTACTTGTTTCCAGTTTAGGGTACAGCTAAAATTTGGCACCTATGCTTCCACTCTGGGCATTATGCACAAATGTTTATAGTTAATATTGAATAAAACCTCTCAGCCCACTTTGTTATCAGTTGTGCGAGTGGAGCTCCCCTCCTGGCACTTGAACTCCATCAATACCTGCAGGGTGACACTTGACCCCAGCTGGACCTGGGAGTCATATCCTAAGTAATACGCTAAGAACTGTGAACTGTAAATTGGGTCTGGCCTATAGGGCCAAGTAACCAACACCTGCTGCTCATCTGGCACTTGCTAGAGGTGTAATACTTCCCTCACTTAGCTATGGTCTCCACCAATTTGCCTGTACCTCCAAAGCTCTTCTTACTTTCGGTGGCACACAATGTACAATAACATCTGTTGCTTTGCACTGGCTGCCCCCCTCTCACCCACCATTGTGAGCTTTATGATAAACTAGGTTGGCTTTTCCTGACCAATCACCTGAACTTTGGACTGGGATGCCTCGTGGGCAAAGTGATCAGAACCGGCACCCCCCTGGGGCTGGCACAGTGTCTGTCACCTCCTGACCCCTCCTCTTACCCACTCAGGTTCCAGGGTCCTGGAATGCTAAAAATACTCCTCAGCCGAACCCTTATGGGGGACAGGGACTTTGTTGCATGTGCTCCTAGGCTCTGGAACTCCTTTCCTGACCATGTTCATTCCACCTCCTCCCATCAGTGCTTCCGGAAGTCCCTGTGGGTGCATCTGAAGCTGGCCTCAGCATGCAAATGTCCCAAGCCTCCCTAGCCTAATTGTACTTGGAGCCCAACTGTTCTGAGGACCTGCCAATGATCTTTTGGTCATTTCTCATGATAAAATTGCTCTCCTAGGATTCTGCCTGCACTATGTATGCTCTAGACTATATATTGTTGATTATATGTACTTTATCAATTTCTGTCATAGCAGTTCACTCCATGCCTTACCATGACGACTCAATGCATTTGTTACTCTGTACTAACTTTACTTGACTGTTATGTTCTGATGTATCTGTATTACCTGTTGTACTCTCCGAAGTTCCTTAAAATAGGCATATAACTTGTCTAGTGTACCCGGTTAACAAAAGCTAAATAAATAAATAAATAAACTGCTCTGTATTTGATCGCCCAGCATGGGTTTGTGGCTCTGGCTGCTGTATATGCATTATCGATTGTTTACTTGTCCTCAAGTTCTCACATCTTGCATGAATTATTCAATGTAATTTGTGGTTATATACCACTCCTGCTACATGTATGTTATGTATTTAGAACTATTGTGCTACCTAAGACCCACTATACAAGAACACACTTCCCAGGATGCATCTAGAAATGAGCTCCCAGCTTAGTATTCCTGGGTGGGGCACTGAACCAAGGATCATTTTACTACTAATAATTGGAGCCATTTAAACTGTGATCAGGGGTATAGAACCTTTACATGCCAAGGATCATTTTGGTATACTACTTGGGAGCATCATAATGGTGATCACAGATAGGGTCACAATATGCACCACTGTGTGCTCAAATTCATTTATTTATTAATCCTTAGGCTGCTGGAAGATTTAGAACGGATAGGTTTTTAGGACAAGATATCCTGTCGGCGGCAGCCTAAGGGTTACAAAGATTCACCAGGGAAGGTACACTGAACAACAAGTTGCTGATCTCCCAGTATGATCTGGGAGAGAGGGTGGTGGGAGTTACATAGTAACAATGAGTACACACAAAATACACAATATCATAAAAAAACAAAGGTTACAACTGAATTACACATTAGCATGAAAAGCAAATAATTACAAGGGTAGAGAAGTGAAAACCAGTCGCAGTGAGCTTGTGGTGAAACAGAGAGAGAGCGTAATGTAATAGCAAAGTGTGAACCAATGGCCTGCACTACACAGACTAAGAATAGCACTGGGCTGGCAAGTGAAGTGAGTCAGCAGGGGCATCAGAAGCAGGATGTGGGACAGAAGTAGAACTGGGGGCAGGTCCAATTTACAGAGAGAAATTATGAAAGAGCTTGATTTAATGAGCCAGGCAAGGAAGAGGATCGGATATGTGTAGATTGAGCATTCCACATTTTGGGGAGCGATAGGAGTGGGAGACCTGTCCACTAGCAGTGGATCTCCAAGAACAGAGAGTTCTATGGTCATGGGCTCTTAGAAGTTGAGAGGAGGAGTGGGTGGGGAAGATTAGAAATTTAGGTAGGGAGAGTGTATGGCGTCAGTGCTAGAGATGAGATTTGCACAATGATGCAGTCGCCTACTTGTTAGGGATGGGAAGGCTAAAGCTCAGTAGAAGTGGCAGCGGTGGGTAAGGTGAGGTGCATCAGAGCAAACCAACAGAATATAGAGTTGAAAAAAAAAGGTATCCAGTTTGGCTAAGTGGGTGGCAGGGCAGAGCAATAAACAACATTGCAATAGTCGAAAACCGGGAGGATCAGTTTTTGGATCAGTTCGCATCTTGCCTGTGGTGGGAGGCAGGAGCAGTTTCTAAATAAGGCGCCGAGTTTGGGATGAAGCTTTTTTATTATGGCATCTACATGGGCCGAGAAGGTGAGATGTTTATCCAGCCAAATGCCCAGATACCTGAAGGACTCGGTAGCAATTACAGTTGCTCTGTCGAGGGTAGTAAAGGTAGGGGCAGAAGGGAGCCTTGACAACTTCTGACGTGTGCCAAAAGTAATGGACACAGTTTTCTTGGCATTTAGAAAGAGTTGGTGAGATTGAAACCAGCTCTAGGCATTGTTGAAATCACGTTGGAGCCTGGAGGTGACATCCAAGGGTGAGGGTCCCAGTGGAGAATAGAACCACATCATCAGCATACATATGTATAGTAGATGAGGTACAGATGGATGGAAGATCTTTCAGAAAGATGGAGAAGAGAATCGGGCCTAGTATGGACCTTTGGGGGACTCCAGAGTATATGGGTAGAGGAGGTGAGATGTAGTGGGATATTTTTACAGACTGTGAGCAGTCATAAAGGTATGTGCGGAACCATTTAATGGCAAGTTCAGACACCCCAGCTGATGAGAGGGTGTGGAGCAGGAGGGAGTGGGAAACCGTGTCAAAAGGTTTAGCAAGATCAATAAAAATGGCAGTGGTTGTGACCGCAATCCATACCTGTCAGGATTGCATCAGTGATTCAAAACAGCGGGTAGTACTAGAGTGATGTTTATGGAACCCAGATTGATATTGGGTGAAGAAATTTCTGTCTAGAGAGGTATGAGGATGAGTTAGTCAAGGACTAGATGTTCTTGTGTAACCCCCCTATAAATGGGGTTCCTAAAAGCTTTCCCGGAGCGTGTTTAAGTGCTCCATGCTTGGCTGGTGTTCAGCGTTTAAGCCATTTAAATGTTGTAGCTAGTGAGCACTTTTAATGCCTCCGTATACTGTTTCTTTAAGGACTGCCTGTCCGCAGTCATAAGTAATTGAAATGGGAGGGTGGCTGTGTGGTCCTATGCCCGAGTCCTGCTTGGGCTGCTGAGTAAGCACTCCATTCTGCCATCGCTACATGTGTCAAGGGAGTTCTCTGAAAGGATGTAACTATTTGCTGGGGATAGCTTAGAGTGGTAATGATAATGTAGTTGTTCTAACCTGCTTCCTTTGCAGCAAAGACTGTTTGATTATTTCCTCCATGTTGGTCCCGAACTACCGACTTGGACCAATCAGTACCTCAGGACTCTAGTGGAGCTGTCTGACCAATAGTGTGACTGCTTGTAACTTTGGAAAAGGCATTATGGGCTATGGCGCTTCTTTCGGCCCACTGAGGGCCAGAGTGATTGACTGGCAGGTGGTCAGGCCAATGGAATGGGAGCACCGAGCGGTGAGAGTGCCCCATGCTGCTGAGGCAGATTCGCTGTGGTGGTGATGGAGAGGAGCTCTGAGCTTCTGCCCGTTTTGAGTGTTCACCGCAGAGCGCTTTAAAGGCCTGGTCGACGTTTTGCCTTGTCAAGTGCTTCAATTAAATCGCCCGGCGATGCGGTTGGAGGAGAGCTGTGTGAGGACACAGCTACCTACAGAGCTTTACCTGAGAGGGACTGGAGATTCTGCTGAATCACACTTGGTCCATTAGGATGGTTGGAGTGGCTGCTACTGCCGAAGTGGTTGTGAGTTCATTCAGGCTCAAAACCACTGCCTGGTATGGTACCCCTCTGTGTTTGCCATATAAATGTGTGAGGAGGCTGGTGAAGGCCATGGTTTCCGCCCTACCAGTTGTGAAGGAAGGGTATTTGCTGGGTTGATGAATATTGGATCAGGGTGGCTCCTGTTAAGCTTACAAGCAGTGGCCAAGACCCTTTTCATTCTCTACTACCTGCATTAACCAAGGCCTTCTGCTCATTCTGATCTGCTCAGGACAGTAAATGTTCATTTGTGTCAGGGCCCCAACCAGCTGCCACGAGGGACTAGCCATTAGGACTTGGGTACCCAGGGACAGTAACTATTAGGTTTAGGCCTGTGCACAGAGCCCTAGGTACATAAGTATAGTGATAAACCAATCACCTTGATTTCCCCCTAGCCTTGTTATTCCCCCCTTAAATAAATCAGATTGTTTGTTTTGCAACTACACCCTGGCTGGATTGTGTTTTGCTGAAGATATACTGTACAGTGAGAAGTGTAATATGCCAACGGTGCGCCCTTTTCGGGGTCCCCGAGTGAGCTGAGAGATCTGAGCCAGGAGGTAGTGTCAAGGAAAAATATTATCGTTCACTTCTTGTGAGCCACTAGTGGGACAAAGGGGGTTGCAGTAAACTAGGGGCCGGGCCGAGTCAATCTTGACTGTCTTGCCCCGACCTCTGGGTGGAAGCACCATTAATGGATCCTGGGCCCTCACCCTGTCACAGGTGAGGCAGGCAGAGAGTAGCCAGCCTAAAGGCGCCCCCTGGGGGTTACATCTGTGGTTTGGCTATGTCAGGAGGAGATATGGGGCAGTAGTTCTCAGGGAGGGTGCCACTTATGGAGAGAGGAGGACAATAGCATGTTTCCACTCATGGGGGAATTCGATAAATGAAGCGAGCGATTGAAAGGCAGTGGTGAGGAGCATGGCAGAGGCAGACAAGTTTAAGTAACTTTGGGTCCAGTCCATCAGGAGCTACATTTGCTCGGTTTAGGGCTTCAAGGCTGCCAGCATGTCAGTTCTCAGAATTTTAGAAGGAAAAGCTATGAGGTGGGCTGGGAGGACTTCTAATGGGTGTGGAGAATAACTGGTTAATAGTTGGGAGGAGCCTAGCAGAGTAGAACACATGAGGTAAAGTGCGAGTTGAAAGCAGCAGCAATGCTAAGGTGGTCGATGAGTATTGTTTATTTGGAGGAGGGGAGGAAGGGGAGCCTGTTGGGAGAAAAAGTGAGTGGATTACTTTCCAGAATTTGGATGGGTTATTTTTATTAGAGTTAGAAGTAGTGCTGAAGTAATCAGCCTTAAGCCAAACAGGTGACTTTTGAACATTTTGTTTCTGAGGACCCAGTAGACCTCATAGTCTTCTAAGGAGCTTTATTGCTTTTATGGAACTTCAAGGCTATATCATGTGCCCATAGACAAGCAATGAGTTCTGGGAGATCAAGGGAGGTGGTTTCCGCTGGACACGTTACCAGCATAGTGGTGCATGTTGATTTCAGACTTCAAGGAATTGTTCTCTGAAGTAGTTAGCTGTGACATCTAGTTTACTGGCAACAGATATAGGTGCCCAATTAGTGTAGTCAAATCATAAAAAGTGGGTCAATGTTCAGGATTTGTATGATCAGTTTGTAGAGTTTTATAGGGGACTTTGACTTTGTGAATTTTGCACACCAGGAAAGATCATGCAATGGTCACTGAAGGCATCTGCTTGATTACCAGCATTAATGACCATATGGGTGTAAAAGTGTGAAAGTGCTGGTCGATGAGGAATGATTTCCTGTCTTGTGATTTAACCTAGTCAGATCTTGGATAATTTGGGTTAGGTTGAGCGTATACAGCATTAGCACTTTGCTGGGTATGGTAGTCAATTTATGTTGAACTCTCCATAATATATAATTCGCCAGCAGAAGAGTGGCTAACTAAGGTGGTTATGAGGTTCAGTAGCAATATTGGGTTGTGAGCCAGGACAGCAGTAGACACCTGCTACAATTAAAATAGGTTTGGAGAGAGGAGACAAGATTTGCAACAGCAGAGCCTTGTAAGCTTTTGGTAGAGCACTAGAAAAGACAGAAGTGAAATGGATGGAAGAGGAGACATAGATGGCTATCCTACACTCCTCTCCCAGAGTCAGTCCTGTCTCGATATTGTGAAGCCAGGGAGAGTAAGAGATGAGTTGCTGATTTTTTATTTAGCCAGGATTCAGAAATTATTATTATATCAGGGTTGAGCACAGCCACCAGTGGCTGTAAGATCCACTTTAGGGAGGGGACTATGTATATTGATATGTAGTATTTAGGAAGGCCATTTGGAAGGCTGAGAGACGTGGCTCAGTGCTGGCTGCAGGAGGGGTTGAAGCTGGGCCAGGGTTGGGGTTTATGTCACCAGCTGATAAGAGTAGGAGGGCAATAATAATATAATACAGCTTTGCGCTCTTGAACCCAGGAGTAGTTTGCGTAGCAGTCGGGAGCTAGGACTTTGGGTATTAGCAAGGGTGACCAGGAGCTAAGCAGCCATATAAAATGCTGATACATAGGCAGCTGGATGAGAGAGAGGTGCAGGGCGAGTGGGTGAGTGAGACCAGAGATATGGTAATGGGAGAGGGAGTTACCCTGATTGTAGATAGGAGGAGGGATATCATCTAATTTCAGAGGAGGGATGCAGGATTAGGTGGCAGGGGAGAATAAGTGCTGTGAAGTGTGAGGCAGCATCTTGGTTAAACTGGAGAGTATTGGTCACAGAGGGCCGAGGCTGAGTCAGAGAAAAGCTGTACTGGCTCAGTGGGTCGAGGTGGGCAACGGGTTCTGGGAGAGCCAATGAGAGCAGGGACAGTAGGAGAAAGGTGAGAGCATACATGTATTTAAAGGAGGCCTGGGAGGGTGGGGGAAGGAGAAAAATCACAGCAGAAGAATATGTGCAGGCTGAACTGGAACCCCGAATGCAAAAAGGCGCACCAATCGGTGAGCCGTGCTAGCAGGCTGACCAATCAAATGCCTGTAGCAAAAGGAGCTGCAGCCAATCGTATTAGCACTGCGGTGTGCGCTTGGGCTGTAGTGAATACTTGGGGGAGTTGATCCGAGGCAAGTTCAGGGAGGGCAGCAGGAGCTGTGGGGTCCCACGTCGGCAGTGGGCGGCCAGGAGGCGCTGCCTTTTCAGATTGGGAATGCTACTCGGGGTGCTACCGGCAGATCTGGGAGTTGATGGGGCGAGTTCCACGAGGAGGCAGGGCTGTGAGGTCAGTCAGCAGCGGCTGCCAAGGATGCGCCGCCTTTTTAGAGTTGGAAACATCACTCAGGATGCTCGGCAGATCTGGGGAGTTGATCTGGGGCAAGTTCTAGGAGGGCAGCAGGAGCTGTAGGGTCCTGTCAGCAGTGGCAGCTGAGGAGGTACTGCCTTTTCAGATTTGGAAGCGCCGCTTGGTGCACATGACAGATCAAATGAGGGAAGGATTTTTGGAAGCAGTAAACAGTATTGCAATTTCAGTTGTTAAGCACTTTCAAAACCTTTTATACAGCACTGTGCTCTGTATGGAGGAAGAGATCCCTCATTTGCAAGGTTTTAGTAGTACATATGCACAGGCACATGATCAGATTAGTATCTGGGGCTGCTAAAATATATGATACCTGCTCAACCATGCTGTTCTCCCACCAGCACAGTGCTTAGATGTTGTGCATTCCACTAACCTTCTGAAAACGAGGCCCTAATTGACTAAAAATCCCCTGCCGAGGTCTCTTAAGATGCAGAAAGTAAACAAAAATGGACTATCTTATTCTACTTCTTTATATATTATTTTATGTTATTTTCTTTCTTTCTTTATCCGAGTGCTGTTTTTATTTACTTATAAAAATACAGTCTGATTTAGTGGTTTAGTTTAGGCTTGGTGGTAACTGTACTGCCTCCCATGTCAGTGGCCTGGTTTCGGGGGAGGACCTGGGTCAAACAGGGATTAGTTTACAGGAGAGATGACTGAGCATCGGGGACAGCCTGCCAAGTAGTATACCAAAATGATCCTTGGCATGTAAAGGTTCTATACCCTGATCACAGCTTTAAATGGCTCCAATTATTATAGTAAAATGATCCTTGGTGTCTAGTGCTCCCCACCTAGGAATACTAAGCTGGGAGCTCATTTCTATATGCATCCTGGGGAAGGGAACTTGGTGTCGTGTCTTAGGTAGCACAATAGTTCAAAATACATAACATACATGGAGCAGAGTGGTACACAACCACAAATTACATTGGGAATAATACATGCAAGATGTGAGAACTTGAGTGACAAGCAAACAATCGATAATGCATATACAGCACAGTCAGGAGCCACAAACCTATGCTGGCGATCAAATACAGAGCAGTTTTATTTATTTATTTAGCTTTTGTTAACCGGTAGGTACACTAGACAAGTTATATGCCTATTTTCAGGAACTTCCTGGAGAGTACAACAGGTAATACAGGTACATCAGAACATAACAGCAAGTAAAGCAAGTACATAGAGTAACAAAATGCATTGAGTCACAAAACGGTAAGGCATGGAGTGAACTGCTATGACAGAAATTGATAAAGTACATATAATCAACAATATATAGTCTAGAGCATACATAGTGCAGTCAGATGCCAAGGAGAGCAATTGGATCACGAGAAATGGCCAAAAAGATTATTGGCAGGTCCTCAGAACAGTTGAGCTCCAAGTACAATTAGGCTAGGGAGGCTTGGGACATTTGCACACTGAGGCCAGTTTCAGATGCCCCCCACAGGGACTTCCAGAAGCACTGATGGGAGGAGGCAGAATGAACATGGTCAGTAAAGGAGTTCCAGAGCCTAGGAGCACATGAAACAAAGTCCCTGTCCCCCATAAGGGTTCGGGTGAGGGGTACTTTTAGCATCCCAGGACCCTGGGACCTGAGTGGGTAAGAGGAGGGGTCAGGAGGTGATAGAAGCTGTGCCAGCCCCAGAGGGGGTGCCGGTTCTGATCACTTTGCCCATGAGGCATCCCAGCCCAAAGTTTAGGTGATTGGTCAGGGAAAGCCAACCTAGTTTATCATAAAGCTCACAATGGTGAGTGAGAAGGGGGCAGCCAGTGCAAAGTGACAGATGTTACTGTACGTTGTGTGCCACTCAGTAAGAAGAGCTTTGGAGGTACAGGCAAATTGGTGGAGACCATAGCTAAGGGAGGGGAAGTAGTACACCTCTAGCAAGTGCCAGATGAGCAGCAGGTGTCAGGTTATTTTTGGCCCTATAGGCCAGACCCAATTTACAGTTCACAGTTCTACAGACATTTAGGATATGACTCCCTAGGTCCAACTGGGGGTCAGGTGTCACCCCAAGATATTTGATGGGGTTCACAGTTAGGAGGGGAGCTCCATCTGCACAACTGATATGCAAAGGGACTGGAGATGCTTTTACTTTAACATTAGCTATAAACATTTGTGCATAATGCCTAGAGTGGAAGCATAGATGCCAAATTTTAGCTGTACCTAAACTGGAAACACGTAATAGGAGAGCAAGAGGGAAATCTAGAGCAAGTGCAGGAGGGAGAGGTGAGACCACTGAAGTGGTTTGAAAGAATCCATGGGAGGGAGATTGGTGAATGACTGGGGCAAGGGAGTTCCAGATTTTAGGGCAGCAGTGGCAGAATGTGACTTTGCCGATGGTTGTGGAAACTGAAGGGACTGCTAGGGTTTGAATATTTCAGCTTCTGATGGTATGGCTATAATGGGGCCTTCGGAGAGATAGGAGGGTAGGGAAACAAACCGGATTTGCCCACAAAGCTGGCACAGTGGGCATGGTGTCTGTCCACAAGAAAAGAAAAGGAAAGAGATTTATATATAGAACAATGGTGAGTCCAAGAAGGATAGTCAAGAGTGTAATGGCAGAAATAGTTGAAGAGTGTGTCCAGTCTGGCAAGGGTAGTGAAGGGGGCTACGCTGTAGACCACATCACCATAGTCAGAGATTTGGAGGATTATTCTCTGGATAATAGCATGGTATGCTGGAGGTAGGATACAGTCACAGTTCCTGTAAAGTGCACCAAATTGTGGTGCAACTTTTTGACTATAGCATCCACTTGTTCAGAAACATTTAGGTGCTGGTCTAGCCAGATACCAAGATAACTAAAGGTGGTGGCATCTTCCACAGGGGAGCCATCCAGGGTATGAAAAGTAGGAAGGGGAGGGAGCCTAGAGAGTCTGGTGCCTTGTGCCAAAGGACATGGAGACATCCTTCTTGGCATTGAGGAAAAGCTGATTTGTGTGTGGTCAGGGCTGAACTTGATCAAAGTCCAGCTGGAGTCTGTGGGCCTGCTGTGAAGAGGACCGTGTCATCCATGTACATGTGAATGGATGCAGACAAGCACATGTAGGAGGAGATCATTAAGGAACATGGAGAAAAGTAGTGGGCTTAACACAGATCCTTGTGGGACCCCAGTGGATACAGGCAGGGAGGAGAGAGGGGGTGACCACGTTTGACTGCTTGGGACCTACCCCTGTGGTAGGAGTGGAACAGCTGATGGCTAAGTCAGAGAGGCCTGCAGCCTGGAGTTTGGCTAATAATTGGGTGGTAGACAGGGTTGAATGCTTTGGCTAGACCGATAAAGATAGCAGAAGTGAATAGTCTGTGATTCATACCATTATGGAAGGATTTGGTAAGCCTGAGCAGGTGGTGGAGTGATTTTTGCAGAAGCCAGACTTGTATTGGGTGAAAAAGGAAGAGGAGTCCAGAAAGGGAGAGAGTTGTAACAAGATAATTTGTTCCGTTTTTTGGAGGGAGGAGAGAAATGAGTCGGTAGCTGTTCGTACCTGATGGATCACCATCTTTTGGAGGAGGAGGAGTAACAGTGGCAGCCTTCCAGTCAGCAGGGATGGAGGAACACCAGAAAGAGAGGTTATGGAGGTCATCCAATGGGGAGGATATTGCAGAAGCAGTCAGATGGAGGAACTTGCTATTCCAGCCATCTGGGCTCCTACCCTTGGAAGGATTAAGGGCGGGAAGTGTGTCGGGGATAAAGGATGGAGATACTGGAGAGAAAACAATAGTGAGAATGAAGGAGATGACAATCATGCAGGCTGGCAGGGGTGAGAGGGAGGTGAGGAAGGGTAGAGGGAGGAGAGGAGAGAAGAGGTACAGGTGATGAAAAGGAATTACATCTCTATGGTGATGAAGGAGAGCTTAGAGACAGGGGTGTCACTGACTCTGAGGACAGGCAAAGGAGTGGGAGGGGAGAAGAGACTGTGGCAGCCTTTCAAAATTTAGACAGGTAACCAATGTTGGTACTGAAGTTAGATGCAAAATTCTCACCTTTGGCAAGCTTATTGCCATGGTACAGATGCTGCGGAGATGATGATACCTCTGGAAGCCATGGGGTTGGGTTACGTTTATTTTTTGACCAGGCCAAATCATGCACTTGCAAGTAAGCTATGAGGTCAGCCATGATCTAGGGGAGGTGGTGTACCTTTTCTCATGTCCTGCTCTGGGGGGCATGGAGTCCCATAAAGGAGAGGCAGTATAGCACAGTGGTTTAAGGTTCTGAGCTGCAAATCTGGTGACATCCAGCAGACCAGACCTGGGTTTGAATCCCACAGCTTCCACTTGCATACTGTGTGACTCTGAACAAGTCACTTAACTTTCCTGTGCTCCCAGGTCACTCCTGTAAAAAAGCTTTTAGCTTAGTGTG
Source organism: Neoceratodus forsteri (assembly GCA_016271365.2). Classification (NCBI taxonomy): domain Eukaryota; kingdom Metazoa; phylum Chordata; order Ceratodontiformes; family Ceratodontidae; genus Neoceratodus; species Neoceratodus forsteri. The sequence goes on along the minus strand of CM028137.1, from coordinate 541,482,930 downwards.
CTACATACCTCTCAACCTCCTACCTCATAAATCAGGGACAAGGCTTAAAAAAATCAGGGACAAAGGCCCAAAATCAGGGACACATTTTTAAAATTGATGATATACACTCAGGAAGCTGGCAGAATAAGGGACTCAGTGTACAATACATTTTCTGAAGAATAAGAAGTCTGCAGCTTTATTGTTTGACGTAATTTTATTCTTACAATCATTACTGTTTAGTCAGGGAAACACAGATTTTAGGAGGGACAAAGTAAAATTTTGAGGTGAAATCAGGGACATCCCTGAAAATCAGGGACACTTGAGAGGTATGGTGTGCTAGTCCTGGTTAAACAACTAAAAAAAAATATATAGTTAGAGTAATTTGTTTTGAAATATGTTAGCATGGAATCAGTGGAGCAGACCAATGAGATAGGGGACTAATCAGAGTGACTTAGGTCACGGCTCAAGGGGGGTGACGTCCAGGGATTTGAAGGAAAATATAAGCAGTGTTTTGGTTGGGGTGAGGGGGCTTTAGTTGAATGAGAAGCATCAGAGGGTTGTGATTATGGTGTCAAATCAGAAAAGAGGGAAGTCAAGAGTGGAATGCCACAGGGATCCATCCTGACTCTTGTTCTCTTCAATATGCTCATTAACAATGTCTGAGATTGAATCTGGGGCTGTGCCTCTTTGAAGATGACACCAAGCTCATGGGAAGGTAGATAGTGATGGGGAAGTAGGAAACTGCAGACTGACATGTAAAGATTAGGGAGGTGGCCTAAGGTTTGGCAGTTGAAATTCAATGCCAAAAAAGTGCAAGGTGATTCACTTAGGGGACAAGAACCCCAGGACAGAGTACTGGATAGGAGGGGTAGAGCTGAGCACTACAGCTGAGAAAAGGGACCTAGTATTCGTCATTAGTGACTCCCTTAAACAATCAAGCTAGTACAGTGAGGCATCTAGTCAGGCAAATAGGATACTAGGATGTGCCAGAAGGGATTCTGATAGTAGAAGAAAAGAGGTTTACTGCCTCTTTATTGATCATTGGTGAGGCTGCACTGGGTATACTGCTCAGAGTTCTGAACTTCTGAAGACCTCACCTCAGGAAAGATAAGGACAAAGGGTGATCAGAATGATTCAGAGCTGACAGGACAGATCATATGAGGATCTGCTCAAGGCACTGAACATGTCTTCACTGGAGACCAGACAAGAGAGGAATGATATGATAGAGACCTTCAAGTTCCTGTAAGGAATAAACAAGGTGAATGAAGAACTACTTAGTATGAGTCACAGTTCAAGGTTATGGGGCCACAAGTAGAGACTGATGGGAGGGAGGTTCAAGAGAGATATTGGAAAGTTTTATTTTCCAGAAATGGTGGTGGAAATGTGGAATAGTTTGCCAACTGAGATGGCAGGCACCAAAACCATAAATGGTTTCAAGCATGGCTCTGACAAAGTAAAGGGTATAATGGTTACTCATGCTGATAGTAGTAGGGAGGGAAACAAGGGAGTGGATAGTGAAGGCTATTACCCTGCATGGACAGTAGGTTCTGAGGATTAATATGGGAAATGGGGCAGATAGGATGTACCATTTTTATATTGATTGCGCACAGTGCAAATAACATATTGCAGGCTGCTGGTGACAGTAGTTTGGAATATTTGCACCAATTACTGACATTATTGTTGCAATCAGGGGCCAATTTGCTAAGGCCAGCCATCTGCTGCAGTGAGGAGTGACCCATCATTGCAGAGTGGGATGTAAAAACCCTGATATTGTTTGTGAACAGGGCATCAGGTTGCCGCCCTGTTCACAAACAATATAACCCCTCCCACCGTATTTATGTGCCAACAGGGTCGCCAAACCCCATCGGCCTCGGTGGCCCATTGTTTATGGTGCCGACGGGGGATCCCACTCCCCATTGGCATTCTGTAACACACCCCCCACACTTTTATTCCTGCCGACGGGGTGCCCAATCCCTGTAGGCTACTGCTGCCCCCCCAAAAGAAAGACATTGGTGGCACGCTGGGTGCCCATCCCAGCGTGCCACATGCCCCTGTAAAGGAAAAAACAGTCCTGTGAAGTATTTTTTTTTTTACCTGCAAAAAAGGAAACGGTTTCTCGTAGTGTCCCTGGCCCCCACCTGCAACCCGCACCAACCCACTGCACACCCTGCCTCCCCACACCCCCCTGTCATCTCATACTTACCTCTGGAGCTTGGCACAAAGATCTTCAGTGGACCAGGAACACATCTGCACTCTTCAAAGCCGACCGTGAACTGAGGAAATGCCGGTAAGCTGTATAACGTAATAAATAGTGTTTTTTCAACTTTAGTACATATCTCAGGCATTTTTGGAACTTTTTTCTCCAAATTTTCAACATAGGGTTTTTGGGACCCTCCTCATGAATTCTGTGATTGCGTTAATCGGCCCTGACAGGTGATTTTGTGGTCACTGCGCGGAATCACCTTTCGGGGCCGATTAACAAAACGACAGTGCCAGTGTTCATGAGGTGGATCTCAAAAAGCCTATGTTGCAAATTTGGTGGGGAAAATCCAAAAAATGACTGTTTTACGAGCGTGCGCTGCGCAGTTGCTACCCACGCCAGAATTTCTGAATTTGCAATATTTTCACGCCAGATTTTCAACATTGGCATTTTTTACACCTCCTTGTGAACAGTACAGCTGTCATTGTTCACATCCTGGCAGAAATGTGTTTTTGCACTTCTGGCACAGAATAGCGCGGTCGCTGTGGGAAATCAGTGTTCAGGGCAGATTAAGAAAATGACAGTGACACTGTTCATGAGTAGAGGTCCTGAAATGGCTGTGTTGAAAATCTGCTAACAATACTCAATAAAATGACTGTGTTACGAGCGTGTGTTGCGCAGTTTGCACACACGCCCGTAACTTCGTGAATTTTTATTTTCACTCCAGATGTTCAACATTGCCATTTTCCCACACCTACTTATGAACAGTGCATCCGTCATTTTTCACATCCTGGCCGAAATATGTTTTCACACTTCCAGCGCACAATAGAGCAGTCGCTGTGGGAAATCACTGTCCGGGACAGATTAAGAAAATGACAGTGATACTGTTCATGAGCAGAGGTCCTAAATTGCCTATGTTGAAAATTTGGTGATGATAGCCCAGCAAATGACTGTATTACAAGTGTGCATTGCACACTTTCCACACACCCGTGTAACTTCGCAGATTTGTAATATTGTCATGCCAGATTTTCAACAGTGGCATTTTTTCACACCTCCTATGAGCAGTATAGCTGTCATTTTCACATCCTGACCGAAATGTGGTTTCACAGTTGACTGACACAACAAAGCGGGTCGCTGTGGTAAATCAGTGTTAGGACAGATTAAGAAAATGACAGTGGCACTGTTCATGAGCAGAGGTCCTAAAAGCCCTATGTTGAAAATTTGGTGACGAAACTCCATAACATGACTGTGTTACAAGCGTGCATTGAACTGTTTCATGAACCCCTGTAACTTTGCACATTTGTAATATTTTCACAGCACATTTTCAACAGTGGCACTTTTTTCACACCTCCTTATGAAGAGTACAGCTGTCATTTTTCACATCCGGTCTAAATATGTTTTTGCACTCCTGCTGGAGCATAGCACGGTCGCTATGGGAAATCAGTGTTTGGGACAGATTAAGATCGAACAAGTGGGGGGGAGTGACTGAGCTAAACTCAGCTCTGTCGGGACTGCTGTGGATTTGTTTGTGGGCAGAAAAAGGCCCCAGTGCAAAAGCCCAGTACAAAAGGGCAGCCTGCAGCACTGGGAGAAACAGAACGAGAGATCGAGTGAGGGAGGGTGAGTGAGTGAACTCACCGTAGCGCTGTCAGGACTGCTGCAGATTTCTTTGTGGGCAGAAAAAGGTGTCAAAGCAGGCAGGGGCCAAGTAGAAAAGGCCAGCCTGCAGCAGTGGGAGAAACAGTATGAGTGAGTGAGATGGTGGAGTGAGTGAACTCAACAGATCTCTAGCAGGACTGCTGCAGATTTCTTTGTGGGCAGAAAAAGGCACCTATGCAGGCAGGAGCACTGTACAAAAGGGCTTCTTGCAGTGCCAGGACAAACAGAATGAGCGTATGACAAAGGAGACTGAGCGACCTCAATGTAGCTCTGTCGGAACAGCTGCGGATATCTTTGTGGACAGAAGAAGTTGCAACGCAGCCAGGAGCCCCATACACAAGCGCAGCCTGCAGCACCATGAGAAACAGAATGAGTGAGTGACAGAGCGGTAGTGAGCGAGCTCAACAGAGCTGTATTGTGACTGCTGCAGATTACTTTGTGAGCAGAAAATGCAGCAACAGAGGCAGGAGCCCAGTACAAAAGGCCAGCCTGCAGCACCGGGAGGAACGGAATGAGTGAGTGAGAGGGGGGAGTGAGCAAGCTCAATGGAGCTGTGTTGGGACTGCTTCAGATTTCTTTCTGGCCAGAACAAGCCGCCAATGCAGGCAGGAGCCCAGTACAAAAGGGCAGCCTGCAGTGGCAGGAGACACAGAATAAGTGAGTGAGTGAGTGAGGGGGAGTGAGTGAGCACAAAGGAGTTCTTTTGGGACTGCTGTAGATTTGTTTGTGAGCAGAAAAAGACAGTAATGCATGCTGGGGCCCAGTACAAAAGGGCAGCCTGCAGTGGCGGGAAAACCAGAATGAGCAAGTGAGAGAGGGGGAGTGAGCGAGCTCAATGGAGCTCTATGATAACTGCTGCACATTTCTTTGTGGGCATGAAAAGCCGACAACACAGGCAGGAGCCCAATACACAAAAGGGCAGCCCGCAGCGCTGGCAGAAACGGAATGAGCGAGTGAGAGAAGGGGAATGAGAGCAAGCTGAATGGAGCTGTGTCGGGACTGCTGCAGATTTCTTTGTGGGCAGAAAAAGGCAGCAATGCACACAGAAGCACAGTTCAAAAGGCCAGTCTGCAGCACCTGCAGAAAAGGAACGAGTGAGTGAGGGAGGGGGAGTGAGTGAGCATAAAGGAGTTCTTTTAGGACTGCTGCAGATTTGTTTGTGGGCAGAAAAAGACAGCAATGCACGCTGGGGCCCAATACAAAAGGGCAGCCTGCAGTGGCGGGAAAACCAGGGGGAGTGAGCGACCTCAACAGAGCTGTGTTAGGACTGCTGCAGATCTCTTTGTGGGCAGAAAAAGCTGCCAATGCAGGCAGGAACCCAGTACAAAAGTGCAGCCTGCAGCACTGGGAGACACAGAACGAGCGAGCGAGGGAGGGGGGGTGCGTGAGCTCACCGAAGCTTTGCTGGGACTGCTGCAGATTTCTTTGTGGGCAGATAAAGGCAGCAATGCATGCAGGGGCTCAGTACAAAAGGGCAGCCTTCAGCGGTGGAAGAAACGGAACGAACGAGTGTGAATGGGGGACTGAGTGAGCCAGCTCAATGGAGCTGTATTGTGACTGCTGCAGATTTCTTTGTGGGCAGAAGAAGACGGCAACGCAGGCAGGAACCCAGTACAAAATGGCCGCCTGCAGCACCGCTTGAAACGGAACAATCGAGTAAGAGAGAGGGAGTGAGCGAGCGCAACGGAGCTCTGTTGGGACTGATGCAGATTTCTTTGTGGGCAGAAAAAGGTGCCAAGAGAGGCAGAAGCCAACTACAAAATGGCAGCCTGCAATGCCAGGAGAAACAGAATGAGTGAATGAGACAGGCAGAGTAAGTGACCTCAACAGAGCTCTGTCAGGACAGCTGCGAATTTCTTTGTGGGCAAAAAAAGGTGCCAACACAGGCAGAAGCCCAGTAAAAAAGGACAGCCTGCAGCATCGAGAGACACAGAATGAGCAAGTGAAGGATGGGGAGTAAGTGAGCTCAACAGAGCTCTGTTGGGACTGCTGCAGATTTCTTTGTGAGCAGGAAAAGGCTGCAATGCATGCGGGGGCCCACTACAAAAAGGCAGCCTGCATTAGCATGAGAAACGGATCGAGCGAGTGAGAGGGGGAACTGAGTGAGCTCAACAGAGTCTATCATAACTGCTGCAGATTTCTTTGTGGGCAGAAGAAGGCAGCAATGCTGGCAGGAGCCCAGTACAAAAGTGCAGCCTGCAGCGCTGGCAGAAACAGAACAAGAGAGTGAGAGATGAAGAGTGAGCTAGCTCAACGGAGCTCTGTCGGGACTGCTGCAGATTGTTTTGTGACCAGAAAAAGGTGCCAACAGAGACAGGAGCCTAGTACAAAAGGGCAGCCTGCAGTGCCAGGAGAAAAAAAATGAGCCAGTGAGAAAAGGGGAGTGAGTGACCTCAATGGAGCTCTGTCGGGACAGCTGCGGATTTCTTTGTGGGCAGAAAAAAGCAGCAATGGAATGGGTGACTTAGAGAGGGGGAGTGAGCATGCTCAATGGACCTGCGTCAGGACTGCTGCAGATTTATTTGTGGGCAGAATAAGCCAATGCAGGCAGGAACCCTATACAAAAGGACAGCCTGCACCCACAGGAGACACAGAACCAGTGAGAGAGTGAGGGAAGTGGAGTGAGTGAGCTCAACAGAGCTCTGTTGGGACTGCTGCAGATTTCTTTGTGGGTAGAAAAAGGCAGCAATGCTCCCAGGGACCCAGTACAAAAGGACAGCCTGCAGCGGTGGCAGAAACAGAATGAGTCAGTGAGAGAGGGGGGAGTGAGTGAGCTCAACAGAGCTCTATCGTGACTGCTGTGGATTCCTTTGTGGGCAGAAAAAGGTGGCAATGCAGGCAGGAGCCCAATACAAGAGGCCAGCCTGCAGCGCCGGCAGACACGGAACGAGTGAGTGACAGAGGGGGAGTGAGCAACCTCAACGGACCTGTGTTGGGACTACAGCAGATTTCTTTGTTGGCAGAGAAAGCCACCAACAGAGGCAGGAGCCCAGTACAAAAGGCCAGCCTGCAGGACAAGGAGAAACAGAATGAGGGAGTCAGAGGAGGGAGTGACCCACTTCAACGGAGCTCTGTCAGGCCATCTGCGGATTTCTTGGTGGACAGAAAAGGGTGCCAACGCAGGAAGGAGCTCAGTACAAAACAGCAGCCTGCAGCACTGGGAGAAACAGAATGAGCAAGTGACAGAGGGCCAGTGAGCGAGCTCAACGGACCAATGCAATCAACATTCAGCATTGACAAATGCTTGTTTTTTTATTGTGTCCAGAACTGACTGTGTGTGTATGTGTGTGGGGGGTTGCTGGCAGGCTGTGTGTGTGCAGTTAAAACATGATTCCCAGAATCATTAACTAGCACTAACCACGCAGTGTGTTAGCACTTCAAGAAAGCATTTAATATACCTGTACACCTTATATGCATTAGAGTAACCCCAGTTGTATGAGCACCTGGTTGCAATTAGTAGTCCTGTGCCAAAAAAAAAAAAAATATAGTGCCACAGTAATAGATTAGCACTGCACAGAAGAATGCTTTTTAAAATAGTACCAGCTATGCTTATCACAATGCAGTGCTAGTCCTGTTACAGTGGTATGTGGGCCCCCATTTTCAGATTAGTGTTGTGCACTCCTAAGTGCTGCACCTGAGATAGCGCACAGCCACAGAAGGTGGTGGTAAATGGCACTCCCTTCAGTGAGGAGAGAGTGACCAGTAGGGTGCTGGAGGGTTCAGTAATGGGACACATCCTCTTCAGTGTCTTTATAAGTGGCATAACAGAAAAACTGGAAGGGGAGATATGCCTTTTTGTAGATGACACCACAATCTGTAATAGCGTTGATAGATGCAGATGGAGAGAATGAGTGTGGACATTAGAACACAGAGTGCTATGGGACATGGCAGTTCGGGTTCAAAGCCAAAAAGTGCAACATCAAGCATCTAGGTACTAGAAGCCTAGAGGCTGAGTATAAAGTGTAGAGGGAGGTACTTATGGTCACTAAGGAAACCTTTTATACAGCACTGTGCTCAGTATGCAGGAGAGGATTACTCATTTACATGGCCGTAGTAGTATATATGCACATGCACATGCACATGCACATGATCAGGGTAGCATCAAGTGATGCTGAATACGACACCGATCCAACCATGCTGTTCCCACAGTGTAATGTTTAGCTGTGCACGCTAACCTTCTGAAAATGGGGCCTTAATTGACTAAAAATCCGGGCCAATGCCTCATATGATGCAGAAGGTAAACATAAAAGGTTTATCTTATCTATCTCTTTATGTATTGTTTCATCGTATTTTGCTTGCAAAACCTTTATCCGATTTCAAAACATTGTGATGTGACTTAAAATGTTTATAACAGACTAGTTAAAATACAGTTTGTTTTCTTCTTTTACCTATATGCTGTCTTTACTTATAAAAACACAGTCTGGTGGGCTGGCCTAGCAGCTTGGTGGTGATTGCACTGCCTCCCATGCCAGTGGCCCAGTTTTGGGGTGGACCTGAGTTGCACAGGGGTTAGCTGGGGGAGATATGATTGAGCATCTCGGAGAATGCTCTCCTCTCAGTGAGGGGAAGTCTGACCACCCCGCTCTTCAACATCCACCTAGCTGAGGGGAGCTGGCAGGGCAGTGGAGTTGAATAAGGGGGAGGGCTCAGGCAGGCAGAAAGGAAGCATGTGTCTTTATATGCAATTGCATCATTCCATGCTTGGCTGCCCAGGGGATGAAACCGAAGGTAGAAACCCTCTAATGGCAAATGATCCAACAACCTGCCACAGATTTTGCACTGCCAACGGGCTCTGCTTATATGTGTCTCCTTGTCAATGGCCCTCCCATCCTGGCCCCAACACGGGGGGATGTGAGGGGGATCTCAGAGCAAATATGTCCTGTGGATGGTAAGTGATTGGGCTGGAGATGTCAGTGGGCAAAGGGGTAGCAGGGTTACTAAGGAGATAAAAATCTCTATGGGAAAAAAAAAGAAAGAAAACAGAGTTTGAGAAGCTCAAACCCCAAAACAGACTGTGCATGCCTCCAGTGAGGATTCACAATAAAGTTACTTTGTAAAACAATGCATATTATATGCATATGCCAGCTAAACTCCTGATGAAAATTGAATACTGAGGGATTGCAGCAAAAATATATATTTTAAAATAAAAACTTAAAACATAGTCCATAGAGTACAAACTAGCAATGATTTTGGCTTACACTTCCACAGCTTCTGAAGTGCTTCCCAAGCATTCAACTCAGATAAGTTGCTGGACTTACACAGTAATTAATTACACATAAAACAAATCAACACTTTAACTTGGAAAAATGCATGCAGCTCCCTATATATACAGGTATGTTAGGAATATCCTGTATTAGCTTCCTATTCAAATGTGTTGTCTGACAGTAAATGAAGGCAACACTTATTTAAAAGAATAAACTACAGCATTTAAATTAGTTTTAAAAGTTTCTTGTCACATCACAGTGGTCTGATACTTGACTAAAGGTGTGCAAGCAAAACAAAAGGAAACCCCCCATAAAGAAGTAGAATAAGAGATAGCCCTGTTTTGTTTACCTCAGCTCTGCAGTTTCAGAGATCCTCTCATCAAGCTAGCAGCTAAATGAATGCAGCAGGCAATGAGTTCAACTCTAGGACATTCATGGGGAGGGGCAGTGGGATGGGTAGTTTCAGAACATAGTCCATTTCAGTATATAGTTTATTTGTTTCAGTATATAGAGTATGTGAATTTTTCAGTCTACAGTGTATGTGTTTCAATACATAGTGTATGTGTTTCACCATGTAGTGTATTTGTTTCAGTATATAGTGTATGCAGATTTTTCAGTGCATAGTGTATTTATTTCAACAGATAGTGTGTGTATTTCATTATAAAGTGAAGATGTTTCAATATATAGTGTATTTGTTTCAGTATATAGTGTATGTGCTTTTTTCAATGTGTAGTATATGCATTTCAATCGATAGTGTATGTATTTCAATATACAGTGTATTTGTTTCAATATATAGTGTATGCAGATTTTTCAGTGCATAGTGTATTTATTTCAATAGATAGTGTATGTATTTCAATATAAAGTGTAGATGTTTCAATATATAGTGTACTTGTTTCAGTATATAGTGTATGCAGTTTTTTCTCAATATATAGTGTATGTGTTACAATCTATAGAGTATTTGTTTCAGAAGATAGTTTATGTGGATGTTTCAGTCTGTAGTGTATGTATCTCAATAGGTAGTCTATATGTTTCAGTACATTGTACATTTGTTTCAGTATATAGTGTATGTGGATTTTCAGTATTTAGTATGTGGATTTCAGTAGATAGTGTATGTATTTCACTATGCAATGTAAGCATTTCACTATATAGTGTATGTGTTTCACTATATAATATATGTATTTCAGTATACCGTATATGTATTTCACTATACGATGTATATATTTCAGTATATACTGTATGTGGTTCACTACATTGTGTATGTATCTCACTATATAATGTATATATTTCACTTTATGATGTATGTATTTCACCATATAGTGTGTGTTTTACTATATAGCCAGAGATTCTGAATTATGTCCTTAACGGCTTGCCATAGTAGGACTTGCAGAAATATACAGATGCCTTTGGTGCATTGTGAGACATGAAGCAAAACCAACTACATTCAACCACACTAGAAGTCTATATAGATCATCATTACTGAACACCTTAGAATGTGTTATTTTTATTTATAAAATAGCATAGCTGTGCAGAATGCAGAATTATGCTGGCAGACTTTGTGCAGAATGACATTTCTGCTTCCAAAAGGCATTTAAGATTTTATTTTTTAATTCTGTGAACTTGTGAAAAATATTTCTTTGTAAACTGGGATATACCTTGCCACGGATCATGTAATCCACAGAGTAATTTTCCACAGTTAATGGAAAAAATAATCCACAACTTACTGTAAACCACCAATTACTAATCAACAAAAACATTCCACTTTTGAAATTCTGGACTTCTGCTAAGGACAGAATTCCACAGAATTAGACTGAATGGTCCAAAATTTCAAAGAATTCCAATCTGTCAGAATCTGAAAATTCTGCATAGCAGAATAAAATAGTCATACAAAATGTAAAACTAATAAATAATTAGCTGCAAAAGCCAAGTTGTCTAATTATGCCTAAACAACTGGACACTATGAAAATGTTTTCAGTCAGACTACTGCATTTTTTCAACATGTTTTATAAAATAAAGTGTACCCTTGGGGCTGACCAGTGACATAATGGTAAGTGTTATGGTCTGCAATGCTGGTGACCTGCTGGGATTAAGTCCCTTATAAAACTGGGTTTTTGATCATGGGGTGGCCAGAGGGAATGTTGGTAAGCTAGGTAGGCTCGGGGTGGGTCAGAAGTTGGTCAACTGGGTGGCAAACTGGTTGACTGGCAGAAAACAGAGAGTGGTGGTAAATGGTATACAGTCAGAAGAGATGCAAGTCACAAGTGGGGTACCTCAGGGATCAGTCCTGGGGCCAGTCCTATTCAACATCTTCATTAGTGACCTCGCAGATGGACTAGAGGGTAAGGCTTGTCTGTTTGCAGATGACACCAAGATCTGCAACAGAGTAGATGATCCAGATGGGTGGGCAGAATGAGAAGAGATCTGGATAAACTAGCAGAATGGTCAGAAGAGTGGCAACTGGGATTTAATGCAAAGAAGTGCAAAATCATGCACATAGGGAAGAGAAACCCTGAAGCCACTTATAGGCTGGGAGGAGTTGCTAGCAGTCACAAAGGAAGAAAGAGACTTGGGCATCATCATCACTGATGACCTAAAATCATCAAGCAGACCTCTAAAGCAGTAGGTAAGGCTAGGGGGTGTAGGGTGATTAGTAGGGGTATCACAAGTCGTAAGAGGAGGTAATAATCCCTCTGTACAGAGACATTGGTTAGGCCCATCTGGAGTACTCAGTGCAGTATTGGAGGCCACACCTTCACAAGGACATTAACCAAATTGAGGCAGTCCAGAGAAGGGCAACCAAAATGGTGCAGGGACTGCATCAGAAGACATATAAGGACAGATTAACGGAGCTCAATATGTATACCCTTGAGCAAAGGAGGGAGAGAGGTGATAAGATCTGAGACATTTAAACACCTTAAGGGCATAAACAAGGTGAAAGAGTCTAACATGTTTAAATATAAGTAAAAATAGCAGGACAAGAGGACACAGCATGAGATTAGAGGAGGCCGATTAAGGGGAATGTGAGGAAATTCTTTTTCACAGAAAGGGTGGTAGATGCATGGAATGGCTTACCACAAGAAGTGGTGGCTATGAATACAGTGCAGGGCTTCAAACAGGCATGGGATAGGCATAAGGGAGCAATACAAATGACTATGAATAGATAGGTCACTGACAGAGCAAAGGCCGATGGCACATTTATAAGGTAGAAAAAGAAATGGGCAGACTGGATGGGCCTTGCGGTCCTTATCTGCCGTCAACTTCTATGTTTCTATGTTTCTATAGTGTCTATCTTGGATGCCTTCTGCCTTGGGGGAAGTGAATGAATCCTGCTGTTATACAACTGTCCCTTCATTGCAGAGAGGAAGGGAGTCATTTCTGGAACACAGTACATGGCCCAAAAAAACAGGACCTAATCCACAAAAATCACCTGGCACTTCTGTATATGCAGAGGGCCAGGAGAAGTGATGAAGTGCCCTCTTCAAACAGGATGTACAGCTATGCAGATCTCTGAGTGGTATGCAAAGCAAGACACATGCCCCACCACTTGAAATTCCAAGCTGTATATATATCTGTGAGGCCGGCCAGGGTGGGACTGGCATGGGTTAGGGATACACACCAGTGTGATCCTCAGTATATTTTGAGTGTCTTTTGGGGAGTGCAGGAGACAGCAGAATTGTGCGGATCAGAGATGGTGTGCCATAAATACAGCTGGCTCAATGTGCAAGCCTGCCAAGGTTCTGTTGAAGCTGTACTGGTACTCACTGAGCCCTGCACTTGAATTCCTAACCTCTCCAAGCTGGCACAGTAAATGAGTTGGTAGATGAATCAGCTATGCTGTCCCAATACCAGTGTGTTGCTCACTGTCTGATCTCTGCTACTTTTTGATGTTTAAACGTCAATAAAGAACAATTTTGTTATTTGCAGCTTACAGTGATCCACCTTTTGTCAGAACCTATAGCCAGTACAATCAACGGAGTGGGTGTGTGTTCAGTTTTTCTTTACTATCATTCCAGCAAACTACAAAGAAAATGACACTGCATTAGAAATAAGAACACTATGGAATATGAAACAGAGAGCAAATTAAATGGACAAAGATAGGAAAGTAAGTGATAAAATGTGAGGGGAAGAATTCTAGCCTTGTTTATTCAAATATATATTTTCTTACCTTGTTTTTACCGTCTTTTGCTACTAATTAAAAACTGAAGTCTGGTAATGTTTGTTAGCAGCCCAAGAACAAACCTATTAAAAAATCCCAGTGTGAATACCTCTCCAGAAAGTGACGTTTCTTATTTCAGCCACCCATCAAGCTGCATGGAAGCATAAATGATGCTGCTGCACCACTCCTCCCTTGTGATCATGCTCCCAGTCACTCCAGTTATATAGTACTACAGGCAGCGAATATGGAGCAGACAGGGTGAGGGTACACCTCAGGAAGGGGCTGACCTGACTAGCTGGGATTCATTGCTGCTATCCCCCTGCTGATATCTAGGGCTGGGCTCACAGGAGGACTGGCACAAGACATGTCATGGAGAACCAGGAAAGTCAGGCTAGCATGGGGTGCAGTTTAAAAGATGTTGTCAGCTCATGGCATAGTGCCAGGAGCTGTCAATTAGGAAGGTTTCTTTTTTAGTCTCTGGGGCACCACAGAAGGGAGAGGTGCCAGAGAAAAGGCTTTTTAACTGTTTTGTTCCCCTCTGAATACTGACTACCACGAACAGTGGACTATTCAGGAATCATTCTTGAATATTCAGGAAGCCCATTATTAATGGTGTTCAGGAAAGAACATTTGGGGTTTACACGCCCTTAGGGGGCACAGATATTCAGCTTTTCAGTATGTGTATTAGTACTCAGTTTGGAGGGTGGGACAAAAAATATTAAGCCTTTCCCAGGTAGCCAGAGCTAATCTTCTGGTCACCCTCTCACACCATTCCAATATGTTTCACCCAACTCTCCCTTTCATAGTGCCACAGAGATTAAAAAAAGAAACCTTGGAGACCACATGACGCAGGGTATCGAGTAGAAGCTCCTCCGTGTTGCTCCAGCCTCCTGACTTAATAATTCTTGTTTTTGGATCACTAAATCTACTTAAAACCCTTCACAACTATTTAATCTGGTCATTTAATCATCCTGGGCTCTGGTTTGCCAAGTTTGAATCCCGATGGAGGTTACATGAAAAAGGCGCCGCAGAAGCACACCACCCCAGTCACTCCTGAGAAGGCCTCGAAGAAATCTCGGGCCTCGAGTGGTCCAGACAAACCAGAACTCTTGAGCCAGGCCCTGGAGCAGGAGCCTTTAAGCTTGAACAGGTTTTGGAAGAATTCAAACCCTTTAGAAAGGAAGTAAAGGAGATATCTTTGGAGCTTAAGTCCCTCTCTAAAAAGCTTGAGGAGGTTTCGATTGCAACTTCGGACAATACAGCTCGTATTGTTTCACTTAAGAAGCATCTGGATAAGTTTGATCCTGGGCTGGTGGCTGTGAGGCAGAAGCTTTCTCATCTGGAAACTAAATTAGATGATCTAGAGGGCCGTAGTTGCAGGAATAATGTTGTCATATTAGGGCTTCCTGAGGGTAAAGAGGGCCCAAATGCTATTGTGTTTATTCAGAAGCTGGTGGAAAGGATTGCCAGTCCCTCTCCCTTTGGGTCCCAGTATATTGTTGAGAGGGCACATAGGTCCCTGCTGCCAAAACCGCCCCCAGGAGCTACACCTCGCCCCATTACATGTTGTTTCTTAAATTACTTGGAACAGCAGCATTTCTTAGCAAAAGTAAAGGAATTGCAAGAAGTAAGATGGGAAAACAACAAGCTCATAATAGAGCAAGATTTACTGAGTTCTGCCCGGCAGAAACATGCAGCATTCCATCCTATTGTGTCCAGGATCATCGCTGCTGGGCTTAAGTTTAGAATGGGATACCCAGCTAGGTTGCAGGTGCAAGTGGCTGGAGTATGGTCTGCTTACGATGATCCTGAAGCTGCTCAATCTGGTTTAAAACTTGCCCTGCCTGATCTGTCTTGTGCCCGATGATCAGCCTTGCATCTCTGGCAATGGAAAGTTTCGAACCGTGGGGCTGTGACTTTTATTGAGAAGCATGAAAGAATCGAATATAAACATATGTCTATGTTTGGGAGAACTTGATACTGAAAGCTGAAGGGACATTATATTAGACTGTTGTGCTCTCTTACTTATAAATCTTTAGTATCCAATTCAATTTCGGATCTGCTGCTCCTTCAGGAGACCGTTGTATTTGTATAGACTGATTATTCGAGGAAGGGTATTTTCTGTTTAGGTTTCACTTTGAATTCTATTTGTATTTACAAAAAGGGATTTAATGTTCTGCTCCCCTTGGCTTACCCCTCCTTTTGTTAAATTTAAGATGGCTTTATTCTGAGGAAGGGGCTGAGTATCTCCTTCTTTTGTTGTGCACCTGTGTGCTCTCACTCCTGTGCCACCAGAATGAGCTCAGGTTTCGCGCCTTGCTGAAGGGTGCTGGTTGTCAATTCGGGACCTGTTTTCCACCACAGGACTTTTGTATTAGAGGTCAGGATTAATCAGCATATTTCTTTTGGGCCGGAGCTGGCAAGAGTTTGTGGCAAATTGGCCCTATCTAGTACTACCTGTCATCTGCTGTTTTTCAGCAATCCCGTTTTCTTGGCAGGTTGCAGGTATTGTTTTAACAAATCCAGCACACTTGCTGAGTCCATCGCTACACGTTATGCATTTCCCTTTGGTTGCCAGGAGCCGGCTAGGTACCAGATCTTATGACAGAATGTTGCTTTTCTTTACATTTTCTTTTAGCAATTCTTTTCTGTACTAATTATGGGGGGTTTACTGAACTTGTTTTGGACTACGGGGTAAAGTCAGGAGGTTGGGAGGAGAGGAAGGAACCCGATATCTTGTTGAGCATTGTTGGTGACAGTTGG
Organism: Neoceratodus forsteri; assembly: GCA_016271365.2. Taxonomy (NCBI): domain Eukaryota; kingdom Metazoa; phylum Chordata; order Ceratodontiformes; family Ceratodontidae; genus Neoceratodus; species Neoceratodus forsteri. The sequence continues at coordinate 541,466,972 of CM028137.1, read as the reverse complement.
GGTGGTTGGGCGGGCGGGATATTGGGTGGATCTAAGAGACCTGGCAAATTTAAGTTACAGGATGATGGGGTATTTTACGGAGGGGGGCGAAGAGTTGGTTTGTACAAGAGGGTCTGGGATGGGGTGGGTGGTACAGCAGTACTAAAGATGTTCTGGATTCTGGACTCGTCTTGTTGCTACATTGAGATTATTATTATGTACTTATTGTTACTAATTTAGATGGGTAGTAATGTTAATTTTGCTACGTGGAATGTGAAGGCGCTTCGGAAAAATCTAAACAATACCAGGTGCTTAAATACTTAAGTTTATTACGCTCCCAGATAACGTTTTTGCAAGAGTCCCATTTGTTAGACTCTGAAACCTTGCAACTCAGGAGGCAACAGATTGTTCAGGTCTTTAATGCAGCGGGGTCCACTAATAGCCGCGGAGTTATGTTAATTGTCAATAGGGGTATCCCCTTCATCTCTTCACAGGTTGTTAGTGACCTGGGTGGCAGGTATGTTTTGGGCACTTTGTGGTCCATGCCACTTTTACTTGGCAGTATTTACGGGTCTAATACAGATGATCCTGGCTTCTTCATGAAGTTGATCACCATTATTCTCCCTGTGCTCCCTATAACGACTGATTTAGGCTGCGATTTTAATCTGATAGTGGAACCTAGTATGGACAGATCTGGCAGTGGTGTGAGGGGACTGACCCCTGGGCAAAGGGCTTTTAGGGACCTGTTGGACCAGTGTGGTTTGTGTGATGTATGGCGAGTATTGCACCCTAACACCAAGGAATATACCTTTAGCTCGCCAGTGCATGGATCACAGTCTCACATCAATTACTTATTAATCTCCCAGGGGCTTTTGCCCGAGGTTTTGTCCACCTCGATCCAGCCTGGTCCCATATCAGATCACTCTCTGGTAGTATGCAATCTCGCTTTTCTTAATAGGCCTAGGCAGGAGACCCATTGGAGGTTAAATGTACAATTACTAAAAGATACTAAGTACTGTAGCCTTATAAAAGTACAGATAGACTTCTTTTTCTCTACTAACCCGATAGATAGTGCGGAGCCGGATATTCTATGGGGTGCCTCCAAGGCCTATATGTGGGGAATTCTCATTAGTCTAGATACTAAGAGAAAAAAGACTCAGGAGTCAGAACTATTAGCTTTACTGGCCCAAGTATGATCTTTAGAAGATAATTTATCTTCCAGTACCCTGAGTGAGGACAGAAAGAAGCTTCTGATGGCCAAAGACAGATATTTAGATGTGTTAAGGGAAAAGGCTGAGCTAGCCATTATTTGTACGAGATCTTGTTTCACAGATCATTGAGAAAAAGCGGGGCATATGCTTACTTTAAGATTAAAGCAGCAGGAGTCTGCAAGATTTATCCCTCTGTTCCAGGCTCAGGAAGACTGGTCTTTGAGGGTATCCCCCTCTGACATAGTGCAAGAGTTCACCTTGTATTATGAGCAATTATATAGGGATATGGACTGTCCTCCTCCTTTGGAGATGTTGGAGGAGTATTTAAGGGATTCCCATCTTCCGTCCCTGTCAGAGGTGCATAGGACTTTTTTGTCTTCCCCTATCTCCTTGGAGGAAATTTCGGAGGTTGTTAAGGCCTTGCCCTCTTATAAAGTTCTGGGGCCAGATGTTTTTTCCTCATTATTTTATAAAGTTTTCCAGGGACAATTACTGCCGGTGCTTCACCGGTTGTACTTACATATTCTCTCTGGAGTTGCTGTAGGCACTTATTTGTTTGAGGCCCTGATTGTCCTTCTCCCCAAACCGGACAAAGATCCTGAGTTAGTACAGAGTTAGAGGCCTATATCTCTGTTAAACCAAGATATCAACATTCTTTTGAAGATATTGGTCGATAGGCTAACTCTGGTCCTTCCAGACCTGATTGGTATTTCCCAGGTAGGATTCATGAAGGGATGGTCATCATCAGATCATTTGCGCACCCTCTTGCATCTCTTCTCGGAGTCCAGGGATGCCACCTTTCCCACTGGGTTGGCCTCCCTGGATGCCGAGAAGGCATTTGATCATGTGAATTGGAACTTTCTATTCCAGGTCCTTAAAGCTTTTGATTTCCCTACCAGGTTCATAGACTGGATTCAAGCTTTATATAGGGCTCCATCTGCTAGGATTATTGGAAATGGTGCATTTTACAAACCTTTCCTTTTATATTCAGGTACCAGACAGGGATGCCCCCTTTTCCCTCTTTTATTTAACTTATATTTGGAACCTCTCATTCAAAATGTCCTTAACAATACGGTGATACAAGGTATTCCGGTGGGGAATCACGTGGTCAAGATCATAGCATATGCCGATGATCTTCTCCTTTATCTGGTCCAACCGCAGACATCTATCCCGGCCTTGTTGGGGGAAATTGCCAAATTTAGCTCCTTTTCAAATTATAAGTTAAACATTAACAAATCTTCCTTTTTCCCCCTTAACCATAAGGTTTTTAAGATGGATATTTCCCCTTTCGGTTTGTGTTGGGCACCTCGGGCTCCCAAATATTTGGGTATTAAACTAATGCATAACCCTTCCTCATGGTTTAAAGAAAATTTAGAATCTTTATCCCAGATGATTTTCCAAGATTTGGACAGATGGTCTAAGCTTCCGGTTTCATTATGGGGCTGTATCAGTATAATCAAGATGAATGATTTTCCTCATCTCTTTTATCCTCTTTCTCATCTTAATTCATTCATCCCACTATCCTGGTTCCAGAAAATGCATAGAGTTTTTACTAATTTTATCTGGTTGCATAAACACCCCCAATTGGCATATTATAAGCTTGCTGCCTCAAAAGCAGAAGGGGGACTGCGGATTCCTCACTTGGGTATCTTTACTGGGCTAGTCACCTTGCTAAATGCCTGAAGTGGGTGAATCCGGGTCCTGAGAGTTTGAGACGGGCTTGGCTCAACATTGAATTAGATTTTATCCAGTCTATGAACATGGACCCCCTGACTATGTTTTATATTAAACTATATCTTTTACAAGATACTAGTAAATGTCCCACCCTTATGACGTCACTAAAAGTATATGCACAACTTTGTTCCTTTCTGGGATATACTCCATATCTGGATCTGCCCCAGTCTATTTGGAACTAACCAGGCTTTACTTTAAATAAACAGAGGATTTCCCATACATGGTTACCCCAAGTGGGCGACGGAACTGTATCCATGTTTTTGGATGATGAAGCAGCTTGGCTTTCTGTAGCTAAAATCACCCAGAAATTTGGTATTCCAGTACCTTTACAATTCAGGATTTTTTAATTAAAGCACCTGCTTACCACTGTGTTGGGTAATACCCCCCTCGCCCTCCAGCGTTTGCACTGTTTCCTGAACTTTTCCCCTTATTGGGTTCTTCTGGTGTCATTTCTTAAATATATCAAGTTTTGTTTCATCGACGGTACCGGGGCTCTTATGGCCCGACTAGATTCTGGGGTTCTTTTTTCCCTCAATATACCTTTAATTGGCCAGTTTTATGGAAGTTCTGTCACAAATATGTGTCTCAAGACAGATTACGCCTTATGTAATATCATATTTTACACAACTTGTATTGTACTCCTGCCAAACTGGCAAGATGGGGTCTCCTTGAATCAGATTTATGTATTAGATGCTCTCAAAGAGAAGGAACACTTCTTCACTTATTCTGGACATGTCCCAAAATAATTCCTTTGTGGGATTCAATTAAAAATAACCTGGAACCTTTACTGGGTCTGCAAGATTGTTTCACTCCAAATATTTGCCTTCTGGGTGACCTGTCCTCCATCAAGGTTAAAGTCCGGAGATTTCATATTTCCATGATCGCATTATCAGTTAAGAAACTCATATTAAGGCATTGGAAAGATAAGGCTAGTCCGACATATCAGGAATGGGTAAATTAAATAATTGCCAACCTTCGTACTGAGAAGGCTATAGCTAGCCTCAAAAAATGATTATCTAGCTACAAATGCATCTGGGATCCCCTTCACACCTTAATTATGAGTGTACTGATATAGGTGTTGTTGGTTGTTAGTTATTCTTGCTGGTATATGGTTATTGTTACAGAATTTATGTTACAATACGGAATTATACTGCTGTACCGGGAGGATGGGGGCAGTCCAAATAAAGCACTGTGAACAGGTTGTATTTGTTACAATTGCTGCCTCATATATTGTGAAAATATTTAATAAAATCTGAATGGAAAAAAAAAGAAACCTTCCCAATTAAGAGGCTCCTGGCACAGTGCCAGGAGCCAACAACACCTTTTAAGTTGAACCCCAACCTTGGCCCAACTATCCTTAGACTCCACAAAAATAACATTTCTTATTCCTGCTCTGGATGATCAGGATATTTTATTGGTGGGGGTGGCTAGTAATGATGAATCCTGGCTAGTCAGTTGGCTCCCATTTTGCTACACACTTTTGACCAGCCTGCTCCATCAATGCTGCCTCTAATACTACATTAATGGAGCAAGTGTGGGAGTAGGCACATGATCAGAAGGAAGGCTGGGGTAGAACAGTAATGTCATTAGTGGTGCTATGCAGCTTATCAGACTGCATATCTTCACTAATGGTGCTACTACCCCACCCCATTGTGATTGCATTATCTATATCTTGCTCCAGTCATACAGTATTATAGGCAAGATACAGGAAAGACACATACAGAAAAGTAAATGCACGTAGGATCAAATGGCTAGGCGATATATAAATCAGCTAAGTGCCATTATTTGAAGTCAGAATTTGACTTTTTTTGACTGAGATTACATGAAAATACAAAGCTCAAGTGATGATTAAGGCTAAGGGAAATGTTGAATTCAGCCATCACAACTGGTACAGAATGGCAATTCTGCTTTGAACTGCTCTTCAGAATTTTTATAAAATTACACTGCATTCTAAAAAGCATTTCTGTGTAAACTGCATGATCATTTTATGCCGATCATGTAAACTGTACAATATTTTTCCGTAGACTGAGGAAAAAGAATCTGCAGTTCATGTAAACTGCAGATTACTGCACCAAATTACTGTGCTACCCAATGTATATCTTGTTTTGCTCCTGTACACGTATATTATGTCTGTGCATTTCTGCATATTGTAACCAATGTCCTGTGCTCTCCCGGGTCATGCCTGAAAATAAGCAGGTCTGTTGCCTAGCGCACTTACCCGGTTACCAAAAGCTAATAAATAAATAAATAAATAAAACAAGATCTGGCATGCAAACTGCTGGAATTCTGCTACCAACAGAATTCAGTGGAAATTTTTGAGCTGCCATTGAATTCCATTCTGTCAGAATTTTGACATTCTTCACAACCCTACTCAAGATGTACTGAAGAACTGAAACCCTGCTATTACAAGATAAGCAAAGCATTCCTCAAATTAGGAAACATCCCCAACTGATCAGGTTCCCTGGCACGTCGTTCACTTAGAACTTTATTAGGTGGCCACAGAACATGAATTGCTGCTGAAAGAGCACACTTTAAATTAAAAGTTCATGGATGTTTCTATAACTCAATAATCAGTCATTAGATGAGGAGCAAACAGAATGTACCTGACTACACTGTTGGTCTGCCTTTCTGAAGGAACAGTTTTGCATGGCTAGTGGCAACCAGGAAGAGTTATGTTACCTTCTCTCATGCAAACTCGCATTATACACATACAGCTTGCCAGAGAGCACCCAACCAGTCACTTCCTCCTCCGTTTAGTTAGTTAAACAATATACAGAATGTGTGCCACCTAATTCTGATGCCTTTACCAGCATTAAGGGGGAGACCTCTAACAAGATAAAAAATGTACCCATACTTCATTCCCAGTTTTATTCATTGCAGAAATTACTTAACAGGAACACCACTTGCTGCATCTGAAATGTCACCTGAAATTCAGTTTTGGTACATGTCCCTGACAGCTATAAAAATTGACAGCAAGCTCAATTTTCAAATGGTGACACAGGGCTTTGTCAAGTCCTGTGTCAAACCCATTCTTGGGAGCAGTTACACCAAACTCCTTTGACACAACTGCACCCGATTTTAGTACACCAGGCACAGTTGTGACAGTTTCCTTAGTTTACAGCAGCTTGCTCCAAAAATTTGATGCACGCCGCATAAAAAGGGTCCCCTAAATGGTATAAGTTAGACCAGGGAAAAGCTGGTCTAACTCATGGCATTTGGCATTCTGGATTAAAATTCCCAGTCACTGGCTGGGAGAATGCTGCAAGCCCCATGTGTCAAATAATCAGTGTACCCAGGGCTTACAGTATTCTCAGCTCTTTGAAAATTGAGTACCGTGAACATCCTGCATTTTCATCATCACCCAACATTCATTTATCTTGATAGCTAGCTAGCAGGCCATCCAGCAAGGTCATTTTAAAGTGTACTTTTCTAACTAAAGCAGTCAACCCAAATGATGCTTTATTCTTCTCTTTGCCTACAGCACACTGGCCCACCACAGAACCTCCAAATTTAAAGAGCAGCTGAAGTCTTTGTCAAAACTCTGAAAAAAATATCATATTTAGACACAATTTAGCTTGCAGTTCAGATATCGTATATAGATTTATTTTCTGCTTTATTTATTACTAAGGAAATCCCCACAAAAGCAGAATGTGGAATTGCACTGTTGAAATTACTGCAGAATGGCAACGCTGCTTCTGCAATGCTTTTCAGAATTTCTTTATAATTTCTGAAAAGTATTTCTGCATAAACTACAGAATAATTTTCAACAGACAGTGGAAAAAGAATATGGCCCAGATATTCAAAACTTTGCGCTGGGCAAAAACCGTTTGCGCAGGTTTAGCGCGGGATTAGTGCAGGTCTGCTATATTTAAAAGGCCGAATAGTGTGGGCAAACTGCATTAGCGCCGGGCAAGATTATAAAGTATGCAAGGGGCAAACTGACATGAATACAGGCGAAATGCTATATTCAGCGACTAGTGCCGTGCTAAGTGGTTTTGCGCGACTTAGCGCAACACTTAGCGTGGTGCAAATTACCACCTAGGAAACGCTTGTCTTAACCCTGGGCAATCAACTTTGCGTGACAGTTTGGCTTTGCACGGTGTTTGCGTGGGTTTAGTGCAGGTTTTGTGCGACCCTAACAAATAAATATGACACATAGATAAAGCCAAAGATAGAGGAAGCATGCTGCTAACCGATGGCATCACAATGATGCCATCATCTGCCACCAGTCCCAGCCATGCCAGGCAGTAAGTGGTGACCCTGCCACCAGTGGACAGCATTGCAGTGTGGCCATACAGCACACACCTGAGACCACACATCTGTGGACACAAACAGATGCCAGCACACACATGCAGCACTGTGGGCATGGAGGATGTTGAGGGGAGCGTGTATGGGTGGCGAGACTGTGCCACAGACCAGTTGTGGCCACAAGGCTGGGACACATCATGCAGTGCACATGGGCCAGTATTGGGAATACCCCCAACAGTAGTGTGCCTTTCAGATAATATATGCCCCCCCCGCCACATACTGCACAACTGTACAACTGCCACAGCACACAAAGCCAGAAATGTACATGTCAGTGTGAGCATCCCATGCCACAGGTACAGCATCTGTGAGTTACACAACAGTGTAACAGTAATGTCCACTCTCAGTAAACACCTGCAGGTTGGGTCTGTCACTGTGTACAGTGCAGTCATCATCACTGCCCTACACACCATAGGCAGTGCTGTGTCCCTCACACTGCTGGCCCCCTTTCTACTGTAGTGTCTGCTGTGCACTGTAGCATGCCCTGCAGTGTGACAGTTGCATGCAGCACCACCACCACCTGTGCCTATGCTGTCTTGTCCTCTGGGGTACAATATGCTATGCTATGCTGTAATGTTTACATGTAGCCTGCAGTTATCATCGTGCACTGCCAGACTGACCTACAGGTGGAGCTGTGGTTGGACCTGGTCAGCCCCTGTACTTCCAGACTGACTTATAGGTGAAGCTGCGGTTGGACCTGGTCAGCCCCTGTACTTCCAGATTGACCTATAGGTGACTCTGTGGGACCCTGCAGTAATGCTGGGCAAACTGCATGCAAATCAGGGTATAATGAGATACTAATCTGGTTGTTTGCCCAGAGACTACCTAAGTAGGCTCATTTGCATGGCACTTTTGAATATGGCACATTTTGGCTCCGGGCAAATGTGTTTGCCCCGGGCTAACTGCTTAGCTCCACGCTAATGCCCTGCTAATGTGTTAGCATGGCGCTAACGGTACGGGGAATAATATACAGTTTTGATCACTGTTCTTTCACATCTGCTGCTTCCTGCAGCTGTACTGAGTCCATGCATTTGCTGGCACACAAATTGGCCATGTAGTTTGTCTGTACCTGCCCTCGTGTTGCTGTGCACTGCGTTGTTCTTGTGGGTTGCACTTCCTGGTTGCTTTATTCAGTGCTGTCTTATTCCTGGGCTATTTTGGCCCTGCACTCCCAGACCAGTTTGCCCGGCTTCCTTAGCCTGCAATATTCAGCAGGATTAGCACCGGGCTATTTCCATTTCAATATAGCTTGCTCTGTGCTCTGGGCTAAATTTGCCCACCGGGCAGTGCTAATTTAGCCCCTGGGCAAAGTTTTGAATATCTGGCCCTACATGCTTTATGCAAATTTGGAATTATTAAGACACAGGAAACATTCTGCTTGTGAAATGTTGGAATGCTGCTATGGATGGAATTGCATAGAATTTTCCAAAATTCTGCAGAATTACATTCCAATGAATGTGAACATTCTCCGCACCCTTAATCTATGTCACTTAAAGTTCACCTGCCTATAAAGTTTATTCCCTTCTTGAAATTGTAAAGGTCTGGTGTGACTTCAGAGCTTGTTACCATGGGAATAACTGTGATATCACAAGCAGAGTATTATGATGGCTGGAAAACAGCAATAGTGCTGATGAACCCTTGAGGAACAACTATTCTGTTTTCATTCGTTTGGATTAGAAATACAGAGTTAATGAGAAATATAAGCTGCTTTGTGTCCAAATGTTATCATTGCCAAAGTTCTTGTCAAGGTATTGGCACCTCTTTAAGTGGTTTTGGCACTTTTGAGAAAGGTTTGAAAAACAGAATATTTAGATATATTTTTATTATCAGAATATTCAGTATATTTGCTATATGCTATCTGCATTTTCCTTCTTTGTGTTCTTCATTACAGGTTAATATGCACAAAAACAGGATCATTGATGACTACATTCCATGAAGCATTCTAAAGATAAAAAAAAAACAAAAAAAAAAAACAAGCTGGATTGATTCTTATTGACATCCTAAAAGAATACAGCTTGTGTTCCATAAATGGTCAATTGCAGGGTGACACAGAGGGTTGCTGTATTCATGTAAAATCTTCATGCCTCTCCTTACTAGATCTAATACTTTGGTCTGGTAATGTCCAGGACTAGCTCGGCCTGTACGTAATCCCTAGATTGAAAAGTGGCCACTTTCCAGTATTTTTAAATGGTCTCTCTACAGTACAAAGGACCACAAGAGCCAACAAACTGTTGTTCAGTGCATTCAGAGCAAATAAAGGTTGTCTGGGATCATAATCCAGAACTTTAGATAAAAGTCACAATTGGGTATCTATTCGGAGCAGAGAACTGGCAGGTCTCCTCTTTCCTGAGCACTGAGTCCACGTGGCCAGGTCTTTTGACCATCTACAATAGTATAATCAAAAAGATATATATATCCTTCACAACCAAACAGGGAAACACATGATCAACATCATGGCCAGTTCAGCAAAAACTGTAGAAAGTTTAAAAAACAATTAAGGATAATAACTAAAACTGCAAAGTTACAAATAATAGGGAAAAATGTTAAACTGATAAAGAAAAAACTACAATGTAATCTTAAAGAATAAAAAAATGTCAACATTTCACATCATTATGGGGGGAATACTTAAAGCAGTAAATGAAAAAAAAAAACACAGTATTCTGGAAACTAGTAGCAGAGGAACTAACAATTCTAAAGAAGCTATTGATGCTTATATACCAGAAAGCACATGGGTGCATTATTACTCAAAAATAGAAGAATGTTAAAGAGATCACTCACCCCTGAAATAAGGAAGCCAAAAATGTAGATTCTTCAAGAAAAGACAGGTTGTTACATATACAAGCTATTTAAACACCACTGTGGCAAACAAACAGAAGGTGGTGCAACACCACCACTCCTTACATTTCACCCCTTTGGAGGATTCATTTGAGGATAAATAGGTATGCAGTCAGGTGGTTTATCAGCACCTCACCCACCAATCACATTCAAATTCATTATGACATCATTTAATATGGTGGAAAAAAATCCTGTCATGCAATACATCAAAATCAACATAAACCATAAAGTGAACTCCCCATGCACCATTCTAATATATAAATGATTCAAGGTAGTTTCAATCCCTTAGTGGCAAATCAAACTGCTGGCATGCATCACCTGCTAGAGAACACATCAAGTTATTTGAGAACAGTTCAAAGCTGCTTCACTATGTCCAGATGTTATATTCTGTTGCACTAGCTAGTTTTCATCTCAGGTAGTGTGATTTGGTTTCAGATGGGTGGGGGGTGTTGAAAAGGTTGGCTCAGAATAATCACCCCTTCTCCTTTTATTTTTCCTTTAGGAAGAGGATAATCTCAAATTTGCCATTTAACCCACGTGTTTGGAAAGCCCCAAGTCGGAAAATATACTGTTGTTCCTTCTGTTTCAATAAATTGTCCAAATCACCCCCTCTAACATTTGGGGCTACTGCCTCAATTCCCTATGTGCATATTTTGTGAGTTTCATTTGGGGCACTATTATGGACATGAGCTGCTACTGCAAACTCCAAACTTTTGTTTTTAATAGCTTGTATATGCTCATATAATCTGAATCTTAATTTCCTCTTAGTATGTTCAACATAGAAAACCCCACAGAACATTTGCGGAGAGACACCACTGCTGTAGAATTGCTATCAATGGTACCCCATATTTGTTAATTCTTGCAAGTTTTCAGATTAGTGAAACTCGAACGGGAGTCCACTACATAACACATACAGCACATACCACATAGTTTACAATCTTGTTTTCTGGCTACGATAACTGCTTTTTGTTTAGGCTGGTAGCTCTACACAAGGAAATCTTGTACATTTGTACCCCTTTTATAGGACCCCCTCAATAGTTTATCTGCAATTTTTTCAGTGGTCACTACTATATAAAGCTTCCCTTCTGTTTAATGCACTCCTTTCATATACTGTGAATTGTTTAACAGTATTTTCTTTAAAAAAAAAACTTTCTGAAACTGACTTAATGATTATAATAAATGTACCTGTTTTTTTATCGTAGGTCCTGTAATGCTGGTTATTCTGTTCAATTTGTCTACATATGTTGTATTTATTCAGTGTAATGTCAATTATAATATTTTATATTTTCTGTACACTTGTCGCATATGAAAACAGGCACTAATGCTCATTGTGCTTACAAGTATAAAAAATAGAAAAAAACTGAAAAAAATGTTTAAGATGTGGTGTACCGCACAGAATGGACAGATTCTCTCTTACAATTTTTACTACCTCCTTAGAACCCAATCCAAAAGTGGTTAGAAATGTTAAAACAAGATCTTTTTTTTCTTTTTCTTTTGGGGAGGAATAGTGATTCCTATTAGATAGTGTTCACTTGGCTTCCTGCTCTCTCAACATCTCATATATCATATTCCCTCTCAAGTAGCCTTTATGCAAGTTAATTTGCCCTTTTCTCATAAAGACCCTCATTCCCACAATTGCACTTCATTCTCATAAATTGCCCTTATGGGAAAATTCTTAAAAGTATGAGCAGGGTGACAGCTTTTTGCATGAAGCAGGCTGTTTCTACCTGTAGGCTTCTGATACAGATCTGTAAGAAGTGTGCCATCCTTCATTTTATTAATAGTGAGATCCAAGAAATTAACAGAAAGTGAATTGGCTGTTACCTTAAACTTCAGATTTGAGTTTGATCTTTCTAGGTATAATACAAATTCGGCAAGCTCTTCTCTAGACCCTTTCAGATCATTAATATGTCATTTATAAATCATTTATATGAATCATTTTTTTCAGGATATCATTTTCGGTTAGCAAAGTAAATAAACTAGTCCTCCAATTCCACTAGATACATGTTAGCAAGACTCAGTGCTAGAGTTGCACCCATTGCTGTACTTTTAATCTTCTTGTAAACAGTCTCCTCAAACATAAAGATGTTGTTTTAAAGAACTATATCAGCTAAATCAACAAGCATATTTATGTTTTCTTGGGGGAGGTCTATGTGTTTTAATAAATGGTACTCTATGGCTTGTAACCCTCCTTTGTGTCATACATGACACAAAGGAGACAAGACAAGACTTTCTATAGATATATTAGTGAAAGGAGAAAGTCCAGAGGGGATATTGCTAAGATCAAATGGGATAAGGGGAAGTGTGTGGAGGAGGGTCAAGGAAAAGTTTCTATCCTAAATAGATAATTCTGCTCAGTATTTACTGAGGAAAAGATAGGGCAGGGCCCACAGCTCAGCACCATGGATACAGGAGGGAGGGAGGTGTGCATAAGTCCCTTTACAAAAGAATGGGTTCTACTAGAGGTCATTAAGCTCAGGGTGGACAAGGCAATGGGACCAGATGGCATACATCCCAGGGTACTAAAGGAACTAAGGATGGAACTAGCAGAACCATTAGCAGAACTGTTTAGTGAGTCTCTGAGAAAAGAAGATGTCCCAGAAGACTGGAGAAGGACTCATGTGATCCCACTCCACAAGAGTGGCAGCAGGGAGGAGGCAGGGAATTACAGACCAGTCAGTCTTATCTCAGTAGTGGACAAAATTATGGAGCAACTCCTTAAGGAAGGGATAGTGCAACACCTGGAATCCATAGGAGCACAGGATCTAAGATAGCATGGGTTTAAAACAGGATGGTCCTGTCAAACTAATTGCATAGATTTCTTTGACTGGTTACCCAGAGTGGTGGACCAAGGGGATGCAGTTGATATTGTCTACCTTAACTTAAGCAAAGCTTTCTATACTGTTCCACATAGAAGATTGATTAATAAACTGGGTAGGCCCAGGATGGGTCAGAGGTGGGTCAACTGGGTGGCAAACTGGTTGGTGAGCAGAAAACAGAGAGTGGTGGTAAATGTTATACAGTCAGAAGTGATGCAAGTCACAAGTGGGGTATCTCAAGGATCAGCCCTGGAGTCAGTCCTCATCAATATCTTCATCGGTGACATTGCAGATGGACTGGAGGGTAAGGTAGGTAGGTAGGTAACATTTTTATTCATAAAATAATGAATATGGATAACTCCACTGAGCAAAAGCTCATTTACAGTGAGGCCCAAAGTGTCAGATCCAGTTACTCTTACATTTGTTATACATTGGTCATATCAAATACATTAGACACAACATCATTCTAAGACTAAACATAATGACATTTATAATAACTACATTTTCATATATCCTCATACAAACAATATTTTCAAAATATATTCAAAGTGCAAATTGTCAGGATTCTAGATGTTCCATTTTCCATATTCATCTTCTAAACTAAGTCCCCTTCAATATTTATATGCTTAATGAACCAATCCTTCATTAAGTTTAACTGGAATTCTCTGTTCAAAGATCTTAACTTCCCAGGTAAATTATTCCACAAATGGGGTCCAATGCTTGTGAAATGATCATTTCCCCAAACCATTCTTCTTTTTGGTACCTTACATTCTAGACTATTCACAGAATGCAGTCCCCTTATAGGTTTTTTTAGCTCAATACTCTCAGCAACATACTCCGGTACTTTCCCCAACATGCATTGTATCTTAAGTGTAATTGTACTTAGGACTCTCCTTTGAGATAAAGAAAGCCAGCCCAAATCCCTGTACATTTCTTTTTTTTTCTTTTTCCATTCAAACTTTATTCATTTTTATACATTTGAGAAAAGAAGATCTAGTTAACATGCACACAAATGATACAGGACCAATGAACAGAGATTAGATCAACTCTTCCCCTTCCCCCCCCCTCCCTTTCCCCATTTCTTCACACAGGGTACGATATCCGGAGGAAAAGTAGAAGGATGGTAGACCTCTATGATACCTGTAAGAAATACAATGTCAGCAAAGGCCCCAGGTCTTTGGAAACTTCTGGGATTGATCATGTAGGCTAGCTATCATAGTTTTCCAAATGCAGATTTGCCAACAACTCTTGCAACCATTCACTATAAACTTATTATAATTAGCGTCTTTCCAGTGACATAATACCAGATTTTTAACCACATAGCTATAAGGGCTATATGAAATTTCCTGCTGTTAACTGTAACAGAGGAAAAATCTCCCAAAATGCAAATTTCGGGAGTGAGGAGGTCATTTAATCCTAGTAAAGGATCAACCCTCTGTCGAATCACATGCCAAAGGGGGGGCTACTCTAGGACACTTCCAGAATATGTGCAGAAGATTCACCTCTTCCTGATGGCAGCGAGTACAGGTACCAGATGACAGGAGTCCCAACTTAGCCAATTTCTGAGGAGAATAATAGTAGCTGTGCAAGATTTTGAACTGCATTAACTGGAGCTTATCGTGTCTATTATATTTGTGACAACCCACCCATAAAGAAGGCCAGTTAATTTCCTGTTGGGGAAAAAGTGAGGCCCAAAATTGGGTCGGCAAAACAGTCCAGCCATTTCCAGTTATGCAGTATCCCATACATCTTAGATACAGCATGAGGTAGGCCTGCCATAGAAATCAGTTCTGTCCAATAGGACAATTTTGAGGACGGAGGACAGAGACCAAGGATTTCACCATCAGGTGCCGTAACTGGAATATTTTGAAAATGGCAGAATTTGGAATATGGGCTTTGTGGATAATGTCAGAAGAATTTAACCATGAGATGTCTTCCCAAGTGAAAAAACTAAGTGGACAATCTCCCAGCTGGGGGATCCACTTCAGTTGGAGAGGTTTCCCTCGACAGTGAGATTGGGGTTCCCCACCATGATTGAGAAGGATCTAATGTATGCTTGTATTTCAGAAAAGAGCATAACTGTGAATGAACTCTTATTGATACTGCTATAGGGCTGCCTTTGAGCGAAGGAGGTAGGGATTTTAACCTAGTATGCAAAAGCGCCCTGGGAGATAGCCCACTAACCTTTATTAGGGTACTTCAATTTTGAGCCATATAGGAGTGAATAAATATGGAATTGAGGGGAGTTCAGGTGCGGGCCATCTCAAGTAGTTGTTCGCGTGACTAGCCCAGTAATATGATATGCCTGATATGCGGGAGGCGGAGTCCTCCTTTCTCCTTGGGGGCTGAGAGCTTGTTATAACTTATCCAGGACTTCCTCACTATCTAGATGAAGTCTGAAATCATCTTATGCATCCTTTTAAACCACGCCAAGGGGATCCAGACATTTGAGTGATTGATTAGATAGAATAACCGAGGAAAAATATTCATTTTAATTATGTTAATTTTCCCCCAAAGAGAGAGGGGTAGCAAAGCCCTTCTTGTAAGATCTTACCTAATGGCAGCAACTAAGGGATCTAAGTTTAGTTTTATAAATCTGTAGGGATCTCTTGACATGTTAACTCCCAGGTATTTCAGGGATTTAGTCTGCCAAGAGAAACCCACTACTGAGGCATCCATCTTTATCGCTTTATAGTTTAAAGGGAAGACCACAGTCTTATCCTTGTTCGATTTATAATTAAAGAAGGAACTAAATTCTTCCAAGATTGTAATCAAGGCAAGAATGGATGTCCTGGGGTGGGACAATTGTAAAAGCAGGTCATCCGCATAAGCCAAGACTTTCACCTTCTGGTGCTGAACCACTATACCCTGTATGTCTGGATTCATTGTAATCCTGTGAATGAGAGGCTCTAAATAGATGTTAAACAGTAATGGGGATAATGGGCAACCCTGTCTAGTGCCAGCATAAAGTGTAAAAGGGTCTGACATTGACCCATTGCAGACCACACATGCAGTTGGAGATTTATATAACGCATTGACCCACTTCAAGAACAAAGGGGGAAATCCAAAGGCTTGAAGTGAATGCAATAAAAAATTCCAGTCAACCCTGTCGAATGCCTTTTTGGCATCCAGAGAAACAAGCACAACCGGGTAGTCAGCATCCCTGGTGGCTGAGAAGACATGCGACAGGATCCTGAGATGGTCTACCGAGGATCTGGCCTTCATAAATCCCACCTGTTCTGGGCCTATGATATCCGACAATATCAGGCCTAACCGATCCTCCAGAAGTTTTGTGAGGATGTTAAGATCCTGGTTCAAGAGGGAAATTGGTCTGTAGCTATGCGTTCTATCAGGGGGTTTACCCTTTTTTGGTATTAGAATGATTAAGGCTTCAAATAAGGACTTATCTAAATCTTGTCCTAGTAGAATGTGGCAGAATAGAGCTAGAAGGGATGGGACCAACTGAGAAGCACACACTTTATAGAAATTTGCAGAAAAACCATCAGGACCCGGTGTTTTATCTGCCGGGAGATCCTTAATGACTCTAATTATCTTTTCTGATGTAATCGGGGTGATAAGTGCGGCCTTATGCTCATTAGAAATATTGGGCAGTGAAAGATGAGAGAAAAACAGGGCCAGTTTTGACGATGACGGAGGTTCCTCCTTCGGGCTGTACAACCTCATGTAATATTTTCTGAAATCAGAAGCAATGTCCAGTGGAGATATTTTCAAGGTATTATCTTCCATGGAACGGATTGAGGTGATGAACCTGTCCGACTCAAGTTGTTTGAATTTGGGGGCCAGGAGATGCCCTGTTTTTTCTCCTTGGTCCAAATAAAGGGCTTTTGTTTTGAGGATAGAGAGTTCAACCTTCTGTCTTAGTAAATTCAGATAAGCATCTTTTAACCTTACCAGGTCCTGTTTTACTGAGTCAGAAGTCTGGGGTGATAAAGTACGCTCCAACGAGTGGATTTGGCATAGTAGGGATGTAAGTTTCTCCTCTTGCATCTTTTTCCTATTGGACGCCAAACCAATCAGTTGCCCCCAAAGGTAGGCTTTAAGAGCGCACCATTCTATATCAGGTCTTCCTGCTGAGTTGGTATTGATTTCGGAAAAAATTGTGATGTGCTCTGCTATATATTTAATATTTTCTGGGTTTTTAAGCAATTGGTTATTGACCTTCCATTGCCCACCTTTTGTGGGGAGAGATACTAGGGAGATCAAGCATGATACGGGTGAGTGATCGGAAAGGGGACCTGGAAGTATGTTCGCTTCCGACACCCCGGTGATCAAATTTTTGGAAATTAACATGTAATCAATACGAGAGGATGTATGATGGACCTGGGAAGTGAATGTGAATTCTTTAACCACCGGGTGAAGGACACGTCAAATGTCAATCAACCCTGCACCGTCTAACAATTCCCAGAGTGCTCGTTGGGCTGGAGAAAGTCCTTTCTGGGGTCTGCTTGAGTGATCTATTTGTGGGTCAACAACCAGATTAAAATCCCCTCCTAGGATGAAGGGTGTATTTAAATGGGGTGAAAGAATATTTAGTAAGTACATGAAAAAGCTGGGGAAGTCAGTGTTAGGGCCGTATACACTAGCCAGTACAATGTTTCCAGTGTACAGTTTCCCCTTAACTATAATATAGCGCCCCTCTGGGTCAGTTATAATTAAATTGGGAGCAAATGGTATAGCTCTACGAATGAAAATCATAACCCCTCTACTTTGGATATTGACCTCAGCCGAGAAACACTGACCTATTTGTTGCCTGCACAGCTTATCCACCTCTGAATTTAGCAGATGAGACTCTTGTACCATAACTATATCTGCTGCCAGCATATGAAGATGCTTAAGAAGTTGGTACTGCTTAAGTTTACATCTTGCTCCTCTGACATTCCACATGAGAAATTTCACAGCGCTGCCATGGAGGTTTACACAATAATGAATGAGTCTAAACTTTATCCAGTAATCCCTCCAGAAAACAGTTCCTGTGTGAAGAAACCTCCCCATACCCCAAGGCAAATAAATCCCCTTAATATCCCATCATGATATAAACAATGACCTATAAGTAACCCACTCCCCACCCATTCGGTCCACTCTTCAGCCTTTATGCCTCCACAACCACCCCCTCCCTCCAGCCCCTCCTCGCTCTAATGCAGTTGAAGAGTAAACATCTCAAAAGTCTATCGGAGGTCAAACACCATAATACCCCATACCATTGCTAAGCAGGCAGAAATCTAAATCTGTTTAAAGTAACCAACTTCTACTGTGATTCTTTTACGTCAGAGGTGATTTAGAGCTATGAACTTCGATCCTTGGGTTCTAACATTCTAATGCTGCTGATTTATTCTCTGAAAGTCTAACAAATCAACCATTAATATTAAGTATAACAAAGACCTATACTCGAGATTGAACTAACACTAATTATCTTGATAGAGCAACCTATCAGTAGCTTATAAAGCTCCTTCCCACTTGTGAAAGGTCAAGGGAAAAGAAAGAAAATAAAAGAGAAATTGATGAAAGAAGGAGCTATAATAAACAACAAATGAGACCCTTTCTTATAGTTTAGAACCTGGCTAACATTGAAATTAGAAACACTCCTAGTCCAGAATTCTCCCTCTTACTCCCTTTGCTTCTTATTATGACAGCCCAGGAGGTCCCAAACCCGTTGATTCTGCTGAGCTGACACTGTGAGCAGTGTCCATCTGCAGGGATAAAATCAAAATACTAAGGCAAAAGAAGGAGGGGAGAGTCCCAAGTCAGCGCTCAGATCCATGGTTAGAGCTATGATTCAGGGTAGTGTCCATTCACTGTGCTGGAGCTCCCTCTTGTGGTGATGCTATGGAACAAAAGGCAAGTACTCTCACAAGGGGATCCACTCAAACTTTTATTGAACAGGTCTGGATTTTGAACTGAGGGTTGCTGGCCAAAAATGAGGAAACAGCCAGTCGATCTTACTCCTCAAACTCTCAGAGGGGCTACAGAGAACAATGAAAACAGTTCTCCTATTTCAGCTCCTCTCCTAGCCTCCTCCCAGCCCAGATTTGTGCACTAAAAGCGTCCTACTGGGGAGAACACTATCCCTCAGAGTCGGTATTTTCCTTCTTGGGGCTAGTCGATAGACAATAGGAGAAGTTTGTCAGAATTGTAGAGCGCAACCCAAACAGTGGGGCTAGCTTAATGTCCAGACCATTATTACTTGCTGGTCAATCACTTTCATCCGGTTCATAATGGACATTTTAAAGAGCACAATAGGACATCAATACTCCCATTATAGATGTCTGAAACTGAGATTCTCATCCCCAGCAGGAACATTCCCCTGAAAAAATGTCTCTTTCTCTCTTAAAGGGCTGCATTGCCCACAGAAATCTTCCCAGTATCCCTTCAGGTACTCTTAAAGAGATCGAGGAATACAAGCTTGAGCTGTGAGGCTGCAGTTTCAGGATTGTCGAACGGGGTCCAGACTCCTGGAATTAAGACCTGAAGCCTGGCCAGATAGGCCATTCTAAATTTGATACTAGCCGCAATTAACTTCACCACCATTGGATGGTATGCCGCTCTTTTCAGTCGCACAGATGTTGTCAAATCCTGGGTTATTCTGAGTGTTTTGCCTTTCCACTTAATCTCCTGAAGCTCATTACATTTTTGAAGGAGGTGTTGCTTTTCCAGAAAATTTAAGAAGCGGAATATTAACGGGCGTGGGGGGGCACTGGGGGTTGGCTTGGCACGAAGAGCCCGATGTGCCCTCTCTATGATATATTTATCACCAAAAGGAGAGGGGCCCGCCAGCTTATGTAGCAATTTCTGCATGAATAAGATCATATCGTACCCTTCTTCCCCTTCTGGGAGCCCTATTACCACAACATTGTTCCAGCGCCTACGCCCTTCCAGGTCCTCCACCATGAGTTCCAGCTTTGCCAGTCACTGTCTACAAGCACTGAACTCTGGGTCAAACTTATCCTGCTTCTTCTCCAATGAAGCGATTCATGCTGAGTTATCAGAGGCCTTCTGAGAAACTTCTCTCAGCTGTGCTGTCATTGTGGCAAGATTTGAGGCAAGGTTGTGCAGATCCTCTTGGAATGGTTTTAATTCTTCAAGGAAACTCCAAAGGGTCAGCGGCTCGCTGTCCCCAGCCAAGGCGGGAGCACTTAAATTTTGGCTAGAATCCAAGGCCCTAGGCTTCTTTGGGGCCTTTTCAGGTGTGACCTAGAGAGTGCACTTCGGTAACATTTTTTTGCTCTCTAGATCCATGTACTGGGACAATTGCTATCTTCGGTACTTCCTTGGGTCTTCTGGTAGATTTAGGTGTCGTCAGTTGAATTGGATGATTAGCAATTAAGCAGGAAAAGGACTTTTTAATAGTCGGGGGGCCGGAGCTGTACCGGGAAGCTGCTATCCTGCACAACGCATCGCCGGAAGTCCAAATCCCTGTACATTTCTAATCTACGTGTCATCTTTGAAATACCTGCCAGTTTATTATACATAACATCCAGGTTACATAGCTTCCCTTTTGATGCACCATATAAACCATATTCCCATATTCTAACATGGGTAAAACCACTACAGTTACTACAAGTTGTCTAACCTCTAGGGACATGCAATTTCTAATTCTATACAAAGAACCTAAACACTTTTGTTAATGTATTCTCAGTATGGATATCCCATTTAAGATTTTTATCTAAGTAAACCCCCAAATATCTGTATTTATCAACTTGCTGCAAAATACCCCCAATATGTCTCAATTTGTAATCCATTTTGTTTCAAATAAACCCCATTACCCTTGTGAAAAACCATTACCTGAGATTTTTTTCATTCAGAACTAATTTAGAACTCAACAAAAAATCTTGAAGATAATAAAAAGTTTGTTGTAATACCAATTGAATACATACTACTGATGAACCAGCTACATATATAATTGTGTCAGCAGCATAAAGATGATACTGCACCTCATGCTGTGCAAACTGTAGATCATTCATGTATAAATTATACAAAAGGGACCAAATATGGATCACTGGGGTACACCCGAGATGGTCCTCCTTAGGCCGGAAGACCACTCTTTGATAGTCACTTGTTGCTGTCTTGAATCCAAATAGTTTCT
Source organism: Neoceratodus forsteri (assembly GCA_016271365.2). Classification (NCBI taxonomy): domain Eukaryota; kingdom Metazoa; phylum Chordata; order Ceratodontiformes; family Ceratodontidae; genus Neoceratodus; species Neoceratodus forsteri. The sequence goes on along the minus strand of CM028137.1, from coordinate 541,445,988 downwards.
GAACCAATTCACCACTGTCTCAAATATACCACAGGTTTTCAGTCTGGATAGAAGGATGCCAAGATCCAAAGTATCAAAAGCTTTTGAAAGATCAATAAAAATTGCCCCCACTGGCATCCACCTGACCATACCCTCCACAATGTCTCCTGTGACCTTCAATAAAGCTGTAGTGGTTCCATGCTCTGGTCTAAGATGGGGTGGGAAGAATGAGAAGAGATCTGGAAAAACTGGCGAAATGGTCTGAGGAGTGGAAACTGGGGTTTAACACAAGGAAGTGCAAGATCATGCACATAGGGAAGAGAAACCCTGACACTACCTATAGGTTGGGAGGAGAGTTGCTGGCAATCATAAGAGAACAAAAGAGACTTGAGCATCACCATCACAGATGACCTGAAATCATCCAAGCAGACCAATAAAGTAATAGGTAAGGCTAGAGAGATGTTGGGGTGTATTAGTAGGGGTATCACAAGTCGTAAGAGGAAGGTAACAATCCCTCTTTACAAGACACTGGTTAGACCCCATCTGAAGTACTGCATGTAGTATTGGAGGCCGCACCTGCACATGGACATTAAAAAATGGAGGCAGTCCAGAGAAAGGCAATTAAAATGGTACAGAGACTGCATCAGAAAACATATGAGGACAGATTAATGGAGCACAATATGTATACCCTAGAGCAAAGGAGGGAAGGAGGTGATATGATTGAAATATTCAAATATCTTAAGGGCACTAACAAGGTGAAAGAGTCTAACATGATTCAATATAAGAAAAGTAGCAGGACAAGAGGACACAGCATGAGATTAGAGGGAGGCCGATTATAAATAATTCAGCTTCAGCTATTATATGGTTCTGAAATATGGAAAAAAATGGAAATGTAGATTTATTGAAACATGTAAAGGATCTCTGTCTTAGATAAATTTTAAAGCTGCCCCAGTTTATCCCTGCAGAACTTCTAGGAGCAGAAACAGGTTATTTTTCAAGTGATAGTAATTCTGCTCTTTACCAATGTTGGCAGAACAGTCTTGAGACTGGGATAAAACACAAAATGTATTTCAAATCTTGGACTTGGATGAATGAACTAGATATAATAATCAAAAAAAATGGGACTTCCAACAATTATGAATACAGATTGTTATGATAACTTTGATCTACTGAATAAGATAATAACTGAAAGAACTGAGAATATAGCAAAACAAAAAGATCTTGAAAGATTATCCCTAACTCAAAATTTTCCAACGTATAAATCCCTAAAAACTGCAAGTTTAAAGGAAGCATACCTAAATACATGTGAAGACAAAATGCATTATAAGATTATCTCAAATTTAAGATTTATTGTAAATCTTGGTTTATCAACTGGTTTCATGAACTGGAATTTGTTCAAATCTAATATAATCTGTAAGGGAGGATGCCCAGGGATCTGGAACATGAGCCATATTTTATTTGAATGTGATTTATTGCATGAACTTAGGGAATTATGGCTTGGTAGATATTTATGAGTTATAAAAGCATTTTCAAAGTCAGAAAAGCGTAAGTTCTTACTTAATACACGTAATACCACCTTACTATATTGTATTGCTTATAGACATTTGAAAATATTAATTTTTAAAAATGAACTGTTTGTATGATGTTTTATTAAAAAAATTATGTGTGATGCTTTTTATAATACACATTGTTAAATAAAGCTTTTTGAACCGTTGAACCTTTTTGGAGGCTGATTAAGAGGTAATGTGAGGAAGTTTTTTTCACAGAAAGGGTGGTGGATGCATGGAACAGCCTACCTCTGGAAGTGGTGGATATGAATACAGTGCAGGGCTTCAAACAGGCATGGGATAGGCATAAGGGAGCAATACAGATGGGTATAAATAAATAGGCCATTGACAGAGTAAAGGCCTATGGCACATTCATAAGATTGAAAAAATGAGCAGACTGGATGGACCTTGCAGTCCTCATCTGCTGTTAACTTCCATGTTTCTGTGTTTCTATATTTCTATATTTCTATATTCATATACAATGAATCCACATCAATCATTACTTTTAGCCATTCTTCCTCTGTGTGTGTGTGTGTTTCATTTAAAATGGACAATACATGGCTAGTGTCTTTCAGGTGACTTTTGATATTGGGCACTAAGGATCTTAAAAAGCTGTCTACATATCTAAACATGGGCTCAGTCTGCCATCCAATTCCCAATACTATAGATTAACCGTGGGACAGTAGGACACTGATAGTAGCTGAAGTTTTAGTTAGGGGTAACATTGTGCCGTACTTCAATGCATGGAACCAGTGGGGAACATTGGAGGAAGGAAGGGAACAGGGTAAAGGATTGTGGAAGTTGGTGGAGGGGGCAAAATGGGGGGGCATGCTTGGGTTGGGTCAGTGGCACCATAAGGGGTGGGGGATTGGTAGAGGGAGGTAGGGGAGGTGGGAGGATAGTGGAGTGTAACAGCTGTGGAGTGGCAATATTCATGAGCACCCTGTGGAGGCTGGGGGAGTGGCCAATTTGCCAAAGGCTAAGGAGACTGGAGCAGGAGCTATCACGAATAAAGGGAGAAATGTCTTGGCTAAGGGGGGGATATATCCTGGCCAGGAAGAGGCATGGAAAGGAGAAGCACAGAAAGTGGCTGGGTAGGGGGCAGGAGGCAGAATGAAGGAATGAGCGGGGGCTGGAGAGTGCAGACCACATGGGGGTCCAGGGGGGCTGGTACCAGTGCTGGAAACAGGGGCAAAATGGGTTCCAGTGGGAATGAGCTTGGATACACATCAGATTCAAACAGGTATTGGCCATTGACGGAGATGATAGGTGAGGGAGGGGCGGAGGAGGAGCATCCAGCAGTATTGGAGGGACAAAGGACAGAGGGTGGGGGGAGTATGGAGCAGCAAAGGGGGGCATAGGAAAAAAATGGACAGAGGGGGAGCACTGATGTGGGAGGAAAAACAGGAGCAGATGGAGGGAACAAAGTACAGGAGGTACAAAGAGCAAAGTGGGGTAGGATGGAAATGAAGGAAGTAGAGGGATAACTTGAAGCAATGTTGGTGTTAGGGGATTCAGGTCCAATAGCTGCCGGACAGGGAAAGGTCGATGACCATGACAGGGAGGGGGATGGAAGGAAGGTGCAACCAGAGGGGGTGTATGGAGAAGGAGGGGTGACAGTTATTGAAGATTCTATCCTGAAGGAAATCAGGTGAGGGGGAAAGGGGGAAAGACACAGTTGCATATAGATGGAGTCTGTACCTGGCTTGACAGTGGACAGGGCAGGGCAGGCTCTGATTAAGTGTATTGGGGGGAATAAAGAAGCCTCAAGTGGTGGTACATGTAGGTACTAATGACCTAGGGGTTGCACAGTGGAGGAGGTAAAGGGGAAATTTAAGGAAATGAGGAAGTTATGATCAGAAATTGGGAGCTCTGTGACTTTCTCAGAGGTGCTACCAGTTCCAAGGGTGAGCAGTGCAAGAAGAGTAAGGACAGTGGAGTTCAGTTCTTGGCTGAGGGAGTGGTGTAACTCACAAGGGTATGGGCTGGTAGGAGGATTGGGGGAGACATGGAATAACAGAGAACTGCACACAAAGGACAGGTTGCACCTGAGTGAGGTGGGAAAGGGGATATTAAAGAGTAAGTTAGAGGAATATATAGTTTCAAAGGGGTATTTAAACTAGATGGGGGGAGGCAAGTATGCAGCCAGCATGCAGGGTCACCAGAATGGGAAGCCAAATGAGATGTCCCCCCAGGAAAACAGTGAATGCAAGGGGAGGGGGTTGTAGAAGGGAAGGATGCAGTGCAAGAGGCCAAGGGGGGGGATGGATGGGATTGGGTGGAGGGTCATTTTCCTAAATGTGAGGATCCAGAGTAATAAAATAGCTGAGCTTCAAGCACTCTTAGCTGAGGGGAGGGTGTATGTCACAGCAATAACTGAGACTTGGGCCAGTCAACACCAGGATTGGGATCTGGCAATCCTGGGTATAGAAATAACAGGAAGGACCGAGGGCTCAGAAGGAGGGGAGGGGTGGCGCTCTATGTGAGGGATGGAATCAGATGCATGAGAGGCAAGGGGGGAGGATGAGAGGGCTGAGACACTGTGGATGGAGCTCCTAGATGCCAGAGGTAGAAAGTTGAGGCTGGAGGTGGTGTACAGACCTCCTGCCCAGTCTGAGGAGCTGGACAAGGAGTTAACGGAGCAGATTAGGCGGGTATGTAGAAAGGGGAGTGTGGTCATTGTGAGGGATTTCAATCTGCCAGGGGGGTGAATTGGAGCACCCCTGCCACCTCCCAGTGCAAGGGAGCAGGTACTCCTGGATGCATTCCAAGATAGTCTCCTGACATAGCTGGTCAGTGGGCCAACTCAGTTAGGTAACACGATGAACCTGGTACTGGCAGGAAATGCCCACCAATCAGTGTGGTTCATACTCAGTTTGAGGAAGGAGATTGGGGGCTTGGTAACAAGGGTGGTGTACTTCAGGAGGGCATAATTCAGGAAGATGCAAGACAAGCTGCAAGGATGATTAGCAGGGGTTAGATCAGAGAAGGATGCATAACAAAAGTGAGATATTATTAAACTTGGGATAGCAGAGGCTATGGAGGCTTGCACCAGGACTCAAAGCAAGAAGATAAGAGAAAAGAAGCCAAGCTGGCTGAACAACAGAGTGATGGTGGGGGGGAGTGAGGGCAAAGAGTGCTGCATTCTAGAGACTCAGGAGGACGGGAAGGGGAGAGGACAGGGAGGCATATGAGAGTTGTTCCAAGGTGGTTACCAAGTGGGTGAGGGAAACCAAAGCCTCCAGAGAGCTAAGATTAGCACAGGGCATTAATGGAGGGGGAAAATACTTTTTTAGGTACGTCAGGGGAAAAAAGAATGTACAGGGACAACACAGTGAGGATAAAGAGGGGTGGGGAGTGGGGGAAAAGGGAGCAGAATAAGCAGAAGCACTGAAATTAATACTTTTGTTCTGTGTTCACGCAGAAGGGTGGTCCACTCTCTCCATGGATGGGGAGGGTGGGATTGGGGTGGTTCTGGATGAATGGATTGAGGAGAATAGAGTGTTACAGGGTCTTAGAGCACTAATGGTGGACAAGGCTCCAGGTTCTGATGGTATTCAACCCAGGGTATCAAGGAAGATGGTGGAGGTGTTGGCCAGGCTGCTGGCAGACCTGGTTAGCACCTATCTGGACATGGGTTTGTGCCCCAGGACTGGAGGGTGGCCCATGTGGTGCCCATTCACAAGAGCGGCCCAAGGGACAAACCTGAAAAACTATCAACTTGTCAGTTTCACTTCCATAGTGGGTAAATTCATGGAGGCGATACTGAAGGAGAAACCGGTGGCATTTCTGGAGGGAAATGAACTCCAGGATGGGCAGCAGCATTAATTCATCTTGAGGAGATCTTGTCAGTCCAGTCTAGTAGAATATTATGACTGGGTTACAAGAGGTCTGGATAAGGGTCATGTTGTGGGCGTTCTATACTTCAGCAAGGCCTTCAATTCAGTGCCTCATGGGCAACTGGGGGGGAAGCTGACATACATAGGGGTGGGAAAGAAACTGGCAAACTGGATAGGGAACTGGCTGAGGGGGAGGCAGCAGTAGGTTATGGTTGGGGGGAGATTCTCAGCATCTAGGCCAGTGATGAGTGAAGTACAGCAGGACTCTGTGCTGGTTCTGGTGCTGTTTGGGCTATTCATTTCAGATATCTCCCATGGAGATGGAAGCAGGATGAGTTTGTTTGCAGATGATACTAAGATGGGGCAGTGGTCGATGAAGTGGATTGGTCGAGACAACTACAAGGGGACCTAGCCAAACTGAATGAGTGGTCTGAGAGGTGGCAGCTGGCCTCCAATGTGAAGAAGTATAAGGTTATACACGTCGGGGCAAAGAACCCGGATAGAAACAACTGGTTGGGTGGGGTGAGGCTGGGGGACACTGAGGAAAAGAAGGACCTTGGAGTGTTGATAACAGGGAGCATGAACAACTTTGCTCAGTGCAGGAAAGTCACAGTTAAGGCCAACAAGATGCTGGCGTGTATTGCAAGGGGATTCTCATCCAAGCATAGGAAAGTGATTCTGCCCCTCTACAGGTCTTTTGTCAAGCCACACTTGGAATACTGTGTGCAGTGCTGGTGACCATATCTGAGGAGGGACATTAAACTGCTAGAGGGGTGCAGCAGAGGGTGACAAAAATGTTATGGGGAATGGAAGGCAAAGCCTATGAGGAGAGGCTAGGCAATTTGAATATGTACACCCTGAAAGAGAGGAGGGATGGGGGGATACGATAGATACATTGAAGTATTTGAAGGGGATAAACAAAGGCAGTGTGAACAGGTTGTTTAAGCAGAGGAAAGGTAGGGACACAAGGGGGCATGATCTACGATTAGAGGGTGGAAGATTTAGGAGAGAGATGAGGAGACATTACTTCACGGAGTGGGTGGTGTTGAAGTGGAAAGCCCTGCCAGAAGGGATGGTATCATGAAAGACGGTTGGAAGTTTTAAAAGGGCATGGGACAGGGAATGAGAGAGGATCTGGGTGAATAGTGCTGAGAACTGGGTGAATAGTATTGAGAATGTCCTGATGATGGGGGAGGGGTTGGGGTAGCTACAATCTAGGGGTGCTAGCTGCACACTCAAGCAGACTTTGATAGACCATGAGGTCTGTTTCTGTTGGCAAATTCATATGTTCGGATGTTTGTATTAACCGGGTGGATTTGTGGGGTGTTTATGTATTTTTGTCAAGGTATAAAATACTGTTTTTTGGGGTTCTGCACAGAAAGGTAGTACAGTTCATTAGTGCTGATCAGATCTGACCAGTATAACTCAAGAGGAAACATTTCAGTGCTCACCACCATTATGCTTATTACTCAAAAATACTTTCTGATTTGGAGATTCCTGTCTCTGATGTTCAGTTTAGCACAACTGGGCAAAACAACTCCTTCCAGTTGATCACATGGAAAGACATACAGTATACAGTACATGGCAATTACATACTTAAAAATGAAAAAAAAAAGGTTCTGCCCAGACATAATACCGGCAGAGCTATACACCTTTAGTACAACATTATGGTGCAATCCTCTGAATGTTTTTCTATAATAAATGCATAGAAGAGAAATGTGTACCAGAGTCATGGATAGGTTCTGACATCATTCCGGTCCATACAAAAGGCAGTCTTTCTGACCCCACTATGTATAGACCAGTTAATTTACTTGACATTAATTTTAAAATGTTCTCAAAAATAATCCTACAAAGATTAAAACTCCAAATAATTTATACTGGGTGGGTTTAGTGAATGCCACGTGGGATTCAGAAGCAGATACTCCATCACTGATAATTGTTTTGTGTTAGCCCACCTGCTGGAAGAATACGTTCACCGAAGAAAACAGAGACTATATGTGGTATTTATACATCTTTCAGCAGCATTTGACACTGCCTTGAGGAATATCATGTGGCAAGTTCTCATAAATAGAGGTATAGATCTCTTATTGGTCCAAATAATCGCCAGTCTTTGTACAAATAATTGGGCCGCAGATGTGGTACCCATTCCATGGCCAATTCTCAAAAGTTTTATATACCAACAACAGGGTGAGACAGGGGTTTGTTCTAGCCCCACATTGTATTGTTTATATATAGACAAACTATTACAGGATCTGGTAACCCTAGATTCTGATTCCACAAAAATAAATAAAAGTATTTGCACTGCATTAGCCAAAAAGACCTACAGAGGAAATTAGACATGATAGAAGCAAGAATCAAAGAGCGATCTTTGACTCAAAAAAAAAAGCATGGCCAGTGGTACTTAGGCAAACATAAACTAATAATCATTTCAAGCTATGTGTACCTGGGTCTGACCTTTACAGCAAATGGTCACTGGACAAAACATTGCCACAAACGCTATTGCAAACACACACAAAAAAAAAAAAACAATACTGAGTGTAGGAAAACTTAATAACACATATGGTGGCATCACACTAAAACCACTTGTTAGCATACTTAGAGCAAAAAATATTGTGTAACTGTCTTATGGAGCTGAAGTATGGATATTAAAAGAAGAAACAGTTTAACTGTCCAAATCTTTCAATTTTTAAGAGCTGTTCTAGGACTTGGATGTTCATGCCCAGTGGCATACATAAGGTCTGAGCTAGGATTAGACAATATTAATGCAGTGACAGACACTCGTAAAATCAATTACTGGCTAAAGCTTTCCAGGATGAATATTGACAGGTTGCCCTACAGAGGCTTTATTGAAAAAAAGTATTTGAATGCATGTGGCTGTAGGGACTCTGAATGGTATAGGACCCTTTTAAATAACTTAAAGAAATATGATTTAAGTGTGCTTAATAAATATGTGAAGAAAAACATTTATTTATTAAAATGTTTCACCAGGAAGGCACACTGAACAACAAGTTGCGACTGGGGGATGGAGGGTACAATGAGGACGAGAAAACAGAGATTGTACATAAATAGATGGTAAGAACAGTTACACATTAAGTAGGAAGCTGGTAGACACTATAATACAACAATTAGGGCACAGTACAGATATTACAGCTTAAAAAATGAATACAACAATTTGGAGTATGCAGAGCTAAGATACAGTAATATAGACAGACAATAATGCGACGGTACAGTCTTAGTGGAATAATGTTCAAAGTGCTCAGCTCAAAGGCAGTTAACAAGTTAACAAGTGCAATTGAAGGAGTAGGGAGGAAAGTAAGTAAAAAGTGCTGAAAAATGGAGGTGAGATGGAAAAGGAGGAGGGGGGGAGACAGCTAAATCCTATTCCTCCTTCAGGATGATGATAATCCTGCAAGAGGGGAAGGGAGCTTGCAATTAGGAACAAGATATGGAGGTATTAAGGAGGATTAAAACAGAAGCAGCTGGAAGAGAGGAAATTGTGGAGGGCAGTACTGAGGGAGTAGGTGAAAGAAGAGTAATGCATTTGAGGGGGGAGGGAGTTCCAGATTTAGGGATGTGGTGGGCAAATCCAGACTGACCAATGAGGGTAGGATGGCTTAGGACCATCAAGGTGCACGTATCACTAAATCTGAGGGAATGGGTGGGAGGAGGAGGGGTGGAGAGGGAAGATAAGATATGAGAAGGGAGTTCACCAAGCCAGAATTTGGAGATCAGTTTGGCACAGTGAGAGAGGTGCCTATTTGCCAGTGGAGGAAAGACTAGGGCGTGATAGAGTTCACAGTGATTAGTACATGAGGGAGAGTAAAGGGCAAAGTGACAGAAGGAATTAAAGAGAGTGTCCAATTTGGTCAGGGAAGATTTGGGAGCAGCACCATAAACTACATCACGGTAGTCAAAAATAGGAAGTATCATCTGGACCAGTTCACGCCTCACAGTCAGCAGGATGCAACTGTGGTTCCTGAACAGGGCACCAAGCTTGGGGCACAGTTTATTCAGGGTGGCATCAATGTCTACAGAGAAGTTGAGGTACTGGTCCAACCAAACCCCAAGATATCTAAATGAGGAAGTGGGCTCAAGCATTGTCCCATTGAGGGTGTGAAAGGAGGGCAGGTCAGTGAGCCTAGAGAGTCTCAGCCTGCTGCCAAAGATCACACGTACAGGCTGTCTTCTTGGCATTTAGAAGAGCTGGTGGGAGGCAAACCAGAGCTGAATCTGGTTAAAGTCATGCTGTAAGCTGGTTTCCACAGCAGCAGGGTTTTTGCAGAAACAGTACAAGACAGTATCATCAGTATACATATGGATGGAGAAGGTGAAGCAGACCGTAGAAAGGTCATTAAGGAAGATGGAGATAAGCATCTTCTTGAGTCTCAAGTGTAAGGCATACATCAAAAGCAAAAGTTGTAATTTTGGGGCCAAACAATAATAATAATAATAATAATAATTTTATTTTGCATAAGTGCCTTTCGAAACATTAAGGTGCTTTACAGCAAGATACAATTAAATAAAAACAATGATAAAATCAATAAATTGCGCTATAAAAGCAGTCTGAGGATCATCTTAATTAGTGTCTGTAAACAACTGACACCATAAATGGGTTTTTAGGCCATGTTTAAACCCTCCCACAGTCATGCACTCCTGAAGCTGATGGGGTACAGAATTCCAAAGGGAAGTGGCTGTGTGCATGAAAGCACGGGCCCCTGAAGATTTTAATAACACCCTTGGAATCTCTAGCAACCCCTCGTCAGCCAAATGGAGCTGTCAAACAGGACAATAGGGGACAAGAAGCTCTTTCAAGTAATCAGGACTAAGTCCATGTAGGGCTTTATAAGTCAGTAAACCAACTTTAAAGGTGATCCGCCACCTAACTAGCAGCCAGTTCATATCGCACAAGACCTCATGGCTATTACTAATTTTAATTTATTGCAAGGGTTCGCTGCTGCCATTATGTATTTTGGTTTTAAATACTACTTGAATGTCCTGACTGACCCAAAATTAAGAAAAACATGTATTAGTTATCAATTTGAGTTGTTTGAAAGGGTATGTGGTCAATACTGTGAAACAATATGAGCGTCGTAATAACTGCACAGGAAAAAGAGTGTTAGCGAATACGGTTACAGATAAAATATAGTGCTGAACATTACCCTTACAGAAATATAGGTGCGCTGTGTACATGCAGAATGCATGCCACATGCTTAATTGTGCAATGTTTGCATGCAGTTTGCATACACAAAGTGATCCTAAGCAAACCAGGTCAAAAAAGCAAATCAGATTTGCATGCTGCAAGCTTGACGTGTGTGCAGCAGGTAAGCTGGAGTGAACATCTTTTAAAAATTATATCAGGTTCACATGTTGCATGCTTGGCATGAGTGCAGCAGTTAAGCTGGTGTGATTGTCATTTAAATATCACATCAGGTTCACGTGCTGCACACTTGCCATGTGTGCAGCAGCTAAGCTGGTACAAATCGCATCTAAAAAAATCAGTTTCTATTTCTTATACTACTGCTAGCAATTAGAGTAATTAAAGTACACTTTTATTTGGATTCCCATAACAATTCAGTAAACTCATTAATTCTGACCCTTTTGCAAGCTGTTTAATGGCTTTTGAGTTTTGTCATTAAATCGCCATTAATTTGCAAAGTATTGTTTGATTGCTGCATTAAATGCCTAGGAAATGAAAAATCACCATCCCCCATTCCAGATGTACGAAGAGGAGCCTCTGTGTTGTGAAGCCTATCCTTTTTGTTTTGGACAATGCAGATTCCTTATGCACATTTAGTGCTACAAATGTGTTTCTCTGTGACTGTTTCATCTCAATTATTTTCCCTTTGTCATTCCGCATATTGAGCATATACACACTATGACCATGCTTAGCACTCTTTGCGCTGAGTAGGGTCTTGGAAGCATGCACCATACAGTACCTCACATTTTGTCACTGAAATTAGGGACATGAACACTCAAAATGAGGGACAAAGAGGGACACTAACCCACATAATGATCAGGGCACATCATGAAACATGGAGATACAGTACCCCAGAACACAGTGGAACACAGTGTAAACCATTGCATTAGCACCTGAGAATACATTTTTATCATTAAGCACAGGTGCCATTTAGGTAGGGCAGAGACAGTGCCCCCCCCCCTCCCATTTGTGCCTAGGTTGTTCTTATGGTGTGGTAATAGTGACATTAATTTGGATTTAATCTTTTGCACAATAAGTGCCCAACTGGCCTGTGTGTGCTCACGCTGTGGGTACTCTCCAGACTCAACTGTGTCTGCATTGTATTGTCCACTCTCTCCACCTATTAGCAGCTGCACAATCACATGTGATGTGGATGAGCTTCAGCAAAGAAAGAGTGCATGAGTCTTGTAAGTGTAACACTGTCTTTCCTGTCTTTCCTGTCACTGAGTAGACAGACTACACACTACAGCTTGGAGGATTCGGTGAGCACTAAGCTTTCAAAAGCAGTGTTGTGGCAGCATATTTTTGTTGGTCTACTCTTAGTGAGTCTCCATCTCCCCTAGTGGCTGAAGGGGCAGATGGTGAGCTAGAAGCTAACTCAAGACTAGGCTACTTACTCTACTAGGCTTATTATGCAAAAAAAACAGCATAGATTCCCACGGCAGCAAGCTAGGCTTAGCAGCAATGGTGACAGCGGTGTGGGTGGCCTTCGAAGGCCATGATCAGTGCAGTGAGGCAGCAGCTACAGCAGCACCCAAGCAAGAACCAAGCAACCCAGGTTGGGTGGGTTTGGTTGGTGAGGTGACTTGGTCACGGACCATGTTGGGGACCTGTGATGGTCGATTATAGCATCCAGTTTCTGGTGGAAGGAGAGAGGGGGAGCAAACTGAAAACTGGGCCGGTGGCACTCTGTGCCAGGCTGCAGGTAAGTAAAAGTAAATACCTTTTTTTTACAGGGAGATTGGGGAAGGGGGAAGAACTGAAATATTGATGTGTTTTTCACATTTTTTCTCCTTTGGGCAGCTTCATGCCCCATAGGGGATGGATATTGAGTGAAATGTAATCAGGGAGAAAACTTGGGACAAAGTTTTTTTTTGGAGGGAGCAGAACTTCAGCCAGGAAAAAAATGGTTAGTAACTGAGTGGGTTTAAGCCCAAATCTGATGCACTGCTCTGGGGTATATACAGAGGAATCTATACATTTGAATTCTTCCTGATTGACATATTACTTTTCAGTCAAAACAAATAAATTGTACCTTTTAGAGATGTTACAGACATTCTAGAGCTGTCCCTTGCATTCACGGACATAGGAGCTCAACTGTAGTCAGGTTTATGCCCCCCCCAGTGAAGATGACATCCACATCCCCATGCTCAGGCACATTATGACAAAGGGCAAAGGAAACTGCAGGGGTGTGCACCATTGAAATGAATGGGGGTATTTTTTTTATTACTATTTCATACATTATTGATGGAGAGTTGGAGATTAATGAAGGCCACTGCTTGGCTAATAAGGGTCTTGTTAGAGAACAATGGCCTTCATTATTCTCCAACTCAACATCATAATGTATAAAATTGTAATAAAAAATAACTCCATTAATTTCAAGGGGGTATACCCAAGTACTCTGACCTATGGACATCATCTATTAAAGACTCTTACATCTAGCTCTCTATTACTCAAGTAAGAGACTTTTTACTTGTATCTATACTTGGTGGGCTGTCAGCAGTAGCATGGCCATATCCGCTACTATGTGTGTGTGCATGGGTTGGGGGGACTGGCCACGTGTGTGTGTGTGTGTGTGTGTGTGAATGTGTGTGTGTGTGTGTGTGTGCGTGTGTGCATGTGCATGTGTGTGTGTGTGTGTGTGTGTGTGTGTGTGTGTGAGTGTGTGTGTGTGTGTGTGTGTGTGTGTGTGTGTGTGTGTGTGTGAAGTTATTGCTACTTTTGTGTTTGCACCTTAAAGTATGTTTGTGTTGAAGCATTCAAAATTATGAAGAAAAAATATTAGGAGTACAGGCCATACAGAAGTAATTAAGTGGTTTTGTGGGTCAGTTTGTGTATTGAGGTGGGAAAAACTACATGTGTTACAGTGCTGTAGTTCAACTGTGAAACTTAAGATGAGTAAAAGAAGAAAACTGAAAAGCATAACAGTGGCTACAAGCATGCCGCATGCATTCAGATGTAGTCTGATAAAGTATATATTGAAGTGCAATCAAATAGTATGTGAGCAGACAGTATGGCTTAGTGGTTAAAAGCACTGAACTGCAAACCATGAGATTTGGAGGCATGAAGACCTGGGTTTGAACCTCATCAGCCCCCTCTTGTGTATGGTGTGATCCTGAGCAAGTCACTTAACTTTTGCGTATGCAGTTATCAGTGACCACTTGCTTTTGCACGCATGTCACATGCATGCAGTATTTCCCAATTTAACATAAAAATCATGGTTTCCACACTTGCTTGCTGCATGCATGTTGTATTTATTTATTTTTATTTAGTTTTTGTTGCCCAGGTAAGTGCACTAGACAAATCTTGCCTATTTTCAGGCATGACCCGGGGGAGGGGGATACAGATGAATGCTAACTGACCTTGAACCAGATTAAGCTGTTGGTAGTATTTTTAGTGAATGACGGAAATTTGTCCAGGACACCAGGGAAATTCCCCTGCTCTGCTTCCTGTAAGCAGAAGGGTCCCATTTTCATGTGGGACCAAGATGGCTGCCACTGGACATGCTGTGGAGGACATGGAGGTGTTGGAGGCAGTGGAGCTGGTCTCTTCCTCTGTCTCTGTTCTGAGAGAAACCCCATCTTCTATGCCTATTGTGCTGCAATCTACTGAATATGGTTCTTCTGTGCCTTTGGATACTTCCCCTGCTGCTGTTGTGGATACTTGTGTGCAATGTTTGCCTGTGGATCCTTCATTTATTCCTCAAACTATGCTTACAATGTCTTCTAGCCCTGCTGCTATGGATATACGTGAGTCTTCTCCTGTTTCTATGGATGTAGTTGTGTTACTTAAAATCGAGGAACAGCGTTATTTCACTGATATACAGCGTTTGTTAGCCCTTAAGCCTCAGTCTGGTTTTGTACCTGCTGCTACTGACTCACCATCTGGGAAAGATTGTTTTACTGTCTCTTCACCGATTCTGACACTTCCGCATTCTTTGCCTGTTGCTACCGACCCTCCTCACTCCCTACCGTCTGTACTGACTGCACCTCTTGCTCAGCTTTCTCCAGAAATTTCTTCTATACAGGTGCCTGCTTCTGCTCTCCCTGATGCCTTGCATATGACGGACTGGTCTGTTGAGTCGGCTCTGGACATGGCTGGGTGGGAGAAGGATCCTACCATTGGGACTTGGCGTTCTGGTTCTTCCCCGATCTGTACTAGGCCACCTGACACTGACAAACTGCTGGCCTCTCCTATTTTGAAAGACTCTGCTGCTTCTCTTGATCTTTCTTTGCCAAGTGAACTTCTTCTGACTCAGAACCTGACTTTGCAATTTGGTCCTGCTTCCTCGACGCCTCAAGAACAACGGACTCTTCGGGACCCTGTGTCTCGTCCAGTTCCTGCTACTTCTACTGCTTCATCCCCTAAAACTTATGCTGCATGCTTTCAACCCCCTGTACATCAAGCTAAAAGACACAACGCTGTTCAGCTGCATTATTTGGGGGGCTTACCTGACTTTCCTGACCGATTTTTTGTAGGTCGCACTCTTTTGAAGGATTCTATGCAATTTGCTGCTTTTGAGATTCATGCCTTAATTCAGATTTCTTCAGAGTCTCATTTTGATATTAGTTTTAAAACTATCACTGATTTAGAAAAGTTTTGGAGAAAATATCAGGAGCTAAAAACTTCTCCTTTATGGTCACCGTTTAATGCCACTCCCTTAACTAAACCTACTCAGAAAACTGTTACTATATTGTTTCGTAATGAAGGTGTCAGTCTTAATGATATTACTGTCTGGTTAAAGCAAAGATGTACTGTCCTTTCTGACCCAGAGGCTATCTTTGATTCTGAGAATATCTGGACAGGTGGGTGGAGAGCGAGGGTTATGCTTCGCACTTCGGAGGTTGGCATACAGCATCTCCCGAACAGCTTTATGCTTGGGAAAGACAGGGGAGTTCTTTTTAACCCTGGCCACCCTAAAGCTTGCTACAGATGTGGCTCTCAGAATCATATCAGTAGTGTCAGTGACAAGATTAAATGCTCTGTTTGTGGTAACATTGGCCATGCAGGTTCCCAATGTGTGAATGAACCTCTTTGCGTCCTTTGTGATGAATTGGGGCACACTTTCCAGACTTGTACTTGGGAAGCTCACAACTCCCCGACTCTTGTTCATGGGGAAGAACAACGTTTGATTATTACTGTCGCACAAAGTTCTCGTTTATCTGACACTCTTTCTAGACCTCAATGCATATCCCTCCCTCACCCTGTTGTACCTGCTGTTGACCCCTCTTCTACTTTACATGAACGGTCTGATCCTGTTTTGGAACCACAGACCTTTACTACAGCTCTCCCTCCCCCCTTCCTCTGATCTTGCTACTTCTACCTCGGAAGAGGTCCCTATTCCTGTCTTGCCTAGTATTTCTGGGTCTTCCATGGACCCCCCCTCCGAACCTTTTGTTAGAGTTACACGAGATCTAAGAAGAGGACTTCTCCCTCTTCTAAGGCCCTGAAATCCTCTACTGTGACTCATATGAATAAATTTGAGGTTTTACGCCACCCTCAGGACAACACGGACTCTGATACGTCCTCTGTTCTTTCCTCCCACGCTAATGTGACTACGGACACTGAAGTACCCATTGATAATATTGGTTTCCAAAAAAGGAAAGCTAAGGCAAAACTGAAACATAGGGAAGGTACCCTAGGAAAGGTAGGCTAAGGTGACTTTTGTGTTTTTGTTTTCACTTTCCCGTTTCATGTCTTCTGCTTTCTCAGTGCATACTGTTAATGTTAACAGTATAAAGAAGCATGCTAAGAGAGATGCAGTTTTTTTTCCTTTTTATCTATCTTGACAACTGGTCTCATCTTTTTGCAAGATGTACGTTTCCATGCTCTTCCAGAAATTTCCAGGGCCACTCATGCCTGGACCTCTGGGATCTCTTTTTGGTTCTTTGGACAGGACTCTTGTTCTGGTTTGGGTATTTTATTTAGTATACCTGATGTTACTGTTGTTAAACTGTTGGATGTCTACCCGGGTCGGCTTCTGTTGTTGGATATTTTGATTTCTTCTGTCCCTTTCTGGATTATTAATATTTACTCCCCTCAATTGAAATCCCACAGAATTAAACTACTGAAACTGATTCAACCCTATTTATACACATCAATGCATGTGATTGTTGGGGGTGATTTCAATTGTGGGTTATCCACTAAAGATAAGTCTTCTACTTTAAAGACTACTAAGTTGTTTTGTGACACGAATTTTCTGAAACAATTGCTCCATTCCACAGGTTTACAGGATGCATATTTATCTTTTACGGGTTGGCATACTCCTACTTTTCACAAAGGCCCCCTTGCAACCTGTATTGATTTATTTTTTATTTCTTCCCACCTCCAACTTTCTGTTGCTGTAATTCAAGTTGCAGAATTTTCAGATTATAATTTATTATCTATTTCTTTAGGCTCTTCCTTGACATCTCGTTTTGGCCCTGGCATTTGGAAACTGAATGCTTCCCTGTTCTCTGATTCACGTTTGTTAAGTCACTTAACTGAGTATATTCATAATCGAAAGACTATTTTTTTTATATGATGCCCCCTGGGATTGGTGGTGGAATACGAAATCTGGACTCCGAACTTTATTTAAAAATTTTTGTAAACATTATCATGATTCATTGTATTTCCTTTATCACATTAACAGACGACGACTTCAAAAATTACTTACTTTATCTCATGAAACTGGCCATGATTTTTCCACCCAAATAAGTACTCTTAAGGAGCACATGATGGATTATCACCTTCTGAAGGCTACTTCTGTTCGGCATCAACAGCGTTTTGAGACCTCTGGTACCCGTGACACAGTATGTCCATATGCTTCTATTCGGCGAACAGTAGAGAGTAAAACCTTTACTACGCTGTTTGATGACAGTTTCACCGAGCTCACTGATATTTTGGATATCAGGCACCATGTTACCTATTATACACAGAAACTGTTTGGTTCCATGCCCCCCATCTGCATCCATAATGGACTACTTTTCCATTTTACAACTTCCTGATGTACCTTCTTCTGTTGTAGATATGTTAGATACTGAGATACAAGCACATGAAATTGAAGCAGTAATCAAGTCTTTACATCCAAGAGTGACACCGGGCCTGGATGGTCTCTCCAGTGAGCTGTATAGATTGTTTTCTGCTGACCTGAGTTCTGAATTGGCTACAGTTTATAATTCTATTCTACAGTGCGAACATCTTCCTTTAGGCTTTAACATGCGTTGTTTATTTTACTTACATAAAAAAGGGGATAGAAGATTGCTCTCCAATTGGAGACCTTTATGCCTCTTAAATACTGATTTTAAAATATTGATCAAAATTTTGGCCCTCAGACTTTCTAAATTGGCCATATATGTGATTTCTACCACACAATCTTGCAGTGTCCCTTGGAGATGTATTCAGGACCATCTCATTTTACTTAGAGAAATGATTGAACATGGAAATTCTAATGTTTTACATGGTTTCATATTCTCACTGGACCAATGGCAGGCTTTTGATTCTGTACATCATGATTTTTTATGGTCTACTCTTCGATATTATAAAGTACCTGATTATACCCTGACTAGAATCCAGTTGCTATATCGGTCTGCAACTGTTGTCCCACTGGCCAATGGATGGAAGGGCCCTATGCTTCCTCTACACAGAGGGGTTAGACAGGGTTGTCCCCTTAGCCCACTTTTATATGTTTTTTTTTTTGGATCCCTTACTTCGTTCTATTAATTCGGCCCCAACTATTATGCCACTTCCCTCAGCCCCATATTCCATATTGACCTATGCAGATGATATGAGTCTCATGGTGGCTAATTTTGCCTCCGTGCATTCTGCATTATGGCATTGTTCCAATTTTGGGGCTGTTTCTGGCGCAGCCCTTAATCTTGATAAATGTGTAGGCCGTAGATTAGGTTCCCCTTTTGTAGATGAGTCTTCTGTTGACATTAGACTTTGTGATGACCCTATTTGGATTTTGGGCATTTTATACGGTACTGGTCCTTTAGATGTCCTTACTCCCAAATTAGATTATGCTCAGACTATGGTTGCACGTTGGAATTCATGGCAGATGAGTAATAAAAAAAGGTTTTACATGATTAAAACCTTTCTGCTTCCCCTTTTTCTCTTTCTGGCTTATATTTTCCCCCCTCCCCAGCAATTTGAAACCAGATTGCTTAGTCTCTTTTTTCAAGCCCTATGGGGTAGCCGCCTGAACCCCATTAAATGTCAGATCACCTATCTCCCTATTCGGGATGGAGGCCTAGCTATGGTCCAACCTGTTTTTTTTTTATACTAGTTTTTTCTTGTTTCATAATATTAGACCCCTGCTGGTTAACCAAGATCGAGGTTGGGAACCTTGGTTTCTTGAATCCTGTGGTCCTTGGTTTCTTAAATGGGAACTTAACGAATTGACGGTTTTAACACATTCCCCCCGATTTCTGCTTATGTTAGGGATAGCTTTTTCATTTGAAACACTAGCAGATTACTAGCCGTATGCTAATAACTGTCTCCAGAAAATCATTGTGTAAGTATCTTAGTGGACCATGTATGTTTGGAGATAGTTGTTTTTCCCAAATGTCTTACGCAACATCTCCCTGCTTTGCTCACTTTACTTCATAATTCTAGGGCTCCCCAAAAGATGTGGGACTTGCATTGGCTTAGCTGACATGAACGTATCAACGTCAAATGTAACCATAAACACAAATCACTACAGGACAGATTTTGTTCCAGACCTGAATGTCAGCAACAAGAAGAAACTATTTCACACCTTTTTTTTCATGTGCATTTATTGTTTCTTTTTGGACTCTATTAGCTGCCAGATGGTGTGAACCCTTGTTTGCTCTCATTACTTATGACAATTTGATGTATGTTTTTTTCCCCCTCACTTGGTCTCATTGGAATATTAATACGTTAAATTTGATTTTTGTAATAATCAAATGGCATGTGTGGAATGCTCGTTGTCTGTTTAATTTACAGAATCAGGATGTGCCTCTTCTTACCATTATTCGAAGGATCAAACATGATTTGAAGGCCATATATTTTTCAGAGGCAGAGCATTTGCCGTCTGACTCTTTGTTGGAATTATGGACACTATTACCTTGGATAACTGATTCTGATTTTCCTGTTACGTAATTATTTTGTGTTTTATATTTTCCTCTGTATCATTTTCATTTTTCTTTTCTGTTCAGTTGATGTTCAATAAAAACTTCCCCTACTCTTTTCGATAAGTGCCATGGGATCGTTAACATCCACCTGAACTACCACCAATCCAGGTAAATGGGACCTCTGTTTAATGTCTCATCCCGAAAGACGGCACCTCAGAAGTGCAGCACCCCTCTCATGCTGCACTACAGTGTCAGTACTGGGATATTAATCCAAGTGCCAGATGTGGGAACTGAACCCACAGCCCTCTGATCTTCTGGCCTCAGAGGCGAGTGTGCTACCTACTGAGCCACTGACACATAGAAACATAGAATTTTATGGCAGATAAGGGCCGCTTGGCCCACCTAGTCTGCCCATTTTCCTACCTAACAGAAAAGCTGCAGATCCTAGTTAACGAACAGCTTACTTCCTCCTACCCCCCCCAACTAGGACTGCCTTATGTCTGTCCCATGCATTCTTGAACTCCTCCACTGTTCTTTCCTCCATGACCTCCTCAGGGAGGCTGTTCCATGCATCCACAACCCTCTCTGTGAAAAAATGCTTCCTCACATTACATCTGAGCCGTCCCTCCTCTATCTTCAAATTGTGCCCCCTTGTTCTTACACATCTCTTTTTCTGAAAGATGCTACCCTCTTGGACTTTGTTGATTCCCTTGAGGTACTTGAAAGTTTCTATCATGTCCCTTCTCTTCCTTCTTTCTTCAAGGGTATACATATTAAGCTCCTTTGCACTGCTAATATATGCTAATATGCATGCAATCTGTTCCAATTTATCATTTAAATCATACTTGCAGCTTGCAGATCACTTGTGTAGTTTATGTGTGCAGAATGAAAACATTTCAAATAATTATTTCTGTAAGGGTATAGTGCAATACTTGTAGTAGTGTTCACTCAGGCTGATGGCTTGAAGTGTGCAACTGTGGGTGGAAACAGTGTGCTGCCATCCTGGGCATTTTTTTCCCTGATGTTGTCCTTTACATTATTTTTCATTCTTGTGCATGACCTGTACTAGCTCCCAACCACCTTTCCTGCGTTGTACAAAATCCAACCACATCCCAGTTTTCCTCCCCCTCCATGAGTGTGCCCCGCCCTTAGAGCTGATTATATTTTTTAGGGTGGGTGTGGGGGCAAATTCCCCCACATGGGGGTGTGTGTGGATTGGATAGCCCACCCGCATTAGACATGGTATTCTGTATTGTGTGCTGTGTAGGGCAAAGCCTCCCAACTACTTATGTGTAACAGACCCCCACATCCTGTGCAGACTATCGACATTGATGCACTGTCAGTTTTAGTGTTGTCAGTGTCCTCACTGTTGTTAAGCAGCACTGTTATGTTCACTGTTGTTGCTGTGGGGATATTGACTGTGATCTAATTTTTTTGTGTTTTTTGACTAGAACTGTTTGAAAATACTGTGCTAACAGCAAGATGTGATGAAACTAGAAGGCATAGTCCAAAATGCTTCTGCCCCATTGGGGAGCAGGAAGTTCTAATGCACATCTTATGGGTATGCCCATGGTACAGAATGGTTAGGGCTATATTGCTGGAGACCTTTTACATTCAAAGAATTAACATGGACATTATTGAACTCACCTAAATACTTGTTCATGTGGAGGATGACACAACTAATTATGGGACTAGCCAACTTCTTTCAGACAATAAAGTTTGAAATGAAAAGAATGGTGGACAAACTTGTACCAAGCAAATTATTGTGAGTCAATATTTTTGTATCCAGAAAGTCTCTGATAAGATTCCACAGTGGGGTTACCCTGATAAAACTGACTAGAGGTGGGTGACGTGCTCCCACATTCAGTCTGTGTACTAACAGACACTGTAGAAGTGCGCTTCAGGGGAGGGGCGGATCTGTGGTGAAGGGAGATTCACAGTGAGAAAGGCAGTCTTTCTAACTGTTGTTGAGTAATTAATGTGTTAGTATGTGTGTGTTCATGTACACACAGTAATACCTGTAGTAAGTTTACATAACTTTCTACTGTTTGCTGTGGTGCTGTGCCTTTTTTCAGTTGGTTTAAAAGATTTGATTGCAGTGTACTGAACTGTTACATTTTCTGTGCATTACCTTTAGTGTGTGTGTGTGTGTGCATGTCATCAAGTCCGACACATTTTATTGTGCCACACCATAATTGCAGCACTCTGAATCTCTTATTCTTCTGTGGTATTCTTTACTGTTTTGTTCTATCTAGGTAGTGGACTGGTACTGCAGCTGCCACCCCCCCACAAAAGAAAGTATTATTTGTCCAGTTTTGGATTTGTGACCAGTGGTTAAGGTGTTGTTACGCCTATGCGGCTGCATCTCGGGTGCTTAATCTCCATCTATCTGTGTGCCTGCATCTGTTTAGTGTCCAGTCTCCATCTGTAAGCCACAATTGTTGTTTTTTGGCCTCCCATCCACCCCAAAGTTCAGAAATCAAAATTTGTTGTTAATTTTTCTGTGTAATTCCAAATAATGCCAGCAAAGAAATGTGCATGCAAAGATGTTTCTGGCCATAGCACTACTGCCAGTGGCAAGAGCAGCAATGGGTGTCTGCATGGTAGTATGCAGCAATAGGCCATAGTTGATGGCAGTACAGGGATTTTTCCAACTGTGTATTTCACAGTACAATAAGTTGCTTCAATGATGGCTGGCAATACTGTTGCCCCCACTGGTGGTGGTAGTGAAGTTGGTGATGGCATGAGTATTGCCCCAAGTTCAACCTGTGACAAGCTAACAGGTTGCCAAAATATTGTGGAGTTCAAAGATATGAGTCAGAGTGTAGTTGATGTGACACTCCCCATCCCCATCCTCATAGTAGTTGAACATGATGCTGATCCTGACAGTGACTCACAATTAGTCTCATGTTTCCAGTGCTGTTGAGGTTATGCCTGGGCCATACAACAAATCAAATGTTGAAGAAAAAATAGTGTATGATCATACCGAGGCTGTGGTTGGACTTGGAACATGTTCTCCACAGGACAGCATGCAAGCTGAATTTGTTAGCAACCCACAAAATTAGAAAAAAATAACTGTTTGCAAGAAACATATTTATTTTCTTGGTGACTGTGTAATCTAAAAAAAATGGCCAGAAAGACATGGTTAGGCAAAGGTGTTTCTCACTGTGGTGTATGAGCCACATAAGTCAGTGGGGTATAAGCTTTGGGTCTGTGGGCAGGGCATTCCATCACATTATGTGGAATAAGTAAAAAAAGAAAAAAATCTTTGAAGGGAAAAAGTACTGTCAGAGACAGTTAGGGCCAGGCAAGGTCCCTGAATCAGTGTGCGTAACAGCAGTGTCTGCAGCATCACCCTTAGCCTAGGTGGTGTGTGAAATAAATTCTGCCAGCCAGTCCTCAAGTAACAGCAAGTAGCCATGTGGGTAAATGCTGCAAATTAACACCAGAGGTTTACCACAGGCATGAGGACGATGGCTTTGAATGTTCAAGTAATGTTCAGCGTACCAGTGTGGTGCATATTTCACTTCAAACATTGTACTTATTGTCATGTCATGATCATGAGTCCCGAGACAAATCACGTTCTTCATCTTCATGTTCATGAATCACACAACTTTAACTTTTTGAGGTCTAACCCTGTTTTTTGTTTTAAATCTTCTGTTTTATCATGAATCAGGGCTGGGGGACACCCAGTTATCATGTCACATCACTCAAGATCCTTGGTGTAGTATGATGCTTCTGTTTGTGTTCACATTCTGTGGGGTGCCCTATTCAAATCTTTGTCCTCATAGGAAGCCAGGCCTATTTGATCCAGTTGATATTATCTCTGCACAAACATTATACAGTTCCTGGAAGTTCATCATGATTGAGTCACATGAAGTCATGTCATGATCTCGAGTCGTGAGACCTTGGCGTACATGGTGTGTGAAATAAATTCTGGGTGTGTGGATGAAACACAATCTGCCAGCCAGTCCTCAAGTGATAGCAAGTAGCCATGTTGGTAAATGCTACAAATTAACACTGGAGGTTTGCCACAGGCATGAGGGGGATGACTTTGAATGTTCAAGTAGTGTTCAGAGTACCAGTGTGGTGCATATTTCACTTTGAACATTGTACTTATTGTCATGTCAGTATCACAGATTCACGAGACACAAGACAAATCATGATCTTCATCTTCACAATCATGAATCACGCAGCTTTAACTTTTTTTTGTCCAACATACAAAGCAGAAAAATCAGATCTATCAGCAGGAAAAGGGAGGTCATAATTCCGCTATACAAGACACTAGTGAGGCCCCACCTGGAGTACAGTGTACAGTTCTGGAGACCATACCTACGTAAGGACATAGACAGGGTAGAGAAGGTTCAGAGGAGGGCAACAAAGATGGTGCATGGATTGCATCACAAGTCCTATGAAGACAGGTTGAAGGAACTGAACATGTACTCCCTGGAGGAGAGGAGGGAGAGAGGGGATATGATAGAGACTTACAAGTATCTTACAGGGAGGAACAGGGTGCAGGAAAACACTATTTTTAAGTGAAAAAGATGTTCCAGGACTAGAGGGCATGGGATGAAGTTGGAGGAGGATGATTCAGAGGAAACATGAGAAAGAATTTCTTCAAGAATGGGTGGTGGACAAGTGGAACACCCTGCCAGAGGAAGTGGTGGAGGCTGAAACAATCACGGATTTAAGAATGCATGGGATAGACATAAAGGAATTCTAGAGGTCAGGGGTAAGGGGAAACAGACTTCTAGGAAAACAAACTGAACTTACAAGCTCAAATGGGCAGACTGGGTGGGCCATAGGCCCTTATCTGCCGACACTGTCTATGTATCTATGTATCTATGTTTATACTCAGTCACGATGATGGTGGTGCTGAACAATGCAGGCAAAGCAGACCATCCTGGTGTAGCATAAACCAGTGTCCCATTCAAGCTGCTGATGCAGTCATTGAAAAAAAATTTCTAAGTGGGTACAACTCCAACATTGAGGATTGCGAGGGCTGCTTTCCTTTTTTTTTGTTTCCCTTGTTTTCTGTCAGTGTAAAGTATTTAACAGCGGTGACATACAGGCCAGATGATGGATATAAAAAAGACAGGAACTGCTCCACAGGGTACTGATACTGAATGGGGTACTGAAATGAACACAGAATCATTTCTTTTTCATCTATTTGCAGGTAGCATCAAGGTATTGTGGACTGGTGATATGTTCGAGTCTGAAGACAGACAACAGTTTGGATACACTTAAGACCTGGAAAGAAGACAAAAATGTTAATTCCAATTCTTTTCCAAATGACCCGTGCATCCGGCCCCAAAAAAATACTTACCTTTCATGGATTGACATTGTTTGTACAGCCGAAGTCAACAGACACATGTGAACACGTGCAGTTGCAAAATGGTTTCATCACTGTGGTCATGAATCTGTGTGCTGTAACCTGAGAATGTAAAAGAAAAGAACAGTAATGAGAAATGCTTATAATTCATTCACTCACAGGAGTACCACCTCCAGGAAAAAATTTAAATTTTACAGTACCACATTAGATGGTGACACATATATATGGCATGTGAATGGGACCATGGCCAACACACCGGTGAAGGGGAAACATTCAATATGTATGATGACGATTCCCTGCAAAGGAACAGCACGATGGACTTCTCAGTGCTTACAACAAAAAACAAGATTCAATACAAATTAAATGGCAATGTCTCTGAAAAAGCATGACAGTGACATGTACACTAAAGTACCAGTGTTGACACGAATACACACACATAGCGCAGCATGTTTCAGTCTGCGCAGCAGAACAATTTCCCAGAACATCAAATTATAGTTTAACTCCATGGTCATCTGTGGCAATCATTTAGCAACACACTGTACATCAGCAGCAGCAGAAAACATACGGACAACAGCAGCAGCAGGCTCAAGCAAGCCATTTTCTGACTTGGGACACTTATGCAGAGTTCTGGCTCTAGGTCCACACTTTTAGCAGTGCGTCAATAAATATTTGTGACTTTTCTGAACAGTTTTTCATGTGATTATTCTTCATCGGGACTTTTCATGACATTTAAACAGTGGCAACAGCAGGCACCAGCAAGACATTTTCTCACTTTGGACACTTATGCAGAGTTGTGGCTCTAGGTGCATGCATTTAGCAGTGTGTCAAGAAATACTTGTGACTTTTCTGAACAGTTTTTAATGTGACTATTCTTTATTGGGACTTTTCATGAAATGAAAAGAAAGGACCAAAACCATCAGTAGCAGCAAGTGTTGTCACAATGCAATGATGTCATTTAACACACTGTGATGCATTTCTGGACTAGTATTAATTTTCATCTTGACTTTTCATGAAAAAAAATGGGGACATTCAAACACAAAATAGCACATTGTTCCGGGGCATACTAGGTGGTGTTATGGTATTGTGAATATTACCCTGTTGCTTTAATTACATGTTCAGAAAAGGAACAAGTATTTTCATGGTTGTTATTTAATTTACTTTATTTTTTATATGACTGATGGTCATGTAAATGGGGGACACTGCATGCTTTCATTACCAGTGAAACTGTCAGGCCACAATGAACGCTGCAATACAAGTGTCTTATAGATGGCATTTTGAAGACCCAAGATTTAATTACAGGCAAGCACGCAGTGTCCGGCGTGTCTGCAAACTTGGCATCCACAAGACTTAATACATAAAATACAGTGATGAGTATGGACTTAAAAAATGTTATTGCTTTAAGCAAATTGGCCCGGGGGGGGGGGATTTAGGGGTAGGTGAGAAATCAGATGTACCATTCTGAGGCTAAACAAATACAGGATTAACAAAATTAACATCACAAAGAAAACATGAACACAACATAAATGTCATACTAGTATGTAATAAAAATAAATAGGGCTTAAGAAAATAAATAAAAGCAGATATTTATTTATTGGGGGAGGATTTGGTTAATCTTGTTTTTCTTGATCTTTATTCTTCTTTACCCTCATAATGGTAAATGCAATTCACCACCTCCCCAAAATGTTCAACTACCCCACGCCATTATGTTTACCTCAATAATAATATTTTCTTTTTGTTACTCATCATACAGTAAGTCATGTGGTTGCCAACTCTGCTGACAATGCATGCTTTCAGCACAGTTGCAATTGTGTAGGCCAAAAGCCATCTTCAAAACACTTTTATTGCAGCATGAATAACAGCACAACAGTTTCACCTGTAATGAAAGCATGCAGCATCTACCATTTTGCGTGCCATCAGTCATGTACAACACAAAGTAAATTAAAGGGGACAGGAACTGATTAATTATGTGCAGCTGCTTGTAATTTCTCTATTTTCAAAAAATATACTCATCATATCTCTAAAGGATCCATATTTAACTGTTCCTGAATAAAAGCTGAAGCTGCCAGTTGTGTTTTGTGTTGTTTTCTTTGTTTGGACAACATTCTTTGCAGTCGCTTTCATGGAAAGAAGAATTTGGAGTTTTGACTATGTCACTTTATAGTTTTGGACATGTGAGCATGAACTTATCAGTGCAGTGCCCAAGGTCCTGAAACCATGAAGTGACTTAGTCAAAAGTCCAAATTGTTGGTTCCATGAAAGATACTGCACAGAATGTTGTCCATACAAAGAAAACAACAAAAAACATATCTGACAGCTTCAGCTTTTATTCAGGCACAGTTAAATACACATCCTTTACAGGAATGAATATAATTTATGAAAATGGAGACATCTGAAACAGGTGCACATAAGTAATCAATTCCTGTCTCCTTTAAGTAACATGTAATACAAATCACAAATAAAACATTACCTGAACATAAATAACATACTTAGTGTGCATCAAAACAAAAATATTAATTTGGAAAAAAAAATAAAACCAGAAGAGATACTTGGGGGATTTAAATTGACATACAAAATAATTTTTTAAGGGGCCCATGAGGGAGGTTGCTGACCAACTCTGATATTACACAGCAAGCCTATTATCTCCCTGTTCTGCTCCTCGATATGATAGAAATGCTGCACAGCCAGCTACACCACCATCATTTGTATGGCCTCAACCTCTGCCCACAGCACAGCCAGGTCCACCACAGTCACAGGGCACTGTGGGTCATCTTTTCTTGGTACAACTGCATGAACCTCCACCTCTGCTGCCTGTATTTCCCTGCACCACTGCCAACATGCAGACAGATGAGGTGCTTTAGCTGCAGCTACAGGAGTGGCTGCTACCTCCTTCAACTTGGCCTCCCATATGAGCTGGTAGTGACCAGCTAGGTGGGTTTTCTGAGCACCTGTGCCAAGGTGCCCACCCTTGGGCCCATGACAGGCTAGCACCTGGCACAATTTGCAATGCACAGCAGTGGGGTCCCCAGGGAGACATGTGAAAAACTCCCACATGGGACAGCTCCGTGCATATCCCAGTACAGGCAGTGGAGGGGTACCACTGGTCACCTGCTGTGCTGCTGATGGTGGTGGTGGTGGTGGAACAACCACCTGCTGTAGTTGCTGCTGCTGCTCATCTGGCTGCTGTTCTTCCAGCTGCTGCACATCTGGCTACTGTTGCTCCTCCAGGAGCTGCTGCTGCTGCTCATGCTGGCAGACCACTGCTGCTGCAGAGCTGGCTGTGACTACAGTTGAGGACACAAAACTGGCCCTGTTTAACATAACTGGGTGGACAAGGCCACCCCGCATTTGTAGCCCCCACTGGCCACCGCTTTTTCTGCCATGCCAATGATCCATCACCAAAAAGAAAACCTAGTACAGGTATTATTAACTACCAAAAACAAAGTACTCACAAAAAACCTTTTTTAAACCCCCCAAAAAAGTATAATTAACTTAACCTTCCTACAGTAATTAACCAACTAAATCTAAAAAGGTTTAAAGTGAAAGTTAAATCAAGCAAAGTTTTGCACTCTGCAATGGCCAATAACCCACGCACACAAACTGCTCAACAGATCAGTGATGTGCACAACTCTTTCTACATGAGAAAGTTAAAGTAAAACATTCACTTCCTGCCTATTTAAGGTTCTCCCTGAATCATGTGACTTGCAGACCTGCAGACACAGTCAGGCATGTCACCAGTGTTCTGTTTATTACTAACTTCGCCTTCTCCAACCACAACTCAAAATGAATGAGAGGTGGCCAACACAAAGTACCTTAAGGTGAATTTCGACTTCTTTATGGGAATTTCGCGTAGTGCTCTACTAACTAGAAGTTGGCCACTTTGTGTTGACTATGCCAGTGAATTTAAACTTCTCTGCATCTCTATAAACTGACGACGAGCTCAAAATTTTGAACCAAGGGTAACTGGATGAGGGTATGATCACAAAATAAGTTTGGTAAGATATCCTGAAAATGTTTCTTTGCTTGGTGCCAATTCAGTCATTCCCATGATTTGCAATTGCTGAACATTCAGGAGTTATAAATACTGGACTTTTTTATTGCAGTGTAATCCCCTGACATAGTTACTGCATATAGTAAAACTAAAGACACTGCTGATCCATTTCTGGAAATTGTTCTTCTTCCCACCAGATGTGCAATATGATGATGTGTATACATAGATCTTAGCAGTGCTTCTATGTTTTTTTTATTGTTTTTATTGTAATTTATGTGTGATGCTTTCACATAAAAATTATGTTTATACATTTTTAGCATTTTTATAACATTGTTGTGATACATGTTGTAATGACTTAATAGTGAATAATAAAAACTGAATTGAGAAATAACAATAACACTAAAGTTAATTTGCCTCTGCTTCTCAACCCTTTACTGAAGTCACAGTCTTCATTGTTCATTGCTAGGGAAATACCATTTTGCAAACAGAAGATTTTGACTTCAGCAAAGGCTTAAATAGTAGGAGTAGATCAATTATTGGGGAAAGGATCCTGTTTCTATGTAAATTAAAGTAGTAATAAAGAATGGAAGGACAAAAATATAGAAAAGTTATAAAATTTAAACTGAATTGAGTCTAAATAATATGCTTTTACATGTTTTACCTAGAGTGACATTCACTAATTCAAGTGCCTATCTGAATAAGGAGAAGGCTACATTGAAATGCACTGAACTAGGTGCCCGGATTGCTTCTCTGACCCCAAAGAGAGAGCTGCAGAATGTTGGTTGAGTACTGAGGGAAGCCTAACTTACTTTTAGTCTACTTTTGGCTGTGGACTGAATGGGTGGAGGACTTTTTAGTGCTTTATTTTTATCAGTTCTGCTGCTGGATTATAGAGGGTTGACACATTGTTTAGTTATTTGTAAGTTTGCTACTTGTTTTTCTAAATTACCTCTGTTTTGGTGAAATGTTGCATCAGACTATTTTGGCATAGCTAAGAATTCACTATTTAGTTCAGTTGCTGGGGATTTCTTTTGTTTTCTTTTCTGACTTCCTATTCAGTTGGGGTGCTTGTATATTGAAGCCAGACAGTGGGACTAAATTTGCTTCTATCTAGTTTGAAAAGATTGTTTCTTCATCACAGGACCCTCTGGGTTATCCCACCCTCCTTCCCCATCCCACCCACTCCCTGCTCATCTACCTTTATAGGTATTCAACCAGAAGGTGTTCAACTTCCTCCTCTGACACAGGACACACAGTAGGCAGACAGGCAGCACTTCATAATCTGGGTCGATATCTTCTAGAAATTGCTATTGTATTAAAGTAACAAAACAAAGAAAATATATACATGCATAGTAACATAGAAACATAAAAACATAGAATTTGATGGCAGATAAGGACCACTTGGCCCACCCAGTCTGCCCATTTCCCAACCTAATGGATAAACTGCAGATCCTAGTTAACCAGCAGCCTACTTCTTTCTACCCCCATCCCCTAGAATTGCCTTATGACTGTCCCATGTATGCTTGAATTCAGCCACTGTTTTTGGCTCCACAACCTCCTCTGGAAGGCCATTCCATGCATCCACAACCCTCTCTGTGAAAAAAATACTTCCTTACATTACCTCTGAGCCACCACCCCATCTTCAAATTGTGCCCCCTTGTTCTTGCACGCCCTTTTTTTTGAAAGATGCTACCTCTTTTGGACTTTGTTGATCCCTTGAGGTACTTGAAAGTTTCTATCATGTCCCTCTCTCCTTTTCCTCAAGGCTATACATATTAAGCTCCTTTAGTCTCTCTTCATATGTCTTCCAGTGCAGACCCTGCACCATTTCAGTTGCCCTCCTCTGGACAGCTTCCATCCTGTCTATGTCTTTGCAGGGATTTGGGTCACCAGAACTGCACACAGTACTCCAGATGGGATCTCACCAGCTGTCTGTACAGAGGGATAACAACTTCCTGTTTTCTACTGGTGATGCCTCTCCCTATGTATCCCAGTATCCCATGAACCCTCCTTACTGCCCTCTCACATTGCTTGCCCACCTTTAGGTCATCTGATAAGACTACCCCAGGTCCCGTTCCATTTTTGTTGTTGTTAGTATCTCACCCCCCCATTGTGTACTCTTCTCCTGGGTTTTTATTTCCCTGGTGCATTACCTTGCACTTCTTAGCACTGAATCTAAGCTGCCATACATTTGATCATTCCTCTAACCTTGCCAAGTCCTTCTCATCCTTTCCACCCCACCTTGTGCATCAACTCTGTTGCAGATCTTTGTGTCATCTGCAAAGCGACATACTTTTCTTCTGTCCCTCTGCAATGTCACTTATAAAGACATTGAAGAGGACCGGTCCTAATACTGACCCCTGCTGTGCCCCACTTGTAACCCCCCTTTCTTCAGCGTGGACTCCATTTACTATTACCCTCTGTGTCCTATTCTCCAGCCAATTATTTACCCAGGCTATCATCTTGGGACCCATTCCCAGGCTGGCTAACTTGTATATTAATCTTTTCTGTGTCAAATGCCTTGCTAAAGTCTAGGTAGGCCATGTCCACAGCCTCTCCCTGATCTACTACTTTGGTCACCCAGTCAAAGAAATCTATTAGATTCGTCTGCCATGACCTTGCCACTGTGAATCCATGCTGCCTTGAGTCCTGTGCCCCTCTGGCTTCTAGGCACTCAACAATTCTTTCCTTCAGAAGTGATTCCATCATTTTCCCTATCACTGAGGTTAAATTAACAGGTCTGTAGTTTCCTGCTTCTGCCTTGCTCCCACTTTTGTGAAGGGGAATCACATCTGCCCTCCTCCAGTCCTCAGGTACCACCCCGTCCTCCCATGATTTGTTAAAGAAGGTAGCCAGTGGTGTCACTAGTTCTACCCTTAGTTCTTTTAGAATTCTGGGATGAATCACATCAGGCCCCATTGCTTTGTCCACCTTCAATTTAAGAGTTCTTTCAGAACCCTTTCTTCTGTAAATGGGCTGGTATCAACTTCTGTATTCAGAGTGTTTCTATTGTTTGTTTTAGGTACCTCCTCCTCTTCATTTGTAAATACTGAGCAAAAATATTTGTTTATTATCTCTGCCTTTTCACCGTCACCTTCTGCCCCTTCCCCTTTCTTAAGCCTCACTATCCCTCCCTTGGTCTTCCTTCACTCCCTGATATACCTAAAAGAGGTTTTATCCCCCTTCTAAACTGAGTTGGCTATCTTTTCCTCAGTTTAGGCCTTTGCTTTTCTGACTACCTTCCCAGCTTCCTTTTGCTCTTACTGATACAATTCTCTGTCCTGCTGCTTCTGTGATTCCATGTACTTTCTGAATGCTTCCTTTTTCTCTTGAACCTTCACTGTCACCTCCTTTGAGAACCATAGTGGTTTCTTACATCGTTTTATTTATTTGCTTCACACAAAGGCTTGTTACCTCTGTGATGGCAGTTTTTATTATTCCCTATTGTTCTTCCATCCCTCCTTCCTGCCCATTTGCTAGTGCATTCCTTAGGCACTCACCCATTTTGGCAAAGTCAGCCCTCCTGAAGTCCAGTACTTTGCCTTTTTATGAATTGACTCTCTATTGCTGTGTTTATTGCGAACCATACTGTTCAATATTTGCTAGTTCCCAGATGGCTACCCACTTTTACATCTGTGATCCTCTCTCCATCTCCATTTGAGAGAACCAGGTCTAAGATTGCTCCCTCTTGAGTGGGTTCCAATACTAGTTGTCTAAGGCATGCCCCCTGTAAGGCATCTAGAATAACCCCACTCTTAGAAGTGACTGCTGCCACTGCACTCCAGTTAATATCTGGCATATTCAGATCACCCATCAGCAATATTTTCCCTTTTTCTGCCATTTGAAGTATACTTCCTATCATTTCCTTGTCCATTTTCTTCCCCTGAGAGGGGGTCTGTATACAACCCCTGTGCGGATTGTGATGCCATTGCCTGTCTCCAAATTGACCCACTGTGCTTCTTCTCCTCCCTGTTTACCCCTTTTTCTGTTGCTTTGATTCCTTCCCTTATGTAGAGAGCTACTCCTCCTCCTCTTCTTTTACCCTCCCTGTCCCTCCTGTAGATAGTGTATCCTTGTATGTTTACGTCCCAGTCATGGTTCTGTGTTTGCCATGTTCCTGTGAGTGCCACGATATCCACATGTTCCTCCTCCATCAAGGCTACTAATTCAGAAAGCTTGTTACCCAGACTAAGGGCATTGGAACTCATTGATCTCCATTTTTTGATGGCTTTACTTTCTGTAGCAGCATCCCCCACTGACCTTTCTACCTTGGTCTTTTTCTCATTTAGTACCCTGTTTTGTAGGGGGAGGCTTAGGAGTTACTGGTGAAAAAGCCATTAGAAAAATGGTTACAGTACTAAGGAGAAAGAAGGTTCCATAATAGCAATCAGGGCAGACAGAAGCAGAGCAGAAAGGGATCATACTGGGCATGGTGCAGTGCAATGGATGTGAAGCAGCAGTCTGCAGAAGGACATTCTGGGAACTGCCATGCTGTCACATCTGCAAGCACCTATCTGGGCTGAGGGAAGAGACTGTCAGCCTCCAAGCTGAGTAGGCTATGCAATAGGCAATCTCCTCCCCCAACCAGGGGCCACCAAGTCTGCACCCACTACCTCAAAGGTGGACAATCAAAAGGAGTGGGTGTACTACAGTGGGCTCTGGGAGGGTGGCACAGTAGGATCAAAAGCAAATCCCCCACCTAGTGCAATTTAAGAGTTGCTATGCAGTTTTGGAGGGGGAGGAATTTCCCAGGTGTCATTAGAAGTTGTCATCAAGGGGAATGGGTGGGTTGTCCACAAGATTGCTCCACAGGCGAATGGCAGAGGACCACAAAGGAAGAGAAAGCTTTTTCTAGTTGGGGACTCCATAGTCTGGGGAGTGAATCTGGGGACAAGTACAGTGGAGAAAAGGGAGGTAAAGTGTCTACCAGGAAGCGCAGCTCAGAGAGTTGGGGAGAGCATTCACAGAATCACTACAGCAGTAGCAAGGAGAGGGAGCTTGGTGTCATTGTCCATCTAGGAACAAATGACCTGGCTAGGGATGGGGCAAAATAGGGGTGCAGGAGAAGTTCAGGAAGTTGGGGAGGGGACTTGGGCAGGTAGCAAGTTATGTGACCTTCACAGAGGTGCTGCCTCTCCATGGCAAGGGGGAGGCTAGGAAACTCTGCACCAGGGATTTCAATACTTGGCCAGAGAACTGGTGCAGAGAGAAGGGTTTGGGCTTTATTGGGGACTGAGGCTCCATCTGTGGGAATGCAGACTAGTGCAAGGGTGATTGCCTACATCCATCCAGAAAGGGGACTGTTGTCCTCAGTGAATGGTTTAAATAATTAATTGTCAAGCATTTATACTAACTGAGGGGGGCAGACGGAAGCAGGGAGAATCAAACTACCAACCCCCACAGGATAGTGCAAACAACATGGAGGACCACAAATTTATGCTATCACCAGAGATAACTGCACTCATAAAGGGGTGGCAGGAGGAAGGGGATTAATAACAGAAAGGACAAATGGAGTAGGCAAAAAGGCAAAAGGGGGAATGATAAAAGGAGACATGGCAAAACATGGAAGGTCATGTATATTAATGCCCACAGCCTAGGAAATAAAATCCCAGATCTGGTAGCCTTGATGATCGAGGCTGACCTGGACATTGTAGCTAATACAGAGACATGGTATACTGGAAATTATGATGAGGATTTAGCAATACCAGGTTAAACTCTGTTTAGGAAAGACATAGAAACATAGAAACATAGAATTTGATGGCAGATAAGGACCGCTTGGCCCACCCAATCTGCCCATTTCCCTACCTAATGGATAAGCTGCAGATCCTAGTTAACCAGCAGCCTACTTCTTCCTGCCCCCACCCCCTAGAATTGCCTTATGACTGTCCCATGCATGCTTGAATTCCACCACCGTTTTTGACTCCACAACCTCCTCCGGAAGGCTGTTCCATGCATCCACAACCCTCTCTGTGAAAAATACTCTTAAATTACCTCTGAGCTGCCCCTCATCTTCAAATTGTGCCCCTTGTTTTGCAGACCTTTTTTTAAAGATGCTACCTCTTGGACTTTGTTGATTCCTTGAGGTACTTGAAAGTTTCTATCATGTCCCCTCCTCCTTTCCTCGAGGCTATACATATTAAGCTCCTTAAGTCTCTCTTCATATGTCTTCCAGTGCAGACCCTGCACCATTTTAGTTGCCCTCCTCTGGACAGCTTCCATCCTGTCTATGTCTTTACGAGATTGGGTCTCCCAGAACTGCTTGCAGTATTCCAGATGAGGTCTGACCAGCTGTCTGTACAGAGGATAATAACGTCCTGTTTTCTACTGGTGATGCCTCCCCTATGTATCCTAGTATCCCCAGCCTCCCTTGCTGCCCTCTCACATTGCTTGCCCACCTTTAGGTCATCTGATATGACTACCCCTAGGTCCCTTTCCATTTTTGTTGTTGTTAGTATCTCACCCCTCCATTGTGTACTCTTCCCCTGGGTTTTTGTTTCCCAGGTGCATTACCTTGCACTTCTTAGCATTGAATCTAAGCTGCCATGCATTTGATCATTCCTCTAACCTTGCCAAGTCCCTTCTCATCCTTTCCACCCCTCCTTGTGCATAAACTCTGTTGCAGATCTTTGTGTCATCTACAAAGAGACATACTTTTCCTTCCAGTCCTTCTGCATTGTCGCTTATAAAGACACTGAAGAGGACCGGTCCTAATACTGAACCCTGCTGTACCCGACTAATAAACCCCCTTTCTTCAGAGTGAACTCCATTTACTATTACTCTCTGTGTCCTATTCTCCAGCCAATTCTTTACCCATGCTGTCATCTTGGGACCCACTCCCAGGCTGGCTAACTTGTATATTAATCTTTTGTGTGGGACTGTCTCGAATGCCTTGCTAAAGTCTAGGTAGGCCATGTCCACAGCCCCTCCCTGATCTACTACTTTGGACACCCAGTCAAAGAAATCTATCAGATTTGTCTGGCATGACCTTCTCACTGTGAATCCATGCTGCCTTGAGTCCTGTGCCCCACTGGCCTCTAGATACTCAACAATTCTTTCATTCAGAAGTGATTCCATCATTTTCCCTACCACTGAGGTTAAATTAACAGGTCTGTAGTTTCCTGCTTCTACCCTGCTCCCACTTTTGTGAAGGGGAATCACATCTGCCCTCTTCCAGTCCTCAGGTACCACCTGTCCTCCCATGATTTGTTAAAGAGGGTAGTCAGTGGTGTCACTAGTTCTACCCTTAGTTCTTTTAGAATTCTGGGATGAATCCCATCAGGCCCCATTGCTTTGTCCACCTTCAGTTTTAAGAGTTCTTTCAGAACCCTTTCTTCTGTAAATGGGCTGGTATCAACTTCTGTATCCAGAGTGTTTCTACTATTATGTTTTAGGCACCTCCCTCTCCTTGTAAATACTGAGCAAAAGTATTTGTTTAGTATTTCTGCCTTTTCACAGTCACGCTCTGCCCACCCTCCCTCCCTTTATTAAGCCTCACTGTCCCTCCCTTGGTCTTCCTTTGCTCCCTGATGTACCTATAAAAGGTTTTATCCCCTTCTTAACCGACAGGGAGGGAAAAAGGGAGGGGGTTGATGCTTTACATCAGGGAAGGTATTAGAGTGACTGAGATACAGGGAATGTGGAGGAGGTGGAGATACTGTGAGTCACACTTGAGACAAGCAATGGCACAGCTATTTGCATGGGTGTGTTATACAGACCTTCAGCACAGGGTGAGGAGGTGGACAGGGTTCTTGTGGAATCCATCCACATGATGGCAGCTAAAGGGGAGGTGCTGCTAGTAGGTGATCTAAATCTGCTAGATGTGGATTGGAGCATCCCAGCTGCTGCCTCAGCCAGGAACAGGGACATCCTGTTTTCCATGCAGGAGGCAGGCCTCAGGCAGCTATTGCTAGAGCTCACCCAAGAGGGTACAGTTTTGGAGCTGGTACTCACCAATGGGGACAGCATTGTGGAACTCAGCATGTGCCAACACCTGGGATACAGTGATCATTGCATAATGTGGTTCAGTATGAGTACAGTGGCAGAGTCAAATCACACAAAGGTGAGGGTCCTGGATTTCAAGAGGGAGGACTGGGGGGGTGTTGATGAGCAGTGGGCCTGTCTGAAAGGAGCCATAGTGGGGGCAACAAACCTGTGCATTAAGCAAGTAAACAAGGGCAAGAGGAGGAGAAAACCACTATGATTCTCAGAGAAAGTGGCCAGGAAGTTATGGGTGAAAAAGATGGATTTCAGGAAATACAAGGAAACACAGAAGGAGAAGGACAAAGTAATGTACCTGGATAAATAGAGGGAGGCAGGGGAAGCAGTCAGGAGCACAAAGATGCAAACAGAGGGGAAAAATAGCACAGGAGTTAAAAAGAAAGGGGGGCAAGACTTTTTATAGGTACATTAGTGAAAGGAGAAATACCAAGGGTGGGATTGTAAGGCTTAAAGGGGACGAAGGAGAATGTGTGGAAAGGGACCTGGAAAAGACATCAATACTGAACAAATATTTTTGCTCAGTATTCACAGACAAGGAGAAAGGGAGAGACCACAGTTCGGCAACATGAGCAAATATGGGAGGGAGTTGGACACCAGTCCGTTTATGGAAGAGAGAGACCAAAAGTTACTCACAAAACTGAAAGTGGACAAGGCAGTGGTACCAGATGGGCTGCATCCTAGAATATTAAGGGACCTATGGAAAATGTTGGCAGCACCCCTGGCAGCCCTGTTCAACCAATCACTTGATACAGGAGTGGTTCCAGAGGACTGGAGAAGGGCAGATGTAGTCCCTCTTCAGAAAAGTGGGAGTAGGAAGATGGCTGGAAACTACAGACCAGTCAGCCTCATCTCATCAGTGGAGAAAATTATGGGATCACTACTTAAAGAAAGGATTGTGGAAAACTTTGAATCCAGTGGAGCACATGATCTGAGACAGCATGGATTTTCAGTGGGAAGGTCATGTTAAAGAAATCTGATTGATTTATTTGACTGGGTGATGAGGGTAGTGGATCAGGGGGTGCGGAGGATGTGGCCTACTTGGATTTTAGTAAGGCCTTCGATTCTGTTTCACATGAAAGACTTGTGAATAAGCTGGGCAGCCTGGGAGTGGGTCACAAGGTGATAAACAGGATTAGGAACTGGTTGAGGGACAGAAGACAAGAGGGTGGTGGTAAATCGAGCTCCATCTGAAGAAAGAAGTGTGACCAGCAGGGTGCCACACTGATCAGTAATGGGGCCAGTCCTGTTTAATGTCTTCATCAGTGACATTGAGGAGGGGCTGGAGGGAAAGGTGTGCATCATTGCAGATGACACTATGATCTACAAAGGGTGGACACTCTGGGAGGTGTGGAAAAAATGAGGAGGGAGCCAGGTAAATTGGAGGAATGGTCTAGAGTGTGGCAGCTGAGATTCAATGTGAAAAAGTGCAAAATCCTGTATTTGGGGTGCAAGAACTCAGGAGACAATTACATGATGGGGGAGAGATACTGTTGATCACCAAACAAGAAAGGATTTGGGGGTAATCATATCTTATGACCTAAAAGCAGTCAAACAATGTGTCAAGGCTGTGGGGAGAGACAGTAGGATGCTGGGGTGCATATGCAGAGGTATCACCAACAGAAGAAAAGAGGTAATGGTGCCACTGAACAGATCATTGGTTAGGCCTCATCTGCAGTGCTGTATTCAGTTCTGGAGGCCACATCTCCATAAAGACATAGACAGGGTGGAGGCAATTTAAAGAAGGTGACAAAAATGGTGCAGGGTCTGCACCAAAAGTCATATGAGAAGACACTGGGGAGCCCTCAATTTGTATCCCCTGGAGGAGAGAAGAGACAGAGAAGCTATGATAGAAACCTACAAATTGAGACTGGCTGGCCCAATGACAGGCAGTTATATGCTGCCGCCCGAAACAAGTGCACTCGGGCCATCAGAAAGGCCAAGTCTCAGCACTATCGGTCCTCACTCATTGCCTCATGGGGGAATCCCAGAACCTTCTGGGATAACATTAAACAGTTAAATGAGAGTGCACTCCCCACCCACCCAGATCAACATTAATGGTGTGATCTCCTCAGACCCAGCCCTCAGCCAACCACCTCAACACCTCATTCACTGACCTTAGCCCTATCCTCCTACAATTTTTTGACCCTCCTCCCCAGCACCTGCTCAAATCTTTCTCACCCTTATTTTCTCCTCTGCCGTGTTTCTTCCCAAGAACTTAGGCCACCTTGTCACTGCCCTCAAGAGTAATAGTACAGGCAGTGACACCTGAATCCGTGTATCCTACGGCTGGTCTTAGACACAGTCCTTACCCCGATCACATGCCTCATCAACCACTCTCTTTGCCTGGGAAGGTTCCAACTGCCTGGAAAGTCACCACTGTCACCCCTATCTTTAAAGATGGTGATAGGACTGTGGCTGAAACTATCGACCGATCTCCATTCTCTCTCCTCTCTCAAGGCCTTGGAAAAGTGGTAGCCTCTCAAATCTCTGACTACCTCTCCACCTACAATGTCCTTTGTCCTGAGCAGCATGGCTTCGAGCGGCCACAGTACCAACACAGCCCTCCTAGAGTTCTCCAACTTTCTCCCTCCTCCTTAGACACTGGTTCTCTGGCTGGTGCTGTCTTCATTGACCCTCTCAAAGCTTTCGACACTGTCTCCCACCCCTCCTTCTTGATGCCTTAGTCTCTCTGGTTTTGCTGCTGGGCCTATCTCCTGGTGCACCAGTTATCTGTCTGACCGCTCACAGCGTGTAAAAATTAATGGGACCTACTCAGACATCTGTCCCATCTTTTCTGGGGTTCCCAGGGCTCCATTCTGGGCCCCTACTTCTCCTTTACCTTAACACCCTTCCACGCTCTTGCTCGGGGAACATTCTATTGTCGCTGATGATGCAGTCATTTTTGCCTCAAATCGTAACCCTACTGCCCTCCAGGACTCGCTGCAGAAGTCCTTCACTGAAGCCGAGGGCTGGTTCAAGGAACATAGATTGGTGATAAATCTTAAAAAACCAAAAACGATGTTCTTCACTCATCCCCAAAACAAGTCCTGCAACTTGAAACTCCTCATTCACTCTGGGTCCTCATTCCCACTCAAACAAGTTTGCTCCTATAAATGCCTAGGGATCCATTTTGACCCCTCCCTCTCCTTCCATGGACACATCACTGCCCTAGCCACTGCCACTAATATTCGATTGGGCATCTTACATCGGTATAAACACTGCCTCCGCCTGGAGGCTCTTCGACTCGCAGTCACCTCCTCTATCCTGTCCCTAGTGGACTATGGACTGCCGTGTATGGTGCTGCTGATCAGACCAAGACTCATAAAATTCGCACTACCTGAATAAGGCCTGCAGGTTAATGTACTGGGCACCTAGGATGACACACACCTGTCTACTGTATGCTAAAGCGCTGGTACTTGATCTTGATGAGTGCCTCAAATATCTTACCTGTACCCTTACAAAAAAGACCCTCCTTGGGCATTCCCCACCAGGATTGACCACCACCATACGCCGCTCTGTCCCACTAGTTCATACTCGGACCTCTGGGAAAACCTCTCTTGTTATCCCTAGAGCTAGGACCTCTCACGGCCAAAGAGCCTTCAGCTTTAGGGCCCCCTCCTGGTTCAACACACTGCCCCCCTCCATCTCAAGCTCCAACTATATCGTGCTTCCAAAACCTCCTTACGTAACCACCTTATTAACACCCGATGCTATAACTGCCGCTAGTCAAAGCCATACTCAATACTTATGACAAAGCTTATTACTAAGCTGCTAAGGACGACATAACTCTGGTATTGTTTGCATCCATCTTACCTGTACCAGCTTGTTTGTATCTATGTCTTAATTTACTGTTATACTTATGTGTTGTACTGCTATACTGTGTATTTTGGTTTGTCTTACTGTGACAAGGTACCTTTGTAAATGAGCCTATGGCTCAAAGGTTTTCCAAACTGCTGTTTAAATGAAATAAAAAAAAAAAAAAAAATTTCTAAAGGTCATAAACAAAGTAACAAAGGGTAGCATCTTTCAGAAATGGAGATGTTCAGGAATGAGGGGGCATGACATGAGGTTGGAAGGGGTAGACTAAGGGGTAACATGAGGAAGTATTTCTTCATGGAAAGGGTGGAGGATGCATTGAATAGACTCCCAGCAGTGGTGGCAGTGGAAAATACAGTGGGGAAATTCAAAAATGCATGGGACAGGCATAGGGAAACCCTAGCGATATGAATGACAAGGTAAAGCTGGACATCAAGTAGGGTCTGCAGCTTTTGCAGTAGGTAAGGAAAATGGCCAGACCGGATGGGCCTTATTTGCTGTCAGTTTCTATGTGTCTGTGTTTCCATGTTTCACTTTAAACTAAACAACCTTTTACTGGTCACGATTTCATCAACAGCTTTCAAGTTTCAAACATCGGTTTAATATAAAAACACTATTTGTTCTTCTCTAGACAACTCACACTGTCACATATAACAGAAGCCTCAGACGGAAGCAAATTAAAATGTGTTTTTTTGAGGGGGTGGCAGTAAAAGATATTCTGGGATGTGAATGTAGGTTGAAGAAAGCAGAATGTAGGTATGATAGAAACATGGAAATTGTCAGCAGATAAGGACCACCGGGCCCATCAGTTCTGCCTGTAAACCCTACACATGATGTGATTACATGTGGCAAGATCACTAAAGATCTACCCTTGAAGACACAGTTTTAAACAAAACATTTATGATTATGAGCCCCTAAAATATTTTAGTTTTATTTTATTTACTGTATTTTTGTTTTCCAAGGTAAGTCCATGGCAGTACAAAAGCTGCCATGCCAGTGATGTTCCAGGCTTCAAAATGAAAGACATATATGTAACCCCAGGCCAGTATGCCATTAGTATCTGACAGCAATACCAGGTGGGCTGGGTTAGTGGAGAAATAGGTCACTCGGCACAGAGGCTAGGTTTGGCTACTCTGCACAGGGGCACCCAAGTAACTCCGAACACAGGAAGCAGTAACTGTAATGTCCAATACCAGAAGTGGGATTCTAAAGTGTGGCTTTTACTCACATCCAAACAGAATAAACAAAGCATAGATGGACCCCCATGGGGCTACACTTCTGGAAATGCAGATTAAAAGAGACCAGAACACATCCTCATCACTTTAGCCCTCAGGCTCTACCACACACTGGTGCACACAGCCCAGAGTTGTACGCTGCTTTGGGTTACACAGCCCAAACTTGTACACTGTTCTGGGTTTTCCCTGGCTCGGCTCCCTTGCCAGCCACTTGGACAGCCTCCATACTTCATGGAAACATTTTCTGGTGGCTCCCTAAACCACCTAAGAGCACCACGGCTCCATCAAAAAATCTTCCTTTCAATCCCATGTCTGGGTACTTTCTTTAGGCACTGGCCAAGTACCTGAGAGAAAGCAAAAGGTGTCTCAGAGCAAATCCGTAGAGGTGAATTTGGTTACTACTGATGAGGGGGGTCTCCCACCTCTCGCTCCCACAGTTCATACCTGGCCATTTCTCTGGACAGAAACACCTCATCCTTTAAAACTTTG
The DNA here is from genome assembly GCA_016271365.2 of Neoceratodus forsteri. Classification (NCBI taxonomy): domain Eukaryota; kingdom Metazoa; phylum Chordata; order Ceratodontiformes; family Ceratodontidae; genus Neoceratodus; species Neoceratodus forsteri. The sequence continues at coordinate 541,403,494 of CM028137.1, read as the reverse complement.
CAGTGTAGATTCTTGCTAAATGAATTTCACATTCCATCTACTTGTCTTGCTTCCCATTTGTGCTGGACTTGAACATACTTATATGTGGCTTTGTCCATTACTCTAAACCCCCCACTGAGTTAAGCAGTCCAATCCACACATCTTCCAACTGTACTTGGCTGTCTTTTCCTGACCCCACGTAACAGTCCCTTTAGTTTCCTGCTGTTCAGGTAAAAACACTTGGCCCTTTTTCAGAGCAAACTCACCCTTTGGTTGCAGGTTCCCTACAGGCGTTTCCTCCACAAGGAATCTTCCTCTCAGAGCTTCTGGTGCCTCAGCACAACTGGAACAGGCAGCTACTTTCCCTTAGCCGGACCCAGGGAGGTTGCCCCTGGAAAACAGGCAAACACCTTCCCCCCACCCCCTCAGGGATGGGGCTACTGAACCATTGAAAGCGGTCTCCACCACTTCTATTACCAGTTCCTGTGTTCCTCTTCAGGTGGAAACACACACCTTACCAAAAGTAGCTCTTAAACAGAGCTTAAAGCTCTGAGAGCCTGCACACACACAGCTGCACTACAGTCTCTCTCTCAGACTGCACACAGACTGGCTTCAAATTCCCCAACATTCTACTCTAACCTACAACTGCAGCATTCCAGTGTGGCTTATGCAGCTGTGACAGTTCTAAAATGATGTCATCCCTCAGTCTCAGCTGAGACTGAGAACTGAGTGAGACAGTGTGAAATCCATTTAACTGGAGTTTCACAAACTGCCTCCCCTGCCTACCACTAGGTCTTACTGGGATTCTAGTAATCCTGGGTAACAAGGGATTACATATTAAACACACAAATAATAGGATTACTCAATATAAAGCCAATAATAATACATTAGACATTGAACACAATAGTTTATATAACATTTGTAATTTGAAATACAATAATAAAATAAACAGGTAAAAAAAATCCTTACAGATAAAGATTTAGTCTTTGCTGTATTGGTCCTAGTATGAACAGATCCAGAAGCAAATGATGTGATACCTTTTATTGGACCAACATAGATGTAACATAAAGAACAAAGTGCTTTAGCTTTCGGACCAACCCAGTCCTTCTTCAGAAGCTTAAAGCTATTACCTATTTATTTTATTATTGCATTTCAAATTACAAATGTTATATAAACTGTGTAATTTACATGTCTTTCTTTTGAAGCCTGGGACATCGCTGGCATGGTTAAAGCTAAAGCACTTTGTTTATTTTTGTTACATCTATGTTGGTCCAATAAAATATATCAAATTGTTTGCTTTTGGATCTGTTCTTACAGATAAAATTAATGTCCATAACATCAAAGCAATTACATACACATTTTTTTGGTTAAAGTGTTTGAAATATGGAAATAAAAATATTCAGTTAATAATCACCTCACAAAGCATGAGGGAATGTGTTTCACTACTGGGAGCCAGAATAACAAAAGGCCAAAGGGCCAGTAGCAGTTTAAATTTTACGCAGAAACAAAAGATTATGCTCACTTAAGCATACAATTCATGACTTGTTAACAGCAATTAGCATTTCATGCAAGGCACTTGCCAGTCCTGATTGCTTAATGTTATACATTAAAATGTATAAATCTAATTCTAAGGAAGCCTCGACAGGGAGCCCACTTGTTGTTTCAGTCAAATAGCAATAGCGTGTAGAAGAATCCAGCATTAAGAGAAATCTCGCAGTTGTATTCAGCAAATGTTTTTTTCTTTCTCAGAGATGCTTTTGACCCCTGCCTAGTAAGAACTCTTACAGTCTTAAGACTAGTGTAAGTAAACCTTGCACAATTCTGTTTCTGACTTCCCTACTTAAGCAATTTTTCATTCTATATAATATGCCCAGTTTAGTGTGAATAGTTTAGTAAATATTGTACATCAATGCAGTTTTCAAAATTCAAGATGGGGTGCAATCAGACGTCAAGGTACCTGAAGGCAATAACATCCTCCAGGCATATCCCATACTTACCTTTCACCAGGAAATTGCCTTGACTGGCATTGCACTTCCTTTTAGTATGAGTTTTTTTCTGGTTAGGACTCATATTATTCTCCCAACAGAACTGAAGTTTAAAAAAAGGCTAAGTAACTAGAGATGTGTGAAAAAAAATTCTGCTGGTGGAATTTCGGTGAAAGTGCGAATTTTACTTCTGCAAAAGTTTGGAAATCATTGTTGGAACTTTTATGGAAATTCTGCCTTAAAACTGCAGAAATAATATATACAAACTATGGGTTGATTTATTAAACTGTGGAAAAAAAATCAGCAGAAAGGATCACTGCCAGTGGTCAGTTCTGAGCCTTTTTTATTTTGGCTTGTGCTTGCACAAGCAACATCTTGTGGTAGTACAGGTTTGGGGGGCACTGCCACTGTTGGGCGAATGCAGGGCACACATCAGTAGGTGCATCCCTCATTCCCCAATCAGCCTGCATGCTGGCACCACACCATGCATGTATAATGGGACGAACACATCTAAGCAAAGCTCATCATATGCAGTGGTCCTTTGCTTGCCATGCTCACCGCCATTATGAAGATGGTCGGTGAGCAGCTCAGGCCTGCCGACATCGGGGGTGCCCAATCCCCCTGTCAGTAACCCTCCCCGCTGTGTTAGTGTGCGACGGGAGCCCACTTCTGGCATACCCCCCCAAATGTTGAATTGCTGAGGGGGGTGCCAATCTCCCTCGGCTTGCAGCCCCCCGGTCTTTGTCTGCTGATGGGGGAGCCCACTCCCCGTCTGCATCATCCCCCCAATTGTTGAATGCCAAGGGGGTGCCCAATCCCCCTCAGCTCTCATTCCTCCCACTTTCTTTGTTTGCCGATGGGGGTGCCCAGTCCCCGTCAACATGACTCCCCCCCCGTGTAGTGTGCCGACGAGGGTGCCCAATCCCCGGTCTGCTACTGATGCCTCCCCAAAAAACAGTTAGGTGGCATGCTGGGAGCCCACCCCAGCATGCCAAATGCCATGCAACATAAAAACTATCCCACTACGGTTTTCCTTTTTTTTTCTGTGAACGAAACTGTCCCTCGCAGTCTCGATGCTCCCCTCCCCACCCACTCCACCCACTGCGCACCCTGCCTTCCCTCACCCCCCACCCCATACTTACCTCCAGAGTCCGGCGCGATAATCTTCTGTGGACCGGGAACACGTCTGCACTCTTCAAAGCTGACTGCGAACTGAGGAAATGCCGGTAAGCTGTATAATGGAGTGAATAGGGGTTTTTCAACTTTGCTGCATATGTTAGGCATTTCTTGGAATTTTGGCACCAAATTTTCAACATGGGGTTTTTGGGGCCCCTCCTCATGAATTCTATCTGTCCTGGCACAATAGTGTGCAATTGGCACTTATGTAACTGTTGGATTCCCTCATAGTGTAATCATGTCATGTTCACCCCTTTCCCTGATGTGCATGCTCTCCATTGCTCCTACTGTGCCTTGTACCCATTATATGTATACCCATGATATGTCTAACCTTGCCTTTATATCTATGAATTGTATACCCTGTCGTTGATGATCATTGTTCTGTACTGTTCTCCTATGCAACAAGTCCATATGCAATACCTCCAATCCATGTACATTGTCTGTATTGCATTACTGTGAGACTCAACTACTGTGTGTATAGCTGCCTCTTCTGTAACCCTTCCCCCCAGGTCGCACCGTGAGATAAGCATCTTGTTGCTCAGCGTGCCTTTCCTGGTGAAACATTTTCAATAAATAAACAATAATAAATAAATGGCGTTAATCGGCCTTGAAAGGTGATTTCGCAGTCACTGTGCGAAATCACCTTTTGGGACCCATTAATGAAATGACAGTGCCAGTGTTCATGAGGTGGCCTCTCAAAAAGCCTATGTTCCAAATTTGGTGGGAAAAATCCAACAAATGCCTGTTTTATGAGCCTGCGTTGCGCAGTTACTACACAGGCTCATAACTTTGCGCATTCCCAATATTTGAACACCAGATTTTCAGCATTGGCATTTTTGTACACCTCCTTGTGAACAGTACAGCTGTCATTTCCCACATCCTGCCTGAAATGTGTTTCCACACTTCCAGCGCACAATAGTGCAGTCGCTGTGAAAAATCAGTGTTAGGGCCAGATTATGAAAATGACAGTGACACAGTTCATGAGCAGAGGTGCTAAAATGCCTATGTTGAAAATTTGGTACCGAATGCCCATAAAATGGCACTTTTCCAAGCGTGCGTTGCATATTCTCCACGCACCATTGTAACTCCGCAAGACATTTCAGATATATATTTGTATGCCACATTTTCAACACTGGCATTTTTTTACACCTCCTTATGAACTATGCAGCTGTCATTTTTCACATCCTGTCCAGCATGTTTTCCCGCACTGCACTACCAAACACCCAAAGGGACACCCTAATGCCTGTCACTCTCTGCGGGTTGGGGGTGTGTTGTCTTCAGTTCACTACTTGGCTGCCATTCCTATGCTGTATCTCTATAACTCCTGCACTCTCAACAGCAGCAAGCCAACATTTGGCATTGACAAATGCTTGTTTAACTATAGTTTAATTAATTAATCCACCCCCCACTGATAAGTGGTCCCAGCAAATACTCTCAATTCCTTCCATGGACAGTCCTGGTTTCTAGTGGCCCCCCACACACAAATCATGGCCCTCAAAACATTTTGTTTCCCTGATGTCTAGCAGGCCACCCTCCCTTTCCTTGGTTCTTTAATCCACAAATAAACAGCTGTCAGTTCACCAACTCATGCCCCTTTTTTCCCAGCATTCCCTGGTGTCTAGTGGACCTCCCCATCCCCAATCCCTTATAAAAAAAAAATCCCAATTCCCTGGTGTCTATTGTATACCCCCAACCACCACCCTGACAGTTCATCTGCCACTGCCCCACTCCCCTCCCCTCCCTGCTCCTGAGCAGGCCACCAGTGCAGCACTTCTCTTTCCTCCATTACAAGTGGCCCACTGAATTGTCAGTGAATGACTGCTTGGTTGTACAAGCAGGTTCATTAAACTGTGGATAGAATAAATTCCACAGTTTAATGCATTTTTCCGCAGTTCACAAAAAATGTCCGCAGAACTCGGTAAAAATCCATGGAAAATTCCAGTTTTGCCAATGGTAAAAGTTCAGCAATTTCCGTTAAATTTCCAAAATTTCATGGAAATTCCACAAAAGTGGAATTTTCAACTTTCACCCACCCCTATAAGTAACTTTTCACATTGCTTCAGGCCACACAATGTTCAGAAGGGACAAGATAAGAAGGTAAGGAGTGGAGAAGTGCTTGATTTGAAGGAAAGCCTAAAAGCAACAAAAAATGCAGGAAAAAGGGGGAGAGCAGAAGTGCCGTGGGTCACCCTCGAGTTGGGAAACAGGGTCACTATACAAAAAGGGGTGATCTACAGGCTGGATCCAGTCCCATTCTAGTTGATTAAGGCTGGGATGGCAGCTCTAGCCACAGTCAATGTGGGAATAATCAAAGCTTCTTTGAAAAAGGATACCTTCCAGGTTGCCTTTAATAAGGTAGTTGTCAGACTACAACTAATCATAACCATCTTTAGATCTTGACATCCTTGCTAGTTATTATATCAGCCATTTTTCACAAAGGTTGTGAAGAAGGGGATTAATACATTTAGGGAATACTTACAGAGGCAGATCATCTTTGAGTCCTTCCAGTCCAGTCTTCAACAATATCACAGAAAAGAGATGGATTTACTTAGGGTGTACATTTTTTTTTATAGGAAAGAGACTTTGGGAAGGTATTAGTGGTGAACCTACATGATTGTTCTTTAGCTTATGACATGATAAACTATGAGGTTATGGTGGATAGACTCATGACTTTGTTGGTCAGTCCAGGACCATGCTTTCATGCTACCATTCATTGCTGCCAGATTGGGAACAATTGCTAGTTAGGGAGTTTTACCTGTTGTGACTAATTAATCATAACTGTGATGTTCACCAAGGGTCAGTTCTTTCACCCATGCTGCACTGCATACATGCTATCCCTGAGGGAGATCAAAGGAAATATGGCAATTGATATATTTCCTATGTAGATGATACCCAGCTGTAAACTTCACTTGCACCCAAACATGGACAGAGTAATCACTTAATGCAGTCACTCAAGCAGTACCTGGCACAGTTAAAGAGCTAATGTACAACCTAAAGCTAATATTAGATTTTAAAATCAGCCAACCGTTACCTTTTATATCTGAAGTACTTATTTCCCCTTTGTTTAATTATAAGATAGTTAACCTGATGTTAATAGGTGTGATGTGTGGAACATCTCATAGCCTGGCAGCTGACATGTCTTGCTCTACATCCCCACACTAGATCATCAGCATTGTGTCCTCACTGACTGACATGACTGCTACTTAGGAACAGCAAGTGAGTGACTGCCAGGTCATTCACCTGTGATGTCACTGTCAGTGAGCTGATAATGCTGATGATGTATTGTGAGGTAGTATAGTTAGATATGTCAGCTGCCAGGCTAAGAGATGTTCCACACATCCAGCACAATATTATCACATAGAAGACTTTCTGATGAGCGAAAGGAAAAAGAAAAATACTTCAGAAATAAAAAGTTATAATTAACTACTACTTAAAATTTGCATTATTTTCTTGTCTGCTTGTTTTGGCTCCACTAACTTTTTAAAGGACTAGATGTCCTACAAATTGCTAGCCCTGAAACAAAGGAAGATAACGTTGCTTTTGGTGGGTTCAGAACAGCAGGGATTTTCTTTAAACAGTAACTTCAGGCTTCTCATTTTGGATATAGCACAGGTGATGGCTAAAGGGGTGGTTCACAACCTGGGAGTATTTCTTAATGCAAAACTGACCTTGGAATCCCAGATTTCAGGTGTAGTAAAGTGCTGCTTTTGCTATCTCAGGAATATCACCATGTTTTGTATCATTGATTTATAAACCTTCGGTTCTATTGTATTGCATTGTTTTTTTTGTATATAGCAATTTTTTGGTACTTATTTTATATGAATGGATGTAGTCATAAATAAGGGTTTCATAACAACTGCTTTCCAGTAGTGAACTAAACTGAAATTAATTTGAAGCTTTGCAGGAGAAAACGAATATACCAAGGTTAAAAAATACCATACTGGCTTGGATTTTGAAAAGGTCCAAAACCAACCCCAAAACAGGTAAAGGCCAAGCATTCCTGTTGGTCATATTTAACACTGATAACAAAAACAGATATTGGGATACAAAATAAATGTGCTCACACACTGGATTCCATTACTAAGGGATTATACAAAATCAGAGGTAAATCAACACTGCAGGTTTACAACCGACAGAAAAGGAAATAATTACCTTGCCTTAGGGTTTTCAGCAGATTCATGGAGCATGAGTAAAATAAATTACTGTTGGCAGTTTTCATTTTATTTTTTATTTGTGTGCAATGTAACCTGTACCTCTCAATCTTTTGTCACTAAAATGTGGAACACAGGCACTCAGAATGTAGAATTTTGGGATAATGTGGGACACTGGCCCTCCTAATGTATCATCTATATCTAAAGGCCATTATTTATTTCGCTATATGCCTTTGACTAATCTATCAATTAAAAGTGAATACCTGCATTAATCAATTACAGCTATATACCTACACTAATCAAACAATTATAGCTACATACCTGCACTGATTAAAGAAATGCACATACACTGCTCAAACAATTATTGGAACAATGCTAGTAAAATAAGTAACATGACATTAGAAAACTAGCTCAACCAATTAAGCTGCAGATTAACCTAGACAAAAGACACACAAAACCCACCCAAACTCAGAAATTCTATAAATTCTTACCTGCCCTCAATACACACCATTCCCTCCTTGCTACAAGTATCCTTCAGGTGCCATGACGTAATCACAAATGCAATCTCCACAACAATAACCACAATAATGTATTATATTCAACAAACAATTGGTAAGGGTGGAATGCTCAGATACATACCTATCTCAGGGGCTAATAAGGGCAATAAAGCAACTTACCATTTGGGCTTGTGACCTTATAGTTGTAATTAGCCCTCTTGATGGGTCTGCACCTTCTATACCACTTACCTAATATATATATATATATATATATATATATATATATATATATATATATATATATATATATACATACACACACACACATATTTATACAATGGGGTGAAGTATAATTGAGTGTGATAAAAACATGTATCTTCACTGTGGTGACATCATCATAAGAGAGATTTCATGCTGTGACATCACAACTATATATATATATATATATATATATATATATATATATATATATACTGACATCACCACTGTGAGTGATATTTTACTGCTGCCTGCAGCCAACTCAGTTACCAGGGCAAAACATTCTCAGGTGTTTCCTATACTCTGACTCACTCCCAACCCATTGCTGTGATACTCTCAGGTTGACTGCATCCAGAATTCTAAAACAGACAGCTTCACAAAACAGTTTCTTTCTCACTGCTGCCTGCAGCCAACTCAGTTACCATGGCAAAACATTCTCATTTATTTCCTATACTCTGACTAACTCCCAACCTATTGCTGTGAACTCTCAGCTTGACTGCAGCCAGAATTCTAAAATAGACAGCTTCACAAAACAGTTTCTTTCTCGCTGCTGCCAGAAGCTAACTTACTTAGCATTGTAAAATCCAGTCAGCTTTTCACACAGAGTTTGTAACACTCCCAGCCCATTCAGAAAATCTCACACACAGAAACAGCAAACACCGAAACAGCAACAGAACACAAAAAATCTTAACAATACTTATGAAACTCATATCCCAATTCTATGAATCAAACACATGATTTGCAGATCATGTGTTATGGAAAATATCTTCACCCCTGCATCATGAGCTCTGGATACTCTCACTCGCGCCTTCAGCACTCGTGAGTATCCAGAGCTCACTCTGCAGGAGTGAAGATATTTTCCATATCACACTCTTGCCCATCATGTATCCTATATATATATATATATATATACAGGGGATATGACATGGCCTGAGTGAAGATATCATATTTATCTTCATGAGAGGCCAATGATATCATGATATGTCATGAGTGGCGGCAAGCCTGAGTGAGATATCTTGATTTCACTGGCCTCCAAGTGAAGATAAATATGATATTCTACCAGGCCATGCCATGTTCTGTTTATATAACATGTGTTTTGGGTTTTTGTAACATGATCCCCTCAAAGCACCCTCACCCCAAATCTTCAGCAACCACAGATTCCATACTGTGTTAAAATAAATTATCTGGTTGATCCTGTTAATTTACAGTTTTTTTTTAAATACTGTTATTTCATTGAGCTTGGTATTATTTGTAATTAAATACAATAATTTAAAAAGGCACTTGGTTTATTGTCCCCCTGCAGTACTGAGAAAATCCTGTAATACTTTTACTTTCCCCCCAAACTGTAGCGTGACCAAGCGGTATGTAAATAAACAGATTACTGGTGCCAGACCTCTGAAATAAATGTCTCTGTTTTAAAAAAAATCCTGGTTTTTATCTCCCCATAAGATGGTTCACTTAATAGAAGGGACCGTCTCTACCAACAAAGGCACAGTGAGCGAGTAGTCTGCTTTAAAACAGGAGAAGGAAGCATGAGTGTATGTTGCTATAGAAACACACACTCCGCTTCTTTCTTCGGTTCTAAAGTGACTACTCGCCGCTTAAGCTTGGTAGAGACGGTCCCTTCTATTAAGTGAACCGTGTTATGTGGAGATAAAGACCAGGATTTTCTTTAAAGTACAGACACTTATTTCAAAGGTCTGGTACCAGTAATCTGCTCATTTACAGACCATTTGGTCACGCTACAGTTCGGGGGGGGAAATGAAAGTATTACAGGATTATCTCGGTAGCACAGGGAGACAATCAACCAGGTACCTCTTTAAATTATTTAATTTAATTACAAATGATGGCAGGATTAATCAGATAGGTTTCAGAGGTGTGTGTGTCTTTTTTTGGGGGGGAATGAAGCAGGAACTAGAGAGAGACTTCTCTGTAAAAGAGAGTGAAACATACTTTCACTTTCTTTGCAGTGACATATAGGAACATAGAGATATCACCATGATGTATAGGAACATGGAGATATCATTGATATCTTCACTGCCTATCTGAGATACTAGTTTTTATCCCCACATTTATCCTAAAACACATGTTGTATAAATATATATATATATATATATACCGATATATAGATATATATACATATATATTAGAGGCAAAAAAACTCCATTTAATGCATTAGTTAGCATTGTTCCACAGCGACAAAAGCGAGGAAATTAGATGTTAAGGTTGAAACCCCCTTTGCACCCCTCCAGCCCACCCCCCCAAATGAAATCGGGGTGCGCATTGGGGTCATCAGCCCTAAGTGTCACCCCATCACATGTGGAAAGAAGCTGAGGAATAGGAGAATGGGGTGACAGTTAGGACTGATTACCCTGATGCACATCCCAATTCCATTTGAGGGGGTGGACTGGAGGGGTGCAAAGGGGGTTTCAACCCTAACATCGAATTTCCTCGCTTTTGTCATTGTGGAACAACCCTAACTGATGCATTAAACTGAGTTTTTTGCCTCTAATTTCCCTTCTTTATGAGAATGATAATGAGAAACCGTGAATGTAATGCGGCGGCGGGAGCTCGAGGCCCTTTGGGCCCCGCACTCCCTCCACGTGATGTCTTGTCACATAGTAACATTGTGCCTGCAAACGCAAATCGTAATGCGCATGGTGACGCAAAGTGAAACAGAAAGAGAAACAGTACTGAAGACACAAATGTTAAAAATTACACAAACGCAACTGCAAATTAAAACGCAAAGGGTAACACACATGGTGGCATAAATGTGAACGGTAAGTGAAACGGGTATGGAACCGCAAGCAGAAATGGTAATGGTAACAGTAATGTCAGTGCACAGGCTGGTTTTACCCATAATCTGTATAGAGAAAGACAGTGAGTACAAAGTATGTATGCAAAATAATGACTCTCGGAACACAGAAATGAGGACTTGGAATAGTAAATTGCTTATGTCTCAGTAACCGTATGACACAGAAAGAAAATGTAAAAGTCATATGAATTATCACTTTCCTGGTTAGTTTTATACTTAACCCCCAAAAAGGGGCTAAGAAAGTTTTGACAAAAAGTCTGTATCTCGCACCGTGTTTGAGATATGGGCCCTGAAAGGCCCGGTGAATGCCGTAATGTTATCCAATGGGAAAAAAACAGAAGTTCGGACTGCCATAACTTTGCCTCCCTGTAATATTTTTTCATCAAACCACTAAAAGGCACATCTGTGGGCTGTTGGCTGTCTTCTCTGCAAATTTCAGCCCAAAAGACCAAACCGTTATGTCGCAGCAGGGCGCCAAATGATTGCTGCAATGCGTCGTTCGCCGTTATGTTATCCTATGGGAAAAAGTGTAAACTTTGGAGTACCGTAACTTTGCTGCCGTGTAATATTTTTTCAACAAAACATGGAAAGGCACATCTGTCAGATGTCGGCTGTGTACCTCTAAATTTCAGCCCAAAACTCCAAACCGTTCTTTTGCAGCAGAGTGCCAAAGAATTACTGTTATTTTGGGCATAATGTCACAAAGTAGTGTCTCAATTTGCAAAAATTTGTGACACTTTCATGAGTGTGACACTACTTTGCAAAAGTACTTATTTCAGAAATCTGAAAAACATATTTCTGGGGTGTTTTACCCCAAAATAAAGACATGGCTAGCATCCTCAGGGCCCAACTAGGTGAATACAAAAAGAATTAGGTTGCTAGAGAGTATCAATTTTAAATGCCAAGCATTTTTCTGATCATTAACTGAAAACAAAATGGTGGATTTGCAACAGTAACAGGGCCATTTGCGACGGTAAAAAGTGCATTTGTGACACTGTCGAACTTTTTGTTAACTTTTCCCATTGACTTATAATGGGAAATTGTTTTTTGAATAACTTTTGAACCGTTTAATATTTTTTCATAAACACTTCAAAAGGCACATCGGGGACCCTGGCTGCACATTCCCTGAGGATTTCAGTCCAGTTGCACAAACCATGCTACCTGTAGGTGCGACCGTAGAATTCCAGAAAAAGCATAAATGCACACGCAGATTATGTTTAATAACTCAGCAGCCGTATATCCGACTGGTACGAAACTTGGCAGATCCCAAGGCCTATGGTTCATGATCATGCTTTCTAAATTTCAGATAAATCCATCAAACAGTTGCAAAGTTATTAAAGTGCAACATTTTGAGTTTAACATGTAAATGGCTTCTCAACCCTAACTATGGTAGCACTACCATGCTACCATAAGATAGATAGATAGATAGATAGATAGATAGATAGATAGATAGATAGATAGATATGTGTGTGTGTGTTGTATATATATATATATATATATATATATATATATATATATATATTTGCAGTGTCAGTGGCTCAGTAGGTAGCACACCTGCCTCTGAGTCCGGGAGATCAGAGGGCTGTGGGTTCAGTTCCCACATCTGGCACTTGGGTTAATATCCCAGTACTGACACTGTAGTACAGCATGAGAGGGCTGCACTTCTGAGGTACCGTCTTTCAGATGAGAGTTTAAACAGAGGTTCCATCTGCCTGGATTGGTGGTAGTTCAGGTGGATGTTAAAGATCCTATGGCACTTATCAAAGAGAGTAGGGGAAATTTTTATTAAAGAATCCAAAAGCAAAATAAAATATAAAAAAAAAAACATAAACAGAAATAAACAGAAAAAAAACCCATCATATTCTTAATCAAAACTTCTAAGTAACAGGAATAAACTTCATCCATTTGAAAAGGGAAAGAAAGGAGGAAAAAAAAAAGAAAAACAGAATCATATTTCATATAGGTTATACTTTAAAGAGAAAAGGAAAATTTATAATAAGAAAAACAGAGACCTCATCTGACCCAAGCAATATTCTCCCATAATTTCCTAAAAGTTGCTTTCTGTAAAGATCGTCTTTCATACTCGTAAACAGAATATAATTCTTGTTGAACGTTAAAAAAAAACCTCTTGCATTGAAACAGTTTTACCTTGTAACGTTCTAAGGCATCTTGCTTGCCAAATAGCCCATTTTATACATACCAACAGGATATGAACAGTACTGTGGGCCCACTTTCCCCAGGTAGATGGAATCTGCCCTAAAACCAAAATATCATAACACATTACTGAAAATACAGGTTCTCCCCATAAATCCACTAAAAGGGAAAAAAAATTATTAACATGTACACAATTAAAAAAAAAAGATGCTGCATTGTCTCCACAACCCCAGCACAAGACAATTCAGTGCATACTCTTTCTTCCAAACATTTATGCTTATGATTACCTTTCACTTGCAATTTTTGATGCCCGCAAAGCCAAGCAAAATTTTTCATTTTTGTAGGAGTTCTTGGATTCAATATACTGTTAAGCAATAAATCAGTATCTATAAGAGATGAAACTTGAAACACAGGATCTTCATGATACCATGTAGCCACTATAGATTTATAAAAGGCCTTTCTCCCTTTCACCTTACATTCTGATAAGTCTATCTTCCATAGCCTAACATGAAAAAGCACAGTTTGGCCAAAGTTAGGAAGATTCCAGTCTACGGGATGCCACTTCCCCCTACCCCATGCCTGAAAGAAGGAATTACCCCAAAGTTGCATACACAGCTCACCAATCCTTGCCTTGTGAGAAATAACTGGAATAATGGAACTATAAAAAAAGTTAGCAAAAAAATAAACCACGGGCTGCAACATGTTTAGACCTCCGTCTTTTTCTGCTCTATATGTATGACTCCTTTTTACAGGATTTAGCCTTCTCCCCCATAAAAGCAAAAAAAAAATGAACTCATAGTCTTAGTATGCATGCTCCTGGGCAAAGGAAGAATGTGAGAAATATATAAAAAGATGGGAGCTATATAAGCTTTTAATAAATAAACTCTTTTCTTTCTTGACATTTTCCAAGAAAGCCATGATTTTACTTTTGTATGCGCCTTATCATAAACCTCAGACCAATTGTTAGTTTCTGATTCTGCTGTACCAAAGTACATGCCCAATATTTTTACCTGCCCTCTGGTCATAGAAATGGGAAAATCATCAAGCTCCCTACCATTCCCTAATATCAAACCGATACTTTTGGTCATGTTAATTCTTATCCCAGTAGTAATATATTCATCCCATAATATTGTCAAAATTTTTTCCCCTGATTCCCTGTCAGCTACTGCAAACACACAGTCATCCGCATATGCCGAAACTTTTGGAAAAGCAAACCCATCCTTTTTCACAATGGCTGATATATCCCTATCATTCTTGATTTTTCGTAACAAAGGATCTAAACCAAAAACATACAGAAGAGGGCTTAAAGGACACCCCTGTTTTACCCCAGTTTTAAGATATATAGGGACACCAAAGAAACCATTAACCAAAGGGATGACCTGTGCTTCAAAATATAAAGTTTGTATTAATGCAATAAAATCTAAAGGGATCCCATAATGAGACAAAACTTTCCAAAGATATGAATGTTGAATGGAGTCAAAAGCCGTTTCTTGATCTACAGATAATAAATAACCAATCAATAAATTCTGCAAACCTTGATCTGTAATTTCTCTTAAAAAACCTAGGTTTTGGACTATATTTCTCCCGGGGATCACGCAGGACTGATCCTGAGATATCAAAGTTTGAGCTACTTTTGCTAGTCTCTGAGTAATAATCCGTGCTAATATTTTATAATCAGAATTCAATAGAGCTAAAGGTCTCCAATTCTTCAATTCACAAGGATCACCTTTTTTAAAAAGAAAAAAACAGAACACCTAACTGTATTGAAGGTGCTAAATGCTTTTCCTCCCAAACAGCATTATATAAGACTTCCAGACAAGGAACCACTAAATCCTGATATATTTTATAAAAGTCGTTAGGGATCCCATCCTGACCAGGGGAGGTTTTAGTAGAAAGGTGCCCAATTGCTTCTTGAATTGCTGCCCTGGTAATGGGAGCAGTTAGTTCATCCTGCTCTAGACTAGATAAGCCTGGCACTATTGCCTCAGAAACACAATCCCTCTGTGCTTCCTGACCTCTCTGAAAAGTGTCCAAAAGATGCTGCTGCACCAAAAGCATTATATCCTGATTATGTGACTTTAAAATCCCTTGCTTATCTTTTAGACCCACCATTGGAACACTGTATACCTTTTCCTCATATGAATTAACCTCTTGTTTTGTACCTAGTGTTTTATATTTTTGTTGTGTAGCTAATTTTACTACTGTATCATGTAAATATTGTTTCATCTTGTCTTTAACTGCCTGTATAGATGCCATACTTCCTCTTGAAGTAAGGAGTTTCAAATATTTAGCCCTATGTCCTAAATACATAATATACTTCGTTTTTGCCAAACGGAAGGTATACGATCCGTACCATCCCTGTAAATCCCTTTTCAAATCCTCCCACCATTCAATAGGACATCATATAAAAAACTCAAATCTGTTTTAAAAAAAAAAAAGTTGCTTAATATACTGTTCTACCATAACATCCTGAAGACTAGAGATATTCAATTTCCAGTAACCCCATCCAACCTTCAACCTTTGAGAATCCCCGAATGTGAGAATCACTCCTAAGTGATCCAAAGTCTCCAAAAGAGTCACCTGTACCTTGTGACAAGATAATCTCATTGATATCAACCAAAAATCTATCCTAGTGAATAGCTTCCCTTTAAAAAGGTATGAGTAGGTACTTGATTTAGAATGTCATAAACATCCACAATATCATTTTGTGCCATAATATTCAACAACTTATTTGTATCACAAAAAACTTTCTGTGTTACTCGTCCCCAATCCCTAGAAGAGAGACCACAATTAAAATCTCCTCCCCAGAGAATTAATTTTGACGTATGAAGATATGGTGCTATCTGCTGAAACAAAACTGATCTCCCTGATTTCGACTGGGGTGCATAAATGTTAATTAAACAAAATACTTCTTTCTGGAGAATTACATCCAAGACCATAGCTCTCCCAGGCTGCACTTTATAGATATGTAGTACTTGAACATCTCCTTTAAAAAGTATACCTAGCCCTGAGCACAGCTCTTCCCCTACGGACCAGAATGAAACACCCCACCTCCAATCCCGTTACGCACTCTGAATATCTTGCAAAGAGTGTAATCTAGTATCTTGTGAAAAAAAAACCTGTACTTGTTTCATACTAAGGCTAAAAAAGGTATCTTGCCTCCTGCCAGTGTTCTGAACACTGTTCACATTAATTGTGCAGAAAGAAAGGGAAGAAACCATTATCATGTTGGAAAAGAAAAAAGGAAAAAAAAAGATTAAGCCCAAAGGAAAAATGAAAAAAAAAACTCATCTCTTTTTTTTCCTCTTTTTTGTCTTACGTCTATCCAGAATACCAGAGTCTATAATTCCCTCAGCCTGAGAGGATGCCACAGAGGATAAATCAGATTCACCGCCATCCTCCTCAGCTCCCTCCTCAAAAAATAAGGCTTAAGAATTCTGAACAGGAATGTCCTCCATAACCTCTTTCTGTATAGAAACTCCCTTGTCCTGTTTACCTGCTTTGGACCTTGTAACCCGGTGAAAGCCCTTGTACTAAAGGAGGAGCCATCATACAACCTTCCGCTTCTGGCAAGGTTAAATCTCCTACACCCACCAACCCATCCTGGACAATAATAGAATCATTAGTGTCTATGCTAGTCTGAAAAGTTTGCTTGACCGAAGTAGTACCATCCTCCGCAGCTTTTGACGCTACTGATTCAACTACATTTGGAATGTCCTGATCTACCTAGGTAAGTTCAGGGGGTGCTGTTAACAACTCTTTGAATTTCATTTTCTCCTTTTGTGCTGTTGCAACACATAAATCCTGCTCAGCCATGCTGTCAATACTATTATGTGAAGCCCATGTGCATGTGCGAAAGAAATGACCCTGTTCCTCACACAAATTACATCTCAGGGGTTGTCGACAGTGTGCTCCTACATGTCCCAGGTCCCCACATAATCCACACTTCTGCTTGTCGCAAGCATTACTCAGGTGTCCCACATCACCACATTTAAAACAGACCCATGGCTGACCAGGGTAAAAATCTACCCCCCATCCCTGCCCAGGAAAAAACAATTAGGAAGGTGCTTAGTCTGACCATTTTCCAACTTCAAAATTACTTGATATTTCCAACCCCTGTCCATAATTGTTCTTCATCTAAGATGGGTTCTGGTAGTCCTTTAATCGTACAGTGCTTTTGCAGCCAATAGGTAATATCAGCCACATTCACCCCCTCATTTCAAAAGAGGATAGTAATCTTTTTTGTTAAAGGCTTAGTCAGGGGGATCGCTAAAAAAGGCCTCCACAAAGGGGAGAGCTTCATTAAGAGATACTGCTTCCAAAAGCGTTCTAAACCAGCAGGGCGTTTAAAACTAACATCAAACATCACATCACCAGGTACACATATCAAAGCATAAATCTCATATGCATAATATTTCATACTTTCTTTCAAAAGCACTTTACCCACAAATTTCCTATCTGGAATTGACTCCATATCCCCCTGTATTTTAACCTAACCGCATTATGTCTCTCAGCAGGTTCCATCAGAAGTCTCCTATCAACAGGAAACAAATTTTCAGCAACTTTTCCATGCCAAATTTCTTCAGCAGGAGTAGGCACAGTAACTGGGTTTGTCATATCCATAGGGACAGGCCCTTGTTCTCTCAGAACAGCTTCAGGCCCAGGTGCAGTGTGTAAACTAGAAGAGCCATCTGACTCCTGTTCCCTAATCTTTTGCAGTAAAGGGTGTAGTTCTTCTTTTAAGGACAAAAGTGACTCTTCAGTAGGGGAGAGCTGACCTGGAGGGATCAGAGGGAGTAGTTCTTCCCCTTGAGAAGGGGCAGTAGAAAGAGGGGGGGTACAAAACCAGACTGTGAAACACCAACAGAGGCATAGTCAATGTTCGAATCCAACCCATCACCTGCAGCATTACGTTTCCATCCAGCAGCTATTAAAGTAGTGGAAACCCAATCTTCAGACAATTTATTATCTGTGTCCTGAACAGTGTCCTGACAAGAAATAAGTAAAGCGTCCTGCTGAGAACCTGTAATGGTACTTTTCTTTGTAAAGTCTCGATTAGCAAACTCTGTACTAGGGCCTTTAAAAGTACTAAAAGCTGATGCTGTAATAGGGGAAGTACCCTCCGAAACCCCAGGCCTTGCCATGACAATAACCATTTCTCTCTCCCCTGCCTCTTTTAATGCTGACACTCCAGGGTCCAATGTAGAGAAGTCACCATCCATTTTCTCCTTAGAATTCCTGGAAAAGTTCCCCCGAGAAGCTAGAGTCCCTGCAGTCACCATAAGGCCTTCGTTGTCATCTTCTCCGGTTCCTCCATACACACGCAATTCCAGTTCCTGTGTTTCCAAATCTCTGTGCTGACATTCCTTCTCAAGAAGCAACCTCTGCGTCGCTTCCTTACAACAACGTTCCGCTTCAACAACATTCCGTTCCAGGACTTCCATGGCTACTGCTTCCACTGGCTCCGTGTCAGGACAAGGTAATAAAACATGATCCACATTAGACTCCATTACCGAAGCAGCTAGTTTCAGCTCCATTTGCTTCATAGAGCTGCTAATATTCTAGTTACTGGTCTGTATTTCCGATATAACAATGCCTCCTCGGGAGCCAAGGAGTAGATCCTCTCCCTGGCCTCCCGCACGTCCTCTCCAAGCAAAGCTCCAGCCTCCACTGATCAGAAGAATCCAATCAGCCACACAGCGCCCTCTGCCTTACTGAAGTAGGAAATTTCCGGTGTCCTGGCCAAATTTCCTCATTCACTAGAAATACCACTAACAGCTTCATCTGGTTCAAGATCAGTTGGCATTCATCTGTATCCCTCCCCGGTCGTGCCTGAAAATAGGCATGATTTGTCTAGTGCACTAACCCGGTCAACAAAATCTAAATAATTAAAAAAAATATATATATATATATATATATATATATAGTTATACAATAGGAGTGAGTAATAAATGAGTGTGATAAATGCAGCTATTTTTACTAGAGTGTGATAAATGCTGATAACATCACTAGAGTGTGATAAACAACATTTATACATACTGTGCTGATGTCATCACTCACTCACTAACCACAGCGTGTATTCTAAACTGAACTCTTTCACAAATCTGTTTCCCACTGCTACTTGCAAATAACTTATTAAAATTGCAAAGACACTCACCTGTTTCTCATAGTTTCAGTAATGCACAGCCCATTACTATGCTATTCACAAATTCAAGAAAGACTGCATTCTAAATCACAGTGCTGCAACACACAGTTTCTGTTTCCCACTGCAAACTGACTCTAAATCACAATACTGCAACAGTTTGTTTCTCACTGCAAACTGACTCTAAATCACAGTGCTGCACCACATTGTTTCTGTTTCTCACTGCAAGCTGAAATTAAGTCAACTAGCACTGCCAAACTCATTCACTTGTTTCCCATTGTGTGTCTAACACTCCCAACCCATTCAGAAACACTCACACACTCTGAGAACAATCTCAAACAGTGCTCTCAGGATAGACTAGAGGTTAGAGAAAGTAAGCATTAAGCCATGATGAAGGTGGTATCCTAATGGGGGAATTAATGCATGGTTGGGGAGGTTGTGGCACAAGGCTGAAGGCTGAGTGCCTACAACCACCCAACCATGCTTTAATTCCCCATTAGATGCCACCTTCACACGCTTGAACCATGGTGTGTTTCAGGTGAATGTCAAATTTTTGCCCGTTTCTGTTATCTGGAAAACTGAGTTACACAGTTTTTGTATGAAAATAATATGTTTA
Source organism: Neoceratodus forsteri (assembly GCA_016271365.2). NCBI lineage: Eukaryota > Metazoa > Chordata > Ceratodontiformes > Ceratodontidae > Neoceratodus > Neoceratodus forsteri. The sequence goes on along the minus strand of CM028137.1, from coordinate 541,383,721 downwards.
CTGCACTTCCCTGATTACTTTGATTTCACCAACGACATCTTTTTAGATGCTAATGCTGTCATCACAACAGTATGTATTTGTATACATTTAGTATACTTCTGCATGTTTTTATTACTCTTTTGTATTTTTACATGGCTATTACTTTCATAACCTGTCTAGGAGGTCGACAATGCTCCAATTTTAGCGGTTCTGACATGTCCTCTTGCTGCTGATTTGCATATTGCTGACTCCCCCACTGTGTCTCATTCTCCCATACTCTAAAATTGTTCTTTTATTCAGTCCTGTCACTTCTCAGTGCATGCCTGCTACTTCGTCTTTCTGTTTCTGAAGGTATTTTTTTTTTCATTTTTCCCGTTTCATGATCACTTTGTGGAGTGTCTGACAGTCACTTCTGCTGTCTGTCACACTCACTTGTATGGCACTCATCACACTTTGCAATGATAGGCACAGACATTTGGGTGGCTGTGTGGGTAGAAAGTACACTTTCAGTTCCTCTAGGATTTCCATCAGTGTTTAACTATGCTGCCAATTTTACTTGTGTGGACTGCTCTGGTACTTCAGTTTGGGGAAGGCATTATTGAGTTTTGAACAATCTTGATGCATCCAGCACACTAAACCTGGGTTTGACTCTCACAACGTCCACACTGTGTGACTCTGAACAAGTCACTTAACAGCCCAGTGCCCCCAAATCACCACTAAAAATGTGCCCAATTACCAAACACTAAAATAAAGAGCAAACAAAAAACATAATTATATTTCTGAAGCTCTTACCCACTATTGTATAAATAGCATGTATGATGGGCAGATTGTGTGCTATGGAAAATAGTCTCACTCCTGCATCATGAGCTCTGGATGATCTCACTCATGCCTTCAGCACATGTGAGACATCCAGAGCTCACTCTACAGGAGTGAGAATATTATCCATATCACACACCTGTCCATCATGTATCCCATATATGTATCTAAATATTGGGGTTCAGGACTGGGGGGTGGTAGCACACATGGGCTTTTTTTTAATACTATCAGGGATCTGGGCTTGTGGGGAGGGGCGATAGCCCACACAGGCTTCTTTTTTAATACTGTCTGGGATCTGGGCATATGGGGGGGTTGATAGCACACAGGGGCTTCTTCATTATCACTATCAAGGATATGGGCATGTGGAGGGGCATGATCCAATACCATGCTCCCTTCTGCGGGAGCATCTGCTGCCCACCCATCCTGTGGCTTGCAGCATTCTTGGTGGATGAGCTTTCTGTTAGACTGATGTCACAAGCCACAGGAGGCAAGCTCTGGAACCCTGTCTGATACTGAATCAAACACAGGGTCCTCAATGTAGGGGTGATTGGTGCAAGCTGCCATTGTTGCAGCTTGCAGCCAACCTAAACACCTGCAGCTTATAAAAAATCTCTCTGCTGCAACCAATCACCTTAACACAGTGCCCTGACATCCTAGCCATCTCCGAAACCTGGGTAAAACCTCATCATACCGATGTGGAAGTATCCTTACCAGGGTACACAATAATCAGGCGTGACCTCCCAGGAGAAAAGAGAGGCGGAGGTATGGCTATGTATATCGCCAATAGTCGTCAGTTCACAATAGTGGACATCCCATCATTCCCTGGGAACATAGACTCTTTACTCATCAAACTCTCACTCCCTAGTTCCATCACCATATATGTGGCAGGCTTGTATTGCCCCCCCCGCATACCCCCCGAGAACATCCTTTCCCACCTGGTCACCTTACAGTCTCTAGCAGCTGGGGGTGAGCTTCACATCACCGGTGATTTTAACATAAACTGGCTAGGTCCTGAAAAAGCCCACCTGAAGACCAAAATTAAGGCCCAGAACCTCACTCAACTCATTACTGATCCCACCAGACTAAATCACAAAACTCTAAACCACACCTTACTGGACTGGACTCTCATCTCCCACCCCCACAGGATTCTAAGCGCAGGCCTCCTACCCAATTCCATAAGTGATCATCATATGATCTTCATGAGCAGGAAGGTGCACAGCCCCACTGCCCCCCACAAAGACACTGAGTACCAGGTCCTATAACTCCCTCAATTTAGCTTCTCTCCTGTTGGACTTAGGTCAGATAAACTGGTCTTTTATCCATTAGGCACCCTCCATTGACATAGCATTCGAGGCTTTCAAAATCAGTTTCCTTAAAGACTGGGACAAACATGCCCAACTACGTATGAAAAGAGTCAGAGGAGCGCATCTCCCCAGGATCTCGGCAGACATAATCAGAAAATGGCACTCCAGGGACCATGCCTGGAAAGCCTACAAGAAAATGGGCACACAGGCTTCCCTCACTACATATAGATTCCTCCAAAATGCATGCACAAACAGCATCCGCCAAGCCAAAAAGAATTACTTCCTATTGGCTTTCAGCAAAAATATAAATCATCCAACTGATTTCTGGAAATCTCTCAAATCCCTGCTCCCCCCCACACTCAACCTGCACCCCCTACATTATTAGTCCAGGGCACTCTCATCTCCAACCCCATCTGAATAGCTGAAGCTTTTAACACCCACTTCTCCAGCTGTGCAGAAAAGCTCCTGTCCTCCCTCCCATATACTCACCCCCCGAGCCTCCCCACCATACATGCTCCTCTCAAACTGCACCCCCAGCCCTGCCATTCTCCTTCCGCTCAGTATCCCAAGCAGAAGTCTTCCACTCCCTATGGGCCCTAAACCCAAACAAAGGTAAATGCCCAGCATCCCTGGATGCTAAGATGCTTTTCCTCTCTGCCCCAGCCATAGCCACCCCTCTAGCTGACCTTTTCAATCTATCCTTCTCTTTGGGCAAGCTACCGATGGCCTAGAAGCTGGCCACCGTTATACCTCTACCAAAAGGTGGAGACCTTTCCTCTCCAGGAAATTATCACCCCATCTTCCTACTCCCTATCCTGGCCAAAATACAGGAACAACTGGTCCTGTCCCAACTCACTCCATACCTAGACGCCGCTTCCTTTTTCACACCTTTCCAATCAGGCTTCCGAAAATCCCACTCAACCATCACCTCCCTGCTTCGTGTCACTGTTGACATTCTCATGAGCATGGACAAGGGAAGTATCACCTCTGCCATCTTCATTGACCTAGCCAAGGCCTTTGATACCATCTCCCACTCCCTACTCCTCTCCAAACTCACTGATGCAGGGCTCTCTATACCAGCCACTGAATGGTTCCATGACTACCTAGTGGGCAGGAAACAAGAAGTCAAACTAGCCTCTCACACCTCTCACCCCTTGCCAGTCTCTGCAGGTGTCCCCCAGGGTTCAGTTCTAGGTCCTCTACTCTTCTCCGTCTTTCAAAATGACCTCCCAGCAGCATGATCCCACTCATCTATCCAGATGTGTGCAGATGACACTGTCCTATATGCCTCTGGTCCCACAATACACAGTGTAGCAACCCTCCTCCTGGAAGATTTCAACACCATCCAGAACTGGTTTAGGTCAAACCAGTTATTTCTAAACTCTAAAAAACCATATCACTAACATTTGGCTCCCAACAAATACTCTCCCGCCAAGCCCCCTGACACCTTTCAAAACCTTGGACAGAACTCCCCTGGAGAAATGCACTAGCTTCAGATATCTAGGTGTCTGGCTAGACCAACACCTAGATTTCACATCTCACATTAACTCTTTACACAAGAGGCTGCTCCCCAAACTTGGCGCACTATACCGTGGCAAAAGCTGCCTCTCCACACAGACAAGGCATGCCATTGTCCAAAAAATGATTCTTCCCTTACTCGACTATGGTGATATAGTATACTCCATCACCCCTGTGTCTGCCCTGGCCAGTCTAGACACCCTGTTCCACTCCTTCTGTCATTTCATTCTCGACTGCCTGCAATCAACACACCACTGCAACCTATACAGTTCTTTAACTCTGCCGTCCCTCCATGACCACAGACAAACTAACTGTGCAAGGTTTGCAGCCAAATATTGGTCCCTCTCCCTTCCCCCCACCTGTCCTCTGCCCTCTCCCAACAACCTCCACCTGCGCACTCCCTTAGGAGCGCAGGCTCAAGACTACTACATGTCCCGTTTATGCGCACAACCAAAGGCCAGGACGCTTTTAACTACCAAATCCCACAGACCTGGAATGCCCTACCTGCCCCTTAAGACACGCACCAAACCCCTACCTTTGCAACTGATTACTCAGAGTGCACTTCTCCTCCAGCTGCTCCTGCTTCAATTAACAATTTTAATATCATGCTGTTATAACCTAAATGTATTGCAAAGTACTCTACACTCTGATTCGTTACACTGTATGTGTTCTGCCCCTGTGTGTAATTTTTTATCCCAAATTGTTTAAGGTGCAAGCCTTTGTTTATCATTTTGTACTGTCTATGCATTAATTTCAAGCTATGTATTTGGGTCTCAGCCCCCAGGTCGCATCTGGAATCGAGCATGTTGCTCAGTATGCTTTCCTGGTAAAACACGTAAATAAATAAACCTTTGAAAATCCAGCCCTGATGTTACAAAACCTTCTCTGTGTGGGCAACAACTTTTTTCAGTGGGATGGATGTGGAATAGATCAATTTTGAGGTGCAAAATGAGGGGTGTCCACTGTAATGTGGGACAGTTGAGAGGCAAGAGGTAGCTGTTCTGCCATATTTACAGTCCACATACTGACCCAACAGCCACCTTTACTGGTTAGAGCACCTAGCTGTAAACCTAAAAGCCAAGGTTTGAATTCAACAACTGTCACTGGCTCACTGTGTGACCCTAAATACATTCATCTAATGTTCCTATGCTCAAACTCTCTCCAGCCTTTCTCCATGCACCTTGCATCTTCCTATGCACTGAATACAGTAGCAATCTTGAATTACTAGATGTTAAAAAAATTGAGGAAGATATGTTAGAACTGTGAATGAGAAAAGTGAAGAGTCATTTATGTTCTGTAAATCAACAATATTATGAGAATGGATTGGGGCAGCTGCCTTCTCACATTCTGACTCCAGAAGCAGGCAGTGGAATGAGTTAGTCTCAAAATTAGGATGTCAGAGAATCAGGGAGACTGGACAGTCTCCTCAAAGAATATTGCAAAGCAATTCTGGACCTTCTATGAAAACTATATGGGAAGGAGGATGAGGTATGGAACCTGGCCACTATTGAAAGCATAGCACAGTCAACCAGATTAAAGAAACATGGCCCTCACTGCTTCTCTGACCCTTTCCAAGAACTGTATTGGCCTCCTATACCAGTTTAATTTTGTATCAATTCTTGTGCATGACTGTTGCCTTGGGAATAGTCCCCTTAATTGCACCCTGTGTTCCCTCTACACAGCTGATGCTGTCCACCCTGGTCAGTTTGTCTCAGAAATGGCTCCCTAATCTGGTTAGTCTGCTCTTCAGAGATCTGTAGTTTCTGTTTTTGATAAGACCATTCTGGTCCCAAGGACCAGCCTGAGTCAAATGGAGTTATGGTCTTTGGACCGCAGTGACTCCCCTACCCTCACAGTACTCACCATCTTCAAGTTGGTGAAAAGCCAAATCAAAAATGACTGCCTTTCTAGTAGATTTCTTAACCAGCTGCACCAGCAGGCATTCATGTAATGTATCGAACAGGGCCTGACTTCAGGTGCTCCTGGCACTGGAATGTCCCCGTCAATATCTGAAAGGTTCTAATCACCTAGCACCTCTTCTTTTTCACTTCCTTTACCAGTTCTTACTCAAGCTATCTGTTTCTTGCTTCCTCTTGTTCTGGTGGTCTATAGATCAACCACACCTGTATTTTCTTGCCTGAGAGTGCCATGAGGTAAACCTACAGTGACTCCATTTCCCTTTTGCTTCTTCTGATGGGTCTCTCCTCCACAGTCTCTATGCCCTCCTTGACATATAGGGTTACACCTTCTCCTTTGCCTGTCCCTCTATCCTGTCTAAACATTGTGTAACTTGGGACTGTCAAGTCAAGTCAAACTTTACTTCTTTAGTGCCCCATCAAAAAGGCTCAGGGCTCTTTTCATACAGGTTAAAAACAGGAAACACACATAGTTAAACAATTTAAAACTCAGGATCAGTCAATTATAAAAATAAATAATTAAAACCATTCAAATTAATTCTTAAAACCTCACAGTCATTATTTTCTTTGGCTCAGGTTTCCGTGATGGCTATGATGTCTGCCTCAGTGTCTACCACTAATGCCTGGAGCTCACTGATTTTATTAGCCAGACTACTGACATTAAATCAAATCCCCTTCCAACTAGCCCCAGATCTCCTTTTGCAGATTTGCATTCCTACACCTGCATCCTTCCCATTCTCCTTACCTTGTTATTTTTATTGTTGCTTGCAAACCCAGAGAGCCTTTCTCCCTTTGTCTCATTCACTGCTGCTTTTTGAACCTCAAACTTTTTTACCCACTTTGCTGTTACCAATCCCTAGTACTGAGGGGAGCACTAGTGAGGTTCCCCTCCCTCACTAACATTTCTGTGGCTCCCTCAGCCTCAGTGTCTCCTGCAGTCAGTGCAACTGTCTAATGTAGATGTTAAACTTCTGCCCCAGTGTGCTGGGCCGCTCTCTTGTCAAGTGAAAGCTGTTACCTTTGAAGAGCATCCTGCTGTAGAAGTCTCCCCAGTCCCTGACAAAGTCATACCCTTTCTCCTGACACCATCCCTTTAACCACTCATTTCATTTCTATGTCTCGTATCTCCTTACTCTATCATACCCTCACCAAATTCCACATAAGGAAGGACCTCCAAAAAGGACAGGGATGTTGAGTGTGCCTGCAACCTTTCCCCAGCCTCTGAAAGTTTTGCTTCACTTGCTCCATAGGGTGGTTCACTAGATGGTTGTTTCATAAGTGTACCAGGACACCCAGCTCCTCCGTCTCCACTGTGGTCCCTTTCCTCTCTATGTCTCAGATGGCTGATACCCCAGGAAGGCAACAAACCATCTACCACCCCTCCTCCTCCCCACAAACCACCTTCTCACTCCCCTGATCATAGAATCCCCAACCACTAAGACTCTCCTATAGCATCTGCATTCTTCTTACTCTCACCCCTGGCTGCCAGCATGTCATCACTCCCATTTCCCCCAACTGACCCACAGTCCACCCCCCAATTGAGTCAGGTACCTGAGTTTCCTCCAGGAATACAAAGCTATTTGCCATTAAGATTGTGTGAGTTTGGTTAACCTACTTGTGGCTGCCTATATCACTTTCCCCCTTGTCCTCCCAAAGACTAGTTCCTGAGACCTCCTGAAACAGCTTGTAGACCACGCTGCTAAAAACACTCTAAAAAGGGCCTCTAAATTAAACTAACATCCTCGTACAGCATTCTAGCCTTTTTAAAGGCTGAATCTTATTTAAATTGTTGTAAATAGTAGCACGAAACCGGAAGTCGCGTTAGAACGAACTTCCGGTTTCACTACCTTAAAATCTGCACTAGCGAAGCGGGCGAAGGTATGTGGTCACGTATAGAGATGTGTGAGATGCGCATACAGAGACACACGCATTTGCGCGTGTCTACCGTGTCAACCGGGGCAAACAGGCACAGGGCCCTATCTCTTAGTCAAACAGCAAGGTAATAATTACAATATAAGGTTTCTTACTGCTTAGTCTTTTACATACATTAAAGCATTATAAACCATGAAGAAAGCAAACAGAATGTGTATATCCTGTTCAATGTATACAACAGGTAAACAAATACCCAAATTTGTTTGTGAGAGGTGCATTTTGGTACAAAATCTTCAGGAAGAAATTTCAAGATTACAGCCTAAAGATAACCTTAGTCCTGAAATTAAAGCGTTAGAAGACTACATAGACCAAATGTCAATACTGGTTGAAACTAATACATCTATCATAAAAAATGCAGATAATTCACTTCCTCAAAAATGGATCCTAAAGGAGGACCCTATAACTAGTCTAATAGAACAACCAGTTACATTTTCAACTCCTATAACACACACAGTGGAAAATAACTGGACAAAAATTCCTCACAAAAAAACATACACAAAAAAATAAAAATCTTTCAGAAAACAAGGATGAACTTCCACTACGTAACTCTTTTGAAATACTGGCAAATCAAACAGACAGAGAGGATGACAAGGTTCTGGTAAACAGGGATTACACTCAACACAATGAAGACGTATCAAAAAAATAATAACACCAAATTAGATAGAAGTTCCACCACATCCAAGAAACACTTAGCACATTCTTTAAACGTATCTCCACTAATTGAACCACATACAAAAAGACAAGTAGTTGTACTAGGCAATTCAATTATAAAATATCTATATAGAACAATATGTAACCCAGACAAAGAAAACAGGATGTGCTCCAGCTTTAGGGGAGCAAAAGTTGCTGACATTACATCAATGGCAAAATCAATATTATCCACTGCTGGCAAAAATCCATTAGTAATTATTCATGCAGGGACAAATGATATTAAGGTATCACAACTGCCAAAAATCAAACAAGACTTTGTTGCACTAAACAACATATTATCAGATCTTGGTTGTACTTTCTGTATTTCTGAAATACTTCCCATCCCAAGAGCCACTGGGTATATTACCTCTAAAATAAAAAAAACTTGAATGAATGGCTCCATAAATGGTGCTATAAACAAGGCATAAAATGTCTAACACATTGGGAAGAATTTGAAGAAAGACCTGCACTATATTGCTGGGATGGATGGCACCTAAGTAGGAAGGGTAGTAACATTCTGGGCCAAAAAATAACATCATACATCAACTCTCATTTAAACTAAAAAATAAGGGGGAGACTGGGCATTCTTCCCAGCCTCTTATTAAAAATCACTGTTGTAACACAAATTTCACAGCAAATATCCTTACTTTAAATGCAAGGTCAATGAATATTACCAAATACGCAGAACTAGAAATTCTAACTAAAACTTTAGATTTAGCAGTAGTAGCAATAACAGAAACATGGGGCAATACAGAAAAAGAATGGATGGCAGAACTCCCTGGTTATAAACACTACTTTAAACATAGACAAATTTCAAAAAAAGGAGGAGGGGTTAGTCTTTACGTAAGAAATGACATACATTCTTATGGGATAGAAGTTAACCCACACACAGAAAGTGTATGGGCTTACATTCAGCCAACAAACACTGATAAATTACTTATAGGTGTATGTTATAGGCCACCTTCATCTGATCTACAAACTACCAAAATTTTGACTGAAGAAATAATACAATTGGCAAACAAAGATTCAGTTCTCATTATGGGCGACTTTAACCTCCCCACTATAAACTGGGATACCCTTACAGGAACAAATCAACATGAAGAACAACTTACCACAGCTATTATAAACCTTGGCTTAAAACAGATTATAAGACAACCCACCAGGGGAGATAACATTCTCGACTTAGTAATAACAAATGTAGAAACACTCATATACGATACTAAAATTTCAGCACCCCTAGGAAATAGCGACCATATGTCCATAACCTTTGCTATAAAATTTCTTCTTCAACCAAAAAAAAATTAAATTAAACTAAAACAATATCATAAGGCTAATTTTGATCAAATTAACCACTCTATAAATAAAGTCAATTGGGAAAAGACTCTTCTTCCTTTAAATACCAATGAAGCATGGGATTTTCTAAAAAACAAAATAACACATCTAGAAAAAAAATACATACCTGTAAAAATAGGTACAATACCAAGGGAAAGATTTCACAATGGTTTAATAAAAAAATTAAAACACTAATTTCAAAAAAGAAGAAATTGTTTACAAAACTGAAAAAGGCCCCCAAAACTTCAACCTACTCAACTTTAATAAACTGCAGGGAAACACTTAAAAAATTGAAAAAAAACAAATTATCATTGCAAAGCGTAATTTAGAATTCAAAATAGCGCATACTAAAGATTGTCAAAAATCTTTATATTCATACCTCAACACAAAAAAAGGTTGTAACAAGGCAATTGGACCATTAATAATCAACAAGCAAACAATAACATCAGATCAAACAACAGCAATCAAATTAAATAATTACTTTGCATCAGTCTTTTCCAAAGAAATAACTTTACCTGTTATTCCAGTAATATCAAATACCAAAGTAGCAACTATTTCAAAACAAGAAACTTTGACTGTTCTAAATACTCTAAAGAAACATAATAGTTCTGGACCAGATAACATATCCTCAAGATTTCTCCAAGAAACCAAAAACAGTATTTTCTTACCTTTAATGATAATCTACAACAAATCTATTCAAAATTCAGTAGTACCCAGGGATTGGCGTACAGCCATAGTTACACCTATTCATAAAAAAGGGTCCCAATCTAAAACTGAAAACTACCGTCCCATTAGTTTAACATCTGTTCCATCTAAATTATTAGAAAAAATCATTAAATTAAAATTAGAGAATGAAATGACAACTTTAAAGATTAATGATGTTTACCAACATGGATTCAAAGCAGGTTATTCATGCACCACAAACATAATATTATTCTATAACTAAATTAGTCATAATCTAGATTGTAATATTCCAATGGACATCATTCTTCTAGATTACAGCAAGGTGTTCAATAAAGTTTCACACACTGTTATAATAAACAAACTTATTACTTTGGGAATTTCAACTCCATTAATCTCTTGGATAAACCAGTGGTTAAGTGAGAGAACCCAATGCGTAAGAGTAAACTATGTCCTTTCTGAAGACAGAGAAGTGACCAGTGGGGTGCCACAGGGTTTGGTGCTTGGACCAACCCTATCTAACATATTCATAAGTGATATGACTATCTCTCCTAGTAATACAATGATAAAGTTAGTGAACGATACCAAGCTTGGAGGGATGGCCATAAATCACAGTAACAAAATCGGGCTCCAAGAAGATCTGATGGCTATAGAAAAATGGGCATTAACAAATAAAATGTATTTCAACTTATCTAAATGCACAGTAATACACTTTGGAAAAAATAATCTGGTCCAAAATTACTACTTAAATAATACTATTATTAGAACTTCATCAGCTGAGAAAGATCTAGGGATAATAATTAATGATAAATTAACTCCATCAACTCATTGCACTAAAATAGCAACCCAAACAAATGCATTATTACGTAGAATTTCAAAAACATTTATTACTAGATCTGAATCTTGTTTATTATCCCTCTATAGATCTCATGTAAGGCCCCACCTGGACTATGGTTCTCCATTCTGGAATCCCTACTTGAAATCAGACATAAACAAAATAGAACAAGTCCAACGTAGAGCCACAAAACAACTACCGCACCTAAAAAATATGGACTATTGTTCTCGATTACATAAAACCAGATTACACACACTTGCGCAGAGACGCAGTTGAGGAGATTTACTACAATTATTTAAAATTCTCAGCAATCAAGAACAAATGAGATTATGTGGTATTAAATTTTCCACTAGAAAAATAGTAGCTAGACTTCATAATAAACAATTAGAAGTAGCAAGGGTTAATAGTAACAAAAGAATTAATTATTTCACAATTAGAACACCTAGACTGTGGAACAAACTACCACAAGAGATAGTTGACTCTACAGACATTACAATTTTTAAAAATAAACTAGATTTATGGATGTCTGAGCAAAGACTGGGTTAATGTTCCATGTATATGGAGGACAATCCTGATGGGCAACCCGTCTTCTTTTGTCCGGAAATACCAAAGTACCAAAGTACTCACCACCACCTGGGCCAGTGGGCCTCTGGGGGATTGGGGATTTGGGCTCTTGGCACTAGCTGAGTTGGTGCTACAGAACAGATATGTCTTTCCTCGCTACTACTGGCTCAGCATGGAGCTCTATGAAGGTCCAGCAGAAGGAGTAGTGACCCCTCCTCTAGAGCGTAATACTGGAGAAGAGTGCTGCACTGTCACTATAACTAACCTGCTCCCAGCTAAACCTCATTCCTATACTGATCCTTACAACACCATTAGACTTTTAATTACAAAGTTCTAGCAGAAATATTCTAGCTGTTAGTCAACTGCTTCCTTGTTCTGACAGACATTTGCCTAGGTGCGCCGCAACAAGTGATTCAAATGCTCATGGCCCTCCCCAGTAATTGTCATCTGGTTCTATTATTTTTTTTTCTAATTCTGTTTCTCCCCCTGCTGTAGCAGGTAGCTCCTTCCACTGACCCCACCCCCCAGCCCCATCACCTAGCATTCCAGGAATTTACCTCCATCCTTGTCTTCCCCAAAGGCTTGCCCTCCATGGTGAGGATCAGTGCCTCACCCCAGTCAATGGAATGGATCTAGTTTCTGGGAGAGGGCCCTATAGCCCAAGTGTGGAGCCTGTGAGGGGTCAGTGTCATCCTGCCCTGCTGCCAGTAATTTTGCACCTGTTTTTACCCATTGGAGGAGTGGATGAGATATGCAATCCAGGCATGCCTACACATGCTCCTGTACATAGGACATCGATGGCCACTGCTCTTCCATTCCCCACATTGTGGTCTCAGCTGCCTGTACCCCCAGCCACCACTAGTGGTCAAGTGAATGCCAGGGCCAGTGCCCCCCCAAAGAAGGAGACTTGTGCTCTGGATGCTCAATCCTCCTCTCCCCAGCTAACCCCCAATGGACTGAGATTGCTCCCAACCCTGGGTCACCAGCATGGTGGCAGGTGAGGCTTAGTGCCTCAGCCTTCCGCACCAGTGGATTAGCCATCTGGTTCCATTATTATATAACACCATGATCCCTAGTGAGGTACCAGGGAGACTGAAAAGATAGCAGAAATGGGAGAAGGAGCCCAAATAGTATACACTGAGAAAGACTGGGAGGGAGCCTTGCAACTGGCAGATAACGTATCCGCCTCTAACACCTAGAAAGAACACAGGTTAAAAAAATATTTTTTTCCGTACACCACACATAATCAAACACTTTGGGGTATTAATCCCTGATGTTTGCTAAGGAAATTGTGGGTTTCAGTATTGCAGGCTGTGGGTCAGATACTGGAACTAGTCTTCACAAGGGAATTTAAACACTTGGTTCTGGGATTAAGACCAGGAGTTCTGACTAAAAAGGTAAGACTTTCCTGTATAATATATATTTTTTAATTTTACTTTTTTTCCTACCCACTGCCACAAGTACATCTGCCAAGTCATGGACCCCTGAACTCCCACTTCCATATCAGCTGCAGCTCCACCAACACCCCCAGCTTTCCACCCAGGGTGGGGTTGCAACACAGGAGATAATGCTGCAGTTGTGGGACTGGATCAGGGAGCCAGCCTGGAAGCTGATCCAAGCCAAGGGCAGGCTTCACTCATGGCAGTTGTAGTCTGTTTTTAGGTATACTTCCCTGGGGGCAGGGATGTGCAATGACACCAGCATTCGCCCTGCCCACCTCTGAACTAGCTGCTGGCAGCTTGTGATACCGCCAGCCTCCACCAGGAGTCTCTAAATGCTGAGCACACACCTGACCTTCCCCCTGGAGAAGGAGAGCAGCCCAGCAGGTGCTCCATACTTCTCCCCTCGGCCAGTCCTCTGGCTCCCCAGGTCCATTCCTGAACCCGGGTCACTGGCGTCACAGGCGGAAATCCAACCGCTGCACTGGTGGTCCAGCTTTTCTGTATAATATAATGGAAAGAGCAGCTGCTACAGCAGTCAAAAAAAATTGTTACAAGAATGACCACCTACAGTACACTGGAGTCATGGATGAAAATTTGCACGCAGATCCAAACAATTGAACTCCTTACAGCATTCCTGCTGCTCAGCAAAGATAATTATCAAGTCAGGTGGCTCCCCTTCATGTCATATATAGAAAATAGTACAAGAAACACGATATTGGACCAACTGGCTGGTACCACCACAGAGAAAGTAAATAGTCCCCAAGATTACAACAAAGTGTCCCCTTGTAATAGCAGCAGAAGAAAGAGGAGAGGTAACCTCTCTAATGAGAGTCAGAAATTATTTAAATTTACAATCTAGGGATAGATTTGAGATGGCAATGTGCAGAGACTGAAATAAAGGGGCACTGGGCACCAATTTATGCCTTCATTGGCTCAATTAGTGTCTTCTCTCTTTAAAAAGCAGACACTCAAAAATGCTTCTAGCAGCACTTAATGTATCTGCATCAATTATGGAGGAGGGGAGGAAACAAGGCTTTGGAATGCCATCTAGCGTGTGAAAGCATGTACAATGTAAGAAGAAGGAGCAAACTTGAAACACAGTTGGAAGCAGTTAGCGTGCACTGTCAGCATGTGCATAAAGGAAATCTAGGTGAGTGAACATTTATATGCCGTCTGAGTAGCTTCTGAAAGTCTTCTGACACTAGTAGTCACAAAGTGTGAGAGAAATGTGAGCCAGCCTTGCTTCCTCCATAGAGGAATGCTGTTTTTCTTTCCATTGCTGGGCTTCTTTAACTTTGTTCACACTGACTTCACTTCAAGGTTTAAAACAAACTACAGTTACTAGCCCCCAAAATGTGGGAAACTCCAGACATGGATATACAAGCTAAAAACACTTGAAACTAGTGCCTATTTTATTTGTACAGAGCAGAGATGCAGTGAAATTTAATTTTGATGGCGAAATTCCAGCAAAGTCACAAATTTTGCTGCGTGAAATACTTTGTTAAATTTGCACATCCCGCTAAATATTTTGTGGCAGCAAAATATGGAATTTTGCTGTCGAATGGCGGAATTTCGTCTGCGAGTGGCAACATTTCATAGTTCACTGGTGGAATTTCACATTTCACTGGTGGTGTTTTGCATTTTGCAGCCACAAAATATTTTGAAATATGCATAAATTTCGTGGAATATTTCACATAATGAAATTTGTAAATTTCACCCATCTCTAGTACAGAGCTTTATATTGTTATAGCTGCTTTAAAGTTTGAGTTTGCAACACCTTCTCTGTGTGGACATTACATTTTCCTTATGTTATAGATGTGGAATGGAGCAATGCTTAGTGTAAAATGTTGAACATGCCTCTTAACATGGGACAGTTGTTAAGGTGGGCATGTGTGTGTTTGTGTGCATGTGTGTGTGTTTGTGTCTGTGTATAGCTTTTCGGAGAAATTTTTTACTGTATACTGCTAGGTTGGTCTGAGTAGCTCCTGGTAAAATGTCGATAACCAGGACCTACTTGAGACTCTTGATCACCAGATCCTTATTTTAGCCCCTGAATGTGTGATCTATTATTAAAGACTGATATACATTCTTTACATTTTATTTTATTTAGTTTTTGTTGACTGGGTAAGTGCACTAGACAAATCCTGCCTATTTTCAGGCATGACCCAGGGAAGGGGGATACAGATGAATTCCAATTGACTTTGAACCAGATTAAGCTGTTGGTGGTATTTTTAGTAAATGAGGGAAATTTGGCCAGGACACAGTGGAAATTCCCCTACTCTTTTCAATAAGTGCCATGGGATCTTGAACATCCACCTGAACTACCACCAATCCAGGCAGATGGGACCTCGGTTTAACGTCTCATCCAAAAGACGGCACCTCAGAAGTGCAACACCCCTCTTTCATGCTGCACTAGTGTCAGTACTGGATATTAACCCAAGTGTCAGATGTGGGAACTGAACCCACAGCCCTCTGATCTCTCAGAGGTGAGTGCGTTACCTACTGAGCCACTGACACTGATATTTTGCTGCATACAAGGTGCAAGGTATCAAATAAGAATCCCATTATTTTTTTTTTTTTTACTTTTGTCTTATGTTCCATTTTGATTTTTTGGTGTTTGTATGTGCTTTAGGAAATCACAATAAAATGTCACTGAAAAAAAAAAGAATACAGTAGCAACATTATGACCCTCCTGTCCTGTATCTTAAAGCACCCAGGGATACTGGCACTACATACAGTTAATCTAGATTATTTATTTTCTTTCTTTGAACACTCATGGAACTGCTTCCAGATTTTGCTTCTGACAAAGATGCACAGAAATTTCTCCCATACTGTGAAAGGACCCACCCCATTATTTTCATTGGGACAGATTTTGTTTTCCACATCAGTATTTCTCACTCCTTCGATGGGTTGCAGCTGCTCGTTAGCCAGCCTACTGCACTCTGGGGTCATTTGGGATCCTGAAAGCTATGTGTGTCCCAGAAAAACCCTGGAGCTGGCCCAGAGGCTTCATCCTGCAGTGGCCCCCCCCATTTTCCACTTTTTCTCCCCAGTTACCCAGGACACCAGACACAGAGGCACATGTGCATGGAGGCACACATGGGCTCTTTTGCTCTGTTGATGGCCCCTTCCTCTCACTCCACTGGCCTAGCACCCTGGCTCCCATAGCTTGCCCCCAGGTCTCCACTGTGAGGCAGTCAAGAGCTGAGGAAAGTACAGATCCCTCCCTGAAGAGAAGAGCTGCCTGTTGCCAGCTCAGTCCAGCACTGCCCCCCTGTTCCCCCCTCTGATGACACCATGTTAATTCCCAAACATGGGTCACCAGCGTGGAGAGAGGTAAGGAGTCCAGCACCTCAGCCCTCTATGCCACCAGGCTGGGGAACAGAAATTTAATAATAAATATTTCCTTGTATGATCACTTAGGGCTTCTACTCATTAAATAGAGCATAATGCATAGGTGACTGTGTCATGAAGTTTGTTTACACAACCGAGCTGTGTGCTGACCCATAAACCTCGATAGTGAAGCTCGAGAGGTCTATTATGTCATCATACATAGAAGGTGCGTAAAAAAAGTTTCATAGATGCACAGTCACCTATTTTATTGTTTTATACTGGTGCAAGGAGTTTGTTCCCAAGACAGTCAATGAAGCAGAAGCTCATGTTCCACTGGTTGTGACCCCTGCTGCCGTTTAGTCAGTGTCTGTCCTCCGCACTCAGACACTGTCTCTCCTGCACACACACACACACACACACACTCACACACACACACACACACACACTCACACACTCACTCTCTCTCTCTCTGTCACTGTCAAGTATGTACATTCTTTTTTTAAACTTAAACTGTTGAACAGCAAACAGCTAGTGCTGTAAGCTGTTAACCATGACCCAGTCATGGATCACACTTGCTGTCTGCTGAATCAGACACACACCAGGATCAACCACATTGTAAAGGTAGAATCAACCAGATAAAGATAAAAAAGGTAATTAATGAAGTATGGAAGTGAACACTAGCTGCTCCTCTCCAAGCAAGCTAATTTCCCCTGCTTGTACCGGGAGTGAGTGACACAGTGGTGTGCAAGCCTGCAAAAGCTGAAATGGCTCAGTGTGTCATTGGATCGGGTTATTGCAGCCTTTGCATTTATTTATTTATTTATTTGAATTTTGGTAACTGGGTAAGTCCACTGAGACAATTACAGTCCCTTTTTCAAGGGGTGACCTGGGAGAGAACAGCAATAAAAAGAACGATGCAGTAGACAACTTATGAATACAAAAGGCAATAGCATACACTTGGGAACTTACAGCAACTAGGAGTCAACTTGGAGCATGACAGCTCACGAGAGGATACAGTATAGCAAGTGCTCGAAGAGCCATTCTGTATGAACAAATAAATAAACTTGAAAAGGTGCCAGCCGCCTCAAAACTACTCTGCTATCTTCAATCTGACCCCTGAAAATGAAGTCAGGAAAAGTGCCTTGTTGGACTCCCAGTAAAGCAACAAGCACCGGAGCAACAGTAAGAAAAATAAAGAAAATTAAGTTCACACTCCTAAAACCCACATGCAGGACAAAACAATGCTTATCAAATCTTTTCTTGTACCCACTTCCTCCCAGCTCACTTCTAAAATATTTTTCATCATTGGCTCTGCTTTGTTGTGACTTTCTCAAAATATCACAACTCTGAAATCCACACACCAAGATAATTCACAATAACCAAACTACCTGAATTCCCTCAGTACAAAAAAAAAAAAAAAACTCCCTTTCCATTTACAAACTGAAAGTACCACCTCAACAAGAAGTCACCCAGAAGCACATCATTATTTGGGGCAGCCCATCACTTGTTCAACACAGTGTGTCAGCAAACGATGCTTGTCCTATATTGGTCACTGACTGCGACTTCCATTGCGCTGCTTCAACGTCCTGGTCCCACTACACCACTGCCATGCTATATTATAACACAGCCATTACTCAAACTGAAAATAAAAAAAAAACGCAGCTTCAAGTGGAGCTCTGGGATCACTGCAGCTTGCTCATTCCTTTGGCCATATAAAGTAAATTTCTCCATCCGCTACCTGCCACTGCCACGCTGCCTGTGTTGTCTGTTAACAACTTTCTATTGGAGAGGAAAAAAACACTGGTATAGCAAGCAATGCTGTGTGTGTGTGTGTGTGTGTGTGTGTGTGTGTGTGTGTGTGTAAAACACAGCACTATTTTACATACAGAGGAAGAATACACACAAAAAACAATAAAAATTTCAGTTTATTTAAAGAAAAACACCATTAACCTTACAAAAAAAATCTTTATTTACTTGCCATTGTATAATCACAATATACCACTCCAGGATGTGGGCAATGTTAGGATTTAACATGCCTGGTGGGTTTTTCTCACTTGGCCTGCGGCCTCATGACCAAACAACATACCTGGTGTGGTAAATTCTAGCATAACCCACACCCTGTCATGATATATTGCTTAAACACACATATGAAAATATCAGTAATAAAGCTGTAATTCTATAAAGAGATTCTGGTGACATCATAAGCCATGAGAGTGACACTTGAGTAATTTATTATGTCACCGGAAATCCCAAGATTGAATCATGAAAATAGGCAGGATTTGTCTAGTGCACTTACCCGGTCAACAAAAGCTAAATAAATAAATAAAAATAAGCCTAGTTACTGATACACAGATACTTAGATACATAGACAATGACAGCAGAAAAAGGCCTTTCATCCCATCCAGTCTGCCCACCCAGCTATCTACTTTGCACTGGCCCTAGTGACCATCCCTCCTTTGCTTCTGCCCCTTCCCCTTTCTAGCTAACCCCATGTGCTTGTTTGATTCCTGTTTGAAGCTGTTTATTGATATGACCTTTACCACTTCCTCCAGCAGCTTGTTCCACTTGTCCACCCTTCTTTCTGTAAAAAAGTGCTCATGTACATTCCTTTTAAATCTTTCCCTATGAGTTCAAGTCAGTCCCCCCTTTTTTTTGTAGTTGAACTCGAGGAGAAAAGTTCCTTAGTATCCATTCTATTTATTCCATGCAGCAATTGTTTGTCTCTATCATGCAATCCCTTTCCCTGCTTTCATCAAGGTTGTACTGTACATGTTCAAGTCCTGCAGCTTCTCCTCACATAGGTCTTGCTCCATATTCCATTGGCCATTTTGGTTGCCCTGTGCTGTACTCATCATCATCATCAACATCACTCTTTATTTATTTAGCACCTTCCAAAAACCAAGGCACTGTACAATCATATAAAACATCAGGCATAAATATATAAATTAATCTGGGTAAGCCAGAGAAAATAAATATGTTTTCAGCATAGTTTTACAACTTTTTATGGTCAGGCATTCTCTTAACTGGCAAGGTAGAGAGTTCCACAGGGTCGGTGCCACAAATGAAAAAGCGCAAGCCCCCGAAGTTTTCAATCAAACCGTGGGAACCTTTAGCAATCCCTCATCGGCAGATCGGAGTGGATGACTGGGGGAGTAGGAAGTCAGGAGATCTTTCAGGTAGTCGGGTCCCTGTTTGTGTAGGGCCTTGAAGGTAAGCAAGCCTATCTTATAGGTGATCCACCAACGAACTGGCAGACAGTGCAGTTCGCGCAGTACAGGCATAATATGACTGGTCCTAGAAGTGCCAGTCAACAGCCTGGCCACAGCATTCTGCACCAGCTGCAGGTGGCAGATATCAACCCCAGGTAGCCCAAGGTAGAGGGCACTGCAATAGTCAAGATGGGTGGTAATGAAGGCATGGACCAATGTTGGAAGGTCACCTGGAGGAACCAGGTGTTTCACCAAGGCGATATTCCTCAGATGGTAAAATGACGACTTAACCATGGCCGACACCTGAAATTTCAGAGTCAGATCTTCGTCAAGAATAACATCCAGGTTTCACAGATGGTCTGAGGTAGTGAGCTGGACACCATCAAGCCACAGGCCTGACATGTGCCCAGCTTCTGAACCCACCCCCAGGCGACTTGGATCCACAATCAACACCTCAGTCTTATCCAATTTAAACCTCAGCCTACTCGAATTCAGCAAAGAAAAGGCATCAACCTGTCTGGGCACAAAGCACGTATACAGCTGAGTATTATCTGCATAGCAGTGAAAACTCAAGCCATATCGTCTGATGATATCTCCCAATGGCAGCATATTCACTGCAAACAGCATAGGTGCCAATATGGAGCCCTGCGGCACCCCGCATTATAGAGGGAGGGCATCAGAGGAATAGATTCCAGTGACTACCATCTGAGACCTACCTACAAAGAAAGATTGAAACTGGTTCCACCATGTAGCAGTCTTTCCTCAGGTGTGGACTCCAGTACTTTGCACGGTATTCCAGGTGTTGTTGCACCAGTAACCTATACAATGGGAGCACCACCTCTTGACTTCAACTGCTTATCCTACTCCCTATGCAATCCAGCATCTTGTTTCACTTGCTCACAGTTCTAGTACAAATATACTGTTTTTGGGAGTGCTGTCTAATATTTGATAGTGTCCTCTGTGTTATATTTTGTCATATATATACACAACTCGGGGGTGAGAGCTTCTCACTAGGATAACCTGTGTTATTTCCACTACAGTCAGGATAAATCCTGATGACATCAGCAGAGCAAGGATATTGACATTTATCCATACTCTGCTGATGTCACCAGAGTGAGGATAAATGCACTGCAGCTTGTATTCTAAAGGAAACTGCTTCAGAAAAAGTGTATCTTTCACACTGAAGCTGCAACTTACTCAATTAGCTTTGCAAAAGACTCTCACCTATGTCCCATTTTGTTTCTAACATTGCTAGCCCATTACTATGTAGATCTCAGCTTCAAAATAACCTGAATTCTAAATGAAAGTCTTTTACAAAGCAGGTTCTGTTTCTCAGTGCTACGTGCAGCAGTTTGTCTTTCTCACTGAGCCTCTAACTCACTCAATTAACTTTGCAAAACACACTCACGTGTTTCTGACTCCCAGTCCATTCAGAACACACACACACACACACACACACTCACACACACTCACACACACACACACAGAATGAGCAGGAAACACACAGACACAGAAAATGTGTTCCTGCAGCTCTCACCCCTGTGGTATAAATTGCACACATGATGGGCAGATCATGGCATATGGAAAATATTCTCACTCCTGCCTCGTGAGCTGTGTATTTTCACTCATGCCATCTGCACTCATGAGAATACACAGCTCACTCTGGAGGAGAGAGAATATTTTCCATATTCCACTTCTGCCCATCATGTATCCCCTAGTTATACAATAGGGGGTGTGTTGTATTCGTTGACAATAAAATCATGTATTCTCTCCCCAGTGAGATAAATGGTTGATGGCATATCTACAGTGAAAATATTTAAGCAATAAGCCACAAGGGGTGTGGGTTATTGGGGGATTTACCATGGCTGAAGTGGTTTGCCCATGAGGTGCAGCCAAGTGGGTAAATCTGCACCAGCCGTGGTAAATCCCCTGATAACCCAGATCCCTCAAGTGGCTTATTGCAATTTTACCAAGTACTGTTTTTTTTTATTTAAAAAAAAACAATACTTGCTATAATGCTTAGATAAGTGACTCAGTAGTAGAGCAGTCACTGTTTTTGTTTATTTTCCTCTGATGTACGGAGTTGCTGTTTTACAGTCTCTGCTTAGTGGGGAAACAAGATGGCAGCTGGAGTTCTGCAATTTTGCCATCAGATTGTTTTTTTTTCCAAGATGCGACTGGCTGGCACCTTATGCGGTGATTATCAGAGGATTTACAATGGTGGTAAGGTGCCAGTCAGTCGTTTTGATTGTTTGTTGTCTAAGGTCCATGATATAATTACATTTACCATACTGTAACTATGTCATCAGCCAATATTCTCACTCCAGCAGCATGTCCCCAATGTAAATTAGAACTTATTTTAAATGTGGAACTAAAATGTCTGAGGTACCTAATTAAGCAGCTGGTCTGCATTCTTCATTCTTTGCTTGCAGTTTCACAGACGCCAGAACCCGGCAGCAGTACAGTATTCACTGCACCAAATGGCACACACCTAAACAGTACATTTCTGAACTACAAGCTGCTGAATAGTCATGCAGTCTCTCACACTGCATCCAAACTGTAAACCTATTGGGTCTCATTTATGATCTGTGTGATAACAAACTTAAAGTAAATCTGTCTACAGACTCCAACTCTAACATACCAGTGAACTGCACAGCACACATATTTCCACACTGAAGCCTTCAGTTCTTAATTTCATTTCTTCATGTTACAGCAACCTAAACATGACCTCTTTAAACTGGCATTACTTACATGAGATATACTCTGAAACTGTATAATTCTTGCTGTCTGTCTCAGTAAAAAAAAAAGCTCAGCGTCTCAATGACAACAAAAGCACCTCGCATAATCGAAACTGCTCTCTTACCTGTAGTTCCCATGGAGCTTCTCACAGACATTCCAAAACAAATAACATATAAGCCAACCACAAATGAAAAAGTTATGCACAGCAGCATACAACAAGAATTAAACTCTACACATAATAAAATATAGGGAAAATGGAAAATCACACACAGTATCTACAGGAAACTTCCCGGACATGTCCCACCTACCAAACACATCATCCAACCATGGATCACACTCATCAGCCTATTACCACTCACTCATACACACAACGACCAATCGCACAACATATACAAACCCCATTCATACCCATTCACTCACAGCAGCAACTCACAGCAACAGAACGACATAAGATAAAACAAAACAAATTAAAGTTTTTACACCTATTGTATAAATTGCACACATGATGTGCAGATCATGGGATATGGCAAATATTCTCACTCCTGCATTGTGAGGCATGGATATCTCACTCTGCAGGAGTGAGAATATTTTCCATATTCCACTCTTGCCCATCATGTATCCCCTATTACATATATATATATATATATATATATATATATACAGTATACATATATATATAAAACTCTAAACATTCATTCCATCTCATAATACCATCAATCTGCTCTCACTGTGATGATATTATGACTTTATTATTGTCACTGATTCACTATGGGCAGAAAGGACCAACCATATATTACAATAGAGCTCTGTAATCTTAACCACTTCCGGTTATCTTTGTAGCAACACTGTACTAGCACTCATGCATAAATCTGAGGTGAGTGTCTTGGATAAAAGACAGTGATACTGATTTATATCATCCCTCACATGTATTTATTGGATGAAAATAATTTTTTAATTAAAAAAAAATATTGAATCACGTAAAAGGTAATTATTGTTTATGTGACACAAATTACTAGACATAAGGGAATTCTGGAGGTCAGGGGTAAGGGGCAACAAACTTCTAGAAGAACATAAAGTGAACATAGTAAGTAATTAAGTAAGTAACTTTTTATTTCTTTAAGGCGCCCTTCCATAGCTCAGGGCGCCTTTACAATATCACTCATACAAATTAAAACCACAACTATAAACAGCATCAAATTCAAAATACAATCCAATATAATTTAAATCACTAAAAAAAGCTTGTTTAAAAAGGAAGGTCTTTAAAGCTTTTTTAAAGCTCTCCACAGTGAGGCAATTGCGTATCTGGCAAGGTAGAGAATTCCACAGGGTAGGAGCCATAAAGGCAAATGTTCTTCCACCAGATGTTTTTAAGATTACCCTGGGAATCTTCAGCAATCCTTCACCAGAGGATCAGAGGGAGCAGGAGGGACAGTAAGAAGTCAGGAGTTCTTTCAGGTAGCGAGGTCCCAAACCGTGTAGGGCTTTATAGGTCATCAGCATGACCTTGAAAGTGATCCACCACTGTACAGGCAGCCAGTGCAATTCACGAAGCACAGGTGTTATATGGTTGGACCTCGGGCTTCCAGTCAACAACCTAGCTGCCGCGTTTTGCACCAGCTGTAAGCGGTGGATATCCACTCCCGGCAGCCCTAGATAAAGGGCGTTGCAATAATCAAGACGATTGGACACAAAGGCGTGGACCAGGGTAGGAAGATCCTCTGATGGAATCAAACGTTTCACCCGTGCTATATTCCTTAGATGAAAAAAGGATGATTTGACTATGGCAGACACCTGTGCCCTCAGGGTCAAGCCCTCGTCAAATATAACACCAAGGTTACTTACCTGACCAGATGCCATGAGCGGGGTTCCTCCCAGAAATAAACCTGAGAGTTTTCCTGCCCATGGACTTGATATCCTTACCCCCGGTTCCACCACCAATACCTCTGTTTTCCCCGGGTTCAACCTCAGCCAATTGGTACTCATCCAGTTCTGTATCTCCTGGAGGCAGTTGTTAAACAATGTACTTGACTCAGACTCATGCTCAGGCACAAAAGACATATAGAGTTGAGAATCATTGGCATAGCTATGAAAACTCAAACCAAAATGTCTTATAATGTCCCCTAATGGAAGCATATACACCGCAAATAACATGGGGGACAATACTGAACCCTGTGGCACTCCACAGTGTAGACAGCGATAGGTCAAGGAATAAATTCCCGACACTACTCTCTGAGTCCTACCCTGCAGAAAAGATTTAAACCAACTGTGGACCACCCCCCTTAGTCCACAGGGAGACCACAGGCGTTCAAGCAGCACCCCATGATCCTAGGTGTCAAATGCAGCTGAAAGATCAAGGAGAACCAAGATAGAAAAAGTTCTCTGATCTCTTGCCATCAGGAGATCATTCAGCACCCGAACAAGAGCCGTCTCAGTGCTATGCTGTTTCCTGAAGCCAGACTGGAGAGGGTCATAGATATTGTGGATGTTTAAATAATCCTCCAGCTGCAAAGCGACCACCTTCTCAATAATGTTCCCCAAAAAGGGAAGATTCGAGATCTGTCTGTAGTTTCCTGGGCAGTCGGGATCAAAGGAGGGCTTTTTCAGGAGGGGACGTACTATTGCCTCCTTCAAAGGATCAGGAAAGATCCATCTCTCCAATGATGCCACTACTATCCCAGTAAGGATCGGGCCGATAACCTCTACACACCCCACAAGTAGGAGTGTAGGGCCCGGATCCAACCTACAGAAAGTTGGGTGCAGAGTCTGGATGATTCTCACTATATCCATAACTACCGGTTGACTGAACGTGGACCAAGTCAAATGGGTACTTGTGTCCCTCGATTGGTCACTGCAAGACCCAATGGGAAGGCCCTGGCTGATCTCATCTCTGATAGCAGACACCTTATCAGCAAAGAACGTCGCAAACTCCTCACACTGTAACTGTGATAATGCTTGACCGGCATGAAGACAGACTGGATTGCACAGTCTGTCCACAGTCCGGAAGAGATAGGCTGGTCTATTCCTTGCTGTAGCAATCTCCCTGGACAGGAACTCTGCCTTCTTACAGGAGATTGCTAACTGGTAGATTTTATAATGATCTAGCAACCTAAGCCTGTCAACTTCCAGGTGAGTCTTCCACCAGCGTCTCTCCAATCTTCGGCCCTGTCTCTTCAACCCACGGATCTCCATGGTAAACCACGGGGACTCAGGGTGAAGAGTACAGGGGCAAACACTGAAAGGAGCAATGACATCCAGGGCCCCCACAACTACCCTATTATAGGCCAGCACTAAAGACCATGCTATCCATTGGAAAACCCGAGAAGTCCAGCTCTGTCATTAGGCCTTCTGAGGTAACTCCTCTCAAAGGACGGAACTGTACTATCTCCTTAGGGGCAGGCCTTTTTCAGGGGGCCACGAAACTGAACCTCAGGGCATGATGGTCAGACCAACCAATGGGATCCACCTCCACATCGGAGATTTCCATCCCCAGATGGAATATCAAGTCCAATGAATGTCCCCCCTGGTGGGTTGCAGTGGTAATAACCCGTGTCAGGCCCAACGAATCAGTCAGTTGGAGGAGGTTTTGTCCAAAAAACGCGAGTTCATTGTTGACCCAGGCATTGAAATCCCCCAGAATTATCCATTGGGGGACTCCAAAACCCTTTCGGCGATGAAATCCGCCACCTCCCTCAGGAATTCTCTCCCATCACCTGGTGGACGATAAATGAGGAGTATCCTGAAGCCTGCACCTGCACCCACAATACATTCAAAGGAGTTGGTATATCCAACCGGCTCCTCCCTGAGGTCCAGTTCCTGTCTAAAACAGACTGCAACTCCCCGGCCCCTACGGTCCACTCTCAGGCAGTGAATCACCGAGAACCCGTCTGGAACCGCAGATCCCAAATGAGGCCCTATTTTCGCTACGCTAAGTTCGGTGATGCAAGCTAAGTCCACAGAAGCAACAAGATCTGCTACTAAAGCAGTCTTGTTTCTAATAGACCTAGCATTGCTTAACACCGCCCGAAAGGGATGAGACTACAAGGATGACTCCGCTTCCTGCCTGATGAAGTCAGTGCCCTTGGGTATGGACGCAAGATATGATGGACCACGCTCCTGCATCCATTTCGCCCCAGGGCACCTCCTGGTTCTAACTGTTCCTATCTGCCCACTCCTTTCCCATCCCCCCCAAGAGTTCCAGGATCTCTTTCCCACCACTCTACGTCAGCGAAATGCCAAGTATTCGGCATTTCCATACACTTGAAGAGAGTGTGGACATTCAAAAGGTTGAGATCCTTTAGTCTTGAGGGGGAGTGCCGCCTGACTGTGCTTTCACCAACCCAACACATTAAAACCTATTAATACCACTAAAAATAACACTCTAACAATGCGCCCCCTAGTCAACTTTACCAAAAAGCAAAAAATAAATAAATAATAAGACAAACAAAAAACGAACAAAAAGACAAAAACCACTCTTTTGATGAAAACTCCACCACTTCCTCTCACAAAGTAGTGGAAAAGAGAGGCAAATTATTTACCAATCCCACCCACTGTCTCTCACACAGAGGGGAGAATAAAATACATTTTCAAACTTAATACTTGTTTAAACTAACATAAAACTAAACTGAAATAACTTAATTATACAATACAAAATATTCAGCCAACAAATTCACTTAATAATCTTAATCAATCCAACAGCTTTATCATATCAGAAAAGGTTCACATCTCAGGGAGTCATAAATGTAAATTGGTCCTTCTCATGGGCTCTCACTTCCATGGAGAACCAAAAACAGTCATGTATCCAACGAAGTTCTAAAAGGGAAACTCTAGTACAACTTATTACTTACTGATTGTAGATTCAAATGAAACAGACAAACTTGCTATTATTCCTATATACGGATTCAAATGTCAGACCTGCAGGTTCCGCATTCCCTCTTAAATCCATAGTCTTCACTCCAGCTAGAGTCGTGTCGGATTTATTTCCACGACCTCTCTCAGCCTCGACCCAGCCCCAGAACCCTTCCCCAGACCTGCTCAGCCAAACGGCAGCCCACCAGCTACTGCCTGACGAGCAGAAGTACCACAGAGCCGACCCCCCTACGGCAGCAAGCCTGCAGCATACCACTGAGTCGGACCAGGGCAGAGAAAAGACTCCCAGGAGGAAATGACAACTTGCCGTCCGACCAAACAACTGTCCGACTCCAGCTGACTCCTTTACAGAACCAGGGTATGACAATTCAATCTCCCACTTAGTTAAAAAGTTCCTGCAACACGAGAACCCTCTTCCTTCAGTTCCACATCATCAGCTCCATTCTCCACATCGACATCCCACTCTGAAACTCGACACAATCCAAACGCTGATTCAACTCCAAACCTCACAACCCAACCAACAAGGTAAAAATTCCTTATTGATTTGTCTCCGGTCTCACTTCACTGACAGTGAAATTTAGGGAAAAATGATTCTCCGTCTCAGTCTCAATCTCCATCTCCCAATTCAAACAATTCTCCGTTTCCTTATTAGTTATACAGTAAAGTTTTTAAAAATGATTTAAACGACTCTTGTTTCCCAGTTTTTTTTTTTTTAATGATTCTCCATTTCTCCGTTTCCTGTTTCTCCGTTTCCCGGTTCACGCTGTTTTAAAGTAAAAAATCCTGCAGCTATTTCTCCTGCTGCTTACAGCCTGCCCAGCAAGGCGGCCATGTTCTCTGGTACAAGCTCAAATGGGCAGACTGAGTGGGCCATAGCCCTCATCTGCCAACAGTGTCTATGTATGTATTATATGTGTACAGTATCTATGTAAATTCCTCACCAGGGACTTCAAGTTCACTGCCACCAAAAGGGTTTTTACCAACATGACCCTTTGTGAGAGAAAGAGAGAGAGAGAGAGAGAGAGAGAGAGAGAAGAGACAGAGAGAGAGAGAGAGAGAGAGAGTGTGTGTGTGTGTGTGGTGTGTGTGTGTGTCCACCCACCCTTCAGCACCTCCCTGCTACCATAATAACATGCACCTGGGTCCTTTGTCTATCACTGGAACATCTCCAGGAATGACTCCCCACTGGGTATATTGCTTTATTGCCTCATCCCTAGCTTTCCTGTTAACTTTCCTATGAGAACATCAGACCCTCTACCCTGGCTAACAAAGCTGTTATATACTACTTGACCATGTGATCTCTTAGCCATCTTGTACATGGCTCTGGTACCCTTTCCCACCACAGTTTAAACAATAACCAGTCACATTTCTGGCACTTGAAATCCATATTAGTACATAGCATGACAAGAAAGAACAAACATTTAGCATTTATATAGTGCTTTTCTTATACACAGTATCCCAAAACTCTTTACAAGCAATGTGAGACTGGTAGTGAAGTGATTGAAATCATGTAGTGGCAGCAATTGTGTACATCAGCTCCCACACACAGCCTTGGACAACTGCCTAACTATTTTTAAAGGAAGGGTAATGTTGGGAAGGACACCAGGAAAAATGTCCTTCTCTTGCAAAACATACTTTGGGTCATTCTACTTTCACCTGGACACTCATCAGGAAAACATCGGAGAC
Source organism: Neoceratodus forsteri (assembly GCA_016271365.2). Classification (NCBI taxonomy): domain Eukaryota; kingdom Metazoa; phylum Chordata; order Ceratodontiformes; family Ceratodontidae; genus Neoceratodus; species Neoceratodus forsteri. Next base: position 541,354,879 of record CM028137.1, on the reverse strand, counting down.
GAGCAGAACAGACCCTGAATTAACTTCTCATCTGGTAAAGCAAACCCTGACTGTGCAGTATTCTCCTAGTATTGCACTGGCAGCCCATGAAGATCATGACTGAAAAACATTGCTAACCAAAAATGGCACTAAAATACGAGTGCACAAATGACAACTTGGGGTACCCCCCTCCCTGAGATGCAACCCTGGAGTTGGTATATTTAGTAAAGGGGTGTGGGGGGCAAAGCCCCTGACAATGAGGGTTGCAGGGGAGCAAAGCCCCCAGAAAATAAGGAGATAGCTGTTTGTATAGTCACTGTATTGCTGTTGACACAGTGTTTCATTCACTATCTTGATGTGGAACCTATTGCACTCAGATGCCAGCATTTATGATATGAACCCAAATCTAGGTGATGGATTAGAACCCATGACCTTCTGATCAAAGGCCAGATGTGCTAGCATCTAAGCATGGTAACACAAGGGAAGGTGATGTGATTTAAAATAAATTTTTGGCTTGAAGTTAAAGCATCATATTTGTATGCTTTTAAAGTTATCTTGAGTCTATGAATTTCAGTGTCGACAAATGATAAAATATACAAGGTGTATAGCCAACACTTTTTGAACTACCAACATTCAAAAATGGTTACAGCAGAAACACACTGACATGCTGGAACATTCATCAGATCAATAAGTTTTTCATTTGATGAGATGTAAGAGACAAACAGTTCTGGGGTTAAGATTTAGATTTGGTTAAAAATCTGTCCTTCTGAATTAGGTTTTTGCTAAAGATTAGAATTTTCATGTAATTTTTAAAGATCCTTTGGTGTGGTTTCACTAAAAATGATGTTTTCCTCTAACATTAAGCCTGTCTGTCTCTAGAGCTATTATTGACACCCTTTTTATGTTGTCTTGCATGTGTGCAAGCAACATTTTGTGGCAGTAGGAGATGGTAGTAGGAGAAATATAGAAATGTGTTAGTTTTGGCAAATGCAGGGCACGCTTTAGAAGATGCGCCCTTCATTTGGCAATTAGTGAGCATGCTAGCTGTGACACAAGTTTTTTGCAGTGCCACCAACTTGAAACAAATTTGCTGCTGCAATCAGAGACAAGCTTGTCTTGCAGTGGTACAGATGGCATGCCTCCATTTCATGCCTTGCCTGGTGAAACATTTCAATAAACATGGCAACGGCTCGTGCCATCCACCTCTCACAATCCCTGGAAAGTTGACTTAAGGGGTGCCCAATCCCCGTCAGCATGTTTACTATCTCCCCCCAAGATTGTGTGGCACACTGGGAACCAACCCCAGTGTTGCCAATATCACCCACCCCCAAAGTCATAGAGCACACTGGGATCCCACCCAGTGAGCACATTTGTTTTCTTATACCTGTAAAGAAAGAAAACCATCTGCAGTGTTCCTTTTTCTTTTTAAAGTACCTGAAACAAAGGAAATTGTCCCACACTGTCATTGGAACTCCTCCCACAACCTGCACCCACCCTATGTGCACTCCACCTCCCCACACCCCCCTCACCCCATACATATCTCTGGAAGTCAGTGCCATGATCTTCAGTGGAGCAGGAATACATCTGCACTCTTCAAAGCCGACCGCAAACTGAAGAAATACCAGTAAGCTGTATAATGGTATCAATGGGGGAGGTTTCAACTTAAGTGGATGTCTCAGCCATTGTTTTGACTTTTGGCTCCAAATTTTCAACATGGGGTTCTTGGGCCCTACCTCATGAAATCAGTCACCGTCAATTCATTATTTGGTCCCAAAATTTGATTTTACGGTCACTGTGTGGTATCACCTTTCGGGACAGACTAACAAAATGACAGTGCCACTGATCATGAGGTAGGTTCCCAAAAAGCCTATGTTGTAAATTTGCTGAAAAAATTTCCAAAAAATGATGGTGTCGTGAGTTTGTATTGGGCAGTTTCCATGCACACTCGTAACTTAGAGAATTTTTAATATTTTCACTCCAGATTTTCAACATTAACATTTCTTCATACCTCCTTATGAATGGTATAGCTGTTATTTTTCATATCCTGCCTGAAATGTGTTTTCACACATCTGGTGCAGAATGGCATGGTAGCTGTGGGAAATCAACATTCAGGACAGATTAACAAAATCACAGTGCTACTGTTCATGAGCGGAGGTTCCAAGATGTCTATGCAAAAAATCTGGTTCAAAAAGCCCCCCAAATAATTGTGTTGCAGATGTATGTTACTCAGTTTCTATACACGTTTGTGACTTCACCAGTTTTTTCATATTTTCACTCCAGATTTTCAACATTACCATTTTTAAACACCTCCTCATGAACAGTACAGCTGTCCTTTTTCACATCCTGCCCAAATGGTGCAGTCTCTGTGCAAAATCACCTTCCGGCTAACAAACTGATAGCGCCACTGTACATGAGGTGGAGTCAAAAAAAACCCATGTTGAAAATTTGGAGTAAAGATACCAACAAACATCTGGACCACTAGGGTTTACAATTATATGCCCCCACCCTGTAGAGACTGACAGGTGTCAGGGGTGTGAGTTGGAATTTTCGTCTGTAATGCTCATGCCATTCCACCCCCACCCCCAGCCTGCAGCCACTGACAGGCATTGTGGTGTGCCTTGTACTCTTTGGCCCCAAAGTTCACCCCATTCTCCTATACTGCACCCATCTCAGTTTATTTCCCTATGGAGTGGGGTGAGCATAAGGCCCAAAGACCCCAAGGCAAAGCATGACACTTATCGGTGTCTGAAAGGTAGGGTGAGGTGAAATGGTGTGAGCGTTATGGCTGATGACCCAAAGGCACACCCCAAAGCCTGTCAGTCTCTGCAGGGTGGGGGCAGGGTTGGCGTCAGTTCAATACTCCACTGCCATTCCTATTATGCATCTCTCTAACTTCTGCACTACCAATGCCAATGTCAGCAAGACAACATTCAGCATTGACAAATGCTTGTTACTTCATCTAACTCTTGAGTCCTGGCTACAGTTCTGTCATGCTGATACTAACACAGACACACACTATTTGTTACTTTAAAGGGACACTGTCAACCTTTTTTGCATCATATTATTTTTAGATAAAAACCCACATTTTATGATTGCTTACTTCCTTAAAAATTCACTGATGTTGCAGGTTGTTTTATCTGCCTCTGTGTTTATTAGAACCAAAATGCATGATAATGTATAGCTATGCCCAGCTTTGTTTTGCTTCATATTATTGTTTTACTCCTACTGCACATGTCTGGATCATTAGAAACACCATCAAACAGTGCAGCTACTCATGATACAATAGTCTTCTCTACTTCCAATGCATAATCAGTGGCTACACTGTGGTTGAGGTGTTCTTGAGTCCAGAAAAGGTGCAGTGGGAGCTGGTCAAGAAATGTAAAAAACATGTTTTTTGGTGCGGTAACACCTGTATGGTGGGTAGTCAGTTTTTCAATTTTTAAAAGAAATTAGCGACCTGAATCAAACTGCCAGCTGCTTCAACAGTCACTATCAAGTTTGAGAACAATCATTAAATGTGTTTTTTATTCTCAGGACACTTTGAGGCCTAAGGAGGTTGACAGTGTCCCTTCAATAGTTGTGTTATCAAACATGAAGAATTCCCCAAATATCTGTATAAGTATTAGTGTATTGTGTTTCTAGTGATTTTTCACTACCAAGTGCTGTTGTAATTGTTTCAAAGAACTGGCTACTGTATTTTACTGTATGGTACTCCATGCCATGCCATCATACTCCTCCTCCTGAGTCCTGACACCTCCTCCTCCTCTTTTAGGCTCCTTCATTAACCTGCAAGCTCATATGAGCCAAACCACATAGTGCTGCTTTTTACTTACCATATGGATATGGAACTATATTTTGTCAGTTTTTTGTGGACTGCACAAAATCTGCCCATATAGTTAGATCACCTAAAAGAAGGTTTAAATTGTTAGTGTGATTGCCACAACCTGTCCTCCAAATATGATGCATGAGTCATTTTGTTTTGCTGGAAAGTGGGTCAAATGTAGCAAATGCATAGGGATATCTGAAAATATGCCACAAGCGTGCTGACGCTTTTGCCTAGATGCAGCATTTGTCCCAAATATGGACATGATAGCTGCATTCATACTTTTGAAAAGCCCTTCCCTGCTTGCTTACTAATGTGTTTGTGTTTTTTCCCACGTAGAAGGCCTTGCAATTGCAAGCTGCCAGATACATAACCAACATCTGTGCTGCAATTTCACAAAATCTCCAATGTAGAAGTCCTCATAATTGTTCCCACTAGTGAATTGATCCCCTTCTGTAAAATCACAATCAAATCAAATCAGATCATCTCTATTTTTATAGCGCCTTTCAAAACCAATGTGCTATACATAAAAACCATATACATAAAGATAACATTTTTAAAATGAACATTTAAAACAAATCAACCATAGCCAGGAAAATTCAGTTAGGCGTACTCTGCTTTGTGTCCAATGGAGAAAGGGGAATGGTGTTTACTAACCTATGGAAGTACTACCTAGCAGTACGGGTCACCCCAGTCCTGACCATGCTTAAGTGAAAAAGGAAAACAGGCTGGTTAGAGGGAGAGCAGGCATAGAAACCTCATCAGGATTTAGGCATAGCACCACTGTTGCCTATACCTGCCCATAGGCTGATCCAGAGTACCAACGGATGAACCTCCCACTCAATCAGCATGTGGGGTGGATACAGAAAATGCTGCAGCACCCATAGGAGCTGAGCTTCCTAACACCCCTTAGAGGAAATCCTGCCTTTTCACCAGGAGTGTTGGACAAGAATTGCAGACCTGGACCAGACAGGGCATAAGTTGCATGAATGATGTAATAGAACACGAGCAGGTAATGATTTTTGTTCAACTCAAGACAAAATTCCACCTTGAAAGAGAGAATAATTTTTTTCATTTCCCACAAATTAGGAGCCACATCCAGAACCCATCACTGATGAATGCCTACACTAGAGAAAATACTTTACTAGAAACCTACTTAAGTGTGGAAAAGCCATTGGACAAAGACTAACACCAGATTTCTAGATTATATTCCCTGCAACAAGATGAAAGACAGTCTATCAATCAGGAGGTCTGGCAGGCCTGGGAAAGGGAGCCAGGGATCCATATTACACCTAACGTTAGACAAATCATATGGCAGAAAACTCATAAAACAGCCTATTCTGCATAATGGTAGGAGTTGAGATGGAAAATCATCACCCATTTCTTTAGACTGCCCACCATTACAGCCCATTTCACACCAGAAAACATGGATAAGTGATGGAAACAGTGTAGGAAAAGAAGGCACCATTTACACATTTTTGGGGCTTGTCCGAAGCTGACTTTATATTAGCAAGGCATTGCAAAGGTATGTTCAGAAATTTCAGACTGTCACATTCCTACTCAGCCCTAAAACTTGCTAATAGAAATACTCCTGGAAGGCACATTCTCCCCTCAGAATAGATACTTATTCCCAATCCTGGTAGTAGCAGCCCTCAAGTCTGTCATGAGACATTGGTTGTCCCCTCTGCTACCAACCCAGAAAGAAGGAATTGTATTAGTAAAAAAAATTAGAATCATAGAAGACTATGCATACAATTCTAGCCAAAGACATGTTCAGATATTTCTAGATATTTCACAAAATTTCTAAAGAGATTCTCTCTGCTGCCCTTATTGTGGAACTGCAGAAAACAGATTTCTCTAGAAATATCACAGAAATTTCAGAAAATATCTAACTGTGTCTTTCACTGTGATTGTATGTATGAATTGTGATGGAGAGAGCTTAAAGGTGTCGATTAGATGGTCAAAATGGGATTCCATACCTGGAACACTTAATATAAAGGGGGGGGCCTCCTTAGACCAGATAAGAGTCGCCTGCTGCGCACTGGCTTAAGGCCCCACAGGAAGCTGCATCAAAGTCGATATTTCATACAAATTACTATGTTACATGGCTGTTAGAGTATACAGTCATACTGGACCAGATATATTCCATTGTAATTTCATAATCTGTGTGTTTGAGGTTTTTCTCACCACAAAGATAAATGCATATAATGTAGAGTGAAAAAGTTAAGTTAAGATCCATGAAACAAACAAGGGGTTGAGCATACAAGGAGCTGGACAGCACAATAACTGCTTTCATTCGACATGGTCACCTTTGTTGAAGTAAGAAGAAAAAATATTGATGGATGCATACTATCCTTATATGCATTATATAGGATTTATTATTTTTATGGGTTGATAAATGATATATGTACTGTATAAACACATTATAAACTTGACATAGGAGAAGATGCATCCAGCTATATAAGGGATAAGGGAGGGATGGAGGAAAGGAACATCAATGAAGAAAATATGACATCAGAACAGTTAAAGGATAAGGGATGGAGGGGGAGGCTGGCGGTGAAGGTAGAGGGAAACTTAATTAAGGTAGAAAACATAGATAGGAAATACAAGGAACTGAAAATACATTGATACCCACAGAATAAGAATATTCAGATAAGGGTGAAACCACACAATTTCAGAATCTTGAATACTAGGCTATGGGATTAAATACATAAAGAAATTAACATTATTTGCAAATTAAGGAGCTCAATAAAAGGAAAAAAAGGGGATCGTAATCAAATTTCACTCAGAGGGTACAATCACTATATTATGATTAAAGAATAAACTATGGACTTCCAGTTGCATCATGCATAGAGATGGCAGTCTAGAGAGTTACTCCCGGCCTCAGTGGATCTAAAATCACAATAGGTCATCATCGCAAGTGCCATCCTATGTAATTTCTTGAAATAGTGGCTTGCCACACCTTGTTGACATGGTTTGCACAAAGAAATGGCCCCCTTTTGATGGCAAAGAGAAATTGGGTGGTCTAGGTGAGCTCCAGCCTAATAGTCCTGTACCATCCCGATTCTCGATTAACACTGGCTTGGGTGATGATTTGGGTGGGTCAGGATCTGAAACTGCCTCCAATTTCATTAAGGCAGATGGGCAGAGAATGCTGAAAATCCTCCATAGAACTGATAGCAAAATATTGGGGATCCAGAAAGATTTAAAAAAATTGGAGAGTAGAACTGCTGCAGTGGAAACCCACTTGGAAAGCCTGCCAGCTGAGCATATGGCTTATGGCAGGTCACTCGCATACCTCCACAAAAGGGAGCATGAACTAATGCTGTGAGCCAAAGATGCAGAAGTGAGAGCTCACCAAAATAATATTAACATTTTCAAGATTCCAGATTCCGGAAGGAGTTAAGCGCCCCAGCATGGAGGACTTTATTGAGACTTGACTTCACAAGGAACTGGATTTGCCCAAAGATTGTGGGCTGGATATTGAACACGCTTACTGGGCCGTTGCCCCAAGTCCCAAGCAGGGTTTCCCTCCCAGATCTATTATTGTAAAGTTCTTGAAATACACCACCAAAGACAAAATCTTGAAACTTGCCAGGGCGAAGAAAGATCTTAATCTGGATGGCCAGAAGCTCTATGTAGATCAGAACTATCCACCTCAAATGTTAGCAAAAAGAAAACAAAGTGCTGCAAGTGGTAAAGTCACTGAGGGAGAAGGGGTATAAGGCATATCTGCGGTACCCCACCAGGCTGTGGGTCCAGAGTAAGGAGGGCATGAAAATATTCAATTCACTGCTGGCAGCCTCTGCATTCCTTGCTGAGTTGGAGATTCCTATACCTGACATGAGGGAGGAGCTAGCAGAACAAGAGATTGAAGAGTTGCTATGGTCGATACTTCCAGGGCATCAGAAGTGACCAGAGAGGAGAGAAGAAGCGCTGTTGCCCCTTCATGCAGATATGGCAAGATAGGTCGGTGGGAAGAAAGGCACTTGAAAGTTGTAAATTAATGCTCAGACTTTTTTATTTTAATGTTTTTGACCCAGCTGGGAACTGAAGCCCCCTTACTGGCTATGACACTGCCTTGGATCACATGTGAATCCTCAAGACATGGTACTTTCATTCAGTCTACTCATCTTAAATATTCTGACCATTTAAATTGTAGCCTTACCACTACTGAGTGCTGGGATGAAGTTCGGGGAATGGAGATTTGTTTCTCGGGTTCTCCTAGGGAGGATCCATCTGGGATGGGTGCTTTTTCCAGTGGGTCCCTTTGGTGTAGGTTCTGGGTTTGAGGTCCATCTTTATTATTGCTCCCCTGGACCAGCTGAGCTGCATGGAAATGACTAGAGCAGACTACACAGAAATCCCAAATGGAGGGCAGATAAGAGATACCTGGACTTTTCGTTTACTCCTAGGATTTCTTTATGGGCTACAACTATAAAGCACTGCATTGAATTGCTTAATCTTTGCCTGAAACACTCGGGTAATGGTGCTTGTTGATTGTCAGAGAGAGGGGGTGGGCTGAGGCCTCATCCAGGGATTCTGTTGTTTGTTTGGGAGGGGGGAGGCTCCCTTAGGGAATATGGCCTCAATATGGTGGAAAGGGGAAATGTCCAGCTTTTCATGTCAACTCGTAGTTTTGATTTATTGTGGCTGGGTCTTTGTGCTCTCTCCCCCTCATCCTGGTACCAGGGGTGGCATTCTCAAGCGGAGAGTGGTGGCGGCAGGTGCTGCCTAGATCCTGAGGAACATGCTGGTATATGGGGTTTTAATACTTTGTGGTCAGGGTACTGCAGACTATCTACCACTAAAAGGATGGCTTTAGGTTAGACATTTAATGGTCAAGACTAATCCTTTGAATTTTTGTATGTATAGGAGGATTGGAGATTGAATATTTTGTACTCCACCCATGAGTAGGTTGGGGCTCAGGAGTTAGTTGGCATGGATCTACTATCCTCCCAACACAAGCACATCCCCAGGGCTGGCTGGCTAGACCATCAGCACCTTTGGAAGTCTCACAAGAGGAGAGGTTCTGTATTCCTAGCTTGCTAGGATGACAACCCTTGCCGAATTCAATGCTGTACTTCTCTAACTGAGGGACTCTTACAGTCCATTCTCTGCGGGCTCTTTTGGTTGTTAGCCCCACACAGCATTGCCTCATTTAGGCACTCTGTTTGTTTGGTACTTAGTTTATGACAGGTACCAGTTCTGTTTTCCCCCTTAGTTGGGCACTTTTGGTTTGTTAGGACCCTAGTTTTTGGTCTGCACTGTTTGCTTAGGGCTTTGCTTAGCCCTCCCAGGCTTTGAACTTGGGGATCTGTGCTGATTGCTTGTTCATCTTAGGTATCCCAGCATATGTTTAGGCAGCTGGGTTTTTGTGTTTACTTTTAGTTCCTTCCTTTATGTATCTGTATGACCCTATTACATGTTGATTATGGGGGTAAGAGGTGTTCTTTTGGTGGGAGGTTGAAGTCTTTGATATATGGGTGAAGAGATATAAAATAGGAAGCTTTATACAGTGCAGATATAAACGGCCACCCTAAGGATTTGTTCAGTAAATGTTAATGCTATTAATAGCCCCATTAAGAAAATTAGGATTTTATTAGACTTAAGAAATGCCAAGTGTGATATTGCCTGTCTCCAAGAGACACGACTCTCCACTACAGAACATCTAAAGCTGAGGTGGCCATGGGTCAGATCGGTTCATGTAGATTCCCATCCCTGAGGAGAAAAGCCAGTTCGGTCATTTTAATTCATTGGGGATTCTATTTCAGGTCAAAAAAGTAGTAACAGATGGCTCAGGGAGGATGGTAATACTCTCTTCAATGGTTGCCATCTTCATATCATATTAGTATATGCCCCCCCACACCCCCATATAGGAATTTTTTAGGTCTCTGTTTAGCTCAATAGCTGGCCTTCGAGAAGGTCAGTTGATTTGTGCCAGAGACTGGAATTGTGTAGAGGACCTTGGTTTGGACAAGAGTCCTCCAAATGTCAAGGGGTCAAGGGCCTGCTCTTGACTGTTGAGAACCTTTTGTACTGAGGAGGGGTTGGTGGATCCCTGGCGGCTTCAACAACTGAATAAAGTTGATTTTACCTTTTTCTTAGCCACAGCAGTATCATATTTCTATAGATACATTAGTGAAAGGAGAAAGTCCAGAGGGGGTATTGCTAAGCTTAATGGAGAAAAGGGAGCATGTGAGGAGGAGGACCCTGTAAAGGCATCTATCCTAAATAGATACTTTTGCTCAGTATTTACTGAAGAGAAGGTAGGGCAGGGCCCACAGCTCAGTATCATGGACACAGGGGGGAGGGAGGTGAGCACTACTCCCTTCACAAAAGAAAGGGTCCTACAAGAGCTTGCTAAGCTCAGGGTGGATAAGGCAATGGGACCTGATGGCATACATCCCAGGGTACTTAAGGAGCTAAAGGAGGAACTAGCAGAGCCATTAGCAGAATTGTTTAGTGAGTCTCTGAGCACAGGAGAGGTCCCAGAAGACTGGAGAAGGGTTCATGTGATCCCGCCCACAAGAGTGGTAGCAGGAGGAGGCGGGAACTACAGACTGGTCAGTCTTACCTCAGTAGTGGGCAAGATTATGGAGGCACTCTTAAGGAAAGGATAGTGCAACACCTGGAACCATAGGGGCACAGGATCCAAGACAGCATGGGTTTACAAAGGAAGGTCCCGTCAAACTAATCTCATAGATTTCTTGACTGGGTAACCAGAGTGGTGGACCAAGGGGAGCAGTTGATGTCACCTACCTTGACTTCAGCAAAGCTTTGACACTGTTCCACATAGAAGATTGATAAATAAGCTGGGTAGGCTCGGGTGGGTCAGTTGGTCAACTGGGTGGCAAACTGGTTGCGGGCAGAAAACAGAGAGTGGTGGTAAATGGTATACAGTCAGAAGAGATTCAAGTCACAAGTGGGGTACCTCAGGATCAGTCCTGGGGCCAGTCTCTTCAACATCTTCATTAGTGACCTTGCAGATGGACTAGAGGGTAAGGCTTGTCTGTTTGCAGATGACACCAAGATCTGCAACAGAGTAGATGATCCAGATGGGGTGGGCAGAATGAGAAGAGATCTGGATAAACTAGCAGAATGGTCAGAAGAGTGGCAACTGGGATTTAATGCAAAGAAGTGCAAAATCATGCACATAGGGAAGAGAAACCCGAAGCCACCTATAGGCTGGGAGGAGTTGCTAGCAGTCACAAAGGAAGAAAGAGATTTGGGCATCATCATCACTGATGACCTAAAATCATCCAAGCAGACCTCTAAAGCAGTAGGTAAGGCTAGGGGGTGTTAGGTATTAGTAGGGGTATCACAAGTCGTAAGAGGGGAGGTAATAATCCTCTGTACAAGACACTGGTTAGGCCCCATCTGGAGTACGCGGCAGTACTGGAGGCCACACCTTCACAAGGACATTAACCAAATTGAGGCAGTCCAGAGAAGGGCAACCAAAATGGTGCAGAGACTGCATCAGAAGACATATGAGGACAGATTAACGGAGCTCAATATGTATACCCTTGAGCAAAGGAGGAGAGAGGTGATATGATCGAGGCATTCAAACACCTTAAGGGCATAAACAAGGTGAAAGAGTCTAACATGTTTAAATGTAAGAAAAATAGCAGGACAAGAGGACACAGCATGAGATTAGAGGGAGGCCGATTAAGGGGAAATGTGAGGAAATTCTTTTCACAGAAAGGGTGGTGGATGCATGGAATGGCTTACCACAAGAAGTGGTGGCTATGAATACAGCAGGGCTTCAAACAGGCATGGGATAGGCATAAGGGAGCAATACAAATGACTATGAATAGATAGGCCACTGACAGAGAAAAGGCCGATGGCACATTTATAAGGTAGAAAAAGAAATGGGCAGACTGGATGGGCCTTGCGGTCCTTATCTGCCATCAACTTCTATGTTTCTATGTTTCTATATTCCAGGGTAGACCATTTTTATACCCAAAAGGGTTAGCCCACACCATTTCGGATATGGAAATCCATCCTGTGACCTTCTCCAACCATGCCATGATTTCCACAACTCTTATTTGAGATGGATTAATGAAACTGTGGCTGTGGAGATTTGATCCTGAGTTGGACAATGATAAACTATTTGTTGAGTCGACTAAAACACTTGCTAAGAATTATCTACGGGAAAATCTGGTAGGTGAAACAGCACTGAAATATGTCAGGGATGGTTTCAAGGCTGTGGTCCATGGGCCTATATTCTCCAATGCATCCTACAAAAATAAAACACACCAGACCGCATTGAAGGAGGCAAGGGAGAGGGTGGTGGAATTGGAGGTAGAACATAAAAGAAATAGGACAGAGGCCCTGCTATCCCAACTCAGATAGGCTGAGACACCAGGAGAAAGGACTGCTGTATGACTGGACTTCTCTGCTGGGACTAAAGTAGAAGAACTTTTGTACTTGGACCTTTAATTTAGGGTAAAAAAAAAACAATATACAAAACAAAAAAAAAGTGTGTGTTTGTCTGGGTTAACTGAACTGAATGGATATCTGAACAGTTATCTAGGTGTAAATCTCAGGTGATTGAAATGACTTGACTGCTGTGAGGTTTAAATTACTTGTAGAAAGATCTAGTAAGTAGGGGGAGTGGCTTAGCTAGAAGGAAGCTACATTTAAAGACTGCCTTAGAAAGATTCTGCTAATAGCTTGGCAGAAGACACCAGGAGAAAGGACTGCTGTGTTACTGGGCTTCTCTGCTGGGACTAAAATAGAAGAACTTTTGTACTTGGACCTTTAATTTAGGGTAAAAAATAAACCTAACATACAAAACAAAAAAAAAGTGTGTGTTTGTCTGGGTTAACTGAACTGAATGGGTATCTGAACAGTTACCTAGGTGTAAATCTCAGGTGATTGAAAGGACTTGACTGTTGTGAGGTTTAAATTACTTGTAGAAAGATCTAGTAAGTAGGGGGAGTGGCTTAGCTAGAAGGAAGCTACATTTAAAGACTGCCTTAGAAAGATTCTGCTAATAGCTTGGCAGAAGACACCAGGAGAAAGGACTGCTGTGTGACTGGACTTCTCTGCTGGGACTAAAGTAGAAGAACTTTTGTACTTGGACCTTTAATTTAGGGTAAAAAAAAACTAACATACAAAAACAAAAAAAGTGTGTGTTTGTCTGGGTTAACTGAACTGAATGGGTATCTGAACAGTTACCTAGGTGTAAATCTCAGGTGATTGAAAGGACTTAACTGCTGTGAGGTATAAATTGCTTGTAGAAAGATCTAGTAAGTAGGGGAAGTGGCTTAGCTAGAAGGAAGCTACATTTAAAGACTGCCTTAGAAAGATTCTGCTAATAACATGGCAGAAGACACTAGGAGAAAGGACTGCTGAGTGACTGGAATTTTCTGCTGGGATTAAAGTATTTGAACTTTTGTACTTGGACCTTTAATTTAGGATAAAAAAACTAACATACAAAACAAAAAAAAGTGTGTGTTTGTCTGGGTTAACTGAACTGAATGGGTATCTGAACAGTTATCTAGGTGTAAATCTCAGGTGATTGAAAGGACTTGACTGCTGTGAGGTTTAAACTACTTGTAGAAAGATCTAGTAAGTAGGGGGAATGGCTTAGCTAGAAGGAAGCTACATTTAAAGACTGCCTTAGAAAGAGTCTGCTAATAGCTTGGCAGAAGACACCAGGAGAAAGGACTGCTGTGTGGCTGGACTTCTCTAATTGGACTATATTGAAGGTAAGGAGAGAGAGAAAAAAAAAAAAGAGGAAAGAGTAGGGATTGCAAACAGTTAAAGGGCCAGAAATAAGACATGATTGGAGTGGTGCAGTGCAGTGGCTGTGGAGCAGCATTCTTCCGGGAGACATTCTGGAGGATGCAGTGTTGTCCCATCTGCAGGCACCTCTCTGGGCTGAGGGAGGAGGTTGCTCATCTCCAAGCTGAGTTGGCCAGGATTTGTGGGACCTCCTCTTCCATCCAGGGACCACCAGTGACACTGCCGTTGCCTCAGAGGTTGCCAAGAAAGAGGAGCGGTTGGACCACAGTGGGCTCAGGTAGGGTGAGGGTGGTGGAACAGAGGTGCATCCCTCCAGTTGTACCTCTCCACAATTCCTATGCCATTCTGGCAAAGTGTTGTTCCTCTATGGAGGCACCCGCAGTGGAGACCAAGGAGGATGCTGGAACTCCACAAAGGAGACCCACAGGAGGGTGGCAGGGAAGGAAAACAACTCTGGTGGGGGACCCATTGTTAAAGGTAGAACTGGGGAGGAAGGGAGAGGGAGGTGGTGCCCTGCCTGGTGCCATGGCTTGGAGGAAAGGGAGCAAATCCCTCAGGATTGCCAGAGCAGCTGCACAGGGAGGGAGCTGGATGTCATTGTCCACCTAGGGACCAATGACCTGGCTAAGAAAGGGATTAGAGAATTTCAGAAAGAGTTTGTGGAACTGGGGAGGGGCCTTAGTCAAGTAGCACGCACGGTAACCTTCTCGGAGGTGCTGCCCATCTATGGCATAGGAGAGGCTAGGGTGTTCCACACCATGGGATTCAATCAGTGGTTGAAAACTGGTGTGGAGCTCAGATTTGGCTTCATTGGGGACTGGGGGTCCACCTGGAGTGATGCAAGCCTATACTGGCATGATGGGCTGCATCTGTCCGGGAGGGGAAACAGGATCCTAGGTGATAGGTTTAAATGCTTCATTGGCAAGCCTTTAAACTAGCCAAGGGGGGAGGCACTGGAAAGGAGAAGGGTAATCCTAGCCCCCCCAAATAATCATGGTAGTAAGTGCAGCAAACTTCAACATAGAGGTGTAGTTAGGGAGAAGGGCAGGGGTAAATGGAGAAAGTGACAAAGGCAAGAAGGACAGGGATGGGGCAAAAGGGAGTAAGGCCATCAGGAAATGGAGGGTAATGAGTACCAATGCCCATAGTCTGGGCAAAAAGCTCCCTGAACTGGTGACCTTGATGGAACAGGGATGCCTGGATATCGTAGCAGTCACAGAAACATGGTACACAGAGAACCATGACTGAGATGTTAACATACCAGGGTACATAACCTACAGGAGAGACAGGCAGGGGAAAAGGGGGGAGGAGTAGCTCTCTATGTAAAGGAAGGGATAAAAGCAACTGAACAAAAGAGTAAACAGGGAGGAGAGGAGGCACTGTGGGTCACCTTGGAGACTAGAAAGAGCACCACAGTCCGCACAGGGGTTGTGTACAGACCCCCATGTCAGGGGAAGGGAATGGACAAGGATATGATAGAATGCAGTCTTAGAATGGCAGAGAAAGGGGAGATACTGTTGATGGGAGACCTGAATATGCCAGATGTTAACTGGAGCACATTTACTGCAGCCACATCCAAGATCAGGGCCATTCTTGATGCCCTACAGGTGGCAGGCATTAGCTAGTTTTGGAACCCACTTGTGAAGGAGCAATCTTAGACCTCATACTCTCAAACGAGGGGAGTGAGAGGATCTCAGATCTAGAAGTGGGTTGCCACCTGGGGACAAGTGACCATCAAACAGTGTGGTTCATGTTAAACTCAGCTACAGAGTCAAGCCATACAAAAGTGAGGGTACTGGACTTTAGGAGGGCTGACTTTGGCAAGATGGAAGAGTGCCTCAGAAAAGCACTAGCAAACAGGCTAGAAGGAGGTATGGAGCAACAATGGGAATCATCAAAACTGCCATCACAGAGGCAACAAGCCTTTGTGTGAAGCAAATAAACAAATCAAAATGAAAGAAAAAGCCACTGTGGTTCTCAAAGAGGTGGCTGTGAAAGTCAGGAAGAAAAAGATAGCATTCCAGAAGTATAAGGAAACACAGAAGGAGCAGGACAGAGGCTGTACCAGTTAAGGCAGAAGGAAGCAGGAGGGAAGTCAGAATAGCAAGGCCCAAACTGAGGAAAAGATAGCCAACTCAGTTAGAAGGGGATAAACATTTTATAGGTACATCAGAGAGCGAAGAAAGACAAAGGAGGGATAGTGAGGCTGAATACAATGAATGTGGGTGGGCAGAGGGGACAGTGAAAAAGCAGGATACTGAATGAATATTTCTACTCAGTATTCACAAAAGGAGGGGAAGTGCCTAATCCAATTAACAGAAGCAGTCTTGATAGGGGATCGATCCAGTCCTTTCACAGAAGAAAGGGTTCTGCAAGAACTCCCAAAACTGAAGGTGGACAAAGCAATGGGTCCTGATGGAATTCACCCCAGAATTCTAAAAGAATTAATGGAGGAACTAGTGAAACCACTGGCTACTCTTTTTAATAAATCATGGGAGGATGGTGTGGTACCCAAGGACTGGAGGAAGGCAGATGTGACTCCCCTTCACAAAAGTGGGACCAAGACAGAGGCAGGAAACTACAGACCTGTCAGTCTGACCTCTGTGGTAGGGAAAGTGATTGAGTCACTTCTGAAGGAAAGAATAGTTGAGTATCTAGAGGCCAGTGGAGCACAGGACCCAAGGCAGCATGGGTTCACAGCGGGAAGGTCATGTCAGATGAATCTAATAGATTTCTTTGACTGGGTGACCAAAGTAGTAGACCAGGGAGGGGCTGTGGACATGGCCTACCTAGACTTTAGCAAGGCATTTGACACAGTCCCACACAAAAGATTAATAGTCAAATTAACCAGCCTGGGAGTGGGTCCCAGGGTGGTAGCCTGGGTAAAACATTGGCTGCACAACAGAACACAGAAGGTAATTGTAAATGGAGTCCACTCTGAAGAAAGAGGGGTTACTAGTGGGGTACTGCAGGGTTCAGTATTGGGTCCAGTCCTTTTTAATGTTTTCATCAGTGACATTGCAGAGGGACTGGAAGGAAAAGTATGCCTTTTTGCAGATGACACAAAGATCTGCAACAGGGTTGATACACAAGGAGGCATTGAAAGGATGAAAAGGGACTTGGCAAGGTTGGAGGAATGGTCAGAAGTATGGCAGCTAGGATTCAATGCAAAGAAGTGCAAAATAATGCACCTGGGAAACAAGAACCCAGGAAAGAATACAATAAGTGGGAGGTAGTAAACAACAAAAAGGAAAAGGACCTGGGGTAATCATATCAGATGACCTTAAGGTTAGCAAGCAATGTGAGAAGGCAGTAGGGGGGCTGGGGGTATACTGGGTTGTATAGGGAGAGGCATCAGCAGCAGAAAACAGGAAGTTGTTATCCCTCTGTACAGACAGTTGGTGAGACCACATCTGGAGTACTGTGTCCAGTTCTGGAGACCCCATCTCCACAAGGACATAGACAGGATAGAGGTAGTACAGAGGACGGCAACTAAAATGGTGCAGGGTCTGCAAGAGAAGCCGTATGAGGAGAGACTAAAGGAGCTTAATATGTATTCCCTTGAGGATAGAAGGGAGAGGGGGGACATGATAGAAACTTTTAAGTACCTCAGTGGAATCAACAAAGTCCAAGAGGGTAGCATCTTTCAGAAAAAGAGACTTGCAAGAACAAGGGGATACAATTTAAAGATAGAAGGACGGCGGTTCAGGGGCAATGTGAGGAAGTATTATTTCATAGAGAGGGTAGTGGATGCATGGAACATCCTTCCTGAGGAGGTTGTGGGGTATAAAACTGTGGGAGAATTCAAGAATGCATGGGACACACATAAGACAATTCTTGTGGGGGGTAGGAAGAAATAGGCTGTTGGTTAACTAGGATCTGCGGCCTATCCTGTAGGTAGAGAAATGGGCAGACTAGATGGACCAAGTGGCCCTTATCTGCCATCAAAGTCTATATTTCTATGTTTCTAATAAGTTAATGCAAAGATGTACTAAGAATTTAATGAGATACGCTGGACAGAATTATGATGAGTGGGGGGAGAGAGTGGGAAAACTCCTGGCCCTCTACCTATGGACACAACAGGCTGATAGATATGTGTCATTTCTTAAACCTTCTGACCCAGCCCTACCCCAAGGAGATAGCAGAGGAGTTTCAAAAGTTTTATAGTGGAATAATATACTGAGGAGAGGGGTCCAGGACACTCAGAAAATACTCAGGAATTCTTAGATGGGGTAAAGTTACCCAAGTTGTTCTCAGACCAGAACATGAGACTAGAAAGTGGTTTTACAGAGGGGGAGGTTTGCAGAATTATTAAAACTATGAAATCTGGCAAGGCCCCAGGCCATGATAGGTTCACGGCCGAATTCTATAAGTGCTTTGCAGGTGAACTGTCTCCCTTACTTACCAAGGTTTTTAATGAGGCACATGAATTGGGTGCAACCCCGGACTCTTTGGGTGAGGCTTTGGTCTCAATTATTCCCAAACCTGGTGATGATCCCTCCAGCTGTGCCAATCTCAGACCCATCTCCTAACTAAATCAAGATGCTAAAATCTTCGCCAGAACGATTGTGTCCCACCTCCAAAATATCATTCAGATACTAGTCCACCCAAACCAGACGGGGTTCATCCCCAGAAGGCATATTCAAGACAATATACAATTGTTTTTAAACTCCCTTTCTGCCCCGCCTGCTCCCCTGATTAGATATTTAAAGGCTGCGGTCTCACAGAGAACAGACAGAACACCAGGAGGAAGGAGCTACTGGTATAACTAAAACTTCTCTACTGGGACTAAGAACTAGAAATCTTGTACTGGGACCTTCAATTTAGGGTAAAAAAAGAGTTAGTGTGTTTGTCAGAGGTAGTTGAAGCAAATTGTTATCTACTATCTGTGTTATCAGTGTACTTATCTAGGTGCTTGTCACAGGTGTCAGCTGGGAATTGTTATCTGTGAAATTAACTAAGTGTAGAAAGATTTGCAAAGTAGGGGGAGTGGCTTAGCTAGAAGGAGCCAGGTTAAAACCAGATTTAAGCACTGCCCTAGATAGCTTCTGCCAGAGAACAGACAGAGCACCAGGAGGAAGGTGCTACTGGTATAACTAAAACTTCTCTACTGGGACTAAGAACTAGAACTCTTGTACTGGGACCTTCAATTTAGGGTAAACGAAAAAGGAGTTAGTGTGTTTGTCAGAGGTAGTTGAAGTAAATTGTTATCTGTTATCTGTGTTATCTGTGTACTTATCTAGGTGCTTGTCACAGGTGTCAGCAGGGAATTGCTATCTGTGAAATTAACTAAGTGTAGAAAGATTTGCAAAGTAGGGGGAGTGGCTTAGCTAGAAGGAGCAAGGTTAAAACCAGATTTAAGCACTGCCCTAGATAGCTTCTGCCAGAGAACAGACAGAACACCAGAAGGAAGGAGCTACTGGTATAACTAAAACTTCTCTACTGGGACAATATTGCCCTCCTTCCCTCCCCTCCACCCCCACCCTAAACCAGTTCTACTTTTATAGGCAAAGGATTTAACTGACA
Organism: Neoceratodus forsteri; assembly: GCA_016271365.2. Classification (NCBI taxonomy): domain Eukaryota; kingdom Metazoa; phylum Chordata; order Ceratodontiformes; family Ceratodontidae; genus Neoceratodus; species Neoceratodus forsteri. Next base: position 541,335,798 of record CM028137.1, on the reverse strand, counting down.
ACAGGAACTTCCTGTTAGGGAGCAGGAAATGAGTGATCACAGAGCCACCAAAGACTCACCATCCTAGAAGGGCAAGATTAGCTCTCCTTCCCCCCAGCTTCTGGAGGCTGGAGGTCTGACTCTGAGCAAGTAAGGAGACTACTGAGAAATATATGAACTTCTTGTCTTAGAACAGGAAGATCAGGAGCTAAAAGGGCACAGAGGCAGTAAGTAAGTAGGGGATGAAAAAAAGAAAAAAAAAGAAAAGAAATAAACAGAGGAAAGAGTAAATATTCCAAACAACAGTTAGGGGGCCAGAAAAAAGACATAATTGGAGTGGTGCAGTGCAGTGGCTGTGGAGCAGCAGTCTTCCGGGAGACATTCTGGATGATGCAGTGTTGTTCCATCTGCAGGCACCTCTCTGGGCTGAGGGAGGAGGTTGCTCATCTCCAGGCTGAGTTGGCAAGGATTTGTGGGACCTCCTGTCCCACCCAGGGACCACCAAGGCTACTGACACTGCCTCAGAGGTTGCCAAGAAAGAGGATCATTTGGACCACAGTGGGCTCAGGGAGGGTGAGGGTGGTGGAACAGAGGCGCATCCCTCCAGTTGTACCTCTCCACAATTTCTATGCTGTTTCTGTAAAAGTGTGGTTCCTCTATGGAGGCTCCCACAGTGGAGACCAAGGAGGATGCTGAGAACCCCCACAAAGGAGACCCACCGGAGGGTGGCATGGGACTCCACAGGGGAAGGAAACAACTCCTGGTGGGGGAGTCCATTGTTAGGAAGGTAGAACTGGGGGAGAAAGGGGAGAGGGAGGTAAGGTGCCTGCCTGACAGCATGGCTTGGAGGGACAGGGAGCGAATCCTCAGCATCACAGGAGCAGCTGCACAAGGGAGAGAGCTGAAGGTCACTGTCCACCTAGGAACAAATAACCTGGCTAAGAAATGGATCAGAGCAGTGCAAGATGCACTTGTGGAGATGGGGAGGGGGGCTTTAGACAAATAGCACACACGGTAACCTTCCCGGAGGTGCTGCCTGTCTAAGGCATGGATGAGGCTAGGGTGGTCCACACCATGGGATTCAATCAGTGGTTGAAAAACTAGTGCAGAGCTCAGGGATTTGGCTTCATTAGAGACTAGAGGTCCACCTGGATGGATGCAGGCCTATAGTGGCGTGATAGTCTGCATCTGTCCAGGAGGGGAACCAGGATCATAGGTGTTAGGTTTAGATACTTCATTGGCAAGCATTTAAACTAGCCAAGGGGGGAGGCACTGGAAAGAAGAAGGGAAATCCTAGCCCCTCCAAAAAATCAGGGTACTAAGTGAGGTAGACACCAACATACAGATGTCAATAGGGAGAAGTGCTGGGGTAAATGGAGAAAGTGACAAACACAATAAGAGATGGGCCAAAAAGGGGTAAGGCCATCAAGAAATGGAGGGTAATAAGTACCAATGCCCATAGTCTGGGCAACAAGCTCCCTGAACTGGTGGCCTTGATGGAAGAGAGATGCCTGGATAATGTAGCAGTCACAGAAACATGGTATACAGAGAACCATGACTGGGATGTTAACATACCAAGGTACACAACCTACAGGAGAGACATGGAGGGCAGAAGAGGGGGGAGTAGCTCTCTATGTAAGGGAAGGGATAAAAGGAACTGAACAAAAGAGTAAACAGGGAGGAGAGGAGGCACTGTGGGTCACCTTAGAGATTGGAAATGGCACCACAATCTGCACAGGGATTGTATACAGACCCCATGTCAGGGGGAGGGAATGGATAAGGATATGATAGAAGGCATACTTAGGATGGCAGAGAAAGGGGAGATACTGTTGATGGGGGGTGTTAGTATGCCAGATGTTAACTGGAGCACCTTTGCTACAGCCAAATCCAAAAGCTGGGCCATTCTTGATGCCCTTCAGGTGGCATGCCTCAGACAGCTACTTTTGGAACCTACTCATGAGGGAGCAATCTTAGACCTTGTACTCTCAAATGGGGACAGTGAGAGGATCTCAGATCTAAAAGTGGGTAGCCATTTGGGAACAAGTGACCACCAAACAGTGTGGTTCATGATAAACTCAGCTACAGAGTCAAGACATACAAAAGTGAGGGTTCCGGACTTCAGGAGGGGTGACTTTGGCAAGATGGGAGAGTGCCTTAGAACAGCACTAGCAAACAGGCTAGAAGGAGGTGGAGCAACAATGGGAAATATCAAACTGCCATCACAGAGGCAACAAGCCTTTGTGTGAAGCAAATAAACAAATCAAAATGAAATAAAAAGCCACTATGGTTCTCAAAAGAAGTGGCAGTGAAGGTTAGGGAGAAAAAGATAGCATTTAGGAAGTATAAGGAAACAGAAGGAGCAGGACAGAGAACTGTACCAGTTAAGGCAGAAGGAAGCAGGGAAGGTAGTCAGAATAGCAAAGGCACAAACTGAGGAAAAGATAGCCAACTCAGTTAAGGAGTAGGATATATCAGGGAGAGTAGAAAGACAAACGGAGGGATGGTGAGGCTGAATAGAATGGATGGTGGGTGGGCAGAGAGTGACAGTGAAAAAGCAGGGATACTGAATGAATACTTCTGTTCAGTATTCACAAAAGAGGAAGTAGGGGGAGGTGCCTAATCCAATTAGCAGAAGCACTCTGGGGGGTGGGGTCGATCCCAGTCCTTTCACACAAGAAAGGGTTCTGAAAGAACTCCTAAAACTGAAGGTGGACAAAGCAATAGGGCCAGATGGAATTCACCCCAGAATTCTAAAAGAATTAAGCAGAGAACTAGTGACACCACTGACTACCCTTTATAACAAATCATGGGAGAATGGTGTGGTACCTAAGGACTGGAAGTAGGCTGATGTGATTCCCCTTCACAAAAGTGGGAGCAAGACAGAGGCAGGAAACTACAGACCTGTCAGTTTGACCTCAGTGGTAGGGAAAGAAATGGAATCACTTCTGAAGGAAAGAATTGTTGAGTACCTAAAGGTCAGTGGGGCACAGGACCCAAGGCAGCATGGGTTCACAGTGGGAAGTTCATGTCAGATGAATATAATTGATTTCTTTGACTGGGTGACCAAAGTAGTAGATCAGGGAGGGGATGTGGAAATGGCCTACCTAAAATTTAGCAAGGCATTTGACACAGTCCCACACAAAAGATTAGCAGTCAAATTAACCAGCCTTGGAGTGGGTCCCAGGGTGGTAGCCTGGGGTAAAACATTGGCTGAACAACAGGACTCAGAAGGTAATTGTAAATGGAGTCCACTCTGAAGAAAGAGGGGTTACTAGTGGGGTACCGCAGTGTTCAGTACTGGGTACAGTCCTTTTTAATGTCTTTATAAGTGACATTGCAGAGGGACTGGAAGGAAACGTATGCCTCTTTGCAGATGACACAAAGATCTGCAACAGGGTTGATACACAAGGAGGCATGGAAAGGATGAGAAGAGACTTGGCAAGGTTGGAGAAATGGTCAGAAGTAGGGCAGCTTGGATTTAATGCAAAGAAGTGCAAAGTAATGCACCTGGGAAACAAAAACACAGGGGAAGATTACACAATTGGGGGCAGGGAGTAACAACAAAAATGAAAAGGGACCTGGGGGTAATCATATCAGATGACCTTAAGTTTGGCAAACAATGTGAGAAGGCAGTAGGGAGGGCTGGGGGAGATACTGGTATGTATAGGGAGAGGCATCACTAGCAGAAAATAGGAAGTTGTTACCCACCTGCACAGACAGTTGGTGAGACCCCGTCTGGAGTACTATGTCCAGTTCTGGAGACCCCATCTCTGCAAGGACATAGACAGGATGGAGGCAGTTCAGAGGAGGGCAACTAAAATTGTGCAGGGTCTGCAAAAGAAGCCATACGAGGAGAGGCTAAAGGTGCTTAATATGTATACCCTTGACTAAAGGAGGGAGAGGGGGCTATGATAGAAACATTTAAGTACCTCAGTGGAATCAACAAAGTCCAAGAGGGTAGCATCTTTCAGAAAAAGAGATGTGCAAGAACAAGGGGACACAATTTGAAGATAGAGGGGGGATGGCTCAGAGGCAATGTGAGGAAGTATTTTTTTCACAGAGAAGTTGGTGGACGCATGGAACAGCCTTCCTGAGGAGGTTGTGGGGTCTAAAACTGTGGGAGAATTCAAGAATGCCTGAGACAGACATGAGGCAATTTTTGTGGGGGGTAGGAAGAAATAGGCTGTTAGTTAAATATGATCTACAGCTTATGCTCTAGTTAGGGAAATGGGCAGAATAGATGGGCCAAGCGGTCCTTATCTGCCATCAAAGTCTATGTTTCTATGTTTCAATGATTCCCTTGATGCTGAAAAGGCCTTTGATCATTTGGATTGATCTTATTTAGATCATACTCTACATAAATTTGGCCTAGGAGTAAAGTTTCAAGGTTGGGTGAAAAACTTTACCGTGACACCAGAGCACAAGTTATAATTAATGGAGTAACATCCTCAGTCTTTGAAATAGGTAGGGGGACTAGGCAGGGTTGCCCACTCTCTTCCCTTCTGTTTGCCCTGAGTATGGATCCCTTGGCCACCACTCTCTGTCAGACCAATGTATTTAGTGGTATTAAGGTGGATGATACTGAGTTAAAAGTTCCCTATGTGCAGATGATACCCTGCTGTATATCACCAACCCAGTCAATTCATTGTCCAGAATATTTTATTTTTTAGGTGAGTTTGGGGTGATCTTGGGCTACAAAGTAAATATCTCAAAAATAAAGATAATCCCAGTTGGCGTTTCACCTGGTATGTCCCTGACGAACCTCGGTATAGCTAAATGGGCTAAGTTTGGTTTCAGATACCTGGGAGTATGGATACCAAAAGACTTGAAGAACCTGTTTCCTATGATCCACCAGCATCTTCTCCAGTAGGTTCAGTAGACTGCAATCGATGGGGGGCACTCCCTCTATCTCTTTCCGGCAGAATCAAGATGGTGAGGATGAATATCCTTCCCAGATTTCTTTTCTTCTTCATTACATTATCAGTTAGACCCCCTAGGAAATTTTGGGTGGAACTGAAGAATACTCTATTTAAATTCATTTGGAAAGGGAAAGCCCCCAGGGTTAAACAGAGGGTATTAACTCCCAAGGAGCAGGGTGGAATGGACCTCCCAAACATTAGGAGTTATTATTGGGCTGCCCAACTTCAGGCACTGATTCCCCTAATGCAGAGGGATGACTCACCAATTTGGGCTGATCTTGAGACCACAAACATACATATGGCAAGTGTAGGAGACGTCCCTGGTTCTAGACACAAGAGATTGTCTAATGTGACTGTTGGCAACCCCTGAACCTCCACACTAAAGCATATCTGGGGGGGAAGTCTGTCAGGCAATTAAGGCCCCCCTGCCTTGCATGACACCATGCTGCTTCGCCACTGTTTGGACTTTCTCCCTTATAAATGGGATAGTGCCTTTAAGCAATGGAGTACACTGGTCCTGACCACATTGGGTCAGTTTTACAGGGAAGGAGTTCTTAAATCATTTTAGCAACTTAAATCAGATTTTGGGTTAGCACAACAAGATTATTTTTGATATTTACAATTGAGAAATTTCCTGACTTCGGAAGGAGTGTCAGCCCAAGTAGGTAAAACACTTAATCTCCTGCAGTATTGCCTGTATGATCTGACCCAGTCAGGGAACCCTAACAGACTTATTTCTAGAATTGTGGTAGTGTTGGTCCACACCGAAATGGAAGATATTGGCCATGTGAAAGAACGATGGGCTGAGGAATTGGGGCCTCCCTGTCAGATGCCCAGTGGGGGCAGGTCTGGTGGGTGGTGCACCATACTTTGTCTTCCCCTTTTTGGAGGGAGTTCAGATGGCAGGAGGCTTTCAGATTCTTCTGGCCCCCAGTGATCACCAAACACCTAGGGAAGCACCCCTCTGACCTTTGTTAGATGGGATGTTTGGGTTTAGGTACACTTGCACACATCCTCTGGAATTGTTCTCTCTCTTGTCCTCATTTTGTACTGAGATGGGTTAGGTGATGGGATGTATGTTTGAAGTTACTTTTCTCTCTACACACTTGATTTGGCTCTTTGGCCTACCACCACTTTCACTGAGCTCACCTGCTCAAAGACACCTGTTTTATATTCTGGTGGCAGCTGCCAGAAAGGTGATCACCTGCAGGTGGATGTCCACGCGCATAGCCACGGTGGAGGACTGGTATTCCATCTGTCTGAGAAATATGGTAATGGAGCATCTTACTGCTAAACTGAGACTAAATTATGAGAAGTTCAAAGGCAGGTGGCTGCCCTTCCTCCAATATATGGACCAGGTGGAGGGAAAGGATATTCTGGAAATCCTGGCTGACCAGGGGTTGGACCTCCCCACAGCTAATGGTTTGGGTTTCAGGGACAGGAACATCTGTGTGAAATATTCTGTGAAAGTCATGGTGATGGGGTTTTTCCCTGAGGATATTAAGAATCAATTTAAATGTCAGTTTACCTCTTGCCTTATTCACAAAGTAGCACATAATGGGTCAATTATCATTCCTCCTCCTTTTTCTTTGTTCTTTTTCCTTTTTCCTTTCCCCTTTATTTACTTTTATCTGTTTTTTCCCTTCCCTGGTTGTAATGTTGTCTAGTTGTTATTATTTATTTCATTTTAGTTAATATTTCATGTATCGTAATCTAAGGCAGATATTAGGTGTGTACAACATTATTTTTTGGATTTAAAATTGACTTGAGATGATTGTGATGTAACATACTTGATGTATAAGCAGGGTAAATGTTTACCTATAATGTGTTGAACTATAGTATGTTGAAAAACTTCACTAAAGTTTAATTTAAAAAAAGAACAAACTACTAGAGCCTACTAGACCTGTGTGGCTGGCTGTTGGTGTTTGTCTCTTGTCAGTAGTTTAGTTTTTGTGGATTTTCATGTGTTTCTGCTTGAAGGAAATAGACCATTCTTGGACATAACATCTATGAACATTTCCTGGGCTAAGAAACTGCAAAACATCAACACCAGGTATTGGCATTCTCATCATAAATCAACTTATTTGGAAGCCATCAAAGCCAAAAGTAAGGTCTGTCAATCTGTTATACAAGCACTGAGTTGTGGAATGCTGCATTGAATCCACATTTCCGTCTGATTTGTTCTTAAAAGATGTGTACTTGTCTTTGAGGTCTATTCAAAACCATTTTGGAGAACAAAGGGAAGAGACTAACAAAGGATTTTTACATCCTGCATATGCTCCAGGCCAATGTTCATCACCTTCAGGAATTTAATCCCTTCAGGAATTTATCACATTCTGGGTCTTTGAGCTACAATAACAGTTTTCTGGTCACAGGTAGTTCACCATTTCCTGTGGATTTGATTACTTTTCATCAATCACGTGGCACCTCTACCAACATGGCTTTATGTATTATGCTCTGCAATATCACAGGGCAAACGCAGACCAGCAAGGCCAAGAGGACTAGATGCCCTACAACAAAACTAGTCTGCAAAATGATAAAGTGTACCTTCTTAGGATACTACTTATGCTACTTCTGATATCTGGAAATGTTCATCTTAGCCCAGGGCCTACCGGCCTAGCACCTCATGCCACAAAAAGGTGGGAGGGGTCCCTCACATTAGCCTCAATCAATCTCTGCAGCCTCCTTAACAAACTTAACATCTTGCAAATCTGGGTCCAGCAACATAGCCCTGATGTACTCTCTGTTGTCGAAACATGGCTTAACCCCAAGATACCAGACGCTGCAGTCACCATCCCTGGATACTCTGTATTCAGACAGGACAGGGTTTCCAAACGAGGTGGGGGCTGTGCCATCTACCTGAGGAATTCCTATCTGGGTCAAGTCTTCCCGTTCTCAAACCCTAAACCACCCACGCAGGTTCTCGCTATTAAAGTTCTACTCGGGGTGCACAACAAGGAGCTCACCATTGCCTCTGTGTACCTACCCCCTAAAGATCAGCACAATGGATTTATGAGCATATTGGAAAGCCTACAGGGATTACACCATACCTTTGAACTCACAGTACTAGGTGACTTCAACATAAATTGGCTATCGCTGGAGGCCAGAAACTACAAGGATTCTGTCATGTCACAGAACCTCACCCAGCTTGTTACCATCCCCACCAGATGCAACTATAGGACAGGGTCGTGAACACTTCTGGACTGGATCCTAACTAATCATCCTGAATGAATCTCAAAAGTCTCAGTGCTCCCTGATGGGATCACTGACCACTCACCGGTCACATGTACCTGGACAAATAAATTCATTAAGCCCCCTCCTAAAATAATCCACACCAGAGTGTTAAAGCAGGGATACCTTGAGCTACTAAAGACACACCTAAGCCACCTGGACTGGACACCAATCGACTCTGCCATTGATGTAAACCAAGCCTTAGACCTTTTCGTCAAGCCACTTCACTGTGGCCTGCAATATCTTTGCACCTCTCAAAAAGCTGAAGGTCAGGGGCAGAGCTAACCCTTGGATAACCCCCGATCTAATCACTTTACTCAAACATAGGGATCATCTCTAGCACTGTGCCCAGGCAGCATCCAAACCTGGGGATATTCATAAATATAAAGCTGCCAGAAATGAGTGCACAAGGGCAGTTAGGAGAGCCAAAAGCAAATACTTCAAGGAAGCTCTCTCCAACTCCTGGGGTGATGGAAAAAAATTTTGGAGTAACTTGAAAGACCTTACAGGCAAGGACCCTAAGTCACCACCCACCATGCTCAACATAAATGGAACACCAACAACTGACCTGTACACAATCACCAACACCTTTAACAATGCATTCTCCAACTTGGGTAGTGTCCTCCCTTTTCATTTCTTTGATGCCTCCTCTGGTAGTAACCCTCCTGCAACTACTCCTCTCCTACACTGTGCCCCACAATTCTACTTCAAGGAGATCCCAGTGCATGAAGCCAGAACCTATATTTGGAAGGCCATTCACAATGCAGGCTACAGCGGTGACTCCCTTGACCTGAAGTTGTTAGCACTTGTCCTTAAAGAAGTCCTTGAACCCTTGACAAAGGTCCTCAACCTATCACTAAGGATGTCCCAGTTCCCATCTTGCTGGAAACAGGTGACCATCACACCGGTACATAAAAGTGGAGACAAATCACTGCACTCCAAGTACAGACCTATCTCCATCCTCCCTCCATTGTCTAAGGCCCTGGAATGCATCACCTCAGACCAATTAGTCAAGTACCTGGAAAAATATGACATCCAGTGTCCTGAGTAACATGGTTTCCGAAAAGGGCATAGTACCACCACTGCACTATTAGAATTCACTGGCTTCATCCATACCACACTTGATCAAGGAAACTGTGTAGGCGCAGTATTCATCGACCTTTCGAAAGCCTTTGATACTGTGAACCACTCACTCCTACTCAAGCAATTATCAAACATTGGGCTCTCCAATGAAGCACTGCTCTGGTTTTCAAGCTACTTTGGGGAGAGGGTCCAGTGGGTTACATCAGAAGAAAAGCCAGTCCTTTCAGGGGTCCCACAGGGGTCCATCCTGGGGCCACTACTCTTCAGCCTCTTCCTCAATGACCTTCCCAGTGTCTGCCACCAGAAATTACTGCTCTATGCCGATGGCACAGTCATGTTCACCAACCACCAAAATGCAGAGCTCCTCAAAAAACAAATACAGCTTGAATTCATGCGCACTGAAGAATGGTTCAAGTCACACAAACTGGTCATGAACTACAGTAAAAGAAAGGTAATGACCTTCTACAACACCAGGAGCCAGTACAAAACCCATGACGTCACCATCCAAAACCAAATAAGGACCTTACTTGAACAAGTTCCTGATTTTAAATACCTAGGTGTCACATTGGACAGCTCACTGTCCTACCATCGGCACACAGATTCTGTCGCCAAAGCCACCAACATCCGTATAGGCCTGCTCTACAGGCACAAAAACTGCATGACTCCTGACACTCTCCAGTTGGCTATCAACAGCTCTGTCACCTCCATCATTGATTACGGGCTAGCAATGTATGGCTCTGCCTCCGCCTCTGCCCTCCACAGAATTACAGTTGCACTTAACAGAGCATGCAGGCTGCTAACTGGGGCTGATCGACTTACACACCTGTGACCTGTACACTCGGGCAGGATGGCTACCTCTCATCAGCCGGATACAGTATCAAACCTGCCTCTTAGCCAAAAAAGTCCTCCTTGGGGTCATTCCCCCAGGCATTGAAAAGCTACTCATTGACTACTACAGCACCCAAAGAACTAGAAGTTCACAACAACTAACCTTCCTTGTCCCCAGATGCCGGACTACCTTGGGCCAGAGGACCTTTGCCCACAGAGCACCACCGTGGTACAATACTCTCAACAAAGAAACTCCTACTGCTGCTGCTCTTGGCCCTTTTAAGAGACAACTCTGACTTCATCTCATTTCAACTAGTCATTGTGACTGCCTCGCCTAATCAGGGGCCCACCGTTCACTGACCTCCACTTCAGTCTTGACAGCTATCTCTCCCTACCTTGCCCCCTTCTACCTGCCTACCCCTTGCCCCCTCTCCCTTTCCTCCCCAGGGCATTTCCTGACTTTTATCCCTCCTCTCCCTCCCCTTTAGAGCTCTTACCCTCACCCTCTACCCTCCGACAATGGCCTTCCTGCCTGCATACCCCTCTTCCCTCTCACCTGCAGTGCTTATTTCCAAGTTTGCCCTTGGCTGGTATGTCATGCTACCTAACATTTGGCACATTTTGAATTATTGGAATTTCCTAAGCCTCAGTCTCTTACTTCTTATTATTGTGTAACTATGTATTATTATGTTGACCTTTGTATGTATGTATACCCCCCATTCCTTCGATATGGAACCTTTGTAAATGAGCAGTTCCTGCTCAAAGGTATTTGTAATCCTAAGTTTCAATAAAATAAAAAAATTAAAAAATAAATATATACAAAAATTAAGGTGGGGAATGTATTAAAATAATGTCATGGAATGTTAAAAGTATAGGAAACTGAGTTAAGAGCCAGCATGTTTTTAATTATGCAGAAAGGCTATCTGTTAGCTGTCTGTTATTACAGGAAACATATATATTACAGGAGGAATTTGTATTTCTTTCAAGGAAATGGGGACCAAAGGTGAATGCATTGTTTAGATCAAACTTAACAGGTGTTTCTATATTTTTAAGAAATCCCTAGGAATAACAATTACTCAGTTTATTACTGATGTACAAGGGTGCTATGTTATATGTGAATTTATTCTGAATGGTACGAGTTATATAATAGTCAATATTTATGGACCCAATGAAGATAACCCAGATTTTGATGATAAACCTTTCTTGTAAACATCTAATTTTAACTGAACAGTTATTATCAGAGGGGACTTTAATCTAGTTATAAATAACAAACTGGGCAGATCCAATGTATTGGGAGAACAAAGTGTCAGCTTCAATTAAACTTACCAATTTCATGAAAAATTTCAGATTAATTGACCCCTGGAGACATTTGAACGCATCTGAAGCCCAGTACTCCTTTTTCTCGGTGCCACATCAATCTTATTCAATAACTGATTTTGTCTTAATTTCACAAACATTAAGGCACTTTATAACAGAAATACAATATAGGGAAATCCACATATATGTATTAGATCATGCTCCAGTAATATTAATGATTACAAGTAAAAAAATGAACAACCTATATACATTCAGATTAGACCCTATGTTATTAAAAGACCCAATGTATATATCAAAAAATCAAATAGGAAGTTCCCTTATTTTTTAAAACAAACGGTGTAGTTGCTGTATTGGTCCTAGTAAGAACAGATCCACAAGCAAATGGTGTGATACCTTTTATTGGACCAACATAAATGTTACAACAAAAGAACAAAGTGCTGTATCTTTTGGGCCAACCAAGTCCTTCTTCAGAAAGAAAAGAAAGCATCTGATTTTACCCCCCAAGTGGCAGTAATAAGGAACTGGATAATTACATTCATTGATTTCACCTGAGACTTACTGGTGATATTCTTAATAGGCAGAAACAGGTCTGTTACAATCTCTCTCCAATGGAATGGAGGGCTGTACAAACATTGAAATCGGACCACAACATTGTCATAAAAAAGCTGATAAATGCTAAGCAATGGTCATATTGAACTTGGAAGATTATATTAAGAAAGCCAACAGGCAGCTTAGTGACCATACCTACTACAGAGCACTGGAAAGTGATCCCACTACAGAATATAAAAGAGAACTACATGAGTTAATTGGATAATTTCCAGACCATGTCCAAAGCAGACTCAATGTCCTCATCCCGAGTGAACCCAAGCCAGGGACATTCTATATGCTGCCTAAAATACATAAGCCTGGTAATCAGGGAAGACCAATAGTCTCTGGTAATGGTACCCTGGCAGAGGGGATCTCAGGGTTTGTAGAAGCCATTTTAAAACCGCTGGTTATACGAAGGGATAGTTACATCCAGGACACTACACACTACCTACATAAACTTTTTGGTTATAAGGACTAACCACCCGATACCCTTTTAGCCACTATGGATGTAACATCCCTCTATACTAATATTCTATGTACAGATGGTATTTCAGCCTGCCTTAAATACCTGCATGAGAAAGGAATGGACCAAACATCAACCCTGGAGTCATGGGGAAACTTACTGAATCCATTCTGACACATAACAACTTCAGTTTCAATGGTAAAAATTATATTCAAACTATGGGAACAGCAATGGGCACCAGGACGGCTCCACAGTATGCTAATCTTTTTATGACAAATTTGGAGGAGTACTTTTTAAGACACTACAAACACAAACCACTCACTTATTTCCATTACCTTGATGATTTGTTTATAATTTGGATGGAGGACAATGACACACTTAAGGATTTTCATCACAAACATAATAACCTCCACCCAACCATAAAGCTTTCCCTGGAATATTCTGCCACCAGTGTACATTTTCTGGATACCACTGTCACTATCAAGGATGGAACACTACATACATGTATTTAGAGGAAACCAACAGACAGACAGACATACACCCTTACACAGGAAATGTAATCAGCCAAACCACAGACAAAAATCTGTCATGAGTAGTCAAGCACTTCAGTATCACCACCTCTGTTCAAATGAGGAAGACAGAGACACACATTTATTATGCTGAAAAACACATCTATTGAGCAGGGACACTCTTCCAGAGAAATTGACAGAGCAGTGGAACATGCAACACAGTTACCAAGAGAACAACTACTGCAATATAAGGAAAGGACCACTACCAACGGAATACCCTTAGTTGTCACGTATCCACCTGACCTTGAACTTCTACATAAGCTCATTAAGGATCTCCACTCCATGATTACTGAGGAAGAAACCCTTAATTGTATTTTTCAAGAACTACCACTACTATCTTTTAAGCAACCACCTAATTTAGTCAAGTCCAAGGAAAGCCAACCTGATTATTAGGTGTCAACTTCAACCAGAACACAATACTATGACATCATATGGTACAGGACCCTGTCATCAACTCAGATGTAAGACTTGTAAGCTCATTTCCACTTCAGAGTGTGTGGTTACATCACAAAACAGACAACTCAGGATACAGGGGAATTATACATGTACATCAAGTAGTGTTGTTTATTTCATTCAATGCAAGAAATGTCCTCACACAGGTTATGTGGGGGAGACAAAGCAACAACTCCACACTAGAATGAATTCATACAGGCATTCTATTAATATGAAGATGACTGACAAATCAGTGGTACAACACTTCTCCCAGGATGGCCACTCAATCTCAGATATGTCTGTGATGGTCTTAAAAGGACATTTCAGCAGTATGCAACAGAGATGGGCTTCTGAAATCAGTCTTATTTTACTTCTCAATATGGTGGAAGATGGTACTGTGAATTTTAATGTGGGGTATATAACACATTTTTCCACTTAAACCTATTGACCTTTACTTCAAAGGATGGACAGAACTACTTTAATTCTTCAGCAAGCTTTTTTTTACTTATAGAGTCCCCTTTATCTGGTTACCTACATGTTGGCTTCTCACCTTAGCACCGTGTGAATGTGTGTTTGTGTGAGTGTGTGTATATGTGTTTGTGTGTTTGAGTGTATGTGGGGGGCAGGGGTCAACCTTAATTTTTTTTGTACTAGCCAGCAGGACAAGTTGATTAAAAATTGCACTAGCCCGCAGATGGTTGCACTAGCCCACAATAATAATAGTAAATTTTGATTGGTTATACAGAAAAAATGCAAGCCAAGAAATACTCTGATTATTGCATATTTATCCTGCTCCCATATTGCTTCCTGGCCTGCAAAAATAAGACTGCAATCCAATCACATGCAGTGTGTACCCCCATTGTTTTTTTACCATGTGCCCCTTGCTTCCTCTTTCTTCACCCTCTCCCCACCAAACCAGAGAATACCATGACAGCAAATGTTCAATCAAGCAGTTCTAGCTCTGCACACACAATAGCCAACATCATCATACACCTCACCACAGTCCCACTCTGACCTGCAGAGCAATGCACAGAGTCAGGCAGAGAAAGACACTCTCATCCCCCACCCTGTGATTAACCAGACCTGCACTTCTGAGAGTTTTCTTACACTGTGAAGTGAGCCAGGGGCAGTTCTTGGATTTCTTTGGAGAGAGTTAAACATAGGGGGCTTGGGATGTAAGAAACTTTGACATATCTGTTTATATATATATATCAGACACACAAGTATTGATATAATATGCTCTGCCCTAACAACAGATTTTTCATAACTGTGTCCTTTTATCAGTCAAAGGAGGTGCAGTATACAGGCTTGATGCTGTACTACTTCTCTTTCTATATAGGGTGATCTATGCACAACAGGAATACCTATTTTAACCTTTTTAAGTCTATGTTTTATTAAGGTTTTGCTTTGTACCATACATGCTCCAAAGCATTGTTTTTAGGATAAAATGACATGCTCGGTGGTATAAGGGTGGTACTGCATGGAGTGTATTGACTTGTGTGATCCATTAAAAGAAGCTGTGGACCCCTACACCAGTCAGTAATGGCAACTATGGGTCTATGGATGGTCACTTCAGAGTTTAGTCTGCAGTGGTGTCCAGGGAAAGTATAGAGTTGACAGACTACCTGGCTGGGCAGACGGTGTATATATCACAGCATTCTGTTACTGCAGTGTTGGATACAGACACTCAAAAGGTTGGGAAATGAGGCACACTGGTCTTAATATTGTGGGACAAATCAAAAGTTGCTTTTACACACAGGTGAATACAATGGAATGGCCATTACCTGTGTGCCACTGTTGTACTCTATTCTGTCTGTGTTTCACTTTACACACAGAAGGTATTCCAGCAACGCCCCATCTCCGTTTTCAATATTTCTGTTTCAGCTTCCCCACGGAGTGTGGTGCTGTATGACTATTTTTGTACTGCTGCCGGAATGGCCATTTTACACAGCCAGATGAAACGGAATACATAGGGATGAACTGAGGAATGAAGAGATTGTGGTTCAACTGACCTTTCACTAGTGTAACAGAACAGATACATTTTACACACAGGGGATTTAACGCTATACTGTTTCTGTAACAGTCATTCCATTACAGAAACCTGTGTGTAAAAGTGCCTAAAGACAAGTTCAGCAAACTGGAATCTAGTGGCTTAACCACTCTATCCTTGATCACAGCATCCACACTAGATGAATGTCCTAACAACTGAGTGATTATGACTCACAATAAGTCTTTTGTTGGATCCCCCTCTTGAACTGCCAGTTAACTGCAGCTGATGATGAGCTGCTAATTGCATCAGGCCACCAGGAACACTGAGGGAGATCAGCAAAAGAACTACAGCCTGCTAAAGCAGGGACTTTTTCAGCTTCATTAACAGCCATGAAAAATTTGCACTAGTCAGGATGGACAAGTAGAGGGTTAGCTGCACTAGCCCTGGCCAATTTGCACTAGGTTCAGGGCTAGTAAAACAATGTTACGATCGAACCCTGGTGGGGGGGCGTGGCATGGGGTAATTTTTATGTCTGTGTTGGGCGTTTGTGGGTATAGTGGGTGTGGTTATTGTGGTGATATTGATGTAGGCTTTTATTCAGGCATATGACATAATGGTGTTACAGTGGCTAGGACTCTTAGTTCACATTTATAGTGAATATTAACTTCCTTCTACTAGTTGTCTGTGGTTGGATTACATACTGTCATATGTTTTAATTCTGTACATATTAAGATGCATATCTCATATACTTGGGAGTTCATGAAAGGTTTAATTCATTTGGGTAAATATTGCAATGATTGGCGTGAATGATGGTGTATTAGGACTCTCCCACCAAAATGCCCTTTGAGGTAACCATTGCCTCAGTGCTAACACACAGAGGTTCTTTGTCTTTTAAATTGTTTTTTGTTTTAATTGGCTTCATCACAACATAACTCAGACAGACCATCTTAGGGTAGCTGGTTCATTCCACTGGGGTATCAAACAGATGAGGCATATTGATGAGTCCTGGTATGATGAAACACGTGTCTATGTCTTCTGTTGGAGCCCTTTGCAAACTGTGTGAGAGGCCTTTTGGCACCATGCATTTCTACTTAAAGTTGAAGCAGCATAATATTCTGTGGTGATTTGCACATGCAGTCCATAATGTTTGCATTGTGGGGGCATGTGTGATTTTGTATTTCTTAAGACTCTTGCACATATATCTCCTTCTAACTAGTTATCTTTTCCCAGGAAGGGGGTGGGTGGGGGGATTTAATTTCTATGAGTTTTTATTCAGATTTCTTAGACTGTTTCTGTACATGTTTATTATACACTGACATTGTATTGAAATCTGTACATATCAGGCTCATGGTCTCACTTTCTTGTTGGTTCTTGACAAGTTTTTTTTTTTATTTTATACTTATACTTACAATTGATATTACCATGTATAAAACCCTGTTACAACACCTAAGGCCTTAAAGTTTATGGAATACATTAACTGGTTGAGGGTATAGTTGGGAAAATGTCTCAAGCTAAGTTCTACCTTACATTATGTATGAAACGTTTGCTCACTTTGAATAAACTTTACTTTAAACCATCTGTATGCCACATATAATTTCTGTTTATTTTATTTTTGGGGCTTGCTTTTAACTTGCAATTATGTTTCATTTCAGCATGTATTATTATCCACAGTGTGCCAGGTGTGCCTTTCATTGACCGTGTTCTCTCTCACACAAGAACACTTGCCATTAAAGTTGTAAGCCTCATATGTAATTAGGGAGAATAGTATCCTAATGTTTTGTTTTCATTAGACTGTTTTCTTGAAACATACTGAGTCATTTTAAAATGTATGTGAGGAGGACTCTCTGTTTGTTGCTAGTTTCTGAAAACCTTTGACCTTTAATGGCTTTTCAGTTAAAAGCATACTGGCATTAATTAGCTTCTCTGACGTAATCTTCTGTAATGTTCCGAATGATTATGTTAAAAAAATGAGAATTATTTCTGGTTTGTATGCATTATCTGGGTGTTAATAGCATGGGATTTTCTAAATAACTGTCACAAAGCTTCTGAAGAAGGTCTCAGTTGGTCTGAAAGCTAGAACACTTTGCTCTTTTGTTGTAACATCTATGTTGGTCCTATAAAAGGTATCAAACCATTTGCTTCTAGATCTTTTTTTTTACAGTAATATATATGAAGATATCCCTTTTTTAACAACATGGGATGCCTTCAAAGCCTACATAAGAGGGATCACAATACCATATAATAAAAAAGATAGAAAACAGAAACTGGAAATATTAGAAAATCAGATTAGTCAAAAATATAATTTATGTAAAACTACACATGATCCTAGCACACTTCAACAATTAATGGACTTACAAAACCAATATAATAAAATAACAACATATGAAGCAGAAGGGCACTTATTATTAAGACACACTAATTATTATGCCCTAGATAATAAACTAGACAAAATATTAGCATGGCAACTTAGAAAAGAACAGGAAGCAACATCCATAATTGACATAAAAAAGATACAGGATCCACTACTACAGATCCAAAAGAAAGTAATCAAATATGTAGGGACTTTTATAAACAGCTGTACACCACAGAAAGGAATGAAGACTTAGAAAGATAGTAAAGGCTTTCTCAAAACAATTAATTTCAATCCCCATACTAACTGAAACCCAAATCAAAACATTAGAATATCAGAAATAGAAGTAGCTATTAATACATTATCAATTGGAAAAGCCCCAGGCCCTGATGGTATTCCAATGGATTTTTATAAACTTTTTGTTACAGAAATAATATCCCACTTAAATACCTTACTTGATTACATTCTGAACAATTATAAATTACATGAATCAGGACAGGGAACAACAATATTAGTATAAAAAAAAGGATAAAGACCCCACTCTACCCAGTTCATATAGACCTATTTCACTCATGATTACAAACATCAAAATATTAACACAAATATTAGTCAAAAGATTAGAATGTATATTACCATATATAATACATACAGATCAAAACAGTTTCATTATGAATAGGCAATTAAAATCAAATGTAAGATCCACAATAAATCTGACTGATGTTTTCAAGGACTCTAATTTCTCAATATTATAATTAGACACTGAAAAGGCCTTTGATCAGTTAGAGTGGGGATATATGAAAACCTTATTAAAATACATGAAATTTGGAGAGAAATTTAGAAAATGGATAGATATCCTATATTCAAATTTCATAGCCAAAATATGTACAAATGAAGCATCAGAACCAATATCACTATAAAGAGGAACAAGACAGGTCTGCCCACTTTCACCCCTAATTTTTACCTTAGTACTGGAACCATTAGCCATGGCTGTTAGAATGAACAATAAGATCAAAGGGCTAAAAGATAGCTAACTTAAAAATAAAAATGGAATGTACAACAATCATATTCTCATCTATACAGAAAATCTCGACCAAATATATCAAGAACTAAAAATAATCATGACACAGTTTAGTCTGATCTCAGGCTATAGAATTAATTGGAGCAAAACTGAACTTCTAGAATCATAAAACCACAATGATCCTTTCAAATTTCCAGATAATTCTAAAATCAGAAAATTTACAATTACATATTTTGGTGTGAAAATAGATGAGAACCTCACAGGTTTATGTAAAAACTATTTTAAGGAACTATCTGTTAAAATAGAAGCAGATCTTGATCATTGGCAATATTTACCCCTAACATTAATTGGACATACCATTGTCATAAAAATGAACATTCTGCCAAAAATACTGTTTTTGTTTCAAACAATTTCAATACTGTAGTAGCAAAAGACAAATTATTTAAAACATTTGAAACTATTACTAAAACATTCCTATGGAAAGGCAAAAGGCCTAGGCTAACAACAGAAAAATGTTATGACTACTGGGGGGTCTAGCACTTCCCAGTTTAATCTGGTACCATTTAACAGCAAATATGACTCAATGCTGTGTTTGCTATCATCCAGAGATGGACTGGCAATCATAACACAATGAGTTAAATCAAGCCTCATTTTCAGAGCTAAAACATATGTTGTATATTGGAACATACTGAACCAACATTAAAAATATGTGTATGAGTACTAATACCACATGCAAATATAGTAAATATATTAAAATTGCCAAAAATAGATAAAGAAGTATCACAGTTCTCACCTTTATATTAAAATAGTAATTTTATGCCATCTATTTTAGATGGAGCATTCAAGAAGTGGTATAATTATGGGTTAAAAGAAGCTAGAGACTTCTTTAATAAAGATACTTTCATAAGTTTTGAACAATTAAATAAATATACCCCTCACCCAAAACACACTTTTTCAATATCTAAAAATAAGGGACTATGTATGAAAAAAGTGTGATTTCATAAGGTGCCCTATCAAACTATATATGTAGGAAGAAATTTGCACACAGCCTGATAATAAAAAACATATTTTCAAAATTCTATGCAGGATTAACAAACACGTGTACTTCAAGTTTAAAAAGGTTTGAAATTAAATGGGAAGAGAAAATAACTAGTAACATCTCAGATGAAAAGTGGCAACATATGATGGACTACACTGGATTGGGAATTGAGTCTTCCAAACGTTTACAGATAGATTTTAATTTAACTCATAGAATATATTATACACCCCACATATTAAATCTCATAAATCCATCATGCTCAAATTTATGTTGCACATGCAATAATGACATTAGTACATTAGAATATATGTTTGTGAATTGCTGTACTTTAAGAACATTCTGGAATAAAATCTTGAAAGTTTTATTTGAAGTCACAAACATTCAACTACCAAGAATGATGGCATGTTTATTAATTACATACAGTTATTTGGAAAATGGTAATAACTTAATTAAGCAGCGTTTGTTGATAATTGGAATTATTAATGCCCATAAATGTATTCTAAAGCAATGGAAGGATACAAATCGTCCTGAATTTAATACATGGTTTAACTTGTTGATTGATATATATAAATTAGAAAAGATACACTGCATTCTTCAAAACCTAATAGGCACATTTGACAAGCCATGAAATGAATTTAGTAGGATGATTACTATCCCATTTGTTTTGAATTGCTTATAAATTAGTTATATTAACTGATATGTACATAAATTTTCTGAATAAGGATTTACCATGCGTGGATGTAAAATAGGTATATATTAGATGAATGTTTATATTTGTATATGATGATCCTTGTATTACATTTCATTTAAAATAAAGAAAAAAATAAAAAAAAGGAGAAATGACTGGAGAACCCTTATTGACCACTAAAAAGTAATAAAAATGCCCTGGCATCATACATTTCCAAATATGGACATCTACGGCAGGATTTTCAAAAGGATCTGTCCAAGCTGAGTCTGTTGTTGCTGTTTTCAAAGCAGAAATGCATCCAAACCTGTTAGACCAGATATTAGATGGCCTAACAGTATTCAAAGTTTGTGTCCAAAAATGGACACAATCACGAGTTGCATCCAATTTGGATGCAATTGTGTCTGTTTTCTGCATAAATTGTGACTTTTCATCATAAACAGATGCAACTTCTAAAAATATAATCGGGGCTGTCTGTACAGAAGTGAATGGATGCACATGCAGGCACAGCATTCGTTTTCATCTGTGTCCAACCTTGTTAAAAATCCCCCACCTACACACTCAAGTGAGTGATGCTTGGTTCTCCATATCAATATTAGACTTCTCTGTCATGAAGCCTTTTGATAATACAAACTCTGAGCATTCAGAACTCCTGGACTGAATGATTTTATCCTCTTAACTCCTTTCCTGTTGTAATATGAGATGGGTACGAAACTAAGTCACTGTAATGAAATCTGCCTATTTCTGTGGATAGTAGTCAAAAAATAATCTGTATGTACCACATGTAGGTGACATCTGTATCTCTTGCTGTTATTTAATTGAGTCCAAAGTCATAATACTTCCTAACTCTTACTAACATGACATTGGTCCCTATCATTTCAGCTATAAATGCAAGGCTAACATTACTTTTCTAATCAGGGGGATTGACAATTCATTAATTCAGTGATTAATTCATTGATTTTATCCACATTCTGTTGGTAGCCAGGGACATACATTGCCCTCCTGTCCCTTTCTTTGCTGTTCCTTTCCCACCCTACCCTCCTTATTCACTCAGTTCCACTACCCTATCTGTTCCTTTCTTTTTTTCCCTTCCTTCTTCTTCCATTTTTCTTTCCCTCCCCATTCATAATTTATACCAAACCCTTGCCCTTGCACCCTTTTTCTGACCTTTAATAGAGGCCATTTATTTTACAATATTGTTCCCCATTATCTTTGTTTCTCTTTGAATGATTTAACTGTTTATATAAAATGGGAAGAGAAAATCCTGTGTCCTGATTGACAGTTAGTTGTGTGTTAGAAATGTCTAATGTACAGTAAAAACATGTGCTGTCCAGCTGAACAAATGACTGGAAAAGAAATCAAGGAGCCACTAGAATGTTTTTAAATGTACAACTGCCATTTCCTCCCAGCTTAGCCCACATAGTACCCCATCTTACAGACTGGGCAATTGCGGTCTTTCTTGTTTTTGCAAAGGTTTCAGAAAACTGTAAGAGCAAATCATTTAACTTTTTTCTTTTTTTTTTTTTAACATCTGCAACATGAGTGATCTCACCTTACTCACACCCCCAGCCAAGTAGAAACTGCTTGCTCTCTCACTGTAAACAACCAATCTCAATTACAGTAAATTCAAAGTAGCTCTTGCAGCAAAGTTTTTTTTATGCTATTTTGTTTTATAATAGCTGCCACTAATCTGCAGCTTGCCTTAAATCTTTACTACAGGCTGGCAGATTGCTCCCCCACTCACTCCCCTGCCCAGCCACTATTTGCTTGTTCAGTTACTGCAGTTTGAAAGATCGTACTAGAGCTCCATCTTCTGATATGAGCGGTTGCGACCACACTCCCATCACTCACTTTATCACAACTATGCTATGCCAGAATACTCCCCTCTTAAAGAAAACCACCAAATAGCATGGCAGTTATTCAGATTAAACAAAAAAAAGCAGAATTCAAGTTTGAAAGTGTGTACTAGTGGTCCAACTTCCCTTCCCCCATATTATATTCATCCTCCGTACACAGAATACTACTCCAGGCTTCCTCTGTTGGTACCTCTTTAGCCTGTCCCATATATTCTTCTTATTTCCTGACTTCAACTGTAAAAAAGGGCTTAGGTACACAAAAACAACAAAAAATCTCAGTTCTATGCACTGTATTTTTTTACTGCAGCCAACGGTTTTGGTGCAGTACTCAGTGCAAACTACACATATGAAATACAACTATGGAAGCTTAATCAGGATAAAAGTTTGAAAACAAAAAAAAATGCATAGTACAAGCAGGCAGAGGAACTACTGTAGTCTACTGAAAAGTAAGCCAAATATTTAACGCTTGTTGATATTTTATCCTATAGATTCCATTTTATTTTATTTTATGTAAAACACAGGAGACAATTTTTTAAGTGCCACAAGACACTCCAGGGATGTGCATTAAACAGTTTTAATGCATGCCCAGGGGCTGAAGGCACTCAGCCTGCAGCCTTATGCATTACTATACCCCTGGCCATGCATTAGAATTGTATAATGTATACCCTTTCATATCTTATTGCTTATTTATATTGCAATATAACCACATGAGTGGCTATTCATTTTTTTATGTCTGTGCCTGTTTATTGTTATATTATACAGAATTCAGTTTACTGCTGTACTGTCACTTTAAGAATGTGACTATATAAGAGCACTAATATGTACATGCAAAAGCACAAAAGACACACAAAGTTTTGGTATGAGGGAGAGGTCTGTAGTTCTGCTACTGCTGTTGGTGTTTTAACTTGGTATGCATTTTAAATTAAAAGTTGGATGAGAGGAAAATACTGCACAGTTGTACTGGATCCCCTCATTTATATAGAGAGTGTGTGCCTAGCTCTTTGTTCCTGTATCCAATTTCCTGACTGTAGCACCATGCTATTCCTGGGCCAACTGAGTCTGTTACCTGTATGGCATTCAGAACACCGGCATTACGTCACCAGGCAATTAGGGCACCAGATGCAAAATGCCCCCCCCCCACTCTAGAGGTCTTCCCACCTCTGGAGTAGTACTCTATCAGTAGGGGATGATGTGGGGAACACAGTCCCCCACAAGGGGGGAATGCAGGGGCACAGCCTCCCTCAAGAAATGTGATTGGTGGCAATGCCGATTGGTGCACTAATTGGCCAGAACTGGAGCACAGGTGGTTCCAATGGTGGAACCAGTGTGTTTGCTTACTTGCAAAAATATCTACTGTAATGCTTACTTTATGTACTTTACTGAGTGTGAACAACACTGTTATGTGTCAGACCAACACTCACATAAGTAGGTAACGCAACATCTACCAAGGCACAACATTTGAATCATTTTTATTGTTTCTGGTGGAGGAAGACAAGTACAAGTTGACTGCTTTTATCTTGTTGCTGTAATAGTCATCACTGGATGGGAGGACCAAAAACACAGGAGCCAGATTCAAGAGAAGACACCTCAGCTGCTACCAGTGCCTCCCTTCATGGGTAATTTGGGCAGGAATCCAGAAGAACACTGTTGCCCACTTCTTGAAAAATTGCATGATAGTTTCTGCACCTCTGTTATCTTTGTCCTTGAATACTATAGAGAGTTCTCCAAAATACACAGGTACCTAGAGGTGAGAATTCCCTCATCTAAACATTTTCAACTTAATCTTTGCCTCCTCCTCCTCTTCCTCCTCTTCTAGGATGCCCTGTTCAGATGTGTCTTTGTTCTAATGGGTAATATCGAGTGACTTATAATTTAGGGCATTGCCGTCTCTAAGCTGATGGTGCCTGTTTGGAATATACTCATTTTTCCTTTTTGCAAAAAAACTAATTGCACTTGATTCAGTGCCTCCTGTGCCTAATTACTTGTTGCCTTCTCTTTACAGGTCTCCTGCCACCATGTTTGGTACAACATCTGCTGCTGTTAATGTCTGCACCCCCTCCATGGTACCCTGGGTGGTTCTTGTTCCCTTGGGCACATGCACATGCTTTATAACTTAAGGCATGACCACCAATAAGGTTATGGCAAGTATGCATTTGAAATGTTGAACTCTTTCTTTTTCCTTTTGCAGGCAGACTCAACTGATTGGACTGGACTGTGACTGCTAAACCTAATGGGATACATAATGCCTGATGGTCTAATACCTTGGTGCTTTCTCTTCACAGGTCTGCAGCCATCACCTCTGCTGCTACTGCCACTGTCTCTTTCTCCTCTTTGACCATCTTAAGTTGGCAGATGAGAAGGCATTTTAAATGTTAATGTCCCTTTTAAAGTAAACATGAACAAAATCATGTCACACCTGTTTTTTACAGGACCCTGTTCTCCATCATCCTTTTTGGTTTCCTCATCAGTAGGCTGTGGCAAATATCATTATCCTCTTGTTCAGTCAGAGGCACTTAATTCTAAATATCATTCATTCTCTGTAAAGTTCACATTAATTTTACCAGCAATGTCATTTTTTAAAGCACTTTGCCAAGTTCTAAATGAAGTTATCACAAGTTCCAGAAACCTCATGAAAATCTGTGATGTGCAGGTCACGCCGCCAGAACTTTACTAGTAAAGTTTAAATTTGCTGCATCACTACTCCCAAACAGAAAGAATGCAGAAGGAAGACTGCAGGCTGGGTGGATGGCTGATGCACTTATGGCAGCCCTTAATTGGGGCTCAAGCCCCACGCTGAATTTGACCTGCATGGAAACCATTAGATTTGTGACAGTATACAGTATCTATTAATTCTGTATACTAATTATGAATGTTGCAGGTAGCATCAAAAAGCTTCAGGTCAGAGAGTGCCACTGAGAAGGAGTGTTCTTACAGTTGAAAAAATAATCAACAGGGACTGCCCTGGTGGCACAGTGGCAGTGTGCCATGCTACAAAGCAGGTGACCTGAGTTTAGGAATATACGAATATACGAAATTTGCCATCAGATAAAGACCTAGAGGTCTATCAAGTCTGCTCGAATGTGCAGCTAGCACCCCTTACTCTGCAGCTGCCCCTCCCTTCCACCATTCCCCTTCATTAACCCTCCCCCTTGTCCTGTCCCATCCCCTTTTGAAGCAGTCCACTGTTCTACTGGATACCACTTCTGCAGGTAACGCATTCCACCCAGCCACCACCCTCTCTGTAAAAAAGTGTCTCCTCATCTCCCTCCTGAACCTTCCTCCCTCCAGTCTCATATCATGGCCCCTGGTGGCCCTCCCCTCCCTTACTTTGAACAGCCCATCTGTACCAGTCTTGTTTATTCCTTTCACGTATTTAAAGGTTTCAATCATGTCACCCCGTCCTCCTCTCCTCCAGTGAGTACATGTTCAACTCCTTCAACCTCCTCTCATATGATAAGTCCCCCAGCCCCTTTATCATCTTTGTCACCCTGAGCTGCACCGCCTCCAGTAACTTAATGTCCCTCTTCAGATATGGGCACCAGTATTGCACGCAGTACTCCAGGTGTGGTCTAACTAATGACCTATACAGTGGCAGAATCACCTCCTCCCTCCTTGAGGATATACCCCTTGCAATACAACCCAGCATTTTGTTGGCCTTTGCAGCTGCCTTCCTATATTGTGCCGAGTTGTTCATTGACCCTGTAATGAGCACACCAAGATCCTTCTCCTCCTCTGCCTGGGCTATCTGCACTCCCCCCAGCTGGTAACTCCTCCTTGGGTTCTTCATCCCAAAATGCAGCACCTTGCACTTTTTGGCATTAAACCCCAGTTGCCAGGTGTCTGACCAGGTTTCAAGTTTTGCCAGATCATCCTGCAACCCCTGCCATCCCCCTAGGTCATCCACCACCGCACCTACCTTGGTATCATCAGCAAACAGACTGATCTTGCTCTTGATGTCCCATGGTATGTCTGCAGTGAATATCCCAAACAACAATGGTCCCAACACCGAGCCCTGTGGAACACTGCTCGTCACTGCCCTTGAGTGTGAGAGCTCCCCACCCACCACCACCCTCTGTTGCCTTCCCTGAAGCCAGTTTCCTACCCATCTCACTAGCTTTGCACCCGCCCCGTGCCTACTAACTTCCTTCCCAGCCTTCCATGTGGCATTGAGTCAAATGCCTTACTGAAGTCCAGATACAGGACATCCACTGCATGGCCCCTGTCCAGTTGCCTATTTACCCAGTCATAGAACTCCACCAGATTAGTTTGGAAGGATCTGCCCCATATGAAGCCATGCTGTCTGCTGTCCTGTAGTCCTTTGGCCTCTAGGAGAGCCACCAGCCTCTCCTTCAGGCTAGTGTCCATTAGCTTACCCACGATGGATGTGAGGCTCACTGGTCTGTAGTTTCCCGGTTCATCCTAGGGGCCACTCTTGTGGAGGGGCACCACATGAGCCATCCTCCAGTCCTGAGGTACACACCCCGAATGTAGTGAGGCATTAAATAGGTCTGCCAAAGGTCCATCAGGGACCTCTGCCAGCTCCTTCAGTACCCTGGGGTGGATGCCATCTGGGCCTGGTGCCTTGTCCACCCTCAGTGCCTTCAAACCCTCTCAAATTCTGCCCTCCATGATTTCCCCATCTGTCACCCCTTCCCCCCTGTTTCTGCCATTTCTCCCACCTTGGGTGTCACCCCCCCTCTTCTCTTTAGTAAATACTGAGCAGAAGTATTCATTTAGTGCTTCTACCTTATCGCACCCTGCTTCCACCCAACCCCCTTCCTTCCTAATCCTTACTATGTGGTCCTTACAGCTCCTTTTCTCCCTGATGTACCTAAAGAAGTCCTTCTCCCCCTTCTTAATGCCCTGTGCCAGCCTGAGTTCCGTAGATGCTTTGGCACCCCTTATTGCCCTTGTCACCTCCTTCGATTCTGTCAAGTACTCCTCCCTGTCCTCCCCCCTCCCTGTTTTCTTGTACTTCCTAAAGGCAGATCTTTTCCTCCTTACCTTTTCCATGACCTCCTTGCTCAACTAGCTCGGTTTCTTAGCCCTAGCCTTCTTGCTCTGGGCTTTGCAGCAGGTTTTGTTTGCCTCCACTATCCCCAGCTTTATGAGCTCCCACCTCTGGTTAGTGTCCATACTAGATTGAATTCTGGCCAGGTACCCTTTTACCACTTCCCCATCCTCCCAAAGTCAGCCCTCCTGAAGTCCAGCACTCTTGTGCCAGATTCCACTCCTTCCTTGCCCATATCCAATGTGAGCCATACTGAGTGGTGGTCACTCCCTGACAGCGGTTCCTCCACTGTAAGTTCTCTCACAAAGTC
Organism: Neoceratodus forsteri; assembly: GCA_016271365.2. Taxonomy (NCBI): domain Eukaryota; kingdom Metazoa; phylum Chordata; order Ceratodontiformes; family Ceratodontidae; genus Neoceratodus; species Neoceratodus forsteri. The sequence continues at coordinate 541,308,130 of CM028137.1, read as the reverse complement.
CCCATTTGCCAGCACAAGGTCAAGGGTATTCCCTAACCTGGCTGATTCACTGACCATTTGCAGCAGGAAGCTGTCCTGGAAGGCATCCAGCAGTACCTTGTCCCTTCTGTTCCTGGTTGTTGGGGTACTCCAGTCCACTCCTGGCATGTTGAAGTCCCCCACAATCATCACACTACCCTTCTCACAGGTCCCTCTGATCTGTCCCTCTAGTTCCCTGTCTAACTCCTCCGTCTGAGATGGTGGCCTGTACACCACTCCCATTCTAAGAATCCTATTCTTGGAATCCTGGATTTGCATCCAAAGTGACTCTGTACTACCCTCCTCCCCTTCCTCCATTAAACACTTCAGTCCTTCCTTCACATAAAGTGCCACCCCCCCTCCTTTCCCAATCACCCTGTCCCTACGAAATAACCTGTACCCTGGTACAGACAGATTCTAGTCATTGTATCGGGTGGTCCATGTTTCTGTGATGGCTGCAATGTCAACCTCTCCCTCTGCCATGAGAACCTGTAACTCTGCAGTTTTCCTCTGAAGGCTCCTAGCATCAAGGGTAACCACCTTCCACCCTTCCCCCCCCTCCCATCCTGCCCTCCTTTCCTAGCATCACCAATAGTACTTGCTATTTGTCCTTTGACACTGTTATGGGGGGTAAGCTCATATGGTTTCCCAACTTGTGGTCTCTGCATATCTCTTGCCCAATTGCCATCCCCCTCTCCTAGTTTAAATTCTCAGCTTCCTCTATGTACTCCTCCATCCTCTATTTCAACACTTTCTTTCCCTCCTCACTCAAGTGTAGTCTGTCCTTGGCATAGAGACTACTGTCCTCCCAGGTCTTGGGATGCCACATGGGGGTTTGGGACTGACCTCAGCAGCTGGCACAAGCAGTGCGCTGTAGTCAGTGAAAAATGGTGTTGTACCACAGCAACCCCTGTGGTGGGTAAAGGGAGATTGCTCCCTCCACAGGGTCATATCTGTATTCATCTGAGGCATGGGTGCTAAGTGCATCCCTGGAAAGGGAGGGAGACTGGAAAATAAATCAGGGGTGAAAACCCATAACACCACCTATATGATGGCTTGGGTTCCTGGGACCCCTGGGTCCAAGCACCTGCTGGCACTGGATCCTGGCTCACATGGTGAACTGCCTTGGCAGGGGAGAGGAAAGCCCTCCCTCGGGGCCCTTGCCTTGGTGGATGCTACTGAGGGGTGGGGGCTATAGATGCAGAGAAGTTAAACTTCGTTAGTGAAGTTGCTACAAAGTGTTCAGAATTCACCTTCACAAAACTGTGTGAAGTTTTCATTGCTTTCAGCAACTTTGACACAGGTGAAATTCAGAATGTTTCACTGCAAAGTGGGTTAGTTGGCCTCTTCACATGCAAATTGCAGCCACTTTGTGGGTGAATTTCATCCACTTTGCCTATAATCCAAACTTCACAAAGTGCAAACTTCACACTTTGCAAATTTTGAATTAATTCACTATATATATTTTGGCAGCTTCACTCTCTTCTAGTGGGGGCCAGGAGTAAGCCAGGGCAATGAGAACAGATCAGGCTATACAGTATACAGTACCTCATGGAGCATGGGCAGGAGAAAATACAAAAAGGATAAAAGAAAAATGAATCAATTTATCTTGACCTCACTTATGTTTCCTGAAAAGGTTCAGACACATTTATTTCTTTACTGTCTGCTCCGAGGAGGAAGCATTGATTCTCTACCAGTCTGCATAGAATAAACCCAAAAGCCAAGGTAATGAGCACTCCAGGACACAGAGAAATATACTGCAAGTGATTTTAAGCCAAATGGCAAGTCCAGACCCCTGCGCTTCGGCTCTATGCCTTCAGAGGGGGTAATAGCCAAACTTTACAAACAACCATACTTATATACAATCATAATGATGACATCACAATTAAGGGACAGTTAACTCTTTCAATACCCCATTCTGTCTTCTATATATTCCCTTACTCTAATGTTTCTGGTGAAACAATTAATTACAAAATGTATACTAAGTGTGTACTGAAGTGCTTAACAAGAAAAAATGTTTTTGTTTGTAAATACAGACCAAAAGAAGCAATATGTTAAAACATATATGTGTACCTAAATTACTATACAAGACTATCTATAATTTCTTCCAGTTTTTTACCTTTATAACACTTTTGACCCTTTGTAAATTATTTTAAAACATAAATAATTAAATGTTTAAACAAAGCTGTCAATTCGTGTAAGAACTAGGTATATTTATATGTCCTCCTTTCTTTCTTAAATCCAAAATTTATTAGTTCAGTATAACATATACTGTAAAGGAAGAAGTCATAAAACACACTAGGCAGGTACAGATGAGATGAAGCAGGTGGAACACACAATAATAATATCAGGTGAGGTGACTAAATAACATACAAATGGCTCAAGACAAAACACACTTCAGACTGAAAGCATTTTTTAGTAATAAATCTGAAGAACAACGGCAAGGAACAATGGGTTTCACTAGTAATTTAGAAGAAATGCAACAGACGGTTGAATCCTCAGATGTACAGAGTTTAACCTTTGAACCAGTGGAGGACATTGACTTTATTTTAAATGCAATTGGACAGGACTACCCGAGGTCTCCTGGTTCTACTCCCCTCGGTGTAAGTAACATTGACATTTCAAATCAGAGAAAGATTTTGTTTTCCCCTGTATCTGACTTTTGCCCACATGTATTTAGTCATGCTATTTCAGTTTTTGAGAATGTAGTACTTAAGGAAGTAAATGAAGTATTACAGAGAGCAGGTAGACCTAGAAATAGTAACTTCACACAAAATGAACTACAAGCTCTGAAAACATTAGAAACTGACACTACTATTGTTTTGAAACCAGCTGACAAGGGAGGGAATATTGTGATACTAGACAGAGAACACTATGCGTCAATTGCCTCAAAGTTGCTTAATGACTGCACTAGTTATCAGAAACTTTGTAATAACCCTATGCATAAGTTTAAAGTAGAATAACATCTATTATTGCAAGAAGCAGTGCACAGAGGAGACATTAGTGAAAAGGAATTGAAATATATGTGGTGTGAAAATCCAGTAATATCTAGTTTTACATCCTGCCTAAAATACATAAAATATGAGGGACCCCCATGGGAGGCCAATTATCTCCTCAATAGGGTCTATTACTGAGAAATTAGGTAAATTTGTAGATTTTTTTCTACAGCAGGAAGTTATTAAACTAGAGACCTATATTAAAGATAGCACACGTCATCTCAAAACTGTCCAGACTAGAATGGAAAGACACAATGATTTGGGTAACAATTGATGCTGAATCGCTGTATACACGTATTCAGCACACACAGGGGAATCAGTGCATGTTTCTATTTCCTAGAAAAAGTGGTTGAAAAAGATAACAAACCAGTAGATTTTATTTTGGAATCTATTCAGTTTATTCTGACACACAACCACTTCGAGCTTTCAGGTGAAAACTATCTTCAGATGTGTGGCACAGCAATGGGGGCTGCCATGGCTCCATCCTATGCCAACCTCTTTTTGGGAAAATGGGAAGAACTTACAGTCTTCCAGAGTACAAACCCTTTCAAAGATAAAACTGCATTCTGGGTACATTTTATTGATGACATATTGTGTGTCTGGGACGGTGAGGTCTCAGAAATTCAACATTTTATTGACTGGTTAAACAAGAATGATATTAATATGAATTTCATTCATAGACTGGACCCTGATAAGATTGAATTTCTGGATCTGGAAATTCTGAGGCCTTCACATGTACCAGGAGATGTTATAACCAAATGCTATAGAAAACCATCGGCCACTAACAGTGTACTCAGAGCGGACAGTGCCCATCCAGAGAAATTAAAGGAGTCCATCCCTTATGGACAGTTTCTCCATTTGAGAAGAAGCTGCACTGAGGAAATGGACTTTCTTATACAAGCAGAGCATTTAAGACAGCGTTTCATTGAGAGGGGGTATAAGGAAGAGTTGTTAGTAACAGCTGTGGGGAAAGCTTTAAAGCAAAATAGAAATAATTTGCTTAAACAGACAAATACTATGCTCCCCACATCTGATGATAGATTCCCTGTGAGCTTTGTCACTGAATTTAACAACTGGCAGGACAACTGGGTAACATTGTTTACAAAAATGGGCACTTGCTACATACTGAGCCTGAACTGAGGAAAGCAGTTGGGGAAAAACCAAGAATCACATTCTCCAGGGGGAAAGAATTTGAAAGACAAACCTGTACATAGTAGACTAACAATGCCAAATAGAAATACATGGCTGGGTACTAAACCAATAGGTAATTTCAGATGCCAGAGATGTAATATATGCAGCCACCACATGGTAGGAACAGTATTCTTACATCCTTTGACAGGTTACAAGTATGAGATTAAGTAGTTTATTAATTGTGACACCACCTTTGTAGTCTATGTGTTGTGGTGTGAATGTAACCATATATACATAGGACGTACTACAAGAAATTTAAAAGTTAGAATCCAAGAGCATGTGAGAAACATAATGAATGCAAGGACAGATACACCTGTGGGAGAACACTTTTTGAAAGCACATAACTCTGACCCTAAGGGCATGAAATTTATGGGATTAGAGTGGCAAACACCAATGAAGTTTGGAGGTGATAGAACTAATGAGTTACTTAAGAAAGAAAGTAGGTGGATATACAGACTCAAGTCTGTCAGACCAGATGGTCTTAATGACCAGTGGGATCTGAAACCTTTTTTGAAAGATGTCCGAAAATAGTTGAAAAAATAATAGAATATTTTCTTCTGCGTGAGAATTTGTGTCCTGTCTTTGATACTCATCCTGTCTTGTTTTGTCATTTCAGAATTTGATGTGAGATGTTATCAGAGTGGATCCCCATCAAAATGGTTTCCCTTCTCCCATTTCTGGTCTGAAGTGGAGGGTAATCACAAACATGACATTCATTTGTCTGTACTGTTGCCATTGTTACAAATATCATCTTCACTTCATTTCATTTTTTGTGTTTTGTCTTGAGCCATTTGTATGTTATTTAGTCACCTCTCCTGATATGATTATTGTGTGTTCCACCTCCTTCATCTCATCTGTACCTGCCTAGTGTGTTTTATGACTTCTTCCTTTACAGCATATGTTATACTGAACTAATACATTTTGGATTTAAGAAAGAAAGGAGGACATATAAATATACCTAGTTCTTACACGAATTGACAGCTTTGTTTAAACATTTAATTATTTATGTTTTAAAATAATTTACAAAGGGTCAAAAGTGTTATAAAGGTAAAAACTGGAAGAAATTATAGATAGTCTTGTATAGTAATTTAGGTACACATATATGTTTTAACATATTGTTTCTTTTAGTCTGTATTTACAAACAAAACATTTTTCTTGTTAAGCACTTTAGTACACACTTAGTATACATTTTGTAATTAATTGTTTCACCAGAAACATTAGAGTAAGGGAATATATAGAAGACAGAATGGGGTATTGAAAGAGTTAACTGTCCCTTAATTGTGATGTCATCATTATGATTGTATATAAGTGTGGTTGCTTGTAAAGTTTGGTTATTACCCCCTCTGAAGGCATAGAGCCGAAGCACAGGGGTCTGGACTTGCCATTTGGATTAAAATCACTTGCAGTATATTTCTCTGTGTCCTGGAGTGCTCATTACCTTGGCTTTTGTGTGAAGTATTGAGGTTTGCACCTCACGCTGTGAGCACCCGCTCGTAGTGTTGCACTGTTTTTCTGTTGGATTCAATAGAATAAACCCAACCCTGCTGGACTGGATTTAGAGCTGTGGACATTGAACTATTTAAAAGCAAACAGTATTTTAAACAGATATGGCTTATCCTGAATGCTCCTTGGTCCAACCTAAGAAATTAGAGACCCTGAATTGCCCCCTCAGATGGTGCAAGGTCCTGTAGTACTGTACACCAGACTACCTCTAGGAATGGTATAAGACTGTAGTTTGCTTGGCGAGCTTAAAACATCTGAGCCATCTTGCACTACATGGAGGGAATGAATGTGTGAGGAAATGGAGAGATTACCTACACTGATATTGTGTAGTTGTCCCCATTCTGGGTATCAATTAGTTCCTAAATGCTTTGCTCACCTTCTATTCATAAAATATTGTTAATCTATAGTCTATGATGTCATTATTTACATGCACTGCATGTTCTCAGCTATAAATCTTTGAATGTATGTGTTGTCTGTATGGTTTTTAACCTTATGTATTTTTAGGCCATATACCTTAATATTTGGCTTGAAAATGATCTTCAAAAACATTTTACTTTAAAAAAATAAGATTTTTTTAAGGCTTTAAAAAATTAATTTCCTGACATGAGTGTCAAAATGAATTTCCTGATATGGATGCAGTATAGCACTGTGGTTTAGGTCACTGAGCTGCAAACCTAGAGACCTGGGTTTGAATCCCACAGCCTCTACTTGTATACTGTGTGACCGTGAGTAAGTCATTTAACTTCACTGTGCTTCATAGTTGCACCTGGAAGCATGGTTCATCATAGTGCACCTTTCCTGGTTAAACAATTTCCCCTTTCCCTATAAGTCAATTAGAGTTAGTGAGGAAATCTGATTAAAGGAAAATTTAGCTTAAACAGTCTACTAATGTCTAGTTCTTACTGTGGCTTGTGACAGATAACATGAGCACTAACTGTTTTGGACTGCTTTACTGCTACACAGTCCATGGTTATGCTGCACTTGGTCAGTATTGGAAATTTGTTTAAAACTTTATGTTTATTATTTTACAACAAACGTACAGTTACATTTAGTAACATTCAATATAACCTTATTACACCATAATGACCATGAGGGCACCACTCCTCTTAATATGCTCAACTGATTCCATTAAATACTAAGAGATACTGAAGTAGTAGTACAAATTTTTTGTTCAGCTAAAAAGCCATTATAATATTTAACAAGCATTTGTCAATGCCGAATGTTTGGTTGCTGGTATTAGCATTGGAAGTGCAGGAGTTAGGCAGATGCAGAACAGGAATGGCAGTGAAGTATTGAAGTGATGCCAACACCACCTCCACCCTGCAGAGATGGACAGACATTGGGGGGGGTGCCTTTGTGTTGTCGCCCATAATGCTGATGCCATTTCACCTCACCCTACCCTGCAGACACCGACAAGTGTTGAGATGTGCCTTGGGGTGTTTGACTTTACAGTCACCCCATTCCATAAGGAAATACATTGAAATGGGTGCAATATAGGAGAATGGGGTGAACTTTGGGGCTGAATAGTCCAAGGCACACCTCAATGCCTGTCACTGGCTGCAGGGTGGGTGGGGGGTGGAATGGCATGAGCATTACTGTCGACAATCCCAAGTCACACCCCTGACACCTGTCAGTCCCTACAGGACAGGGCGTTATGGTCAGAAACCCTAATGCTCTGGGCATTTCTTGGTATTTTCACTTCAAGTTTTCAACATGGGCTTTTAGTGACCCCACTGCATGAACAGTGACACTATCATTTCATTAGCCAAAAGTTGATTTTGCACAGTGACTGTGCCATTTGTTGCCACAGGTGCTAAAACACATTCTGAACAGCATGTAAAAAATGTTAGCTGTACCATTCATGAGGAGGTGTAAAAAAAATGATAATGTTAAAAATCTGGAGTGAAAATATAAAAAAACTGGTGACGTCACGAGCGTGCATATAAACTGCACAACACACACGTGTAATGCAATTATTTGGGGGATTTTTTACACCAGATTTTCAACATACTGTAGACATTTTGGGACCTCTGCTCATGAATAGTGGCATTGTGATTTTCTTAATCTGTTCTGAACATTAATTTTGCACTGCAACCGCACCCACTGTGCACCAGATGTGCAAACCACATTTCAGGCAGGATGTGAAAAACTACAGCTGAACTGTTCATAAGGAGGTGTGCAAAAATGGCAATGTTGAAAATCTGGAGTGAAAATATAAAAAATTCTGTAAGTTATGAGTGTGCATGGAAACTGCACAATGCACACTTGTAACATGCTCATTTTGTGGAATTTTATCACCAGGTTTTTTAACATAGGCATTTTGGGACCTCCACTAATGAACAGTGTCACTGTGATTTTCTTAATCTGTCCCAAACATTGATTTCCTACAATGACTGTGCCATTGTGCGCTGGATGTGTGAAACCACATTTTGGGCAGGATGTGAAAAACTACAGCTGAACTGTTTATAAGAAGGTGTAAAAAATGACAATATTGAAAATCTGGAGTGAAAATATTAAAAATTCTCGAAGTTACGAGGGTGTGTGGAAACTGTGTAATGCACGCTCGTAACATAGTCATTTTCTGGAATTTTGTCAACAAATTTTCAACATAAGCATTTTGGGACCTCTGCTCATGAACAGTGTCACTGTGATTTTTTTAATGTGTCCCGAACATTGATTTCCCACAGCGATCGTGCCATTGTATGCCAGATGTGAAAAAACACATTTTGGGCAGGATCTGAAAAATTACAGCTGTACTATTCATAAGAATGTGTGAAAAAATGGCAATGTTGAAAATCTGGAATGAAAATATAAAAAATTCTTTGAGTTATGATCGTGCGTCAGAACTGCACAAGGCACATGAGTAACACAGTCATTTTTTGGAATTTTTGCACCAAATTTTTAACATAGACTTTTTGGGAGCCCACCTCATGAACAGTGATACTGTGATTTTGTTTCTCAGTCCCAAAAGGTGATTCCACACAGTGACTGAGAAATCACCCTTTGGAACCAGATAATGATATGACTGTGACTGAATTCATGAGGTGGGGTCCCAAGAACCCCATGTTGAAAATTTGGTGCTAAAAGTTGCAAAAATGGCTAAGAAATCTACCTAAGTTGAAAAAAAACATTTATGCCATTATACAGCTTACCATTATTTCTTCAGTTTATGGTCGGATTTGAAATGTGTAGACATGTTTCTGGTCCACCAAGATAATCGCGCTGGGCTCTGGAGGTAAAATATGGGGTGGGGTGTTGGGATGTTGGGTGCACAGAGGGTGGGTGCGGGTTGGGGAGGGGTGACACAGACAGTGAGGACCTATTTTTCTTTCACAGGTAAACAAAGAAAATTAAAAATGTTGCGGAAGGTTTTCTTTTTATAGGGACATTTGGCACGCTGGTGTGGGCTCCCAGCGTGCCATGTTTACTTCTTTCTTTGGGGAGGGGACTGGAGCTGATGGGGATTGGGCACCCCATCAGCAAAAAAAGAAAAGGGGTCTGTGGTTTTTTGGGGGGGCATGATGCCGAGGGAGATTGGGCACCCCCTTGGCACATAAATTCTTATAGAGGATATTATGTAGATGGGGACTGGGCTGCCCCATCAGCAAATTATCTGGGCAGGGGGCATGCTGACAGGGGGGGATTGGGCATCCCCCTACATATGTTTTCTGGGGACTAGATGTGGACAGCGGCAGTCTCTGTCATGTTTAATGAAATGTAACGCCAGGTAAGGCATGCCCTGCAATGAGGGGGCACTCCCTCATTGCAGCGGTGAAAATGTTTCAAGTTGGTGGCACATTTTTGCACTGCTGTCATAGACAGCATGCTCATTTATTGGTGCCACAGAGGCAAGCCCCACAAAACAGTAGGTGCATTGGCCACAACTTGACCGCACCTCCACAATCTGCTACTCCAGCAAGCTGTCACATGTTTCTTGCACATGTGTGCAAGCAAACATAAAAATGAGAAAAACGGTCACAGCAGGTACAGACATTCCATACATATACCCAATATAAAATTTAAATGTCCATTTATGACATATGTTAAATATGCTCTAAATGCATATATCTTTCCAACCAAGGCAAGTTGTTTTCTAAGCTAGTTCTCCTGTTCCAGAGCAACATATACTGCATATTATGTCATATCCCATTATTCATTTCCTACTCAGCAGAGGGCTGTCCTAGCCTCTCCAGACCTGGACAAATAATAACCCAGGCTAGCATTCCAGGAGTGGAATTTAGTATTATAATAAATGACACTGAGTAAGATTACTCTGTCCCATGGAGTTTACCCTACCAGTTCATGAAGCATCCCATCAACACCCACCTGGACACCAGTTGGACAAACTGAATCATAAAAGGAGGATCTCTCAGGAGTATCATGCAGTGTACACTGCTCCATACCCCTTGGACCACCTCCTAGCCAGCCAGTCCAGTCAGCCAATCCTGAGGAGCCTAATGTGACCACATGTGATGAAAAGGGCCTGTCCATTCACACCATGCTCCAATTGTGCTTACCTTGTTACCAACGGGACATGTCAGCCTTGGGGACACATATATTTGGGTCACCATGCAGCGCATGCTGCTCTGAATGTCTGTAATCTTCCCGAGCGAGTCAAATCAAGAGAATAAAAAATTATGAATGTTGTGCAATGCCTCCATTTAAAAATGACTTGATATACCTTATGAGAAAAGCCTAAACTTTATGCCACTCCACATATCACATAGACAGTGTCCCATTATTTTAGTTTAAGCAGAAGGGTAAGAGAAAGGAAAAATTCTCCTGGAGGATTTGTCCACAAAATCAGTAAAAACTCACTGTCCTTCATGCTGCTCCAGACTACCCCATTCTCCAAAGTCAAGTACTCCAGTGCTGCTGAGCTTTTTGTCATGAGCTAAGGTCACAGTCTCTGGGTCCCACACATTCCTGGTCCCCACTGGCATACCGGTCCAGCTCTGCCTCCTCCTCTATATAGCTGACATAATTGAATTATTGGACCTTTTAAAGACAGTAACAAACATGTCAGCATGACGTGTGCCTTCACAGCTCCAAGGGTTATGACGTTCAACTCTTCTCCTCTCTGATCCTCTCCAGTTCAGCAATTTATAAAAAGAACTTTTCTGGCTCAAGCACCAATAAATGACTGCACTCCTCATTTGTTATTTGCTCCATTTTATCAGCCCAGCACACCAGTCCACCATTTACATCTGCCACTACAACGTTCTGACACTTGGCATTCAATATTCAGTACATAAAGTAGCAACCAAGCATGGACAAATCACAGGGCACATCAATCTGGAAAAAATTCCATTCAAAAGATGAAAAACTGAGGAACAATCAATCAATCAATCAATCAAAATCTTTATTTATCCAGGTGAAACATCATTGAGCATAGCTCATTTGCAAGATGGACTTGGTTAGATTAAGTTGTTACAAACATATATGTGAAACCAGACAAGGTAATACAAAAGGTTTAAAGATTACAAAAATGTACAACAATCATAGATAAGAGTACAGAGACATTATTTATAAGTGTGAAATCAATCCATCGAACAAGATCTCTAATTATCCAATTGGGCATAGTTATTCAATGTGTAATTGTGAGATGGGACAGGGTGGAACATGGTGGATATAACAAAACAAAGTGTTATGAATGAGTACAGAAGTGTATTGAAAACAAGTCCACAGGAGACAAGAGCATCCAAGAACTAGTGTTCAAGGCAATAGTGTAAAAGGAAGGCATATACATATATTCATTATGGACACGGAATTGAGGGAGAGGAAAAGGGAAGAATGTGGAGGTGAGTGGAGGGGCAAAACTGGAGTGACATAATAGTATGAGAAGAGAAAGAGTAGCAGGTAAGCAGAATAGAGGAATGTGAGGGGAATAGGAGATAGCTAGGGATGCAGGGAGGACAGTAGCAGGGCAGTGGGCACAGAGATAGTCTCAACCAGAGGATACAAGTGGTTTCTATTTTGATGATGGGAGACAAAGGCTAAGTGGGAGGAAGGGAGCGAGTGGGGCAAAGGTGGGGAACGAGGGGATGGAGAGACCAAGTCTGGGAAGGTCAGTGGACGGTACCAGAAGTTTTGTTTTTTTTGTTAGCGTACTGTGCATGGCAGGATGAGGTACTATGAGAGACACAGATCGAGAGAGAGGGTGGGAGAAACAATTGCAGACTTCTTTGAATGATAGGGAGTATAAGATCTTGAAGGCAGAGAAGCAGATGGGGGTGCACAGTTTAAGAGTTTTTTGTATTTTGTTCCTAAGCGTGGGCAGCATGTAGCTTATGGCAGCTCTGCCAAAGTGAGATTTGGCCATAGGTACTTTGAGAGAGAGATGAAAGAAGAGCTTTGTAGTGCATATTTACCTATTGTGTTTAAAGGAAGGCAGTTGGTAATGTAATGAGGCAGTTTTTTTGAAATAGTTCTGAAGGTCCAAAGTGCAGCATTTCTCTCTCTCTCCTGGATTTATGGGAAGTCCAGCATACAGCCAAGTACAGAGAACAGTGATGCATGCCGAGTGGCAGACCCGTTATGAACCTCAGGGCTCTGTGGTAGAGTGTGTCCAGTTTTGACAAGCAAAAGGTAGGGTAATGGCTATAGATGAAATCCGCATAATCTACCAAAGAAAGAAATGTGGATTGGACCAGCCATAAAGTAACAACTCTGGTAAGGAATTGGTTGATTCTGTAGAAAATTCCCAGCCTCTGCCTTAGTCGTTTTAGCAGATCATCAATATGTTCAGTGAAGGAGAGTCTATGGTCTAGCCACACTCCCAGGTACTTGAATTTTGGGACAAATTCCAGTTTTTCACCTAGTAAAGTGGTGATCTGAGGTACTGAGCTGGTAGTTGAAGAGCTGGTTAAAAAGAACAATCCACAAAGATGAACCATGACCCCCAAAAAAAAAAGAAAGCCAAACTGTGAGGGAGGAACACCGTGGCCCTAGCTCCCTCAATTAAAACAAATCATTCAGCTTTTAGTGTTCAGAGCACCAAGCTGAGATGAAATCAGCCATTATTCTTCTCCAGCACTCAGCACAGCACTATAAAAAACACAGTGTGCTAAAATAAGTAAAGTTTAATTCAGCAAAGCACACTTTCATATAGAATTAATTAAAACCTTGTTGCAATTCTAAGCAACGTGGAGCGAGGAGTGGAGCAGAGCAGCACTGCAGCCATCTTGCCACCCTTCCACCCCCCCCCCACACAGAGCAGTCAGGACTGGACTGCTGAGAGATCTGTCATCTGGGGGGGGGGGTCCCTTCAAATAATTCAGAGTAAATATGAAAATGCAGATATAGAGTCCATGAGCTGCATGGTGGTATAATACGTACAAGTCATTCATAAAAATCTTCAGCTCCTAACCTTACCATATGGTTGAGTGCTATAAACACCATGCCTCACCTTAGTAGGTGCACCTGAACAGTGCATATCAATAGGGTAAATGCTCTGAGAAACACACTCTGCAAGTATCTTATTAAGTAGCTATCCTGGGTATAACCCTAAAACATGAAATCAAGTTTGTAAAGTGTGTAATGAACAACAATGCCTAATAACCATGAATGTAACAAGGCACTTAAACAAAAGAAAATAGAAACATAGACGTTGATGGCAGATAAGGACCACAAGGCCCATCCAGTCTGCCCATTTCTTATTCTGCCTTATGCATGTGCAGCCGGCCTTTGCTCTGTCAATGGCCTATCTATTCATACTCATCTGTATGGTTCCCTTATGCCTATCCCATCCCTGTTTGAAGCCCTGCACTATATTCATATCCACCACTTCCTGAGGTAGTCCATTCCATGCATCCACCACCCTTTCTATGAAAAAGAACTTCCTCACATTACCCCTCATTCAGTCTCCCTCTAATTTCATGATATGTCCTCTGGTCCTGCTATTTTTCTTATATTGAAACGTGTTAGACTCATTTACCTTGTTAATGCCCTTAAGTTGTTTGAATGATTTGATCATATCACCTCTCTCCCTCCTTGCTCTAGGGTATACATATTAAGCTCCGTTAATCTGTCCTCATATGTTTTCTGATGCAGTCCCTGCACCAGTTTGGTTGCCCTTCTCTGGACTGCCTTAATTAGGTTAATGTCCTTGTGAAGGTGTGACCTCCAGTACTGCATGCAGTACTCCAGATGAGGCCTAGGCAGTGTCTTTTAAAGAGGGATTATTATCTCCCTTTTCTGACTTGTGATACCCTTACTAATACACCCCAACATCCCTCTAGCCTTACCTACTGCTTTAGTGGTCTGCGTGGATGATTTCAGATCATCAGTGATTATGATGCCCAAGTCTCTTTTTCCCCTTGAGACTGCCAGCATCTCCCCTCCCAGCCAATAGGTGGCTTCAGGGTTTCTCTTCCCTATGTGTATGATCTTGCACTTCTTTGCGTTAAGCCCCAGTTGGCACTCTTCCGACCATTTTGCTAGTTTATTCAGATCTCTTCTCATTTTGCCCACCCCATCTGGATCATCTACTCTGTTGCAGATCTTGGTGTCATCTGCAAACAGACAAACCTTACCCTCCAGTCCATCAGCAATGTCACCGATGAATATATTGAAGAGGACTGGCCCCAGGACTGATCCTGAGGTACCCCACTTGTGACTTGCATCTTTTCTGACTGTATACCATTTACCACCACTCTCTGTTTTCTGCTCGTCAACCAGTTCGCCACTCAGTTGACCAACTTCTGACCTGCCCTGAGCCTACCTAGCTTACAGTATTAATCAATCTTCTATGTGGAACAGTATCTAAAGCTTTGCTGAAGTCAAGGTAGGTGATTTCAGCTGCTCCCTCTTGATCCACCACTCTGGTTACCCAGTCAAAGAAGTCTATGAGATTAGTTTGACAGGACCTTCCTTTTGTAAACCCATGCTGTCTTGGATCCTGTGTTCCTATGGATTCCAGGTGTTGCACTATCCTTTCTTTAAGGAGTGCCTCCATAATCCTGTCCATTACTGACGTAAGACTGACTGGTCTGAAGTTCCTTGCCTCCTCCCTACTACCACCCTTATGAAGTGGGATCGCATTAACTCTTCTCCAGTCTTCTGGGACCTCTCCTGTGCTCAGAGACTCACTAAACAGCTCTGCTAATGGCTCTGCTAGTTCCACCCATAGCTCCTTAAGTACCCTGGGATGTATGCCATCAGGTCCCATTGCCTTGTCCACCCTGAGAATAGCTTGGCAGAAGGCACCAGGAGAAAGGACTGCTGTGTGACTGAACTTCTCTACTGGGACTATATTGCCCTCCTTCCCACCCAAAGCTAGTTCTATTTTTTATAGGCACAGGATTTGACTGACAACAGGAGCTTCCTGTTTAGGGGCAGGAAGTGAGTGATCACAGAACCACCAAGGACCCACCATCCTAGAAGGGCAAGAGTAGCTCTCCCGGCCCCCTCTAGCTGCTGGAGGTCTGCCTCTGAGCAAGTAAGTGGTCTACTGCGAAATATAGGATATTCTTGTCTCAGAACAGGACAATCAGGAGCTTAAAGGGCACACAGGCAGAAAGTAAGGAGAGAGAGAGAAAAAAAACAGAGGAAAGAGTAAGGATTGCAAACAGTTAAGGGGCCAGAAATAAGACATGATTGGAGTGGTGCAGTGCAGTGGCTGTGGAGCAGCAGTCTTCCGGGAGATGTTCTGGAGGATGCGGTGTTGTCCCATCTGCAGGCACCTCTCTGGGCTGAGTGAGGAGGTTGCTCATCTCCAGGCTGAGTTGGCCAGGATTTGTGGGACCTCCTCTTCCATCCAGGGACCACCAGTGCCACTGCCGTTGCCTCAGAGGTTGCCAAGAAAGAGGAGTGGTTGGACCACAGTGGGCTCAGGGAGGGTGAGGGTGGTGGAACAGAGGCACATCCCTCCCGTTGTACCTCTCCACAATTCCTATGCCATTCTGGCAAAGTGTGGTTCCTCTATGGAGGCACCCACAGTGGAGACCAAGGAGGATGCTGGGAACCTCCACAAAGGAGACCCACAGGAGGGTGGCAGGGGACCCTGCAGGGGAAGGAAACAACTCCTGGTGGGGACTCCATTGTTAGGAAGGTAGAACTGGGGGAGGAAGGGAGAGGGAGGTAAGGTGCCTGCCTGGCGCCATGGCTGGAGGGACAGAGGCGAATCCTCAGGATTGCCAGAGCAGCTGCACAGGGAGGGAGCTGGATGTCATTGTCCACCTAGGGACAAATGACCTGGCTAAGAAAGGGATTAGAGAAGTGCAGGAAGAGTTTGTGGGAATTGGGAGGGGCCTTAGTCAAGTAGCACGCACAGTAACCTTCTCGGAGGTGCTACCCATCTATGGCATAGGAGAGGCTAGGGTGTTCCGCACCATGGGATTCAATCAGTGGTTGAAAAACTGGTGTGGAGCTCAGGGGTTTGGTTTCATTGGGGTCCACCTGGGTGATGCAAGCCTATACTGGCATGATGGGCTGCATCTGTCCGGGAGGGAACCAGGATCCTAGGTGATAGGTTTAAATGCTTCATTGGCAGCTTTTAAACTAGCCAAGGGAGGCACTGTAAAGGAGCAGGAAAATCCTAGCCCCCAAATAATCATGGTAGTAAGTCGGCAAACACCAACATAGAGGTGTCGAGTAGGGAGGAGAGGGCAGGGGTAAATGGAGAAAGTGACAAGAGCAGGGACAGGGATGGGGCAAAAGGGAGTAAGGCCATCAGGAAATGGAGGGTAATGAGTACCAATGCCCATAGTCTGGGCAACAAGCTCCCTGAGCTGATGGCCTTAATGGAAGAGGGATGCCTGGATATCGTAGCAGTCACAGAAACATGGTACACAGAGAACCATGACTGGGATGTTAACATACCAGGGTACAAAACCTACAGGAAAGACAGGCAGGGGAGAAGAGGGGGAGGAGTAGCTCTCTATGTAAAGGAAGGAATAAAAGCAACTGAACAAAAGAATAAACAGGGAGGAGAGGAGGCACTGTGGGTCACCTTGGAGACTGGAAAGGGCACCACAATCCGCACAGGGGTTGTGTACAGACCCCCATGTCAGGGGGAAGGAATGGACAAGGATATGATAGAAGGCATTCTTAGAATGGCAGAGAAAGGGGAGATACTGTTGATGGGAGACCTGAATATGCCAGATGTTAACTGGAGCACATTTGCTGCAGCTACATCCACGAGCAGGGCCATTCTTGATGCCCTACAGGTGGCAGGCATTAGACAGCTAGTTTTGGAACCCACTCATGAGGGAGCAATCTTAGACCTCATACTCTCAAATGGGGGCAGTGAGAGGATCTCAGATCTAGAAGTGGGTTGCCATCTGGGGACAAGTGTCCATCAAACAGTGTGGTTCACGTTAAACTCAGCTACAGAGTCAAGCCATACAAAAGTGAGGGTACTGGACTTTAGGAGGGTGGACTTTGGCAAGATGGGAGAGTGCCTCAGAAAAGCACTAGCAAACAGGCTAGAAGGAGGTGTGGAGCAACAATGGGGAATTATCAAAACTGCCATCACAGAGGCAACAAGCCTTTGTGTGAAACAAATAAACAAATCAAAATGAAAAAAAGCCACTATGGTTCTCAAAGAGGTAGCTGTGAAAGTCAGGAAGAAAAAGATAGCATTCCGGAAGTATAAGGAAACACAGAAGGAGCAGGACAGAGAGCTGTACCAGTTAAGGCAGAAGAAAGCAGGGAGGGAAGTCAGAATAGCAAAGGCCCAAACTGAGGAAAAGATAGCCAACTCAGTTAAGAAGGGGGATAAAACCTTTTATAGGTACATCAGCGAGCGTAGAAAGACAAAGGGAGGGATAGTGAGGCTGAATAGAATGAACGGTGGGTGGGCATAGGGGGACAGTGAAAAAGCAGGAATACTGAACGAATATTTCTGCTCAGTATTCACAAAAGAGGAGGGGGAAGTGCCTAATCCAATTAACAGAAGCACTCTTGATAGGGGGGTCGATCCCAGTCCTTTCACAGAAGAAAGGGTTCTGCAAGAACTCCTAAAACTGAAGGTGGACAAAGCAATGGGTCCTGTTGAAATTCACCCTAGAATTCTAAAAGAATTAAGGGAGGTACTAGTGAAACCACTGGCTACTCTTTTTAATAAATCATGGGAGGATGGTGTGGTACCCGAGGATTGGAGGAAGGCGGATGTGATTCCCCTTCACAAAAGTGGGTCCAAGACAGAGGCAGGAAACTACAGACCTGTCAGTCTGACTTCTGTGGTAGGGAAAGTGATGGAGTCACTTCTGAAGGAAAGAATAGTCGAGTACCTAGAAGCCAGTGGAGCACAGGACCCAAGGCAGCATGGATTCACAGCGGGAAGGTCATGTCAGATGAATCTAATAGATTTCTTTGACTGGGTGACCAAAGTAGTAGACCAGGGAGGGGCTGTGGACATGGCCTAACTAGACTTTAGCAAGGCATTTGACACAGTCCCACACAAAAGATTAATAGTCAAATTAACCAGCCTGGGAGTGGGACCCAGGGTGATAGCCTGGGTAAAACATTGGCTGGACAACAGGACACAGAAGGTAATTGTAAATGGAGTCCACTCTGAAGAAAGGGGGGTTACTAGTGGGGTACCGCAGGGTTCAGTATTGGGTCCAGTCCTTTTTAATGTCTTCATCAGTGACATTGCAGAGGGACTGGAAGGAAAAGTATGCCTTTTGCAGATGACACAAAGATCTGCAACACAGTTGATACACAAGGAGGCGTGGAAAGGATGAAAGGGACTTGGCAAGGTTGGAGGAATGGTCAGAAGTATGGCAGCTAGGATTCAATGCAAAGAAGTGCAAAATAATGCACCTGGGAAACAAGAACCCAGGGGAAGAATACACAATGGGTGGGAGGTAGTAACAACAACAAAAAAGGAAAGGGACCTGGGGGTAATCATATCAGATGACCTTAAGGTTAGCAGGCAATGTGTGAAGGCAGTAGGGAGGGCTGGGGTATGCTGGGATGTATGGGAGGCATCATCAGCAGAAAACGGAAGTTGTTATCCCTCTGTACAGACAGTTGGTGAGACCCCATCTGAGTACTGTGTCCAGTTCTGGAGACCCCATCTCCGCAAGGACATAGACGGGATAGAGGCAGTCAGGAGGGCAACTAAAATGGTGCAGGGTCTGCAAGAGAAGCCGTATGAGGAGAGACTAAAGGAGCTTAATATGTATACCCTTGAGGAAAGAAGGGAGAGGGGGGACATGATAGAAACTTTTAAGTACCTCAGTGGAATCAACAAAGTCAAGACGGTAGCATCTTTCAGAAAAAGAGACTTGCAAGAACAAGGGGACACAATTTAAAGATAGAAGGAGGACAGTTCAGGGGCAATGTGAGGAAGTATTATTTCACATAGAGGGTAGTGGATGCATGGAACAGCCTTCCTGAGGAGGTTGTGGGGTCTAAAACTGTGGGAGAATTCAAGAATGCATGGGACAGACATAAGGCAATTCTTGTGGGGGGTAGGAAGAAATAGGCTGTTGGTTAACTAGGATCTGCAGCCTATCCTGTAGGTAGGGAAATGGGCAGACTAGATGGGCCTAGCGGTCCTTATCTGCCGTCAAAGTCTATGTTTCTATTATAATGGCTCTGCTAGTTCCACCCTTAGCTCCTTTAGTACCCTGAGAAGTATGCCTTCAGGTCCCATTGCCTTGTCCACCCTGAGCTTATTGAGCTCTTGTAGGACCCTTTCTTTTGTGAAGGGACTAGTGCATACCTCCCTCCCCTCTGTGTCCATGGTGCTGAGCTGTGGGCCCTGCCTTCCCTTCCCTTCCCTTCAGTAAATACTGAGCAGAAGTATCTATTTAGGATAGATGCTTTTACATGGTCCTCCTCCTCAAATGCTCCCTTATCACCTTTGATCTTAGCAGTACCCCATCTGGACTTTCTCCTTTCACTAATGTATCTATAGAAAGTCTTGTCACCTTCTTTTACTGTTTGTGCTAGTGTTTCCTTGGTTTGGGCCTTTGCCTGCCTTACTGCCTTCCCTGCTTCCCTTAGGGAAGTTTGGTATGTCTCCCTATTTTCATCCTGCTGGCGCTCCCTTATATTTCCTGAAGGCCAGCCTTTTGGCTCTGACCTTTTCTGCTACTGCTTTTGAGAACCAAAGTTGTTTCCTTTTTCTTCTGCACTTCCTTTTCTCTCTAACACAATGGGATGTTGCTTCAAGTATTGCATCCTTAATGCTTGCCCACTTTGCCTGTACCCCCTCACCTGTATTTCTTTTTGCCAGGGCTAGCTTAACTCTGTTGGCCATCTTATCAAAGACAGCTCTTCTGAAGTCCGATATTTTTGCCTTGAAATGGGATGATTTAGTTCTAGTGGCCAAATTGAACCATACCATGTGAGTCACTGGCCCCCAGGTAACCTCCTACCTGGAGATCTGTGATCCTTTCCCTGTTAGTCAGTACTAGATCTAGGATAGTCCTGTCTCTTGTGTGTTGTTGTTCCAGTTGTTTGAGTCCCTCCCCCCTGCAGGGAATCCACCATGTATCTAGTTCTGGCAGATGTTCCTGCTGGTATTGACCAATCTGTATCTGGCATGTTGAAGTCTCCCATTATCAAAACCTCACCTTTAGCTGTCATGTTTTGTATGTCTTCTAACAGTAATGTGTCTATGTCCTCCCCCTTGTCTGGAGGCCTGTACACAACCCCAGTTCATATGGCTGTCCCATTTCCTGTTTCCAGGGTGACCCACAGTTCTTCTGGCTCCTTATGTGTACTGAATTTCCATAGCTTTTATATTTTCATTGACAGAAAGGCCACTCCATTCCCCTTTTTTGCACCTTGGTCTCTTCGGAACAGTACATAGCCAGGTACTGAAGTCTCCCATGTGTGGTTACTGGTAAAACATGTCTCACTAATGGTTACTATGTCCTGTTTAGCCTCTGTCATTATGGCCTGCAGGTCTGGGATCTTGTTTCCCAGACTGTGAGCATTTGTATACATGATTTTCCATTGGCCAGATTTCGGTGTGTTAGTTGTTGGGCGAGGTCAAGCTTTTCCCTTGTGCATTGTATGGGGAGCCAGACCTTTTTCCTTACCTGGTGATGCAAATGAACTACAAACATGCTGAACTCCTGTTTGACTACTAGCTGGGAGGGAGGGGTGTTCTTCCCATTCGACGTATAGGGTGCAGACAGTATGCCTGACTCACCAGCAATGTAATATATTCCCATGTGCAACAACTTTATATGCATTGCTTGGAAAACTTAGCTCTGAAATTCAGGGAGGGGAAACATAACCTAAATTCCTGGGCAGTCCAGTTTGGATGTAGCCCAACTTAATAAAAAATAGAACATGGAAATAAGACTTTCTCTAGGCTAAAGTTCCCCTCACCCCTTATACCTGATAAAGCCATGCAGCAGAATTAGAGCAATCAGTTCTTATATAGGTTCTTCCTCCAAGGATGAGTCCTCTTCATGGTTGTCCCTTAATCAACTTGGCACATTCTTCTGGCACCATCGCATAGCATCAGCTGGATCTGTGTAAATGTAGATTTTGTCCCAATGGGAAATCCAAAGGTACACAGGAAAAATCAGGAAATGAGGGATTGAGGCCTCAGGAAGCAGTGCTCTGGCCCCATCAAATGTGTTTTGTTTTTGCCTGGTGGCATATCCCAGGTCAGAAAACATCCTAATCTGCTGTCCATCCTGTAGAAGAGATTTCCTCTGCCTTGCCAATGCTAACAGGTGGTCCCTTGAGCCCACACCATCTGTTACAACCATCACCATTCTGGAAGCCTCTGGATTGTCATTGCGGCCTCTGGGAGTGATTTGGTAGGCCTTTTGAAAGCACTGTATGATGGGGGCCACCTCCTCTCACAACTGCTTCACAAACCAGTCCTGCATGAACATCGTAATGTCTTCACCCTTGCATCCTTCCAGCAATCCCAGGAGACATAAATTATGAGACCTGGCTTGGATCTCTAAGGTCGCCAACATGGAACTTAAGTGAGTATTTTCTTTTATGACATTAGCCACTGCTCCCATCACTGCCTCCATGGTTTTATTTGCTTCAATGGAAGTAAGGGTGACAGACTCAATTTTCTTTTTAGTTACTGCAACCCTGGTCGATAAAGAATCAAGCTTATTAGACAGCCCAGTCACTGAGTTTATGAGGAGGTTTAACCTGGCACCTAGAGTTTGCAGTGTTTCACAGAGGTTCCCTCTCCATGCTCAGAGTCATGGGCCTGTGCTGCCCACGTGATCAGAGCTCCCGATACATTTGTTGCCCCAGTTCCTTCTCCCAAGCCTTTTTCCTTACTAGGAGGTGGCATCTTGTTCCACATGGATTCTGGTACTGAGTTCAGTTAACTTGTATTAGAACGTTCCCAGATTTACCCAATAAATTTAGTGTAAATGAAGCTCAATTTTCAGAGCTCTAAGAGCTTTCAGACATTTTGCTCAGGCTCCACAGCACACCTCACCTTGATTTTGGACATATTTAATAATGTTTTCCACTAATATTAT
This sequence comes from Neoceratodus forsteri, assembly GCA_016271365.2. Classification (NCBI taxonomy): domain Eukaryota; kingdom Metazoa; phylum Chordata; order Ceratodontiformes; family Ceratodontidae; genus Neoceratodus; species Neoceratodus forsteri. Next base: position 541,285,992 of record CM028137.1, on the reverse strand, counting down.
AAGCCCCCAAAGACTTGTAAGACTGGATGAAGAGTATCAAATCCTTGTATGTGTTGTTGTGTGATTGTTCATACCGAATATCAAAACCAAGACTCTTTTCATGTATATCTTGTCTGAAAATTAATAAAAAATAAAATTTAAAGCAGGATGCAAAACATAATTGTGAAGTAACAATAGGCACTCTATAACAAGGATGGAAATTCTAGTTTCATACAAAATTCTAATTTCTGAACCTTTTTTATGTTTGCTTGCACGCATGCACAAGAAACATTATGTGGCAGCTTAGGAGAGAGGTGGGTTGTGGAGGTGAGGCACTGTAGCAGTCAATAGCAGAACTGCATTTGGGGGCTTGGCACTGGTGGACCAATGCAGGCACACTGTGCTGATGACATTGGTTTCCAAAAGTGCTACCAAGTTGAAATGATTTCACTGCAGCAATGAGGGGCCACCTCGTCATTGCAGCATCAGTCATTTTATTGCAACGAGGGAGCAACCCGTCACTGCAGGGTGGTACCTTGCCTGGTGTAACATTCCCCTAAACATGGGTGCGGCTTATGCCACCGCCTTAAAGCCCCATGAAAGCTGACTGACTGGGGTGCCCAATCCAATCTGTCAACATTCCCCTGACCCAGTTCATTTGCCAATGGGGAGCCCACTCCCCAACGGCATGACTGTTCCCCTCCCCATTTGTTGTGGGCGGGTGCCCAATCTCTGGCATCATCCCCCCCAAACAGTCATTCTTTGCTGATGGGGGGGGCCCAATCCCCATAGGCTTAAGTCCCCCCACCTCAAAAAAGACAGGTGGCACACTGGGAGCCCAACCCAATGTGCCAAAAGCAAGCCTGAAAGAAACAAAGCCTTCCTGCAATGTCTTTTTTTTTCTCCCTGAAAGAAAGGAAATGGTCCAATGCTGGTTTGGTCCCCTCCCACAACCTGCATCCACCCACTGTGCACCCTACCTCCCAACACCCCCCTCATCCCATACTTACCCCTCGGAGCCTGGCGCGATGATTTTCGGTGAACCAGGAACACGTCTGCACTCTTCAAAGCTGACCGCGAACTGAAGAAATGCCAGTAAGCTGTATAATGGCATAAATAGAGTTTTTTCAACTTTGATGCATATCTCAGGCATTTTAGGGAATTTTGGCACCAAATTTTCAACATGGGGTTATTGGGACCTCTCCTCATGAATTCAGCCACTGTCATGGCATTATTCGGTCCTGAAAGGTGATTTCACGGTCACTGCAGGAAATCACCTTTTGGGACCGATCAATGAAATGACAGTGCCAGTGTTCATGAGGTGGGCTCTCAAAAAGCCTATCTTGCGAATTTGGTGTAAAAATCCCAAAAAAGACTGTTTTATGAGCTTGCATTGTGCAGTTTCCACGCACGCTCATAACTTGGCAAATTTGTAATATTTTCACTCCAGATTTTCAACATTGGCATTTTTTTCCATACCTCCTTATAAACAGTACAGCTGTCATTTTTCACATTCTGACCAAAATGTGTTTTTGCACTTCCCACGCAGAATAGCACAGTCGCTGTGGGAAAACAGTGTCCAGGACACATTAAGAAAAAATCACAGTGACACTGTACATGAGCAGAGGTCCTAAAATGCCTGTGTTGAAATTTGGTGATGAAAGTCCATAAAATTACAATGTTATGTGCGTGCGTTTCACAGTTTCCACATATGCTTGGAAGTGCGAGCATTTCTAATATTCCCACTACAGATTTTAAACATTGCCATCTCTTCACACCTCTCTATGGATGGTACAGCTGTAATTCGTCACATCCTGCCCAATCTGTGTTTTCATACATCTGATGCAGAATGGCACAGTCACAGTTGGAACTCAAAGTTCGGGACACATAAACAAAATCACACTGCCACTCTTCATGAGAAGAGGTCCCAAATGCTTTCATGAGGCGGTGTCTCAAAAAGGCCATGTTGAAAATTTGTAGTGCAAATACCAACAAACTCCTGGGGCATTAGGGTTTCTAACCATAACATCCTACCCTGTACAGACTGACAGGCATCAGAGTGTGCCTTTGGATTGCCGACTATAATGCTCATGCCGTCCCACCCCAACCCCCCAGCCAGTAACAGGCATCGAGGTGTACCTTGGACTATTCAGCCCCACAGTTCACCCCATTCTCCTATACTGCAGCCATTTCAGCATATGTCCTTATGGAATGGGATGACTGTAAAGCCAAACACCCCAAGGCATACCTCAACACGTGTCGGTGTCTGCAGGATAGGGTGAGGTGGCACAGCATGAACGTCATGGGCAACGACCCAAACACATACCCCAATGCCTGCCTATCTCTACAGGATATAGGTGGGGTTGGCATAAAGTTCAATACTTCACTGCTATTCCTATTCTGCATCTAACTCCTGCATTTCCAATGCTAATACCAGCAAGCAAACATTCGGCATTAACAAATGCTTGTTTTATCATGAGATCAAAAACATTTTGTACACTGATTGGGTTATATTTTGTTACTTTAAATGGTGCAAGTATGTGAAATGGGTAACAAAACCACAATTTATGCATTTTTATGTTTATAACTTGCTAGAACAAAACTTTTATCAATGATTCAAAAGAAAAAGTTTAAAACAAAACCTCTCTTGCACACTGAAGTATTGTTTTTTATTAAGGTACAGTAGGTTCAGTTTATGTTTTGAAATGCATTTCTATGTAGTTCAAAAACTGATGTTGCCGCATATGCACAATTTAACACACATCAGTGTGTATAGTGCTTCAAGGGGACTGTATGCTAGCCTATCAATAGCTTCAAAATTATTGCTAGGTAGGCAGCAATTTCCATCATGTGTTGACATTCTTCACGGCAGTTAAACACAGTAGGTGTTCTGAGGGTGAATAATCCTCACTGTACAATAGAGCAACAACTATGTGGATGTCAATCATTAATGGTTGATGCATTTTGATGTATTTGGAGCCATGAAGGTGTATCAAGCCATTAGTTCCTCAGAGCATTAAATGAGTTGAGGCATTTATTAAATGTGGTGGTCTGAGTCACTTGGAGAGCACTAGACATACATAATTATATATTCACGTGTGTACTATACTTGACTGCTTCTGGACTCATTTGATAGTACTGGATTAGGGCGCATCACACCAGGATGTACCCCTGAAGCAAGAAACACCTTAAAATGAGATAAAGTGTTGTGCTACATCTGATGTATTTGTCCTGAGAGTGTGCTGGTGCATATAGCACTTTGAAGATGTAGCCCTGCTCTGTACACACATGAAGCAACAAACATGTTGACATTAGAGCTGTGATAAATGCAGAATTCTGCTGGTGAAATTTTGGTGGAAAGGCAGGTCCACTTCTGAAATAGTTTTCAGTATTTTCCCAACAATTTTGCAGCATTCCAGCTGTTTTTTTTAATGTAAACTGTGGATTAGTTTTCCATGGGTTATGTAAACTGTGGAGCATTAATCCACAGTTTATGTAACCAGCAGAACACTAATACATGGTTAAAGTAAATACAGAATACTAATCAACAGGTTACATAAACAAAACTATGGATCACTGATCCACAGTTTATATAAACTGCAGATTATTATTCTGCAGTTTACATAATAATCTGTATTCCACCAAGGGAGTTCTGTAATTCTGCTTCTGGCAGAATTCTGTGGAATTAATCAGAGTATTTCAAAATCCTGTGGAATTCTGTTCTGCTGAATTTTGACCATTCTGTACAACACTGTTTAAAGTGTATCACAGGAAAATAATGTGTTTTTTTATAACATCTTTCATACACATGGTATCCCAAAGTGCTTTCCAGTCCTTGAACAATTGGCAGCAGCCATTAGGTGCAGGAGGTTCATGGAATGACATATACAGAAAGAGGTAGCGAGAGGAAAGACAAGGATGCTATGTGACTTGTTAATGGTCAGAGCCTGTGGAATTTGTGATTTTGCAGATGCATTTTGCTAATGGACACATAACTTATATCCTTGCATGCAATCTATGAAATGTTGAAATTTAAGCAACACAACAAGAGGGAGCATTGGTTCTAGCAGGTTTACCACATGCTCAGATGTGAGTAAGGCACAAGGCCTCAGGGCATATGATAAACCTATTAAAACCAATATTCTCATAGTGTCTTATGCTTTTATACAATGGGTAGTTTCAGGAATATAAAAGTACAAGAAAAAATAGAAAGACTTAAAAAATGTGATTAAATGTTGAAACAAAGACAAAATAGTTCCTCTGTCAGTTGCAGCTATCACATTTTTGTGCCTGTGTGTGGCTGAGTAGTTATAACAACATTTATATGTTCATTTGTATATTTATTTATTTTTTCATTGTGTTTTGTTTTTTTATACATGGCCTAGAAGCTTGTTTTAAGTTTGTTTTGTGAAGACAGCTGCCTGAAGTCATGTGTGCACTAACAGGATGTCATTGGTGACAACAATGGTACTTTGCTGAGTACCTCTCCTGCAGATGAATGCACAATAATCTGGCAGTAGCAGCAGATCATTTGACAAATCAATTGATTTGTCAACAGATTTGGCTCCATAAAATGAGATTTGCAAGTGGGAAAGCTAGAGATGGAATGGTTAGCCACTGAAGTGACAGTATTTGCATTCTTAATGGCAAGCAGTGAGAAAGTGAATGAGCCAGTAGGGAAATTACATAGAGAGCAGTCAAGAGTTGGATTCACAAAATATAAATAAAAAAAGAAAAAAGATTTGCCTGGGAAACAGGAAACATTGTGACTTTTTGTTACAGTTCATTTGTGAGTGCTGTTTGAGCAGTGCGTAATGAGGCAAATATTTATAAAAAAACACACTACTGTTGCAGATGTGCTGCCAGTGTCAGTGATGGCTGGGAAAAGAAAGTGATTGGGCAGGCAGCACTGTGAGTGAGTGTTCAAGAATTTGTACAGCCAGCTGGCCCACTGGTGTAGCAGTTGGATTTCCGCTTGTGATGCCAGCAACCCAGGTTCAGAAACTGACTCAGGAAACCGGAGGGCTGGCTGGGGGAGAAGGATTGAGTGTCCTATGGACTGCTCTCCTTCTCCACGGAGAGGGTAGTGTAAGTGCCCAGTGCTCAAGGGATTCCTGGCAGAGGCCAGGAGAACCTCAGGTGATTGGCGCCTGGACTATGAGAGGCAGGGCAAATGCAGGACTTCATTGCACATCTCTGCCCCTGAGGGTAAAAACAAAGAAGAATCACCGAGATGGTCACCATTAATGAAGCCTGCCCCTAGCTTTGATTAGCTTCCAGACCAGCTCCCCAGTTCAGTCACAAGGATTGTGGCACTATGGGGTCTGGTGCTGCAACCCCACCCCCTGGAGGGTAAGCCAGGAGTGTCAGGAGAGTGGAGGCTGATATGAGAGTGGAAGCACAGGGGTCCATGACTAGGCAGATGCACCAGCGCCAGATGCAGAAAAAAAGAGCAAATAAAAAAAAAGAAGATTTGTACAGCCAGGGTGGGGGGGCAGTTAGCGACAGGGCAGGGTAGTGGCAGGGCAACAAAGTACAAGGGAAAAAAACATACAATCAGTTGGTAACCATTTATCATAGGTATGTAACATCTGTAGTGGAAGGGGAAAATAAATGGCTGACATTTCAATACTAATAATTTCATACCAGCACAATGATATGGAATATGATGCGTTCTGGTTGGCAGACACTTGTTTTTAGCCCTTGGTAGTTTTCTCTTAAGGAAATGGCCAGAACTAAGTCTCGGCCATTTATATCATTTGAAAGTTTTTGTGTTTTTTCTCTAACACTTTTTTCCATGGTGCTTCCTCCTGCCGGTTGTTTAGACTACATTCCCTCCTTCATTCTGGTGTCATCAATACATCACATGGTTCCTTTGCCAAAGACAGACAGTATTGTGCCTCAAATATGGATGATCACTGCTGCAGAAGCAAGCAACTGTTACTTCAAAAGTAAAGGAAGCTTGCCACAGAAATTAAGGCTGATGTGCCACAAAGAAAGAGAAGCCTCACTTAAGGTCATACAGTAAGTAAGAACTGGAGGAAGGATTCCAACAGAGGTCTCCAGATTCACAGCTCTATGATCTAATCTTTAAGCTACATTGCTTAGTGCCTGTGCTATAATTGCAAGTTCCCAGTTAACTTGAAGATACAATTAAGTTTCAAAGCTTGTACTTTACATTCTCTAAAAAGCAGTGAATTAACAGTATCTTTTTTTTATTTATTTATTTACCCTGGATAGTCAAATGTGAAAAAAGAAATAGTTTTCTGTGGGGTACTGATATGATCCTATTTTATACTGTAGCTGGGTGGACTGAAGCACTATGTGATTATCTGACTTGCTTAGGCACATATCGTAAGGGACTATGGTGGTATTTGAACTGAGACCACTTGTCTCACAATCCTGGGCTCTCATTGCTAGATCACATTATCTCTAAGATATAAATGACATAATACAATAACTGGTGACCCTTGTTATTATGGCATTTCAATCTGACATTTTTTAACACCTTGAGCAGTAGTGTGAACTTGCAGGCAAACCTCTGACTGTTTTTGCTTGTGTTCACACTCACTCAGGCAGGCTGCAATTGAAAAATAATTTAGCTCTCAAAAGAGATTTTTTGTACATTTTTGCTTGCTTCCACTCTTGGTTGTGCTCATGTTCACTCTTCAGATCAAAATTCCTTGCATCAGTTATTATAAAAAAAATGTGAGTTTCTATTAGTTTTTTTTTTTCAAATCCTGAGTTAGGGATGACCACATCAATCACTTTAGCTTTGCTTGAGAGGTTTATGGATCAACATTCACCTCTGGTGTGTATAAAAGCCTCATAATACACATCTGCCTGTGCATTATTCTATATGTAGGGTAGAGGTGGTGATATTGCCGTTATTAACTGGTTCATAAAAAATATGGGAACAAGAAAAGACTAGTTGAGGCACAATGCCTGTGCCCATGAAGGGAATGATTTTCTAAAGTTCTTGGTTTTCTAATGCCATAACAGGAATAGATCCCATTCCTGAGCCAGGGCATATGAAAAGTCAGGAGGCTGGTATGTTTGTAGTCTTTCATATTTGCTGAGAGATCTGTACTTAACACTCTCAAAGATCCTTTATTATCTTCCTTCTATAGTTCATAAAGCGTCATCGATATTGTATTGTATTCATATGTGTCTGGAAGTTCTTTTTACTTTGTCCTTTCGATCCATTAATGACTGAGACTGTTTATCTTACACATGTGTCCACTTTTGTTTTGTTTCTTTGAATATTTTGATATTTAAAGTGATTTTCTGATTTAATTTATTGAAGAAATCATGTGTGCTGCATGTAAGCCTGTTCCCTCTGATTGCCACATTTACATTTTTCCAAGCTATTACTTATTGTTGTCTCACCTTATACAACTTTTATTCAGTGCTCTGTCTGTTCCCTGCCTGCATCTGTTTACGTCTGTCTTTTTCCCAGGATGCATTTCGCCTTGCAGTCATGCATCATAGCAGGGACAGTGCCAGTGTGAGAAAGTGAAAGTCTCCTATCAGACTGCATTCCTGCTTCTGCACTTGTTACTCATTTTTGACGTGATGGCTTTCAAAGGAGTTTTCTAGTCTGTTGTTACTGGTGTCCGAAGTTATAGTCAGCAAACCAGTTTCGATTGCAAAGTGACTCAGCATTTCTTCAGGCAGGGATTCATTTTCAGTACTCGTCAGTATCTTTGATGTGACTGTGTCAATCTGTTGCTTCGGTAGTGTGTCTCATGACAGTTCTGTGTATTCTTGTTAGCTAGTGGCAGTGCTTTTAAGTAGTTGTGTTGATCTACACATATAGGTCATTATATATATATTTATATCTATACAGAGTAATACACACCTTTCTGCATATACATATAAATACATACATATTTACACTGAGTGTTATATGTTGGTGTTATGAGGCCACATTTTGAAATACTCTATGTGTGTACAGATTGTCATCTACCAGTGCAATTGGTGTGATACTGTAGGTTGGCATACCCACTAAATATATTTACAGTGGCTTTTATATCACCACATGTACCAATACTGCAGTTCTCTGCAGACTGTCAGCTACCAGCCAAAGTGGTGTGATAGTGTGATACTTTGGCATTTCAAATACACATGTTTTTAGTAGCAAATACTGCAGTTATGTGCAGATTGTAAGGCACCACACTAATTGGTCTGATTGCATGAGACTTTTTCAGTTCAAATACATACGTATTTACAGTGTCTATTAGATCTACACATGTTCCAATACTGCAGTTAGGGGCAGATTGTCATCTACCAGTGTAATTGGTCTGATTGTTTGCTACTTTGGCAGTTCAAATACGTATATGTTTTAGTGTCTGTTAGAGCTCAACATTTTCAAAGACTGTAGCTATCTGCACATTGTTATTGTTATTGTTGGATCATTCTCATCTACCGTCCACCAGGAGATGAGAAGCAATTCCTTCAGGAAGTCACGGATTTCATCATTGACATGGCATTTGAGTCACCCAGGCTGTTGGTCCTGGGCGACTTCACTGCCTGGATCGACGACGAACTCTCACAATTTGGTCAGCACTTCCTCCAGTTGATGACAACTCTGGGCCTTACACAGATAATTACCACTGCTACTCATAATCACGGTCACTCTCTTGACTTAATCTTCCTCCTGGAGATTGAGGCCTCCAACTTGGGGGTGGAACCAGTTGTATGGTCTGATCACTACACCGTGAGGTTTAGTTTTAGTGCCCCCTACATAGGCCTACCCCTATGGAGATGACTAGGTACCATCCTTTGCAAGATATAAGCTCTCAAGGCCTAGCGGCAGTGCTAGATCTCTCATCCCTCTCAGAAGTAAACAGTGACCCAGAGGCTCTCGTGATGGCTTATAATTCACCCATTGCAGCGGCTCTGGATATCATTGCTCCTGTCCATGTTCATCCTCTTTTCTCTCGCCCTCAATCCCCATGGTTTGATGGGACTTTGAGGGAGATGCGGTGACTAGGACGAAGGTTAGAGCGTTGCAGGCAGAAATCCACCCTTGATGCCAACCGCCTTAGATTAATGAACCATTATCAAGTCTATCAATCTGCAATCACTCGTAAGAAGGCAGAGTTCATGTCCAGGGAGATTGCGGTTGCCCAAAACCGAACAGCTCAGCATTTCTGAATGGTGGACAGTCTGTGCAACCCAGCCTGTCTACAAGTCTGGAAAGCTTTTTCGCAAGAAGAGTGCAAACAGCTTGCTTGATTCTTTGCAACTCAGGTGGCTGACATCAGGGCGGTGCTCCACCCAGCTCACTGTATTGGTGTTGCTGTGGATTAACCCATGGTTCTTAAGTTTTCTTGGAGTACCTTTCACTGGCCTGCTTTCATGGATGTCATGCAGATTATCCAAAGTGTGCATCCTACATGTTGTAGTTTGGATCAGGGACCTACCTCCCTGATTTTGGGTTGTATCGATTCTATCGGTCCAGTCCTAGCTCAGATAGTCTGGTGCTCCTTGGAGACAGGTGAGTTTCTAAGCTCAATGAAAGAGGCGGTGGTGACACCACTCTTGAAGAAAGCTTCTTTGGACCCAGACTGCCTTGCAAACTACAGACCAATCTCTAACATCCCTTTTTTTAGGGAAGGTGATTAAGAAAATAGTGACCACTCAGCTGGAGGACCATTTGACCATCCATGACATCTATGAACCTCTCCAGTCTGGATTTCAAAAGAAGCATAGTACCAAGACAGCGCTGGTTCAGGTGCTCAATGATCCTCTGTTAGCTAGAGATCAGAGGAGCCATTCTATTCTGGTCCTCCTAGATCTCTCATCAGCGTTCAACACTGTGGACCATGGGGTATTGCTTGATTGTCTGAGGTTCATCTGTGGACTGTCAGGTACAGTCCTCAGGTGGTTTACATCATTCCTCACAGGAAGATCTCAGAGAGTGGTGTCCGGGGTTTATTCCTCGAATCCAGTTTCTCTATCATGTGGGGTTCCTCATGATTCAGTGCTGTCCCCCATGTTGTTTGCAGTGTATATGTTGCCCCTCGGAGACATTATAAGAAAGTATGGGCTGAGGTTTCACTGCTATGCTGATGATACCCAGCTCTACCTTTCTTTTGCACCTGACCAGGATGAAGCTGTCTTGGTCTTTAATAGCTGCCTCACTGAAATCCAGGAGTGGATGGATGCCAGTTGGTTAAAGTTGAGCTCTGATAAGACTGAGGTATTGGTTGTGGATCCGGGTCACTGGATTGGGGTGTCAGTTGTGGGTTCACCCTCTGGATGTTTTCTTGGGGGTGTGTCACTCCTGACCTCTGAAAGGGTGCGAAACCTGGGGGTAATTTTCGATGAAGGGCTGACCCTGCATTCACAGGTGTCGGCTGTTGTCAAATCCTCATTTTATCATCTGAGGAATTTCTCCAGGATTAAGCACCTTGTTCCGTCTGGCGGCCTTCTTACTTTGATTCATGCCTTTGTGACCTCATGTTTAGATTATTGCAACTCCCTGTATCTATGACTACCAGGGGTGGAAATTTGTCACTTGCAGCTAGTGCAGAATGCGGCAGCCCAGCTTTTGATGGGATCATCTCGGTCCTGTCATATTTCACTGGTGCTGCGTGAACTGCACTGGCTGCCATTTCAATGGTGGATCACCTTTAAAGTCAGACTTCTGACTTTTAAAGCCCTACATGGACTTGGCCAGGACTACCTGAAAGAGCTTCTGGTTCCTTACTGCCCTGGGCGATTGCTCCGCTCAGTTGGAGAGAGGTTGCTAGAGTTTCCAAGAGTGTGTTTGAAATCTTCTGAGGCTAAATCAGTGTGCATGCTGCCCCTACCCTTTGGAATTCTCTACTTCGTCACTTACATGAGTACATGACCGTGGAAGGATTTAAGCAGGCACTAAAAACTTTCCTATGGTGCCAAGCTTTTGTTGACTAATTATTGGATGATACCAATTACTGAGATGTTTGTTTTGTTTATTTTGTGATTTTAATATTGTTAAGGTGCCTTGGTTTTTGAAAGGCACCATACAAATAAAGTTTATTATTATATCATTATTATTTTCCTCTCTGTCAGAATATGGACACAAACTGCAATCCAAGGTTCTCTGGGCCATCTCCTCAGCTGACAGCCAGTCTGAAATGTCATTGGTCTCGATAGACACCAAAGAACACCCACCGTTGGCATCCACCTATCTGCATGTGGACCGTGAAGCCACTAAAGCTAATTTTGTCAGCCGCTTCAATAAACCATGAGGTTCGGAGTATTACACCATTGCAGTACTGTTATGTAATGTCATTCAGCAATGGTAATGTAAATATTTCAAATGCAATTTCATAGAGAACACATTGTTCTTTATTAATGAAAGAAAAGTATTATGATTGTGTAGATTTCTGTCTTTGACTTCCCTGTAAACCCGTGTGTGATTTTTGTTAAGAAATGTGAAAAATGTTCACTGTCATGACTTTGCTGTTACACCTGTCATACCCAAAAGTTATATTGCTGGTTATCAGTGATACACTGTGCAGAGCAAAAGACAAATAATGATTTATCGAGTAAACATTTTTATTACCATCTGTATTCAACCCCACCGACCTGTTTTACAATGGGTGTGGAGTTATACTGTCCACCGAAGAAATTTCCCAAAACGGAGATGAAATGGCTTCTTTATAAAAAAGTACTGTAACACTTCTGCTGCTTGTACTAGTAATGGATGTCAACATTGCAATGTAATTTAACAGTTAATGGCAATTATCATGTAACCTATTGAATACAACACACGACAGGTTTCTTCTGCTGACAATAAAATGCTTTATTGGTATTCCAAAAATGTTAACACTTGAAGGAATAAAGGTGGTGGTGTAACAGAAATGCACAGCACCATTGTTACATAAAAGCAGTTCTTGTACTGACAGTAAGGTAGACTTGATCATGAAAGATTAACAACTACAGAAATACAAAATGAAATTCATGGGAACACAACAGAACAGTCTTTGTTATATTATTTATGGTGGCACAATTCTTTCTGGCTTGAAATGTGCTTACGCTATTCTGGGCGTATTTGGGGAGATGTCTCGAATTTTTTGTATGGCACAAGCTGGTAGAGCCACCCTAACATCCTTGCCTAGGTATTCTCAGACCCATCTCTTCAGCTGTCTGTATGCAATGTAACTGTACTTTCTGATGAAAGAGAAAGAAAATAAAACCATAAGTGCAGGACAATAACATACGTTTACAATCATCATTCTGTGCAGCGCACATCAAACATGTCATAGCTTTGCATACTACTGAACTGAACAATGATATTAGACTGATGGATATCAGATATTGTGACAGGTAGCTGCTGACATTTTGAAAGTACACGCCTAGTGAAATGCTACTAATAAAAGTTGTGCTGGACAATATGCCAGTGGAGTTTTTTGCCAAACACTGAGAATGGAACATAAGGGGAAAGAGCAGACACTTCTTCTGCCTGAAGACATAATTAGACATTGTCAGTGCAAACTTGCCCATGACTGTGGTGGCCCACAACACCACAAACATTGCAACATATGATAACTCACTACATGCTACAGCACGCACAAAGGATGGCTGATAACGCACAGCCGTGTTACGCTTGATAAGGAATTTGACAGTGGCACATCAGCCATTGTATTTAATTACAGAACACTTATACGGGATACTGTGTGCCAAATTAGGCAGAACTTGGACAATGAATGTACAGACATGGGACTGAATGAGAAATATGAAAGTGGTAGCAGCTAAGATTGATAAGAGTAACCAAAAAATAAAGTACTGAAAGCATGTTATCATGGTAAACGTTTGGTGGAAAGGGTGGCTTACTGTGTGTGGCACTATCCTGATATGAACTAAATGGGATGCATATCTAGGGGGATCAATAGTAGTAGTAGACAGGAGGTTATAGTAACCTTGTACAGGTCACTTGTAAGATCGCATCTACAGTATGGATTTCAGAAATGTTGCCCACAACCAAGAAATAGAAATTAACCTTCTGGAAAAGGTCCAGAGGAAGGCTACAAAGATCATGGCCAGTCAGCAGGGTAAGGTATAAGAGGAGAGGTTGAGGGTGCTCAACAAGTAGTCACTGAAAGACAGGAGAGAGAGAGAGAGAGAAAGAGAGATGACATGATTGGGACCTTTAAGTACTTGAAAGGGATAAATAAGGTTAATGAGGAGATTCTCTTTAAGTTAAGTGGAAATCATAATACAAAAGGTGCACACTGTTAACCTGTAGGGTGTGAGGTTTAGGAGGGAGGTCAGGTAGCACTTCTTCACATACAAGTTAGTGGACACTTGTTATGCACTGCCAGAAGAAGTAATCTCATTGAAGACAGTGGGCAGCTTTAAGAGTGGATGGGATATGCATAGGGGTAAGGTAATGATCATGGGTAGGATGTATGGGAGGATTGTGGAGGGAGGGCAGGGACATTAGCTCAAGCTGTGGACACTGCAATATGAGCATACTTCATAGACAAAATTGCTGTCTTCTGCTGGCTTCTTCATATGTGTTGCACAGCACCATTGATATACTGACTGTGTACTTCACCCCAATAAAGCCCATCAATGACTTTAATTCCTTGTCAATTACAATTTTAAGTGTTGTTGTACGGGTGCCACATAGTAAAGCACAGAAGCAGTAATAAAGACAACAATTCATGCCTCCATTGGCAGACAATGAAATCTAAGTAACAATGTACTGAACCAGTAATTACAATGTCAGTGTCAGACACACAGTGCCCGATCCACAAACAAGCATTTGTCAATGCCGAACGTTCGCATGCAGGTATTTGCAGTGGTGTTTGGCATGTATGGTGCTTTGCCCTAATGCCCTGTGCGATTGCTGGTATTTGCAAAATAAATTTTCAGCATGACCTTTTTGTTACCCCCATTGTGCGCTACATAGACAGAAACACGTTTTGGGCAGGATGTGAAAAATGACAGCTGTACTGCTCATAAGGAAGTGTGGTAAAATGGCAATGTTGAAAATCTGGAGTGGAAATATTGAAAATTCACAAACCTACAAGTGTGCATGGGAACTGTACAATGCACACTCGTAAAACAGTCATTGTCAGGAATTTTTTCACCAAATTGTCAACATTGGCATTTTAAAACCTCTGCTAATGAACAGTGTCACTGTGATTGTCTTACTGTGTGCCATACATTGATTTTGCACACCGACTGCGCCATTGTGCACTACATGGGTGGAAACATGTTTTGGGCAGGATGTGAAAAATGACAGTTGTACTGCTCATAAGGAGGTGTGGTAAAATGGCAATGTTGAAAATCTGGAGGAAAATATTGAAAATTCACAAACTTATGAGCGCATGTAGGAACGCACAACGACGCTCGAAAACAGTTATTTTTAGGAATTTGTTCACCAGATTTTCAACATAGCCATTTTAAGATCTCTGCTCATGAACAGTGATACTGTGATTTTCTTAATGTCCCATACACTGAGTTCACACAGCGACTGTGCCATTATGCGCTACATGGGCAGAAACACGTTTTGGGCAAGATGTGAAAATGACAGCTGCACTGCTCATAAGGAGGTGTGGCAAAATGGCAATGCTGAAAATGTGGAGTGAAAATATTGAAAATTTGCGAACTTGCGTGCATGCATAGGAACTGCGCAATGAACACTCGTAAAACAGTCATTTTAGGAATTTTGTCACCAAATTTTCAACACCGCCATTTTAAGACCTCTGCTCATGATCAGTGTCACTGTGATTTTCTTAATGTGTCCCATACATTGAGTTCGCACACGGACTGCGCCATTGTGTGCTACATGGGTGGAAATATGTTTGGGGCAGGATGTGAAAAGAGACAGCTGTACTGCTCATGAGGAGGTGTGGTAAAATGGCAATGTTGAAAATCTGGAGTGAAAATATTGAAAATTCGCAAACTTACGAGCATGCATAGGAACTGCGCAACGCAGACTCGTAAGTCATTTTTAGTAATTTTTTCACCAAATTTTCAACACAGCCATTTTAAGACCTCTGCTCATGATCAGTGTCACTGTGATTTTCTTAATGTGTCCCATACATTGAGTTCGCACACCAACTGTGCCATTGTGCGCTACATGGGAGGAAACACGTTTTGGGAAGGATGTGAAAGATGACAGCTGTACTGCTCATGAGGAGGTGTGGTAAAATGGCAATGTTGAAAATCTGGAGTGCAAATATTGAAAATTCGCAAACGTACGAGCGTGTGTAGGAACTGCGCAACGCACACTCGTCAAACAGTAATATTTTGGAATTTTTTCACCAAATTTTCAACATAGCCATATTAAGACCTCTGCTCATGAACAGTGTCACTATGATTTTCTTAATGTGTCCCATACATTGATTTTGCACACCGACTGCGCCATTGTGCGCTACATGGGCGGAAACACATTTTGGGTGATATGTGAAAAATGACAGCTGTACTGCTCATAAGAAGGTGTGGTAAAATGGCAATGTTGAAAATCTGGAGTGGAAATATTGAAAATTCGCAAACTTCTGGCGTGCATAGGAACTGCATAGCATGAACTCGTAAAACAGTCATTTTAGGAATTTTCACCAAATTTTCAACATAGCCATTTTAAGACCTCTGCTAATGAATAGTGTCACTGTAATTTCTTAATTACATCCCATACATTGATTTCAAGACACCGACTGCCATTGTGCGCTACATGGGCGGAAACACGTTTTGGGCAGGATGTGAAAAATGACAGCTGTACTGCTCATAAGGAGGTGTGGTAAAATGGCAATGTTGAAAATCTGGATTGAAAATATTGAAAATTAGTGAACTTACAAGCCTGCGTAGGAACTGCTCAACGCACACTCGTAAAACAGTCATTTTTTGGAATTTTTGCAGCAAATTTTCAATATAGGGTTTTTGGGACCCCTTCTCATGAATGATGTTGCTGTCATGGTGTTATTCAGGCCTGAAGGGTGATTTAACACAGTGACTGTGCAGTGACTGCGAAATCACCCTTCAGGCCCAAATAACGCAATGACAGTGACATCATTCATGAGTAGGGGTCCCAAAAACCCCATGTTGAAAATTAGGTGCAAAAATTCCAAAACATGCCTGAGATATGCAATAAAGTTGAAACCCCCCTATCTAGCCCATTATACAGCTTACTGGCATTTCCTCAGTTCGCGGTCGGCTTTGAAGAGTGCATACATGTTCCCGGTCCACCGAAGATTGTCACGCTGAGCTCCGGAGATAAGTATGGGGTGAGGGGTGTGGGAGGCTGGGTGCGCAGTGGGTGGGTGCGGGTTGTGGGAGGGGGGACTGGGAGACTACGTGGGACCGTTTTTCTTTACAGGTTTAAAAAAACAAAGGACTCGTGGGGCGTTTACCAATACTAGGGTGGGCTCCCAGTGTGGCAGAAGATGGCTGAGGGGGCCGAGGAGCCGGCGGGGGATTGGGTACCCCCATCCAGCAAACTACGTGGCGGGGCCGAGGCAGCAGGGGATTGGGCACCCCCATTGGTAAAAGGGGATATGTGCCATGCTGGGGTGGGCTCCCAGCGTGGCAGAAGGTTGGCTTGGGAGGCCGTGGAGCCGATGAGGGATTGGGCACCCCCATTGGCAAACAATGTTTGCCATGCTGGGGTGGGATCCCAGCGTGGCACCAAAGCTTTGGGGGGAGGTGGCGTGACGTGGGGGGAGAGCATGTGACGTGAGGGGGGCAGCATGACGCGGTTCTCGGTATGACAGCGGTGGTTTTCTTTGAAGCAGAAGACCACCGCTGTTATACATTGCTCCTGCACCCATTGGTGCAGGACCGCCATGCCTGCTCAATGGAGCACTGGATTGCAAGGCAGAGGCACACCTCCAAAGTGTGCTACTCTCCCAAAACATTCCTTGCGCATGCGCGCAAGCGAACGTAAAAAAGGGCTTAGCTTGGTGAAACTTGCATACAAAAACAACTTGAGCCAAAGTACAATACACCAAGGACCCTTTAACAGCTTTGGGTACAGGAATGGTCCCGCACATAAGTACCAACACTAGCAAAAACCACTCCCGTATGACAAACAACTGCCGCACAGGAGTACATTTAAGCAATCCATGGGTAGCGCTTCCCCACATCAACAATAAGCAATGGCACTGATCTTAGTATATAGAATAACCATCAATCCCTTGGAGACTAGTGTCAATACTCCCCAATCCAATATTACACCTGTATTATCAATAAGTATTAACCTCACTGATACTGTGGTGCCCACCACAACAGTACCCTCCATAATCACCAATGACACCAATAGTATCAATAATTAGTACCCTGTCTAGTACTGTAGTGTCCACACACCACACACCAATGCCACAGATATGAAACGTTATTTCCATCCTTCCATGGTGGTGTACTTGGAACCCCACCCCCCACCCCAACAGGTAGTGCACAGCACACCATTCCACCACCCATACCACATCCCTTTACAGAGCCAGCTACTGCTACAATCCTCCTCTCACATCCGCGTCATGTCAACAACTGAAATGTCACAGAGCTCAGTGACATTTCAGTCCTCAAACAGACACATAGATGACAGGTTTGTGATGGTCACCGGCTCTGTATTGCGATGTGAGGTGTGGGAGCAGAGGGGTGGGAACTTCCCACTGGTGTGGGATGTCCATTACACCACAAGGAAAGGATGGTAATAATAATTAATCATATTGGTGGCATCTTGGATTGGGTGTTGGTCAGTAGAGTAACAGGGAGGTAGGTTAAAAGTTATGTTTAAAAATTGGTGGCATTGGCCAGCACGGTGGCACAGAGGTTGAGGTGCTTGATGATACACCTTGCTCTATACTGGTGACACAGGTTCGGGAACAAGCCTGGCTGCTGGGGGTTGGCAGGGGGGGAAAGAGGACTGAGCAACTGGGGGACTGCTCTCTTCTCTCCAGGAAAGTGGACAAGTCATCTTGCAGGCTGACTGCCCTATAGCGGTGGCTGGAGGGCAGTACAGGTTGGGAGGCTTAGAAGCCAACATGCTTACATTGGAGGGCAGGGAGGGAGGGAGGGAGGTAGAAAATGGAAAAAGGTCAGGGCTCCTCGGATATGTGATGGCCACACTGGTGCACCAAACTGTGCCTGTCACCACCATACTTGCTGCAGCAGGTGGTAGGGGATTGCCGGTGCCCTTCCACCTGTGTCTGCCACATAGGGGGAATCTGCAGGGGGAACATGGGAGGCAGATGAGATGGGAGTCTGGCTGCTGGATAGCAACATGGAGGCCACAGAAGTCGCAATAAAGAAAAAAGCATCATTGGGGATTGGGAAGGTTGGCCACTTTACTACCACAGAGGGACGGTTATAATAATGATACTGGCGGCATTGTGGATGGTGGCACATTGAGACACATTTTTCTGTAGTCTGGTATGGTTAAATGTGTTCAAGTTACCCATCAGCCAAGATTATAAGTATCCTTAGACAAGCTCTTGCTGTTCCAAGTGTAATCAGAAACTCACTCTGGTTGAGTTTTGTGAATACCAATCTAGGATTTTTTCAGTTTGTGTCTGCCGCATGCGCTTGACATCTTGCCACAACCCATGGTTTGTTCCATTGTGGTGCAATGATGGTTTGTTGCTGGCAACCTGCAGGCAAAGCCAGCTTCATATCTAAGTGTCTCACATAGCCTCCTTTTGGTAAAGGTGTACCCTGCATCAATCATCAGGAGTCAAGCGCCTTGCAGCACACTGTGATGTTTGTTAATCAAACTCACAGTTTATTAGTAGAAAATAAAGCTGTTACAAATGGCAATATGTCATATCCCATTAACACTGTGACATTGTTTGGAAATGACAGGATGACAGAACATGGTGACTGTCACAGTAGTTATCATGTACTTTTCCCATGATGCGCAAACTCCTAACAAGGTCAACTAACTTCATACAGTATAGCAGTACTGTATCAACGATGGATAGTACTCACTCACAGATAGTGGAAGACACATTGCCACCATTATAGTGCTGATGATAGGTGTAGTATGCAGCCTAAAAAATGTAGGGATTCAGCACAACAGCTTCAAATCCTGGGTGCAAGGTGTTGCATGAAACGGCAGCATCCTCTCGCCTGTATGTCATGTGATCTATCTCTTCACAACAGAGTCACTCTAATTTGTCAACCATAACTGGGCAGTGTCCACAGTGGCACCTAAGGAGTAAAATAAAGTAAACACTGTCCAACAGCAGCTGATCTTGGATACCACAAGGGAAGTAAACATAACTTGATGTGTGTCTAGACAATGGAGATAGCGTTGAGGATGTGTGGGTGGGGGAATGCCTAGAAGACAGTGACTGCAGCAGAGAAGGTCACTCATGGAATATATGAGGACACAAGGAAGGGAGGATATTTGCAAAGAGAGGGTGAAGGTGGCAGGGCAGAGGATTAGGAATAGTAAACCATTATCAGAGAACAGAATTGGTAGGCATGTGAAATTGGGTGACAAGATGTTCTTTCTGTACATAGGGGAAAGGATGAAGGTAAGGCAGGGGATACAACAGATTAAGGTGTAAAGGTTTTTTGTGGGTGTAAGAGGATGTATAAAAAGCCAAATAGCTGAATTGATAGTTCAGGTCTGTTTTAACAACAGATGGGTAAAGGAAGGGGACACACACTAAGTGAGAAGGGTAAGGGGAGTGTGGTTTATTGTAAGAAGGAAGATGTGTTGATTCATAAAACTGGCATCAGGGCATATGCGGGCAAGTATCGCATGGTCACTGTCACTGGTGGTGTGTGAAGCAATGAAGGCAATATTGAATGAAAGGGTGTTTAGGTTTTTGGAAGTGTGGGTGTTGCAACACATTGAGTTGCATGGATTCAATCTGGGGCAATCATCATAGAATCATACACTCATACAACGATGATAGAAGAAAAGGACACCAGTGACACACCATGGACCTGTAAAGGGTCATAAGTACCTACATCTTTCTACTCGTTATGCCCCTCTCTATGCAAGCCAGCATTCCATTTCCCTTCACAACTGCTTTACTGCACTGGTTCCCCACCTTGAGGTCATCCAAAATCATAATACCCAGGTACTTCTTCTGTTTGGACCCTTTTATTTCCTACCCTCCAAACACGTACTTGGCCTGTGCATTTATATGCCTAATGTGCATCACTAAACACTTCTTGGCATTAAAGCACAATTGACATGCTCTGACCAATCCTCTTACTTCTTCAGGTCTCTCCTCATTGTCTCCCCCCACCTCCCCGTGTTTTCCACCCTGTTACAGATTTGCCTATAGTCTGCAAACAGGCATACATTCACTTCCAGTCACTCAGCTATGTCTGCAATAAATATATTGAACAGTAATGGACCCAGCACAGACCCTGTGGCACTCCACTCATCAACGACCCTTCAGTGGAGTACACCCCGTTCACTAATACCCTCTGGCTTCTGTCCAGAAGACAGTCTTCAACACACTTTGTTATTTTCAGTCCCACCACCATGATTTCCAGGTTGTTGAACAACCTTCTATAATGGACGGAGTCCAAGGCATTCCTGAAATCCCAGTAGACAACATCTAACACCCCTCCATGATCCTTTAACCTTGTTACCCAGTCCAAAAATTATATGATGTTCATCTGGCATGAGATACCTGTAGTGAAACCATGCTGCCTCTCATCCAGCAGCCACACTTCTTCTAGGTACCTGACCACGCTCTCTTTGACCAGTGCTTTCATCACTTTACCCACCACTGATGTGAGGCTGACTGGATGATAGTTATCTTCTTCCCTGCTGCCACCTTTATGAAGTGGTACCACATGCACCCTCCTCCAATCCCTAGGCACCTGCCACGAGTCCGGTGACAAGTTGAACAACCTTGACAGTGGTGCCACCAGTTCCTCCCACAACTCCCAGATCACCGTAGCATGTATGGCATCCATTACCATAGCCTTATCCACCCCTAACTTCCCAGGCTCCTCCCTTACCCTTGCCTCTGTGAATGGGCTTGTGTTAACACCTGTGCCCTCCCTTCCCCTCCTCTTTCACTTTGGTACACTTCCCTCCCTTTATGCCATGAAGACCGAACAGAGGTATTTATTCAGTACCTCACCCTTCTCTGAGTCATTCCACACCTGTTTGCCCTTGTCTACTCCTTAACTATATATTCCCCATGTTTGGCCTTCCTTCTCTCTGTAACATGCATAAAAAATGGTTTTGTATCACTGTTTGGCTTGATTAACTATCCTCTCTTCTTTACCTTTGCCATCCTTATCATATGCACTGCCACCTTCCTCTTCTCTTTGTAGCACATACTGAGGGGAGTGACTATAGAGGAAGTCGGCATAGTCAATCAAGGGAAACAAGGTTGTTTGAGCCAGCCTCTTTCTAGCATCCAGAGTGAGTAGGTGTCTTATGCAGTAGAATATTCTGAGGCACTGTCTTAGCTTTTTCATTAGTTCACTTAAATGTGTACTGAAGTTGAGTTTATTATCCATCCAGACTCCCAGATATTGGAATTTGTCCACTATTTCTATTGGTTCACCAAGGAGGGCAATAATCTGAGGGGAGACAGATGTCTCTATGTTGAGGGAGGAAGGTGGGGAGATAATCATGGCTTTTGTTTATTCTGGCATTTAGCAAGAGCTTCAAATTCAGCAGATTATGTTGGAGGATGGTAAAGTCCTGCTGTAGCTCCTTGTGAGCAAGATCCAGGGAAGGGTTGTTTGTGTAGAGGACTGTGTCATCTGCAAAGAGATGGACAGTTCCCACCTGTAAGCCAAAGTCAGTGCTGTTTATATAAAATGTGAAGAGGATTGGCCCCAGAATAGAGCCTTATGGGATGCCTTGGGGCAGTATTTTTAGTTGGGGGGGGGAGTTCACCTTGGGCTTTTATTTGCTGACTGCAGTTTGTAAGGTAGCAGTAGAACCGCTTTAATGCAGTGGAGTCAAGACCAAGGCTACCCAGTGAATCGAGTAGTATGGAGTGATCAACCATGTCGAAGGCTTTACTGTTGTCAAGGAAGAGAGGGTAGATATGATGTTTACTGTCCAGGGCTTTTAGCCAGTCATTTGACACTTTGGCTAAAGCCAACATGGTGCTATGTTTGGGTCTAAAACCCAATTGGACTGGGTTAAGGATATTTTCATGGTCTAAGAACTCCCTTAGCTGCAGGTTGACAACTTTTTCAAGTAACTTGGATAAAACAGGAAGCAGCGAGATTGGCCTATAATTATTCAAACCCGTTGGGTCGCCTGATTTGAATAAAGGGATGATGTGTGTGGTTTTCCAGCTAGGTGGCAGATCCCCCTGGATTAGAGAACTATTGAATAAGTGGGCAGTTGGTGCAGTCAGATAGTAATAACCAGCTTTAAGGAAGAAGGGTTCTAGAGAATCGACCCCAGCACTTTTTTGGTATCTAATGAGAGAAGAAGACCCTCCACCTGCTTGTAGCATACCAGCTGTAACTTGAAGAGGGGACAGCCCCTACTGTGGGAAGAAGTTGGCCTTGATATTATGCTGGTGGCACCTGTCATACACAGTTTATTAACAGGCGAGACATTGAATGTGAAGCCAGCCCTTGTGAAGTGGTTATTAAGTTGGTCAAAGATCTCGGTCCAGTCTGTAAAGAAGGAGTTGTTTGCTACAATTTTGGCTGGGAGTGGGGTAGCAGGAGAGTGTCCTTTTACCTCTCTCAAGATCTGCCAAAATTTAGTTGAGCAGTTTTTGTTTGCCTCAAAGGCAGACTGGAAAAACCGCAATTTTTCCATCCTGACCAGTGTAATTCAGGCATTCCTGGCAACCCTGATGGAGTCAGATTGCAATTTTCTTGCCCTTTTCCAAAGAGTGTTTCTATTCTGCAGGGCCTTTTTTAATGCTGGACTGAACCAGTCAGGAGCATGTTTCCTAGATTTGAGTTTTCTTAAGGAGCATGTTTGTTAATAGCCCTTACTAACAGCTCCTGCAAGATACTGAATGATTCAGGCACAGAGGCTGCAAGGTAGAAGTTCTGCCACTTAATGTTTCCAAGGTTGGACAGGAAGGCAGATAGTGAGAAGTGTTTCAAACTGCATTTAATCTTGAAGGAAGAGGTGGAAGGAAGGTGTAGGGAGCACCTAATACATGCGATAGCACAGTGGTCACTCAGATCATTGTGGAAGACTCCTGCGTGAGAAATATTATATGGTTTGCTGAGAAGGATAAGATCTAGTATGGAGCTTCAGTCAGGGTTCTTCTTGTTAGGTCGGGTAGCCTCAGGAGTAATCTGCATTAGCCCATGTTCTTCGCAGAAGTCCTTTAGCCTGTTAGCACAGGTATCATTCCAATTAAGGTTAAGATCCCCCATTATGATGCATTCTGTATTTGCTTTTTCCAGGAGAGAATGAAGGTGTGGCGTTATGCACAGGCCAGCTGTCAGCAGCCTGTAACAAGCAGCTACCAGTAGGGCTACTCCAGGTGAGATGGTGATTTTTAAGGTGAGACATTTAAGTTCTTTGGGCATCAATGTCTGGTCAATAATGGCAGTTAGGAATTTATCTTTAGTATATATGGTGACACCGCTACCTCTGGATAGTCTGTCACAATAGAACAGGTTGTAGCCGGGGAAGTTAACCATTTTGTCAGTCACATTACTCTTCAGCCAGGTTTCTGAGAACATTGCAACATTGGGTGCGGAGTGCAGCAGCCAGGCTTGTACCTAGTCAAATTTGTTTGAAAGGCTGCATATGTTCGCATACAAGAAGCTCAGACCCTTTAGCTGTGGGATCTCCCCAGGAACAGCTAGCTGCTGGGGGGGCAGGTTTAATTCCACATTGCCTGCACAAAGTAATAGCAGTATTAATAGTTTCCTGAGGAATTATACCAGAAATCTTGGGTAGGCTTGTTGGGCTGTTTTGGCTGGTCGCTGCCTAGGGCAGCAATACCAGTGTTGATATGGTGATGAGATATGGTGAGAGTAAATAATAGTACCTTAATGAAGAGGGTAAAAGGGGGTATGCTTTGTGTGGGTTAGGCAACGATGGGTACTGGACAATGTGCTTGAATAAGGGTTAGTACCTTTGGAGGGAGTAATCTTATTAGCAGACTCTATCGGTCTTGGTTCCATGGCTAACATGGTGTTTGGGCAAGGTGCATCTTTCATGAGGTCCCTGTCTATGTCCACTGCCATAAGGAAGATGCAGCCAAAGAGCAAAATTTAGGCAGAGGACACCATCTCCGGGATGCTCTGACTCAGTAGCCTATAGCACCTAGAAAAACATTCTGGTGAGGCTGACAGTATTACTGGGGCCGTCCAAGCTTTAATAGTTTTGGGTTGCAGCAAATTAGTTGACAGGACTAGGTAAATAAATAAACTGGCTAGTAATTTAGAAGTAAAAGTTAATGTTATAGGTGTATAATAGAGGAGAAATGCGAGATCAGACTAGCCCCCCAACCAGAACCCTCTGATTACACTCCGAGAGCCAGTTTTCTATCCATCTGATCATCTGCATCCCTACCCCCATTTCCCCCAGCTTAGCTGGCAGGCCACCATGAGGTTCCAAATCAAATGCCTTCCTAAAGTCTAGAAAAAGGACATCCACTGGCCTATCCTGGTCCAGGGCACTTGTCACCCAGTCGTTCAACTCCACAAGGTTTGTCTGGCATGATCTTCCCAGGGCAACGCCATGCTGTCTATCATCCAGGTACCCCATTTGCTCCAGTAACCCCCCAGCCTTTCCTTGATAATAATATCCATCACCTTACCTACTACCACCATCAGACTAACAGTCCTGTAGTGCCCCACTTCCTCTCTTGAACCTCCCTTGTGGATAGGCATGATGTGGGCCACCCTCTAGTCTTGGGGTACCCACTCGATGTTCAGAGAGATGTTGAAAAGCTCCACCAGGGGGCTGCCAGTACATCTGCCAGTTCCTTCAGCATACTTGGATGTATTTCATCCAGCCCTGGTGCTTTCTCCATCCTAAGGGATGTGAGGGCTTCCCCCACACTCTTTACTGGGATTTAAATCTCCACATCCTCCCCCCAATCCCTGTATTACCTTCCCCCTAAGGGGCAAGGGGGTAAAAACACATAGAAAGAAATTAAAATATCAAAGTAAATGTTACTCACCTACTCAGTTTTGAACAGCACAATGCAAACATGCTCACACAAGACCTTGACACAGACACAAGAGAAACTGCTGCTACATCCGGTAAAGCAGCAAGGTAAGTGGCATGTTATGAGAAATACTCAAACAGGATAAGTTTGTATTTATCTGTAGAAGAAATAAATTAAAAAATACAAAAATTCGGTAAGTGTTATTGAAAAGCGGTGTCACCATGGCATGGCCCTTCCCGTTCGACACTAAAAAAAAGGAGGGAAAGCCCTCTGTTTTAAATAACATACAACTAAAAAGACATCAACAATAAGGAAAGAAAAATAAGACAATACAGAGATATACAATGACACAAACAAGACAACCACAAGAATGTCAGTGCAATGAAGATACCAAAACACGCTGAAGGAGAAGTATGACAAGATGCAAGTTAACTCGTAACATCAACACTGTGTGGCTATTCCCATTAGTAAACATGATGTGCAACAGGACAAGCAAGGCCATGGCATGTCATTATAATTTACAAGCCTTGCTGGTGCATACAAAGTCTGCACTACACAGTCTGCATGCACAGGAAGAGACATAGCGGCACATGTTATGCAGGTTACATCAAGTTTGTTTGTGATAAGTGTACTTAAACTGTTACTTGTTGATGTAGATATTTTTCATTTTATACTTTGTACTTTGTTACTATAACAGCAAATAGTGTTATTTGTGTAAACAGGTATGCCTTGTAAATAGGAATTCTTGGAACCCTAATGGCGATATCACTGTATACATAAATTGTACTTACTTATATACTTAAGTTGCATGCTGGTCACCACAAGAGTTTATTTCATGGTACTCAAGAAGTAGAACCATTTGAGCAAGGCAGCATATTACTGTAAGCTGTGCAAACACGCACTTCACTTCCAAGCACTTAGACAGGGTCCCCTGACACCAGCAATGTAAACTTTTAGGGAGCTATGTTAGTTTCACATAAAAGAACAAAATACAGTGTGGTAGCAGTGCTGCTGGACTGTGTGGTATCAGTGCAATGAAATGACGAAAAAAAAGAAAACATATGACGTTCGCATGATAGGATAATGATTGTTACTGATGTACATGATATTATGCTAGTACAAAAACATGGGTAATCACAATTGCATTGCCATGGACAGTGTAGCCAATTGCATGATGGCTTGTGAGTCAGACATGTACTCTTGCTTCATGAGGATGATTTGTGCATGGTGCAACTTTCTGTACATTGCTGCAATAGCAGAAAAACTGCAAACTCAATAACACATTATCTGGAGGGGGGGTCATGAAGCATGAACAGGGCATTACAATGATATATATGTCAGTCAAACTGAAATCACAGAATTATTGGGACATTTTGCAATCAAGGATAGTATTGACTGAGTAAAATTCCAGATTAAAATACAGCAATGAACATAAAGGAGATAAATGTAGCACTAAACTGTAGGATAGTAGGGCACTACATATTCACTATTCTACAACAGAAAGAACATGTTTCCTTATGTGGCAAGGTCCCTGTCATATGTTGCTCAGTTGTGTGTTGACAAGCCAAAAAGAGCAAAAATTGCAGCGATTTTATGATGGTAATAAATGAACATCAACACACCCTGTGAAGGTGTCATCTGTCTTGGTATCACAGGTATCAACAACACACAGTACCACACCTGTGTTGAGCCACACAAACACAATAAAAAACACCAATAGTCACACCCATAACCAGTGTCACACACACACAGCAACAGCCACAACCTGTCACACACACACAGTCACAAAATAACACACACGGACCCAAACAGTAGCTGTTCTGTTCCCTTATTACATTACATTATATGCACATTATTAGTATTTACAATTGCAAGTGTACCTGACCTGGAAGAAAGAACATATCATGCAGCATGAAAAAATAAGCACTGTCAGTATTGTGACCTATCAATAAAATGTCAGGGTCTTCAGAAACACTTCCACTGTTCCATGGCTGAAATACTGTTTAGGGCACTAAGTGAATGCATCCAAATCAAAAGCATATCTGTGAGGACATCACAGACATTGAATGTGCTACGGTTGTGAATTTAAAACATTCATGAGCAAACTCAGCTACAACACACCAAAGCCAGGTTAAAATTCAGAGGTGCTCCATAACAAATAACAAAAGCAGTAGTAATCACACTCTCTGAACATCAACCAGAGCACACATACTAAAGATAACTATACAGCCCATTGCAAATTACACTTCAATGCACTGTGCATGAATGAAAAGCTATGACTGGACACACATGGTTAACTGGTAAAGACATTTATGAGCATTACTGTTTGAAATAAGTAATAAATTGTTGCTGTACCAGTCATTATTCCCCAAGTGACCTTCACCACCATATCCACTGGGTCAACCACATCCTCGGCACTTCTGGAGGAATTATTGCTTGATGCAGATACATCAGAAGCATACGGATAATTATGAAATGGATTGAGTATTCCAACAGCATCATTTAGTGACTCAATGTCACCACCAATGTTAGAATAATTTTCAGAACCCGAGTCCTGAGAGCTCTCAGAAGCAGAATCGCTACCACAAGCCACCATTGCTTCCAAGAGATATACCTGGTATTACGTCACACTGCTGACTCAGACACAACATGCATGCATGACTGCTGAACATGGAATCTATGTAAACAGATCACACAGCTTCCTGGTTCACAGAGCACAACAATTCATAAATTCTGGTAAAAAACATTTATTTTTAAAAAAACTTCAAGTGACTGTGTTAATAAAACAAATAGGGATCCAAAACTAAAAAGCAAACCATTACATTGGATAATTCCTTTAATTATCTCTTGCCTCTCCATGGACAGGACACTGTAGTCACTAGGGCTGAATCCTTCTAATAGCAATCTTAACTTTGTTAGTCATTCTAGGTGATAATACGACCCTAGTGTAATATAAGCCATGTTGTTAAGCATTTAAAACATGAAATGTAATGAGAAATAAATAATTTGACCCAAGTTGGACTTGAACTCAAGTTCCTGAAATACTATACCAGGATTCTACCATCTGAGTTGTCATAATTGGCTACCCTGATCATTTCCCAGCAAAGGTCTTTCTCAAACTGCAAAATCCTGCTGCTAGGAAAATTAAAATGGCAAGAAATTGTTGGTGCTGTAAAACACCCTGTTATGCGCATGAAATACACATTTTAATGAGAAAGACATGGATATATGTGATAACGGCGAAAGCCTAAAGGCGATCACCATTATCACTAAGTCAAAGTGGCAAAAATATTTTTGCCACTCTGATATAACACACAGCAAAGGGCATCAGGGACTCAGTTTTCTGTGGGGGCTGTGCCCCCTGAGGGGCTTCACCCTCACACACCCTACTAAAGGATTCTGAACTCCGGGGGGGGGGTGCATGTTGAGGGGTATGAAAACATTAAAAAAAATAAATGGTTTGGGCCAGGCACAAAAAAATGCACCAGCACCCAGACCCAGACCCAAACTCTGTACCCTGCTGACCAGCACTGGCAACCCACCCACCTCGCCACTAGGCTGGCTCAGCAACCACTGCGGCACAACACCTCATGTCCCCGTGCACTCTCACTCCCTAGCGTACATATAGCAACAGGAAGTTGCTATAATCGACCACCCCCTATCTAGATGCCCAATTCCCAGAAGCCATCCCTGCAATGTGCTGGGGAAGTGGTCGCCATTATTGTAGGTGCCCTTTCCACAGCACCTTTATCACTAGCTACTGGAAGACATAGGCTTGGGCTGGTCCAATCCTTCAACTTTTGGAGAACTTAGGTATTGGCAGTATCTGTCCAAATGGATAGGCTCAGATCTTTTTTTTTTTTTTTTTAGTTGTTTAACCAGGTATAGCACACTAAGCTGAAAGCTTTTTTACAGGAGCAACCTGGGAGCACAAGGAGGTTAAGTGACTTGCTCAGGGTCACACAGCGTGCAAGTAGAAGCTGTGGGATTCAAACCCAGGTCTGGTCTGCTGGATGTCACCAGATTTGCAGCTCAGAGCCTTAGACCACTGCGCTATACTGTCTCAGATCTTTATGGATTTGCTTTCAAGTTATCCATTTGGCATGGATTGGGATGGACTGCATATGTGTGGCCAATTAGTGTAATATGTACTATAAATGTAAATGGAAGAAAAGACAGAAATGCCCCCTTTAAAGTTTCACTGAAGACCTGTGAATCTATTGTTGTGTCATGTGGGGGTTGTCCTAGACCCAGGTGTTTGAAGGACAGCTGTGAAGGTGCCCACAAATTGTGGTTAATTTGACCACTTTGCACTACCCATAACATTTGCATAGTGTGCATTGCACAATTTATTGTCCTTGCAGTGAATTTCACTGCACACATTAACACTATTCACACTTTGCTGTGAATGTTTGACATGAAGTGCATTATTTTGCATGGTAACATTCACCACAGGGTGTGGAGTGCAGCAATTCTTGAAGTAAAGTTTGCATAACTGCATATTTTACTATGTGAATTTCTGTACTACATTATGCGAATTGCAGAGTTTTTTCACTTTACCCACACTTAGTGTCTGGTGGAGTCCTCCATACACTCTTCTGCCTGCCTCCACCTTTCTAAAACCCTTCTCCCCTTCCCCCCCCAACAACATTTCATTCCCAAACTATACATTTTTAGTGTTCAGTGAGGCACTATCCCCTTTCGGTCCACCATTCCCTAGATCTACTATTAAGAGAGGTCTGACAACAGTCCCTTTTATTTCAGTGGTTGAAATGGAATACAGCAAATATTTGAAAATTCCCACATACTACCTGCAAAGCTCCTCAATGCTTCTCTAGCCCAAACCCAGAACTACAAAAGCATTAAAGAGGCTAAACAGGCAGCATGTTGGAGTGTTGATCTTTGCAGTGCAAGTTTTCGTGGTTACTGGTTTAAGTACAGTTCTATACAACAACTCCAAACATGTACAAAGACATTTATTTCCTCATCATTTGATTAGTGGCAGCTGGTTGATTGGTCAGGACCTTTCGGATCAGCAGATTGATAGTAACAATGACTGCTAATAAGAATCACTCAGGGGAGGAAGCTACATTAAAATTAGGTGGCAATGATCCTTCTCTGCCTGTCGGCCCACTCTTAAATTCAAGTAATGTGTGAGTAGTGGCAGCATGAGTGCTAGGTACGGAGGTTGGGATGTCAGGATCAGCAGGATGACTGAAACAGCCATTACCATTGGAAACCATAGCAACCATTCGCTATAGCCAAGTTTTCGCTGTAGCGGGATTTGCTAAAGTGAGGGAGCATTGTGATTAAGTAACCATAAGTAAAGGGGCTGTCAGTATTCTTTATCCATGGTGACACCAAAAGGTGGAGAGACTATTTTTCCTAATTTGTAGACAGTAACTTTTATTTTTGATATTTATTCAAATGTTTCATTTTAATTACTTTTTTAACAAGCCCATTTTATATAAGAAAGAAGTCACTTTGGAGCATGGCTTGTGCAGGGTTTACTGAAGACCCAGGGGTTAAAGGCATTCTGCCTGTGGCATCCTGCCTCACAACACCCATGGGCGTGTGGTAAACTCTGTACAACCTTTACCTCATTGTGTTTTATTGCTTAAACATAAATATAAAAATTAAATAAATATATACATTTCTATTTCACTTTTGTCATCCAAATGCAACAGCAAATTTCAATGTTCTAGAACTCAGATGACTTCTACTTCAGACATTATGTCAGAACTAGAACACTATGCCAGGAAAACTGTTCTCAGTAACAGCTTAATTCTAGCTAAAACACATTTTTAAGAAATGCTTTTTTTAAAACAAGGAATCAACAGTCCATAAATCACACCAGACAGTGACAAACAAAATCACAGTACCACATAATTTATAGGCCACCACACAGCAACAAGCCAGCAAATCCTGGTGACAAGGACAACCCCAGAAATGGCATAAACAAACTGCCAAGCTACTGTATATAAACAAAATGAAATTGACATTTAATATAGTAAACATAGTAGTAATGGAAGCAATATGTTTTAAGTCTAGCAAATTTGTATGGTTAATGGAAATACTTCCTGAGAGTTAGAGGTGAAAAAGTCTTTTCACTCTGCATTTTATTCCAAAATTATAAGTAAGCAATAATATCCAACAGGGTGGGCAGTACTGGGCAATACCAGACCACCCAGGGGTGTAATGAGGCCCAGTGCCACAGGTGGAGGGCCTTATAGCCCCTGGAAGGTCTGGTATTGCCCATAACGCCCACCCTGGAGGGTATTATTGCACTTAGAAAATGGGCTACCTGTGGCATTTTTATAAGGGGATTTAATAAAATTAAAAAGAAATACAAAATATTGACTAAAAATGAAGTTGAAGGCTTTCTGTTGTAAAGTATTCCATGTCTGCGATGTTCCATCTACTGTTGCACCCCTCCACTGAGCCATTTTCCTCTATTACACCCCCCCACCACAACCAGGAGAAGAAGACACAGAGTTACCTCACTCCTTGTAGTGCTTAAAAAAAATAAAATAAAACAGGTTTTCTATTTTGTTGCAGATCACTTTACTTTGGGGGACGGGGACTGAGTTAAAGTTTCCGACCTGAAGATCTGCTGGAACTGGGAAGTAAAGTGAAAAGACTGCAGCAAAGTGCTGTGGATATGATGGAGGGCAGTCAGTCAAGGAAGTTAATTGTGAACTGTGTTAAAAAATGAACTAATGTGATTTCATTTTGTCTCAGTTTTCCATTCCAGGAGAGCAGTACTGTATTTCATGCAAGCTGGACCATTTCCAAGTAGTCCTGAGCACGTGACGTGCCAGCGCTACTGCATTCCATCACAGAAACCGTTGTTCAGTTCAAAGGGGAAAAAATGAAAAGACTTAGTGGGTAATGTTGCTTGTGGTTAATTTCTGTTACCATGCTTTTTATAACTGCAGCTCCTAGTGACTGCTTTTGGTGATGGGGTCACTCGCTAAATGGGGGGGATGGTAGTAGGGAACTGCCACGCTCACTCCATTTACCACTCCATAGTGAGTGCAACTTTGTAAGACAAAAACATTTTGTTTCATTTACTCTTTATGATTCTGAGATTATTTAAAACATTAATGGTACAGTGTCTGGGCTAAGGACTCTGAGTGTGTGTGTGTGTGTGTGTGTGTGTGTGTCTGTATATGGGGGGATCGCTAAGCGATGATTAAAAAATGGCGGCGAATATGAAATAAAATGATTTTTTTAACCAATTAGCAGGCATGTTGGGCACTTGGATACTGTACTTGGTTAATGGGAACTATAGGGTGGCACTTTTTATTTATTGGTTGTGTATGGAAAGTTAATGTACCCCTCTGACAGGGGTATCAGCCAATCACAGAGCAGGGAATAAGACGCCCATTTTCTAATTAATCAGTGAATACTAATGTTGAAATTAGGATCCTGATTCCACACAGTTCATATGCGAGGTATTAATAAAACCTCGTCTTTGATTTTATACAGAATTATAGCCCATATTTTGGGAATGTGAAATAACTGATAAAAAGGCTGAGGTATTTTCACAGAATATATGAGTGGTATACTAGTAAGCTCCCATTGAATGCTTTCTATTTTCTCCTGTGGCATTTCACTCCTAATTGCTGCTCTTAACCCTTTGTGCTTAGACACATGTGATAGGTATCTCTGTTTTTGTTGCTATGTGCAAACTCTGACCCAGACTTGTTACCTACCTATGTAATTGCCAAATTGTGGCATGACTCTAGTATTGTCTAATCCTGTTTTGCTCTGTATTTTTAATCCTTTGTTGCTCCAAACTTTGTCTTTACCTGTTTCAGATGTAACTCCATGCCTACCTACTGTAATCTTCCGGGTCATGCCTGAAAATAGTCATTACATGGCTATGGTACTTACCCGGTAAACAAAAGACTAAATAATTCCCTGTACCTTGAAACTACACTGTTTTGCTCCACTGCGAAATTGTCTCATCCAAATGTTATAACTGTGCTACTTATTCAGTTCCCTACTCTCAAAACCTTTGTATATAATTTGTGTTGCATAACCTGCTGTGTAACACCATTGTTTTATACCTTGCTGTAACTACCTTTTATTGTATCTCTGAACTGTTTTTACCCTGTAACCTCTTGGGTCATGCCTTAAAATAGTCATTTCTATGGCTAGCACACCTACCCATTTAACAAAAACTAAATAAATAAATAATTTATTATCATTTTAATATTACATCAAAATGTTCATAGGGAAGTCATGTTGTTCATTTATTCCTGTGTACAGTACCTTTATGCAATAAAATACTTTTTGAAAATGTTACCCCCAGAGTGCACTTGGTTTACTAATGGAAAATTCCTACTTTCAATAAGCTTATCCAGATTAATTATATACAGTAGGACACCAGAGGAAATCCAATACTAAGGCACCCCACTCAGTACATCCTCCAGCTTTTTTTTCCATCAGTGACTGCTCTTTATTTACGACTTTTGATTTAATTTTCTATCAGTCATACCACTTTGACTTTAATCCATGACTCATAACCTTAATCATTAATCTATAAAGTTAAACATCCTTGGGTGTAGCTAGAGTATCTAAGTCAATGGCATCCACTGAATTTCCCTGCCGTATCTGTAACGTTGGCAAAACATTACCACAGATTTAAATAGAAACGAATGCAAAGTGGCCCACAAGACTGGAGCATAGGTGTGAAGGAGTTAAACACAGTAGACCTGTAATCAACCTATTCTGACTGTCGCTAAACAGTTTGCACTTATTTAAATAGTTACTCATTAGGTTTCTTAAAACATGTTTATTTTTTTTTCTCTCATAGGCAGTGTAGTCCACTGGTTAGTGGATGGAGGTATTAAGCAGAAGATCAAAGTTTGAATTTGTCACTACAGTACTATGTATTCGCTGGGTGGACTTCAGCATGTCACATTAGCTCCCAGGGCTTATTCTCTCTCTCTCTCTCTGTCTCTCTCCCACTCTCTCATTATTTTCCCGTACATATCACTTAGAAACATAGAAATTATTGGCAGATAAGGACCACTAGGCCCATCCAGTCTGGCTGTAAACTCTGTACTCGATGACGGCTTCAGACCTTCCTAATTCTTTAACTCTATGGTTCCCCTATGCCTGTCCCATGCATGTTTCATGTCATGATCTCTCATTCTTGTACTCCTCCACAACACCCAATTGTAATCCGGAGCTGCATGGCTCAGTCCATGAAGAAATGCAACCACAATAATTAGAAGACACACTCGCAATTTGATAAACAGATGGCAGGGAGCTACCCTGATTTGTACTCACAGACTCAATACTGAAAACTGGCGCGGATGGGGGTTCTGGATTACCAGACTCCCACACACAACAAGGAGATGAAATTCTACAAGCCAGGCACACAGCTTTGATCAGCAGATGGATTCAGTCCGCATACATTCACTTGGCTTTCAGACTAAACTGCATGGGGACAAGAGAACCCATTTAGCTGTTCCTCACAAGCATTCCACACATTTATATGTAAAGAAAATTACTATACCTGGCAGCTGCTTTCAGGTCCTGATCGCACTTACTGCTAAACCTGGGAGTTCACACTGCAGCTTCACTTTTCTGACACACTGAGCAATTCTACAGTCCAGTCTTCTACAGGATGAGCCTGGTTTCCACTCTTTCCACCTCTCATTCTGTATAATCTCAGATTTAGTCTGAATTAAATTGGCAGCACACAACAGCCTGACTTTAGGCCTTCCACGCACTTCCCGTGTGAACCTTATACAGTGCAGAAGCTCAGCGCTCCTTCTCTCATCATGGTCACAACGGATCTGATCTGTCCAGACACAAGGCAGAGCATTCCCTTTGGGTGCCACCCGGTCCAATTGGTGGACTCGGTTGTCAATCACTCAGAACTTTCCCTGTTGGTGCAAATAGGTGCCAAGATCCAGAACTTCACTTTCCAGAATGACTAGCTATATCTCCTCATGGTAAGCCAGCTCCCAAGAGAGTCCTGATTCTGGTTGGTCCGAACAAACTCCATTTCAGAGCCCTCCCGTACTGATTGGATCTATTCAACAGTTCAGATCCAAAATGGAGGGGCAAAACACACAGAGGTCCAGCTGCAAGAAAGGTAGGTTAGACAAACTACATTCTACTTAATACTCTAGCTGGTTTCAGGCAAACAGTTGCACCTGTCATTTAGGCTCCCTCTGCACTCTTAGCAACTGCAGAAATGGAGTGACTTCCCCTCAGTGTAGGTGGGGTTCAAGCAAAGAAACACCATCCCTCCAGGAAACAGTAATCATGTCTGCAAGCAGACAGCTCTTGATAAAGAGGCAGTATGAGGAGGCTCTACCAGCACTCACAGTGCCATTCTTAATGGCTTAATCACCGAATGCCAGCAGGTAGGGGAACACCTAGGCAAGCTCCATGGAGGCTTTTTAGGAACCCCCATTTGTAGGGGGGTTACACCTTTCCTGGTCTGAAAAGAACTTGGCATCAACATCAAGTAGTTATCTGTATAGCAATTGTAAAACAACTACTACATACATTTACATTACTAACAGCTGGAGTTGCATTCTGTAAATCACCATCAGATGTACTTATTCTGTATTTAACAGCTTATTGCATGTTACCATATTGTATACGCAACAACATTTCAGCATCGGGTCACCCTTCTTGCACATGAAACTGGAAAAGAGGGGGCCCTTCCCTATCAGCTACCTTGGGGCTGGATGGGGCAGGGGCACCATACTCAGAGGTCAAGACAAGTAATCTGGAATTATCTCCCAGGCTTAGTTTGGGCAATGAGCTCAGAGTCACATACACTCCCTTATGGACCACGTTAAGGGGCAGGTCCACAGGTCTGCCAAGAGACTCATAACTTAAAAGTACCACAGGCCTCACAGCTCGACCAGTCCTTCTAGGGGGTACCGTGACAGTCTCTGCACTGTTAGACCCACTTTCGACACTGTCTTCACTCACCAGGGGAGTCTCCATTGGCGCAGAGAGGCTAGAACTTGGGGCACTTTCAGCTCCAGGATTTGCAATCTCTGAGTCCACAACACTTGGTTCACATGGGAAGTCTTCTGACACTGCCAGTGAACTATCAGGGCACTCAACACACTCCTCTTGCTCTGGTATATCACCAGTCTGTCCCAGTCCATCATTTTCCTCCTCTGAAAACTCGAGCAGTTCAACCATACACAGTGATTCCATATCATCTGACTTGAGGCTTTGCACATCACTTTCTGGGAGTAATGGCTCCAGGGACAAAGCTGAGGGCTTAGACAGTCCAGAAGGCCCAGCTTCATCTCCAGGATTGACTAGGGGATTGCCCAGAAACAATTGACTCAGTTCATAAGAAGGGTAGTATTCAAGGCCACACTCACTTTCCTCTGACACAGACTGACAGTCATGTTCAACTGGGACTTGTGGAGGGGAACATTTTAACTCGGCTTCTATGAGTGCAGGATTTCTTGATTTTTTTTCTTAGCAGCAGCTCTAGTCACTGGTCCAGAGGGGTCATTTTCTGGGAGTTCAGAATCAATCAAGATCTGTCCAATGAGTAGTAAATGATTTCTATGCATGGTTTTCAAATCTTTTGAGTTATTCTCTGGCCTTATTTTGTACACAGGCAGATCATTTAGTTTGCCTAGCACAATGTGAGGAAGATGGTGCCACCTATCAGCAATCTTGTGTTTGCCATGCAGTCCCAGATTCCTTAGCAACACCCGATCTCCCTCCTGGAGTTCCAGTGCTTTCACTTTTTTTTTTTGTCATATCTTTCTTTGTTGGCCAGATTTCTTTTGGCAGCCATGGTTTCAGCCAGTTGGTACGCATGATTTACCTGAGTCTTTAACTTTTGCACTTACTGTAAATGAGTAGCTGCTTGAACCCATCAGGAGAAACCCCAAAGCGAACATCTACTGGTAGTCGGGCTTCTCTTCCAAACATCAGGCGGCAGGGGGAGAACCCAGTGCATCACTTTTAGTGCAGTTGTAGGCATGTACCAGGATGCTAATTTGTTGGCTCCATCTGGGCTTGTCCTTTGGATGAAAGGTGCCTAGCATATCTGGCAAAGTGCGATCTAACTGTTCAGGCTGTGGGTCCCCTTGGGGGTGGTAAGGGGTGGTTCTGGACTTTTGCACTCCCCACAGAGAAAGCATCTCTTTAATCAGATGACTCTCAAAGTCCCTTCCTTGATCAGAATGGATTCTTTGTGGTGCCCCATAGTGAACAATAACGTTTTTTACAAGTACTTTTGCCACAGTGGATGCCTTCTGG
The DNA here is from genome assembly GCA_016271365.2 of Neoceratodus forsteri. Classification (NCBI taxonomy): domain Eukaryota; kingdom Metazoa; phylum Chordata; order Ceratodontiformes; family Ceratodontidae; genus Neoceratodus; species Neoceratodus forsteri. Next base: position 541,248,703 of record CM028137.1, on the reverse strand, counting down.
TCCTTGGTGGGAAAAGCTTGAGCATATCAGGTGAAATCGTCAGTGACTACCAGCACATTACTGATATTTCTTTGATCTGGCTCCAAACTCAGAAAGTCAATATAGACCAACTCCATGGGGGCACTGGTGGTGATGCTAACAAGAGGGGCATCCTTTGGGGCAAAGCATTTCTCTGTAAGCAACAACTACAAGTTCTGATGTGTTTTACAACAACAGCCCCCATTTTAGGCCAATAAAATCAGGATCTCATCAAATCAAGTGTTCTGTCTATTCCAAGGTGCCCTGTGTGGTTGTGTAGGGACCTCAGCACCAAGTCTCGAAAGGCAGTAGGCAAAACTAACTATTGCTTGTCCATTTGTCCCCCTTTATCTACCGTCTCTCTATATAACAATCCATTGATCAGTTTTAACTTAGGGACTTCTTTATATAACATTGCAGTTCTCAGATCAGTGGAACACAACCTTGACACATCTTTCTCTGCTTGGAGGGCACCCAGAGCAGTTTTGATCATGGGATCTCGGGACTGAGACCGCTGAATACTGTCATTATTAAATTGAGGCAAAGCACCAGTGTCCAAGGCAAAGAAGTGGCAATAAGCAGCTGGAATGCAATTTTCAGAGGGTCCCAAACAATCCACCCTACAGTCCACTGCGTCCATGGACATTTGTTCCTCCCTGTCAAACTTCTGGCAGGGTGCTCGAGTATCAGGTTCTGACAGTCTGATCCAGTTATTCAGAGGGGGAAAGTCTCCGTGAGAGAGCATCAGCAACTATGTGGTTCAGGCCTGCTCTGAATTCAACAGCGTAGTCATATGTAGATAATACAGAAAGCCATCTATGGCCAGTGGCGTCTAATTTAGCTGAAGTCTGGACATAAGTCAAGGGATTGTTGTCAGTTTTTACCAGTATTTTAGCCCATACAAGTATTCATGGAGTTGGTCCACAATGGCCCACTTCAAAGCTAGAAATTCTAACTTGTGTACCGGATAATTCTTTTCGGAAGGGGTCAGACTCTGGCTGGCAAAAGCCATGGGTCTTAAACCATTCTCATGTTCCTGGTACAACACAGGCCCCAACCCTTGCAAGCTAGCATCAGTGTGCAGGACATAAGGTTTTGTTGGATCTGCATAGGCCAACACTGGAGTGTGGGTCAGTTGATATATGATCTCATGAAAAGTAGTCTCACAATCAGGAGTCCAGCGGGCCCCAAATATTTCACTTGGATGAAAATACACTCTTTCAGTCTTGAGGGTTGCTGATTTTTGGTATCTTTTGTGGGTTGGGGGATACTCTTGAGTACGGTTAAATAAAGGGCGGATCACCCTTGAATAAGCCTTGATGAAACGCCGACAATAACCACAGAAACCCAGGAATCTTTGCAGTTCTTTTAGATTTTGGGACTGTGGCCAGGTGGTCAAGGCCTCAACTTTGCTCGGGTCTGTCTGTATCCCTTCAGTAGAAACTATGTGTCCCACATACTTTACTGATGTTTGAAAGAATTGACTCGTATCAATGGACAGTTTCAGGCCAAAGTCTTCCAGTCGGTCCAACACCTTGATTAATCTGCTCTAATGTTCCTCCAGTGAGCTGCCAAACACAATAACATCATCTAGGTATACCAGGCACTCTAATAAGTTTGTGTCCCCCACTGCACATTTCATCAGTCATTGAAAAGTGGCTGGGGTGCATGAAATCCCTTGAGGCATACTCATGAATTCATAGAAGCCAAGCAGACAGATAAAGGCTGTCTTCTCATGGTCTTCTGGGCCATCGGGATCTGGTAGTACCCAATGCAAAGATCAAGCACAGAGAACCACTTGCTACGGTTCAGGCAGTCCAAAGCATCTTGAATACGTGGCATTGCATACTGATCAGGGATAGTCCGCCAGTTTAAGGTGTGATAATCGATGCACATCCTCACAGTCCCATTATTTTTGCCCACTACCATAATGGGAGAAGAATATGGACTTCGGTATTCTTGTATTACACCAGCAGCCAACATCTCTTGCAAATGTTGGTGGCGCTGCACGCAGCCTATATCTCACTCTTTTAAAGAAAACACCAGGTCCCTTTGGGCAAGCTTCTTACGGATCCTCACTTTCCATTCTGCTGGCAATGGGGAGTCACCGAAATCGAACAAGTCAGGTGTAACTCAATCACTTTTTCCCGAACTCTTGTTACTGGGTAGCACGGCAGTATCTGCACAGTGCACAATAGCCAGAGTACAACCTGGGTTTACTTGGATCTCCCTGTCAGACATATTGTGAACTTGAACCATCACTCTTCTGGCAAAAGCATGGGCTCTAGTAGGCAGAATACTTGGCTTGACCAGCAGCCCCTCGGGCAGTTTTCCGTCACCTGGTGCATCTAGCATTAATATTTTGTTCTTGACATCCTTTTTTATGTGGACCTATCCTTGCAGGACTCATTGGGCATTTAGTGCCAAAAGAAGAGATTCAGGATCCTTCTTCCAGACAACCCCAACCAGTTCCTCTGGTTCCATTCTGTCAGCATCTCTCTATGCCTCATAGGCCTTCTTAATCAAGGCTGGAATTCTTAGAGCCCTGCCAGTCCGGGACCCTTGTTTTTCATAACACAACTGCGCCAGTCACCCAAACATATGTGCATTAGTTCCAATCAACAACAGGACCCCATCATACAGTCCAATAGGGGGACACACTAAGGTTAGGGTCTCCATCTGCTCTGCCACTCCAGCCAAAGAAGTGGGAAAGGACAACCAAATTCAGATATAGCCAGAGTATGGGTATGCCTTCTCACTCAAGTCCCACACATGTAGCCCTTCCAGGGGTTGCAGGGGTACATTAGACAAATGCTTCTGATACCAGTCCTGGAACATAATTGTCACTTGGGAGCCACTGTCTAGCACAGCTCTGCTGGATACTCCATTCACTTTCACAGTAGTCTCCATGGAGGGACCCACAACCTCAGACCATTCAGGGGGCATTACTTGGGATGTCACCCGTGCATTGGCCCTGGTAGCAAAACTTTTCTGGGTGGCTCCCCCTGGTGACTGGGCACAGGTTTTGCGATGCCATGCAACTAACCCGCTGGTAACTTTCTTCAAGTTCTCTGGCAGCCGACAATCAGACTGAAAGTGTCCATCCTCTCTACAATGGTAGCAGAACGTAGTATCTCTGTTGTCCTTGGAGAGAGGGGGATCTCTTATCTGGTTGGGAATCTCAGGGGCTCTACATGGCTCTTCTTGAACTAGGGGTTTACCCTGTTGGATCTCTTGGTCTCCACTTCTAGTGGGGGTGAGGGCAGCCCGTTGCAGTTCCCTCACCATCTCTCTTAAGTCCCTGATTTCTGCTCTCAGGTTGCTCTCAATCCTGGTTTCAGGAGAAATGACATGCACTCCCACTCCACTTTTAGGCTCAAGGAGAGCTTGATACAGATCCGGTTCTCGGAAGGTCTCAGTCAACCCCTTAATCAACCCTCTCAGCTGTTGAGTCTCATCTGGCTCACTCTTCTTAGGGGTCTGACAAGGGTTCACAGCCCCAGCACAGTGTTTCCACCACTCATCATTTTCAGTTTCATGGATCTCTCTCATCAAGTGGCAATACTCGAGAGGGTTGGCCCTCCTGTCTTGCAATTTGAGTTTCAGCAATATTACACTTGAAAATCTTGCTGATTTCAATATATGGTCTAATCTGTCCAGGTTTAGCACTTGGGCAGACACTCCCCTTTTTGGTGTGCCTTTTGCAAAGCCCTTTCCATCCTGGTAACAAAAATAGACAATTTCTCATTTCTCCACTGTTCAGCTGACTTTAACTTCCATAATACACTAGATCCTCTCTGCATTTGATGCTGCCAAATACCCCCTCTAATGCGGAAAGATATTCTGCTGCAGTGGCCTCTGGACTAGTGGCCTATAGGAATCAAATGGCTTCCAGTGCAGGACCTCTCAAGTTTTCCATCTACCGTTTTCTCTTTTCCCCCCCTCAGAGCACTGCCACTCTTGTACTAAAGGGGTAGCATAGTCCATCCAGGTCTCCAAATCATCTTCCCCTGAAGGCACTGGAACAGTACCAGAGAAGAATCTCAATCTCCGATATGTATCCAGTTGAATGGGGGGAATAACCATAGGGGGTGGGGCTAGTATGGAGCTCTTAGAGGACCCGAGAGATGTACCTGGGGATGGCAGGGGAGTGTGGTCACCTGAGATGTCTAATACTTTTACCAGTTCTTAAGCTGTTCTCCCTTCTGCGGCTAACAGTTTGAGCAGTTTTTCCTTAAAGCTATTAGTCTTAGGGGACCCTCCCGGGGTGGCCAAACCACTATGTGTGTGAATAACCCTCCATCCCTTCTGGGCACATTTGGGCAAAATCATGGAGTGCACCCTCTCAAGGTCTATCAGAATACTGCATGAAAGCAGCACTTGCAGGGTTTGTTCGAGCAAGTCAGCATATCACCCTTTTACTTCCACCTTGCCCATACATTTGACATGTTCTACAGTAGAGACAATGTCAGCGCTTTTAATCTCCAATGGGACATCCAACAATAAAACAGCCTTTTGAGAGTCCATTTCCTCAGCTTCGCACCATCCCATCAATTTGTGTACCATCATCTTAAGGGGGTCGAGTATTAACTTGGGCGTGGTACTCCTCTCCATTTTCTCCTTTAGGTTAGACATAATGGGGTACTTCCTTCACTCGGCCACTAGAGGATGCTAATCCCAGCAGTGCCTCCAAGATGTAACCTCCAGGTGGCACTATCTCATGGGCTACTGCCCCTGCCTGTTTGACTACTGACAGGTTGAGGGGCCTAGGTTCTATGGTGGGTGCCTCCACCCAGAGGTCAGGGTTTGTAGTGGTTAGACTAGCTTGGTCACAGCCATCTGGGTCACTGAGACCCCCTTGTATCCCTTCTAGTGGCTCACACAATGCACAGAAGTTACAGTCCTAATACCCCACATGTACACACTGTTCAATCATAGAATACCACTTACCCTCGAGACTGAATCTGAGGTTTGTCTCTGAGGGCTGTAAAATAAGGTTAATCAGCATACACCAACCACTACAATGCTTGATAAGTGGGTACTGACACTTCAGACAGTTTAAAGTTTAACAACATCAAATGTGGTTTATTTAGGGGGACAATAACACTGAAGGGGGAAATCAGGTAAATTAGCAGCATAAGATCACAGTACTGTGCACATTACAGGGTCTAGGAAGTCACACTCTGGGTACCCAGGTAGGGGGCTAGCCAGATCCGTTGCCCGAGGGTGGCCGGCAGGTGCAGATGGAAAAGGGCCCTATAGAAGAAAATATGCACAACACCCAATTGTAATCCAGAGCCGGATGACTCAGTCCATGAAGAAATGGAACCACAATAATTAGATGACACACTTTCAATCTGATAAACAGATGACAGGGAGCTACCCTGATTTGTACTCACAGACTCAATACTGAAAACTGGTGTGGATGGGGGTTCTGGATTGCCAGACTCCCACACACAACAGGGAGATGAAATTCTACAAGCCAGGCACACAGCTTTGATCAAGAGATGAATTCAGTCCGCATATATTCACTTGGCTTTCAGTCTACACCGCATGGGGACAAGAGAACCCGTTTAGCTGTCCCATACAAGCAGTCCACATATTTATATCTAAAGGAAATTCTTATACCAGGCAGCTGCTTTCAGGTCCCGATTGCACTTACTGCTAAACCCAGGAGTTCACACTACAGCTTCACTTTCCTGGCAGACCGAGCGCAATTCAGTAATTTATCCAGTATTCTACAGGGTGAGCCTGGTTTCCACTCTTTCCACCTCTCATTTTCTGTAGTCTCGGATTCAGTCCGAATGAAATTGGCAGCACACAACAGCCTGACTTTAGGCCTTCCACGCACTTCCCGCGTGAACCATATACAGCGCAGAAGCTCGGCGCTCCTTCTCTCATCACTGTCACAGTGGATCTGATCTGTCCAGACACAAAGCAGAGAATTCCCTTCAGGTGCCACCCAGGCCAATTGGTGGACTCAGTTGTCAATCACTCAAAACTCTCCTCATTGGTGCAAATAGGCGCCAAGGTCCAGAACTTCACTTCCCAGAATAACTAGCTGTATCTCCTCATGGTAAGCAGTCTCCCAAGAGAGTCCTGATTCTGGTTGGTCCAAACAAACTCCATTTCAGAGGCCCCCCCCGTACTGATTGAATCTATTCAACAGTTCAGATCCAAAATGGAGGGGCAAAACACACAGAGTCCCAGCTGCAAGAAAGACAGGTTAGACAAACTACATTCTACTTAATATTCTAACTGGTTTCAGGCAAACAGTTACACCTGTTATTTAGGCTCCCTCTGCACTCTTAGCAACTGCAGAAATGGAGCCATTTCCCCGCAGTTCAGGCAGGATTTGAGCAAAGAAACACCAGTCCCCCTAGGAAACAGTAATCATGTCTGCAAGCAGACAGCTCTTAAAGAGACAGTATGAGGAGGCTGTACCAGCACTCACAGTGCCATTCTTAATGGCTTAATCGCCGAACGCCAACAGGCAGTGGAACACCTAGGCAAGCTCCATGGAGGCTTTTTAGGAACCCCCATGTGTAGGGTGGTTACATCTGCATTGCTAAGATATAATGTATGTTTGTTCATAAAGTATTATGTAGGGAGAGCAGACCACAATTTCTTAAGCACATTTTGTAAGATTCTTTAGAAACTGGGTCAGGAAAATCCTGAAATTTGATTAATTCAGGCCACCAACTACCCGGTACAGTATCAGGCAACAGAAACCTGAAATAATGAGTCCCAGTTTCTACCAGCCTTTTTACATAAAAGAATCATTGAGCTGAAATAGAACACTGAATTTTAAATTGCCACAATTTTTTTCTCTTGCTTAGTGAAAGCTACGCCTCTGCCCCACCACCCTTTGATGATGGCCACCCCCCCAGTTTGTGGCAGTTTATATGACAGTATAGCAATACAGATAAGTGTTTTCCTTTTTTTTTTTAAATCATACTTTACTTGCAGGCGTTTCTTGTTATATGCCACTCACATGCACATTAGCACCACTTCTCATCTCCTGCTCTTGCTGATATGCCATTTGCCTGTTCCACTCGTACATCCCTGCTGCTGACTACCAACCAAATCCACAAGAATGGATTCAAACTAAAATATGACAAGCCACAAAAAACACACTGGTTTTAAAAATGAAAGTAACAACCATGGGAGAGCAGTCAATCCTGTCCAATCACACTCCGTACAGTCGCCGATGAACCACATCACCAAAAATGAAGCTGGACTACTGTCTCCCGATTGCAGACATCCATAATACAGCTGCAAGCTAACACAAACTGACTGTGTGTGCTGGTTTGGGGCAAGTTTAGCAGAAAAGACTCTGTTGTTCTGGTGGTGGTGTTAGGGCAGGATCTGTGTGTGTGTGGGGGGAGCAACAAGAGATAAAAGCACACACATGGTGGGACTATTGTATCAAAAGAGTTTTTCATATTCATTAGATATTTAAAGTGGTTTCCTTCATTATTTTAATATTTAATTTAAATGTCAAATACCCACTTTCTGTGTGCAATATTACCTGACAACATGGGTGGTATGGGTTATACTGGACCTGATAGGGGCTACAAGGCCCTCTGCCTGTGGTGCTGGACCTCATTAAACCACTGGACAGTCAGGTTTAGCTCAATACTACCCACTCTGTTGGGTATTATTGCTTGTGTTATGGCCACATACTCTTCTCATTTGCATGTGTATCCACTAACCAGTGGTAAGGCAGCTTCACCAGTGCAATCTACTTTTGCTGTGCACAAAATAAGAGACAAACTCAAACTTAAAGCAGTAGTATTTTGTAACTGTCAAAAACATTTCATCATATAATTTTTAGCAACAATATTTATGATATTAATATATAATAGCAATGCTTCCACCAAGTTGCTCGACAACTTTGTTGTCAAAATCCCTGACAGTGACAGGTGAAATGCCAACAGGCAAAATTTCAGAAAATCACTTTTTTTTTTTGAGGCGGCTGTGCCCTCTACAATCGCTCATAAGGGGGCTCTTCCCCGCCCCCACACCCTCATTCTGAGATACTGAACTCCAAGTCAGAGTCAATTTGAAGAGAGTGAAACACCGTCAAAACAGTAAAATTCATACAGTGGGACCAATACAGTGACTATCTTGAAACTGTTGCTGTAATGGTCTTCGCTGTAAATATTTTGATGTTTCGCTAGTGTACAGATAGGAATAATATATTACTCACATAATTAGATTTCTCACCAGTATATTTTTATTTCTATCTGGTGTTTTAAAACAGCTTTTATAAGTTATTTTACAATTAATGACTCAAATCATTAAAGATGGCTATCACCAACAATTTTTAAAAATTCCTTCCCTTGAGGTTTCTTTTTGACTTTATATACTGGATTCATACTATTGATGTGTTAGGAGGGTGTTAGCATACATTGCTGATGGGAATCAGCACAACACCACACCAAAAAGTGAATTTATTCATAATGGTTGTTGCTAGAATGCAGTAAATTTGAAGCAAATTAAAACTCCATATTTTAGTTCAGGAGTGAAATAAAATGGAAAGAAAAATGGATATATTGATAACAGTGCCAAGAATACATGCTTATGAACAAACTATATCCCTTGAATTTCTTTCTTCTTAACAAATACTGCTACTTTAAGCATGTGGACAAGCAACTATGCTTAAACAGCTATTAATGTGCTTTGTTTTACTTTATTACTTACAGTTACTACAAAAGAGATTAATTTTATAAGTGGAACTGAGATTCCATTTTCAGTCCTTGATATATTTGCAGTTCTCGGGTGATGAAGGCACTCAGCCTTTGGTATGGGTCCAATGCACCCATGTTATGCATATACCTCAATAGGGAGCAGAGCAGTGGGGGTGTCTAGGCAGGGGTCTGAGAGACATATTTTAATTATATTTTATTGTGAGTGACGCCAGGGAGCCTCAATACCCACAAAGCACATAGCGAGCAACAATCCTTGGCCCTTGTTCCTGGAGAGTAGACGGGCAAGGGTAGAGACTGCCACATAGTTTTTGTGGTTGGGGCAGCCCTTTAGAGCTCCCCAGTGGCTTCTAGGCTGTTTTTGTAAAGGCAGCCTATTGCCATAGTAGCATTTAAACTGTCCAGCTTCTTGAGCATTTCCTAGGAATCTGACAACATCACTTCCACTCCAGCAGGGCTAAAAGCACAGCCACAGTGAGTAGAGGTGAGCACTGGGTAGAGGCGATGCTGGCAGAGGCAAGCTGTGTCTGCCTGCATCCACCAAGCAAGGCGAGGGAGGTTGCAAGGAATTTTATACACAAAGGCCTAGATATTCAAAAGGGTTGCACCTGGTGCAACTAAGTTGCACCAGTGCAGCCACAGAACTGCACCCTGGGGCAATATTCAAAAGTGGGAATTGCACAGCACAATTCCAGATGTGCCGGGGTACAAGGATAAAGTATGTGGCACATCTCCAAGGGGTGTGCCCATGCATATGTAGCACATTCCAATATTCAGCCCAGGATGTGCAGCACATCTGCTGCCAAAACCCTGAGATGTGCCGCATACCTGGGCTCAAAGTTGAGCACATAAAAAATGGCACAAGTGCCTTCCACCCATAGGCATGTGGCTGTATTGCAGTAAGTAACACAGCAACCACCAGCCATGGATGGCTACCCCTCAGAACACTGTTCACAAGCACCCACAGATGTCCCTGGTGGTCCAGTGATTCTCCTTCCCCTCTCCTCCCATAGCACCAGTCGCAGTATTATATTATATTTATATCCCTGGTGGCCCAGTGGTACTCCCTCCCTGCCTGTACCTCTGATCACTGTCATGATATTAAATTAAATCTCCCTGGTGGTCCAGTGGAACCCCCTCACCATCCTGACCCTCCGATTGCCATCATGATATTAAATTAAATCTCCCTGGTGGTCCAGTGGAACCCCCACTAATCCTGCCCAAATCCCCAATTGCCATCATATTAGCAAAATAACTGTCCCTAGTGATCCAGTGGTTCCCCCCACTGCTCCACCCACACAGGACCCCCAGCCCACCCAGCTCCCCCTTGGTCATTAGTGGGAAGCATATCCACCCACATACCACCATGACTGCCTGCTGACTGAGAGCGTAGAGTAGCAGCTGCAAGTTCATTGGTCCATACTGTGGCTCAATGGGCATGTAGTGCATACAGTAATAATTCACAACTTTGTGAATGATGTCATTCATTTACAAAGTTGTGAATTATTACAGTATGCACTGCAGGCTCATTGGTCCACAGTGCATACTAGTGTACACTGTCTGGTGGTATGCAGGTAGGTATGCTCCCTGCCAATGACTGGATTGGGGGGAGCCGGGTGGCTGGTGGTCCTGTGAGAGTGGAGGGGTGGGAGGAACCACTGGATCACCAGGGACAGTTGTTTTGCTAATAAGACAGTGATCGGGGATTTGGGCAGGGAGGGGAGTTCCACTGGACCACCTGGGAGATTTACTTTGATATAATGAAGGCGATTGGAGGGTCAGGATGGGGAGACAGTTCCACTGACTCACCAGGGCTATTAATAGCTCATTTTTAATGGTGATCGGTGCTACAGGAGGGGAGGGGGAACCACTGGGCCACCAAGGATTTTAAATATAATAAATACGGTGATTGGTGCTATGGGCAGAGAGGGGAGTACCACTAGACCACCAGGGCCATATATTATTGTCACAATGGCCAGTGGTGGTATGGGATCAGGAGGGAGTACTACTGCGGTCCCTGGTACAGGGACTGCATGTTGTGTAGGGCATCAAGTACATTTTGCTGCCCAGCCCTGAACAACACATGCAAATGAGGTCATAATGACATGCAAATGGCCCCATTTGCACCTTGCATGCATAATGGTTCAATTTGCATATTGGTGTCTGAATATCAGGAATTTGTGCATGGCGTATCTCTGATGTGCTGGCGCATTACCCATTCCTGGTATTCAGACCTGTCTGAGGGGATGCCCTGGCACATTGTATTTGCACAAGGTGCATTATTCGATATATTCAGAAAGAATACACCGTGGCACACCTCTTTTGAATATATCCCTTAGTTGCTTCAGTGCAACTCAGTTGCACAGCACAACCACTGTTGCCATTGCCAGGCGCATTTCTGAATATTGAGCCCAGAACAAGGTGTTGTAACTAGTTAACAGTTTGAATACCTAAGTGGTATTGCTTGGGATTAATCTTTTTGGTATCAAATTCCAGTTTGTATCAGCATGGAAGGTAAACTGTGGTTTTGTAATTCATGCGTAATGTATGTGAGAAGAGCATACATACATAATGTTATATGCAACAGAAGCAACCTAGTTACAGAACAACAAAATGAGATAGATGAGCTAAGGAGGTGTTTAGATGTCCAAAGTGAAATATTTGTGCAAAGAGGAATAGAAGTAATAAGTAAAAGTTTGAGTTTGCCGGGTGAAGTATCTGAATTCGAAAAGTTTATGGATGAGTCACTTTCAAGGATAGATAGTGAAAAAGAGGGTGAAAATATTCCAGAATACAATAGAGTGGATGGGGGGAGAGATAAAAGGAAATGAAATTTAAATTCAGGAATGGAGAAGAATGCCAATATCAGTAAGGATGACTGATGCAAGGTTACAGGTTCAAAGAAAAGGAGGAGAAGACAAACAATTAGCTCAGTGCACATAGAGCTCAGAAACACGTTTTAACTGCTCTCAGGATTAGGAGGCAGGGGTACTGAAGTATGTACTAGTAGAGGAGACCATCAGGAAGTAATAAGTGAGGGTTCTATGAGTCACATGCCTATGACAGATATAGAGCCAGAATTAATTACCAACCAGCCCACTATAATGGATATCCAGCATGAAGTAACAAGGAAGGAGTGCAGTAATCAAGAGAAACTAGCTGGGTTATTTACCAATAAACCTACAAATAACAGGAGAGATATAATAGTGATAGGTGATTCTATACTAAGGTTCACAGACTCAGCAATTTGTAAAGGAAGAAAAGATCAAACATTAGTGGCTTCATTATCAGGTGCAAAGGTGTCAGATGTAAGAGAAACTATCAAGTGGTACTTGAGAGGTACTCCAAAACCAACCGCCGTAATGCACATCGGAACAAATGACATTGGTCAAAGAAAAGATGAGGAAATACAAAGGGACTTTTAAAAATTGGGTAGAATTCTAAAAGAAAAAAAATGCAGTATTGCGGTATCAGAAATAATTCCTGTCCCTAGGGCTGGATTAGGAAGGACTCAAAATATCACTCAGCTAAATGGGTGACTAAGATGCTGGTGTATCAAGGAAGGGCTTTTTTAAGGAACTGGGATAAATTCAGGGATACCAGACTTTTTAGAAAAGATTGGTTACACCTTAACAGATTCTGTATGGCTCAAGGTTGCTGGGAAATAGGATCTAACATATAATAAACAGTCATTTAAAATGACCAACCAGGGGATTGGAGGAGGGGCAACATCAAACAAAAGGTTCCAACTGTTTAATACTGTCATAAAATCTAGGAAACAAAAGTGGGATTGGAAGCACCTGATTATAAATACTAGAAGCCTGGTTAAAAAGAATGACAAGCTGGAAAAGGTGCTTGCATATGAGAAGGCTGAGATTTACACCATAACTGAGACATGGTGTCATAGTGGTGATGAATGGGATAGAGATATCAAAGGCTATATGTTATACAACAAGGAAAAAGAGCATAGAGGAGGAGGAGGGGCTGTTTATATAGTGGACCATATCAACGCTGAGCCAGTTCCTGGGATGGATGGGATCAATTCTGTGGAACATATCTGGTTAAAGATAGTCACAGAGTCTGGTAAAAAAAAATCACACCTATTATTCTATATAGACCACTGTCAGCACAGCAGGAAACGGATAACCAATTGATTTAGCTCTTGGCTGGCCTGAACCCAGATGATGGGCTATTGATAATGGGGGATTTCAATCTTCTGACAATAGACTGGGAAAAAGGTATGGGTAAAACAGTATTTAAGCCTTAATTCATTAGCACACTGGAGTCTATTGGATTAGAACAATATGTTATGCTGCCAACCAGGGGTAATAATATCCTTGATTCAGTTTTAAGCAGTCTGGGAGAAATCTATAACCAAGTGCTGTGTAAGTCACCCGTTGGGGATTAGTGATCATAACAAAATCAAGTTTATGATTAGGAACATGCATACCAAAATCAGAGGAAAAACAGAAATTAAATATTTTAGAGAAGCAGATTTTAAAGGAATGCAGAGGGAAATTCGAAGCAAGATCTGGGGAAGGGAGCTTGAATCAAATTATCTAGAAGATATGACATACCATTATCAATAAATTGAACCAGTTAATTCATAAATATGGACCAGAGAAAAACAAATAGCATAATAAAGGAAGAATTCCCACTTGCTTTAATAAAATGGTAACTGAACATGTGAATAAAAGAAAATGAGCTTATAAGAGGCCAAAAAGGAAAAGACTGGGTTTTGGAAAATACAGCAGGGTGGCTATGGAATGTAAAAAGTATGTCAGAAAGGCTAAACAGGACTATGAACTGAGCCTAGTAGAAAAGGTCAAGGAGAATTTTAAATATTTTTATTCCCACATTAATCACACAAGAGGGGGTAATGTGCAGGTGGGCCCCCTAGTTAATAACAAAGAAGAACTAGTAGCATATGAGAAAGAGTCATCAAATATGTTAAATATATATTTTGTGTCCATTTTTAACATCAAGATGGACCTAGTAGTTCAGGGAGAGGATTTCTCCAGAGCTATATCAATGCTTATTAATGAGGAGGACATTAAGATTAGACAACAATATCTTGGCCACAAGAAGTCTCCTGGACCTGATGCTGTGCATCCAAGGGTCCTGAATGAGCTGACGGCAGAATTAGCAGGACCTGTAGCTAAGATCTGTCAGGAATCACTCAATACATGGCAAGAAGTCAGTAGTTGGAAAGAGGCTAGTGTGATTTCCATTTATAACAAGCATTTGTCAATGCCGAATGTTGATTGCTTATATGTGTTGTTTAGGTATTTGGAAGTGAAAGTACCATGGCTAAGAACTGTCATGTGCCTCCCCCAAAGACATCCACTGCATCTTTCTGCTCAGTATTCACAGAAGAGGGGGAGGGGCAAGGGGCACAGCAGTACAGCAGTTGCAAAGGCATGAAGAGGTGGACAATAGTCCATTCACAGGCAGAAGAATCCTGCAGAAGGTGAGTAAATTGAAGGTGGACAAAGCGATGGGACCAGATGACATACACCTGTGAGTTATTAAAAAGAACTGTGAAGGAAATAGCAGCACTCCCTGGCAGCCATGTTGACTGAGTCATTCAACACAGGGATGGTACCAGAGAATTGGAGGAGGCACATGTGGTCCATCTATAAAAATCCAGCAGTAGGGAGGAGGCAGGGAACTATAGGCCGGTCAGCCTCACTTCAGTAGTGGGGAAGATCATGGAGACATTGCTAAAAGAAAGGATAACGGGGCATCTAGAAGCCATCAGAGACCAGAACCATAGGCAACATGGATTCACAGTGGGGAGGTCATGTCAGACAAATCTGGTTGATCTCTTTGACTGGGTGACAAAGAAAGTAAATCAGGGTGGGGCAGTGGACAATGCTTACCTTGATGTAAGCAAAGCCTTTGACACCATCCCACATAGGAGGCTGATAAAGTAGCTGAGTAGGCTGGGCATGGAGGAAAGGGTGGTAAACTGGGTTAGAAACTGGGTAACAGACAGGAGGCAGAGAGTGGTGGTAAATGGGGTGCAGTCTGGGGAGAGGGGGTGACCAGTGGGGTGCTGCAGAGAGTAGTCCTGGGGCCAGTCCTATTCAATGTCTTCATTAGTGACATTGCAGAAGGGCTGAAGGGAAAGGTCTGCCTGTTTGCAAATGACACCAAGATGTGTAAAACAGTGGATACACCAGAGGGGGTGGAGAAAATGAGAAGGGACCTGGGGAAGCTTGAGTAGTGGTCTGAGGACTGGCAACTGAAATTCAATTCAAAAAAGTGCAAAATTATGCACCTGGAACACAGTAATCCTGGGGAAAGGTACAGGATGGTGGGGGAGAGAGTTGCTGACAGTCACGAAGAAGGAACGTGACCTGGGGGTTCTTATTTCAGATGACCTGAAAATGTCAGTGTTAAGGCAGTTGGGAGGGCCAGTGACATGCTGGGGTGCATAGGCAAGGGTATCACCAGCATAAGGAGGGAGGTAGCGACACCATTATATAAAACCAAGGTCAGACTTCACATGGAGTACTACAATATGTGCAGTTCTGGAGGTTGCACTTTCGTAAGGATATTAACAGGCTGGAGATAGTCCAGAGAAGGGCGAATGAGATTGTGCAGGGCTTGCAACACAAGACTTATGAGGAGAAATTAAGGGACCTCAATATGTACTCACTGGAAGTGAGGAGGGAAAGAGGGGATATGATAGAAGCATTCAAGTACCTCAAGGGTATAACTGTAACTATTGAGAAGCAGGAGACAGATGCTATAGGCATGTGTGCCAGCTTCTGTGTGATATTCTTTTGTTCTTATAAATCTGTAATGTCCAGTATTTCAATAATCACATGACCACATGGCCTTCTTTAGGCAATTTTATGCTGGTTGATGCCTGGTGTCAGATGGCAGACAAAGGGCTTGCCAGACTGTGTTGCCATTTGAAAAACTTCATAGAGTGTTCTTTTATGGGAAAGCATTTTGGAAAGGTGGTGAAGGATTCACAATTTTTATTATGATTTTATCTCCTTATGTCTGTCCCCTTTGGTCCCCCCTTCCCCACACTGCAACAGTCATCAGTGGCCACAGCTGCAGCCTTCTTCTTGGCAAGAAGGTAGGTGAGAAACATCGAAACATAGAATTTGACGGCAGACAAGGACTGCTTGGCCCACCTAGTCTGCCCATTTCCCCACCTGATGGATAAGCTGCAGATTCTAGTTAATCAACAACTTACTTCCTCCTACCCCCAGTAGAATTGCCTTATGTCTGTCTGTGAGCAGCTGCCATCACAGTCTATGAAGTCAGACGTCTTTCAGTGCTGCTTATTGGTCATCTTCCAACACAGGTGAGGCGCTGCCAGCCCAAAACTAACTGAGGACAAGCAGGTTTCAAAGTGGAGAAGAAATGGAGTGAGCAAGAATCAAGTACTCATTCATATGTGGCATCAATTTTAAGATCAGCATACTGTTGTGGACACTGCAAACAGAACCCCAACTCTTTACGCAGCCTTATGAAGAGTAAAGGCTTCTCGAAGCACTGGGGTTCTGTTTATTGTACAGTAAGTGGGTTGCATCTAATTTGGTAATTTACTGTACCAAACATCTGGATGTGTGGTAGAGCCAACTTTAAATAAATACTGCACCTGAATTAACACATGGTGCCATAGAAACACAGAATATGTCAGCAGAAAATGATCACTTAGCTCACCCAGTCTGCCCAAGTGTTCTCTACCTACTTGTAACTCCTGCCTGTATATGTTACTGCATGTCTTACTCTGTCTGCATCCATCAGGACCTCCATATGAATGAGCTTGCTTAAGGATTTTTGCTGCAATGAGCTTGAACCTACTCCACTTTCATAGCCCTATTGATCTCCGTTGACCCCCTCCTTCCCCCTTTTCTAATATACCCCTATATTTATCCCATGCTTGCTTCATGCCTCCTACCATTTTAGCTTTCACCACTTCTCCTGGCAGTCTATTCAAGGTGTTTACCTCCCTTTCAGTAAATAAATATTTCTTCACATCTATCCTGAATGCCCCCCCTCCAGCTTCATTGTATTTCCTCTGGTTTGGGTGCTAATCCTCATTTGAAGGAAACTCCCCAACTGTGCCCTCTTTAACCCTGTGAGGTACTTTGTAGGTCTTGATCAAGTCACCTCTTGCCTTTCTCTCTTCCATAATGTACATCGCTGGAGATTCTTCCTTTTTCTTGTAGGGATTCCTGTGAAAATTTGAACCATTTTAGTTCCCTCATCTGAAAACTCCATTTTATGTCCTTTCTGAAGTGTACCTAAAACTGACACAGTACTCCAGCTTAGCATAGCAGGGCATGATACAATGGCAGCACAACATCCTCCTCCTCCTACTGGAGATGCCACTCCTTATGCACCCCAGAATCCAATTTGCCCTGCCCATAGCCTTGTCACACTATACTGCCATCTGGAGGTCCTCTGATATAATAGCTTCAAGGACCTTTTCATGTCTAGTGAGAATCAGTACTTTTCCCCATCCTATACCCAGCATAGGGGTTCCTATGCCCTAGGTACATGATTTTACACTTGTTGGCATTAAACCCCAAGTAAGTAAGAAAAGGGAGTTGATTTGAATGAATAGCAGGCTTTTGAGCAGCTTTTCAGGGAGTGTGCATGTGTTTGAGTGGGAAGGGGGCTCTGCTATTATAACTATTTGCTTTTGATTTGGTATAATGTTCAAACAGACTAACCCTGCTCCCCAGTCACTGTGCTATGTCAGAGATAAAAAGCCCAAATAGCATTGGGCCAAGCATTGAGCCCTGCAGCACCCCGCTTGTCACTGCTTTGGGTGCCAAGAGATACCCCACCACCACCACTCCTCTGCACCCTCCCCTGTAACCAGTTCTGTATCCATTTAGTCAGACCCCCTTCCACCTGTACCCTTCCTTCCCCTCATTCTTCTCCTCCTTGGCCTGTGTCCCTCCTCCTGGTAGTCTGCACCCTTTCTACTCCTTATTCTGACCAGGTGTTGGTGCCTTCTGTATTACACTCAGTGCACTCTGCCTGCCCCCTTCCAGGGTTAGTACGCCTCCACCTTTACCTATATCTAGGGCGGTGACCTCATCAGGATCCCCTGTCCGGACCTATCTACCAACCTCAGTCTTTTGGCTACCCCTCAATTTGTTTAAATCCACTTTAGTAGAGATATACCCCTCTAATCCTATTTTTTTTTTACATATTTTCTCACTGGGCTACGGTCAGCTTGGTCATCCTGACCGACCTCATAGCCCTGCCCCCAACATCAGGCTGAACTGCTTACCTCCATGGATTACCCCTGTGGGTTGGAGGAGTTTGTGGCCCACTCCACCGAGCAGGATCTGCTGAGGAGGCTTCCATCAGGGTGGGCAGGGGGGTGTTTAAAGCTCATGCTGCCTGACTGTAGCCCATTTTCCACTTTTTTCCCCTTTGTGGAGTGCAGCCGTGCAATGACACTTAGGCACAGCATGCCAACATCCGCCACCCTTTACTACACCGCTGTAGTAGTGTCCGCAGTCATCACCAGGGGCCTCTACAGAGCAGTGGATCCTTGGATACTAGCTCTGGATAGGAAAGCAGTCCTCTGGACACTCAATCTTATCCCTTCCTTGCCAAACCCTGGCAGCCCGGGCTTGCATCCGAACCTGGGTCACCAGTGTGGAGTGGGGTGTGGTGTCCAGCGCCTCAACCCTCAGTGCCAGTGGCCAGGCAGCAATGCTGCCTTTAATACTCCCCTCCCCTTCCTGATCCAGTGTGCCCTGTCCCCCGTGTACAAGTCACTATTCCCCCCAGAAACTACCCCAGTTAGTCACTAACCCATAATGTTTCATGTGGCACCAATCTCTCAGCCACTCGAACTCCTCAAGCCTACCCTTCCTCGCCACACTTGCACATGGTACCGGCAGTATCTCCAAGAATACCACTCAGTCCCCCACCCCCTCACACTGCCTACCTAACTACTCAAGCCTCCCCCTCACCACTTCCACAGTGTCCCCCACCAAGTCATTTGTACCCACATGCAACAGTAAATGAGGTTTCTTCCTCCCCTCCCTGCATGCTTGAGCAGTGCCTGCCCTGCCCTCCTGCAGTCAACTTGGGACAGCTTCAACTCAAATATGGCTGTGCCTCCTTCCACACTTTATCTCACCCATTTCCAGCATAGAACTCCTCATGATGAGTACCTCTGCCCTTATCCCCTTCTCTAATGCCCCTTCCACCACCCCAGTATTCATTCTTCCCTGTCCCTTACCCCGCCAACTGCACCTCCTCTGTGACTTCTGTATCTGTACCCCTACTTCCACCTCCCCTTCTTCTGCCTTTATCCTCCCATCCTCCTTGAACCCCTTCCCAGCCTGACTATTTCCTAATGGGCTTCCCATGTCAACCTCCCTCCTCCCTGCTGATTTCCAGCCCCTCTCCTATCCCCGCTGTTGTACATTTAGAGCCCCCATTCCCTTCTACCCCAATAATAGTGATGCCCCTCCTCCTTCCCCTTCCTGTAGCCTTCTAATCTCAGTCACCACCCTCCTTCCATTAGTCTTTTCACCCTTTTGTTCCTTATCTCTTCCCTACCTGTTGCCATCTGTCCCATGCCCCGCTTGTCCTCACCTCTCTTCAGTATGTTCCTGTTCTCCCTCTATCCTATAGCAGAGGTTCAAATCTATTCATAGTCGATACTTGTCCCAAATCTCTTCCTCTATCAGTTCCCTCCCACTTGTTCCCTCCGAGGCACCCTGGTTCCTCCTCCTACCTGCAGCCATCTACTCTCCTGGTACTCCTGCTGGTTCTTCCTGCCCCATCAGGAGGCCCCCCCCGCGCTTCAGGCACCCTCCTTTCTCTTTTTCTGCTACTGCCCTGGATACTGAGTCAGTTTCAACTCAGTTATTCTTCCTCCATCCCCTTTGCCATCCCCTATTCCCCCTCAGATGATGTACCACTCCATCTGCCCTGCCACTACACTCCACCCTAACTTCCACAGTTCCTCTCAAACTAGCCAGTCATCTACAGACCATACACTCCCCCAGTCCTCCAAGCCCAGTCCAGGATCATGGCAGACCCATACCTCTGTACACCCTCCTCCACCCTTCCAAAGATGCCCGCCTATTGACATGTGTCATTTGCTTCATTTTGTCCTCATCTTATGTTACGGCCTACTCACAGATTCAGTACCTTACTACAACTGTTAGGCCTCATTTACTCAATTTCCTCCCCCCACAACTAGTCCCCCTACTGACCCCTTGCTGACCAGGGAAATTCAGTCTCAGATCTCATCCTTTAGATACTGTATTACTGTAGCAATCCTAAAGCCTCCTTGTCTGTTTTTCACCCTTCAGCTACCATATTTTTTGTTCTCGGCCCTCATATAGTTTCACTTAGCCCAGTTATAAATCCTATTGCACTCCAAATATTACTTTACTCAGAGAAATAAACAGAACAAATAAATATATATTATTGCAGCAATCATAACAGTATAGCTCAGTACTTAGCTCAGTTAGAGAAAGAAACAGAATAACTAAATCTGTATTATTACAGCAATCCTAAAGTATCCAAGCATTGCTTTGTCTCCACTCCATAGATCTTGCGGTAATATAGGACACAGAAGACCCAGGGTGGGAGGATGGGCAACTGTAAAGTCCCGGCAGAGCTCTGTTGAGTTCGCTCACTCCCCCTCTCTCGCTCACTCATTCTATTTCTCCCGGTGCTGCAGGCTGCCCTTCTGTACTGGGCTCCTGCTTGAATTGGTGCCTTTTTCTGCCCACAAAGAAATCCTGCAGCAGTCCCGACACAGCTCCATGGAGCTCGCCTTCTCCTCTCTCACCACTCATTCTGTTTCTCCCGATGCTGCAGGCTGTCTTTGTACTGGGCTCCTGCCCGAGGTTGGCACCTTTTTCTGCCCAAAAAGAAATCTGCAAGCAGTCCCTGACAGAACTCTGTTAAGCTCACTCACTACCCTCTCTCACTCGCTCGTTCTGTTTCTCCTGAAGCTGCAGGCTGCCCTTTTGTACTGAGCTCCTGCCTGCATTGGTACCTTTTTCTGCCCACAAAGAAATCTGCAGCAGTCCCGACATAGCTCCATTGAGCTCACACACACACACACCCCCACTCGCTCATTCTGTTTCTCCTGGTGCTGCTGGCTGCCCTTTTGTACTGGGTCCCTGCCTGCACTGGTGCCTTTTTCTGTCCATAAAGTAGTTCACAGATGTCCCGACAGAACTCCATTTAGGGCATTCACTCCCCCTCTCTCACTTGCTTGTTCTGTTTCTTTCAGAGCTGCAGGCTGCCCTTTTGTACTTGGTCCCTGCCTGCGTTGGTACCTTTTTCTGCCCACAAAGACATCTGCAGCAGTCCCGACACAGCTCCATTGAGCTCACACACACACACACACACACCCATTCGCTCGTTCTGTTTCTCTTGGCACTGCAGGCTGCCCTTTTGTACTGGCTCCTGGGCTTCATTGGTGCCTTTTTCTGCCCACAAAGAAATCAACAGCATTCCTGACAGAGCTCAGCTGAACTAGGTCACGCCCCCCCCCCCACACTCTTTCGATCCTAATCTGTCCCAAACACTGATTTCCCAAAGTGACTGCACTATTCTGTGCCGGAAGTGCAAAAATACATTTTGGCCAGGATGTAAAATGACAGCTGTACTGTTCAGTGTTGAACATCTGGCATGAAAATATTACCAGTTTGCGAAGTTATAAGGGTGTGTGGAAACTGCACAACGCACGCTCATAACACAGTCATTTTATGGATTTTCATCACAAAATTTTCAACATAGGCATTTTAGGAACTCTGCTCATGAAAAGTGTCACTGTGGTTTTCTTAATGTGTCTCAAACACTGATTTCCCACAGCAACTGCACTATTCTGCGCCAGAAGTGCAAAAATGCATTTCGGCCAGGATGTGAAAAATGACAGCTGTACTGTTCATAAGGAGGTGTGGGAAAATGCCAATGCAGAAAATCTGGAGTGAAAATATTGCAAAATCATGAAGTTGTGAGGGTGTGTAGCAATTTTGCAATGCATGCTCTTAAAACAGTCATTTTGGAGATTTTTACCTATCAAATTTATTGCTCAGCTTAGTTAGAGGAATAAGCAGAACAAATAAATATGTATTATTACAGCAGTCATAACAGTATAGCTCACTACTTAGCTCAGTTAGAGAAATAAACATAAAACTTAATCTGTATTATTACAGCAATCCTAAAAGTATCCAGTCATTGATTTGTCTCCACTCCAGAGACCCTGCTGTAATATAGGACCACAGAGGACCCTGAGTGGGAGGGTGGGCAACTCTAAAGTCCCAGCAGAGCTCCATTGAGCTTGCTCACTCCCCCTTTGTCTCACTCATTCATTCTGTTTCTCCCAGCACTACAGGCTGCCCTTTTGTTCTGGGCTCCTGCATCTGATTATGCCTTTTTCAGCCCACAAAGAAATCCATAGCAGTCCCTACACAGCTCCGATGAGCTCGCTTACTTACTTCTCTCACTCGCCCATTCTGTTTCTCCCAGCTCTGCAGGCTGCCCTTTTCTACTGGGCTCCTGCCTGTGTTGGTTCCTTTTTCTGCCCACAAAGAAGTTCACAGCTGTCCTGATAGCGCTCTGTTGAGGTCGCTCACTCCCTGTCTCTCATTCGCTCATTCTTTTTCTCCTGGCGCTGCAGGCTGCTCTTTTGTACTGGGCTTCTGCTTCTGTTGGTGCCTTTTTCTGCCAAAGAAGAAATCAGCAGCAGTCCCAGCACAGCTCCATTGAGCTCACTCACTCCCCCTCTCTCTCTCGCTCATTCTCTTTCTTTCTCCGCTGCAGGCTGCCCTTTTGTACTGGGCTCCTGCCTGCATTGGTGCCTTTCTCTGCCCACAAAGAAATCTGTAGCAGTCCTGACAGAGCTCAGTTGAGCTCGGTCACTCCCTCCTTTCACTCGCTCGATCTTAATCTGTCCTGAACACTGATTTCCAACAGTGAACATACTATTCTGCACTAGAAGTGCAAAAACATATTTTGGCCTGGATGTGAAAAATTACAACTGTATTGTTCACAAGGAGGTGTGAAAAAATGCCAGTGTTGAAAATGTGGCGTGAAAATATTACAGATTTGCGAAGTTACAGGGGTGTGTGAAAACAGTTCAATGCACGCTTGTAACACAATCATTTTATGGACTTTCGTCACCAAATTTTCAACATAGGGATTTTAGGACCTCTGCTCATGAAAAGTGTCACTCTAATTTTCTTAATCTGTCCCGAACACTGATTTCCCACAGCAACCATGCTATTCTGCTCCAGAAATGCGAAAACACATTTTGGTCAGCATGTGAAAAATGGCAGCTGTACTGTTCATAAGGAGGTATGAAAAAATGCCAGTGTTGAACATCTGGCGTGTCAATATTGCAAATCTGTGAAGTTACAAGGGTGCATGGAAACTGCGCAACACACACTTGTAACACAGTCATTTGATGGACTATCATCATCAAATTTTCAACTTAGGCATTTTAGGACATCTACTCATGAACAGTGTCACAGTCATTTTTTTAATGTGTCCCGAACACTGATTTCCCACAGCAACCACACTATTCTGAGCTGCAAGTGCGAAAACACATTTCAGCCAGGATGTGAAAAAATGACAGCCATACTGTTCATAGGAAGGTGTGGAAAAACGCCAATGTTGAAAATCTGGAGTGAAAATATTGCAAATTCGTGAAGTTACGACTGTGTGTAGCAACTGCGCAATGAACGCTCATAAAACAGCCATTTTTTGGATTTTTTTCACCAAATTTGCAACATAAGCTTCTTGAGAGACCAACTCAGAACACTGGCACTGTCGTTTCATTAATTGGTCCCAAAAGGTGATTCCGTGCAGAAACCGCAAAATCACCTTTCGGGACTGAATAACTCAATGACAGTGTCTGAATTCATGAGAAGGTGTCCCAATATCCCCATGTTGACAATTTGGTGCCAAAATTCCCCAAAATGCCTGAGATATGCACCAAAGTTGAAAAACCCCAATTTATGCCATTATACAGCTTACCAGGATTTCCTCAGTTCGCGGTCGGCTTAGAAGAGTGCAAACATGTTCCCGGTCCACCGAAGATCATTGCACTGGTCTCCAGAGGTACGTATGGTGTTAGGGGGGTGTGGGAAGGCAGGGCCACGGAGAGGGTGGGTGCGGGTTGGGGAGAGGCATGGAGACTGTGAGGACCGTTTTCTTTTCACAGGTTAAAAAAAGAAAACATTGCAGGATGTTTTCTTTTTCTGGGGCATTGGCATGCTGGGTGGGCTCCCCAGTGTGCCACCTGATGTTGAGAGGGATCTGGCGGCGGAGGTTGGGCACCCCTGTTGCATGTATATACAGAAGGGGGCACAAGAGCAAAGTGGAATTGGGCACCCCTCTCGTGCACAGAAGAAATCAGGGGGGACTTATGTTGACAGGGAGTGGGCTTCCCCATCGACAAGTGGAAGGGGAGACTGAAGCCAACAAGGATTGGGTGCCCCGTCCACAAGCCCTGCAATGAGGGGTCGCTCCCTCATTGCAGCGGATGATGCTGCAATGATGAGGTGGCCCCTGATAGCACCATCTAAAATGTTTCAAGGTGGTGGCACACTTGCAGAACTAGTGTCAGCTGCAGCATGCCACCCCATTGTGGAACATGGGTCAAGCCTCCAAAAGCAGTGAGGGCATTGGCCACAACAGTGCCACACCTCCACAGCCTGCTTCTGCAGCAAGCTGCCGCAACATGTTTCTTGCACATGCACACAATCAACATAAAAATGGAAAGAGGGAGTGGTGTGGCAATTACAGGCATGTCAGTTTAACGTATATATTGGGTAAGGTGTTGGAGAGGATCGTTAAGGAATGGATTGAGGAGCATCTTAGAAAAACAGAAGAATGCAATGAGTTACAGCATGGATTTACAGTTGGCAGGTCCTATTAGGCTAACCTACTCCAGTTCTATGACAGGGTGAGCAAAGCGCTTGACTGGGGACTACCAGTTGATGTGGTATTTTTGGACTTTAGCAAGGCATTTGACAAGGTGCCACACAAGGAACTTGTTGAGGCCGTGAGATGGGTCAATTCTTGGCTGACGAGCCGAAGACAGAAAGTAATCTTGAGAGGGTGCAGGTCAGATTGGGCAGAGGCAATAAGCGGTGTGCCACAGGCCTCTGTCCTGGAACCCAGCCTCTTCAACATATATATAACATCTATGAAGTGCTGGGAGGGGGTTTGATTGTCAAAATTTGCTGGTCACACAAAAGTAGGGTCTGTTGTACAGAGCAATGGAGATGTAGAAGGGCTGTAGTTAGAACTGACAAAGCTAGAGCAGTGGGCATGGGAGCACCAGTTAGTGTTTAACTTGGACAAGTGTGCTGTGATGCACTTGGGAAAATCACATTTTTTATTTATTTATTTATTTAGTTCAGTTTCAGATTAATACCTTTTAGCCATATGGCTATTTTACAAAGGTTCCAAATTGATAGAAATGCAGTACAAGATATATGACACTGGGAAGTTCACAAGACTTAACATTCTTTACACAGCAGTACAATGTGTTGGTACAGTAACTGTGGCATGAGAAATAGTAAGAAGAAACAGTAAAAACAGTAAGTAGAAACACATTGGATGCTTTACACAATGTATATTACAACATGAACTGCTTGTTATTAAGTGCTGTGCAATTAAGATAATATCAGTCTACTTGGACTTTGTTAGAAGGAAGAAGTGAAAGTAATGAGTGGAGAAGTTACTTATTAAGTGCAGACCAGTAATAGATTGAAAAATAATCAGTCTAATTAGACTTTGACAGAAAAAAAGGAGGAAGGTGAGAGAGGGGAGGGTAGGAGGCTTATAGGGCAGTCTTTTGGTCTGTAGATAGGTAGGGGGCACCTTGTCCAGTCTAGGTTACGCAGTCACAGTAATTTGCCTGAGACAGGAGTAGATGAAGCTCCTTTTTGAAATGGCCTATCTTATCATTCTCTATGAGAGAGGGCAGGAGTTCATTCAGCCACTGAGGCCCTCAGTAGAATAGGGTGCACTGGGCAAAAGAGGTACATCTGAAGGGGACATGGAGAACACCCTTAGCATGCTTCTTGCTGATTTGGTAGAGACAGCGTGTTGGAAACTACCAGCCATGGAGACAGGGGTGTGACCTAGTAGAGCTTTTTCCCAGTTAGGCAAGCCTGATACATTACTCTTAGGTTCAGAGGGAGCCATCCTGCTTTGGAGTATGGCCTATATATGTGCGTCAAGAGATGTGCTCCCAGGATGAGTCTGCAAGCTTTGTTAAGGAGCACATTGACTCTTTTTGAGGCTGTGTCATTCCCAGCACTGTAGATAACCAGGCCATAATAGATGGAGGATAGCACTGAGTTCCTAGTCACTAAGCTCAGGGTCTCAGAGGTCATTGTCTGCCTGTTGCAGTAAAGGAGTCCTAGCTTGATGTTAACCATTTTGATTATGTGATCAATGTGGGATGAGAAGGACAGTGTCTCATATAGGTGAATGCCTAGATATTTGAATGAACTAACTTGTTCTAGAGTGTCACCTTTCCTGGTGTTGATGATCAGAGGGCAGAATTTTTCTTGTTAATTGGCAACGAGAAGTTTATAGTTTTTGTTTTTTTTATAATTGAGGAGGAGGAGTTTATTTTGGGAAAACCAATATTCAAGGTTTTTAAAACCATCTTGTAGGCTCTTTGTTCCTTCGGACTTCTGGCTACCTGACACAGTGATAACTGCATCATTGGCATACAGTTGGTAGTGAGTTTATAGCTAAACTGAACAGCAAAGTGCCAAGAATTGACCCTTGGGGGACCCCCAGATTTACATCCATAGGGTCGCACAGGCAAGGTACACTAAAGGGGGCTGCACATTAAGAAAAAAAACGGAAGAAAAAGACTTGGAGGTAGTAATAACTAGGGACCTTAAACAGAATAAGAACTGTAATGCTATGGCCAGAAAGGCTAGAGGTATACTGGGATGTATATCTAGGCACATTGGTAGTAGGGAGAGGAGGGTGCTACTGCCACTATATACCACTCTGATGCAGCCTCATCTGGAGTACTGTCCACAGTTTACATTTCCCTATTCCAAAGCAGAGATTTTACTACTGGAAGGAGTACAGAGATGGGCTACAAGGATGATTAAATCAGTTAGAGACCTGAGTTAGAGACAGGCTGGATGCTCTGGGTTTATGCTCAATTGAGTATAGATGATTGTGCGTAGCCGTGTCTTGTCTTTAAAGTATTCACAAATAATGACTTGTGGGGCTGCCTATGGCTAAAATTAAAGACCAGTTGCCGTACCACGAGATCCCATGAGCTACAACTGAAGGGGGAATTATGTAATGCAAGGAAAGAGCAGCATGGTTCACCCTGAGGGTGGTAGACTTATAGAATAGGCTGCCATTGGAGGTGGAGGGCAGTGCAGATATGACTGCTTTTAAAAAGGGGATTAGACACTTACTGTTTTATACACACTGTATTTGGCTAGTCCCTTTGTTGTACGGGTGAGCTGCACCTTGGTGACTGTCCTATTTGGTTCGAAAACTCCTATGAATCCTATGAATGACCACACCCTGTGTGTGTTTTATCCTTTACTTAACTCTATGCATGTACTTAAGGGCTGCTAATTGTTAATGGAATTTGTAAAATGGAAACAAAATGTTCTGCATCGCATCTATGTTGGCTACTGAGAATCCAAACACAATCATTTTCACAAGTATGGTTGTAGTCTGCGCCCTCAGTAATGATATCATAAGTTATGGTGTGCTATGAAGTAATATCCTTCTTGTTAGCTTTATGTTATACAATGCATAGAAAATGATATCAGTCAAACAGTGGCATGTGACAAGGTTCAATATGGCCTGATATGGCTACTGATGGCATTCGCTACCACTGCTGGATGTGCAACCAAAGTCATATCATTACAACATTTTAAGCATTTTGAGAGTCTTTTCATTGCTCCTCTGTTCTCTCTGAATACTAGCTCTATTACTTCCCTCCCTCTCTGTATCTATCATCCCTTTTCCAACAGTTTCCCCATCCACCTACCTACTCCGATCTCATGACACTCAATCTTTCACTTTCCCTCACTGCAAAACTACTGTGGGGCAAAGTGCTATCTCCTTCTGCCTTCCTTCCCTTTGGAATAATCTACCCCCTCAGCACTGCCTCTGTTCCTCTTACTGCTCTGCTAAACAGCTCCTAACATCTCATTTCCATCTTCCTGTTACTGCTTCTAGTTCCCCGCTGGCCACCCAGTAGTCTTGTTAGGGGCTGCTGAGTTGCATACACCTCTGTGGCACCCCAATTGATTTATTAATTTTATTTATTGAAATGCTTCACCAAGAAGGCACATTGAATAAGTTGCTCATTGTCCGGTGCGACCTGGGGGAGGGGGGTACATTGAAGATGAGAGAATAGATTTATACAATTTTGCAAGTAACATCAGATACATACAGATAATTAGCAGGTTGACAGCATTGATATACATTTGAATTGCAAGGAGAAGAGGAACAAGAGGGCCTGGATAACAGACATTATAGTTAATAAAAATAAGTATAGTGGATAAGACTGGACAGAACGAGGAGCAGACAGTACTATAATACAACAGAATGACAGAGAACAATATAGTTCCAAGTGATCATAAGATCAGAGACATTCAGATAAGTGCAAAGGAAGGGTGGAAGATGGGTGTGAGGAACTAAGTGCTAAATAATGATGTACTAAGATGGTGGAGGAGGAGTGTGGGGGGGGGGATGGAAAAGGAAGCCAGAACCTATTCCCCTTCTGGATGATGTGAACCCAGGAAGGGGACTGGGAACCAACAAGTTAAAGGGGAGAGGGAGAATAAATAAAGAACCTAAACCCCTTAAGGATGTTGGGAACCCTGCAAGGGGACTGGGGGGTGGCAATGAGAACCCTGCAAGGGGACTGGGACCCAGCAATGTTAGAGGGGAGATGGACAATTATACAGAACCTATACCCCTTCATGATGTTGAGAACCCTGCAATATTCTGCTCATTCAAGACTGCTGATCTTTTTCCCACCCTAGATATTTTGAACCCTGTTTATCACGTAAGTTATCAGCTCACACCATAATGTCATTGTTTTTGTTCACCATTTAGGTCCATACTGTTTTTCATTTGCACTAATCCAAATTTGTTTGCACTGTTTTACTGTATAGAATTATTTTGTTTTGTCTATTTATTTATTTATTTAAAGTTTTGGATTAACACCTTTGAGCTGTAAGGTCTTTTACAAAGGTTCCACATCAAAACAAAGAGTCAAAGTAAAAATACAAACTAAGGTAAATAACTACAGTAGACATAATGAAAAAGAGCAAGAACAACAATTTGTCACAAAGGGGAAAATTCAGCAGTAGACAGGCATTGTACAATGTTTGTCATGAAAGAGAGCAGTATCAAATGGGTTGCGATAAAGACCAGCACGCTAAAAGAGCACAATATGTAAATGTAAGCAAAGATTCACGCCACCCGTAGGTATTGTCAAACAGCAGGGAAGAATGAATAGGAAGAGAGTTGGAGGAGGGTTGTGGAATGGGATGGGGAAAGGTGGGGGGGTATGAGTGAAATGGGAGGAGCAACATGAGGTGAGAGACAGGGGGAAGCCTAATACAATTGAGGAAGCAGGACAAAAAGCATGTCAGAGGGTGGAGGGGTAGGGAAAGGAGAGAGGGGAGAGAAAAGAAGGTTGGGGGAGCTTGGTCACCATGTGCTGGGGCACAAGGGGATGGGACAAGATAGGAGAGGAGTGGGGGATAGAATATACGGGGGTGGTCCCAGATAATGAAGCAAGGTAGGAGGTGAGGGGTTAGGTTCAACATTCACAAGTGTCACATTCCACTATGTGTTGCTGTAGCTTCCATTTAAAAGGACCAAGTGTTGTACTGTTGGTGAGGTCACTAGGAAGCAGGTTAAACCATTTTGGAGCTCTGACAGCTCTGTCCTTGGGATGTGTGACAGCTCAGCACATAGAAGGTGAGGCTATCTGAGCTTCTGGTAGAACGTAGGCTGTTGTAGGGGTAGAGGATCCTCTGTATCCCTGGGGGCATAAGCCCAAGAGAGATTTTCTTTGCAAGGAGACAGGTTTGATAGGGGATTCTACCACTGAGCTGGAGCTAGTTAGCCTGGGTGTAGTTGTAACAGGTATGCACGAACCTTTCAGCCCCTGTAATGAGTCTGCAGGCTTTGTTGAGAGCAATGGCAATGTGACATAGGGCAGTGTATGTGGCAGGACCATAGATCACCAACCCATAGCCAATGAGGGAGATCACTAAGCTTTGTATCACCAGGTTGAGGACAGCAGTAGTTAGACAGTGCTTTTGCTTAAACAGTAAACCAATATGGGTGTTCACAGTTTTGGCAACATTTGCAATGTGACTGGAGTAGGATAGAGTGCTATTCAAGGTGACACCTAAATATTTAAACAGTTGTGTCTGCTCAAGGATAACACCTGAGCAGTTCCTAATAGTCAATTGATGAGCTTTGTACTTACAGTATGAATTGTGGAATCTTAGGTTTTTATAGTTTAGTATGAGTTTCTGACAGTCAAAACAGGCCTCAACTTTAGCAAAGCTTCTCTGTAGTTGACTCTCCAGGAGTGGGGAGGCGGGGGTCAGGACTGCAGGAGTAAATTGCTGCATTGTCCTCATAAAAGAGGATCTGATCTGAGCAGGAAACTATATGTCTATATGATGTATATTCCAATATACCCTTTCCCCAGATCACACCTGGAAACTAGCATTGGATTAGTATGCCTTTCTTGGTCACCAGTTTCTAAATAAATAAAAAAAAATTTACTATAAAGGTATGCCATTTGATCATTAACAAAAAACATTTGACTAGACCCTAAATCAAAACTTTCCTATATTAAAAAAAGACAGATACATGCATTACATGTTATTTTCCCGTATTATCCCATGCAGATTCACATACAAAAATTTAATAAAACAAAGAACTAGTGTACTTGTGGTACAGTATGTCTTTTTACAGTTAATCTTTTTATTGAGTAGTTTCAGCAATTACAAACATTACATTGGCAAAATAGTGCAATACATTTGTGTCAGTTGTAATACAATGGTAAACATTAGAGGGAAGGGGAAGAAAGTATGCATTAACAAGAGAGAATGAGACAAATTGCAATTCCATCAATAAATCAAGGAGGGTAATAACAGTGTCCGTAACTAATTAGAGAACAAGTGAAACAACTCATGGACTTACTCTATACGATTAATTCTCCTGGGGGGAACTTTTTTGAGAGATGAGATGACTCACCATAAACCTTAAGTAGGAGGGGCAGAAAACCTCTTCACCTAGTGTGCAGAAGAGGGAGCTATGTGGCTGTCCACGTCCTAAGACTCCTGACACCTGAAAGAACAATAACAATTGAACACCTGAAATCATAGCCATTACCCTCATGTACATGTCATGGAGGCCTTAACCTATCATTAACATTCCTATTTAGCATACCAAACTGACAGTTTGCACTGTAGATCAAACAAGGGGACCAGATTGCTTCATATTTGTTTAAGTTCTCTTTACTACAGTAAATTAGCCTTGTCATATTTGCTAAGACACCCATAGCAGAAAGCCACTCCCTAAAGGATAGAATTATGGTCGATCTCCACCTTTGTAGAATCAACCTTTTCACTTCCACAGAGGCCTGTGTAAGCTATGCATGCTGGGATTTAGTTAAGATAATACCAAGGGAAGAATGGCCCAATACCCATAACCTAGGGTCCATTGGTAGGGAGAGTGTCAAAATTTGTGAGCAGTGTTTTGCCACTTCTGCCCACAAGGACTGCAGGGAAGCACATGACCAAATTATGTGCTGTAGGTCCACTGCTGGGGCACTACATCTCCAGCATTTATCTGTTTGTAACACCCCTTTTGCCTGCAGCTGTGCTGGAGTACGGTACCATAAGTGTTTATTTTGGATAAACATGCTTCTCTGGTTACCACAGGCTTAGTGGACTCTTAGCCACCCTTGCTGCCATTGCTGTTCCATGATTCTAGCCTTAAGCTTTATTTCCAATTTGTTCTTAGCTGGGAGGGAGGGAGGGGTCTGGAGCACTGTCCCTCTTCAGGCCCTGTATCATCCCTGCCAGCCCCTGTTGTCATCTGAGCCATACTTTAATAGGAAATGGTTGCAGAACCTGGTGTTTGTTTGACACACATTAAGCAAAAATATTTCTGCTTAACTCACGAGGTGAAGAGGTTTCTAATTTGAAGGTACTTCCAGAAATTTCCCTTCAGTAGGCCAACCTTTCTTTCAGCCCCTGAAATGAGTCCATAATCGGGCCACCTGAGATCTCTAGATCCCCTAGGTACCTGATTAGCCATGACTTCTGCCCAGCCCACTAAACTGGTTTCTGATCAATGCAAAGAAAGGGGTTATTCCATATAGGGGTGTACCGGCCTTGGTTAAGGCATCACATGGTCCTGTGTCCTACCTTACCCCAAGCTTGGTGGGAGTTTTGAATTGTTATCCATTGTTGAAACTGTTTTGTGAGGGGGTGGCCTAGGTAAGCAGAGAGAGGCACCCCTTCCAGAATGCCCTGCTCTATATCCACCCAGGCTGGAGGTGAAGGCCAGGGAGTGCTGGGCAAAATCTGGCAGGTTCCATCCCCCCCTTGTCCATGAGGCCCTCAAATCAGCCCTGCTATAACATGAAGGGAAAGAATCCCACAGGAATTTACTAATTATGAAATTCAGTTTCTGGGCCCAAACTTCTGAGAGAATTATTAGAAGGTAGTAGAGAATATAGTAGATTTTGTGTGCTATCATTAACTTGATCGCTGCTATCTTGCCTGCTACTGACAACTTAAGTTGCTCCCACCTTGCCTTGTCCATATGCAGTGTGTTCATAAAGGGTTTAAGGTTAATGTCCACCAGGGATTTTATGTTGGGAGAGATTTTAACCCCTGGGTATTTTATACCTGATTGTGCCCATGCCAATCCTAGATCCCCTAGCCCTGCCGGGGTGGTAAGACCATTAAGAGGTATAATTCTGGATTTAGTAATTATGATCTTAAGCCCTGAAAGTCCTCAAAAAGTTCCAAGGGTGTCTAGGATGGGAGATAGACTCTGAGAAATATCCCGTTATATTTAGGTAGTCATCAGGACATAGCTTGGTGCGGTATTCTTTTTTACCAGTTTTGATCTCTGATATTTTGGGATGGGCTCTTATGACTGCTGCTAATGGCTCCATAGGTAAGATGAACAATAGAGTGGACAGCGGGCACCTTTGACTCGTTCCCCTATGTAGGGCAAATGATTCCAATAGGTCCCCATTGGTGAGTGCTCTTGCCTTAGGGCTTTTGCATGGTGTCTTGACCCACGCCAAGAAATACGGGCCAATGTTGAAACTATCCAGCACTGCATGTAAATACTCTGACTCCACTGAATCAAAGGCCTTTCGAAGTCAAGTGTTATTGTGGTTGCTGGGATGGGGAGTGTCACAGCAGTTTGCATTAAGGTCACTAGAGCAAGTATGTGATCTGAGCTGATCCTACTCTTAACATAGCCCACCTGTGCAGGGTGTATGATTCCTAGGAGACATTTTTCCGGGCATGTTGCCAGTACTTTGGTCAAGATCTTGGCATTGGTGTTTATCAATGATATTGGCCTGTAACTGGCTGGGAGGGTGTGGTCCTTGCCCTCTTTAGGGAGAACTGTAATAATGGCCTCTCTTAGGCTATTGGGTAGGGCACCTTTAGCATGTGCTTCATTTAACATCCTTAATATCGGGGCTACTGTCTGGGGTTGGACCACCTTGTAAAAATCATTTTCTTTTTGAAATATATGGAAATTCATTGCAAACAATTTGCATAAAAGCCTCATTTGTGGGTAAATCTAAATACCACAAAATTAAGGAACTATGACATTAGGGTAAAAATAGTACCCCGAGCTTTGGCGAAGCTGTGGTATGGTGCTTCTTAGGGTTTGAAGGATCATAAGTCACAGCATTGTCCTTGCCCTAACTTTGGTACCCTCTCTCCAGCTTTGGCATGTGAGTATATTTTGTGCCTGGAAGGACAGTGCCAAAATTACACATGAACATTGAAACCTCAAGAAGCCCAGAGCTGCCCACCTTCAAACATTCTGTGCATGGCTGCATTCCCACCTTATTCCCTCCTGGAAAGTGGAAACATACAGATTTCACATTGAATGATCTGTATGATATTGGCTCCCTTCTCATTACTGATCACATGACCCCCATTTCATTGGTGGACTACAGACATTTTGTGGATGTCACACTACGAGTCTTGTTCTCTTTATATGGGATGTTTAAACTTGCGCTAATATTTTACTTTCATTGAACTTTATTGGCTGACCAAGAATCCCCTCCCCCCAAAATAGACATCAATTTCACTAGAGGGCTATAACTGGGCCTTGCCTACATTTACCAGTTTCTTGATACCCAGGGAGTGGTCCCTTTTGAACACTTGCAGGCTAGATTTGGGATGACTGGGTGAGAATGTTTTAGAGTTCTACAAGTGTGAATGTATTTCCTACACATATCTAAAGAAAGGATTTCTCTCCCAGATCCCAGACCAGTGCTACTATGGATTCTATTGGATACCATGGGGGACATACAGTGGAACCATTTAATGGACAATTTTTACAAAGGACTACAAAAGTCTAGGTGACTCTACTTTTTCAATATTTTAAAGATAGAATCAGGATATGTTGGCCACAATCCTATACCCTGACTGGTTGAAATATAACATAGTTACAGTAAAAATTACAAAATCAAATATCTGCCCTGAGTTTGAATAGAAGTGCCACTCCAGATTCCTTCAAACTCCTGCACATTGGTTAAATATTTACCATGGACCACTGGGCATTATTGGCATAATTGCAGGTGCCCAATTGCAGATCAGGTTCATGCATTCTGGTCCTGGCCCTTGCTTTTCCAATTTTGGAGTACCATAGTGCTTCAAATAGAGCCATTCTCCTTCCCTACAGACTTTGTGACAGTATGGTGCTCTTGTCAGTTCCTCTGCAGAATCAGAGAATCTCTGCTTGTTTAATGATTTATTTGCATATCTTCACAGTGAAAAAGGCTATAACTGTGAGGTGGATGCAGTATAGCCTTCCGTCTAGAAGCTAATGGCAGGTAATCATTAATGAAATATACAAAATGGAACATACTACAGCATATGTCCATGACAAACTATCCTGTTTTCACAGGTGAAGGCAGGGATGAGTACTAAATATTATATCCCATGATGCTGAATTTGGTCCTTAAAGATGGCACAGAGATTTATTTTCTTTAGAATAAAGAGGGGCATTAATATGTAATCAAATTAGTGAAAGGGAGAGGGTTACATTCCTGCTGATATATTATTGGTGCCCAAAGATTTAGCTGTTATCATGCACCATTACCATGTCCTGTTGGCTGTAGGTTTGAAGAACGTGTACATTGTTATAATGTATACTGTTAGCTCGGTTCCACCATGTTGGTTCTATATCCATATGGGTGACTGACAGGACAATGATACAAAAATGTCAACGGAGACTATGCCACACAACAATTGAGCTGCCTGCCTGCCTGTCATCATGCCCAAAGCATCAGGGCACATCCTGACTGTTTGAGGCTGGGGGCTTCACCCCTACACCCCCACAGTGGGGGATTTTGATCTCCACACCCCCCAGAAAATAATATAATCACCTCCAGGTCAGAAGTGTAGGGGGAAAGATTGTAACACCCCTGAGGTGGCAACAATGATGGGCATTGCAAAATCCTGATAATCAGTATGAGCATTGCACAGGTTGCAGCGCCCACATTGTTGTCACTGTACTGGTTTCGCTGCACTGATGGCACGCCCTGTTAACTGATTCTGCTCTTTCTTTAAATGGAAAGAAATAATAAAAAAAAGAAACCACAAGAAGCACCATATCACAGCTTCACAAGGCTCAGAGAACATTTTTCCACAAACTTCACATTTCCTTACTTTAGCTGTAGTAAGTAGGGCTGGGTGAAATTAGCAAATTCTGATTTAATGGAATTTCCACAAAATTCTGCATATTTTGTGAAATATTTTGAATGCTTATGAAATTTTGTGAAATAGTATAGTTGCTCATACCTTGGTTAATCTTACAGCTAGAGATGTGAACTTATGCAAGCATACTGCCTGGAAGAGGTCTTCCATATATACCAGGTTTCATAAAATTTGGATGAGGGGGTCAGGATGTTATAGAGGGCTCAAAGTCTGGCAGTTTGTTATTCACATGAACACTTCTGTAAATATTTCTATTTGTGCAGCTTAGCCACTTTTGGAGCTAGATAATTTAAAATTTCTATGCACGCATTCTTCGAAGAGCCTTAGATACTGATAATTAGAGGGGTAGTTCATTACTTAACTTGTAAGTTACAGGAGATCAAAATTTCACAGTTTAATTATTTGCAAAATAGTGTGAAACTGTTCAAAATATTTGGATGTTTATCATTCCACTGCTATTGCAGGTATACCCTCAAGATTTGGCATGCATGCCAAAATAAATACTGTAAACCCTGAAATCTAATTAAGCTGGATAAATGTAGATTAGAAGGTGAACATTTGTAGAGGATACTTTAGAAATTACTAACTGCAAAATTTTGCTCAGAAATTCATTGATGCATAATAATGCCAGTACAATTCCCCTTAGTGAATTTAACTTTTACAAAGCAATTATCAAGACTGAATTACCTTACCTGCTCTAGCCTCATGGGCCTACGGTGCCCCTCCAGCACTCCTGCAACAGTTATTCCAGGCACATCTTGCTCCATCATGACTAAAGATATCCAGATACTTATGTTACAATGGCCTAAGTCACAACTAGTTGTAAGGTTTGACATCAATTGGTGCCACTGTTTTTAAATAGCAAAAATATACATTGTTATCTACAGGGTTGCTGATCAGCATGTGGCATGCTACAGAAACAATGCTGCACATGCATGTGTATCTACAAGTCATTAAGTCAGTGAGATCTAGTGGTTAACCTGTATATTTCAAGAAGACAGGCTAGTGCACAGTGATGTCCATGATTATTTGTCATGGTTTATCACTCAAGATAGTGACCTGAAATGTGACACCACCATACTTTTACAATGGAGCCTCCAATGAATGCTACCTTTTAGTAACCTTACCCAGTCTTTACCTTCTCTACAATGACAACTAAAATATATGACTAGGCAAAATGTATAGACATGCCTTCAACAAAAGTATGACAACATTCCACAGTTTCACAAAAGCACATGAAATTCAACTGTAATTACTGATGTTATTTTGGAATCTTTGTCTGCTTATAATTTAGCCAGCCTTTTAGCAAGAGATTAGAGATTTGACTCACACAACCTCTTTTGTTCCAGAGTGTTTTTTCTCTAAGCTGGCAACTCATCTGTCAAGGATTTATCCTGTTCACAGGGATGTATTGTACAAAACATTGTATAAAACATTGGTAAGGCCTCACCTGGAGAATTACATGTAGTTCGGTAGGCCACACCTGTGCAAGGACGTAGATAAGGTGGAGACTATCCAGAAAAGGGCAACAAAGATGGTGCAGGGCTTGCACCACAAAACATATGAGGAGAGACGAAGGGACCTCAATATGTACTCACTGGAGGAGAGGAGAGAGCGGGGGGACATGATTGAAACTTTCAAGTACCTCAAGGATATAAACCAGGTGCAGGTGTGGGACCTTTTCCAATGTAGAAAAAGTACTAGAACAAGGGAGCACAATATGAAATTGGAAGGGGATAGATGAAGAGGTAATGTGAGGAAGTTTTTCTACACAGAAAGGGTAGTCGACACTTGGAATAGTCTGCCACAGGAGGTAGTGGGGGCAAGCACTGTAGAGGGGTTTAAGCATGCTGGGACAGGCACAAGGGAAGCCTGAGAGGGGAGGGAGTGATGAAAAGCCATTGATCATATAGGATCAGTGGCCACATACAATGTATAGGGTCTACGGGCAGACTAGATGGGTCTAACAGTCCTTATCTGCCAACAATTTCTATGTTTCTATGTACCCTAATCAGGCTGAATCCAGCTATCATTCAGTTCACTGCTGGTGTTTTCTCTCACATTTTTTCTCCTCTTACCTCCCCTCATGGGGTGGTGCCTCTCTCAGACTCATACAGTCACAGCTTCTCCAATGGTAAGAGTAAGCTCACTGGCACAGATGCAGGGGTTGCTCTGTTGGTGGAGCTAACCACCAACACTCCCCAGCTGGGATGCATTGCTGAGTGGCAGCTGTCTCAGCCATGGCCTACCTCCTGACATGTCTTCCTGGGCTCACTTCCTATCTCAGGTCATCAGTCTGGCAGTGCAATGCCCTGTTGATGGGCAATTTTTCATTTCATCTTAACTGTAGGTTGGTACACTAGAAAATAAAATTCAGTAATAACAACAAGACTAACAACATTATGTCCAAAATACAAAGTAAAATACAGTAAAAACATATAATACATTCATAGTAATATACAATTCATTCATGCTTACATAAGCATACATCTGTACTTTTTAAGAAACTAAGTAACAAATGAGGAGAACAATCAAACAGAGGGGTTAAGTTTGATATGTGTTGGTAATGAATTCCATAAAGAGGCAGTGCAATATGTGAAAGTTCTTTTTCCTACATCTGTGCACACAAAAGGTGTAGCTAAATGTAAATTTTGAGATGAACGTGAGTTGTAAACAGAGGTGTGCTTAGTACAGAGTCGATGCCAGGAAACAGGAATGCCACAATTCATTACATTGTACATAAGACGTTGATGATAATTTATAATTATTCAAAACTGATAACTACTCAAGTCTATCCAAGATTAAACAATTGTGAGTCCTGTGTGGTATAAGGAGTGCAAATTTATCAATTTTTTGAGCAATATCTCTTTCCTTGAAATAGTACATGAAGGTGCAGTATCAATTACAATAGAAGTGTAATTTAAGGTAGGAAGAAGGTTTTGTTTTGCTATGGTGAATCAAGTTTCGTGAGTTAACAAATTTTTTTTTATACGATGCTGTGTGCCACTTTTCAAATGGATTTTAGCAGTGAACATGTGGGTGAACTCAAAGCCTAATATTCATGGTAAATGAACCTAACAAAATTGGTGGCATTCAGTTTTCTATCTTTAAAGTTATAGGGGATTAAAATTCTGTAGTTTACATAATTGTGAAATGTAATTTTAAAATTTCCAAAGGTTTGGAGGCTTATACCTCAGTCATCTTTACAGTCTGATAATTGAAACTTGGCACACATCTGTATGGTCCTTGGTAAAGTTATCATATCAAATACGGTGCAATTTGGAAAAATACTTGTAAAAGTACATGGAAATAACTGAAATAAAAATGCTGGCAAAATTTCATGAAATTTTTGTGGGACTGTAACAAAATTTTCATAGACGTGAAATTAGAATTTTGTTGGCAGAAGATAAATTTCACCCTGCTCTAGTGGTAAGGTTCAACCCTAACAGATGCTTGGGCATAGTTTTTTGCAGTGACTACATTAATCAAATATAGATTCTTTTGGAGAAAATGTAAAAAATATATACAAATATTACATAATCAATAAGACACAACTGGGCATTGGTTGTCAGGGATTAATGCATGCCCATGTGCATGATGCAGAAGACTTTTGCACTGAACCCCTTTAGCAGCTGGAAGTGGACTAACCCTAGACAACCAATGACCTTAAGTGTCTTACTGCACTTATAAACCAGGTAAACTGAGACACAATTAAATAAAATGTAATTATTTTTAATTAAGAACATGTATTTCTTTTTGTTAAAAGTTACTAGTAAAAAGTAGTCTTTCCCCTCTGTTCAATCTTCTGCCTTTCCACAAATTCAGTAGATAGAATGTTTGACTTTTATGGAACAAAGGCATGTAAACTGCTAATGAATTCCTCTAAGAGGATGTTCACATCCTCACACAACACAAATGGCCTTATACTGAGCTATGGTCTGAATTGCATCTGAAGCATTGTAAGCAGCCGAGATTGCCTTGACAAGCTGGTAAGGATAGAAGGGGAATTTCTCATGGTCACCAAAGAAACACCAGGAATTAACATTGTGAATATTTTTTTAAGTTTGTTTACATGCATAAGGAGGGTATCATGAGGGGAAACAATGTTTATTTATTTATTTATTTTATTTAAGTGAGTTTTACTGTTTAGGACCTTGCTGAAGATGAATACCTTTGGTAGGCATGTTTGTAATGGCAGTCAGGGATGAGTGAAGTGGCCCATGAATTCCGTATATGATTAGCCCCAAATCAAGTTCCCATTGCTTGAACTTGTTCCAAGCTGTGCAGTTCTGAGGAATTATTGTATGGGTCTCAGAACTTATTTAGTAATGCAGGAAGCAGGAAATTTTGAAGCCAAGAATTATTAGAGACACAGTATACTGTATAACAGTCAGGTTTGAAGCAATATATTGCTGTCTGTTCCATTAAAACAGCACTTCATGCTAGCTGGTAACATTTTTCACTGTACTATTTTTTAGCAGCAATTTACTCTTGACATCCATAGATTCTGTGCAATAAAATGTTTTGTCCACTCAACCATTTGAAAAATTGTATTTATCATTGGTTTTGTAATTACTGTGGATTTACAAAAAAAGAATGGAGCTTCAAGCAGTTTAAAAAATGTGTTCCCAGAGGTCACTCTTGAGTTGTGAAAACTATCCAATATACAGACTGAAAATATGTCTGGGTGGAGCAAGCACATGTTTATGATGTTTAACAGTATTGTACCACAGTTCAAACAGAAAAAGTGGCTCTATAGTTGATGTGCCTGTGTCAAACAATAACACCAGAAGAGAAGAAACACAGCACCATCTACCATTGACAGTGCCAAAAGTTTTATAACTCACAGTTCTGGAGCATATAAAAACCAACAGCACTGCCACGCAGGTAGTCAACGGTTTTCCTAACACACAAAAGGCCCAACCAGTTTTGCACATGTGCATTTCCCAGGGAAGCGCACATGGGCAAAACTGGTCGGACCTTTTGTGTGTGAGGGAAATGGTTTACTATCTGCATGGTGTCACAAACGCTCTCAGCAGGTCAGGCCCTCTGATCCCACAGCGCCAAACTCCGAGCACAATATATTGTGAACAGGTAACAGACAGGGTAACCCTCCTGTCTGCTTTTTGGGTCTGAATCGCCTTTAGTCTCACATTCTGGGGGTATTCAAACTGTGAATCCTATGCTAGCACACCCAAATGTACAGGCCCAGATACATACCCTCTTCAGAGATTGCGGTACCATCTGGAGCTGCTGTTTTTACCTACTAACTGCAAGGAGCTTGTCGTGAGGGGCTCATCTTCCTGCCTAAACCTGCACTTCATGTATCTTCTCCCCCCCAGGTATTGTACGGGACGCTTTGCTGTTTCTGGGGCTGTATGAGTGTGGGAAGTGTCTACACCTGCAGTGCATCATTGGGAGATGGGCTCTCCCTCTGTTCAAAAGTTTGCGCTGCTAGCACAATGTAGGAGCTGCTATTTTTACCTACTAACTGCAAGGAGCTTGTCATGAGGGTCTCATCTTCTTGCCTAAACCTGCACTTCATTTATCTTCTCCCCCCAGGTCTTGTATGGGACACTTTGCTGTTTCTGGGGCTGTATGAGTGTGGGAGTGTCTACACCTGTACCATCGTCATGAGGTGGGCTCTCCTCTGTTCAAAAGTTTGCTCTGCTAGCAAGCGCAAGTGATTGCGAGTGGCGCGAGCACCACTCCTCAGAAGGAAATCATCTAGTAAACAAGTCTACTTCAGTTTGAGGATGTTGTCTTCCCTGAATTGCTAAGTCCATAAGTCTTTTACTTTTATCTGATCTTTTTCTGCCAAAGTAAGTGTACCATTTTCATTTTTCTGAAACATTATGTATTAACCTGTGTTACATCTAGGTTCATAGAGTTTCAGACTAATCTTAAATGGTACTCTACAAATGTTCATGAATTATATTGCTTTATTGAGAGTTTTATTTTACTAGTACTTACTCTATATCTAAAGCTAAGCAATTCTGGCCCAAACTTGGGCCCATAAAGTTCTAGATTTAATTTGCAATAATTAGGGTTTATTTGTTATAGGAAAGTCATCCTCCATTATTTTTATGTTATTAGTATTTATTTATGTTTTTTACCTATTTTGAAATAGTACTAACTCAAAACTTTTGCAAGTGCCATTTTTCTCACATTTGAAGTAACAGACATTCTTCTTGTGTTTATTTTAGACCTGATAGTTCACTGCTTAATTGTGTTTAATAGTCTGTTTCTATTGTTTTTGATTTACCCAATGTTGTTGTCATTTGTGCTCTGTTCAATTTCAACTAATATTTTACATGCTAAAAAAGATGGGTTTCAGCTGTTTCACTCTTGCCCATTTAGTACAAATCAGGACAATGGATTCTCTAGGATATATTTGTTTGAATCTTGCTTGTCATACCCTTCCTCTCCTTATGAAGTCTGCTCATTTTATAATTTTCAACCTAGTAAGTTTACTTGTAGATTCACCACTACTACAACAAAAAAGGAAAAGACAATTAGAGAAAAGGACCAATTTAAAAATATTATTAATGCTGCTATTACTTATGTCTGGATCAGTGCATCCACACCCCGGGCCTAATCTTTCATCAAAGGGAAATCATGAATCAATCTCAGCTGGTGCCAGTAAGGGCCCTGCTCCCTCCACACTTAAGATTGTTCATTTAAATATACAGAGTCTGTTATCTAAATGGACCCAATGTGTTGCTTGGTCTCAATATCACTCATTCAATACTATTACCCTTTCTGAAATGCGGTTGCACAACAGTATATTGGACTCAGAGATTTATCTCTCCAATTATAATCTGATCAGACAAGATAGAGAAGGAAAAAGAGGAGGTGGAGTCTTAATGTATATTCTTTGTAAATTTGATTATATTGTTCTTGATCACTCTTTGAGAAATTCAGGATGCAATATGATTTCTATTGATCTGATTCTTGGACAAAGTAAACACTTGACCATTAGTACAGTTTACTTCCCCCTGGTAAACTATTCTATGGTCTTGAACTGTTGACCTCATTTCATGAAGTTTTACCTCCTAATAGAGAATGGATCACTCTTGGTGACTATAACTGCAGCTGGGACAAAAGTTTGAAGGGTGGAATTAGAGAGATTCTGGCTGATCTGGGTGTTACTCAATTAATAGAGGAAATTACTAGGCCCAATTATAAAACAGGTGAAGGGATCATCCTTGATTGGATCATGGTCACTCATGTTGACAGAATTGCCAACTGGGATGTTATGCCTGATACCATGAGTGACCATCATCCCATTAAATGTGAATGGTCAATGAAAGTGTTTAAAAGTCCCCCTAGATATGTTGAATGTCGAAATTTGGCTAACTTAACTTCTCAGAGAATTCAAGATCTGTTTAATGAAATTGATTGGTCTCCCCTAGTATCTTGTACCAACATTGATGCAATGTGGGAATTTTTTTGTATAACCTACAATGCAATCATAAATACAGTCTCCCCCTTAAAGAAAATAAGGATTAGATCATTAAAACAAGAATGGGTCACAAGGGACCTTATTCATTTAATGAGAAAATGTGACAAATGTTGGAAATCTTATAAGGTATCCAGAACCCTTGCTCTTCTTCAAGAGTATAAGACACTTAGAAATGAGTGTAAATCTGAAATCAGGAAAGCTAGGATCGCATACTGTTCAAACGAACAAAGGAACTCCAGGGTCAATCCTAAAAAAAACCTGGAACTTCCTAAACAAAATTATGGGAAAAGAAAAAAAACAGTCTCTGCTCCAACCATTCTCCAAAATGGAACTACTGTAGAACTAGTTATTTTCACGTGAAGTAAATTTAGCTCAAACACAAATGTAACCACAATTGTGTAAATTTATTTTAGCACTAAGTCACAGTCATCACATTCACTATAATGGAAAAAATATTAAAAGTGCTAGTTAGCGCACATTTATTTTCACGCAAATTGGTGCTTCAGCAAAAATAGGGAAAATTATTTAACAGTGAAAATTTCAAGTTCTACAGTATAATCGATCATTCTAAGGTATCCAACATCTTCAATAGTCATTTTAGGAACCTAGGTTCCTATAGAACCCCCATAAACTTGGAAGTCATGACTGATATTAACGACACTCATAATAACACTAATCCAAAGTTTTACTTTAAGTCTCTTACCCCTTCTTTAGTAAAAAAATACTTCTCGATAAATAATCCCAAACACTTTCAGGGTCAGGATGGAGTTGATATTAGGATTATCAAATTAGGCATAGATTGCTTTGCCTATCCTTTAGTACATATTTTAAATTTTTCTTTATTCCATAATGTTTTTCCGAGTAGTTGGAAATGAGCAATCATAAAACCTATTCTAAAGAATTGAAATCCCTCTTTTGTCACCAACTATCATCCAATTTCTCTTTTATCAGCCATATCAAAAATTTTGGAAAAGATTGTTATGGACCAAATATTAGATTTTCTTGGGAAATATTCTTTACTTTCAGGTAATCAACATGGGTTTAAGCCTGGGTATAATACCAAAACAGCCTTGGTGGAGCTCACGGGCAGTGTATATGGTGCACTTGATAGA
This sequence comes from Neoceratodus forsteri, assembly GCA_016271365.2. Lineage (NCBI taxonomy): Eukaryota > Metazoa > Chordata > Ceratodontiformes > Ceratodontidae > Neoceratodus > Neoceratodus forsteri. The sequence goes on along the minus strand of CM028137.1, from coordinate 541,204,392 downwards.
GGGCACTAGTGTGCGGCACTGTTCATGGACCTCACCAAGGCTTTTGACCTGGTTGAATTCGATCTTCTTCCAGGTGTTCTTCTTGGTCTCCATTTTTCTGGTGATGTAATCATGTGGTATCAAGATTTCTTACGTAATAGATCCTTTAGAACCATTATTGGTTCATCCTTGTCCCATCCCCTCCCATTAGCCTGTGGTGTACCCCAGGGTTCAATCCTGAGGCCACTCATATTTTCTTTATTCATGAATTCTGCTCCTGAAAATTTGTACTAAAGAGAAATGATTCTTTACGCATACAACGCCGTTATTTTTTGTACTGATTCCAGATCTGACATTGTTCTTTTGCACCTTCAGACTGATTTTAATCATCTGCAGGATTGGTTATCATCAAGTCACCTGGTTTTGAATTCTCAAAAAGCAAAGGTAATGGTCTTTTCTAGGAAAAAAATATGTATCTACTGATTCCCCTTTAATTATTGATAGAAAAGGTAATAGAGTCGAATCTGTTTCAGTCTTCAAATACTTAGGTATAACTTTGGATAATCAGTTTTATTTTGAACCTCATATTCAGAATCTTAGGAAAACCCTTTATCAGAGACTGGGTATCCTTTACCAAGCCAAATTTCTTCTGACTCTTGAATTAAGAAAGCTTTTAATTCATAGCTTTCTGTTTTCAGTACTTGATTATGGAATATTGACATACACCTCCTCATGTACCAATGTTCTGAGTCCACTTAGAGTAATATATCATTCAGCTTTGAGATTTTGGCTAGATTTACCTTTTCAAACCCATTGTGCTGATTTGTATAAACAGTCTCATTCTTTATCCTTTGAAAATCGAGCTCTCTACAAAATATGTACTTTTTTATTTAAAATTAAAATGCAACCTTCTTCCCCCATTCACTTCTATACTGTTTCCTAGGGCAACAAATGCATTGTCTACCAGGTCTCAGTTTAATTATACATTTAAAATACCATTTTTTAAGACCACTTTTGGGTAAAGATCCTTATCATTCAGAGCCCCCACTTTCTTCAACAAAATACAGTCAGTAATTGTTGAGAGTAGTCTCACTCAGTGTTTCAAGAAAAGGTTAAAATATTGGCTTTTCTCAAAAACATAATGTATTTATTTGCACTGCACTTTATTGATTGTATAGCCTGCTCCTATGTTGTATATTTGTATTTTTATACTGTGTTTTTAGATTGAACTTGTCTCCAATGAAAACAGGCAGTTTTGCTCATCTGGACTTACAAGTATAAAAAATAAAAATGAAATGAAATGAAATCTTTTATCAGATGCACCAAGCCAGGCTTCCAAAATGAACCCTTAAAACTCTATAAGAGACCTTAGGTATATTCTTACCATGTCCCAGTTTGGTAACACCATCAAACCCTTGAACAATTGTCAGACCTAACCATCTATACATCACATGCAAAAAAGAACTGGCAGAAACCCAGGCAGTCTCTTAAGAATAGGTTTGCTAAAAATGGATAAAAACAGTAAGATAAATACAAAAAAAATATCAAAAAGCATCATAATTACATAAAAGAAAAAGAAGGAAAACTACAGAACAAACTCCTACCAAAATACATTCAGATCTTTTCTATCTAATGTATTACCTCTGTAAGTGCAGTTACATTAGAGATCTTGTTTCTTAAGAGCCCAAAAAGATATGACTTTCATCTGAGACACAAGTACCAGTTTAAACTGTGTCTCAACACCCCTTCTGTGAGTCATCTAGCTCCTCCTTTGAGAATATAAAATTACAAAAAAATGATTTCCTGTCACAAGATATTTTAAATAATGTGACTTCAGAAGGAAAAAGACATTTCCTAAATTATGACAGTCTTTAATCAGGCCTTTCCTTTGAACTGGTGGCTGGTTCCTGTTTTCTCAAGGAACATCAAAGGTTTTTACAACTCTGCACTCTGTTGCCCAGGTGCGATATATAGCCAACAGGAATCAGCTAAGTGATGTCCTGTCCTGTCCTGTAATAAATTGTTTATTTAGCTTCCCATCTTCAAAGCAGCAACAAGTCATAAAAAAGGCCATAAAATGCAATTTCTCAAGGACGTTAATTATATTACAGAAATCTCCTGGTCAGTTACCTATCCTGTAGCTTCACTGAAACCTGTGGGGGGGGGGGCACAAATGGAATCCCAGGCTGTCTTATGTGAGACAATCACATATGATATTTTTATATTACAAATATCATATAATGATCATAACCAGCTGGCCAACCATCACACATGGCACTGCTGTTGGTTTTGATATGCTCCAGGACCAGAACAGTGAGTCATGAAACTTTTGGAACTGTCAATGGTGGATGGTGTCCTGTTTCTTCTGTTCTGCTAGTACTGTACCACCCCAAACAATTCAGCATTATTTAGGTGGGCATTTTTAATGAAGCAGAAACTTTTAAGAACTTCAAAAACACTTGTCTTTTCTTCAGAATGAAATAAAATGAAAGGCAAAATTGTTATTTTTAAGTTTATTTTGTTCTAACTGTTGAATATATTTTATGCATTGTTTCTTGAAATGCTGTTTATGAAACAAACACGTTCCTTTCTAGTTTTAGTGCAGAAGGTAGAAACTCTGAATTTAAAGAAGTAGCAGCAAATGTCTTTATTTTTATAGAGGAAAAAAACATTTGGGCCCTGAAGGCCCTATTTACAAGGATGGCCTGTGTTCATGTAATGGTTACAGTGCAGAAAACCTACTCTAACACACAAAGTATAATATATATATATATTTATGAACTTAGGATTATAAAAAGAGGAATCTGATTGGCTGAGACGTTTTTGAAGCCATGATGACATCAAGCTACATCATCACAGCTTCAGAAAACCTCCAGCCACCAGCCTTCCAACTGCCCACAACTTCCTCCGTGTGCCTTCAATCACATTCCCCACACAAATGCTTCAGCTTCTCATATGGACTCCCCTGGGTTCAAAGATGTAACCATCAACAAAATATCGCCGGAGCAGCAAGGATTTCAACATCTCTGTGACACACTTAAAAATTTTGTTCTCATTCCTTTGGGATAACACAACCTGTTGAGTTTTGGCACTGCTGCTTTTAAAATGCCGTCACCCATTTCAGCTGCTGCACAATGCCAATTCTAGCCTCACTTGATAATATTTCTGATTTTTAAAAAGTAAAAAAAAAAACAGACAAGAAAGAACCTTCACTCACATTTAAATGAACTGCCAGCAAGTGCCATCCACATCATTGTAATGCACCAACACCCAGTGATAAGATACTTCCCGCTACTTATCCATGTCGGTACTGCATACAACTGCTACATACAGTGCTACCAAAAAAAAAAAAAGCAAATTATTCCCTCAAAATGAAAAGAAATCCAGTTCAGCACAAAGTAGCAGGATTCACAGATCACACAAACTTTCACATTGACTGTCAGCTCCAACTGTAACAGCACCACCTGCTGCCTCCAAGAACTATTTTTTTTAAATGTATTCCTACACTATAATAAAAAGCTATTTTTAAAAGGTTTTAAAGGATTTTTTTAAAATTTAAATTCTAAAATCTTTACTCCAATTCATAATAGCAATAAGGCACTCCAGGGTGTGGTATATCATAGGATATCATCACTTCTTGGGTCATTGGACACACTCGGCCTGTGGCCTTGTTCCCAACCACCCGAGGTGTGATGATATCCCATGATATACCACACCCTGTCATGCCTTATTGCTTAAATATATATATAGTGTGTGTGTGTGTGTGTGTGTGTGTGTGTGTATATATATATATATATATACACACACACAAATGCATATATAATACAGTGAGAGAATGCATAAAATAGCATACAAGATATATAATGTGCATTGCAGATTTTACAGTATTACATGCCCTGGAGTGACCAATTTGAAACAGTCACAAACAAAAGGTATGTCCTCCAACAAGTGATTTTTAAAAAGCTTTAAATGAGTACATAGTTGAGTGGTTGAGAATAATTGATTCCATGTTTTGGAAACATAGAAACATAGAAACATAGAAGTTGATGGCAGATAAGGACCACAAGACCCATCCAGTCTGCCCATTTCTTTTTCTACCTTATAAATGTGCCATCGGCCTTTGCTCTGTCAGTGGCCTATCTATTCATAGTCATTTGTACTGATCCCTTATGCCTATCCCATGCCTGTTTGAAGCCCTGCACTGTATTCATAGCCACCACTTCTTGTGGTAAGCCATTCCATGCATCCACCACCCTTTCTGTGAAAAAGAATTTCCTCACATTCCCCCTTAATTGGCCCCCCTCTAATCTCATGCTTTGTCCTCTTGTCCTGCTATTTTTCTTATATTTAAACATGTTAGACTCTTTCACTTTGTTAATGCCCTTAAGGTGTTTGAATGCCTTGATCATATCACCTCTCTCCCTCCTTTGCTCAAGGGTATACATATTGAGCTCTGTTAATCTGTCCTAGACATAGACTTTGATGGCAGATAAGGACCATTTGACCCACCTAGTCTGCCCATTTCCCTGCCTACTGGATAAGCTGCAGATCCTAGTTAACTGTGGAGGGGTTGTGGGATAAAGGATGGACAAGACACCAAATATCAGATTCAGCATTCAATCTCTGTATGATATTTATTCAGAATACAAGAAATAAGCTTCATCAATAGCATATTCCTTCTTCAGTACATCAATTTGCAGCAATAGACTATGAATGTCCTTTCACTGCACTTAGCCAGCACCTACTGACACTGATCTCTAATCTAACCACTTTTCAGTGAAAACTCTTCATTCCTATCTGGGCCCCGTTTGCTAGGGTAGTGAGGGCACAAAAAAATTAAAAACTAAAACAAGCTAAAAACAAAGAAGCTCAGTGGAGAAACACTGAAAAAAGGGTTACCATAAAAGGCATTGGCAACAAGTCAAGTTTCAAGGAAATACATCATACATACTTCCATAATGCAAAGCATCATGGGAAATAGGCAAATCAAAATGACCTTTCAGACTTGTTCATTTTACAGCAATTTACATGCATTTTAAATAGCACAACTAACTTATTTTCTATAATAGTCTCCTAGTACTTTTTACCATTATCAAAAACACCTAGTGCCATGATATTTTCAACATTTTGAGGTTTCATAAGCATGAGGTATATACATCATGGTATTTTATGACATAGAGCTATTACATGCTAAATCCAACAATGATAAACACAACCTGTTTTACATATGCTTGGAGGTCACCACAATAACGTCCTTGTATGAGGGCCTGAGAGGGAAAAGAAAAATTAAAGAGGATACTATAACGTAGTCAAGCAAGGGAAGGGGGTGACCATAGGTGGCCAACCTTATGGACTAGAAATTGTAAAGGATAGATTAGACAAAGAAAATAGAAAAACTGTTGCAACTGATTTAAGAAAAGTTCGCTCCTCAAGAGTGGCAGGAGCTCCCGATCACATATCCCCCACCTTAAGAGGGAAGCAATTATTGCAGACTGCTTACCACCTTCCTGCCCCAGGATGGGATAGAACTTCCACCCATCCATCTTCAGAAGCTCTGTCTTATGGTCCCTATTAATGATAAACATTCTATCACATACATAGTGGATATCATCATTCTTTACCCTGAATAATTAACACATTTGTCAACAGAGACTAACACTACCTTCCCATCTCCTTCTAGGTAAAGTCTGTCATATTTCTTAAGCAAAAAATCTGGATGTCTGTAAAGTTCAGTACCATAGAAAGACGTTCTCTGGGGTGAGTAATTACCTGCTCCAACCCTTCCAGATATGTCAGTTTTAAGCAGAAGTCCAGTCCTAGGTTCAATCCCCCTACATAAACCCACTATGTTTCTTGATTCATTTCACTTGCTACAAATACAGACACCTCAGGGAAGACACTCTTTTGGTGTTACCTCAACACAGGTTCCAATCTATTTTCCACCCACCTCTTCCTTTGTAGGTTTTTCATAAAAAAAATAAATAAAACATGTACCACCTCTTTGATCTTAACATATTGTAACATTTTGGCAATACTAGCATTTTTAGCCTGCAGTATATCCCAGTCAATACTGTTAATAGATTTAGATGCATTAATACAAGAAAAGGTCCCTTCAGCCTCATAGGCTTCTTCTTGCTTGCTTGGAGTCTTCAACCCCAGCACAATATCACTAGGCACAGTCTTACCTGGGGTCTCACATTCAAGTTCCATACTTGCATCTCTGACCTCCAACAGGTAACATCATGGGAACACAGTAAAGAAAGGAATATCCTGCTCAATCAGGGGTCCTCCTCAAACTAAGCCCATAGAAAATCCTCCTCTGACTCTTTATCCAAACTCTCCAGCAAGAACCTCTTGAGCACCTGGCAGTAGTGTCCCACCTCTCTGCGTAGTCAACCTGCCTCCAGCCATTGCCTACTCATTCAGTGGATCATTCTCATCATGGTCCCCATCTCCTAGGTGTCGTCGCCTGCACTGCCAGTCTGCCTCGATCTACATCTCTTCATTGTCGGCAGTCTTGGCCCTCCTCCAAGCTCCCAGGTCCAGTCCAGGCAGTAGCTTCTATCTGCCTGTCATCATGGTTCTGGGCAGAACTCCACAGACTTTCTTCTCCAGGTTCTTCTCTGGCAACTCCTTGTGCATCAGTCCACCTGGGATATCTGGGCAATATCCACCAGAAAACGTCCCTCTTAGCCTAGTCCAGAAACGTCCAGCAAGCCATCCCACTTCTAACACCAACTCTGTGGAGGGATTGTGGGATAACAGATGGACCAGCCATGAAACTTCAGGTTCAACACACAATCTCTGTGTGATGTTTATTCAGAATACAGGAAATAAGCTTCAGCAATAGCATAGTCCTTCTTCAGTGCATCAGTTTGTAGCAACAGACTATGAATGTCCTTTCTCTGCACATAACCAGCACCTACTGACACTGATCTCTGATCTAACCACTTTTCCATGAAAACCCTTCATCCCTACATGGGCTCTGTTTGCTTGGGTAGTGAGGGCTCAAAAAGAAAAAAACAAAACAAGCTAAAGACAAAGAACCTCAGTGCAGAAACACTGAAAAAAAAGGGTTTCCCCAAAGGGCATTGGCAATGAATCAAGTTTCAAAGAAATACAACATCATACATACTTCCATAATGCAAAGCATCATGGGATATGTGCAAATCACCATGACATTTCAAACCTGTTCAGTTTACAGCAATTTACATGTATTTTAAATAGCATAACTAACTTAATTTCTATAATAGTCACCTAGTACTTTTTACCATTATCAAAAACACCTAGTGCCATGATATTTTAACATTTTGAGGTTTCATAAGCATAAGGTATATACATCATGGTATTTTATAACATAGAGCTATTACATACTAAATCCAACAATGATAAACACAACCTGTTTTACATACGCTTGGAGGTCACCACAATAACCTCCCTGTACAAGGACCTGAAAGGGAAAAGGAAAATTAAGAGGACACTGTAATGTAATCAAGAAAGGAAAGGGGGTGGGCTCATAGGTGGACAACCTTATGGAATAGAAACTGCAAAGGATAGATTAGGCTAAGAAAATAGAAGAACTGTTGCAACTGGTTTAAGAAAAGTTTGGTCCTCAAGAGTGGCAGGAGCTCTCTGTCACATTAACCAACAGCCTATTTCTTTCTACCCCCACAAGAATTGCCTTATGTCTTTCCCATGCATTCTTGAATTCCCCCCACTGTTTTTCACCCCATAACTTCCTCAGAAAGGCCATTCCATGTGTCCACCACCCTCTCTGTGAAAAAAATACTTCTTCACAATGTCCCTGAGCTGTCCCCCCTCTATCTTCAAATTGTGTCCTTTTGTTCTTTCACATCTGTTTTTCTGAAAGATGTTACCCTCTTGAGCTTTGTTTATTCCCTTAAGGTACTTAAAAGTTTCTATCATGTCCCTCCTCTCCCTCCTTTACTCAAGGGTATAAATATTAAGGTCCGTTAGTCTATCTTCATATGGCTTCTGTTGCAGACCCTGCACTATTTTAGTTGTCCTACTCTGGACTGCCTCCATCCTGTCTATATTCTTGTGGAGATGGGGTCTCTAGAACATACATGCATTACTCCAGATGGGGTCTCACCAACTGTCTGTACAAAGGGATAACAATTTCCTGTTTTCTACTAGTGATACCTCTCCCTCTACATCCCGTTGTCCCTCCAGCCATTCCTATTGCCTTCTCACCTTGCTTGCTAACCTTTAGGTAATCTGAAATGACTCCCCCAGGTCCCTTTCCATTTTTGTTGTTGTTACTACCTCCCTGCCCATTGTTTACTCTTCTCCTGGCTTTTTGTTTCCCAGGTGCATTACTTTGCACATTCCTTGCATAGAATCTAAGCTGCCATACTTCTGACCATTCCTCCAACCTCACCAAGTCCCTTCTCATCCTTTCCACCCCTCTTGTTTATCAACCCTATTGCAGATCTTTGCATCATCTGCAAAGAGGCATACTTTTCCTTCCAGTCCCTCTGCAATGTTACTTATAAAGACATTAAAAATGTCCTGCAGTACCCTACTAGTAATCCCTCATTCTTTGAAATGGACTCCACTTTCTATTATCTTTGGTGTCATGTTGTCCAGCCAATGTTTTACCCAGGCTACCAGCCCAGGGCCCACTCCCAGGCTAGCTAATTTGTTTATTAATCTTTTGTGTGGGACTGTATCAAATGCCTTGCTAGAGTCAAGGTAGGCCATGTCCACAGCCCCTTCCTGGTCTACTACTTTGGTCATCCAGTCAAAGAAATCAATTAGATTCAACTGACATGACCTTCCCACTTTAAATCAATGTTGCCTTGGGTTCTGTGCCCCACTGTTCTCTAGGTACTCAACAATTATTTTCTTCAGAAGTGATTCCATCATTTTCCCTACCACTGAGGTCAAACTGACAGGTCTGTAGTTTCCTGCTTCTGTCTTGCTTGGAAATCCAGTAGTTTGTTGTATATGTTCCATATTTTGTACATGTTTTTGGTATTGACAAGCCTCTGTTGCTTTTGTCCCTCAGCTGATATGTGTTCACTTCATCAATGAAACAAATAAAACCATGAGAATAACAAGCATTTGTCAATGCTGAATGTTGTCACACTGGCATCTGCTTTGGTAGTGAAATACAGAAACACATTTTGGGCAGGATGTGAAAAATGACAGCTGTACTGTTCATAAGGAGGTGTCAAAAAATGGCAGTGTTGAAAATGTGGCTTGTAAATATTGCAAATTTGCGAAGTTACAAGGGTGTGTGGGAAAAGCACAACACATGCTTGTAACACAGTCATTTTATGGATTTTCAGCACCAGATTTTCAACATAGGCATTTTAGCACCTCTGCTCATGTACAGTGTCACTGTCATTTCCTCAAACTGTGACAAAAAGTGATTTCACACAACGGCCATGCTATTCTGAGCTGTACATGTGAGAACACATTTCGGGCAGGATATGTAAAATGACAGCTGTACTGTTCATTGAGAGGTATGAAAAAATGCCAATGGTGAAAATCCAGAGTGAAAATATTACAAATGCACGTTACAAGCATGCGTACAGACTGCACAACACACACTTGTAACACAGTCATTTTAAGGAGTATCATCACCAAATTTTCAACATGGGCATTTTAGGACCTCTGCTCATGAACAGTGTCACTGTCATTTTTGTAATCTGCCCTGAACACTGATTTTCCACAGTGACCGTGCTATTGTGTGCCAGAAGTGCAGAAACACATTTTGGCCAGGATGTGAAAAATGACAGCTGTACTGTTCACAAGGAGGTGTAGAAAAATGACAACATTGAAAATCTGGCATGAAAATATTGTAAATTTGTGAAGTTATGAGCGTGCATAGCAACTGCCCAATGCACGCTCATAAAACAGCCATTATCTGGATTTCTTCCACCAGATTTGCAACATAGGCTTTTTGAGAGCCCACCTCATGAACACTGCCACTGTCCTTGAGTTAATCAGTCCCAAAAGATGATTCCATGCAATGACTGAAAAATCACCTTTTGAGACTGATTAACATCATAACAGTGACAGAATTCATGAGGAGGGGTCCCAAAAACCCCATGTTGAAAATTTGGTGCAAAAATTCCAAGAAATGCCCGAGATATGCATCAAAGTTGAAAAAACCCTATTTATTCCATTATACAGCTTACCAGCATTTCCTCTGTTTGCGGTCAGCTTTGACGAGTGCAGACGTGTTCCCGGTCCACCGAAGATCATTGCACCAGACTCTGGATGTAAGTATGGGGTGAGGGGGTGTGGGGAGGCAGGGTGCACAGTGGGTGGGTGTGGGTGGTAGGGAGACTACGAGGGATCATTTTCTGTTTACAGGTGTTAAAAAAAATCATGGATGTTTTTCTTTTTTACAGGTGTTTTATTTGGGGGATACAGTAGCTGATGGGGGATTTGGCACCCCCTTTGGCATATAGGGATTGGTGGACAGATGCTGATGGGGATTGGGCACCCCCATTGGCAAACAATGAAAGCGGGGGGTCACATGAGCTGAGGGGGATTGGGCACCCCTTCGTCAACCAAAAAAGGAGAGGGAGGATACATTATGCTGATGGGGAGTGGGTTCCCCCATCGGCACATACAAGAGTGGCAGGGTAAGCTGACTGGGGGATTGGGTACCCCAGAATTCAGCAGATTAGCGACCACTGTGCCACCATGTTTGATGCTGGGGAAGCACGTAGGAAGGTCTGCTGCATGTGGTGAGCTTTGCTCGCATTGCAGCGGATCTTTCCATAGATGTGCTCACCCGGGTGGTGTGGTGCCAGCATGCAGGCTGATTGGAGAAGGAGGGATGCACCTACTGGTGCATGTCCTGCATTTTCCCAACAGTGACTGCACCTCCAAATCTCCATTACCACATGATGTTGGCTGCACAAGTGTGCCAACATAAAAATGGGAGCTCTATTGGAACCAATCTTGAAAATAACAGGACTAAGAAACAACATCAAAAAGACCATAAGATTGTAAGATAAGGGCCAGATAACTATTTGGACAGATAAGGAACTAGTGTATAAACATACAGTGCAAAAGATTTGTGAGTTAGACCATTTGGGGATATATATATATGTGTGAAGATTAAGTACAGCTAGGTCACAGAGAAACACAGAATGAAAAACCTGAATGAGTAAAAATGCTTGAAAATGTAAACAGATTTTCATTACTGGAAGCCTCTGTAGAAGCTTGACCAGACAAAGAGCAGATGGATAGGGAAAAAGAGAAAATGAGAGGACAGTTCCCTAAAGTTTTGTCACGGAACATATCTGGTATTAAAAATTATTTAGCAGATAAGGAGGTTATTAAATAGCTCAACAATTTTGACTTAATTTGTATACAAGAAACATAGGCAAATAATGAGCCAATGTTGAATGGCTATAAATCTTATTCTAAAAGTGCCACAAGATGGGGCAGAAATAATGGGGGACTAGTAATTTTGAGTAAATTGAGCCATAATTATTCATCTTCAGAAATGGATAATAAAAATAACAACATTATGGGGACAAGGTTCAAAAAACAAGATAAGGAAACAATATTGTCGAATATTTATATACCTCGAACAAAATGTAACGGTCTAAGATTCAGAATTATTGATCACCTAGAAAACATAATTGACAAATAAATAACTAATAACCCACTAGTTAGCATATTTGTCTTAGGATACTTCAACGCAAAAGTGTGTAATTTACCAACTATTGCAAAAGGTGTTTCTGCGATTATAATGATTTGTAACAATGAGATACTTAAATATACCAGATGTTTCAAGAACAAGTGTAATGAAATGAGAAAAAGGTTATGTAATATTTTTTTAACAACACATTTTTTATCAGTTAATGGAAGATCTATTTCAGATTGTAAGAGTGGTTATACCTTCATGAATAACAGAGATGCCTCAATAATAGATATGATTTGGATTAGTATGAACATTGTGGAAGATTTTATTAACATGAAATGGGGCACAATCATAATAATATAATTATAAATCAAGTAGAGCCAGGAATAAAAATGATACAAATCAGGAAAGGGGTATGTTGAGAAGAAATAAACCACAGAAGTTTCTGAACAACAAATGAAGTGAAAGGAATGTTATTTGAAATGAATAAGTTTATAGAATCAGAAGAAGAAGAAGAAGAGTGAATAATCAGTTATGAAGAGATAGTTCAACAACTACATATTTTTGTACATAAAGAAATAAATATCTATAAAAAAACACAGGGCAATTTGGTTTAAAGAAGAATGTGCCTCAGCCAAAAGAAACTTGAATATACAACAAAGAAGAACAAAAAAGTATCCAAATATTGAGAATAGAAAACAACCTAATAAACTTAGAAATTAATATAATAAAATAATCAAGATTCATAAGGAAAAATATAGACATAGGACTTGTGGCAACAGTTAGAGAATACAGTCTACAAAAAAGACAATAGAAAGTTTTGGATAATAGCCAAGGGTTTAGGTGGCAAAAGAGGAGAAGCTGAAGCATTTACTAAACCTTCAGAATGGATACAACACTTTAAAACTATTTTCTATGATATAGACAAAAGAAAGACCCTAGAGCAAATAATCAGCAAATGGATACCACTAAATAAAAGAATAGATCAATCTGAAATATAATACTCTATTAAGAAATTTAAAATACACAAGGCCCCTGGACCAGATGGTATACCAGTTGATGCTATCTTTAATCATTTAGATTTATGGATACTGATTTAAAAGAAGTTATTCAATTACATAGTGGAAATAGGTAAAATATGAAAAGAATAGGTAAATACAATTATTGTCCCTATTTTCAAAAAAGGAGAAAAACAGGACCTGGCTTGCTATAAGCCCATAAGCTTATTGGTTAATATCCAGAACATTTTTACAAGAGTCCTAAACAATAGAATAATGGAATGGATAAATGAAAACAATTTAATAGAAGAAGCTCAGCCTGATTCATGGAAAAACATTCAACAATAGACCAATGTTTTGTATTGAGCCATTTAATACATACATATATAGTAATTAAAAAACAAAAAAAAATAATTTTTGTACAAATATAGACCTAAAAATGGCATTCAGTAGCATTAATACAAATTTACTTTGGTTAAGTCTAGAAGAACTGGGAATGGATACGGCAATGCTAAATCTATTAATGACTCTATATAAAGAAAACCTAATCAAAATCAGGTATGATAGTAAGGTTGAATATACTGATAAATTTAATGGGAATTGGGGAATAAGACAAGGTTATGTGCTGTCACCAGTACTATTCAATTTATTCATAAATAGAATGTTGATTAAGTTATATAAACCAGAATACCACATACCTAAAATTGGGGAACAACACTGTTCTTATTTGGCTTTTGTGGACAATATAGCATTAATTTCTACAAGTCATTTGGGAGCCAAAAGATTATTTGAAACATTTCACCAAGAATGTAAAAAGGCACAATTGAAAATTAATTTTGTGAGCACCATAACTATGATATTTGGAAAAAGACAATAAAAAAATGTAATATAAGAATTGACAACTATACATTAGAACAAGTGAGAGATTTCAAATATTTGGGCATCAATATGAATGGAAACTCCACAAGGAATAACCATGTAAAATAAATAGAAATAAAAACTAAAAGATTTCTGCTGGCTATATTATGTTTTAAGGATCAATAAAAGTAATAAATGCTAAAATAAGGTCACAGATATTATATGGAGCAGATATTTGGGGCCAGGAAACAAACAACAAAATAGAGAAGATCATTAATATATTTTATAGAAAATTAATGAGCCTACCACCAGGGGATCTGGCAGCACTAATTAGAGCTGAACTGGGTCAGGTCTTTATTGAATGTCTAATGCAGGAAAGAATAATTCTATACCTTTTAAAAGTGTACAAGATGCCAGAACATTGATTACCATAACAGTGCCGGGATGAAGCCATAGTCTATTATGATAGAAATTCGTATTTCTCATAATACAAGTGTTAGAAAAGTTAATTAAGCCATATGGGCTCATACAAAATATTGTAGATACCTATAGAAAACCACCAGAAGGAATCCATGGAGAAGCAACAAATTGGATAAGGGACATATTCATACAGAAGGATATGGAAATATGTTCAGAGCATAAAATTAGTAAGTAGCTAGCTCTAAACAGGCAGGTTTTTGGCTTAGAAAAGTATTTAGTTAAAATCAAAAACCCTTACAGAAGGAATTTATTTGTAAGATACAGGTTTGAATATCATAAAAGTGAGAAATTAGAATACAATATCATCAAAGCATCTGATTCCAATGGAAAATGTAAGTGCAGTTTAGATACAGATGGCATGGTACATTTATTAATCATATGCCCTCTCAATGAGAGGATGAGAATAAAAAATATTGGGGCAAACTCTGGGTCAAATATAATGTAACCCCCAGGAGATGGCAGCCAATCCTTTGAATTCAGAGTCAACAAAAACTTTGGAAAAAATAATATTGTTTCTCAAGATCTTTGATATACAAAGATAACATATTAAAAAAAACTACTAAATAAAGCCTAAAGAAATGTCAACCATGAGCTTAGATATTAAATAAGGACATGATTATAACAAGAATGAAATTAGAATAAGATTTATAATTTGAAAAGTGTGAAAAACAGAAAAATATTAACTGAGTGCAACATGTGGAATACAACAAATTATGCATATCATGTTTTTAACATATTATTATATGTAGATATATATGTATTATTTGTAACAGTAAGCATTGTTTTTAATTGTAACAACATAAATGTTAAACAATAAACCTTTTGACTTGACTTGATATGTTTTACCATTAGCTGATGCATTTGTAAAGGTGCCTCCTGATACAATATTGTTTATTATCTTGTATACTATTGCGGCTCTTCATTTTTCACTTCTAACAAAAAGATAATGAGTCAAAAGATAGTTTCTTGTAAAGATCACAGAGATGAGTCTGCAATGGTCTTGTAACCCACTTGTTCCCAGGGGTTACAAGAATCACATTAGAAATAGTGGTAGGCAGGGAAGGCAGCTAGTGATTTTCTAGCAAATGGATTTCACTCTGTCTCTCTGTCTGTGTTGTCAGTCTCAGCTGAGAGCTGGAGGAATAATGTCATTTGCAACTCTCACAGCAGCGTAAGTGATAGCCAGCTGCTGTGAGGGAAGGAGATAGAATCCCGTAGTCAGTTGGTGGCTGGAGTCTACAGAGTGTAGTAGCAGTTCCAGCAGCAGCTTTTATATAGAGCTGCAGTATTGTTTTTTTTCTTTCTCACCCTAGTGGAGTACAGAAATCTTCCATCTTGCTTAAGTGGTGGAAACTGTCTCCAGGGATTTTCCTGTGTTTCATTCCAGGAGGGATGGAGCAGGCTGCCAGGATATTAGGGGCAATCCCTTTGATTCTAATAGGATATTGGTGAAGCTGCTTTGTCTGACAATTTCTGTGAGTACTTTGTTTGTGTGAAACTGCCCAGGAGTACCTGCATTTCTTGGGTGAATTCTCTGACAAAGGGATCCTGTCACCTAAAACAGTTTAAAAGTTGGCTGTCCTCTGTGGAGTCCAGTATGTGACCATCCAAGTGAGCAGAACTTTTACCTTTGATACCCCTGTGGTGTCCTGTGAGGATGTCAAGTGTGAAATACATTTCTAGAGAGCATCTTCAGTAGCTTGTGGTACAGTGTGAGGTGTATTTACCAGACAGATGGCCGAGTATGAACTTGGAAACAAAAGGTTGGAGGCCCCCCATCTGGAGTGACCAGTTTAGCATTCCAGGTTCTGATGGACACCTGTATTTTTTGTCAGTGCATGTAGCCAATGCCTGAAGAAAGTTCTTCCCCAGGAATGGGTTTCCTCCAGATTTACCCCAGTGAGTGGGTTTTCTCCAGTTTACCCCTTGTATGTGGGTTCTGCAAGTCTACAACCTCTTTTGCTCCATCATGGTCTGTGTGCCACAGTAATCCTATGCATTATGGGACTTCCAAGTACCGGCCATGTGTGCCTAGTTGAGGGAAATTGCGTGTGTGTGTTCTACAGGTGGCTAGTCCACAATTTCTTCAGTTATCCTATGCTATATGGGAGATTTGGAGTTCTTTATCTCAGATGTCTGCATTTACCATGTGTGTAATCCTTGGGGGCCCATCTTCATTTGCGTTGTTCCTACTGTGTTATGGAATAAAGCCATGCTGTAGAACCCCAACCTGGTTTGGACATTTATGTTACTGCTTCCTGTGTTTGGTGTTACTTGGGTACCTCTGTCCAGAAGTGCAAACCTCGCATAGCCCTGAGAAAATGTTTTCTCCCCAGGACCTGGATTGTGGCCATGGTAATGGTCCCACCAGGTGTGTGCCAGGTAGTAACCACACTTGGTTTGTGTTTTATAATGTCTACTCCATCTGCATATCCCACCTTGTCTATGGTGGCAATCAATGTAACCCCCAACCCTCTCTTCTTCCCTAGACTATGGGAGGTGTGCCTGTTGGTTAAGTAAGGGGTCAGTGGGGGCTTACAGTCTATTTAACAAAAAACAGGCAATTTTATTATAAACAATATCCAATTCATCAAGAAGCTGCTTGATAGCTTTATTGCACACTAAATTACCATATTCTGGCACTGACAAAATTAACTGCATATTAATATTTATTCTGGCTTTACTAGTTAAATAAAAAATATATATTTTAAGCGCATCAATTTGACAGTTTACATTTTTGATAGTGTTCTTTATGTGTTTGTCAAACTTAAGTAAATTATTAATTAATAGTCCTAAGTATTTGTATTCACTCACTGTTACTGTTTTCCACATCTAATAGACAACCCACTGTTTTTTTCTCTTTTTGCCTCTTTGAGTTGAGAACAGCATAGTTTTCTTTTAGCTTAATACCTATTATGATTTTCTAAGCCAACCCTTCAACCTGCTAAAATCCTCCTCTGACCTCTGCTGCATTTTTGATTTATTACTAGGAAGTATTCCAGATCATATTGTCCACATATAACCTTAAGGTTAAATTGTTTATCATTTTACTTAAGTCATCAATGTATATTCAGGGTTCCCTAAATGGACCCCTGAGGTACTCTCCAGATAAGGTTTCTCACATCTGATTTTACATTTGCAGTCATTATCAGTTTAGTCCTCCCTATTAGATAAGTCTGAACCCATTTCAAGGTTTCTGGAACCACACTTATGGCCATCATCCTGCCAATCAGGATGTCCTGATCAACTAGCCTGAATCCTTTTGAGAGGTTGATGAATTCTGTATTCACCATCTCACCCCATCCATAGCACCAGCCACAGTGTAATCAAATTCTATAAGCGTAGTAGTGTCCCTCATCCTCCCAGTCCTAAATACTGACTGTTGATTTCCTACTTATGACTATTTCTGCAAATACCCACTCAACTGAATGCTGACCATCCTCTCCAAAAACTTGGAGATAACAGACAGCAGAGGAATTGGTTTATAGTTGAACAGGTCATCACGTCAACCCCTGAATATGGGAATTACTTTTGCACATTTTCATTGTTCAGGGACTTTTCTCTCAATAGGGATTTTATTAAACAATTTAACAAGGACAAGAAAAATTAGTTGGGGTGACATTTTTAAAAACTTGACTTCTAGCTGGTCTAGGTTCTTGATTCTTACTTTAGTAAATTCTATTATTAGGTCTTTGTTAGAAATTTTTTAATCTAAATCTATGGACTCCATAGTTTTCAGGAATGATACATACACAATCAGAGATACCATTGTTACTTGGAATAATTATGTCTGGGATTTCATAAAAGTAATAATTTAGAACATTTCTCGTAAAGGTAGAAGGTTAATTCATGCCATTATCAAATGCAAAATTTACTTTGGTCTTGATTTTTTGTACTGTTGAAGCTCCTAGTGAGGTTCCAATAAGAAGATGGATTAGCTGCAGAATCTTTTTTTTCTTTTTTATAATAGGTCTTTTTGTTTTGCCAGCAGAATTTTTGCACTAGTTTCTCAATGTTCTAAACTTGTCCCAGTCTTTGTGGTTTAATGTTTCATTTGCTTTTCTCCACATTCTTTCTTTCAATCTAATTTGTTTTTTAAGCATTTTTGTAACCCAAGACATATGATTTTTTTGAAAGTTTTTTGTTTGTAAGGGTGCAAACTGGTTACATACTATACATCCAGGAACATCTTTGTACATTCTGAGATTGATTGTTTCAGGTCATGAATCAGATCTAACCTATATCACTTCTCCTTCTGTAACCTATCTAAAAAGGCATTAATGTTAACATTTTTAAAACACCCCAGTGTGCAGTATTGTTGATCCATCAGTTTTATTCTATTAATAATCATTTCAATATACAAGATTACAGTCTCCTATGTTTGGTTGCAGGACCCTATTTTTGAGTTCTCTAAGGTTAAAAGTTGAGAAGATCAAGTCTAAGAAGTTACCTCTATTCGTGATACCTTTATTGATAAGTGTTCTTTTCAGGTAGTCTCAATGATGATTTGTTTTTAGTCTAGGGGGTAAGGCTGGCCTCAAGATTTTCTTTTCTAAGTCCTTTCCGGGAGGTATTAAAGTCCTCTAGCAGTATTAATGATCAACGTTTTACAGTAGCCTCAGAAACTTTGGCCTAGGATTCAAAACTTATTGGATTAACTTTTGAAGGGGAATAAAAAAAATTCACACAAGTCTTAAGCTGAGCAATATGCATTAACACGCATTCAATCTCATTTATTGAGCTTGTTTATAGTAGTTCAGAGTGACCCAGGTCCTGCCTTAAATACAATAGCACTCTACACACACACATTTTAGTTGGTTAAATCTGAAGTAATAATAATAATCGGTCACTGAGATGTTCCTGTCTGATATTTTACTACTCAATCAGGTCTCAGTTATTCACACAATATCCAGCCCCAGATTCCTGACCCATTAGTTAAATAAATCAACTTTTTTACTCAAACTCCTAGCATAAACATGAGCAACTCTCAATATATTTTCTTGTTACTGCTTTGGGCCTGGATTAAGTTCTATTCCCTCCCCAAAACTAATATCAGGGTGAGCAGTATTAAGTTTAGTCCTAATGCTGACGTGTCCATGCTTAACTTATTAGCCTGTTTAAGTGAATCAGAAGTGAACAATAGCACTCATTTGATTTACTTAAACAGGTTAACAGGTTAAGTGAATCTGAAGTAAGAAATATCACTCATTTGCTAGATAATATAGAACAATTTAAACTATATACTACAACTCTTAATTCAAGTTGGGGCAAAAATAGGCAGATTGATTTGAAAGTAATAACATTAAATACCAGAAGTTTGAACATCACAAAAAATCAGAATTACAACTATTACTGGCTAAAGAAAACATTGATATTTGTGCCAGTAACGAGACATGGTAGAATGAGCATATTAAGTGGAATTGAAATACAGAGGGATACAAAACTTATTACAAAGACAGATTAAATAAGAAAGGAGGTGGAGGTGCTTTATTTATAAAAGACACAATTGAAAGCTCAGAGTATATATGGGATAGTAATGATGCATATCCAGAATCTATATGGGTAACAGTGACAAGAAAACACAGTAAAAAACATTATGTAGGTAACATCTATAGACCTCCATCTGTTTCGGTGAATGAAGATTCCATTATAAACAAAAAAATTTAACACATGCCAAAAAAAGACAACATAACCATGCTAGATGATTTTAACTATCCACAAATAAATCGGAAATAGATGACAACAAGGACACATACAGATAAACAATTCCTAAATATCCTAGCTGAGTCAGGCTTACAACAAAATGATACACAAACCCATTAGAATAGAGAACATATTGGATGTCTTGATTACCAACATTCTAGAAACAGTAAAGAATGTCGAAAGAAGAGAAACCCTATAGAACAACAGCCACAATATTATAGAATCTGTGGTCAAAACAGTTGTGAAAAGAGACCACAGAAAAACTATAAGGAAAAATTATAATAGGGCTAACTTTTCAATAATAAAAACACTTTTAAGCAAGTGGGACTGGAAAAAAATTCCTTTGCAGACAAAGATATAGAATATAATAAAAAACAAATTATTATCCTTCAAAAAAGAACACATACTAGACAGATGCATGCATAATAAGAAAGCGAAAAATACCTATATGATGTACCAGGTAGGTGCGTAATCAAAGTAAAAGGAAAAAAATGGCATATAATGAAATGAATAAACTGTTAACAAGGAAATGGTAGCAAACTATAAATCAGAAGTTAAAAAGTTAAAACATCTAATCAGAAATTGAAAGGAGAAAAGCTGAACTAAACATTACAAATGAAAATGACAATGGGAAAAGCTTCTACGCTTACATTAATACACTTAAAGTAACAGATAGTTCCATTGGCCTGATAAAAGCAGGAAATGAGGAAAATCGGGACCTTACATTAATGGACAACACATTTAATAACTATTTCTATACTGGCCCAGATATTCAAAAGGATTGTGCATGGCGCAACAGTGTTGCACCATATGCAACCACTGATGTGCCCCCTAAGCGCCGACATTCAAAGGGTGCAAGGCCAGTACAAATCCTGATGCACCGGAGCACATCAGTAATGTATGCAAGCACAGGTGGGGGGGCGTGCCCATGCATAACCTGCACAGCCTGATATTCAGCCCAGGATGTGCAGATTCATGCATGCACAACCCCTACCTGTGCCTGCACAAAGTTAAGCCCCCAAAAAAAGGAACAAGTGATGGCCACCCACAGGTGAGCTGCCACATTGCAGGATGCAACATGGCAGCTGCCACCTGTGGGTAACCACCCAAGTTCCTGCCACACATGGCGGCACCCCCCATGCACTGTCGCAGGCATCCCTGGAGTGAAATCCCCCTGGCCAATATCCCTGGTGGTCCAGTGGACCTCTATGTGCCCGATCACGGGCATCAGTATAGTCCCCCCCATGTCCACTATCCCTGGTGGTACAGTGGACTGATCGCTGCCCGATCATGGGCATCTGTAACACATAACAGACCCCTACCATCCTGGTGGTCTAGTGTACCCCCTCCCCACCTGCCCACTAAGCCCCACTGCCCCGCTCCCCCCTGTCAGCCAGCGGGAGGCAGCACCCCACCAGCCTGCCGCACCACCGCCCGCCGACTGACAGCTTAGTAGGGCTGCATGCCCATTGGTTCACAGCATGAGCCAATGGATGTGCAGCCCATACCGTACTACTCAGTTCAGATATGTGAATGATTCCAGGCCAGGAATGGCATGGCCAGGGTGCGATATTCAAAGCAGCTCCATTGAATATCACCCAGGCCACACCACTGCACAACAAAGTTTAGCTGTGCCCAGGCTTGTGCCACAGCCTGGTGCAGTTTGAATATCCGGGCCCCTGTGTTTAAGACTGGAAAAATGTAGAGAAGAAAATTACAAAAAAAGGGATAAAGTCTGAACATATTTTCTGTTCTGAAAAGGATATCCTAAATCTCCTAAACAAATTTAAAACCAACAGATCCTCAGGCCCAGATAATCTCCACCCAAGGTTTTTAAAAGAATAAAAAAAAATACATTGCAGAACCCCAGCACATCTATACAATGAATCTTTCAATACTGGGATTGTTCCAGCCAACTGGGTAACAACAATGGTTTTGCCGCTATTTAAACAATCATTTGTCAATGCTGAATGTTTGCTTGCTGGTATTAGCATTGGAAATGCAGGAGCTAGACAGATGCAGAATAGGAATGGCAATGAAGTACTGAACTTCGCGTGAACCCCACCTCCATCCTGTAGAGATGGACAGGCATTGGGATAAGTTTTTGGGTCATTGCCCATGACAGTTATGCCATGTCACCTCACCCTATTCTGCAGACACCGACACGTGCTGAGGTGTGCCTTAGGGTGTTTGGCTTTACAGTCATCCCATTCCATAAGGACATATGGTGAAATGGGTGCAGCACTGGAGAATGGGGTGATGTCTGGGGCTGCAGAGTCCAAGGTACACCTCAATGCCTGTCAGTAGCTGGAGGGTGGGAGTGGGGTGGCATGAGCAGTACAGTCAGCAATCCAAAGGCACACCCTGATGTCTGCTCGTCTGTACAGGGTAGGACGTTATGGTTTGAAACCCTAATGCCTCGTGTGTTTGTTGGTATTTACACTACACTATTTCCAACATGGCCTTTTTGTGACCCCACCTCATGAAAGCATTTGGGACCTCTTCTCATGAAGCGTGGCAGTGCAATTTGTCCTGAACATTTAGTTCCAACAGAGACAGTGCCATTCTGTGCCACATGTACGAAAACACAGATTGGGCAAGATGTGAAGAATGACAGCTGTACCATCCATAGGGAGGTGTGAGGAGGTGGCAATGTTGAAAATCTGTATTGGGACTACCAAAAATGCTCGCACTTCTGAGCATATGTGGAAACTGCGCAATGCACGCTTGTAACACAGTAATTTTATGGACTTTAGCCACCAAATTTTCAACATAGGCATTGTAGGACCTCTGCTAATGAACAGTGTCACTGTGATTTTTGTAATGTGTCCCAAACATGGATTTCCCACAGCGACCACGTTATTCTGCGCCGGAAGTGCGGAAACACATTTCAGCCAGGATGTGAAAAATGACAGCTGTACTGTTCATAAGTAGGTGCAGAAAAATGGCAATGTTGAAAATCTGGAGTGAAAGTATTGCAAATTTGCAAAGTTATGAATGTGCGTAGCAACTGCACAACTCATGCTTGTAAAACAGTCATTTCTCGTATTTCTCCCACCAAATTTGCAACAAAGAATTTTTGAGATCCCACCTCATGAACACTGGCACTGTCATTTCACTACTTGGTCCCAAAAGGTGATTCCATGCAGTGACCACAAAATCACCTTTTGGGACCGAATAATGCCATGACAGTGGCTGAATTCATGAGGAGGAGTCCCAAAAACCCCATGTTGAAAATTTGGTGCCAAAATTCCAAAACATGCCTGTAATACATATCAAAGTTGAAAAAAAACTGTTTGTGCCATTATACAGCTGACCTGCATTTCCTCAGTTCGTGGTCAGCTTTGAAGAGTGCAGACATGTTCCTTGTCCACTGAAGATTGTCACGCTGGGCTCCGGAGGTAAGCATGGGGTGGGGTGTGTGGGGAGGCAGGATGCTCAGATGGTGGCCACGGGTTGGGGAGGGGCCACTGGACTTGATGAGGGACCATTTTTTGGTTTACAGAAAAAAAAACATCATGGGACTTTTTTGTTTTTACAGGGACATTTAACATAGACATTTGGCATGCAGGGGTAGATTCCCAGTGTGCCAACCTAGTGTTTTGTTGTGGTGGCCGACTGTGGCCAAAGTGGGATTGGGCACCCCCATCAGCATATGGGGAGTGCAATAGCTGAGGGGGATTGGGCACTCCCCTTGGCACAAACCTACATTTTGTGTGTGGGGGGGGACATTATGCTGACGGGGAGTGGGCTCCCTCATCGGCAAATGAAACTCCAATGGGGACTGAAGCTGGTGGGGATTGGGGCCCCCACTGGAAAACAAAGACTGTTTGGGGTGGCACATGCTGCAGAGGGAGATTAAGCACCCCCTTGGCACTGGGGACTGCATTATACTGTTTGTGAGCATGGTGGCAAGCCACCTGCCATGTTCATAAGCAGTATTATGCTAGCTAATGTTCTGCAGTGCAATGATGGGTCACTCCCTCATTGCAGTGGAATGACTGGCACTGTAATGATGAGGCAGTCCCTGAATGCTGGGCAAAAACATTTGTACTTGGTGCCACTTTTGGAGACCAGTGTCATTGGTACACTGTGCCTCCATTGGTCCACCAGTGCCAAGCCCCCAAATGCAGTGCCTCCCTTGGCTGAAACAGTACCATGCCTCAAATCAAAATCAAATCTTCTTTATTCATAAACAACGCCTTTCTAAAACCAAGGCACCTATACAATAAAATATATAAGATAAATTATCATGAAGACAAAACATATAAATTACAATAAAATACAATATAGTAGCAGCAGCACTAATCTCCAAATGCCAAACCAAAAAGATAAGTTTTCAAGGCATTCTTAAAACTCTGGATGGTTAGGCAGTCTTGTACCCGATGAGGTACAGAATTCCACAGGGACGGGGCAGCAAAACTAAATGCCTTTGCTCCAGATGTTTGTAATGGAACCCTGGGAATATCTAGCAATCCCTCATCGGTGGATCGGAGAGGACAGAGAGGACAGTAGGGACAAAGGAGATCTTTCGGGTAACTCGGTCCCTGGCCTCCACAACCCGCTTTTCTCCTAAGCTGTCACATAATGTTTTTTGCACATGCGCACAACAAACATAAAAAGGGGAGAGAGCTGTGGTGGAAAATTATTGTCCAATCAGCTTGATGTCAGTGCCATGTAAAATGATGGAAACTTATAAAATGCAAGCAAGATGGAATATAAGCTACTATTGGTTTCCAAGGCCCCAAACAACATGGCTTCAGAAAAAAAAACAGAGCATGCATTACCAACCTGCTATGTTTTTATGAAAGATTTAACAAATGCATTTCTAAAAAAAATTCCAGTAGACATGGTACATTTAGATTTCCAATAGGCCTTTGATATGGCCCTTCATTATGTTCTGATACAAAAACTGCAGGATCTGCAAATTAACAAAAAAGTAGTGGACTGTATAAATAATTGGTTGGTTGATAGAAAGCAGAGGGTTAGGGTGAAGGGTGTCCATTTGGAGAAGGGGGAGGTTACCAGCAGAGTGCCTCAGGGCTCCATCCTGGGCCCAGTCTTATTTTCATTATTTATCAGTGACATTGACAATGACATCAACAGTTGAATAGTGAAGTTTGCTGATGATATTAAGCTGAGGGGCCCAATTGGGAATGAACTAGACAGGAAAAACTATACTAGAAATCTGGAAAAAGTTGAGAGATGGGTAGAACAAAATAAAATAATGTTCAATATAGAAAAATGTTCTGTACTTCACTTGGGAAGAAACAATATCAAGCAAGACTATCATCTGAATAATAAAATAGTCAAAAAAGTAACTAATGAAAAAGATTTTGGAATAATTTTAAATGAGGATCTTGACTTTTGTAGACACTTTACTAAACTTGTCCAGAGAACAAATTTGCTAGTGAATAGTATCAAAAGAGCCTTTATCTGTTACAGTTTTGATTGTATACTGCCTCTTTATAGGACATTTGTCAGGCCACATATGCACTACCGAACACTGCTAAGGAAGGATGTGGTAGGGCTGGAGAAAGTGCAGTGAAGGGCCACAGAAATGATCTATGGATTAAAGGGTAAATTGTACGAAATCAGGCTTATACATCTGGTCTATACAGTCTTGAGAACAGGTGTATAGGAGGAGATCTTCTAATGAAGTACAGAATTTTTGGTGACACAGAACTAATGACAGAAATGGGCCTGGAACTGCAGAGTAAACCAATGGGACTTAGATCACTTAAATATCAGATAAAACTTGACCCATGTAGAAATAAAAAAAGATAAAGTACCATTTCACAAACAGCAGGTAGAATGTGGAATGCATTGCAACCAAAATAGTTCAGAGTGGTAAAATAGACATATTTAAAGACAAATTAGATACTTACCAGTTCTTTACTGGGAGAATTTGACCCACTAATGCGGTTGACAGACTTGATTGGAAAAACTGCCTTCTTCTGTCTATACACCAGTCTGATAACCAGTATGATAACAAGAAGCATTTGATTTAGATACAGACAATATTGCAGCCTTAGAATCACTGCTAGAAGAAGCAGGTAATCATTTTGACGCAAATGAATATAATGAAACTAACTGTATGGAAAATGAAAATGTAAATGTAGATGTTGATAACATGATGGGCAATGTGAAAGCAACAAGAAAAATGTGATTCAAAACCCCCTCACTGTTCTGCCCTTCTACTTCAAATTCTCAGATTAGAAGTTTTTAAAATGTAGTACTTAAAAAGACAGACTCCCTTATAAGGACCAATCCACAACCATGCTTTAACAATCACCCCCATGAGAGAAAAGCTATGAAAAAGCTATCAAACATGAACAACATAATTATAAAACCAACTGATAAAGGGGGAAACACACTGGTACTTGATAGGGATGATTTCATCAGAAGTGTATATGAATGACTGGATGACAGAGATAACTACAAAAAACTACAGGGCAATCCATCAGATAAATATAAGAAAGAGATACTCAACCTCTTAGATTAGGGAGAACAAACCACTTAATCACAGATGATGAATTTTACTATATGTGGAATGATGTACCAGTTAAGCCCATCTTCTATATACTTCCCAAAATCCATAAGAAATTGAATACCACACCATGTCACCCCATAGTTTCAGAAATGGGGTCCGTGTTGGATAATCTAAATCAATTCATTGGTTTCTTCCTGAAACATTGCTTGCCTTTTGTAAAATCTTACCTGAGGGACACCATGGATGTCCTGGATAAACTCCAGGATTTCACATGGAACCAAGATTGCATATGGCTGAGTACTGATGTAGAGACTATACACAAATATTTTACATTATCTTGATATCAATGCATGTTTACAGTTCCTTAATTATCACCCTGGAAGTCAGACATTTCTTACTGATTTTATTAGAGAAGCCTTATACTTTGTTCTCACCCACAATTATTTTTTAATTCAGTGATGAATACTTTCTGCAGTTACAGCGGACAGCAGTGGGAGCAGCAATGACTCCCAGAAATGCTAACCTCTTGCTCAGGCTCTGGGAGGCAAACACTATTATGGCTGAGACCTACAACCCATTTTGCAAATATATTAAAAAAATTGTATCATTTTATGTACTACATATTATGTCTATTGGAGGGACCTGAGAAGGAGGTAGCAAACTTCATGAAATGGATAAATGAAAATGAGAAAAATTTGAGATTCATTCATTGTTTAAACAAACAGAATATCAATTTTTTACATTTAACATTGCTTGTGGAAGAGAACTCAATGGTGCAATCAAAAGGATTTAGAAAACCCACTGCTACCAATTCCCTCCTAAGGGCAGATAGCTCTCATCCACTTGCGCTCATTCACTCTATTCCTTATGGACAATTCCTGAGAATCCGCAGGAATTGTTCCAAAGGAGAAGACTTCATGGTGCAGTCAAAGGAACTACTTAATAGATTCCTAGATTGTGGTTACAACAGGAACAATCTTGAAACAGCATTAGAGAATGCTAAATGCCAGGATAGAAAGTTCATTCTGAGACCAAAGGGTCACATCCCCAATACTAGTCAGTCCACACATGCCAGACAGCCTGTCACTTTTGTGATTACATACAGTAATAGGGCAGGCCAAATTGGAGCAGCTATTAAAAAATGTTGTCTCATCTTCTTAAATGATCCCACCTTGGCTGAAGAATTAGGTGATAAACCAAGAATCACATTCTCAAAAGCAGAAAACTTAAGGGACAAACTGGTCCACTGTAGGCTTAAACCATCAAAGAGGGATCCACCTATGAGAAACTGGCTACCACCCTTACCATATGGCATGCATAAATGTGGCAGGTAAAATATATGTGAGTGCTGCTACCAAGGGAATAGCTTAAAACTAGATGGCTGTAAACAAAGGCTGAACCTTAGAAATTTCTTAAATTGTAGTATCTCATTTGCTGTATAAGCGATCTGGTGTCCCTGCAGTGCAGACTGCTGCACATTGGCCATACCATCAGACCTCTGTGACAGTATAAGCAGGAACATGTCAGAAATGTTAGGACTGGTCTGATCAATGCACCATTAGGTAGACAGTATAGGGAAAGGCATAATAGCAATCCAGAAGGAACATTATTCATGGCATTGGAGCAGGTTAGCAGAAATCCAAGTGGAGGTGACAGACCGAATAAACTGTTACAGAGAAAGAATTATTGGATCTTCACCTTGGAGATTCTGAAACCTGAAGGTCTCAACCTTGACTAGGACCTCAAACCTTTCCAGAAAAAGACATTGGCCCAGATATTCAAACTGTGCCAGGCTGTGGTGCAAGCTTGGGCACAGTGCAGCTTGACTGCACAGGGGTGTGGACTGGGTGATATTCAATGGAGCTGCGCCATAGCACAGCATAATTGAATATCGCACCCTGGCCACCCACAGTGTGAATGTGCAGTGGCACTGTGCCAGTGCAAGTGGCCAGAGTGAAGCATGGGGATGCGCTTGCTCAAGTTCCATTGCGCTATGCACAGCAACCGCGATATTCAAAACTTGACATGCAAATAGGGTCATAATGTATGCAAGACACAAATGGGGCCATTTGCATGTCATTATGGCCCCATTTTCATGCAGGTGAGCTGATCCTTGACCACTTATGCCTGGAGCCCTGCCAGGCAGCAGCCGTCGGGGACCGACGCCCCCTGCAGCCATCAATGTGCTCCACAGCCCGATCGCGGGCTGCAGTAAAAAAAATGGAAAACACAAATCCCTGGTGGTCCAGTGGACCACTGTCTGCCCGATCGTGGGCATTTGTAAAAAAAAAAGAGTAATGTTCAATATCTCTGGTGGTCCAGTGGACCTGCCCTCCCGATCGCAGGCTCAGTAATAAAATTAGATCTCCAAAATCCATGGTGGTCCAGTGGACCTGCCCACCCAATTGTGGGCTCAGTAATAAAATTAGATTCCCAAAATCCCTGGTGGTCGAGTGGACCCCCACCCCACCCACCCACTGAATCCCACCGCCCGCCTCCTCGTCAGCGGCGGGTGGCAGCACTCACCCACCTGTTGCCCCGCCGCCCGCCGACTGACACCGCCAGTAGGGCTGTATGTCCATTGGTCCACAGCGTGAGTCAATATGAGTGCAGCCCATACCGTACCATACATTCCAGATATGTCAATGGGATCCCATTCACATATCTGGAATGTGTAGTATGGTTTGGGCTGCACATTAGAATTTAGAATTTAGCATTTAGAATATATAAATGATGTTTAATTAATCTAAAAACTGGTACATTATCATTTGCAAAAAAAAAAAATATCACACTTTGTTTACCTTTACTTGTCAATTTTTGCACTTTCATACATTTTTTGATGTTTTATTACTAACTTGGTCAAAGATTGAAATCCTTCCAGAGCCTCTTATATTCTAGAAATGAGCTAAATGGTTTTTAGATGGGGTACTATAATGCACCTGACCGACTGAGTATTTAAGGGAGGATGTAACCTATCTAGCTCCACCCCCTGACAAAGACCAGTGCTTGGTCAAAGTGCTGGGGAGCTAGGTTGGAGTTTGTGTACCACTTTGTCTACACTGCATTTGGATGTTTTGAAATAAATCAGAATTTTTCTACAAAATCCTTACTACCTCTGAATTATTCTACATCTGAACAAGGTCCTCAAGTGTTGCATCACTTTGGACATCTAGTGGTCCCCCCAATTGCCAGTTTGAGTGTTTAATATATCCCACTCATAGTAAGTTTCCAAACCAATTGCTAGTTCATGTATTTAACATACCCTGCAGTAGTCTAGTGATCCCCCCACCCCCTGATTGCCAGTCATAGTTGTATAACTTTTATCAGTAGACCAGAGACCCAACACCTTGATTACCATGCCAGCTCCCCCACATGATGACTACTGCTACCTTTGCCACTCAGCACCATTACTAACTAACATCTGTTATTACATAGCCTCTGCACATTTTATTACGATTTGTGTGGACTTAGTCAAATGTACAGTGGCTGTGTACAGCAGATGGAATCTGGTTGTGGCAATGAGTTGTGGGGGAGTGCCATCTGACATCATGGGGGGATTAACATGGCAATCGGGAATGGGGGCACTGGACTACTGGTGAGAGTTACACAACTGGGACTGGTGATTGGGAGTGGGGGAACTGCTAGGCTACTGTACCAGGGGAGTATGTTATACACTCAAACCTCCAAGCATGGGGTGGGTGATATCTAGATTACAAGGGGGTATGTTCAAAGCTTGAACTACCAACTGGGTTGCAGGGTCCACTAGACCACCAAGGAGTATTGTAATCATGGCAGATTGGTGATCGGGGGTGGAAGGACCTCTGGGCTACTAGGGAATTATTACAACAACTCAAACCAGCAGTTGGGGGAGGGTACTAGACTACTAGTGATGTTATATAAACAAGGAACTATGGCGGGGGGACAAAATCTCCATTTCCTACAGGGTTGTGACAAGGCCATAATGAGATGCAAATTGCCCCATAGAGGCTTGCCTGTGCTATGGGTTCATTTGAATGCAAATGGTTGAATATGGCAGATTGTCCCACAGCAGCAGTTGCCATTTGTGAACCCATAAAGTTATTTTGTTGCTGTCATCCCTGTAACTCCCTATTGGTCACATACCCCATGTTGCCAGTAGGATGCTGTGGTTTGCAGGAGCTAACAGGTTAGTGCATGCCTCTTTTGGACAGTATAAAACATGCCTTCAGTGTTCGTGATTTGCTTCAAGCATGTTCCAAATTGCCTGTGCCTGTGCTTTGCTCCATGCACTAACCTGCTCCAGTAGCAAACTTTTTTGCAAGCACAAATCAGGATCATTGAATATCTTGGCTATAGTGTCTTAGTGCCAAAGGAGAATATTAAAAGGCCTCATTAGCTACACCACCCCCTTCCAATTTACATTTCCTCTAGGGTCATTCTGCTCTGTTAACTAACTGCTTCTTAAGGAACATGGATTTGTCATCCCAGACCTCACTCCTTAGTAACTGCTAGTGGAGATGAACCCAGTACATTAGTAAATAGTGATAATATATAAGAGGAGAAGGTGGGGAAATGTGGGTTGATTTGTACTGCAGGCTGCAGCCAGTCTATTGGACAGAGAGATGGGTAAACCAATGTACACCCCATAAGCTTACGAGTGGAACTATTGAATGCATAGTGGAAGAATATCTCCAGTACATTTGTCCATTTAATTAATTTGGAAATGTGCTTGGGTATATTTATGAAAAAAAAAATAATACAATCTATTGTATCAGTGTAATAAAAAGCTTCAGGGTGGTGCCTGTGCTGTAATAAACATACTTTTCAGTTACATAAAGGCACTCTGCTGTATCTTACATCAATGACTAACACTGTCATATTTTCTTGCTTATATAACATACTTTCAGATACTGTGTGTGTGAAGGTGCTATATAAAATGAATTCTCCTATTAATAATATATTATACAGTAACTAGTTTAGTTTAGCAAAAAATGAAAACATCGTTTATCATGTAAAATTGTTTAATTACTTCTGTTTCTCTAATACACTTGTTCATTATCGTTATAGGTATATACTGTACATAAAGTTAATCAGTTTCTCATTTTGATTTTCATTCTGGGTGTTTCACATAACATCCACAATCATTCATCAGCTGTTTAGAGTTTCCAAATGATGGACTCAAATGTATTTCTCCTCTACTTTGCTTGACTTTTATAAATGAGGACTACTTGTGTCTGGGTAATTCATATTACTGTGTTGCTTCATGATTTTATAATGCATATTAGATGTTAATATCAGCACATAGATTTGCATACCATCCAACTGAGATGTACTAATGGATTTCTGAACTGCTGGGGAAATTAATCACTGTTTAAGTGTTTTGTGCTTTAACCTTGTTTGTTGCTCTTGCTGTTGTACAGTAATTATTTATTGGTAAGGAAATACTGCCTTTACATTTTTTCACATTTGGTTTCATCACCTGGTTGTTCTCCTGGCTGAATAAGGAATCCTTACATAGCATTCTACCAGCGGTCTTTCACCCAAGTACCACCTCTGTGTGGCTGACCTCTATTCCTTACTCTTGAACCCCACACTCCTACATACCTGGCTTCCCTCAACATCTCAGAGCCTCTCTCAAAAGACATAAATACTTCATTTCTAGATTGGGCTAAGAGGTAGGAACTACTGACATGGTGGAAGCAGGGATTTTCCATGCAATTCCTTTACTGGACATGATGGGTGTGAGGGATTTAATTCACCTGAATCAACAGGTAATATTATAAACATTCCTTCCTCATTTCCATAGTGTCCAGTGTGTCCCCGCCCCCATCTCAACCTGCAGTATGGTAAAGATAAACCATTCTGAATTCCCTGGTGTCTAGTGGCCCCCCTCCCTATTACTGATCCCCTGTAGAATTTTGTAACACTGTTCTCTGGTGCCTAGTGGACCCCCCAGCCCAGCAGGTAGTGTCCCACTACCACACTCGCCCCATCCCAACCCCAAGCCAGCAACCGGCATAGTCCTATGTTCACCACCATGGCCAGCTACCCATTGAGCAGTCAATGAGTGTGTACTGTAACAGTACATGCTCTCTGACAGCTCAGTCAGTAGTTGCCCATTGTGGAGAGTGAAGAGCTATGCCAGTTGCTGTCTCGGGGTCAGGATAGAAGGACAGGGTCAGGATGGGGGGAAACAGGGTGGTGGGGCACTACCTGTCAGGGTTTGGGGGTAGGGGGCCTCTAGACACTACAGAATGGCATTGAATAATTCTACATGGGATCAGGGATGGGGGGGGTCTGCTACAGACAGGGAATGGTTTATCTTTACTATACAGGTGATTGGGATGGGGGGCAGGAATACACTGGACACCAGAGAAATGGTGTGTCTGTGTATTAAGCTGGTGACTGGGAGTGGAGGAGAGACCACTGGACACCATGGAGTACATATTCACACATCAGGCATGGGTGCAGGTGGGGGGAGAGGCCACTGGACACCAGTTAATGCATATTTACACATCAGGTATGGGTGTGGGTGGGGGAAGCGCCACTGGACACCACAGAATGACATATTTTACCATCAGGTTGGCAATAGGCTGAGGAGACCACTTGATGCCGGGGAATTATATATTTTACCATTGAGCCCACGATTGCTGGGGGAGGAGACCACTAGATGCCAGGAAATTATACATTTTACTATCAGGCCAGCGATCAGCAGGGGGCTACCACTAGCTTCAGGGAATTATATATTTTACAATTGGACTAGCAATCAGCAGGGAGGACCACTAACACCAAGGAATGATATATTTTAAAATCAAGCTGGCAATCAGCAGGGGAGGAACACTAGATGGCAGGGAATTATATATTCCACCACTGGGCCTGTGATCGGCGGGGGGAGGAGACCACTAGCCCTAGGGAATGATATATTTTCACATTGGACTAGCGATCAGTGGGGGGCATCACTAGATGCCAGGGACTACTGTGTTGGGGGGTCAGGATGTCCACCACACTTTCTCTGCCCACTCTTAGGGTTACACAGGTGTAAGCTGAGGTTTGCATTGGCGGTATGTGTGTCGCACAAGGAGACTAAGGAAAATGGCCTTGCCAGCTCCCATACTCTGATTATTGAACTGTGTCAATATTCAGGTCCCCACCCCTTCATTTGCATTGTGCCGTCCCACCTGAAAATTTCCCAAATGCAAACCCTGTTTGCCCACTCTAACTGGGCTTTAGAATATGGGAAATCTATGCAAAGCCTGGTTTACATGGGCAAACTGCGATTTGTGCCTTGGCAAAGTTTTGAATATCTGGCCACATATGTCAAATGATCAGGAAGCATTAAGACTTTAGCAAGATCAACCCTGGCTAAATCACTGGCATTTAATTCCTTCCGTTATACTTTTATAAAGTATCGTAGGATTGCTACTGGTGTGTGACCAACATCAGAATCAAACAGTAATGGCACTAATGCACCCTCCAGTGCTGCTTAAAACAGCCTGCAAATCTTTCAAAGTTGTTCCACTTTCTTACCTTCTGTCTTTCATTCCATCATTTAAAGGGGTGTTCTTTGTGTCATTATTCAGCTGAATCATGATTAATCTGACCACTAATGACAAGGTGACCTCATTATAGGTAAGGTACTTACACTATCAATCTTAACATGCCAATGTGAGGTGTGGACCCACTACTTTCTCTATCTGTATTGTGTGGAAACCACTCTCTGGCAGCTTTTTCTTGCTGTGTGTTGGCTCATAAGGTGACCAGGAGGAAAATCATAGGTAATTCCCAATGGGGATTTTGTGTTTCTGCCCACTTGATGCCCTCCTCCTTCTGGGCCACCAGAAAGAGGTTATGTGCCAGCAGGAAAGCCCCTTCCTTTCCTCTACAAGGCAGGAAGTACTCAAAGCTAATGCACATCCTGCCTCTGTCATCTGACGTGCATTATACAAGGCTTAGACTATGAACCTAAGTTATCTGGACTGCAGCAGCAATAGTACCACTGGGCTATTGGGTGGCCCTCATTTATTGTTTAGAGGTGTTGTAAAGTTAAACTTCACCCGTGAAGTTCATGCAAATTTCCAAAAATGTGCGCTTTGCAGAATTCACGTAGTTTTTGGAACACTCCGAAACTTTGATTCGTGCGATTTGCATGAAAATTTCAGCAAAATTCACCTTTTTCTTATGTGAAGCACAAATTTCATGGGCATAGTGTGAAATTTGCAGGTGAAATTTTGCACTCCGTGGCAAAATCTGAGAAATTTGTGGCTGCAAATTTCACGAAATGTGCAAATTAACTCGGGGAGGGAATTTCACTGACTTCTCACACCTCTATTGCATTTATAACTACAGGGTATATGTTTTAAGCATTTCACATTACATTTCTGATATTTTTTTCATGTAGACAATTATTTATTCATTTATTTATTTCAGGTTCAGATTAACACCTTTGAGCCAAGATGATCTTTTACAAAGGTTGCAAGTCAAAAAACAAAATACAGATACAAAAGATATTAATTTGTTACAGAGAACATGACAACAGGTATATAGGTTTATGAAGGAAAGTTAGGAATTTACAAGAAGTGCAAGAATTAGACAAAT
The DNA here is from genome assembly GCA_016271365.2 of Neoceratodus forsteri. Lineage (NCBI taxonomy): Eukaryota > Metazoa > Chordata > Ceratodontiformes > Ceratodontidae > Neoceratodus > Neoceratodus forsteri. Next base: position 541,169,672 of record CM028137.1, on the reverse strand, counting down.
TGCATCAGTACACATGAGAAATGAAGGTATATTGAATAATAGTTCCACTTCAATGAAACTATGAGGAAGACTTAGACAGTAGCAGGCCAGACAGGAATTGTCCTTGAGGGATTAGAGGCTAAGAGAGGTAAGGGTGGAAGTTGTTGGGGGGAGTAAGCCAAGCAGGGGTACATATAGCAAGTGAAGGTAATAACAACCTGAGACAGGCAGTGTACAGAAGGAGGAGGGAGGAAAGGGAAGGGTGGGGTGGGACGTCCTTTCCATGATTTCAGCAAATCTAAGTGAAACAAAATGCACAGATACATTTTAAGTCTGCCCATCAGCACAATGGTAGGGCTACTGCTCACATCGCCAGTGACCTCGATTTGTGAGCAAGACTTCAGGGGCTGGCCAGGGGGGATCGAATGTCAAACATGACACTCTCCTCCAAGGAGGAAGGACTGCAGATTTTGCAGTGATATTGCCACAAGGATGACAATAGGTAGTGGTACAGTCAGAGCAGCAGAGTGGTGGTAGGACACCATCAGCATCAGAATGTGGGCGTGCTTAGCATGTGTGCATGCTTCATGATTCTTTTTATGCTGATGATACAAACATACAAAGATGCCAGCAGAAACAAGCCATAACGGTCTATCAAGTTTGCTCGAATGTGCAGTTCATAGTAAATTATACAGGAGCTGTCCCCTCCTCCCTCCCCCCCAGAGTATTCTACACCCACCCATCATACCCTCCAACCCCTTCTACCATCAGTTGTAACTCTCCCTTTTGCCTTGTCCCACCCCTCTTAAAAATATCCATCATTATCTATGAGACCATCTCCTCCAGTAGTTGATTTCACTTAAACACCACCCTTTTGGTGAAAAAGTGCCTCTCATTTACTTTCTAAACCTTCCTCCCACTAATTTCAGACTATGTCTCCTCATGGCCCTTTCCTCTTGCAGATTGAATATGCCCTCTGTTCTGACCTTGTTTAAACCTTTTAGGTACTTGAAGGTTTCAGTCATATCCCTTTTTCATTCCTACCCTGCAGGAAAGACGTATTGAGCTCCTGCAGTCTTTCCTCATAGGATACATCCACTAGATGCAGGATCATCTTTTTTCCCTATGCTGTACCCCTTCAAGTAGTCTGATGTTTTTTTCTCAAATAGGGGAACCAGAACTGCATGCAGTGCTTCATGTGTGGCCTCACTGATGACTTATACAAAGGTAGAATGACTATTTATCTTTATCTTACTTTCCTGGAGCCGAGTCCCCTGGCGATGCATCCCAGCATTTAGTTTGTCTTGGCTGCTGCCTTATGGTGCTGTTCTGAGTGTTTCATGTCTCCCCTAACTATGGCCCCTAGATCCCTTTCCTTCTCCAAACTTGGTACCTGTACCCCCCCAGCGAGTAACTGTTCCCCAGGGTTCCTGACTCCCAGGTGGATTACCTTGCACTTCTTGGCATTGAATGGCAGCTGCCAGATGCCTCACCATTTTTTTAGTCTTGCTAAATCCTCCCTGAGCTCCCGCCACCCCTCCTCTGTGTCCACTCTCCTATATAACTTGGTATTCTCCATGAATTATTTTTGATCCCATCTAATAAGTCACCAATAAAGATGTTAAATAATACTGGCCTGAGTACAGAGCCCTGTGGGACCTAACTGGTTACAGGCCTACGCCTCAATCTTTCCCCCCAACAATCACCCTCTGATTTCTGTCCTGCAGTCAATTCTGGACACACCCCACCAATTTCTTCCCTGCTCCCAGGTTCCTCAGCTTATTTAGCATCCTTCCATGTACAGGTCCATCTTTTTCTCTCATAAAGACTGATGTGAAATACTATGGGAAAAGGAACTTAACAGAGGAAAAGTCCTGATGGGTGCAGTATGAAGTGGGCACTCCTTGGGCCTTGCCAAATAGACTGGTCTCCGATCCCCACACATTAGATAACCCCTCAGATGGACCCCACCACAGATGCAGGAGCTGCACTGTAGACCCCCTGGAGTTAAAGTAAGTGCCGGTGAAGGAAAGGATGGGGCTGGGTGGCAGCTGCAGTAGGCAGAGAAAGGCCACACTAGTGAGAATGGAAATAAATCATGGCGCCAGAACAACTTTGTATTACGTTTCCTGTGCATCTGCTGAATTGTCCCCAGGCTGCAGTTCTCTGGACATTCTTTCAGGAAAGCTGAATTTCATTTTTGGGCTCATTTGTGTTGCCACAGAATGTGAAGCCCATCACAGAATTGCCACAGAATTGCTGCATTATGCTGATAGTCTGGCCGCAACAAGCATAAGGTCTTGTCATGGAATGTACAACAGGTTCACACTCCCACAGTGTATATGGGGCCCTGTTTTGACTCAAATCATTGCATATTTTATTAATTCAACATAATTTTACTAGTTTTACTTTTTCAACCAGGTACTTGAAGATTTAAATGTTCCTGTTTAATTTCTACTGCAAGTTTTAGTACTGCACTAGAGATCAGCAATCCCTGCTCCGTACCGCACAGTGTGCTCGGTATAAAAATGTGGAAGCAAACAGCAAATACCAGCACCACTTGTCTGTGTAAAAAGTGTTTTATTCAGTGAAAATCCAAACTGCCACAGCTTGGGCAAACAACCTTGACCAGTTTTGTAGAAGACTGTCAGCAGGAGGATGCTGCATATCAGTATCAAGTCCATTAAAAGAGCAGGCATTAAAGTGACAGTGCCATAAATTACAAATACCATAACTGCACATTATAAATAATATCAGCTATATAAATCCATTAACAATCCTTAAAAGGAGATACTGAAAGTGTCCCAGCAGGCTAAATTAAAGTAACATAGCAAGGGAATACATAACATGATATAGATTGCATGAACTATCTTGCATGAGGTTCAAAATCAGGAATCCTCCATGCCTACAAAAAAAAAAAGTTAGTTAATGAAACATTACAATCTAACAGTTCAGATCACTTTCCTTGTTATATACTAGGTAAATAGCCAACTATTAACCAATCCCAAATATATTGTTACAGAAATACTTACATTTTATTTTTATTTTTGTTCCTTTTATGTTATTTTTTCTTTTTTTCAATCGGGGCAGAATATCTATTCTATCATTTAGGTCCAGTGCTGTTAAAGCACCCAGTGTGTAGATCCAGAAAGCCTCCCACTGCATCAATTTATCATTAAGATCACCACCCCAAGGTCCTAACCTGACTAATTCAGCACCACAGAACTTAAAATCATGGGTAGTGCTATTACTGCTGTTTCTCAGAGAGTGCATGGCTAGCGCATCAGTAGTGTCCCCCATTATTATACTTCTCAAATGTTCACCTATGCATAATTTAAAAGGCCTTGTGGTTTTCCCAACATAAAAAGGATCCGGGAGGTCACATGATGCAGAGGGCTGAGTAGAAGCTCCTCCGCTAAGCTCCTGCCTCCCGAATATAAACTCGTCACGTAATACCGTTAAACCTCAACTAATTCCTCTGCCTACGAGTTCTCCTTGTCTCTAAATAGCTTGTGCTCCTGTTTTGGGTATCTGTGTGGTAAATGGAGGCTTATATGAAGAAAGCCCCGCAGAAACATACCCCCCCCGCCACTCCTGAGAAGGCCTCAAAGAAATCCCGAGCCTCGAGTGGCCCAGACAATCCGAATCCTTCATGTCAAGCTGGCGATCAAGGACCCTTAACTCTTAACAGATTCTTGGAGGAATTTAAGTCATTCCAGGAAGAGATGAAAGATATGGCACTTGACTTGAAATTCCTCTCCAGAAAGTTAGAGGAAGTCTCCACGACAGTTTCGAACAATACTGCCCGAATAGTTTCAATCGAGAGAAAATTGGAAAGTCTGAATCCTGAGCTCCTATTAACGAAACAAAAGCTATCTCGTCTAGAAGCTAAATTTGAAGATTTGGAAGGCCATAGTCGGAGAAATAATGTGGTAATTCTCAGACTCCCTGAAGGGGAAGAAGGCCAGAATATGGTTGTCTTTGTCCAGAAGCTGGCAGAAAGGGTCGCTGGTCCCTCTCCCTTTGGCCCAACATATATAATAGAATGGTCTCACAGGTCCCTGCGACCAAAACCCCCACCTGATGCCCCTCCTCACCCCATCATTTGCCGTTTTCTAAACTACCTAGAAAAGCAGCATTTCCTACAGAAAGTCAAGGCCCTGCAAGAAGTCAGATGGGAGAAGGCGAAGCTGAGAATTGCTCAAGACATCCCTGGCTCAGTCCGATTGAAAAGGAAAGCCTTCCACCCGATTGTATCCAAGATTATAGCGGCGGGATTAAAGGTCAGGATGGGGTACCCAGCGAAGTTACAAGTCTCAGTAAATGGCTCATGGCTCAGTTTTGAGGATCCTGAAGTTGCGCTACTAAGCCTAAAGTCGGCATTGCCAGATTTGTTCCGGATGACCTGAGAGGGCCCCCTGATCTTCGGGATTCATCGGGAACTTCTGAGTGAACTGTTACTTATGTTTCTTTTGTGTTGAGAATGCTCCTTCTAATGACGGAGTTCAGTCGAGTCTATGCTTTCTAATAGAACTGGGCTACTAGTATACAGCCTGACTTTCACTTTTTTCAGGCCCAGGCCTGTTGGTGTGAATAGCGCTTCAGGGAGAATCCTTGGGGAACCCCCGGAGAGCTTGCTTCGGACTGCATCCTGGATAATGTTACATGTTTAGTTTCTAGGGGGAGCACACAGGGGAAGGTTTTTGGTTATGCCTTCTGATCAGGTTTTATATGTTGGGATTTCAGATTTCTGAGCGGTTTTGGGCTTTCAGGGTGCTTTTGGTAGGCTGGTTAGATTAGGCTATGACCACAAGAGGGTGTGGTTCACCCATGTAATGCAGGTCTGGTCATTTTGCCTCGAAAGGGACCGCTTTTAATTGCTATGCCGTCCTGATTTTGCGGGGGGGGGGTTCGGACCTTGGGGTCAGCGATCCTTGGGTAATTATTTCAGTGGTTTCCCATCTCAGGATCCCGTCTCAACTCTCACCCGGTTTTTTGCTTTCTCATGTTCTCATCTCGATAATGGGCTTACCCCTCCTTATCAGTTCTTCTCTGGCTCTGGTTCATGAGGTAGTTCCCATGGGGGACAAGCATTTTCCAACTCTCTTTCTAGACTCTTGTGGCGACCTGCCATTTTCACATTTATGACATCCAGTTTCATTTTCCTCTCTCGATAACTAGTGGATTCACTAATATATATTCACTGACTCTGGAAGTCCGAGACCGCTCTTTAGACATTAAGCCCTCATTAACGCAGTTTATTAATTGCTCTATATCTAGAGATATGAGGGTGATCATTAGCAGGATTTGTTTGTTGGGGCAGGGGAGAGGATATGATCCAGTGCTGTGCTAAGCGTTGCTTGTGACAGTTTGTGGGGTTGGGAGGGGGTGAGTGCTTTGGCTTCTTGTTGGAGGGTGTACTGGGGGTTTAAACTTGGGCTCTTGGTGAGGGGGTTGGGGTGGTGGGAGGGCCTTGCAGCAACAATGGGAGGGGTTAGATTATTAGTGTTATACACCCTGAGTGCAGGGCCGAACCTATTACACTTAGTAGTCTTTAGTAGATGGCTAAGGAGGTGACTTTTGCAACATGGAATGATAAGGGGATCAGAAAAAAAATCTAAGCAATATCAGGTTCTCAAACACTTAAGACTACTACGTACTCAGGTTACTTTTCTACAGGAATCACACTTATTAGAAGCAGAAGCCTCACAAGTGAGGAAGCAACAAGTGGGGATGGTGTATGAGGCGCAAGGCTCCTCAAATAGCTGTGGGGTTATGATCATTATTAACAGGGGCATTCCCTTTGCTTCAACTGACATTATCAGGGATCTCGAGGGTAGGTTCATTTTAGTTATAGGTACTCTATGGTCAATACCACTGCTATTGGGCAGCATGTCCTAACACAGATGATCCTGCCTATTTTATGAGACTTATAAATGTAATCCTGCCTTTCCTACCCATAAGGATTATCCTGGGGGGGGACTTTAATCAACTTGTAGACTCAAACCTTGACAGGTCAGGTGGTGGCTCAGGGGGGGTCTCCCCAGGTCAGAGGGCTTTTAGAGACCTACTGGATCAGTGTGGGCTCTGTGATGTCTGGCGTGTCCTAAATCCGGATTCCAAGGAGTTCACATATAGGTCTTTAGCACACGGCTCACAGTCCCATATTGACTACATATTTATTTCTCAGACTCTCTTGCCTGGGGTTAGGCTAGGTCCTTGTCGATACAGCCTGGCCCAGTCTCTGATCACTCCTTGGTCCTGTGTGATTTGACAATCCAGGATGTATCAAAGAGAGAAACAAGATGGAAGCTTAATGACCAACTGCTTAAAGACTCTAATTATTGCAAAACCATAAGGGAGCACATTGAGGTCTTTTTTCTGTCCAACCCTTTAAATAGTGCAAAACCAGATATTACATGGGGGGCTTTCAATGCCTACAGGAGATGCATTCTTATTAGCCTCTCGGCAGCTAGGAAAAGAGTTAGGAAAAGAGAATTATTATCCTTGTTATCCCAAATTCGGGTTCTCGAATCCAATGTCTCAGTTAATTCTCCAGAAGAAGATAAGGCGAAGCTCCTAGTGTTGAGAGATAAATATTTAGAATTACTCCGGGAAAAGGCAGAGCTAGCTATCATATCCACTAAAGGGAGTTATACCGATCAAGGTGAGAAGGCAGGGCACCTATTGGCACTCCGTATTCAACAACAAGAATCAGTCAGATTTATCACTTCTATCAGGGCATCTGTAGATGGGTCTCTGAAAACATCTCCTACTGAGATAGTTCAAGAGTTCACAGCATACTACAAAATGCTGTATGGGGACATGGAGCACCCCCCCAGCCCAGTAAGCGTGGAAAAGTACCTGACAGATTCGCACCTACCCTCCCTCCCAGCACATTACATAGACTCCCTGATCTCTCCTACAACTCAGGAAGAAATCTCTGAGGTTATTAAAGGTTTACCCTCAGACAAAACTCCTGGGCCTGATGGATTTTCTTCCCTTTTCTATAAAACATTTTGAGATCTTTTATTACCAATACTTAATAGATTATTTCAGCATATCCTATCCAGGACAGAGGTTGACTGCCATTTCTTTGAAGCCTTGATAGTGCTTCTCCCCAAGCCAGAAAAGGACCCTGAGCTCCTCCAGAGCTACAGGCCTATATCTCTCCTAAATCAGGATATCAAAATCCTCTTAAAGATTTTAGCTAACAGGTTATCCGTTGTACTCCCTGAGTTAATAAGTATGAATCAGGTTGGATTTATGAAGGGGCACTCTTCAGCGGATCATCTGAGTACGTTATCCCACATCTTCTCGGCTACCAGAGATGCCGATTTCCCTGTAGGCCTGGTCTCTTTGGATGCTGAGAAGGCGTTTGACCAGGTGAATTGGAGCTTTCCTTTTAAGGTATTGAGTACCTTTAAGTTTCCTCTGGTATTTATATCCTGGGTTGCTGCACTATATAAATCCCCTACAGCAAGAATCTCAGCTAATGGGGCCTTCTCTAATTCCTTCCCACTTCATTCAGGTACCAGGCAGGGTTGCCCCCTATCACCTCTGTTGTTTAATTTATACTTGGAACCTCTCATTCAAAACATTCTCCAAAATATTTCTATACAAGGTATCCAAATTGGGCATCATGAAATTAAACTCACTGCATACGCAGATGATTTGCTGATACATCTCTCCCATCCAGTTTCATCAATACCACCCTTACTGAATGAAATAGCCAGGTTTAGCAAGCTATCCAACTACAAGTTGAATACTAGTAAATCCTTATTTTTCCCATTAAATCACAAGGCATTTAAGGATGATATTTGTCCCCTAGGCCTAGGTTGGACTCCTAGAGCAATTAAGTACTTGGGCATAAAGTTATCCCGTAACCCCTTAGCGTGGGTTAAAGATAGCCTGGACTCTCTCTCACAGGTTGTTATTCATGACCTTGACAGATGGTCTAAACTTCCCATATCATTATGGGGCAGGATTAACATTATTAAGATGAATGTGTTTCCTAGAATTTATTACCCCTTATCCCTTCTCAATTCTTTTATCCTATATGCTGGTTTAAGAAATTGCATGGTATATTTACCAGATTTATCTGGGCTGATAAATATCCTCATTTGGCCTATTACAAACTAGCTGCCCCAAAACCTGAGGGGGGCTGAGGATTCCCCATATGGCATTATATTACTGGGCCAGTCATCTAGCAAAATGTGTGAGATGGATATCTCCAGGCCCTGGAAAGGTACAACCAGTATGACTTAAGATTGAGTTAGATGCAATTAAAGCTAAACACCTGGATCCCTTAAATATACTGGCCCAGATATTCAAAAGGGTTGCTCCATGCGCAACAGGGTTGTGCATGCGCAAGTCCTACATTGCGCCATTCTGCGATATTCAGCAGGAGGCAGTTGCTCCACTGACAACAGGTTGCGCAAAAGAGCAATGCAAATGAATGCATGCTCAACAGGAGGGGGAGGAACCATGCATAACCTGCGCAACCCGATATTCAGTCGGGTTGTGCAGAGATGTGCATGAGCAACCTCCAACCTGCGCCTGCACAGCCTTGAGCCAAAAAAAAAGGATCAAGTTGAGGGCCACCCACAGGTGAGCTGCTGTATTGCAGGGCACAACACAGCAGCTGCCACCCCTGGCTGGCCCCCAACTCGGTCCCTGTGCCCCCCCACCAGCCTGATCGCAGTCATAACATAACATGAACCCCCCCGCCCACACATCTCCCAAAGCCCGATTGCGGGCATTACAGTTACATGAACTCCCCGCCCACACATCTCCCGAAGCCGATAGCAGGCATTCAGGTCCATGAACCCCCGCCCACACATCTCCCGAAGCCCGATCGCGGGCATTACAGTTACATGAACCCCCGCCCACACATCTCCACAGCCCGATCGCAGGCAGAGCGTGTATGAACCCCCAGTGCCTGATCGCGGGCAGAATATAACCCCAACCCGAATATCTCCCTGGTGGTCCAGTGGACCATAAAGCCTGATAGCGGGCAGAGATATCACGTTACAACCCCCAAACATCTCCCTGGTGTCTAGTGTCCCCCCACACCACGAAGCCCTTCCACCGCTCCCCTCCACAGCCGGCGTGCGGCAGCATCCACCTGCCACCCGCTGCCTGCTGACTGACTGTCCGGTGGGGCTGCCGCCCATTGGTGCAGAGCTACAGCCAATGGGCATGCAGCCCATACCATTCAGCGACAGTCCAGATTTGTGAATGATGTTCATTCACACAGATCTGGTACTGCCTGCGATCGGGCTGCAGGGTGCGTTGGTCCCCGACGGCTGCTGCCTGGCAGGGCAGCCAGGCACAAGTCCTCAGGGATCGGCGCACCTACATGCTAATGGCATGCAAATGGGGCCATAAATAGATGCAAATGGCCCCCCCTGTGCCTTGCATAAATTATGGCCCCATTTGCATGTCACCTTTTGAATATCAGAAATTTGAGCATGGCGCAATGGTACTTCTTTTGCTCTGAGGATATACTCAACTCTGGCACTTGCATGGCTAAGTTCACTGCTTCATGCGCAAGTGCTGTGGGCTGGGGTGATATTCAAAGGAGTTGCTCAATAGCGCAACTCCTTTGAATATCACCCCGGCCACACCCCTGCACAACTATTTTGAGCAGCGCAGGGGCTTGCGCCTCAGAGTGGCGCAGTTTGAATATCTGGGCCATTGTACCTCAAATTGTCCCATGTAAAGTTGGCTGACTGCACCACAACAGGGATCTCTCTAAGAGTTTACGCACAGTTATATTTATTTCTTCATTATTCACCTCAGACTGATTTAGCTCAGTCTATTTGGAACTCCCCATCTTTTACTTTTAACTGAAAACAGATTCCCTGCAAATGGTTGCCACAATTAGGTGATGGAAAACTGCTTTCCCTGGTAGATGGGGAAGGGCACTGGTTGTCCCCATGTGGAATTATTGACAAGTTTCTCATCCCGGTCTCATCTCACTTTAAGGTCATGAAGTTAAGCCACCTTCCCACTTTAGTTCTGGGGAATTTTCCCCCCTCTCAGAAAGTGTCAGCCCTGATTCCTGAAATTTCCCTATTGTCTGGATCCCCAGGCATCGTATCCAAGTTATACAGGGTGTTGTACTATAAAAAATATGTGCTATGTCACATCTTGATTTGCTGTAACTGCCCTTTACAATGGAAATGTATTAATAAAGTTTAAATTATTTAAAAAAAAGCATCTGGATTCATAGGTGGCTAGATAAACCAAATTCTCATTCAAACAGCTAAAAAAAGAGAGAGTGAATCACAAGTTTTAAATGCATTGACTGAAGGAAAGGTGTTATTCTTGAGTATAGAACTGCAAAAGTTGCAGTTACCAAAAGGGAATGTACCATGGGGCCTAGCTGGTAGCCAACTCTCCCTACTGGATACACTTGTTGATATCCATTGTAAACTATGGACCAGATGGTTACCCAGGTTTATACCTCTTGTATATACCATACATTGTGGTACAGTGGTAGCCTAACTAAGTAGGGGATTTGATGTCAAAATGTTCCAGTTATCCTTCAACTCCTTCTCAATCTCATTTGTTTGTTGACTGTAGATATTCACAAAATTAAGTCTATTCAGTCCCTCTCTCCTATCCTGTGTACTCAAAATGTTCACCCTATTGATCCTAAAAACATTGTCAAATGCTTGGTCTATCACCTACTGTGAGTAACCCTTTTAGGAAAACTTATTATGCAGTGCATGGCCATGTACCAAGAAATCAGCATCTTCACTACAATTCCTCCTCACCCTTAAAAATTGGGCCTTGGGAATATTCTTCACCATATGATGGGGATGACTGATTGAAGCAAGCAGCAGGAAGTTCTGATTAGTGTCTTTATTTTTATTTAATTTATTTAATGAGGATTCAGAAAGACCTCTGAGTCAATGACTCATTTACAAAGGTTCTATGTCAGACATATAGAGTACAGTGACAACAGGAATACAGCTTAAAATCATTGGTACAGGCATTGGAATACATAGGAGAACATTAAGTGGGTACACCACATGATATAACAGGAGTTTCAGTACTTTGGTACAGCCATAATGTATTAGATGGTTCTGCAGTAGGCTGATGGTCAATGTTGGAGGTAGTTTCGGAGCCTTCAGGCTAAAGACCCTAAGAAGAAAAATTCAGTTTGCAGCAAAATAAAACAGTCAACTGGGGTTGTGCTGATGAGGGAAAAGTGAAGGGAGAGAAGGGTGGGAAACATGCTGGGACATAGTCATGGGGGGAGCAGCAAAGAGGGGAAGAATTAGGGGCAATTGCATGAGTTAGAGGTCTGAGGGTGCTCCCTTAGCTGGTATTTAAAGGGTCCAAGCCTTCTTTTGTGAGTTATATGGCTAGGGAGTGAGTTCATCCAGGAAGGGGCCTTGTAAATGAAAGTTCTTTGGAACTGAGAGGTCTGGCCACAGGGTGCCTGGAACAATGCCTTGCCACATCTATGGATGGATATTATAGCTGATGTGGGATGCATAAGGGAGGAGAGGGCAGGGGGAGACAAAATAAACACGTAGTTATATAATTCTCAGAATTTCTTGAAATTTATAAATCCAAAAAATTAACAGTCTTTGTCAAACTGTACAGAACATTTTTAATTTGGATTACTACTTCCCAAATTCTGAATAAACTCCCTGAGCTCATCTCGAGTATCCCACCATATCAACAGAATGTCATCAATAAAGCAACACCAAAGATGAATCCTATGGTGAAAGGGGTTGACCTGGTTGTCACAGACAAAAGTTTTCTCCAAATGGTGTGTAGCATATAGTAGGGGGTACCTAGACAAGTGCATTTGACAGGTATGCTAGCATTTTTATTAACTGTAGCTAAAAGTAGATTTTTGAGGAAAACATATCTCTCACATTGATGCAGTAAATCCCTCAGTGGCACCCATTGTAACATCTTATTGGGTGCACATTGTTGCTTTTTGCTGCTGATCCTCAGTTTCTCAGATCTCTGTAATATTTCCCAGGCTGTATGTGTTGTGTTCCCCTTAAACAGAGCAGCAGACTGCATCTGGGTTTTCCTCTCTTTTTTATAAAAAAAATGTTTGGCTGCCAAAACCAAGCATATGTGCTGTGTGGAGCAAGAAGCAAACTATTGACTTCCAGAACCAGTTGTAGTCCCCCTGACAAAGAGAGAGAGAGAAAGACAGAGAACAGAGGTGAGAGCTTTCTCTTTCTTTTTGTTACTTTTTAACAGAACAGTTAATGTTCAGTTGCCAAACCTGGCATGATGCTCTTTGAATAGAAGGGCTGACTGTGTCTTCTCAGCGACAACTCTTGTAACCGAGTTGTGGTCTCCCTACTAGAGGAAGGGAGGTAAGAGCTTTCCCTTTCTTTTTTATGTAAAGAAATGTAATTCTCACTTAGGTGTATATGCTGCTCCCCACACTAAACTAGATTGTCCCCCACGCTGAGAGTAGAGACAGCTTGGAGTGCAAAGCGAATGATCAACTGCATGACTGAATGAGCCAAGGAAGGCTACAACTATTGCAGTGAGGAAAGGGAATGTGTATAAAATAGCTAGGAGCTAAAAAAATATTTAAAAGTTAATACTGTGGCTATTAAGCTACAGTACAGTAATACAGCTAATAACATGTACAGACAGGCTTACAGAGCAGCATTGTCAGAGCCATTTCAAGGGCATCTGCTCAACAGGACAGTCATTTAATCAGAATGAAAAGCCCAGTTTCAGAGTGTCCCAATTAAATGGCTTCTGTAGCTACAGTATTAACTTTTAATTTTAATCTCAGCATCATGGGCCAGTCTAGTTCAGTTAGGGGAGCGGCACACACCTGAGTGAACATTTAATTTTTTCCTACAGTTCACCATTCTTTTCATAGATCAGCACAGCAGGTTGGGGTAACCAACTGAACAATATATTTGTTGTTAAAAAATAACAAAAGAATGGGAAAAGGTCTCTCCTCTGCTCTGTCTCTTGCTCCATCATGGGAATTTCAACTAAGTATTGGGAGTCAACAGTTTGCTCCTCACTCCACACAGCACATAAGCTTGGTTTGAAAGCTGAACATTTATTTATTTTTTAATAATAAAGGAAGGAAAACTCAGACAAAGTCAATTATTCTGTTTGAGTGGAGCAGAACACATGCAGACTGGGAAAATCACAGAAAAGGTGGGCTGGGAAAAGCTCAGCAGTGAAAAGCAACAGTTTACACCTAATAAGGTGTTACAGTAGGTGCCAGAGAGGGAGGGACTTATTGCATCATTTCAGTTAATTTGTTTATTAAGTTTTATCCATAACATATAGTACAATAAACGTTTCTTGAAGTAAGTAAACTCTTGCATTTTATAGTAGGTAATACAGGTAAGAATATGTTTAACATATTGTTATGTCAAATTATCAATATACTAAATTGTGTGTATAACACCCTAAAATAAAGGGTTTTGTATATTTACTTAATACAAGCATATATCACAGCTTGTACTATAATGGAAATGTAATAAAAGAAAGGAAAGAAAACAACAACAACAAAAAAACAGTTCTACTTAACATACTTATTGATTTTGTGCTAAATGTAAGGAGCTGCATAGAAGGTTAATTATACACCTAGATCCATACTTGAAATATGTCTATTTAGAAAGAGAGGAGGAGAAATTAAACGATACTCATTACTTATGAATTTGAATAAAGTTTGAGTAATCCTGCCAGCACATATAAAACTCATTGAGTCGGTCTGATATCAAATATGAAATTCTTTCCAGAGAAGCAATGTAATTCATTTTGTTTAAAATGTCCTTAAGAGTAGGTGTTATCTGAGTTTTCCAGTGAATTAAAATCAGTCTTTTGACTTGCATGAATAAGATCTGCAGCCATTTATGTTGGTATTTGATTAGATTTATGTTATTATTTATAATTTCTAAAAGGCAAAATTCAGGTTCAAATATGACATCATGTCCGATAATCTTAAAGACTAAATTATGGACATCTTGCCATAAGTTAGATATAGGTTTACATGACCACAGTATATGTAGAAGATCACCATTTGATGAATTACAATGCCAACACTTATTATTGGGTAGTAAACCTATATTGTGTAAATGAGACTGTGTTTTATACCATAAATGTAAAATTTTGAATTGAATCAACCTACTGCACATATCTTTAAAGGAGTCATGACAAAGTTTCCAACACTTGTCCCAATGGGAATCTGATATATTTACATTTAATATCCGATTCCATCTGTCTCTAGCAAAAAGAGATTGGTTGGGTAATGAGTCTCTGATCTGGTTGTATATTTTACTGACTAAGCCAGAGGGGGTATTAATCCACATATTTATGTATGAAAGGGACGATACTGACTTATTCGTTTGTTGAAAATTAGAGAATATAGCAGTTCAAATTTGTAAATATTTCCAGAATTCTTTCTTAGGGATATTCCATTTTGTTTGAAGATTACTAAAAGAGTTTAATGTGTTGCCATTGTCAGTCAGGAAATCATTCAAAAATAGGATGTTCTTGTACATCCAGGATTTGCAATATAATGGTTTGTTCTCTAGTAAGAGTTTCGGATTGCCCCAAATAGGCGTGAAAGGTAAAGGGGAGGGATCAGATTTAAGCCATTTATGCATTTTAAACCAATAGTGAGTGGACGTATTAATTATGGGATTTTTTTTTAATTTAGGGGATAATGTAAAGTAGATGAAACTATTCGGTGTATGTCCTGGAGACAGAGAAACTTCCATATCATACCATAATGGTACATTGTAGTTAGGTTTAAAAAAACATTTGATAGTTTGCGAGGCTCTGAATGCCCACAAATAGGCTGTATACCATGGTAGTCCAAATCCACCATGGGTCCAATGAGAGTGTAGTTTAATACGGTTGAACCTTGGTATGCGACCTTCCCATAGAAAATTTCCTACAACTTTGTCAATATTATTCAGAAGAAGGGGAGAGATCTTAAGTGGGATACAAGCAAACAGACAGAGAATTTTAGGTGTAAAATTCATCTTAATCGCAGATATTTTGCCAAATAGGGATAGGTTCAGATTTTTCCATTTATCTAAATCTGTTTTAATATTTGCAAGTAAGGGACGTAAATTGCTTTCCTATATTTTATCTAAATCAGTTGATATTTTTATCCCTAAATAGGTAATACCTAGCGGAGACCAGCGAAATCCAAGGTGCATATTCATAAAAGATTTGCAATGTTTATTTAGTGGTAATACCTCAGATTTGTGATAATTAACTGTAAGTCCAGAGAGCCTGGAAAAAAAATTGAGAATATTATTAAGTGATTCACCAGATATTTTTAAGTTTTCTAACAAGATTAGCATATCATCCGCATATGACAAAGTTGTATATTGCATATGTCCGATAGATATGCCCTTTATATCGTTACTCTGTCTGAGAAAGGTGGCAAGAGTTTCAAGAGCTAAAATAAAAAGAGATGGTGAAAGAGGTCATCCTTGCCTTGTATCCCTTTCTAGTATAAAGGGCTGTGACAGTGTAGAATTGGTAAGTACCCTGGCATGAGGTTTTGCATAGAGAAGTTTAATCCAAGAACAAAATTGGTTGCTGAAGCCAAATCGGGATAATACCAAATAGAGAAAATTCCAGTCCAAAAAGTCAAAAGCTTTTTCAAAGTCTATAGCAATGGCTGCTGCTGGAGATTTAAGAGACTTGGCCCAGTAGATAAGATTAGTTAGGGAGTGCAAATGATCAGAGCCCAACCTTCCCTTAAAGCCCACTTGAGATTTGTGAATTAGCTTGGGAGTATATGATTCTATAAGGTTAGCCAAAATCTTAGCAAAAATCTTGCCATCTGTATTAAGTAAGGATATTGGACGATAGTTAGCAGGGAAGGTAGTGTCCTTGTCTTTTTTTGGAAGAGTTTTAATAATTGCATCTGTCATAGACTGTGGTAAATAACCTGTTGTAGAAGATTCATGAAATACCTTACATAATAAAGGGCACAGTTGTCCAACAAAAAGCTTATAGAACTCGACAGGAAAGCCATCTCCACCCGGAGAACGCCCAGATTTAAGAGAGTGAATCGCCTTCTTTACTTCTTCTACAGTGAAAGGTGTATCTAAGGAATGTATTACATCCTGTGAGAGACAAGGGAGTGCTAGTTTATCTAGGAAAGAAGAGACATCTAAAGATGGTGTTAAACGAGAAGAGGAATAGAGTTTTTTTATAAAAGGATCTAATTATCTGGTTAATAGCAGATTCATTAGTTTGGATCTTCCCTGTATGATCTTTTAAAGCAGCAATATGATGTTCCATTTGTTGCATTCTAAGTCTATAGGCAAGTATTTTACTCCCTTACACCCCACCTTCCCAAAATTTTAGTTTTATTCTTAGTAAAGCAATTTCTGTTTTCCTAGAGATTAGCTCATTAATTTGCATTCGCAGTTGTAAAATTTCATCATGCAAATTAGAGGAGGGGTCAGGATGAGAATTATTGGAATATAATGTCTGTTTTGTTTTCAATAGATTTTCAAGATTATTGATTTGTTGTTCCCCAAGTTTCCTCCTGTAGGCAGCATAGCTGATTATGTTACCCTGTAATGTAACTTTAAGCACTTCCCTTGTAGTGCCCATAGAGGTATCTTTTGGATCATTAAGGTCTACAAATTCTTCTATTTGTGCTCTAATCCAAGGCAAGAAATCTGGATCTTTAAGCAATAAAGGGTCTAATCTCCATGTGGAGGACTTTGTGGGGGGAGAACCCCAAGTAAATAAGAGCTTAACTGGAGCATGGTCCGAAATAATTAATGGAAGGATATCGACTTCTATTGTGTTGGCCGTTATTGCAGGAGAGGTTAGCCAATAATCTATTCTACTATAAGTCTTATGATGTGAGGAATAAAAAGTATATTCTCTTTCTCTGGGGTGGAGGGTTCTCCATATGTCGGATAGGCCCAAGTCCCACATTAATTAAGAAATTGTAACTAAGCTTTTGGGGTGACAATCTAGTGAGCCATTACTCCTGTCCATATATGCATCTAAGGTAAAATTAAAGTCCCCTCCAATCAGTACTGGAGAGTTAACTATATTTAATGTAATTAACATTTGAGTCAAATTCTGAAAAAAAATTGAGGGTCATCTGAATTTGGTGCATAGATATTGATTATAGTTGATGGCCCTGAAGGGGTATCAAACGTTATAATAATCCATCTACCATCCGAGTCTTTCTGAATATTATAAGGTATCCATCTCAGTTTTTTATGTATTAATATAGTGACACCTCTTTTTTTTGTAGTGGGAGATGCTGCAAATACCTGACCAACCCAGTCACATTTTAGTCTATCACTGTCTGTATCCAGAAATTTAGTTTCTTGCAACAATGCAATTTGTACTTTATGTTTCTTGAGGTGGTTTAAAACCTGTTTGCGTTTATTCGGCACATTAAGTCCCTTGACATTCCATGTACATAATGCTAAGTTGGCCATCTTATATTAGTTATTGATCTACTATATAATAAACATGTCAGGGGACCACAATGCTGACTTGTGTTTAACAGTGGTATACAGAACAGTTTGTAGTAGATATTGCTTATAATAAGAATGTTGGCAGGCTTTTTTTAAGGTTGACAAACTAGAAAAATATATACTCTCTATCTGGTTCCCTTCGATGCAGCTCTCTCTAACCATTGTAATCCTAACATTATTAAACATCAAAAACTTATAACAGTAAAATAAGACAATCATCTAAGATGTACAGAGTGGATAAGGTCGGTCTGAGTACAGGGAGTAAAAACCAAAAAATTCTGAGACCAAGACTACCTCTCTGTATTCTAGGACGTAGCTTATCAGTGAGGAAGTAGGGTAGTCCCAAATAAAATGAGGGAAAAATGCTACCCAGATTTCCTTAAAACAGTAACTCAACCTAAAATTATCCAACAATATCTAAATACTGTGGTTTGTAATAAACCCTGAAGTAGGGTAATAACTATTATGTGTCTTTACTCTTATAAAGTAAAAGGTAGTGGTTTCCAATAGTATTACTAAATCTAGCATCACCTCTGGTAAAGAGAGGAAAAAAAAAATAATTCCCTAATAGCAAAGACATCTATGTCATAATATAAAGAGAATTCCAAATTATTCCAAACTATTGATTTATTACCTATTACAAGGGAAATTAAAATGTTTACATTATATAACAACCCTTCATATTAATTTATGTCCATTATAGCGATTTTACCAGGAATCTCCTATGAATTTTAAATTCTAATCATATAAGTACACTCCCCTGATTGGACCTTCTTATGTGACTGGAACATAGAGGTATAACTCTTACAGTGGAGTGCAGTATCAGAGAGATAGAGATTCCGTTCAAAATTACCATATTAGATACTGAACCCTCTATGAGCAACCCATCTAACCACGTTCAAGGTGCAAATTGCTCAAATATGACATCCCTCCGACAAACCCAGCCATCGAATCGATGTTACCAAGACACATTGAGGGGAGATTCATTTCCAAGTGCACCGGGAGTTTACAGATGACGTGCGGCAATCAGCGGGTTGTTCTTTGACGCAATTCCCATATTCAAGTCCCACCACAGCCACTTTTATCCTAATATCTAAATAAAGTCTCCAAGTCATTCTAGCGTCTCAGCCTTTCCACGAAATTAGCCAGGGTAGAATATAAATCTTCAGAGACTGACATAAAGGATCAGGATACCAATTCCCTGATATCATGTTTATGTTTGCAGCACCATCCAAAAATATAGCGCAATGTGTTAGATAAACACCAGAGCAATTATCTCGAGTGTTTGGAAGGAGTGGTATCTCCCTTGTAATTGATCTTGCCAAGGCGCTTTTTCTTCGGGGGCTCAATGGGTTTGACTGGGGAGCTCTCACCATCACATGCCCAAGAGACGTCTATCCATTCGCAATCTGCCTTGTCCCTTACCGAAATACCCAACTCTGCCTGAGAATCGTCACAGAGAGAAGGTAGATCTTGAAGTATTGCATATTTATTTTGAACAGTAACATTTGGAATTGTTCGCTCCTCGGAAGTAGATTTGGAGGCGTTCTTGCTTGGTATTTCAGGGCTGCAATTTTGAGTTGCAGAATGAGCTGTGTTGAAAGTCGACTTATTATGTACAAGACTGTTTTTTTTTTTTTTTTTGCAATTCACTTTACTTTTTCCCCCTCGAGCCGCCTGCCGCCTTCTCATCCACTCGTTCACAGCTCACCGGCTTCTGTCCCCAAATCAGCCACCCCTCCGATACCCTGTGGCTTCCCCCCCACGGTGGGGGCCTGCGACACGGGGGTAATGTCCCGGGCATGTAGTTTTAGGTCGGGGGTCGGCCTGGGGACATATCAGAAGCCGTGGCAGGCTTCATTAGCGGTGGCAGGTGCTCAGCTGTTTTTCCATTTTTTCTGTGGAGGTGGGGCCACGCTCCTTGACGCCTCACATCACCACCTGCCCCGCCTCCCAGGAACACGTAAGCGTCGGATGCTTGGGCACACCCCAGCCTCCGCCAGGGGTCCCCAGTGCACCGATCACTGCCCACACCTTCCCCCCAGAGTAGGAGAGCTGCCCTGTGGGTGCTCGATCCTACTCCCCCCCGGCCGGCCCTCCGATGACCCGGGTCCGTTCCCAAACCCGGGTCACCGGCATTGCAAGCAGAAACCCCACCGCTGTGCCAGCGGGCCGGCATGTACAAGACTGTTCTTCCCCATCTGTGGCTTATCAGAGGGAACCAGAGTAATTCCCGTTTCCTTCGAGGTGTCTATGCTGCGTGTTTTATCAGTACTGGTATTTGTCTGGGGATCAGGTGTGGGTTGCGCTTGTCAGGTGTTGGAACCACTGTCACTGTTTACTGAATAATTATTCAAAAAGGACATGAGAGAATCTGGGTTATAAAAGTCCTTAAAAGAGTTTCCAATGTAGATCCGCATGGTTGCAGGGTATCTTAGAGTAAAGCGAAGTCCCAATCGGTGCATAGATCATCTGGCATCAGTATAGGCCCTCCGTTTCAAAGACAATTCTTTTGAAAAGTCTCGATATATATATAAATGTTATGTTCATGCCAAGTAAGTTGTCCGATTTCCCTTGCTTTCTGTAAAATTGACTCAATATTGGTGTAGTTAAGGAATTTTGCAATTATAGAGGGTTTTGGGCCTAATGATCGGTGAGAGCGTTCTATTGTTAACTCATTACCGGTTTGGAGACGTAGTATGTGTGGCAACTCTCGTAATAAAAATGCTGTGGTGTTCTTAGCCTCCACGCCTTCAGGAAATCCAAATATCCGGAGATTATTTCTTCAGTTTCTATTTTCTAGATCCTCAATTTTTGACTGTAGTTCTTTAATCACCCGGTCTTGAGATCTGATAGTCGTTTTTAAATCTTGTATAGATTCTTCACTGATACGCATTTTATTTTCTGTGAAAACCAGCCTGGAGTCAATGACTTTCATCATCTGAGTATCATGCTGAGTAGCAATTTTTAAATCGCTCATATCCGTAGATAGTTTGTTAAACATTCCTTCAATTTTCTCAAGTAGGTTTGGTTGTTTATCAGAGTAGGCCATTATGAGGCCTTACAGAATCTCTTCAAGATCTACAAAAATGCTGAGGATTGTAGATATATCTTTTACAAAAATATTCACAACAGCTGTAATGTCTCTCCTTACTTTGTTCTCGCGGGTAAGGTATTTGTGGCTTAGATAGCAGAGGTTAATGCTAGATGTAGTTTATTAGTGAGAAGCTCTGAAGTTAAGCCTCCACCTTGCTTGGTGTCAGGCCACACCCCCACTTATTGCATCATTGTGAGGAAGAAGCCTGACAATGATCAGACTAATCATCTCAATTAGCATTGGGGATAACTTTTTTAAGCATAACATTTGCCGTAGGATAATGCTGTAGAAAATTATGATCTAGTCTTTTTTAGACCAAGGCCCCCCCCCCCGGAGGTTTCTGCTCACTTTGTTTTCTATCTTCTCTTTCCCAAGGGATGAACTGGCTAAAGAGGCATCTGAATGCTACATCATACTTTCTCTGTCTCTGCTCAAACCCGCCAGAACTCAGAAATCATTGCTTTCTTTTCTTTTGTTGACTCTTCTTTCTGTGACTACCTGAGAAAACATGTTCTAGCCACTACAGTGAACAAGTCCTACACAGATCATGTTGCAAAAGTTGGATACTAGCTAACAAAATGGAACCACCTCTGGGATCTAAATGGGGTATGTATCATGCACACACCAAACTGCTGGAAAAAAGTATGGGTCTCAACAATAGGTATCAAACTTTGACTCCTAAAAATCACATTATACAGGGAAAATGACCTACAGGCTTAGGGTAGTTATCCTTTAACTCACCAAAACCTTTAAAAAGGTCCTAAAAGGAAAAATTGCCCAAATTAAAAAAAAGTAAATAAGTAATTAAAAATTGTTTCTTTCATGATCTACTTCTCCTTACGCAAGAGCCTCATAATGCATAATTCCACTGGTGGATTTGATGCGGAATGACAAGTGCATGAAATACTTTGCACAATTTCTTTTTCATTCTGAAAAATTTGAGGATTATGTTATAATCCATGGCTTGCAGAAAATGAATCCACAATTTACATAAACTCAGAACATGGCTCCACATTTATCATTCCGCTTTTGAAATTTTGGAATTCCACTTTAGACAGAATTCAGCAAAATTAGATAGATTTCCAAAATTCTGTGAAATTCTGATGAAAGCAGAATTTGAACATTCCACAGAGCTCTACTGATGCATGTCAAATTTAAAAGTGAAGCACTGTTCACAATTTTAATTTCTGATGTTTCTTTGATGACCATGCAAACATTCCTCTCCTATCCTTATCAGCATGCCCAAGTAATTCCTAGTGCTTACCATGCCACAGATAAAATTAAGACCTTATAATGTATGGAGAGTGTCTATTATTGGCTGAAATCATTAAGTTTATAACCTGATAATCCCATTGTTATGACATCAGAATGCTGTAAACTTAGTTTGACTATGTAATTCCAATGGGATTACAGGAAAGAATGTCACCAGATGTAGTAATTCTTTTAAAAGAATGTTGATCAGCTGTTCCTACCAAAAGTTTAAAAAAGTACACATTCCAGGTTACCTGAACATCTTCTATGTGGTGCCGTCTCCTAGGATGTTCCTACCTCTCCCACCCTTCTTCTTCTTCTGATGCTGTGCTGCATCCAAGTGTGAAGCAACGTAACTACAGCAGTCCAAATAGAAAACTGCTGTCTT
The DNA here is from genome assembly GCA_016271365.2 of Neoceratodus forsteri. Lineage (NCBI taxonomy): Eukaryota > Metazoa > Chordata > Ceratodontiformes > Ceratodontidae > Neoceratodus > Neoceratodus forsteri. The sequence continues at coordinate 541,147,459 of CM028137.1, read as the reverse complement.
ATCTGATAGATTTTTTGAACAGTTAGTTAGATATTCCATAGTTGTTTTTATACATATTAACTATTTTATCAATCCTGAATGCAGAATAAGTTAAATAATTTAATAGTTTTAATGAATGTGTTTTACAGTGTACCCATCGCTGTTTGTGTTATGCTAATGAATGTCCTAATGGACATTCCTGTTTCATCACTTACTTGGTAAGTAATTTTTTTTTAAGCTTGGAACTCTCACTTGTTACTCTTAGTGGCCAAATGGTGCTGTCATAGTTCAGAAAACATGATGCCATTACCATACACTATAAAATACAATGCCTAGCTTGTGGTTGTTAACCACAAGTGTGATGACCTCTTGTGATTGCCATGTGAACTATAAACCTATTGAGCTGCACTCTCAAGGTTTATGTGGTTGTCCTGGCAACTGCTTGAGGTGATTACAGCATGGTTAACAACCACAACCTAGGTATTATCCTCTATTTACTTTGTGGATAGCTAAATGGGAGGGGCCTGTGGCCTGTGAAAGCACAGTCAGGTGTGCCCCAGATCCATTTTGACTCTGCTTTTAGAAGCAGCATATTTTAGACACCCATTTGGGAGACCATGCCTCCCTGCTCTCCAGATCACCAATGCTAGGAGCCATCTCACACATCCCTGTGCTCTTCAAGGCCCAGGCTATCATGCAGCCCCTTCCACCAAAAGACAAAAGCACAAAGGATGTTAGAGTCAACAAGTCAGCATACAGATGGCCACTTTGCTCCCATGCTGACCCAAATGGATACCTGTGCATCAGATCCCAGGTACACTTGTATTGATTGGTGGTTGCAATGCAGAGAGGAGCTAATTCCATCACTAGAGTGAGGGTTGCATTGTGTTAGAGAGTTAATCCCTCCAGTTGCTGGTGGGTTACATTGAGGTTTGGAGTGTTTCACTGAGCTATTTTGGGAGTTGCACTGTGGTAGGGGGTTAATTCTATTAGCTGTTTGATGGGTTGCATTGTGGTGGTGAATTATTTCCTTTAGCTGTTTGGGAAGTTGCATTGTGGTGGGGAGTGATTCTTACAGTTGGGTGGGAGGGGTTGCATCATTGTGAGTAGTTAATTCCACCAGTTGTTATTCTCATAGTTCTCAAAGTTGGCTTTTCTCATCTCTATATTTATGATATTGTCTGACTACCTGATAACTCCAGAAACATATTTGTAATACATGAATCATACACCGTCACCATATCTTGCACAGTAACTCACACACCTGTAAAAGCTGGTTGGTAGTAGACTCACCCCATCTGGGTAAGGAGTATGATCTACACTTAGTTGATATTCAGTTGAGTTTCTTTCTTGCCAATACAGTCCCTTGTAGGGTGAGGTTCAGGGGGACCGTGGGACTCTCTTTACCTGGGATGTGCTCTGAAGGTGGAGACACTGCCCCTTCTTCAGGATCATAGCAGAGTTCCATGTTCAGCTGGTAGCTGCAATGATAGTGATATCTCAGCTTTGGACTCATCTCAGATGGAGCTTGACCCTCCCACTTCCCCAGAGATCCACTGATCCAAGGGGGTGGAGGGTAGTGGGGCATGGGAGTAGGGGGAAGGGGCAGCCATAAAGATGTTTTTCAGCCCAGTACCATTCAGACAGTGAATCACTTCAAACCCCTGGAAGAGGTTTAGGCTCCTGACTCTGACTGGGGGGATTCTGGGATTCAAAGAAAGGGCAGGAGAACATGGTGGCACTCAAGTGGGGCAATGCTGACAGGAAGATTCTAATGGCCAGTGTCTCAGTGATCATGGGGATAGAGAGGGTATTATGGGAGGGGTTGTATGGAAGGGGGTTGATCTGATGCCTACTTGGAAAATCAGCCACTATGATTCAGACAGACTAGAGAAGATGGTAGAGGAAGGAATTTGGGGTACTGGTACACCTTGGTACCCATGATCTGGCTAACCAGTTGGTGGAGTCAGTGAAGCAGAACTTCTGGAGACTGGGGCACTTGTTAGCAGCACACTCAGCCTCCTTGGCCTTTTCTCAAGTTCTCTCCATGTGGGGCAGGGAGGTGATGCAGGACAGTATAAGAAGTGCTAAAATAGAGGAGTTTAACAGATGGCTTAAGGGTTGGTGTGGAGAAATGGGGTACCACTTTGTAGGGGATTGGGGGATTTCTGGAACAGGAAACTCTTCAAGGGTGATGGACTTCACCTGATGAAAGAGGTGGCCAGCACACTGGGGCAGAAGTTTGATGTCTATATCAGATGTTTAAACTGATTGTGGGGGCATCTGGGCTCAGGGAATCCATGGTGGATGTTAAACAAATTGGGATCCTGTGTAGTACTGTAGTCCCCCACATCCAGAGGACAGTAGCAGCAAAACAGGTACAGAGAACACAGTAGTGTTAATAGAACCAGGGGAAGGGGCAGCAGTGAGGTGTAAAACAAAAGGCAAAAGCACGAATGGGGGAAGCATGGAAAGCAGAAGGACAGTAGTAGAGTTAGAGCAGTGGTCAAATGGAAGGAAATGTGCCTTAATGCTACTGTATGAGCCTAGTTAACAAACTCAGTGAGTTCTAGGCACTGATGGCAGACACTGAGGTGGACCTTGTTGCCATCATGGAAATGTGGGTCACAGATAATGATGACTAGGAGATGAAGGTCCCTGGGTATTCACTGTTTTGGAGGGACAGAAGAACTAGTATGGGGAGTTGTACTTTTTTCAAGGAGGACACTGAAGTGGCAGAAGATAGATGCATTAGGGGTAGCTATAGAGAGTCTGAGTCAGTATGGGTGCAACTCATGGAAGCCTCATGCAGAAAAGTATGCTTATGGTTGACCTACAGGCCTCCAGGGCAAGGGGAAGAAATGGACTGAGAATTTAGGGAGGAACTTCAAAGAGAGGTGACAAAGGGAGAAGTAGTCATGGTGGGTGACCTGAACCTTCCTAACATTGATTGGGAGGTCCCAGTTGCCAAGAGTGCCAGGAGTCAGACATTACCGGATGCCTTCTAAGACTGTCTACTGGTGCAACTACAGTAGTTAAGGAACCCACCAGACAGACCACAATCCTTGATGTGATGCTCACCAATTCAGAGACAGTAGGTGCTGTGGGTAGGGGAGCTGCTAGGGCACAGTGACCATAAATCTGTGTGGTTTGAATTGGCCATTAGGGCCAGCAAGTCACAATTGAGAACTGAAGTCCTTGACTTTAGAAGGGTGGACCTTCACAGGTTGTGGGAACTGGTCAGGGATATATTAGTAGGGCTGGTGGACATAGGTAGGGTGGAGAAAAGATGGGTAGAAATTAAGGGAGTAATCCTTGAGGCATTGAAGGCTGCACAAGAAAAGTAACAAAGAAAAACAGATTTAAGAGACCACTATGGTTCTCAGCAACAGTCAGGAAGCAGTTATGGCCAAAAAGAAGGCATTTTATAAATAAAAGAAAAGCTGGGGGAGGTAGAATGGGAGAATTATCTACAGAAAAATAAGGAGGCAAAAGGGTCAATCAAGGAGGCAAAAGCAAACAAAGAGCTGTGTATCATGGAAGGGGTCAAGAACATAGAAAACAGTTTTCAGATATATTAGTGAAAAAAGAAAAAAGGGAGAAGAATTGCACAGTAGTTGGGGGGGTAGGTTGATAGAGGAGGATGGGTGAAAGGCTAGCATCCTGAAAGATTACTTTTGCTCAGTATTCACTGAGGAGGCCTGTGGGCCCATGCCAGAGAGTGGCAACCAAGTGGCCACTAAGGGAGTCTCAGAAGTGAGACAGCCATTGCTCTCTAATGAAACAGTCCTGACAGGACTGCCAGACCTTAAAATAGACCAGATGGGATGCATTTGAGAATACTTAAGGAATTAGCAGCAGAGCTGACTGAACCACTGGCAGGGCTGTTCAACAGCTCACTTTGGTCTGGGAAAGTTCCAAGAGATTGGATGATGGCAGACATACTGCTTCATAAGGTTGGTGATAAGATGCATCCAGGGAACTACAGGACTGTACGTCTGACCTCTATTATTGGGAGGCTGATGGAATCACTGATCAAAGAAGACCTTGTAGACTACCTTGAGAGCAATAGACTCCAGGATAGTAAACAGCATGGTTTCATGGCAGGAAGGACTTGTCAGACTAACCTAATTGTTTTTCTTTGACTGAGTGACAAAGGAAGTAGACAAGGACCACACTGTAGATGTGCTGTACTTTGACTTCAGCAAGGTTTTTGATTCAGTACCACACAAAAGATTGCACAAAAAGATGGAAGACCTGGGTGTAGCTAAAACAATAGTAAAATGGGTAGGTAATTGGCTAGAAGGGAGACAGCAGAGGGTGGTTGTCAATGGGGTTAAATCAGAGGAGAGGGAATTTATGAGAAGGGTTTCAAATGGATCTGTCCTGGGTCTGGTCCTCTTCAACATATTTGTTAGTGACACTGGTAAAGGAATCTGGGGCAGGTGGAGTCTCTTCGGAGACTACACAAAAACTATGTGGGAGGGTAGATAGTGAAGAGGGTATAAAGGATATGCAGAAGAACCTACAAAAGCTAGTGGGGTGGTCAAAGATCTGGTAGTTAAAATTCAATGTTAAAAAGTGCAAGGTAATGCACCTAGGGAAAAAGAACCCTAATTCAGGGTACTGGATTGGTGGGGAAAGATTTAGCACTACAGATAAGGAACAAGCTCTAGGCGTTATCATCAGTGACTCCCTTAAATGAATGAGCCAGTGCAACAAGGCCTATAGCAGATCTCACAGTTCCAGGTTCTTGGCATCACTCCCAGCCTTAGATTGCCTGACAGAAATACTGACAACCATATTGATGTAACAGCAGTTGATATTTGTTAAAATAATAATGAACTGGCTAAGGTACAAATTCCTTCATCCAATACACCAACCAGCTCCAGGGGCTGCACTTGGTGAAAGAATTTGCACCTTAACCAGTTTATTATTCAAGCAAAAATACCTGGTTTCCAAGGCAGCTTGATACTTCCTGAACATGTAACAATACACTACTCATAACCAATCATGTAGCTACTGTGTTGTCTAGCTAGAACTCCTATGTTAGCTACCTGAATCCTTGCATGTGTGAATTGTGCAATTATACTATTTTATGTCAATTGACATGGAATCTTTGTAAATAAGCTCCAAGCTCAAAGGTTATTTCTGAAGAAATAAATAAATAACATTATTATTTTTTTAATAAACATCAACTGCTGTTACATCAGTACAGTTGTGAGTACTTATGTCAGGCAATCTAAGGCTGGGAATGATGCTGAGAACCTGGAACTGTGTTGCTATAATAAGGTTAGCCACCCTTTCTCAGCGAGCCCCACTCCATTCATTGAGTGCAGGTAATATTTACTTGGAATTGGAATTTTCTATAGCAGAGCTAAATGGCTGGGATGTATCAGGTTGGGTACTGATAGCAGAAGAAAAAAGGTAATACTTCTCCTCTACAGATCCCTGGTGCAGCCTCACCTGGAACACTGCACCCAGTTCCGAAGTCCTCACCTCAGAAAAGACAAGGATAGGTTGGAGATAGTACAATACCGAGTAAGAAAAATTATTCAGGGCCAGCAGGGCAGGTCCTGTGAGGAGCGACTCAAGGCACTAAATATGTACTCACTGGAAACCAGAAGGGAGAGGAAAGATATGATTGAGACCTTCAAGTTCTTTAAAGGACTTAAAGTGAACTGCAGGGAATTATTTAGCCTGAATACCAACGTGCAGTCACATGGACATACATGAAAATTTACAGGATGGGGATTAAGGAGGGATGTGAGGAAGTACTTCTTTACAGAAATGGTAGTGGAACCTTGGAATAGTCTGTCATCAGAGGTGATGAGTGCAACCACAGTCAGGAGTTCAAGTGGGCCTGGGATAGAATGAAGGAATAGTGGCTGTCTAGGTGACAGAACCATGAAGGAGAATGGGTAGTGGGCAGGTAGGATTAGTACCCTGGAGGAACAATAGATTCCAGGGATGGTTTCAGGGATTATAAGGAACTTGAGCAGACTAAATGGACCTCTGGTCTTTTTCTACTGTCATTGTCTATGTTTTTATGTTTCTTTTTAGAAAATAGGCAAGTGTAATGTTGAACCTGATTGGCTAAAAGCATCAATCAGCAGGTCCTGTATGAGACATAAAGACCAGGAAATAATGAGTCACAGTTTCTGTTTGCATCATTTAGTTCTAAAATTAATGAGCTCTTGAAATGTTGCAAAACTGAAATCTGCCATGTTATTTTACTCTTGCTTAGTGAGCGAGAGCTTTCACCACCCGGGCACAGTTACAGCTACAGATGCAAGGGAGTGGGGCACTCACAATAATTATTCAAAGAATGGGCCGATGCTCACTTAAAGTTCAAAGCAATTTAGCTTTAGCATTAGCTTCTGAAGAAGGACTGGTTGGTCCAAAAGCTAGAGCACTTTGTTCTTGTTGTTACATCTATGTTGGTCCATTAAAAGGTATCAAATCATTTGCTTCTGGAAAATTAAAAAACTGTAATGAAATTTGTGTGTGTGGTGTGGGGGGGTGTAGCCATGGCAACCAGCTAAAAAGTCACAATTACAGAGTCTTCAGTAGGACAAAAGTTCCAGTAGTCCGGTAGAGCCCAATACCACCCACCCTGTAGGGTATTATTGCTTACATAAATACTTCTGTTGTGTGTGGGTGAACAGTCTGCCAGGGGAATGTTGCAGAAGTTTGGATTCCTGCATTCCATAAAAACAAACATTCTAAATATTGAATATGTGAAAAGATAGATGATTGACATTTGGGGAGGGACTACTTTTTATTAGCTGCTTTTAACAATCACCTGTTTGTTAATGGAAATAGATGGCAATTTAATTGAAATAGTATCTCATGGTACCTATTTCATAAGTGCTATAAGATATTCCAAGGTGTTGGCTGGGCAAGATAACCACCATTCCAGGTTCTGTAAGTCCTGCCTGTGGTGTTAGTCCTCACTATGCCCCTGGACAGGCAGTTATTTCAGACTAACCCACACCCTGTCATGTCTTATTCTTGTTCAGGATGTACAGATAGCATGCAAAGCAGAATGGACCCGGCAGAGAGTTTATAATTGAAAGAAAAGCAGTTTTAAGCCAGAATAAGGTAAAAGACTGATAAATCTCACAAATAGTGTGGTCTATTCTATATCAAATACATGATGAGCTGTGGTAAGATAACATATACATCACCACACCTTAGTGGTAAGACCTGTATCATTAACTTGTGGCTTTGCCACTTTAGAGTTACTGTATGGGTTTTACAAATCATTAGTGGAGATTAATGTGTTATTCCACTACATGTCATTATGTAATAGATAGACAGATAGATAGATAGATAGATAGATAGATAGATAGAAAGATAGATAGATAGATAGATGGATAGACAGACAGATAAATAGATATCAATGCTTACTAAAGTTTTGAAGGCAGAAGAAGACTATCAGATTAATCAGGATTGCCTACCCACTACTCACTGGTTAACACAAACAAATTTATCTAGTCAAGCCATGCATATAGCCTTGCTAGATGCTGAGACTATAGTTAGTAGAGGTTTATTCCAAGAATGTGCAACTATTTGAGTATATGCATGGGCTCAATGCTGGAAACAAAATAACAGTAAAAAACCTGCATGAGGATGGTATACGGAAAATCTTCATTTGACTTAACATCAATTAAGAATCAATCAGGCAACCAGGTGGTATACAATTCCAATAAAGAAATAAATATATAATCTCAATTTGCAATTTAAAAATGTTGTGCAATCAAACATATACAACAAAATATGGAATTTAATGCAATTACATGAAAATAAGATGAAATTCAGTAAAGTCCACACAATGAGGCTCAAACAGTTAATACATAAAATGGATTTTCCAAAAAAACTGCATAAAACCGATCAGATCGACACCTCGAAAATAAACATTTGTTTGTCAGGATAATTCTAATATTCTTTATTCTGAGCTAAAAAGTTAGTTTTGATATACCTAGATACCCAAACACTGCAGTGTACTTTAGCTAAAAAAAAAAGGCATGCAAATTAATATACTGTACTCTCCTTCTTGTGGTTATGCCTCTTTTAGTCACTCACTCCAGCTCCATTTGTCCTCCAGCTAACTTCCATCTCCAGTTCCCAAGCGGGTTCAGGTGGCCCTGATGAATCAAGTTCCATTCTCCCATTTTTCCAACTCCCAGTCTCCAGATCGCAGACTCCCAGACCCCTGACCGAATCCTAAGAGGGGTGTGTGTCATGTGTTCCAACCCTTCCTAGCTGCAGAGGATATAAGCAGAAAAAAATTCAAGTGTGCACTAGACACCCTGGCTAGCAAGATAATATTTAGATACAAACTTCATTTATTTTTTTTAATTTATGTTTATTGCAGTACAAAAATAAGCAATAATATACAGTACAACTCCTGCAAAGCTTTGAAGTGAACATATGACAAATACATCCAATGTAACAGACTTCTTTAGCCTATACAATCTGGCTTATGAAGGTGGGGGTATGCCCAAATAAACATAATATTGAAACATTAGTCCATGTAAGCTGCACCCTACAAAGACTTTTGGTACTCAGTCCCAAAATGAAAATCCCCAACAAAAGTACCACAACACCTAGTGCTGATATGACCCCAAATCTGAACATTGTTCCTTCAAGATGGAAAAGCTTTTAATAGAGGCTGTCCACAAATCCCAGGGCCCTTCAATGGAATAAAAAAAATTACTAATACAATAATAAGCAAACAAGCAATGCCCTAAAACAATAAGGACATAACCATTATAATCTAGTGATTTAGAGAAAGAACCACTTTCATAACAGTGCAAACTAATACAAATTATGAACTAAGCCATACATGTGATAATATTAAACTGTGCGAGAGGGAGATTTTGTGAAATTAGGAAGGAGATTGGCCTTTTAAGAGGGAGAATGCATAAAAGCACCAAGTTGGCCATTAAGTAATGGAAAATTTATGTAATATATAAAACATTAAGTAAACTAACATTAACTAAGTTAAACAGCAGCTAAAATATGTGTATTGCTGTCTTCTTTTAAAAGTTGATACACTAAACAAAAAGAAACTTTCTTATCTTCAGAAGCTTGACTAAAAACAGTAGGTATTATTACATCTCAGTTGCTTTTGGATTCAAATAATAAAAAGAATTAAAGCTATGTTTAAAGAGACAGCCTAAAGAGGTGATTGTGGTATTTGCTTTTAATATAAGTGTTTATAAAGGTTAATAATGTAAATACAAGACTCCAGGATAAGGCATTTTTTTCTGATAAACTAATATTGATGAATGTATATGACTGGCTGTTTGATCTGCTTGAATAAAACAAAAAAGAAATGGCAAACAGTTTTGGATCAAGGACTTTATTAACTGTTCAAATAAGGGAAGCTGTTTTTATGCTTTCCTGTCCCTGTGGCCAGAATTATGTCAGCCTGGAGAGGAGTGTTACTTTGTTCCGCAGGCGAGATGCCAGTAGAGCACGTCCAGCAAGAAGATCTGCCAGAGCTGCCACAGGGCGAGAAGCTCGGTCCGGGGCTGGTTGCTTGTTTTGGGAGGCGGGTGGCCAGTAGAGCACGGCGAGCAAGGAGAGCCACTGGAGCTGCATTAGGGTGAGAAGCCCAGTCAGGGGCTCAATAAAGCACATCATTAAATGCATGAACCACAAATGCAGACTTTTTTTGACAGTGTAAAGCAGGAGATTTGCTTTCCCATGCGAGAGGCGGGAGTTCAGTTAAAACATGACTCTCCCGGCCAAAACAGAACCATCTCATGTCTGCAAAGTCCACAGATGCATGAACAGGCCTTACAAAAGTAAGCACTGTTCAAACACAGGAATGTACTTACTGTTTACATATCAGGTCTCATCCTCCAACTCTGTTTGGCACTGGGCCCCCATGGATTCAAAGTCCTGGGCAAATGCTTCAGGTTTTTGCCCCACTTCCATGAGGTCCGCATGTTGAAATGTACGCTTGCCATAATGGATGCCTAAATGGGTCAGCTTCAAGACAGAATGATGCCCAAACTGCAGAATCTTGCTTGGACAGCATCAAATTTCTTTTGGCGTGCCCTCATTGCATAACAGAGGTTGGGGAACAGATGCAGGGTAGCCCCATTAAAATTTAGAGAGTAGGTGGATCTAACAGCTTGTAGGAGTAAGTCTCTGACAGCCACACTGGCTGTCACCAAGAGGATTATCCAAGGGGCTTCTGCCTGAGGCCCTGTTACACATGTAGAAATCTGGTAGGCTTTATACAGTTGACCAGCAATTTTATCCTGAGTTAGGTTTAATGTACCAGGGAGCCAAGTTCGCAAAAAAAAAACAAGTCATCATCTTCACTCCCATCTGGGAGCCCGACCAGATGAATATGAGATGCCCTGTTCACATTTTCCAATGCCTCCAAGCAATATCTCATCTGCACGTTTTCTTGCACTAACTTGGAGGTGGCAGTCAGGGCTTGTGTGGCGATCTTTTCAGCTGAAGCAGCTGTCTGCGAAATTACTTCCAGCTTGGCATCTTGCTCAACAAATCTCTGCAGAATCAACTCTTCCTTAAGGTTGATCACTTGCATTGATGCCTGCAGGATCTCCAGGGAGGCTCAGTTCCAGAGGTCGATAACGTGGGTGTAGATGTGCCCTGTGTATCCACAACCAGAGGATTTTTGGGGCCGCTCCCACCTGCTTTTTGTGTGCACTATCTGGTATCTATCTATGCAGGAAATTATTGCCCTCTCAGATCTGTTGCCAGTTCTTCAATTGGCATTAATATCTATAATATATATAAATTAATAGCTTGAGATACACAGAGCTGATTCAAAATGCATCTTGTCTATAGGTGTGCTCCACAGTGTCCCCAATATAAACTTGATTTAAAGGAGACTGCTTACCAGATAAAAATCTATTGAAAAGCAAGTAGCGGAAAAATAGTCGCAGACACACAATGACTCAGTCACACAGTGGCTGCTGCTCACAGAGTGTCTGCTGCCAACTGGTTCACAGTTAGTGACTTGTATATAAGTGTATTTTAAATTGTTTTACAACTAACACCTGCATCATAGCAATTTGACCAAGTGTAAAGGTACTGTGGTCATTGGTTCTCATCAGTTCATCTTAAATATTTATGCAGTTCAGACTATAGGACAACAGGAGCCTTCATTCTTAGATTATAGTTTGAAGTAGAAGTCGAAGTAAAAGGTAAAGTGTCACATCTGTACTTTTGTCATTGGATTTGATCTCCAACGGTGAGATTCGCCTTGTGATGAATGAGCACTGCAGAGTAGCCAAGCCAACTTAACTAAAAACAAATGAGAAGCTGTAGATCCTGAAGCTAAAAAGATTAACAGTTTTCATTAGATTTTACATCTTAAAAGTAAGCAGACATAAAGTTGATACAACCCCAGCTGTTAAGTTTTGAATATTTTAGACTCTGTAGGAGCTATAATTTTCTTTTACATTTTAATAGAGAGTTGTTTTAGACTGGGAAGTAAGTGAAAGTGGTCATTTGTTTTCAATGAACTTTACTTAATGGAAAGTTATCTATCAGTAATATTTTATTGGCCAGCCCAGTGACGCAGAGGGCTGAGGCACTGGATGCCACACCTTGAACCATGCCGGTGACCCGGGTTCGGGAATGAGCCTGGGTCATTGGGGGTTGACAGGGATGGGGAAGGATTGAGCATCCATAGGACTGCTTTCCTTCTCTGGGGAGAGGAAAGGGCTGCCATTGGTACTCTGGTGGCCCCTGGCGGTGGCTGCGGGTTTCTCAAGAGTACTGGCAAGACCTTGGCGATGTACTGGGGCTAACGCCTGGATCAGAGAGTGTGAAAAAGTGTGCACGCTCTGGACCGTAGGCATCACTGCATGCCACAGCTGATGGGGGAGAAAAGCGGAATATAGGGCACCAGTTGCTGCGGCATGATGGCCGTCTCCAGTAGGGGACCAGTTCAGTGCTTGAGATTATGTGGCAATACTGGATCCTGACTTGGGGGGTAGAACTAGAGGAAGAGCTTCCCTCCACCCCACTGTGGGGGGGTAGCTACGGAACCCAAATAGGAGCTGAAGAAAATCCCCAGAGATGGTGGCCTGAGACCCAAGAAGGATGCCTGATGTGATGAGGTAGGCAGATGGGTGGCCCAAGGGATAAAAAGTATAACTAAAAAAAAAAATATTTTATTCAATTTATTTTAGTGATGCTTTTCAAACTTGCTCAGCCAATGTTAGCATCTTTGGGAATTGCATTCCTGATCTGCTTCCTTTGAACACTCACAGTTTCCTGATTCATCTGAATAGCTAGAACTGCCCGAGTTGTTCCAATCATTTCAGAACTGGTTAACTACCCTCAGTATACCTGGGAAAGATACAGATTAGTTCACCTTATACCAAAAAGGTACTAGAAATTGGGGAGCTCGAGGAGAACCTACTGAGAGTTTTCTCTCAAACAATTTGTCTTGGTCTGCCTCAGCTTTACTTTGAACTATTAAATTGATCAAGACTATCTCTTCTTCCTAAGTCAGCAAGTAAACCTTTTAAGATTTCCAGATCCTGAGAATCCAGCTCAGAGACATAGCACTGTGATATACTGAGTTAAGCAAAGTGAGAACTATGTGTCCCTTTTAAATGTTTATGGGTTGTAATTACCAACTCAGATACTTGTGTTTAACATAGTCACATGCATTTTTAGTAAGGAATTTAGTCAGACTACTAATAGTTGTGATGAACTATTACTGGGCTATAGAATTGATTTATCTAGTCCTCTTAAGAGACTTGCTTCTTTGGTGTGACCTGCTGTCAAAAGGAGTTTATGATATGGTCAGAACAAGATTACAATGGAAAAATAAAAGTATTTGTTCTACTTTTTTAACCAAATCATAGCAAGGCACCAAAAGGAAAAAGCTAGGAAACCTTCTTTTGGGAATAGATTGACAAAAATGACTGACCATTTAGTAATATCTAACAAAATGATTGTGGAAAGTACCTCCACTCCACTATTAAAACCAAAATCAAGTAGTTCAATTCTAATTTTGCCCACTGTTGATTCAATGGACAGGAGTATGTTGGAGAAATATCTGAATTTGTTATTCTTCCACAACTTACCTGCTGTATATGTTGAGAGGGTGGTAGTTAATAAAGGAGATGTTATTTATTTATGTATGTATATATGTATGTATGTATGTATGTATGTAAGTATGCATGTATGCATTTATTTACATTTTTATTTGTTTAATTTTGATATTCAGGTAAGCCCATTGAGACCAGAATTCCCTTTTTCTGGGTCGACCCAGGATTCATTACGTATACAACAAGCAAATGGAAAAGCACAGCATAATCAGGCATAGGGAAGGATACAATAAGATTACTGTTTACAGGATAACAAGTATAAGTCAGACACTAGTTAATTTACAATACTATGAGCAGCAAATTTTGGTCACAATTGATGGGTACCCACTATGATCCCAGCATGTGATACACTGTACGTGAAGGATAATACACCAGGACAATTACAAGCTGAATAAATACACGTCAGGTACAAGTCATTTAGACAGTTGAGAATAGGATAGATAGGATAATTCAGGAATGTAAACAGATCACAGGACAAGGTCATAAACTATGCTGTCCCAATCCATGAGGACCTGTACCAATATTATGTAGGACAGTCAACTGAAGCAGGAGCATAGGCACCTTTCAAGTTTGTACGTTGTTAGTCTCTTTCTGAAGTAGTCTAAAGAGCTTGACTTTTGCAAGACTTCTAGAAGGATATTCCGTAGACATGGAGCCATGTAGGTGAAGGATTTGTTCCCCATAGCTGATCTGAACCTGGGCACATCAAGCAATTTTTTGCTGGAGTTATGGAGCAGCCTGCTTGTGCACTTATGGACAAGAAGACCAGTAAAACTAGGAGGACCATGGGCAGAGATTAGTCTGAATGATATGCATAATGGGGCAACTGAAAACTAATATCAAGGGAGGGCCAATTTAAGAAGTTCAGAATGTCACAATGATATTTCCTGTGGTGGACAATGTTGCAAAATGCCCAGTTGTGTTATAAAGTATCTCATGCCTGTTTGTCTCTGACTTCCTAAGTAACTTCAAGACAGGGCAATGTTTTTTTTTTTACTTTTCCTTGGGGAAAGCATTTCTGGGGGGGGGGGGCTGATACAGTTCCAGATAATTTAGACCAAAGTGACAGCATTATGGTCCCTAAAAGTAAAATAAAGGAAGGTCTGCAGGTATTACAACAAACAATTAATGGTTAAAAGAGAACAGAAGGAAAATATGAGGAAAATCTACAACTGAGTGAGCATGTGAATAAATTTAAGGGCACTATAGCTGAAAGTACTGTGCATGGTACCAGCCAGCACTACCTCCCCCACAAACTTAAGTGTGGCATTGATTAGATTAATGGAAAACCAATATGGTGCCAACTTGATGCTGATGGAATGGCTGGTTATTATTAAGAATGACATTGAGACTACAATTGAGGACAATGCAGTGAATGGGGCAAGACTGGGCGATATTAATAAAAAACTTGATGAACTGATACCCAGTAAAGATTCTTCTTCAAGGGTCTTAGACATATTTTACTCATCTCCTGTTTAAACATTATTTTAGCACTGTGACTATCCTATAGAGTCCAGTAACTGCTATAAGTAAGGCTGGTAAACCCAGAAAGAAAAAAAAAGAAAAACAGAAGGGAGATCTCAAATTTATTCACATGATCACAAATCCTGAATGAAAACAAGGCACAAAGCTTGAAGCAGGTACAGGAAGTCAGGCTTATTTGAAGACCAGGCAGCCTAAAGGTGCTTAAGAAACAAATGCAAGCAAGCAATAAAGATGGCGAAACAGGAGTACATTAAGTCCCTACAGCAAGCTAACCTATTGGATCTAAAATCCTTCTGGACCCAAATCAACTCCCTGTTAAAAGGCAGTAGTACATCCCCACAAGGACCAATAGTTAGCAATGACCAAACATTCAATGAAGGCCAGGAGGCTGCCTCTGCCTTCAACAAATCCTTCACAGACCGGAAACTATACAAGGCTGGTCTCCCTTCCCCCAAACCATGCACAGCTGTCCTCTGGCTCACCAATAATACCTCACACCCACAATTTCATTTGCAGAAAGTACAGCCCAAAGAGGTACTAGCATGCTTAAAGAAAATCAAGGCAAAGGGATCAGCTAGCCCAGATGGCCTGCACCCCAAACTGCTCAAAGAAGCTGCTTCTCCTATAACTTTGCCACCTACTTGGCTCATTAATAGATTACTACTGGAAGGAGTAGTTCTGGATATGTGGACAAAGGCATTTGTGGCACCTATCCACAAGGGTGGCCCAAGGGAACCTTTTGGCAACTACAGGCCAATCTCCCTCCTATGCATACTAGCTAAGTTGCAGGAGAGGCTAGTATACTGCCAACTTCATGACTACCTGGAGACTAACCAGCTGCTGACCTGCACCCAACATGGTTTCCGGCAGAAATATGGAACAGCTACTGCCCTCATCAAATTCATCACTGACATACTCAAAGCCATTGACAATGGAAAACCAACAGGTGCCATCTTCATTGACTTAAACAAGGCCTTCGACTTGGTAGACCACTCTCTACTAGTTAACAAGTTTACTTCTTCCGGCTTTGACCATCACTCACTAAAGTGGTTCTCAGACTACCTGTCAAACCATACCCAGCAGGTTAAGTGGAGGGGTGCCACATCTGAATCACTCCCCATCAAGGAGGGAGTTCCCCAGAGCTTTATCTTGGGACCCCTCCTTTTCTCCCTATTTGTCAATGATCTGAGTAACCACTGCGGTGGCAGCTCTGTGGTCCAATACACAGATGATGCAGCACTGTACAGAACCTCAGAATGCCTTGTAAACCTGCCCATCAGTTACAGTCTGATTTCAACCTTCTAGAACACTGGCTATTAGACCACAGGCTTATTCTTGATGCAAAAAAAAAACAAAAAAAAAAAACAAAGCTGTTCTGTTTGGGCCCCAAACCATAGAACAAGACAGAAGCCACCTGTTGCAACTGGGCAATGTGACAGGCTTTCCCATAGAAGTGGTGAGGATCTTCAAGTATCTAGGTCTGACTTTGGATCAGGCCTCTTGATGAAACCTCAGGTGGACCAAATAACTAAAATGATTCACCAAAAACTAGGCCTACTATATCACCTAAATGAGCAACTGGTTCTTGAGACCAAGCTTGCCATTGCTTAGACCATACTCCTTCCAACATTAACCTATGCAGCTCAGATGCTGCACTCCCTTTCGAAGCAAGAACAAAACAGATTGCATGCTCTGTACAATAAAATAGCTCAGTTTACCACAATGTCACATACAAGGCATTACCACTGTAAGATTCTGTCCTCCCTCAACTTGCCATCTCTTAGTGGCAGGCTACAGTATCCCCTACTATGCACTACATACAAACTAATAAATGGCATCCCTCCCATTGGCCTGGCTGACCTCTTGACCCCTAAGCCCTCATGTAGGCAGCTCTGCACAACTGGTAGAATTCTCCTGGAGGAGCCAAGAATTAGGACAGTTGCTGGGACCAAATCATTCATGCACACAGCTACCATACTCTGGAACAAGCTTCCTAACAACCTACAAGAAGCCACCTCCCTGGAAGCCTTCTGCAAAGGGCTCTGAAAGCACTTGCTGATTAACAGCAGTTGCACCTGCACTTGAATCACTCCTCCCAGGTATCCTCATGTGCCACCAGTCTTGCACAATGTTGGAAAATCTGTCCACCTCTGTTGTATACTAATACTATGCAGGACTTGAATCTAGTCCTGCTGTGATTGTTTAGAGTGAGAGTTTCAATAAGTCTTGTCTACCTGTGTCTATGTAATTATGATGTGAAATATACCTGTTTTGAAATGTTACTATGTTACCCCAACTGCGAAAATATGTATCTGTAACCTCTACTCTGTGTCTTTGTAAAATGTAGATTACTTGTAACTAATTCCAGGTCACCCCTGAAAAAGGGACCTTCAGGACTCAGTGGATGCATCCGGTTACCAAAATTGAAATAAATAAATAAATCTAAGCAAGGTACATAAAGAGGTAATAGAAAGCTGGTTTAATACACAAGATACATCTAGCCAACTAGCAATAGCACAGGAAACTACTGAGAATAATGAAATTAAGTGGGATGATTCCATTTAAGTATAGCAAGTTCCAACTAGTAAGTTAACAATGCACCTTGCCAAATTAGACTATGATATAGAATTGTTGAAACAACAGTGTAAGGAAGTTTTACTCATATCAGGCTCTCTGAATAAATCAATTGACTGTTATGCAGTAGGTCACCATGTTTTGTTGCTGACATAGAGGTTGTAAAATGGAAATCACAGAGAAAATCTGATTATGCCATGGACATGAATATCAAGACATGTGATGTAACTATTGGTTGCCTTGAAGAGGAAACAATCAATCCCTGCCCCTTCCTGAGGTTTATTGGCCATATTAACTGACTAAATTTCCCTGAGACCCATATTAATGTTCAGATTGTGAATTTAGTTAGGGTACATATAGATGTAGAACTCTATAATTATGATATTAAAAAAGGTCAGGAAAGCTGAAGGGTACCCTTTAAATAATATGGAAGATGTATACTTTACTTCCCCAAGGATTGCTAATTATGTTTGGATCAATGGTGCTTCATTGCAGCACAGGGGGTATCTGTATTTTATTTCCTAATAGAAATGATTTTAACAAGATAAATATTAATGGTAGTAAGGACCTCGAGACACCAGTTTCTCTTTGGTATGTCTCAGATGAACAGAGAAAATTTTTGGCTGGTTGGATCCTTAAGTAACTTTTTTCAAAATTATTTGTAAATAAACTTGGGCAAGAATGGTATTCTCAGAACCATTCAAAGGGAGTATGGAAGTCAAATTGATATAATATCTAAAAATAGATTAGTGGCACATATAATTATACAGAAAATGTGGTATGATGGATACACTGGGACTGCACTTGGCAGATTTTAAACTAACTGCTTTAACTGCGAACTCTATTATTTTGAAGTCAAGTGAAACATTAGATAAACATTGCAGATAGATCTCACCAATTCCCTTGTCAAATAAGTTTGTGCCCCTGGCAGGCTATCAACTACAGCAACCTAGTGAAGGAAAATCAAAGAATAGTACATATTGTGCTGGTGAAACTAAGAAAGGTGCAGAAAAGTGGGAGGGATTTTCATTCCTCTCATGGAACATTGCAGAGTATGAACACAATTTTTTAGATTCTGATTCCACTCAATTTGTGACCAGTTGTGATGTGCTTTGTCTTGAGGAAACTTGGCATGAAAGTGAAAGTAATACCATGCTGAATGGATATAAGTTATTTCACCACCATGGGACTAAGGAGTACAAATTTGGGAGATGTTCTGTAGTATTGGCTATTTATATCAAAACAAGTTTCTTTACAAATACAGAGAAATATTATGTTTTGCGTAATTTTATTATCACCTTTCTGGAAAACCAAAAATTGAAAGTTTTCTTAATTAATATTTATGTACCTCTGAGAGTATCTAAGTTTCACTGACAAAATATATGGCAGTCTTTCAGACTGTTACTGAAATATGTTTATTTAAAGTTTCCTAATAGAGATATTTTGATAATGGGTGACCTAAATGCTAGGATTGGTGAATTTGATAGCCTACTTGGATAATTCAGTGCTTGGGTATATAAACACACTTCCAACAGTGACCCATAGAAGCACAAAATATAAGTTACTTAATAAGGCAGGAGTCGCTCTGATTGAAATACTAAAATAATTTAATCTATACCCTATGAATGGCAGATTGACAGGAGATCTAAAAGGAAACTGCTAATACGTAAAAGCTACTGGCATCCTACTCCCTGATTATTTGGTCAGGACAATTACATATTTGGAGAAGCCTGCATATTCCTGTAAGGTCAGAAAGTGACCATTTGCCAGTAATTCTAAGAGAAATGGTTACAGACCAAGTACCTGAAGTGAGATCAGAAGTTCTGTTTACTGCACTCGGATTGAGTAGGAGAATTATATGGGACTGTAATCTAGAGGAACATATTAGGAATATAATAGGGGAATCTATTGCTGCCAAGGACTGGGAAGCTTTTATTAACTTAGATGTGAAGTTCTTATGATCTGAACTCTTACATGTTTGAAGTAATAGAAAATGTTTACAAAGAGGTCACAGGTCCTGGGATACATGAGCAACAGACTGGGTAGTTTGACTCAAATGTAGGAGACAGCTTTCTTGACAGAAATGATTTAAAATATATTAAAAAGAGTAAGACTAGGAATCTGTTCAAAACTCTTAATCAGGAAAGGAAAAGAATATAATGGTTTCTTGAAGGAGAAACATTTAAACTATAACTTACATTGGGAAAAGGCTTAAAGTTATAAATGAAAAATATACTAGGGGTTTCTGGAGATTGGTTGCAAGAGGTACTAGTAATTATAAAGGGAGCATAGATTCCTATATTCCTGAAAGTCAGTTGATTCATTTTTTTATTTTTTTTATCAAAATACTGAAAATGTCGAAATGCGAAGCATAGATAAAAGTGGGTTCCTTCCAATAGACATAAAAGAGGTATATATGGCAATTAAGTCCCTAAAACTGAAAAAGCTCCAGTACCAGATATAATTCCATCCAATGTTTACTTATGTAACACCACGTTTTGGGGTAAACCTCTGATGTTCATTTATAACAAATGTATTATGCAAGATTTTATCCCAAGTACATGGAGAGGGGATGAAATAGTTCCTATTCACAAAAAGGGTAACATGGCTGACCCTGTCATGTACAGACCAATTAGTATGTTAAATACAAATTTAAAGATTTTTTTTACAAAATTATATTAGAGAGATTAAGACTTCAAATTAATATGACAGGAGGGATCAGTGGATTACAGGCTGGTTTCAGCCCTTACAAAAATAATTATATGAAATGTTTTCATGCTGCACACATAAAACTACCCAAGTGATATGCATGCTGCAAGTAAGACTTAAATGTTAAATTGGAACCAATTGCATGCATATGGCATGCGTGCAGCAAGCAAGCAAGTGTGGAAAGCATGATTTTTATGTTAAATTGGAAAAGACAGCATGCATGTGGCATGGATGCAAAAAGCAAGTGGTCACTGATAACTGTACATGTAAATGTTAAGTGACTTGCTCAGGATTACACCATATACAAGTGGGGGTTGATGAGATTCAAACCCAGGTCTTCATGCCTCCAAGTCTTTTGGCTTGCTGTTCAGTGCCTTTAACCACTAAGCCATACTGTCTGCATGCATATGGCTTGCTTTTACTTCAATACATATCTGAACACATCTGCACGTACTAGGCATGCTTGTAGCCACTGTTATATTTTTCAGTTTTCTTCTCTCCCCCATCTCAGTATCACGGTTGAACTATAGTACACATACCAATGGAAACACATGTTGTGTTTCCAACCCCCAATGCATACACTTACTCACAAAACCACTTAATTACTTCTGTCTGGCCTGTACTCCTACTGTTTTCTCTCCATAGTTTTGAATGCTTCCACGCAAACAGTCTAAGGTGCAAACACAAAAGTAGCAATAACTTCACACACACACACACTCACACACACACACACACACGCACACACACAGCTAGTCCCCCCATGCACACACACAACACACACACACACACACACACACACACACACACACTGCAGAGGTTACGGCCATGCTACTACAGACAACCCACCCAAGTATAGATATAAGTAAAACGTATTTTACTTGAGTACTATAGGGAGACAGAGGCAGGAGTCTTTAAGAGACAATGTCCATGGGTCAAAGTGCTGGGTGTACCCCTTTGAAATGAATGGAGTAATTTTTTATTACTATTTTATATGTTATGATGGTGAGTTGGAGGATAATGAAGCCCACTGTTCTACTAACAAGGCCCTTGTTAGTAGAGCGGTGGCCTTCTTTAATCTCCAACTCTCCATCAATAATGTATAAAATAGTAATGCAAAGATACCCAATTCATTTTTCAATGGTGCACACCACTGCAATCTCTTTTGCCCTTTGTCATAATGTGCCTGAGCATGGGGATGTAGAGGTCAGCTTCACTGGGGGGAGGGAGAATAAGCCTGACTATAGTCGGGCTCCAATAGTCTGTGCATACCATACCATACCATACCATACCGCTCCACTGTCTGTGAATGCAAGGGAGAACTTTAGAATGTCTGTAACATTGGCTGTCCCAGTGGTGCTGAGGGTTGAGGCACTGGACGCCCATCTCGCGCTGCACCAGTGACCTGGGTTTGGGAGCAAACTCGGGCACCGGAGGTCAGCAGGGAGGGTTGATAATTGAGTGCCCTTGTGGTGATCTCTACCCTTGGATGGAGGGGGGATGGCCCAGCATGCCAGCAACCCCTGGTGGAGACTGAGGAGCACTGTAGCATGCCAGGCAGCACATAGTTAGTGTGGCTGATGCAGAAAGGTGTGCCATGCATCAGGGCATGTGCCACACATAGGAAGGGGGGGAGTGTACATAGAACACAGTAAAAACCCAGTCCTTGGATTAGGCAATGGCACTAGCCCACATGCCCACAGCTGGGTTTGTCCTGTTGGGCCTCTCATGTTCATCTGCCCAGAGCTCACACCCACAGCCAGAGTCTGTGTCTGCAAGTGCACCCAGAGAGGAGGGGCTGCCCCACCCCAGAGGGGACAAGCAGGGAGTACCAGCTGTGAAGTGAAGGGGAGAAGAGCGTAGGTGCTGACAGGTGGACTTTTGAGCTGAGCAGGATCTGATTGTATGCCTGAGAGAGGCTCCTCATACCGTGAACCGGAGTGAAAAAGAACCATAAAAAAAAAGAATGTCTGCAACATCTTTAAAAGGTACAATTTATTTGTTTTGACTGAAAGGTGATATGTAAATCAGGAAAAATGTTTAAGATTCATCTGTATATATCCCAGAGCAGTGCATTAGATTTTTTTTCCTTGCTGAAGTTCTACCCCGCGAAAAAAGAGAACTGTGTCCCAATTTTTCTCCCCAACTCCATTCCATTCAATATCCATCCCCTATTGTTCATGAAACCACCCAAAGGTGAAGCAATGTGAAAAACACATCAATATTTCAGTCTTTCCTCCTTCCCCAATCCCCCTATAAAAAAATTATTTACTTTTACTTACCCGGCCACACAGCCAGAACCTGCAGCCTGGCACAGTGTGCCACCAGCCCAGTTTTCAGTCTGCTCCCTTCTCTCCTCCTGCCAGAAACTGGGTGCTAGAACTGACCATCACAGGTCCCCAACATGGTCCGTGACCAAGTCACCTCACTAACTGAACCCACCCAACCTGGTTTGCTTGCTTCTTGCTTGGTTGTTGCTGTGGCTGCTGCTACACTGCACTGATCAAGGCCTATGATGGCCACCCACACTGCTGTCACCACTGCTGCTAAGCCTAGCTTGTTGCCATAGGGATCTGTGCTGTTTTTTTTTTTTACATGGCGAGGCTAGTAGAGTAAGTAGGTAGCCTAGTCTTGAGTTAGCTTCTATCACACCCTCTGCCCCTTCAGCCACCACTGGAGACAGAGACTCACTAAGAATAGACCAACAAAAATATACTGCCACAACACTGCTGTTGAGAGTTCAGTGCTCAAAGACTGCTCCAAGCTGTAGTGTGCAGTCTGTCTACTTTGTGGTGGGAAAGACAGTGTTGCACTTCCAAAGACTCAGATGCTCTTTCTTGTCTGGAGATCATCTGCATCACATGTGATTGTGCTGCCACTAATAGGTGCAGAGAGTAGACAACACAATACAGAAACAGTTGAGTCTGGAGAGTATCTGCATCATGAGCACACACAGGCCAGGTGGGCACTTACTGAGCAAAAAATTAAATCCAAATGTAATGCCATTATTGCCACATGATAAGGGCAACCTAGACACAAATACAGGGCAGAAGCAACTGCCCCCCTCTCCCCCACCTAAATGACACCCCTGCTTTATGGTAGAAATTCATTCTCAGGTGCTAATGCAATAGTTTTCACTGTGTTCTGAGGTACTGTATCTCCATTGTTTCATGATGTGTCCTGATCATCATGTCGGTTAGTGTCCCTCATTGTCCCACATTTTGAGTGTTCATGTCCCTCATTTCAGTGACAAAATGTGAGGTATGGTGCATGCTTGGGGTTGGTAGTATAGCCTAGTGGTTAGAGTAATGAGCTGTGAATGAGCCTGAAATATTCAGCAGACAGACCTGGGTTTGATTCCCACAGCCTACACTTGCATACTGTGTCACTCTGAGCTAGTCACTTAACCTCCCTAGTGCTCCCGGGTCTCCCCTGAAAACAGGTATCTGTGCCTAGTAGGCCTTACTTGGTTAGCAAAGGATAAAATAAAAATAACATTTAAAAATTAAAAAAGAAATGCTTCCAAGACCCTACTCGGCACACAGAATGCTGGGCATGGCCATAGTGTACTGTATATGCTTAATACAAAATGACAAAGGGAAAGTAAGTGAGATGAAACAGTCATGGAGAAACACATTTGTAGCATTAAATGTGCATAAGGGATTTGCATGGTCCAAAAAAAAAGGATAGGCTTCACAACACAGAGGCCCCTTTCTGTACATCTGGAATGGGGGATGTTGACTGGCTATATCCTAGGCATTTAATGCAGTAAGCAAACAATGCTTTACACATTGATGGCGATTTAATGACAAAAGTCAAAAGCCATTAAACAACCTGCAAAAGGTTCAGAATTAATGAACTTACTTAATTTTTAAGGGAATTCTAATAAAAATGTATTTTAATGACTCTAATCACTAACAGTAGTAGAAGAAATAGAAATTGATTTGTTTTGTTTAGATGAGATTTGCACCAACTTAGTTGCTGCACACATGACAAGCATGCACTGTGTGAACCTGATGTAATTATTAGATGTTCACATCAACTTACCTGCTGCACACATGTCAAGATTGCAGCATGCAAACCTGATTTGCTTTTTAGAACTGATTCACTTAGGTTCACTCTGTGTATGCGAACCGCATGCAAACATTGCACAATTAAGCGTGTGGCATGCATTCTGCATTTAAACAGCACACCTATATTTCTGCAGTGGAGGAGTGGTTATTCTACTATGGAAAATTGTGTCACTCTGTGACACTTGATAGAAAAATATGTCCATCTTAGGAAACAGAAATTATATGAAATATTTGTGGATTTCTCTTCAGCATTCCATTCAGTTTCAAGGGGTCTATTATGGTCACTCATGGTGAAAAATGGTATTGACCCACTTTTGATTCATGTAATACATAACCTTTATGAGGATACTTGGACACATATAAGATATGGAGCCAGAAGTCAACTTTCAAGTGTTATTCCCATAAATAAGAGTGTGAGGCAGGGATGTGTTCTGGCCCCCACCCTTTTATGCCTATATATTGTTCAAAAGTTAAGAGATTTTGAACACTTTGAATTGGATTCTCTAAACATAAATGATTATCTATGCTCATCAATGCCATATGCAGATAATTTAATTTTACTAGCCCTGTTCAAGAAAGATCTACAGAAGAAACTAGATCTGTTGAAACTAAAAGTAAAGGAATTAAGACTTAAGATAAACTATACTGAAACCCAAGTTATGAGCTTTGTCCCAAACAGAATAAGAAGTCACTGTTACATTGGGAGTCATAGGTTAGAACCTACCACTAGTTATGTATATTTGGGTTTGACTTTCGCATCAAATCGTTTTTGTACAAAACGTGTCTAAAACTATGGAAGGTGTTAATAAAATGGCACATGGTGTTAGGAAATTTTATTATGCTTACGGTGGACATGCTATGAGACCCTTAGCTGAAGTAATTAAAACCAATTACTTTTCATAACTGTTATATTGGTCTGAGATTTGGGATCTTAAGGATGGAGATAAGCTTGTTATACCAGTATATAAGCTCCTGAGGATCGTAATGGGCATGGGCCACTCCTGTGCTGGGGTGCACATTAGATCTGAGTTTGGCTTAGATAGTATAAATCCATTTATGGACACAAGGAAGGTTAACTACTAGCTCCATTTAACTGGATAGGACTCCATATAAATGTCTCGAGGAAAAAAGAGTTGGCATCAACTAGGATGTAAAGAATCTAACTGGTATAAAAATATTATGCATAAACTGAAAATGCATAGCTTGCTAGTCTTGAATGGGTATCTCAAAAAAAATTTGACCCTTAGTGTGAAATATAAAAAATATATTAAATCTAAAATGAATAATTATTGGGTTAATTTCAATTTAGAAAACAACTCAAGGTCCAGATTTCTCAGTGGTTTGCAACCAATAACATTATATTTGAATACAGATATTATCTGGATATCATTAATGATCCTCAACTAAGGATGATTTTTGTCAAATATAAATTTGAGCTTTTTGACAGTAACATAATTATGATTAGATGTAACACACCAGCTCCCATTGGACAAAAATGAATCTGTTCACTTGGTGGCAAAGAGGATCTTATTCATGTTATGTGGAATTTCTCTTGGTATGATAAGGCCAGGGTACATTGGCTAGATCCTTATCTTGAGACCTGAAAAGAGCTGGATAATTTTACAATTACAGCAATCCTTTTATAGACATAAGATGACTGGACCATTAAGAGATTAGCAAATTATTTTCTCTCAGTTAATAAAGCTAGGAAAAAAAATTTCCCAGCTATTTCCCTGCACCCATGTGACTAGAACTCATTAGACATCTGTCTTTTATATTGCTATAATGTCTCCTGACTATTGACATGATCTCGTTATATACAGTACTCTTAAAAATCCATGATGTAAAGTGCTATTATTAAGAGCTATTTTTATTACTGTTATTCTGCATGTTAAATGTGTTGGTCTTGGATTTAATTATGTTTGTATTTCACTTATTTATGTTTTATAAGACAGATCCTGCCAGATGAACATAACTGAGTACTATGACTGGGTTACCAGAGAACTGGACAGGGGCCGTGCAGTGGACGTTCTATATTTGAATTTCAGCAAGGCTTTTGACTCAATGCTGCATTGGAGGCTGGGGGAAAATTGGAATACATTGAGGTGGGGACAAATATGGTCAACTGGCTGAGGGGTGGGCAGCAAAGGGTGGTTGTGGGGGGAACTCTCATCATCAAGGGACGTTATGAGCTGGGTGCCCCAGGGTTCGGTACTGGGACCGGTGCTGTTCAGGATATTCAAAGCCGATATCTCAAACAGGATCCAGAGTAGGATCAGTCTGTTCACAGAGGATACTAAGATCAGTGCAGTGGTAGATGACATAGAAGGGTGGAGAGGGCTGCAGGAAGACCTGACCAAACAACAGGAATGGTCAGAGACATAGCAGTTGGGGTTCAACGTGAAGAAGTGCAAGGTACTGCACTTCAGAACAAGGAACCAGAGGAGGAAATATCAGTTGGGAAGGGTACAGTTGGACAGTTGTCTTAAGACACAATCACCTGGCTAACTGACATGGATCAAGTCACCTCCCACACCCTTTTTAACAAAACCCCCACAGGGCCGCTGCCCACATCCCAGAACCCAAACCCCAACTCTCTACATCAATTCCATTACTTCGATGGATCTAGCTCCCTGGCTAATGAAGATTATACCTTTGTGCCTAGCCTTTGGCTGTTGTAAATTATTCATGTGTACCTGACAGTGTGTGGCCTTGTCATGTTTCTTTGCACTTATCAGACAGCTTATGTCTCTGCTAGTAATGTTTCACCCTTGTAATTTGCTCACACTGGGGCTCCACTCTCCTTTGTTTCTTGTTCTCAATTGTTCACACTTTGTTGTACCTGATGTGTAACCTTTGTAAAAGAGTTTTTGCTCAAAGGTAATGTCCGAATCTTGAAATAAATAAATAAATAAAGCACAGTGGAGGAAAAGGATCTAGGGGTACTAATTATGGGGAGTATAAAACATTCAGCTCAGTGTAGGAAGGTGGCTGCAATACACAAACAAGATGCTGGGGTGCATAGCAAGGGGAATCTTCTCCAGGCAAAGAGAAGTGATCCTACCCCTGTACAGATCACTGGTCAGGTCGCACCTGGAAAACTATGTGCAGTACCGGCATCCATTCCTGAAGAGGGACATCAGATTGCTGGAGGGGGTGCAGCATAGGGCAATGAAGATGACACAGGGACTTGAGGGAAAATCCTATATGGTGATTCTGGGAGAGCTGCAAATGTATTACCTGGAAGAGAGGAGGGATGGGGGGATATGATTGAAACCTTTAAGTACCTAAAGGGTATTAACAGAATTAATACAGAAGGGATTCTTCACATCAGAAGGGGGAGGGACACGAGAGGGCATCGGCTGAGATTGGAGGGGGGAGATTCAAGAGGGAAATCACAAGACAAATTTGCACAGAAAGAGTGGTAGATAAGTGGAACACTCTGCCCAAGGAGCTGGTGTCATGTAGAACAGTGAGAGGATTTAAGAGAGGGTGGGACAGAGTGAGGGGGTGGTTATAAGGAGGGGTGGGTGGGGCAGCTGCAAGTTGAGGGGCTAGCTGCACAATCATGCAGACTCGATAGATCATGAGGCCTGTTTCTGCTGGCATTTAATATGTTTGTATGCATAAGAATCAAGGCCACTAATTTATGGTGATTAAAACAATTGAAATTCCATTTTCAAGACTTCAGATTCTGGAATTGCACCGGTGATTGTTACTCTGATTTCTGGATTTTACCAGGATTTGTCTACCATTCTTTTAGTATCTGCATAAATAATCAAAATTAAAGAAGGTTTAATATACAGAGCATTAAATAAAGCAAATTGAGTCTTCAGGCAGCCCTAATTCTGGAATTTTAGCAGGTTTTCCAGTAAAAACGGAAAAACAGTGGCCTTGATAAGGATGGATTATAGTCAAATAGCAAAGACTACCAGTACATAATATTATCCTAAGGGGAAAAAAAAGGAAAACTTTATATGGCTCATTTAAGGATCTTCTTTCCAAATTGGTATAGTGATTACAGGTGGCAATACTCCAACTGTGGGTGTAAGTATCCAGACCCGGGAGTCCTGTTTAAATTCATGCAGTGCCAAATTAACTAAAGTTACTCCCTTGGATTCTGTCTTTTTAATCTTAGACACAAAGAAATATATACAAACATTTGTTTCCTTTGTAATTTCTTTGTTGATGAAAATGTTATTTAATGATTTCAGTGTATAAGATAGAAAACTGAGACTATATTCACACATATATATATATATATATATATATATATATATGTATAAAACATAGAAATATAGAAGTTGACAGCAGATAAGAATGGTAGCAAGGCCCCATCCAGTCTGCCCATTTCTTTTTCTACCTTATAAATGTGCCATCGGCCTTTGCTCTGTCAGTGGACTATCTATTCAGCAAAGGCCGATGGTATATATACAATATATAAATATATATATATATATATATATATATATATATATTCAAAAGCAAAACTCTGTTTAATGCATCAGTTAGGGTTGTTCCACAGCAACAAAAGTGAGGAAATTTGATGTTAGGGTTGCCACCCTTCCCCACCCCACCCCCACCAACAGACATCGGGTGTGCTAGTCATCAGTCCTAACTCTCACCCCATCCCATGTGTAAACAAGCTGAGGTGGTGTAGTATAGGAGAATGGAGTGAAAGTTAGGACCGATGACCCCAATGCACACCCTGATGCCCATTGGTGGGGGCAAGGTGAGGGTGGGGTGCAAGGGGTGGCAACCCTAACATTGAATTTCCTCACTTTTGTCACTGTGGAACAACCCAAACTGATGCATTAAATAGAGTTTTTTGCCATGAATTTCCCTTCTTTTTGAGAATGTGCACTACAAATAGTGAAGTAATGGTAAAGCAAACACAAGCGCAAACGGCAATGCACATTGTGATGCAAATGTTAACATAATGCAAATGGTATAGAAATGCAAGCACAAATGTTTCTGAAAACAGAAACACAAACACAAGCGCATATGCAAACGCAAATCATAAAGCGAATGGTAACGCAATTGGAAATGCAAACGCTGATAGTAACACCAACGATGCCAAAAGAAACAGAAATGCAAACAGAAATGCAAACTGAAGCATGTACACAAACACACATGGTAACTCACACAGTGACGCAAACATTAACGATAACGCAAACGGCAATAGAAACCCAAGCGCAAATGGTAATGGAAACATAAAAGCAAATGCAAGCGGGTACAGAAATACAATCAGTAATGCGCATTGTCATGGTAACGCAATTGGAAATGCAGAATGGTAACAGTAACAACACGATAATGCCAAAGGAAAGAAAAATGCAAACGCAAATGGAAGTGCATACGGAAATGCAAATGGTAATGCACACGGTGATGCAAAATGAAATGCAAACAGGAACAGTAGTGGAAACACAAATAGTAACAGTAACACAACGCAAATGAAAATGCAAAGTGAAACGCACACGGTGGTGTACATGGGAACGCTAACGCAAATGGGTATGGAAATGCAAGTGGGAATGCTAACTGTAACATTAACGGAAGCGCACACTCTGTTTTTGCCCAACAGCTGCATAGAGAAACACAGTAAGTACAAAGAATGTATGCATAATAATGGGCCTTGGAGCAGAAAATGAGCACTTGGAATACTAAATTGCTTATATCTCAGGAACTGTACGACGTAGAAAAAAATAAAAATGTCATATGATTTAACTTTCCTGGCTAGTTTTGCACTTAGCCCCCTACTGGGAGGGCTAAGCATTTTTCTGACGAAAAGTCCATATCTCGAAGCGTTTCCAAGATACGGGCCCCGAATGTCACGGCAGATGCCGCACTGTTAGTCTATGGGAAAAATCATCAACTTCAGAGTACCATAAGTTTGCATCCTGCAATATTTTGTCACCAAACAACCAAAAAGCACATCTGTGGGATGTTGGCTTTCTTCCTTCCAAATTTCAGCCCAAAAGACCAAACAGTTCTTTTGTCACAGAGTGGCAAAGAGTTCCTGTTATTTTGGCCATAGTGTTGCAAAGTAGTGTCACAAATCACGACACTTTTGCAAAAAAAATCACTAAAGTGTCACAAGTTTGACAATACTTAGCGACACTACAGATTGCAAAAATCTGAAAAACATATTTCTGGGGTGTTTAACCTGCCCAAAAAAGACATGGCTAGCATTCTCAGGGCTCAACTAGGTGAATACAAAAAGAATTGTGTCCCTAAACGGTCCCAAATTTAAATGCCAAGCATGTCTGTGACCACTAACTGAAAAAAAATGGCTGACTCATGACACTACAGGGGTCATTTGCAACACTAAAAACTGCATTTGTGACACTGTTGAATTTTTTGTTAACTTTTCCCATTGACAATAGTCGGAAAATTGTTTTTGGAATAACTTTTGAACCGTTTAATATTTTTTCATGAAATCTTCAAAAGGCACATTGGGGACCCCCGCTGAATGTTCCCTCAAGGTTTCAGACTCATCACCCAAACCATGCGACCTGTAGTCGTGAGCAAAGAATACGCAAAAAAGTGTAAATGTGCTACAGAATGTCACTTTATAACTCCACAACCATATATCCGACCAGTACAAAACTTTTCAGATCCAGAGATCTATTGCACTGCTCTGTGACTACCAAATTTCAGGCAAATACATCATACGGTGACAAAGTTATTAAGCTGCAAAATTTCACACTTTAACCTTAAATGGGGTACTCAACCCTAACTATAGTGGCACTGCCATACCACTATAATGTATGGTATGCACTCTTTTAGAATTATGTTTTTTATAATATTGTAATGACTTTGAAAGTCAAACAAATAAAGTATAAACTATAATCATAAACTATCTGAGTATAGAAATTTGTTTTGCTGGTTGTATTAGGTTCATTTATCATGAACTCTAAATTATGACCTCTGGTTGGTATTTCTTTTTCTCTAAATTTAAGTCCCATTGCCTCATTAGTTTATTATGTTTGATGATGTCATACAGCAAGAGTAATTCTCCATGGTTTCTCCTAGCCTCTGTTGTCATTAGATCCAAGTAATCTTGTTTGTGCTCATATGTTCTGTGTTTGAGCCCTGTGATTACTTTAATGGCCCTATGGTGTATGTCTTGTAATGCCTTTTTTGAGGCACAGAGACCAGAATTCTGATGGATAGTCAGTGTGAGATCCCAACAAGTGTCTGTGTAAAGGACAGATTACTTTGGTTTCTAGAAACAAAGTTGCGTTTAATACATCCTATTCGTTGCCTTGCTTTTTTATTTAGATTATCACAAGGTTTGGATCCTGAAAATGTTTCGCAAATTGTGATACAAAGATCTCTTTCATGGGTAGATTCTATAGTTGGAGTACCTGAATATAATAGTTGTGTTTGTTACTTTTAGTGCCCATATAGATGACCCTGTATTTGTCAATGTTTAACTGCATTTCATTTATGCTAACACAAGTTATGTGCTATTAAGTCTAGATCCTTTCTGAGATATTCAACTTCTTTAGGCATTGATACTTTGTAACTGAGCTTAGAGTCATCTGCAGATTTCAGAAACCACCCCTTTAGACCCTCGGATGTGTCCCCAGTAAAGATATTAAATGAAAGGGTCCCATAAAAGAACCATGGGGAACTCCACTGGTGACTAGTGTTTTGCTGGAAAAGTTGCCCTTCACTCTTACTTTCCGTGTCTTGTACTGCAACCAATTATCTACCAATTTTACAATGGACTGTTCCTTATCCATCTTATTTAATTTTCTTATAGTTCTAGTATGTGAGATGGTGCTGGAAACGCCTCTGAGAAGTTCAGTAAAATAACATCCTCCTGGGCTGCATTATCAGGGACCTTACTGGTTGACTCATAGAATGCTAATAAGTTAGTAACACAGGAGCAATTTCATCCAAAGCCATGCTGTTTATTGTTGTACAGCTTATTAGTGCTTAAGTACTCAATTATTTCATCCTTTATAATTGTTTCCATGATTTTGCCTAGGAGAGATGTTAAAGTAATCAGTCTGTAGTTTGTTTCCTGTTTCATATTTCCTTTCTAGTAACTAGGAACTACTGTTACCATTTTCCAGTCACCAGGTACCTCTCCTGTTTCCATGGATTTATTAAAGATTGTAATAAGTGCTTATTAAATTTGTTCTGCCACTACTAAGATCAGTTTGGCATGCAAATAATCTGTTATTGCAGAAGTATTTCCTTAATCCTGTCAATTTACTTTTTATCATATACTTAGTGATAGAGATCTTGTTGTTAGTGATTATGGATATGATCAGTTTTTGTTGAGTTAATAGAGGCAGAGAAAATGCTTGTAAATAATTGTTAAATTTTTCTGCCATATCACTTTCATTCATTAGCAGTGTGTCCCCATCCAAGATTGGTCCCACTTGGGAATTTTCTTTTTTGATCAAGTGTATGCAGTAGTAGATTTTGTGCATATCTGTATTATTATTATTTATTAATTTTTACTGTACTCGATAGTTTTTGCGCTTTTGATTTTTTAAGACATTTTAAACTTTCATTGTATTCCTTTTCTGCAGTTTCTGGGGTTTTGTTTTCAATTGTGAGTATGCTTTATGATTTTATTTAGACTTTTTTAATCTTGCTTATGAGCCAGTTTTTCTCCTTTATTATTATATTGCTGCTGCTTGTGGATGTATAATTGTGCTAGCTTGTGGAGTTTGTTAGTACTTACTAAGAGTCATTGGCATTTTTATCAACCATCTCATCCTTCCAGTTCTTGTTGTTTAGACAATCCTTAACTTTTACAATTTTTTTTTAAATTGTAATAGGTAGTCACACATTTGTTTTTGATCTTGCTATAATTGATGGTGAATTTAACTCTATTATGGTCACCATTAGAGAAAGATATGCCAACCCTACAGTTTCTAGTTAAGCCTAGTAAGTTTGTACTGACTGTGTTGAGTATTTGATTGAGTCAGCTACATAGCAAACTATTTGTTGTCAATTATTTTCTGCAACAAGAGTCATGAAATGAACTTCTGATTTAGTTTTTGCTATATCACTATCCCATGAGATGGCAGAGAAGTTGAAGTCTCCCATAAGTTTAATGTCTTGTTTAATGATCGCTGAGTTAAATTTATTGTTAATTTTCTTATCAAATTCATATGCTCTATCTGGTGGTCTGTTAATAAAAACACTGTAAATCAATAATTTTTTTTACCCTGTAGTTTGACCCACAAGGATTCTACGTCTGGGCAATTTTTTATTTATCAGAAGTTTCCATTTATATGATGGTATCATTGAGAGAAATGGCAACTCTGCCCCACTTTTATTCTTCCTATCCCTCCTACATAATGTATAGCCATTAATATTTTGATTCCAATTGTCTTCTGTGCCCCACCAGGTATCTGTAATACTGATAATGTCACATCTTGCTTACTATACATACTTTTGGCATTGAAGCAGACACATGTCAGTCTATTTTGGACATTACTAGGATTATTTTGTGGATTTGAAAATGTATCCCCAGTGGATGGTCATAAATTAGTCAATACTAGATTTGATTAATCATTTTAATAGACAGTAGTGTGTCCCCATTTTGTGTCACCATACTGTCCCCCACAGATCAGTTTTATTTTTCTGACTTTGTTTATCCTTCTTGTCACAGATGGAACTGCTTTCCACCTACTGCCAATGTGCCCTTTTCCCCATCCAACTGAGATTAGGCCATGCCATCCTCTCAGGACCCCCAGCCCACCTGTGACTCACCGCTGTGCTGTCCCTCTGGCTTGACCCCCTGGGTGTGGTATTCCTTGAGCTCCACAGCATTTCTTCTCCACATCAAACTGGTCACCCACAGTGGAGGTGAAAAATGCTGGTATCCCCAGGAGGTGGTGGCTTGAATCCTATATGGGACATTGTGGATCGGCGGAAGTTTCATCTTCCCAATCCTGCTGCAATTTTCACACCCCCCCCCACCAAGTGCCTTGGCTGCTGGCAAAGTTTGAAGAAGCCAACATTTGGGTGGACTCCAATAGTCCACCCTGCAATCCCTATATCCCCTGCACCACCACCACTTTTGGTCACCCAGGTAGCAGTAAAGCAGTGGGACACAGCACCCTTCCTTCCCAATTTAGGAGAGCATCTTGTGAGCTGTTTGATTCTCCACACCCCATCTGACCCTCCAACTAATCAGGCTCATTCCTGAAGCAGGGCAGTAAATGTTGCTAGTGGTATCATTACTGTTGCGCAATTGGGCTGGTTCATCCACAGGTCTGTTTTAAGCTTTATCAAATACATCACTTATTCTGGATCCTAAAATGCTGGTCCTTCTATTAATGTATAACCCATTTTTGGCATAATGGTCATATCTTTAATAAAATGTGTCCCATCTGTGAAGAAATTAGAAATTCCCTTAGCCAACCAGTTTCTTAGTCAGATGTTAAGTGTATTGCATGGTATCAACATATCAAGGCCTGTAGTACTGGTAGCATTTCTGAAATAAATATTTTTTGATATATAGTTTTTAGTTTGCTACCCAAGCGTACAAAGTTATTCCTAATTTCTTCTATAGGTTTTTTTTTTGAGACATCTTCTGTGCCAACATGTATATCATCTACTAGATCCTTTCCTAAATGAATTTGTATATTATCTGTTACCTTAGCAATGCCTTTGGTCTTAGCACCTGAAAAACTAGAGACCACTGTGTTTAACTAGTCAGGCTGATACACCTTGGAATCTACGTATTTAATTATCAAGTCTCCATGTGCACTATTTAGTAGTGGAGTTATTTCCTCTTCCTTTTGGCTATTATAATTTTGTGAACACTAGTCTTCCGTCAGGTTAGATTTTTTTTTTATTAAAGAGTTTGATAACAAGGAAAGGAACCCTGAGCCAAGACTCATTTCTAGGTGTGACCCAGGGGAGAGGGGAAGAGAGTAGGCATACAAGCAAGTACAGTCATCAGCAATGCTATAACTGTAAATACAAGTGCAAAAACTCAGTTGGTAACAATATAGAACAGCGGAT
This sequence comes from Neoceratodus forsteri, assembly GCA_016271365.2. Classification (NCBI taxonomy): domain Eukaryota; kingdom Metazoa; phylum Chordata; order Ceratodontiformes; family Ceratodontidae; genus Neoceratodus; species Neoceratodus forsteri. The sequence continues at coordinate 541,112,523 of CM028137.1, read as the reverse complement.
ATACAACAGTTGCAGATGAGCTATGAAGCTTACGCTATACATGGGTAGGCAGTACAAAATCTGATACATGAATTTGGGTGAGTTTTACCATCTAGAGAGAGAGATGACTTAGGGCCAGGAGTTCAGAGAATTCCAGAAATTTGGAGTCTTTGACTAGATAGTAGAGTGGAAGCAGTGGTGAAAAAGAGAACAGAGGAATTAGGAAAGGGGGGGGTCACAGGTACAGGGAGAGGGAGAAGACAGCCTTAGTAGGTGTTTCAATGAGTGAAGGGAGTGGGATAGACCAAGGGGAAAAGGAAGCTTCCAAAGGGAGGGGAGCTGCTAAGAGAAGGCAACTTCACTGCTACATGAGCAAAGGTGAGGAATAGAGAAAGTGTAGGTCTCACTTGAGCATAGACAGTAAGACAAGAGGGTGTGGGCCAGAGGAGAGAGGGCAGGTAATAGGGAAGAAGGCAAACCAGTATTTGGCAATGAAGGTGGAGATTATAGGGCTTCCTCCATTTATATGTATGAATGTTTTATAGGAATGCAGGTAGCTTCCTGTGAATTGAAGCAGGAGCTTGCTATATTAAACCTTACATTTTTGCACATTAATAACGTTTCAACTGTTAAACATATTTGTGTGAAAGTTTTCATGTATGATCTTGTGTGGTAGATCTCTTGATGTGCCAAGTTTTGTTCCAGATGAATGTGCGGAATCCGAACTCTGAATAGCACAAAACATTAAAAATAGTCTTTTTTTTTTTTTTGTCATTGCCTTGTTCCCAGATGGTTTGGAATTGTGGTTTGAAGTTTCTAGCGTGGAAAAGGCTTGGGTCACAGAAATGCCTTTCACTTGTTTGGTGAAAACATTTTAATCCGTTCCAAAGTTAATAAATTTTAAAGTTCCCATTATTTTCAATGAGAATTTCACTCTGCTTTATAGCTTCCTGGAAAGAAAAAAAGAATTTGGGCAAATTAAAAAGGATTCTTTTTCATTTGGGACCAATCCTTTTTCATGACAAAAAAAATATTTTTTGCTTTCTGCCATCTTGCTTTTCTTTTTTTTTTGTTAAATGTCAAAACTCCCAGAAATAACATCTTGCACAGACAAGAAAACATGTATTTTATTCATGGGGACTCCATTAGGTAGATTCTGCACTTGTTTGCTGGAAAACATATGCCCATTTTGTGCTTTTGTATTATTTCACAATCCTTTTTCATGACTCATTAATATCCTTTTTTGTGATTCCTTTTTTGTATAAATGAAAAAGGATCACGTGGCATGAAAAACAATTTCGGACTTACTTTTTCCCTTATCCTTTTTTAGGCCAAGGGATCCTTTTTCATTTTAATGAAATAGGACTCATGAATAAGTATCCCTTGGTGTGAAAAAGGATTTGAAAAATATAATTCCCTAATCCTTTTTCATGACACGCAATCCTTTTTCATTTGAATGAAAAACACTCACTAAAAAGGATCTCTTGGCATGAAAAACGAATCAATAAAAACCTAAGTCCAAAATCCTTTTTCATGCCAAGGGATCCATTTTTGTTTGATAGTTTGTTGAACTGAAAAAGGATCCCTTGGCACAAAAAAGGATGTTGGACTTAGTTTTTTTCAATTCCTTGTTTGGGTCAAGGAAACCTTTTTTTTTGTTTGTTTAATCGGGCAAAGGACTGGGTGACACAAAAAAAGGATTCTTTTTACAATTTTCCTGTGATTTTTGTTCATTTTTCTTAGTGTCCAGTGGTATAGCCTCACCCTTCAATTCTGCCCCAGTCCCATTAAACATTTTATATGTATCCCAGGGGCCAGCTATTCAAAACTTTGCACCCAGCACAAACCCATTGTGATGGAATAGCACAGGAATTGCACCTGGCTGCAATATTCAAAGGCACTTATAACACAGGTGGTGAGTGATACCGCTGATGCTATAAGTTAATGTATGCAGAAGAGGGACTGTGGGGAGGGGCCATAAATGCCAGTGCAGTGGCATATTCAAAAGTGCAGTGCTACACTATGGGTTTTAGCACTACCCATAGTGCCACACTAAACACCACCTGCAAAAATCTTGCAGTAGTGGGACAGTGGAGGAGGTCCAGTTTCAAAGTGTAACTTTGCTACACTTTGAATTACTGCTATGTTACCCCCTAGTAGTCTAGTGGTATCCCAACCCCCCAAGCAAGATCACCGACCCCTGTTGTCCCCATCATGTAGTCAAATCCTTGATAGTCTAGCAGCTCTCCACCACCCAGCATGATCCCTGATCCCAAAACAATCACTTCCTAGGTGGTCCAGTGGCTCCCATCCCTTACCCAACAGTGATGACCCCCCACTCCCCCAACTACTCCAAATGGAGATGGTGACATGCTCAGCCCTCTTCTCACCCCCATGGCCACCTGTTGACTGCATATGAATGAGAGGTAGTGCAATGAATGGGCACAGCCTCACACTGGGATGCGCCCATTCATTGCACTACTGCTCAGTCATAAGTCAGTTGGTGGCAGGCCGTGGAGGTGAGAAGAGGGCTGAGCCAGTCACCCGCTCCATTTGGGGTGGTTGGGGGAGTGAGTGGAGGTCTTCACTGTTGGGTGGGGGGCCACTGTACCACCAGGGAAGTGATTGATTTGGGGTAGGGGAGCATGCTTGTGGGGTGGGGGCTGCTAAACTACTAGGGATTTAAATACATTACAGGGACAACAGGGATTGGGGATCATGCAGGGGGGCAGTGGGAGGCATAACTTTACAGGGACATCGCTGTGACAGAGAGACCTCTGTCAGGGATATGTGCCCCCCAAAAGAAGATAGTAGATAACTAGAGAGGAGCAGCTATGTAAGAAAATGATTCAGAAAGGGGTCATAATGTGCTCAGAGGTAGTGTTGTATGAAGAAAAGAGATATGAGTGGAAACAAGAACAAGGAAAATGCAAATTGTGTTATAGAGGGTATAAAAGGATATAAATACTGGTGCCTCAAAGTAGAAATGGGTTTAAAAGAAAGGAAAAGAGAACAATAGGAACATGTGCACTCTGTATGTTCTTAGGTGCTGGAGTGATTACAGTGACTTGTTTAGCTGAAAGTCCCCCCACGAAACAAGTGCATGAAAGTAAAGAGAAGGACTAGGGAGTCCTTCAGTATAAAAGATGTATAGTGCCCCTGTAAATAGTTGGGTAGCCGTGGGGAAATGAGAAAGAATAGTGAGAATTGAGATAAGAATAAAGAGCGTACTCGCACTAATGATATAAACAAATATATGCCCTGTTTCACTATAGAAGCGCATGTCACGCTGTAGGGAAAAACTCCTGAGCAGGAGGAATTATACTAGCACGTGAAGCACTTTTGAATCACTCGGGTGTCCTAGTAAATGAAAGCTGGTTCCTGCTTTGATGTGCCCCATTGACTTCAACAAATGAGTAAATTCTGCAAATAAGTGTAGCTTTGAGGGAAGAATGCCGTTTCTCCTGGTGGCAAGGTGCGAATCAGGAATGTAACTTTGATCGGAGCTGGATTCTTCAGCTGCTGCAAAAGCACTCCTAGTTCAGAGCATGAAGTAAAAAACATGCACTGGAGCAAAAAGGGCATGCTCCAAAGCATTGCAGTCTGCCGCATAGTACGGCAAGAATAAAGAAAGTGTAAGCTGGTGGGACACTATAGGCAGGAGGATAGAAGCCTTGTAGTGTCCCAAACATAAATAAAACTATTTAAAGGTGTTTGGGGCAGCCCCATGAGAGGTTGTGAATGGGCTACCTCAATAAATACATAAATCTGCCATAATGGGACTAGAAGTAGGCCCAAATGAAAAGTTTGCTGACAGGTAGAAGTGACAACCGAATGAGAAAGTGCTCTATAAAGAGCTTCTAGAAATAAATAGGAAGGGTAAAATAACGTGGTAGTGTGCTGATAGCACATAAAGAAAGATAAAGGAGAAACAAAATATTATTGGGGAAAACAAAGAGAAACAAAAAACACAGAACAACACCTTTATAAAAAGAAGTTTGAGGAAGGGTATTTATTCTGAATGTGTGCTACCTCTAATACATATAAACCCAGTGAGAGATAAATTGCAGGGTTTTGCAGAGTTTAAAAATGCATGTGAAAAGATGCCAGATAGTTTACTTCAGACTGACCTGTTCCTAGGAGAGCTAATGGAAAAATGAAGGTTCCTATAGGAGGGCTGCGGCCCCTAGTGTTCAGTATAAATACTGACCTGGATCATAGAACAAGCTGATCAGTGGGAGAAGTTCAGACTAATGAGGGTTATTAAGTTATTAAAATAAATAAAACTGTTCAGGGCTGGGATATTTAAGAAATATATCAGAAAAGGAAATTCTTGTTACAGGCTTAGAAATATCCCCTTTCTTAATTCTGTATAGGCTGGGATATGAGCCTTAGAAAGTGATGTATTTGGTTAATTGACGTACGTGGGTGGATCCCTATGCTGTGACATCATCATGAGATATGCTACGAAAAGCTACCACTAGAGTAGAGAAGCTAGATAGATGCTGAGATTAGCTGAGAGACAGATGTGTGAAGCGACTGAAGCATGCCACTGTTGAGCATAATGATGGGCTTGCTGAGATAAAATGCTGATGACTTATCCTAAGTAAGCAAATTAACTAATACCTGACTTTTATTTTCTGTGTAAAAGTCTCTGAAAAGAAGAAAATAAAGTAATAAGTGACTGTAAGGCACTTTTTATGCACTAAAGTTGGTTGTTGGCCCATTATCTGTATCCTGTTATCCACCCCCGCTACAGTCCCTGATTGTGCCTCATAAATATCCTCTGTCTTTCATCAAAATTGTGTTTTTGTGACTGAACAGTGAGAATTGTAAACTCAAAATAATGTCACACATTACATTTATGGATGTTTTCTTCTTCAGCAAATGCATCTTACAATACTCCCCTCATTTTATCAGCTTTCTGAATAAATATTATCAATTTGTACAATGTGTCCCTGATATTGGGTCTTTGTCCCTGAGTTTTGTAAGCTTTTGCCCCTGATTTATGAGGCAAGAGGTTGAGAGGTATTTTTTTGGGGGGGAACTAGACCGCCAGAGACTGTACCCTACAGAGGCATAGACCTTGCCGTCGATTAAAGACCGCTTGGCCCACCCAGTCTGCCCATTTTTCTACCTACTGGTTCGGCTTCAGAGCCTGGTTACCAACAGCCTACTCCCCTCCAACACCAGCCTTGTCTTCTGCCTGTCCCAGGCAGCCTTGCCACTGGTGTCTGCTGCTTCTGTTGGTGTTGGGGGGGATGTAGCAGGGCACCTATACACCCCCCCCTCCCAGGATGTTCTGTGGGATGGGCAAAATGTTGTGCAGTGTACTTTCCTGGCGGGACATTTCTATTCATAGCTACATAATGCATCGACTATGACCACATGCATTATTGTCTGTGTATATGTATGAAGATATGCCTGCTAACACCCATTTCCTGCATCATCCAGCCTGTACTTTCATTCCAACCAACAGGAGCATGCTGTGAGCACGCTTTGGCCTGCAGCTTCCAGCCTGTACTTCCATTCTGACCAAAAGGTAGAGCTGTGTGCTCCATGCAGTAGCACCAGGCAAACTACATGGAAATGTATGCTAAGCAGCACAAAATGAAATGCAAATGTGACTGTTTGCCCACGGATTACCGAACTAGGCTCATTTGCATATGAGCATTGAATATAGCAAACTTTTGCCCCAGGCTAACCTGTTTGCACTGGGATAATGTGTTAGCACTGTGCAATCGAGTTAGCCCAGGGCAAACCTCTCATCCATATAGCACAGTTCTGCAGTGTGTGGCCTGCTTTTTGTTCTGCAGTTATCATGGAACTCCTCTTTGCAATCGCACACATTGTCCTCCACCTGCAGCTCCATCTTGCTCCACCTCTGTGTCTGTTGGGCTACAGTTATATTTTGCACTTCCCTGTTGCTATATTCAGAGCTGTCTTATTTCCTGGGTTACTTTAGCACTGTACTCTCAGCCCAGTTTGCCCAGCTTCATTACCATACTATATTCAGCAGGTTTAACACCAGGGCTATTCCTTTTGAATATAGCAGGCTATTGGTTCCAGGCTAATTTAGCATGCTGGGCAGTGCTGATTTAGCCCGGGGGCAAAGTTTTGAGTATCTGGCCCTAGATGTCTAGTGGCACCCCCAACCCTCTGATTTCCCTGATCATGGATATTTTTATATCCTTGGAGTCTGGTGGCACCCAACACTCTCCCATGTCCAACCTTGTAAATGTTCAGTATATCCCTGTTATGTAGTGATCCCCCTCACCCTCCAGTGGCTGTTGCTGCTTGTTTTTATCCTTGCAATGCTATCTAGTGCCAACCCCCCACCCTTCCAGATCCTTCACATTCTGAAAATAAGAAAATGGTCCTTCAATGTCTTTTTTCTAACATTTGTAAAAACAAACATCCACTGCTGATGCGCACCTGCATCCCTACCCAACCTTCCACTGTGCACCCACCACCCCTTGCCCCCCTAGACACCCACACACCCACTCACCAGAACTTGTCCTACTGTGAAGATCCACTCACCAATTGAAGTCACATCTTGCTGCTGGAACTGGCACCTGCAATTAGAGATGTGCGAGAAGAGGAAACTTTGCTCCACAAAACTTTTTGCAGATCTTCCCCACTTTGCAGAGTGGATCAGTGTATGAAGCCCAGTTTCACCACCCCAACACCTCGGCAAAATGTGGAGTCTGGTAACTCTGCTGGAGGATTTCAAACTTTGCACTTTGCAGAGTTTGGCTACTGTAGTGCCCCTCAGATTGTTTCTCCCTGGTGTCTAGTGCCACCCTGCTGATCACCAGCCCCATTCCAAAAAGAACCCCTACCCCATCACAGGGCACCCAAAGCACTGAGTCCGACCACCATTAAAAAAGTAACCCAAAAATCTTCCTGGTGTCTAGTGGACCCCCATCCCGTTAGGTAGTGCCCCTCACCATTCCGATCGCTGACCCCATTCTGAAAGGAAGAACCCCCACATCACAGGGTATCCCCTGCTCCAAGTCTGACCACTGTTAAAAAAATAAACCTAAAAATGTCCCAGGTGTCTAGTGGACCCCACCCCAAAAAGTAATGCCCCCTACCCGGCTCCCCCTGACCCCAAGCAGGCCACTGGTACAGCCCTCCACTCACCTCCATGACTGAGCTAGCTCTTAATGAACGAGCCTATGCTTGTACAAGCATAAGCTCATTCTTTGAGAGCTCATGATACTTTAGCCAATTTTTCAGGGGGATAGAGAAGGAAAGAAAGCTGCTCCAGTTGTCAGTGGGGGGCAGGATTGGGGGAGTGGTCCACAACATCATGACCCCATCCCCCCCTGCCAGCGATCACAGCAGCCTCCTTCCCTTCTCCACCCCTCCTGAAAAACTGCCTAAAATGACCACATGCTGTCAATGAATGAGTGCGTGCTTGTACAAGCACATAGTCATAAAGAGCTAAGTTGGGCAGCTTACTGTGGAGGTGCGTGGATGCCTGTGCTGGTTGCCGGCTCTGGGTCAGGGTGGGGGGAAACAGTGTGGAGGGCACTACCTGATGAGTTGGGGGTCCACTAGACACCAGGAAAATTTGGGGATTATTTTTTTAGTGGTGGTTGGACTTGGCCTGATGGATGCCTATGATGGGGTGGGGTTCTTCCTTTTGGATATGGGTCCGTAATCAGCTGGGGTGGAGCTACTAGACACCAGGACAGAAGGGATGGAATTTATGGGACTGGGAGATTTATTTTTATATTTTTTCATATGGTTTTGATCATCTGGGGGGTGGGATTACTTGGGGCCAGACAGTATTGGCAGGGAGGGGCCACTAGATACCAGGGAGGGAAGTTGGGCTGTAGGCTGTGGGAGGGGGATGCAACTTCTCCTTGCTTTGGGGTTTTTAAGTGCAATTTGCACTTTAAAAAGACCCAAAGCAATGGAAAGTTAATTTGGGCAGTTTCCTCTAAAGGTGGCAACTTCACAAAATGCTCCATGGAGGCGAATTTGGTGACTTCATCAAAACTTTGGAAACAGAGTGAAACTTTGCAACATCTCTAACTGCAATGTGAGTAACTATACATATATGTCAAGTGGTTTTCAACTCTGATTCATAACTCAATCATTTCTGCATATTTTGACACAACATTTTTCAACATGGCCTTTTTGGTATCCCACCTCATGAATAATGTCACTGGAATTCCACAAATCCAGACTCAGAGGTTATTTTGCAGTCACTTGGCAAAATCACCTTTCGGATGGGCTTTCAAACACCACTACCTTAGCCTGGTGTGTAGTGGCGCCCCTCACATTTCCCTACTTTTGTCACCTTTACCTTAACTAGTGCATTAATGAAGTTTTCTGCAAGAATATATATATATAGATATACAGTATATATATATATATATATATATATATATATGTATAAAAACATATTATAGATTTCCGCCAGCAACGCTCTAAGCTTCGTCCTAATCCCCGGATCTCCCTCAAAGTCCCCTCACACCAGGGGGACTGAGGGTGAAGGGAGAGAGGACAAACTCTGAAAGGAGCAATGACATCAAGAGCTACAGCAATGGCCTTATTATAGGCCATCACTAGGGCTTCTGGATCATTGTTTGCCGATGAAAGAACCGATAGGTCATGCACTGCCACCAGGCCTTTGCAGCTTACATCTCGTAAAGGGCAGTACCTGACCATCTCCATAGGGGTAGGCCTATGAAAGGGGGTGCTGAAACTGAACCCTACCATGTCATGATTGGACCATCCAACTGGTTCCACCCCCAGTTCCAAGGCTTTGAACCCCAGGAGGAAGACTAGGTCAAAAGAGTGACCATGTTTAGGGTAGAAGTGGTAACAATCTGTGTGAGGCCCAGAAATGTCATCAACTGGAGGAAGTGGTTTCCAAACTGTGAGAGGTCATCATCAACCCAGGCATTAAAGTCACCCAGGACCATCAGCCTGGGTGACTCAAACATCATGTTGATCACAAAGTCCGCCACTTCCTGAAGGAACTGCTTCTCATCCTCAGGTGGATGGTAGATGAGGGTGATCCTACAGCCTACACCTGCTACCACAGTACACTCAAATGACTCAGTCTCCTCTACTGGTACACTCATGAGGCCCAGATTGGTCTTGAAATAGACCATCACCCCCCCCCCCCGAGATCCAATCTCGAGTGCTGGATCACTGAATACTCGGCTGGAGTTGCAGCCTCCAATATAGGGCCAGAGTTCTCATCCAGCCAGGTCTCAGTGATACAAGCCAGGTCCACTGTTCCCACAAGATCTGCAATAATTGCAGTCTTGTTTTTAATGGACCTGGCATTGCATAACACTGTTCAAGTTGGATGAGCTTCCAGGGCTGCCCGAACTACCTGCCCACCAAAATTGGTAGTGCCCTTGGGTATGGAAACCAGACATGACTGGCCACGATCTGGGTTCCATTTTACTCTAGGGTGTCTTTTGCATTTTATGACCCAGATGCAGTGGCCCCGCTCATATCCCTCCACCGTTTGCACCCTGTGATCCCCTTCCCCAACGGCGAATAATACCCAGCGCTCTAGAGCACTGGTAAGTTGTAAACTGCAATGTGCTGAGGTAAAGGGGGGCAGGGCATGAAGGGCGGAGGATGAATAGCACATTACCATGGGGGAAGACCTCCAGCACATTTTGATAACCACAATAAGGCTACATCAATCTGCAAAATAGAAAATAAAGCAACATAACAAAACAACCCTAATCACTTAATTCAGCTAACTATACTCATAAAACAAAAATAAAAATTAACAATATTTAAATAAAAAAAATATAAATCCCTCAACTCTCACTTGGGGGGAGGGAGGAGATAAAAAAGATCTGTAATCAAATAAATTATCATAAACCTAAGACCAAAGGAATACAAGCAACAAAACAAACTCTAAATCCCACCCCTAAAAACTATAAAATTAATAATAAAATAAATAAAATGTTGTAGTCATTCAGTCCAGGCCAGCAGGTTTAGATTGATCAAAAGACAAGTATAAACAGCCAAAGAGCCTTCAATTGTAGGTGAAAATTACAAAACACATGTAAGTCAAATTGCAGGGAAACTCAAGATTATCCAGTCCCCAATGGTCCTCGCACCACCAGAGGAGATCAGTAGATGCAAAGAGTCTTGATTTCCCCAACCCCCAAAATACTCTCACTGCAAGAGGAAGATTACTAAAAATATGTCCAAACACTTTTACTGACAAGGTACACTCTCGCTGTAGCAAGAATAAAAGAAGAGAGGCACTCTCACTGCTTGCTAACCAGATTATGAATGAAAAAGTATTAGTAGGACTGATTGTATTTGAAGGAGATATGTCCAGGATAATCCACTTTGAGTGTTTAATTAATCTGGATCCAGAGCAGGTCCCAACAAATCCTGCTGGGAGGCCAAACTGCAAGCCCTCGGCCACTGCTATGGACCCCAACTCAGGCCCTCTTACTAGCAGGCCCCACAGAGAAACCTAAGGGGACACCGGCCTAAATCACCGGCCATCAGGTGAAATATGGCCAGGGCCCCCGCTCAGTCACACACTGCAGTCAGCCCACCATAGGATCAGGGCACTAGCTCCCTGCTCCAAATCAAGCTGGTCTTCGTGTACCCATTGATCCTGGTGAACTCACAACAGACTGCCAACAAACCAAGTATAATCCGCTGCCCATTACTACAAAGTCTTCTCTTGAAAAATCCAACTTCCCTTCTCCACTATTCCTGCTCCTAATGACAATGTAGCCTCCCAAAATCTTCATCAGCTATCTCAGCCACACAGAGAACTGCAAAAAACACCAGCAATGATAAATCCACAGCTGAGAGTTCAAACAAGGGCATCCAAATATAACAAGCCCCACTGAGTTCATAGGGGTAAAAAAGCAGTGGCCTGGCAGACTGAGTGTGCAGGGATGGTAACAAGCCAAGACGGAATGGCCCCAGTGCACACTATGAAGCAGTAACCAGAAATCACCCCATTATCACTCGTGAGCTTGACACACACCAACTGCTACAATTTACTCCAACTCCAGCTTGGGAGAGACAAACCACGAGGTAGAGAAATTCCGAGGCAAACAACTAGGCAACCAGACAGGTCCATAGAAAAATACAGGCAATACAAATGAAAAAGCAAGTCTGTAAAATTTGTAGCAATATGGCAGTAAGCTGTTAAATAAAGAAAATGCGACTAAAATCAAAAAATGCTAGGCTAAAAACACTAGGCTACAAAAGCAGCCAACGACATGCCCAGCCCAGTGACCATCTTGACAAAGGGCATTTTGAACAGGGCCTTCTTATTACCCCACCTCATGTATGTCACAGCTGTCATTTGTCAGATCCTGCCCAAAATGTGTTTCCACACATGTGGCACAGAATGGTGTTGCAGTTGCACAGAATTACATTTTGGCAGGGATTCAAAAATGTACTGTACTGGGAACATGAAGTAAGGTCATAAGATGGCTATGCTGACAATGTGGTCACTGTCATCCTACAATTAGATACATACATGCATTTACAGAAGGATGGAGAACCCTGCGCTCCCACAGAAAATAAGGATACTATTATACTATCTCTAAAAGTAAGGAAATAAGTTGCAAAAAACTTTGTTAATGCTCCAGTTAGGGTTAGAGTGACAAAAGTTGGGAAATTAGGCATTAGGGTTTCCCTAATACCCCACCCTCTAAAACAAGGCATGACAGCAGGTGTGGGGTGTGCCTTGGACTTCTCAAGCCTAACACTCACCCTATTCTCATAAAGTCTACACATCTGATCTTATTTGCAGATGGAATGAGTCTTAGGCTTAAGAAGCCCAGGGCACAGCCCACAACTGCTCATATATATATATATATATATATATATATACACACATATATATGGCAGTATAGCCTAGAGGTTAGAGGAACAAGATGTGAATGAGCTCGATACATCCAGCAGACCAGACCTGAGTTTGATTCTTACAACCTTCACTTGCATACTGTGTGACTCTGAGCAAGTCACTTAACCGCCCAGTGCTCCCAGGTCACCCCTGAAAACAGGCACTTGTGCCTAGTGGGCCTTACCTGGTTACCAAAGATTAAAATAAAATAAAAAAATATATATATATCGCAAAACAAAAGTGTGTTAATATACTAGTTGGGGTTAAACTGACAACAATAAGGAAATGTGCTATTGAGGTTCCAACCCTATCCACTTCTTACCCTACAGGCAACAACAGGAAAAATTATTAGGTTTGACAGCACCTGCATCTTTACAAATCATGTGTGTGGTGTGCCTTGGGGTTGTCAACCCTAATGCTCACCCTATTCCATCAATAAAGAAGCTGAGGTATGTAGAGTATATGAGAATGGGGTAAGCATCAGGGATGACAACCCTGAGGCACACCCCACACCTGATTTGTGAAGATGCAGGAGAGGTCAAACCATAATGGTTTTTCCTGTTTCTGCCTGCAGAGTGGGTTGGGGTGTCAGGGTTGGAAATCCTAATACCACATTTCCCTACTTTTGTCTGTTTAACCCTAACTAGTGAATTCAAAATGTTTTCTGCAAATAATTTTGTTACTTTTTGAGGGTACTCCATTAATGTGCCAACTGAATATTGCTGCCAGAATGTTGTCGGTGCAATAATGTTGCATGTATCTTGTGTAACTTGTTTTTTTCACACCAGGCACTGTTGTCAATCTCTGGATCACTCTTCTTACCATCAGGGTGTGACCTGGAGTTTATTTCAATATATAGTGGGGTGGGAGTGCTCTGACAGCCAGATGACAGACTGTCGGAGTGTTCTGCTGGGTGTTGACCAAGTGCTGGTGACATAATTTACACTGGCAACTTAGTTGTCACTGCAGCATGGGAGAACCTTTTTTGAGATAATATAATCATATTCTCATTTGCCTGAGGGAGTGCAGGGCCCTGCAGTCCCATCCCTCCATAGATGTGTACATGTATGTTGCTGTGGAAGCACAGGTCCTCCAGGCCCCGCATTTGCATTTTTTGCCAATACAGCAGTTTATTTCCATCGTTGTATGGCTTGTTAAACTTCCAGAGTTATCCTATGCGAAATTGCATTTTTTTGTATTGTATGCATTTTTTATATTGTCTCTAAATCTTCTGGGGGATATGTGTTATCCTTGTACTACTTGTTAAGACCTATTAAGACATTTGTTTTGATATATACATTGTACCTTAAGGCCAAACATTGAGGGAGTTATGGCTTCTTGAAGTTAGTAAAGTGTAGCCGGCACCTGCCACCAGTTGCTGTATATACTTGTGAAGGCAACTCCTTTTCACTGAATTTAGTGCACTGGGAGCAAAAACTAGGCCACCAGACCTGCTTGCAGGATTCCAAAGTGGTTCTTCTTTATTTAAAGTGCAAACATGCATAGCAGCCAAAACATACAGAAAGCAGCAAGAATGCTCCTATAAATATTCCTTCCCCCTACGCTCCAGCATAGGAAATCCTTTAAAATAGCACCAGGGAGTGTGAAACACATTAGAAGATGCTGATGTTTTGATTTCTTATGCTGGAGTGGAGGGGGAAGAAGCATTTGTCGAAGCGTTCTTGCTGCCTTCTGTATGTTTTGGCTGCTATTCATGTTTGCACTTTAAATAAAGAAGGATTACCTTGGAAAACTACAAACATGTCTGTTGCTCAATGTTTTGCTCCCAGTGCACTGAATTCAGTGAAAAGTGGCTGCTTTCGCAAGAATATACTGTAGCTGTTGGCAAGTGCCAGCTTCACCTTACTTGCCCTATTTCACTTTGTTGGCTCGGCTCTGCACACCCAGGTGTACCTCCACCCACGTCTCCTTGACTTCTTAAAGTTCCAATGTTATCCTATGGTAATCTGCATGTGTTAATCATTGTGCTTTTTAATACATACTCTAATACATACTCTGAGTGGGTGATTATGTTTTATTCTTGCAGAACTCATTAAGACTTTAGTTTTGATATCTAGATTTTCCCTAAAGTCCAAATAGAGAGGGAGTTATGGCTTCTTAAACTTCCAATCTTATCCTATGGGAATTTGCATGTTTTAATATTAATGGTTTTTAATACAGTTTCTAGATATTTTGGGGGGGATTAAGTGTTATTCTTGCAATAATCATTAAGACCTTTGGTTTGATATATAGATTGTCTCTTAAGTCCAAATATTCAGGGAGTTGTGGCTTCTTAAACTTCCAATTTTATCCTATAGGAATTTGCATTTTTAATGTTTATGATTTTAATACAACCCTTAGATTTTTTTGGGAGTAATTATGTGTTATTCTTGCAGTAATCATTATGACCTTTGGTTTGATATATAGATTGTCCCTTAAGTCAAAATATTGAGGGAGTTATGGCTTGTTGAAGTTCAAACATCTAAAAAAACCAAGTCCAAAATAATTTCCTGTATGAAGGAATCCTTTTTTGTTTGAAACAAAACACCCATACAAAAAAGGTTGCCTTCATACAAAAACAGAATAGTGGAAAAAAACTAAGTTCAAATTCTTGTTTTGTATGAGGGCATCCTTTTTCATATGAACAAAAAAAGCATCCGAGGAAGGAAACCTTCATACAAAATAGAACCCAGAAAAAAACTGTGTCCAAAATCTTTTTCTTTTTCATAAAAGGATCCTTTTTTGTATGAATGAAAAATAGCATATGAGAAAGGATCCATTCATGCTAAAAAAGAATTAGAAAAAAAAAGTCCCAATTCATTTTTGCATGAAGGGATCCTATTTCATATGGCAAAATTATTTTTTCTTAAGGCCATATGAAAAACGTGGAAGAGAGTCATGAAAAAAGGATGTGGAAATTAGAGAGGCAGTAAAATGTAATTTACTGGTGCAATTCTGGTAAAATCGCGAATTTCACCATGCAAAATATTTCACGAAATTTGCACATTCTGTGAAATAGTTTGTGGGTGTGAAATGTAGAATTTTGCTAGTAAAATGAGGAATTTCACCCATGAATTGCAGAATTTCACCCACAAGTGGTGAAATTCTGCCATTCATGGGTGAAATTCCACATTTTGTTGGCAGAATTTTGCATTTCTGAATCGCAAAATATTTCAAGAAGCATGAATTGCATGAAGTATTTCGTGAAATTGAATTTGTGGATTTCGCCCATCTCTAGTAAAAATGTAAACAAAACACATCTGAGGGTCATTTTCCAACAGTTATATGCAGACTCAACCTACCAGGGTGCCAATGACCAAGATATATGTGTTGGTGTCTCTAAAGGATTTAATTAAAAAAAAAAAAAAATGGAAGCAAGGTGGCAGCCATAAGAAAAAATGATTATTTTTGTCATAAAAAAAGGAATGGCTCCATATGAAAAAGGATCCTGTTTTGTATTGATTAAATTATTTTTTTCATTTTGAGCAACTATCCAAAAGACTGTACTGAGCAGGCTCGGAAATGACATTTTAAAATTTAATGACAGTGTAATGGATTAATATTTTTTCACCAAACCAGTGAAAGTCACATCTATGGGCAAGCCCCTTTCTACCCTGAAAATTTCAGACTTGAAGTTCCAAACTGGCTGAGAGCAAGGCAATGACAAAAAAAAATTACATTTTTTTTTTTAATTTTTTCACTATCTTCATCTCATAATCTACACATATGACCAGAATGAAACTTGGCAAGTCAGGAGATCTACCCAAAAAGACCATGAATGCAAAGTTTCATGCAAATCTGTTGAACAGTTGTGAAGATAATAAGGTGCAAAATTTGAGGTTTAACATATATCTATATATATATATATATATATATATATATATGTATGAGAGGCAAAAAACTCAGTTTAATGCATCAGTTAGGGTTGTTCCACAGTGACAAAAGTGAGAAAATTCGGTGTTAGAGTTGAAAAACCCCCTTGGACCCCCCAGCCCACCCGCCAACCGGCATTGGGGTGCACATTAGTCGTCGGCCCCTCACCCCATCATGTGTAAAGAAGCAGAGGTATAGGAGAATGGGAAGAGTTAGGACTGAACACCCCAATGCGCACTCCCAATGCCGGTTGGGGGTGGGCTGGGGTCCAAGGGTTTTCAACCCTAACACTGAATTTCCTCACTTTTGTCACTGTGGAACAAGCCTAACTGATGCATTAAATGGATTTTTTTGCCTCTAATTTCCCTTATTTTTGAGAATGCTACCCGCCACGTGAGGTGTTGTGACATAGTAACAGGAACAGCAATGCAAACAGAAGCACTAACAGTGGAGCACCTGGTAACACAAGCGCAAATGAGAACAGAAAGGGTAACGCACATGGTGGCATAGACGGGAACGGTCCGCCACATGATGTCTTGTCACATAGTAACATGGTGCCCACAAACAGAAATGGCAATGGGCATGGTGACACAAAGTGAAACAGAAAGAGAAACAGTACTGTGGACACAAATGGCAAAAAATAACGGAAACGCAAGTGCAAATGGAAAAGCAAAGGATAACGCACATGGTGGCGTTGACGTGAACGGTAAGTGAAACAGGTACAGAACCGCAAGCAGAAAGGGCAACGGTAACAGTAATGTAAGCGCAGAGGCTGGTTTTCCCCAAAAGCTGCATAGAGAAAGGCAGTGAGTGCAAAGAATGTATGCATAATAATTGGTCTCGGAGCAGAAAATAAGGAGGTGGAATACTAAATTGCTTATATCTCAGGAACCGTAGGACGTGGGAAAATGTAAAAGTCATATGATTTATGACTTTCCTGGCTAGTTTTGTACTTAGCCCCCATTAGGGGGCTAAGCATTTTTCTGATGAAAAGTCCATATCTTGCACCGTTTCCAAGATACGGGCCCCGAATGGGGCGGCGAACGCCGTAATGTTATCCTATGGGAAAAAAGAGAAGTTCGGAGTGCCATAACTTTGGCTCCCTGTAATGTTTTTTCACCAATCCACTAAAAGACACATCTGTGGGATGTTGGCTGTCTTCCCTCTAAATTTCAGCCCAAAAGAGCAAGCCGTTATTTTGCAGCAGGGCGCCAAAGTATTGCTGCAATGCATCAGATGCCATAATGTTATCCTACAGGAAAAAGTATCAACCTTGGAGTGCCGTAACTTTGCCGCCGTGTAAAATTTTTTCAACACAACACAGAAAGGCACATCTGTGAGATGTCGGCTGCATTCCCTCCACATTTCAGGCCAAAGCACCAAACCAGTCTTTTGCAGCAGGGTGCCAAAGAACTGCTGTCATTTTCCCAAAGCCTAGTACTGTCGCAATTTGTGAAAGCTTTCGCAAATGCATTCAACAGTGTCGCAAGTTCGACAGTACCTTGCGAAAGTACTTTTTCCAGAAATTTTAAAAACATATTTCTAGGGTGTTTTACCCCAAAATAAAGACATGGCTAGCATCCCCAGGGCCCGAGTAGGTGAATACAAAAATAATTAGGTTGCTAGAGAGTCCCAAATTTAAATGCCAAGCATTTTTCTGATCACTACCTGAAAACAAAATGGCAGATTTGCAACAGTAAAAGGGCAATTTGCGACAGTAAAAAATGCATTTGCGACGCTGTCGAACTTTTTGTTAACTTTTCCCATTGATTTATAATGGGAAATTGTTTTTTGAATAACTTTTGAACCGTTTAATATTTTTTTACGAAATCTTCAAAAGACACATTGGGGACCCTGGCCTCACGTTCCCTGAAGATTTCAGACCAGTTGCACAAACCATGCAACCTGTAGGCGTGACCGTAGAATTCCAGAAAAAGCGTAAATGCACACGCAGATCATGCTTAATAATTCCGCAGCCGTGAATTTGACTGGTATGAAACTTGGCATATCCCAAGGCATATAGGCCTTGATCATGAATGCCAAATTTCAGGTAAATCCGTCAAATGGTTACAAAGTTATTAAGGTGCAAAATTTTGGGTTTAACATGTAAATGGCTCCTCAACCCTAACTATAGTGGCACGGTATATATGGTAAGTATAAGGGATATGTAATGGGTCTACTGGAAATATCACTGCTATCCCCACCTGAGTGCAGTTTGACCTTATGACCTCACATGTGGCAAAGCCACGAGTGAGGTTACAAGGTCAAACTGCATGAAGAGGAAATAGTGATATTTCCAGTAGACCCATTGCATATTTGATTTATGCAAAGCTGTTTGTATGTGTAATTTTTGTTTTAATGTAATTTTTTTTTAAAGATATATTTTTAAAATGTTATTCCTATGCTGTTTCATTGCGCTGCACTGCTAGGCAGGTATGGATGCTAGCATGGTAGCTAGGGTTCCTACATGCTGTTTTTTTAGCGTGTCATTTTATTGGTCAATGGTCTTCTGTGGGCGGGCTGAGTAATTTTGTTAAGATGGCAGCGTCAGCTCCCATTTAGTGAGGGAGTGAGGTTTTGGCTCAGTACTTTTGTTTTATTTTTAATTTTAATTAAAATGTTAGTTATCTGGTAGATCCTGATTTTGTTATCATCCGTCCCATGATAGAGCAAAGGAGGATATTGCCAGCCTCTTTGACAAGCAGAGGAGGATGTTGCTGGTCGTGGGAACCACTGTGAGTTGGTGAGAGAAAGGGAGTGAAAGTAGTGGGTGAGAAGGGATGGAGGGAGGGTTTGGCTGCAGCATTTTATGCAGGGTGAGAGGGTTACTGAGGGCATTTTTTTTGCGTGGGGGGGGTCCAGGACCTCATAGTGTGAATGCTGGTTTCACACTGAGGAGGTTCTCAGATGGAGCTGGCTCACAAGTGAAGTCCATCTAGTTCGTAGTGTTGTGTGATGTCAATAGAAGGCATTAGCTAGATGGCTGGTTTTAAACTCCTTTGTCTGTGCTACACTGTGGCCTCGTAGTTTAACTGGGTGGCACTGGTGGGCTAAGTGGGGTGTCTCCTTGCTAGGGGCCTATCTCCGAGCTGAGCTGGGACCAGTAATATTTGCATCCAGGTAGTTTTTCTGTCTGGACTGGCTAATCATTTGAATTCCTAAATGTTTGCTGCTTCTCCCATTTTGGCTTCTGATCAAACTTCTGGCAGGTATTGTAACTTTATCTTTTCATCAAGGAGGCAGTGAGAGACCCTCATCGAAATTTAATATTTACTTTGACTCAGTACTTGTGGCTGTGAAAGGGCCACATCTTTGGACTTATTATTTGGAGTATCTGGTGAGAGCTACCCTTGTTGTATTAACTTTTAAAGGATTTGGCAAATTCTTTGAAACAGTTCCATAGAAGAAGACACTGGATAATGAACTTTTATTGGACAATAATAAATGACTTAATTTAGTGCTGTAGCTGTCTTAAATCACTACATTATTTATTTAGTGACTCTGAAGTTTGGAATGGTGTTTTATATTTTTAATTTATTGTAATTTTCATGCAATATAGATTTGTTTGGGTGGGGAGGGTAGTTAGTTTGATTTAATTTGCCCAAATCTTTCCTCTTGGTGGGAGCTATTGGGGAGTTTCAGAAAAATGTTTGGGTTTGTTTTTAATTTTGGGAGTTTAGTTAGTTATTTAATTGGGGATTTATTCAGGGATGTTTTAGTGTTACTGGGTTTTAGTATGTGTAGGAAGGTTGTTCCCACAGTCATGCACTATTCATTCTTCACCCTTCATGCGCTCTGCCTTCCCCCCTCCATTACAGCTATCAACATACCAGCACTGTAGAGCACTAGCTATTGTTTGTAGGGGAGGAGGGGAGTTGGGGTGTGTGAACAGTAGAGGACGAATGAGCAGGGCCATCGTATTGGGGTAGTGAGATCCAGAAGATGCCCTGGGGTGAAATGGAATCTGGAATGTGGTCCTTCCTGTCTGGTTTCCATACCCAATTTTGGTGTGCAAGTAGCCTGAGTAGCTCCAGAGGCCCATCCTACATAAGAGGTGTTGTGAAATGGTAGATCCAATAAGAATAAGACTGCAGTTATTGCAGACCTTGTTAGGTCAGTGGATCTGGCATGCATTAATGAGACCTGGCTGGATGAGAATGCAGGCCCCATATTAGAGGCCGCTATTCTGGCCGGGTACTCAGTGTTACACGGCCCAAGGATGGACCGTGGGAGAAGGAGTTGCTGTCTGTTTCAGACTGAACTGGGCCTCACGAGTGTACCAGTTGAGGAGGCTGAGTCATTCAAGTGTACTGTAGTGGGTTGTAGGATCTCCCTCATCTACTGTCCACCAGGTGATAAGAAGCAGTTCATGCAGGAAGTAGCAGACTTCATGATCAACATGGTGTTCGAGTCACCCAGGCTGATAGTCCTGGGTGACTTCAACACCTGGGTCAATGACGAACTCTCACAATTTGGACAATACTTCCTCCAATTGATAACATCTTTGGGCCTTACATAAGTTGTTACTTCTGCCACTCATAAAGGTGGTCACTCCCTTGACTTAGTCTTCCTCCTGGGGATCGAAGCCTTTGATTTGGGGTGGAACCTGTTGGATGGTCAGATCATTACACCATGGGGTTTAGTTTCTGTGCCCCCCTTCATAGGCCTACCCTGTGGAGATGGTCAGGTACCGCCCTTTGTGAGATGTAAACTCTGAGGGCCTGGCGGCAGTGCTTGACCTATCAGAGCTTTTTGGAGTGAGCAATGACCCAGTTGCCTTGGTCTTGGTCTATAATAAAGCCATCTCCTCAGCTCTGGATATCATTGCTCCTGTCCGTGTTCATCCTTTCTGCCTTTTCCCTCGGTTCCCATGGTTTGATGGGACTTTGAGGGAGATGTGGCAACAAGGATGAAGATTAGAGCATTGATGGCAGAGATCCACCCTTGATGCCAACCATCTTAGATTGACCGAACGTTATCTGTCTATCATTCCACAATCTCCTATAAGAAAGCAGAGTTCCTGTCTGTGGAGACTGCGATGACTCAGAACTGACCAGCTCAGCTCTTTCAAACTGTAGACAGACTGTGCAACCTAGCCTGCCTGCTGGTTCAAAGATCCTATTCACAAGTAGAGTGTGAAGAATTTGCTCTCTTCTTTGTGGCCAAGGTGGCTGACATCAGGGCGGCACTCTAGCCTGCATTCTCTATGGGAGAAGCTGTGAATTGGTGCCCAGTCACTGCCCCTAGGCTCTTCTGGAGTTCCTTTGACCTGCTGGAGTTCATAGATATCATGTGGATTGTCCAGAGTATGTGCCCTACATGCATAAGTTTGGATCTGGGCCCAACATCCCTGATAAAGGGTTGTTGTGACACTATTGTCCCAGTCTTAGCATGGATAGTTTGGTGCTCCTTGGAGATGGGTGAGTTTCCTAGCTCCCTGAAGGGGGAGGTGGTGACGCCCCTCCTGAAGAAAGCTTCTTTAGACCCAGACTGCCATGTCAACTATAGACCAATCTCTAACCTTCCCTTTGTGGGGAAGGAGATTGAGAAAGTAGTAGCCATGCAGTTGGAGAACCACTTGACCATCCATGACATTTATGAACTACTCCAGTCTGGTTTCTGAAAGAGGCATAGTACCAACACTGTGCTGGTTCAGGTGCTGAATGATCTCTTGATGGCAAGAGATTGAAAGAGCCATTCCATCTTGGTCCTTCTCGATCTCTCCTTAGCATTTGACACTGAGGAATATGGGGTACTTCTCAAATGCCTGAGGTTCATCTGTGGCCTGTTTAGTACAGTCCTCAAGTGGTTTAGATCTTTATGCATGGACAGAACTCAGAGGGTGGTGTCGGGGATTAACCTCCAGCCCAGTCTCTGTCATGTGGGGTTCCTCAGGGTTCACTGTTGTCCTCCATGTTGTTCACAGTGTACATGCCACCCCTCAGAGACATTGTAAGATGGTATGGGCTGAGGTTTCACTGCTATGCTACTGATACCCAGCTCTACCTATCTTTTGCACCCAACCATGATAGACCTCTCTCGGTATTTAACAACTGCCTCACTGAAATCCAGAACTGGATGAATTCGAGCTGGCTGAGGTTGAACTTGGAGAAAACAGAAGTGATGGTTGTGGACCCGAGTTACCAGATGGAGAGGATGGGAGTTGGTTTATTGCCCTCAGGACTTTTTCTGGGTGACTCCCAGCTCCCTATCTCTGAATGGGTGCGGAACCTAGGGGTGATCTTTGATGATGAGCTGACACTGCGATCACAGGTGTCGGCAGTCATTAAATCATCCTTTTACCCACTGAGAAACATCTCCAGGATTAAGCACCTAGTTCCGTCCAGTGATCTGTCTACATTGGTCCACACCTTTGTGACCTTGCACCTTGATTATTGCAACTCCCTGTATCTAGGGCTACCAAGGGTTGATATTCACCACTTGCAGCTTGTGCAGAATGCTGCGGCCCAGTTATTGATGGGTATGTCCCATACCTGTCATATTTCTCTGGTGCTGCGTGAACTGCACTGACTGCCAATACAGTGGTGGATCACCTTTAAAGTTGGTCTTCTAACTTATAAAGCCCTACACTAACTGGGCCCAGACCACTTGAAAGACCTCCTGGTACCTTCTGCCCTAGGCAATCGATACACTTAGTGGACATGAGGTTGCTAAAGATTCCAAGGGTTTCTTTCAAATCTTTGAGGGCCCATGCTTTTCTGTAGCTGACCCAACCCTTTGGAATTCTCTACCCTGTCTGCTTCGGGAGTGCGCGTCCATGAAGAAATTTAAACAGGCCTTAAAGACTCACTTGTGGTTGATGGCATGTCCCTGATGACGATATTTTATTGCATTTTATGTACTCAGTATTTATTGTATTTGTGCTTATTTTATTGTTTTATGTAGAGTTTGCTTTTAAGGTGCCTTGGTTTTAGAAAGGCTTGGTAAAAATAGAGAATTATTATTATTATTATTATTATTATCATCATTAATGCCAGTAAGGTGCAGGTTGTGGCTCAGTGTGTTATATAGAATGTTATATAGAACATTTTTGCTATCTGTCATGTGTCATGCTGTTGTGTTGGAGGGAGGTTGGAGAAGTGTTTAGGGAACATATGTTGTTGAGGAATGAGAGTTTATGGTGAACTAGCTAAAATGTGCAGCCAGGAATAAAAAAATTGGAAACCTCTAATGTGGTAAGCTGCTGGGGAGATGTTGGAGAAGTGTTCTTCTCAAGGGGTTTATCTGCTCATGAAAAAAGATTCCGAGAGAAAGTGAAACTATTGTAAGTACTGCAAGAGAGTTCCTGCATGAACTGCTTCTCATCACCTGGTGGACAGTAGATGAGGGAGATCCTGCACACTAAGAAGTTCATACAAAACACCACATTAGACACCTCAAAACCCTTCCCTTCCTCAACAGTGCACCGAATACATCTCTCCTTTCCCAGACCCATCTTGCAGCAGTCTAACTTTGACTGCCTACCTCCAAACCAGAAGCATTTACTTCAGTAGCCATCAGCAACTTCCTTTTCTCTCCATAAACATCCTCCATTAATGAAAAGCAGGATCAACTAAATGCAGAATCTTCTTCCAATTAAACATTCCAAACCACGGCGCCAACATAACTAAACCGGAACTGCTCAATGTATCCCTTGCTAAGTGAGCATGACTGCCGCCATCTTTAAAAAAAGATTCAGCCTCCCCACAAGAAAACACAGCCAATAAAAAGCCGCATTTGTCAACAAAACCATGTAAAAACCCTAGCAACCATCCTAGCATCCCTACATACTACCCCTACCTCCTCTCTCCCAAACAAAACACCGGGGATACAAATACTTAAATATTAAAAAAAAAAAAAAAAAAAGAAAAGAAAAGAAAACACCATTACATAAATCAAACATGCAATGGTCCCTCGTGGAGTTTGACCTTGTGACCTCACTCATGGCTCAGCCACTTGTGAGATTAAAGGTCAAACTCCACCCAGAGAAAATATCACTGATATTTCCAGTAGCACCATTACATATCATATATATATATATATATATATATATATATATATATATATATATATATATTTATTGTGAAAGACTTTGTCACTGCTCTAGTTAGGGTTACAGCCACAAAAACAAGGAAATGTGGCATTAGGGTTTCCAAAGCTAACACCCAACCCCACCCTGCAAACACCAACAGGCATCAGGGGTGCCTTAGGGTCATTGGCACTAATGCTCACCCCATTTCATAAGTAAATAAGCTGAGATGGGTACAGTATAGGACAATGGGGTGAGCCTTTAGGGCTGATGACCCCAAGGCACCCCCACCACACCTATTGGTGTGTGCAGGGTGGCAGTGGGGTGTTAACTTGGAAAACTTTAATGACACATTTCCCTACATTTGAGGTTTTAACCCTAACAAGAGCATTAACAAAGTTTTTGTTTAAATTTATTTCCTTACTTTTTTAGATAGTATAATCGTATCCTTGTTTGCCTGTGGAAGTGTATGGCCCTTCAGGCCCTACACTCACATCCCTTCATAGGTGTGTTGATGTACACTACGTAGCTGTGGAAGTACAGTGCCATCCTGGCACTGCACTTCCATTTATAGGACAGCAGTGACCAAATTGTCAGCATATCCATCTTATTACCCCACCTCATATACCTGGTGCAGAAATTTCCAAATCCCCACCAAAACATAATTCTGTGCAACTGCAATGCCATTCTGCACCACAGGTGCAGATACACATTTTGACCAGGATTTGGAAAATTACAGCTGTGACATACATAAAGTGGGGTAATAAGAAGGTTATGTTAAAAATCTGAGGTCAAAATATATAACATTTCCAAAGTTATGAGCGTGTGTAGTGAAATTGCAGTGAATGGTCATAACTTTGCCAATTTTAAAAATTTTGACCCCAAATTTTCAACATAGCCTTTTAATGATCCCACCTCATGAACAAGGGTAGAAACAATTTCCAAATCCTACATGAAAGGTGACTTCATCAAGCGACTGCAAAATCACTTTTTGGTTGGGAGTTGCGTAATGACAGTCATATGGTTCATGAGGTGGGGTCCCCAAAAGGCCATGTTGAACATTTGAGGGCAAAATGTAAAATAATGGAAAAGTTATGCCCAAAAGTGAAAACCCTTATTGAAATACACTGAACCGCATTTACCATAGTTTCTCATACTGCAGTCGCCAGTTCAAGCAGTAAGATGTGTCTTCAATCGGAGAGTGGATCTCAAACCTGGGACCTATTCAGGTGAGTGAGAGTGTGTGTGGAGGGGTACTAGGGTATGTAGGGTAGTGGGTGCTGAGTGGGAGGTGGGAGTGGGGGGAGCTGATCAGTGAGGGATTATTTTCTTTTTTTACAGATTTTTTGTACAAAAACATAATTGCAGGATCATTTTCTTCATTTCATGGTATTGCCTGAAATAGGAGGGTGGGGGTGCCTCTAGATACCAGGTAACAAACTAACATAATGGGAATAGTGATCAGAGGGTAGAGGTGTGTCACTAGACACCAAGGAATACAATCAAAACACCAGGGACAGCAATTGGTGGGTGTGCCACTAGACACCAATGAATAAAATCAAAATACTGGGGACAGTGATTTATTGTTTTTTAAGTTAAACAAAGTTTAAGCCATCTCTAAGACAGCCATAGCCTAGAGGGATGGCAAGTATGACTTCATTCACCAGATATTTCCTCCATGAAAGTGTTTTTTCAGTCCTCCATGCTGAAGGTCATAAAATAATTTATTTATATTTATTTTACCAGGACTTGAAGCAGGGTGGTGATCCTACATTTTTGATAATGACATCTCCTGATGGTGGTGGTGGGGGGGGGGATAGCAAAAACTAGCAATTTCATTACTTTATCGTACACTGAACTAATGGTGTCACTCCTTATGACTATGTTGTTAACCACTTCAGTTCTGTGCCCCACAAATAAGGACATGGTGCTAAAAAGTATCCCATTCCCAAGTCATGGCACATTTTGTCTCTGTACCCATGTTCCAGACCTGTTACTTCATAATCAGGCACACCACGTTATCCAGTATCACTGTGTCACATACACTAAGCACCGAATATGAAAGGATATGGCAGCATAGAATGGGGCACTCACAGAATTCCACACAGTCAGGACAGTTTGCACATAAAAAAAAGAAAAAAGTGGTGCATCCATGTCATGGCATAGAATGGGGGACTCATAAAACTCCACGCAATGAGGATAGTAATATTAAAAATTGTTGTAAGCTCTAATAAAACTAAAAATAAAAAATGCTAAAAAGATTAGCTTTGTGACAGCAAACAGACCTCTTCCTTAACATAGGCAACATTTTTGTGCACCAAGTGCTTTTTCAAGCCTAATTCACCAAGGTACCCAGGAGCATTTTTAGTGCAAGCTAATTAAACATGCACATTTGTAATTAATGAAAGGCTATTTTGTGATTTCATTTAAAACCAGCACATGTAAACATACAATGAATGCTAAAAAAGAGGGAGAAATGGGGGAGATAAGAAATAGACAACACCAATATTATGTTCATGAGTGTACTTGCACAAGGTAGCTCTTATCAAATCATGAAAATGATATACTGCAATACATCTATTTAAATGCTGGTGATAAACAATTGTAACAGAGCTCAGATGTGAACAACAGTGGATGTGAGGGGGGAGAAAGGAGCAGAGAATGGAACAAGATGGCAAATCGGGTATCTATCACACTTTGAGGGACAAATAACTCAGAGGTTTGCACATGATCTTCAAATCCAAATCACCAGTGTCCCCAGTACCATACCATCTATCATTCTTAGGCCAATTACTATGGATTTCTTTCAACCGATATGATTTGATTCAGAGATTTTGGTGTGCCATTGAAAGCTCCCACACTGCACATGTACAAAACCCACACTGTTTCTGGTCCTGCCAGTTCTATCCCCTAAACTGGGCTAGCAGTACAGCCTAGAGGTTAGAGTAATGAGATGTGAATGAGTTTGGTACATCCAGCAGACCTGGGTTTGATTCCTACAACCTCCACTTGCATACTGTGTAACTCTGAGCAAGTCACGTAACCACCCAGTGCTCACGAGTAACCCCTGAAAACAGGCACTTGTGCCTAGTGGGCCTTACCCAGTTACCAAAGAATAAAGAAAAAAACTTAAATGCATACTGCTGCTAGTGTCTGAGCACAGAGAGCCTAGTGACATGTGGAAAGCTCCCCCACTGTCCCCTTCCCAGTGTATGGAAGAATCTTTCATTTTCTCTGCACCACTTACTATTGGAGACCTGTCCATCTATACCTTCTGAGTTCAGCTCTGGGTTAGATCTCTATCCTTTTATTTTTGCTTTGTTAGCCAGTGCTCTGTCAACATTGTTCTTGCTCTCCAGGAACAAATTAATGCTTTCAGAAGCAGAGGGTTTTCCCTCTGAAACCTAAACACAGTAGGTACTGGATGAGCAGACAGTCTCTTGTTTCCTGCCACTGATCACTTGTTGCATTCTGCTGTATGCCCCATAGCACATAGTCAGTATATTTATTGCAGTGTATTTTACTGTAATTGTTCCTGTGTAACCTGTAAATTGTAAAAGTGGCTGGTATTTATTTATCCTAGATGTTAGAGTAAAGAGCTGTGAATGAGCAGGCAAACAATGGCGCATAGCTCACACTGCAGCCAGCAGCATGAGCTTAGCTGTGGCTGCAGAAGTTAAGAAATTCCTGCTGTTCTCATACAAAGAACATGGGAGAAGCACTCCTCTCACTATGCTGGGCACCTGGGATTTAGTGTGCCCAGAAAAGGTATTTGTGGGCATCATATTAAACAACAAGCATCAGAATCTAGCTAAAAGGATCCCATTTAGCTAGGTTCTGATTTTAGTTTTTTGAAATCCCAGCAATTTTTTTGTGTTTTCCACATTGGTAAGTTTGTGGAAAACAATCACAAGATGGCGGTTAGCATGGTACAACAATGTTTGGTGTCCTGCCAATTCAGTGGCAAAAAAGCAAAAATTATCATTTGAGTCAACAAATTTTTACTTTTGCCAAGCAGCATTATCTAAAAACCCCACTGCACATACACAGGTGGGAAAACAGTAAAATTTAAAGCCTTTTAACTCGGGAACCCTTTAATATTTTTTCACTGGACTTGTCAAAAGCACTGCCTTGGAACATAACACACCACCTGCAAATTTGGAGGAAAAATTCTATTTCATGTAGATTGTAGGGGAGAGCAAAAAAAAAGACATGTTAAGTATAGGAAAAAAGTTAGTTTTACCAAAAATTACACATGCAGATCTCAAAAACTGCACAAGCTGCCATCACAAAGATTTCCACACATCAAGACCTTGCCTCATATACAACACAAGCAAATATTCAGCTCATTTTGTCAAAGGAAGCCAAAGATATTAATGTACAAAGTTAGGGGTTAAACATTGAACAGGCTACTCAACCCTAACTATAGGTGTGCTGTTGCGCACCAGTAATATTTATTCTTTGCAAGAAACTACATTAATGCATCAGATAGGGTAGAGGATAAAGTGACAAAAGTAGGGGATTATGAAGTTATTGTTTCCAACCCTAAAACCCCTGCCCCACCCCTGAAGCGAATGAGGGGTGGAGTCTTCCATGGGGAATGTTCACCCCACTGCAGTAACAGAGAAGTTGAGATGTGATGGAGACAGATGTGTATGGCTCATGAGTGCATAGAATGGGGTGAGCATTAACATTGAAAACCCCAATGAAGACTCCACCCCTCATTCACTTCAGGTGTGGGACAGGGGTTTTAGGGTTGAAAACCCCAAGATCATATTTCCCTACTTTTGGCACTTTATCCTCAACCCTAACTGATGTATTAACATACCTTTTTGCAAAGAATGTCCTTAGTTTTTGAGATAGAGTAATTGTAGCCTTATTTTCCTATGTGAGTACAGAGCCCTCTGGGCCCTGCACTCCCACCAATCAATAATTTATGAGATAGAATAATCATATCCTTATTTGCCAGTGGGAGTGCTGTGCACTTTGGCCCTGTGCTGACATCCCTCCATAGATGTGCATATGTATGTCACTGTGAAAGGGCCCTGCACTTCTATTTATAGGACAAAAGCAAACAAATTGTTAGCATAGCATCTTATTACCCAACCTAATGTGTCCAGTACTGAAAACTTTCAAATCTGCATCAAATGTTATACTGCACCATCAGAACGTCTTCCTGCACCACAGGTGCAAAAACACAGTTTGGGCAGGACCTGAAAAATAATAGCTGTCACATTTATGAGGTGATGTAAAAATAATTGCTATGTTGAACATTTTTGGTGTTAAAGTATTGTAAATTGCCAAAGTTATGAGTGAGTGTAGTACAATTTCAATATACGTACCTAACTTTGCCATTTTTATATATTCTGATGTTAAATTTTCAACATACCCTTCTTTGCACCCCACCTCATGAATAAGAGGGTGAACATTTTCAAATCTTGCCTGAAAGATGATTTTGTCAAGCAATGACAAAATCACCTTTTGGGCCAGATTTGTGTGCATCCACTGACATTGTTCATGCGGTGCTGTCCTAAAAAGGCTGCATTGAAAATTTGGGCTAGAACTATGCAAATATGGTAAAGTTATGCCACAAAGTTGAAAACCCATTTGAAATACAATGAACCGCATATACCTTACTTTCTCATATAGCAGTCGACATTTCCAGCAGCAAGAGGCGTCTTCGATCAGAGACTGGATCTTCACCCTGGGACCTGTTCCGGTGAATGAGAGTGTGTGAGGAGGTGCAGGATGGTGGGTGCCTTGTTAGAGATCAGGTGGAGGGGTCAGATCGCCAAGGGAGTGTTTTATTTTTTACAGGTTGTAAAAAAAAAAGACATTTAAAGACAGCAGGTTCTCATGCGTCAAATTATTAAAAGTAAATAGAATAATGCAAGTGAGAAATTCCAAACAATGGTCTAAAAGAATTGCGCAGGTACTCTTTAAAAAAACTGCATATAGTACATGAGGAACCAAGGAAGAAGTTAGAGTTTGAGAATTAGAGGTGAGTTTGAGACTAGTACTTGCAGTATATGTAGTCTCATAACAGGACCCCCTGACTAACTTATTTGGCTAACCCAGTCTCATGTTTCTCATGAATCTCCTCACACTCCAGCAACTCCAGACCAGCTGTCCTCTCCATGGCTCCTGCACTACTCAGAAACACTGATGTCTGCACATCACCTGTTAAAAGAGAAAAATAATGCTCAAACTGAGTACAGTAAATTGAGATCAAAGGTAAATCTATGTACCCCTTAAGCAATGCTAGCCTACCTTGTATATAGTAGTTTAAAGCATATCAGTATAAGCACAATGCTAGGTGCATAAATGATCTCTGGCACACCAACTCCTCTTGTTTTTTTTTCAAAATTCTCCTTTTAGCTTCTAGATTGTCCGGGCACAGAATGGACCTTGCAGCCTCCTAAATTCCCCACTATCAGAAGTAAAGAATATTGCCCTTTAGAGGAACTCATAGGAACCCTGTATACAGCATGCCAAAATATTGTCCAGAAGTCAACAGCCATACTGGGACATGCACTGGGGATGGAAGTTTGCGTGAGTCCTTTGGGACAAGTCAGACAATGGGATGGTAGTACTGTGAGTGTTAATGATAAATGAAAATAAAAAAAAGTTGTAGAATTTACAGGCTTGCAGTTGCACAGCTCCTAGAGTCGGACTGAGAACAACTGCAAAATTCAAAGTGCAATTCTTAGTATGAGACTTTGATGCACAGTATTTGTCATCAGAGTGGCAAAGGCAGTACAATGATTAGAGTGGTGAAACCTCTTTGAATAATGTGTTTCCCTAGAAGAAAATGTACTCATAAACATATGGATGTGATAATAAGCTGGAGGGAGTTGGATTCAGGAGAGAAGTGAGGAAGTAAAGAGTGGTGTATTCCTGGAACAACCATCAAGTTAAGTAGATAGGGGTCAAAAACAGGAATATTGTCCAAAAAAATTAATTAGATAAGTACAAAGGACTGAACGTGTAAAGGGAGAAGGGGGATGTGGAAATACCTGCAGATTGGACACAGACTGATGAAATGATATATGTAGAGAGAAATGAGCAGACTCAATGGGCTATGTGGTCCTTATCTACCAAGCAAATTCTGTTTTCTGTGTTTCACACTTTGTCAATACAAAGGCGTTTGGTCATCACACACACACACACACACACACACACACACACACACACACACACACACACACCACATCCACCAACAAAAGCCAAAGTACATAAAAGGCACAACATGAATAATAAATTAATGGAAACAAAGACTATTACAAAATGGAGTCTTATTTTGATATCATTTATCATTTAAAGTTCTAATAAAAAAAAAAGTTTTGCTCCCATTATTCAGCTACTGACTGATCCTCAACATTGCTCATGTGTAAACTGCATAAGGCACACTATTTTAACCAAATAGTAGTGCTATTTAAAAAAAGTTAAACTTTTAATATTTAAATGTAGAAACAGATAAATTATAGTGTTGAATGCAAGTCTGGAGTACACTTCCTAACATAGAGGAAACAAACATGCCCCCCTCACCACCCCTCCAACATATTAGCAACAATCATAACAGCACTGAGAATAAAAAAAAACAGAACTGATTTATTAGAATAATTTAATTACCGACAGGTGCACTAATATTAAATGTCAATGTCATTGTAATTTAGCAGAAAATTGACACTGCGAGGAGAGTATGTTGAAAGTGTTATGGTGTTGGGAGGGTGAGCCACAGTGAGTGGAGGGCTCAGATTCCAATTGAGATTTACATATACCATATTAGATTGTGAGCTTGTTGGACAGACACTTCCAGAAGCCTGTGGTATCAGCTTTCCATGGGTGACTGACTGCATGATTGTCATACATGGGCCAAAATTTGGTGTTTTCACTGACTCCTGCAATATTGATCAAACAAAAGCAGAGCACACAAGTTAGTAACACAAATATCAAGGTACTGTTGCGGAAGTAAAACATTTAATCACTGAAGGACAGGAATACCGACTCCACACTGCCAACTAGGTGCCCCAATCCTGGCGCTTTCCTCAAGATGGATTGTCTGTAGATATCCAGCTAGCAATGTGATGGCAGTATTCCTTTTCTTTGGTGAATAAACGTTTTGCTTCAGCAACAGTACATTCACATTTTTCCTTCTAATTTAAGTGTGCTGTTCATGTGGGGATGTTTAAAATTTAGGGAGACAGTACTTACCACCAGATGCAACTCAAACCAGTAACAGTGAGTGTGGACATTGTAAATGTTTTGATCCGCACTGGTACCTCATCAGTTCAGTTTTTAAAATGGGCGTGGTTTGCAACCTATCATTACCCTCCATTTGCTATTCTGTTCACATAGGCCTGTGCACTGTGCATTGGGCAGTGGATCAGAGGGAGATCTGAACCTGTTGTGCAGATTCAAAGGGAATGTGCTATAGCAACAGGGGACTGTTTCCATGATGACTCTGTGCATGTCTTGAGAGCAGGTCATCCTTAATCATTTATTATGCACACTGTAGACACTGACATAACTCTATTCCAGTATTCCTCTAGAGTGCAGCAGTTCGGCTGTTCATCCTTCCCAATGTTACTCAGGAAGCTCTAAGGAGGATGGATGAAGAAGGATCCTGTGATCTAACCTGTGTACTGCAAATTAACATATGTGCCTATTAAATTCTGTCAAAGTGAATCTCCCTGACCCACCAGAGTGAGAGGTACTTCTTACTTCAAAGAAACACAAGGACAGTGCACCCTGGAAATAACTAAAGATAAATGAGAATGGAGTGCAATAGAGCTTAGTGCTGCATATGCACAAGCAGTGTACTCATCTTTTTTTTTAGACATGAGCAGATGCAGAAGAACCTGTACTGGTGGTATGTCATTCATATCAGAAGGGAAAGAACTCGTGTAAAAGTAGGGAAATGTAATGTGCTGGGAGCCAACCTTTACCACTGAGAACTTATAGGTCAGTACAGTGGTCTCACTGTCACTGTGATATTCCTACTGGTACACACTGTCACAACTTACTGTACCACTACAGGGAGCATGCTCCCTGTGAAGAGGTTGGCTCCCAAAAATCAATAGTACGCTCCCATGCAGACTACTCCCATTCAATAGGAAAGGACACATTGCTATTAAGGTTGTGGTATTGCTAGCCAAAGCAGGATGAAAAATCACAGCGCAGGCTCTGAATAATTACAGTGATCCTGCATTATGCCTTACAGTAAAGATCCCACTTCTCCTTGGTTGGGCAGTAAATATGATCCATAAATCATATAAACTTTGCATCCACTAGTATGTAAAGGCAGGTAATGGTAAAATAAAATGACACAAAGTAATGCGCTCTGCCTTAAACTATGTAGATCAGGCAGGAGTAATAATATAGAAGAAAAGTGTCTGAGTCTGGGATTTCCCAGTTAACGATATGAGGTACACAACATAAAGAGGCAACATCTTGAGACCAGCTTGGTCATACTCAACAACCCTCTGTCAGCATGCTGGCTGCTTGTATAGCCCATTGCTAGTTAGTGGTAGAAATAATTGCAAATGAATAAGTGCTACATAAAATCATTTAGGGCAGCTGAATATCCTGACTGGAATTAAATGGGTTTGAAGCCAGTTTTTCCCAAGAACACTAACAGGTAATCAAAGAAGGAAACAACATACCTAGTTGCCAGCAGGACCATCAAATCATATTGTCAGTAATTTTTGCACTTTTCCAAGTGCTTCTGTTCCCTGGAATTTCCAGTCTGCCATGTCTTTATTTGACTCTCAACCTATCATGACTATGTATATATCGATACCATGCCTGTTTTGGAGTTATGACACAGGGCAGCAGAAAATATGGAGTAAAAATATGTCCTTGTCAAACATATGCATTTTCAAGTTTGGTAGCATTATAAGAAGTGTGTTTGTGTGTATGTGTTTGTGTGTGCAGAAAGTATGTAGAAACAGTTTTGACTTTTGCCAACTTTACAAATTGCAGAACTTCATGAAATATTTCTGCATTATGTAAATGCAGCTGAAATCTGTCCCCCCACCATGTTGTTGGTTATGAGCTCATGTTTTCTGATGTGGAACTTGAACCTACAATGTTGTGGCCCAGACTAGAGACATTGCTATCAGCTAAGTCCCACTGCCACCTTTGTCTGTTCTGGGAAGGGGTATAGATTACAGGCCAGAGAAGCAAGAGAGGCACCATTACTATCTTGGTACCGATGCTCGCCATAAGTAGCCATGACAAAGCATTGTTCAGATCATTGATCCTTGTACAGTATTACAGGGACAGGATCGACAAACTACTGATGGATGGATACAAATGAACTTACATAATTTTTTTTGTTTGCTCCAATGGTTATTTTACACTCACTGAGTGGGAGTTATTGACCTACCAAACATTTTGCAGGGGAGGCAATAAAGTCATTAACACTGCCATAGACTTCTAAAACATTATCTTCCCTTGCTACTGGGAACTTCAGAAAGCAAAGTATCAGTATTATTTTCTGTTACTTCAAATCTGAGTATGAGATATGCTGTTGTTATTACTGTAGATGCTCAGACCTGCAGTGAATTTTCAAAAACATTGTATTACTGACAGCCATCTGTATTTCCAATGTTACTGTATGATTAGTTGTTGATTCTATATATGTGTGTGTGTGTTCATGCCTGTGTGTGTGTGTGTGTGTTCTGCTAATACAATTTTTACCAAACGTGCTGTAATTTGATATTATCAAAATTCTGCACATATATTATACTTTGTCACAGTACAGAGAAGCAAAACTAACAAAAATAAAAGATGAGAACATCTACAATCTAGCTGCAGTTGTTAACTGTGGTCAGCCTCTACTGGTTTGTGTGGCTTTTCAGTCTCTGCTGGTTGTGGAGGGGTGCTTATGTTTCAGCTGGTCTCTGTTGATATGTGTATGTGTCAATATTAAGAAAGAACCAATGAAAACTCTTTAAAAAGTTTAATAAATTAACTAGGTTACATTGCTTTGAACTACTAGTCTCATGCAGACATGATGCAAGGCAAGCAGCAATATTGGAAAATAATGTGGGATAGGGTTCTTCAGCTTTTGCTTTGAAAGTAATTGATATAAATAACAGAGAAATGTAAATCCAGGATAATAAACCAAAATGTACATAAACTAATGTAATACACACTTTCCAATTCTTGCAGAGATCATATCCAAACTCTACTGAGATGGAAAATGGTTTGTCAGTCAAAACAAAGTAAAATAAAAAATACAGCAAACAGAGCATCTCTTAACAGTGAGCACATTGCTGTATGTAAATTCAGCAGAAAGGAAATACAATAAGCCACACAGTCTCAATAATGGCAGATAACACTGAGCTGATGTTTTTGCTCAGTATAAGTTAAGAGTATTGGGATAACATACTAGTGAGCAGAAAACAGTCCAGGGTTAGCCTTATAGACCCATGTTATTGCAGCTGGTTGGGCCTGCAGAAAACTACAGTGAAGCTTGTCAGGATAAAAACCACTTCTAAGGCATTCTGCAGTATGCTGCAGCAGAATTACTGCAGTAAAGAATGTGTAATTTCAATGGGAATTAATCCCCTTTGTCATGCAGGAAAATGTGGCACTGCCAGGATGAAATGAATATCACAGTTTCCTGCATGACAAAAGGGACTAATTGAATTGAAATTACATTGTTTTCCACAGTAACTCTCCTGCAGCATGCTGCAGAATTGGATTTCATCTTGGTGAGCTTCGCTGCTAAGTGATAAGTGTGTGTAGTACACCAACGATATTGTTTACACAGAAAAGCAATCTGGTCAGTTGGAAAAAAGCTGCACACATTCAAGCCTTAGTTTCAAAGGGATGTTGAACTTGCCTTCAAGCTTTAAAAATTAAAAATGATGTGCAGAATATGATGTACTGTAATACATTTTAATTTGTTTTCAGGAATCAGAGTATATGTTTTTTCATTCAAATGCACACACTTGAGTATGTTTCAGTAAAATCTGTTATCTTGTCAGTATCAGTGATGAGCAGATACCACAGTGCACACATTAGGCCCTATGCATTAAGCAGGCAGGGGTATGTGGAAATGTTGCATACCCACCTGCGACCCTGTGCCCCGTGGATAGGTGCACCCATACCGGCATTCACCAATGTAGGCCACCTGTCCTCAGCTCCTCTGCACAGGACTCTGTGGTGCAGCTGGAGGAAGAGTTGTCATCCTGGGTGGGCATCCAATGGGATGCCCTTCTGGGGCCCTTAGTGGATCCTACACATACAGTGGCACAGATCCAGGGCTGTGCATGCTGATAGCAGGCACCTGGACCCACCTGGCACCATCCTGTCCTTGTGCTGCCACTCCCAAAACCACTGGGTGCTCACCCTTTCAGCTGCCCCTGCTGCCCAGTGGTCAGGGGCAGCACGATGTGGCCTGACCCGGTCCCCCAGTGACTGAAGGCCTGTGTCTGTGAGGGCATGCAGTAGGTTATTGCAGGGTCTACCCTGGCATACCCCGTGCCACCCTCTGCACCCAAGTGGCCAGCACTACATGGGTTAGTGAATATCTCATAGTGCTGGCACCCCCCCAAAGCTGTTCATGGACATAGGGGATTGGGTGCAGTGGGTCTGTGTGCCACCTTCAAGCATGCTGTGCAGGGGGAACAGTGGGTGAATAGTTGCTACATGCCCCAGATACGTGCATGTAGCCACTCCACCCCAATCATCCATAGGGCCCATTGTGCCATGGAACAGGATCTTTTTTTGTGACTCAAGATTTGAAAAAGGTTTTTTTTTGTGTCACGTGTCATGAAAAAAAGATTTTTAATACTAAAAAAATTAAATTTCAAGGGCATACATCCAACCTTGAAGTGCAGATTACACCTAACGGTGTCACGATCAGCCAGATAGGTGAGTTGGCCTTTCTCCAGGATGTTATTTTTGTGGCTTCTGAATTTTTATTTTTGTTTTAGAAAAAACAGAAACTAGATGGAGGCAAATGAAAAGGATTATTTCAGTACAAAAAAAGGATTCCTTTTTCATTTCATACAGCTATCTTGAAGTGCTTACTGAGCAGGCTCAGAAACTTTTTCTTTTCATATTTTAAAAATGCAATAATTTTGGATTGGATTATTATTTTTCAGCATTCTCTCAAAAGGCACATCTGTAGGCTAGTCCGTTTGTGCTCTGACAATTTCAGACCAAGATTCCAAACCATCTTGGCAGTAGGCAAGTTCAAAGAAAAACCCAGCAGAGCAATGAGCAAAAAAAAAATGTTTTTTTCACCTCTCCAGAACTCAGAATCTGTACATCTGACTAGAATGTAACTTATCACATCGAGAGACCTACGTGTCATACAAATCCATTAAACAATTGAAAAGTTATTAGGGTGCAAAATTTTGAGCCCTGTTCTCCCATCTATCCATAACTGTAGAGACATTGTAATGAACTCTCATCTCCCTATGTGAGTACAGGGCCCTCCAAGCCCTGGAATCCCAGTACTGCCTAATGGAGGGCCTTGTACTCCCATTACTGCAAAATGGCATCCATATGTAGGTGCGCTCCCACCTACCCATCAGTACAGAAACATAGCGCAGACCTAGAGATATTCCAAGTAACCCTTAAGAAGCAAATGGCGCAATATCTCAGAAATCATAGTAACCTTGGGAAAAATTCACCCCAGTTGTAATCATGTCCAGGCAACTTGCATGTATGCTTAGTACACCTGAAAGTGTACTAAGCTGCATTTAGTGAAAATCCGTTTCTCTAACTAGTTTTAAGATATAGGAGATGAAAAGTACTGCATCCGCCACTATGTCATCATATGGTAAATTTCCAAATTTCAAAATGTTATAACTATGGAAGCTATGTTAATTTCATCACCAAACCAGCAAAAGTCACATCTGTGGA
The DNA here is from genome assembly GCA_016271365.2 of Neoceratodus forsteri. NCBI lineage: Eukaryota > Metazoa > Chordata > Ceratodontiformes > Ceratodontidae > Neoceratodus > Neoceratodus forsteri. The sequence goes on along the minus strand of CM028137.1, from coordinate 541,074,880 downwards.
GCAAGCCCTTTCTACCCTGAACATTTCATCTTGAAAATTCAATCCATTTCTTTGCAGTGAAGTGGCAAAGAGTAAACTTTAAAAATCTATTTTTGTGGGCTATCAAAATCTCTTTTCGTAAGTCGAATCCCTTTTGGTGAGGTGTCAAAATCCCTTTTCATGATTGTTGGACCAGATGGCCCTCGTGTCATCCCTTTTGTGATATGAAAAGTTTTGACCCAAGTGAAGAGGTTCGGTTTCTGAAGGGATTTTGACAGCTCAGAAAAGGATTTGAAAATGAATCCCTTTTAGTGAGGTGTCAAATCCCTTTTGTAGACTGAATCCCTTTTCTCGAGGTGTCAAAATCCCTTTCATAATTTTGGGACAAGATAGCCCTGACGAAATCCCTTTTCACAATGTGAAAGGGATTTTTGTTTCTTCATAAAAGGGATTAAGCCTAGCGAAGAGGGAATTTGACAGCTCACAAAAAGGGATTCGAAAAATTAATCCCTTTTAGTAAAGTGTAAAATTCTCTTTTCACAAGCTGAATCCTTTTTCGTGAGGTGTCAATTTCCATTTTCGCATCGCAAAAAGGTATTGCCCACAGGACCATCTGGTCTAACAACCTAATCCCTTTTCAGTACCTGTCAAAATCCCCTTTTGTGATGTGTCAAAATCCCTTTTTGCATCACGAAAAGAAATCAGAAGCGAGTCACGAAAAGGGATTTTAAAAATCAAAAATAAACATTATGGGCCACAGTAAAGTAAACCAAAGGCAGGGAACTGTAAAGGATGTCCTCATGAACATAATCCATGCTTGGGTGTCTGCAGAAGACATCCCTGAGTAAAATTAAATTATGTTTGGGCTGGAAAAATGAGAATAAGATGGCAGCTTGAGAAAAGAGAATTTTTCTCATAAAGAGGGATTTAATGAATCCCTTTTTGTGAGCTGTGAAAATCCCTTTTTTCAGCTCTAAATCCCTTTTCACACCATCCAGCTATCCAAAAGATTGAACTGAGCATGTTCAGAACCTGAAATTTCAAAATTGAATAACTTTGAAAAAAATTAATATTTGTTCACCAAACCAATACTGGCTTGTTCATGAGGGCAAGCTCTTTCTACACTGAAACTTTCAGACCAAAATTCCAAACAGTGTGGTTGAAGTGTGATGAGAAAAAAAAAAAACAGTCAAAACAAGTGAAAAAAGTGAGTTTTACAGTTTTTTCACTATGGCAGCTCAAAATCCGCAAATCTGATTAAAACAAAACTTGGTACTGTACATCAAGAGATCTACCCCCATGGGACAGCACATACAAAATTTCATGCAAATCCATTGAACAGGTGCAAAATTATTAAACTGCAAAATCTGAGTTTTAACATAAACTGCCTACTCAACCCTAACTCTAGTGTTCAAAAAATTGTTGTTCAAAAAATATATATATCTATATATATCTATATCTATATCTATATCTATATCTATATCTATATCTATATATATATATATCTATATATCTATATATATATATATATATATATATATATATATATATATATATATATATATATATATATATATATATATATATATATTATATATATATATATATTATATATATATATATACATATATGGGCCAGATATTCAAAGGTTGCGCCTGTGCAAGTCCAAACTTGCTCCATTCTGCCATATTCAGCAGGAGGCAGTTGTGCTACAGAAAACATGCTGAGCAACAGCACAATGCAAATGAATGCATGCTGAACTGGAGGGGGAGGAACCATGCATAAACTGCACAGCTTGATATTCAGCAGGGCTGTGCAGAGTTGAGCAGGTGCAACCCCCAACCTGTGCCAGCACAACTTTGAGGCAAAAAAAAAGTCTTAAGTTGAGGGCCACCCACAGGTGAGCTGCTGCATTGCAGGGCGCAACACAGCAGCTGCCACCTGTGGTTGGTCCCCAACCCAGTCCCTGTGCCCCCCCCACAGCCCGGTCATGGGCAGCTGACTGTAAATCCCCACCACCACCCCCCACTGGCCCGATCGTGGGCATAGTTTAATCCCCCACCAGCCTGATCGCGGGCAGCAATGCTCCCCGAGCGTATCCCTGATGGTACAGTGGACGAAAAGCCCGATCGCGGGCGGTGGTTGTATAATAACCCCCTCCTTCTGAATTCATCCCTGGTGGTCAGTGGACCAAAAGCCCGATCGCGGACAGTAGTTGTCTAATAAACCCCCTCCTTCCGAATTCATCCTTGGTGGTCAGTGGACGAGGCCGATCACGGGTGGTAGTCATTTATCAACCCCGAACATAGCCCTGGTGGCTGAGTGTCCACCCACCCATGAACCCCACCACCCTGCTCCCCGGCGGCAGGTGGGCGGCAACATCCACCACCTGGCCCCACTGCCCCACCGACTGACTGCCGGTGAGCTTGCATGCCCGTTGGTGCAGAGCAAGAGCCAATGGGCATGCATCCTACGATACATGACAGTCAGATTTGTGAATGAATACATTTATTCATTCACAAAACTGACTATCTTATCTGATATAGGCTACACTCCGATAGCTCTTGCTGTACCAATGGGCATGCAGCCCTACCGGGCAGTCAGTCGGCGGCAACGAGTGGCAGGTGGGTGGGATGCTGCCACCACCGACTGCCGGGAGCGGCAGGAGCTTTGTGAGTGGGTGGGTGGGGACACTAGCCACCAGGGCTGTGTTCAGGGGGGTTTCAATGACTACCACCCGTGATCGGGCTTTTCGATTCACTGGACCACCAGGGATGAATGCAGGAGGGGGGGTTCTTAAACAACTACTGCCCGCGATTGGGCTTTTCAGTCCACTGGACCACCAGGGATGAATTCAGAAGGGGGTTGTTGTTAGACAACCACTGCCTGCAATAGGGCTTTTCGGTCCACTGGACCACCAGGGATACGTTCGAGGGGGAGCCACATTGCTGCCCGCAATTGGGCTGGTGGGGGGGATTAAACTATGCCCGTGATCAGGCCAGTGGGGGTGGTGGGGATTGTACACTGTTTCGCCCATGATCGGGCTGCAGGGGGCGTCGGTCCCCGATGGCTGCTGCCTGGCAGGGTGCCAGGTGTGAGTCCTCGGGGATTGGTGTACCTGCATGCTAATGGCATGCAAATGGGGCCATAATCAGATGCAAATGGCCCCCCCCTGCACCTTGCATGAATTATGGCCCCATTTGCATGTCACCATTTGAATATGGGGATTTTGCACATGGCACAATGGTACTTGCACCACCGCAAGTTGAATGCTCCACTCTGACCACTTGCGGTGGCGCAAGTTCCACTGCACCATGCACAATGGCTGTGGCCAGGGGATGATATTCAAAGGAGTTGCTCAACGGCGCAACTCCTTTGAATATCACTTTGGACACACCCCAGCGCAACTGTTTTGTGCAGCGCAAGGGCTTGTGCCACAAAATAGTGCAGTTTGAATATCCAGCCCATATATATATTATAGTGGTGCAGTCGCACCACTATAGTTAGGGTTGAGCGGCCACTTACATACTACAGTCAAATGTTTGGACATTAATAACTTTGGACCCGTTCAATGGATTTACCTGAAATTTGGTACATGCATTGGGGTACACTTTATCTCTTGATTCACCAAATTATGTTTGTGTCGGAGTGCTGGTCTTCGTGTACGAAAGTGCTGAAAAATGCAAAATTATCAATTTTTGAAGGCACCTTTTGGTATTCTTAATGTGGTCCTGCACGGCCATTGTGTAGTGTGTGGCTCTGCAAGATGTCTTGTTTGAAAGAGCTTTGTTGGCCAAACATGCTGCTTTTTGTTTGGTGAAAAAATATTAAGGCATTCAAAAGTTATGGCACTTTTAAGTCCCCATTATAAGACAATGGGAACATTTATATGTATATCTTGCGATCAAAGAATGGGGGTTCTGGCCATCTGGTCTCACCTGGCGATCAAAGAATTTGCAGCCTTGCAGTTCAAGAATCTTTGTTACTGAGGAATTTTAAAATTCTTTGACCGCGAGGTCCGCCATCTTGTTTTCAGTTTTCCAATCACACAAACACAAATATCTCTGCTCAGGGGTCATTTCTGAAGTAAAACTTCAATGGGTTTTACTCAGGGGACCCTGATCTATCAAGCCATGGCTTTGGTTACACCCAAATCGGTCAAAAAATAGAGTTATAAGCTTTTAAAATCTTAATTCGCGGCTCGCTAACGATCTTTGATTGCGAGCCTGCAAATTCTTTGATTGTGAGATTCTTTGATTGCAATCTTGCATCATGACCTAAAACACTAATATCTCAGCTCAGGGGTGTGCTAGGGACACAAATGAGGGCTGGTTTTGCTCAGAAGGGTCCGTTCCTTTGAACCATGTCATTGGTTTGGTTCAAATTAGTGAACAAATTGCTTTTCACCCTTTTTTTGTTCTTTGATCATGAGCCTGCAAATTTTTTGATCACGAGGCTGCAAATTCTTTGATCGTTAGATTCTCTGATCGCGTCTTGCATCGTGAGCGAGGGAGGAGATGGCAGAATTTAAAAATCATTTTCCTCAGCCCATGGGTGTCCTAGGAAGTAAAATGAGGGTGGGTTTTACTCAGGGGGCTTCATTCTGTCAAACCATGGTGATGGTTTACTGCAATTCCTCCAATTTTTTGATTTACTACATTTTTTATTCTTTGTTCATGAGCTTGCAAATTCTTTGATCGTGAGGCTGCAAATTCTATGATTGTGAGATTCTTTGAATGTGATCTTGCATTGCGAGCAAGGGACAAGATGGTCCAATTTAAAATTCAAATTTCTTAGCCCGGGGTGTCCTAGGAAGTCAAATGAGGATGGGGTTTACTAGGAGGGCTTCGTTCATTTGAATCTTTGCGGTTGTTTACTGCAATTGCTTCTATTTTTGAATTAAGTTTTTTATTCTTTGTTCATGAGCCTGCACATTCTCTGATCATGAGGCTGAAAATTCTTTGATCGTGAGATTCTTTGATCATGATCTTTGATCGCAAAATAGGGACAAGATGGCCAGATTTCTTATAATGGAATAGATAGGGAAAGTTTGCCAATCTTTGACATTGAATATCTCAGAAATGGTTTTGTCTTTTTACTTGAAATTTGGAGGAAAGAAAAGCAGCATCCCACAGACATGATTTCTAATGGATTGGTCAAAAAATATTACTGGGCAGCAAAGTTATGGCACTACAAATTTGGTGCTTTTTCCCATAGGATAACATTACGGCATCCATCATATTACAGGAATTCTTTGACGCTCTGCTGGAAAATAACGGTTTGGTCTTTTGGGCTGAAATCTGGAGGGAAGAAAACCAACATCCTACAAATGTGCCTTTTGTGGTTTGGAGACAAAATGTTACAGGGTGGCAAAGTAACAGCACTCTGAAGTTGATGATCTGTCCCATAGGATAACATTATGGCGTCCGTCACGTCTTTCAGGGCCCGTATCTCAGAAATGGTGCGAGATATGGACTTTTTGTCAAAAAATTGCTTAAGCAAAAAACTTGCCAGGAAAGTAATAATTCATACAAAATTTTATTTTTTTCCCTACGTCATACGGTTCCTGAGATATAAGCAATTTAGTATTCCAAGTCATACTTTTCTGCTCTGAAGTCAATTATAATGCACACATTCTTTGTTTTCAAATCGTTTTTTTCAATGCAGTTTTTTGGGAAAAGAAGGGTGTGCCCTTTTGTTACTGTGACAGCTAGCATTTCCAGTTGCACTTCTGTTACCATTCGAATCACCGTTCCCGTCTACGCCACCATGTGCATAACGGTTTGCGTTTTCATATGCACTTGCATTTCTGTTTCTGTTATCTTTACTGTTGCTGTTACTGTTACCATTTACGTTTACTATTGCGGTACCATGACCTTATGTGCAACAGTTTGCATTTTCGTATGCTCTTGCATTTCTGTTTTTATTGGCTTTATTGTTGCTGTTACCATAACCATTTGCATTTACAACTGTGGTTCCATGAGTGTGCATGTTATGGTTTGTGTTTTCATACATGCTTGCATTTCTGTTTACTTGGGTGTTATTGTTGGTGTTACTGTTACCATTTTCATTTACAATTGTGGTACCGTGAATGTGTGTGTTACCAGTTGCATTCTGTATGCTCTTCTGTTTGATGTCTCCATTTACATAACTGTTTGGTTCGGCATCACTTTATGCTTGTGTTTCTATTAACGTTTGCTTTGCCATTTATGTTTGCTTTGTGTGCATTACTGTTGCAGCTTGCATTTGCTTTGCAGTTCCTGTTACTGTGTAACAAGACATCATGTGGCAGGAGTGCAGGGCCACTGCATTCTTTTCATTATTTATCATCCTCATTCTCAAAAAGAAGGGAAATTAGAGGCAAAAAACTCAGTTTAATGTATCAGTTAGGGTTGTTCCACAATAAAACAAAGCTAGGAAATTCATGGTTAGGGTTGAAAGCCTATTTATTTATTTCAGAGGGCTAGCCCAACTAAGATACAACAGTATAGCCAGAAGCTGACAGTGGGGCTGGGATGTCACCTGGAGCTATAGGGCTACTTGGTGTAAGGAAGGGGAAAGTGTTGGGAGAAGAAAAGGGTACATGTTTGGTGTTTAGTGACCTGCAGGGTTTTGACCTGCCAAGGTAGTGGGTGGGGGATCAGGTCACTCTCAGGTTGGCTGTGACACTCAGGCAGATCAGCTATTTAAAGGTGCATAGAGTGCACTGAGGGGTCAGAGGCAGTGAGGCAGTGCTCTGCAGGATCAGGGGAGCCAGTGAGCAGGTGAACAGCAGTTTCATCATCAAGCTTTTTTTTCTTGTGGCACCCAAGTGCAGTTGGCTTTTGGGAGGATGCCAGTGCTTAATTTCTATGTTCTGTGGAGCTACCTTATCTTTCTGGGTAATAGCAAGATGGAGAGAGAGAGAGAGAGAGAGAGAGAGAGAGAGAGAGATGGAGGGAGGGATAGAGTGAACCTTAGATGGTGGCTCACTGCTCTTAATGCAGCCAGCAGCACAAGTTCAGTTGTGGCTGCAGATGTCATGAAATTCCCATGGTTCTTATATAGAGAACGTGGGGGTAGTGCCCCTCTTGCTAAGCTGAGCACCCAGGATTTTGGGTACCCAGAAAACATTTGTGGGCAAAATATTTAAAAAGAAACATCAGAATCTAGCTAAAGGGTTCCTGTTTAGCTAGGTTCTGATGTTTATTTCAAAACATCCCAGCAGTTTTATGTATTTTCCACATTTGTCAGTTTGTGGAAAAAATTTGCAAGATGGCACTTGGCACAGCACCAAAAATGGTTGGTGCCCTGCCAATTCAGTGATGCAAAACCAAACACCAGCATTTGCAGCACCAAATGTTTACTTTTGATGCAGAACTTTATCTGAAAACCCATACTGCACATGCACAGGTCAGAAGACACAACATTTAAAAGCCTTATTATGCAGGAACCCTTAAATGTTTTTTAACAGAGCTGTCAATGACATTACCTTGGGACATGACACATGTCCCATGCAAGTTTGTGGAAAAAAAGTCTATTCCATGTTGGCTGTTGCTGAGAGCAAAAAGAAACCATGTTAAGTAAAGAAAAAGTTAGCTTTTTACTAAAAATAACACATGTGGATCTCAGAAACCGAACAATCTGCTATCACAAAAATGTCCACATGTCAAGACCTTTCATCATAGACAGTATAAACAAAATTTCAGCTCATTTTGTCAAATGGAGCCAAATATATTAATGTGCAAATGCTGAGGTTTAACATTGAACAGGCTACTCAACCCTAACTATAGGGGAACTACTGAGCCTCTATAATGTAAGGGCTATGCAACCCCGCTACTGGAAATATTGTCTATATTTTTTATTTGAGTACCAACTTACCCAACAACATCATACGTGGTGAAGGTGCTGATATTGGGTCAATTTGCATGAGAACTAAAACTATTGACAATATTTCTAGTAGGGGGGTTGCCTATTCCATATATGTCATTCCTCCCAAAAAGTGAAAAAATAATAATTTCTTGCTATAGTTTGCTGATTATAAAATATCTAATAGGTATCTATAAATGAAACATCACTCATTTGGTAGATATTTTTTGTCCTGATCACTATTTGTGCTCAAAGTACCATGGTAACATTTTTTGTTTTAAAGTTATTTGCATTTGTTTGTTGCAAAAAGTGAAAATAAAATTTAGTTTCTGCTGTTTTTTGCTTATTATCAGGGGTTAACTGAAAACAAGTTGCAGAAATCTGAAATAAAACGGTTACTGTGACCAGTAAATTGCCAATGGTAAATGTTTTTTACCATTTGCACATTTACTATGCGAATGGTAAATGGAATTTACTGTTCACACATTTACTGGGTGAACAGTAATTTCCAAATGGTAAATTAAATTTACCATTCGCAAATTACCATTCGCACGATAAATGCAATTTACCCTGTGCTCAGCCTGTCTTGCTGCTATCACAAAACCTGTTATAATTCAAAAATGGTTATATATGTTTTCACCAAACCATCCAAAGGCACACCCTTGGCATACACCCCATCATACCTGAAAGTTTCAGAGGCAAACTTAATTCCATGAGTGCTGTACATGACAGCAAAAAATCCCATGTTATCCTATGGGGAGAAAAATTCCTTTTTGTGTTTTTGACCACTTTATATCTCCAAAACTGTTAAAGTTATTGTCATGAAACTTTCAACATCTTGTAACACTGACAACATGACAGCACATATCACTTTTTGTGTTATTTGATTGAAAAGTTATTAAGGTGCAAACACTAAGATTTAACATTGAAAGGCAGTACCAACCCTAACTATAAGAGTGCTATTGCACCCTTATTTTTTATATATATTATAGGGGTGCAGTTGTGTCCCTATATTTAGGGTTATGAAGCCACTTTTATGTTAAACTTAAAATTTTGTGCGTTAATAACTTTAGACCTGTTCAATGGATTTGCATGAAATTTGGTATGCGTAGTGGGGCATTGTAGATCTCTTGATCTGCCAAATTTTGTTTTGGCCAGAATTACATTTTTTGCACACCAAAATGCTGAAAAATGCACTTTTCACCAGTTCTGTGAGCAGTTTTTTTTTTATTTTGTGTGTGGGTCTGCACAGCCATTGTGCAACTTGGCACATTGAATGAGCTTGGGTAAAGGAATATGCCACTTTTTGTTTGGTGAAAATATATTAAATTATTCAAAAGTTATTAAACTTTTAAGTTCCCATCATAAGTCTATGAGAAAATTTATATGATTATTTTGTGAAAGAAGAAGAATGGGGTTTTGGCCATCTGGTTCCTCCTCACAATCAAAGAATTTGCAGGCTTGCAATCAAAGAATCTCTGATCTCAAGGAATTCTTTGATCGAGATGGCTGCCATCTTGTTTTCATTTTGCAGTAAAAAAAAAAAAAAATATCTCAGCTCAGGGGTAACTTCTGAAGTAAAACTATGTTGGATTTTGCTCAGGGATCCTCCCTCTATCGAGCCATGCCTGTGGTTTCTTGTAAATGTGTCCAAAAATAAAGTTTTAACATTTTTAATTCTTTGATCACACCTCGCTAACAATCTTTGATCGCGAGCCTGCAAATTCTTTGATGGTGAGATTCCTTGACTGCGATCTTTTATCACAAGGGCATGACTAGATGGCCAGATTAAAAAAATCACATTTCTCAGCCCAGGGGTGACTTATAAAGTCAAACTAGGATGAGTTTTGCTCACGGGGCTTTGTTCTATTGAGGCATGGCTGTGGTTTCATATATTTCTGTGTAAAAATTGAGTTTTACCATTTTTATTCTTTGATCATGAGCCTGCAAATTTTTTGCCCACGAGTTTCTGTGACAGCGATCTTGATCATGAGGGCACGACTAGATGACCAGAAAAAAAAATCAAATATCTCAGCCCAGGGATGACTTATAAAGTCAAACTAGGATGGCTTTTGCTCAGGGGGCTTCTTTCTATCGAGTCATGGCTGTGATTTAATGTATTTCTCTGGAAAAATTGGGTTTTACCATTTTTTATTCTTTGATTGCAAGCCTGCAAATGTTTTGGTCATGGCCCTACAAATTCTTTGCTCATGAGATTCTTTGATCGAGATCTTTGTACGCAAGGGAGGGACTAGATGGCCAGATTTGGAGAGACCAGATAGTCCAATTTTAAAACTTTTAAAATTAAATATCTTGGAAACGGTTTGATCTTTCAACTTGAAATTTGGAGGGTGTGGATGGGTGTTGCTGGGATGTCCTGTAGATGTGAATTATGGTATTTAGGTATTGGAAAATACATTTATTGTTGAGATATTGCATGGCAGACTTTACAGTTTGCTTATAGCATTTTGCATTGTGGTAGTGGCTTCACATTTATAGGGTAGCTAGCATTACAGCCATGGAGGTAATTTTCAATGGTTAGGTGTCTGACATATAAACAGGCATGGAATTATGCCACTCTGATGAATGAAACTGTGTTTTGTTTCAAGGTGCAAGGTGCATTGGGGTCATTGGCCCTAACTCTCACCCAATCACATGCGTGAAGAAGCTGAGACATAGGAGAATGGGGTGATGCCAGTTGGGGGGGTGGGCTGAGGTGGTGCAAGGGGCGCTTTCAACCCTAACACCAAATTTACTCACTTTTGTTGGTGTGGAACCACCCTAACTAATGCATTAAACAGAGTTTTTTGCCTCTAATATAGATATAGATATAGATATAGATATAGATATAGATATATCTATATCTATATCTATATTCATGGCAAAAAAATTCAATTTAATACATCAGTTACAATTGTTCAACAGCAACAAAAGCGAGGAAATTTGGTGTTAGGGTTGAAAGTAACCCTTGCACCTCCCAGCCCACCCCCCAACCAACATCGGGATGTGCATTGCGATCATCGGCCTTAACTCTCACTGCATCACATGTGTAAACAAGCTGAGGTATAGGAGAATGAGGTGAGAGTTAGGACCGACGACTCCAACGCACACCCCGATGCTGGTTGGGGGGTGGGCTGGGGGTTGCAAGGGGAGCTTTCAACCCTAACACTGAATTTCCTCACTTTTGTTGCTGTGGAATAACCCTAACTGATGCATTAAATGGAGCTTTTTGCCATGAATTTCCCTTCTTTTTGAGAATGAGGACTATATATAGTGAAAGGAATGTGGTGGTGGGAGTGAGGGGCCTTTTAGTCCCTGCGCTCTGACCACATGATTTTTTGTGACATAGTAACAGTAACTGCAACAGAAATGCAAACGCTAATGGTTACACACATGGTGATGCAAATGTAAATGGTAAAGCAAACATTAACAGAAAAGCAAGTGCAAAGTGACGCCAAAGCAAACAGTGACACAAACAGAGATACAAGCACATACAGAAACACAACTGGTAATGCGCTCAGTCACAGTACCGCTGTTGTAAATGCAAAGGGTAACTGTAACAGTAACAATAATGCCAAAAGAAACAGAAATGCAAATACAAAAGCGGCGTATGAAGCATAAAATGTCTGTATGGTCACAGTACCACAATTACAAATGCAAGAGGTAACAGTAAGAGCAAAAATAATGCCAAAGGAAATGGAAACACAAACACAAGCGAATATGGAAACGCAAACTAACGTTCACGGTCACGGTACCGCAATTGTAAATGCAAATGGTAATGGTAACAGGAACAATAATGGCAAAGGAAACAGAAACCCAAATGCAAGCATGTCTGGAAATGCAAGCTGTAATGTGCATGGTCACGATATCGCAATTGGAAACGCAAATGGTAACGGTAACAGCAAAAATAATGCCAAAGGAAACAGAAACGCGAATGCAAGCACGTATGAAAATGCAAACCATAACGTGCACGGTCATGGTACCGCAATTTTAAATGCAAATAGTAATGGTAACAGCAACGATGACACCAAACGAAAGACAAAAGGAAATGCAAACAGAAGGGCGGCCGCAAACACAAATGAAAATGCGCACAGTGATGCAAATGCAAACACAAAGACAAACAGAAGTGGAAACGCAAATGGTAACAGTAATGCAAATGCAAGCACAAATGAAAATGGAAAGAGTAATGCACACTGTGGCGTACACGGTAACAGTAATGCAAACAGGTACGGAAACGCAAGTGGGAACAGTAAGGGTAACAGTAACGGAAGCGCACACCATGGTTTTCCCCAATAGCTACATACAGAAACACAGTGAGTACAAAGAGTGTATGCATAATAATGGGGCTCAGAGCAGAAAATGAGGAGTTTGAATACTAAATTGCTTACATCTCAGGAACCGTAAGACGTAGAACATTTTGTTTAATTTTGTATGAATTATAACTGCCCTGGCTAGTTTTGTACTTAGCCCCTGCTTGACGAACTAAGCATTTTTCTGATGAAAAGTCCGTATCTCGCACTGTTTCTGAGATACGGGCCCCGAAAGGCGTGGAGGATGCCGTAATGTTATCCTAAGGGAAAAAATGTGAACTTCAGAGTGCCGTAACTTTGTCTCCCTGTAATATTTTTTCACAAAACTACCAAAAGACACATCTGGGGGATGTTGGCTCTCTTCCTTCCAAATTTCAGCCCAAAAGACTAAACCATTCTTCTGCAGCAGGGTGGCAAACAAGTCCTGTCATTTTGGCCATAGTGTTGCAAAGTAGTGTCATGATTTGCGACACTTTCGCAAAAAAAAATCACAAAACTGTTGTAGGTGCGACATTACTTTGTGACACTACTTTTCCCAAAAATTTGAAAAACATATTTCTGGTTTGTTTAACCCCAAAATAATGACATGTCTAGCATCTTCAGGGCTCGACTAGGTAAACACCAAAAGAATTGTGTCCCTAGAGGGTCCCAAATTTAAATGGCAAGCATTTCTGTGACCAGTAACTGAAACAAAATTGCTGACACAACACTACAGGGGTCATTTGCAACACTAAAAACTGCATTTGCACCAATGTCAAAAATTTTAACTTCTCCCATTGACTATAATGGGAAACTTGCTTTTTGAATAACTTTTGAACCATTCAATATTTTTTTCACAAAACCTTCAAAAGGCACATCAAGCATGCTGGCTGCATGATCCCTGAAGTTTTGGAACCAGTCGTGCAAACTGTGTAACCTGTGGGTGCGAGCAAAGAATGTGCAAAAAAAGTAAATGTGCCCCGGAATGTCACTTAATAACTCCTCTGCCTTAAATCTGACCAGTACAAAAGTGGGCAGATCCCTAGATCTATAGTTCTGCCTTGCGCCTGCCAAATTGCAGGCAAATCCATTGAACAGTGGCAAAGTTATTAAGGTGCCAAATTTCACCATTTAACCTTAAATGGGGTACTCAACCCTAACTATGGAAGCACTACTGTGCTACCATAATATATATATATATATATACACACATACATATATATTAATTATAGTGGCACAGTCATGCCCCTAATTTAGGGTTCAGTAGCTGGGTCGTGCCTGAGAATAGTCAACTTTGGCTAGTGCACCTAACCCGGTTAACAAAAACTAAATAAATAAATGTTAAACCTCATATTCTGCACATTAATAACTTTGCAACTGATCAATGCATTTGCACAAAATGTGGCATGTGCTGTGCTGTGGAGTAAATCTCTTGATCTGGCAAGTTTTGTTTTCATTGGACATGCAGATTCTGAGATCCGAATAGTGTAAAAAAGTAAAAAGTCACCACTTTTTGCACTTTTTTTCCTGATCACCTTTCACCCAGATGGTGTAGAGTTTTGGTGTGATTTTTTTTATGGCAGAAAGAACTTGAGTATCAGAACTGCTAGTGTTTGTTTGGTGCAAAATATTAACCTGTTGCAAAGCTATTCAGTTTTTCAATTCACATTATTTCCTATTGGAAGTGTATTTTTCAGGGTAGAGGTAAAAAAGATTAATTCTCATGAAATCTGTTCCTTTTTCTTAAGGAAAAAAATCCTATTTTGTGAGCCATCATCTTGGTTTTTTCCCCACCAACTAAAACACATGGAAAATATTAAGAAGTGTTACTATTTTACTAAAGAAACACCAACACCTAGCTAAATGGGCCCCTTTTAGCAAGATTCTGGTGTTTGTTTTTCACAATTAGACCCAGAAAATACTTTTTCTAGACACCCAAAATCCTGGACCCCCAGCTTAGCGAAAGGAGCACATCCCTCCATCTTCTCTGTGTGAAAACAGTGGGATTATCCTGACTTCAGCAGCCGCAGTTGCAACTTGTGCTGCCGGCTTCAGTTTCAGCTGGGAGTTACTGTTTCTTTGGTGTCTAGTGGCACCCCTCACCCTCTGATTCTCATATTTTATTATATAGGCTTCTCATTGTTGTTAATGGTATCCCCCACCCTCCATTATGTAGCCGTGGTGTCCAGTAGCACCCCTCCACCCTCCAATCCCCATATTAATTTGTTTTACATATCTCACTTGGTGTTAGTGGTACCCCCACCCTCCTGTATCTTTTCCTGGAGTCTAGTGGCACCTCCCACCATCTGATCCCCATATTGTTATATTGTTTTCATTGGTGGTTAGTGGCACCCCTTAAATGTTTTATAGTCTTGCAAAAAAGGAAACAGTCCCCCTATGTTTTTTTTTACTTGAAAGACAGAAAATGGTCCCTTGTCATCCCCGCTGTCCCCCTCCCTCATCCTGACCTTCCTACTGAGCACCAATGACCCCACCCCCTCTTGCCTTATACTTACCACTGGAGGTCATAGGCTGTCATCTCCTCTGGGCTGAGACATGTTTGCACTATTCAAAGCCAAACCATGACACGAGAAATAAAGGTAAGTGCCATATAATGTATTTCAATGGTGTTTTGAACTTATGTTCACAATTTTGCCATTTTTTGGAATACTTTCACCAGATTTTCAACATGGCCTTTTTGGGACCCCACCTCATGAACATTGCAACTGTCATGTTGTTAAACAGGCATTGACAGCCACAAGGAAGACTGCATTATTGATTTGTTTTAGGTGTGGGGGGGTGGGGTTTTAGGTTTGGAAACCTTAAAAACACATTTCCCTACTTGTTTGCTTTAGTTTGATCCCTAAATGTTGCATTAATGAAGTTTCTTTACAAATAATTTCCTTACTTTTTGAGATAGTGTAATTGTATCCTTATTTGCCCTTGGGATTGCAAGGCCCTCTGGGCTCTGCACTTCCATCAAGTCATACTTTTTGAGATAGTGTCCTTATGAATGAAAATTTTATATAGAAGTGTTCTTTCCTATAAACATTTTTCTACAATATTTTTTGTTCATATGAAAATTTTTGTATGATATTTTCATTTGGAGTTAGAACGAACATTTTTGTTCATACAAAAATATCATACAAAAAATTTTGTATGAAGAAAAATTTTCATATGAAACTTTCATTCATTCAAAATTTTTATATGAAAAGCTCTTCGCCATATGATTATTTCATATGGCTATTTTGAAGTGCTTACTGAGGATGCTTAGAACAGAAATTTTTAAAAATATCTTTGGAATGGATTAATAATTTACACCAAACCAGTGAAAGGCACATCTGTAGGCCAAGCCCTTTCTTTCCTGAAAATTTCAGACCAAAATTCCAAACCATCTGGGTTGAGCACAAGATGATGACCAAAAAACAGAAAATAAACTGATTTTTTAAGGTATTTTTGCCATCAGGATCTCAGAATCTGCACATCTGACTGAAACAAAACATGGCAAGTCAAGAGATTAACCCCATGAGACCACATATGCAAACATTCATACAAATCCATTGAAAAGTTGCAAAGATATTACAAAAACATTTATTTTTTATGAATGAAAATATTATATTAAACTTTTCATATGAACGAAACTTTTGCATGAAACTATCAACTCCATATGATCATTTCATACAGCTACTTTGAAATGCTTACTCAGCATGCTCAGAACTGACATTTGTAAAATTTTACAACTTTGGAATGTATTAGTATTTTTTCACCAAATCAGGAAAAGGAACATCTGTGGTCCATACCCTTTCTACTCTGAAAATTTCAGACCAAAATTCCAAACTATCTGAGTGTAAGGTGATGACAAATGAGCAAAAAATGTATGTTTTTACCAGTTTTGCTATATGGATCTTGGAATCTGCACATCCAACTGAAACAAAACATGGTACTTCAAGAGATCTACCCCCACAAGACCATGCATGCAAAATTTTAAAATTTTCAGTCTAAAATTCCAAACCATCTGGGAATAAAGTAATGACAAATAAAGAGTAAAACAGTGTTTTTCTTTTACTTTTTTTGCTACATGGATCTCAGAATTCACAAATCCAACTGAAATGAAACATGGCATGTCAAGAGACTTACCCCTATGAGACCATACATGCAAAATATTGTGCAAATCCGTTGAACGGTTGTGATGATATTATAAAAATTTTCATATGAATGAAAATATATTAAAATGTGTGTATGAATGAAAATGTTCACATTAAATGTTTGTATGAATGAAATTGTTTTTAGTATGAAACTTTCGTTAGCATATGATCATTTCACACAGCTATTTTGAAGCGCTTACTGAACATGCTCAGAACCCAACATTTTTTACTTTAATAACTTTGGAACATATTAAAATGTTTTCAGCAAACCAGCAAAGGAAACTAATGTTGGCCAAACACTTCTTACTCTGGAAATTTCAGATCAAAATTCTAAACCATCTGGGTGCTATACAATGGCAAAATACAGCAAAAATCTGTGATTTTTTTACGTGTTTTAGCTATCTGGATCTTGTCTCTGGACACATCCAACCACAACAAAACTTGGAACATTAAGAGATGTACCCAACGTAATCACACATGCTAACTTTTCATGCAAATTTGGAGAATGGTTGCAAAGATATTAAAGTGCACAATTTGAGGTTTAACATAGATACACCAGCACAACCCTAAATATAGTGGCACTACCACATCACCGTAATATTATAGGGCTTAGTAGAGACCATATAGTTAGGGTTGTACTGGCACTTTTATGTTAAATTAAAAATTATGTACCTTAATAACTTTGGCATTTTTTGATGAAATTGCCCAAATTTGGCATGCATGGTCATTCTGCCAGTCTCTCAAGATGTGGAACATATCATGACAGCATCTTGTATGGATTTTGAGATATGGAGTTGTAAGAAACAGAAAAAAAACACTTGTTTTCCATTAATTAACATTTTTTTGTCCTAATCTACAGCCCAGACTGAATGAAATGTTGTCTTGAACTTTTCAGGGATGATGGGGTCTGTGTCAAGGGTGTGCCTTTGGATACTGTGGTGAGAAGATATATCACCATTTTTGAATAACAGTTTCTGTGATAGCCACTAGTTAAGCAGGTGAATGAAAATTGAACTGTTAATTGTTAAGGAGTTACTGTTTGTGCTCAGAGAAATACTATTTGTGCTATTTGCCATTTTGGAGTTTTTCTCTGTTTTAAAAATTAATTTCTAAAGAAATGTTACTTGGTAAGGAATGACCAAGACCCGTATTTAGGTATTGGTCGAATGCTTAGTTCCATTACTGTATTATTATTTAAAAGTTTTGAGACAAGTAAGTCTTTTTGGGGTGAGAATCATACTGTCTGTCACTCGTTTAGTTAAGGATCAATTGATCAGAAAATACCCATTCATAGTTCTTTACAGTTCAAACTTTACTGTTCAAACTGCAGACTGGGAACAGTAAAGATCCATGACACTTTGAACTGTCATAGCTCCCTGGTGTCTAGTGACACCCCCAACTGCCAATTTCCATTCCTTAAAGATTATATTTATTTATTTTATTTATTTATTGAAATGTTTCACCAGGAAAGGCACACTGAGCAAGTTGCTCATCTCCTGGTGTGACCTGGGGGAGAGGGAATAGGGGAGACATATACAGATAAACATCATGCAAGTACAAGAGCAAGCAAGAAGAGAGTACCAGATTTGGGTTACAGAAATAATGTACAATATAAGTGCATCATAATAACTGCAGTAAGTAATATAATAATAGTAATAATATAATAATAAAAGCTGAGAAGAAAAGAAAAGAATAATTCTAATATAAATGTAAGTAATAATACTATTAGCATAGAACTTAACCCATGCAGGTAGTAGGAAGGGGGCTGGAGCATGGAGGAAGAGAGGGTAAGAGAAGGGGGCAGTAAAGGGGAGGATCAGGTTAGGAAAAGGGAATTAAGAACAGAATGGAAAAAATTGAAAGGGTGGGTGGTGGAGCACTGAGGTGGAGGGGTTAAGAAAGGGGACAAATATTAGGGGGAGAGGGTTAGGAAAGAAAAGGAAATTAAAACAGAGGGAAGAATTGAGGTTAATGTGGGGTGGGAGAGGTGCTGGATAATGTGTAGGAAAACAGGGAGATGGCAGGGGTGGAATAAACACCAGTAGGAAATATTGGTGCCAATATGGGTATTAAGTTGAAGGTGAGGATATGCAGAGGTGATTTTAATCACAGGTACAGTTTTTTTTTCTTACTCCTTTTTCTGCCCTGGCTCCAGTCTGCCCAAGTCTTCTGTGCATCCTAATCTCCGGCCACCGTCCATTGCCACCCAGCTCCCATGTGGACCCTCGCTGTTACCCCTGAGGATTACCCCCACAGTGGAGTGGCAGAGAGATCCCTCAATCTTTGCCTGGTTAGGATCCAGTGTTCAGCGATGTCACCCCCAAGCCAGGTGCCCCGTAGGATGGCCATCAAGCCACTGCAACCAGTCGCCAGATATTTTTCCCTTTTTTCCTCCTACCCAACATGAGTGGGGCATGCAAGGTCACCAAGGGAAGGAGCATGCACACATCCACATGCACTCCCTCCCATTGCCATGCCCCAACTCAACCCCAATGCATGTTGCCAGTGCACCACCCCCCAGCTTCAGCTAGGGGCCAAAAGTGCACCTACAGCTGAGAACCCCCCCACCCCTGAGAGGGAGAGCAGTCACTCAGACACTCCATCCCTCTCCACCCCTGCCAACCCCCGGTGACCCTAGTCCACTCATAAACCTGGGTCACTGGCATGGAGTGAGGTGTGGCATCCAGTGCCACAACCCTCAGTGCCACCAGGCTGGTTCAACCACAGGTACAGTTTACTGTAAGGAAGTTAAGTAGAGCAGAAGAGATGAAGGACAGTAATAATGTGTCCCGGGTAGTCTAGTGATAATCCCCACTCCCCCATTCTTCGATCACTGTTCCCATAGTACAAATTATATTACCTGGTAGTCCAGAGTTCCCTCCCCTTCCCCTGTTCTCTGATTGCTGTCCACATGTAAAAAAAATGATAATCTCTGTTAGTCCAGTGGTCCCTCCCTCTTCCCCATTCTTGGAACACTATCACCATGTAAAACTAAATGATAATCCCTGGTAGTGATGTGTTTCCTCCCCTCCCCCATTCTCTGATGGCCATCCCCATGATGAAATTATTCACTAGTAGTCCAGTGGTCCCTCCCTCATTCTTCAATCACCATCCCCTTGTAAAAAAATTATAATCCCTGATAGTCCAGTGGTCCCACCCCCTCCTCTGTTCTCCTATCACTGTTCCCATGAAAACAGTATATTCCCTGGTATTCCAGTGGTCCTTCCCCCATTCTCTCATCTCTAGCCCCATGTTGAAATTATTCCCTGGCAGTCCAGTGTTCCCCCATTCCCCATACTATGATCACCATCCCTGAAGTTTTTTTAAGCAAATGGAAAAAAGGTCCCTCGCTGATCATTCCCCTCACCTGCCACTCAGCACCCACCACCTCACACTAACCAGTACACCCCAACACACCCTCATTCACCTGAACAGGTCCCAGGTTTGAGATCCACTTGCTGCTGGAACCGACGACTGCAATATGAGAAACTAAGGTAAATGTAGTTCAATGTATTTCAATGGGGGGTGGTCAACTTTTATGCATAACTCAGCCATTTTTTGACATTTTGACACCAGATTTTCAACATGGCCTTTTGGGGACCACATCTCATAGACAATATGACTGACATTATGCAACTCCAGCACGAAAGGTGATTTTGTGGTTGGATTGTGTATTCACCTTTCAGGTGGGACTTGAAAATTGTGGTTGCTCATGAGGTGGGGTCATATGAAGGCTATGTTGGCAATTTGGAGTCAAAATATGTAAAAATGGTAAAGGTATGCTCATTCATTGTTATTTTGCTATGAACACTCACAACTTTGGAAATTGTACATATTTTTAACCCAAATTTTCAGCATAGCCTCCTTATTACCCACCTAATTTATGTCACAGCTGTCATTTTTCAAATTCTGGAAAAATGCATTTTCGCATCCGTGGTGCAGAACTGTATTGCAGTTGTGCAGAATTACTTTCTGGTGGGAATTCAAATAGGTGCATGAGGTGGGGTAATAAGATGGCTACACTTACAGAAATAATTATATGAAATGTTTTCATGCTGCACACATAAAAGTACCAATGTGATATGTGTGCTGCAAGCATGATTTAGATATTAAATTGGAACTGATTGCAAGCATGTGGCATGTGCACAGCAAGCAAGTCTTGAAAGCATGTTTGTTGTGTTAAATTGGAACAGACAACATGCATGTGGCATGCGTGCAAAAAGCAAGTGGTCACTGAAAACTGCACACATAACAGTTAAGTGAGTTCCTCAGGATCACATCATATACAAGCGGTGGTTGATGAGATTCAGACCCAGGTCTTCAGGTTTCCAAGTCTCCTGGTTTGCAGTTCAGTGCCTTTAACCACAAAGCAATGCTGCCTGCACACATATGGCTCACTTGTACTTCAATACAAATCTGCATACTTCTGCACACATGCAGCATGCTTGTAGCAACTGTTATACTTTTTAGTTTTCTTGTCCCCTCTCATCTCAGCTGCACAGCTGACCTGCAGCACACATACCAATGGAAACATGTGGTTCTTCCCACCCCCAATATACACAGTTATCCACAAAACTACTTAATTACTTCTGTCTGGCCTGTACTCCAGCTATTTTCTCCCCATAGTTTTGAATGTTTACACACAAACAGATGTAAGGGGTAAACACAAAAGTAGCAATAACTCAATACCCACCCACCAGGGGCCAGTCCCAACTCCCATGCACACACACTGCAGAGGGTGCAGTCATGCTGCTACAGACAAGCCACCAAGTATAGATGTGTCAATAGTCTTCTACCTGTTTACTAGGGAGCCAGAGGCAAGAGTCTTTATGAAATTATGTCCGTGGGTAAGAGTGCTGGGTTTAACCCCCTTGAAATGAATGCAGTTATTTTTATTACTATTTTATAGATTATAATGGTGAGTTGGAGAATAATGAAGGCCACTGTTATGCTAACAAGTCCCAAGACAACCCACCAAGTATAGATATAAGTCAAGATTCTCTTACCTGTTTACTAGGGAGCAAGAGGCAGAAGTCTTTATGAGATGATGTCCATGAGTAAGGGTGCTGGGGCGTGCCCCCTTGAAATTAATGGAGTTATTTTGTATTACTATTTTATAAATTATGATGGTGAGTTGGAGAATAATGAAAGTCACTGTTCTACTAACAAGGCCCTTGTTAGTCAAGCAGTGGCCTTCATTAATCTCCAACTCTCCATCAATAATATATAAAATAGTAATAAAAATAATCCCATTCATTTCAAAGATGCAAGCCTCTGCAGGCTTCCTTGCCCTATGTCAGAATGTTCTTAAGGGTGGGGATTTGGAGATCAGTTTTACTGAGAAGGGAGCATACACCTGACTGTAGTGGGTCTCCAATAGTCTGTGCATACCATACCACTCAACTGTCCCTGAATGCAAGGGACAGTCCTTATTTTACCCCAGAAAACTGCTCTGATCCTCATCCATTCCTCATGAGAAACATGGTGCTCACACTGAGGATGTCATGCAAATTTAAACTTTATGACAGGGGCAACATTTCACATTTCAGCAAGGGGGAGCCAACAACCAATGGAGACAGGTGCTAGCTAGCCCCTTGGTGATAAGCTCTAGAATGTCTCTAAAAGGTAAAATGTATTTATTGTGACTGAAAAGTGATATGCAAATCAGGAAAAATTCAGATGTATAAGATTCATCTGTCTATATCCCGGAGCAGTGCATCAGATTTGGACTTATCCCACCCAGTTACTAACCAATTTTTTTTCTGATCCTGGCTGAAGTTCTGAACCCCACCCACCAAAACAAAAGTTGTCACAATTTCTCTGCCCAACTCCATTACATTAAATACCCATCTAATATGAGTCATGAAGCTGCCCAAAGGCACAGAAATGTGAAAAACACATCAATATTTCAGTCCTTCCTCCTTCCCCAATCCCACTTTAAAAAAATGATTTACTTTTACTTACCAGTCCTTCTGTCCAGAACCTGCTGGTTGGCTGAGTGTGCCACCAACCAAGTTTTCAGTCTTCTCCTCCTCCATCCTTCTTCTAGAAGCTGGATGCTAGAACCAACCATCCCATTTCCCTAGCGTGTTCCATGACCAAGTCACTTCATCAACAGAACCCACTCAACCTGTGTTGCTTGCTTCTTGCTTGGACTACTGCCATGGCTGCTGCCACACTGCACTAATCAAGGCCTATGAAGGCCATCCACACCACTGTCACTGCTGCTGCTAGGCCTAGCTTTCTGCCTCAGGGGGGCCTGTGCATTTTTTTTGTGAGGTGAGCCAGGTTGAATAAGTAGGTAGGCTAGTCTTGAATTAGCGTCTAGCACACCCTCTGCCCCTTTACCCACCAGAGTAGATGGAGACTCACTAAGAGTAGACCTACATAAATATGCCACCACAGCCTGCCTGTTGGTGAAGTGGTTGGATTTATTCTTGTGACACTGGTGACCTGGGTTCAAGAGCAGACATGGGTTGCTGTAGGGCTGGCCAGGGGAGCAGGCTTGAGCATACCTTGACTGCTTGCCAGCTCCAAGGGGAGGGTTGGGACATAGCTCAGCATTTTCCAACCCCTTGTGGAAGCTGGTGGTGCAGCAATATGCCGGGTGCCTCAGTGCCAGATTGGTCCTTGGGCAGAGTTCTGGGGCTCACTGACACCAGTAGGCAAGGGGAAGGGTGTTGAAGATGTTGGCAGTTATGCCTTGACATCAGGGTTTGAGCGATTCCCACCAGGAAAAGTGGAAAAATAGTCTACCATCACCAGGAAGATGGAAGGCCAGAGATGTGCCTTCAATGTGCCCTCACCCACCTGACGGCTCCAGGACTGACACAACATAAGTTTTGAGGTGCCTGGGCCCCCACCTCATCCCTGCTCAGGGGGGTAAACCATGACTCCACGGGGTTCTAGGAGTATGTCCAGATAGGGCTAGAGGTAGAGGGATGTCTGCTAGACCCTCCCAATGGGTCAGTGATGGCAGGCTGAGGGGAGGATAAATAAAAGGGGGAAAAATATATGCCACCACAACACTGCTATTTAGAGTTCAGAGTACACAGATTTCTCCAAGTTATATTTTGCAGTCTGTTTACTCTGTGGTGGGAAAGACAGTGTCACACTCACATGACTCATGTACTCCTGCATGGCTGGAGCTTCTCCAAGTCACATGTGATGGCACCACTGCTTAAAGGTGGAGAGAATGGACAATGCAATACAGACACAGTTGAATTAGGATTGCACCTGTAGCATGAGCACACACAGGCCAGGGAAGCACTTTTTGTGCAAAAGATAATATCCAAATTTTGTGCCATTATTGCTACACTATAAGAACAACCTAGGCACAAATATGGAGAGGAGGGTGGCACCCCTGCTTTATGGTTGAAATTCATTCTCAGGTGCTAATATCAGTACAAATCAATACAATGGTTTTCATTATGTTCTAAGATATTGAATCTCCATGTTTCAGAATGTGCCCTCATCATCGCGAGAGTTAGTTTCCTCATTGCCCCTCATTTTGTGTGTTGATGTCCCTCATTTCAGTGACAAAATGTGAGGTGTGGTGCATTCTTCCAAGACTCTACATAGCACAAATCCTGCTGAGCACAGCCATAGTGTATATGCTCAATACAGAATGACAAAGGGAAAGTAAGTGAGCCAAATCAGTCATGGAGAAACACATTTATAATACTAAATATGCATAAGGGGATTTGCATGGCCCAAAACAAAAAGGTCAGGTTTCTCAACACAGAGGCCCCTCTTCAAACATCTGGGATGGGGGTTGTTGGCTGACTGTATCCTAGGCATTTAATGCATTAAGTAAACAATACTTACAAATTAATGGTAATTTAATGACAGAAAAAAGCCATTAAACAACTTGCAAAAGGATCAGAATTAATGAGTTTACCTAATCTGAATGGGAAATCAATGAAACATTTATTTTAATGGCTCTAATTGGGTTGATATTATAGTAACAAAAGTCAGGAAATTCAGTGTTAGTATTCCCAACCCCTACACCCACCCACCCCCTCAACAAACCAACAGGTGTTGGGTGTGCCTTACAGTCATCGGGCCTAACTCTCAACCCATTCTACTATAATGGACCATCTGAGCTTCCTTACACATGGAATGAGGGGAGGGTTAGGCCTGATGACTCTAAGGAACACCCCAACGCCTGTTGGTATATAGAGGGTGGGGGTGGGTGGGTGGTAGGGTTGAGAACCCTAACGCTGAATGTTCTGACATTTGTTGCTGTAATATCAACCCCAACTTATGCATTAACAGAGTTTTTTGCAATCAATATATATTATACCTGCCCGGTAAGGCAGGTATAGTTAGGGTTGCATGGCAACATCTATGTTAAACCCAAACTTTTGCACTCTAATAACTTTGCGACCATTCATCCAATTTACCTGAAATTTGGCATGTGCAGTGTCATCACACAGGTCTCTAGATCTGGAAATTTTCATTCCAGTCAGATTGCGGAGCTGAGGAGCATCAAAAAGAGTGGAAAATCCTCAACTTTTGTGAATTCTTTGCTCATCTCCGCCAACCAAACAATTAAACAGTTTACTAGGAACAGCATTCATGCATCACAATTTTTAAAAAACACCCAGAAATATGTTTATTTTGATCTGGCAATTTGTACTGTCACTATTTGCGACAGTACAAGCACAAAACATTTGGAATTTTTGTGAAAGTGTCACACCATACTTTTGCACTTTGCGACATACTGTACTTTCACAGTTTGTGACAGTACAATCCACAAAATCATAGTTCCATGCCACCTCTCTGTCACTACGTGGTTTGCACTTTTGGGCTACAATTTGCTTAGTGGCAAGCCCTTGCAACACAGATGTGCCATTTGGTAGTTTGGTGAACATATTTACATCTGTTCCATAGTTATACTACTCTGAAGTTTTGAATTTTTCCCTTAGGATAACTTTGTGGCATCCACGAAAACCATAGTTTCTTTGCCACCTTAGTGTCACTACATGGTTTGGACATTTGGGCTAAAATTTGCAGCATGCCAAGCCTTTGCTAAACAGATGTACCTTTCACTTATTTAATGCAAATATTTACACCAGTTCCAGAGTTACAGCACTCTGAAGTTGCAAATTTTCCTATAGGATAACATTGTGGTAGCCGTGGCTCCTTTCGGTTCTTATATCTTGATATAGGTTTGAAATACAGATTTTATGCTAACTGCTGCTTAGTACACCTTTAGGTGTACTAAGAATACCAGGAGGTAGCTAGGTCATGAATATAACTGTGAAATAATATTTTCCACAGTTTCTATGGTTACTGAGATTTTGCAAACTAAGTGTTTTAAAAGGGTTACTAGGAATGCCTCTAGGCCTCTGCTGTGTGTCTGTACTTGTGGGTAGGTGGCAGCTCATGGCCCAGAGGGCTCATGCTCCAACCTATGCATACTAGATTCAATGCAAAGAAGTGCAAAGTAATGTACCTGGGAAACAAAAACCCAGGGGAATAGTACACAATGGTAGGGGGAGGTACCAACAAAAACAAAAATGGAAAGGGACCTGTGGGTAGTCATATCAGATGATCTAAAGGGAAACAATCAATGTGAGACAGCAGTAAGGATGGCAGCATAAATACTGGGATGTTTAGGGAGAGGCATCACCAGTAGAAAACAGGAAGCTGTTTTCCCACTGTACAGCCAGTTGGTAAGACCCCATCTGGAGTACTGCATGCAGTTCTGGAGACCCCATCTCTGTAAGGACATAGACAGGATGGAGGCAGTCCAGGGGAGGGCAACTAAAATGGGGCAGGGTCTTCACCAGAAATCATACAGAGACTAAAGATGCTTAATATGTAAACCCTTGAGGAAAGGAGGTAGAGCGGGGACATGATAGAAACTTTCAAGTACCTCAAGGGAATCCACAAAGTCCAAGAAGGGAGAAATACAGGTGAGGGGGTACAGGCAACATGAGAAAGCATTAACGGTGCAATTCTTGAAGCAACATCCCATTGTGTTAGAGAGAAAAGGAAGTGCAAAAGAAAAAGGAAACCACATTGGTTCTCAAAAACAGTAGCAGAAATGGTCAGAGCCAAAAGGATGGCCTTCAGGAAATAAGGGAACACAGCAGGATGAAGATAGGGAGGCATGCCAAACTTCTTTAAGGGACGCAGGGAATGCAGTAAGGCAGACAAATGCCCAAACCGAGGAAACACTAACACAAACAGTAAAAAAAGGTGACAAGACTTTCTATGGATGCATTAGTGAAAGGAGAAAGTCCAGAGGAGGTATTGCTAAGATCAAAGGGGAAAAGGGGGCATGTGAGGAGGAGAACCATGTAAAAGCATCTATCATAAATAGATACTTCTGCTCAGTATTCACTGAAGAGAAGGTAGGGCAGGGCCCACAACTCAACACCATGAACAAAGGGGGGAGGGATGTGTGCACTAGTCCCTTCACAAAAGAAAGGGCCCTACAAGAGCTTGATAAGCTCAGGGTGGACAAGGCATTGGGACCTGATGGCATACATCCCAGGATATTACAAGAGCTAAGGGTGGAACTAGCAGAGCCATTATCAGAACTGTTTAGTGAGTTTCTGAGCACAGGAGAGGTCCCAGAAGACTGGAGAAGGGCTCATGTGATCCCAATCCACAAGACTGGTAGCAGGAAGGAGTCAGGGAACTACAGACCAGTCAGTTTTACCTCAGTAGTGGGCAAGATTATGGAGGCACTTGTTAAGGAAAGGATAGTGCAACACCTGGAATCCATAGGAGCACAGGATCCAAGACAGCATGTGCTTACAAAAGGAAGGTCCTGTCAAACTAATCTCATAGATTTCTTTGACTGGGTAATCAGAGTGGTGGACCAAGGGGTAGCAGTTGATGTTGCCTACCTTGATTTCAGCAAAGCTTCCTATACTGTTCCACATCGAAGATTGATTAATAAGCTGGGTAGGCTTGGGGTGAGTCAGAAGTTGGTCAACTGGGTGACAAACTGGTTGATGGGCAGAAAACAGAGAGTGGTGGTAAGCAGTATACAGTCAGAAGAGATGCAATCACAAGTGGGGTACCTCAGGGATCAGTCCTGGGGCCAGTCCTCTTCAATATCTTCATCAGTGACATTGCAGATGGACTGGAAGGTAAGGTTTGTCTGTTTCGGATGACACCAAGATCTGCAACAGAGTAGATGATCCAGATGGGGTGGGCAGAATGAGAAGAGATCTGGGTAAACTAGCAAAATGGTCGGAAGAGTGGCAACTGGGGTTTAACGCAAAGAAGTGCAAGATCATGCACATAGGGAAGAGAAACCTTGAAGCCACCTAAAGGCTGAGAGGGGATTTGCTGGCAGTCACAAGGGAAAAAAGAGACTTGGGCATCATCATCACCAATGACCTGAAATCATCCAAACGGGCCACTAATACAGTAGGTAAGGATAGGGGGATGTTGAGGTGTATTAGTAGGGGTATCACAAGTCGGAAGAGGGAGGTAATAAACCCTCTTTACAAGACACTGTTTAGGCCCCATCTGGAGTACTGTGTGCAGTACTGAAGTCCACACCTTCACAAGGACATTAACCAAACTG
Organism: Neoceratodus forsteri; assembly: GCA_016271365.2. NCBI lineage: Eukaryota > Metazoa > Chordata > Ceratodontiformes > Ceratodontidae > Neoceratodus > Neoceratodus forsteri. The sequence continues at coordinate 541,047,065 of CM028137.1, read as the reverse complement.
AGGCAGTCCAGAGAAGGGCAACACAAATGGTGCAGGGACTGCATCAGAAAACATATGAGGACAGATTAACGGAGCTCAATATGTATACCCAAGAGCAAAGGAGGGAGAGAGGCGATATGATCAAAACATTCAAACACCTTAAGGGCATTAACAAGGTGAGAGAGTCTAACATGTTTCAATATAAGAAAAACAGCAGGACAAGAGGACACAGGATGAGATTAGAGGGAGGTCAATTAAGGGGAAATGTGAGAAAGTTCTTTTTCACAGAAAGGGTGGTGGATGCATGGAACGGCCTACCTCAGGAAGTGGTGGATATGAATACAGTGCAGGGCTTCAAACAGGCATAGGATAGGAATAAGGGAGCAATACAGATGAATATGAATAGATAGGCCATTGACAGAGCAAAGGTCGATGGCACATTCATAAGGTAGAAAAAGGAACAGGCAGACTGGATGGGCCTTATCTGCTGTCAAGTTCTATACTTCTGTGTTTCTATCTTTCAGAAAAAGAGATGTGCAAGAACAAGGAGGTAGAGTTTGAAGATAGAGGAGGGATGGCTCAGGGGCAATGTGATGAAGTGCTTTTCATGGAGAGGGTGGTGTACACATGGAATGGCCTTCCTGAGGAGGTCATTGAATCAAAAACAGTAGAGTAATTCAATAATGCATGGGACAGAAATATAGCAATTCTGGTGAGGATTAGGAAGAAGTAGGCTGTTGGTTAACTAGGATCTGCAGCTTATCCAATAGGTAGGGAAATGAGCAGACTGGGTGGGCCAAGCAGTCCTTATTTTCCATCAAAGTCATTGTTTCTATGTTACTATTTATGTAAACTGGGAACACTGGGCCCTCCTCAGCTATGCCTCTACACTCATGGGTGGGTGGGAGTGCAGGGCCCAGAGGGCCCATGCTACCACCTATGGATATGATTATGCAAAACTAAAAGCACATGGTCTTCCTGTGCTATGTTTCTATACTTATAGGTAGGTGGGAGTGCAGGGCCCAGCAGGCTCATGCCTCCACCCATGGATATCATCTTGTAATATTGGGATCAGAGGACCCTCAGTTGCTATGGCTCTACACTTATGAGTGGGTGGAAGCACAGGGCCCAGTGGGCCTGTGCTCCCAAATATGCATCCCATTATGCATAAATGGGTGCACAGGGCCCACCTGCACTATATCTCTACACTGATGGGTGGGTGGGAGCATAGGGCCCAGATACCATATGAGTAATATTTTACTTTCTCAAAAAGAAGGGACATTCATTGCAAAAAACTTTGTTGCATCAGTTAGGGTTGATTCCACACCAACTAAAGTCTGGAAAGTCAATGTTAGGGTTACCAACCCTATCACCCCACACCTGCCCCCCCACCATCCACAGACCAACAGGTGCCGGCGTGTGTCTTGTGGTTATCAGGCCTAACTCTCACCCCAGTCTCTGACACTGTGCCATCAGATCTTGTTTATACATGGAATGGGGTGAGAGTTAGGGTCGATGACCTCAAGGTACACCCTGTCATCTGTTGGTCTGTGGATGGTGGGGTGGTGTGGGGAGGTAGAGTTGGTAATCCAAACATTGTATTTCCAGACTTTTGATAGCGTGGAATGAACCCTAACTGATGCATCAACAGAGTATTTTGCAATGAATATATATATATAGTTAGGGTTGCATGCTCACTTCTTTGTTGAACCCAAAAGTTTGCACTTTAATAACTTTGCAACCATTCATCCAGTTCACCTGAAATTTTGCATGCACAATCCGATACCACAGATCTCTAGATCTGGTAAGTTTTGTTCTGGTCCGCTTTGCAGCTGCAGAGCTGTGATGTGCTGAACAATGTGAAAAATCCTCACTTTTTTGCAAATTGTTAGTTTGGGGCTATGGTCCAAATGGTTTGGGGGGTGTGGTATGAAATTTTCAGGGTATATGGGCTCTGGGTCACAGTGTGCCTTTTGGGGGTTTGGTGAAAAAATATTAATCCATTCAAAAGTTATTAAAGTTTAAAGTTTCCGATTATAGCCTATGGGAAAAAATATATATGTCCATCTCAAAAGCACTTTTTGCTTTTGCAAAACCACTTTTGACTGCTACAAATGGGTTTTGCACTTTTGCATGGCTGCAATCTTGTTTTCAGATAGCAACAGCAAAATAAGCTGTAATTCAAAAAATACTGGTCCTTGGTAAACACCAACAGTTGTATTTACCTAACCGGGTCCTGAGGAACACACATATACATATACATATACATATACATATACATATACATATACATATACATATACATATACATATACAGTGTATGAATATGTATATAAATATATATATATGTATATATATTATATATATATACACTGTATAAACATAAATATGTCATATAAATATGTCATATATATATATATATATATATATATGTATATATATACACACACACACACACAGGCCAAGATATTCAAATTGCACCCAAAAAGTGTGCAGCAGCAGGAGCTAGAGCAAGTCCACTGCATCCATGTGCAAGAAGTGCGATATTCAAAAACTGCGCAGGTCAAGATGTGCCTGCGGCACATGACTAAGTATCACTCCACCTATGCCATAGCGCATCCCGGGATGTGCAGTTGCGCAGTCCAGATGCGCCATAGCGCAACCAGGGATGCTTAGCGGAGCAGGGCAACAGTGCAACAACACAACCAGGGATGCAGAGGGACAGGATGCAGAGGCCCACCACCTAAGCCACAGATGGGCAGAGGAGCACACAGCAGAACAGACATTGCCCCCTAGACCCCATGCACTGCACAACTGGTGGACAGCCAGAATAACCACCAGCCAATGGATACCAGCAACAAACCCACAGCTGGGGCATGGTGCCTCAGCACACCCCCTGGCAAGTTGTGACCAGCACACAAGGAGGGCCGACCACCCTGTGCCACACCATTCCACCAATGCAGAACACACCCTGCAATGTGATCTCCAGACACCCTGCCCAGGAGCATTGTCCACCAGTGCAGGACACCCCATGCATGTCACCACCCTCACTGTGACAATGTAACCCTGTGCACCACAGAACCATGCAAGGCAGCCCCACCACGAGCACCCGTCAGTGGGTGGCAGCACACAGCGATGCAATGACTGCATACACAGTGCCACCACGCACGTCCCCCCCTGAGGTACAGCTGAGAGACCGACCATGAGTCGGCACACAAGGTACCCCACACATGACAGGGCATGCTCCAGACCCCACCACCTGTGGTACAGCACCCTGCACACCCTCCCAAGGACACACCCCAACCCAGCACTGGCCACAACAGCCAGCGCAGACACCCACAGTGGTGAATGGAAGTATGTTCCACACAGGATGCAACACAGTGCATGGACAAACACCCACCCATACCCAAGGGCACACCACCACAGGGACACAGTAGCTGGGCAACAAAAGCCCCCAGCATGTGGCCATGGAAACTGTGTACACATGGCCAGCACTTCTCCATGGCACAGGAGTGCCAGCCACCCTGCACAGGCACCGTGGAGCTGTACACCACCAGCATGTGCCCAGAGCACAAGTGACAGACAGTGGTGCACATCCCCTACAACACACACAAGTGACAGCATGGAGGTGGGACAACAACAGCAGAGGCCACAGTGTCACCTGAGGCAGACATGCACCACACCAGTGACAGGAGGCAACCCAGCATTGTGCCGGGTACAGTGGCTGTCCAGCATGGACAGGCACCACTGATATGCCAGTGGACCATGCAGGTCACAGACATGCAAGGGTGTCAGCTGCACAGGCCATGGATGGTCTGACAGGTGTGCCATGGATACAGATCATGCACCGTGGACCACTGCACACAGTCATCCAATGCACAGGGAACAACACACACACCACAGATAGTGACTGATAGCCACTCCCACACCATACTCACTTCCCCACGGACACACACACACATGCACATGACTGCACCACCCCTGATGCCATGCACACCACTGCAGCTGAGCACCTATAGCCCACTGCAAATCAGAGATCACCACAGTAGGCATATCAAAGGAAATGTATTTAAAAACGGCAAACAAAACTATATACAACTATTTACAAAGGTTTGGGGTAGGGCCACAAACAAGGTGGGGGGTGGAGTGAGGCGGGGTGAACAAATGGTAGAGGGAAGGAGGGATGTGAGGGTGTGTCAAGGGGGGTAGGGGAAATCAGGGGCATCGGTAAGCTCAGTGGAAGCCCCGCTCCGGCTACTTCTCCCACCATGACGCCATCTGACACCCAGCCTGTCGATCCGTTCTTGTATTTCCAGTGACGCCCTGGCAACCTGAAGGATCTCCCACAGTGCCACTCTGATATCGTGTAGCTGCCGTCAACCTAGGATAAGGGAGCAGAGTCAATAGATGTGAATGCACAGCCCCATGCAGCCCACCCACTGTGCATGGCATACAGCTGTGAGACATGCCTCTGTGATGGGGAGTGACTACTCACAGTGATCGCGTCCACAAGACCTGCCCACCCAGGTGCACACAGCCATGCGGACCACTACACACACCCAACGGCCAAGTCCTGCAGAGCACCACCGTGGCTCTTCAGTGACATGGCTATGCGGTGTGAAGGCAGTGGCACAGCCGTGTACCCAGTGCACGCATGGACCACCACTGACGCACTCCCAGACATGCAGTGCCACTGGACAGTGCTGACTATACCAAGTTATGTGCAAGGCAGTGGTGTCAATGGAGGGTGGCCATGCCCCGCTGCCCACCCTATTACACAGCATGCAATAGTAATCATGGATGTAAGGCACTCACCATCATCAGGCTGGTCCCTGCACCTGTCTTGTCTGGCCGCCCTCTCGGCCTTCTGTTCATCATGGTACAGTCTCCCCTCCCTTGCACGGTGGTGCTCCTCTGAGCCTAGGGTGCAAACATGGAAAAAGGAACATCAGTACAATCCGGTAGCAAAGTCTCCCCACCCTGTGTGTGTGCTATCCCACACAGCCATACCCATTCTTCCCCCACTCCGATACCACCACCACGCCCAACACTGGACACACCCCCATGTGCTGGACACATGCCACCTTGATACCTGTATGGATGTTAACAGTGTATGGATGGGGAACCTACCTGGCCATGGCACCGTGCCCCTCCTGGCACGTGCCCACTGGCGGGCAAGTCTTTCTGGGTCCCGGCGCTGCAGGCCACCATAGTGGTGCCTGCACTGCTCCGTGGTCCTATCCATGCCTGTGGCCTCCTCCAGGGTCACTGCCACCTCCTCCCACACCACACTCCTGGCCCTGTCCAGGGGTACCTCCCCAAAAAGGACAGTGGCATGGGGCTCCACTAACTGGACCAGATTGGCCAGTACCAGTTGGCTTCAGATGGGTGCCTGTCTCTGTGCCATCTTGTACTGTTTTGGTGTCAAAATGGCACTCTGTAGCGCACGTTCACCATGTGCGGATACTGCACGGTACTATGCTGTCATTCCCCGTTGAGCTGTCACCTAACAGTGCGCTAGAGGTCCACATATGCAGATGCATGGCACCTAGGGGCAAAGGTTGGCACAGGGTCAGGGGTCTCTTGCACATGGACTGCCACTGCGCGATTGGTACTCACTGCATGTAGTGCGGTAGGGTGCCTGTGTGCCACTTCTTGTAGCGGCCTACCATGTTGTGGCCCCAGTGCACCTACGACGCCCCAGTGCCAGAGCACCATACATGTGAACAGTGCAGTAGCGCCACTGGCACAATGGTGGCCGTGCTCTGCATTGCCTCCCGCTCACAGCACGTCAGCAGCACAGCAGGAGTCTGTGTCAGCACCCCAGGCATGTGCCGTTCAGTGTCCACTGCGCATGTTACAGAAATGCACCCTTGTCTGAGCACGTTCAACACAATTGCACAAAGCGCAACAGCATGATATTCAGCCAGCATATGCAAATCAGGTAATCAGCTATTCAGCGGCACAGATACCGCATTAGCATCCACTTAAAATTGTGCCTCACCTCATTTGCATGCGTTACGTTATAAAAATGTGACATTGGGCTGTACTGACCATAGTCTGTTATTGCAGTCTATTGTGGTGAGTTTCATGCTGTTTGGGAGTGTGGACTGTGGTGTATTTGACTGCACAGTCAGCGCTAACACCTGTCATTCCCACAGGATCAAGAATGAGAGATCATGAGGTGGAGGAAGAGGAACAGAGATGTGGGAGGAAGAGGAGGCCTAACTTCACCAAGTCAGAAACAGATGCCCTGTTTGAGACCTACCTTGACCAGGAGCTGCTGCTCAGCGGACAGCGGGGAACACCACAGGCCCATGCTGCTGCATGGGAAGAGGTGGCATGTGCTGTCAACCTGCATGGCAGCCACCAGCAGTCCGTGCAGGAGTGCAAAAAGAAGATGGGCACGGACAGACGGAAGAGTAAGGATAAGGTGGCTGCCATCAGGGCAGAACGGGCTGCGACCGGTGGGGGACAGCTGGCCGTGCAACGCTTGACCCCACAAGAAGAGCGGGTTGCTGGCAGCGTGCAGTGTTGTGCCATCGAGGGTGTTCCAGGTGGTGGATTCCAGATGGGTGGTAGCCCGGCACTGTATGGTAAGTTCTGTTGTGTCAGTGGGGGCAGAGATAGGGTAGTGCAGATACATTAATGCCACTGTGTTCCCTTACAGCTCCTGAGCATCTACATGGGTCAGCGGTGGTGGGCTCATCCACTGAGAGTGATACCATGGACATAGAGGAGTGCCCGTCCACCTGCACAGGTGTCTGAGGGTCAGGGTGACAGTGGGCCCACCTGACTGTCTGGACTGATGTTGGTGGAGCATGTGCGGAGGAGGCCCTGCCCATGTCCTAGATTGCCAGTGTCCATGGATGCCATCATGCTGAGACTCGGACTGGTGCCGGATCCATCACTGATGATGATGGAGCTCACTTCATGGACAGTGATACATGTGGGCCACAGGATGGCCACACAGCAGGTAACAGAAGGGGCATGGCCATGGGTGGTGCCACTGTGGAGGCCTGCATGACATCACAGTCCCAGCCTGTGCCTGTTTGCACCAGTGGGGCAGCACTGGTGTGTGTCCAGGACAGTGAGGCTGTTGCAGCCACTGCAGTGGCACCGTTGAACCCTGGAGAGCGGCAGCCAGATGGGGCACTGTCAGCAGTTGGCCAATGGCCATGGGGTACAGTGTCGGGGGCGGCATCAGTGCACCACCTGTGGACATGCCCAGGCATGGCCCTGGTGTGCAGCACCCACACTCAAGGAGTGCTGCCTATCACAGCCATGAACACCGTGAAGGACAGCATGCTAATCAGGCAGATGACCTCTTAGAATAGCACACCTGCATACTCCAAGAATCAGTTGATCAGCAGTTGCGGCTTGCGACGGTGATGGATGCACTGAGTGCGGTCCTGCACCAGGCAGAGGAGTGGCGCAGCAGGGACACCGGTCTGCTCCTGGCAGGGATGGACCGGATGCGGGAGGATGTGACTGCTGCAATTGACAGACTGACATAGACAATCACAGCTGCCATGGCAACAGTGGGCATACAGTTATTTGCCCATGTGTTGCAGACACCGTGCAGTGCAATGTCAACCCCCTGTTCCTGGCATATTGCGACACCCTCCTTGTCGACACTGGGTTCAGCTGTGGGTATCCCAAGCACACCTAGCGCAGTTATGTTTGGTGTGCTGCAGACCCCTGCACGAGCATGGTCGCGTTCACGGAGCGGAACCCTTGGGGGACCATCAGTGCCACCCCATGAGGCCATTGGTCAGCCTGTCACTGCTGGCGGGTCTTGGCGGGGCCGTCCACTCAACCATGGTGGCTGTGGCACTGTGGCACATGACTGACCTGTCTCCTACCATGGATACTGTCTGATGCTGCCCTGTGTGCAATGTGTTGTTCAACATGCAATGCACGGGTGGGGCACCCAGCCCTGTACACACACACACACACACACACATTCCAACTGCACACCCTCCTGGCTTCTGTCTGCTGTGGTGTATGCATGCTGATGCCTGCATTGCACTGTACACCACTGTGCAATGATGCCCAGCATCTGACACATGCACAATGACAGGCACTGGGCGTGGTGGTCTGTGGATGTGTGTGTGGCTAAGGGTGGCGGTTGGGGTTGGTGTGCCTCCTACCCTTTCTGCATGCCTTGTGGGGTGTGTGTGTGTGTGTGTGTGTGTGTGTGTGTGTGTGTGTGACCGTGTGCTGTGTTAGACCTTGCCCATCCCGGATGGCGTGTGCGGTTCCATGCTCGGCCAATTCCCTTTACGACATGCACTCCTGGGGTTTGTCCATGTGTGTATGTGGGTTGTGCCCTTGCCACTGGTGGTTGCACATGGCCCCATGACTTACCTGGGTTGGTTGAAGTGCTCCTCTATGATGGTGTCCCAGTGCAGCTATGCCATCCAGATCAGTCAGGGGTCCCTTCGACCAAGGGGGGGCTGCCCATCACCATCTTCACCATGCCCTCATTGTCCCCATTGCTGTCCCCCTCTTTGACCTGTATGGCTATCCCACAGTCATTGACCATGTTGTGCAGGCTGCAACAGGCCAGGAATAGCCCACAGGCCTTTGAGGGGCTGTACTGTAGGGCACCGCCAGACGTGTCCAGGTAACAGAAACATGCCTTCAGCATCCCGAACACCTGCTCAATGACATTGCATGTGGTGGCATGTGCCTCATTGTAGCGTTGCTGTGATGGGGTCACAGGACACCGGTATGGTGTGAGTAGCCAGGGATGGAGTGGGTATCCACTGTCACCTGTGTGCAGAGGGTGGCCATTAGTTTGGTGATCAGCATCGCCCTGCCATGGACCATCTAGGCCAGTAACCATGTCACCTCTGACTATGCCCCTCCCAAGCTCCATGTCTTTCTGCGTGATTTGCATACTCGCCCACTAGGTGGCCAGTGGGGATGTCCCCACTCTCGAACCTGTGGCACAGTGCAGACTGGTGCCAGATGAAGGCGTCATGTGCTCCCTCCGGGTGCGTGGCACAGACATTGATAATGCGCCCCCTGGCATCACACACCACCTGGCAGTTGATGCTTGCATATCCCTTCCGATTTATGTATGTGGCCCCTTCGGGGCCAGGTGGCATGCAGATGGCCTCATGGGTGCAGTCTATTGCCCTGAGCATGTCAGGCATACATGCTACCCTGTGGAACTCCTGTATGTTTGCTGTGTGCTCCGCCAGTGTGCTGGGGAAATGGATGTACTCTGCAGCATGTGGTAGCAGTGCACTGAGGAATTGGGTGAGAAGGTGTGACTTGTCTGACTGGGTTATGCCTGTCGTGTCCCCTGTTGGTCTCTGGAAGGTAACCGTGGCAAGCAGGCACATGACAGCTGTCACTTTGGTCTCCACTGACAGAGCATGGTGCCGTCGTGTGAGTGCCTGCATCACATCACTTCACAGCTCACAGAGCTGCCTCAGGATCACCTGGTTCAGGTGGTAACAGCCCACGATCTCAGTGTCAGTGTACAGATTGAAGCTGGTGCAGGCTCGGTACTGCCTGTTGGGGGCATACCACCGACAGGCCCTTCCATGGCCGCTCCCCCCCACTGCCTGCCTTCTCACCCTACTCATAACTGCCTCCATCTGGATGGTGGCACTGGCCTGTCCTGACATGTTACCCCGGCAGCTGTTTTACTGTTCTCCCACTGTCCTTACTGCTACTCCCCCTGCACCGGGAACACCTCCCTGTAGTGGCCGTATTGCCCACCGTCTCTGCCCTCAGTGCTGTGAGGCACTTCCAAATTTTGTCCTGCTTTGTAGCACAGGCTCTCCACACCTTCCCTGTTCCTGGTGGTTCCAGGTGCTCTGTCCTGCTCCTGCCCTGTCCTGTTCACAGTTTCTGTGTGCTTGTGTGGTTGCCTGCAGTTCACTAACATGTGGCTTCCCTGTAGCGTTCTTGCACCTCTCTCTTGTTCCTTTTTATTTTGGATCATTTCCACTATCGTGCAACTTCCGTTTGCTCCCTTATTGTGCATGGCGCATGTTGTTGAATATCGCACTGTGCCATTTATGCATGGTTCCTCTCCCTTCAGTTGCTCATGCATTCATTACCATTGTGCTCTTGTGTATGGTGATTTGGGGGGGCGCATCTGCCTCCCACTGAATATCGCAAAATGGCACATTTTCAGACTTGCGCTGGTGCATCCCTGTTGTGCATGGCACAACCCTTTTGAATATCTGGGCCACAGTATATACATTGTAAATAACTTTGTTACTGCATCTTTTAGGGCTGAAGAGACAAAAGTAGTGAAATAAGACATTATGGTTGAGTCCATAACACCCCCCTCCCACCTTACCCCACCAGCCCACCCCACACCCACCCTCCAGAGTCCAACACACATCACAGTGTGCCTTGGGGTCATCGGGTCTAACTCTCTACCCATTCCATTTGCAAGAAAGTTGACATGGTACATCATATGAGAATAGGGTGAGAAGGCCAGTGACCCCAAGGCACGCCCCAATTTGTGTTGATCTGTGGAGAGTTGGTGTGGGTAAGAGGGCTGGTGGTTATTGAGGGATGTTAGGGACTCAACCCTAACATCTCATTTCCATACTTTTGTCACTTCAACCCTAACTGATACATTAGCAAAGTGTTTGCAATTTATTTCCTAACTTTTTGAGATAGAATGATACTATCTTTATTTTAGTGTCAGAGTGAAGGGTCCTTCAGACCCTGTGCTCCCATCCCTCAACAGATGCACCTATGTATCTAGCTGTGGAAACACAGGGGTCTCCAGCTTCTGCACTTCCACACATTAAGTTATGAGCAGGTGTAGCAAAATTACAATAAATAATCATAACTGTGCCATTTTAAATAATTTTCACCCCAAATGCTCAACAAAACATTCTTATCACCTCACTGCATGTGCCTTGTACAGAAAATTTTCAAATCCCAGTTGAAAAACAATTTTGTGCAACTGCAACATCATTATGCACCACAGGTGCTGAAAAATATTTTTCACAGGATTTGAAAAATGACAGCTGTGCTATTCATGAGGTAGTATGAAAAAATGGCAATGATGAAAATCTGGAGTGAAAATGTGATAACTTCCCAAAGTTTTGCATGTGCATATACAAATTCCAACAACTACACATAACTCAGGCATTTTAAGGGGTTTTGGGCACCAAATTTCCAACATGGCCTTTTTAGAAACCCACCTCATGAATACTGACACTGATATTTCATTACTCAGTCCCAAAAGGTGATTTTGTGCTGCTATTGTGCCATTCCACACCACTGCTGTGAAGACACATTTCTGGCAGGATGTGAGAAATAACAGCTGTACTGTTAATGAAGTGGTGTGAAAAACTTGCAATGTTGAATATTTGGAGTGAAAATATAAACATTTTCCAAAGGTACGTGCATGCATAGTGAAATTTAAATGACCACAAGTAACTCTGGTGTTTTGGGGTATTTTGTACCAAATTTTCAACATGGCCTTTTTGGGACCCCACTTCATGAACAGTGGCACTGTGATTTTGTTAATCTATACCAACAATTGATTTCACACAGCGACAGCACCATTCTGCACCACAGGTGCAAAAACACATTTTGGGCAGGATTTGAAAAATTACAGCTATACTGTTCATGAGGAGGTGTGAAAAAATGGCAATGCTGAAAACCAGGAGTGAAAATATTAAAAATTGGTGAAGTTATGAACATACATAGAAACTGCACAACACACACTCATAGCAGTCATTTTTTGAACTTTTTGCACCAAGTTTTCAACATGGGCATTTTGGGACCTCCCTTCATGAACACTGGCACTGACATTTTGTTAACTGGTTCTGAAAGGTGATTCCACACAGTGACTGCAAAATCACCTTTCGGGACCAAGTAACAAAATAACAGTGCCAATGGTCATGAGGTGGGGTGCCAAGAACTCCATGTTGAAAATTTGGGGTCGAAACTCCTTAAAATGGCTGAAATATTAACATAAGTTGAAAATCTCATTGACATCCATTATACAACTTATCTTGATTCCTTCAGTTCCTGGTTTGACTTTGAAGAGTGCAGATGTGTCCCAGTCCACTGAAGATCATAGCCGCTGACCTCAGAGGATAAATATGGGGTAAAGGGAGATGAGTTCACTGTGGGAAGGTCAGGATGGATGAGGGGGCTGGGGAGATGACAAAGGAGAGTTTTCTTTCTTGCAGGTTTAAACCAAACATTAGGGGACAGTTTTATTTTTTGACAGCTTAAAATAAACAATATTTTGGGACACTGGAAATGGGCTCCCCAGTGTCCCTGAGTACTGGAGATGGGGGAGGTTTACTAAAAACTGCCAACACAGGGACTAGGCACCCTGTTAGCAATGGACATATATGAGTTTGGGGGGCATCCAATACCAGAAGTGGGCATCCCAGTGTTGGAAACATAACAATAAGAATTTAAATATTTTGGCACAATGGGGTGGGCTCCCAGTGTGCCACAGAAGTAAAGGGGGAGATAAATGTTGACACGAGGATTGGGCACCCTGATGTCGGCAACACATATGAGAATAGAGGGCCAGTTTGATGAAGGATTCTGCATCAAAAAAAAGAAGAACTGTTTTCTTTTTTTAAGATACATTAAAAATAAACATATTTTCAGACACTGTGGGTGGGCTCCACAGTGTCCAAAGCTATTGGATTGGTTGAAGGGGTAAAAGCCAACATGGGAGTTTGGCCCTCCGATGTCATCACATTTCAAAAATAATGGGCTGCTGGCAGAGTTTATCCAACACTGAGGGTGGGCATCCCGTTGTCGTAAAATGCAAAAATTACAAAAAAATGAGGGGAGGGAAATCAGAGGGTGGTGGACACTAGACACCAGGGGATAAATGTTTTAAATTTGTCAGGGGGACCACTAGAGACCAGGGGAAACTGTACAGTTACCTTTAACAATCCCTTTTCACAATCCCTCTTCGCTAGCCAATCTGACGAAAAGGGATTGGCTAGCAAAAAGGTTTTGCAAAAAGGGATATTAAAGTTTAAAAGTGCTGTTGTTTAAGTAAAAACCAAAACAAAACAAAGGCATAGTCAGGTAGAGGACGTCCCCTCAACAAAACTCATGCCTTGGATTTTAGAAAAGATGGTTGTGGGGCAAGTTGTGAGGTTTTGTTTTCTCCTGTCCTCTAAGGGAAAACACAAGATGGCAGCTGATGAAGTGGGATTTTTCTCATGAAGAGGGATTTTCTGAGATTTCCCAATCCCTCTTCTACAGCCCTCCACAACCAGGAATCCTTGATCAAAACTGTGCATCTCTCCCAAAGACTGAACTGAGCATGCTCAGAACCCAATATTTCAAAATTTAATAACTTTGGAACATATTAATATTTTTCAACAAACCAATGCTGTACTGTTCCTTACGATAACTTATTTTGACTCTGAAACTTTCAGACCAAAATTCCAAATGGTGTGGGTGCAGTGTAATGAAAATAAAACGGAAAATTTTTAAAAGTAGCAATAAATGTGTTTTTTTGATAATTCGCTGCACAAAATACACAAATCTGATCAAAACAAAACTTGGCAAATCAAGAGCGCAACCACTCAACACTGTCTGTTCCAAATATCTTGCAAATCCATTGAATGGTTGCAAAGTTATTAATGTGCACAATTTCGGGTTTAACATTAACATGCCTGTTCAACCCTAACTGTTGGGGCACTACCATGCCCCTATGATCATAGAAACATAGAATCTGATGGCAGATCAGGACCGCTTTGGCCCACCCAGTCTGCCCATTTCCCTGCCTACTGAATAAGCTGCAGATCCTAGTTAACCAGCAGCCTACTTCTTTCTACCCCCACCCCCTAGAATTGCCTTATGACTTGAATTCCACCACTGTTTTTGACTCCACGACCTCCTCCGGAAGGCCATTCCATGCATCCACAATCCTCTCTGTGAAAAAATACTTCCTTAAATTACCTCTGAGCCGCCCCCCCATCTTCAAATTGTGCCCTCTTGTTCTTGCACACCTCTTTTTTTGAAAGATGCTACCCTCTTGGACTTTGTTGATTCCCCTTGAGGTACTTGAAAGTTTCTATCATGTCCCCCCTCTCCCTCCTTTCCTCGAGGCTATACATATTAAGCTCCTTAAGTCTCTCTTCATATGTCTTCTGATGCAGACCCTGCACCATTTTAGTTGCCCTCCTCTGGACAGCTTCCATCCTGTCTATGTCTTTGCAAAGACTGGGTCTCCAGAACTGCACACAGTACTCCAGATGGGGTCTCACCAGCTGTCTGTACAGAGGGATAATAACTTCCTGTTTTCTACTGGTGATGCCTCTCCCTATGCATCCCAGTATCCCCCCAGCCCTCCTTGCTGCCCTCTCACATTGCTTGCCCACCTTTAGGTCATCTGATATGACTACCCCAGGTCCCTTTCCATTTTTGTTGTTGTTAGTATCTCACCCCCCATTGTGTACTCTTCCCCTGGGTTTTTGTTTCCCAGGTGCATTACCTTGCACTTCTTAGCATTGAATCTAAGCTGCCATACATTTGACCATTCCTCTAACCTTGCCAAGTCCCTTCTCATCCTTTCCACCCCACCTTGTGCATCAGTTCTGTTGCAGATCTTTGTGTCATCTGCAAAGAGACATACTTTTCCTTCCAGTCCCTCTGCAATGTCACTTATAAAGACATTGAAGAGGACCGATCCTAATACTGAACCCTGTGGTACCCCACTAGTAACCCCCCTTTCTTCAGAGTGGACTCCATTTACTATTACTCTCTGTGTCCTATTCTCCAGCCAATTTTTTACCCAGGCTGTCATCTTGGGACCCACTCCCAGGGTAGCTAACTTGTATATTAATCTTTTGTGTGTGACTGTGTCAAATGCCTTGCTAAAGTCTAGGTAGGCCATGTCCACAGCCCCTCCCTGATCTACTACTTTGGTCACCCAGTCAAAGAAATCTATCAGATTTGTCTGGCATGACCTTCCTGCTGTGAATCCATGCTGCCTTGGGTCCTGTGCCCTCTGACCTCTAGATACTGACAGTTCTTTCCTTCAGAAGTGATTCCATCATTTTCCCTACCACTGAGGTTAAACTAACAGGTCTGTAGTTTCCTGCTTCTGCCTTGCTCCCACTTTTGTGAAGGGGAATCACATCTGCCCTCCTCCAGTCCTCGGGTACCACCCCATCCTCCAATGATTTGTTAAACAGGGTAATCTATCTATCAATCTATCTATCTATCTATATCTATCTATCTATCTATCTATCTATCTATCTATCTATCTATCTATCTATCTATTGTAGAGGTGCAGTAGTGCCCCTATTGTTAGGGTTGGTACAGCACTTCAATGTTAAATTTTAATTTTTGCACCTTAATAACTTTGGCAGTTTCCATCCAAGTTATTACTGCAACTGCTGTTGATTCTTTCTGTAACTTTAATTGATTAATATCTACTCTATTCTCAACTACTCATTTTCCCCAACCTGTGGGCATCTTCTGTGTCCACTGCACTGGTCTATGGACACGGGATGCTGTGCCTACTCCCTTTACAGGTAGTACATTCTACTCCTTAGTACTCTGGTACTGTCAACTCGTATGTTTTAGTATACATAACTGGAGCTGAGTCTGCTTGTTTTCCCTGGTTTTCCCTACCATACACTTAAGTTACATGTTACTAAACTGCACTGAGAATCATGCTGCACTCCAATCAAGTTGCTCCTATTGTCAATGATGTACTTTCTATACGTTGTTTTATTGTTGACTGGTGTATCTTCTTTTCCTCACATTTTTTATTATTTAATGTAATATGCTGTTCCACCCTTGTGTTACCTTATATGTATTCCACATGTTGTACTCTCCCAGGTCGTTCCTGAAAATAGGCATAATACTTGTCTAGCGTACTTACCCTGTAAACAAAAGATAAATAAATGAAATAGCCCAAAAATTGAGATGCACTGTCATTTTGTCAGTGCCGTGAGATCTGGAAAGTTTCGTGATGGCAGCTTTCATGATTTTTGAGATACAAAGTGGTGAAAAACCATAAAAATGAAATTTCCCCCCATAGGTTAACATGGGATTTGTTGTCCTCATCTACAGCCCACAAGGATTGAAAAATTATTCTGTAATTTTCATGGATGATGGGATGTATGCCAAGGGTGTGCCTTTGGATGGTTTGGTAAAAAAATATATTATAGTTTTTGAATTATAATTAATTTTGCGATAGCTGTAGAACAGGCAAGTAAATGAAAAATGTTCAAATGGTAAATAACCTTTCAAATGTTTCATTTAGTGGTTGATTCTAAGACAATACTGTTAGATGTCAGACGTCTTGTTTTTCTAAAAAAAATTTCAAAATAGTCCTGTACTCAAGTACTGCAAGTTAAAGACAGGGGGCTGGATATTCAAAAGGGTTGCACCATGCGCAATAGGGTTGCACCTGCGCAAGTCCAAAATTGCGCCATTCTGCCATATTCAGCAGGAGGCAGTTGTGCCCCCCAAGTCATGTTGAGCAACAGCGCAATGCTAATGAAGGCATGCTCAACCGGAGGGGGAGGAACCATGCATAAACTGCACAACCCAATATTCAGCTGGGCTGTGCAGAGTTGTGCATGCGCAACCCCCAACCTGCGTCTGCACAACTTTGAGCCAAAAAAAAAGGAGTCGAGGTCACCCACAGGTGAGCTGCCGCTTGCAGGCGCAACACAGCAGCTGCCACCTGTGGGTGACCCTCCACTTCCCTGTGCCCCTCTGCAGCCCAATCCATGGGCATAATAGGACCCCCGTGGCCTGATTGCAGGCAGAACATACCTGAACAGCCCCACTTACCTGATCATGGGCATAACATTACTAACCCCCTCACTGGCCCGATCGTGGGCAAAACAGAACCCCACCCTTCACTGGCCCAATCCGCGGGCATAACATCATTAACTCCCCGATTTGGTCCAATCAGCCACATATTCATTCACATATCTGGACTTGTCTTGTATGGTATGGGCTGCATGCCCATTGGTTCAAACAAGATCAATGGGCGTGCAGCCCATACCGCTAAAACGATCAGATATTCATCTATATCTGGACTGCCTTATGCGGTGTAGGCTGCACGCCCATTGGATCTTGCTCTGAACCAATAGGCATGCAGCCCTACCGAACTGTCAGTCGGTGGATGGTGGGCAGCAGACTGGGCGGGTGCTGCCACCCACCGGCTTGACGGGGAGTGAGGTGGTGGGGCTCCATGGTGGGTGGGTGGGGTGGGGCCACTAGATCACCAGGGGTACTTGGACTGGGGGTTGACACTAATGCCCATGATCGGGCTTCATGGTCCACTGGACCACCAGGGATTTTGCTCTTTGGGGGGGGTTGAACTCTGTTCTGCCCATGATCGGGCTAGTGGGGGGTGGAGTTCGGTTCTGTTTTGCCTGCGATCAGGCCAGTTGGGGCGGTTACTAATGTTATGCCTGCGATTGGGCCAGTCGGGGGGGATTTACTTCATGCCCGCGATCGGGCTGCAGGGGGCGTCAGTCCCCGATGGCTGCTGCCTGGCAGGGCACCAGGCACAAGTCTTCGGGGATCAGTGCACCTGCATGCTAATGGCATGCAAATGGGGCCATAAGTAGATGCAAATACCCCCCCCACACTGTGCATGAATTATGGCCCCATTTGCATGTCACCTTTTGAATATCGGAAATTTGTGCATAGTGCAATGGAACTTGCGCCACCGCATCTTGAATGCTCCACTCTGACCACTTGCGGTGGCGCAAGTTCCACTGCACCATGCACAGTGGCTGTGGCCAGGGGGTGATTTTCAAAGGAGTTGCTCAATAGTGCAACTCCATTGAATAGCGCCCCGGCCACACCCCAGCACAACTTTTTGGAGCAGCACAAGGGCTTGCACCACAGAATGGCACAGTTTGAATATCCAGCCCAGAAAAAACACCCGTATTTAGGTCTCAATGATTTGCTTAGTTCAATGTTTGTTTTAAAATTAGTATATCTCCATGGCATATACTGTATGTGTTTTTTCACTGAAAAGCATGTCCCTCATCACTTGCTAAGTAATTACATTCAATTTGTTATTTACTCTTTGAACTTTACTGTTTGAACAGTAAACAAATCAAACTGGTGAATACATAACGATTGACTGGGGATTATTTACCAGTACTGTATTATGGTTGATGGGCCTCTGATACAATCAGAAGTCCTACAAGCCTTGGTATTCAAGGGGCATGGGCTTCATTGTTAGAATACATGGAAAAGAGTTTGTTGTCAAGTACAAAATGTGTCCTGTTTCTGGTCGGTAAAGGTTCTACCTCCGATGATTTCTTAACAGACTGTTCAGTGGCAGAATGTCCAAAGAAGTATATGTTACCCCTTTGGTTTGGATATGATTTGTGGACTCTTTGGGACCTTTCAACTGGAGATATTAATCTTTGAGTACCACCAGAGCCATAGCACCCCTTCCCCCGTTGATACTTGCATACCTAGATGCAGTCAAGTTGAGAGGGTTGGGCAAAAGAGAGGTTATCAACTGTTACTGTTGCCTGTTGGAGGGGGTCAGTCTAAATACTACCAGATAAATTGTTCTGGCTAGGATGGATATAACTAGTTATAGTGGCCACTGTGTTGAGCTGGTGACTAGTTTGCAGGGTCATGAAGTCTCTGCGGTGATTTTCTCATGATGTAGTGGCACTCCTCAGAGGCTGGTGTCCATTTTACAGCTGATATGCCCTGAGTTGATGAAAATGTTAGCCAACATGTCACCAAGTGGGGTTTTCAATCTTCATATGGTTCCACCATTTTTGGTACCAGGTAATGTCTAGGCTGATAAAAGTACTAATTTTAGCAGGCTCATCAGATAACCTCATAGTCTTCAGGTGAAGCTACCTCTGGCTGCAAGCTGCAACACTGGACTTAAGATTTGCAAGAAAGCGAGTAGTGCTCACAACAGAGGGAGGTGAACCTTACAATTTACAATTGTCTTTGGTTTGAAGTAGATTCCTTAGGAAAGTTAATATTCTTCAGGTGGAGGATACTTCTAACTGCAGGGTGAAATAAGGAACTTAGAATTATCAGAAAAGGCAGTCTTTCAATCAACAGAGGGAGGTGGAGTTAGCTATACTTGTTACAATTGTTAAGATTTTACTGTTTTCTATGTTTCTGCCCTTCTGACTTGATTGGAGTTAGTGATTGACTGTTTGCATTGCAATATTTGTAATACTGTGAGTATTCACTGGGCTAAGAATTTTTCATAAGCCCTGAATTGAGAGCAGGTTACAGGCTGTGTATTGGACCCAGACAGTGCCTAGGGGGTGGAAACTTTTTTTTCTTTTCTTTACCTCAGTTTGCCTTATAAGGCCAAGCCAGACTGTGTCAGGAAGTGCTTACATCACAGCTACTTTACAGCCAATAGCTCTGGAAGAATCTTACAGACCTTGATAAAAGTACTAATTTTAGCAGGCTCATCAGATAACCTCATAGTCTTCAGGTGAAGCTACCTCTGGCTGCAAGCATTAACACTGGACTTAAGATTTGCAAGAAACCGAGTAGTGCTCACAACAGAGGGAGGTGAACCTTACAATTTACAATTGTCTTTGGTTTGAAGCAGATTAGTTAGGAAAGTTAATATTCTTCAGGTGGAGGATACTTCTAACTGAAGGGTGAAATAAGGAACTTAGAAATATCAGAAAAGGCAGTCTTTCAATCAACAGAGGGAGGTGGAGTTTGCTTTACTTTTGTTACAAGTGTTAAGGTTTTCAGTGCAGGAGGAGTTTAAACCCACATAGGCTGAATACTGTTTTCTGTGTTTGCCCTTCTGCACAGCCGCCGTGTTTTGGGGCTGACTGTTTTCAGAGCACAAGTCACCAGGTTCTTTTGGGGCTGGGGAGGTTTACCTGTGTCTGACTTGGATGTTTGGATTTTTCTCTGTTTGATTAGCAGGGTATTTTCTCTGTCAAATTGGTTTGAAGCAGTATTACAAATTGTTGTGTATGGCATCTTGCTGACAGGAAGGCACTCATCGTATCGGTAGGTCAGAGCGTTTAGCTGATTGTTTCGTGAGGGCACAGTTTAGGCCCAACCCCTTCCCACCTCTCACTCCACCCACCCCTGGAAACAGTTAATTTATACCTGGGGTTCTGACATCATTTCCTCAAGAGGGCAAGGTACATATCACTGTCATATCCTGTCTAGCACACTGCACTGACAATATAAGCATACACATTATATAAATACATATATTTCTATATAATGCACCAATCACACACACACACACACACACACACACACACACACACACACACACACACACACAAACTAAACAAGGTAGACAGTTATGTGGGGAGTAGTACAATGTAATGGCTGTGGGGCAGCAGTCTTCCAGGAGTCTTTCTGGAGGCTGAGATGCTGCTCTGTTTGCAGACAACTATGTGCCCTGAGGGAGAAAGTTGCATGTCTTCAGGCTGCACTGGACAGTGGCAAGGGAACCTCCCCCATCCAGGGAGCACCAGAGCCACCACCACTACCTCAGAGGTTGCGAAGAAAGCACAGCAGTTGGACCACAGTGGGCTCAGGGAGGGTAAGGGTGGTGGAACAGAGGCACACCCAGTCAGTTGTTTCACTCCACAATCCATACACCATTCTGGGGGAGCATAGTTCCCCTATGGATGCACCCGCAGAGGAGACTAAGGAGGGTGCAGACAACTGTCACAAGGGAGGCCCTCAGGAAGGAGGCAGAGGGCACCACAGGGAAAGAAAGCAGCTCCTGGTGGGGGACTCAATTATTAGGGGGATAGAACTGGGGGGGCAGGGAAAACTGAAGTAAGGTGCCTGCCTGGTGCCATGGCTTGGAGGGACAGGAGGCGCATCCTTAGGATCACGAGAACAGTTGCACGGGAGTCTGAGCTGGACGTCATTGTCCACCTAGAGACAAATGACTTAGCTCATCATGGGATCAGAGCAGTGCAGAAGGACTTTGTAGAGTTGGGGAGGGGCTTAAGACAAGTAGCACACACAGTATCCTTCTCAGAGGTGCTGCCTGTCAGTGGCATGGGTGAGGCGAGGGTACTTTGCACCATGCAGTTTAACAAATGGTTGAAAAAATGGTGTGGAGCACAGGGGTTTGGCTTCATTGGGGACTGGAGTTCCACCTGGAGGGACACCAGACTATACTGGCAGGATGGTCTGCATCTGTCCAGGAAGGTAACAAGTCTTTTGGGCAATCGATTTAAATGCTTCATTGGCAAACCTTTAAACTAGTCAAGGGGGAGGCACTGATAAGCAACAGCAAAATCCCAGCCTCCCCCTACAAAACAGGGTACTAAATGAGAAAAAGACCAAGGTAGAAAGGTCAGTGGGGGATGCCACTACAGAAGGTAAAGCCATCAAAAAATGGAGAGCAATGAGTACCAATGTCCGTAGTCTGGGTAACAAGCTTCCTGAATTAGTGGCCTTGATGGAGGAGGAAGATCTGGATATCATAGTAAAGTAAAAGTAAAGTAAAATTTATTTTTAAGCACTTTTCAATACCAAAGCGCTGTACAAATAAAACAATTAAAATACATACATATAACACAAACAGCAACAATAACAATATAATTACAATAAAATACAGTGAATCACTCCCCATATGCCATTTGAAATAAATAAGTTTTTAATTCTGACTTAAAGCTCTCAACGGTCAGGCAACTTCGTATCCGACGAGGTAGAGAATTCCACAGTGTAGGGGCAGCATAAGAAAATACCCATGCTCCCGATGTTTTTAAATGAACCCTGGGAACCTCTAGCAATCCCTCACCAGCGGAGCGGAGCGAGCGAGAGGGACAGTAGGGAACAAGCAGATCATGGCAGTCACAGAAACATGGTACACACAGAACCATGACTGGGACGTAAACATACCAGGATACACTATCTACAGGAGGGACAGGGAGGGCAAAAGAGGAGGAGGAGTAGCTCTCTATATAAGAGAAGAAATCAAAGCAACAGAACAAATGGTAAACAGGGAGGAGAAGAAGCACTGTGGGTCAATTTGGAGGCAGGCAATGGCACCACAATCCACACAGGGGTTGTATACAGACCCCCTCTCAGGGGGAGGAAATGGACAAGGAAATGATAGAAAGTATACTTAGAATGGCAGATAAAGGGGAGATATTGCTGATGGGTGATCTGAATATGCCAGATGTTAACTGGAGTGCAGTTGCAGCAGCCACTTCTAAGAGTGGGGTTATTCTAGATGCCCTACAGAGGGCATGCCTTAGACAACTAGTATTGGAGCCCACTCGAGAGGGAGCAATCTTAGACCTGGTTCTCTCAAATGGAGATGAAGAGAGGATCACAGATGTAGAAGTGGGTAGCCATCTGGGAACTAGCAACCATCGAACAGTATGGTTCACAATAAACACAACAATAGAGTCAAGCCATACAAAAACAAAGGTACTGGATTTTAGGAGGGCTGACTTTGCCAAAATGGGTGAGTGCCTAAAGAATGCACTAGCAAATGGGCAGGAAGGAGGGGTGGAAGAACAATGGGGAATAATAAAAACTGCCATCACAGAGGTAACAAGCCTTTGTGTAAAGCAAATAAACAAAACAAAACGAGGTAAGAAACCACTATGGTTCTCAAAGGAAGTGGCAGTAAAGGTTCAAGAGAAAAAGAAAGCATACAGGAAGTACAAGGAATCACAGAAGGAACAGGACAGAGAACTGTATCAGTTAAAGCAAAAGGAAGCTGGAAAGGCAGTCAGAACAGCAAAGGCCCAAACTGAGGAAAAGATAGCCAACTCAGTTAAGAAGGGGGATAAAACCTTTTATAGGTACACCAGGGAGCGAAGGAAGACCAAGGGAGGGATAGTGAGGCTTAATAAAGGGGAGAGAGGGTGGGCAGAGGGTGACTGTGAAAAGGCAGAGATACAAAATAAATATTTTTGCTCAGTATTTACAAAGGAAGAGGGGGAGGTACCTAAAACAAACAGTAGAAACACTCTTGATACAGAAGTTGATACCAGCCCATTTACAGAAGAAAGGGTTCTGAAAGAGCTCTTAAAAACTGAAGGTGGACAAAGCAATGGGGCCTGATGTGATTCATCCCAGAATTCTAAAGAACTAAGGGTAGAACTAGTGACACCACTGACCACCCTCTTTAACAAATCATGGGAGGATGGGGTGGTACCGAGGACTGGAGGAGGGCAGATGTGATTCCCTTCACAAAAGTGGGAGCAAGGCAGAAGCAGGAAACTACAGACCTGTTAGTTTAACCTCAGTGGTAGGAAAATGATGGAATCACTTCTGAAGGAAAGAATTGTTGAGTATCTAGAGGCCAGAGGGGCACAGGACCCAAGACAGCATGGATTCACAGCAGGAAGGTCATGCCAGACAAATCTGATAGATTTCTTTGACTGGGTGACCAAAATAGTTGATCAGGGAGGGGCTGTGGACATGGCCTACCTAGACTTTAGCAAGGCATTTGACACAGTCCCACACAAAAGATTAATATACAAGTTAGCCAGCCTGGGAGTGGGTCCCAAGATGACAGCCTGGGTAAAGAATTGGCTGGAGAATAGGACACAGAGAGTAATAGTAAATGGAGTCCAATCTGAAAAAAAGGGGGGTTAGTAGTGGGGTACTGCAGGGTTCAGTATTAGGACCAGTCCTCTTCAATGTCTTTATAAGCGACATTGCAGATGGACAGGAAGGGAAAGTATGTCTCTTTGCAGATGACACAAAGATCTGCAACAGAGTTGATGCACAAGGTGGGGTGGAAAGGATGAGAAGGGACTTGGCAAGGTTAGAGGAATGGTCAAATGTATTGCAGCTTAGATTCAATGCTAAGAAGTGCAAGGTAATGCACCTGGGAAACAAAAACCCAGGGGAAGAGTACACAATGGGGGGTGAGATACTAACAACAACAAAAAATGGAAAGGGACCTGGGGGTAGTCATATCAGATGACCTAAAGGTGAGCAAGCAATGTGAGAGGGCAGCAAGGAGGGCTGGGGGAATACTGGGATGCATAGGGAGAGGCATCACCAGTAGAAAACAATAAGTTATTATCCCTCTGTACAGACAGCTGGTGAAACCACATCTGGAGTAATGCATGCAGTTCTGGAGACCCAGTCTCCGCAAAGACATAGACAGGATGGAAGCTGTCCAGAGGAGGGCAACAAAAATGGTGCAGGGTCTGCACCAGAAGACAGATGAAGAGAGACTTAAGGAGCTTAATATGTATAGCCTCGAGGAAAGGAGGGAGAGGGGGGACATGATAGAAACTTTCATGTACCTCAAGGGAATCAACAAAGTCCAAGAGGGTAGCATCATTCAAAAAAAGAGGTGTGCAAGAACAAGGGGGCACAATTTGAAGATAGAAGGGGGGCGGCTCAGAGGTAATTTAAGGAAGTATTTTTTCACAGAGGGTTGTGGATGTGTGGAATGGCCTTCCAGAGGAGGTTGTGGAGTCAAAAACAGTGGTGGAATTCAAGCATGCATGGGACAGTCATAAGGCAATTCTAGGGGGTGGGGGTAGGAAGAAGTAGGCTGCTGGTTAACTAGGATCTGCAGCTTATCCATCAGGTAGGGAAATTGGCAGACTGGGTGGGCCAAGCGGTCCTTATCTGCCGTCAAATTCTATGTTTCTATGTTTCTATGATAGGGGAGTTCTGTACACCTCATTACACAGCATTATTCTCAATTAACACAAAATATATTCCTCCAAGCCAGTGTATTTTGGGATAAAAGGTATAAGCTGCAGATTTGGGTCAGGAATACTTAGAGTCTCTAGACATGCTCACCAATTGTGATACATGTATTTGAAAGAAACAGAGAAAAGACTGGCCAGATGTTTAAAGCTGGTGTGTAATTTACAAGCTCAAAAGAACAATAAACAGCAGGCAGGCATTCCATGTTGCAGTTTCTGTACTTCCCTCCAAATCGTTTCAAAGTCGAGGGCATCTCAAATGAAGATTGTAGGACTAGGTAGTGGTTGTTTACAGGTTATATTTCACATGTACACTGTGTATCTCAGCTCCCCTCAAGATCATCATAATAGCTCCTTGTGGGAGCTAGGAGATCTCTCTGTCAGATAGTATTATTATTATGCTGACAGATAGGTTAGCAGCAGCTCCATGGACAAAACTTTTATTTTGCGGGCTATACTAGAAAAGCACTGTGACCTGTCAATGAAAATAGGGCTGCTAGTAGGCTTTGAGGTTTTTTTTTGAAAGATGCTAACACACTAGGGAGTCTCTAGCAGCTTTCAGTTCCATAGAGGGGAACCTGGAGTCAAACATTTTTTTGTGAATTATTAGTTGTTAGTTTTGCCATACCTGCTGGTCAAGCCAGGGCCATCCCTTTAGACTGCGATCACCCTTGCAAGGCTGCATCTTCTTCCTCATACAGTACTAACATACTAAGATGCCAGCAGAGTAGACCTAATGGTCTGTCGAGTCTGCTCGAAAATCAGCACCCGGTCTGGACTCTGTTGCTGCCCTCCCTGCCTCCCCGGTAAATCCTCCCATCCCCATCCCCCATTGGAGTTCCACCTCCAGATCTGACATTACTCAGTTTTACTTTCCCCTTATACCTATCCCAACCCCTCTTGAATCCCTCCACTGTATTAATAGCCACTAGTACTGCAGGCAGTGCTTTCCAGGGGCTCGCCATCCTCTCAATGAAGTAACATATTCTAGTCACCCCTCTGAGCCTTCTGCTAACCAGACTCATAGAGTGCCCCCTAGTGGCCCCCTCCTCCCTTAGCTAGAACACCCTATTTAGGCTGGCCCTATTTACTCCCTTTAGATATTTAAAGACCTTGATCATATCCCCTCTGTCTCTCCTCTTCTCTTCGGAGCATAAGTTGAGCTCCTCAAGTCTCTCCTCATAGGATCTTTCCCCCAGACCCTGTATCATCCTGGTCACTTCCTCTGGACCCTCTTGAGAAATGCAATGTCTTTTTTCAATTATGGGCACCAAAACTAACCAGGTGGTTATACAGAGGGAGAAGAACCTCCCATCTCCTCGAGGGTATCCCCCGGTGATGCACCCAAGCATTTCATTTGCTTTAGCTGCAGCCCTCCTACATTGCTCAGAGTTATTCATTTTGGCATCCACAACCACCCCAAGATCCTTTTCCCCTCCAGAAACCTGTAGTTTCTGCCCACCCAAAAAGTACTTGAGAGCTGGGTACCTAAGCCCCAAGTGGAGAACGTTGCATTTCTTGGCATTAAACATCAGTTTCCAGGTGCATGACCACCTCTCCAGAGTCTCTAGGTCCCACTGTAGGGCTCTTCTACCCTCCTTTCCATCCACTACCATCCCCAGCTTCGAGTCATTGGAAAAGAGGCTCATCTCACTCCTGATACTATCCCTGATGTTCGAGATGTAAGCATTAAAGAGGAGTGGACCCAGCACCGACCCTTGTGGGACCCTGCTAATGACCCTTCTAGGAGATGATACCTATCCGCCAAACACTACCTTCTGAAACTGCCAGTTAGTCAGTTTCCTATCCACCTAACCATCCTTTCCCCTACCTCCATTCCCCCCAGCTTGTCCAACAACCCAGGGTGTGGCACCAAATCAAATGCCTTGCTGAAGTCTAGAAGAGGATATCCACCAGCCTGCCCTGTTCCAGCGCCTTTGTCACCCAATCGTAGAACTTCACAAGGTTACTCTGACACAATCTTCCCTGAACAAAGTCATGTTGGTGATTATCCAGCAGGTCCCATGTCTCCAGAAACACCTCCGGTCTCTTTTTCAAGATGGCCTCCATCATTTTGCCTACCACCAATGTCAGGCTGACAGGACTGTAGTTACCCGGCTCCTCCCATGAGCCGTTTTTGTGGATAGGCATGACATGAGCCATACTCCAATCCTGAGGCACCCACCCCATCTGAAGGGAGGAGCTGAAAAGGTCCACCAGAGGTGCAGCAAGGACAGCTGCCATCTCCTTTACCACCCTGGAATGAAGCCATCCAGTCCCCGTGCCTTATTCGTTGTCAGGAACTTAAGGGCTTCCTTCACCCTACCAACAGGAATTTCAACATCTGTATCCTCCTTCCCCTTCCTCATTCCTAGCTCACCTCCCCAACCCTCTAACAGTCCAATGCTTTCTATCACCATCAGACTAGCAAGCAATCATTCTAATGTATGCCATGAGGTCTATGTCTGACATGGAGGGATTCCCTCTTTAGTCAAGCACTCATTATGTTCCAGAACTACTGTAGCATGAGATTGGAGACTTCATTTTTCATGGATCTTACTTGAAACTGTAGTGTACTTCGGATAACAGCGCCTCGTGACAGAGTGGCATCCATTGTACTATTTCACAAAACTCTTTGCCAAAAAATGGAGAATGCTCATAAGGAATGAATTCTCATCAAAGGAAACCATCACAGAGTCTTCATGATTCTTCAAATATTCCCCTTGCATGCTAGCACAAGCCTAGCTCCTACATTTTGAGCATCGGCTTGTGACTCAGTAGTAATGGTTTTGGTTACCAGATTTATTTTCTGATAGCAAGCAACATAAAGAGATCGGGATTACCAGTGTTTTCTTATTCTGGCTGCTACTCAGTTCCAGCCCTCATCAACTCCATCTAGGGATGCAGGTAGTGGGGGAAAGGGTCCCACAATGAGGGCCAACAACTGAACATAACTGGAAAATAAATGTGGGCTCCACTACTTCTTTCTGAAGATTTCCATTGTATGGTGGACACATCTGTATTTCTGAAGAGATTGGGGGTCATTGACGTATGTTTTCCCCCTTCTCTCCTGGTACTATTTACTATGCTTTTCAATGGAACTGTCAGTCACTTTGTCCTAAAAACTTAATGACCATGTTGTGTGACCAGATCACACTCAAACGTTAAATATTTCATAATAGGATGCATTGTTTATACCCAAAAATAAGGGTTTTCTGTGTTAAACTTGCATTTATTCATTGCATGTTGCTGTTCCCTGCCATTTTAACAGTGCTTGCCACCTTTACATTAACTGCTTGATAACAGAGGATTCCCACCAGAAAATAAGGCTATGATTACACTGTCTCAAAAGTAAGGAAATTAATTGCAAAAAACTACATTAATGCATCAGTCAGAGTTGGTGTTAAAGTGTCAAAAACTGGAAAATTCGACGCTATGGTTTGAAACCCTACCTCTCCACCCCCCACCCCACAAGCTGCAAAAGGACAAGACCACACAATCAACCACAGACAGCTGTTATCAGGTAAGACAAAAAACATATGAAGACTACACCACATGGGCCTCTGCTTCTGCAGTCACAACTGTGTGTGTGCGTATGCCATAAAGCATGCATGAGTACATGTGGCAGAAGACGAATAGACTCCTTGAGGCCTGTGTTTCAACAAAAAGACATCCCATGGTGCCTGTGACTTTATGGCCAGAAGTACTCATGTACAGGGTATGAGTACCTCACTAGATGGCATGATAAACATACAAATGTTTCCAGATGACAGAAATGCAGTAGCATTGATGTACTGCTTGTATTGCAGGGTCCACAGCTTGAGCTACTGTCCCTGCTCCCCTCCCCACTCCTCCCATTCTTCCTACCCATGATCCTTACCTTCCCACTATGCCTATCCCAGCCTTTCTTAAAGGTGCCCCCGTCTTAAACAAGATCACTTCTTCCAGCAGTGCATTCCAAGTGTCTACCACCCTTTCTGTGAAGAAATGCTTCCTGACCTCCCTTCTAAACCTCCCCCCTCCAGCTTAAGACTCTGCCTTCTTGTGTTATAGTTACATACAATTTGATGGTAGAGAAGAACCACTTTGGCCACCTAGGCTGCCATTTTCCTATCTGCTGTAACAAGATGTCCACCCTCCCTTTTCCTTATCACTACGGTTCCCTTATGCCTACCCCATGCATTCTTGAATGCTGTTACAATTTTTGCATCCACCCCCTGCATTGGGAGGATGTTCCAGGCATCCACCAGTATCATGTGAGTGCATATTTTCAGGTTTGCATGCCACAGATACAATTCCCCGATGGTAGCACATTAGTGCTACTGCATTTGTGTCATCTGGAAACACTTGTATGTTATTTGTCTTACCTGATGATGGATGTCTGTGGTTGCTTATGTGGTCTTGTCTTTTTGCTGCTTGGGGGGTGGAGGTGGGGAGTTAGGGTTGGAAACCCTAACATCGAATTTCCCAGCTTTTGATGCTTTAATACCAACACAAAATGATGCATTAATGTAGTTTTTTGCAATGAAAGAAAGATAGATAGATAGATAGATAGATAGATAGATAGATAGATAGATAGATAGATAGATATGAACTTCAATATTTTTACCTATGTAACTATTTTATTATTAACAATTATACAACTGTGGGTACCTTTTCGACTCAGAAAAGATTTGAAAAATCACATTAATTAGGAAAAAATATTAAGTGTTTAAAATGCCTTCAGGTAGCCATATCAGATGTTAATTGCCATGCTAACAGCAGGTATTGTGTGAGTTGTTTTTGCCAGCATAATAAAATACTTTATTTGTATCATACATAAAGGTTGAAAACAAGCATATAAATATACAAACAATAAAATAGACTACTGTAAGTTTTAAAGCACTATAAAGCCGAAACACTTTTACCATATGAATGCAAACAAGAATGTCTCAGAATGGTTTTCTGAAATCAGACTGACTGGTTGGTAATTCTAAAGTACATCTACTTGTTTTTACTTACAAATCAATAAAGACAGATGCCTCCAAATACGTAAAAGATGACTTGAGCAAAAGTCTCAAGGTTTTGAGTGAGATGTGCTGGCAGTTTTAAATTGACCATTCCTGTGATCGGAATTGTTATAGGAATGAA
Source organism: Neoceratodus forsteri (assembly GCA_016271365.2). Classification (NCBI taxonomy): domain Eukaryota; kingdom Metazoa; phylum Chordata; order Ceratodontiformes; family Ceratodontidae; genus Neoceratodus; species Neoceratodus forsteri. Next base: position 541,017,312 of record CM028137.1, on the reverse strand, counting down.
GGCCTTTGGTTACATTTTGTCTCTGTTATTGGAACCTGATCCCATCTACTCGAAGGCCACTCAAATTTAAATCATTAAGTGCCAACAAGGTCAGGCAATGGTTTTGTAACATTCCTAGGACAGTGAAACATGGCTATACATGGCACTGGAGATGTGAGGAGACCATTGATTTAAAGGTATCTTAATAGTTATTTCTGTAGGTGAATGGGCTATAATGTTAGCCATCATTTTCTGCCAGGCCATTACTGTAAGTGAGCTTAGTTTATGTCATTTACTTATGTTCTTGTTTACCTGTTACTTATGCTAGGGCTGGATGAACAGCCTATTTTCAGATACAACCCAGAAAAACAGACATCACAGCAGCCTAAGCAATGCATGTGTGATTTTAGTCCTGCTTACTAATTAATGAACACATCTGTTTCTCCCTAATTAAATTTTGTTGTGACACTTTTCTATCCTCAGGTACCTTATTTCATTTTTTTTATTTTATAACAAAGGCCTATGGACGGAATGTCAGTTCTGATAGGTAACCACAGTCAAATACAAGCAAGACACAGTTAAATAACAAGCAAAATAAAACATGCATGGCCCCATATTCAGCCAGCAGTGCCACGACTGAACTGTGCTTGTGCTTGAAGTAGCGCCAGTACACTCCTACAAAGGTAAGAAGCACACTGGCACTGACACCTTTGAATACCGGGCCTCAGCACAGTATGCATGGACAGCACAAATGCATAGCGACAGTGCAGTGCACAGTCATATTGCAGGCACATCACAAGGCACTTGCACAGCACTGAACACAGCAGTGAGTATAGCACTATACACAGGTGCAGTATTGAGGAAACTGTAAGTGTGAGAGGAGGGCACAAATGAAAGACACACAATGCAGCAGCAAACGTATCAACAATAATTTAATCTACAAACATTGCGAATGGCCCATGGAGAACAACAACGACAGCAACAGCAGCAACAATAAAAATAAAATACACAGAACAAAAAGAAGCATCCACCCATAAAAGGAAATAACTAACAGAAAAGGGAACCCACCCATCAACATAAAAAAGTGCACCCACACATTAACACACACACACCAAAAAATGGGGCTCCCGCCCATCAATACAAATGTAAAAAAAAAAATAGGGTACCAGCCTGTTAATTCAAAAAAGGGTAGATGCCTCTTAACTATGAATAAAAAGCAAACAGCATCCCCTGTTATTACATAAAAAAAAAGTTCAAGCTCCATCAAGGGGTTACAGGTGGTGGTAGCTGCTGTCGTACTTCCCTTGCGATGGCTGGTGGCAGGCCCTTGACTACACAGGTGCATTTACACACCGACTGCACCAGAAGCCTCATCAGGTGGACCTGGCACCTTAGGAGGTCATCTTGACTCTCCATCTGTGTGACATCCCAATGAAAGCTCTGGTCTCCTGCATTCCTCTGGGCACCTATGGAAATAAATACATGAATTTGGCCATCTGTTCACACAGGATGAGGGGCATAGGAGTGGCACAACATGCAAAACAGATGTACACCAGCTGACACTAGGGCCACCATGCCACACATAGGTGGAGAGAGTCAAACAGTCACAATGGAATATGCATGGCATACCAGAGACAGCACTGTATACCTGATCAGTATAGGACTGTACACACAATGAGTGTGCCATGCTTTAACAGAGCATGGCTGAGCTGTGCAAGGGAGACGTGACACTGCCAGGCATGCCAGATGTGGAAACACAGCACATGCAACAGCAGCACCAAGTCAGAGCATGATAGGCAGTGCAAGGCCCAAGTGGCTAACAGTCACACTCACAGAAAAATAAGCTGTACTGTATCTTTAAGTCTGACCCCCTTTTTGTTTTGTTTACATTCTAGCCATTGGATGATAACAATAATACACTCCAGGGTGTGTGTCACATAGTAACGTCACTTTTTGGGTACTGGACACTTTCTGCCTGCATGCCAATATCCCAGCATGATACTCGCCCTGTCACACATTATTGCTTAAACATGGCACCTTTTTTCCATGCTTTACCCTCTTCACAGTAGCTTACCTTTTTCTACATGCATGCTCCACCTGCTGTAACCAAACATAGGCTGTGTACAGAAAAGGAAAATTGTTGCCCCTGCACAGAAACTGATGAAATAGCAGTTTCTGTGCATGTCACTGATGAAGAGCTTTTTTTCACATCAGCGAGTTGCATACCCTTGATAATTTACAGCCCTTTGAAACTTGTGCTCCTGGAGATCTGAAGGAGTGGGTTGCTGAGAGACATGCAAGAGCAAAAACATGACACTGCCTAGTTCAGCGGCACTAGATGTAGCTAAATGCACTAACATGTGGAAGACCCTGATCTGCTATGTAAGCCCAACTCCACCAACTCAAAGCAGAAGAACATAGGGTATGCTAGAAGGCCAGAGTGTTGAGTTTTGGGCATGGGGGGATTATGTTGCCTGTCCCACTGCACAAACACCTCCTGTAGCTAGTGCACAGGCCTCAACATCATGTAAGATTGCACAACATAAGCATTCCCCCACATATCAGAACTGGTAGGGTGGAACTGATGCCTTATGCAAAATAGGTGGGTGCAAATCATTAGAATACAAAAATATCCAATTTGCCACGTGTGATGGCTTGCCCCTGCTACAATATGAACTTATGAATAAACTAGAAGATAAAGGCCTTACTGTTTATCAAGTCTGCTTGTGAGTGTAGGTCCCTTAGTGTTTACTGAGGGACCTGCCATCCTACCCCTTCCTCCACTCAACCCAACCTGCTAACATCCTCCCCAGCCCCCAATCTACATGTAACTTTCCCTTTTACTCCTTCCCATTCTTTCTTGAAGCCAGTCACTGTCTTCAGGGAGACCATCTCCTCCAGCAACTTGTTCCACTAAGCCACCACACTCTCAGTGAAAAAGTGCCTTCTTGTCTCCCTTTCCTGAATCTTCCCAGCTCTGTCTCAGACGCTCCCCACCACCGTAGCTAAAGTGTATCAGGCTGCACAGTGCTTTTACCAGGGGCTGGTAGTGGGGACAGAGCCAAGCAGGCATGGTCAAGTGTGTGACAGGCAGCTGCAGGAGGTAGCAGCTGGCAAACTGATGTTCAGGTAGAAGTAGGAAACCAGAATGGAAATAAAGTGTAAATAAAAATACACTCCTCCCTGGATGCTAGCTCCCTAGCTGGTGCAGTGTTCATTGACCTCTCAAAGGCCTTCGACATTGTCTCCCACCTTCTTCTGCTGGATGCCCTCTGCCACACTGGTTTCTCTGCTGGCCACATCACATGGTGTTCGAGCTATCTATCCGCTCGTTCCGAGTGTGTCAAAATCAATGGGACACTCTCTGAAACTCATCCCATTTGCTCGGGGGTACCCCAGGGATCCATCCTGGGCCTCCTACTCTTTACACTCTATCTAAACACCCTGCCCAGTGCATGCTCTGGCAAAATTCTTATGTAAGCAGATGATGCTGTCATCTTTGCCACTCACCGTAATCCCATCTCCCTCCAGGACTCTCAACAACACTCCTACAATGATGCCGAAGCCTGGTTTAAGGAGCACAGACTCATCATTAATCTCAAAAAAAAAAGACAATGCTCTTCGTCCATCCCTAAAACAAAGCCTGCAACTACCCACTCCTTATCCTCCCTAGCACCAAACAACCACTTGAACAAGTCTGCTCCTACAAATACCTTGGGGTTACCTTCAACTCAGCCCTCACCTTCCACACCCACATAAATGCCCTAGCATCTGCCACTAACACACGGCTTGGCATCATCTACCGCTATAAAGATTGCCTCCCCACAATGCTCTCCTACTTGCCATTACATCATCAGTACTGTCCCTTGTCGACTATGGCCTGCCAATTTATGGTGCTGCTGACACTACTGCCCTCAACAAAATCCACCTCACCCGAAACAAAGCTTGCAGGTTGATTACTGGTGCCCCCAGGCTCACATATACATGTCAACTCTATGACGGGGCAAAACTCCTTAACCTAGATGAACGGCTCCGCTACCAAACCTGCCTCCTCACAAAAAAAAATATTCTCAGGCTCTCCCCTCCTAGGGTGACAGCCCCCATCCACCATACCACACCAACTATCGCAACCTGAACCACCAACAAGACCACTCTACTGGTCCCCAGATCCAGGACCACCCATGGTCAGAGGTCCTTCTGCTACAGAACCCCATCCTGGTTTAACTCTCTCCCTGCACCCATCTTCAATGCCCCCACAATCTCCAACTTCAAAACCGCCCTTCAGAGCCAACTGTTTAACAACCACTGTGGCTCCTGTCTCTAATTGGAGCCTTGCCACTATCTCTCTACACTAGACAACGCCCACTGGGCAGCACTCCACCTCACCCCCCCCCATTTCTCCCCCCTGTGCATACTGCCCCTGTTGCAACCAGCATGTGCTCAGCTGTATCACCAGAAATGCTACTAAATTGTACAATGTATGAAATCTTTCTGTGTAACTCTAAGTCAGTGACCTGTATTCTGTAACCTAAATGCTCTGTCTGTCCTCAATGTGATGAGGTACCTTTGTTAATGAACCTCTGGCTCAAAGGTTGTAAACCGATTATACAAATAAATAAATAAATCATGAAATAGGACAATTTTTAAAATAATTTGTTTTATTAAACTTATTTGTTTACATTTTCTGATTTTTGGTATAAAAAAACTCTCAGACACCATAGGCAGTGTTGCATTTCAACCGCTAATCAAGTCCCTGCTGAGCAGGGGCTGAAGACAGTAATGACATTGTCAGTGACTGGGGAATGTTAGCAGCCTTCCCATAAGCCAAGTGACAAGTGTCTTGACATCTTGATGTTCATGGGTTTCTAAAGAAGTGTTATTGATTCCAATTGAATGATGGCTCCTTCTTTGACTGACAGTATCACTTGGTCCGGGACAGCCCTCTGGCCATCCCCAGTTCCTCATGAACATTGAACTCTTGGACTAGGCTGTATTCTCCCCAGATGAAATGGACCCTGCTACATGGGGAATGGGTATGGAGAGCAGCAACTTTATATGAGAGGGACTTTGCAGCGATGGTTACATTCCCTATCTACTTGGCCCCCAAAAGTCTAATATAGCATGGAAGGCTAGACAATTGATATGCACTTTTGGTTTTTTTGTTTTTTTATTTCATTTAAAAATTGCAATGCCTTCTACAGGGATGTGACAGTCCTTGGAGGATGCCCATACCCCAAAATTGTCTGCTCTTAACAGAGCAGAGAAACCATTCAATTGCTGATCACAACATCCAAATGGATGTCAATTGTCCAGTTCTGCTCAATGCCCCACCACCACTGGATCCTTCCCCCCCCCGATCCATCTGTATGTTTAATTTGGAGATTTTAGCTGTGGATTTAGTCATATGAGGCCAAATCCCAGGGCATGCAGCCAACATGCCAAATATTTGCAATTTGCCCATATCCAGCTCTGTGTTCATAGATCAGGCCCTAAACCTGCCATATGCAGTTCTAAAAAGGACAGTTACATACTTACCATAACAGCAAATCTTCAACAAAATCTCTTTCTTCAGGCCACACCTATGGAACTTACAGCCACCGGGCTCTAGGACCACATGGAAACCTTTTACAAGCAATCCACCAGGGGTTGCCCACATTGATGTCAGATGTTGACTGCCATATAAACCTAGGCAGCTCCTTCCCTCCTCAGTGCCCCACCAGAGAACATGTTCAGAGGACCTTCTTCATGGAAACAAGGAGGGAACCTAGAGTATGCTAACCAGGAAAGGCAGAGAACACGTGGTAGAACCTCATGGACAAGGAGACAAGGAGACAGTAGCCCTGAGGAACTCCTGTAAAAAACTGGTCAGGACAGCTAAAAGTGCCTACTGTAAAGAATTATTACTAAGCTCTGTTGGGGACCCCAGGAAATTCTGGACCTATGTCAAGTCTTTTTTCAGGGCTTCTCAGTCATCTGCCCCAAGTGATAGGATATTAAATGGTCTACACTGCAATGACTCCAACACCATAGCTAATTCTTTTAATCAAATTTTCTTGGATATGTCCCAGTGTACCTCCTCCTTCCCATCACCTCAGACAGCCTCTCTGTTCTCTTCTGTACCTCAGTCAGCTTCCCACTGCTCTCCTACCAGACAATGGCCTAAAATTCCCCCATTCCTGTTCAAGGCAGTTTTAAGGCTTGAGGTCTTAAATCTATTGCAGACCGTCTCTGACAACGCCAGCTCTGGATCAGATACCCTTGAGCCTTGGCTTCTGTAAATAGTTGCACTGTTTATTGCCTCCCCTCTTGCTGAAATCTTCACGTCGTCTCTCTCTCTCTCTCTCTCTTTCTCTCACACAGACAAGTTCCTGACCTCTGGAAAATTGCACGTGTAACGCCTGTTTTTAAAAAAGGTGATCCTAAGAAGATTGCTAACTACAGACCTATAGCCATCCTCTCTGTCTTAAGTAAAATTCTAGAAAAACTAGTTGCAACTCAAACCATTGACTACTTCACAAAGTATAGCCTTCTCTCTGATACTCAGCATGGTTTCTGGAAAGGTCATAGTACCTCCACAGCTCTTCTAAAATGCACTACTGATACACTTACCAATATGGATGCGGGTCTACAGATAGGGGCAATTTTTATAGACTTTACAAAAGCTTTTGATCTTATTGATCACCTCCTGCTTCTCTCCACTCTTCACAATTTGAGCTTTTCACTCTCAGTAGTTGACTGGTACAGAAGCTATCTTTCTAATAGGATTAGAATTGTGAAATTTAACTCCTCCATATCTGATAGACTCTATCTTGTGTCCCCTTCTTTTCTCCTTTTTTATTAATAATATAGCTGAGGTTATTCATTCATGCTCGTTTATTCTTTGTGCAGATGATCTTGTACTTTATTCAAGCTCCAACAATGTCGCCAGTATAAACGCATCCCTTTCGTCCGACTTCACAAATATACAAAACTGGCTGTCTGCCCATAAGTTTGTACTCAATACTAAGAAAACACAAGCCATGCTGTTTGGCTCTTCCCCTAAGCTTAGGGCATGTCAAAATTCCCTGCTGGTGCAAGACTCAGGTGGCACACAAATAGAGTGTGTAACATCATTTGAGTTCCTGGGACATCTTTTGGACCAATCCCTCGACTTCAGTCTCCATATACAGTCCACTTGCAAAGCAGTGAATGCCAAGTTAGGAGTTTCTTATAAGACCAGTTTTATGCTAACTCCCTCTGCTAAGCTGGCAATTGCCAGGGGAATCCTACTCCCTGCCCTCACTTATGGTGCTCTCACCTATGCTGCTACACATAAAACCTCCCTTCATAAATGGGACGTCACTTATAATAACGTCAGTCAGTACGCCTCCTCGTCAGCCCCTCCCTTCCCGGTTTAAGCACCACTGCCAACTTTATAGACACCTGGGCTGGCTCTCATCCACTGCCTGCTGACAATACTCTCTTGACTCCCTGATTGACTAGGTGATCAGGAATCAAACTCCTTCAGTGCTCGCCATGATGCTTATACCTCAAACCTCCTCCTATGGACTGCGATCGGTAGATAAGTCCCTACTGAATGTGCCTAGATGTAAAACATCCAAAAGCTCTGGTGCCTTTTATCATTCTGCCCCCCAGCTCTGGAACTCCTTTTCCTTAGCACTTCAACAGGCCGACTCCCATGACAGCTTTAAAAGGGAGCTGTGCTATTATTTATCTCTCAAAGACACATGCACATGCTTTGATCCTCCTTCAAGTTCAAGTTTATTGCAGGAAAACTCCATTGAGCAAGCTCATTCACAAGGAGGTACTGTGACATAAACACTTAAAGTACAAACATAGATAGGTAATAACAGTATGTACATGAAATGCACGTTACATGATACAGGCTGGATATACATACAAGGGTACCACATAAGGTGACCGCAGGTGGTAAATATTAATATGACACAGGGAAGCGACTTACAGGTTGCATACTGATAAATGAAACATGATGACTGGTGTGTGCAATACATATATTTTGGCAGCTAGAACAAACAACAGACTACAACTGATATGGGGGGGGAGTGATTTGATAGCGTAGCAGTGGAGCGTAAGCATAGATAAAGCCAGGAGTAGAAGGAGAAGGAGAAGGGAAAGCAGTTAATATGACAAAGCAATTATACCTTACCAGTGGATAAATATGGCACACGTGGGGAAGGAAGAGACTTAATGACAGTTACAGGTGTTTTTTGTTTTGACTGAACCTAGCGATTTGTAGAAGTTTATTGAAACTGTGCTAGTTAGTTTCAGTACGGTTTGTAATTGGTTCCAAATGGAGGGAAGGGCATATGCAATAGCACGTTTACCAAAGGAGGTCTGCGTCCTTGGTATGTCAAGCATAATAAAGTCAGATTTTCTTAATGAGTATGCACTATGTGAGAAACTAATAAGGGAAGAGAGATAGCTTGGCAATTTCTGCAGGAGCAGTTTAAGAGTCCATAGCCCAGCATGGAGCAGGCATCTAGTAGTGAGGGATGTCCAACCAACAGCTTCATATAAGTCACAGTGATGCGAACGGTAAGGGGAGTTGGTAATAAACTGTAACGCATGGTGATAAAGGATATCCAGTTTTCTTAGATTTGCAAGAGTGGTGGAGGAATAGATTACATCGCCATAGTCGAGTAGGGGGAGAAAAGTGGCCTGTACAAGCTTGTTTTGAGTTTCAAGGGGGAAAAGGGGCCTATTTCTGTAGAAGAAACCTAGCCTTACTTTTAACCTTCTAGAGACATCTTCGATGTGGTCATTGAAAGATAATTTATTGTCGATCCAGATACCCAGATATTTAAATTTGGTTACAACTTCCAGAGGCTCGTTTAGCGTGGTGACAATGAGGTCTTGGGCAAGGGTATTGGGGGGGCCTGTGACAGCACTGCGGGAGAATATCATCGCTTTAGTCTTCTTAGCATTGAGCAGAAGCTTTGCCTTTATTAGATTATGCTCAAGTTGTGCGAAGTCCGCGTGAAGCACTCACTTAACTTCAGATAACGATGAGCCAGTATACAACACAGTATCATCCGCAAAAAAATGCAGATGGGACGTAGATATGTTAGCACCTAAGTCATTAATGTACAAAGAAAACAAGATAGGGCCTAAGATGATCCTTGGGGGACTCCTCTTGCAACTGGCAAGGCAGCAGAAAAAAAGCCTTCTGCCTTTACTTTTTGGGATCTTCCAGATAGGTAGCTAGAGAACCATTGGGTGGTATGGTATGTGGCACCCAACTTTGAAAGGTAATTGACTAATAGTTTGTGATCAACAGTATCAAAAGCTTTGCTGAGGTCCAAAAAGACTGCGCCAGTTACCTTCTTAGCATCTATAGCAGAGATCCAATCATTGGTTACATTTGCTAGTGCAGTGATTGTGCTATGATTAGCCTGGAAGCCGGATTGAGCTGGGTTAATGAGAGAGAAGGTTTCCAAGTGAGATTTTAACTGAATATGGATCAGTTTTCCAGAACTTTAGAAAGGATAGGCAATATGGAGATAGGCCTATAGTTGTTTACATATGGGTCACCAGATTTAAATAGAGGAGGATATGTGCTGATTTCCAGCAGGACGGCACAGTAGCAAATGTAATGGAAAGATTGAAGATGTGGAGAATTGGGGCAGTGAGATGGGCGTAGCCTGACCTTAGGAAAAAGGGTTCCAAGCCATCGTCCCCTGCGCTTTTTTTGGTGTCTAAGTTAAGAAGAGAATCTTCTACTTCTTTATAAGTTATCTCGCGCAATTGGAAGGGGCTGGGTGCAGGACTAGATGTAGGGGGAGGGGTATGCTGGCTCACCGCAGCACCAGCATAAGGTGACGAGTCAAAAGCTAATCCAGCCATGGCAAAGTGGGAGTTAAGTTCCTCCAGGATTAGGGACTTGTTTTCCACAATCTTGCCACTTGCAACTATCTTTGTTGGGACAGAGGGGGCCATGGGCCATCCTTCTATAGCTTTGATAGTCTTCCATATTTTATGAGGGTTACCTTTAGCTTGTTAGAGAGAGTAGAAATATAATAGTTAGCTTTAGCAGAGCAAAGTTTTTTCACACAGTTATTCCTGGCTGTTCTAAAGGCCTGCCAATCAGAAGATTCTCCTTAAACCCCCTCAACCTCCAGTTGCTTCCTGACATACTTTTCACTACCCTACTCCCCTGGCCTCACTCAACCTCCCAATTCCCTTACTGGGCGAATATAGCCTCCTCCTCTTAAAGGATACCTAAACAACATTTTGACAACAAACTATTCAAAAATCTGACTCTGTAGGTGACTAAAGGAAGGGGCTGCTGTATTCATTAATGCTAACACTACATTTACATAATTTAACTAAATGTGGTTCCAGAACATTTGAAAATTGTAAAATCAGTCTTCCAATTTCAAAAAAACTGTTTTACCTGTTTCCTAAAATGGCTGCCAAATGTGTTATGTGATGACATCATCGGAGCCAAAGTTAGAGAGATATATGGCTCTATCGTGCTAACTAGTTCTTTTTTTCTTTTGTATAGAATTGTTTCACCCAAATGGTCAAAACCATGTGCATTATTTTGTATAATACACATATTAGGCAATGGTTCTGTTCATTTTGTTTACTTTAACATGCTGAAAATGTGTTTTAATCCAACTGACTTTCTCTGTGGCAAGTCACAGTGCAGTATAAATCTTGAATAACCTGGTGGTCTAGAGGTTATGGTGGATCCAGGATGCTACAATGGGGGTGCTGGGGTGGTGTGCATGCTTAATATGCACTTTTTAAAATTTTTATTAAACCTTTATATTTTCTGCTATTATTCTTTTCTAGTGCATTTTTGACAGACCCTACAAATGTAATCCATAGTTTGAATGTAAACATTTGTACAATCAATAAATCAGACTTCTTCAACAAAGTGAAATGCAACAGCAGCAGCAAGCGAGTACGTTACTATTTGTGGGAAGGGGGTTGCAGCCACATCCTTCACCACCTCTTAGAGCTACCACTGTTTTGTAGCAAAGTTCTTGTGCAGTCTAATGTTAGAGTTCATACTTTCTCAAAACTCAAATATATGCTTGTCTTGTCTTCTTTTCCCCAGGAAAATAATAATAATAATAATAAGAAGAAGAAGAATCAGCATTTATATAGTGGTTTTCATACATATTTTATCCCAAAGTGCTTTACAAGCAATACTAGACTGAGAGTGAAGTAGCTGAACATGTAGTAGCAGTTGTTCCATACATTAATATCCACACACAGCCTTAGATAATTGCACAAACTGGTTTTATGGGAAGGGGAATGTTGACCAGGACAACGGGGTCAGGTAGTGATCAAGGTGCTGGCAGCCCCACATCTTATGTCTCACAGTAATCTGCACATATTTCTCTCCTTCTGTCTTCCCCTCCCCTGAATATAGCAGCACCTTGCAAGAGTGGCCTTCTCAGTTCCCCTCTGGTATTCATTCTTCACTATTCCTCCTCACATCGAAAACTGGTGAGCTCATCACCCTTCTGCATCATGAAAGCAAGTAGTACAGTTCCCGTTTTATTTTGACATATCAATTAAAAACATATCTTACCAGTAAGTCAGGCTCATAGCAGCAGGGAACAAGGGGAATGATGGTCTTTCCTATCCTTACAAAATCTAGGTTACTTTTGATTAGGCACTATTAAATGATGGGTGTGCACATCATTATGCACGTCATTTTATAGTGCCTAATCATAGGTGACTTAGATCTTATATGGGTAGGAAAGCCTATTTTTCCACTTGTGCTATGCTGCTATCAGCCTGGCTTACCAGAAGGTCATGTTTATTATTAATATGTAACTATAACACGGGAGACTGTACTAACCACATTCATGATGCGGAAGAGCAGTGAACTTACCTGTTTTTGGTGTGGGGAGCAGATAAGAAGAATGAATGCCAGAGAGGGACTAAAGAGGCCATTAAAGCAGGGTACAGCTATATTCAGGTTTGCTGAAGACATGAAGGAGGACGATGAGCAGATCACTGTGAGATCTGAAATGTGGGGCTGCCAGTATTGTGATCACTACCTGACTGTGGATGAGAGTAGCCAGTGATGAAAAATACTCAGAGTGGCAGGGTTGCACCTAAACTGTTACTTGAATTCAGTTTAGGGAGATTACCCTCGGGTGGGGAGAGGGGGATGTTGATGTTTGTTAGGACAGTATTGAGGGAGTTGTGTTTAGCTCATTCAAGATTTGGAAGGGTGGTAGCCAGCCAACTCACAATGTGGAGTAGAACACAGAAAAGTACTGGAGAAGAAACATAGAAACATAGAATTTGATGGCAGATAAGGACCGCTTGGCGCACCTAGTCTGCCCATTTCCCTACCTAACAGATAAGCTGCAGATCCTAGTTAACCAACAGCCTACTTCCTCCTACCCCCCACTGGAATTGCCTTATGTCTGTCCCATGCATTCTTGATTTCCCCCACTGTTTTTGACTGTACAACCTCCTCAGGAAGGCTGATCCATGTATCCAGAACCCTTTCTGTGAAGAAATGCTTCCTCACATTACCTCTGAGCCGTCCCCCCCCTCTATCTTCAAATTGTGCCCTCTTGTTTTAGCACATCTCTTTTTCTGAAAGATGCTACCCTCTTGGACTTTGTTGAATCCCTTGAGGTATTTGAAAGTTTCTATCATGTCCCCTCTCTCCTTCCTTTCCTCAAGGCTATACATCTTTAGTTCCTTTAGTCTTTCTTCATATGGCTTCTGATTCAGACCCTGCATCATTTTGGTTGCCCTCCTCTGGACAACCTCCACCCTGTCTATGTCTTTGTGGAGATGGGGTCTCCAGAACTGTACACAGTACTCCAGATGTGGTCTTACCAACTGTCTGTACAGAGGGCCAACAACTTCTTGTTTTCTACTGGTGATGTCTCTCCCTATGCATCCCAGTATCCGCCCAGCCCTCCTTACTACCTTCTCACATTGCTGGCCCACCTTTTGGTCATCTGATATGACTACCCCCAGGTCCCTTTCCATTTTAGTTGTTGTCAGTATCTCACCCTCCATTGTGTGCTCTTCCTCTGGGTTTTTGTTTCCCAGGTGCATTACTTTGCACTTCTTTGCATTGAATCTAAGCTGCCATACATTTGACCATTCCTCCAACCTTGCCAAATTCCTTTTCATCCTTTCCACCCACCTTGTGTATCAACCCTGTTGCAGATCTTTATGTCATCTGCAAAGAGACATATTTTCCCTTCCAGTCCCTCTGCAAAGTCACTTATAAAGACTTTAAAATGGACTGGCCCCAGTACTGAACCCTGCAGTACCCCACTAGTAACCCTCCTATCTTCACTGTGGACTCCATTTACTATTACTCACTGTGTCCTGTAGTCCAACCAGTGTTTTACCCAGGCTACCACCCTGGGACCCACTCCCAGGCTGGCTAATTTGTTTATTAATCTTTTGTGTGGGACTGTGTCAAATACCTTGCTAAAGTCTAGGTAGGTCATGTCCACAGCCCCTCCCTGGTCTACTGCTTTGGTCACCCAGTCAAAGAAATCAATTAGATTTGTCTGACATGACCTTCCTGCTGTGAATCCATGCTGCCCTGGGTCCTGTGACTCACTGGCCTCTAGGTACATAACAATTCTTACTTTCAGAAGTGATTCCATCATTTTCGCTACCACTGAGGTCAAACTGACAGGTCTGTAGTTTCCTGCCTCTGTCTTGCTCCCACTTTTGTGATGGGGAATCACATCTGCCCTCCTCCACTCCTCAGGTACCACACCATCCTACCATGATTTATTAAAAAGGGTAGTCAGTGATGTTACTAGTTCTTCCCTTAGTTCTTTTAGAATTCTGGGGGTGAATCCCATCAGGCCCCATTGCTTTATCCACCTTCAGTTTTAAGAGTTCTTTCAGAACCCTTTCTTCTGTGAAAGGACTAATATCAACCCCCTATCCAGAGTGCTTCTATTGACCTGATTAGGTGTTTCCCCCTGATTTTCCATTGTGAATACTGAGCAGAAGTATTCGTTCAGTATCCCTGCTTTTTCACTGTCGCTCTTTGCCCAACCACCTTCTCTTTGATCAGCCTCAGTATCCCTGCCTTAGTCTTTCTTTGCTCCCTAATGTACCTATAAAAGGTTTTATCCCCCTTCTCAACTGAGTTGGCTATCTTTTCCTCGGTTTGGCCCTTTACTATTCTGACTGCCTTACCCGCTTCCTTCTGTTTTAACTGGTACAGTTCTCTGCCCTGCTCCTTCTGTGTTTCCTTATACTACCCGAATGCCATCTTTTCTCCCTTACCTTCCCCGCCACTTCTGTTGAGAACCATAGTGGTTGTTTCTTTCATTTTGATTTGTTTATTTGCTTCACACAAAGGCTTGTTGCCTCTGATGGTGGTTTTGATGTTTACCCATTGTTGCTCCACCCCACCTTCTTGCCTGTTTGCTAGTGCTTTTCTGAGGCACTCTCCCATTTTAACAAAATTAGCCCTCCTGAAGTCCAGTACCTTCACTTTTGTGTGGCTTGACTCTACAGCTAAGTTTATCGTGAGCCACACAGTTTGGTGGTCGCTTATTCACAGATGGCTACCCACTTCAAGATCAGAGATCCTCTCACTGTCCCCATTTGAGAGTAAGAATTGCTGGGAACTGTCCTGTAGGGTTCTGCAGATCACAGGTAAAGGAGTAGACTGACACTGGAAGTCAGGTTGATTCTCCCAAGGTATTGATATGCCTCTCCTGCTAATAATATTGTTATCCATTGTAAGTGCAGTCCTTATGAGGGCATGAACAACAGTTTTTCTGGTGGGTCATGATGCTTATTGCTTGGCCCTCCAGGAAGACCTAGTTGTTGGTTAATGAGGTGAGAAAAAAACACAGCAGGGAACAGTACATACTACCATCACTGTGCAGAAGGGTGGTGATCTACTCAATATTTACTGTGGGAGCAGAAGTCAAACATTAAGAATGTGAACTGGAGAGTGATTTGGAGTCCCTTTTTAACAGTGACAGCTGGTGACGCGTATCAGTACAGGTGTGTACAACTCTCTGAGGTACAAGATTACAGTCTGAGGAGTGATAATTCTCTTCATGAGACCGCAAGGTCATGTGCGGCCCCAGGCAGTACTAAGGACAGATTATGGATGGTGGGGTGTTCAATAGAAGGCAGGCTAGGTGGAGGGGTTCACATGGAAAAAGAAAGCCTTATTTGTGGATTAACAAGAGAGCATGAGTTTTGGAACTGAACAAGACTGGTACTTTGTTGTGTTGCTCTGAGCAAGTCACTAAACTTCCTTGTGCTCCCAGGCCACACCTGTAAACAAGCTTTCAGCTAAGTGTGTCTCTCCTGGTTAACAAAAAACAAAATTCAGTGCATTATATAGCCACTAGATCATCAGATATTTGAAGTGTTGTACTGTAATGCAGTTTGCCAAAGAAAAAGTCAGCTGGATTGCAAAACATTTTCTCTAAGTTAAAGTAAACAAAATGAACAAAATCATAGCACACCATGTGTACTGATCAAAATAATCTATGAGGTAATACATGGTGTTGATCATTCTGGTACAACAATTCAAAATAAAGAGGGAAAGAAGAACTAGTTAGCACTAAAGAAATATACGTGGATCTCTGGCTGTGGCTCCAATGATGTCATCATGACTCATCACTTAACACACTTGGCAGACATCTTATCTAGAAGCCAAGGCTGTTTTTTGGAAGTGAAAGGCTGATGTTTACATTTTTCAAAAGCTATGAAACTGCATTTGTGTTATGTACATAAATGCAATTTTTGCATACATGTAAACAGCAGCCTTTACTTTACCTAGTTATGAAGCCAGATTTAGGAGTCTGCAGTTTTAAAAAAATGCTTGTTTAGGTACCATAATACTGAGTCTTGCCTTGTAGTCCGTGATGGTGCAGCCTGCCCTGCCAGGAATTTTCCAATGCCTTTCTGTGCTTTATTATGAATGTTCATTGTTGTGACCAATTTAACCAATATTCCATATTACCTTGCTGTGTTATTTCTCATTTACTGTGCAAGTTATTTACCCTGATTTTATGTGAATTTTCTGATATCATGTTATGTTTCGGCTCTATGTATTATTTTTTACTGACTGTTTGACCTACCCTATATGTAATTTTCCTGTACTCGTGCTATGTATTTGTTTCTGATTATTGTACTGTCCCGGGTCATGCCTGAAAATAGTCATTTCATAGCTAGAGCACTTACCCTGTAAACAAAACTAAATAAATAAATAATATCTAGAGTGTCATAACCTAATAGGGGGAAAGAGGGTGGGATGGCATGGCCTGATAAAAAGAAGTTCTACTGTGATGGTAAGTATGTAGCCGTTTTATCTTCTACAATGATGTCTCTTTCATCAGGCCACACCTATGGAACAAGTACCAAGCAGTACTGACAGTGGAACAGTATGGGAGGCCGGAGCCTACAGACCTAAGAAAGGAGGCCTTGAAGCACAGCTGACTAAAGTCAGCCCTTTTTAGAGAAGCAATGTTCAGACTGTAGTATTTATTGAAGGTGTGGACAGTGCTCCAGGTGGCAGCTGCACAGATCTCTGCAGCAGACACATTTTTAAACAGGCAACAGAGGTGGCCATGCCTCTTATGGAATGACCACAAACCACCCCAGGAAGTTCCTTACTGTACTTCCTGTAACAGAAAGTAATATAGTTTGCTAGCCATTTGGATAAGTACTGTTTAGAACCTGGATTACTGTCCTTCCCAGGGGCAAATGAAACAAAAAACTGCAAGGACTTTCTACAGTACTTTGTACATTGTATATAGTACCTGAGTATTCTATGTACATCTAGAGTATGGAGAAATACTTCTTCTGGATTGACATGCTCAGGAAAATAAACTGGCAGGTGGATGGTTTGATTTAAAGTAAAACCATCACTACCTTTGCTAAAAACTTAGGACTGGTATGCAAAAACACCATGGACTTGATTCTCAAAGGGTCAGGAATGCCGCAAGGTGATTGCATCACAGAAACATGATGAAAGGGGCTCACTGTCCACACCTTGCATCATTCCCAATCCTCAAAAGGAGCTTGCCACACCAAGGGGACCTGGTGTGCTAGACACCTTTGAGCCTGACTTGCAGCATGCCACAGGCAGTGCCATGGTGCTGAGGAGTGTTGTGCCAGTAGACGGCTGCCATATCCCCTATGGTGAAATTCTGTAAGGACAGTAATAACCACAGCACAAGCCCAGAGCTAGACCAGCCCTGTTCTGGTCTAACCTTGGTGTGCAAAAAGGGGTCCCACCTGCGGAACCCACAGGGTGTGGCAGTGGCAGTGCTACCCACTGGCACTAATGGTGGTGAACTGCTGCCAGGCATTGATCATGGGTCAGCTGCACTGCTGGCTGCATGGCATGCTGTTGCGGGGAAGATGCCCTCTGTCATGCCAGGAGCACATGAGGGGTATATGTAGCACCCTGCCTGCCTTGTGTGGGGGCAGAATTGTACCCTGACATGCCAACCAGGGTTCTCAGTGCTAGCAGACTGCATCAGTGCCAGTGGTGGGGCCTAACCACTGCGGCGGACATTGGGCCTGCCCTGTAGGCAACATATCCACTGATGTTGTCAGTGTCATATATCTGTTCTGCAGCTTGCACCATTCCTCTTACAAGCACCTTCCCTTTGCCACATGGGTGTGCTTGGCACAAGCTGTGGGACTTTGATACTGGGGCCCCTCCCGTACCTAAATTGGGTGCAGGGTCCCTGGCACATCAGAGAGTGGCGCAAGCTGCCATTGGCAAATAACGAGGCTTGCACATTAGAGCCTGATGCACTGAAATCCTTAGAGCAGAAGTAATGGCAACTAAAAACCATGCTTTCCAAGAAAGAAAGTGTAAGTCAAGCCACAAACTGCAGCTGGATCAAAAGGAGCCAAAGTAAGCTTTTCCAAAACAACATTTAGGTTCTGTGCTGGGACTGGATTGCAGATAGGAGGCTTCAAGTATAGAATGCCTCTCAAGAATGTACAAGCCACCTCTAACTGGGCAACAGTAGAACCCTCAATAGGCACATGGAAAGCTGAAATAGCAGCCAAGTGCACTTTGATAGAGGAATTCTTCAGGCCTGCATCTGACAAGGACAGCAGGTACTCTAGAACCCAAGAAACTGAACAGGTAAATGGATCTAAGTGATGAGAAGCAACCCACAAAGCAAACCCCTTTCCACTTCATGGAATAGGTGGATCTGGTGGAAGGCTTTCTGGCAGCCGCCAGGACATCAGCCACCTTTTGGGAAGCTCCAGACCTACTGTAGCAGTGGCTATGTTTTCAGAAAACCATGCATGAAGGTGAAGTGATATGATGTCTGGATGGACCAGGGTTCACTCTTCCTGTGATAGTAGGCCCTAGCACAGGGACAGTAGCACTAGTGGTTTCACTGCCAGTTGCTGCAGTAGAGTGAACCAGAACTGTTGAGTCCACAGAGGAACAATGAGGATTACAGTTGCCCCCACTATTTGGAGCTTGATTAGCACCCTGTGAGTTAGAGGGAAGGAAGGGAAGATGTACGGGAACCTCGTCTTCCAAGACAGGGATAATGCATCTCACCAGGAAACTCCAGGCCCAGGAGCAAGCAAGCAGAGAAGTGGCAGTTGTATGTTGTGTGGGGATGCAAAAAGGTCCAACTCTGGAAGACTCCATCTGTTGAAGAGGGCTTCTACTACTGAGGTTAGCATTTCCCACTTGTGCTTTCAGGACTGTGACCTGCTAAGTCAGTCTGCCAAGACATTTTGGGCACCTGGAACATGTACCACTGACAGTTCTAGACTGTGTGCTAGAGCTTAAGGCCAGACTGTCATTGCTTTCTACATAAGGGAAAAAAGTGAGTTCTCCCTTGCTTGTTGATGTAATGCATCATACTGATGTTGTCTGTCTGCACTAACAGAGGACCCGGGGAGAGATGATCCTGGAAGGCCTGTAGCCCATGCAGAGTACCTTGCATCTCTAGAACATTGATATGCAGGATGCTGTCCACTGTGGTCCATGTACACTGTGCCTAATTGGGCCCTAAGTGTGCCCCAGACCATCCCTGAGGTATCTGTTGTTATAATCTGAAGAGGACAGGGGATCAGGAAAGGAAACCCCTTTAGTAGGTTGCTGGGTCCTATCCACCATTTGAGCACTTAGCACACAGAGGAGGTTACTAGAACCCTTTGTTCTAGATTGCCTGTGAGCTGGTCCCACTAGACTCTTAGAGTCCACTGAGGGATCCTTATATGCAGTTGGGCTAGTGCCACTGTGACAATGGCTGCTGCCATGAGGCCCAAGAGCTGCAGGGATGTCCTGGATGAGAGATACCAGCTGTTGTGTACCAGTTGGGCATGTGCAGTCAGATGTTTGGCCCTGTCCAGATGCAAGAGGGCTGAGCCTTAACCCATGTTGAAGACGCTCCTATGTACTTCAGGCCTTGACAAGATGTCAAGATAGACTCAGGTATGTTGACAGTAACCCACAGAGCAACAAACATCTTCCTTGTGTGAGCTAGGATGTGCAGAAGCTGATCCTTGGAATGGGTTTTCAGTAGTCAGTCACCAGGTAGGGGAATCCTTAGAGGCCTTCCCTGCAAAGGGCTGCTGCCACCACTGCCAAGCATTTGGGAAAAGACCCATGACACAGATGGTAAGTCAATGGGCAAAACTTTGAATTGGTAGTTTTTCCCCCGAAACAGGAACCTCAAATACTTCCTGTAAGGCTTGCAAATTTTGATATGAAGATAAGCATCCTTTATGTCAAGGGAATAGATCCAGTGCCCTGCTTACAGTAGCAGAAGCAGGCCTAGCAGGGTGACCATTCAGAACTTTTTGTACTCAGAACTTTTTGTACTCTATAAACAAATTTGGATCACTGAGATCCAGAAAAGGCCACAGGTCTCCTGTTCATTTTGCGACTAGGAAGTACTTGGTGTATAATCCTGTGTTTCTTTGTTCTAATGGCGCAGGTTATATGGCTTTCTTCTGAAGCATAGTCTGAATTTCCTTCCTGAGCAGAGAAATAAGGTCTGGAGGATAAAGGACGACACTGGTGAATGACCTGGAGGTGTGTCCAGAAGGTCCTGAGCATGACGTTATGCAATGATTTCCAGGATCCAGGCACCTGATGTCACCTTCTTCCACTAATTGAGGTAGAGAGAGGTACAACACCCTACAAAAACCCCTGGAGGTAATGTTGGTTGAGGGTGCAAAAGGAGTCAGGCAGAGCTAATTGTGGCAGCTCCTGATGTGACACCAGCTTAAGGGGCTTTTGAATGGGCATCTGCAGTGGCACCTGGAGGTGAAAAGGCTCCTGCTCCCTTACCCTTACCCTACTATCTAGTGCCAGGATGGTGTCTAGCACCAGCCAGATGAAAGAGGACCCTCTGCCTTCTCCTGGGTTGGATATGGTAAAAGAGATATACTGATTGTAGAGTTCTACCTGAGGCCCGAATGGTGGAGAGGATACCCTGGACATCCAAGTCAAACATTCTGTATCCTCTAAAAGGGGCACTGAGAATGGATTGTTGTACATCATTTGCAAACCCTGCCACCCTGAGCTAGGAGTACCTCCTTTAACAGATACCTGAGGCAGCAGCCCTAGCTGAGGCATCAAAAACATCATAGGTCATATGAAGCAGCTGTTTATCTAAATCAGCACCAGCAGTGAGAGCTTTTAGGAGCTCCTGTTTAGGTTTACTCTCTGGTAAGGCTTGTGCAGCTGGCTAGACCTTTCTCTAGAATGTGTTCTCGTACTGCATCATGTGGGCCTGATAGTTAATAATTCAAGGCCCAAAGAGGATGAGGCAAAAGTTCATTTATCTAACATACAACCTCCTGATTTCTTTATCTGGAGAAAGAGAGCTGAGGTGTTTTGGTGCCCTTAAGCTATCGGGGCAGAACTGATTACAACAGAATCTGCCTCAGGTTGACCAGCAAAGAAGGGTGTTCTAAGAGAGCCAAGTGCATTTTGTCTGCCTTTCTTGGTATGGTAGGAATGACATTTGGCCTGTGCCAGGCAGAAAAGGTGGCATCCTCTAGAGCAGGAAGGATGAGTGATATGGTAACAGGGAGCGCATCAGGCAACTCCAAGAAATCTATAATGTTTTTCTTGGTGGTATCCTGCTCCTCAAAATCAAAACCCATGGCAGCCTGTAACTGCTGCATCATAGTAATGAAAGAAGGGTTTTCTGGAGGAGACTTTGGGGCGTAGACCACTGTGTCCTCACTGGCAGTAGAAATAGTAGAACTAGTGGCCTTTTCATAAGGACTTTCTACATAGTCCTCAGGGTCCTCCTCGTCATCATGCATCATATGATCAGGATCATATTCAGTGTTATCATTATTCTGGTTGAAGGGTACAAGGGAGCACTCTGGCAACATTGTTAGTGCCCAAGGAGGTGGCAGAGGCCCAGCCCTAGAATATGTCATCATGGGGTTTGAGATACAGCCCCCCTTGACAGACCTCCTTCCACTGGAGCAGGAGGTAGGATGTATCATAGCATATTTTAATGGATGCCTGGACGTCAGCTCCCATGTGGTCAACAGGTACACTGGTGGAGGTCAACAGGGGAGGTAATGGACATACCAGCTGTAGTAGGCCTGG
Source organism: Neoceratodus forsteri (assembly GCA_016271365.2). NCBI lineage: Eukaryota > Metazoa > Chordata > Ceratodontiformes > Ceratodontidae > Neoceratodus > Neoceratodus forsteri. Next base: position 540,995,756 of record CM028137.1, on the reverse strand, counting down.
TAGTGTCTATGCCGTGCCCTGACATGGGAGTTAGGTTGATGGTCAGGGGGGTGAGCAGTGTCTTTGCCGAAGAGGGAGATGGTGCTAAAGAGGTTGTACCTGCTGTGCAGACAGGTGACCTGGAGCATACTGGGGAGGATTTCTCCTTCCCCTTGTCCTTCTCCTGGTGTTTATGTTTATGGCTCCCAGAGGTCTTCTTCCAGGTTTCCAATGACCTGGACCTAGAGGAATGGGCTGGCAATGTGGCAGAACTATTTAATTGGAGCTTCTTCTCAATGAGGGCTACCTGCTGTTTTGAAAGGTGCATTTCTGAGGCTTCTTTTCAACATTGCTGGGTAGGTTCATTGAACCCTTTGTAAATCAAGCAGGCTTGCACATTATGATCCACCCCAAGGCAACAGACGCAGACATCATGAATCGCTGGTGTAAATCACTCTGACGGTTCCTTTAACAACATATATGACATCAAAAAAACACTTATAAAAGTGAATACAGTACTTTACTATTAGAAAGAAAGAAAAATGCGGTGATCACAGTGATGTTTCCAAGAGTGTTCCAGTGAGTATGGTTGATTGCAGGAAAAGAACTGAGGAGGGAAGGGGCTGCCCATGTTTATATGGCAGCCAACATCTAGAGTCATCATGGACGGCCCCTGGTGAACTGCTTGCAAAACGTTTCCATGTGGTCTTAGCATCTGGTGACTATAAGTTCCATAGGTGTGGCCTGATGAAAGAGATATCCTCGAAGAAGATCTGTCTTTACCACCAGTACGTAAACAAGAAACACCCAATGAGTTTACTAAAGGATAGTGAGTGATGAGCAATATCTGGATGATAACCAGTATTATAACAGCTTCTGTTATTTACACACACACACAATCACACACGCACACACGCGTGCACGTGTGCGCACGCACACACACACACACACACACACACACACACACATACACACACAGAGGCACACTTCTTTCCTTCCAGTCATATCAGTGACTGTAGGGGACTCTGAGGTTTTGTTCTGAAGGTGGCGAGCCTTCACCAACATGATCATTTTAGTTTTTAAACTAATACTCTTGATAGGAAAATTTGAGTATAAATCTCACTGGAGATTAAATGCCAGGTCTGCTGGATGTGAAGTGAAATTATATGCATGCATCAATATGCAATACCAAAATATATCACTTAAAATGTATTATTCATCCTAATAAGTGTTTGAAGTAGGCTTTTTAAGTAAATCTTGCATGTATCTCTTTCTAAAATATTATTTTCTAATTCACTTGTTTTCAATGAGGGAGGTTTGATCAAATAAGTGTTTTGTTTTTTTAAATGAACATTGTTGTATCATAGCACCTCTCCTTTTGTTGGTAGTCATTACATTATTATTCATCTATGCAAATTATACTAATAATTGTGAAGTGGATCTGAGCCTCAGACAATGCATTTAAAATTCACTTGACTAGAAACCCATTGTGATTTACAAAAACATCGAGTATATCAATTAAAGGATGGAACAGAATGAGATTTGCAATAGAAAGGACCCACAATATTATATTTTATCCTATTATGTTACAGCTCTTTAGTACCTTTTGTTTCAGATTAGGCATGTTTCATTTTAAACCATAACAAAAGATCACGTCTGTACTTTAGGAAGTAAATAAGCTCTTATATTTTGAGGGTGGAACTGTTTTTCATTTGTTTGCATTGTCCATACCAGGTGTTGCAGATTTGGGACAGGGCCAAGGTCATAGCATTGACTTCCAATCCTCGATGTCAGGGAATAGTAAGGAAATGGACTGGATGAATGCTCCGAACTTATTGTTGATATTATAAAGGTGCACTTTTGTATGTTAAGAAAAATAAATGCTAATCTATAGTCACTTATATTAAAAGTTTTTAAGAGACTTATTTCAGAACAAAGAGCTGCATGGTTCTTCCCCGATGTGCTATAACATCTGTTCTACAGGCGCTCAGCTTTGCTTCTGCTACCTAGAGGTAGCCAGTTACTGACAGATATGATATTTCCATACCATTTTATGTTAATTTCACTGGAGCATGCCTTCTTCAAACAACATGTCAAAGCAGCATTCATCACCCTTGCATGAGGATAGTTTTAGTCAAGGTAAAACAATGATGCTCTTTGCATGTTGACAATAAATGTCATCACCATGTAAAAGAAAAGAATACAAACAAGATCCACTATTTCATTCAAATGAAGTCTGTATCTGCCAGAAAGAGATCATCTGCATGTCAGGGGAACTATTTTTTCCAAAATATTTTTGTTAAACATCAGTAACAGGAAATCTATCATGAAAATGTCTGTTATCACTGCAGTTAAGTTTTACCAGCATCCTGTTTCGAAGCTATGTAAAAAAAAAACATACACAGCTTCCAACTGTAAGTTGTACCTGAGGACTTTAATAATCATAGAGACATAGAAAATGTTGGCAGAAAAGGACCACTGATCAGTCCATTCTGCCCTGTTTTACCCTTTCCTACCCCAGGACCTATTGTCTAGTTGGGTTATTGCCCTCACATCCTTCCTTCTTGCCCTACTGCTTTCCCCCATGTAACAATTAAGCTTTTTATTTAGTCCTATCAATGTTTGAAACTATTAATAGTTCCTGCACCCACCACCTCTGCTGATAGGCTGTTCCATGGTTCAACCACTTACTCTGTAAAATAAAACTTCCTCAAGTCCATCCTGCTTTCTCCCCTCCACCTGCCAGCTTCCACTCGTGTCCCTGTGTTCTTGAGTCACCATTCCTGCTGAATATTTTCTCATTGTGTACCTTGTTCATTCCCTTCAGGAACTTGAAGGTCTATATCATATAGCCCCTCTCTCTTCTGGTCTCTATTAAGTACATGTATTTATTTACATTTTGTTTATTGGGTGGACCCACTGAGACTAAGAAGTCCTTTTTTCAGTGGTGAGCTGGGGTTAATTACATAGATGATTGACTGAGTACATGGATTTACATGACAGATATTCAAAACTTGTGCACAAATACATATAAACATTCTGGACCACAAAGATCAAGTTCAGGGGAAAGTTATGAGTTACATACAGCACATTTAGAATTCAAATGGTAGTTAACATTAACTGTCTGTGCAGTGCTAGAAAGATACAGGATAAGGCTCAAGAGAAGAGATTTAGACAGTGGTTACAGCTGCATATGTATAGTTACAGCAGGTGTGTTTTTATGTCTTTCTTGAAGCCTTCCAGAGATGTGCATTCCTTTAGGATGCTTGGAAGGGCATTAGATAGGATTGGGATGGCCATGGTAAATGACCTATCACCAGCAGTAGTCCTAGTGCACAGGACTAACAGTTGATGGGGGTTAGAGGACCTAAGAGGTTGCCTAGTAGCTTTGATGGGTAACAGAGCTTTGAGGCTGTGGGGGCGCTATTGGTCTGTAGCTTGTATGCTAGGCAGAGGGGGTGTAGGCTAATTTCTTTACTAGTGTCAGCCACTGAAGTGAGTTCAGTACATTGCAGTGGTGTTCTTTGGGGGTAGCCACAGTGAAGTGACCAATTCTGTGGTATAGAGATTTGAGTTTGTATATTTCAGTACTCCTGAGGGTGCAGAGGACTGTGGGCCCATAGAGCAAGGTAGGGAGTACAATGGTATTATCAATACGATGCCATGAGTCTATAGTGAGGAAGGGAGCAAGACAGTATAACACACCCAGTTTTTGATTTAGAGCTTTGGTTAAGTGATTCTTGTGAACCTTTTGAGGGCAGTATTGATCAAGATTCATACCTAGGTGCTTAAAGGGACACTGCCAAACTTTTTTGCATCGTATTATTTTTAGGTAAAAACCCAGATTTTATGATTGCTTACTTTCTCTAAAATTCATTGATGTTGATGGTTGATTTATCTGCTTCCTTGCTTATTAGAACCAAAATACATGGGAATGTATAGGTATGCGCAGCTTTGTTTTGCTTCAGATCATTGAACTACTCTTAATGCACACTTCCTGGACATTATAATAAAACACATCTAACAGTGCAGACACTCATGACATAATAGTTTCCTCTACTCCCACTGAATAATGAGTGGGGATGTTCCTGAGTCCAGGAAAGTTGCAGTGGGAGTTGGTCAAGAAATGTAAATAAACATGTTTTGATGTGGTTACACCAGAATGGTGGGCAGTCAGTTTTTCACTTTTTAAAAGAAAAAAGTGATCTGAATCAAACTACCAACTGCATTAATAGTCTCTACAGAATGTGAACAATCATAAAATGTGTTTTTCAAAATAGGGACACTTTGAGGCCTAGGGGTTGACGGTGTCTCTTTAATAGATTTGACAACCTCAATTTGGGTACCATTTAGGAGCGTGGGGAAAAGTTGTGCATCCTCTTAGGACTGGAGGTGTTGGGGCTAAAGAGTATTACCTTCTCTTAAAGCATTTAGCACCAGTTTGTTGATGTGAAACTAGGACTTCATGGACTTTATGTCCATTGTCAATAGGTTGATTAGGTGGGACTAGCTGTGAGAGCGCCTATATATAACTGCATCATCCACGTATAAAATCAGGTTTTGCATCCCCACAGCTCTTAGGTAAATCATTTACATGCAAGAAGAAGAGCAGGGGCTCCAAAATTGAACCCTGGGGGACACCATCCAAGATGGGGTGTGATGCTGATACTATCTCTTTCCATTTAACTTTTTGAGCCCTGCTTGAGAGGTAACCTAAGAACCATTCCCGAGCCAAGTCATCTATCATAGAATCATAGAAACTTGACAGCAGAAAAGGACCTCTTGGTCCATCTAGTCTGCCCCATCCCCTCCCACTGTTTCTCCCTCCCCTCTCTGCAAGCCCACATCCCAGCACCCTGTACCCCCATGTGGCTGTCCCATGCTCTCTTGAAGCCTGACACTGTTTTGGACCCCAGCACCTCCTCTGGAAGCTTGTACCATACCTCTACCACCATCTGAGTGAGGAACCATCCTCTCACATTGCCTCTGTGAAATAAAAGTTCTGAGCACACATTATTCATCTCTTTGATGTATTTTTTTTATTTTTATTTTTAAAGGTCTCTATCATGTCCCTTTTCTCCCTTCTAGTCTCCAATGTGTAGAGTCCCAATTCCCTACACCTCTACTCATACAGTTTGTCCTTCATCCCCTGTATTATCTTTGTCACTCTACTCTGAATCCTTTCCATCATATCTACAGTATGTCTTTGTGCAGGTATGGCCTCTAGAACTGGACACAATACTTGAGGTGCGGTCTTACCATGACTTGGTACAGGGACATCAGGACCTCCCTCCTTCTGCTGGTGATTTCCCTGCTTATACATGCCAGCATCCCGTAAACTCTCCCCACCACCCTGCTACACTGATTTCCCACCTTGAGGTTACTAGACATTATTATACAAAGATCCCTCTCCTGCTCCATAACCCTGACTTCCTCCACAACAAATGTGTACCCTGTCTTCAGGTTCCTGTGCCCCAGGTGCATGACTGCATGCTTTTTGATATCGAATTTAAGTTGCCAGGTCACTGCCCACACTTCCAGTGCCTTCATGTTCTGCCTCATGTCCTCAACACCATCTGCAGAGTCTAGCCTATTGCAGATTTTCATATCATCTGCAAAAAGGGCCACTCTTCACTTCAGTCTTACTGCTATATCACTGATATAGATATTGAAAAGGAGCGGTCCCAGGACTGACCCCTGAGGGACCCCGATCATCAACCTCTGTCCTGGAGTACACCCCATTTACTATCACCCTCTGGATTCTGTCCATCAACCAGTTTTCTACTCATCTAACTATTTTGTCCCCCACCTCCATAATGTCCTGCTTGTTGACTAGTCTTCTGTGGGGTATGGTGTTGAAAGCCTTGCTGAAATCCAGGTAGGCCACATCCAACCCCCCCCCCACAGTTAATTACAGTACCTGCACCACCCAGTCAAGAACTCAATCAAATTGGTCTGGCATGATATCGCTTTTGAGAACCCATGCTGTCTGTCATCCATCAGCCTATTTTCCTCCAGGTAGTCTGTCACCCTCTCCCTGATGAGCACCTCCTTGACCTTCCCCACCACTGGGGTAAGACTGACTAGGTGGTAGTTTTCCCTCAATTCCCTGCTCCCCCCTTGTGCACCAGTATCACAGTCACCTCCTTACAGTCCTCCAGCACCTTCAGGAATAGAGAGACAGGTTGAACAGTCTTGCCAATCGGGCAGCCAGTCCTTCTCTCAGTTCTTGGATCAGTCTCAGATGCAACCCATCCTGTCTCATGGTCTTGTCCACCCTCAGCTTACCAAACTCCTCCCGTACCCTCTTTACATTGTAAGGGCTCATGTCCACCCCTGTACCCCCTGCCCTCCTCCTTAACTCTGGCCCCCTGCCCTCTCCCTCATTCGTAAATATCGAGCAAAGGTACCTGTTTAGTTCTTCTGCCTTTTTCCCATATTCTTCCAATGGCTTCCCATGCTTGCTGTACAGCCTTGCAACCCCCTGTCCAGTCTCCCTCCCTCCCTTCTCCCACATATCTAAAGAATGTTATGTTCCTTCTCTTTGCCTGTTTTGATCAGTATTGGCCTTTGCCCTCTTTATTACCTTTCCTGCTAGCCTCCTCATTTCCCTATAAACTCCTTTGTCCCCTTTCTTTTGTATTCTCTTGTATTTCCTGAAAGCCCTCCTCCTCCTCCAAACCACTCTCATGACTTTTCTAGTGAACCAGAGTGGTCTCCTGCACCTTGTACCCTTCCTAACCTTCCTAATACATATATGTGTGGCTTCCCTCACCCAGTCCCTAAAAACTCCCCATAACTCTTCCACATTGTTTGTCTTTTCCATACCAATCATCCCCACCCTTACTATCCTTCTCAACAAGTCGAAGTCTGCGTGCCTGAAGTCCAGCACCATTGTGTTTGTATGGTGCCCCTCCTTCCCTGCTCTCACCTTGAACCTAACAGTCATGTGGTCACTGTTTCCCAGATTCTCCCCCACCACCTCCTCCTTCACACTTTCCCCATTTGTTAAGACCATATCCAGTAGGTTGTTTCCCCTAGTTGACTCTAACCAACTTCTGCAGTAACACCCCCTCATAGTGTCTCTAGAATCCCCTTGCTTCTGGCCAAAGCCACTTCTGGGGTGGACCAGTCTACATCTGAGAAGTTCAGGTCCCCACCAGAAATGTTTCCCCCTTGAGTGTCATCCTCTCGATTGCCTGTGACATCATCCTGTCCTGTTCTTCCCCTTGCGTCAGTGGTCTGTATACTACCCCTAGTCTCAAGGATAACCCTGTCCTTCTGCTCAGTGTTACCCAAAGTAGTTCAGTTCCCCATCCTCTCTTGCCTCTCTGTAACCTTTATGTCTTCCTCGATGTATAATGCCAACCCACCCTTCTTGTATCTCCTGTCCTTCCTGAACAATCTGTAGCCAGGGATAGCCATCTCCCATGTGTGATAGTTTGTCCACCATGTTTCTGTGATTGCAATTATGTCCAGTCCTTCATGCACAATGATGGCTACCAGTTTCTTCATCTTATTTGCTACGCTCCTGGTGTTGACTACTAAACCCCTCCACCATAGTTCTCTTGCCTGTCCCTTCCCTAAGCTGAGGGATTTCAATTTTGCTAAAAGTTTTTGCTGGTTTACTAAATCAAATGCCTTTGTCAGGTCTATGAATATTGCTCCTGTCATCTGACTGGAGTCTAGGGCTGAGAAGATATCAGAAGATAGGCAAACCAGGGCAGTGTCAGTCCTATTGTGTTTTCTGAATCCATGCTGATTGGCTATAAGAAGGCTATGGCATTCCAAGTAGTCATGGAGCTGGTTATATATGATCCTGTCCAGTATCTTGATAAGGGTGCTGAGGTTTGATATGGGGTGGTAGTTCCTGGCTAGGTCCTGTGGTCCACCATTGTGGATCACTGTTACTAGGGCAACCTTTCATGCAATGGGGAATATTCCTTTAAGTAAGGATCTATTAAAAAGTGAGGTTAGTAGGGAAACTATGACTAGGGCTGTGACATGTAGCAGCCTTGGGTCTAGTTTGTAGTGACCAGCAGGCCCTGTCAGTTGGATTTTTCTTAGAAGCTTGAGAACCTCACATCTAGTCACAAGTCTGAGGTTTAAGTTGGAGACGGTTGGAGGTTCTTCCAGATAAACTTGTTGAGGCAGTGGGGGGGGGGGTAGGAGGGAGCGTTTTAAATTTGTTGTGATCTGTGAAAAACTCATTAATAGCATTGTCAGAATCCTTTGGCTTAGTGAGGTGCACTCCATTTACCACTATATCAGGTGGTTGAGGTCTGGTATTTCCTTTCAGTAGGGCATTGATTTGTGCCCAGAAAGTGTTGGGGTTGGAATGATTTTTGAATTGCAATTTTTTTAAGGCAGTTTTGTTTTGCAGTTCTAATATTTTGTTTGCAACTATTACATAAGTAGCTGTCTGTATTTCTGCCAATCAGAGGAGAGTCCTGAGGCTTTGAAGGCATGCCAAGCTGCATCCCTCATCCACATGAGTTTCTTAAGTGGTTGGGATAGCCACCTGGATTCCACCCCCTTTTGCTCTTAATTGCTTAATTAAGAAGTGCATGCTTATTAGCTATTGATAAGAAGCTTTTTAGGAAAAATTATAGGTCAAAGTTTATGCAATGGGTGGCATCAATTTGTGACCAGCTCACCTCAGCTAGGGAGTTGTGAAAAAAATCTGGGTTGAATTTGGAGATGTCCCAGGCCAGAAAAATTCTGGGAGGTGTGGTGGATTGTTGTTTTTCCAAATGCAGAAGATGGGGCATGGTCACTAATTGCATCAGAAAAAGCACACATGAGTTGAATTCAAGTGGGTTTGGAGACAAGGAACCAGTCGAGGGTGCTATGATTCCAGGTTTTGATGTTTAGATGGGTATGTTCGGTGATAATTTGATTGAGGCAGTTGTCCTCCAGTTTGGATTTTAAGTCAGATGGGACTGAATGGGGCCAGTTCAAGTTTAAATCTCTGAGGATAATTATTTCTCCCACAGATAGGACAGGTAGGGCCTCTAACAGTGACTCTAGGACTAGTTCTGCAGCCTTAGAGGGGTTATAAACACAGCCAAGTAGGAGCATTTTGGTATCGCCTAGTAGTAGGTTGATGAAGATGTTCTCACTTTTGGAGTTAGGCTGGTTTTGTAATGGGATTAGTTTGGCATTTAGTAAGGACTTGGCATAGATAAGGATCCTTTCACCCTTTTTGACACATCTGTCTTGTCTGAAGGGTTGGCATGCAGGGAGGGCCACCCAGTAAGGAAGGATTGAGGGTTTGAGCCAGATTTCAGAAATGAAAACTATATCTGGGGAATAAGAATTTGCACAGGCCTCCAGTTCATGTATTTTGTTTCTGAGGCTATTTATGTTCATTTGTGTTATTCTTAGGCCACGTGCCTTTACCCACTGGGTATTATTGGGAGATGGAATACTGATATTTAGAGTGTCTCCAGGGTTTGGCTGTATATTGCCACTTAGGAGGAGTTGTTTTAGGGGAACCCAGTTGATATATTTAAGAAACCAGGGACTATGTTTAGGTTGTCAAGTGACCAATATTTGAGGGGTACTCAGGTGGGCTATAAAGGTTCCTAGTTGGAATCTATGGATCTTTTCCAAACAGACAAATGGGGGAGTGACTGGAAGAGGCCCTGAGGGGGGGGGATGAGAGGCCTTCCCCCCCCTTTGTTGGAGGTTGACAGCGTGGAGCCCTGGTGGTTAGCCTAGTGCAGGCCAGAAAAGATTATTCATCCCCTAGGAGGAAGCTCCAGGAGAGGCCAGCCAAGCTCAATACTTTCAGGGCAGCAGCAGGGTGTTAGTGCCTTGAAGGGGTACAGAGGGGTAAAATGAGGCATTTGGGTGGATGCAAAGGGGGGATGAATTGGTTTGGTGAGACAGGGGCCAGCAGGAGGGGGCCCTGCAGAAAAAGGGGAGCAGAAGCATGGCACAACCATGCAGCATGATGTCACATGGGGGAGCCTCACAACAGGCAAGGGTGGGGGGGATCCAATTAAGAAGACCAGCGGGGGCCAGGAGAGGGCAAGTAAGGTGAGGAGGCGAGCATGAGCCACAAGGGGAGACTGGCTCACATAAATTGGGAGCGCAAGTGTGCTAGGGGCAGCGCACACCAGTGGGGTGTGAGTAGAGTTTCAGGACAGCCCCCCCATTAACAATAAAGAACCTAGTGGCTCCCTCCTGCATGGGCACGTCATGGGAGGGGGGGCTAGCCCCTCAAGGGGCATTTTTTGCCATAATTAACAGCAAATAGGGAAGAAGGGTCAAGGGAAGGTTTAGGGGGCCAGTGAAGAGGCCAAAGGGGGGGCGAGTGGCCCACCTAGCTTGGGGTCTCTCACAATGGACATGGCATGGAGCAGCCAAGGAACCTGGTGACCTATCAAGCATGATGGGACCTTTACTGGAGGGTCTGACTGGTCATGCAGGCACATGGCATGAGGGACAGAAGGAAGGCATTACAAATATGATATTTATATAATTAATCCTGTTTTTCTCTTCCCGTAGTTGTCTTCACAGAGCAAAGGAAAAGAAGGATATGGCACCAAGGAAGAGCAGGCCAAAGGAAGACGCTTACAGGGCTATAATTGAATTGGCAGAAAAAAGCCAACAGAATGTGGGAACTGGTGGAGGGGGAGGAACCAGGAGATCCAGGAGAGAGAAAAGTGGGCCGGAAAAGGTGGAGAGGAGAGCGACCAGCCAAAGGGCCATACAGTCCCGCTAGGGTGCCACCGCTGGTAGTGGGACCCACCAAAGTGGCTGATCCAGTACCTCTGCAGCCTATAGACTCGGTGACACCAGTACCTCCCCCCAATCAAGGTGGGATCTCCCTGGCTGAACCCGGACCAGATCCCCAGAACATGGTGTTCCCTCCACAACCCATAGTAGTTCACCTTCCTCCTCAACCACAGGGAGAAACAAGGGGAAACTTGGAAGACTCCAGGCAGCAAGGCACGGACAAGGTTACAGGTAACACATCCAGTACAGTGGGGGACAGTATAAAAGAATTTATAGGTCATATTGTGTTGGCACTGGGAACAGGAGGTCTAGGGCAGATGTAATCGGCCCTGGCAGAGATTAGGGCAGAGAAGGAGGTGCCAGACAAAATGAAGGGTGTACAGAGAAAGAAGGAAAAGGTACAAGGGAGATAGGTGCACCTGGGATGAGGATAGGTGAGCATATGCCACTGGCCACAAAGGAAAAAATATGGAAAGGGGAGTATGTGGATATATTCACTTTGGTGAGCTGGGAAACGGCAGCCAAGTATGAGGAAACTGAGGGCATAGGTAACAGTGAAATGGCAGCGGAGATAGTGCTGTTAGTGAAGAAGGAGGATGAAAAGGGAAGAATTAGGATGGGTGGTTCATAGGTTTTGCCACTTTCTCAGGCATCATACTGGAAAAAAGGCCAGAGCTAGGCATCCCGCTCATCACTTATTCCTTGATAACATGGAGAACAAAAGCAAAGGGCGGAGTGGGGTGGTTATACAATGATGATTTTTTTCGGCAGAGAATGGCAACATTTGGGGACATGAGATGGGACACCAAGCAGCTAGATTTATGGACTGATTAAGTAACAGGTCAGTCCACACCCAAAGGTGAATGGGGAAAAAAGGTGTCTACGCCCCAGAGATGCTGCTGGGCTTACAACAGGGCTTTTTGCTCATTGCCTCAATGTCATTTCCGGCATGCTTGTTCAAAATGTGGGGGAGGGCACCCAGCAAGTAGATGTAGAATGACATGGGCCCAAGAGGCACAGGGGCATGGTGGTCAAGGGTCGGGTCAGCAGTTTTTTCGAGAAGGCCAGGGGTTTAGAGGGCAGACATGGAACAGGGGAGGGAGGGGTAGGGGGAACACAAGTAGAGGGGATCAGAATCACTGAGAGAAGAAACATTGCACAAAATGAAGGGGAGGGGCCGGGGAGGAGAAATGGGGGGCATAACAGGGACCAGTTTGGGATGGCCAGAACCCCCATCAACTTGGAGGCATGGGCAGCCTGTTTGGATGGATATCCGAACATAAGCATGCGGGATATGATTATAGGAGGTTTTAACACAGGGTTTTCACTGCAGTGTGGGGGGCTCAGACAAGTGAGAGAGGTGAGAAACCTGAGGTCAGTGAAAGGAAAGTAAGGAATGTTAAGACAGAAGATAGATAAAGAAAAGGCAGCAGGGAGGGTAGAGGGCCCATTTAACACCCACCTCCATTGTGGAACATGCTGATTTCACCATTGGGTTTGGTACCCAAGAAACAAGAAGGGGAATACAGGGTGATCCATCACCTGTCCTATCTGGAAGGGGACTCTGAATGATTTCATCAGTGAGGAGCATAGTAGGGTGACATATGCAACACTAGAGGACACAGTCCAGATAATCCGTGCCGCAGAGGATGCATGGATGGCAAAAACGGACATTGAGTCCACTTTCAGACTGCTGCCAGTTAGGAGAGAAGACTGGGATCTATTGGGTTTTAAAACTGGAGGTCAGTATTATTTTGACAATACAATGCCAATGGGATGTTCCATAGCATGTGCAACATTTGAGGCATTCAGCACCTGTTTGCAGTGGATATTCCAAGAAAAAATGGGTTATAGGATGGTCATCCATTATGTGGATGATTTTCTGTTCATTTGGAGGGGATAAAGAGAGACACAGAGTATGCTGGGTAAGTTTCAGGAGTTGTGCAGGGAGCTAGGGGTTCCACTGGCACCAAAAAAACAGAAGCTCCAAACAGGGTGATGGAGCTCCTGGGGATTGAGATAGATGCCCCAAATGAAATATTTAGACTACCAGACAAAAAGTAAAGAAATTGAAGGAACTGATTCAAGTACACACCAGTAGGAGAAGGGTACAACTAAAACTAGTGCAGCAGGTACTGGGGCATCTGAACTTCACCTGCAGGGCCATCGGACCAGGAAGGGCATTCACAAGGAGGTTAGCTAGGGCTACAGCAGGGGTCACCAGACCACATCACTGGGTGGACTTGACACAAGGTGTCAGGGAGGATTTTAAAATATGGGAAGAATTCCTTAAGGAGTATAATGGGTGCTCTTTCTGGCAAGAGGAGTGGCTGTACAACACAGACCTCGACCTCTACACAGATGCTGCTGGGGGACTAGGCATGGAGGGTTACCTGAGGGGCAGGAGGTTTGTAGAACCATGGCCTGCCAGCTGGGTGAGGGAGGTAAAAGTGAGAGATATAACACTGCTGGAGATCATGCCCATATGGGCATGTACCTTGGTCTGGGGGAAGGAATTGTGGGATCAGAAAGTGACATTTTGGTGTGACAATAGAGCAGTGGTGGATGTGCTAAACAACAGGGGAGCCAGGTCAGATACAGTCATGCAGGTATTACGACATGTAATTCAGAGCAAAACACATAGAAGGGGTACACAATACCCTAGCTGACAGCCTTTCCTGTCTGCAGCTAGACCATTTCCGGAGGCTGGCACCAACACTGGAGGAACTAAAAACACCCATACCAACAGACATCTGGGACATTGGCAAGAAGGAGCAGAACGGCTGCTACGCAGCTCATAGGCACCTCGGACTCTGAGGGTCTATGATGGGGCCTGGTGAGTGTTTCAAACATTCAGGGCAGATCACCAGATGGGGGTCAGTAGGCCACTCACAGAGGAACAGTTGGGAATGTTCACTGTGGAGCAATGGCAGAAAGGGACTGCCCACACCACAATGGGTGTTTATCTTGCAGGGATTAGTGTTATCTGCAGCCTAAAAGGGTGGAAGGACCTGACTAAATCACTGCTCATCAGGAGAATGATGCAGGGATGGGGCAGGTTGAAACATGGGCCAGGAGATAATAGGAGGGCAATAGGGGAGCAGTGGCTAATAAGGCTAAAAGAGGTGCTCCCGGTAATAAGCAGATCAAAGGCTGAGGCCCAGTTATTTCACATGACTTATGTGATAATGTTTGCGGGGGGCTATGAGAGTGAGTGAGGTGGTAGGCCATAGGAAAGAGGACAAGAAAGGAAGTTTGGAATGGGACGATGTGAGTTGGGGGGTGAAAGAGGTATGGATTAAGCTCAGGAGGTCAAAAACAGACCAAAAAGGGCAAGGTTGCATGGTAACACTGAAAGGGCAATCAGAGATTGCGATATGCCCAGGGCAGGCTCTGTGGGCTTTCGCCGCAGAGCAGGTGACCAGGATGGGAAAGCTATTTGTACATGGTGACTGGAAAAGGGTCACCTGCTATCAAGTCACAGCAGTGCTAAAAAAGGGCATGCAATTTATGGGGGAGGACCCAGTTAATTACTCATCCCATTCCCTACTGATTGGGGCTGCCTCACAGTGGGCAGCAATGAGGGAACCCGTGAAGGACATTTTGGAAAAAGGGCACTGGCGGTCAGCCAGTTATAAGAGATACAGAGTGCTGAAGTAAAAAAAAAAAAAGTGTGGTATAGAAGGTGGTGCTCCTACGGGGGATCACAGGTAAGAGGGGGAATTTGGGGGGACAAAGAAAGGAAGGAGGCAGGGGGATAATACAGTGAGGGCACTAAGAGTATGTGTAAATTAATTTATTTTCTTTGCACCCCATAGGTAGAGGGAGGATCATGGAAGACTGGATCTGCGGCCATTCCTATATTTATTGGCATGGAAAGAGAGCAGAGAAGAAAGCTGAGGGAAAGCAGCTGTACCAGGATGTAAGACAATGTAGCTTGGTATGGCATGGCATATGGAGGATGAGATGGGCACAGCTTCTTCCCGCATTGAAGGAACTCAAGGGACATCGGCCCAGTCCAGACTCCTACCCTTCAGCCTACTTATGCTCCAGTCTGGGCACATAGTGCTATTAATTGCATATTACTGAACCTAAAAACTGCCATTTTGTATATACAATCTGTCTCATTATATTGTATACTATGTACTACTGTACCACTGTCTGTCAAAATGTTGTTGCATATGTATTGTACTGTTCTTGTCATTTTACCTCACCCATGTAACCCCCTACCCCCAGGGCGCATCTGGAATCGAGCGGTACTCCGCTCAGTATGCCTTCCTGGTAAATCTCTTAAATAAATAAATAAATAAATAAATCATTATATATCTAGGGGGCAATGATTTGGCAGGCAAACCATGGGTACACACATACTTACAGATAAAAAGGGACCTAGTAACAATACAACAGTGGTGGCCTCAGGTGTGCCTCACCTGGTCAGATATGATACTGAGAAGGGTATTGAGACAGGAGCACAGCCATAGAGCAGTGGAGGGGCCAGGAGAAAGATGAATAGAAGGGTGGGGACATTGATAAGGCAGATGGGGGGACAGGTGATACTAAGGGGGTTGAAGAATGGGTGGAGGACTTCTACAGGTCAGATGGGGTGCACCTGTCAGATCTAGCCATAGACATGTTCAACACAGAAACAATGGGTTTCGTACAGGCATGGAGAAAACAGGAAAAAGCTGGTATATAAAAAAAAAAAGAAAGGGGAAGAAAGGATTGTCCCTGAGATAAGGGAGAGTGATACCCTAAGTATGGGGGGAAGCCAGCCATCCAATGCAAACTGGAGACTGGCTAGTGGGGGGAAAAAAGGGGGGAGGGGGAGAAAAAAGGAATAACACAAGAAGAGGAAGAAGAAAGCGGTCTCAGTTTTCACCGTTACCTAGCGGAAAAGGAGAAACAGAAGGCACCCAGGTTTTCACCTGGGGGAGGGGATAATCAGAAATTGATATGTGGATGGAAATAAATGAAATTTCTGGAAATACGATAATAAAGAAATGGAAATAGAATATTGGATTATGAATACGAATAAATTATTTGCCAATCTGAGCACAACAACAAACAATGGTTTCTGTCTTTTGTGAGGGAAAAAGGGGGGAATCCAGGACAACGGAGTTTGCCATTTAAGGGGCAGACCAGGTTGTCCTGGTGCACCCCTTCCCACTGTCATGGAATGGTTGTGCTCAGGAGGGAAGGGGGAAGAAAGGGGAGGGGAGAGGCTAAGGACCAGAACAAAGGACAGGTAACAGGAAAGGGAGGGGCGAAGGGTGGTACATAAGGGACGGCACAAGGGGGCCTCAGCCACTTTTTGCTGGAGTTTTTGATTTCTCCCACCCACCCTACTAGACAGAGCAAGAGTAAAGACAGTCAAAGGGGGACTGTATGGTGGGTCTGTCAAGGTTGATGACAGATGAGTCTGGTTGGACAGTTTGGACTGCCAAAGGTGGATGTCAGGTGACGATATGGTTGTGGACAGCCAAAGGTGGATGGCAGGGGGGGGAAGTTGGGGAGCGGTGGAAGAAAAAACAAATAACACAAGAAGAGTAAGAAGAAAGCGGTGTCGGTTTTCACCATTACCTAGTGGAAAAGGAGAAACAGAAGGCACACAGGTTTTCACCTGGAGGAGGAATAATCAGAGATTGATATGTGGATGGAAATAAATGAAATTTCTGGAAATATGATAATAAAAAAATGGAAATGGAATATTGGATTATGAATATGAATAAATTAACTGCCAATCTGAGCACAACAACAAACAATGGTTTCTGTCTTTTGTGAGGGAAAAAGGGGGGAATCCGGGACAAACATTTGAAGTATGTAGGTCACAGCTGTGCAGTTACAATATAAACAGCTCTGGCTGGATGGTACAGATGCTAAAAGCATGGGCCTTTAAATCAATAGACTGCAGCTTCAGTTCTCTTTAGGGGCACAAACCAATTTATAGTACCTGAATTGCACCATTACAGGCAGTGCAGCTGAGTAGCATCAGTGCAAATCAGAAAGTGTAAACAGCTTGGGGAGAGGTGTAGGTGGCTTCACTGCAGTGCAGGATGATCGCTGTTTTGGTGGGCTCATGTACTAGTGTAGGTGCTTTGGGCTGGTGTGCAAACATCCTGTTCCATCTGCATTGGTACAGCCCCATGATATCCCACTCGAGTCCCAACTGTGTCCACTCTTACAGTTGGCAGTTCACCCTCCTGCATGCAGCCCCACAATACCCCACTGAACATGAATAAGTTAAAAACACAAGCAGGACCTTGCAACAAGTACTGGATGGACGTCTGTGGGTGGAATGAATGGTGGCTTACTTCCCCTTTCCTAAATTCCATCAGAAGTGCAAACAAAGCAAGGAATGTCAGCTACTGTGTATCTGAAGGTCTCCCCATCCAAAATCTCCATCCCAAGTGCAAGAAATGTCAACAACTGTGCAGCCAAAAGTCTAGTCAAGACTTTGGCCAGGCTACTGTAACTCCTCCTCTTCCCAACCACCTTTTAACCCTCTTCCCAATGCTGTTGGCCCTAGTAAAAATTGGCATATGTCACTCTCCACAGCCTCGCAGATACCCATGTCCTTCCAGCCTCATTTCCAGCATTGATCTTACCCTGCTCTCATCAGCATATGGTCCACTCCCCAAGCTGCTCACAGAGGACTTGTGCAGCTCTCTTGATCCTTCAGATCTAGCGACAGCAGCGACTATGAGTAAAGCTGAGGGAATCTTCTAACTGCACTGAACCTTTTCCCAAATGAAAATTCGACACACATCACTGTAGGGGGGCTTATGTCTAAATGACAGCAGCATTGTAGCAGTTGCTCACCATAAAGACCCACCAAGTTTTCATTTGTGAGGTAATTGCTGTGTATGTAAATTGGCCCTTACAGGAGATGTTTTCCATCATCCTACTAGGGACATGACTGTTAGCCTCCAACATTTCATAAATTGATTCATGAATTAACGCTGTTCATGTTCCTGTGTACCCTTGTTTAAAACTACATTGGAAGAACTAAAGGAGAGAGAAAAGTACGTATACTGGAACATATTAGAGATATTCACAATGGTAGAATGGTGTCCTCTGTAGGTTCACACCTTCTTGAGTTTTATGAAAAAGACTTCAAGGGACTAAGGTTTAACATACTGGAATGAATTGCTCCACCTATTAGAGAGGATAACAGGTTACAGTTATTAATAATAATAATTTTATTTATATAGCACCTTTCAATATATCAAAGCGCTGAACAGATTAATGTCATAAATTCAAGTTTTAATACATAACATAAAACATATAAAAATACATCATAAAATACATCATAAAAACATAATAATTACAAGAAAATTCCAATTATATTCCAACTAATTTAACTCTCCAAAAAGGCCAGTTTCCATAAATAAGTTTTTAATTCTTTCTTAAATATCTCCACAGAGGTGCACACCCATAACCGGCCTGGTAGAGAATTCCAAAGAGTCTGTGCAGCATGAGAAAATGCTCTGCTGCCTGAGGATTTTAAACTCACTCTTGGAATCTCCAGCAACCCCATGTCGGCCGAGTGGAGTGATTGGCAAGGGCAATAAGAAACCAGTAGGTCTTTCAGATAGGACAGACCCTGATCATGAAGGGCTTTAAAAGTCAACAAAATGACTTTAAAGGTGATCCGCCACCATATAGGAAGCCAGTGCAGGTCGTACAGCACCAGGGTAATATGGCAGGACCTACTTGTCCCAGTCAAAACCCGGGCTGCAGCATTCTCCACTAGCTGGAGGCAGTGGATTTCAACCCCAGGAAGCCCAAAGTAAAGGGCGTTGCAGTATTCTAGGTGCAAGGACACAAAGGCGTGGACCAATGTTGGCAAGTAGTCAGACAGAACAAGGTGCTTCAGCCTGGCAATATTCCTAAGATGGTAAAAGGAAGTCCTGACAATGGCTGACACCTGAGATTGAAAAGTCAGCCTATCGTCAAGGATCACCCCAAGGTTAAGCACCCATTCAGAGGTCGGTAGTGACATGCCGCCAAGAAAAATTCCAGAAGCTGCGCCAGTACACGACCTCTCAATTTGACCACTCGGGTCCACCACCAAAACCTCAGTCTTCTCAGAGTTCAACTTTAACCAACTGGAATCCATCCAGTCTTGGATTTCCCCCAGACAGTTAAACACCGAGAGAGCTCCATCCTGGTCGGGTGCAAAGGACAGGTATAGCTGCGTATCATCTGCGTAGCAGTGAAACCTCAGCCCATACCATCTTATAATGTTTCTGAGGGGCAGCATATACACTGCAAATAACATGGGTGACAACACAGAACCCCGAGGCACTCCACACAACAAAAAGACTGGGCCAGAGAAAAATTCCCCGACACAACTCTTTGTGATCTCCCAGTAAGGAATGAAGTGAACCATTGCAAAACGGTTCCAGACATTCCACAGATTTGCCTCAGGCATGCTAACAACACCACGTGATCCACAGTGTCAAAAGCTGAAGAAAGATCAAGGAGAAACCAAGATGGAGCATCTCTTTTGATCCCTCGCCCTCAGAAGATCATTAAGCACCCGAACCAGTGCAGTCTCAGTGCTATGTCATTTATGGAAACCAGACTGGGAGGATTCGTAGATACTATGGATGGTTAAATGGTCATCCAACTGAGCAGCTACAAACTTTTCAATAACCTTCCCAATAAAGGGAAGGTTAGAGATAGGTCTGTAGCTTGAAAAACAGTCTGGGTCTAAGGAAGCTTTCTTCAAGAGAGGTGTCACCACCGCCTCTTGCAGGGAGCTGGGAAACTCACCTGACTCCAAAGAACACCAAACTATTTGTGCCAGAACTGGACCAATGATATCAATACAACCCAAAATTAGGGTAGTCGGTCCAGGATCCAAGCTACAGCTTGTAGGAAGCACACTATGGATATACCTCATAATATCCATGAACTCAGGCCGATAGAAGGAACTCCAGGAGAATCGAGGCACTGTGTTCTCACACACTCCCACGACATCACCCTTAGAGGTTGTTGGACACAGGTCTGCCCTGATGTCAGACACCTTAGTTGCAAAGTATTGAGCAAGCTCATCACACTCTATTTGAGAAAAAGTTTTTCGAACTTGCAGACAAGATGGGTTGCACAGTCTATCTACAGTTCAAAACAGCTGAGCCGGTTGATTTTGAGCAACTGCAATCTCCCTGGACAGGAACTCTGCCTTCTTATGGGTGATTGCAGATTGATAGCTAGCATAATGTTCTATCAATCTATGGCGGTCGGCTTCAAGGGTGGACCTACGCCAACAATGCTCTAATCTTTGCCCTTGTCTCCGCATCTCCCTCAGAGTCCCATCAAACCAAGGGGCCCTGGAGTGAAGGGATGGGGCGCTCATGAACAGGAGCAATAGAATCCAGGGCAACTTTGATGGCCTCATTATAGGCCAGCACCAGTGCTTCTGGGTTACTGCTCACCAACATGGGGGATGATAGGTCAAGGACTGCCGCTAGGCCTTGTGAAGTAACATTCTGTAATGGTCAGTACCTGACCATCTCCACAGGGGATGGCCTTCTAAGGGGGGTGCAAAAATTGGACCCAATGGTGTAGTGGTCAGACCAAATGACTGGTTCCACCCCCAGGTTGGATGCATCAATCCCTAGAAGGAAGACTAAGTCCAGAGAGTGCCCAGATTTATGCGTAGCAGTGGAAACTGCCTGTGTAAGGCCCAAAGAAGACATTAATTGGAGGAAGTGGTTACCAAATTGTGAGAGTTCATTGTCAACCAAGGCGTTGAAGTCACTCAGCACCATCAATCTGGGTGACTCAAACGACATGTCGATGATGAAGTTTGCCACTTCCTGTAAGAAGCATTTCCCATCACCGGGTGGACAGTAGATGAGAACGATTAGAACGCCTACACCTGCTACAACTGTACACTCAAAGGACTCAGCCTCCCCCTACTTCTACATTTGTGAAGCCCAATTCAGTCTTAAAACAGACTGCAACCCCCCCCTCCTCTGCAGTCCAATCTCGGGCGGTGTATCACCGAGTACCCAGCCAGAATCATGGCCTCTACTGTACGGCCAGAATTTTCATCCAGCCAGGTCTCGGGTGATGCAAGCCAGGTTGGCAGAGCCAACAAGATCAGCAAAAATGGCGGTCTTGTTCCTAACAGACCTGGCATTACATAACACCACCCGAGCTGGACAAACCTCGGAGGTTGTCGGGCCTATCTGCCTACTGAAATCATAGTGCCCTTAGGTATGGATACCAGACAAGGCAAACCCTGATCTGGATTCCATTTCGCCCCAGGGCGCCTTCTGGACTTAATAACCCCAATACGATGACTCCTCTCTTTCATCCTCCCTTGTTTGCGAACCCCCACCCCCTCACTCTCCCACAAGCAATCCCTAATGCTCTACACCACAGGTAGATATCAGAATGTAAGGGAGGAGCATAAAAAGGGGTGGAGGGTGTGAAGAAAGGAGGATGAATAGCGCACCACCATGGGGGATAAAGGCCAGCACATGTCGCTGCTTAACTAAAATAATAAGCACTAAAATACAACAACACAATCTTATAACAATAAAAATTTCCAATAATCCCTAAACTTATCCAAAAGTAAGCAAAAAGAAAAACAAAACCCCAAGATATAGAAAACTAACCTAAACTGACAACCCTACTAAAATAAAGAAAATTAAATATACAATTTCAGTGACATACAAATTTAAACAAAAATAAATAATAAATTCCTGTATAATCCCTTCCCCCCCCAGTCCTCTCACCACAGGGGAAAGAAGATACAATGGCACTCTCACTGCCAAACCAACATGAGAACATACAATTTTAAACAAAAAAGAAAAATAGACTCCCCTAGTTCTCTCACAACTGGGGAGAAATAATATTCTTTCTCACTGCTAGGAGAAAGACACAGCCTGTAAAGTAAAATAAACAAAATTAAATTAAAACAACAAAAGTTTATAGACCCAGGGTCCTCTCACCACCCGGGTGTACAAATCAGAATCCAGAAGAAGACAACAGTCAGCAACCTCCTGAAGCAGATCCAAAAATCCACATAAGTTCCGAAAATCCAAGTCCAAGGAAGGGAGTCAAATAAACCCAAATGATAAAAACAGTCCACGGTGGAGGTCCACGAGAACTCTATACAGCAGGATCAAAAATCCATGAGGAGATTTAGTCTGGAACACAATTTCAACCCCTCCACTCCCTGCCAAGTGCACACCAGGGCAGTTAATGCCACTCACACCAAAGGACCATGAGAAAAGCCACTATAGCAGCAGTTTCCATGGTCCAAGGGAGTGAGGCACTCCACTCAGTTCCCCAACTGGAAAATACTCCAGCCCCCTGTGGAGTGGCAAACCCTAGAGAGCACAAACCAGAGTAGGTGAGTTGCCGAAATGTTCACTTAAGATTTCAGGATAATCCAAAGGGACACCTACAATCTCCAACAAAGCCCCAGTCAAAAAGATCCTCTGTCAACTCTTGCCAGCATTCACAGTATCTAAAACTCCTCCAAATATGCTTCCAGCTGATCAGTAACTCCTTACCCCCCCACAATAAAAAATGCATCCACTGTCAAAGAGAAGACAAAAAGATCCTCCGTTGACTCCTGCCAGCATTCACAGTATCCAAAACTCCTCCAAATACGCTTCAAGCTGATCAGAAACTCCTCCCCCTCCACACAATAGAAAACACATCCACTGGAGGGTACAAAGTACAAAACACAAAGTCCCCACCTCAGTCCATGGAGGAGATGAAAAACCCAACTGGTGTCTCCTCTCCAAGGACTCGTATCAATCCACAGAAAAAAACAGCAAAAGAGAAGCCCGACCGGCATCTCTCTTTGGGTCCAGAAACCAGGAAATAAAGCCCGCCTGGCATCAAGCCCCCCACCGAGTAGCAAAACAGTAAAATCCAAAGTAGGACCTGAGAATCTAAAAAGGAAGAACTGACCAGCATCTCTCGTGCTCCAAAAACTGACCTGCTCTACACCTGGTGACAGCCAAGCGATAACGTTTGGAGCCAAAACTGAAACCGGAATAGAACAGAAAACAAAAGCTCGAACTTAAACAAATTCAAAACTAAAATAAATAACAAAAATCAAAAACTTCATCGAGAAAGCGACAGCAATGCACCCAGCCTGGAGGCCATCTTGGTTATGTATTTCAGTTTCAGTTATTGGTACAGAGAGAATCCAAATTGATTTTTAGGTTGAAAACTGCAACCAGTAAGACTTTTTTTTTTATACTTTGTATTTATTATATTTTCATTCGCAAAACCATAGGACAGTTTTTACAGTATATAAGTTAAGACACCACATAATTACAACAACCAGTAAGACTTAATGAAAAATTTAATTTATCAGTGTTTTTATAAAGTATGAATCAGCTTTCAGTTTAATAGCATATTTATGAATATTCATTACAAATTTTTTTTCATGGTTTGGACCCATTTACATTTTTAGCAAGGAATTTCCTATTTTCAGGACATCCATTATTCTAAAGGGCTATTGATTGAGATTTCTCAAGCTTTATCTTGGTGTCCTAGGCTTGCCCTATTGAAACAGTCATATATGACTATGGATTTTCATTTATGGCTGGACTGTAACTACTGAATCTCTCTGTGACCTCTAGTATAACCAGTTTTGTACACAGACATGAAGCTTTTGTCACCACTGTTATTTACAGAATGAATAAATGTTTATTCCGTACTTGTTCTTTTTCATGACAGTGCTCATCTCATTTTTTTTTTCATTTTTAATTTTGCCTATATTTCAGGATTGGTTCCACATGCTAGAACACTACATAGAATCACCTTGTGGCTGATCTCTTTACAAACATTTGCAATCAGCACTGAATTTGATTAGTTGCAGTGTGATTTGCACGTGGTCCTTTACTCTACACTCCTAACTTTGACCATTTCTTTTGTTTTTTATTCATTTTATTCCTTCAGGTTTAATTTTCCAACTGCTTTTTTTCCCCTCCCCCCATCTTTATATAAACCTCTTTCCCCCACTAACCCATCCAGTTTGTGTACTTTTTGTGATTTTCTTTTTGTTTTGGACGGCTATAGCCTGTAGTTCAAGGGAGTGGTGCAACTGGCCGCACATCCCTTATTGCCTATTTAAGGGCTGCTCTGCTCACTCAACACACAAGCATTTTTTCTTGCCAGCCAGAGGCTCTGTTGGTCTGTCTTCTCCCTTGGGGCCTGCTGGGACTTGTAGCTCCCCCCCCCCCCAGTCTTGCTGTGTGCTGTGCTTCTTTGTATTGCTTGCTCCTGTCCTGTGTTTGTGTTTTCATTTGCTTTTGGGGGGTTGTGGCATTTCGTTATCTAGCATCTTGTTGCCTTTGTATTGTGCTATTCCTGAGCTTGTGTTATTTTAGCTCCATTTACTCACCAGATTTCAGCAAAACCTCAAGAGCAACTTCAATTGTTATCTGTGTGTTTCAGCTCTCCTATGCTATCTACCCTTTATTGATTACACCTGGTTCATAGCTTTGCTGCCTAGCCAACAACTGCTCCTTTACTGCTTCACAATAACCTAAGCAACCTAGTCCATGGAACTCAGTCCTGCTTCCTGAACTTATACCAAACAAATATTGCTGCTGTTTTCAGTGCATTGCCTCTCCCTACAGTTTCTATGTTCATTCAGATTACTACCCCTTCAAGCTATAGTTAATTGCTGCTGGATGCTGCTCAATTACTTTTTCAGCCCTACTTACGGGTGTGCAAAAATAAAATTCCACAAGAGGAATTTTGCAAGAAGGCAGAATTTTGTTTCCTCGGAAGTTAGGAGAACATTTTCCCAACTTCCTCTGACTTTCTGCCTGATAAGCAATTTTTTTTATTAGACTTGCCTTTTTTTAATTTACTTGTGGGTGAAAAGTTTCTAAGTCCAAAGTGTTTGGTTTCTTTAGAGATGCAGAATAATTAGCATTTGTGTGTAATTATTTTCCCAGAATTCCGCAGGTGCGTGCACTTCCTCTGTATGTTACGTATTTTCATTTTATGTTGTCTCATGGAAAAATAAAGCCTCATCTATTAAACAGCAGTCAATGTGAGTTGCTGAATTTCTTAAACATGTATTTTTTTTAAATCCGCATGTCGGCCTGTGAAAATCAGAAATTTCACTGTTATAGGCTTATTAAAGTCCAGAGAGATAGATAGTGTAGTGGAGCGTAGGGTACCAAGTGAGAGAAAACGATTTGACTTTGTGTATGTATAATAAGATGGCAGCAAATGGCAGTAGTGGGGAGGCTTTATTTTGGGGCAGCCCTGGAGGAACCACAGCATCAGAAGCATGAGTCTAGAGTGGGGACCAGGGTGGGCAGCCAGTTCAGCCACAGCAGCGCCATGGAAATACAGAGCCAGTGGTCACAAAAAGAAATATGGCACCTGCATTTAGTTACAAGGAGATTGCAGTTCTGGTGAAGAAGGTCACCAGCAATGCTGACAAGCTGTTTGGCCCAGAGTACCTGTGAAAGAGAAGAACAAAGTGTGATCATCGATTAAATCCACTGTGGACACAGTTGGAGAGGGACCTGTGCCAAGCTCCATCCATCAAATCAAGCACAGGTGGGATGACCTACAATGCAGGGACACTGGCACTTGGTGTTGTGGTGACCATCACTGCAAAGGACAGTAGCATCAGCAAATGGAAAGCTGAGAAGACCAGCACCACCACCACTGGATCCCCTGCATGGAAAAGGAAGAGTATGCATGTTGAGGATGACAGTGGAATTAGTGAGTATACTTTTTCTTTATTTACTCTTTTTCAGCCCCCTTTTCTCTGCTGCATCAGCTACTCTTCATTGATCCCTCCCTCGGCTCTTTGGCCCATACTCTAGCCCTGGCTAACTCCTGCAGAGGTGCTGGACCTTCCCCCATTCTGCCTTAACTACCACCCCTGGCAGTGAGTCCAGGTCATACCACTCCCTGCACATTAGAGTGTCTGTCTGACTGTGTCAGGTCCAGTGGTCACTCCTTCATGTTCTTGGTTGTGACATCTGTGGCAGCCAGGTCCACTCTTCCAGCCACCACAATGCAAATGTGGTTTTTCTTTGTTCTGACTGCATCCCCTGAGAACACCAGTATATTAGTGGACTGGGAGTCAAGGTGTCAGGGCACATCTTGATATGCATCTGCTCCTGCTCCCAACAGATATCCTCCCCTGCCCATTGCTCTGTGACCCTGTTGCATCACTACTTGTGGTCACCTGGCTGAGGTGGTAGAAAGGTGGTGTGGCCTGCAGCCAATCCTGTCCTGTGGTTGAGCGCACCCACTTTAAGGTGTTCAATCTTCCTTCCCTGGCAGCACCTCCAGCTACCCGATCTTGTTCATGATCCTGTTATTGTTGTATTCCCCTGGTTATAAACTTCTTGTTCTTTCACACTATTAACTGTCTCAATTGTTGTTAGTTTTGTTTTCCATTTTTTTGGGGACAATATTAATGTTTATATGTTTTACATAATACTTCCTTGTCATGAATCAACTCAATTATCTTGTTTTCAAGGTTCAATTACTTCTTTTGGGCATGTGGGTGGGTTCTGGGGTGGCACAGGTCCATGATAATCAGTCAAATCTGGGAAACTAGTAAACACTTAACAGTTGAGGACAAGATAAATGTCCACCTAATTGTTTTTGTTTTTTTCTTATTTTATGTTGGGGGGCTGCTGCCAGAACAGCGGTCAGCAGCAAACTGATGAAACTGGTAAACACTTAACCTTTGAGGACAAGAATGATGTCCACCTTAATTTTATTGGTTTCTCTTATTTTATGTGGTGGGAGGGGCAGAACAGTGGCAACCTTGAACAATTGAAAATAATGCTGTTTTATAAGTAGAACTGCTGGCTGCTGATGTCACTCTGAGTTATCAGCTTAATCTGGACCGTCATAGAAACACAAGACAGGCACAGATTGACATTATTTAGCTGATAAGCAACACCTGTTAGTCATGAAAAACAAATGAGAACCTACTTTATCTTGACCTAATAAACCTTTAGATTTTGCTCAAATGGTCTGCTCTGCCTGCAGCAGCTACAACAGTACCACCACTACCACTGCACTGTCCACTCCGCACAGGAAACCGAACTCAAAATGCCTGTCTCAAAGATGGTCAGAATCAACACTAAATAGAACAAATAAACCAATTGCAAGGTTTCACTAAAAATGAAAATAAATGTTATGTACCTACCTGGGAAGTTGGCATGGCCACACCACAAAGCCACAGCACTGGATCAGTAAGGAAGTACTGCTATAGTAGCAGGATCAGCACTCAGAAAGCCTTAGGGAATCCTGAGGCAGGCCTGAAAGGGAAACCGCAGAACAGCTGCACAGACACATCAGAGAAGTATGATTGTGAGCTTTTTGTTGATGCACAACAGCAGCAGTTAGGCCAGATCACCTATTCAGAAGATACTGTCACTTTGCCTATTGTAAATTAAGGGCAGGTGGTCTGAGCCTGCAGTAAGTAATCTGCCACTACCGCCCTCCCCCAGATGCCACCCACCTTATTTGATTGAACTCAATCATAATGTATATTCAAGTGTGCCAACACTCACTACCTAATGTGCAACCAATGTGTTTACAACTTAGTTAACACCCAGTCTGTTCGCTCATGTGCACAGCCCCCAAACATCTAATCTGCCAAATGATAAAAAACATCTCTCCCCCTCCCACATGAACATTAGCAGTAACATACCAGGAGTCACTTCTGGATTGGTTGTGTGCTTTAATAAGGTATGTGACTAAAAAAGAGTAAATAATAAGTGTAAATAATATTTTTTCCTTTCTCATTTCCATCCTTGACTTAAAAATATGTATACCTTGCAGGGGTTAAACTGCACTGAGAGAAAGTGGTATTTCTAATATTGGTTCCTAGTTGCATAATTACGCAACACTAGAGAAAGGAGTGTGTGTGGCTATAAGGAAATTCCTCAGATGCTTTGCCCAGTGAGCCTGTAGCTTAATGGTTAGAGCACTGGACTGGCATACCAGAGATCTGAGGTTCAAATCCCAGTAGGCCACACTTTTCCTTTCTCATTTCCATACCTGTATTACTGAAACACAAAATGTCCACCCATTAGATGTGGAACTTACAATACACATATTCACTTTAAATCACTAATTATTTATTAATACTGTGATATGTAACATTGCTGAAATGTATTTCCACAATTCTGGAAGAAAATACCACTAGTAACGTTGCTTAATCCGCGTGTACGTATTCATGTGGTTAAAAAAAATTCTGCATGTCTTAAACAGTGTTCTAATTACAACTGCGGAATCTTCTTTAAATTGTAAAATACAAATCTGCATTTAGAAAGGCGGAACTGGAAATTGTACATTTCACTGTTTCCTGTTTCTGCGATTATGAGGGAGAGGGAGGAAAAAGCAATGGATTTAGCCTGAAGAATGAGATTTAGTCAACTCAAAACAGATACATTGTGCATTCAAACAATGGCATCTGTTGAAGAAGTAGGTGTGGGAGAGAGAGAGAGAGTAGGAGGAGTATGGAGGATGAAGGTGGGAGACAGAGTGTGGTGGTGGAGGTGCAACAGAGGGGTCAGGAGGAGAAGGTTCAAGGACAGCAGCTAAGAGGCCCAGCAGGCTGGTCTCTCCACCAGTGGGAATACTGAGAAAACATTTGCTTCTGCATTTAGCCACAAGGAAGTGGCAATCCTCATAAAGGAGGTCACCAACCATGTGGGTGAATTTTATGGGCCTGACAGGCTCCCTCTTAAAGAAAGGGATAAAGTGTGGACTGCCATAAAGGACACACACTGGACTGAGAGGGTGAGGGTTCTGTGTCCCATGCCATTTCCCAGATCAGACATAAATGGGATAACATACAGAGGGGTGACAGGGAGGTGTTGGAGGTCCGTGGAGCAGCAGTCACCATAAATGGCATCCATCAGGCTCGCAAGTGAAAGGCAACTAAGGTGCAGCAGAAAGTGGGAGACATCAACACCGGAGCCAGCCAGGAGAAGAGGATTAGAGTGGCAGATGATAGCACTACTGATAGTGAGTTAATATGACTTTTACTATTCTAATAAACTGGTATCAGATATTCTTGCAATGATACTGTACTTCATGATTGTGTTACTAGCCTGCATTTGATCTCTTGTTTACTGTGCTTCTTTAATTGTATTATATATATATTATATATACTGAAATATCTTTATTTATTATTGATTAATTGAATTATCGGAATAAACCCATTTGATGTGTAAGCTCCTTACATTGCTTCAGTGTCAGTGTCAGAGGATCAGATAAACTGATAAAATATGGTTTACAGCAGGCAATAAGCTAGCAGCAATTATGAAATGTTAATGTGTAATGGAATTAATACAGGAAAAATCAAGCTTAATATTTGGTTGTGAAGACACTGAACTGACAAAAGTTTTAGTCATGGCACTGTGCAGTTTATGACAGAGCATAATGTTTATAACTAATTAGTTCTGACACAGTATTGCAAATGAGAATCAGCCCAGAATTCATAATAAAATTGCCACCACAACTGCTATGAAATACAGAATTCCTCTCTTCATTTTGAACAGGTGCTGCCCCTACTGCACCCGAACATGCTATGGAGTCCAGCCCCACAGTGGCAGCAGGAGAGGGTGATGAGGGAGCAGGCAGCAGTGTTGTGGAGACCCCATCTGGTAGTAAGATATTTATATAGTTTTTTGTTAACATACATAATGAGTAAATAAGCACAGCAAGTAAACCGTGTATGAATAGTGTTCTAACATATGTGTGGTTAGTATCTCAGTGGTGTAGCGTTAATGTTTAGCTGCTCACTTGGTGTGGTAGTTGAACCCCCCCCATGTGAATAGTGCTTAGCTGAACCTGACGTTTTCTTCTTCTTTCCTATATCTGTTCCAAAGACTGTTGCGCAACAGCCCTTTACTCCTTCATTTTATGTCTTTCTATCTCCTTCTAATCCCCCCCCCCTTTTCTGTGTAAAACATACAGAATATGCTGCAGTCAGACTGGCCATCTGATGCTGTGTGTTACAATTGAAACTATTTTTCTTCCCCTTCCTATTTCTGCTCTTCTACGTCATGGTCCAGTTAAATATATGCACTTTTTCCCTGCATTGCCCTTAAAAGTGCAGAAATGGTCTAAATGAGCTGCACAGACTTAAAGAATGAAACTAACTAAAGGTCTGTAAACAGACTTGGTAGGCAAAGGTTTTTTTTCACAATGTAAAAAGCAAGCTGGGATTGACAGTCAAACTAAGAAATTACCAATGCCAGTTTAAATGTTTTTCTTTAGGATATGTACAGGTGCAGATTAGAATATCCTGTTCTTGAAAAGGTTAAACAGTTAGCAAATTAACTAAAATACAGGATATTAGAGAAGAAGAACTAAAATGTGGTTTACCTACACAGCTCCCAGGAGTATCATGTCTCCAAACAGTGCTGGTGTCTTTGCAAGGTGCTGTCTCCTATAGAAAGTCAGCAGCACCTTTCTCCCTTCTTTTATATGCTGCAGCTCCTAGGTTACCTTTAGAAAAGGGAAGGAGTTGTCTATAATGCAGCCCACTCTGCAAGAAATGTGCAATCATATCTGATAGAGCATTAGGGTGTTTATGTTGACGTCATAATAATGGATTATTTGTTATGCCTTTCATTTATGTAAATTCTATGTAATTGATTGTACAAAGAAATAAGAAATTTTCCTGTAAATAGCTTAATAATTAGGTGGGGCTTTGAGCTAAGGGGTGGAGCTCCACTCTTTAAAAGAGGCCAGCCTAGCTCCTCAGGTTAGATGCTGTTAGAGAGAGTTCACGTGAGGACCTCCTGCTTTCTGTTATACTGCACAAGATTATGTTCCACCGTTAGACCCTTGGCAGGGAAACTGTGCTGTTGTCAAGTTTTATTTTGTTTGTTTATTATCATAAGTTCGCTGCTGTAAGCTGTTATTTTTTTTGGATTTAATTTTTTTGTTTGTTTGTTTAATAAAAATCATACCATTTAGGGATGTTGTACCAAATTTGTTGATTCCTGTGTGACCTGATTTGTTCAACCCACGACACTTGGGCTGTGGCTGTGACCTCGGGATCCAGTACCTGGAGTTTGGGGGTGGGGGCATTCCCTGGCTGAGACCATGCAAGGTCCCTGAGGTGCAACAAATATGTGGTTTATATCTTGGTGGCGTAACATTAATGTTAGCGGTTCATTTGGGCTCTGGCTGTGACCTCCGTTTCCAGTACCTGTGGTTTGGGGAGGCATTCCATTGCCAAGACCGTGCAACATCCCTGAGGTCTAATATATATGTGGTTAATATCTGGGAGGTGTAACATTAATGTTTAATGATTCATTTGGGCTCTGGCTGTGACCTCGGGATCCAGTACCTGTTGTTTGAGGGGGGCATTCCTGGCTGAGACCGTGCTAGGTCCCTGAGGTCGAACAAATGTGTGGTTAGTATCTGGGTGGTGTAACGCTAATGTTTAGCTGTTCACTTGGGCTGTAGCTGTGACCTCGGGATCCAGTACCTGGAGTTTGGGGGGGGCATTCCCTGGCTGAGACTGTGCAAGGTCCCTGAGGTCTAGCATATGTGTTTTTAGTATTTGGGTGGTGTAACATTAATGTTTAGTGGTTCACTGTGGCTGTGACCTCAGGATCCAGTACCTGGAGTTTTGGGGAAGGGGGGACATTCCCTGGCTGAGACTGTGCAAGGTCCCTGAGGTCTAATATATATGTGGTTAATATCTGCGTGGTGTAACATTAATGTTTAGAGGCTCATTTGGGCTCTGGTTGTGACCTCAGGATCCAGTATCTGGGGTTTGAGTGGGGGCATTCCCTGGCTGAGACCATGCTAGGTCCCTAAGGTCTAACATATGTGTGGTTAATATCTGGGTGGTGTAACATTAATGTTTAGCAGTTCATTTGGGCTCTGGTTGTGACCTCAGGATCCAGTACCCGGCGTTTGAGGGGGTGAGAGCATTCCCTGGCTGAGACAGTGCAAGGTCCCTGAGGTTTAACATATATGTGGTTAGTATCTTGGTGGTGTAATGTTAATGTTCAGCTGTTCATTTGGGCTGTGGCTGTGACCTCGGGATCCAGTACCTGGAGTTTGAGGGGGGGCATTCCCTGGCTGAGACTGTACAAGGTCCCTGAGGTCTAACATATATGTGGTCAATATCTGGGTAGTGTAACATTAATGTTTAGCAGTTCATTTGGGCTCTGGTTGTGACCTCAGGATCCAGTACCTAGGGTTTCGGGGGGGGCATTCCCTGGCTGAGACTGTGCAAGGTCCCTGAGGTCTAACATATGTGTGGTTAGTATCTGGGTGGTGTAACATTAATGTTTAGTGGTTCACTTTGACTGTGACCCCGGGATCGAATACCTGGGGTTTGGGTGGTGGGGGCATTCCCTGGCTGGGACTGTGCAAGGTCCCTGATGTCTAACATATGTGTGGTTAGTATCTGGGTGGTGTAACATTAATGTGTAGTGGTTCATTTTGGCTGTGACCTCGGGATCCAGTACCTGAGGTTTGGTGGGGGGCATTCCCTGGCTGAGACTGTGCAAGATCCCTGAGGTCTAACATATGTGTGATTAGTATCTGGGTGGTATAAGGTTAATGTTAAACGGTTCATGTGGAGTACATTAACAGTAACACACATCGAGACACAAACTCAGAACACTTGAAGCTAATGATTTTAGAGCATTACACCCCTGATCACAGCCTGAACACTAGCTGGTAGTTGGAAACACTAGCAATGGGATGACAATGACTCACATTGACACTTTCTTGGGATTGCCACCTTGCACTGCTAAGTGCCATGTCATTACAGCTCTTAAAGAGCTGTTAATCATACATAGCCATCTGATACAATGAAGTAGATTAGCATGTGGATCACAGCCTGCTAAAATGGAGACTTTTTTAACTTCATTAGGAGCCAAGGAAGATGCATTAGTTGAGCTGGATTGTGGACAATTAGAAGGTTAGCTGCACTACTCCAGGACACAGACAAGCTAAGCAATTTTAAAATCCACCATTGCTTGTAATATGAAATCTTCATTTTCTCTACCCTTGACAGCTTCAATATTTCATTCATAAATGATGTTATTTAAAACCTCAACTTTGTTTATAGAAACATAGACTTTGACAGCAGATAAGGACCGCTTGGCCCATCTAGTCTGCCCATTTCCCTACCTACAGTATAGGCCGCAGATAGTAGTTAACCGACAGCCTATTTCTTCCTACCCCCACAAGAATTGCCTTATGTCTGTCCCATGCATTCTTGAATTCTCCCACAGTTTTAGACCACACAACTGCCTCAGGAAGGCTGTTCCATGCATCCACTACCCTCTCTGTGAAATAATACTTTCACACATTGCCCCTGTTCGCAAATGTTACGTAGTTCTCAGCAATGCACCTTACAATATGTTTTATTCAAGACATTTAAAACAACAACAACAACATCAGGACAATAATAATGCACTACATCTGTGCCACTGACATGGCAGATAATAGAGGGAGAATAACATTATTAAGATAAGACCTGTACATCAGAAAGTGCTTGCAGATGGTGGATAGAGAGAGCTGTGGCTAATAGAGGGAATTTCCATACAGAGAGATTGGTACAAGAGGTCAGGCTGGCAGATAAAAAGGGTGGCAGGTAATAGAGGGGTGGATAATAGAGGAAGTCCTGCACCTAGTGTTTGGTGGGAGGTTGCAACACTGCATTCTCTGGGTCCTAGCTGAACCTGAGACCATGCAAAGTTCCTCTGTTAAAAAATATATGACTGTAGTATCATTGGTGTATAAGAGTAATTCACAGCACCATCATATATTCATAACTGTAGGTAGGATATTGTAATGAACCCTCATCTCCCTCACCATCCGTTATTTCTGTCCTGCATCAGCACTGGAGACCACCAGCATATCCCAGTCTGAAACACAAGCTGAGGAGGATCCGCAAACACACAGTCACAGCACATGGTGCAAAAACTGTGTCATGAAAATCATGAAGGAGCTCCAAAGACTGTCTCAGAGGTAGTCCCAGCAACAGCAGGCCGACAGTGGTTGAAGAGCCATTGTGACAGTGCCAGATAGTGGTACTGTGCATGAATCTGGTGTCAATCAGCAACATCCTCCCCAAGCACCACCAAAGCAGGAGAAAAACAGGAGAAGGAGGGACAGGGACATCAGAATTGTAAAGAAAAGGGCCAAGGCTCTGGAAGCACACATCTTGAATATTGAGGGTGATGTTAAAAAACTTGTAAAACTTTTTTGGGAGGCTTGTTGGAGCTCGTAGATGGCGAACTCTTCATCCCACAGTCCACCATCACCATTAAATAGTGTGGGTATTACATAGAAACATAGAATTTGACGGCAGATAAGGACCGCTTGGCCCACCCAGTCTGCCCTTTTCCCTACCTGATGGATAGGCTGCAGATCCTAGTTAACCAGCAGCCTACTTCTTCCTACCCCGACCCCCTAGAATTGCCTTATGACTGTCCCATGCATGCTTGAATTCCACCACTGTTTTTGACTCCACAACCTCCTCTGGAAGACCATTCCATACATCCACAACCCTCTGTAGAAAAATACTTCCTTAAATACCTCTGAGCCCCTTCTATCTTCAGATTGTGCCCCTTGTTCTTGCACACCTCTTTTTGAAAGATGCTACCCTTGGACTTTGTAGATTCCCTGATGTACTTGAAAGTTTCTATCATGTCCCTCTCTCCTCCTTTCCTCGAGGCTATACATATTAAGCTCCTTAAGTCTCTCTTCATATGTCTTCCAGTGCAGACCCTGCACCATTTTAGTTGCCCTCCTCTGGACAGCTTCCATCCTGTCTATGTCTTTGCGGGAGACTGGGTCTCCAGAACTGCACACAGTACTCCAGATGTGGTCTCACCAGCTGTCTGTACAGAGGGATAATAACTTGTTTTCTACTGGTGATGCTCTCCCTATGCATCCCAGTATTCCCCAGCCCCCTTGCTGCCCTCTCACATTGCTTGGACCACCTTTAGGTCATCTGATATGACTACCCCAGGTCCCTTTCAATTTTTGTTGTTGTTAGTATCTCACCCCCCATTGTGTACTCTTCCCCTGGGTTTTTGTTTCCCAGGTGCATTACCTTGCACTTCTTAGCATTGAATCTAAGCTGCCATACATTTGACCATTCCTCTAACCTTGCCAAGTCCCTTCTCATCCTTTCCACCCCACCTTGTGCATCAACTCTGTTGCAGATCTTTGTGTCATCTGCAAAGAGACATACTTTTCCTTCTAGTCCCTCTGCAATGTCGCTTATAAAGACATTGAAGAGGACCAGTCCTACTACTGAACCCTGCGGTACCCCACTACTAACCACCCTTTTTTCAGAGTGGACTCCATTTACTATTACTCTCTGTGTCCTATTCTCCAGCCAATTCTTTACCCAGGCTGTCATCTTGGGACCCACTCCCAGGCTGGCTAACTTGTATATTAATCTTTTGTGTGGGACTGTGTCAAATGCCTTGCTAAAGTCTAGGTAGGCCATGTCTCACAGCCCCTCCCTGATCAACTACTTTGGTCACCCAGTCAAACAAATCTATCAGATTTCTCTGGCATGACCTTCCTGCTGTGAATCCATGCTGCCTTGGGTCCTGTGCCCCTCTGGCCTCTAGATACTCAACAATTCTTTCCTTCAAGTGATTCCATCATTTTCCTACCACTGAGGTTAAACTAACAGGTCTGTAGTTTCCTGCTTCTGCCTTGCTCCCACTTTTGTGAAGGGAATCACATCTTCCTCCTCCAGTCCTCGGTACCACCCCATCCTCCCATGATTTGTTAAAGAGGGTAGTCAGTGGTGTCACTAGTTCTACCCTTAGTTCTTTTAGAATTCTGGGATGAATCACATCAGGCCCCATTGCTTTGTCCACCTTCAGTTTTAAGAGCTCTTTCAGAACCCTTTCTTCTGTAAATGGGCTGGTATCAACTTGTATCCAGAGTGTTTCTACTGTTTGTTTTAGGTACCTCCCCTTCCTTTGTAAATACTGGGCAAAATATTTGTTTAGTATCTCTGCCTTTTCACAGTCACCCTCTGCCCACCCTCCCTCCCTTTATTAAGCCTCGCTGTCCCTCCCTTGGTCTTCCTTCATCCCTGATGTACCTATAAAAGGTTTTATCCCCCTTCTTAACTGAGTTGGCTATCTTTTCCTCGGTTTGGGCCTTTGCTGTTCTGACTGCCTTTCCAGCTTCCTTTTTCTTTAACTGATACAGTTCTCTGTCCTGTTCCTTCTGTGATTCCTAGTACTTCCTGAATGCTTTCTTTTTCTCTTGAACCTTTACTGCCACTACCTTTGAGAACCATAGTGGTTTCTTACCTTGTTTTGTTTTGTTTATTTGCTTTACACAAAGGCTTGTTACCTCTGTGATGGCAGTTTTTATTATTCCCCATTGTTCTTCCACTCCTCCTTCCTGCCCATTTGCTAGTGCATTCCTTAGGCACTCACCCATTTTGGCAAAGTCAGCCCTCCTAAAATCCAGTACCTTTGTCTTTGTATGGCTTGACTCTATTGCTGTGTTTATTGTGAACCATACTGTTCGGATGGTTGCTAGTTCCCAGATGGCTACCCACTTCTACATCTGTGATCCTCTCTTCATCTCCATTTGAGAGAATCAGGTCTAAGATTGCTCCCTCTCGAGTGGGCTCCAATACTAGTTGTCTAAGGCATGCCCCTGTAGGGCATCTAGAATAACCCCACTCTTAGAAGTGGCTGCTGCAACTGCACTCCAGTTAACATCTGGCATATTCAGATCACCCATCAGCAATATATCCCCTTTATCTGCCATTCTAAGTATACTTTCTATCATTTCCTTGTCCATTTCCTCCCCCTGAAAGGGGGGTCTGTATACAACCCCTGTGTGGATTGTGGTGCCATTGCCTGCCTCCAAATTGACCCACAGTGCTTCTTCTCCTCCCTGTTTACCCTTTTGTTCTGTTGCTTTGATTTCTTCTTTTATGTAGAGAGCTACTTCTCCTTCTCTTTTACCCTCCATGTCCCTCCTGTAGATAGTGTATCCTGGTATGTTTACATCCCAGTCATGGTTCTGTGTGTACCATGTTTCTGTGACTGCCACGATATCCAGATCTTCCTCCTCCATCAAGGCCACTAATTCAGGAAGCTTGTTACCCAGACTACAGGCATTGGTACTCATTGTTCTCCATTTTTTGATGGCTTTACCTTCTGTAGCGGCATCCCCCACTGACCTTTCTACCTTGGTCTTTTTCTCATTTAGTACCCTGTTTTTTAGGGGGAGGCTGGGATTTTCCTGCTGCTTATCAGTGCCTCCCCCCTTGACTAGTTTAAAGGTTTGCCAATGAAGCATTTAAACCGATTACCCAAAAGACTTATTCCCTTCCTGGACAGATGTAGACTATCCTGCCAGTATAGGCTGGTGTCCCTTCAGATGGAACCCCAGTCCCCAATGAAACCAAACCCCTGTGCTCCACACCATTTTTTCAACCATTTGTTAAACTGCATGGTGCAAAGTACCCTTGCCTCACCCATGCCACTGACAGGCAGCACCTCTGAGAAGGATACTGTGTGTGCTACTTGTCTTAAGCCCCTCCCCAACTCTACAATGTCCTTCTGCACTGCTCTAATCTCATGATGAGCTAAGTCATTTGTCCCTAGGTGGACAATGACGTCCAGCTCAGACTTCCGTGCAACTGTTCTAATGATCCTAAGGATGCGCTTCCTGTCCCTCCAAGCCATGTCACCAGGCAGGCACCTTACTTCAGTTTTCCCTGCTCCCCCCAGTTCTATCCCCCTAATAATTGAGTCCCCCACCAGGAGCTGCTTTCTTTCCTTGTGGTGCCCTCTGCCTCCTTCCTGAGGGCCTCCCTTGTGACAGTTGTCTGCACCCTCTTTAGTCTCCTCTGCGGGTGCATCCATAGGAGAACTATCCTCCCCCAGAATGGTGTATGGATTGTGGAGTGGAACAACTGACTGGGTGTGCCTCTGTTCTACCACCCTTACCCTCCCTGAGCCCACTGTGGTCCAACTGCTGTGCTTTCTTTGCAACCTCTGAGGTAGTGGTGGTGGCTCTGGTGCTCCCTGGATGGGGGAGGTTCCCTTGCCACTGTTCAGTGCAGCCTGAAGACGGGCCACTTTCTCCCTCAGGGCAGACAGTTGTCTGCAAACAGGGAAGCATCTCAGCCTCCAGAAAGACTCCCGGAAGACTGCTTCCCCACAGCCATTACATTGTACTACTCCCCACATAACTGTCTACCTTGTTTATTTTTTTTGTGTGTGTGTGTGTGTGTTGTTGGTGCGTTATATAGAAATATATGTATTTATATAATGTGTATGCTTATATTGTCAGTGCAGTGTGCTAGACAGGATATGACAGTGATATGTACCTTGCCCTCTTGAGGAAATGATGTCAGAACCCCAGGTATAAATTAACTGTTTCCAGGGGTGGGTGGAGTGAGAGGTGGGAAGGGTTTGGGCCTAAACTGTGCCCTCATGAAACAACCAGCTAAACGCTCTGACCTACCGATGTGATGAGTGCCTTCCTGTCAGCAAGATGCCATACATGACAATTTGTAATACTGCTTCAAACCAATTTGACAGAGAAAATACCCTGCTAATCAAACAGAGAAAAATCCAAACATCCAAGTCAGACACAGGTAAACCTCCCCAGCCCCAAAATAGCCTGGTGACTTGTGCTCTGAAAACAGTCAGCCCCAAAACACGGCAGCTGTGCAGAAGGGCAGACACAGAAAACAGTATTCAGCCTATGTGGGTTTAAATTCTTCCTGCACTGAAAACCTTAACACTTGTAACAAAAGTAAAGCAAACTCCACCTCCCTCTGTTGATTGAAAGACTTCCTTTTCTGATAATTCTAAGTTCCTTATTTCACCCTTCAGTTAGAAGTATCCTCCACCTGAAGAATATTAACTTTCCTAAGGAATCTGCTTCAAACCAAAGACAATTGTAAATTGTAAGGTTCACCTCCCTCTGTTGTGAGCACTACTCACTTTCTTGCAAATCTTAAGTCCAGTGTTGCAGCTTGCAGCCAGGGGTAGCTTCACCTGAAGACTATGAGGTTATCTGATGAGCCTGCTAAAATTAGTACTTTTATCATGGTCTGTAAGATTCTTCCAGAGCTATTGGCTGTTAAGTAGCTGTGATGTAAGCACTTCCTGACACAGTCTGGCTTGGCCTTATAAGGCACACTGAGGTAAACAAAAGAAAAAACAGTTTCCTCCCCTAGGCACTGTCTGGGTCCAATACACAGCCTGTAACCTGCTCTCAATTCAGGGCTTATGACAAATTCTTAGCCCAGTGAATACTCACAGTATTACAAATATTGCAATGTAAACAGTCAATCACTAACTCCAATCAAGTCAGAAGGGCAGAAACACAGAAAACAGTAAAATCTTAACAATTGTAACAAGTATAGCAAACTCCACCTCCCTCTGTTGATTGAAAGACTGCCTTTTCTGATAATTCTAAGTTCCTTATTTCACCCTTCATTTAGAAGTATCCTCCACCTGAAGAATATTAACTTTCCTAAGGAATCTGCTTCAAACCAAAGACAATTGTAAATTGTAAGGTTCACCTCCCTCTGTTGTGAGCACTACTCGCTTTCTTGCAAATCTTAAGTCCAGTGTTGCAGCTTGCAGCCAGAGGTAGCTTCACCCGAAGACTATGAGGGTATTACTCTGGTTATGGATACACTGACTTGTAAATCGCTTTAATTTTGTTATCTTGTTACATTGCTGTTGCTATTGTGCTTCTTGTTACTGTTAGTCACTGTTCATATCATTCCACTTGTAAATAGTAAATCTGTTCTTGTTTTTTTTGGCTTATTTAAATAGTGTTCTGTGTTTTTTGAAAGTTTTAACTTGTTCTATTTTTGTTTTAAAAATATTACATTATTTCTTTTCATACCACTGTAGTCATCCTGGTTTTGGGTTTAGGTTATTGACTGACTGTATGTCAAGGTTAAGGAAAGCTTAGGTCACCTGGTTGCCATGTTTGCTGGGGCACCACACAAGCACTTTTACTAGCCAAGACTGTGATCTCTTATAGTTATCAGGATTTATCAACTGTTTCTTAGATACAGTACTATCTTAGATTGCCAACTATGACTGACTGCCTAACCCACCTACTATTCTAAAAATTCCTCAATCCTCCACCTTGTGTGTGACCCCCCAAACAACCACTCACTTGCTAGTACTACCCATAAAACACACTCAACTACATTTTGAGGAATGACAATAGGAATACCACTACAATACTTACCTGATTCCATGGCTGACATTGAGAGAGAAAGATCATGAGTATAAAATAGAAAGGTTTCAAAAAAATATCTTACCTGGTCAGTTGTGATGGACACATCATGAAGAAACAATGATGGCATGGTTGAGAAGAGTGATCCTGACAGCAACAGCAGCAGCAGTGTGTGACAGGCCTGGAAAGGAAATAAATCAGGATGAGACAAGTAAACAAAAGAAGGACATTTGGCTCGCCAAGACTGTGACCTCTTATCAGGCTTTATGAACAGTTTCTTAGATACGGTACAATCTTTGACTGCCAATTGTGACTACCTACCTCTCTAGCTATCATAGTATGATCTCAACCTTGTGTATTCACACCCTCCTTCACTATCCATTTTAACACATTCCTGTAGTATGACAGTAAGGATAATAATCCAATACCTACCTGATTATCTGTTTTTCATTTTTGAATACAACATTATTGAGAAACCATGGTGAGACTTACCTGGCAATGACCACTTCCACAGGACACATTCAAGGTCCATAAAATGTCTGAAACTGAATGTTGGTCTAATCATCACATGAAATGTGAGCAGCATGGCAGGATCAGCATCATATCATGACCTATGATATAAGAAAGGAAAAATCAGGTTATTGAAGCGGTGATATTATTGAATATAGCACTGGTTAAAAGCATTTAAAAAGTATGTAAGTGCCACTTACATCTCTCTACAAATAGAGTTTTACAGCCTACTATGCATTACAGAAACAAAGTACCCTTGTACTGCTGCCCTCCTTGTCTGTGTGCACACACACACACACCATGCAGTACATACACAATACTGTTTTCTTTAGGATAACCTTTACTCTAAGATGATTAATATTAAGAAAAAAGTGTTTACCATTATTAAAAAATTGCCTAACTACTACATAACATGCTGTGAGAAGAATGAAATGTCAAAGCTATACCAACCTGTGACATGGTTGTGGATTCAGAATCAGCAGTAGCATCCAGATTCAGCAGCTTCACTGGGTCCTGGTACTTCCTCTTTCTGTTTTCCTTTGTTTTGACAAGAACAAGATCCACACTGGTGGTAGACTTGATGAATGTGTCAGTAGAAGCTGAAGCATTTTTTTGGCCTATTATTTGCTCTTTCTGTTGTTCTGTGCAGCATCATAATACACAGACATCATGATGGTCATAGTGATGGGTTCAGGCAACTGGTCATCATCAGCCAGATTGCTGGAGCAAATATCCTTTGGTAGTTGTTATTTGGGGCGACATAATTCAAAGGCATGGTGTCTTCAGGAAATGGGTCATCCATCGGCAGAATTTATGTAGCATTGTACTTCCCATGGCTGTTGTTATTTGGTATGGCAGGATTCGCAGTGGTTGCAGATTTGGTTAATGTATCAGTAGCATGCAGCTGCAGTAGCGTTTATTGTGGAGGACCAGTAGTTACTCGGTTTGTTTTCCTGCAGTATGTATGTTTAACAGCATCACTCAGATAACCGTCTTATGGATGAGATGTTAAACCGAGGTTCTATCTGCCTGGATTGGTGGTAGTTCAGGCGGATGTTAAAGATCCCATGGCACTTATTGAAACGAGTAGGGGAGTTTTTATTGAAAAAGAAACATAGCTCACAACTCAAATATAAAGAAACAACACATACAAAAAATCAATACATATCATTCCTAGAAAATGCTTCATCAATCTTAGGAGAACATAGAAAAAATAATATTCTTATTTGTATTTAATAATGTGTGAGAAGCCTTTCCACCACTTCATTATATTAGAAGTATTATATAATTGGGTATCTGAAAAATACACTTTCTGTAATTCATTGTTTTTTTTTTTTGATCTCTGTTTTATTATCATGTACAGCACCTTGATTTTGAAAGGCGCTTTATAAATAAACACGAATTGAATTGAAATTGAATTAACTACTAGCATACAATAACCCTTATTTGACACTTTTTTTCAGGTAAATAACCCATTGACATCTAACCTGCCATAAGTAAAAATGTAAACATCCAAAAAAAAACTGTTAAAGTACTTTTATGAAATACACCTAACCTAGGAGGCAATTTACAGAGAACCAAAGTGTCATAATTTAGATTCACTAACCAAGGAAACTCCCATGCTTTTGCAGCATATCCCCACAATTGCTTAACAAATGAACAATGCAGGAAAAAATGTTCCACTGTTTCTTCCTGGTGAACACAATCAGGATAA
The DNA here is from genome assembly GCA_016271365.2 of Neoceratodus forsteri. Classification (NCBI taxonomy): domain Eukaryota; kingdom Metazoa; phylum Chordata; order Ceratodontiformes; family Ceratodontidae; genus Neoceratodus; species Neoceratodus forsteri. The sequence goes on along the minus strand of CM028137.1, from coordinate 540,953,572 downwards.
GGACAGTTTCTTTCATTATTAGCTTTGTATTTGGCATTGCCCCTCACATTCAATTTACCATACATAATCAACCACTGAGTTTCCCACAAAAAAAAAAGGAGGGGACCCGGAGGATTTCATCCTTGGAAGTTTTCATTTAGATTCCTTAGACTGATTCTGTGCATTTTTGTTATACACTGACTCTGTGTTGAAATCTGCACTTATCAGGATCATGGTTTCATTTTCTTGGGGGTCCTTGACAAGTGTTTTTATTTCGCACTTACACTTACAAGTGATACTATTGTGCATCATGTATATATGTATATGTTTAATTTGGAGCTCTTTTTCAACTTGCAGTAATACCTAATTTCAGGATTTTGTCTCTCATTATCTGTTCTTTAATACACCAGGACACTTGGAATGTAAGTTGTAACCTCATCTTACATGTATTAGAGAGAATGCTATCCCAGGATTTTTTTATCACTAGAATGCTTTCTTATCATACTGAGACATTTTAAAATTTTTGTGAGAACTCCTCTCTGGTTGTTGAGAATTACTGATAACCTTTGCCCTTCTGAGGTTCCTCAGTTAAAAGCATACTGGTGTTAATTAGCTTCTCTGATGTAATCTTATGTTATGTTTTAAATGTATATGTTAAACCAATGAGAATTATTTCTGTTTTTTCAAAATAATCTGGTGTTAATAGTATGGGATTTTCAAAATAGCTGCCATTAAGCTTCTGAAGAAGGACCAGGTAGGAATGAAAGCTAGAGAGAGCACTTTGTTCCTTTCTGTAGCATCCAAATTGGTCCAATAAAAGGTATCAAATCATTTGTTTCTGGATCTGTTCTTAAAAGAACCAATACAGCATCTAAAACATTATTTTACATCATGGAAGATACTGGAATTTGCCACAGGATATGGCAGTTGCATAACATTAAGAAGAAACTAGCACAGCTAGACAGTGACATCTACTTTTTATCCCAGTACAAAAGGAATACCATTATCCCTGAAGGTCTAACTATTTGGAATCCACTGAGAAACACAGATAATTCTACATATGCTGAACAACTTTGTTGTAGGACCTCAGAGAAATTGAGAAATCACAGAATCCACAACTCATATGCCAAGAAAGCATTTTTGAAGAAACAGTTTAATGAAATAGCTACCACACTGGAGAGGATGTTTGGTGAGCCTATTCCAGACATCTTGCATGAGCTAGACATGAACTACCAAAGAATGTTAAGAAAAGCCATGCTCATTAAAAACATTAAGTTAGATGCCCTTCAACTTACCATACTTCCTAACAACCGTGAAGAACAGAACAGAGTGACTGAACAACTAAGCCACACAGATGGGTGCCTTTCAGTTAGTAATTTGTCCACCCACACACTGACTACTGGGGAATTAAATGTACTTTCTAAGGGCCTCAATTTCTGCCCAACTAAACCACTGGACAGAATACAGTTTTGTGGTGAAATGGAGAAATACTTCCGCAGATTGATAATCCTGGAATTTTTTCATGGCAGAGAAGAAATCACAGACAGTGAAGAAATCACAAACAGTAAAAATATTATGGATAAGAAAAAGAAACCATATGAGTTTACCCCATCAAGTGGCCATAACAAAAAAATGGACAAATGCATTCATTGCTTTCACCAGAGAGTTACTGGGGAGATTCTTAATAGGCAGAAACAGGCCCGTTACAACCTCTCTCCATTGGAACGAAGGGCTACACAAACAGTAAAGTCGAACCATAACATTGTCATAAAAAAAGCTGATAAAGGCTCTGCAGTGGTGATATTGAATCGGGGAGATTACATCAGGGAAGCCAACAGGCAGCTAAGTGACCTTACTTACTACAAAGTACTGGGAAGTGACCCAACTACAGAATATAAAAGACAACTACAGGAGTAAACTGGAACATTTCCAAACCATGTCCAAGACAAACTAAAGGCCCTCATCCCCAGTGAGCCTAAGCCAGGGACATTCTACATGCTTCCTAAAATACATAAGCCTGGTAATCCTGGTAGACCCATAATCTCTGGTAATGGTACCCTGACAGAGGAGATACCAGGGTTTGTAGAAGCTATTTTCAAACTGCTGGTTATACAAAGGGATAGTTACATCAAGGACACTACTCACTTCCTGCATAAACTTTCTGGTTTTAAGGACTTACCACCTGATACCCTTTTAGCCACGATGGATGCAACCTCCCTCTACACTAATATTCCACACACAGATGGCATTTCAGCCTGCCTCAAATACCTGCATGATAAAGAATTTGACCCCAACATTGACCGTGGAGTTGTGGGTAAACTCACTGAATTCATTCTGACACATAACAACTTCAGCTTCAATGGCAAACATTATGTTCAAATTATGGGAACAGCAATGGGAACAAGGATGGCTCCACAGTATGCTAATCTTTTCATGGCAATTTGGAGGAGGATTTTCTAAGGCACTGTACACATAAACCACTCACTTATTTCCATTACATTGATGATTTGTTTATAATTTGGACAGAGGGAACTGACACACTCAAAGATTTTCATCAGGAACTTAATAACCTCCACCCAACTATAAACAACAGTGTCAGTGGCTCAGTAGGTAGCACACTCACCTCTGAGGCTGGGAGATCAGAGGGCTGTGGATTCAGTGCCGACATCTGGCACTTGGATTAATATCCCAGTACTGACACTGTAGTGCAGCATGAGAGGAGTCCTGCACTTCTGAGGTGCCGTCTTTCAGATGAGACGTTAAACCGAGGTCCCATCTGCCTGGATTGGTGGTAGTTCAGGTGGATGTTAAAGATCCCATGGCATTTATCGAAAAGAGTAGGGGAATTTTTTATTATAATAACATCAAAAAAAAAATTGATACAAACAGTGTTGAATCACACAAAACTATACATGAAAAAAAAATATAAGGAAATCAATATTAATTGTTTTGATAATAACCGTAACAAATTAAATCAGAAACTGTGTTACATCACACATATCCATAATCAAAAGAAAAAATAAAAGTAAATCATACTTAAGGCATACTAAAATCAAACAGCCTAAACAGCATACCCAATATCATTTTGCCCAATCTCCCCCACATCTTGTTATACAGGTTACAAATCACTTACTAAACCAAAATTAGTGAAATCAACCTATTTATATTTAATAAACCTTGTGAATCCCTTCCACCAATTAACCACCTTCCTAGCGGTAGCCAATTTGCGATCCTTAAGATACATCCTTTCCATTGCCCCGTGAACTAACAATCCCACCGTATCATAAGGCATTAACTTTTGGTATAGAACCCACTGGCATCTAGCCTGCCATAGATAATAAGTTAGACAACAACAAAATATTTGCCAGGTTTCTAAATTATACAGCCCCCCCAACTGAGGATAACTACCTAAAATTAGCATTCCATAGTCCAGATGCAATAATCATATCATGTTCCAATTTAGGGCCAGGAATTTCCAAAGAGAACTAGCATATGTACATAAAAATAAAAAATGTTCCATTGTTTCCTCCTGAGTTATGCACTCAAGGTATGGGCAAAATCTTTCATTTATTGCTTTATGCTTTGCATTACCCCTAACACCAATTCTACCATATACTGAAAGAGAAATAAATTCCCACATATGTTCAGGTAACCTGGGATTATTTAATTTCTGAAGTACCCTTCACGTACCAATCGAGGGACAGTTTTTAAAGGCTGGTTCGGTTTGATATAACAGGGACAGTACTATTCTATATAGTTGTGGACCTTTACTATTCCTCACCACTTGAGCAGATAAACCCCATTTGAAAAGTTTTTTTGCTACTGGCATAAAATAATGTGGAAGACTTAGTTTCTGGAGGGGCTTAGGCAGGGGTACCTGCCAGGCTGTATAATAGTGTTTCAAAACCTGTTTTGTTAACAACCCATGCAGAGCCATTGTTGATGATAATCCTATGCGAACATTTTGTGATAGAAATAATGCATAAAAAAATGTTACTGGATCCATCATCCCTAGGCCCCCTTTGTTTTTTTCTAGGTATGTATATTGCCTCTTAATTGGGTTGAGCCTATTGCCCCACAGCATTTGAAAAAATAAACTATAAATTTGTGTTTCCAACCTAATAGGTAATGGAAATACCATTGCAGTATACAATAGGCTAGGGATAATAAACTTTTTCATCTGTACTCTTTTTAATTTTGATATTTTCCAATGTTTCCACCTGTCAATTTTGCCTTCTATCAAGGCCAATGCATTATCCCAGTTTAATTCAGGCAAATTCTGAGGGCCATATATTAACCCTAAAATTTTAATCGGATCTGATGAAATTCGTAATCCCTGAATGATAATATCTGAAGCCTCTCCAACCCCAATAAATAGGCCCTGACTTTTTTCCTTTGAATTTTAGAATTAGACACCTTAGAATAATGCCTCATATATTCCAAAAATACCACCACTTGTTCATAATTTGAAAAAAAAAACACACAAAGATCATCAGCATAGGCCTGTATATAAAGGTTTTCCAACAAAGGAGGTCCCAACACCCCTTAGCATTTAGGTATCTGTGAGACTGATTGGATCAATGTATCTATAATGAATGAATATAATAAAGGGTTCAAGGGACACCCTTGACGCACCCCAGTAGGCACCTGGAACCCTTCCCCCATTACTCGCTACACAATTGGATGGATAACAGCCCCATTATAAAGTAATTTAATCCAGTTTATAAATTTGTCAGGAACCCCATAATGTTTTAACGTCAAAAACAGAAATGGGTGGTAAACTCTATCAAAGGCCTTACATTGATCCACTGAGACAACACATCCCAATTGGTTTTTCAGACCAGCATACTCAATTAAATCTCATAAAATCATATGTGCATGCTGAATTTTCCTTCCCGGGAGCCCACAGTATCGACAAGGTGAGAGCACTGTTACTGCATATTGTTTGAGCCTGTTATTCAAAATCCCTGTAAAAAGTTTGTAATCCATATTCAAAATGGTAATAGGTCTCCCATGTTCAATAAGTGCTTTATTTCCAGTTTTATAAAGAAAAATCAATAACCTCTAGGAGAACCAAACTGGAAAAGCTACAGCGGATAAAAAAAAATTAAAAACCGATTCTAAACATTCGGAAAATTCCAATGGTAATGCTTTGCATAATTCGGAAGTTAATCCATCCAGCCCAGGTGAAGTACCAGTTTTTAGTGATTTGATTGCTTCCATAATTTCTGATCTCGAAATTAAGTTAGTTAACAAAGATTTGTCAAAATGAGAATCTGAAAGTTGTATCGTATGCAAAAATTGCCTCATGTCCTCAACACTTGGGGGCGCTGCAGGTGTATGAGAAAGTAAGAAAGTCTGAATAATCCTCTGTAAACCTTTAGAATCCTCCACTAATTGTCCCTCCTGATTTATCAGTGCAACCAAAACAGTGTTATTTTTAAATTTCTTAAAGGCTTCATATGGGTCCCCATGAGGTTGTTTTTTTACACCAAATTGAAAAAGTACTTGTGATGTTTTAGCCCTGTTATATTGTACCTCTTGTAAATGCTGCTTTAAAGTTTGAATTTGAACTGAGTAATCTATTTTTGAGGTATTGGCCATGGAACTTAAATAATATAACTGTTGCCTTAGTGTTAAATACCGAAGAAATCTAAAATTTTCCTTGGACCTCCCTTGGTTTTTAAGTAGCTTACATAAATCATCCTTAGTGTCACCCCACCATTGCCCCAAATCCTCATACAGAAAGGAAACTGAAAGTCATGCCCTAAGTAATGAAACAACATTATGGAGTACGCAAGGAGTCTTTAATAAAGAAGCACTCAGTTTCCACTGATTTTTCTGCCACTTAGGGAGAGAGTAAGGGGAAAAAGTACACGGAAGTAGTAAATGGTCTGAAATTGTATAAAAATAAAAGGGAAGATTATCTGCTAAAAAAATATAATCTATAGTGGATGTATATGTATTTTTCTTATAGGAAAATTTTGGCCCCCCCTGCTGGTAGCTACTACCAAGGACCAACCCAGATGCGGTTACTAATGTACTTAATGCATGAGAATCACAATAAATCTTTTTCCCAGAATCCCTTGAGTTCTCCCCCCCCCCCATTTTTAGCTCACAATTGAAATCTCCACAAAGGAAGACTTCAAAGGAGGTAACCAAAAACAGTTTTATCATCTGAAAAATGCCACTCATTCAGCCTTCAATTGTGAACAGTACACATTAATAAATCAACAAGTCATGGACCTCCAGACCCCATCTAAGATCATTAGCCACCCTGGAATAAGATCCATTAATTTTAGCAAGGAAAAATCGTAAGAATTAAAAAGAAACCCTAAACCATCAGCTGATTGTTGTCCGAAGGACCAATATGAAGGACCCCAGCACCATTCTCTTTGAAAAATCCTGGCCTGGTCTAAAGTATACATCCAAGTTTCTTGTAATAGACATATATCCAAAGAATTACTATGAATATAATCATAAACAACCTGCCTTCTTTTAAAGTTCAATATACTATGAACATTCACTGAACCTAGTTCAAAATTAGCCAGTTAAAATGGGAAAAAAAAATCAACTACTGTATCTTTTTTCATCTCTTTTTTTTTTTTACTTTTATATCCCTCTTGAACTACACAGGGGAAGGGGGGGCTATCCTGCACAGATTGAGAGTCTGGATCCTGGCAATCCATGACCGAATCACCCCATTGGGTAGATAAAACCTCAAAAGGATTACTGGTTTCCATAACTACAGAAGGAGGGGGTATTACAGGTTGCTTAAGATTCCTGGAGGACCTTATCACCTGAGGCAATAAGGAAGTGACAGACCCCTGAGGAAGACTCTCCTGTTGTTTAGCATGACACACAGGAGATAGAATGGGAAAAGTATCAATAGAAACTTCAGGAGGTTGAACCTCAGATGTCTCCAGTAAGGGATGTGAAGAAGAAATATCTACTCCCCGCCCCCGGGAACCTGGCTCCCTGGAGCAACACCTATAGCAAAATCTTGGGGTTTCTGAATTAGAAGATCAGGGCTGCTAGTGGAAGCTTTATTCTTAGCGGCCCACTCACATTCTGAAAAAACATGGCCTGTCTCCTCACAAAGATCACATTTTGTGAAATTCATACATTGGAAGGCAATGTGTCCAGTTTCCCCACAGTTATCACAACGAGGTTTGTCGCATGAACTAGATAAATGTGTCTGAGAACCACATTTATAGCAGTCCCTAGGTTGCCCAGCATAAAAACAAACTCCCCTATCTCGTCCCAACAAAAAATAATTCGTAATATGTAAAATCCCATTATCAGTTTGTCTGAGCTTAACCTTGAACCGCCATCCCCCAGTCCAAAACTGTTCAGTATCTAATATAGCCTCTGGAGAGCTCAACACCTCACATTTTTGAGACAGCCAATACAAGATATCATCGACATGTACACCCTCATTCCTGAACATTATAGTCACAAACTTAATTAATGGTTTCGTCAGAGGAATTACCAAAAAGGGGGTCCAGAGAGGAGAAAATTTTAGTTGATTATACCTTTACCAGAATAAATCTAGGGCAAAAGCTGATCAAAAGCTCACATCAAAATTATCCTCCCCAGAGATATTTATAAAGGTGAACACCTCCCAGGGAGAAAAATCAAGGGATTCTTTCAATAAATATTTCCCAACATAATGCCTATCAGGCCTGACCTCTAAACCTCCTTTATACCTCAACCATACAGCATTCCTACGTGGTGCTGCTTCTTTTTTAATTTTGGAAAACAAGTCAGAGATTAATGGCTTCTCAGACTCAGAATTACTCTGTATAGGTTGAGCATGTGTCTCAGATCTTAAATCGATCAACACCTCAGAAGGATTGGTTTGTACAGCCCCATGAGAAGGCTCAATTCTCCCTTGTTCCACCTCAGGCTTATCAGGGGTCACAGGTAAATCAGGCAACCTTGGCTGCCAGGTAGGTTCATTTTGTGAGAAATTTAACTTGGTGTCTCAATCTGGAGTAGGTCACCATGAGCCATTGTTCAGAGTCCAGCCAGCAGCACTTAAGGCTTGCTCAGGAGTCCAAGTATTGTTAGATAATGGTTATATAGGGGGCACCACCTCAGGAGTCATAGTAGCAGAGGATGCCTTTACTGGTACCGAGACAGTTTGTTCCTCAGCTGTCACCCCCAAGTTCCTTTTGGCAGAAATTACTGCCGCCCGTTTCTCTTTCCCATCCTCTCCCACCTTTTCTCCATGGGGTACAGTACGTTTTAAAAAAGAAAATTCAGACACTCCCATCTGATTATGTGGTTCTGTTTGAAAAATACAGCTTACCTCCGTATGGTGCAACTCCACAGAGGCAGCTTGATGAGGGGCTCTGAAGACAAATCTGGTTTCTTTTGAAAGAGTATGCACCGGCTCAGTGCAAATGGAGCCTCCGTGCTCCGTGGTAAACACATCCGGGACTCCCTTGGTCTCTATGGCAACCGGAGAGACATCGGGAGTTACCCCCGGCAATAGGATTCCCGGTACAGTCTCTTGGCACTGAATCCCTCCTGATTCATTCCTGCCAGCCAAACCAGAAACAACAGGGGGTTGCTCGGACTGTGCTTTTGAGGAAATATCACCCAACATCTCCATAGATGGATCCACAGCCTCCATCCCACTGTGCAAGGTGTCCAATCAATGAGACTGCACCACAGGTAATTCAACACTAGCATAAGCTTTCAACTGAAGTTTTACACGCTCGTGTTCCTAAGCCAAATCAGAAAGCTGTCTTGCCAGCTGCTTTTTCCATTCCTCTGGTACTCCTGTATTAGATAGGGTTCCATTTGATGCCACAACAGCTGATAAATCCTCCTTGGAGACAAAAATCTCTCCCTACTCCACATTATCTTCAGTAACCTGATGCTCAGGTACCTCTGTAAATTCACTCATTGTGCTGGTAAGATTCAACCTCTCATCGTGCTCCAAAGTGACCGTCCACCTCCAAGACCACAAGTGAACCGATCAGTAGCAAGTCCCCCTACTGCCAGCAATGCAGTAGGGGAATTTCCCCAGTGTCCTGGCCAAATTTTCATCATTCACTAAAAATACCACCAACAGCTTAATCTGGTTCAAGGTCAGTTGGCATTCATCTGTATCTCCTTCCCCAGGTCATGCCTGAAAATAGGCATGATTTGTCTAGTGCAATAGTTCTCAGACTTTGTCAAAGTGAGCCTCCCCAAATCCATGGAAAAGATTTTGAGCCTCCCCAAAAAACTGAAATAATCTTGGGCCTCCCTCAAAGAAAAATAACATACTGTACTTTGCGCAGTATACCATTAATAAATTGAAACCCCTTTGAGTACTTGGCTCACATTCAGTTATTTGTCTTATACAGATGTGGAACCTTTGAAAAAGAGCTCCTGTGATCAAAGGCATTATCTGGATAACAAATAAATAAATGTTATTCAGCTTACTGTCCCCCCCCCACAGGCCAGCCTACTTGCTCTGCTATTTTTATTCTTGAACCATTGTTATCCCTTCTTGTAGTACCTTCATGGGTCAGATTACTTTCTCTGTTTCCTCCCTATACGAAATAACCTTCCTACATACTTTGCCTCTCCCTCTCCCCCTCCTTCCCTGCTGTTAAGCAACTTCTCAGAAATTACTTTGCTCCTTCCTGCTATTGCTCTTAGCACTTCTATGTTCAACCCTTGTATTTGGGCTGTTCTGCCATCAGGCTACACATTTATCAATTACCACCTCTCATTATTAGTTTATTGTTCATATTTGTTTGCACTATTGTTCATTGTGTATTTCTTGATTGTTTTGCAGTTACCTTTTGAAATGTACTGACTCCCTACCCTTCCTCGAGTACACCTGAAATGAGCCTTGGCTCATTCACCTTCCCTTGTCACCTATCAGTAAATAAATACATAAGATTTGCCTACTATTATCCTCTTTCAGTTTGCTTCATCTCTTCACACAAATTACATAAAACTCAAAATTTAAATACAGTACTTTTTCAGACTTGCTTGAGCCTCCCTTGGAACAGGTTGGGGGCCTCCCCAGGGAGGCTGTCCTCACCATTTGAGAACCCCTGGTCTAGTGTACTTACAACAAAAAAATAAATAAATAAACATTTCCCTGGAATATTCTGCCACCAGTGTACATTTTCTGGATATCAATGTCACTATTAAGGACGGAACACTACATACCTGTCTTTACAGGAAACCAACAGACAGACAGAGATACTTAAACAAGAAAAGTAATCCCCCAAGCCACACAAAGAAATCTGTCATATATAGTCAAGCACTTTGGTATCACCGCCACTGTTCAAATGAGGAAGACAGAGACACACATCTGGCGATGTTGAAAAACACCTTTATTGAGCAGGGACACTCATCCAGGGAAATTGACAGAGCAGTGGAACGTTCCACTCAGGTCCCAAGAGAACGACTACTGCAATATAAGGAATGGATGACTACCAACAGAATACCCTTAGTAGTCACATACCATCCTGACCTTGAACTTCTATGTAAGATAGTTAAGGATCTCCATCCAATAATTAGTGAGGATGAAACCCTTAATTGTATTTTTCAAGAACTACCACTACTATCTTTTAAACAACCTCCTAATTTAGCCAACCTAATTATTAGGAGTCAACTTGAACTGGAACAGAATACCATGACATCATATGGTACACGACCCAGTCATCAATGCACATGTAAGACAAGTAACCTCATTTCCACTTCAGACTATGTGGTTACATCACAAAACAGACTATTCAGGATACAGGGGAATTATACATGTACATCAAGTAATGTGGTCTGTTTCATCTAATGCAAGAAATATCCTCACACAGGTTATGTGGGGGAGACAAGCCAACAACTCCACACTAGAATGAATTCACACAGACATTCCATTAATCACAAGAAGACTGAGAAACCAGTAGCCCAGTACTTCTCCCAGGATGGCCACTCAATCTCAGATATGTCTGTGATGGTCTTAAAAGGATATTCAACAGTACACAACAGAGACAGGCTTCTGAAAAAAGACTTATTTTACTTCTCAATATGGTGGTGGATGGATTGAACATTGATGTTGGTTATATGACACATTATTCCACTTAAACTTACACAGACCTTTACTTTAAAAGATGGACATAAATACTTTAGTTCTTCAGCGGGCCTTTGATTTTGTAAGTTTATGGTTATTTACATGTTGACTTCTCACCTTAACACTGTGGTGAGTGTGTGTGTGTGCGTGTGTATTGATGTATGTATGTATGTATGTGTGTGTCTGTGTTTTGCATGTGTTGTGTTTTTGTGCGTGTGTGTGTGTGTTTTGTTTGTGCATGCACGGTGTAGTGTGGTATGTGTGGGTTGTGTTTGTTATATTTGTTATGTGTTGTGGTTGTGTGGGGTGTGCAGGGGTGTGTGTGTGTGGTGTGGTGTATGTGCACACGTCTGCGTGGGGGGAGCATGGCAAGGGACAATTGTTATGTGGCTAGGACACTTAGTTTTCACATATAGTGTACATTTACTTCCTTCTACTAGTTGTCAGTGGTTGGATTACACACTGTCACATTTTTAAATCTGCTCATATTAAGATGCATATTTCATTTACTTGGGGGTTCATAAAAGGTGTAATTCCTTTGGGTAACGATTAATATTGGTGTGAATGATGCTGTATTATGACTCTTGTACATACAGTATATCTCATTCCTACTAGTTACAGTATCTTTCCCAAGGAGAAAGAAAGGAAGAGACGGGGGGAGGAGGGGACCTGGAGGATTTCATCCTTGGAAGTTTTCATTTAGATTTCTTAGACTGATTCTGTGCATTTTTGTTATACGCTGACTCTGTGTTGAAATCTGTACTTATCAGGCTTATGGTCTCATTTTGTTGGGGGTCCATGACAGGTATTTTTATTTGGCACTTACACTTACAAGTGATACTATCATGCATCATGTATATATGTATATGTTTAATTTGGGGCTCTTTTTCAACTTGCAGTTATCCCTAATTTCAGGATTTTGTCTCTCATTATCTGTTCTTTAATACACCAGGACACTTAGAATGTAAGTTGTAACCTCATCTTACATGTATTAGAGAGAATGCTATCCCAGGATTTTTTTTTATCACTAGAATGCTTTCTTATCATACTGAGACATTTTAAAATTTATGCGAGAAGAACTCTCTGGTTGTTGAGAATTCTTGATAACCTTTGCCCTTCTGAGGCTCCTCAGTTAAAAGCATACTGGTGTCAATTAGCATCTCTGACATAATCTTCTGTTATGTTTTAAATGTATATGTTAAACCAATGAGAATTATTTCTGTTTTTTCAACATAATCTGGTGTTAATAGTATGGGATTTTCAAAATAATTGCCATAATGCTTCTGAAGAAGGAACGGGTAGGTTCGAAAGCTAGAGCACTTTGTTATTTTCTGTAACATCCATGTTGGTCCAATAAAAGGTATCAAATCATTTGTTTCTTGATCTCTACATGTAAGATGGAATTCTAGAGTTATTTAATTGCTCTAGTATATAATTATTCTGAGACTCCGGGCAATTCTTAAAACTAGGGAGTAAAGGGTGAATATGGCCCATGATAACTTTTTATAAGGTTTTAACTGAATTAGAAACAATAAGGTGTTTTGAGATCTGCCATTTAAATAACCTCTGAACTGCCAGCCTAAAATATTCAGGGACATGAATATGTGGATTTAGTTTAGGAGCTAAGCCGCTCCATGCTTTAAAATAGCGGCCTACCAGAGTTTCCATCCAAATACCTTCTCTACTATTAAGAAATAAAAGCATTGATTTAATGGTTTGTGAAAAAAAGAGGCAATAGAAAAAACAATCGGGAGAATCATACCCAAACCTCCATTCTTATTATCTAAATACGTAAAGCACCTCTTTACTGGATTTAGCCTATTTCTCCACAACATTTGGAAAAAACAGCTATAAAGTCTGGTCTCAAACTGGGATGGCAGGGGAAAAAGCATGGCTTTATATGGTAGGCCAGGAGTTATAAATTGTTTGAGAGCTTGGATACGTTTTGATTTTGTAAATTTGTACTGTTTCCACTGAGTCACTTTAAGCGTCACTTTTTTCAATACATATCCCAGTTCACAGCTGGAATGTTTTGAGGACCAAAAAGGACACCTAGGATGCTTAAGAGCTCTGAAGATATATAAATGTTTTTATAGTGAATGGCTGTATGACATCCTGCCCCTATGGTCAGAGCCTTTGTTTTACCAATATTAAGCTTTGCTTTTGAAACCTTAGAAAAAGAATCAGATTCATCAAGAAATTGTTGTAAGCTATCAGATTTATCTAAAAATAGACAGACATCATCTGCATAAGCCTAAGTATGCATTTGAGAATGCCGATGGGTACCTCTGATCCCTGCTCGTCTAGGAGAGAATGATAAAATACGAATTATGGGTTCCAACGAAAAAATATATAAAAGCAGACTTAATGGGCGTCCTTGACATACGTCTGTTTTCAAACAAAAACCTTTTGTTTGTATACCTTTAATAAAAGGGTACACTCTAGCAGCATTATTATAAAGGGATTTAATTATGTTACAAAATAAAGGTGGAATTCCAAAAAATTGAAGGGTCATAAACAAATAGGAATTGTCTACTCTGTCAAATGCTTTTTCTAGGTCAGCAGAAATTAAATATCCTATTTTACCTTCTAATGACAAATACTCTATAATGTCTCTTATGATCATAAGAGCCGATTGTATATGCCTACTTCATAATTCACAATATTGGTAAGGAGATATTATTTTTTCCGCATAAGTTTTTAACTGATTATTCAAAAGCATAGTAAAAATCTTGTAGTCTGAATTCAGAATTGTGATTGGCCTCCAATTTTTGTTGTTGCCTTTATCCCCAGATTTATAAAAATGAATAATTAGCCTGTCCGTAAAGGAAGGCGGCATCACCTGACCCTTCATTATAAATTGAAAAACTAAAACTAAACAAGCCATAATATAAGTACTGAATGTTTTGTAAAATAAATTAGGGAGCCCATCCACCCCTGGAGACACTCCATCTTTTAAGTTCTTTATAATTACCTCTATTTCTGAAACAGTGATTGGGTCCAATAACAATACTGAATCATTTAATAACAGTGGAGGTGGGACCAAATCTAAATATGAACCAACATTTTCCTCCAATATTGGAGAAAAAGGATAAAGTGATTCATAATGAGCCTTTATAATAGAGCACATTTCCAACTCCTCTTGAACCTGTCTTTCGCAGGAGACTGCTGTAAGTACTCCATTGTCATGGACTCCTTCAACGTTGTACAAAGTTCAAAAGGATCCCCAATTTTAGTATTTTACGTTTGATTTGAAAATACAGCCTGCAATGTTTTGGCTCTGTCATATTGCACTAGTTTCATTTTATTTGTTCAATTCAGTTCAATTTGCTCTGAATAATCTCTGTGAGAGGTATTTGCCAATGTAATCAGCAGTTGTAAGTGTCTTCTAAGTTTTAAGTAAGAAAGAAAATTTGAGTTCCGCTGTTGAGTCCCATAAACTTTAAAACATTTACTCAAATCAGATTTAGTCTCCATCCACCAATTCCCAATGTTTGAATATAACAAGGCTACTGATAATCAGGCCTTTAAGATGGAGACTGCTAATTGTTTAACATAAGAGTGATGAAGGGTAGAGGTATTCAATTTCCATTGTAAATGTCTTTGAGGAACAGAAGACACTTCTCCGAAGAAATACAGTAACAGCATATGATCGGTAAATTCTATAGGAATAATTTGAAAAGACCCAGTGGGAATTTATGCAGAAATAAATAAATAATCAATTATAGAGAACAATCTACCCCTAGTAAAGGTACATCTAGGCCCATTCTTCTGGAATTGAAAACAATTAATAAGGCCGGCAACCTTAATAATAGATTCCAAAGCATGAGAATCACAATAAGCTTTTTTCCTGTGAATCTCCTTTAGCCAGTAGGCTACAATTAAAATCACCTCCCCAAAAGATTTTATATGAAGTGACTAAATAAGGCTGGACAGCTTTCATACATATAATATGAACAGTTTTAGATTGAGGGTTATAGAAATTGATAAATCTACATTCCATAGACTTCCATGTTCCATCCAGAATTAAGACCCTACCTGGAATTAAATCAATCATCCTATAAAATGAAAATGAAAAATCACAGAATAGGATACCTACACCATTAGCACTGTCTCTTCCAAAGGACCAATAAGAGGGACCCCATGGCCAGTACCTTTTAAAGGAAGAGATTTGTTCAAGGCAAAATATCCAGGTTTCTTGTAAAAAACACACTGAAATGTGAAAATCATGAAGTGTCTGAAATAGGAGTTGCCTTTTAACACTGTTCAGTAAGCTCTGAGTGTTAAGTGAACCCCATTTGTATACCACCATTCAACTTTATTGCTTCCTTTTTTCTTTTTCTTCCCTTTATAATCCTTAGAAGGGATACCTCTTGTATCCTGAGCATATTTATAGGAATCAGAGTCCCCAACATCCATTTTGGAGTCCCCCCAGTTTGTTAATAGTGCTGCATAAGAATTCAGGGTTTCAATACTGGTAGTAGAAGGGGATGGTTTATCTCTACTATTCCTAGTAGACCTTCTAGGGGGTAAAGGGAAAAAGGCAGAGTCATCACCAGGAATTTTCTCAGCAGGGCCAGGGTCTCTATAACACACTGGTTCAAAGGCCTCGGGTTTCACATGACTATCTTTTAAGTCCCCTTTATCTCCTGACCCCATCATAGCAGTTTTTGGGATAATGACCTCAGGATCCAGCTCCGAGGGGGAAGGGGATTGAGTCCTGTTCAGGCTGCACCATTCTCAATCGAGAGGGGGCAGAATCTCCAGGGATGGACCTTGACTTCCCTAAAGAAGAATTCTGGGCTTTCTGAATTAGCAAATCTGGGCTAATGCAAGATGCCTTATTTTTTTGCAGCCAGGGGCATTTGCAGGACACATGCCCATCCCCTTCACAAAGATCGCACTTAGAGTGATTTGCACACTGCATTGTTATGTGCCCAATTTCCCCACAATTATCACACCTAGATTGGTCACATGCACTGGACAGATGGGTTCTAGACCCACATTTGTAGCAAGCTCGAGGCTGCCTCCCATAAAACAAACTCCCCTATCTCTCCCCAACAGAAAGGTATTTGGTATATATTCTACTCCTGAGTCAAATTGCCATAGTTTAACTTTATATTTCCATCCCCCTGTCCAGAATTGCTCAGAGTCCAGGATGGGATCAGGTTCACTCAAAACCTCATATTTCTGTGAAAGCCATTAAGTAATGTCCTCCACATGGACCCCCTCATTCCTAAACATCACCATAACATACTTAATTAAAGGTTTTGTTAGTGGATTTACTAAAAAGGGGGTCCATGTGGGGGAAAACTTTACCTGACCGTAACGCTCCCAAAATAGGTCTAAAGCACAAGATGTTCTAAAGCTGATGTCATAATTGTCCTCCCTGATATATTTATAAATGCAAAAACATCATGAGGGGAAAAATGAAGAGAGTCTTTAATTAAATATTTGCCCACGTAGTATCTCTCCGGACATTGTGCTAAACTCCCTTTGTAGCGAATGTGTACTGCATTCCGTCTTGGAGCAGCTTCTGTTTTGGCATGTGAGAATAATTTGGACATTAAGGGATTTTTCTTGCCAGATAAGGACTCGCTAGTTCCTTCATCACAGTTCTCAGGTTTATCAGCAGTCATAGAGATCACGTCTGAATCCCCCATCTTAAATTCTCTACAGACCACTTTTGCCATAAAAGAACATGCCTTCGAGTCGACTGAGGGTATTCAGACTGCTGACTCGGTCACAGTTTACATTGCCACATTGATTTTTGGCTTCCAAGCTGGGGAAGCCAACTGAAAATCAAAGGAGGAATCCCACGGAGGATCTGGTGACCAAATACCTGAAACCGTCTTCTCCCATCCAGCCTCTAGGAGCGCTTTCTCTGGCGACCAATTTTGATCATGCAAGTCCTGCCCCTGCAAGCTATTCCTCCTAGGCAAGATCTCCAAATCAGTTTTGGAGACTGATGAAGGAATTGCAGAACTTGACATAGAACAAGCACCAACAGGAAGAGTAGCCGCTTTATCAGAAAAACTAAATTCCATAATTCCCGACTGCTGCATGCCGTCTTTTTGAAATATCGCCAAGTTCAGTTTCTCTGCCATTTTCTTGCAGGAAATGGGCATTTTAAACACAAAACCTGCATCTTTATCTAGGCGAAGACCAAAGGTAGGATTTTTCCCCACTACTGGGTGCGATACATAAAATTAGTCTGTAGCAGTTTTTTTAACTGGTGTTTTATCCGAAATATATGGCTCTAGGCACAAGCTTTCACTCACAGTTTTCTTGTCGGCCAAAATAGATTGTAAGTCTGACTCACCCTCAACTTTTTCACCTGCTTGCTGTGCTGCATCATCATCCTCCTTGCTGTCAGGCCTCTCTACCGGTCTGTCAGATGCAACAGATGAAAATATGCCATGCAGAGGGATCGAATCCTGCCATTGTCCATTGGACTGATAGTTCTGTTGTTTCATTTAAGGTACAGTGATTATAACATCCAATGACTTGCTGACTAATTTTGGATCAAAACGCTGATGCTCACCATGTAGACCCAACTCCTTTGAAGAAACAAAGGTTTCATGAAAAATTTCTTCTGATTCAGTTTCCATTCCCAGGTTATCCACCTGGCCAGCCTCTGTTAGAAATGCAGTGGAAGTCAAGGCCTGTCCTCCCACCTGACACACATCCTCCACCTCCAGCTTCTCTTCCAAAGTGGCCATCATATAGTCTGATGGCCCATCCACCTACAGGAGAGTAGGGGAATTTCCCCGGTGTCCTGATCAAATTTCCCTCATT
Organism: Neoceratodus forsteri; assembly: GCA_016271365.2. Classification (NCBI taxonomy): domain Eukaryota; kingdom Metazoa; phylum Chordata; order Ceratodontiformes; family Ceratodontidae; genus Neoceratodus; species Neoceratodus forsteri. Next base: position 540,935,712 of record CM028137.1, on the reverse strand, counting down.
CACTAAAAATACCACCAACAGTTTAATCTGGTTCAAGGTCAGTTGGCATTCATTTGTATCCCCCTCCCCGGATAGTGCTTGAAAATAGGCAGGATTTGTCTACTGCACTTACCCGGTCAACAAAAACTAAATAAATAAAATAAAATAAAGTTTGTGATATTCATGTGTTGCTTGTATTCCAACTGTAGGACTTGGAACAGGGAAGACAAGTATAAATAGCTGGAAATGTACTCCTCATAATGTTTTCAGCAGGAATAATAGATATGCAGTAACATCACCGGTATGAAGCTAAGCACTTCAAACACTGTTCAAAACTTTGTTTTCTGATAATTATATTTGTTTTGGTTCTGGAGCGTGCAGCGAGATGAATTTTGGAAAACCTGGAAAGGTGCTGGAGGTGCACCAGTTCACTAAACATTGTGAGTAGTTGTAAATAAACAGTAAGGGACAAGCCAACATGTGTCCAGTCAATTTTATTGATATTTCTATTTTTATATTTAGGGAGGGTGAGTGCCCTGAACAACGGGCAACTTAGGCACATTAAGTAACAAGTAGCTGAGTGTTTCCTCCAGCAAGTGGCGTACAACCAAACATGATCCACATCATAAATAGCCAGTAATGGACAAGCCATCATGTGTCCGGAAAATGCATTTACTTATTTTTTTTCTGTAGGGAGTGTGAGGGCCATGAACATTGGCCAGCTTGGACAGTAACAAGTGCCATTAGCAACAATCATATGCATTTTCAATATTTATTTCCTTCCTATAAATGAATACTCAATATTATGCTCTGAGATATGTGTCATGGGGTGATGACTACCTTGGTGCACATGCATGGTTTTGTGTTACAAGTTACAAAAGCTCAAACCTTTCAGACATATCCTCCTCCTCAGATGGGAGAACCACACTCTCTTCTTCAGTTTCAGTTTCTGGCTCAACATCATCTTCTTCACCTGCATAATAGCTCGAAACCAATGACAGTTTATACTGCGATGGGAGGAAATGCAAATTCATTTTAATAAATACCAAGTACTCTATGTTTATCTCAGACAGACAACTGCGCCAGCCACTGACTATAGCACCGGGAGCACTGAAAACCCTTTCTGAGTTAACACTTACACAGGGTCAATTCAGATACTTGATAGCCAGAGATGCCAGGGCTGGCCACACTTCTAGCTTACTTTGCCAGTACAACAATGGCTCTTTGTCAGTGTTGAGCTGCAGTGGGTCATCTAAATAGGATTGGACCATATGGCTGGCAGACAACTGCAGTTGTGGTCTACCATGACTTGGTTGCCATACAGAAACACCAACCTGCTTCAGCATTTCCCACAGAGGGTTTGTGGAACTGCTTGGTGAGGTGGAGGGCACTACACAAGGCACAGTGTGTGAGGAGGAGAAGGAGGAGGATATTGTTGCACTACCCTTTCCACTGGCAGGCTTGTCCTGGGGCCTGGATCCAAATAGTGAACTTTTCTCTACATGGTCCCTCACCATCCAATTTTCTATCTTCCCACAAAGCATCATAACATGGCAATCAACCTCAGTCTTACCACCAGGAAGTAAAGCAGTAATGCCCTGTTTGTACCGTGGATTCAGCAACGTTGTAAGGACATGTGCCTCTGAGGTGTTCATGTAAATCAGTCTCAGAGTATCATCAAACAACTGTAGAATCCTATTAGCTAGTTCTACCCCTACTAAGTCTGCAGCCACTTGAAACTGCTCCCTGATATTTACCAGTGCCTGCTGCAGTACTCTCATCAGTGGTATTACCTGGCTCAGGCAGGCATCGTCAGAGCTGACAACTTGTGTGGCATTTTCAAAAGGATGGAGTATTTGAATGGCACTGTCCATTAACATCCACTGAGCTGGAATGAATGAATGACATGGCTACCTGTGTGTCACAGTCACACAGGTGCATGACATAATCATTTATTGGCTTATACTGCTCAAACAGTCACTGTTGTGGCACTCCATTTGCCTTCTGTAGAGTGGTCAGCTCTGACCTGGCAAGTGCAGAGTGAGTAAAATTATTGCAAATTTTATGGCTCACATTCAACATACTAGTCACTGATTCATGCTCTAGAAATGCTTTAACAATCAAATTAAGAACATGAGTAAAGCATGGGACATGGAAAAATGAGTCACCATGGATTGCTTTAATAATAATAATAATAGTAATAATAATAAAAAAATTTATTTGTATGGCGCCTTTCAAAAACCAAGGTGCCTCAACAGTGTTAAAATTCCAATATCAACAAACAAATATCTCAGAAGCAAACAAAATAGTCAAACTGATATCATCCGTTAATTAATCACCAAAAGCTTGGTATCACAAAAAAATTTTTAATGCCTGCTTAAACCCTTCCACGGTCATGAACTCACCTAACCAACGGGGTAGAGAATTCCAAAGGGTAGGGCAGCTTGTATAAATGCTCTCACCCCAGAAGATTTCAAGCACACCCTTGGAATCTCTAGCAACTCCTCATCAGCTGAGTGGAGCAATCACCCAGGGCAGTAAGGGACCAGAAGCTCTTTCAGATAGTCTGGGCCCAGTCTGTGCAGGGCTTTAAAAGTCAGAAGACAGACTTTAAAGGTGATCTTCCACTGAACTTGCAGCCTATGCAGTCCACGCAGCACTGGAAAAATATGACAGGACCAAGATGATCCCATCAAAACTCGGGCTGCTGCATTCTGCACTAGCTGCAGGCAATGGATTTCCACCCTAGGTAGCCCTAGGTACAGGGAGTTGCAATAGTCCAAGTGTGAGGTCACAAAGGTGTGGATCAGAGTAGGAAGGTCACCAGATAGTACAAAGTGCTTAATTCTGGAGATATTCCTCAGATGGTAGAATGAGGATTTGATGACAGCCGACACCTGTGAATGCAGGGTCAACCCTTTGTCAAAAATTACCCCCTGGTTTTGCACCCAATCAGCGGTCAGGAGTGGCACGTCCCCAAGAAAAATTCCAGAGGGTGAGCCCACACACAACCCCCCATCCAGTGACCCAGATGCACAACTAATACCTCAGTCTTATCAGAGTTCAATTTCAACCAACTGACATCCATTCACTCCTACATTTCAGTGAGGCAGCTATTAAAGACCAAGATAGCTCCATCCTGGTCAGGTGCAAAAGAAAAGTAGAGCTGGGTATCATCAGCATAGCAGTGAAATCTTGGCCCATATATTCTTAGAATGTCTCTGAGGGGCAACATACTGTATACACTGCGAACAACATGGGGGACAGCACTGAGCCCTGAGGGACTCCACCTGATAGAAAAACTGGGTCCAAGGAATAAACCCCAGACACACTCACTGAGATCTTCCCATGAGGAATGATGTAAACCACCTGAGGACTGTACCTGACAGTCCACAGATGAACCTCAGACAATCAAGCAGAACCCAATGGTCAACTGTGTTGAACGCTGGTGAGAGATCTAGGAGGAACAGAATGGAATGGCTCCTTCTATCTTTAGCCATCAGGAGATCATTGAACACCCAACCCAGCACTCAGTACTGTGCTTCTTTCAAAATCTGGACTGGAGAGGTTCATAGATGTCATAGATGGTCAAATGGTCCTCCAGCAGAGTGGCCACTACTTTCTCAATCACCTTCCCTAAAAAGGGAAGGTTAGAGATTGGTCTGTAGTTTTCAAGGCAGTCTGGGTCCAAAGAAGCTTTCTTCAAGAGTGGTGTCACCACTACTTCTTTCAGTGAGCTTGGAAACTCATCAGTCTCCAAGGAGCACCAGACCATCTGAGCTAGGACTGGGCTGATGGAATCAATGCAACCCAAAATCAGAGAAGTAGGTCCCAGATCCAAATTACAGCATTTAGGGTGCACACTCTGGATGATTCACATGACATCCATGAAAGTCGCTCAGACAAAGGTACTCCAAGAAAGCTGAGGGGCAGTGACCCGGCGTTGATCCACAGCAACACCCATAGAGTGTGCTGGATAGAGCACAGCCTGATGTCAGCCACCTTAGTCGCAAAAAATTGAGCAAGCTCATCGCACTCTTCTTGCGAAAAGCTTTCAGGACTAGTAGACAGGCTGGGTTGCACGGTTTGTCCACAGTTCGGAACAGCTGAGCTGGTCAGTTTTGAGCAGCCACAATCTCTCCAGACAGGAACTCTGCCTTCTTACAGGTGATTGCAGATTGATAGACTTAATAATGGTCCATCAATCTAAGATGGTCAACATCAAGGGTGGATTTCCACCAGCAATGCTCTAACCTTCGTCCTAGTCACCACATCTCCCTCCGAGTCCCATCAAACCATGGGGATCGAGGGTGAAGGGAGAGAGGATGAGCACAGACAGGAGCAGTGACATCCAGGGCTGCTGCAATGGGTGAATTATAAGCCATTATGAGGGCCTCTGGATCACTGTTTGCCTCTGAGAAGGATGAGAGATCTAGCACCACCGTTAGGCCTTGAGAATTTATATCTCACAAAGGATGGTACTGAGTCATCTCCACAGGGGTAGACCTACATAGGGGGGCACTAAAACAAAACCCCACGGTGTAGTGATCAGACCATCCAACCCCCAAGTTGGAGGCTTCAATCCCCAGAAGGAAGACTAAGTCAAGAGAGTGACCATGACTATGAATAGCAGTGGTAACTAACTGTGTAAGGCCCATAAATGTCATCAACTGGAGGAAGTGCTGATCAAATTGTGAGAGTTCGTCGTCGACCCAGGTGTTGTAGTTGCCCAGGACCATCAGCCTGGGCAACTCAAAAGCCATGTCAACGACAAAGTCCATGACTTCCTGAAGGAACTATTTCTCATCTCCTGGTGGACGATAGACGAGGGCGATCCTATAGCCTATACCTGTTATTATGCTACACTCAAATAACTCAGTCTCCCCAACTGGTACATTCATGAGGTTAAGTTCAGTCTTAAAACAGACCACTAACCCCACCCCTTGTGATCCAATCTCAGGCAGTGTATCACCAACTACCCAGCCAGAATTGCCGTCTTCAAAATGGGACCAGAGTTCTCATCCAGCCAGGTCTTGGTAATGCAAGCCAGGTTCACTGATTTAACGAGATCTACAATAATTGCAGTCTTGTTTTTAATGGACCAAGTATTGCATAACACCGCCCAAGTTGGATGAACCTCTTGGGCCTGCTCAGACTATCTTCCTACTACCATTTGTAGTGCCCTTGGGTACATGGTAGACCATGTTCCAGGTTCCATTTTGTCCCAGAGTATCTTCTGGATCTCACTACCCCAATGTGGTTGCCCCCTCATTCATCCTCCACTGTTTACACCCCCACACCCTCCTCCCACCTCTCCACACAATACCCAGCACCCTACAGTGCAAATATGTTGTAAACTGGAGTGGGGGGAAGAAGGGGCAGAGAGCATGAAGGGCAGAGGATGAGCAGTGGACTATCGTAGGGGCAGGACTCCAACACATTTTGGTAATCCAGATAATACTCCACTACTATTCAACTGTGTATCACAAAACCAAATATAAAGTAAACTAAAATAACATAAACGTTTTACTAAAAACATTAAATATCTTTAAATTCACTCCACCAAATAAATAACACAAAAACAAACATCTCTAGAACCACATTCCTAAAATCTAATCAATAAAACTTAAAAATAAAATAATAACCCAAGAAAGGAACAAAACAATTTACCAAAAAATGATTATAAAAAATAAAGACAGTTGGTACAGACAGACAGGGTAGGCTGACAGTGCATTTAAAACTATTTTGGAAAGAATTCAAATTGTCCAAGTTGCAAAGTTCCTCTCACCACCAGCAGAACCGAACAACCCTCTCAGGAGCTCACACCTCCCATAGAAGACAGATGGAATGGTCTTAGAAATCTTTTTTAAATAAAACTAAAATGTTCCCCAGTCCTCAAGTACTCACACTACTAGAGTCTGTGGAAGTACTGTATGACACTCACACTGTGACAAAGTAAGTAAAAACAAACAGCATTATGAGCATTATCACAAGCGATGAAGCCCGCAGAGAAACTATGCAGGTTAAGCCATCTTGTGATGGACTTGTTAATTCATGCCAATATCCTTTCAGCTGTATGAGAGACATACATGCTCTGTATAGTTAGGGTGGCACGCTGATGAGAACCAACAGTACTACTACCACTTGACAGTTGGAAGTCGAAGATGGACATGGGTGCAAGGCATGAACCCTGGGGAAATATGCCCAGTGTGCAGTAATGCACATAAAATGTATCCCGGAGGATGACCTACTTGTCCATATACCAGTGATAAGGTGGATTGTGGGTACCACTGAGTGGGACACTGCATGGGAAATAATGCAGGAAGGTCATTATAAACAGCAGGGGCAGCCTTTGTGGAAAAGAATGTGCAGCTGGGAACTTTATATTTTGGTGCTGCTTCTTCCATCAAGTAAAGAAAGTCATGTTTCTCCACAAAAGAGTATAGCAGCAGGTCTGTGGCAAGCATATGAGCAATGGCTTTATTCAGCTCATTTGCAACTGGGTGGTCATGATGGCACTTAGTGTGTTTTGTTAGTGCCTATCTAATATCTGGCTGCTTTAGCTTTTGTGTGACTAGGGGGGAGGTGGATGTACTGCATTTATGAGATTGCTTACTGATTTAACTGCCCTGGGTAACATTATGGCCATGATGCCTACTTTCAACAGAGGCAGGAGACGAGGCATGAAGTTCGTATTGAGTAGTGCTACCACTGGTATCTACAGAATCAGTAATGGTTGAACTGAGTATGTGGTGAAATGTGGAAACTACTGCTTCAGGTTGTTCATCACAAGCAGATTCTGAAGTTGACATTGTTGACATTCGCTTCTGCTATAACCAATGAATCGGATGTTCCATTTGCATATGGCTATGCATTCCAGTCATTCCATAATGTGATCCCGGATAGCCACGACTGATTTTTATTTGCATATGTTACATGTGGCTGTGCTATCATCACTCTCATACAAAGAAAAAAAAAATAACACCAGTGACTTGCCACCACACACACATTGTATTTTACACACTGCATGTGCAGTCGCAGTGGATGTGGTTGGGAGGTTTGGGGTGGACAACACAATTGCCTGCTGCTGCTGCTCCTGTTGCTTCTCCATAACAGGTAGTGCTACCCTACTTCTCATATCCACTTGGTCCCTACACTGCAATGGTTTAGCAGACGTTCCTTTGCCTTTCCCATCTTTATCCATCCCTACACTTTTTTCATTTGTTTTTGGGGAGGTTTCCAAATAGGGTCAGTTACTGAATAATCATCCCTTCCCCTCCTCAGTAATGATTGACTCAGGCATTTCCTCCACTAATTTGGATATTCCCACCAGGTCATCTTCATCTGCACAACGCACATCACCCTTCACATTAGCCCAAGAAGGTTGGTCAGGGTCATGTTGAGGAAATTCTTCCTTCTCTGCCTCTCGCTCTCTCTCTTCACCACTTGTTCAAGCTCCTTCTCCTCAGCAAAGAAACTTACTGGTTGGGGACTACCCCTAATGTCAAGCCTAATGGTGCTATCAGCCACTTCTGGTGTACTACTCCCTATCAGCTCCTGAGAAAAATCCTCAGAATCATCATGTGGATGTTCCTCCTCCTCCTCCTGAGACTCCTGTTGCTGGCACAGGAGTGCTGCAACATCCACAGCAGTTTTTCTTGCCGATCTTCTATGAGATACAGCTATAGCTGCTGAGCTTTGACCACTACACCTACTCAATGCAAAAAAAATAGCAGCTGCAATGCCAACTGCTGCTGCTCACACTGGCACATTATGGTCCATTCCTGTGCTTGCACTGTCAGTAACTGTGCTGCTACTAAGACCTCTACCTCACTACCATATGCCCTCTGCACCTACAGGAGACAGTTTTACTTGCTGAAACAGCAACGGTTTTCTTCCCAGAGACTGCAGAGATGTTCTGCTGCTTTTAATTATTACCCCCCCACAAAAAATCAAAAGCAACACAATGAAAAAAATGAGATTTGCAAAACTATCTATGACTAAATATAGCTACAGCACTAATTACTGTCAACAGAACTTCACAGATTGCTTCGTTAATCTCAGTCACCCTCTCAAGAAATACCAGTTTAAAAAACACAAAACTGAATTTTCCATCAAAAATCTCACCAAAAATGACAAACTGTGAGAAGCACAGTCTCTAGCAAGTATCACTAAACAAAACTCAAAAACACTGATTATCTCAGCAGGAAAAGTACACCAAAATTATTATCTCAGCAGGAAAAGTACATCTATGGAACTTTTGCCAACACAAATGATGATTGTTTTCATTGTAAACACTCAAAATAGGATCATCAGACTGAAGAGAGCTCTTTCCTAGTCAGAAATCAATTCAGAAGTGAAGCTGAGGGGGAGAGAGACTCACATGCTGAAGTCCTGTGCACACCATGTGATCACTGCAGAGCTGCAACCAATCAAAATGCACTTAGTAATAATTGCAGTGTAATTTGAGAATCCACGGAATTTCCATGCATCACTGCGGAAATTAACGCTGTCGCAGAATTTAAACAATACAGTATTTCTCAACATTTGGGATTATACAGAATTAATTCAAAACTGCTCATAAATTTAGCCTACCCACGTGACTACAGAGTTGAAAAACATATGATTTGAGCCAAACACGGGTTCATGAGATCTTATGTTGGAATTACTGTTCTAAACTGTGGAATTTGACGTACAATGCCACAGAAACAAAATCCCCAAAATCCACAGGTTCTGCGGAATTAAAATAAGAATCCCACAATAAAGCAACGAAAGGAGGAAAAAAATACATTACAAAAAAAAAGTATGTTAATTTCTGGCACCACAGGTAAGGTGGTCTACAGTTTGGGTGCTTACATTTAGTTTTGTAGCTTAAGATTAACAATACAACATCTACAGAATCAAATATGGCAATATATTGATGGCCGAAAAAGAAATCCACAGTAATGCCTTGAAAAATGAGGAAAATTACCACTGTATCACAGAAAAACTCACAGGGCAATTTATTTCCTCATCTAGTGACTAAAATTCAGACCCAGTCAGTAACATCGCAACCAATGACATCGTAACCAAAAATAAAGCGGGGACTACATCACAGCCAGCAATGTAGGCTTGCAATATCATCACTTCCCCATATCTGGCAGGCAGTATGAGGAATGAAACCATGGTGTCCTGTGGTTCCCCTAGCCTACCTGCTGCATCTCAGTCCCAGCCACAGAAGTCCCATGAGTGATCCCCTTGCAAGCCCCTGCCATCTCTGATTGCAGATCTGCCCGCCTGCACCACTGCCGAAGTATGCGGTACAGTGCGACATATCCCTGGTGTCTAGTAGCCCCCCCCAGGTGGTCCACAACCTACCCGCTTCCACCCCAACCCCTAATGGATGATCAGCACAGCCCTTCACTCTCTGCCACAGCTGGCCACCCGACCGAGATGCAGTGTATGAGTGCATACCGTCAGGGTGCGCGCTCATGCATTGCATCTCAGTCAGGTGGCCAGCTGTGACAGAGATTGAAGGGCTGTGATGGGCACCCATTAGGGGTTGGGGTGGGAGTAGATAGGTAGGTGGCAGACTACCTGGGGGGCCACTAGACACCAAGGATATGTTGCACTGTACCTCATACTTCGGCAGTGGTGCAGGCAGGCAGATCTGCAATTGGGGATGACGGGGCTTGCACAGGGGATCACTCATGGTTCTTCTTTTCCTGGGAATGAAATGCAGCAGGTGGGCTAAGGGAACCACAGGCCACCAGAGCTTCATTCCTCATACTGCCTGTGAGATTTGAGGAAGAGATGATATTGCAAGCCTACATTGTTGGCTGCGATGTAAGCTCTGCTTTATTTTTGGCCATGATGTTATTGGTTGCAATGTTACTGACCGGATCCCTAAAATTCCACACTTTGTCATTAAATGCCGCAGTATGAGGCAAAAATCTGCAGATAATTGGTGGAAAATCTGAATTTCTCCCATGGCTAAAGAGCGAAAAATTCCACGGAAGTTTCAAACTTTCGCAGAACTTCCGCAAAGGAGGAATTTGCAATTTTCACCCAGCACTAGCCCTAATGCATTACTCCTTACTTCTATGTTTGTGTTATTTAGGCTCATTTATTGCTACTCCCATATTTACCAAACCTTACTTATACCAAACCCTCAGCAGTTTGTTTCTGATCATAACCTAATCCTGCTTTCATGGCTGGCACGTATTTAACTCATTTCATTAGCTGCTTGGTGTTGTGGTGTCATGTTTGTGGCTTCTTTGTTTTTCATATGGCAGGGGACTGAGGAGTCACACCAGGAATTGTGGCTCCAGGCTGCAGAAGAGGCTTTTAACTTTTTATATGCTTTATTGGTCACCAGCTTGCCCCAGCCTTCTATTGCTGCTCCACACAGCCTTTTTGACATTCTACCAAGAGCAATTCCAGGCAACTCTCTACCACAGGGCAGCTGACTCTACCCAGCCTTCTACCATCCTTTCCCTGCTATTCTGCACCTGACTTGCACAGCCCTGCAAGCCTTCCTATCCCTTGCACTACCAGTATTGCTCATATACCAGCCATCATGGCACTAACACAATCAGCTTGCAAGTCTGTTCATTCCAGGACATCTCCCCTTTCAATATTGCCATACTCTTCCAACTCTAAGAGCATATCATGTTTTCTTGCTTCAAACCACACCTCCTACCATGCTGACTTTGCAACCTCCTCCTACCTAACTGGCTTCACAGCCTCCTCCTCTCTCACTGTCAGCATCAGGCTTCAACTGGCCTCGCAATTCTCTTACTCATGATATACTATCCAATTCACTCCCAATTTGCCATTCTAATTGACTTGGTTGGCATGCATTCTTGTGGTTGACAACTGCTGTTTGCCTTGCCTAGACCCACGAGAGGGATCCATATTGTTCAGCCTGACCTATGTGCAGGTCGCATGCAGTCAAGACTCACAAGAGGGCCACAGTGCTCATTCTGACCTACGTACAGGTCTCCTCATGTGTGCTATCATCCACTGCAACTCACGTATGGGACCCATGCTCATTACCATGTGCAGGTCTCATGCTCATTACAACTCACTTTTCCACTTTTGGAGACATGCCAACCATATCCATTACTCCAGGACTCAGGGCTATCCCTGTGGCTGACAGTCTCTCTCTGCACCTCAAAGTCCACATCTTGAACATGTGAAGCTTGGGGTGGGGTCCTTCTTACCTGGCCCATAGTTGGGAATGTCCTTGCTCCTGGTCAACCTTCAGTTGTCAACTGTACTGACATCCCCTTTTGATGTAGCATTTAAGACTTCAGCGGTGAAGGGGTGAGCTTTTCACAGGAAGGGTCTCTTTAGCTGCCCAAGTGGGTTCAGAGGCATCCTTTCATCCTAGTCTCTCAACGACCACCTCTGGTTCACCTGGTTTGTTCATAGATCGGTAGGCCAGCAGAGCAACTCGGCGGTCATTACTCTTCTCCTCCTGCCTTGGTCGACTCCTGTTGCAGAGTGTGCTCGCAACCCTCCATGGCATTCCCATTAGACGAATAGAGTAAGAGTGTTCCCTGAAATTGCAGTTTCCTTGGATTGGTCTACTAAATTGCAGTGGCAGAGCTGTCATTAACCAAAACTGTGCCAATGTCTGGAGGGAATGTGACCTAGGCCTTGGATCCCTGGAGGTTTCCTCCTTAAAGGGTTTTTTCCTCTCCTCTCCTTGCCAATGGTCATGATACTAGATAGGCATATGTGTAGTCCCTAGGTCACTTAGGTAGGTTTCCACTGTTGGATGGAGTCTTATGGATGTCCCATAATCATCCCATTTCCCCCTTTGGTTGTTATCTCTCTCTCTCTCTCCTTAGGAAACCAAGTGTCCACACCTTACAATCAGACCTCTGAGTGTGTCACAATTCACCTGTCATTTCCTGCCTACTTTACTCAAACAATATGACGAACTGACCTATGCTACAAGCTGAACCCCATGACCAGCCAACCTATGCACAGGTCTTCATTGACCCATGCTACCAACTGAACCTATGCTATGACCTGACATGCATGCAGGTCTTCACTGATCCATGCTACCAACTGAAACCATACTACCAACCAAACAAGGTACAGGTCATCAATCCCGATATGTGTTCAGTACCCTGTATGCTCTGCTTGACACTCATTTGGAGCTTCTTCCTAAGGTACCTTTAGCCAAGTGAGTCACTCCTGTGGCACATCAAGGGGTGGAACCCTCCCCTAGGGTTTCTTGCCTTTATACCCCTACAGGGTGGATTATCCAATGAATAGAGAGGTGAACAGCCAAAGTTTATCTACATTACAGAAGCATGAAACCAGTTGCACTGGCACATTGAATTATATTCTTAGGGACATGGCTCTGTTTCATGGTCTGTGATCATCATAAGTCTATGGGCCTAATATTCACAAGTTTGCACAGGTGCTAACTGGTGCTTGCCCACACAAAGTAGGCTTTGCACTGGAGCTCAGTATTCAAAGGACTCCTATGTGCTGACAAACAGAGTTTGTGCCCACTCAAACCAAATGGGGGTATGCACAGTGCAAGAGGGTTTGTGTGGTCCTTTTTTGCTGTGCAAATACAGCTGATGAAAACCTCCTCTTATTCCATGCAACTCTAGCAGCTGTCGAAGTTAATGCAGCCAAACAACCGGTTGGCCACTGGGGCAGCATACCCACCCCTGTGGTCCATGACCCTCCTCTGATTGCCAACCCCAGATATTTGCATATAATTCCTGGTGCTAGTGATCCCCTTCCAATCACCAGCCCCATAAATATAAATATCCCTGGTGGCAGTGGTCCCCTCCATCATTCCAATCACCAGCCCTGTATGTATAAATCAATATCCCTGGTGGTAGTGGTTCCCTTCCTCCCTTGATCCCAGCCCTGACATAAGCATTTATATCCCAGGATGACGTGCCCTGTCCTATAAATAAGAGGCACACTCCCTGCCAAGATACACAGTGGCTGGCCTAGGAGGTGTGAGGAGGGCTGTGCCAGTAACTGTATGCACCTGTGGCACCACCAATGAGGATACAGTGAGTGGAGGGTGCCAAGCCCCATGGGAGAACCACTGGATGCCAGAGATGGGTTATTTTTCATTTTGGGTGGGCAAATGGGAGGGAACCACTACCATCAGGGATATAGACTTTTATGTTGGGACTGGGATCGGAGGGAAGGAAGGGACCACTATCACTAGGCAAGTTATTTCTACTTATGGGGCTATGGATCAGAGGGAGGAGGGAGGAGGAGGAAGGGATCACTACTACCAGGGATATTGATGAATATGTATGAGACTGGGGATCGGAGGGAGGGAGGGAGGTGACCACTACCACCAGGGGATTTATTTCTACTTATGGGCTTGGGGTTTGAAGCAGGGGAACACTAGCACTTACTAGATACTTACTACAGGTCTAGGGATTAGAAGGGAGACCACAAGCACCAGTGATATTTATAATTACTATGGGGCTGGGTGTCGGAGGGAGGGGGGATCATTAATACCACGGATAGCTCAGCTGTCGTGGATGGTGGGGGGGGAGAAAGCACCACACTACCTGCTTTTGCTACGTTTGCAAACTGCCCATAATGGGCATGCAAATGGCCCCTTAGCACCTTGCATGCCTCATGGGCTTATTTGCATGAGTACTTTTGAAAATTGTAAATAGCACTCTGACACTGTTCACTCCTGAGCTCAGCTTCGGGTGCCATGTCATGGTGGAGCTATCTGAATTAGAGCTGTGCCTACATGGCCCTAGATTCATTCATAGCATACAACTGACTATAGCATCCTGGGACCCCGGGCAATAGCAAAGCTCAGCGCAAATGTTTGTGCTATGTTTTGCATATTTCTGAATACGGGGTCCTATTTGTTTTTTTTTATATTGATTTTTTAATTGTCCACTTTCCTCTTTTATGCTTTGTTTGTATTGGGTTACATTCCTTTACACTAAAGCGTGTTGATGTTGAGCATGATTTTATCTAGTTATAATATTATCATGTCTGCATGTATCCTAATGTGATCTGGAACATAAATATTGCATATTTCAGTTCTTAATTTATTAATGAGTAGTCTAATTTTGAAAAGCATACATTTTTGTACTAATGTTCCTTGATCAACTATCTATGTTGTGACAGGATGTGATGTGTTTATCATGTGATGTCATCGCTTTTGTATGTAAAGCACATGATTTTACATACACTTTAATGTGGCCTCCTTGAGATGGAATAGTGTACCCTGAGGTGCTAGAAGCAGTTTGCAGGTTCACACTATTAAACTGCACTGGGTTATACCACAGGTGCATGCTATAATTAGTTTTTTTTTTTTTTTTCTCTTGATGATCTTCAGCAGCATCCTAATTTCTGCAGCATGTTCCTCAGTTTAATTTTTTTAGTATCCTGATCTCACTGTAGGTCCTGGAGGGAGGATGGAGTGCAGATGATTCTATTTTTTTCTAATTTAAAACACTGAGGGCCCACTCTTCTGAACTGGCAGATAACAAAGCACAGCCTGTTGTGCTGCACCAAAAATGCATGTGGCTAGCTCTAAGCAATATTCAGCCAGTTAGCATGCACTAATAAAGCACGCTGACTGACTGAATATCAGGCCATGCTGGCATGGTGAGAAGTGGATATCGGTGGTGCTGACATGGCCCAAGGTTGCGTCTGACCCATAGGAGATAATATGCCCAAATGGGGATTGCACCAGGGCTCCTGAGGGCCATATTCAGCCCAAGCATACAAAATGATCCCATTAGACATGCATGGTGCTAAGGGGCCTTTTGAACCCCCATTATGGACTCATTTGCAATCATGCACTGGCCCCATAGTGCTCATGCTGGGAGCTGGCAAAGAGACTCCCTGGTGTTTAATGGTGCCCATCCTCAACTGCCTATGTAATTGCAATATGAGAAAGTCCCTGGTAGTCTAGTGGACCCCTCTCCTCTGATCACAACTGTTCCTTTCTCAGACATCATTCCCTGGTGCCTACTGGACCCCTTCCTCTGACCTATTGCCAACACCCACCCACCTACTGCAGACTTCCTGCCCTGCACACCCCTACCCCAGTCAAAACACTCATCATCTCTGGATCAGAAGAGCAGTGGCTGGCACAGCCCTCTGCTCCCCTCCTCAGCCAGCCACCATCTGACAGATCACTAGTACATACAGTAATTGAGGTCTGTTTTATTTTTACGTAGTACTCGTTCCTGTCATACTTTTTTTAAACAAGAGTTTTTAGTCAAGAAAAGTCAGCTGAGATTTGTGAAATCCTGACAACCACCACCACCTGATTTAATTAGCCAAGGTTGGGCAGGTTACATCTTGTATTTGTAGTGGATCAGAAAGAGGTGCATCTGATGTATTTAAGATAAACTCCAGCTACCTCTTGGAAACATCTTTCAGGCTGTACTTTATGAATGTGAGAAAAGGAAGCCGGCATGCGGTCTATGAAAACAAAGAGAATGAAGCAGAAGGACCTGACCTCTATCAGCAAGATAAAGAGAAATTAATATGGAATAGTGTAGGATATGACTGAACCGGCTAACCCTGAAGTGGTGGTTAGGCTTTCACAAATCTCAGCTGATGTTTGTTAACCAATAACTCTTTTTTAAAAAGATAACTAGAAGAAGCAGTATTAAGTTAGAAAAAAATAAACTAAAAATATTGAATACTGGTAAGCTGGGGCAATATTGGGAGGGGGTGCACTTAGCAGTATGAGAAGTTTATAAACTCGGAATTCACCACAAAGTGTGTCAATTCATGTAATCTCCTGCTATGTGAATTTTGAAATTCATGTACCTGCTTAGCACACTTCACATCTTGCACAAACTTTACTACATGAATTAATGCATTCCGTGGAAAAAAAATCATTGCAAAGTGATGAATTTCATCAATTTACATAGTAAAAGTCATGCAATTGTGGTGAATTGTGAAATGCCCACTACACAAAAACTCTTCAAAGTGCTTAACAGGTGAATTAGCCACAATTCATCTTTGAATTTAAAAAGGTGCATCTGCTTTGCTTATTTGTTGACCCAAAGTAGTGTACCATTTGGTCTAAAAAGTAAGTACATTATTGAAAATACATCTTAATTTACAGTGACAGATTCAGACTGAATCAATTGCAGACAGCCAGGAAGGCACTATTTGTTTGTGCAAGGGTTTTGCCAGGAATTTTAAACTTGTACTTGAGTTGACCTAACTGTTCCCCACCCCCCACCATAAACACAAATCGAAAGATGTGCTGCACAGTGCCTCCACACAATCTTTTCCCCATCCCTATTTCAGTCAATAATATGTAGAAGCCAATGATTGACAACAGTTTTTTTTATCTAACACACACACTAACAATCTGAGAGAAGTTGGCTGGCTTTTAGTTACAACGTTTAAGAAACATTAAAAGTCTCTGTCCCACATCAAAGTAGCCAGCCTTACAGAAGTCCATTCACACCAGCACTCATGCATGCATACTAGATCAGGTAACTCATACAGTCATGGACTCTAAGTTTAGCACCCACACATCTTCCAGAGATCATTCACAAACTCACACTGAAGCATCCAAGGAGGGGGTAAGCAGGTTTTTTTCAGGTACATCAGGCTTTCTTCATGTTTCTTGCCCTATCCTGAGGCTCATGTTGCCTTGCATTTTCCAGATTTTACTGTTCTCAGCAAAGTACACTGAATATGCCTGCCAACGCCCATGTGTGTGGAAGTTTGGTAGTCACACCGATGAGTGGTACAAATCATCAACAATTTTGGCACATTAGATGGATCAGACAATAAATACTGTGTTCAAGGTAAGGTGCTAAAAACAATGTCCTAGAAAATAATTATTTTTATAAATGAGTTTGTGTACATTTGACATATTTAAACGCTTTCCCAAACTGCCAGCAGTGGGGTGGGTTGGGGGCATTACAGTTGCTAAGCAGACCCAATTCCAATTAGAGATGTAGAAAATTTAAAATCTGCCGGTGAAGTGAATGCGAAGTGGCCACTTCACATTAGCACTTCACTATGTGGAGTGCCCCATAGGAAAGGCTCACTTCACCTTGTTATTATTACTTTGCATTGTCATTCTGCCTTAAATGCGAAGTAAGGTGGAGAGACAACAATATTGGCAGCAACCCACCCACACAGTCACCAGAATGAATGTGCATCCCCAAACTGCTACTGTCTTGTGTCCAGAAAACTCCCCAGTGCTGATGAAGTGAAATGAGAGCTTAACAAGAAATGCAAAGTCTCCCAGAATTAATAGCGCACTCAGCCATGCACGCAGTGGTCAGGTCACACATAGAGTCACCAGAATTAATGTGCATCCCCAAAATGCTACTGTCTTGTGTCCAGAAAATTCTCCAGTGCTGACAAAGTGAAATGAGAGTGTAACAAGAAATTCAGTCTCTCAGAATTAATGGTGAAATGTAAACACACAGACAGATTAAGATTGTGCTGCACACTCAAGGGATGCATACAAAAAGGCACAACACCACCTAACCAGTGCTCACAAGTCACAAACCCAAATCTGGAAAGGAATACATTTTGCCAGTTGGGGGATTAGTGCATGGCAGTAACAATCCACTACTAATAAAGATACCACAAAGCAGTATAAAAAATTCATGCAGGTGCAGTGGATAGCTGGTTCACACTGCTGCAATTACTCTGTAACACAACAACAGGTGTCTGATTTAATGGCATGCATCGCCCACACACTCACACGCACACTCAAGTAATGCGTAGCAAATTGAAAACCTTTAGTAATATAACCAAATGTTTTAAACAGACAAATTATACATTGCTGCACCACAACAATCAGCAAAAAAATGTCAAGAAATCCTGAAAGTATTGCTGTGTGTACATTAACACAGTTATACAAGAAAAATATAACCAAAACAGAAAGACTACCTTTTTCTTCCAGTTAATCTACCTACACCACAAATACGCTCCTCCCCAAAGCACACTTCACAGTACACAGACTGACTGTTCTAAATTAATACTCAAAATCGACACACAACAATAAACATTCGATGATATGAGCACAGAAGTGTTTCCTACAATCGATGTACTAAATTTTAAGAAAAAAAAAAAGCCTCAAAAAGGCATTTTAAAAACAGCTTTTAGAGGTTTGGAATTGCATAGCTCTGAGAGCAAACTGTCTCCAGCTACCACTACACACACACACTATGCAGGCCAGAACTGAGGCTGTGCCAAACAGTCTACAGCCCATGTGACCTGCAATCCGATGAATAATTGCAGAATTTCATTTGGAGCTCAATTACAGGTCAAAGTGAGGTGAATTACATTGATTTCAATGTGCTTCACCTTAAAATTGGTGGAGAAGTGGTTTGGGGAAGGTGGAATCACGCAGTCATTGGTTTCAATGGACTTTGCGTTCCTCGTTATGAAGCAAAGTATTCTGCTTCACATTGTGGAGTTCTCCACGGATTCTGCATTACTCAGTGAATCACTTCATGGAGCAAATTGGGGCCACCCAATTCACCCACCACTACTTACAGTACTGTAACTCAAATGCTGTAAGGGAAGGCATGTGAATGCCTATGGCAGTACTTCCCCAATGAGCAGTAGCACAAAACTCCCCAACTTAAAAACGCTTATTAATGAGTATAATGGTGGAGTGGTGAAGCCTGGAGAGATACTACAAAACATGTTTACGATACATCCAAGTCACTAGTAAAAAATTAATGTTGTGATTCGTGATGTGATCATGAATTGTGATTTGTGACTGCATTTGTGACCGTGATGATGAAGAACATGATTCAGTGTCAATGGTGTGAGATAAACAATATGAAACTGTATTGAGAACTTGAATGCCTATAGCTGTACTTCTCCAATGAGCTGTAGCACAAACTCCCTGACTTAAGAATGCTCATTAATGAGTACAATGGTGGGGTGGTGAAGCCTGGAGAGATACTACAAAACATGTTTACAATACATCCAAGTAAAGAGTAAAAAAAATGAATGCTGTGATTCGTGACATGATCGCGAATCGTGATTTGAGACTGCATTTGTGGCCGTGATTATGAAGAACGTGATTTATTTCATGACTGACTTGTGATGATGGTCCTGACTTAAAAACATATATTAATGAGTACAATGTTCATGCAGAATTATGCACCGCACCTGTCCTGTACTCTGAAGGGAAGCCAAAGAAACTGCTGTGACTTAAATTACAGATGGCGATTGGGCCCTAAAGAGATGTAAATGCACAGACAGAGTAAGATTGTACTGTGCACTGAAGAGATGCAGACACAAAGGCACAATACCTAACCAGTGCTCACCATCAAAAATTCAAATCTGAGAAAGAACACCTTTGCCAGTTGGGGTGGGCTGCGGTGTGGGGAAGGGGGGCAGTGTACTGCACTGCTGCAGTAACAGTTAATAGTACTAGTACCAGTACAAGTAACTATACCACAAAGAAGTACAAAAATCACACAGCTGTAGTAGATAGCAGGTTTACATTGCTGAAATTATTATGTGGCACAATAAAAGGTGTCTGATTTGATGACACACGTCACAAACATACTCACACACACACCCACTAAGTAAAATGCATAGCAAACTGAAAATGTCAGTAATATAGCCACATATTTTAAACAAACTAAACTTATGCACTGCTGAATCACAACAATCAGCAAAAAAATGGCAAGAATTATAGAAAATATTACTGTGTGTACATTAACACAATTATACAACAAAAATATCACCAAAACAGAAAGCACTGACTTTTTCTCCAAGATAATCTACCTACACCACAGATACACCCTTCCCCCAAAGCACACTTCCACTGTCTCTCAGTACACAGACTGAATGTTGTACATTAAGATTCAAAATCCACACACAAACAACAAAGGCTCGGTGACATGAGCACAGGAGGGTTTCCTACAATCGATGAACTAAAGTTTCAACAAAAAAATGACTCAAAAAGGGTTTTTTTAACAGCCTTTAGAAGGTTTGAATCACAAAGAGCTCTCAGAGCTGATTGTCTCCTACAGCTTCCTCCACATACTACCTCAAACTGAGGTTGTGCAAAACAGTCTAGAGCCCATGAGACCTAAAATCCCATGAATCACTGTGAAATTCACCTTTGGAGCTTAAAAACAACACAACGTGAGGCAAAGTACATTGTTTTTAATGTACTTCGCTTTAAGAATTGGTGGAGTAGTGGTTTGGGAAGGCGGAATAATGTGAAGTGATTGTTTTCAATGGACTTTGCATTACCCATTATAACGTGAAGTACTCCGCTTCGCATTGCAGAGCACTCCACAAATTCACCTTCATTCCGCAAATCACTTTACGGAGTGAATTGGGGCCACTTCGCCCATCTCTAATTCCAGTATAGTCTTTGGGCATACAAATCCCTAGGACCTGGGTGGGGTACTCTGGTTGCTATTATTAAGTAGTCCCATGTAATGAATTGAGTCATTTCAACTCATAAATACCTTAATGTTTTCTTGATCTTAAAGTGATTTTCTTGTATCTAGGAAGTCATTTAAAATGCAATATAATGTTCAGATACAATTTAGCTGTATTTATCTACCGTCATTCTATTTTACTGAGGAGATTTACATGAAAAGAGGACCATTGTCCCCCAGCTTTTATCTGGTCCTCCTGCATCTCAGGTTCTCGTTCTTTTCCATCCTTTGTATTCAACATTTACTTATTTATTTTAATTTATTTTCATATTTCTTCATGAGGGTGCAAAGAGCTCTAAATAGATCATTTTCCAGTTGTGAATGATGGTGGGAGGTGGGGGGTACATGCAAGAGAATTCAGCAGTAACACCAATATACAGTACAGTGGAATAAATCATATAAGTGCAGAAAAAAACAGTTCTGTGTTGTGTAAAAAGCAATAAAGAACAATCAGGTAGAAGTAAGAAGATTTACAAGTTGCATACCAGCCTGGTGGAGACCTAAACATTATCAGCCAGGGAAAATTGAGAGGGGACAAGGGATAACATAAGCATATAGCTGGGTGTGAGAAAGTCAGCTGAGATAAATCTAGACAAATCCCTGATTAGTGGCCATCTAGGGAAGTGAAAGGGAAAGTGGCCACAGAGTAGGAGGGCAAGCTCCAAGTTCTGCCTTTTCAGGGATTCATTTAAGATGGATGACTGGAGATGGGTCAGTGGAAGTTTCAGAACACAGTGTATATATCCATGAGATCAGGCATGGTCAAACGGACTAGTGGCCTCCAGTGGAGAGAAGCAACAAGGGTTAGAGTGAAGAAGGTGATAGGCTGAGGGATTAGTAGACATGAGGAGGGAGGATAAGTAAACAGGGAGCATGAACCATGATCTGAAGATGCAGTAAGTATTGCAGAGTTAAATTGCTTCCATCCCCCAAGGGATGACCAACTCAGAGATAACTACATCTAGCAGTGGTGGATGCAGGCGGGGAAGGGGGGGCTCTGAGGAAAAATAGGAGAAGGCAAGTTATCATCCAGGCAGTGTGGTCTTTGGTGTGGTACTCTAAACAAAATTGCCATAATCAGAGATGGAGAGACTATTTTTTTGATGGATCTCATGTCGGGGCGGGGGGGGATAACACATAGCACCAATCCTGAGGAAGAGTTTTGAGGAAATGGAGTGGGTGTTGGTAGAGAAGCTGAGGGATGTGTAATAACCATTTTTAAATTATATGAAATTGTCCCTGGAAGAACTACATTGGAGCCAGTCACAAAGCAACACAGTAACTTGAAGTAAGTAACATGTTACAAAACACTGATTACAGAAGGGCTTAATTCTCTTTGAAGTACACAGCTTGCAGTATACTGCAGCATTTTGTGATATAATGCAGCATTACTGCATTACATCCTGGCTAGGGCTGCTGTATGACAGGCCCTGAAAAAGGAATGGGAAATGAAGATTGCTAGCTTGGGTTTGAAAGCAAAGGTCATGGCACATTTTTCTTTGGATTCCAGGTCAGCTGGTTTGAGATGCACTTCCACCGACCTGAAGTATGCATTTCAAAGAGGTGAAAACAGGGATACTGGAATTTTTTATACATTTTTTTACCAGGAAAGATGCACTAAGCCAGGGCTTATTTCCAGGTACATCTTGGGAGTACAAGGAAGTTAAGTGACTTGCTCATGGTCACACAGTATGCAAGTGGTGGCTGTGGGATTCAAACACAATCAAACTTTAATCATCTGCCTATAGTACATTTGTGGGAGGAACCACAGACTGTGGTCAGGTCATGGAGGAATATGCAGACACAGTGTGGTACAAAACTTAGCCTTGGAGGACCCCATGTCTACTTCGAGTGGTAGTAGATGTGGACCCTTCTATGAGAAGGGACCGTAATCTGTTAGAAAGGGAGGAGTTGAAACAGAAGGTAGCCCACTCAGACAAACCTGCACTGGTCAACTTGTTAAGAAGGAGAGGGTAGCACACCATATTAAAATGTTTGGAGTGCTCTTTTTATTGCAGTGGAGAGGGAGGAAAGGGAAACTCTTAACATCAATTTTTGAGGGCAGATCATGCCAACCAAACTGATCACCTTCTTCAAGGGGTCGACAAAGGATGATGACAGAGACAGGGCCATAGATATAGTCTATCCAGACTTCAGCAAGGCCTTTGATATTGTGATGCATGCAAGCTTCTGGGCAAATACACCAGTGTGTTATATACCATACACCAGGAGGATTGGTAACTAGCTTGGGAGAAGGAAGCAAATGGCTATAGTGGATATGCACTTCTCTAAGTGAAAATAGGTACTTTGTGATGTCCCTCAAGGATTTGTGCAGGGTTCACACCTGTTCAACATTTTTGTCAATGATCTAAAAGCTGCAATCTCCAGCAGACTGCTGAAGTTCACAGATGTCACTAAGCTGGTTAGGGTGGTAGACTTCTTTGAGTATACAAATTTTCATGAATACAAGAATACTGGATGACTGGTTGGACTCCTGGAGGCTCAGTTTCAGTGTATGTGTAGCAAATGAAAGGTGTTAAAACTGGAGAAGAAAAACAGATGTAGGACCTACACACTGTATGTAGCTCCTCTTTCTGAAGTATAGGAGGGAAATTACCTAGGGGTCATAATAGATAAGGAACTAAGATATGACAAGGACAGCATGGTTTCTGTCAGGAAGTTTGGAAGAAAGGACTGCCCAGTGAAGCATAGAAAAATAGAAACAGAGAATTTGATGGCAGATAAGAACCGTTTGGCCCACCTAGTTTGCCCATTCCTCTACCTGATAGATAAGCTGCAGATCCTAGTTAACCAACAGCCTACTTCCTCCTACCCCTCACTAGAATGCCTTATGTCTGTCCCATGCATTCTTGAATTCCCCCACTGTTCTTGACTCCACAACCTCCTCAGGAAGGTTGTTCCATGCTTCCACAAACCTCTCTGTTAAAAAATACTTCCTCACATTACCTCTGAGCTGTCCTTCCTCTATCTTCAGATCGTGCCCCCTTGTTCTTGCACATCTCTTTTTCTGAAAGAAGCTACCCTCTTGGACTTTGTTGATTCCCTTGAGGTACTTGCAAGTTTCTATCATGTCCCCCTTTCCCTTCTTTCCTCAAGGGTATACATATTAAGCTCCTTTAGTCTCTCTTCGTATGTCTTCTGGTGCAGACCCTGCACCATTTTGATTGCCCTCTTCTGGACAACCTCCACTCTGTCTATGTCTTTGTGGAGACAGGGTCTCTAGAACTGCACACAGTACTCCAGATGGGGTCTCACCAACTGTCTGTACAGAGGGATAACAACTTCCTGTTTTCTACTGTTGATGCCTCTCCCTATGCCTCCCAGTATCCCCCAGCCCTCCTTATTGCCTACTCACATTGCTTGCCCACCTTTAGGTCATCTGATATAATTAACCCCAGGTCTCTTTCTATTTTTGTTGTTGTTAGTATCTCACCCCACATTGTGTATTCTTCCCCTGGGTATTTGTTTCCCATGTGCATTACCTTGCACTTCTTTGCATTGAATCTGAGCTGCAGTGGTTTAGCTACTTGTGCTTCTGTGCCAGTGGTCTGGGGTCATGAACAAGCCAGAGAACTAGGCAAATGATCAACTAGTGGTGTCAGAGGCAGTATATCCTCAGCAGAGTGGGTCAGCACTGCATGTACATGGAGTCTGTGAGTCTTGCTTTTGGGTCCCAAAAGGTTAACCAACCTTCCGGCCACTGGGGAAACAATATGCTGATAAGGCTCCCAGCAGCGAAAGGGTGGTAGGAGACCAACATTACAGGGGAAGAAGAAAGCTAAGCTCTGTTTTAATGGTGACAATCATAAGCTGGTGCATTAGGGCCACACCTATTAATGCCATTGCCTGCCTGGATCCTGACTGTGTTTCCAAGGATAGACTCCATCCCAAAGACCCCCACCATAGAGGGTAAACTGTGGGAAATGGAAGATGTGAAGTTGTTGGTTGCAGATGAGACTAGGAGGTTGCCAGAGGACCAGAGAATGGTGATGTGTGCCTGGTAAGGTAGAACAAGCTTTCCAAAAAAAAGAAGGCTGAAAGAAGGCTAAGACACATCAAAAAGGTGAGAACAGCCACATAGGACATGCAGTGTTGTCACTTTACGAGGCCCTGTTCTGATCCCACAAGAAGTAATCCATGCAGTTCCTGGCTGCCAAATATAAAAAGGACATTGAGGCAGTTGAGTGGAGGCAGTGGGTAGACAATGGACTGCTGGGATGATGCTGTCAGGGCTGCTCTTTTTAGTGGGTCACATGATTGGAGGGTTATGTTGGTATTGTGGAGATGGAGGAGCAAGAAAAGACATTCTAGAAGATGGAACGGAGGGAAAGGGGGAAGGGGAGAAGAGGGGGGTGCATAGTGAATAAGGTGTGGGGTTTGATAAGAATGTACATGGTGCATCTAGTGAAGTATTTATCAGAGGTGTTAGCAAGGTTAGTTACTGCTTCCCTTGCCTGTCTTAAAATCCTAGATGGCTGGAAAATAAAACTACAGTTTTTTAACATTCAAGTTTTACTTGTTTCATTGCTCCACAACTGGTGGTGAGTGCATTCTTCTAAATTTTAACCACTACAGTTTACTTATTGTGTAGCAGAGTATTGACAGGCCAGTGGCATCAGCCCTAACCAAATAACATGGGCTAGCTGGGCTGAAGCAGGAGATTAAAGAGGCATGGCTCGGCCCTGGGAAAATACCTGGTTGACTTTGCAGTGAAAGAAAAGACACTGCAGAGAAGCCACATTGGAAGAAACCTTTCAAATGCTGGGTAGCAGGAGGGAGAACTGATGTGAGTTTAATTTTAAAAAAAAGGGTCAGATGGGAGGTTGCTCAGATGGAAAGAAATCATCTCCTAGCATACCGACAAGAAAGAGATAGACATTTGGTGTGAGATACATCACAGTGTACTCCAGCTGGTACTGTACAGGATATACAGTCAGATGGGGCAACCAGATATATTAGTAATCATGAGAGAGATGTTTTGAATACACCACATGTGATGCAGAGGGACACTGCACAGAGTACTGGAACACGGATGTTGATTAGACCACTAACTTTTGACGAGAGGAATGCTCATCTGAGTCAGGGTAGAAACAGTCAACTTTGTGATGACATGCATATTCCAGGGATACATCTGGCATCAGGGAAACAGTGAGGAAGAACTGGGTGTTAATTACATCTTTTATTTATTTATTTATTTCATGTTTAGGATTAAATACCTTTGAGCACTAGGTTCTTTTAGGCTCTTTTACAAAGGTTCCGAGTCAAGACGAGAGACAAGATCATAGCAGGTGTCAGTACACAACAGGATGAATCTGAATGAAGACACAGGCAAATGTTACATAGGTTACAGACATGGTTACAGATAAGGTGTTATTTGTTACGAAACAAAGTTTCTTATGTTTCGAAGTGTGAATACTTGTAGTTTATAGGTAGCCAAGTGCAAGGGTTCCACCAACACAACTAGAGTGTGATATTTACTTATGCATAATCTTGCAATAACTTGAGATCACTGTGGATACCATGGATACCAGACTCAGGTCTTTTGTGGTAGAAAAATAGTAGCAGCCAATGGTGGCTTTGTCAAGTTGCAGAGAGAGTGGGAGTAAGATAGGCATCTGAGTGGGCCTATGAAGAAATCTTGGGTCATGTACCTAGGATGATGTATAGAACATCAGACTGGGTGATTGATAGTTACCAAAACCACTAACTAGGAATACATGGTTGCCAAATCTGCCTGCACGTACATTTAGAAGTTGTAACTGCAAATGGTGTTCCATGATTGTCAGGTCTGACAAATGTCAAGTTGGGAATGATATTAGGGTTTTTTAAACATGGGAGTTTATCAATTGTGATTCTACTGGAGTTATCTATTTGGCTACTTGTACTTCTAGTACTTACTATGTAGAGAAAACAAGAAGAAACAAAAAAAAAAGAAAACAAGTTTGAAAATTTGAGTAGGGGAGCATGCCAAAGCAATTGAGAAACTGGATATGGAGAATGTTACAGAGAATCACGTCAGAGAACAAAGTAGTGGGAGAAATTGCTTACCTTTTGAAGTAATAGAAAAAACAAGAATACTATAGATCCAAGAGGGGGAGATTTAGATCATTTATTATTGAGGAGGGAGGCGGGTGGATATTTAATCTACGTGCCACAGAGCCAGCAGAACTTAATGAAAGGTCTGAGCCATCACCATTTTTAAAATAGTTCTTAAAATTATTTCTCTAAATTTTTTCTAGGGATTTTTTTCTATGGTATTCTCTGGAAGACTTGAATGAATTCTATATTTCTGATTCTGACTAAACCTGTGCTTGGATTTAGTACTGACATTTAGTATGTATATAATTCCTGTGGTAAATGTGTATATGTAGTAAAGACTATATAATTTGGATGCTTTATGCTGGGGATTAATATGCACACATTTTAAGGATCTTATGGTTCAATTTTAAAACCTTTAAAAAAATATTTGTAGTAGTATCAAAACCCCACATTAGATATTTGGAATCAGACTTCTATATTAACTTTATTATATTAGGTTGGTATCGAATATGAAAGTCAAATCCCAAGTATTTTGTTCAGTTTTTTAATATTTATTAGATGTGTGGTTGCTGTGTCAACGTAGGCTAGAAAATGATGACCTACTCACCACTCAGTAAACTCAATCTTCAGTAATTTATTAGATGCCATACACTTTCTAAGAAGTCTGCTCCTTAATAGTCAATGTGTCAATGACACACCTCTTCCTCAGAGCATAAGCAGTGCAACTTGCTGGTGTAAGGACTTCTATATAGGCCTAGTTCATAACATCAAGTAAACAAGCTTTTCAGTTCTGAGTCTTTAGTTGTCCTGCTTTCATTTTCAGTTTTTAGTTCCAAAAACTGCTCAGAATTAGCTGTACCCACTGCTTCATCAGTGAACTTTGTGTCTTCTGTGTGCAGGATCGCAGTCTGTTGAGTGAGTGAGTAAGTGAGTGAGTGAGTCATCATTTCCTTAGCTGGGTAACATATATCCTCCAGCCTACCCTCATCATTCTCCACCCTTACCAAATCAATGTCAGCCTCTACATACAGAACACCTTCTACCCTCAGTCTTTCCCATATAATTGATAATCCCAAACCTCCACCTCTTTTGAATTCTCCTTCACTGTCAAGTTTCTGTTACTCACACCATGTTGTATTCCTTATTCTTGTCTATGAGTAGGGCTTCAGACTCCTCCATATTATTTTTCAGTTTGCTAGCATTAGTATACATGCGTTTCAGCTCCTGATTTTTCCTACCCAAAATTCCATATATACTTTATTGTATTTCTTACATTACTTTCATTAGTGTATTGCCCTCTTTGTCTTGATGCTTACCGACTTTGTCTCATACCTTCCCTATTTTCTGCCAAAAGCAGCTCCATTCTCTACACAGTTTTATGGCTTATACTGTCAAAATATCAGGAATTTCTATGATTGTCTAGGGAAACTAATATATGCTATACAGGCCTATACACCTGGATTGAGATAGTAGAGTTTTCTGTGGATATTGCAGGGCTGCAGATATCTCACCATCTTAACATCTCTAGTGAAAACAAGCATTTGTCAATGCCTAATGTCTGCTTGCTGGCATTGGCATTGGTAGTGTAGGAGTTACAGAGCTGCATAATAGGAATCGCAGTGAAGTATTGAACTGAAGCCAACCCCACCACCAACCTGTAGATACTGACAGGCATTGGGGTGTGCCTTTGGGTCATCAGGCATAACAACCATGCCATTTCACCACACCCTACCCTGCAGACACCGACAAGTGTCATGGTGTGCCTTAGGGTCTTTGGCCCTTATATACACCCCATTCCATCAGGAAATACGGTGAGATGGGTGCAGTATAGAAGAATGGGGTGAACTTTGGGGCTGAAGAGTCCAAGGCACACCTCGAAGCCTCTCACTGGCTGCAGGGTGTGGGTGGGGCCGGAATGGTATGAGCATTACAGGTGACAATCCCAAGTCACACCCCTAATGCCTGTCAGTCTCTACAGGGTAGGGTGTTATGGTCAGAAACACTAATGCCTCGGCTGTTCATTGGTATTTTTCACTCCAGATTTTCAACATGGGTTTTTTGTGACTTCCACCTTATCAACAGTGGCAATATCAGTTTGTTAGCAGAAAGCTGTTTTGCACAGCGACTACGCCATTTGGCATCACAGGTGCAAAAACACATTTTGAACAGGATGTGAAAAATGACAGCTGTATGGTTCATGGGGAGGTGTAAAAAATGGCAATGTTGAAAATCTGCATTGAAAATATAAAACAAAAATGGTGACGTCTCAAGCGTGCATAGAAACTGCAAAATGTGCACCTGTAATGTAATTAGATTGGGGATTTTTTACAGCAAATTGTCAACACAGGTATTTTGGGACATCTGCTCAAGAACAGTGTTACTGTAATTTTCTTACTGTGTCCCGAACAGTAATTTTCGACAGTGACCATGCATTTCTGCGCAAGAATTGCAAAAACACATTTTGGCCATGGTGTGAAAAATGACAGCTGTACTGTTCATAAGGAAGTGTGTAAAAATGCCACTGTTGAAAATCTAGACTGAAAATATTACAAATTCATGAACTTACGAGGGTGCGTGGAAACTGCGAAATGCTCGCTTGTAACACAGTCATTTTATGGACTTTTGTCACCAAATTTTTAACATAGCCATTTTAAGACCTCTGCTCATGAACAGTGTCATTGTAATTTTCTTACTCTGTCTTGAACATTGATTTCGCACACCAACTGCGCCATTGTGAGCTACATGCACAGAAACACATTTTGGGTGAGATGTGAAACATGACAGTTGTACTACTCATAAGGAGGTGTGGTAAAATGGTAATTTTGAAAATCTGGTGTGAAAATATTAAAAATCTGCGAACTTATGAGTGAGCATAGGAACTGCACAACACACGCTCATAAAACTGTCATTTATTGGAATTTTTTCACCAAATTTTCAACATAGGGTTTTTGATGGTCTACCTCATGAACTGTGACACTGTCATTTCATAAGTCAGCCCCAAAAGGTGATTCCGTGCAGTTAAATCGAAATCACCTTTTGGGACCGAATAACAAAATGACAGTGCCAGAATTCATGAGGTGGGGTCCCAGGAACCCCATGTTGAAAATTTTATGAAACAATTCTCAAAAATGCCTGAGATATGCATCAAAGTTTAAAAAAAACAATTTATTCCATTATACAGCTTATCGGCATTTCCTCAGTTTGCAGTCGGCTTTGAAGAGCGCAGATATGTTCCCAGTCCTCCGAAGATCATTGCCCCAGTCTCTGGAGGTAAGTATGGGGTGAGTTGGGGGTGTGGGAAGGTAGGGTGTGCAGAGGGTGGGTGTGGGTGGGGGTCAAGACAGTCAGCTAGGAACTGTTTTCTTCACAGGGCATGTTTTTTAAAGATGACAAGAGACTTTTGCCACACTGGGGTGGGTTCCCAGCGTGACAGCTGGAAGGCTGTTTGAGGATCAGTGGAGCGGATGGGGGATTGGGCACCCCCATCAGCCATATTGACCCTTGTCATGCTGGGGTGGGCTCCCAGTGTGGCACCTGGAAGTCTGTTGGGGGGATACAGTGGAGCTGACATTGACTGGGCACCCCCATCGGCCTTAAGGAACTGCTGCCATGCTGGGGTGGGCTCCCAGCGTGGCACCTGGACCTCTGTTGGGGGGGTCCAGTGGAACCGATGGGGGATTGGACATCCCCGTTTGCCATACAATGTGTGTGTGTGGGGGAGTGCATGAACACATTGGGGTGGGCTCCCAGCATGCTACTTGTTATGGGGGATGGAGCTGTCTAAGACAGCTAATTCGGTGCAGTCCTGACGTATAGGCACTTTGCATACTGCTGATGCGGTGCTATGCAAATTGCCTACGCATTACCACTGCTGATTGCAGTGTTTTTTTGCCTTCAACTGTATGTCACTGCATCTGAAGGGCTGTCATAGACAGCTCCAATATTCATTGGCAGGTTGTGGCCACGCCTGCAAAAGGCAGCAGGGCATTGGAAGTGGGGGAGGCACACCTATGAATTCTTGTAGGTGGCACTATGTTTCTTGTACATGCATGCAAACAAACATAGTGATAAGTCAATCAATCAATCAATCAAAGTTTTTATTTAACCAGGCGATCACCATTGAGCAAGCTCATTTTTGAGGTGGACCTGGGTTTGAGAACAAGGAATAAGGGACAATATACATGGGATGCAACACACGAGAAAATAATAATAATAAAAATAAAGTGAGACACAATAATACAGCATATACAAAGTATCAGCAGGTAGCATTGACAGTAGTATATGTTTGGAACAGAAGATAGAGCTAGTTTTGGGTAGGGCACAATTTTTCAAATAAGTAAAGAAATATACATATCGGGTGCGCTGAACACAAATAAAACCTAATATAAAAAGATATATAGTGATACGGTATGGAGAATTTAGAGCTGGAAACAGGGTCAAAGGAATGTGGAAGGGACAGATATGGGGGGCAGAAAAAGGAGACAGGGAAGAGTCGATTATAGATGTGATCAGTCTTTTAACAGTAGGACTTAGAGTATACTTGAACTTATAGGAGTCACTATTTAGGAAAGACAGGCACAGGTCTCCTTATTATGATGTAGATATAGGGATTTACAAGCTGCTAACCTGATGGGGTGAGTTAATTTCAAAGTTTTTTGCAGCTAGTTCCACAGCTGAGGGAGCACAAAGCTGATGGCTGCTCTGCCAATGCAAGATTTTGCTTTGTAAACATAAAGGTAGATATATGAGGTGCTTCTCAGGGCATACTTCCCCAGAGTGCAAAAAGGTAAACAGACAGAGATATCCTGGGCAGTTTATTTGAGATAGCTTTGTATGTCCAAAATGCAGCATTTTTTTGCAGTCTGTAAGCAAGGGATGACCATCCCACTGCCGTGTACAATGCACAGTGGTGGGTTGAGTAAGGAAGACCCATGATAAATCTTATGGCTCTGTGATAAAGCATATCGAATTTGGCTAGGGTACCTGCAGGTCCCTGACTATATAGAAAATCTGTGTAATCCAATAGGGAAAGAAAGGTAGTTTGAACCAATTTCAGTTTAGCGTCTCTTGTGAGGAGATTATAAATCCTGAAGAACAGACCAAGTCTTTGTCTAAGTTTCTTTGCCAGTTCTTCTAAGTGAACTGTGAAAGTAAGTCTATTGTCTAACCAGACCCCCAGATACTTCACAGCACAAAACGTTGTGGGTCTGTTTCTGAGTTTTAAAGTGTTATTATCAAAAGGTACAGACCATAATGAATAAAATGAATACACCACTCACTGACCAGACGTCTAGGAGTCTATAGAAGCTTCACCTGGGACCCGATTTCCACTAAGATACTAGCAGGAAAACAGGGTGAATTGAGACTCAGCCCTGTTAGTTTCTGGCATGACCCTTTAAAGGCCACACACACTGGCTGTATGCAAATTTAGAAATCTCTGCAAGGGAAGGGCACAAAGGAGCTTTACCTGGGAGGCATAAAAAGGAAACCATACAGAGCAAGAAAGAGGATTTGGGGGCTTAAGAAGGAGAGACCAAAAGCAGGGCTGTTGTAAATTGGAGAGCTCAATGAAGTTAAAAAGTATTTTGTTTTGCATTTGCTCTGCCAAATTAAGCTGCTTTGAACCCTTCTTTGTGACTGAAAAAAAAGCAACTTCTTATTCCATTGAACTTTGCCTGTAGTTTTATTTTTCAGAGGGTTCCCAGAAAAGTCTTGGCTGTCTACAACACTGTTACATGTGGTTGGCTTAAGTGGTGGGATCAAACTTCCCCTTTTTATGTTTGCTAGCGCGCATGCAAAAAAAACATTATGTGACACCTTAGGAGAGAAGTGGGTTGTGGAGGTGCAGCACTGTAGCAGCCAAGGGAGGCACAGCATTTGGGGGCTTGGCAGGGGTGGGCCAAATGGAGCACAGTCTGCTGATAACACTGGCTTCCAAAAGTGTCTCCAAGTTCTAACGTTTTCGCCGCAGCAATCAGGCGCCACCTCGTCTTTGCAGCATCAGCTGATCTGCTGCAATGAGGAAGTGATCCGTCACTGCTGGGCGGAAATTGCAGACTGTAATATTGTTTGTAAACATGGCGGGTGGCTTTTCGCCTGTTCACAAACAATATTAAGTAGCCCACAGTGTCAAGGAGGTGCCCAATCCCCGTCAGCAGCATGTGCCCCCCCACAACAGTGTTTTTGCTGAAGGGGGCCCAATCCCCATCATCTTCAGTCCCCATCCCAGTTAAAGTTGTTGATGGGGGAGCCCACTCACCATCGGCATAATGCCTTCACCACAAAAACCCAGTAGATTTGTGCTGAGGGGGGCCCAACCCCCTCAGCTCTTGCACCCCCTTTTGTGCCAATGGGGGTGCCCAATCCCCCATCAGCTGTACCCCCCAAAACATTCAGATGGCATGCTGGGAGCCCACCCCAGCATTCCCAATGCCCCTGTAAAGAAAAAAATATCCGCCAATGTTTTTTTTTTAAACCTGTAAAAAACAAAAGGTCCCTCGCAGTCTCCCTACCCCCCCACAACCCACACCAACCCACTGTGCACCCTGCCTCCCCACACACAACCTCACCCTATACTTACCTCTGGAGTCCGTTGCAATGATCTTCGGTGGACCGGGAACACGTCTGCGCACTTCAAAGCTGACCACAAACTGAGGAAATGACGGTAAGCTCTATAATGGCATAAATCGTTTTTTTTTTCACTTTTTTGCATATCTCAGGCATTGTTTGGAATTTTGGCACCAAACTTTCAACATGGGGTTTTTGGGACCTCTCCTCATGAATTTAGTCACTGTCATGGTGTTAATCGGTTCTGAAAGGTGATTTCATGGACACTATGCAGAATCATCTTATGGGACTGATTAAGGAAATGACAGTGCCAGTGTTCATGAGGTGGGCTCTCAAAAAGTGTATGATGCAAATTTGGTAGAAAAAATCCAAAAAATTACTGTTTTACGAGCACGCATTGTGCAATTGCTATGCATGCTCGTAACTTTGAAAATTTGCAATATTTTCAGTCCAGATTTTCAACATTGCCATTTTTCCGCACCTCCTTATAAACAGTACAGCTGTCATTTTTCACATCCTGGGCAAAATGTGTTTTTTCACTTCCGGCACAGAATAATGTGGTTGCTGTGGAAAATCCATGTTCAGGACACATTACAAAAATCACAGTGACACTGTTCATTAGCAGAGGTCCTAAAATGCCTATGTTGAAAATTTGGTTATGAAAGTCCATAAAATGACTGTTTTATGAGCGTGCATTGTGCATTTTCCATGCACGCTCATAACTTCGCACATTTGTATTATTTTCACTCCACATTTTCAACATTGCCATTTTT
Organism: Neoceratodus forsteri; assembly: GCA_016271365.2. Taxonomy (NCBI): domain Eukaryota; kingdom Metazoa; phylum Chordata; order Ceratodontiformes; family Ceratodontidae; genus Neoceratodus; species Neoceratodus forsteri. The sequence goes on along the minus strand of CM028137.1, from coordinate 540,901,913 downwards.
CTGCACCTCCTTATGAACAGTACAGCTGTCATTTTTCACATGCTGGCCAAAATGTGCTTTTGCACTTATGGTGCAGAATACTGTGGTTGCTGTGGGAAATTAGTGTTCAGGACACATTAAGAAAATCACAGTGACACTGTTCATGAGCACAGGTCGTAAAATGCCTATGTTGACAATCTGGTGATGAAAGTCCATAAAATGACTGTGTTAAGCACATGCATTGTGCAGTTTCCATGTATGCTCAGAAATGCAAGCCTTTTTCATATTCCCACTACAGATTTTCAACATTTCCATCTCTTGACACCTCCCTATGGATAGTACAGTTGTCATTTTTCACATCCTGCCTGATCTGTGTTTTCGTACATGTGGTACAGAATGGCACTGTCGGTCTTGGAACTCAATGTTCAGGACACATTGACAAAATCACACTGCCACTCTTCATGAGAAGACATCCCAAATGCTTTCATGAGGTGGGGTCACAAAAGGCCATGTTGACAATTTCTACTGTAAATACCAACAAATGCCTGAGGCATTAAGGTTTCCCCTACCCTGAACTGACAGACAGACACTGAGTTGTGCCTTTGGATTGCTGACTGTACTGCTCATGCCATCCACCCCCCAGATGCAGACAAGCATCAAGGTGACCTTGGACTCTTAACAGACTTCACCCCATTCTCCTATGCTGCACCCATTTCAGCATATATCCTTATGGAATGGGGTAACTGTAAAGTCAAAAACCTTAAGGCACACCTCAACATGTGCCGGTGTCTGCAGAATAGGGTGAGGTTACATTGCATGTCCCTCATGGACAGCAACCCAAACACTTACCCCAATGCCTGTCCATCTCTATAGGATGGAGGTGGGATTGACGTGAGCATCAATATTTCACTGCCATTCCTATTCTGCATCTCTCTAACTCCTGCATTTCCAGTGCTAATACCAGCAAGCAAACATTCAGCATTGACAAATGCTTGTCTAAATAGGGGTAAGATGGACTCAAAGTTCTGAAAGGGCTGGAAGAATAGCAAACACAACAAACCCAGAAGCAAGCACAACAGGGCCAGTTGCAAAAGGGATAGATGACTCAGCAAGTACAACAGCAGGCTCAGCTGGTGAAACAGCAGGCTCAGAAAGGCCAACAGCTGGCACAGAGAGACCAACAACTGGCACAATAGCAGACTCTGAAAAATCAACAACTGGTGCAACGAGTTCAGATTCAAAGTGAATGGGTTGCCCAGCAAGCACAATTGCAGGTGTAGAGACACCAGCAGCAGAAGTAACTTATAAAACAGGTGCTGCAAGCACAGAAGGAAACTGTGCTACAGATCCAGGTCACAAGGAATCCAATCACTGTAGGACCTCACCCCATGCCAGTTCAGGGAATGGCTCAAAGAATAATCCACCACCTTTTTCCGGCTTAACAACAATTGAGCTACCAGTATGGCTGACTTATGGGAAGCCTTCAGAGGCACAAGCAGAGGCCAAATTAGTTATACCTCTCAGAGGTGAAAAGAAAGACAGCAACAACTAGCAGCTTAAATTTAAAGAAGAGCAACTTAAGTCCTCCCCAAACCAGATGCAAAGACTCACTTCCATGAGGTCATCACCCAGTTTAGGCTGGACATCATCGACCTACTGGACTGAAAAGCTGATTTGGCACTGCTCGGATTAAAACACAGATTCTGTGGAATGATTTTAGCTTACTACCTTAAGAGCAACATGAGACACATTGCTAACCTCATTGATTCTCAGAGAGTGCTTAGGACCTCCATGGATCATATTAGCAATACCATGCACAGTTTCTACAGTGAGCTCTATAGCTCCTCCTCTCTACTGATCCAGCTTCCATAGACAGCTTCCTGCAACCTCTCCACCTTCTATCTCTGTCAATAGACCAATCATCAGCCTCAGAATCTCCTTGTACATTATCTGAGATTGAAGCTGCCCTTAAGCATTATTATTATCCCCCAAACTGGAATGAACTCTTGTGAAATAACACCATATAGATACTGACCAAGGTTTCTGAATCTTACAACAGCCATATAGGATTCTGGAAAAAAAAAAGGTGAGAGATGGTATGGGAGGAGATCTGCTCTTTGTTGGAACTGGGAGTCGCTGAGGGATGTCAGAGTGACTGGTCTACTCCTGTTGTATTAGTTCCAAAACTAGATGGGTCCACTTGGTATGTATTGAATTCCAGAAAGTTAATGCAGTCACCAAGTTTGTTGCATATCTTGGGTGGATGGCCTTCTGGACCAACTGGGTAAGGCCCATTACCTAGTACCCTAGACCTGACCAAGGGGTATTGACAGATCCCACTAACTCCTGAATTCCATGAGAAAACAGCCTTTGCCATCCTTATTGGGCTGCATTAGTCTACAATGCTCATCTTTGGATTGCATGGTGCCCCAGTCACATTTCAAATAATCACTTTGAATCTTTAGAGACAGCAGAAGGCAAGACTCCATAAACACTGTTCCATTCTAATAAAAGTAGTCCAACCAACTTTGTTCTGCTAAATAATTATCTAACCTCATTTTAAAAGTCTTGAAATCCTCACTATCTACCACCTCTGACGGTAAGCTGTTCCAGATATTAACTATTCCTTGTGTAAAATGTTTCTTGAGCTTGTCGGTTTTAAAGTTGTTTGTCTGGATTTATTTATGTCCTCTTAAGTTACGTTGAACTTTATATCTAAGGTTCATATTCTCAATCAGACCCCTATCATTAATAATTGTGCACATTAACAGTATGTCCCCTCTAATATGTCTATTGTGAAGAGTGCTAGGTTTAAGAATGTTTAAACGTTTTTCATAAGTGTGGTCTTCAAGTCCATTTGTTGACCTTGTTGCCTTTCTTTGTATATATTCTAACTTAAGTTTGCTTGTATTATTTAGTGCACCGCAGAACTAGGAACAACAATCTAAGTGTCATATCCTCCATTCCCATGGGTTATATGCAGTAGTATACCTGGACAATGTTGTCATATTTAGTTCTAATGAGGACACTCACCAGTGGGATTTGTATGCGGTACTTCAGTTGTGTGAGGCAGCAGGTGTCATAGCCAATTACATGAAATGTGGCCCTAGTGTGACAGGAAACTTAATACCTGGGATACATGGTTGGGAATGGGTATGTACAGCCAGTTTTTGATAAGGAAAAAGCTGTTGCTGACTGTCCTATACAGACTACCAAAAAGCAAGTTATGTCCCTCCTTGGCTTAGCAAGGCATTATTGCCAGTTCATTCTGAGTTTTTGACATTTGCTTCTCCACTGACTGACCTGACTAAAAAGTATGTGCCAAATAAGATTCAATTGTCCTCAAAGTGTCAGAAGTCCTTCCCGACTATCAAATGTGTGTTGTGTAAAGGACCTGTCATACAAAGTCCTGAGTTCAACCATTCAATCATATTGTACATGGATGCCTTAGACATAGGGCTTGGGGTTGTCTTGTCACAAGAATTTGATGATAGGGTTCACTCCATCCTCTTTTTGTCCAGAAAATTGTTTTGCAAGAAACAATGGTATGCCACACTACAGAAAGAGTGCCTGGCAGCGAAGTGGGCAGTAATAGCCTTGTGCTACTCTTTGTTAGGAAGACACTTCACCTTGGTCACTGACCATGCACCCCTCAAATGATTGCATGCTATGTGGGGCGTTTATTTCTGAGTCACTTAGTAGTACCTGGCTCTGCAGCCATTTTCATTCCTGGTGCATCACAGGATAGGTTCCCTGCATCATAATAATAATAATCCGACTTCTTCTCCCAGGAGGGCAGCTGAATGGTAGCAGGTGTGGAGCATGCCATGGGCAAAGATTTGAGGGAGAGGGTATGTGAAGGAGTCTATACAACCTTCACCCAGGAATCCCTTTCCACTAAGAAACTAACAGAAGAACAGGATGAATTGAGACCGAGGCCTGCTGATTTCTGGCCTAGCAATTTAAAGGCCATATGCACTGGCTGTATGCACACTTTGAAATCCCTGTGGGAGAAGGGTACAAATCAGCCTCACCTGGGAGGCATAAGAAAGAAACCAGACAGAGCAAGAAAGATTTGGGGGCTTGAGAGAAAAAAGAGACAGAGTGTAGGGTTGTTGTGAACTGGATCAGGCAAAACTGTATTTTGTTTTTTATTTCTGCAAAAGAAAGCTGCTTTGAACCCTTGACTGATGCAGAAGTTAAGCAATGTTTTGTTTCATTGAACTTTGCCTGGAGTTTTTTTCCCTTTCTTCCTGAGGGTTCCCCCCAAAGTCTTGGCTCACTACAACACTTACACCAGATGAAAAGATAAAAAGCTTACAGAATACAAAAAAGGTGCATCTTTTGTGAAAGTGTGAAAATGTAGAGCGTACAGTGAACCAAAGTATTCCTTAGGTGATAGGCAGCTGTGCCTGTGTTTTGTCGGTTCACTGTGAATTCCACATTTTTGAACTTTGATAAAGGATACGCTTTTTTCAGCATTGGAATGCTCTGCATCTTTTTAGCTGGTTGTTGAGTACTTAATCCATTTTGTTCATTAAAGTACTAGAAATACAGAAATATTCGTCTACGTGTATGACTTTGTGAAATTATTTCTCAACAAAGACTAAACTTTCACGTTTCTATGGATGGATCGTGAAAGGATGGATCCTCCCATACAAATGAATTGTCTGATAATTTGACATATTTTCAAAACATAAATCAGGTATGTCATCATGTTTAGTACATGTGCTGCAAAAATATTATATCGCACTGCAGAAAATGACACAGACTTCTATGATATAAAAAATAGATTCACATAGCTTTAGCCTTGGCCCATGTAAAAATAATAAATGAACTTCCACCTTCGATTTCATCAGGACATGAGATCCTAGTCATAGATAGAAAAAATATGTTTTGAGTACTGAATCTACATTGACTTAAACTATTTAATTAATTTCTGGCTCACAGCCCTTCATTATTTCTGAGAATCTGAATATTTGAGGAAACAAAACTATTGGGCTCAGACAATGAATATACGTCTAGAATTATGTGTATGGGAAGAAATTCCAGCTTCTCTTCCTCCTGTTTTCTTTCAAGTTCAATTACTGTAACACCTCTTTCACAAGTCTTTGCCTACACAATATATCCTTTTTCATGATACTTATGCCTTTTGTTGAGTCACGTCTCTGCAGATCACCTACAGTTCTCATGTTGCATAGTTTGCTTAACAAAGCTAAGCAGTTGCAGTTTCCAAATATGTAAAAGGTAGGCTATCAGTTTGAAAAATATTGCTTTCTTGCAAAATAATTGGAAAAATATGGCCATCCAGAAATATTTATAATTGCTAATAGTTTTAACACAAACTGTATTATTTATTTTGCAGTGGTAGCAGGATGAAATTGGACTTGGTGTTCAATATAACCTGTCCACTTTCCCTTCTAAATTTGTATCACAGTTACTTTAAGTATTTTGATTATACAGAAAATAGAATATAATTCTCTACAACTGCTTAGATGTGTTTCAGTTTTTTTATTATTTGTCTTCCTTGTCGTCCCAGCCTGCTATCTTCCATCAGCACCCTCCAGTCATGTTAGCTTCTCCGGGAATTACCACACCATTTGTTTAAGAACTGCTGTTGATGAATGAGTGTCACTGTCACTTGTGCATGGCCTCTGTGGGTGCTGACATCATACTGCCATTTCATGGGTTCTGTTTGTCCTATCCTGATGGCTGCCATTGTGCAATGATGCATGTGTATATATATAGAGACATGTACACATGCTAGTTTATCAGACTCCAAGGGCAGGCCCTATTCAAGCATGTGCATTTCCACTGATGCTGCCACCTGGCTTTTATTAAATTAAGGTGTTCAGTGGGATTCTGTGTCCCTACTGTCTCTAGAATGCTGCCTCATCCATTCCCAGCCAGCTCTGAGTAATCAAAGTTTGTTTCTGAACTCAGGTTGCAGGCAGAGCGAGCAGTAGAGTTACTGCTGCACTGCTAGGTTGTCAGTAAAATCCATTTCTACTCAGCTTTCAGAAGCTATAGTTGCCATTATATGCAGGTTTAATGTCACCCATCTTGTTATAAATTGTTGTACTTGTGAGATCATACCCTGATCTTTTTGGAAAGTTGAAAAACATATATGCTGGCATTTTCTTTTTTTCTCCCCCTTCTCTTTTCCCTCTTCCTCTGTGTATTCACAATTAAGTGTGATCTACCCAATCCTCTCCACCTGGCTGTGAATTCCACACCTATTGTGGTCTCTACATTTCATTTTATAAAACATTTTTTTTCCTATTTTTAAAAACAATTCTTATGTAAAATCAAATATATGGATAGTGTCATCTGTTTTGTTTGCACATCCTTGGTTAGTGAAGAGATTACAAATCGCTCAAAACTTAATGTCATAATTTCTGAGGTTGCCACAAACCTAAAGGGTACAAAAATAATTGATTATACAGTACATGGTTCCTCATACTGTATGTTATTTTGAATGCTATAGCTCTGAGGATTATTCGAGGGAAATATGCAAGGAATAAAAGCTCCAGTGAATCTGCTCATTCATTCCATTCATTCTGTCACTTTATCAATGTAAACCTAATGAATGGATAAGTGTCCCACAACACACCTTTGTCACTTATATACTGAATGCACTTGGCTATTGAACATAGAAGAGGGTTGCACTGGGTAATGTCAATGTACAAATGTACTCAAGATACCTCTCCTAACTACCTATGTGGTCTGCTCACCAAAACCATGTCTATGCCAGCCCATTGGTGCAGCAGTTGGATTTTCACTTGCAATGCCAGCAACCCGGGTTCGGGAATGAGCTTGGGTCACTGGAGGGTCAGCTGGGGGAGGAGACAACTTGAACATCCCATGACTGCTCATTGTCTCCAGGGAGGGAGGAAGGGCTATGACCCAATGTGGGGTGACCGCTGGTGGAGACCAGGGGTAGGGCAACATGTCAGGGTCACTGCTGGGCAGTGTATGTCAGATGTCGGCTCTTGCCTTGATGTCTGAATGTCACACACCTCAAGAAACCAGGAAAAACTTTGCTCACTGGCCACCGGATGATGTCTCTCTGTCTCCCGAGTGCCTCCAGTGCCTTCCAAGGGCCTCCTTCTCCTCGGCAGCATCCCTGGGCCCTAGAAGTATGTGCTGGGGTCATCCCTCTCCCCTCGGTGCCTTCCCACTCGGAGGAGGGGGACCAGCCCAGAGAAGGGATACGTCGGGATATCCAAGGGATCAGCTGCGAATATGAGGAACCAAAAGAGGGCTGGGTAAAGGACAGTGGGGCTTAGGGGAACTTGCAGAGCCTGTAGGAGTGGGGACCAGTGAGCATGGGGGGCGGTAAAACAGAATAAGCAACAAAAAAAAAATGTCTATTTATAGGCTAAAGTCACAGAAAAGTAAAGTCCTCTATGTTCCAAAAACAAATTGAATGGCAGGTAAAAGGTTCTGAAGCACTCAAAGGCTGGAATGCAAGGCCAGTTCAACATTTGGGCAGCCTTGCCCAATTCCAGTTGGATATGTATATAAGGGATAAGGAACAACAGGGTGTGTGATCATACTGAGATATACGTATGCCATATGTAACTGGGGAGCTCTGTATACAGTGTGTATGTTAATATGGTATCCTATTAGGATACTGAAGCTGAGGGTCCCGACATTCATGGACCCGGCTTTGGTATCCAGAAATGAGGAGTGCCCAACATTTCTGGCAAGAGTTAAATTGCATTTCGCTGGGTGAGATTGTATTTCACCTGGCAAAATGCTAAGTTACGCCCACAGAACATGGTCTTGCCTGGCATAACCTTTTGAGGGTTGCAGAGCAAGGTGCTGGCCGAGCTGCTCCCTGGTGTGGATCACTAATGCTCCTACAGCTCAGCCAGCAGGTTTTCAGGGATGGGGTTCTGTTCCTGGTAGAGGAACATTTTGCAAGTTTAATTTTTGTACCCCCTCCTCAACTTTACTACAACTCCGAGGTCCGGTCCACCTCAAAGTTGCACATTTAGTTTTGGTGGGTGTGGGTGGTGAAGTGCCCTGCATAACACAAGTCCCTGTCAGGATTGTGAAATTCGGTATCCTGACCTAGGTATAGTGTGGGTCGGGAGACCAAATTTTGGCATAACATAATATATCCATTAATACCACCACCAAGACCACTCTTAGGGTTGTAAGAGTGGTCTTACATGACTTCATAGGGTATGGGAACAGCAAACCAAAGGACAGCATTTCTGATACCCTAAGAAAGAAAATGAGATGACTCTTACAACTCTAAAAGTGGTCTTGATGGCAGCATTAAAATATAATTGATTAAACTTCATCAATAATATGTTGATTACTAAAAATAGAAAAAAATACCCAGACCTGCCCATTTCTAGAGCAACTGCATGTGAAACACTCTTCATAGGATAAAAGTGTCTCACGCACCAAGGCAAGGGCACTTCAGCTGGTCAAGCATGCTCCCTCAGTCTATGATATAAATTATACCTTCATGTCAGTGGTACACTAACAATTGTACCCATGTAACCAGTTGTATGTACAGTACTGTATGTATTGTAAATAGATCTGTGAAAATAATTTCTTATAAATATTCAGCCAGAATATTATATTTAGTTAGCCAAATATTTGGGTAATCACCATTCGACTGCTGACTGGGTTAAACAATGAATTTTTCCTCTCCAGGTGGATACAGCTACCCTCCTGGATACCCAATCCCAACTCAAGGGATTATTTTACCCACCTCCCCCTTCCCTGTGGTCCTCAGACTAACTGAAATAATGCTGGTAGTGCAGACCTTAGACTGACATCTGGCTCAATGCTAGGAACATAACGGGTGATTCTTGTTTTTAGTTAAGCTTTTTCCTCTTTCCCCATCTTGCTTGATGGCACGGCCCCGGCCTCATTATTGACCTTCTCATGGATTTACTGGTTATTCACCACTTTTTGAGGATGACAGGATGGTGGTTGGCCTGCCATGTCAGTTATGTGTGAACCTATAGTGTGTGCTGGCATAACAGGGCCAGGGCTTTTTCCTCCAGCTCCTGGTTTTCTTCCGAAGCACATGGACATCCAGTGATGAACACGCTTGCACCCAGTGCACATGTGCAAGCCAGTGTCTAATTGCAGCACTTCTTCTGACTGTGGTTCCACTGTGCTTACTCCCAGCCATGACCAGACAGCAGATGTACAGTGGAATGCTGCATCCCTAATCCCGAGAGAGGACAACTGTCCCAGGGACAGTCCATCCTCCTTCCCTGGCTAGCCCCTGAGTGACCTGAGTCCATTTGTGGATCTGGGTTGTTGGAATTACAAGAGACAATCCTACTGCTCTGCTATCAGGCCAACAGCATCATTCTCAAGACACTCCCTTCCCTAGCCCAATTCACCTGTCAGAAAAAGATGTGTTATACTTTGCCCTCCCCCAATTCGGGGGGTTAGTTGTTTCAAAATCTAGCTAGCTAACCTTTCCTCACCTGCTTAGCACAGTATTCTGTATTTGCCATGAGAGAGAGCAGGGAAGAGAGAGCAGGGATATGATTGGGAGGGAGGAGTTGGAGCAATTGCATCATTTATGAGACTAAGCACACTGACTGGGAAAAGCATTGTTCTAATATTGGTTCCTAAGGGCCAGATAGGGCCGTGCCAACAACTGTAAGGGACCCTCTGCAAAATATTTGGTGGGCCTACCTCCCCACAAATAAATGTAAAATAATCATTAGCACATATGACATTTTACAATATGTTTTTTTTGTTTCAGTCCTGTTCAGGAGTTTGTCCATGCTGCCCCCGTCTCTCTTGCTGGCACCATGATAAAATAACTGAACAATCTAATTTGTTCCTACTCCTCCTGGGGACACCAGCACCAAGATTACATGATTTGAGTAATGGGCTCCATTGCTTCTTTGTTCTGTGTTCCCCCTAAACCATGTGAAACATGAGTTGGAATCTTCTGACACCACTGCTGACAGACCTGATTTCAAATGGATAAGCAATTTCCGAAGAGGAAGTTGCAAGTTTGTCTGTGATGAAAGGTATTTATTAAAGCTGACCTCTGAGGCAATGGGTCCCCTGACAGTGTGGGCCCTACTGCAGCTGCAGATCTTGCACCCCCCGGTCATGGCCCTGCTGGATACTAAAAAAACAGTGTCAGTGCATAATAACATGACCGGAAAATGAAACATAGAAACATAGAAGTTGACGGCAGATAAGGACCGCAAGGCCCATCCAGTCTGCCCATTTCTTTTTCTACCTTATAAATGTGCCATCTGCATTTACTCTGTCAGTGGCCTATCTATTCATACTCATTTGTATTGCTCCCTTATGCCTATCCCATGCCTGTTTGAAGCCCTGCATTGTATTCATAGCCACCACTTCTTGAGGTAGGCCTTTCCATGCATCCACCACCCTTTCTGTGAAAAAGAATTTCCTCACATTCCCCCTTAATCGGCCCCCTCTAATCTCATGCTGTGTCCTCTTGTCCTGCTATTTTTCTTATATTTAAACATGTTAGACTCTTTCACCTTGTTAATGCCCTTAAGGTGTTTGAATGCCTCGATCATATCACCTCTCTCCCTCCTTTGCTCAAGGGTATACATATTGAGCTCTGTCAATCTGTCCTCATATGTCTTCTGATGCAGTCCCTGCACCATTTTGTTTGCCCTTCTCTGGACTGCCTCAATTTGGTTAATGTCCTTGTGAAGGTGTGGCCTCCAATACTGCATGTACTCCATATGGGGCCTAACCAGTGTCTTGCAAAGAGGATTATACTCCCTCTTACGACTTGTGATACCCTACTAATACACCCTAACACCCCCTAGCCTTACCTACTGCTTTAGAGGTCTGCTTGGATGATTTCAGGTCATCAGTGATGATGATGCCTAGTCTCTTTCTTCCTTTGTGACTGCTAGCAACTCCTTCCCATCCTATAGGTGGCTTCAGGGTTTTTCTTCCTATGTACATGATCTTGCACTTCTTTTGCATTAAATCCCAGTTGCCACCCTTCTGACCATTTTGCTAGTTTATCCAGATCTCTTCTCATTCTGCCCACCACATCTGGATCATCTACTCTGTTGCAGATCTTGGTGTCATCTGCAAACAGACAAGCCTTACCCTCTAGTCCATCTGCAAGGTCACTAATGAAGATGTTGAAGAGGACTGGTCCCAGGACTGATCCCTGAGGTACCCCACTTGTGACTTGCATCTCTTCTGACTGTATACCATTTACCACCACTCTCTGTTTTCTGCCCGTCAACCAGTTTGCCACCCAGTTGACCAACTTCTGACCCACCCCGAGCCTACCCAGCTTATTTATCAATCTTCTATGTGGAACAGTGTCAAAAGCTTTGCTGAAGTTAAGGTAGGCGACATCAACTGCTCCCCCTTGGTCCACCACTCTGGTTACCCAGTCAAAGAAATCTATGAGATTAGTTTGACAGGACATTCCTTTTGTAAACCCATGCTGTCTTGGATCCTGTGCCCCTATGGATTCCAGGTGTTGCACTATCCTTTCCTTAAGGAGTGCCTCCATAATCTTGCCCACTACTGAGGTAAGACTGACTGGTCTGTAGTTCCCTGCCTCCTCCCTGCTACCACTCTTGTGGAGTGGGATCACATGAGCCCTTCTCCAGTCTTCTGGGACCTCTCCTGTGCTCAGAGACTCACTAAACAGTTCTACTAATAGCTCTGCTAGTTCCACCTTTAGCTCCTTAAGTACCCTGGGATGTATGCCATCAGGTCCCATTGCCTTATCCATCCTGAGCTTAGCAAGCTCTTGTAGGACCCTTTCTTTTGTGAAGGGAGTAGTGCTCACCTCCCTCCCCTGTGTCCATGGTGCTGAGCTGTGGGCCCTGCCCTACCTTCTGTTCAGTAAATACTGATCAAAAGTATCTATTTAGGATAGATACTTTTACATGGTTCTCCTCCTCACATGCTCCCTTTTCTCCATTAAGCTTAGCAATACCCCATCTGGACTTTCTCCTTTCACTAATGTATCTATAGAAAGTCTTGTCACCTTCTTTTACTGTTTGTGCTAGTATTTCCTCAGTTTGGGACTTTGCCTGCCTTACTGCCTTCCCTGCTTCCCTTAGGGCAGTTTGGTATGCCTCCCTATCTTCATCCCTCTGTGTTCCCTTGTATTTCCTGAAGGCCAGCCTTTTGGCTCTGACCTTTTCTGCTACTGTATTTGAGAACCAAAGTGGTTTCCTTCTTCTTTTGCACTTCCTTTTCTGTCTAACACAATGGGATGTTGCTTCAAGTATTGCATCCTTAATGCTTGCCACTTTGCCTGTACCCCCTCACCTGTGTTTCTTTTTGCCAGGGCTAGCTTAACTCTGTTGGCCATCTTATCAAAGTCAGCTCCTCTGAAGTCCCATATTTGTGCCTTGGAATGGGATGATTTAGATGTAGTAGCCAAATTGAACCATACCATGTGATGGTCACTGGCCCCCAGGTGACCTTCTACCTGGAGATTTGTGATCCCTTCCCTGTTCGTCAGTATTAGATCTAGGATAGCCCTGTCTCTTGTGGGTTGTTGTACCAGTTGTTTGAGGCCCTCCCCCTGCAGGGAATCCACTATGTGTCTAGTTCTGGCAGATGTTCCTGCTGGTATTGACCAATCTGTATCTGGCATGTTGAAGTCTCCCATTATCAGAACCTCCCCTTTAGCTGTCATGTTTTGTATATCTTCTAACAGTAATGTGTCTATGTCCTCCCCTGGTCTGGGGCCTGTAGAACAACCCCAGTTCTTATGGCTGTCCCATTTCCTGTTTCCAGGGTGACCCACAGTTCTTCTGGCTCCTTATGTATATTCTGAATTTCTGTAGCTTTGATATTTTCATTGACATACAGGGCCACTCCTCCCCCCCTTTTTGCACCTCGGTCCCTTCTGAACAATACATAGCCAGGTACTGAAGTCTCCCAAGTGTGGTTACTGGTAAACCACATCTCACTAATTGCTACTATGTCCAGTTTAGCCTCTGACATCATTATTGCCTGCAGGTCTGCGATCTTATTTCCCAGGCTGTGAGCATTTGTGTACATGATTTTCCATTGGCCAGATTTCGGTGTGTTAGTTGTTGGGTGAGGTTTGGCATTATCCCTGTGCATCGTATGGGGAGACAAACCTTTTTTCTTTCCTGGTGATGCAAATGAACTGCAAACATGCTGAATCCCTGTTTGACCACTAGCTGAGGGGGGAGGGGTGTTCTTCCCATTCGATGTATGGGGTGCTGCACCCTCTCCCCATTGCTAGTTTAAATATTCTGCAAAAGACGTCAAACTTCTGCCCTAATGCACTGACTCCTCCTTAGTCAGATGCAGTCCATAAAATTTAAAGAACTTTCGCTCCCATAACTGTTGCCAGTTCCCTACAAATCGGTGTCCTTTTTCCTGGCACCAGCCCTTGAGCCATGTGTTTAGCTCCCCTATCTCCCCTTCTCTGACCTTCCATCCTTCTGCCCCCCTCTCCCAGACTGGCAGGATCTCAGAGAAGGAGATGCCAGACAAAATGGATGATAGTTTGTCACCCAGCCTGGTCAGGTGTTCCTTGGTCTCCACAACTGACCAGCTGGCGAGATCATTAGTCCCTATGTGTACTAGGACATCAATGTTTTCTCCTGCTTTGTGAACAATTTTAGCAATGCGGTCAGTGTCTCTCCATGCTGATGTACCTGGGAGACATCTGACCATTACCCCTGGCTGGAGATGGGTATCAACTCCCCGAATCTTGGAGTCTCCTATGATCAGAAGTTTTTTGGATTTCCTTTTTGTTTTTTTTTGTTTTGGTTCCTAATTTGGGTGAGTTTTGTTGTGCTAGCTCCTGTACCGCAGTGTCCTGCTCTGCAGTGTCTTCTGCCTCTTTGTCTGATTTCAGAGATAGAGGCAGATACCTGTTTGTAGTGTTTATATGGTTTTTGGAGGTAATATGTTGGAGAGCAGAGAGTGATAGGGCACCCGATTTGGACAGAGATCTTATCACCTTGCATAGTCAGACAGAGGGCAGCTGCAGAAAATGTATCCTGAGACAGACTGGTAAACCCACAATGGAATGTCAGTTAGACTGTGTTCTCACCAGACCAAAATGGCCACAAATATTATCGTTTTTTTATGTTTGCTTGTGTGCATGCGTAAGAAACATTATGCAGCAGCTTAGGAGAGAAGTGGGTAATGGAGGTACGGTAGTGTGGCAGCCAATGCCAGCACTGCATTTATGGGCTTGGCAGTGTGCATGCAATGCAGGCCCAGTGTCCGGATGATGCTGGTTCTGTAGAAGTGCCACCTACTTGAAATGATTTGGCCGCTGCAATGAGGGGCCCCCTCATCATTGCAGTGTCAGCAATTCCACTGCAATGAAGGAGTGACCCATCATTGCAGGGCGGTACCTTGCTTGGTGTAATAGTACCAGGAATAAGGAGCTCTATGCGGCTGCCTCAGAGCCAATGTGGGTGCTCAATCCCCCTGTCGGCATGCCCCCGACCCACTTCATTTGCTGACGGGGAGCGCACTCCCCATCAGCATAATGTCCCCAAATCTGAATTTCTGTTGTGTGCTGAGCAGGTGCCCAATCCTCTTTGGCATCATGTGCCACCCAGCAGTCTTTTCCTTGCTGATGGGGAGATCAGTCCCCATTGGGTTCAGTTCTCCCCTTCCCAGTTTAATTTGCCAAAGGGGGATCCCACTACCCGTTGGCATTATGACCCCACCCCCCAATTTCTGTTGTGTGATGAGGGGGTGCCCAATTCCCCTCAGCATCATGCCCCCACCCATTTCTGTGCCGATGGAGGCCCAGTCCCTTTCAGCCGGTCCCCTCCCCAAATGCAGGTGGTACCCTGGGAGCCCACACCAGTGTACCAAACACACCTGCGAAAGCAGAAAACAGATTTGTGTTGTCTTTGGTTTTTTTATTTTACCTGCAAAATGAGAAAATGGTCCCTCAACGTGTCTGGTGCCCCTCCCACAATACGCACCGACCCTCTGCATACTCCACCTCCTCACACACACACACACACACCCACCCCATACTTACAGTACCTCTGGAGCCTAGTGCAATGGTCTTCAGTGGACCGGCAACACGTCTGCACTCTTCAAAGCCATCCATGAATTGAAGAAATGCTGGTAAGCTGTATAATGGCATAAATACATTTTTTTCAACTTTGGTGTATATCTTGGGCATTTCGGATAATTTTGCCACCAAATTTTCAACATGGGGTTATTGTGACACCCCCCCTCATGAATTCAGTCACTGTCATGACGTCATTCAGTACCGAAAGGTGATTCTGTGGGCACTGCACGGAATCACCTTCCGGGATTGATTAACCAAACAACAGTGCCACTGTTCATGAGGTGGGCTCTCAAAAATACTATGTTGCTAATTAGGTGAGAAAAATCCCAAAAAATGACTGTTTTCCGAGTCTGCATTGTGCAGCTTCCACACACTCTTGTAATATTTTCACTCCAGATTTTCAACATTAGCATTTTTCCACACCTTTTTATGAACAGTACAGCTGTCATTTTACACATCCTGGCCGAAGTGTGTTTTCACACTTCCAGCGCAGAATAGCCTGGTTTCTGTGGGAAATCAATTTTTGGGACAGATTAAGAAAATGGCAGTGACACTATTCATGAGCAGTGGTCCTAAAATGCCAATGTTGAAAATTTGGAGTTGACAGTCCATAAAATGACTGAGTTACAAACATGCATTGTGCAGATTCTACGCACCCTTGTACCTTCGCAAATTTGCAATATTTTCACACCAGATTTTCAACACTGGCATATTTTCACACCTCCTTATGAACAGTACAGTTGTTATTTTTCACATCCTGGCCAAAAAGTGTTTTTGCACTTCCGGATCAGAATAGCACAGTCGCAGTGGGAAATCAGTGTTTGAGACAGATTAAGAACAAGTGAGTGAGAGAGGGGGAGTGAGTGAGCTCAATGGAGCTCTGTCAGGACTGCTGCAGATTTCTTTGTGGGCATAAAAAGGCACCAATACAGGCAGGAACACAGAACAAAAGGGCAGCCTGCAGCGCTGGAAGAAACAGAATGAGCGAGTGAGAGAGGGGGAGTAATCAAGCTAGATGGAGCTCTATTGGGACTGCTGTGGATTTCTTTGTGGGCAGAAAAAGGTGTCAATGCAGGCAGGAGCTAAGTACAAAAGGGCAGCTTGCAACGCCAGGAGAAACAGAACAAGCAAGTGAGAGAGGGGGAGTGAGCAAGCTCAACAGAGCTCTGTCGGGACTGCTGCAGATTTCCTTGTGGGCAGAAAAAGGAACCAACACAGGCAGGAGCCCAGTACAAAAGGGCAGCCTGCAGTGCTGGGAGAGACAGAATGGATAGGTGAGAGGTGGAGTGAGTGAGCTGAATGGAGCTCTGTCGGGGCTGCTGTGGATTTATTTGTGGGCAGAAAAAGGCATCAATGCAGGCAGGATTCAAATACAAAAGGGCAGCGCAGGGAGAAACAGAACAAGCAAGTGAGAGAAGATGAGTGAGTGAGCTCACCAGAGCTCTGTCGGGACTTCTGCAGATTTCTTTGTGGGCAGAAAAAGGCACCAATACAGGCAGGAGGCCAGTACAAAAGGTCAGCCCACAGTGCCAGGTGAAACAAAAACGAAAGTGAGTGGGGGTGCTTAGCTCAAGCAGAGCTCTGTCTGGAACTGCTGTGGATTTCTTTGTGGGCAGAAAAGCGCAAACACAGGCAGGATCTTAGTACAAAAGGACAGCCTGCAGTGCCAGGAGAAACAGAACGAGCGAGTGAGAGGGGGGAGTGAGCATGTTCAATGAAGCTATGTCAGGACTGCTGCAGATTTCTTTGAGGGCAGAAAAAGCGCCAACGCAGGCAGGAGCCCAGTACAAAAGGGCAGCCTGCGGTGCTGAAAGAAACAGAATGAGCAAGTGGGATGGGGGAGTGAGCGAGTTCAACAGAGCAATGTCAGGATTTTAAAGTTGCCAACCCACCTGCCCAGGGTCCTGTGTAGTCCTATATTATAGCAGGGTCTCTGGGGTGGAGACAAAGCAATGACTGGATACTTTTAGGATTGCTGTAATAATACAGATTTAGTTGTTCTGTTTATTTCTCTAACTGAGCTTAGTACTGAGCTATACTTTTAGGTTTGCTGTAATAATACATATTTATTTGTTTTATTTCTCTAACTCAGCTGAGTAATACTTGGAGTGCAATATGATTTCTAACTGGGCTAAGTGAAACTATGAGGGCTAAAAACAAAAAGTATGGTAGCTGAGGGATGAAAAATAGACAAGGAGGCTTTAGGATTGCTACAGTAATACAGTATCTAATGGATGAGATTTGAGACTGAATTAACCCAGTCGGCAAGGGGGCAGTAGGGGGACTAGTGTGGGCAGAACAGGAATTTGAGTAAATAGGGCCCTAACAGTTGTAGTAGGGTACAGAAACCGAGAGTAAGAGCCCGTAATATAAGATGGGGTCCAAAATGGGTTAGGTGCTGCATGTCAATAGGGCGGATATCTTGGGAAGTGTGGTGGGGTGTACAGGGTGTGAGTCCGCCATGATTCTGGACTGGGCTTTGAGGATGGGGGGTATGGTCTGTAGACAACAGGCTAGTTTAAGGGAGGAACTGTGGAAGTTAGGAAGGAGTCTGAGTGGTAGGGTAGATGAGTATGGTAGGCATCCTGGGTGGGGGGGATGGGATGGCAAGGGGGGGGCAGAGGAAGAACAACTAGGGACTGAAACTGACCCCAGTATCAGAGGGTTCCATGTCAATATAGTGAAGTAAAATCAGTGATTGCAATTACAGCATGCTTTTTACAGCGACTCCAATTACGGAGACCGGTAAAATCAGCGAGTTCCTATTCGGCACATACAGTCAGATCTGCAACATACCTTGCTCTTTATTTTTAGTACATCTCCCTTAAGGTCGTCTCTTACAGTATTTTAAGCTCCTGCTCTCTGTACCCACATCTGTCCGCTGGCATTCACTCCCAGTTCTACTTGTTCCACCTGACATTTAAAAATACCTGCATCTCCCCGGGGGGCTACACCCCCAAACCCCCATTTCTAAAATAACTTCCTCCGAGGTGCACCTGGATCTTGGAGGTAGGCTATTAACCCAGAGTCGCTAAAAGTGTTCTGTGCTATAATGCAGCGATCACTATTATTGCAGTCGCTATAATAGCATTGCTGAAAATGACTCACTGAAAATGACTCACTGTATTAACGTGCTACCATATCAGAGACACTAGCAGAAAAGAGAGGAGAAAGGAGGGGGTGCCCAAGGTGAGGGGGAGGAAGATACCACAAGGAGTACCAGGAAGAGAGGAGATGCCTGCAGGTAGAGAGGGACCAGTGGTGGGACCGGTGTGCACAGAGGGGAACAAGTAGGAAGGGTGAACCAATTGGGGAAAAGATGAAGCAGGGGCATCAACTATTAATAGATTCAAGCCTCTGCTATGGGAGAGGGAGGGGGAGCAGGAACATACTGAAGGGGGGAGGAGAAGCGGGGCATGAGAGGGATGGCAACAGGTAGGGGAAGAGATAGCGAGGACAAAAGGGTGGAAGAGAGGCTAGAAAGGAAGGGGGTGACTGGAGGAGGGAAGGCTACGGGAAGGGGGGAAGGATGGGAGGGGCATCATTATCAGGGTTGATGGGAATGGGCGCTCTAAATCGACAACAATGGGGAGAGGAGAGGGGTTGGAAAACAGCAGGGGAGATGGGGAGGTCAACATGGGAAGCCCAGGAGGAAGTAATCAAGCTGGGAAGGGGGTTCAAGGGGAATGGGAGGAATAAGGCAGAGAAAATGGGTGAGGCGGAAGTAGAGGGTGCAGCTGGCAGGGGTAAGGGGCAGGGAAGAATGAATTCTGGGGTGGAGGAAGGGGCATTAGAAGGGAAAGGGAGTAAGGGATGGGAGGTACTCATCCTGGGGGATTCTATACTGAAAGAGGTGAGATGGGGTGGAAGGGGGAAAGGCACAGCCATATTTGGGTTGAAGCTATCCCTGGGTTGACTGGAGGAGGGGCAGGGCAGGCACTGCTCAAATGTGCAGCAAGAGGGAGGAAGAAACCTCATTTAGTGTTACATGTGGGTACAAATGACTTGGCGGGGGAGACTGTGGAAGTAGAGAGAGGGAAGTTCTTGGAGTTGGGCAGGCAGTGTGAGGGGTTGGGGGAGCCAGTGGTATTCTCAGAGGTACTCCAGGTACCATGTTCAAGCATGGGGAGGAAGGATAGGATTGAGGAGTTCAATGAATGGCTGAGGGATTGGTGCCACACCAAAAATAATGCGTTAGTGACTAACTGGGGTAGGGACTGGGGGAATAGTGACTTGTTTGAGGCAGACAGGCTATACATGAGCAGGGAGTGGCGTATAAAAGGTGGAATTAGAGGGGTATATCTCTACTATGGTGCATTTAAACTAGTGGGGGGGCAAAAGACTGAAGTTGGTAGAAAAGTCCGGACAGAGGAGCCTAATGAGCTCATCCCCCTAGATATACGTCAAGGTGGAGGTGTAGTAATTCTGGAAGGGGGCCGGCAGAGTGGTCTGAATGTAATACAGAAGGCACCACCACCAGGTAAGAATAACAAGGAGAAAGGGTGCAGACCAACAGGAGCAGGGACACAGGCCAATGAGAAGAGTGAGGAGAAGGAGGAGTATGGGTAGAAGGTGGTCTCTCTCTCAACACAAGAAGCCTGGGAACAAAACTGCAGAGCTTCAGGAGCTCCTTTCAGAGGTAAAGGTGGACACTTCTGCAGTGACAGAGACTTGGGCCACAGAGTTCTATGACTGTGACTTGGCAATCCTGGGATATAGGATATACAGCAGGGACTGGGGAGTTGGAAGGGGGGAGTTGCACTCTATGTGAGGGAAGGGATCAAATGCATAAGGGATGAGGAAGAAGAGGAGAGGACAGAGGCACTTTGGATGCAGCTCCTGGACTCCAAGGGCAGAAAACTGAGGCTGGGTGTTGTGTACAGACCACCAACCCAATCCAGGGAACTGGATGGGGAGTTGGCAGAGTAGATAAGGAGGGTGTATAGAAGGGGGAGTGTGATGATAGCGGAGGATTTTAACCTACATGGGGTTGACTGGAGCACCCCAGCTACTAGCAGTACCAGGGAGCAGATGCTCCTTGATGCATTCCAGGACAGCCTTCTGATGCAATTGGTAAGTGGACCTACAAGGCTTGGTAGCACTCTGGACCTAGTACTGGCAAATGGGGAGGTGATGAGGGAGGTAAAGGTGGAGGACCCACTAGCGGGTAGCGACCACTAAACAGTGTGGCTCGTTCTCACGCTGGGCAGGGAGACAGGAGGCATAGGCACTAAGGTGGTGGACTTCAGTAAGGTGGAGTTTGGGAGGATGGGAGCAATACTACAAGGGAGACTCCAGGATATAAGGCCGGGGATGGATGCAGAACAAAAGTGGAGAGTCATAAAGACTAGGCTAACAGAGGCCACAGTAGCCTACACCACGGCCAGGATTAAGAAGAGCAGAGCCAAGAAACTATGCTGGCTGAACAAGGAAGTGCTGCAAAGGGTGAGGGCATAGAGGACTGCATACTGGAAGTACAGGAAAACAGGGAAGGGCGAGGATACGGAGGCTTACGGGAGTTGGTCAAGGGAGGTAGCCAAGAGGGTGAAAAAAGCTAAGGCCTCCAGGGAATTAAGGTTGGCATAGGGCATAAAAGAAGGGGAAAATAACTTTTCTAGGTATGTCAAGGAAAAGAGGAAGTGCAAGGAACATATTGTGAGGATAAAGCGGGGAGTGGATTGATGGAAAAGGGGGAGAAGCAAGCAGAAATTCTAAATGAGTACTTATGCTCTGTTTTCACTAAGGAGAGGGATGGTCCACTACCAGCATGGGCTGGGGGGTAGGGAAAGGGGGGACGAGGTGAAGGACAAAGTGATCACAGGGAGTAGGGTGCTAGAGGGACTGAGGGCAGTAATGGAGGACAAAGCACCAAGTCCCAATGGCATTCACCCCAGGGTGCTAAGGGAGATGTTGGAGCTGTTGGCTGAGCCACTGGTAGCTCTGTTTAACACCTCCCAGGAAATGAGGTGTGTGCCCAGGGACTGGAGGGTGGCTCATGTGTTCCCCATACAAAAAAGTGGGCCTAGGGAGGAGCTTTGAAATTATCAGAGGATCAGTTTCACGTCCATAGTGGGTAAGCTTATGGAGGCGATACCGAAGCAGAGGCTGGTGGCATTCCTAGAGACCAATGCCTCCAAGATGGGCTGCAATATAGGTTCGTCTTGGAGAGGTCTTGTCAAACCAGCCTAATAGAGTATTATGACTGGGTGACAAGGGAATTGGACAGAGGCCATGCGATACATGTCCTGTTCTTGGACTTCAGAAAAGCCTTTGATACAGTGCCTCATGGGAGACTGGGGGGAAGCTGACGGCAGTGGGGGTGGGAAAAAAGCTGACTAAATGGCTAGAGAACTGGTTACTGTGGAGGGTGCAAAGGGTGGTGGTGGTGGGGAGCTCTCGGCACCTAGAGCAGTGACAAGTGGGGTGCCACAGGGGTCAGTGCTGGGTAGGGGTGGGCGAAACTTCTGTTTTCCACCCACACGGAACTTCCTCAGAAATCAAAGACTTCACGAAAGTTACCATGCAAAGGCCCTGGTGGTTAGTGATCCCTCCCCAACTCACCCTGCATGTAAAAAATATCCCTGGTGACTAGTGGTCTCTCCCATCCATCCGGTAACCCGCCCGCAACGACATGTACAGTAACCCCTGCCCCGCATCCCTATATCCACTTCTGTAGTTTAAAAAAAGAAATCACTGCTGGTCTAGGGTTTTGGTTTTTAAATTTGAACCGCATCCCAATTCCCAGTCTCAAATCCCTGGCAACCCAGTGTCCCCCATCCTGCCTCTCCAGTAGCCAGGTGTCCCACCACCCAGGTCCCACCGCCATCGCATAAACCCCAGCTGGGCAGACTGGCACAGCCCTCATCTCTCCACAGCCCATCTGCCCTCTGAGCTGTCAATGAATGAGCACCTATACACTGATTCATTGACAGCTCAGAAGGCAGGCGGGCTGTGGAGGAGAGAGGAGGGCTGAGCCAGTTCACCTGCTGCCAGGGTTAAGATGGGGGTGGGAGCTGGGTGTGGGGCGCTAGGCCACTAGGGATTTTGGACTTGGGATTGGAGATGGGAAGAAGTTAAAACTGAAATTGAAAACCAAAAAACCTAGACCACCAAAGATTTGTTTTTTAAACTAGAGAAGTGGATATTGGGATGTGGGAGGTTACTGTACCTGTCTGGATGGACAGGTTTACCGGTTGGAGGGGAGGAACCACTAGCCACCAGTGATATTTGTTTCACATGCGGGGCAGATGGGGAAGGGACCACTATCCACCAGGGCTTATTGGTGGGGCAAATTGGCACTTGAGACTGAGTGGCGATCGCGGGTGGAATTTTCACGGAAGTTCAGAAATCAGTTTCCAAACTTTCATGGAAGCAAAAGACAGACTTTTTCACGGAAGTTCGGAAATCAGTTTTCAAACTTTCATGGAAGCAAAAGACAGACTTTTGCATGAATTCTGTCCACGGAAGATTTTTTTTGCCCACCCCTAGTGCTGGGCCTGGTGCTATTTGGGCTCTTTATCTCTGATATGGCACATGGAGTGGGGAGCAGCGTTACTCTGTTCGCAGATGATACCAAATTGGGGGCAGTGGTGGACACAGAGAACAGATGGGAAAAACTGTAGGGGGACCTAACCAAACTAGAGATATGGTCTGTGGAGTGGCAGCTAGGATTCAATGCAAAAAAGTGTAAGCTGATGCAATTCGGGGCTAAGAATCAGAAGAGGGACAATTGGTTGGGGGGGTGAGGTTGGTGATCACAGAAGAGGAGGAGAAAGACCTAGGGGTGTTGGTAACTAGGAGTATGAACAACTCAGCCCAGTACAGGAGAGCAGCAGCGAAGACAAACAGGATGCGGGAGTGCATCACAAGGGGGTTCTCATCCAGACACAGGGATGTGATCTTATCTCTCTCTACAGATCATTGGTCAGACTGCACCTGGAGTACTGTGTGCAATACTGGATGCCATACCTGAGGAGAGATGTAAAGTTACTGAAGCGGGTGCAATGGAGGGCAATAAAAATGTTAAAGGGGATGGAATGAAAAGAATATGAAGTTATGCTGAACGAGCTGAACATGTACACACCGGAGGAGAACAGGGATGGGGGGATATGACTGAAGCATTTAAATACCTGAGGGGGGTAAATAAACCTAGCACCAAGTGGGTATTTAAACTGAGGCGTGGAAGAGAGACAAGGAGGCATGGACTAAGGTTGGTAAAGGGATGTTTCAAGAGGGAAATGAGGAGGCACTGCTTCACTGAGAGGGTGGTGTCTAGTTTGATTGCTCTGCCAAGCGGGTGGTAACAGGTAGGACTGTCAATAGCTTTAAGAAGGAGTGGGATAAAGCAAGATGAAGAGTCAGCTGGGCTGGGGCTGGGACAAGCGGGAGAGGAACTGAGGGGGAGGAGGCTGGGGCAGCTGCAATCTAGGCTGCTAGCTGCACACTCGAGCAGACTTAGATAGACCACTTGGTCTGTTCTGCTGGCAGATTCGTATGTTCATATGTATCTTCATGCGTAAAATCACAGTGACTCTTTTCATGAGCAGATGTCCTAAAATGCCTATGTTGAAAATTTGTTGACAAACGTCCATAAAATAACTGTCACAAGCGTGTGTTGTGCAGTTTCCACGCACTCTCGTAGATTTGCAAATTTGTAGTACTTTCACTCCAGATTTTCAACATTGGCATTTTTTCTACTTCCTTATGAACAGTACAGCTGTCATTTTTTACATCCTTCCTGAAATATGTGTTTACACATCTGGCACAGAGTAGCATGGTTGCTGTGGGAAATCAATGTTCAGGATGATTAAGAAAATCATAGTGATAGTGTTCATGAGCAGAGGTCACAAAATACCTACACTGAAAGTTTGGTGAAATGATTCCACTAAATGACTGTGTTACTTGCATGCATTGAGCAGTTTCCAGGTACACTCAGAAGTTTGTGCATTTTTAATATTTTCACTACTGATTTTTAACATTGCCATCTCTTCACACCTCCCTATGAATGGTGCAGCTGTCATTCTTCACATCCTGCCCGATCTGTGTTTTTGTACATCAGGCGCACAATGGCACGGTCGCTGTGGGAACTCAAAGTTCGGGACACATTGACAAAATCACAGTGCCACTGTTCATGAGAAGAGGTCCCAACTGCTTTCATGAGGAGAGGGTCACAAAAAGGCCATGTTAAACATTTTTTAGTGCAAATACCAACAAACACCTGGGGCGTTAGGGTTTCTAACCATAACATCCCACCCTGTACAGACTGACAGGCATTAGGGATGTGCCTTTGGATTGCCGACTGTAAAGCTCATGCTGTTCCACCTCCACCCCACCCACCCTGCAGCCAGTAACAAGCATTGAGCTGTGTCCTCGACTCTTCAGTCCCAGAGTTCATCCCATTCTCCTATATTGCACCCATTTCAGTGTATGTCCTTATCGAATGGGGTGTCTGTAAAGCCGAGCACCCTAAAGCACACCTCAACACTTGTCGGTGTCTGCAGAATAGGGTGAGGTGAAATGGCATGAATGTTATGGGCGACAACCCAAACGCATATCCCAATGCCTGTCCATCTCTGCAGATTGGGAAGTGAGGTTGGCATGAAGTTCAATATTTCACTGTCATTCTTACTCTGCATCTGCATCTGTCTAACTCCTGCATTTCCAATGCTAATACCAGCATGCAAACATTAGGCATTGACAAATGCTTGTTTGATTAGGCGGCACTGTGAGGCAAAGAAACTTTATAAACTATACAAAACATAAAACAATAGCAAATAGGGACAAAAATGTAATCCTAATCAGTAGTGACGGTCCAATTGATCTGTGCTGGTGTTTTTTTCTTTAATGATTATTCACAAGTTTCTACCTTTAAACATTCTACTGCTAGTATCTGTCCTGCTCTACATTATACTTAAGTCAAATCAATGGGACATATTTTTTTATTTATGTATTCATTTTTTTTATTTGATGCCACTGGCTACTTTAGAAATACAGCAAAATTTTATTTCGTCAGTGAAGTTCGGCGAAATCGAGAATTTCACTGCACAAAATATTTGGGGAATTTCACACATTTCATAGATGTGAAATGCAAAATTCTCCCCACTAAATGCAGAGGGTGAAATTCTGAATTTCGCGAGTAGAATTTTGCATTGAACACTCGTGAAATATTTCATGAAATGTGCAAAATTCACAAAATATTTAATGGAGTGAAATCTGCAAATTTCATCCATCTCTAGTGTACTTACAGTCTGCTGATTCTTGACAAATTAGTAGACTGAATGTAGAGCCATTTCACACTCCACTGTGCAGATGTTTTTCAGTAATGCAAAATTTCTTCCTGTATATGTTTTTTTAAGTTAAGTAATTTATGTAAGCAATAACCCACTACAGGGTATGGGGTTACGGGGATTTATTGCCCAGCTGGGAGCACTGTGAGGCATGTGGTCACTGGCCGAATGTCCTCACAGCACCTCAGTCATGCAGTAAATCCCCATAATCCCATACCCTGTAGTGGCTTATTGCATTTATAACATGGGTCCTTTCATACCAGTAAAATAGTGATGAGAAACTATTTCATTCCTCTTGAAAGAAAAAGAAATCCAACTGTATCCTGCTGACCTAAAAAGTAGCCCCCAACAACTATGCTTTTATTCATCTTGGGTAACATCCACCCTAATCCTGGCCAGCCCCAGCAGTCTCTGAGTGGTGGAAACAACACTGGGACACTAAAGCTAGCATCTATCTATATCTGCAACCTGCTGGCTAAGTTTGACCAACTACAAGTGTGGGTAAACCAGCACAATCCAGATGTCCTTTCCCTAAAGAAAACCTAGCTCTCACCAAAGATCCCTGACCCAGCTGTAGCCTTAAGTGAGTACAACCTTTTCAGACTTGACAGACTGGGAAAAAGAGGTGGAGGTTGTGTCATCAGGATGTGGTTAAACCATCGAAAAATGGGCTAACAGTTTTGATGGATTTAACAATAAACAATAATTGTGACAGATCTTAGAGAGATCCTTTAGAAAAGCCTGCCCGTAGGTTTTTTTTCACTGTTACTCTTTCATTGTTACCCTATGATAACTGAAACATAGGGAGGTCAAGTAACTTGCTAAGGTCACCAAGAGACTCAATGGCTAAGGTCTGATGTGGAGATTTACAGTAGATAACTTTTAAGTACATCAAGTATTAACTGCATTACCTCCCATCAGCTTAAGTGAGCCCCTCCAGCCATTAAATTCAATGTTGGATTCACCAGTGTTAATCTGCATTAGGAACTGATCCAACATGAGTTTAAGGGACTCAATACTCCCCACTTGCATCACTTTCTCTGTTAGCTTGTTTCATGCTGTAGGCTTATTACTCTTTGGGTGAACAAATGCTTCCTCACATAATCTGTAATTATGTCTTCCTTTAGCATTGGGTATGCACACTAATTCTATTATCCATAGCATTCTAAAGGCAGTTTCCCTGATCTACTCTATCTAAAGCCTGTAAAATACTAATTACATAAATCATAGTTTTTCTTTTGTGCCTTTTTCCTGGAGAAAACATACCTAAGCTTTGTAGACATTCTTCACATCTTCATCACCCATCACTGATTTCTCTATCAATCCCTCTCCCTGCCATCCTCGGTCTACCTTCACCTGCTATATTGTATATCCTTTCTTTTTTCTACTTGCTGATTTTCATATCTTCCTCACAGCCTTAGCTGCCCCTATCCTACCTCCTTCACCTAATCCTGCCATTCCTCTGACTCTCATAGTTTTTCTGTTCCTGCATGTTGTACTTCATCTGGAAAATCTGCATTCTATGCCAGCTCAGTGGTGCTGAGGGTTGAGGCACTGGACGCCACACCTCGTGCCATGCCAGTGACCTGGGTTTGTGAATGAGCCCGGGTCATTGGGGGTTGGCAGGGGCCGACTAGGATTGAGCATCTGCAGACCACGCTTCTAGTTCTGGGGAGGGTTAAGGAATATCCACTGCACCGTAGCAGCCTCTGGGGATGCCCAGAGTTACTACTAGCATCAGAGCAAGCAGGAGGGAGTGCAGAAGACGTTAGCAAATTGTGCCTGGACATCATTGCACATCTACACTACAGTGGGAACTATGAAGTAGAAAAAGACTGGGCACAACCATGCAGCTTGATGGCTGTGCCCTGCACTGCCTGGAGCACTCACAAGGAGTTCCATCGGGGAGGGTTCAGGGCTGTACTGGCTAGGAGAGGCATGGGGGAGGCCTCTTCAGCAGGATGGCTGCCCCACATCCTTCTTGTTGCAGTTCAAGCCACTCAGGTCTCTGGGTGGGCAGGGCCAGCGGCTGGATGCCCCAAGCTGGTGCACGCCGCAGCAGGCAGTAAAAATAGCAGTGATAAAAAAAGAAAATCTGCATTCTAATTGTCACCCATCAATTTGGAACAATCTTCTGAACTGCTTCTGTCTCCCCTCTTCTTATCTAGCTTTCAAATCCTCTCTTAGAAAGTCCCTCTCTTTCTCCCTTCTCCTGCTGATGCCCTTCATTCTTAACCCACTCTTTTCAAGTCATTAACCTTCTAGTCCTCTATATCTGTGACATACACAATTTAATATTCATTTGGTGTTGCATTTTTGCATTTTTTTTGCAAACTCGGCTGTTTTGGCCAATTGATTTTTTGTACTAGGTCTGCATTAATTCACAGTCACCTTGTGCATAATATACCAGGTAAATGCCTGTACTTGATTGCATAGCTTGTATGATTTTATGCACTGCATTACTGTGCATTATACAATGGCAAGAACATTTCCAGGGCTCTGATTTGTCAGTGTGTGCCTGAGACAGTAATGTTATTACACAATAACATCACTGTATTGATTTTTTGGATTGTTGTGTGGATGCCTCTTTCAGAAACAAAGATATATTGCTACACTAGAAATCTACTAAAACCTTTTTTAAATTTTTTTTTATTTTGTATAACATCGAGCCATTGTATAATTGCGATAAGGCACTCCAAGGTGAGTGTTATTGTGTAATAACGTCACTCCTGAGGTGGTGGAAGCACTCATCTTCGCCTCATGCTTCAACCCACCCCAGGAGTGATGTTATTACACGATAACACACACCCTGTCATGCCTTATTGCTTAATTATACAAAGGCAAGAAAATTTCCTGGACTCTGATTGGTCAATGTGTGCCTGAGACAGTGATGTTATTACACAATAACATCACTGTATTGCTTTTCTATTGATCCTGACCTATATTACCATGACCATTTGGATCCCTTAAAATCATTTTTTTATGTTTATTTTTTTTTATTTTGTATAACAATGAGCCATTGTATAATAGCAATAAGGCACTCCAGGGATGTGTGTTATCATGTAATAACGTCACTCCTGGGGTGGTGGAAGCACTCGGCTTCACCTCGGGCTTCAACCCACCCCAGGAGTGACATTATTACATGATAACACACACCCTGTCTTGCCTTATTGCTTAAATATCATCTCCATTGTTGCAATGGACACTTTGTTCCCTCTCCTCTAGGTCGCTCCTGGATATAGACCTTGGCTCAATGTACCTTTCATGGTTACCAAATTTCAAATAAGTAAACACTGCTGTCATCATCACCAGTTTCTAACATCAGGCACGATTGTGCAAAGGGGAGTTGTGCTGTAGTGATCTATCTTTCCTATTCATCCAGTCTGAACCTGTGCTGTCTGTTACCTCAACTTCTGCCAGTTAGATGCTCCTCCTCAAACTCTCCCTCCCCTTCTCTGTCCCCATATTTAGTGCAAAAGTTTACTGCTGTCCTGGCATCTCCCCTCCTTCAGTCACTGAGCTCATCTCCACCTTATCCCATGCTTCCTCTTGTGAGTTGCCCATCCTGAGTGATTTCAACCTCAACTGGCTCTTACCCACCATTCATAAGTTATACCAAAACGTAAAGTCCCTTCAGCCTTCACAAATGAGTTCCAAACCTACTCAACTTAATCACATATCACTTAACCAGTGCCTCATGGACTGGGTTTCTCCTCTCACTCCCACCATATTGTGGATGCTGGTACCCTCTCTGATGCCCTCACTGATCATCTTATTGCCTACTGTGTGCACAAGATTCACCACCCCAGAGGTCCCCTGTAGTCATCCAGATTGAGTCCTTTGGATCTCTGGACCTGTCCTCCTTATATTTATTTTTATTTATTTTATTTAGTTTTTGTTGACTGGGTAAGTGCATTAGACAAATCCTACCTATTTTCAGGCACAACCTAGGGGAGAGGGATACAGATGAATGCCAACTGATGTTGAACCAGATTAAGCTGTTGGTGGTATTTTTAGTGAATGAGGAAAATTTGGCCAGGACACTGGGGAAATTTCCCTACTCCTTTTTCATTAAGTGCCATGGGATCTTTAACATCCACCTGAACTACCACCAATCCGGGTAGATGGGACCTCGGTTTAAAGTCTTATCCAAAAGATGGCACCTCAGAAGTGCAGCACCCCTTTCATGCTGCACTACAGTGTCAGTACTAGGACATTAACCCACGTGACAGATGTGGGAACTTAACCCACAGCCCTCTGATCTCCCAGCCGCAGAGGTGAATGTGCTACCTACTGAGCCACTGATATACTGACCTAGTGGGTACTGACTGGTCCCTTTTGTTAGCTGCCCCTTTGTTAGCTGCCAGCAACATCAACTCAGCCCTCAAATTTTAAGTTATCATCTGTCTGGAATCACCATGCCCCCTGAGATAAACTAAGGTCCAAGTTACTCATCTCCCATGAATTACAGCAGAGTTTCTAGTCTTTTACTGAGCATGTGACCTTGCCTGGGGGACTTAAAAGTCCATTGTTTCCACAACAAACCTATCTGGTTATTTGTCTTTTATAATGTCTGTATCAGAACCATCATACTTGAGAAGGCTAACCTCTTTGTGTCCACTCTCAAAAACAACCTTAACCACTCCTCTAAGTTCATGCCCACTTGTCTTATCTGATCTGGCCTACCCCCACGTGAGTGACTCCCCAGTCTCATACCCTGATGCTTTTACCTCATCTTTCAACCCCTTTTTTACCATCTGTGCCCTCTCCCTCCTTCCCAGTTCCTCCCCTTTTCACTTCCCCTATAAACTCTGCCCTTTCTATCCTACCACTCCCATTGCTACCCTCAAGGCCCTTCTAGCTAAAAACCCAAAGAAGGGTGGGAGCCTTGATGGCCTTGACCCAGAACTCCTGTTCCTCTCTGTGTCTTCCATTGCTCTTCCTGTCACCCACCTTCTAAGCCTCGCATTTTCACTTGCCTGTCCCTCATGCATGGAAAGAGGCTGCAGTTATACTTTTCCAAAAAGGGTGGACACCTCCATCCCTAGTAACTACCACCTTATCTTCCTTCACCCAACTCTGGCTAAACTCCAGGAAAACTGGGTCCTCTACCAGCTTTCCAACTTATTTGATTTCTTCTCCTTCTTCATTCCATACTACTCTGCTTTAGGGAGTCCCAGTCCACCTCCACCTACCTCCTGCTTCTTACTGTCTCCATTCTTTCTGGCATGTAACAGGGTCAGGTCACTGCCACCATTTTATTCACTTGGCCAAAGCCTTTGACACAGTTGTCCACCATGTCCTTCTAGATAAGCTAAGGGTACTGGGGCTCTTTTCCTCCTCAGTTAAGTGGTTCCACTTCTACCTTGAGGGCAAGTCTCAAGATGTCCATATTGGTGACACCTTTCCCCTTCATTCCATATCTGCTCTGGTGTCCCCCAAGAGTCCTTCCTTAGTCCTAGTCTATTCTCCAAATGTCTGAATGACTTTCCTTCTGTCTCCTCCTTTGTATCAATTTATACATAACCAGATGGCATGGCACATAATACCTCTAATTCCTCTGACCTCTTCGCCTGACTCTAACTAATTTCAACAACATTTGGCATTGGCTTCAGGCAAATCAGCTATCCCACAAACACGGGTGTCACTAGGCATACTCAATGTGCTTTGCTGAGCACAGTAAAATTTGGAAAATCCTGGGGCAACATGAGCCTCAGGCCAAGGCAACAAACACAAACAGAGCCTGAAGTATATAAAGAACTGTTTCACTTTCTTGGATGCTTTAGTGTGAGTTTGTGAATGATCTTTGGAAGATGTGTGGGTGCTAAACTTAGAAGTCATGATTATATGAGTGACCTTATTGAGTGTGCATGGATGAGTGCTGGTGTGAAAGGACTTCTGTAAGGCTGGCTACCTTGATGATGTACAGAGGCTTATCACAATGTATCTTAAACACTGTAACTAATGCCAACCAACTTCAGTCTGATTGGTAGTGTGTGATAGATAAAATAAAATGTTCTGAAGCTGTTAGTATCACTGGCTTACTACATATTGCTAACTGAAATGGGAGTAAGGCAATGTTCATATGGCAGGGCAGCACACTTTTTGGTTTGTGTTTATGGAGGGGGACAACAGTTCTGTCAACTCTAGAGTACAGGTTTAAAATTCCTGGCTACACCCCTTCCCTCAAAGTCAAGAAAATGTTCTCCATGACTTTTGGCACTAGGCAGATACATAGATGTTGTAGGCAGATAAGGGCCTTTGGCCCACCTAGTCTGCCCATTACTACAATTTACTGTGCTTGTTCAAGCTTCCTTGGAACTAGGTTATTCCCCCCCCCGACTACCAGTATCTTATTATGCCTTCCCATGCATTCATAAATACTGTAATTGTTTCTGTCCTCACCACATCTTCCAGCAGGTTGTTCTATTTGTTCATCACCCTCTCTGTGAAAAGTATTTCCTCATGTTTCCTCTGAACCTCTTTCCCTCAAGTTTTTTTCCCACATACACTTCTACACCCTTGATAGTGTCATGATTGTGGATGTCTCCTCCTTTAAATACCCTGGGGTCTGATTGGATCATAACCTCAGTTTCTCAGTTCATGTGGATGCCATCCAGCAGAAGCTTCACCCCAACCAAGGTGTACTTTACAGGAATAAAGCAAGTATCCCACTTCCTGTTGAGAGAGAGAGAGAGAGAGAGAGAGAGAGAGATAGATAGAGATATCATCTTAAAGATGATTCTACCAATTTTTGACTATGGTGACATGAAGCACTATTCCTAAGTCTACATCAGCCAGACTGGACCCCCTCTTTAACTCCTTCTGCTGCTTTGTCATGGAGTGTTCTACAACAGCCCACCACTGCTCACTTTATTCCTCCCTCTTCTTCCTTTCTCTTGATGCCAAGTGCTTTGCTCATTGCACCATCTTTATCTCCAAATTCTGGCTTGGTTCTTCTCTTCGTATCTTTCCTCCTCCCTCCCTCCCTCCTCATTTCCCCTCCTTCCTTTTTATACCTTTTGCAACTCGTTCTCCCTCTCTCACCTGTAAAATCCTCTGTTGTCCAAGCTGCTTTCTCCTTTGCTTCACCAAACTTTGGGGCTTTCCCCTTCTATTTGTTCTACCCCTTGCTCCATCACACTATGATCTCTCCTCCATGAATAAACTACTCATGGCTGCAGTTGTTACTGATCTTGGGTTCAGGTTTAACCTGCTGCCCTCCTAACTCCTTTCTTCCATTCCCTAGTTGCAGTTCCCTCAGTGCTCCTGATCTTGGCCACTCTTCCAACATATATTTCTTTTGTTTTTTATTACACTAAGCTTTTTCCTGCCAGCACCTCTAGCCCCGCAAGTGGGCTTGCCTTGGGCTCAGTGACCTGTACACTCACCCGGGGATGCTCCCCTGAGTGGGGCTGCAGAGGCAGAACTAAAGGTGGCTAGAGAGTTGGTCACTGAGCCCCGGCTCATACAGGGCAGCCAGCAGAGTTTTTTTCAATGGGGTCCCCTTGGAGCTGGGAGTTCTGGTGAAAAAAAAGTTATTCAGGTTGTCCTGGTCACAATTAGCATACAGTCTTGTTTGAGTAGATACATTTCTAAAGCAAAAAATTTAAACCATTTTTATAGTATATAGAGAGTGTATTTTTGGGCAGACCCTAGAAAACACATGTTCGGCTCCCTTTGAAACCGTGACAGAAAACTATATGAACAAATGATGGTGAAACTGATTTTTTTGGCCTAGCATTGCATCCTAGCATCACTTTTCATCACTTTCAGTTAACTGAGTCTTTGGAAAAAGAGAATGGGAAATGTAGTGAGGAAGAAATTTGGCAAGAAAGAGAACAAAAAGAAAGTTCAGATTCCATTGTCTCAAGATGTGTGTCTCTTCATAGCTAGAAAAAACATAAGCATTACAGGCAGTTTTACCTATCCAAGTGTCCAACAAGCAAACAGCAAACATGTCCAGGGAAGATCACCCACATATTGGACCAATAACAAGTTTAACCAGAATGAAAGGTGCACTGATTAATTTTTTTAATTGATGTTATAAATAACTGTTATCTAACAAATGCTGGTGGGTGGTCACATATGGCCAGGGCAGCATCTTTGAAACCCAGCACTCTCAACTGACTGCCAAATGTGTTCAGTAATTTTAAGCATGCTTTTCTTGAGGCAGAGACAGAGAGAAAGAGAGGTGATCTTTGAAGTACTGCACATAATATAATATCCTTCATTGTTTCAGCAGATTCACTTGTTTAGCTCAGAGTGAGCCACAGCAGGCTGCCACAGGCTATGAAAAATAAATGTCTCACCCCCCAATAAACATTAAAAACTGACAACCACATACAGTACATGGGCAATGAGCACTCCTATGGAAGATTAGAAGGGCAGTGTGTGTGTGTGTGTGTGTGTGTGTGTGTGTGTGTGTGTGCGCGCGCCCTATGTTTCATGCCTTTCTTGTCTGGCTTAGTGTTTGCATTTAATGTAAGTAGGAGTAAAGAAGTGCATGTGTGATCAGTGATGTTATTTATCTATTAATTAGACAAAGGGGATATAGCAGAAAACAATTAAATGTTCAGTTGTTCATTGTGCATAAGTTATAAGACTCATGCTTTGTTACATAAAAAATTTACATAATGCAGAAATTGTTAAAAGCACTACATTATTTAATTTGAAAAGTATATGAATTAAAGTACCTGGTTACTTTATTAACAAGGAATCCATTCAAACAGAGACTAAAATCAACACAGGTTTATTATATTTTGGTTGAACAGACTGGAATTGCATGGCATGGCATGGCACAGAAAGGAATGGAACAAAACAGAACAGAACAAAACCAAACCAAACAACACAGAACAGAACAGAAAGGAATAGAATAGAATAGAATAGAATAGAATAGAATAGAATACAGATTTATGTTTAATCTTCTGAGGGAATTATGTGGCTTCAGCCACTCATGCATGAGAGTGTAGTGACAAAATCACAGTTGTTCATGGGAGTATGGGGCAGTGTGAGATACACTGACCTCACAACTCAACACAACAAGCAGCACAGGTACCAAAACAAGGTATAATGGAGAGTGCCAAAGAAAAAGGATATGGATGCGAACCTCTCAGAGCAGGGCCATGCAACTGAGGCAGTAAATGAGGAAGAAGCAAGATTGGAGGAGGCAAAGAGGCAGCATAAAGCAGATTATCCATGTGAGAAGAAGGTGGTACAGGAGAAAGTAGAAACACAAGAAGAGAAGGATGCGGAGAAGCAGATATAAACAAGTATGAGAGGATAAGGGGCCGAGGGAAGAAGTATGAGAATAGGTGGTGAGGAAAAACAGATGAAAGAAGTAGAAGAGGATAAGGGGCATGAAGAAAAAGGCATAAGAAGAGGATGACAAATAAGAGGAGCTTAAAAGTCTGATATCATAGGTAACTATCACTAGATGTGATGCTTGTGATACTGAGGAATGGATGACTTTATGGGCAGAGATATGAAGATTAAATAAATTACTAAAAAAGAGAAAAGCAGGAATGGAAGTTTTGTAGACAGGGAAATCTAAAGACAAGTCCAACTTCAGCTCCTGGAGCATGATCAACCCACAGTATTGTACCATCTGCTGTTGCTACCCTGCCTGCCTATCCTTGGTCATATCATTCCACAGTGACCAAAGGAAAGAGATCTTGTGCAACATTGGAGTGCTTCACAATTGGCACTGCAAACCTGAAAGCATATTGTAATCATTCTGCTCAACCTCTGTGAACCAGTTTTCTGACTGATCATTTAAAATATGAACATGGCATCTTTCTAAACCCACATCTCTTTCCAATACCCACTCAGGTCAGACAGGCCAGACATAGGGGTAGTCAGGGATGGTAAGTGGTGGGATAAATCAGTTCATTCATGTAATCCAAGTAATTCAGCCACCAAAGGCCTGAGCCAAGACCAGCATACCCATACTGAGCACTGCTCCTGAATTTGTTGCAACAGAACAAACTAGACTGCCTGAGTCATTCCAAGCCCACAGTAACCAGTCACCTGCTCAGCCAAACTCTATACAAAATCACACAGCTCATTGGGGAGATCATGGTCCCTGCTCATTAGTCATTCTCCATAGCAGAATACACTGTCTTTTATAGACTCTTACATAGACTGAAGCCTAAATACACAGTAGCATTCCATCACTCTTCATGTTTTCTTGGCATGTTCTCCTTGCTATGTAAGAGACAGTGTGCATACAGATGGTAAAACTTCTTTAGGAGGCAAAAGGGGTTATGTAAATACACGGCAAAAACAGGTGCTCGAGTTGGAACTTAAAATTCAAAAAAGGCAGAACTCAGCACACTGTAGTTGGCGTTGAAACAGGCATACGTTTAATAAACAGATGGATGCCAAGCCTCACATACAACAGGTAGCACAACTAAAAAATTCACATTCCCAACTGGTTTCGTGCACCGCACGTCATCAGGGGGTCATATCTGTTGTATGTGAGGCTTGGCATCCATCTGTTTATTAAACTTATGCCTGTTTCAATGCCAACTACAGTGTGCTGAGTTCTGCCTTTTTCTCAAAAAGGGGTTATGTGCACTTTCTTAGTGATATCTGAATCAGTAGTGCAAACCAAAGCCTCTTGAGGCTCGCTGCCCAAATTTAGCACCACTACCAGCCCCTATTGCAGTTATATTGAAGCAGACAGCCTCAAACAGTCACAGCAATAGAGGAAGTGCCTTACATATAATGCCAGTTTTGGAAGGGAGGCACAGTAGGGAAACATTTTACAGTCCATCAAAACAGTACTAGACATCTGGATACAGCCTCCAAATCTGAGGATGCATATCTTTTTGACAGACAGTGGCAGTAACATGTGTAAGATGCGGAATGATAGGGAATACTGTCATGCACATCATTTATCACCTGTATTGAATCTGGTAGTGAGTCATGTGCTTTACAAACATGTACAGTTAAAGAAACACTTGGTACTCTATGGGATATCCTCTGCCAATACCATTAAAACACAATGTTCCTCAGTGTTATTTAATTAATTGTGGAACTCCATCTTTGGTGAAGGGACTTAAACAGATAGCTGTGTTCTTTGCTATGAAAATTGAGTATATTGCCTACAGGTAATATCTGTCATGGATGCAGTAGTGTGTTCTGCAAAAGCTTTCATTTAATTTCGTTTTCATTTTGTACTGGAAAGGCATGTGAGCAAAACTGCCCTTTTTCACAGGCATCCAGTGTGTAAGAATCAAGTAGAAACAAGACAATTACAAGCACGTACAAAGGCATAAATAAAAACAGCACATTGGAGTAATTATCTACAAATAGATTAAGGGACAGCAATTTAGCATGGTCCTTCTCATTGTGAGTTATCATGGATACCACAAATGTCATTATGTATGATCTTCTCCAGCAACCCAGCAAAACAAGGGTGATGGAGGTGGTGGTGGTGATATGGTGGCACTGGTGGTGGTCATGATGATGACCATAACGGTGCCCACAATGATGGTAATGGAGTAGGAGGAGGTGACACCACTAGTTCATCTGAGTTATCTCAGCACCAGAAGTAGAAGAAGGATGTAGTGTTCATTAGCAGAGATATTTCTTACACAACTTTCAGATAGATTTGACAGCATTGTATTGTACATGCAGTTTGTCATGGCAGCAATGCTGGATCCCATATAAAAGATGTGCTCATTCTCCCTAGATACACATAAACTGTTCTGTGCACTTACAGTATACTGCATCAACAATAGAGATGTTGCAAAATAAAATTTTGCCACAAAATCAGCAATTTTGCAGAGCAGAATATTTCTCGAAATTCACACATTGTACAAAATATTTCGCGGGTGCAAAATGTGACATTTTGTCTGAAAATTGCAAAATTTCACATTTTGTGGTGACATTTTGCCATTTCCAGGTGAAACTGTGCAATTTTCAGGCAATATTTTGCAATGTTTGGGTGAAACTTCACACCCGCAAAATAGTTCATGAAATGTGCAAATTTCGCAAAATATTTTGCTTACAAAACTTTCTCTGTTTCACACAACACTAATTAACAAATACAGCTTGAAGAACACAACAGGAATGTGCACACACAGACTCCTGGTCATACTGCGTCTCCTTTCCATTGACTTACTGTGATGAAAGGCATTAGAATGAGGACATTGAAGATTTCCATACTGAAGATTCGGAGACAACTAATGACATTTGGGAGCTTTTGGACACTGAATGCTGGAACCGTTCAGACATTATGAAGAAAGACATGGGCTAGTTGCCAGACTATATGGTGTAGGCTTATCTAGAACAGCAGATGCTCACAAGCAAGATGGAGTTGATGTTGTTGGTGCTAGGACCTGATGTAGCAAGTGGAGTTGCTAATTCCAAGACTTCAACCCCAGAGTTACAACCACACACCAGAACTACACTCACTGTGTATGATATCAGAGAGGTCAGCATGCACTTCTTTAGGTATAGTTTACTGAATGAACCAGTGCCGAGACATAGATATATACTGAGGCTGAAAAAGAATAAACTATTACCCAAATCCAATCAGGCTCACAAAACTACAGCCAGGGGTCCCAGTGCTTCAGTCATGTGGAGCTTCATCAGGGGAACATTTTGGATTTTGGTAATGGTTTACATGATACCATTGAGTTAGCCAGAGTATACAAGGGAATAAACAGGTGGTGTGGATGATTAAATACTGAGGCTAATGGCTGAGGCATTTAATCAACCACTGAAGCTGCTTGTTCCACGTATACTCCAGTTAACTGAATGTTATTACTATTACTATTATAAGACTAGACATTTTGATTTTAAAAGTGCTGTGGCAGTTTTGAAGTGATTTGCTTATGGTCACACAGTATGCAAGTGGTGGCTGTGGAATTCAAACCCAGTTCTCTAGGTTTGCAGCTCAGAGCTCTTAACCAGCACTATACTGGCTCCCAGGAAACAGTTCAGGAACATTTGTTCCCCCTTTTCTGTCTGTGGACTAAATGGATAACCTACTGTGGGCATGTCTGAAATGTAGATAACCTAATATGGGTGTGTATGAAATGTGGTTAACCTACCGTGGGTGCCAACAGAATGTGGATAACCTACTGTGGGTGTGTCTAAAATTTGATTATAGTAGTTTGTGGGATATTAACTGACAGTTTTCTTGTGTTCTGAGAGCAGATATCTGTCATATAATCTTTTTTAATCTCTGTATATGTCTGTGTATCTGCACTGGTTTATACAATAAACAACATCAAAAGAAGTGCATGCTGACATCTCTGACATCCTGTCCAATGAGTGTAACTCTGGTGTGTGGCAGCATCTCTGTGCCTTTTACCAAGCAGAGCCAAAACCTAACAGAAATACTTACCAAGTTCAATTCTGGCATGCCAGGCAAAATCCTTTGATCTGCACTGGCTATAGGGGCTTTGTATTTTCTCAGATGCCCCCTAATAACAGTTGCTTTGCTTCCAAAAGATGTTTCATTACAACTCAGTATATTGCCTCACAACATCGCTCAAGGCTAGCTTCAGAAGATTTTGAATTCTTAGTCTTTCACAAATTAAACTTATCACAGACTAACTTTATCCATTTGATTAATCACATGTATAATAAGTGACATCTATTGCTTTGCCACTTCTACACCTCCTGGTGGCTAATCTTCCTGAACTCCCACTGGCACCACAAACTGATGCACCACCTCCAGCAGCAACAGCAGCACAAGGACTACTTGGACACACACACACACACCACAAATTCTCCTGCTAGCACTACAACTTTAACATTGTCATCACTTACCAGCTCAGTATTTTCAAATGTGTCACTCACAGAGCTGTCATCAGTTGGGTAAGATCTCTCATTCACTCACCATGAATGGGATGTTGACAGAATGACTGACAGAGTACAATCCTGCCCATTGGTGCAGCAGTAGCGCTACCACTTGTGATGTCAGAAGTAACCATTTGGAAGTGAGCACAAGTCATCAGGGTCCAGCCTGGGGAGAAGGATTGAGCATCTCAGAGGATGATCTCCTCCTCCAGAGAGCTAGGTCCATGTTTTCCACCATGCTTCTGCCATCTGGGTGACCAATGGTGGTGATTCAGGCTGGAGATACAAGAAGTGCAGGTTCTTCCAGAGTGAGATGTATGTGCAGGCATGCATTTACTCAGTCCTACTCTATGAGGTGCCTGGGAGAGGGGAGAGAAGCTAAAAAATCCTCAGCTACAGCAGAATGATGCTGTGCTCCCTCACAAACCCTGCATTGTCCACTGGGCTACTTGCATCATAAACCTAGTTAAACTCCTGTTGGGCCTGGGGAACCCAGGAGGCTCTGCCATGGTGTTTAAACCATGAGAATTGATGGTGGCAAGCTATAACATAAAAAGACAGCAGGTGATTGGTCTGAGTGGTGCAACAGCTGCATTGGGCATACTGAAAATGGGAGTATAAAAGCATATTAAATACAGAGGAATGAGTGACTGGCCATGCACAGGTACACAGTTCTCTAGCCTGACCTAATGTAATCAGTTTATCATAATATCCACTGCCAGTGGGCAGCAGTTATGTTCAAAGTTTAATTAATATAACACATTTGAATAAAAATGTAAATAAAAAAAGGTAAAATATTGTTTAGGGCCATATAATACCCTTAATTTAAATTCTTAACATTTATTTTTGTAGTTTCTGATACATATTTTTTTGGGGGGGGTACAGGAACTATAAGACTTGAGGTCAGCAATAAATATTTAGTATTGCTGTAGCTCACCACTGTGCCATGTTGGTTATAGTGGGTTATAGACTCTACTAAAATACCACAAACATAGCAATCAACAGCAGTAGCATGACAACATTACCTGTCATATGGAAGTAGTAGTCATTGCCGATCTCAAGGCTTTCTCCAACTTGCAGTCTGTTTTACCCCATGCCAACTACTGCTCATGGAGCAAAGTGATTTGCTCAAATTCACAAAGTTCAACCAAACTCCCAGGGGCTGACTCAAAGTCGAACTGAATGTGCACATGACCCACTTCTCTCACCCTTTATCTGTGGTTAGCTACTGAAATCTGACATTTTTTTTAAAGTAGCAAAATAGTATTTTTGTTCAATTTTAATATGTTGCCAGTAAATTATGAACATCTAAAAACACAGATAATTAACTTATAAGAAGTGAAAGGGTGGGTTTACATTTATGGTGTTGGCTTTGATTCTAGTCAAAGAAAGTTGATGATATTATTTGATTACACGTTGACCTCCTCAATTTATTATCCCAGAGCCATTAGGCACATATGTAATGAGAGGTTTATTATTCTGAACAGATTAAGTTACACTAATTCTGTAAGGCATATATAGGCCTAGTTGTAATGTCCCACATTTCTGTAATGTAATAAAGTAAATGTAGACAGTTTATTAAGGTACATACATGCACTATTATTAATAATTGTATTAAAGGAAAACAGTCTGGTTCTTGATATTTCAGGAAGCAGGGAGTAATGCATGTAAGGTGCCTGTGATAATAAACATCTTACTTAGAGACTTAGGGTTGACAGCGATATGGAAAATGTTGCACCTACAGGAAAGAGAATACTCTTTCAGGTCATGTTCTCATGGGGTACCTCTTCAGGAATTGACTTCCTATTGTCTTCACTTTTATTATTAAGAGGGATAGTATGAGCATGCATTCCATCTTAATCTTGGATCATGACCCAATCCAGATTTCTTTCTGTGTACCATCTGGCATGGATAAATCTCCTGTACAGCAAATGAATAATTTGATTCTAAAGCAGAAGGACTCAGCTGAATTATTACAACAGGAAACTAAATAATTTGTGAGCCTTTCAAAGGTATGATAATTTTGGGGTTACCACTACAGGAATTATTTAAGTGTATGATATGTGGTAAAGTCATTGCTTTAGCAACCACTAGCAAAATAACAAAAGAGAGAGAGAGAGAGAGAACAACTGAGAATTTGATCAATGAAATTAAATGACTAAAAGGGAGAGCACAGACTGGAGTAGGGGTAGTTTAATAAATATTGTGAGATCTTAGTGCACAAGGGAGATCTTTTTCCTCAGCTATGACATCATATTACATGACATACAGTGTAGGCTCAAATCAAAATGAAGCTTTTCAAAGAGACTATGTTTATTTAAATTTTCCAAATGTTGCAAAACCAGATTAAACATCAAAATTTAAGGTACATTTCTACATAGCAAAATTGCTTTCATTATATAGTAGTATAGTGCACTGATACATATTTTCCAAAACACTGATTAGCCTTTTAATTGTGTAGGTGTTCTTTAAATTCTAATTATCAATATTACTGTTCTGAATATTTTGTACATTTTCTTTAGTTTGTCTGCTTAACACTTTGCTAGATGGACCTGTGGTATTATGAGCTACGCTTGCTCAGGGGAGTTGTTTTCCCTCACCACCTGGGTTTGAATCCCATGGCCACTTAGGTGCATACTGTGTGACCCTGAGCAAGTCACTTAACTTACTTGTGCTGCCAGGTCACATCTGGAAACAAGCTTCGGCTTAGTGTGCTACTCCTGGTTAAACATTGTTCCCTTTCTCTTTCTCCTCAGTGCTGACCTGTGTGCAGTGCTCTACCACAGGCAAAGTGTTTGTCCCACTCCCATTTTGTGCTTATTGGATGCAGCAGATTACTCAGCTTGTCTCCTCATTAGCCCACAGATGCCAAAATATCACATGCTGAAATGCCAAAATGCCATTGGGTAGGCGCATCAAGCTCTGCAGTAATGCTCAGCAGAGGGTTCCTCCACTTGAGTGCTGAAATTAAGTGACATGATCGCTGAGTGCTTATTCATAGTAATTTTATTTTTATGTTAAGCACACATTTCTCCCATCAATCTTTTGATTTTCAGTATAACACCGGTGCTATTCTCCTTCTTTCCCAATTGCCATAATGGCCTAATATTAAAAGTATTAATATATTTGATTATGTAGATTATTATATTGTGCATTTAATAACTGTGGTTGCTGTTTTTGAACCTGAAGGTGACTTTGGTTCAAAGTTTGCTTGGTTTCCTGTTTGTGCTGCACCCCAACCCCAGTTTGCCATAGGTGCTTGCCCTGGTGTACTGGTTGCCCACTTGGCACAATATATTGTTCTTGCAGCACTTAATGGGCATGTTAAGAAGCTGCTGCCCTACGGGCAATTGTTTTTCATTTGTTACTGCCCAGAGACATGTGGTTGCCTGTTGATGCACTCCAATGCATTGCATAGTGCAAACTGCACAAGTGGTATCCCGGTTGCAGTATGTAGTGACTACTTAACAACTAGTACCCCATAGGTAGCACATATTGTCAACAGGCAACAGAATGGACAGGACAGAAGCCAATACATGTGCTGTACTCACAGGGCAGAACTGACTGAACATTTTGGAAGCAGTACCCCAAGGGCTCCAGACACATCCAACCATACAACATCTACCCCAGTGGTAGCATGTTGCAAATATTAATCCTCAGGGCATCACCTAATGAAAAATGGACAACAGATCCCCCAAGGGCAGTATCATATAACACCTTCACAACTGCTTCCCCTCAGGCAGGACACATTTTCACAGGACAGAATACAATGCCTGAGCTGTACCAGCAAGGCAGGACTAAATGCAAATTGTAGAAGTGGTAATCCAATGGCAGAATGTAGTGACTGCTTCAAAAATTACTTCCCTACAAGCAGTACTTATTGTTGACAAGTAGCAGAATACACCTATTCAAAATTCACTTCATATCCTCTACCCTTCGAGCAGACAGTAATGTAGACTGGAAATAAAAACCCTAAGGGTAGCAAACAATTACAACATACCAAGCTGCACATGGCAACAAATGCAGAGAATCATGATCCGCCTTTGGAGCAAACAATTTCAACAGGCAGCAAGGTGGCACAAACTAAATGATCCACCCACAGAGTAGCTTCTGGAAGCCATTGTCAACAGGTAGCCACATACCTCAGGGCAGTAACAAATGAAAATTTCCCTGAGGAACTTCTCAGAAATGTCCATTGAGTGCTGCAAGAGTAATAGACTGTGTCAAGTGGACAACAACTGCACCATGGTGAGCACCTATGGCAAACTTGGGTTGGGGTAGAGTACTAACAGAAAACTGAGCAAATGCGGTACCAAAGCCACCTGCAGAATCAACAGTGGCAACCACAGTTATTAAATGCACAATGATATAATTTATATAATTAAACATACTAATATTTTTAATACTGGGCTACTATGACAATTTTGAGACAATGAGAATAGCAATCAGAACAACACAGGCATGGCAGGGAAATCTTTGAAGATAGATGGGAGAAATAGCATGCTTAACATAAAAAATAAAATTACTATAAATAATCACTCAGCAATATTGTCACTTGATTTTGACACTTGGTGGTGGATAAACACTTTACCCATGGGCAGCAGTGCAGAGCATGGAGCACCTAACCTATAACATTTTAGCATTTATGGGCCAACGAAGAGATGAGATGAGTAATCTGCTGCATCCAGTCAGCCTAATACCTGGGTGGGAATTACACTCCACCCATGGGGCAGCATTGCCCACAGGTCAGCGCTGAGGGAATAGGTCTCCCTGTGCTATTTATATGTCAACATGACTGCATTCATATTGTATGACATGTACCTATTTGTGGGCTTCATCATATTAATTGAGTGATTCTTATCTTCTGTATTAGACTTTCTAACATACAAGTTAAGTACTGGGTAGTACTGTGCAGTTGACAAACAGGGTATAATTCATGCAAGATGAAAGCATTCCCATAGGCACTGACACAAAACTATTGGCAAAGGGATTGACTTTTAGAGTACAGCTGGTAAGTTACTTCCAAATCTCATGCACTTTCAGTACACTGATTTCATAAAGGGTAGGGTAGCTGTTGATACTATCATAACAGTCTGGAATCTTTTTAATTTTTTTTATTTGAGATAATCAGAAAGACCTTTGAGTCAAAGACCCATTTACAAATGTTCCACATCATACATAGTGCGGTACAGGGGAACAGAAACAGACAGGTTG
Source organism: Neoceratodus forsteri (assembly GCA_016271365.2). Classification (NCBI taxonomy): domain Eukaryota; kingdom Metazoa; phylum Chordata; order Ceratodontiformes; family Ceratodontidae; genus Neoceratodus; species Neoceratodus forsteri. The sequence goes on along the minus strand of CM028137.1, from coordinate 540,857,564 downwards.
CTGTGTATTACATTACAGAGATTATAATGGTTCCACGTTATACATAGTGAGGTACAGGGGTAACAGAAAACATACAGGTAGCTGTGAAATTACCTAATTTCACATTGTGATATTCACTAGATACAAAAGTGAAACTATAAACAAGGACATCATGGAATATCAGGGTTTAGCACAGCCCAAGGTAGGGGAGAGGCTGTTTATCAAGACAGAGTAATGGTGATTGCTAATAAAATCTTATAGACTAACTTCCCTGGTATTCAGAGATGAAGATAAAGCATTTGACCCGACTTCCTGATGTTATCCATTCCATGTGTTACACAAATATGGCCATCCTTTCTTCTCAATTGATGAACTAAGCTTTTAAACACAAACCTACATTCAGCACTGATGAGAAAGCCATAATACTTATACTTAGGTTATAGAGACATACTGTAAGAAGACTGTTCAACAGAAATGAGCAGTAAACTTCACATCAATGTATGCATATAACTTATTTTTAAATCTATCAAAGGATCACATTTCAGCGACCCCAGTGGGTAAACAATTCTAGTTTTTCACAGCTCTGATAGATCATCGTGATCATCATGTCTCTACCAAACAACATCCAAGAACAGTTAAAAATACTAATTCCAAACAAACCTACTCCAGGGACATTCTACAGTATATGCTTCCCAAGATACACAAACCAGGGAATCCAGGATGACCCATCATCTCTGGCATTGGCACACTCACTGAAAACATTTCAGGACTTCCTGAATCTATTTTAAAACCACTAGTAACAGCTACTAACAGTTTCATTCAGGACACCACCGATTTTCTCAGAAAACTGAAACAAATTGGACAACTGCCACCGAACCCTGTCCTAGCCACAATGGATGTCATTGCTCTGTACACCAACATCCCACATGAAGATGGCATAGCAGCATGTCAGAAACTTTTAAAGGAAAACTCATCCACAGGAGACACTCCAGAAACCACCATCAGCACCCGAATAAAATTCATTTTGACACACAACAATTTCCCTTTTAATGGCAAGCACTTTTTACCGGTCATAGGGACAGCCATGGGCACTAAAATGGCACCACAATATGCCAATCTTTTCATGGCCTGCTTAGAGGAGGATTTTTTTTAAACACCACCCTTGTAATCCATCTGTCTACCTCTGTTTTATTGATGATATATTCCTGATTTGGATGGAAGGTGAAGATTCTCTCAAAAAATTCCATCACAATTTTAACAACCTTCTTCATTCCATATATCTCATTATTGAATACTCCACCACCAGCATACATTTTCTTGACGCTACAGTCCGTATCACTAAAAATGGACATATACAAACTGCTCTTTACAGAGAACCCACTGACAGACATCGCTACCTGCATAATTCCAGCTTCCACCCTAATCATACAAAAAAATCTGTAATCTACAGTCAGGCGATTCGATACCATCGAATCTGCTCTGATGACAGAACAAGAGACAGACAGCTCTCTGCACTTCAGAATTCCCTAATTCAGCAGGGCCACTCTCCAGGACAAACTGACAGAGAATTTGAATGGGCCATACAGATACCACGAGACAATCTGCTGGAATACAGGCAAAGACATCAAACTGACCGCACACCCCTAGTGGTATCTTACAGCCCCATGCTAAAACCCCTTCAGGAAACTATCAAAGAGCTACAACCCATGCTGAGTGAAGATGAAACACTGAAAGACATTTTCCCTGAACCACCTGTCATTGCCTATAAGCAGCCCCCCAGCCTCTCGAACATAATGATTCATAACAAACTCCCAGCAGACCATAATAACCAGAAAACAAGAGGGACAACACCATGTGACATGGCAAGATGTAAGACCTGCACCCACATATGCACACAGGCCACCATTAAGACAACGCAGAACAACATAATATAAATTAATGGATCCTTCACATGTCAATCCAGCAATGTGGTTTACCTAATTCAATGCAAGAAGTGCACAAATGGTTGCTATATTGGGGAAACTAGCCAACCACTGAAAAAAAGGATGAATCACCACCGTCACACTACAGTAAACCAGATGATCAGCACTCCAGTATGAAACCATTTTTCACAAACAGATCACTCTCTCCTGGATTTATCTGTCTTGATACTAAGAGGCAATTTCATAAACACACAGGACAGAAGGACATGGGAACTGAAATATATAAAACAGTTTAAATCTAACATTTCTGGACTGAATCGGTACATTGGTTTCATGACCCATTATGGTAAACTGTAATTCTTTTTTATTGTGTACTTATCATGTCTCTATTCATCACACTTTGGTTCTGTATCGTTGACTGTTATATTTTTTCTTCTGAGTTCTGCCTGTTCTGTTTTTATTACCTGTACCTCACATCCTCCCTGCCTCTCCTATTACCTCCTGAGCTCAGTCCCACCAACTCCGTTTTGTTTTCACACCTCTGTTTATCTAGGCCTTTGTTCTTTTGTTTCTACTAATTTCTTGATTTCCTAGCAACTATTAGGCATCTCCTGTCCCATTCTACTCTTTCAGCTAGCCTCTGATCTCAGGTCCTATCTGCATGCTTTTGTCTATCCTTTTGCTTCCTTTGATCTCCTTCTGACCTACTCTTACTATGCCCCCCTCCCCATTTCTTCTCATGTTTTTATTTTTTGCATCTTAGACATTCATCTCTGGTCCACTTTATCACCTTCCTACTTCACTTCCTGACTTTTAATTACTCCACAGTGGATATAAATACTGCTTGTTGCTCAGTTTTGCTATTCACCTGAAGAAGGGACCGGTGTGGCCCCGAAAGCTTGTGTATAATTCCATCTTTGTACAAGACACTTGTTGGTCCAATAAAAGGTATCAAACCTTCCAATCTTCTCCACAGCTCTGATAGTAAATTATGTCCTTCTTTAGAAGGTGTTATAGGACTAATGGAGCAGAAACAGGATGACAGGAAAATAATAAAATCTTGAGAAGTAGTCAGTTCTAACATTTTATTTCTGAAGTATTTTTCTTTTCCCTTTTGTTCATTAGAAAGTCTACTATGTGATAATATTGTGCTGGCTGTATGGAACAGATGTTAACCTGACAGCTGACATATCTATACCTAGCCCTCTGATTACATCATCTGCACTGTAATCTTACTGACAGTGACATCACTGTTGATTGACCTGGCAGCCAGTGAGTGCCTGTTCTTAAGAGGCAGTGATGTCACAGTCATTGAGGCCACAATGCTGATGATGTATTTGGGAAGGGGTGGGATAGAGAAAGAGAGAGAGATATATGTCACTTGCCAGGCAGATTGCTGTTCTACACATTACACCTACCTACTAACATCAGGTAAACAATCTTCTAATTAACCAAAGGGAAAAAAAAACATACCTCAGATATAATAACAAGCATTTGTCAATGCCGAATGTTTGCTAGCTGGTACTTGCATTGGTGTTTGGCATTTATGCAGCCCCCGTTGTATCCATGTCCCTTCAGCATCCATATCCCAACAGAGTACCTCTTTGCAACTCCTCTTGCATCTGAGTAACATTTCATCCTTATACTTCTTACAGTAAGTGTCTGTCTTAGTAACTCTAGCGCCTTGGTTGTGCTCAAGGGAACGAGCCTGTGTGAAAACTGAGCAACCTGCACTTATAAGACAGTCATTCAGTGGAATTATTTCACCAAATTTTCAACATACAGTAGTCATTTTGTCACCTCTGGTAATGAATAGTGCCACTATGATTTTCTTACTGTGTACCAAAGCCTGATTTCCCACAACGACCGTGCTACTCTGCAACAGAAGTGTGAAAACAGGTTTTGGCCAGGATGTGATAAATGACAGCTGTACTGTTCATAAGGAGGTGTGGGAAAATGTAAATGTTGAAAATCTGGAGTGAAAATATGGCAAATTCGTGAAGTTACGAGTGCTAGTGGAAACTGCGCAACGCACACTCGTAAAACAGTCATTTTTTGCACCAAATATTCAACATAGGCATTTTAGGATGTCTGCTCATGAACAGTGTCACTGTGATTTTCTTACTCTGTACAAAACATGATTTCCTACAGCTGCTGCACTATTGCACGCCGGAAGTGTGAAAACACACTTTGGCCAGGATATGAAAAATGACAGCTGTACTGGTCATAAGGAGATGTGGGAAAATAGCAATGTTAAAAATCTGGAGTGTAAATATTACAAATTCACGAACTTACAAGTGTGCGTAGGAACTGCACAATGCATACTCGTAACACAGACATTTTATGGACTTTTGCCACCAAATTTTCAACATAGACATTTTAGGACCTCTGCTCATGAACAGTGCCACTGTGATTGTCTTACTCTGTAGCAAACATTAATTTCCAGCAGCAATCGCACTATTTTGAGCTGGAAGCATGAAAACACATTTCGGCCAGGATGTGAAAATTGACAGCTGAACTGTTCATAAGGCAATGTGGAAATATGCTTGTGTTGAAAATCTGGAGTGAAAATATTACAAATTCATGAACTTATGAGTGCACGTGGAAACTGCACAATGCACACTCGTAAAACAGTCATTTTATGGAATTTTTTCACCAAATTTGCAACATAGGCTTTTTGAGAGCCCACCTCATGAACACCAACACTGTTGTTTCATTACTCAGTCCTGAAAGGTGATTCTGCACAGTGGCCACAAAATCACCTTTTGGGACTGAATAACGCCATGACAGTGACTAAATTCATAAGAAGGGCTGTCAAGAACCCCATGTTGGAAAATTTGGTGCCAAAAGTGAAAAAAATGGCCGCGATAGCCACCTAAGTTGGAAAAACCCTATTTGTGCCATTATACAGCTAACCGGTATTTCCTTAGTTCGCAGTCGGCTTTGAAGAGTGCAGATGTGCTCCCAGTCCACCGAAGATTGTCGTGCCAGACTCCAGAGGTAAGTATGGTATGAGGCGGGGGTGTGAGGAAGTGGGTGCACAGGCGGTGTGCACGGGTTGGCGGGGGGGGTGCCAAGAACTCACCAAGGGGCCGTTTTATTAGGACTTAAGAAGAAAAAAAAAGGATGGTTTTGGTAAGCAGGGGTGGGCTCCCAGCATGCCACCTAGGCGAGGATGTGTGTGAGGAGGTGGGAGCACAAAGGGTGGGCATTGAGGAACTCATCAAGGGACCATTTTCTTATTTCACAGCACTGAAAACCAAAAAAATGGATGCTGTTGGTACACTGGAGTGGGCTCCCAGCATACCACCTATGAGTTTGATGGGGACTGGAGCCGGCAGGGATTGGGCACCTCGACCGCCATACAGTGTGGTGGGCAAGCATGAGCACGCTGGTGTGGGCTCCCAGCATGCCAACTGGTTGCTTTTTTGTGGGGGGGGGCTACAGCCGATGAGGGATTGGGCACCTCGTCTGTTACACAGTGTGCTGGGGGGTCACAGGAGCCAAGGGGGATCGGGCACCCCTCTCGGCACACAAGGTGGGGGCCGGGAGAACTGTAGGGAGGGGGAGGAAATTAGCAGAGGGAGGAAGTGGGAGGGTGTTGATGCTGAGCTCTGCATGACAGCAGTTCGGCTGAGGCGGTATTCTAATTGCATACACTCTACCACCGCTGATTGCAGTGAACCTTTTGTTAGAAGTAAGACCAACACAGCCGAACTGCTGTCATACACAGCTCGGCATGTATTGGTCCCCTAGGATCTCTCCTGCTACACTGAGCAATGCACTGGGGAGGAGGGTCACATACCTCCAAAACTTGTACTGTTGCAAGATGTTCCTTGTGCATGTGTACAAGCAAACATCAAAAGTGATGGTTGATTGCTTTTAAAAATTAACTGTACCTCAGATATAAAAAGTAATGCTTGACTGCTTTTAAAAACTAATATTAATTTTAGGAAGTTAATGTTTTTGGCTTCAATCTGCCATTTATGCCCCCTAGTGTTGTGATACCATTACTAAAAAACAGTCCTAATTCTCTCATAAGTATTGTATCATTGGTAATATTGAACATGAACAATAAATCACCACTTACCCTTCTTCTCTCCAGACTATGCATTTTTATCTCTGCTAACCTTTCCGTGTATGTGAGATTTTGAATTGGTTTTATTAACTTTGTAGCCTTTCCCTGTATTCTGTCCAATGCCCAAATGTCCTTGCTTAGGTGCTGCGAACAGAATTGTAATGAGTAGTGTAAGTACAGTATAGACAAACTTATGAATCGTACAGCAGTACAATCACCTCCTTTGATATGCTTCTAAAAGCTTCTCTAATACAATATAATGCTTGACTTGCTTCCTTCACTGCCCTGTAACAATGTGTACCTGTTTTAAAGTCATCTGTAAGCTAAATTCCCAAATCCCTTTCATATGTACTCTCTGTAATAATGTTTCCCTCTGTGTAGTCCTTTTGTTTTTTGACTTTTCTTTCCACAGTGTATCACTTTACATGTATACTAATTGAATTGCATACCATTGTTTTTGACCCATGTCATTTATTCAAGTCCTGCTGTAGTGGTTCTTTTTCTCGCATCATACTTGCTGTTCCTCCCAGTCTACTGTCATCAGAGAATGTTGATACGTTGTCAGTAATGTGATGAATATCTGAGACAAATATGCTCAACAGTCTTGGGCCCACAACTGAACCCTGCAGGACTCCACTGTGTCACGGGAGTTAAGCCCTAGAATTCTGAGAGTTTGGGTTCCCTTGATCATTATCATCTGTTTCCCTTTCTTACAAGAAGAAGAACATTAGAAAGGGTGTCCTAGGGCCCATTGGTACTGGAGGTTGAGGCGCTGGTCACTACACCTTGTGCCACCCCGGCAACCAGGATTCGGGAATGAGCTCAGGCTGCTGGGTGTTGGCAGGGAAGAAAGATGATTGAGCATCAAAAGGACTGCTCTCCTCTCTCAAGGGGAGGAAGACTTGTCATCCCACTAGTTGACTGCCCTCTGGTGGTGGTTGTAGGGCAGTATGGGTTGGGAGGCATGGTCCAACATCTTCACATCAGTAGGGATGGGGGGATGGGAGAAAATGGAGGGAAAAAAGAGCCTGGCAGACTCTGTGATGATCCGCTGCTCCTGAGTGCCTTCCCCCGGCTTCTGGATTGGGTCTCCAGGAGGGGGTAGAAGCCGGCAACCTCCTTCCTGGCCCAACTGCAGGGGACAATCCATGATGGAATTACCAGGGATCAGCGAGTACGGAAGCGATGGGACTAAAGATAGAGTTCCTCTATCAGGAGTGCCATAGCTGCCTGCCAGGGCTCTGGAGGGATAAACATCTATATGGAAAAAAAGAAAGGGTTCCTATAGTCTAAAGAAAGGGTGTCCATAGTCTGTTGTGCTCTATGGTCTGTCCTGAAAATATTTTTATTTATTTAAAGAGCAGCTTGCCAGTAGCTGCCTCCCCTAGCGTAGTTGATAGCGGACCAGGCCAGGAATTTACTACCAAAATCCTACATTGAAATTCTCCTTGCATAAAAAAAGTTATATCCCTCGTAAATTTGTTTTGTGCCACAACCGCAAAAAATGGTTCAACTTCTCAAACTGAAAGCCATGCCTCCACGCTGGCACACGCAGCCCTGTTTTGTGATGTCACAAAATGAAGGCTGTGTGTGCATGCCCCATTGACTTCTATGGGGCAATATTTCCATACATTATAGTATCATACCTGTTGAAGGTACTCTGCTGAGGCACTAGGGACTTCGACAAATGGTGAATAAAAAACAACACACAGTTATTGTATTAATTCTGCCTTCTGTCATTTTCTTTTTAGAGCACAGCCTGTCTGGAATTTTGTGCTCATGTTTTGAGGTTGTCTCCCTTTAGGCTGCGAACCCCTCAGAGCGAGAGCACAGTTATTTTGTACTATGGACATTCAGTTATCAACCACGCTGGGGGAGCAGCTACTAGGAAGCTGCTCTTTAACATTTAGTGACCAAGATAGGTCTACTGAGCCAGGATTCATTTCCAGGTTCACCTCAGAGAAGAGTATACATCTGGGAGTGAAAACAGAGACAACAATTTGTGCATAAATATGTTCTATAAAATCACAGTGAAAGCAATGAATTTCAGAGAAAGACAAAAATAGTGTAAAAGAGAATATACAATAACCCCTCACTATAATGAACCTCGCTATAGTGAATTATTGGCTATAGCAAATGGTTCATTTGGCTCCCGTTTGACTCCTGTCTCAGTTAGCTGTTGGTCTCCTACCCCATCCCTGGTGGTGTGAATACTACAAAACAAACCCAGATTTACAAACAAAATACATTCTAGTGGCTGTTGGTGTATGGGGGTTATTTGAGCACTGCTTAGCAGCCACTTCTTAGACTCCTGGGTAATGTAGTCTCCCATTCGTTACTTGCGGGGACTACTTGGGACAAACAAACATGAGGTAGGCATACTGTAGTTAGAACTGCTGTGGACTACTTGGGATCAACAAACATGAGGTTGAGAGAAGGAGTGGAGCTGCGGTGTGGTCGACACCACCGGAGACACTGGGGAGGGAAGCGAGGAAGGCATGCTGTAGTTGGAACTGCTGCAGCAGTTCAGATGACTCTACCTGGGGCAGGGAATGGGTACCAATGTGGGGGGTATTGAGCAGTCGCTGTCTGCCAGGCTGTAGTCAGAGCTGCTGTCACTGTATGCTGACCAGAGGAGACTGGGAGTGAGAGCTAAGTCATAGAGAAGCATTGAAAAACAAAAGGTAAAGTACTTTTTTTTTACAGGATGTAAGCTGTGAAGGAAGTGAGCAGATTATGCTGCAAAGTGATCTAAAGTCCATTTTCAGTGTTCTGCTATGCGCCCGATCCTTATTACAATATGACCATATAGCAAGTATAGCATCTGTTGCTTTAATGAATTACTTGCTATAATGAACATATATTATGGCTCCTGAGATGTTTGTTATAGCGAGAGGTTACTCTATATGTTGGTCATGGGTTAGCCAAGTTAAGAGCTAAAGGACCGTGCTGCCAATGTCTGGCTCAACATTTGTACAGAACCAAAAAGGCCTAAAATTCAGATTACAGAGCACACTGAGTTGTAAACAATACAACTGCATGAGCAAAAATGGGTTAAATGTACAATAATAGAGGAGAGATGGCTAGGACATGGGCTGTTGTAATGTGGAGAGCAGAGGAAGATGTCTATGTATCAATAAGATGAGAGAGCATAGGGAGGAAGATAGACCATTTATTTATCTATTTAAAAATGTTAACTGGGAAGTACATACTGAACTGATAACAGCTCATTTCCAGATGAGTCCTGGGGGAGAGGGGAATGAGAGATAGCTAACAGTATAATAAAAAGCTAAAATACAAATATGTAATGCAAGCAGAATCAAAAATGTTAGGAAAAATAGTAAATGAAGCCAAAACTAGAAACTGAAACTCTCACAATGTATAGAGAAAGAAAGCAAAACACAGAACAGCAAGAGAGGGCAAGATTAGAGAAATAAAGTAAGAAGGAGGGGGTCAAAGGCAATTGTAAGTAGGACGACAAAAGTCACATAGAAGAGACTTTAGGGAGGAGGTAGAAGAGGCAGAATGAATAGAAAGGAGAAGGGACAGATGACAGATGAGAGAAACAGATGGGGAGAGGGAGGATGTTCCAATGTGTAGGAAGTTGGGTAGAGGAAGCAAACTGGCCTGCAAAAGATTTACTGTGAGGGATATAAAAGGAACAAGCAGCAAATTAACATGGGGAGGGACTGTCAGGGCTAAGAAGAGAGGAGAGGTAAGTGGGAATAGTGGCATGACAGTATTTGACCATTAAGGAGGAACTGTGTGAGAGACAATGGGCTTCAAAAGAGGGGAAAGAGAAAGAGAGATTAGTATATAGAGAGCAGAAATGGGTCAAATATAGAGCACTAAGGGCAAATTGGCAAAAATAATAAAAAAGGGAGTCAAGACTGGCAAGTATGGATTTTAGGGCAGCCCTGTAGACCACATCTGCATAGTCAAACACAGGCTAAATCATCCTAAGGATGATCTCATGGAGGACCAGGAAAGGAAAGCACGTTGTGTTTCAGTACAGCACACCAAGCTTAGGAGAAGTTTCTTTTGCATGGCATCAATATGTGTGGAAAAGCTGAGATTCTGATCCAACCCACGCCCCTAAGTACTTGAAATGGGGTACCTGTTCAAGAAAGTTGCCATCTAGAGTTGAGAAGGCAGGTGTATGTTGGAGCCTTGTTAATCTCTACCTAGTGCCGGATGTAAGATAGACCTTTTATTTGGCAATTAGTGAGAGGTCATTTGCATGGAACCAACAAAGGGCATTGTTAAAGTCATGCTGGAAAGAAGACTCCATTTCAAGGACCAAGACACCTGAGGCAAACAAAACTGGGTTGTATGTATACATTTACTTTTAAAGTTACTTTTTCTTAATTATAATTCCATGCTTATGCAACATTACTGTGCATGTGTGTGCTGTCTGTCCCAGCTTGGGACTACCATCCTTTTGGTGTACCAGAAAGACACAGGAACCTTCTTTAGAAGGATTCATCCCTTGAAAGTCTCCTGTGAACAAAGCTCCTTTAGGCTAAATGTATTTTAGTGAAGGATCCTGTATGAGACAGGCGAGCCACTGGAGGAGATTGGGAGAAATGTGGAACAAGGAAAATGAGCTTACGAAGGAAGCTTTAGCTTCTGCTCTTAAATAGCCTTGAAAATGAGTGGGCAAGTGTCCTTACTACTACACTGATCCTCATGTGAAAGCCTTGCAGTTTACTAGGTCAGTGAGCAACCAAGTATAAGTAGATGGAAAGGTGCTTGTGCAACATATATTATTCTAATGAGATACTGGTAATTAAAGATGTTTGTATTTCAGAAATGTGTTTGCATGCTTATGCAATGTACAGTATATGTGGCCATTATGTTCCTTGTCTTGCATTGGAACTACCAACCTTCTGGGGTATGATGAATTCACAAGAAACTTCGGTAGGAAGGCTCCACCCCAAAATGTGTTGTGGGAACAAGGTTCCTTTAGACTAAAACTACCTTAGGGTAGGAGTCCAAATGACTAGAGCTGAAGGCAAGATTTAAAATGTGCACTGACTGAGGCATGACTTCCTGTAAGAAGAAAGGAAATGGCTGATGATGATGTGTAGTATAAAGGAGATACCTTCCACCCCCAACTTATAGTGTAATTTTTTAAATTATGAAACTATTTATATAACTATTTATAATGTGCCCTTTGGCAGGGAGAAGAGGAAAAAACCCATGCGGAGGAAACATCTGGGCATCTGAGGCCTTGAGTCATCATCCCTCCCAGCATAACTGCAGTAGATTTTATAATGCAACAGATTATAGAAATTTGACATGTAAAGTATGGTAATAATAGGTTTTGATGCAGCATGTCGTCTTGCTGTGCATGACATTAGAGTCTGCCCTTGAGAGGTTAGTCTGGCCTTTGAGTGGATGGACATTTCACCTGATTCTGGGGTGAGTGCCCAGAAGCATCTGAACATACAGTAGTAGTTAAGTGCAACAGTTGAGCTTGGCCCTTAAAGGGGTGCAGCAAAGCTTGTGGGAATTTAAGGAATGTGCCCTAGTGCTGGGGCAAGTGCTTGGAAGCATTTGGCTGTAGGCGGTAATCATAATGCTGGAACATGATCCTCATTTGGAGCAGCCTTGGGCTGGAATGCTTGCTCATGAAGCATTTGGTGTAGCAGGTGGGTGTAACGTCGGAGCTTTGTCCTTGAGGATCCTAACCGAATGCTGCAGTGATTGCCTGGAAGCATTTGACTGTAGCAGGATACTTTCCTATGGGGTACCATGAAAGCAAAGGAACCCTGTTAAGGAGCATTCCACCTCTAGTGGTTCCATGGGAATAAAATTTCTTTTGAATAAAGGCACCTCTAGCATCATTCTGGTATACTGAGAAGGCCCAAGAACCCTCTTGAGGAGGATCCCACTCCTAGAGGTACCACAGGTACAAAGTTTCTTTAGGTTAAAGGTTGCTTTGACTGTAGCAGATAGGTATATAGTTGGAGCTTAGTCATCAACTAAAGAAGGAATGCAATTCATCTGAAGACTGTGAGAGGTACAGAAAGGGAAACTGGATTTTAGAATAAAAAAGAACACTATGTGCAAATAGACATTATACACTTTTGCTGTATTTTTCTGCACTTTTATGAAACAAAGCAAGGAGTTTAGAATTCATGGATGAGTTACTGAATTGTGTGAACTGCATGAAGGGGCAAAGGCAGGAGGGTTGAGTGGTGTATCTAAGGCTGAGAAAGATACTAGGGAGGATGGGCAGAGGAGGGATAGTAACAAGGAAAAGAGAAAGATGAAGGAGAGACTCAGGAAGGGAGAGCAAAGTAGGTGCAGGGAGGGACAAAAGAAGTGGAGAGCCACATGCATCAATGCAAGCCTAGGAAACAAAATTCCTGACCTTAAGGTTACTGTTGCAGAGGAGACCTAGATCTGGTGGCCATAATAGAACTATGGTGCACCAACAACCACAGATGGGAGATGACCATACTGGGTTACAGAATGTTTCAAAAGGATAGGGCAGGGAGTAAAGGGGGTGGGGTTTATATGTAAGGGAGGTTATAAAGTTCATAGAAATACAAGGACACAGTGGGGAAAAGGAAGGGCTGGAGGTTCTTTGGGTTGGATTACAGTTAGGGTTTGGGGCCTTTATACGTATGAAGGTGGAGATTAGGCCACCAATACAGAAGGAAGAATTGAACAGAGTTTTGGAGAAGGCCACAGGCAAAATGGCAAACAAAGGGGAAGCAGTAATTACTGGGGACTTTAATCTGCTGGATGTAGACTGGAATATCCTGGTCACAGCTACAACTAGGGGCAGTGTCATCCTAGACTTCCAAATGGCAGTTCTCAAGCAGCTGTTTACAGATACCACTAGAGATGGGGTACTGCTGGATCTGGTACTTACGAACAGGGACAGCATTGCAGACATCACAGTGGGTAGCCTAATTATTTTTTTTGTTTTAATTTAGTTGTTTAACCAGGAGTAGCACATTAAGCTGCCACCTTTTTTTTACAGGAGCAACCTGGGAGCACAGGGAAGTTAAGTGACTTGCTTAGGGTCACACAGTATGCAAGTTGAAGCTGTGGGAATCAAACCCAGGTCTGGTCTGCTAGATGTCACCAAATTTGCAGCTCAGAGCCTTAAACCACTGCGCTATACTGCCTCCCCTAATAAGGATTAGATAGGAGATAAACCACACTAGGATGAGGGTCTGGGACTTCAGAAGATCTGATTTTAAATAAATGGGGGACTGCCTTAGAAAATACCTTTGAAGGGGGAGATAGCCATGGGGGGTGGAAGTATAATGCAAAAGAATAAAGGAGAGATTAACTAAGGAGACAGCAAGCTGTTTAAAGGTAGCAAGCAAGGGTAAGAAGAGAAATAGGCCATTGTGGTTCTCAAAGGAGATGGCCATAGCAGTAAGGGAGAAAAAAATGCTCTCAGGAAAAGCAAGGAGACCCAAACAGAGGTGGACAGAGGTGTATATATATATATATATATATATATATATATATATATATATATATATATATATATAAGAGAGAGAGAGAGAGAGACAAAGGGAGGCAGGAAGGAGGGTATGGACAGCAAAGACTCAGACTGAGGAGAGGATTACTTGGGAGGGCATGAATGGGAATAAGATACAGTATTCTTCAGGTACATGAGCAAAAAACAGAAGACAAGAGGTGTTATATTGAGGATTAGGAGACTAGGATGGAGAGGCTGTGCAGAGGAAGACCATGTAAAAGCAAACATTTTAAATGAATACTTCTGCTTGATCCTCACAATAGTAGAGGGGATGGGCTAAAATTAAGTAGCAGGCATCAGGGGAAGATGGAGTGGACACAACTCCATTTATGGAAGAGAGAATACTCTGGGAGTTGGAAGCCCTAAAGGAAAGCAAAACAATGAGGCCAGACAGGATCCATCCAAGGGTACTAAAGGAACTAAGCAAGTTGCTAGCCATCCCTCTGGAAACATTACTTAACACCTTTTTGGAGGCAGAGGTGGTTCCAGAGGCCTATAGGAAGACCAATATGGACCATCTACACAAGAGCTGCCACAGGGAGGAGGATGGGAATTACTGACCCGTCACTCTCACATCAGTGGTGGGGAAATTAAAGGAGTCCCTGCTGAAGGATAGACTGATGGATCACCTGTAGACAAATGGTCTGCAAAATGACCAGCAGCATGGCTTCACAGGGGGGAGGTCATGTCAAAAAAAAAAACTCATAAATTTCTTTGATTGGGTAACTTGGGAGGTGGATCAGGGGAGAGTAGTGGATGTGATCTATTCTGACTTCAGTAAGGCCTTTGACATTGTAGCACATAGGAGGCTACTAAAGAAATTTAGCAGCTAGGTGGTTGGTGAGAGAGTGGTGAACTGGGTGTCTATGTCATTGAAGGATAGGAGGCAGATGATGGTGGTAAACGACAGTCACTCAGAGGACAAGAAAGTGACCAGTGGAGTACCACAGGGATTGGTACTGAGTCATGTCATCTTCAGTGGCTTCATAAGTGACATTGTTGAGGAACTGGAGAGGAAGGTATGTCTCTTTGCAGATGACATAAAAATGTGCAACAGGCTGGACACCCAGGAGGGGGTGGAAAGAATGCAAAGGGATCTGGGGAACCAAGAGAAGTTGCATAATGAGTGGCAGCTGGGTTTCAATTCCAAAAAGTGCAAAGTCATGCACCTGGGGGGAACACAACATATGTGCATAAGATGGGGGAGGTACTTACGGCTACCAAGCAAGAGAGTGACCTTGTTGTAATCATATCTGATTAACTCAGAGTGGCAGGGCAGTGTAACAAGGCAGCAGGGAAGGCTAGTCATATGCTGGGGTGCATAAAGGAGGTGGATTTCTAGCAGGAGGGAGGGAGGGTGGGGTTTCCTCTATATTGCTTAAATTTTAGACCCCCTCTGGAGTACTGCGTCCATTTCTGGAGGCCACACCTCTGCAAGGACATCAACAGGGTGGAAGTGGATTGGTATATCAGTGCAGCAGTATTAATGCAGATGGTTACAATGCAGGATGAAATTTACATAACAAACAGAAGGATACAGTAGGGGTACAAAATATGCATGCAGTACTGTATATAGTGGGATGCAGTGGTGGTGGTGCCGAAGATGCAGTGATGCATATTGTATAGGATGCAATAGGCATATACAAGTGCAACAACTTTCTGCTGTACCCTTACAGAAATATAGGTGTGCTGTGTAGAATGCATGCCACATGCTTAATTGTGCAATGTTTGCATGCAGTTCACATACACAAAGTGAACCTATGTGAACCAGGTCTAAAAAGCAAATCAGGTTTACATGCTGCAAGCTTGACATGTGCACAGCAGGTAGGCTGATGTGAACATCTTCTACAAATTACATCAGGTTCACGTGTTGCACGCTTGACATGAGTGCAGCAGTTAAGCTGGTATGAATATCTTTTAAATATCACATCAGGTTCACATGCTGAACACTTGTCATATGTGCAGCAGCTAAGCTGGTGCGAATCTCATCTAAAAAACAAATCAGTTTCTATTTATTATTCTAACTGCTAGCAGTTAGTCATTAAAATACATTTTTATTTGAATTCCCATAAAATTAGGTAACCTCATTAATTCTGATTACTTTGCAAGTTGTTTAATGGCTTTTGATTTTTGTCATAAAATCGACATTAATTTGTAAAGCATTGTTTACTTGCTGCATTAAATGCCTAGGATATAGCCAGTCAACATTCCCCATTCCAGATGTACGAAAGGGGGCCTCTGTTTTGTGAAGCCCATTCTTTTTGTTTTGGACCATGCAAATCCCTTATGCATATTTACTGCTACAAATGTGTTTCTACATGACTGTTTTATCTCACTTACTTTCCCTTTGTCATTCTGTATGGAGCATATACATTATGACCATGCTCAGCACACTTTGTGTTGAGTAGGACCTTGGAAGGATGCACCATACCTCACATTGTGCTACTGAAATGAGGGACATGGACACTCAAAATGAGGGACAATGAGGGACACATACCCACATGATGATCAGGACACATCATGAAACACGGAGATACAGTACCTCAGAACACAGTGGAAACCATTGCATTAGCACCTGAGAATGAATTTCTACCATTAAGTAGGGGGGCCATTTAGGTAGGACAGAGGGGGGCAGTTGCTCCCCCTCATATTTGTGCCTTAGTTGTTCTTATGGTGTGGCAACAATGGCTTTAAACTTGGATTTAACCTTTTGCACAATAAGTGCCCACCTGGCCTGTGTGTGCTCATGCTGCAGGTACTCTCCAGATTCGACTTTGTCTGCATTGTGTTGTCCACTCCCTCCCCCTATTAGTGGCAGCATAATCACATGTGATGTGGATGAGCTCCAGCCAAGAAAGAGGGCATGAGCCTTGCAAGTGCAACACTGTCTTTCCCACCACAGAGTAGACAGACTGCACACTACAGCTTGGAGGAGCCAGTGAGCACTGAACTCTCAATAGCAGTGTTGTAGTAGCATATTTTTGTTGTTCTACTCTTAGTGAGTCTCCATCTCCCCTGGTGGCTGAATGGCAGAGGATGAGCTAGAAGCTAACTCAAGACTAGGCTACCTACTTACTCTACTAGGCTCGCCTTCCAAAAAAAAAAACAGCACAGACCCCCACAGCAGCAAACTATGCTTAGATGCAGTGGTGACAGTGGTATGGGTGGCCTTCATAGGCCTTGATCAGTGCAGTGCGGCAGCAGACACAGCAGCAACCAAGCAAGAAGCAAGCAATCCAGGTTGGGTGGGTTCAGAAGGTGAGGTGACTTGGTTGCAGACCATGTTGGGGACCTGTGATGGCCAGGTCTAGCATCCAGCTTCTGGTGAAGGAGAGAGGGGGGGCTGACTGAAAACTTGGCTGGTGGCACACTATGCCAGGCTACAGGTTGTGGCCATGTGGAGGGGTAAATCATTTTTTTACAGGGGGATTGGGGAGGGAGGAAGGACTGAAATATTGATATATTTTCATGCTTCTTTACCTTTGGGAAGCTTCATGACCCATGGGGGATGGGTATTAAATGGAATGGAGTCAGGGAGAAAAATAGGGACGAGGTTCTTTGGGGAAGAGAACTTCAGCCAGGAAAAACAAAATGGTTAGTAACTGGGTGGGTTTAAGCCCAAATCTGATGAACTGCCCTGGGGTATATGCAGATGAATCTTATACATTTTAATATTTACTGATTTGCATATCACATTTCAGTCAAAGCAAATATGTAGTACCTTTCAGTGATGTTGCAGACATTCTAGAGCTGTTCCTTGCACTTGTGGACATTTGAGCGGTATGGTATGCACCAACTATTGGAGCCCCACTATAGTCAGGCTTATGCCCCCCCTTGAAGCTGACCTCCACATCCCCATGCTCAGGCACATTATGACAAAGGGCAAAAGAGACTTCAGAGGTGTGCATGATTGAAATGAATGGGGGTATTTTTTAATTACTATTTTATACATTATTGATGGAGAGTTGGAGATTAATGAAGGCCACCGCTCACTAACATGGTCCTTGTTAGTAGAACAGTGGCCTTCATTATTCTCCCAACTCACTCTCATAATGTATAAAATATTAATAGAAAATAACTCCATTCATTTCAAGGGGGTACACCCCAGCACTCTGATCCATGGACATCATCTTGTAAGGATTCCTGCCTCTGGCTCCCTAGTACTCAAGTAAGAGACTTTTTATTTATATCTGTACTTGGTGAATTGTCTGTAGCAGCATGGCCATACCCACTACAGTGTGTGTGTGTGTGTGTGTGTGTGTGTGTGTGCGCATGGGGGGGCACTGGCCATGTGGGTGTGTGTCAAGTTATTGCTACTTTTCTGTTTGCACCGTAAAGTCTGTTTACATGGACGCATTTAAAACTATGGAGATAAAATGGTAGGAGTACATGCCAGAAAGAAGTAATTAAGTGGTTTTGTGGGTAAGTTTGCATATTGGGGGTGGAAAAAACATGTGTTTCCATTGGTATGTGTGCTATAGTTCAACTGTGAAAATGAGATGAGGGAGAGAAAAAAACTGAAAAGCATAACAGTGACTACAAGAATGCTGCATGCATGCAGATGTATTCAGATACAGTTTGTACTGAAGTACAAGTGAGCCATATGTGTGAAGACTGTATGGCTTAGTGATTAAAGGCAATGAACTGCAAGCCAGGAGACTTAGAGGCATGAAGACCTGGGTTTGAATCTCATCAACCCCCTCTTGTGTATGGTGTGATCCTGAGCAAGTCACTTAACTTTTACATGTGCAGTTATCAGTGACCACTTCCTTTTTTACACGCATGCCACATGCATGCAGTCTTTTCTGGTTTAACATAAAAATCATGGTTTCCAGACATGCTTGCTGCATGCATGCCATATGCATGCAGTCGGTTCCAATTTAACATTTAAATCATACTTGCAGCATGCATATCACTTGAGAAGTTTTATGTGTGCAGCATGAAAACATTTCATATAATTATTTCTGTAAGGGTAGGTACCCGTACTGTATTTTCCTGAGAGCATAACAGTTTGAAGTTAACTGATAATGAAAACAGTCAGGCTTTCTTATCAGTAACACTGAGAAAAGGGATAGACAAAATGGGACCTGGCTGGAAATTTATTACTTCAGCCCGTCCAGTTCCTGAGATCAAACTTAAACTTGGATCACAAAGATATTTGTAAGTTTCAAGTCACTTGAATTGGAGTATGGTCGTTGGCCAACATTTAGAAAGAGTTATGGGTTTTACTAATCTTGGACCTTGACCTAAAAAGCATAACATTGGTTTTCTTACTATTGAGCAGAAGTTTGTTTTCTTCAAGCCATTTTTCTAGTGCTGTGAAATCTTGCTCTAGTGGCAAGGCAAGACAACGTTTATTTATACAGCATCCAATCCCGGAGGCTCTGGGCACCTTACATAAAACAGGCAGGATATTAAATAAAAACATATATCATGAATAAGGCAAAAACAGATAAAACAATAAAACAGATATAGCATTAACCCTAGCAGTAGCTATTTCTTAGAGCTGGTCAGATCACTACAGCAGGGAAAGCCAGGAAAAACAGGTAGGCTTTCAAACCACTATTGAACATCTGAACCGATGGGACCTCCCTGAGGACAGCTGGAAGGGAGTTCCACAGGACCGGTCTGACAACATTAAAAGCCCAGTCACTGGAATTTCTTAACCTGGTTCTGGGAACTTCAAGGAGGCCCCTGGTCAAGAAGGAGAGGGAGCAGATGGAGGTAGCAGTTGGCAGGTGGCAGGAGATCAGCCAGGTAGCTAGGGTTGAGTCTGTGTAGGGTCTTATAAGTGAGTAAACACACCTTGAAGATAACACTCCACTTAACCAGCAGCCAGTCAAGGGGCACACAGCACTGGGGTCACATGGCTAGACCTAGAAAGGCCAGTCAGCAACCTGGCAGCTGCATTCTGCACCAACTGCAGCCAGCGAAGGGTACCTCCACAGACTCTGAAGTAAAGAGCACCAATGTGGGCAGGTCCTCTGGCGGAACTAGAGGTTTAATCTTGGTAAAGTTCCTCAAGTCGTAAAAACCACTTTGGACAACAGCTGATATCTGTGCTTCAAGTGTCAGTCTGTCATCCAGAAACATGCCAAGATCTTGTACCCTAGAGGAGGCCTTCAGTGACATAGATCCCATGAATAAATCAGTGACCACGTCTGAGGCACTCCTATCATGACCTTGTCCCGGCTGAGTCACCAGGACCTCAGTCTTATCTGGGTTCAGTCAAAACCAGCTGGAGGACATCCAATCATTGATCTCGGCCATGCAACTGTTAAGCACTTCAACAGCATTGGGTGTTCAAGGGGCAAAGGACAGGTATGGTTGCATGTAATCTGCATAACAGTAGCAACCCACACTGTACTGCCTAATGAGCTCTCCCAGGGGTAGCATATACACTGCAAATAACATTGGTGACAAGATTGACCCCTGAGGTACTCCACATGGTAGGAGCCTCAGAGAGGAGGAGGAGAAATTTCCCATCACCACCCACTGTTTACTGCCAGAGAGTTAGGAATCAAACCAACTGATGACAGTACCAGTGAGTCCACAGTACTCTCGAAGGCGATCAGGAAGCACAACTTGATCTACAGTGTCAAAAGCTGAAGAGAAATCAAGGAGAACAAGAACTGACCTGTCTCTTCTGTCTCTAGACCTGAGGAGGTCTTTGTGCACCCTAACTAATGCCATTAAGTGAGGAGTTTATAATTTTTCAATTGAATTTGAACTTGTATGCAGTACCAAACCATCCAGACTATTCACACCAAAAATTACTTCTGTTTGGTCACATAACTTTGGGAGCTGGCTGATGAATAGGATGAACAAGAGAGGTGTGAGAACTAACCCCTGCAGGACCCCCTGTGCTACAATATAAGGAGCAAACATGACTTCATTAAGCTTAGTAAATCATCTATTTTACTATACAGGTCATTACTGATCCAGTTAATGGCAGATGCAAGAAATTGTAAGCATGAAGCTGTTAGATCAGCATGTTTTAAGGCTTTGATCAGGTTCACAAATTCTGTATAAGAGGAATGTCAGTGGTCCAGGACACAGTATAAGTAACTTGTGATCCTGGCCAGTGAGGCTGTTATTCTACAGTATGGTTTTATAAAAATACAGTACATACTGGAAAACTGTGAGGAATTTTAACTTCTTGCAATTTTTTCTTATAACTAAGTCAGACAGGATAGGACCAATATAGACTTGTAATTATCAGCAGTATTCTAACCCCCCCCCCCACCACCATGAACAGTCACTACATGTGCCAATTTGAAGTGGGAAGAGTTAGAAAACTTTGTTCTGTGGAGAAACTCACAAATTTTACTGAATTCACAAAGTTCTCTTGCAAGGCAAAGTTCTACTTCTGCAATAAATTATAGTGCTTTTTATTAAGTGACTGGTTACTCAAATGAGAAAGAGTTTTTAACTGTGTTTGCATGCTTGTTTAAAATTGCACTGCACCTTTAATTTATTGAATTGCACTGTGACTGGGAGCACTTTAAAACCTAAGCTTTCTCATCACTTCCTGTATCTGTTGAGAAAGTCCAAAGGTGAAACTGGTCAAATAAATGTTTTTTTTTATATTTATTCTTTTACAGCCCCCTTCTCTCCCACCTGACTGTCACTCTTCAGAGATCCTATGCTGTGGATCACTCTGCTCTGCCCCAGGTACCTCCCCTCTGAAACCCCACCAGTCCGACCCCCATCCAGCTGTGATTTGCCCTCTGGGGGGAATGGAGGGAACCCCTTACCTCCACAGTCCATAAGTGTTCATCAGGTGGTCTGGGTGATCGATCAGGGAGCTTTGTTCTGGAGACTAGGGGCAGCTGAGTCTCCTCTACCGGTAGCCAGGGTGGGGTATTTTCTCTTTTTCTCTCATGATGGCACTGGCACTCGAGGGAATCCACGGAGGTGGAGCACACTGAAACATACTGCTGCTTCCGAATTCCATCCAATGTCACCCCCATGTATTTATGCGTTCCCACTGCACCTCCACCCATGGTCACCCAGGTGGCAGTAAAGTGGTGGGATGCAGCAACCCCATCCCCCTGGAAGGATGGCAGCCCTATGGGTGCTTGATCGTCCTCCCCCCGCCAGCCCTCCAGCATTCCAAGGTTGCTTCCAACCTCGGGTCACTGGTATCGCAAGCGGTAGTGCTACAGCTGCGCTGGCAGGCCAGCCAGTCGAGGTAATGTGTGTGTCCACCACTCAGCTATTTAAATTTTTTTGTATGCCTCTACACCTTTTTTAACATATTAAAGTAAAGGTTGAAGTATCACTGAAGCCTGATGCCAGTATTTTAGCTGCTTGTTTCAACTTTACTTCTACTTGGCATGAGCTAATAGTGTGGAGTGGCATACTCAATTTTTCTTGCTGTGCTCCCTCCATGACCAGCTCCCACTACAGTGAACTTCTTTTTGAGTGAAAGTAGTGTTTTTTTATAGCTGTCTCTTACTGTGGCTATCAGTCTGCTTTTCGGTTCCATTTTCTTGTTCCACAAGGGCAGGCAAGCTGCAAGTGCAATTAAGGAAGGGGTTTACCATGTCAAACCCGGTCACAAAGGGACTGATATTTGGAGCTGATAATGGAAGCCTGAAGGATTACATTTTTAGTTTTTTTTTAAATATAGCTTTCTTCCATTGGCCTGGCAGGCAGGCATCCTGACTACGAGCTCCCCCAGTATTCCCCCACGGAATTCCCCCTCCAACAGGGACAGAGGGGAGAGGGTCATCCCCCCCAAAACACAATCCAGATATCTGGGGTCACCAGAGTGAGGCATAGTGCCACACCATCATGGAACCTGCTAGCTCCTTTTCACATTTTCTCCAATGCATCCCCCTTCCCCCTTGTGGCATGAACATGCATGTGTGGAGGCATATGCATGCCTTGTTTCCGCATTCCTGTGTCTTCCAGCCTCTGACACTGCCCTCGGCCTCCACTAGTGGGCAGCCAAGGAGCTGGATGACAACCCTCCCCTCCTCATGAGAGGAGGGCAGTCCCTTGGATGCTTGATTCTCTCCCTCCCCTGCTGCCCTCCAGGAACCCAAGGTCAGTCCCTACCCTGGGTCATCGACATGGCGTGAGGTGTGGCATCCAGCACCTCTACCATCAGTGCCACCGGGCCTGCACTGAAGGATTTACTTTTTGACAAACAGGGTGAAATGGGGCTTTTTTTTCAGAAGAAGCTACACCTTCTACTAGCAACAGGAACTTGACAGGAGAAGAGACTGGAGAAGAAATAATAACAATAGGGAAAGCATTTCAGGAACTAGTCAGTGGAGCTGCAGGTGAGACAGCACTTCTGGCATATGACTTACTTGGAGGCAGACCTGAAATTAGCAAGAACACCAAGCGGTCTTAGAGTTACAAAATAACTGGGATATGGAGAAGAGAGAGACATTTTTTTCTGATTGTAATACAGCTTTTTAAGAAGGCTCAATAGCACTGGTAAAGTGTGTGATAAAAGACTATTATGCACAACAACCAACAATGCAAGAATTAAAAGAAAAAGAATCACAAGCTGCCCAGTTTAAAGATCATAAAGATTATGAAAAAAATTGATAAAAAAAAGGGAAAATAGAGAAACAGGATCCAAAACTGAAAGCCCAGAAACTCAAAAAATCTGAGAGATAAAAAAGACTACCAGACTGGTTGTGTCTTTAACTGGAACAAAAACAAGTATGAAAGAAATAGAGGCATAATCCCTAATAGACCTAAGTCAATACTAAACAAGCATTTGTCAGTGCCGAATGTTGGCTTGCTGGCATCAGCATTGGTAGTGCAGGAGCTGGAGAGATGCATAATAGGAATGGCAGTGAAGTATTGTACTGATGCCAACCCCACCCCCACCCTGCGGAGATTGACAAGCATTGGGGTTGTGACTTTGGGTCATCAGCCATAATGCTCACGCCATTTCATCTCACCCTACCCTGCAGACACTGAAAGGTGTTGGAGTGCCTTGGGGTCTTCGGGATGTATATTCACCTCATTCCATAAGGAAATACACAGAGATGGGTGCAGTATAGGAGAATGGGGCGAATATTGGGGCTGAAGACTCCAATGCACACCTCAATGACTGTCACTGTCTACAGGGTGGGGGTGGAATAGCGTGAGCATTACGGCAGACAGTCCCAAGTCACCCCCCCAATGCCTGTTGGAAACCCTAACACCCCTGCTGTTTGTTGATATTTTCACTCCAAATTTTAAAAATGGGATTTTTGTGACCCCACCTCTGCATGAACAGTGGCACTATAATTTCGTTACTCAATCCTGAAAGGTAGTTTTGCACAGTGACTGCACCATTTTGGCCACAGGTGTTAAAACACATTTCTGGCAGGATGTGAAAAATGACAGCTGTACTGCTTATGAGGTGGTGTGAAAAAAATGGCAATGTTGAAAATCTGGAGTGAAAATATGAAAAATTGAAGAAGCAACAAAGGTGCTTAGAAACTGTGCAATGCACGCCTGTAATGCAATCATTTTTTAGAATTTTTTCACCAAATTTTCAACATGGACATTTTTGATCCTATCCTCATGAACAGTGGCACTGTGATTTTGTTAATCTGTCCTGAAAGTTGATTTCCCACATTGACCATACCTTTTGCACCACAGGTGTGAAAACACATTTCAGGAAGGATGTGAACAATGCAGCTATACTGTTTATAAGGAGGTGTGAAAAAATTGCAATGTCAAAAATCTAGATAGAAAATATAAAAAAATTGGTGAAGTTATGAGTGTGCATAGAAACTGCGCAATGCACACTCATAACACACTCTTTTTTGGGACATTTTTCACCAGATTTGCAACATAGGCTTTTTGGGCCCTCCCCTCATGAACAGTGGTGCTGTCGTTTTGTTAATCAGTCCGAAAAGGTGATTCCGTACAGTGACCGTGAAATCACCGTTTGGGACCAAGAAACTAAATGACAGAGGCATGTTCATGAGGTGGGATCCCAAGAAACCCGTGTTGAAAATCTTGGGCCAAAATTCCAAAAAAAGTTGAAACCACCCATTGCCTCCCATTATAAAGCTTCCCGTCATTTCTTCACTTTGCAGTTCAGCTTTGAAGATGCAGACGTGTCCAGGTTCAGAGAATATTGCAGCTCCTGACCTCTGGAGGGTAGGAATGGGTGAGGGAGGGGTACGGGTAGATGGGTGCTCAGAGGGAGAGTGGAGATGGGGAGGGGGACGAGGGAGACAATGGTGGACGATTTTCTTGTCTGCAGAGAAAAAAAAAGACCACGAGGTTATGTTTTCTTTATTTACAGGTTACACAAAAAAAAATAAGCACACTGGGGTGGGCTCTCAGTGTACCATACTGGGGGGATGCCGACATGGGGATTGGGCAACCTGATATTGGCAAGGCGCATAGATGGGGTGCACGCATCCAATGCTGGGATTAGGCATCCCTGTGTCGGAAAAGAAAGGGGACACTGATTAACCCAGAAAGACACACTAAGAAGAAAGACACACTAAGAGGGGGGATGCCAACATGGGAATTGAGCACCCCAATATCAGCTTTTCGGCAGTGTGTGGCAGCAGGAACTGCCATGTTATGGTGTGTCACATAATGTGGGGGGAGAACATGTTGACATGGGGATTGGGCACCCCGATGTTGACTTTCTGGGGATTGTGTGGTGGATGGTAGGAGCCGCCATATTTATTGAAATGTTTCACCTGGAAAGGCACGTAATGGAGGCATGTCATCTGCCACTGCAATGACAAGCCTGTCTCTGATTGCAGTGGCAGATTTGTTTATACTCCGTGGCTCTCTCTAAAATTGCTGTCATTGGCAGCATGCTCATTAGTTGGCGGCTGAGGGATGCAAACACTAAAGCTTCCCCTGCATTCACCACAACAATGACACACCTCTGAAATGTGCTACTACCACTAGATGTTGCTTGCATGTTCACGCAAGCCAACATAAAAAGAGGGGATAGTCCCCTGCTTATTACACATCCACCAGTCTCTTAGAAAGAGAAACACAAGATGATTTTTTAGAAGACGAGCAGGAGATAATAGACAATCCAACAGGAGCCAATGAGTAGTAAGCTTTCAGAAGCCAGAACAACAGGCACAAAAAAGACATGAAGAGGGGGAAAAAATAGAAAACAAATGCAGTGGTATGCCAATAAGGAGACAGAAGTAGCAGAGACAGAAATAAACATTATACACTTGTCAGAGAGAAGCCCCAGTGAAGCTAAAATAAATCTATTGCAAAAAGGTCTTTCTTTTGGCCCAACCAGTGACATTACCCAATGTGACCTCTTCTTGGATTTTCAGAGATTCACTAGGAATCTCAATTTAAAATCATTCTGGACCAAACATAAAACAAGCATTTGTCAATGTTGAACGTTTGCTTGCAGGTATTTGCATTGGTGTTTTAGTTTGGCATTTCTGCAGGTGCCCCTTCCCCAGTTGTATCCATATCCCTTTAGCATCCATATCCTAACAGAGTACCTCTCCGCAACTCCTCTTGCATCTGATCAACATTTCACCCTCATACTTCTTATGTGTCTGTCTTAGGAACCCTAATGCCCTGGGCATGCTCAAGGGAACGAGCCTGTGTGGAAACTGCGCAACCCACGCTTCTGGAATTAGGTCACCAAATTTTCAACATAGGCATTTTGTCAACACTGGTCATGAACACTGTCACTATGATTTTCTTACTGTGCACAGAACACTGATTTCCCACAGCAATCGCACTATTCTGCATCAGAAGTGTGAGAACACATTTCAGCCAGGATGTGAAAAATGACAGCTTTACTGTTCATAAGGAGGTGTGGTAAAATGCAAATGTTAAAAATCTGGAGTGAAAATATGACAAATTCCCTAAGTTACGCGTGCGCGTGGAAACTACGCAACCTACGCATGCTCGTAAAACAGTCATCTTTTGGACTTTTTTCACTGAATTTTCAACATAGGCATTTTAGGATGTCTGCTCATGAACAATGTCAGTGTGATTTTCTTACTCTGTACCGAATATGATTTCCCAAAGCTGCCGCGCTATTGCATACTGGAAGTGCCAAAACATATTTTGGCCAGGATGTGGAAATTGATAACTGTACTGGTCATAAGGAGATGTGGGAAAATGGTAATGTTGAGAATCCCGAGTGGAAATATTACAAATTCATGAACATAAGAGTCTGCATAGGAACTGCATAATGCATGCTCGTAACACAGCCATTTTATGGACTTTTGCCAGCAAATTTTCAACATAGGCATTTTCTTGTGAACAGTGTCACTGTGATTGTCTTACTCTGTAGTGAACATTGACTTCCAGCAGTGACCAAACTATTTTGCATCGAAAGTGCAAAACGCATTTCAACCAGGATGTGAAAATTGACAGCTGTGCTTTTCATGAGGAGATGTGGAAATATGCCTATGTTGAAAATCTGGAGTGGAAATATTACAAATTCGTGAATGTATGAGTGCGCGTGGAAACTGCTCAACGCACGCTCCTAAAATGGTCATTTTTTGGAGTTTTTTCACCAAATTTGCAACATAGGCTTTTTGAGAGCCCACCTCACGAACACCAACACTGTCATTTTGTTAATCGGTCACCGAAAGGTGATTCCATGCAGTGACTGCGAAATTACCTTTCGGGACTGAATAACACCATGACAGTAACTGAATTCATGAGAAGAGGTGTCAAGAACCCCATGTTGAAAATTTGGTGTCAAAAGTAAAAAAAAATGGCCAAGATATCCACCTAAGTTGGAAAACCCTATTTATGCCATTACACAGCTTACCGGCATTTCCTCAGTTCGCAGTCGGCTTTGAAAAGTGCAGACGAGGTTCCGGTCCACCAAAGATTGTAGCGCTGGGCTCCAGAGGTAAGTATAGGGTGAAGGGTGTGTGTGGGGAGGTGGGTGCGCAGAGAGTGGGTGCGGGTTGACGGGGGAGCAGGGACTCGCTGAGGGACTGTTTTCTTCTTTTACAGCATTTTTAAAAAAAGGACTCTTTTGGCACACTGGGGTGGGCTCCCAGCGTGCCACTTACCTTATTGTTGTGGGGGGAGTGTAGCTGGTGGGAATTGGGCACCCCCACTAGCCATACAGTGTGTGTGTGTGCTGGGGGGGGAGCATGAGCATGCTAGGGTCGGCTCTCAGCATGCCAATTTTTTTTCAGGGGCGGGGAGATACAGCCTATGGGGGATTGGGCACCCCCATCGGCCACACAGTGTGCTGGTGGGTGTTCATGAGCTGAGGAGAATTGGGCTCATACTGTGTCTTTCCTCTTTAAACAATCCCCCAGTCACTGCAGCCCATAGTGTGTCTTTCCTCATTAAACAATCCTCCGGTCCCTGTAGCCCCATAGTGTGTCTTTCCTCATTTAACAATCCTCTGGTCCCTGCAGCCTCATATTGTGTCTTTCCTCGTTAAACAAGCCCCCGGTCCCTACAGCCCCATAGTGTGTCTTTCCTCATTAAACAATCCCCTTGTCCCTGCAGCCCCATACTGTGTCTTTCCTCTTTAAACAATCCCTCAGTCCCTGCAGCCCCATAGTGTGTCTTTCCTCGTTAAACAATCCTCCGGTCCCTACAGCCCCACAGTGTGTATTTCCTCATTAAACAATCCCCTGGTCCCTGCAGCCTCATACTGTGTCTTTCCTCGTTAAACAATCCTCTGGTCCCTGCAGCCTCATATTGTGTCTTTCCTCATTAAACAATCCCCCGGGCCCTACAGCCCCATAGTGTGTCTTTCCTCATTAAACAATGCCCCAGTCCCTACAGCCCATAGTGTGTCTTTCCTCATTAAACAATTCCCCTGTCCCTGTAGCCTCATACTGTGTCTTTCCTCATTAAACAATTCCCCTGTCCCTGCAGCCTCATACTGTGTCTTTCCTCATTAAACAATCTCCCCAGTCCCTGCACCCCATACTGTGTCTTTCCTCATTAAACAATCCCCCCAGTGCCTGCAGCCCCATAGTGTGTCTTTCCTTGTTAAACAATCCCCTGGTCCCTGCAGCCCATAGTGTGTCTTTCCTGATTAAACAATCCCCTGGTCCCTGCAGCCCATACTGTGTCTTTCCTCATTAAACAGTCCCCCCAGTCCCTGCAGCCCCATAGTGTGTCTTTCCTTGTTAAACAATCCCCTGGTCCCTGCAGCCCCATACTGTGTCTTTCTTCATTAAACAATCCCCCAGTCCCTGCAGCCCATAGTGTGTCTTTCCTCTTTAAGCAATCCCCCGGTCCCTGTATCCCCATAGTGTGTCTTTCCTCATTAAACAATCCCCCCAATCCCTGCAGCCCGTAGTGTGTCTTTCCTCATTAAACAGTCCCTTGGTCCCTGTAGCCTCATACTGTGTCTTTCCTCATTAAACAATCCTCTGGACCCTGCAGCCTCATATTGTGTCTTTCCTCATTAAACAATCTCCTGGTCCCTGCAGCCCCATACTGTGTCTTTCCTTGTTAAACAATCCCCTGGTCCCTGCAACCCCATAGTGTGTCTTTCCTCATTAATCTCCCGGTCCCTGCAGCCCCATAGTGTGTTTTTACCAGGTTAAACAATTTTGATTTTCCCTTTCCAACAGCGGGGTGCCCATTCTTGGTGTCGGATTGCCCCCCCCATATCCCTAGCCAACATCAGAATGCCCAATCCCCCTTCAGCATTCCCCCTCCTCCCCACCACTATTGTAATTTGTGGCACACTGGGAGCCCAACCCAGTGTGCCTAAATTTATACTTGGTTTTTTTTAACTGTAAATGAAGAAAATGAGGAATGCCTCACCTAATCAGAAATGCTTGCCACCACCAACAGCCTTGCCACCCCACTCATGGCACTTATCTCCTATTTTACCCCTGCTCCCATGACCCCTCCTACTTCCCACCTCCACCCTTCGCCAATCACCCCCTCTCTCCAGCACTTCTCCCAGTGATGTCTGACAATGTCTCTGGCTGCTACTACTCCCATCTTGCCATTCCTTTCCTCCTCCATTGTTCTTTACCCCTCTCCTAGTTGATGCTGCTCTGGGCCATTCTATGTACTGAGCTCGCTAATGTGTTGCCTCCTCCCTTAATTAATAACTGTATAATGTACTGTTTACCTGAAATGTTGTTATATCTGTTGTATCCCCTGTATTGTACTTCAACTGATGTGGAACCTTTGTAAAAGAGTCTTGGCTCAAAGGCATTTGTAATCCTAGAGCCAAATAAATAAATAAATAAAAAACTTCCCTCGCATTTTTTTTTAATTTCACTTGTAAAAACGAAAACCGTCCCTCATTGTGTCCCCATCCCCCTCTCCCACCCTGACCCTTCCTCTGTGCACCCACCTCCTCGCACCCCCAACCCTTACCCCATACTTACCCTATGAGGTTTGCAGATGCAATCTTCTGCAGAATGGGACATGTCTGCATTCTTCAAAGCCGAACGGCAAACTGAAAGAATTCAAGGTAAGCCATATAATGGGAATCAATAGGGGTTTCAACTTACTTTGATATCTCAGCCGTTTTTAGGAATTTGGGGACCAAATTTTCAACATGAGGTTCTTGGGACCCCACCTCCTGAACATGCTGGTGTCATTTTGTTCCTCAGTCCCAAAAGGTGATTTTGTGGTCACTGCATGGAATCACCTTTGGGACTGATAACTAGCAACCCAGTGCCACTGTTCATGAGTGGGGTCCCTAATTGTTGCAAATTTGGTGAAAAAATTCAAAAAAATTACTGCGTTATGAGAATGCATTGCTCAGTTTCTACGCACAGTCATAACTTCATCAATTTTTTAAATTTTCACTCCAGATTTTCAACATTGTCATTTTTTCACACCTCCTTATGAACAATACAGCCGTCATTTTCACATCCTGCCTGAAATGTGTTTTTGTACCAGTTGCACAGAATGGCACAATCGCTGTGCGAAATCCACTTTCAGGATGGAGTAGCAAAATCACAGGGCCATTGTTCAAGAGGGTAAGTCCCAAAAAGCCCATGTTGAAAATTTGATGAAAAAAATGACTATGTTACGGGCGCGTACTGCACAGTTTCTCTGCACGCTCATAACTTTGCCAATTTCTCATATTTTCACTCGAGATTTTCAACATTGCCATTTTTTCATACCTCCTCATGAACAGTACAACTGTCATTTTTCACATCCTGCCCAAAATGTGTTTCAGCATCTGTGGTGCCGAATAGTGCAATCACTGTGGAAAATCACCTTTTGGGATTGAGCAATGAAATGATAGTGCCACTGTTCATGAGGTGGTGTCCCAAAATGGTCATGCTGAAAATGTGGTGTGGAAATACCAATAAACTTCTGGGGCATTAGGGTTTCCAACTGTAGGCCCCCCCACCATGTAGAGACTCACAGGTGTCACGTGTGTGCCTTGGGGTTGTCTACCATAATGTCACATCATTCCACCCCTACCCTGCAGCCAGTGACAGGCATCTGGGTGTGCCTTGGTGTCTCTGGCCCAAACATTCAACCCCCATTCTCCTATATTGCACCCATCTCAGCTTATTTCATTATGGAATGGGGTGAGTGTGAGGGCCGAAGACCTCAAGGCACACCACAACACCTTTCAGTGTCTGCAGGGTGGGGGTGGAATGGCATGAGCGTTACGGACAATGACCCAAAGAGACACCCGCAATTCCTGTCAGTCTCTGCAGGGTGGGGGTGGGGCATTAGGGTTGAAAACCTTAATGTCTCATTAAGAAAATAAATCAGGGAGGGACATTTGATGTCACCTACAGTACCCTCATTTCAGCAAAGCCTTCAACAATGTCCAACACAGAAGGCTGATTAACAAGATGAGTAGTCTGGCAATGGTGCACAAGCTGATAAACTGGGTTAGAAACTGGTTGATGGACAGAAGGCCGAGGGTGGCGGTAATGGGATACAATCTGAGGAAAGGGGGTGGCCATTGGGGTACCTCAGGGATAAGTCCTGGGACCAGTCCAGTTCAATGTCTTCATTACAGACATTACGGAAGGGCTAGAAGCAAAGGTCTGTCTACCTGTTTGCAGATGACACCAACATCTGTAACAGACTTAATACTTCAGAATGGGTGGAGAAAATGAGCAGGGACATGAAGAGACTTCAAAAATGTCCTTAGGAGTGGCAACTGAGGTTCAATGCAAATAAGCCTAAATAATATAGCTGAGAAGAAGGACACCTGTTGAGAGTTACAGGATGGGGTGAAGGTGCTGATGATCACCAAGGAACAAAGGGACCTAGGAGATATCAGTTCTGTTGACCAAAACATGTAAAAAAAGAGCAAGCATGTTGCAAGGCTGGCCAGTGGCATGCTGGGATGCATAGGCAGAGGTATCACTAGCAAAAATCATGAGGTGGTGATGTCATTGTATAATGCACTAGTGAGGCCTCACCTACAGTACTATGTGCAGATCTGGAGACTGCAAATGTGCAAGGCCATTGACAGGGTGGAGGCAGCCCACAGAAAGGCAACCAAGATGGTACATGGCTTGCAACACAGAACATATAAGGAGAGATTAAAAGGACCTCAACATGTACTTATTGGAGGAAAGGAGGGGAGTGAGGGAAGACGATAGATACATTAAGGTACCTCAAGGGCATAAACAAGGTGCAGAGGTGGACGTCTTTCAATACAACAAATGTCCGGCATTGACAAATACTTGTTTTTTATCCCCCCACATAAAAAAGAAAACCATCCGTCATTGTCTGATGTGTAACCCCCCTCCCCTAAGCAGTATACAGACACTGGAAGTGCCCAATCCCCCAGTGTCCTCATCTGTCTGTCCATTATTGTGTGCTGTGTAACCCCCCCAAACAGTATGCAGGTTCGGGGGTGCCCAAACTCCCAGTGTCATCTGTCTGTCCATTGTTGTCTGCTGTGTAATTCCCCCAACAGTATACAGACACTGAGGGTGCCTAATCCCCTAGTCTTTTCATCTATTCTGCAAACTCCCTGAAAAAACAAAAACTATTCCTCATTGTTTTTTTCCCCTGTAAAAAAGAAAACCATCCATCTTTGTCCATTCCGCCATTACCCAACCCCCTACTCTCTCTAACTCAGGACCCACCACCCCACACACCCCATACTTACCCACCAGAGGTCCTTTGTGGTAATCTACAGTACCTTGGACTGCAGGCACATCTTTGCTCTTTAAAGCCCAACCAAGAACTGAAGTAAGCACTTCAATGTATTTCAAAAGGGTTTTCAACTTAGTGGCATAACTTGCCCATTTTTAAATATTTTTGCCCCAGATTTTCAACATATGCTTTTAGGGACCTCACCTCACAAACAACTTCACTGAAGCAATTTTCAGACCCCCCCTCCATGACACCAGTGTACATGATGAACCTTCGGCATTGACAAATGCTTGTTAATGTCTTACAAAGAGTCCATAAGAGACTAGAGACTAGCAGATCCCCCTGGGCAACCCATAGTGTCAGGAATAGGAAGCCTATTGGAACCCCTTTCCCACTTTGTGGATGTACATATGAAAGGACTTGCACAAAAATTGCCATCCTAACTAGAAGATACAACACAAGTACTGGGCATCCTGTATAAATTGCAGTTAGAAAAAGATTGGTGGTTGGATTTCCCTAGATATTGAGGAACTATACACTAACATACCACATAGTGATGGTTTTAAAGCAGCAGTGCAAAGAAAAGTTGTAATTTTTGGCATCTTTAATTTTAGTTTAGTAACATGCTGTTTGATGTCCATTTTAAGATATTCTAAGGATTTCCTTCAGTTCTTTATTATTTTGTAATTAATTCATACAACATGTTTGTTTTCTTCATGTGACTTGTCTGGCAGTACATTAATTTGTACTAATTAATTACAGTTTTTACTGATGTAATTAAAAATAATAATTAACCAAAGGAAACCCTTAGAATAACTTAAAATGGACATCAAGTTGCATGTGACTAAACTAAAATCACAGGTGACTGCAACATTACAACCTTTCAATGCACTTCTGCTTTAAAGCACTTATGTATTGGCTGGAGACAGGTACTGACTTTGATATGGAGTTGGTGGAATTTCTATGTGGATGTGCCCAACTGGTCCTATAATTAAACTTTTTCCTGTTACAAGAAATGTTCTACCTGCAAGTCAAAGATACCACCATGGGGCCACATTTTCCCCCATTTATGTGAACCTTTACCTCTGGTACTGGGAGATAAAAACTTTATTGCCTTGGGAACAACCTTTTTAACATATGATTGACTTCTGGAAGTGCTAAATAGCCAGTATATTCATGGTATGGAGGGGCAGCTGAAAGGCATTGGATGAGTATGTGAGGTGGTTAGAAAGTATGAATCCAAACTTTAAATTTACCATCCATGTGAGTCTGACAGTGGTGTGCTTTCTAGATTTGTCTATCAGCAAAAAGAAAGTCCATACAAAAAACACCAGCTTATACCACAAAGTGATGGATTGAAACACCCTGCTGTATGCCACCAGCTGCTACCTGAAGCATATTGTAAACAACAGTACTTGGGTCAAAATGAATTGCAGTGAGGAAACAAACTATCTAGAACAGAGAAATCTTATGAAGGGTAGGTTCCGGAAAGGAGGGTACAGACCAGATATACTGTCTAAGGCAGAAAACAAAGTTGATTCTGTCAATTGCAAAAATCTGCTGACACAAAAAGAAACCAGTTCTGCTCCCCACGCAACTTCCCCAATCCTGCCCACTGAAGAAGGGCGTGTGATGCAAGGGGACAATCAAAGATAGGCTGCTTAGGTTGAAAGCTGGTCAGATGTTTGCTGACTGGTTTCATCATGAAAATCAAAGGACCTAAGCCCTCTCTGCTTGGAGTGACTTGGTCCTTTGAAGTACACAAAGTTTATTCCCAGCAACAAGCCAGTGGTATCAAAACAGGGTGAGGCCATTGGTCTAGACAGTCGAGCCCCTTGTAGTTTTAACTGCAAGGGGCTCAGCAGTGACACATCCCTGCAATCCTCTTGTACTTGTTGCAAAACATTTGGTGAGCAAGCAGAGTGGGAGGGCTTTTAAGCCTGAGGTTCAATGGGTGGAGCAACTACGTCACTCCCCCATCAGGCTTATAAGGCCACTCATCCTGGGCCTCCTCAGGATTTATTTCTCATTGTGGCCAGAGGCTCCACTCCTCCTCCTCGCTCTGCTTATTCCTGTTAGTACTCATTTCTGTGGTCACCTCCGGCCATCCATTTGTTACCCCTCGCTGTTCCTAGGTGGCTTCACCACTTGTCTCTGGCATCTGAGTTGCGCTCTACTCTTTTCTCCCCTTTCATCACTCATTCAGGTACTCCCTGTACCTCCTTCCTTTACTGCTCATCCTCGGCTCCCCCCTTTTTCTGCTTTCGCAACCTGCTCTTCCCTTTTTGTGCTTCCTTTCACCACAATACAAAGGACGTATCCAGTTCATCAACACAAAAACAAAACAGGGATGTTGCGAAACCTCTATAGCTCTCTCAGGGCTCTAACAGATTGTTTCCTGGCTCTTCCCTGTTGCTTCCCTCCTGGATCACTGCCCCTTCCCTTCCTTTTCTTAGTGTGCTGTCATCCCCGTTGTGCTTGCTCAATTTTCTGGCTGTCCAGGGACTGCTGGTGCATCCTCGTTTCTCCTGCATTTGGCGTCTCGCTTCATCTTCCTGTTGTCCCTTGGAGCTCCATCTTGTGCTGCAGTTGCTGCTTGGCAGCTCAGTGTTTTGCCTGTTTTTTCTCATGCCTCACTTTCCTGCTTGCCTGACCTATGGGTTTTCAAGTTTGTTTATCTCACTGGAGTCTGTGTTTGCGTGAGCTGGACTGGCTGTGGCTTTTCTGCAGGTATGAGGGATATTAACAGCACAGTAGTCTAACTCTTGTATATACCTGTTGACAATCTAATTTCCTGAGAGCTTGTCCAGAAGGAACTTTGGACAGCTTCCTTTCATCTCTGTTTCATATGTCAGGGTCAGCTTGAGGTTTCTAGTTATTCCCTATCCAGTGGTATTGTCTTCTGACTGCTATCAAACAACCGAAAAAAAAATTGCCTCAGCTCAGCTGCCTCTTCTTTTGGGGTTCTACTACCCAGCCACCGGGGTTCTGCTGCCTGCTGCCTCCTTTACTATTGTGCTTACTATTGCCCTCATGCTCCTACATTTGGATCTGCCCCTCTCTGGTCTATGATACCTTATCTCGACTTGCTCATCTATTTCCATCACCCTATCAGTATACCCCTCATTGACTCCCATGCTCATGGATTTCTCTCCATTCATCCACATCATTTGGCCATCTCTGGCTACTTCCGTCTTGCCAGCAAATGATATTTCTTTTGGGCATATCTATCATGAGTCATATGCCACCTCCTTGACCAGCAGCCCTCCTGCCGTTTATATCAGGTTCATGACTCCGGTCTTCATTCCCTCATCCTTACCTCTTGATTTATCTATTTCCATTGCTTATTTGAGCATTCCTATCTTGGCATTCTATGCCATGCCTCCACTCAAGGCTTCACTACATCACCAAATGCCTCATCTCATACCAGCCATCAAGGATTCATGCCAGTCGTGGCTTCACTCCCTCCTTTTCCATGCCTTATGTTCCTTCTTTGAGCTATCCGCCATCGTTCAAGTTCATTTTCAAGTTCAGTTCCTGTCTCCTCATCAATTTGTACTTTCTTTTGGGGTTTTTCCTATCCTTTCATCATCGTCCCTACACATATCCTTTTCTTTAGCGACATATGTCATTAAATCAAATATCGTCAGCCTGGAGGGAAGGCAACCTAGGACGTGGATCCCCAGAGGTTTCCTCCTCAAAGGGGGTTCTTCCTCTCCTCCATGCCAATGGTCATAATATTAGTTAGGTTTAGTGCTTTCTTTGGTTCCTTAGTTAAGTCAGTGGTCATAATATTAGTTAGGGTTAGTGCTTTCTTAGGTTAGTTAGGTTCCACTTTTGGATGGAAGCAGTTGGTGGCCCAGCTTTCCCTCTCTCCTTAGGAAGTTCACCCTTAATCATCTTCTCAGAATTCATTCATTCATCCATCATCTTATCTCTTTGATGATTGACACCTGATAGGGTATTCATTTTGGGCTTCTTCCTAAGCCACTTTTAGCCGACAGCATAATTTCCGCAGCACCTATGGAGGGAACCCTCCTCTTGGATTCCTTGCATCGTGCCCCTACAGGGTGATATAGCCCACGGACAGACAGGCAGAAAGCCACAACATAAATCAAGTCACACAAGCATCATCTCATCCAGTTATGTAAGCACAATTGAATGGGATGGCTTTTAAGCCCGAGGTTCAATGTAGAGCAACTACATCACTCCCCCCATCAGGCTTATAAGGCCAATCATCCTGGGCCCCCTCAGGGTTTGTTTCTTGTTGCCCACCATCCACCCCTCCTCCAGTGGTTCGTCTCTCTTACCTGTGAGCTCCTTCCTAATCTGCCTTTAGCTGATGGCATCATTCCTGCAGCACCTATATGGGGGAACCCTCCTCTAGAGTTCCTTGTGTCATGCCCCTACAGGGTGATATATCCCATGGACAGAGAGGTGGAAAGCCACAACATAAATCAAGTCACGCAAGCAACATCTCATTCAGTTGCATAAGCACAACTGAACAAATGTAAAAAGACAAAATGTAACACAGCCTGCTAGTTTTATAAGTACATATGGGTGTCAGTCTAGGGCAATTAGGGACATCGTAACTAAGAACTGGGCTATAATAAACTCAGACTCAATTTTACAAAATCACTACCCTAACCCACTATGATTCACCTATAAAGAGGCAAAAGATTGACAGATAGTCTGTCACATAGCCTGCCACAATAAACCCAGTACTTGGCTACCAAGGTTGTCAAAAGGCAACTTCAAATGTGGCCACTGTAAGTATGTTCTAGTAATGGAAGGAACAAATCAGTTCACCAGTAGTAATGCCAATAAAATCTTTGAGATTAGACATTTTATAAATTGTGACTCAACACACAAAGTCTATTTGGCATTTTATGACCGTGCAGCTTTTTATATAGACAAGACATCACATACTCTGAAACTATGAATTGGGGAGCACATGAGGACACTATCAGAAGGGGATGAGAACAATGCACTTGCTAAACATGTTAAGGGGCAACCAATACCTGAGAACCATAATTTTGCATTTTGTGGTATCAAAAACATACAGGTGGGAAAGCGTTGGGGGGTCTTGAAGCATTGCTTTTAAGGAGAGAGGCATTGTGGATAGTACAATTGGGGGCCAATATCTGCCAGAATTAAATGAAATTAAAATTAAACAGAAGAAAAAGCATAATATGTCCAAATTCTCACATTTCTCTCCTTTATCTCTCCTTTCTAGCCTTCAGAATTGTGTTTTAAACATGACTTGTATGAGCAGAATGAAACAGCCTGCCATGGGGGGGTGGTGGCAAATATCTGATTCCTTTAAGTGTGGCTTATCTGGAACTAAGTTTGTATACTGTTGTTAAGAAATATATTTAGAATGTGCTAAAAATGCTTTATTATGCAATGAATTATAATGTATTTATTAAGTGACTGCGTACTCAGACAAGTAAGAGGTTTTAACTGAATTTCTATGCTTGTTTAAAATTGAATTGCACCTTTAATTTTTTGAATTGCACTGTGACTGTGAGCACTTTCAAACCCAAGCTTTCTCATCACTTCCTGTTTCCCTTGAGAAAGTCCAAGGACAAAACTGATCAGAGTAATGTCTGTGTCCGCCACTCAGGTATTTTACTTTTTGTATGCCTCTGTACCTTTTTTAATATACAAATATCTGGGCCTATGCATGAATGTATGCCAGGTATGCACAATTTGTGCATCCCCATCTTGTGCTGCTCCACACCTGTGGACAGGCATGCATTGGCTGGCATTCATGATCATTGGGTGCCTACCACATTCTTGCCCCCCTCTCCATCATGCAGAATATGGGGGTGGATTGGAACATGGGCAAAGATCCAGTTGGATGCCCAACCTGGTCCTGCAGTAGCTCACCTGCTCCATGCAGAGTAAGAGATTTTAGGATGGCTTGGGTTCTGGATTTGTGCATTGTTGGGCAAGTGCCCAAATGGCTTCCCCAGCCCTACCTGCCTGACCAGATGGCTGGGGCAGCATAATGGGGGAGATGTAGGTTCCTGTGGTTTGCAGGGGTATGCTGCGGTGGCATGCAACAGTTACAGCAGGGTCTCTGTTGTTATATCATGCAATCTTCCTTGCCCAGCACTCTGTGCCTTCATGAATTATGCAAAGTGTGGGCACACCCCTGACACTCCCATGGGCCATCCACACACATAGCCACATGAGTGGATGGGGGATCCAGTGCAGAGGGGATGCACATCCCTTCTGTCCATGTGCACAGGGATCTGTAGTATCTTAGTGTACAGCACTGACATTTAGGATTACCTACATGCTACAGCTCCAAGGTGCATAAGCAATCTGGCCTATAGTGCGTAGGCCCCATCATGGGTAAAGATAAAGGGCCAGATATTCAAAAGGGTTGCGCCATGCACAATAGGGTTGCACCTGCGCAAGTCCGAACTTGCTCCATTCTGTGATATTCAGCAGGAGGCAGTTGCGCCACTGAAAACAGGCTGAGCAACAGCGCAATGGAAATAAATGCATGCTGAACTGGTGGGGAGGAACCAGCCATAAACTGCACAGCCCGATATTCAGCGGAGCCAGCAGAGTTGTGCAGGCAATAACCCCAACCTGTGCCTGCAACAACTTTGAGCCAAAAAAAGGTTGAAGTCGAGGGTCACCCACAGGTGAGCTGCTGCATTGCAGGCGCAACACAGCAGCTGCCACCTGTGGCTGGCCCCAGCAGTCCTGTGCCCCCCCCTGCAGCCCGATCGTGGGCAGCCGACTGTAAATCCCCACCACCCCCCCACTGGCCCGATCGGCGCATGGTTCAATCCCCCCACCAGCCCGATCATGGGCAGCAAATAGCTCCCCGAGCGTATCCCTGGTGGTCCAGTGGACGAAAAGCCCGATTGTGGGCAGTGGTTGTCTAATAAACCCCTCCTTCCGAATTCATCCCTGGTGGTCCAGTGGACTGAAAAGCCCGATCGCGGGCAGTAGTTGTTGCATCCCCCGCCTCCAGCATTCATCCTCGGTGGTCCAGTGACCTAAAAGCCTGATTGCGGGAGGTAGTCAGTTATTAGTCTGGTCTTCAAATGAGTGGTGTGTTGTTTCCTCACTTTCGTTCTCGTCATTCCAGCCGTTCGCCGGTCGTGGGTAGTAGCATCCCACCTGTTGCTGCCCCGCCCACCCACACTGACTGTTCTGGTAGGGCTGCACGCCCCATTGGTGCAGAGTGAGCCAATGGGTGTGCATCCCCAACCTAGATGAACAGTCGAATTTGTGAATGATCATTCATTCACAAAACTGGACTGTCTTGTACGTATAGCACGCCCATTGGCTCTTGCTCTGCACCAATGGGCATGCAGCTCACTCAGGCGTCAGTCAGCGGTGGCGGGCGCAGGCAGGTGGGATGCTGCCACCTGCCGCTGCCGGGGAGCCGGGTGGTGGGCTCGTGGGTGGGTGGGGTGGGGGACACCAGCCACCAGGGCTATGTTCGGGGAGGGCCACATTGCTGCCCGCGATAGGGCTGATGGGGGATTAAACCATGCCCACGATCGGGCCAGAGTGGTGGTGGTGGGGATTGTACATTCTGCTTCGCCATCGGGCTGCAGGGGCATCAGTCCCCAATGGCTGCTGCCTGGCAGGGTGCCAGGTGCAAGTCCTCGGGATCGGCGCACCTGCATGCTAATGGCATGCAAATGGGGCCGTAATCAGATGCAAATTACCTACTGCACCTTGCGCATGAATTATGGCTCCATTACATATCACCGCTTTGAATATGAGATTTTGCGTGGCGCAATGGTACTAATGCCACCTCAAGTTGAATGCTCCTCCTGACCACTTGCGGTGGTGCAAGTTCCACTGGGCGCGATGCACAGTGGTTGTGGTTGGTGATATTCACCAAAGGAGTTGCTCAAGGGCACAACTCCCGAATATCACTCTGGACACACCCTTGTGCAACTATTTTGTGCAGCACAAGGGCTTGCACCACAAAATAGTGCAGTTTGAATATCCAGCCCAAAGAATTTAAGCTTTTAAGCTACACAAAGCCCTTCATCAGAAAAATGACAAACTATACAAATAAATCACTTTAAGCACATTGGGTAGAACCAGTTAACAAAAAAAAACATTTTACACATGAATGTGACAGTTTTGTTAATAAGGAAGAAAAATAATTGTATATTATAAAGAGACAAAAAAAAACATAGTCACTGAAACTCTAATTGGGTATGAATCAGGTCCTTTCCTTAGAAAGAATATGACAGCAGGAGGCCTATAAGTTGTCAAGTGCTTCATGTGCCACCCTTCAAGCTGCAATATTCCAAAATGTTAGACATGTGAACACATTTTTACTTCAGACATTATCAACACCCCCAAAACTAGCAATTCAAGATACAGAAGAATTAAACATGTGGATCCCAGAATGTTGTGTATTACATTCAGTACAAGAAGTGTCCACATGCAGGCTTCATGGTGAAACGGATAACCCCTTTCAAACCTGAAAGAGCTCACACATGCATGACATAAAAATGCAAAATATAAAAATACTAGTGAGACAATATTTATGGGCCTCCTGCTGTCACATTCAATCCATAGAGAGGATTTGATTTGTACCCAGCAAGGATTTCAAAGACTGTTCTTTGTCTCTGCATAATATCCTAGTTTGAAAGATTAACTGCTGTGAATCTCTTGGTCCAATAAAAGGTATCAAATAACCCACTTTGTTCATCTTATAGTAGTATCATAGTAATTCAATGTCAAAAGTGTCTCTACAGGGGTCCTCAGTTCTGTCATGTTACAGCATGTCAATCAGCAACTCTCAGGAACTCCAGTTAACAATGGTTATGCCTATCAACTTGACATCTGTTTAACACATAGTGATTCACAGAAATATGGAAACATAGAAGTTGATGGCAGATAAGGACTGCAAGGACCAACAAGTCTGCCCAATCTACCTTATGAATGTTATGAATGATTTCTAGTATTATACCCAGTTATGACTAAGTGCATCATGATAGTATAATAAGATGAGCAAACTCTCAACACTTGCTAATCAATTTAAATAGCTGCTAAGTGACACTTTTTTTAACGGGGCAGGAAAATCACACCAGGGTGATGCCTGCCTCTGTCTAAATAAGCAGTTTCAACAAACAAATTTTATAGCATAATTAGTAAAATGCTTTTTCAGTCTGGTATGTATGCATTTTGTGGAGCTGGCTTGTATTCATTAAGCATAGAAGTTTCAAGGTATAGCTCCACCCCAAAACAGCATTTTGATGATGGTATATGAGAGTCAGGGATACAATATGCTTAAACCAGCAGTGCAACAAAAAAAATTATTCCAAAAAGCTATGTTTCTGCTATGGTTATGAAAAACTGGCTTGTATTCATTAAGCATAGAAGTTTCAAGGTATAGCTCCACCCCAAATCAGTATTTTGATGATGGCACATGAGAGTCAGGGATACAATATGCTTAAACCAGCAGTGCAACAAAAACAATATTCCAAAAAGCTATGTTTCTGCTATGGTTATGAAAAATGTTGGCAGAACTGTTGATTTGGGGTTTCTTGATGCTTCCCATGCTGTGTACTGTACAGTTGAATTTTTGTCTTATTCTTACTCTCCTTGGGTCCTCATTATTATCTCTTTGCAAAAATGAGGTGAACATTTTTATTTCTTGAGCAATAACTATTTTAAAACATTCATAAAATTCTTAAATGATAATGAACACTCAAAATTTTACCAACAGAATAAATTGGAGGACACCGTGCATCGATTCAAAAGGCCTTTGATAATGTCTCACATTGGGTCTTGTTAAATAAGTTGAGTACACTGCAGATTGACAAAAAAGTGGTGGATTGGCTACATAATTGGTTAGTTAACAGGATTCAGAGGGTTTGAATAAGGGGTGTTTATTCGGAAGAGGGTGATGTTACTAGTGGGGTGCTCTAGGGCTCAGTTCTGGGCCTGATTCCTTTTTCATTATTCATTAGCAATATTGACAAAGACATAGATGGATGGATTGTCAAATTTGCAGATGATATTACGTTGGGGGCCCAGCTGGTAATGATTTGAGTAGAAATTTTCTTAGAAAAAATTTGGAGAAAGTACATTAGAAACATGTGCCAAAAAAACACACAAAAAAACATGATGGTCAACATAGAAAAGTTTTCCACACTTTATTTAGGAAAGAATAACACTAGACAGGAATACCGCTTAAATAATCAAACAATACAAGAAATCACTACTGAAAAAAACTCTGGTGTAATTATAGATGAAGATCTGGAGTTTAGCAGACCTTGCATAAAGTTAGTGCAGAGAACATATTTTCTAGTAAACAGCATAAAAAGGTCTTTATCTGCAGGACTACAAACTGAATAATGCCACTATATAAGGTGTATTTTAGCACACATATGGATTACAGAATACAACTGTGGAGTCCTTATCTACAGAAGGACATGGATGGATTGGAGACAGTACAGTGTAGGGCTACTAAGTTAATCCATAAATTAAAGGAAGCATTTTATGAGGGCAGGCTGATGCAATTGGGTCTCTACAGTCTTGAAACTAGATGCATGAGAGGTGATCTTCTGAGGATGTATAAGATTGTGACACAGAATTAATGACTGAATTGGGCATGGAAATACAGAATAAACTGCTGGGACAAAGATCACATAAGTGTCGAACTAAATTAGACCAGTGTAAGAACAATAGAAGATTAAATACTTTTACGCAAAGTGCAGGAAGAATGTGGCATGCATTACCAACTGATATAGTACAGAGAAGTAACATTGGCATATTTAAAATAAAACTATTCTTTGGTGGGAAAAATATTATCTATTCTCCGGTGCAGTCAATTTGACCTGCTGCTTTGGGTAGACAGATTAGATAGGCAAAAATTGCCTCTTCTGTCTACAAACCAGTATGATAACCAGTGTGAGTAGGAAGTAAAAAGGCTGGGTCAAATTGTAGACCATTATCATTGCACTGCTGCTGTA
This sequence comes from Neoceratodus forsteri, assembly GCA_016271365.2. Lineage (NCBI taxonomy): Eukaryota > Metazoa > Chordata > Ceratodontiformes > Ceratodontidae > Neoceratodus > Neoceratodus forsteri. The sequence continues at coordinate 540,814,085 of CM028137.1, read as the reverse complement.
ATGCAATGTGTTACAGAACTAGTGATGTTGTACTGTTTATACTAACTTTACTTAACTTAGCAGGCCACCTTTAATTTTTAGGGTAGTATTATGTTTAAGATATTAAACTCAGTAATAAAAGGTGGTCTTATAATTTGTATAAAGTTACTACACACAGTAACCCCCCCCCCCGATTATTCTACGCATTACATTAAGCATGATGTAGCCCCGTCCCTCACAAACCATTCTCAAGGTGCAGTTTTGGTGTGGAGCTAAAGTTTGAGACTTCAAAGCTTACTAAACATAAACAGGTCCTACAAAGCCTTTCATTAAATTAATTACTCCACTAAATTATTTTTAAACCTGTTTATTTAGACCCTGAGGCAGGTGTCACCTAGTGTTGAGTGAAATGTATGTTATGCCTGCAAAAAAGCATAAAATTGGCATTTGATTTCATTCAATAGTGGCAAACTTTCTGTGAGTTCAGCAATAGTGCACTAAGTCAAAATAGTGCATTTTCTATTGTCTTGCTTGTAAAATAAATTTGCAATTTTGAACTTTTTGTGCAATACTGTGTGTGTCGCGCCACTATAGTAATGGTTTAGATGTCACTTCTATGTTAAAGTCAAAATTTTGCATGTTAATAACTTTGAACCAGTTCAACAGATTTGCCTGGAATTTGGTATGCACGGTGTGGCACGATAATTCTCTTGATCTGCCAAATTTTGTTTTGGTCGGACTTACAGTCTTTGTGTACGAAAATGCTGAACAATGGAAAATTATCCATTTTTGGAGTCAGCTTTTGGGATTTTGGATGTGGCCCTGTGTAGCTGTAGTGTGGTGTGCTGCTCTGTGAGATGGCTCATTTGAAAGAGCTTTGGTGGCTGAACATGCAGCATTTCATTTGGTGAAAAAATATTAAGGTTTTCAAAAGTTATGCCACTTTGAAGTTCCCATTATGAGTCAATGGGAAAATGTACATGCATGTTTTGCGAACAAAGAATGGGGTTCTTGCCATCTCATCCCACCTGGCGATCAAAGAATTTGCAGCCTCGTGGTTCAAGAATGTTTGTACCCAAGAATTCTTTGATCGTGAGGTCCGCCATCTTGTTTTTAGTTTTCCAATCAGATAAACACATATATCTCTGCTCAGGGGTCACTCCTGAAATAAAACTTGGACAGGTTTTACTCAGGAGGCTTCAATCTTTCAAGCCATGCCTTTGGTTTCATCCAAATTGGTCAAGAAATAGAGTTTTAAGTTTTTAAAATCTTCGATCATGGCTCACTAACGATCTTTGATCGCGAGCCTACAAATTCTTTGATCACGAGATTCTTTGATCATGATCTTGCATCATGATCTAAATACACAAATTTCTTGGCTCAGGAGTGGATTTGGGACATAAATGAGGGTGGGTTTTGATCAGTGGGCTTCTTTCTATCGAGGCATGTCATTGGTTCAGTTCAAATGGGTGAAAATGTCATGTTTCAGCATTTTAAAGTCTTTGGTAGTGAGCGTGCAATTTCTTTGATCGTTAGCCTGCAAATTCTTAGATCACAAGATTCTTTGATCGCTATCATACATCGCAAGCAAAGGATGAGATAGCCGGATTAAACATTCTAATTTCTCAATCCAGGGGTGTCCTAGGAAGACAGATGAGGGTGGGTTTTGCTCAGGGGACTTTGTTCTGATGAACCATGGTGGTGGATTACCACAATTATTTGTATTCTTTTTAATTACAGCACTTTTTATTCTTTGATCATGAGCCTGCAAATTCTTTGATCACAAGATTCTTTGATCGCGATTATGCATCGTGAGCGAAGATGAGATGGTCAGATTAAAAAATAAATTCTCTCAGCCCAGGGGTGCCCTAGGAAGTCAAATGATGGTGGGTTTTGCAAAGGGGGGGGGGTTGTTCTGTGAACCATGGCGGTGGTTTACGACAATTCCTTCAGTTTTTTAATTTATAGCATTTTTTATTCTATGTTTGTAAGCCTGCAAAATCTTTGATCGTGAGCCTGAAAATTCTTCAATCGCAAGATTCTTTGATCACAAAATAGAGACAAGATGGACAGATTTTTTATAATGCAATAGATAGGGAAATTTGACCAATCTTTAACATTGACTATCTCAGAAACGGTTCGGTCTTTTTACTTGAAATTTGGAGGGTGTTTACAGCATGTCCTGTGGATGTAAATTGCAGTATTTGCATGTCCAAAAAATATTTTTTTGGTGGAGATATGGTGTGGTGCAGTTTACATTCTGCGGACAGTGTTTTGCTTTTGGTGGTGGCTTGAAATTGATAGGCTACCTAGCCTTAGTGTTATGGAAGTAGTTTTCAGTCATTGTGTGTGTTAAAGGAGACAGAAACATGTTAATAAGATTACTAATAGGTACAAATAGCTTAATTTGACTAATAATTAAGCAATAAACCACAACAGGGTGTGGATTATGTAAGCAATAAGACGCGAGGGTGTGTACATTAGGGAATGGTCTAATGCATACCCCTGGAGTGTCTTATTGCACTTATAAAATGGGGATCTGAATTTTGTATATAAGTAAAAATTTACACTTGTTGCTTTAAATACTAGAACACGTAACTCTTGTATGTATTTTGACCTAAAATAGTTCATCCGCCTGTTTGAGAGTAAGGTCATCTTTTTTATTTTGCGCTATTACGACAACCATACCTGTCGTCTTAGTAATAGCACCCCCCCCCCCATAGTTTGGAGTGTCTCCATCCCACACATAAATTCATTGTTATTTAAAATTAGATTGCCTGCTTTCCTCTTGTTTAAATTCATTTTTTTTGTAAACTCATGAGTGCGTGAGTGAGGGAGCTTGCTGAGACCGTTGGATGCAATGCAGCTGAGCCATGCACAGCCAATGCTTTTATTATTTATTTATTAAGTTTTAAACTGGCTTTTTATTTTAATTATATTGGGATCAACTATGTAACTCTAGGTGTCAGTGGAGCAAGTGGTAGTGTGAGCAGACCACAGTACATACCGGGGTAAAAGTACCAGGAACAGTTAACAGCTTCACATTTGATTTTGTATGCAGAGCGTGATCATTAAAGTAGTGTAGAATACACAGTATGTTGGCATATATCTGGCTTGGCTTTTTTGCCCATCTGCAAACAAATCAATCAGATGAAGTTTGGATGGCATGTGGGAACCGCAAGTTGCGGTGACTTGACAGAGTGAGGTAGTTAGTAGTGGAAGTTAGCACTCGAGTGATGGGGCAGCAGCTAGAGGACAGAAATGGGAACACAATTATTTTAAAGAAGAAAATGGGCTAAAGTTTTTAAAACAGTACAGTTAGAAGAGTTCTGTTTGTTTTACTGAGACCCGACAGAGCACATGCAGAAGGCCAGATGTGTAATGTGGGGCATTCATTGCTTGGGAACTGCTGGCAGCTCACATTAAAAGGAAGTGAACAATGGAGCATGCGAGTGGTGGGACAGTGAGGATGACTGAATGGTGGCTGCAGGAGAAGGTAAGAAAGGGTGTCCAGTGACAATTGGTGTTGTTGCAATTTACAAAACAAAAGGAAATATACTGTATCTTTTAATCTGGCATTAAGGAACACTGCCTGTTCTTCTTGATTGTCTAGCATCTGATGTGGAAAATAAAAATGGGTTTTGAAAAATTGTTTCACTGTCTTTTCCCAGTGATTGCTGTTCCAGAAGCTGGGTACTTGCACTAAGTTTCTGTAAAATGCTGTTGCACTGCAGCGCTTGTTTGGTTTCATTTCACTCTGCATGGCACATGTATGCTTTTGTTTGGCCTTTATTCATGATTTATACCTGTCTGCTCAGCCTTCTTCATTTTTCACAATATGTTTTTTTTCCATTTTGACAGATCTAATAAACAAACAATATCTGTATAACTACACTTCCTTAGAGGGGTGGCAAGTGTCTAAACTGTCACAAACACAATCTGCTGTCCCCCACCCCCCAAAAGAAGTCATTTACTTAAGTTTTCTCTCTTTTTTTAATCACCTCAGAGTACCGCCACCTCATCCAGGTTGTGCGGAAGGAGAGAGAGTCTTGAGAGAGAGCAGAGAAGAAGCAGCAGCAGCCTCATCACAGAAAGGTTCTTCTGTTGAACCCTGATTGCCTGAAGCAATATGAAGCCCTGCCTGGCAAAAGTTACATGCATATGCTACTGAATCATCCCTATTCCCATTGATTGCACTATTTTCCCCACAGTGCTATTTAGCATTGGCCATGAGATCAGAAGATGGCATAGCCCTCCTTTGGCTGGTTTCCTCTTGGGTTGGTTGGGCATGGTGGTGGCTGTGGAAATCACTATAGTAAGTGATTGATGCATACTGAATGTCAGCAGCATAAAGGCTGAACATAGATAGCGTGCAGGAGTTGTAGTTATCAGAGGTAGATGGCTCTTCAGAACCTTGGCACAGCAAGTTGATATAAAGTGACAGAAATGGTATCAGTAAATAATCTGTAATTGTGTAAAAAAAATTTTTTTAAATACCTGCCGTTACAGTCTGACATCTGTGCGCCCCCCCATATCTTACATTAAAGCTCTGCTAATCAGATACATTCTGATACATAGTTTTTCTTGAACTTGCCTTCTGACAACTGCTCCTGCTTTCGAGAGCATGCCTGCTCGTCACTTGCTATTACATCAGCACAATCATTTACGTCATGGATAATCAACCTCACTCACTTTCCAATTGGCAAAACTGGAAAGATAAATGGAGAAGAACCATTGACAGCCATATTTGTAAAATCCTTTGATTTAAGGATATAAAATGTTAGTTTACAGAGAGCGAGGATCTTACTTGATATATGCACACACATTACTAATGAAAAATTAAAGGACACATTTGGTGGTTTCATCATGTTTTTTATTTCCTGTCCTCTTTAAATGCCAACAGGTGTGGAACTGTGCCACTCTGACAAATGAAAATTTCAAACTTTGACATGTTATATCTCGGACATGGTTTGGTCTTTTTACTTGAAATTTGGAGAATGGTGATGATGGTATGTCTGGTGGCTGTGAATTGTGGTGTTTATGTGTGAGACAATATATTTTTTGTTGAAATATTGCGTGGCACAGTTTATATTTTGAGGACAGCATTTTCTATTATTCTACTAGATGAATGTTTGGTGGCTGGATGTGCTGTTGTCAATGCACTTTTTAGTCATTAGGTGTGTAATGTGGCTCAACACTTGCAAGTTGGTGGGAGCGTGGGGCCCAAAGGGCACTGCGCTCCCACCAACTTGTGCAACTTTCTACTTTTCTATTCTTTCTTAATAAGTAAGGAAATTCTATGCAAAAAAAACTTCATTAATGCATCAGTTAGGGTTGTTCTACAGCAACAAAAGTGAGGAAATGTGATATTAGGGTTGCCACCCCTTGCAGCCCACCCCCACCAACAGGTATCGGGGTGTACATTGAGGTCATTGGCCCTAACTCTCACCCCATTCTCCTACACTGCACCACCTCAGCTTGTTTACACATGGGATGGGGAGGGAGTTAGGGCTGATGACCCTAACACATGCCCCAATGCCTGTTGGTGGGGATGGGGTGGGGTGCAAGGGGTGGCAACCTTAATATGGAATTTTCTCACTTTGGTCACTGTGAATAACCCTAACTGATGTATTAAACACAGTTTTTTGTATAGAATATATATATATATATATATATATATATATGTATACTATATATATATATATATATATATATATATATTCTTTGCAAAAATACATTACTGCATCAGTTAGTGTTGATATAAAACTTTAAAAAGGAGAGAAATATGATGCTAACAACCTGCCACCACCCTGCATACACCAACAGGTGTCAGGGTGTGCCTTGGGGTTGTCAGCCATAGTGCTCACCCCATTCCATAAGTAAATAAGCTGAGGTGACTACAGCATAGGAGAATGAGGTGAGCTTTAGGGCTGATGACACCAAGGAACACTCCGATGCCTGTTGATGTGTGCAGGGTGGTGGTGTGGTTAGGGAAACCCTAATGTCATATTTCCCTCTTTTATTTTAAATTAAGCTGTTTGATCCCCATTGCCACCTCTCTGCATTACTTGATAATGGGGACACATGAGTGGAGCTGGCAGGTGGCTCTGGCCCCCTGGAGGGGCTCAGTCCCTGGTCCCTGCTTGCTTGTGCCCGACCCTTCTGGCAATCCCCCATGGATTGCCCCCATGACAGGGTTGAGGGCAAAGGGTGTTGACTTTCCCTCCCCCTGGAGACCAAAATCTAGACTCTGAGGGACTGGAGCAGGTGCTGCAGGTCCATCATGGAGTTTTCAAGCTCCAGATTTTCCTCAGTTTTCTCTCCACCCCTCACTGAGGGTGCCCACACATGAGTGGAGGCACATACATGCATCAACCTGCAGAACCCTTCCTATCCTAGTCATGCCCAACTGCACAATCTCTGAGTCTTCACTCATGGGCAGCCTTGCAGCAGGAACAGTTGAGTCCCTACCCAGGAGGAGAGAGCTATCCAATGGCTGCTCAATCCATCTTCTGGCCTCCCCTCCTGCCAACCCCCAATGACCTGGGCTTGTTCCCAAACCCAGGTCACCGGTGTGGTGCAAGGTGTGGTGTCCAGTGCCGTAACCCTCAGTGCCACCATGCCAGCTTGTATTTCTTTCCTTTTTATAGATCGATATTAACCCTAACTGATGAATTAACATAATTTATTTGAAAAGAATTTCCTTATTTTTGAGATAGTTTAATGGTATCCATATTTTCCTGTAGGAGCAAAGGGCCTTCTGGGCCCTGTGCTTGCATGCATCAGAACTTTTTGAGATAGCGTAATCGTATCCTTATTTGTCCAATGAAGCACAGGGCACTTTGGGAACTGCACTCCCATCCCTCCATATATGTGTATACAGTATGTATGTTTATAGGGAGGCTTAGAGCCTGACAGGCCCTGCACTTCCATTTGTAAGATGACAGCAACCAAACTGTCAACATAGCCTTTCTATTACCCCACCTCATCAACCCAATAGTAAAGATGATCAAATCCCTACCAAAACGTCATTCCACACCACTGCAAGGTAATTCAGTGGCAGTGGCACAAGAACATGTTTTGGACAAGATTTGAAAAATGACAGCTGTCACATACATGATGTGGTGTAAAGAAATGGCTATGTTGATAATCTGAGGCTAAAATATTGAAAATAAACAAAGTTATGAGTGAGTGTAGTGAAATGTCAACAGATGTGCACAACTTGGCCATTTTAGTATATTTTTCCCCCACATTTTCAGCATACCTTCTTATGACCCCTCCTCATAAACAAATATGGTGAACATTTTGAAATCCCTTCTGAAATTTAATTTTGCCACCTGATTTCAAAATCACCTTTTGGGCAGGATTTGCAAATGATGCCCCTTAATCCATGAGAAGGGCTCTCAAAAAGGGTACAATATGTTGAAAATTTGGCATCAAAATATGCAAAATGGCAAAATTATGCACCAAACTTGAAAATCCCATTGAACTACTTTGATTTCCCATATGAAAAAATATCTTTTTTCATGAGTTGTCATATGAAACAAGATCTTTTTTCATATAACTTCGTTATGAAAAAAGAATTTCAATGTAAAAAAAAAATAAGGGCATTTCTTGAGCAGTAAAGTGCAGAATGCAGCTAAGAAGGTCCAATAATCAAGCTACATGTGTTGGTTCCTCCCCAGAATATAATTTTTGAGGGTTTCCAAATGTTTATTTCACAGGCAAAACTGAAAACAAGATGGCTGCCATATGAAAAATGATTTTGCTCAAACAAAAAAAGGATGATCTCATAGGAAAAAAGAATTCTTCTTTCGTTTCATAGAGCTATCTTAAAGTACTTACTGAGCATGCTCAGAAACAATTTTTTAAAATTTTGTAAATGCAATAACTTAACAACAGCTTATTATTTTTTCAGCACCCTAGAAAAAGGCACATCTGTGGTTTAGTCCCTTTCTGCCCTGAAAATTCCAGACCAAGATTTCAAACTGTCTGGGCTATAGGCAAGTTAAAAAAAAATCCCAGCAAAGTCAATAAGTGAAAAAATGTTTTTTTCACCTCTCTTGAACTCAGAAACTGCACATCTGAATGGAACATAGCTTGCCACATCCACAGATCTACCTTGGGCAAGGGTGCATGTTAATTTACATGTACATCTGTTGAATGGTTGCCTATTCAACCCTTACTATAGGGGCACAACCACACCCCATAATACATAGATTTAATTGCAAAAAATGTCATTAGTGCATTAGTTAGGAAGTTTACTAAAGCCACAAAAGCAGGGAAAAGAGGCGTTATGGTTTCCAACCCTAATGCCCCAGCCCTTCCCTGCAGACACCGACAGGCATCGGGGGTGCCTTGGGATCATGAACCCTAATGCTCAGCACTTTCCTTAAGTAAATAAGCTCAGATGGGTACAGTATACAACAATGCGGTGAGCATTAGGGTACACAACCCCAAGGCACCCTCCACGATGTCTGTTGGTGTCTGCAGGGTGAGGGTGGGGCATTAGGGTTGGAAACCCTAACACTTCATTTCTCTGCTTTTGTCACTTTAGTAAACCCTCTAACTGATGCATTAACAAAGGTTTTTGCAATGAATTTCCTTACTTTTTCAGATAGTTTACTTGTATCCTTTTTCTCTCTGTGGGAGCACAAGGCTCTCTGGGCCCTGTGCTCCCACACTCCATAACTGTCCTTATGTCACAACGGGAGCACATGTCCCTTCAGGCCCTGCACTTCCATGTTCAGGGATTATCCATATTTTACTGTTGGAACGCAGGATCCAAAGGACCCTGCGTACCCATCCGTCCATAGATACGTGACAAAATTATCAGCATAGCCATCTTATTACCCTAGCACATATACGAGGACGAGAAAATTTTAAATCACTGCCAAAACATAATTCTGCACACCTGCAATGCCATTGTATGCCAGAGGAGCATAAACACATTTTCGACAGGATTTGGGAAATTACAGTTATACTGTTCATGAGATAATGCGAAAAAATGGCAATGTTGAAAATTTGGAGTCAGTGTGGAGAGAAAGCAGGTGAGAGAGAGACAGAGCATGAGTAGCTTACCATGATCCTGCAAAACTGATGCAAGGACTGTAATTGTTCTTGATTCCCAACACAAAGTTATATCCTAGTAAATTCAACATTACCATGACTGCAGCAAACTGTGGACTCTGGTGATTCTTTTCAACAGAGGGTAACAGTGTAAAAACAGACTTCACATCACCCACTGCACCTCATAAACCCCCTTTCCATAAAGCAAAATGAGCAAGAGAAAAACAGAGAAAGAGAGAGAGCGAGCAGTGCACCGTGCTGCAGAGACAGAAAGAGAGAAAGAGAGAGAGAGAGAAAGACTGAGAGTGAGCATCTCACCCCACTCTCACTGCTGCAAAAGTCATTGGGACACAAATGTTACAAAGTATTACAAAGTATTTTATGGACAACAAATATCATAAATAATTTCAGGACTCTATTTCTGGCATTTGTGTGTTCATAAAAGAAGTGACATATGCATTAATTCTGAGGACCACTTTTCAAGTTGGCAGCATACACTAACATTGTTCCTATTTAAGCAGGAAAAAAAACCTTTCTGCATTTTTTTAAAACATAACCCATCTAATAAGCTCAATAACCCACTCCAGGGTATGGTGTCATATGGATTCAACCCATGCCTTGGGTGCTGTCAGGGCAATCAGCCTGCAACCTCACACCTCAAAATGCACCCAGGTTTAATCCCCTATAACTTCATACCTTGTCATGGGTTATTGCTTACAAAAATGCTATGTATATAGACAGTTCAGTTGCAGGACTTTTATATATGAAAGTACATAATTAAAATTAATAAAACATGTAATCTAAAAGAAAGTATTTGAAAGTGTATCAGTCTGTTATTTTTAAGCAATAAGGCTGACCAGGGGTTATGTTAATGGTCTGTTAATTATTCTCCAGCAGGACGAAGATAGCAAGGCATACCAAACTTCCCTAAGGGAAGCAGGGAAGGCAGTAAGGCAGGCAACGGCCCAAACTGAGGAAACACTAGCACGAACAGTAAAAAAAGGTGACATGACATTCTATAGATACATTAGTGAAAGGAGAAAGTCCAGAGGGGGTATTGCTAAGATCAAAGGGATAAGGAGGAGTCTGAGGAGGACCAAGGAAAAGCATCTATCCTAAATAGATACTTCTGCTCTATATTTACTGAGGAGAAGGTAGGGCAGGCCCACAGCTCAGCACCATGGACACAGGGAAGAGGGAAATGTGCAGTAGTCCCTTCACAAAAGAAAGGGTCCAACAAGAGCTCGTTAAGCTCAGGGTGGACAAGGCAATGGGACCTGATGCCATACATCCCAGGGTACAAAATGAGCTAAGGGTGAAACTAGCAGAGCCATTATCAGAACTGTTTGGTGAGTCTCTGAGCACAGGAAAGGTCCCAGAAGACTGAAGAAGTGCTCATGTGATCCTGTTCCACAAGAGTGGTAGCAGGGAGGAGGCAGGGAACTACAGACCAGTCAGTCTTACCTCAGTAGTGGGCAAGATTATGGAGCCACTCATTAAGAAAAGGATAGTGCAACACCTGGAATCCATAGGAGCACAGGATCGAAGACAGCATGGGTTTCCAACAGGAAGGTCCTGTCAAACTAATTTCATAGATTTCTTTGACTGGGTAACCAGAGTGGTGGACCAAGGGGGAGCAGTTGATGTCGACTACCTTGATTTCAGCAAAGCTTTCGATACTGTTCCACATAGAAGATTGATTAATAAGCTGGGTAGGCTTGGGGTGGGTCAGAAATTAATCAGCTTGATAGCAAACTGGCTGGTGGGCAGAAAGCAGAGAGTGGTGGTAAATGGTATACAGTCAGAAGAGATGCAAGTCACAAGTGGGGTACCTCAGGGATCAGTCTTCTTCAGTATCTTCATCAGTGACATTGCAGACAGACTGGAGGGTAAGGTTTGTATGTTTGCATATGACACCAAAATCTGCAACAGAGTAGATGATCCAGATGGTGTGGGCAGAATGAGAAAAGAGCTGGATAAACTGGCAAAATGGTCAGAAGAGTGTCAAATGAGGTTTAACGCAAAGAAGTACAAGATCATGCACATAGGGAAGAGAAATTCGGAAGCCACCTATAGGTTCGGAGGGGAGTTGCTGGCAATCACAAGGGAAGAAAGAGCCTTGGGCATCATCACCACAGTTGACCTGAAATCATCCAAGCAGACCACTAAAGCAGTAGGTAAGGCTAGAGGAATGTTGAGGTGTATTAATAGGGGTATCGCAAGTCATAAGAGGGAGGCAATAATCTCTCTTTACAAGAAACTGGCTAGGCCCCATCTGGAGTATTGTATGCAGTACTGGAGGCTACACCTGCACAAGGAAATTAACAAAATGGAGGCAGTCCAGAGAAGGGCAACCAAAATGGTGCAGGGACTGCATCAGAAAACGTATGAGGACAGATTAATGGAGCTCAACATGTATACCCTACAGCAAAGGAGGGAGAGAGGATATGATCAAAATATTCAAACATCTTAAGGACATTAACAAGGTGAAAGAGTCTAACATGTTTCAATATAAGAAAAGTAGCAGGACAAAAGCACACAGCATGAGATTAGAGGGAGGCCGATTAAGGTGACATGTGAGGAAGTTCTTTTTCACAGAAAGGGTGGTGAATGCATGGAACGGCCTACCTCAGGAAGTGGTGGATATAAATACAGTGCATGGCTTCAAACAGGCATGGGATAGGACTAAGGGAGCAATAAAGATGAGTATGAATAGATAGGCCATTGACAGAGTACAGGCCTATGGCACATTCATAAGGTAAAAAAATGGGCAGACTGGATGGGCCTTGCGGTCCTTATCTGCTGTCAACTTCTATGTTTCTATGTTTCTATGTTTTTCTTGGGGCATAATGTTGCATGAGGCATATCCATAGAAGGTAATGAACTAATCACAAACATAACCCCTAGGAGTGCTTTATTATTATTATTGTTATTGTTATTATTATTATAAAAATGGGAAATGTAAATAGTTTGTTCCTGGTTCAGCATGTGATTATGTTTTACATGCACTATAACTAAATATTAACATACTGTAAGTCTGATAGAATGCTTACAGCCAGTCAGGAAGCTCTACTTCTCACCTTTTTGTTTGTAACGTACATTCCCCACCCCACCAAAAGTGTTTTTCTCAAAGTGAAGGGCTTGGAAATAATGCAGGAGACTTGGCTCAGTTTAAAAACCAAAAATGTTAGGAATTTTCTACTTGCAATTTTATCTCCTTTTTTGTTACATATCAAGTCCTATTTCCAATCCATTGAAAAATATTGCTCTCATAAAATCATCCTGGACACATTTCTGAGAGTATTTAAGAAGGTGGGCCACAGTTTCAGTTTGAAAATAAATTTCTGTCATTTTAATTGATGGTCATGTTTTCCCACAAAGAGGGGGGTCCTGCATGCTTACAAATGCTAAGAAATATGATGCCAGTATGTGCTGAAGTTGACTCACTTATTTTCAATATATTCTCAAAATATATTTTTACAATACACAGTGCTTAAACGTATTGATTTCATCAATGGCACATTACAACTTCACTTTAAGAAACCTGGCCCTGCTTATTAAAAGTAAGGCTTTAATTGGTCCAATTAAGCTCGGTTAAAAAAACATTCACACAGAAATGATGCAGGAATCATTTCAACACTCTTCATGTAGGGATCGGTACTGGGTCTGTCCTCTTCCATGTCTTCACAAGTGACATTGTTGAGGAACTGGAGGGGAAGGTGAGATGTGTCTCTTTACAGATGACACAAAGATCTACAACAGAGTGGACACCCAGGAGGGGGTGAAGAGAATGCAAAGTGATCTGGGGAAACTAGAGGAATAGTCTAGGGAGTAGCAGTTGGAATTCAACTCACAAAAATGCAAAGTCATTCACTGGGGCTGGGAAACATGGGGGTTATGTGTAAGATGGGGGGAGGTACCTACAGTCACTAAGCAAAAGAAGGACCTTGTGGTAATCAGTTCTGATTATCTCAAGGAGACAGTGCAAGACTAGCTGGATGCTGGGGTGCATAGGGAGGGAGGTTTCTAACAGGAGATGGGAGGCAGTGTTGCCAATGTAATGCTCACCAGTGAGACTCCATCTGGAGCACTGTGTCCAGTTCAGAAGGATAAACCTCCGCAATGACATTGACAGGGTGGAAGCACTCCAGAGGAGTGCTACCAAAATGTTGTGAGGGTTGTATGAGAACCCATATGATGAGAGGCTTTATGAGCTCAATATATACACCCTGGAAGAGAGGAGAGCAACAGAGGACATGATTGAGACTTGTAAGTAACTCAAAGGTGTGTACAAGATGCAGGAGGAGAGTCTCTTCAGGGAAGGGGACACCAGAACACAGGGGCATGCTATGAAACCTGAGGTGAGGGGATATATAAGAGGGATGTGAGCAAATACGTCTTCACAGAAAAGGTGGTGGACACCTGGAACAGCCTACCACAATAGGTGGTGGGGGTGATGTCAGTTGGGAGTTTCAAGCATGCATAGGATAAGCACATGGACATCATAGGTAGAGGAATGGGAGGCAGAAGAGACACCAGTGACCAGATAGGGTCCAGAGTGTAGTACCAGACAGGGAAAATCAGACTAGTTGGTCTTACTGGTCGTTTTCTGCTGACACGTTTTTATGTTTCTATGTAACATGTCAGCACGTCATTGACTCTGTACTATAAGAGTCCAACCACTCCATGGAAAAAATACAATCTGCTAAAATTCCAGAATTTGTTTGTGCACTCAGAAATAAATGAATTAGTGACATACAATAGACGTAATCAAACAGTTTAAAGAAGGCCATGATTACAGCTCCTTAATGTATAATTGCAGCATATTCATGAAGTTCTTTAAACATAGAAACATAGAAACATAGACTTTGATGGCAGATAAGGACCGCTAGGCCCATCTAGTCTGCCCATTTCCCTACATACAGGATAGGCCGCAGATCCTAGTTAACCAACAGCCTATATCTTCCTGTCCCCCACAAGAATTGCCTTATGTCTGTCCCATGCATTCTTGAATTCTCCCACAGTTTTAGACCCCACAACTTCCTCAGGAAGGATGTTCCATGCATCCACTACCCTCTCTGTGAAATAATACTTCCTCACATTGCCCCATAACCACCCTCCTTCTATCTTTAAATTGTGTCCCCTTGTTCTTGCAAGTCTCTTTTTCTGAAAGATGCTACCCTCTTGGACTTTGTTGATTCCCTTGAGGTACTTGAAAGTTTCTATCATGTCCCCCTCTCCTTCTTTCCTCAAGGGTATACATATTAAGCTCCTTTAGTCTCTCCTCATACAGCTTCTCTTGCAGACCCTGCACCATTTAGTGCCCTCCTCTGGACTGCCTCTATCCTGTCTATGTCCTTGCGGAGATGGGGTCTCCAGAACTGGACACAGTATTCCAGATGGGGTCTCACCAACTGTCTGTACAGAGGATAACAACTTCCTGTTTTCTGCTGCTGATGCCTCTCCTATACATCCCAGTATACCCCGGCCCTCCCTACTGCCTTCTCCATTTGCTTGCTAACCTTAAGGTCATCTGATATGATTACCCCAGGTCCCTTTCCTGTTTGTTGTTGTTACTACCTCCCCACCCATTGTGTATTCTTCCCTGGGTTCTTGTTTCCCAGGTGCATTATTTGCACTTTTTGCATTGAATCCTAGCTGCCATATGTCTGACCATTCCTCCAACCTTGCCAAGTCCCTTTTCATCCTTTCCACGCCTCCTTGTGTATCAACCCTGTTGCAGATCTTGTGTCATCTGCAAAAGGCATACTTTTCTTCAGTCCCTCTGCAATGCCACTGATGAAGACATTAAAAAGGACTGAACCCAATACTGAACCCTGAGGTACCCCACTAGTAACCGCCCTTTCTTCAGAGTGGACTCCATTTACAATTACCTTCTGTGTCCTGTTGTCCAGCCAATGTTTTACCCAGGCTACCACCCTGGGACCCACTCCAAGGCTGGTTAATTTGACTAATAATCTTTTGTGTGGGACTGTGTCAAATGCCTTGCTAAAGTCTAGGTAGGCCATGTCCACAGCCCCTCCCTGGTCTACTACTTTGGTCACCCAGTCAAAGAAATCTATTAGATTCGTCTGACATGACCTTTCCGCTGTGAACCCATGCTGCCTTGGATCCTGTGCTCCACTGACCTCTAGGTACTCAACTATTCTTTCCTTCAGAAGTGACTCCATCACTTTCCCTACCACAGAGGTCAGACTGACAGGTCTGTAGTTTCCTGCCTCTGTCTTGGTCCCACTTTTGTGAAGGGGAATCACATCCACCTTCCTCCAGTGCTCAGGTTCACACACCATCCTCCCATGATTTATTAAAAGAGTAGCCAGTGGTTTCACTAGTTCCTTCCTTAATTCTTTTAGAATTCTGGGGTGAATTCCATCAGGACCCTTGCTTTGTCAACCTTCAGTTTTAGGAGTTCTTGCAGAACCCTTTCTACTGTGAAAGGCCTGGGATCGACCCCCCTATCAAGAGTGCTTCTGTTAATTGGATTAAGCACTTCCCCTCCTCTTGTGAATACTGAGCAGAAATATTCGTTCAGTATTCCTGCTTTTTCACTGTCCCCCTCTGCCCACCCACCGTTCATTCTATTCAGCCTCACTATCCCTCCCTTTGTCTTTCTACGCTCGCTGATGTACCTATAAAAGGTTTTATCCCACTTCTTAACTCAGTTGGCTATCTTTTCCTCAGTTTGGGCCTTTGCTATTCTGACTTCCCTCCCTGCTTCTTTCTGCCTTAACTGGTACAGCTCTCTGTCCTGCTCCTTCTGTGTTTCCTTATACTTCCGGAATGCTATCTTTTTCTTCCTGACTTTCACAGCCACCTCTCTTGAGAACCATAGTGGCTTTTTCTTTCGTTTTGATTTGTTTATTTGCTTCACACAAAGGCTTGTTGCCTCTGTGATGGCAGTTTTGATAATTCCTCATTGTTGCTCCACACCTCCTTCTAGCCTGTTTGCTAGTGCTTTTCTGAGGCACTCTCCCATCTTGCCAAAGTCAGCCCTCCTAAAGTCCAGTACCCTCACTTTTGTATGGCTTGACTCTGTAGCTGAGTTTAACATGAACCACGCTGTTTGATGGTCACTTGTCCCCAGAGGGGACTGGAGAACTGGAAAGTCAGACCAGTGGCAAGGAGAGTTGAGGCATTGCATGCCTTGCCTCTTGTCATGCCAGTGACCTGTGTTCAGTCGGTGGGGTGGGAAAGGATTGAGCATCTGCTCTTCTCTCTCAGAAGGGTGGCCAGGCTGTTTTAGCCCATGATTACCAGCAGGCAGAGGCCTGGTGGTAGCGTAAGCATGCAGTGTCAGTGGCTCAGTAGGTACCACACTCGCCTCTGAGGCTGGGAGATCAGAGGGCTGTGGGTTCAGTTCCCATATCTGGCATTTGGGTTAATATCCCAGTACTGACACTGTAGTGCAGCATGAGAGGGGTGCTGCACTTCTGAGGTGCAGTCTTTCGGATGTGAGACGTTAAACCGAGGTCCCATCTGCCTGGATTGGTGGTAGTTCAGGTGGATGTTAAAGATCCCATGGCACTTATCGAAAAGAGTAGGGGAATTTCCCTGGTGTCCTAGCCAAATTTCCTTCATTCACTAAAACTACCACCAACAGCTTAATCTGGTTCACAGCTTAATCTGGTTCAAGGTCAGTTGGCATTCATCGGTATCCCACTCCCCCTGGGTCGTGGCTGAAAATAGGCAGTATTTGTCTAGTGCACTTACCCAGTCAACAAAAACTAAATAAAAAAAATAAATGAATGCAATGAAGGGAGAGACCTCTGGTGATATAGGATGAGTACACCTCCATGCACACATATTGGCACTACAGCATGGGGGGAGGGATGAGAAATTGGAAAATCTGGGGACCTGGGCTTTGTGAAGCCCTGCCCATGCCCAAGTGGTCTGACCTACCACTCCAGTCCTGAAGTCAGTCGAATAAGTCTGTCAGGGGCAGGATGGCTCTCCACCTTCTGCCCTGTTGTGGGGAAAAATCCACTGGGGGACAAGCTTCAGACCAGGAGAGAGAGATAGGGATGACGGCAAGGCTGATAGCTGCCCAGGTCCACAACAGAGGATAAAAACCTTGTGGAAAAAAAGGAGAACTGCATTTAACCAGCAAGCCAGTATTTTCTGCACTGTAGACGCTATTCAGTGTGAAAATAAAATTTGGGCAGCCGTATTATGGCGAACATCAGAATTTCAATTCCCCCAAATTTCAGAATGTACTTTGGCAAAAATGTCCAACTTAGACCAGAAGAATAAATGTATGAATTGTGAATTTAATGGTTTTCCTTCAGTTGTAGTTCTGTGTGAAAATAAAATTTGGGCAGCAGGTCTATGGCAAACATTGGAGTTTCAATTTCATCAAATTTCAGAATGTACTTTGGCAACAAAATTCCAAATTAGACCAGAAGAATAAATGTATGAATTGTGGATTTATGTTTTAAGAATTAATAATTGAAAGGCAGAATGATTACAAGTATTGCAATCTGATGTATGTGGAATGGAATTCCACAGAATTGTCATTCTGTAGTTCAAGTGTAGAATTTTGCATTTCAGCTAGAAACTTTTGTGGAACAGGGAAAATCATTGTGGAACACATGCAAAGTATTCCGGTTTCACCAAAGTTAGAATCGTAAAATTTCCATGAACTTAATTAAATTAATGAATTTTAATGAATTCATGAATTCTGAATTAGCAGTCTCCATCCAGTCAGTTGTTGTTTTACTTTTTTGTAAATTTAGTGGGTATTTCTGATTTACACCCTGCTGGTAAAGAAGACCATTTTAGACTTTTACAGTATACATTATGTCCTTATACAGTAATAACTGGGTTTCCCTTTTTCCCACAGGGAAACCGTGGTGGAATTTATTGTAATAAAGGAGTGTTTATTACTGCAAACATGTACATGGTTTCCTTTACTCTGTGCATGCACCCGCCATAATTCTGTGCTTCCTAACTGTTCTCCATTTGCCTTTTTGCTGAAAGGCAACCACCAGTGAAACTTGGCGATAAGTCATATTTTTTTTTTTAACTTTGCTCATTTTTTAGATTTACATGGATTAAAAAAGTATTTTTAAACATTTTAAAAAGTCAGACATCACACATTCAGGAACCATCCAAACACTAAACCAGAGCACGGCCACTCCAGAACGTCTACTTTTTTATATAATTGCTGTGGCAAAAAAGGGAAAACCAGCAATTATATAAAATATGGGGTGATGTGTGTAAACTCAAAGTTTACACACACCCTCAGGGTTAGATGCTTCGCTCTAGGGGTTTGTGTGGCATCTAACCCCTCGGGTGTGTGTAAAAGTCTCATTACACACACACCACCCCATACTTTATTCCATATGTTAAACTCTTCCACTGTTGTCACCATGCATGCATGATTCACTATAGAATGTGTTGCTGAAAGGGACATAAACTGCATCATGCAGCTCTTAAAGAGTACACACCATTGGTGCCTGAACCAGAAACACACACTGAGTTTACTAAATGACTGATAATGACTAATAAAGACTAAACCATATCAGAATAGGAATGGAATATGACAAATGCTCTAGGTTCACGTTATGCATAAGCCCAATTAGTGACCCAGGTAGTTTAAAATTCACAGTGTTGGAAGATATCTCAAAGCATAAAAGTGGTGGTCCAAGATTACAGCATTTGCCTAAAATGAATTGCTGCTGGGCACACAGACTAGGGACATTGATATTGCATGGGTCTGAATGGTATCATATGTTTTAGCCCATTCACTATTACACTTGTTACTCTGTTATACATGTTAACAAGGACTGCATCTGTAGGGAAATTAATATGTAGTAACTCTGAAAAAAACCTAGGCTATGTAACTTAGTCCATTGAACTTTGATGTACTGTGTACTGAAATATTGCACAATGTACTTGTCTCATTGATTTGTGTGTAGAACTTGCCATGTAACTTTGTTGAACCTTATTGTTGTGCTTATTGTAATTAACATTGTCACTATGTACTCTATATCATTAAATTGTACTTGATTCTGTACCAATGTGAAAACAAGTCATTTGTTATATGTTAGTTGCCCTATGTCACTACTGAAAAAGGGAAACACATCTCAGTGAGTCAATCTAGTCAACAAAATCCAATAAATAAAATAAGAATGTCACTTTTTAAAGTACAGTATTTCATTGTTGTTACTTTATGCCCTTACATTTTTTTACAGGATGGCATTAACAACTGGAAACTTAAACCAAAGAAAAAAGAACTGTAGTCGATTGTTGCAAACAAACTTTATTTTTGGACTGTAACTGTAAATACTATGACTTGCAAAATGTTGGGAATTTAGTAGCCACATATGACTTTTGTAAGCAATACAAATTGTACGGCTGTATATTTGATTGAGCTCATCAGGAATGTTTTTTTGTTTAGTCATTGGTATCATTTTTAAGTTTTCTCCTTTTTCTTTGTTTTTCTTTATGTTATTTTACTTTTGTATTTTATATTCCCCTGCCTTCTTTCCATCAACCTGTATTTGGTAGTTCTTATTCAGAAAGCACTTGAATACATGACAATTCACTACCGATATTTTGCTCCCCTATGAATCACTCCCAACAGTATGCTCAGGCGACGACTCGCTCCTGCAACAACATGCTACTGAGACTATTCGCTCCCGCTCCCTGAAGGACAGGCTTCTATGTAATTAGTATCCACCATTAGTGTCAGTACATACTGTAATTGACTGGTAATTATGTCTTCTCAATTAGTACAGTACCTAGTGGACAAACAAGGAATAAATCCACCTGTAATGAATTAACACATGTACAATCACTATAAGAGATAAGCCATTTTGCCCCTGCGGTCACATCCTTTCAATGCCAAAAGCCACAGCACAATAAATTCTAAATTGCAACTGAACTGCACAATGACTGATCATTTTGTGCTGTCTGAAAGGGCAAAGTAAAAAATAGTGGATGACTAGAACTACATTTATACATTTCATAAGATAAGGCAATTTGGCAGCCTGAGTATTCGGTTAAAAAATGTAAACTTTGCAACGCCCACATACACACTGTCTCTTATGACAACGCAACCATCATGCATGGCTTCTCTCAACATTCCCATGCTCCAGACCTGTACACAGTTGAGAAACATGAAGTAGTGAACACTGTTAAAGAAAAAGCAAGCTCCACACTGGACACAACTGCTCAAGTCCTCTTACACTGAAAAGAGCAAGTGTCACTTGCAGCGCCGGGCAAAATAATTGATAAAAACTTAAAGTGGACAATACAAAGAGTTCAAGTCCATGAAGCACCACCAACTCCAAAGAACTTGTGTGAATTGCAAATCCCTGAACTGTACACCTCTTACAAGCCTGACTCTGATGGTGAATCTGTTCAGTTTTTACTCCATGATAGTGGCCCTGGGAGCAATAGAAATGTATTGTTTGGGATGGAAAACAATCTTAAATTATTTTAGAGATATAAGCAGTGGCATGCAGATGGCACATTTAGTGTTGTGCCACCTCTCTTTAAGCAATTGTACATAATCATGGGCGAAAGGTTTGTCAATGTGCAACCTGCTATTTTTACACTTTTGCTGGTGAAAGCAGGGACTACTATGAAAGGATGTTGACTGTGCTTAAGGAGCTGAACCCCAGCCTTTGCCCAGAGGTTATTATGACACATTTCGAACGGACAAGTATTGCAGCATTTAAAGTAGTGTTCCCACAAGCAAAACATGTGGGATGCTTTTTCCATTTCACTCAATGTCTGTATCGCAAGATCCAAACGGAAGGCCTGGCTGTGAGGTATGCACAGAATCCAGAGTTTGCACTTAAGTGCAAACACCTGCCAGCCCTAGCTTTCTATCCCCCCCAAACAAGTAATTTCATGATTTGAGGAAATTACAGAAGAAAGCCAAAACATTTTTCCTGAAGAACTTGTACCGATCATAGACTATTTTGAAGATGCCTGCGTTGGCAGGCACAACAGAAGATGGACAGAGCAGAGACAACCCCATTTTCCAATTGATTTGTGGCATCATTCGGAATGTGTTTCTGATGGTCGAGCAAAGACAAATAATGTTGTGGAGGCCTTCTACCATGGGATGCAAAGTATCCTATACATGGCGCATCCCACGGTGTGGAAATTCCTAGATGGCCTCTGTGGGGTTCAAAGAAATGCGATTCTGAGGTGGAGCAAATAATTGCCAGCAATCTCCCATCAGTTTCAAAATATGTTTACAGGGATAACGTGGCAAGGCTAGTGTGTATACTGGAGAAGTGTGCTGATCACACCACAGAAGAATTCCTATGTGGAGTTGCATACAGCTTTGATTATTAGTACAGCAACATTTAAGACTTGCTTTTACTAATCAAATAAATAAAATATATGTTTTTAACTCACCAAGCAAACTGATAAATCACAGGGTTACTGTCCTGTGTATTGGATTATACTCCTGGTTACTATTGTTACCTCAACCCACTTCCTGAAATCCACACTCAATACTTCTTTTGACTCAGAGGCTCAACTGGGCAAGCACAAGCTGGTAAGAGATCTAATAATTCATGTATTTTTTGTTATGCACTGCCAATGATTTACACACAGTGAGTGAGAGATGAAGTGGGAGCAAACAGTCCAGTAGCATTTTATCATAGGAGGGAGTCGTCACCAGAGCATATTGTTGGGAGTGAGTAATAGGGGATGAAATATCGGGAGTGAGTTGCTGTGGTTCCAAAGCACTTACCAAGAACTACCTGTTATTTAGCTGGTTATGGTTTAGGAATGTGTTTGAAAACCATGGTATATGAATTTGATCAAATCTAAATGTATTTATTTAAGAATTTCACCAGGACGGCATATTGAGCAGGATTGCCCATTTCCAGATACGTCCTGGGGGAAGGGGGGAAGGAACAAGTTGTTCACATACAGTAACAATAAATACAGGGATGAACAATTCATATACAAAACAGTGGATACAGCACTAGAATAGCAATAATGCATAGAATACATGAGTCCTACAGGCTACAATTAGCATACTATTACCATAGATGACAGCATAAAAATTAATAACCAGAAGGCACATAAGTATCTTTCAGTGGATGCTGACTCAGTGCAGAGCAATTTCAGTGAGATGTTCCAGGAACAGAGCTGGGCATTGTGTGGTGAGGGCAGGCTTAGGGTTTAGCTTAGGTAGGCTAGGGAGAAGCAGAAGGCATGGTGTGGTGAGAGAAGGTTTAGGGTGTAGTAGAAGGTATGTAGAAGACCAAGGCTGCCAGCCTGAGAAGAGGATTGGACCTGGACTTGAATATAGGTGAGGTGGGGTAGTCACAATATGGGTAGATCAGGGTTGGTTCACCGTGTGGTGAGACATTAGACTAGAAGTGTAGCTGAGGGTAAAGGTACAGAAGGATTGTCTGTCTGGGAGGTGGAAAGTGCCTGAAGTTAGAGATAGATGAGGTTAGGGGAGGATATAGACTGGGGAGGCGTAGACATGGAGTAAAGATGAAAGGGCTGCTTGAGTTGGTGCATTTTGGATATGGGGGGGGAGGATGTTCCACAGTTTAAGGCAGTGGTACAGGAAAGCAGACTGATCTACAGTGGAAGACCTTTGGGGGAGAGCCAGGGATCTGTGACCAGTATTGCAGAGGGAGTAGGAAGGAAGGGCTTGGGTACAGAAAGTACAGGTTAGGTAGGAGAGTAGTATACTAAACCAGAATTTGGCCACAAATCTAGCAGAATAGCAAAGACATCTGGATTCAAGAAATGGGAGGGAGAGGGCTTTATAGGGATCACATTGATGGGTCCTTGGGGGGAGGATAGGACAAAACGACAGAAGGCGTGAAAGAGAGTATCAAGTCTGGCAAGGGAGGACTTGGGAGCAGCACTGTAGACTATGTCAGCATAGTCAAAAATGGGGAGGATAATTTTCTGTACAATTGTGCAGTGAGCTGGTAGCAGAATGCAATCATGGTTTCTGTATAATGCACCAAGCTTTGGGTGCAGGTATTTTTGGATTGCGTTCACATGTACAGAAATGTCCAGGTGCTGGTCCAACCAGACCACAAGGTACCTAAAGGAGGTGATGTTCTCTAAAGATGTCTCATCCAGGATATGGAAGACAGTGGGGGAGTAAGGTCTGGAGAGTCTCTGCCTTGTGCTGAAGGTCATGGAGACAGTCTTTTTGGCGTTTAAGAACAGTTAGTTTGAGTAGAAGCAATGCTGCACCTAATTGAAATCCAGCTGAAATCTTTCTGCTACCTCTGATTGGGAAGGACCCAAGGTAAAAAGTACAGTATCATTCACATACATATGAATGGCTGCTGATGAGCAGACAGAAGGTAAGTCATTTAAAAAGATAGAAAATAGGATTGGGTCAAGATTTTAGTTTGAGTAGGAGGAGGGAGGGTGAAACTGTATCGAATGCCTTAGCTAGGTTGACAAATATTGTGGAAGTGAACTGACCCTGATCCATACTGGTGAGTATGGAGTCAGTGAGCTGAAGGATCAAGGTAGTGGTACAGTATGACTTTTGGAAGCTAGAGTGGAAAGGGATGAAAAAGGCAGAGGAGTCAAGATGGGGGGAGAGTTGGAAAGCACAATGTGCTCCTGTAGCTTAGCTATGATGGGGAGTAGGGAAATTGGGTTGTAGTTACCAGGGTTGGTGGGGTCACCACCCTTAGGGAGAGGGATAACTGTTAAGAGGTTCCAGGCTGCAGGGACTGAGGCAAGAGAGAACAATAGGTTTAGGAGTGCAGCAAGATTGGAGGAGATAGTGGTGCGGAGAGATTGAGGAGCTTGGAATTGAGCCCATCAGGGTTCTTGCCCTTCCAAGGGTTTAGAGCTAGAAGGGTCTTGTGGGCTTCAGTTGGGGAGATGGGTGAGAAGGTGAAAGGGAGGACTAAGAAAGAGTTGGAGAGGGCTGAGACGGGGGTAGTGATGGAGGAGAAGGATGGGAGAGTGGAAAGGAGTGGAGGCATAGGAGGTGAAAAAGGAGTTAAATGTTGTAGCCACAGAGAGGGGATCTGGCTTGGTTGAACTACCTGCCTTGAGGAATGGCATGGAGGATTGAGTCAGAGGTGAGAAGAGGGATTGAACAATTTTTCAAAATGTGGAAGGGTGGCTTATACTGGAGTTAAAGGAGGTGACAAAGTATTCTGCTTTGGCTCATCTGGTGGCTCTGGTGCATGCATTCCTAAGGTAGCAGTATGTAAGGAGATCAAAAAGGGAGCTGGAAGCTTTATGGGCTTTCCAGGCTTGATCGTGAGCATGCATGCAGGTCAGCAGATTGGCAGTGACCCAAGATAGGTGAGATCCTCTTACCCTTGTGTATTTGAGGGGGACATGCCGATTCCAAATACCAAGGAATTTGGAACAGAAGTAACTGAGGGCCTCATCAGTTGAGGATGCGGAAGAGATAGGTGACCAGTCTGTATGAGCTAGTTCAGTTAAGAGGGGGCCAGCTTTAGGGAACAAAAAGAACATAGCAACATCAGTTTGGGGGAAGCTAGAGGTTGGTGGACTTTGCGGACACAGTAAATCAAATGGTGATTACCCAGGGTGTTTGTGAGGATGCCAGCTTAGATAACACAGTGAGAATGAAAGGTGAGGGCCCAGTCTAAGACGTTCTGGTTTTGAGGATGAGGCTGGTAGGTAGGTTCAGTGATTAATTGGGTTAGGCTGAGGGATTTAACTTCAGAACATGTGTTGCCAGAAGGAGATGAGAGCCAGTCCAGATTAAATTCGCCTAGGATATATAGCTTGCCAGAGGTGACGTGTAGTTAGGGAGGTGAAGAGTTCAGTGATTGATGAGTGGAGGTGTTCAGGGCAGCAGTATGTGCCAGTTATAAAAATGGGAAGAGTGTGTGGGAAGGAGAGTTTTATGAGGATGAGCTCAAAGGTAGAGGGGGAGGAGGTTGAAAGAACAGGGGGAAAATTGGAGTTTGTGTGAGATGTACACAGCTACACCACCTCCCTTACTTAGTCTATCTTGACAAAAGGGAGTAGCCGGGCATGAGGAAGCTGCTATCTGATATTTTAGGAGACAGCCAGGTTTCTGAGAAAACCAATATTTCTGGCTGGATGTCTAACATGAGAGGCTGGAGAAGGGTTAGTTTAGGGATCGGGCATCTTATGCTAAGATGGTCGATTTTTAAGCTTATGGGGAGTTGGGTGGGGAAGAAGAGCGATCTTTCTGAGGTATGAAAATTGAAATGGGTAATGAGTTTCATAGTGATTGCTTGTTTGGTTAAAATTGTTTCTTTCAGGCCAGCTAGCTAGCATAGCAGTAGAGCTACCACTTCCCATTAAGATGATCTGGGTTTGCAACCCTGTCCGGTACATCTGGTGCTAACTGGTAAGATTGGGTTCTGGCATCTATATGGATGTCTCTTGCCTCAGGGAGGGTGGGCACCTCCTTTTGTTGTACCACAACCCCCTGGTGGTCCAGAAGGAGTGTGTTTCATGTGGGAAGGAATAATTTTTCCCTCTGGAGTGGTCTTATATTAGCCCACACCCTCCTCTGGAGTGACACAGAGGCATCACCTGCTCAAAGTGGGACTGGCAGGGGAGTTCCAAAGGCAGGAAGGTGCTCACTTTACCCTTCTAGCAGCCCTGATAAGCACTTTGCTGGGTCACTTCTTAAGATCATGCCCTGATACGGAATAGGGAAGGGCTGATGAGGGAAAAAAATTGTACAAAACCCTTTATATTTGGGGATATGGTATTTTTTCCTACAGTATTTTTTTAAATTAATTATCTCAACCCAGTAAACATGTCAGGTTAGTCCAAAATAATTTGCTAACCATAAAAGTATCAGGACAATCTAGCAAGGAGATGTAATCAATTTATCCTGTGCCTCACTCTCCCCTGTACCAGTTTGATACGGGTGATTTGGTTACTGTGCACTTAATCACTTTAAGTGCACTTTAGTACATGCACTTTTTAACGTGCAGTAATTAACTTCTTGAAGCAAACCTGGTTGCTATAAAACATATTTTAGGTTCAGATTGTATTTTTGGTACTTAACTGTAATGGGAGATCAGGTTCTTTCTTGTAGTAATCTGATCATTTGACCTGGTGAATCTTTATAAAATACCAACATGGGCTACCAAACCCTGCCCCCACTATAGCAGTAAAGCACGCTGATACATACTGTAGGTGTGGTTGCTGGCATCCTTAAGTGTTCTGTTTCATTAAAGTTACTACTATATTTTATATGTAGAATGGTTAGCACTTTCACAATATTTTTTTTTCACAAGGTGCAAAAATATTAATATTGGATTTTGAGGGATGGTACCCTTGATGACACTTATGTCCTGGGGATTGATAGTGAATCATGTGCAGAGCACCATTGGCCTTTTTCTGCCAGCATTGTCTATGTTTCTAAGGTGCTGAGTCTAATAAAATAATTTACAATCTGATCTTTGGCCTCTGTGTGCACTGCATTTTTTGTGTTTTTTATAGCATGGGATCTAGTATTTAAAACACAGCCTTCATAAGAAGAAATTACATCTGGATTCATCACAGTTCAGAACATTTTATGCAGTGTTCTGGAAAATGGTACCTAATTTCCTGCAAAATCCAGTGAAACAACCCACCTGGTCAGTGTCTCCAGGATTTGTCTGAAATCTACTCTGAAAATGGGCTTCTCTGTGCATTAAGAGGCAGAGCCATTCACAGTAATCACAAAATGCAGGTGCAGAGTGCTGGAGGGACACCTTTCTCAGGACAAATTGTGTAGCCCTCATTAAAACTAAATGCAGATGACTACCCAGGCTAAAGTGGCATTACTGTGTAGTATTTCTATATTGCCAGCAGTTTTTAAAGCAGTTGTCAGATATGAAGGTCTTCCTGACTCAACTCTGCACTCAGCTATAGTGAGGGTTTGAAAGCATTGTAGAGTCCATTAAAACTTTTGTAAATTAGAATTTTTATGCTTCTGACTTTGCCCTGGCACTTCACTCTTTCAGGCTTACAAATGCTCTATTCCTGTCCAGGCACCCCACAGATATTTGGGAACCTCCTTCTGATTCCTCACCATTGACAGATTCTGATTTATCCCAGATTCTGGAGGGTCTGTGGTCTGTTGAAAATGGCCATCATCTGACTTTTCCTTGTTCTCCCTGTAGCTTCACATCCCAGCAACAGTCGAAGGTGTTCTCAGTATCCTTCCTGTGGGAAGGGCTCAGTAAATGGCTGATTTCACCAATGCTGCATTGCCAGCTACCATAGGAGGAACTTATGCAGCAGGTACCTTCCCTGCACCCTCCCTCCCTCCCCCAGAGTCTGAATACACTGCTTCCAGGAATAATGACTTGGACTCTGCCTGTATAGTGAAGGGCCATGCTCTTGGCAAAAACCCAGGTGTCCTGCCTGCTAACACAATGTGCTATACAGCATCCCAAGGCTACATAGAAAGATAGAAACATGGAAACTGATGGCAGATAAGGACTGCTTGGTCCAAATCTGCCCATTTTCCCACCTGCTGCATAAACTAAACTCCAGATCCTAATTGATTTGCAGCTTACCTTCTCTTTCCTGCCACTAGGGCTGCCTTCTGTCTATCCCATGCATTCTTGAATTCACCTATCACTTTTGCCCCTATGACCTATGCAGGGAGGCTGTTCTGTGTATCTACCACCCTTTCCATGAAAAAAATGCTTTCTCACATTGTCCCTGATTCTAACCCCCTCTAGCCTCAGATTGTGACTACTTGTTCTTGCACATCTCATATTCTGAAAGATGATACACTCTTGAATTTTGTTTATCCCCTTGAGGTACTTGAATTTCTCTATGATATCTCCCCTCTTCCTCCTTTCCTCCAGACTGTACATACTGAGGTCTTTCAGCCTCTCCTCATATGGTTTCTGCTGCAGCCCTTGCACCATCTTTGTTGCCCTTCTACTGACTGCCTCCACCCTTTCTATGTCATTTCAGCGATGTGGTCTCAAGAACTGAACACAGTACTCTAGATGATGTTTCACCAATTGTCTGTACAGTGAGATCACCGCCTCCTGTTTTCTACATGTGATGCCTTTCCCTGTGTGCCCCAGCATCCCTTTATATCTCCTCACAGCCTTCGTACATTGCTTGGCTACCTTCAGGTCATCTGTTATGATTAACTCCAGGTCCCTTTCCAGTTTGGTTGTCATCAGTACCTCCCAGCCCCATCGAGTATTCCTTTCCTGGATTTGTGCACTCCAAGTGCATGGTTTTGCATTTTTTTGCATCACATCAAAGCTGCCACACTCTAGACCACTCTTCCAACTTGTCTAGGTCTCTTATCATTCTTTCCACCCCTCTAGAGTGTCCACCCTATTGCAGATCATAGTGTCGTCCACAGAAAGGCATACATTCCCTTCTAGCCCCTCCACAATGTTGCTATGAAGACATTAAAGAGGACAGGCCCCAGCACTGAACCATGTGGCACCCCACTGGTTACCACCCTCTCCTTGGACTGAACTCCATTTACCACCACACTCTGTGTCCTATTGCTCAGCCAATTTCTGACTCAAGTTACCACCCTTGGACCTTCTCCCAGACTGCCCAACTTGTTTGCTAGCCTCCTGTGTGGGATGGTGTCAAATGCCTTATTAAAATCTTGGTAGGCCATGTCTACTGCCCCTCCCTGATCAACAACCTCGGTCACCCAGTCATAGAAATGTATCAGATTTGTTTGATAAGTCCTTCCTGCTGCGAATCTATATTACCTCGGGTCTTGTGCCCAAGTGGCCTCAAGATATGCATAATCCTTTCCTTTAACATTTATTCCATTATATTCCCAGCCACAGAGGTCAAACTGACCAGTCTGTAATTTCCAGCCTCCACCTTGCTCCCAATCTTCTGGAGGGGTATCACATTTACCCTCCTCCAGTCCTCCAGTACCACTCCATCCTCCAGAGATTTGTTGAATAGGGTTGTCAATGGTGCCACTATCACCTATCTGAGTTCTTTTAATATGCTGGGATGTATCCTGTCCAGCCCCATTGCCTTGTCCACTTTCAGTTTCGAGAGTTCCTTTTGTACTCTCTCTCCTCAATGAATGAACTGGTGTCCACCTCGCTTTCATGTGTGTTTCCACCACCTAATTGTGGTTCCTTCCCTTCACCTTCTTTTGTGAATATAGAGCAGACATATGTATTCAGGATTTCTGCCTTTTATAGGTCCCCCTCCGCACACTCACCCCCTCCTTAATTTAGTCTCACAATGCCTCCCTTGGCCTTTTTTCTTTCACTAATACACCCAAAGAAGGTTTTTTTCTCCTTCTTTTACTGTCTGGGCTATTCTTTGATAGAAACAGGGAAACATAGAAGTTGACGGCAGATAAGGACCGCAAGGCCCTTCCAGTCTGCCCATTTTTTCTACCTAATGAATGTGCCATAGACCTTTACTCTGTCAATGGCTTATCTATTCATACTCATCTGTTCTGCTTCCTTATGACTATCCCATGCTTGTTGGAAGCCCAACACTGTATTCATATCCACCACTTCCTGAGGTAGGCCGTTCCATGCATCCACCACCCTTTCTGTGAAAAAGAACTTCCTCACATTCCACCTTACTATCGGCCTCCCTCTAATCTCATGCTGTGTCCTCTTGTCCTGATATTTTCTTATATTGAAACATGTTAGACTCTATCACCTTGTTAAAGCCCTTAGTATGTTTGAATGTTTTGATCATATTACCTCTCTACCTCTTTTGCTCTAGGGTATACATATTGAGCTATGTTAATCTGTCCTCATATGTTTCTGATGCAGTCCCTGTACCATTTTGGTTGCCCTTCTCTGGACTGCCTCCATTTTGTTAATGTCATTGTGCTGGTGTGGCCTCCAGTACTGCAAGCAGTGCTCCAGATGGGGCCTAACCAGTGTCTTGTAAAGAGGGATCATTACCTCTATCTTACAACTTGTGATCCCCCTTCTAATACACCCTAACATCCCTCTAGCCTTATCTACTGCTTTAGTGGTCTGCTTGGATGATTTCTGGTCATCTGTGATGATGATGCCCAAGTCACTTTCTTCTCTTGTGATTGCCAGCAACTCCCATCCCAACCTATAGGTAGCTTCAGGGTTTCTCTTCCCCATGTGCATGATCTTGCTCTTCTCTGCATTAAACCCCAGTCGCCACTCTTCAGACCATTTTGCTGGTTTTTCCAGATCTCTTCCCATTCTGCCCACCTCATTTGGATCATCTATCCTGTTGCAGCTCTTGGTGTCATCTGCAAACAGGCAAACCTTACCCTCCAGTCCATCTGCCATGTTACTGATGAAGATATTGAAAAGCACTGGCCACAGGACTGATCCCCGAGGTACCCCATGTGTGACTTGCATCTCTTCTGACTGTATTCCATTTACCACCACTCTCTCTTTTATGCCTGCCAAACAGTTTGCCACACAGTTGACCAACCTCTACCCAACCCGAGTCTACCCAGATTATTAATCAATTTTCTGTGTGGAACAATATTGAAAGCTTTGCTGAAATCAAGTTTGGCGACATCAACTGCACCCGCTTGCTCCACCACTGTGGTTACCCAGTCAAAGAAATCTATGAGATTAGTTTGACAGGACCTTCCTGTTGGAAACCCATGCTGTCTTGGATCCTGTGCCCCTATGGATTCCAGGTCTTGCACTATCCTTTCCTTAAGGAGTGCCTCCATAATCTTGCCCACTACTGCGGTGATACTGACTGGTCTGTAGTTCTCTTCCTCCTCCCTGCTACAACTCTTGTGCAGCAGGATCACATGAGCCCTTCTCCAGTCTTCTGGGACCTCTGCTGTGCTCAGAGACTCACTAAACAGTTCTGCTAATGGCTCTTCTAGTTCCACCCTTAGCTGCTTTAGTACCCTGGGTTGTATACCATCAGGTCAGATTGCCATGTCCACCCTGAGTTTAGCAAGTTCTTGTAGGACCCTTTCTTTTGTGAATGGACTTGTGCACCCACCACCCCACGGTGTCCATGGTGCTGATCTGTGGACCCTGACCTACCTTCTTCTCAGTAAATACTGAGCAGAAGTATCTATTTAGGATAGATGCTTTTCCTTGGTCCTTCTCCTCACACTCCCCCTTATCCCCTTTGATCTTAGTAATACCCCATCTGGACTTTCTCCTTTCACTAATATATCTATAGAAAATCTTGTCACCTTCTTTTGCTGTTCATGCTAGTGTTTTCTCGGTTTGGGCCTTTACCTACTTACTGCCTTCCATGCTTCCCTTAGGGAAGTTTGGTATGCCTCCCTATCTTCGTCCCACTACATTCCATTATATTTCCTGTAGGCCAACCTTTTGGGTCTGATCTTTTCTGCTACTGTTTTTGAGAACCAAAGTGGTTTCCTCCATCTTTTCCTCTCACTTTTCTCCCTAACACAATGGGATGTTGCTTCAAGTATTGTATCCTTAATGCTTGCCCACATTGCCTGTATTCCCTCACCTGTATTTCATCTTGCCAGGGCTAGCTTAACTCTGTTAGCCATCTTATCAAAGTCAGCTCATCTGAAGTCCCATGTTTTTGCCTTGGAATTGGATGATTTAGTTGTAGTGTTCAAATTGTACCATACCATG
The DNA here is from genome assembly GCA_016271365.2 of Neoceratodus forsteri. Classification (NCBI taxonomy): domain Eukaryota; kingdom Metazoa; phylum Chordata; order Ceratodontiformes; family Ceratodontidae; genus Neoceratodus; species Neoceratodus forsteri. Next base: position 540,782,493 of record CM028137.1, on the reverse strand, counting down.
TGATGGTCACTGGACCCCAGGTGACCTTCTACCTGGAGATCTGAGATCCTTTCCCCATTAGTCAGTACTAGATCCAGGAAAGCCCTGTCTCTTGTGGGATGTTGTACCAATTGGTTGAGGCCCTCCCCCTGCAGTAAATCCACTATGTGTCTAGTTCTGGTGGATGTTCCTGTGGGCAATTTCCCATAAGAAGGCAGCATTTCAGTCCACGGAAATTGCTGCTGGGAGAAACAGACCATCTCAGCTGTTTCAGACTGTGGACAGCCTTTTACATCTTGCCTGTCTCTGGCTGAAAAAAGCATTTACAACCACTTTATGTGAAGAGTTTGCTCAGTTTCTCTCTGACAGAGTGTCGGCCGTCTGGTCGGGTATTCCACCAGTGAGGCCTGTGCCTCGCAGCGGTTGAGCTGGGTGTTTCAGAGGCACTCAGTCTGCTTGGAAGAAGTTTAGGCCAGTGGAGGTGTCTGAAGTGACTAAGGTGATCTTGGAGCTGAAGCACACCTCTTGTGAACTGAACCCAGCACTGATGTCTTTCTTAATGGGATATGTTGATGCCATTGGCCTGGTATTCACTGGGATTCGCAGGTGCTCAGTGGTGGAGGGGGTCTTCCCAGTTGTTTTAAAAGAAGCACAGGTGAAGCCCCTCCTAAAGAAATCATCACTCGACCCACATGTCCTTGCGAATTACTATCTGATCTCCAACCTGACATTTTTGAGCAAGGTTGCAGAGAAATTGGTGGCACATCAGTTTAAGGATTGCCTAGTGTCTTTAGATATCTATGAGCCACTCCAGTCAGGTTTTTGGGCCAGACACAGCACTGAAACTGCTCTAGTGAAAGTGCATAATGATCTGCTTAGGGCTAGAAATAGAGGAGACAGGTCAGTTCTTGTGCTCCTCAATCTCTCTTCAGCTTTTGACACTGTGGATCATGTCGTGCTTCTTGATCAACTGTGAGTTTTGTGGACTCACTGGTACTGTCATCAAATGGTTTGAGTCCTATCTCTCGGACAGAGTACAGCCGGTGGTGTTGGGGAATTTCTCCTCCTCTCCAGTGCCTCTGTCTTGTGGAGTACCTCAGGGTTCGATCTTGTCACCAATGTTGTTCGCAGTGTACATGCTGCCCCTGGGTGAGATCATTCACCAAACAGTGTGGTGTTTCACTGCAATGCAGATGACACCAAAACTGTATTTGTCTTTTGCACCTGGAACATTGAGAGTGGTTGATGTGCTTAACAGCTGTCTGGCTATAATCAGTGACTGGATGGCTTCTAGCTGGCTGAGACTAAACCTGGCTAAGACTGAGGTGCTAGTGAGTGAGCCTGGTTGTGGACATGATGGGTTGCTACTGGGGGCTAACTCTGGACTTGTTCTGGGGTCTACTCCATTGGTGGTTTCTCCGAGGGTCCTAAATCTGGGCATGATCCTTGATTACAGATTGACCTTTGAAGATCAAGTGTCAGCTGTAGTCAGCAGTAGTTTTTACCATTTGTGGAAAATTGCCTGGATTAAGCCCCTCATTCCACCTGAAGACCGGCTAACACTAGTACATGTCTTTGTGACTTCCAGGCTCAACTACTGCAATACTCTGTACTTTGGGGTCATGGGAGGGACCCTCTGCAGGCTGCAGTTAGTGCAGAATGCAGTGGCCTGGGTACTGATGGGACTTTTAAGGTCCAGTCACATGACCCCAGTTCTGCATGCTCTGCAATGGCTGCCAGTCAGGAAGAGGGTCCTTTTCAAGGTGGATCTTCTCACCTTTAAGGCCCTATATGGGCTGGGTCCTTGTTACCTGTCTGAGCTCCGGACACCAATGTCCTTGGCTTGCACCCTCTGCACCTCCTCGAGGGGCCTCCTGGACATTCCTAGGGTTTGGCTCAAGACCTTGGGAAATCATGCTTTTAGTGTCTCTGGGCCAACCCTGTGGAACTCATTTCCACCTGCAGTCTGGTAGACTCACTCAATTGAGGTGTTTAAGGGGAGGCTAAAGGCCTACCTTTTCAGTCTGGCCTTTGACTGCTGATACCACCTTTAGCTTTGGTCAGTCCCTTGATGATCGATTCCTGGAATCCTCTATTTTGTTGTATTTTAATCCTGTTACATTTTTAATGAGGTTTTATTGTTTTTATTGCTACTGTACATCTTCATTTATGTTTGATGCCCAGAGCCTCTGGGATTGGGTGCCTTATAAATAAAATTGCCTTGTTTTGCCTTGCCCTTGCCATGTTGACCACTCTGTATCTGGCATGTTGAAGTCTCCCATTAGCAGAACTTCCCCTTTAGCTGTCATGTTTTGTATATCTTCTAACAGTAATATGTCTATGTCCTCCCCCTGGTCTGGAGGGCTGTAGACAACCCCAGTTATGTCCCTTTTCCTGTTTCCAGGGTGTCCCTCAGTTCTTCTGCCTCCTTATATGTATTCTTAATTTCTGTAACTTTGATATTTTTATTAAGATTGGGAGGTAGATTGTTCTAGATGGAAGGAAGATGAGATGAGAAAGCAGATTTTCTAGCAGTAGAGTACAGTGTGTTATGGTGAAGGAATAGGAGTCACAAGACTACAGAGTATATAAGGCAGAAGGAATAAGAGATAGGAGACATAGGTCACAGACAGTCAAACCAATAATTAGAAATGAGGGATGCACACTGCATGAGGTGATGGATGGAAGGAAGGGAAAGGATGGAGAAGAGAATTATAAGAACAGCAGCGATGAATACAAGGAGGAACATTACCAGAAAAATAACAGAAGCCACTGCAAAGGGTGTTAGGAGGACCTATCCCACCACTCATGGACCACCAAGTCCTCTTCTGCTTCCTCAGAGGATGCTAGGAAGGAGGAGTGGATGGACAGTAACCAGTGATGATAGTGACTGTAAAGTAAAGACAAGAGCTGTATGGAATATACAATTCTGCCAGTGGAATTTACGTTGCATGGCAATTCCACTTCCAGAATTCTTTTTGTAATTTATTTTTTATTCCATAGAATTCTGAAAAGCATTTTCTATGTAAACCATGAATAATTTTCTGTGGATTACACATTCCTCTGAATAGCATTCAGCAGTTTGTGGAAAGTGAACCTGCAGTTTGCATGAACTGTGGAGTATGATTCTGTGTTTAACCTTTCACATATGAGAATTTTTTAATTCTGCTTCTGACAGAATTCTGTGGAATTAGGCCAATTCTGTGGAATTCCATAGGAAGCAGAATTTGAAAATCCCCACTTCTCTATTGCTGACAGAAAGTGGTGGTGGTTCATTAAATTGTTGCTTATATATGAATAATAACATTGTCAAATGTTTTAGAGTTCTTCATCTTTTCCTGAAACACAACTTGTAGTATTAATAGTTAATGCATGATAAGCAAAAAGAAATGTCTCATCCTAGATAAGACTTTCCATTGTCATACTGGAAAGAGTGCAATGTATAAAGAAACACGGGTGGAAAGTATTTAAATTTCTGAATAAGTTGAACTGATTATTTTATGTCAGCTTACCAGCGTGAATTGTTAGAGTTGTACTGATCTGTTAGTTTTTACCATCATTTCTCTTTAGGATATTGTTTGTCTTTCATGCTGTCCTGTTTGTCAGTCCATCAGTGTGTCTGATGTTTCATGAGTTATTCACACAGTACATTTTACACATTTTACCAGTTAGGATTCTGTATTTCTGTTTGACCATTGGTAATAGACATTACCTTTGGACCTGGAACTCATCTCATATAAGTAAGACAGAAAATAGAAATTTATGTAAGATGTATGTCTATTGAAAAATCAATAAAAATGTTAAATGTAAAAAAAGAACTGTCACTTGACATGGAAAGTTTACAGAGTTCTACTGCTTTGCCAAGTGGCAAATCTTATTGAAGAGGTCAATTCTCAATTTTGCTGCTGAAAGAAGAAGAAGAAGAAGAATTTATACGGTACTTTTCATGTATATTTCATCCCAAAGTTCTTTACAAGTAACGCAAGACTGGTAGTGAACTGCCTGAATGTGTAGTGGCAGCCATTTCACACATCAACAGCCACACACAACCTTGGACAATTGCACAATCCGGTTTTATGGGAAGGGAATATTGGCCAGAAAAGCAGGGAAAATCACTTGCTCTTGTGTAAAGTACCTTTTGGGTTCTTTTACTTACCCTAGACTGGACACCCACCAGTACAGCACCAGTGATGGGTAGAAAGAACCTTGGCTTAATGTCTCATCTGAAGGACAGCATACCCCAACAGTATAGCACCTCCCATAGAACTGCACTCAGATGCCAGTGTTTAAGGCATGAGCCCAATCCCTGTGTGGGACAAGAATATATGACCTTCTCATCCAGAGATTAAAGTGCAACCAGCTGAGCTACACAGAGCTAAATTAGTTTTGAATTTAAATGAGGAAGTCCAGTTTGATTGAATGCCATTACAGAGGCCTTGTCATAAACGGGGCTGTCCTTAATGTTGTGTCCGCTTGATGGGTGCTTAGTCAGCTAGCATTACATTGCATGCATGTACTACCAGCACTCCCTGTTCCCCAGATTTTATTGAGTAAGCAGCACGGAATGGGAATACACTGTGTCTGGCTGAAATTAGCACATTCTGAGTCTATGGAATTTTCATCAAAGTTTCTGAAATTCTATAATCGGTCATTAATTAGTCAATGTTATAGTTAGATATGAAATTCAGTATGCTTATTGTTTGGAGGATGCCCTAAAAGGATACAGTTTCATAAAATTCGGATGAAGAGTGAGGAAGTCATAGGTGCTCAAATCTGGCTATTTATTATTCAAGTGGACATTTCTGAAACTATTTCTATGCTTACGACTTAGCCACCTTTGGAGCTATATTAATAAAAACGTATATGCATACTTTCTTGGAAGAGTTATGGAAACTGCTTGATAGAGAGGTAATTGGTTATGTACACTGCAAGCTACAGGAATTCAAAATGTCAGTGTATTTTGATATTTTTAGCTCCTCTTCTTTTGCAGATCTACACTCACGATTTGGCATGCATACCAAAGTAAATATGCCTGGGAATTTAATTAAGCTGGAAAAATGATGTTTAGTAGGTTAAAATCTATTGCAAATATTTTAGAAATTACCAATTGGCATAATCTGGTAAAAAAATCATGGACAAATAATACGTGATGCCACTAGCATTCTGCTTGTGGAATTTAGTTTTCACAAGGCACTTCTGACCACTAAATCACCTTACTTGTGACTCTTTCTAGTGACTTAACCCTGGATGCCCCCCCTCAGAGACCAACCCAGCCCTTCCATTCCTCTCCAACCCTCTTCTCACCCCTATTCATCATACCTCTCTACCCTCTAGTTCACCCTATCCCCCTCTCCTTCTACCCCCTTCTCCCATCCCCCCTTGTCAATTAAAACATTCTCCCTACTTTTCATCAATTGCAACTTTCATGTTCTCACCCCCACATGAATACATGTGCCTCCTCTCTCGCGGTATGGGCACTTCCAAAGAAGGAAAGCACTTGTTTCAGTAACCTGCTTCTTAAAGAAGCTACTACTGCTATTCCTTCTATGCTCGGGTAATGTGGAGGTAAACCCTGGCCCTCCAACACCCTTTGCCTCTTTTTAGACTTTGCATCCACTCCTGGTCTAAAAGTGCTGCTAGTTAATATCTTGAGCCTGGCAAAGAAAATTGATCAGCTGCGAGCTTAGGTCACACACATCAAACCAGATTTTATTATGATAACTGAGTCTTGGCTCAGAAAGATCACTCTGGACCAGCAATTCACTGTACCTGATTACAAGCTTTAATGGGCAGATAGGACAACTGGGGTGGGGGTCATTTACTCCAAGGTCAAATATAATGTCACTGACATCCAATGATAGACTAAGCCCAAAGAATACAAACTTGTGTCCTTAAAATTTCATCTTCCCTCCACCGAAAGCCTTACTATTATTGGTTGCTTCAGGACCCCTGCTGGTGATACTGATAGCCTCACAAACTTGAAATCTTTTGTCACCTCTGCCAACAACAAAACTATCATTTTTGGGGACCTAAACATGGATTTGCTCTCCTCCAAATCAAACAGCCTCAAATGCCTCTGTGATGAGCTTGGCTTGTCTCCGATCATCTCCGAATCAACCAGGAGAAACACCGCTAACAATGCCAATAGCTCCATTCTTGATGTCATACTAACCAACCATTCCCATAAAATCCTGCAATCCACCATCTTCCATAATGACATGAGTGATCATGGGACAGCAGTCTGCACCAAGGCTTACTGTAAGGCCCACTCCTCACCCAGACTTATTTCAAAATGGTCCTTCCGTAACTTCATCCCTGAGAGCTACCTTTTGGACCTAAGTAATATAAATTGACAAAGCCTCTACTTCACTAAAACAGCAGATGAGGCAGTCAATATCCTTAAATATTAACTTAGCTGTATTGCCAAAAAACATGCCCCCATCATTAAAGCCCAAGTGTGTAAATTATCCCACCTCTGGTTTATGTAGGACCGCAAAGTTGCTCTCACAAACAGTGACAAACTCTGGTCCTGAGCCAGGCGTACCAAGAGCCCTTCTGATTGGCAAGCATTTAGAGCAGCAAGGAATGCTTGTGTTAAACTTGTACGTACCACTATGGCAAATTACTACATCATTTCTCTCAAACAGGCTAGCAGGAAACCAGTTAAAATTTGGAGAACCATCAGGTCAATAGAAGGTCACCACGTTGTCCTATCCATTCCTACCAAGATCAATGCCAATGGAATTACCATCAAAAACCATAACAAGATCCTCGATAAACTTAATTCTCACTTTGCCACTGCTGGGTTGGTTATCGATTCTTCTCTGCATACTGGCCTTGTCAATCACACCCAGTAAAACAAATCCTTCCAGGCTCACCCCTCACCTCACCCTTTCTAGCTGCAGCCTGTTTCCTACAAAGAAGTAGAGGACCTCCTCTCCAAATTAGACATTAGGAAGAGTGGTGGCGAGGATGGTCTAGAACCATTCTTCCTAAAACTAGATTATTTCAACCTTACTGCCCCCTTACTTCACATTTTTGACCTCTCCATTAGCACTGCCTCAGTACCTACTAGCTGCAAAGCTGCAGATATCATTCTATTATTTAAATCCTTGACCCTTGTGACTTAAATAATTATAAGCCCATTTCCATCTTGCCTATATTATTCAAAATCTTTGAAAATTGATCTGCTTCCAGCTAAAACACCATTTTGAAAGTTACTCCCCACTCAACCCTGACCAATCCAGCTTTGGGACCAACCACAGCACCATCTCTGCCCTTGCTAAAGTAACTAATGATTGGGTTACAGCTCACGATTCAAAAAGGTCACAGGTGCCATTTTCCTTGATCTCAGCAAGGCCTTTGACTCCGTCAACCACAACCTTGTTATCAGTAGTCTTGTTAAATTAGGAACACTCCCTCAAAAGCCCAGTGGTTCACCAGCTACCTCACAGGTAGAGTCCAGAAAGGCAAAGCTGATGGCTTATTCTCAGTGCCTCTCCCTGTCACCAGGGGTGTTCCACAAGGGTCCATTTTAGGCCCTATTCTCTTTTCTATTTATATTACCAACCTCAATGCCAGTGACACTAACTCTAAGATGCACTTCTTTGCAGATGATTCGGTTCTGTATACATCCAAACCAACCCTATCTGAAGTCAGCGATGAACTTCAAGCCAACTTCACACAGGTCAAACTGAACCTCATCAACTCAAAGCTCTTTCTAATTGCCAAAAAAACAAAGGCCATGTTTTTTACCCTTAACAACACCCCTCCTCTTCTCCAAACCCTTTAAATGTCTTTATTGTCACCTCCCTAAGTGAACCTCTCGAGGTGGTTTCCAGATTTGAATACCTAGTAATATGGATCGATAGCAAGCTCTCCTATAACACCCATATTGACAACCTGACTAGCAAGCTCAAAGCCAGACTAGGTTTCTTCTTAAGAAACAGATCCCTCTTCCTGAATGAGACTAGAACTAGACTTGTCCAGGCCACCTTCCTTCCACTACTTGATTATGGTGACTTCATCTATAATGCCACCTCATCTACCAACCTGAATAAACTGGATATCCTTTATCATCAAGCCCTACAGTTCATTACCAAAGCTCCTTTCTGTACCCACCACTGTAACCTATATGCAGCTGTTGGATGGACTTCTCTCTCAATCAGATGTTTGATTCATTCTGGAACCTGGACGCTTAAAATCCTGCTGAATAAGCTCCCAGAATATATATATCCTTAGTAATCCACATCTCCCATTGCTCATACTCCCTTAGGAAGTCTGACTTTATCCTCCTTGATGTTCCTATGATTTGTACCTCATTTGGTAAACAAACAATCTCCTATGCCCTCCCTGCCTCCTGGAACAAACTGCAGTCTGTCCTTAAACTTTCCAGCCTTGTTTCTGTTAATTTCTTTAAAGCATTAGCAGCAAGAAACATGAAAGATATATGCAGTTACCATTAGGCCTAAACCTTGACTTACACATTTTATCCATTGTCTCCTCCTTTCCCTCACCCTCCCCACTCCCACCTTTCCTCTTATATCCCACCTTGATCCCTTTTTCTATTTTCTCATCCTCTTCTATTCACTAGGGCGCTGTGTTCAAATTCTTGGTCTGGCAGTCTCCTAGTATACCAGATAATTTATAGTGTTACTTTGTAAATATTGCATATATTGTTTATTTTGTGTATATTGCATATGTCATGTATAAATTGTACCTTGGCACTGTATATTAATTATGTTCCAAGACTGTTTGTACTATTACCTGCCATCTCTCTGTACATGTTGCTGATTTTTGTATATGGTGCAGATTTATGATCTCTGTACATGTTGCTGATTTATGTATATGTTACTCATTTATGTTCAGAACCTCCTTGTGAATGAACCTGCTCAATGGAGTAATTCCTGCAAAAAACTTGACTTGACCTGCACTAGCATTGTGGCCCTGCAATACCCCTACAATACTTCTGCGATAGTAATGCCCAGCATCATGCTCCATCATGACTAAAGACATGCAGATACTTCTGTCACAATGGCGTAATTTGCAACTAGTTGTAGGGCTCGGTGTCATGTGGCACCACTGTTTTCAAACAGTACACACATACATTGTTATCTACACAGTTGTTAAACAGTCAGTGGGCAGCATTGTACAAAAACAATGCTGCACATGCATTTGCTTCTATATGTCATTGTCAGTGAGCTCTAGTGTTTTCCTGGCAAACTGCAAAAATTCAGGCTAGAACGCAGTGATGGCCATGACTATTCTTCATGGTTCATCATTGAACATAGTGACCTGACATTTGGCACCACTATACTTTTAGTATGAAACCTCCTATGAATGCTACCTTAGTGCCACTTCACCCAGCCTTTACCTTCCTTTACAATGGCAACTCAAGTGCATGACTGGGAGGGGTCGCCCTTTGATGTAATGGTAGCGATACCACTCATGACATCAGTGACCCATGTTCAGGAATGAGTGTGGGTCACCGGGGCTAGCAGGGGTGAGGAGGATTGAGCATCCCAGAGGACAGTCTCCTCCTCTGGGGAGGGAGGGCAGCCAATTCCACCACAATGCTGCCACCAGGGTGACCACAAGTGGCATTATGCCAACATCTTGAGGGAATGGGGAGTAAATAGGAAAATCCCTAGTGGCAGGATGAAGCTAACCTCACCCACAGGCCTCTCACTTGGCTACTCATGCCATGCCTCCCAGAACTGAATCTTTGTGTGGACAGGGTATGGGGAGCCCTTGCCAGAGGGGGACAGCTTGGGAGAAACACAGGTTGGCAGGTACATCCCGGGGGATGCCAATGTGATGGGTCTGGGGTAAGGCAGAGCAAGGTGGGGGCTGACTAGTGAAGGGAGAAAAAACTATATGACTGGGTAAAATGTATGGGCACGGCTTCAACAAAAGTATTACAACATTCCACAAATTCACAAAAGCTAATGAAATTCACCTTTAGTTACTGATGTTATTTTGGAATCTTTGGCTGCTTCTAAATTGGCCAGACATTGAGCAAGAGATTAAAGAGTTGACACACACAGCCTCTTTTTTTCCATAGTGATTTTTCTCCTGTCTAGCTAATCATCTCTCAGGGCATGCCCTCTTTAGGTGTCAGCATAGCTCAGTTGACAACACATCCGCCTCTGGATCAGAAGGTTGTGGGTTCTCATCCCACACCGGGATGGACTTGCACCCAAAAATCTCTGGCATCCGAGTGCAGTATTGGGGGGTGCTGTACTGCTGGGGTCTGCCATCCTTCAGATGAGTTGTTAAACCGAGATCCCTTCTGCCTATCCTGGTGGGTGTCCAGGTGGAAGTAAAAGAACCCAGGGTACTCTTCATAAAGAGCAGGAAACATTCCTGGTGTCCTGGCCAATATTCCCCTTCCCATAAACCAGTTCATGCAATTATCCAGGCTGTGTGTGGGTGATGATGTGCGATATGGCCGTCACCCACACATTCAGTCACTGCACTACCAGTCTAGCATTGCTTGCAAAGCACTTTGGGATACTGTGTATGAAAAGCGCTAAATAAATTTGAATAATTATTTTTCTTCTTTATAGGGATATGTCCTGATCTGACAGAGCCCAGTAATCATTCAGTTGGCTACCAGGTTTTTCTCCAACATTTTTTTCTCCCATCTCCCTTGCTGGGGGTGGTACCTCTGTAAGACCCACACAGCTGCAACTTCCTCTGCCTCAGTACCAAGTCCCCTGGCCCAGCTGCAGGGGTTGCTGTGTTGGTGGAATCCTCAGCCAACCCTCCCCAACTGTGATGCACTGCCAAGTGGCAGCTTTCGTGGTCATAGCTGGCCTTCCAGTCTTCCTAGGCTCACCTCCAAACCTAGATTGTCAGCATGGCAGTAAGGCACTTTGCTGCTGGACCATGGGAGTGGCCTGAAAATCTAATATTTAGGGTCAATGAAACTAACAACATTGGTGATATTATGTTCTCTGTTTTTAAGTCTATATGGGGCTTAAAATTGTGCAGATTACATAATTCAGAAATGTCATTTTAAAATCTCAGAAGGTTCAGAGGTTTATAACTCACTTTTAAGACAGATCTGAAACTTGGTACACTTCTGTATGGACCTTGGGCACATCATCATACCAAATATGGTAACATCATCATCTTAAAAAATATGGTGCAATGTGGACAAACACTTGTTAAATGAGACAGAAATAACAGAAATCAGTTTTGCCAAAATTTTGCAACATTTATGTGGAAATTTTGCAGAAGCAAAATTGCCATTTTGCCACAATTTCTCTGGCAGCAGGTAAGTTTCACCCAGCCCTAGAGTACATGTTAGTATGCCCCTGAAAATGAGTCTGCATTTTTAATTATCATCCAAAGCTTTTGCAGGCATGGCCAACAAAAGCATGGGAATATTTGTGGACTTGTTGAAAGGGGAATAAGGATTTTTTTGACATGATTAAAGTAATTTAGAAATGCATTTTAATAACAAAAAGTCATATCATTGTTATTTGCTTGAACATTGAGCCAAAAATGTGACAATGTTACAAAACTGTTAAATTTAAAAAAAAAATGTTTTTCTGTGAATTCAGTTCCAGTATACTGCTGTATTTGAAGTAGAAATGATTGCATCAATACAAGGTTCAAGATACAATAAAAAAATTTTTTTTTAGCCCTAAAGTTCAAACAATAGTGCTTACATATATACATGATACACAGTGGGCAGGAGTGAGATATGGAAAATATTCTCACTCCTGCAGAGTGAGCTCTGTATTCTCATGAGTGCCGAAGACATGAGTGAGAATGCCCAGATCACAATGCAGGAATGAGAATATTTTCCATATCCCATGATCTGCACATCATGTGTGGTTTATACCACTGGGGTGAGAGCTTTGGGAACTTTTTTTGCATTTCTGTTTGTTTCCTGCTCATTCTGTGTGGTGTGTATGTGTGTGTGTGTGTGTTCTGAATGGACTGAGAGTGAGAAACAAAGGTGAGTGTGTTTTGCAAAGCTAACTGAGTGATTCAGAGGCTCACTGAGAAAGACACAGTGCTGCAGGTAGCACTGAGAAAGACAAACCGCTTTGTAAAAGTTTCATTTAGAATTCAGGTTGTTTTGTGGCTGAGATCAGCACAGTAATGGGCTAGGAGTGTTAGAAACTCAGTGGGGCACAGGTGAGAGTGTTTTGCAAAGCTAATTGAGTAAGTTGCAGCTTTAGTAAGAAAGAGAAACTGTTTTCTGAAGCAGTTTCCTTCAGAAAGTAATCTGCAGTGCAGATATTCTCACCCCAGTGACATCACCAGAGTGAAGATAAATATGATATTCTCACTCCAGTAACATCAGCAGAGTGAGGATAAATGTGATATCCTCACTCTGGTGATGTCATCAGGATTTATTCTCACTTCAGAGAAAGTAACACAGGTTATTCCACTGTGACAGCTCTCACCCCAGTTGTATAAACACACATACACACACACACACACACACACACACACACATATATATATATATATATATATATATATATATATATATATATATATATACTGTGGTCGCACTCAGTATAGTTAGAGTTGATTAACAGTTTAATGTTAAACTCCAAATTTTGCACATTAATAACTTTGCAACAGTTCATGGACTTGCATGAAATTTGGAATGTGCAGTCTTGTATGGTAGATCTCTTGATCTGCCAAGTTGAGTTTTGGTCACACTTGTGGTTTTTGAGCAGTGAAGCACCCAAAAACAAAAACATGTTTTTCTCCTATTTGGGCACTTTTTGCTGATTGTTGCTCTTTGCACTATAGCCACACTGTTTGGTATTTTGATCTGCAATTTTTAGAGTACAAAGAGGTCTGATCAAAGAATAATCCAGTGTTGGTTTGGTGAAAAAATATTAATCCCTTCCAAAGTATTTCATTTTGAATTTTTGAGTTCTGAGCATGCTCAGTTCAGTTCAAGATTTATATGTATGTTTTGTGAAAGTGGATTAGGCTCACGATCAAAAATTTCACCACCTCATGAACAGGGATTTATAAAATCCCTGTTTGTGAGGAAAAAAATCTTTGTTCATGAGCTGCCATCTTGTTTTTAATTTTCCTCCCAAACAAAATGTTGCAACTTGCACCATGGCTGACTTATTTAGCAAATGAGGCATGGGTTTTGTTCAGGGTAACACCCTCTACAAACCCAAACCTTTGGTTTCCTTCATTATATCTAAAAAATGGCTTTCAAAATGTTAAATTCTTTGTTCATCAATCATTTCTGATCCTCATTTGCAAGGTGACAAAATCCCTGTTCGTGAGCCAATTCCCTTTAGCGAGCTAACAAAATCCTTGATCACCATTTCCAGACCAGATGGCCCTATCTCATGAACAAGGATCAGCTTGCAAAAGGGGATTTTGTCAGCTCTCAAAAGGGGATTGGATTTTTGAATCATCTTTCGCGAGTTGACAAAATTCCCTTTTGCAAGCTGTCAAAATCCCTTTTTGTGAGCCAATCCCTTTCATGAGCTGACAAAATCATGATCATGATTTCCGGACCAGATGTCCATTCTTGTGAATAAGGATTGGCTCGCAAATGGGGATTTTGTCACCTCACGAAAGGGGATTGACTCATGAAAGGTGATTTTGACAGCTCTTGAAAGGTGATTAGTTTTTTTTAATTCCTCATTTGTGAGGTGACAAAATCCCCATTCGTAAGCTGTCAAAAACCTCTTTCAGAGAGCCAAACCCTTTCATAAGCTGACAAAATCCTTGATTGTCATTTCCAGACCAGATGGCCAAAATCTGATGATCAAAGATTTCTCCCAAATGGTGATTCTGACAGCTCACAAATGGGGATTGACCAACTCACGAACTAGGAATTTAAAAACTCTGCCAGTGCACAGTAAATAAACTGTTTGATCTTTTGGCTTAAAATTTGTAGGGTATAAAGGGGGTGTCCCAGAGATGTGCATTATGCTAGTTAGGTGTAAAAAATATTATCGGTTCCATAGATGTGCCATAAAAAAGTTGATATTTTTCCCATAGGACTACATTGAGGTGCCCACTGCTACTTTTGTTGCCCATATCTCGGAAATGATGCAAGATACAGATGTTTTGCTACCCATGTAGACTAACAATGCATGGAGATTTTGAAGTCATGATTACAGCTGTAGTGGAATTTTTTTCATAGCTTGTATGGTTACTGAGATATTGGCAAATTAATGTTACAAAGGTTCTTCTTTAGCCCTATAGGGCACCTGTATGGCTCTGTTGTTATGTGTAAATGGGAGTGCAGAGCCCAGAGGACTCATGCTCCCACACACACATGTTGTTATTCAGAAACTGGCAGCTTGGTGGTAGTGTGGGGCCCATAGGGCCTGCACTCCTACTGGGACATACCAGTCAGCCCTATAGGGCTATTGTATGGCTCCATTGTTATGTGTAAATGGGAGTGTGGAGTCCAGAGGGCCTGTGTTCCCACACATGCATATGATTATGCACAGATGGGCATCTTGGTGGGAGTGTTGGGCCTGGATGGCCTGCGTTCCCACCAAGATATAGTACTTTACAGTTACAATTTCTCAAAAAGTAAGAAAATTCATTGCAAAAAAATTTGCTAATGCATTAGCTAGGGTTGAAGTGACAAAAGTAAGGAAATTACACATTATGGTTCAGCCCCTGACCCCCCACCCTACCACCCCACACCTCATCCTCCACACATCAACAGGCATTGGGGCATGTCATGGGGTCATTAGGCCTAACTCTTTCTCTAATCTCCTATGCTGTACCATATCAGCCTCTTTACACATGGAATGGGGTATGAGTTGTGCCTAATGACCCAGTGGCACACCCCAATGCCTGTTGGTGTGTGGAGGATGAGGGGTGGGGTGGTAGGGTGAGTGGGTGAGGAGCTCAGCCATAATGTATCATTTCCCTACTTTTTCAGTCACTTCAACCCTAAATAATGCATTTTTGGCAATATGTATTAACAGCTTAATCTGGTTCAAGGTCAGTTGGCATTCATCTGTATCCCCGTCCCCCGGGTCGTGCCTGAAAATAGACAGGATTTGTCTAGTGCACTTACCCGGTCAACAAAAGCTAAATACAAATATATATATATATATATATATATATATATATATATATACATATTGCAAAAACTTTGTTAATGCATCATTAGGGTTGAGGCCTAAAGAAGTAGGGAAATGAGATCTTAGGGTTTTGAAGCCTTAGATCCCACCCCCACCCTTGACTTCCAAGATGAACACCACACCCCCCACCCTTGGCTTCCAATCCTAAGGCCCCACCTCCACCCAGCATGCAGGAATAGGTGTGAGTAGTGTGCCTTGGGGTTGTGAACCCTAATGCTCACCCCATTTCAAAAATTAATAACCTAACATGGCTACAGAATAAAAGAATGGGGTGAGCATTATGGTTCACAACCCCAAGGCAGACCCCTCACATCTATTCCTGCATGCAAAGGTAGAGGAGGTGCCCTAGGGTTGGAAACTGAGGGTGGGAGTGAGATGTTTAGGTTGGAAGTCAAGGGTAGGGGTGGGGTCTTAGGCCTGAAAATCCTAAAATCTCATTTCCCTACTTTTTGGGCTTCATCTTAATGGTGTATTAACAAAGTTTTTTGCAGTGAAGTTCCTTACTTTTTCTGATAGTTCATTTGTATTCCTAATAAGGGGCAGTATTCTTGAGGTGGTATGAAAAAATGGGCTTGTTGAAAATTTGGATTGAAAATATGAAAAATTACCAAAGTTACTCATGTGTGTAGAACTATTTCAATGAGCGCTCATTTTTAGGATTTATTTAACCAAATTTTGAACATGAGCTTTTTGGGACCCCACCTCATGAAATGTGGTACTGCCATTTCATTACTCAGTGACAAAAGGTGATTTCACACAGCTAGTGTGCCATTGTTTGCTATAGGTGTGAAAAAACATTTCAGACAGGATGTGAGAAATGACAGCTGTACTGTTCATGAGGTGGTGTGAAAAAATGGGTAAGTTAACAATCTGGAGTCAAAGTACTGTAGATTACCTAAGTTATGTACCTGTGAACAAACTGTGCAATGCAAGCTCATAACATGGCCAGTTTTAGGAATTTAGTCACCACATTTTCAACATGGGCTTTCTGGAACCCCACCTCATAAACAGTGGTACTGTCATTTCATTAATTAGTTCCAAAAGGTGATTTTGCACAGTAACTGCACCATTCCTCGGTGCAGGTGCAAAAACACATTTCTGGTAGGATGTGAGACATGACAGCTGTACTGTTCATGAGGTGGTGTAACAAAATGGGTATGTTGAAAATCTGGAGTTAAAATACTGTAAATTACCAGTTATGAACCTGCATAGAAACTGTAGAATGCACACTCTGAACATGGCCATTTTTAGGAATTTTTTCTCCAAATTTGCAACATGGGCTTTTTGGGACTCCACCTCATGAACAGGGGCACTGTCATTTTGTTTATCTGTTCCGAAAGTTAATACAGTGCAGCAACTGTAAAATCACCTTTTGAGACTGATTAATGAAATTACAGTGCTGCTGTTAATGAAGTGGGGTCCCAAACAGCTCTTGTTAAAAATTTGGTAAAAATTCCTGAAAAATTGCCAAAATATCAGCATAAGTTCAAAACACCATTGACAGCCATTATAGAGAGCTTACCTTGATTGTTAAGTTTGTGGTTTACTTAGTTTACTTGGTGGTTTGGGACAAAAGTAGGCCAAAGCCCATTGGTATTGTCCCCCACAACTGTGGGTCATTGATTCTATATGTGATTGGATGTGAGCCAGTTGTCTAGGCCCTTTTTAAATATATTGAAGTTGTTACTGTCCACTAGTTTCTGGGACAGCCTGTTTCATAATCTGGGTGCCCTTATAATGTAGAAGTTAAGTCTTTTGTTAGTCCTATCTTTGCTGACTTCAAGTTGCTTATTATGAAGTCTTGCCACTATTTTTCTTTGTGAAAATGTGACACCACATTGCTGCATCAATGCAGGTGACTAAGATTTTAAATAAAAGGAGGATATCCCCTCTACTTCTTCTTAGTTCTAGGAAATGGAGACCTGTCTTATGGAGTCTCTCAGGATAGTTTATATGTGCAAAATAAGGGACCATCCTGGTTGCTATTCTCTGAATCAGCTCAATCCTGTTAAGATCTTTTGCTAGGTATGGGCTCCAGAAGGGTGACCCATAATCTGAGTATGGTCTAATGTGTGTCATATATAATGGGATTATAAGGGGTCACGTGATGGCGGCCTGACGAGCAGCAGCAGACTCCTGCAGCTCCGTGTCTCTCACCGAAACCCACTGCTAAACCAGTTAAAAACATTTACTAACTCAGCCAGCAGTTCACAATCAGTCCAGAAACTTTTGCCGGTTCTATTGGGAGATTCTAGCATGGAGGTCTACATGAAAAAGGTACCCCCACAGCATTCCCATCATCCTACTCCAGAGAAAGATAAGTAAGCGAAGCACCACAAACAACAGGCCACCAGCTCACCCAAAACCCCAGCTGCACAGACGGCACTCTCAGAGGAGAGATTTCTTGAGATGATGAGGCCCATGCAAGAATCAGTTTCAAGTATATCAGCGAATATGCATATGATTAAAACCTCTGTTGATGCACTAGCAACCAGGGAAAGTGACTCGGAAGCCAGGCTGGTCTCTTTGGAAAGGAAACAGCTTAAAACTGAGCAAGTCTTGACTAGTGTTTATCAGAAACTAAAGAAACTCCTTGTTATTGGTTTACCAGAGAAAGAAGAAGAAAATTTCCTGTCCTTTTCATCTGGAAATTTTATGAGAAAATTGCTGGGCCAACCTCGAATGGCACAATTTATGTAACAGAAAGGGCACATTGGGCCCTCCACCTCCCCCTGGCTCATCACCCGGACCCATAATCTTCAGACTACTTAATTTTTTGCATAAACAGCACATTCTGGCAAAGGTAAAAGAATTGCAAGAGATTCAATTGAAGGGGCGCAAGGTCTGCAGCACTGAAGATCTCCCACAGTCAGTCCAGATGAAGCGACAGGACCTATACCCGACAGTCTTGAAGTTAATAGCTGCTGGGAAACAATTCCATATGAAATACCCTGCGGTGCTTCAGGTAAAACATGGGAACCAGTGGCTGTCTTTCAAAATGTAAGAGCAGGCTGTACAGGAGCTTAAAACCCTGTTCCTAGATCCATTTAAGTGACACTGCATGCTTAGACGGGTGCTAATACTTGGATTCTTCGCACTGTTGGTAAGGGGAATAAGTGGCTGGGGGACAGGATTCAGATGACTAACTGTCCACACCAGAGATGACATGACTTAACTTGTTCAAAACTTACTTGGATTGCTTGAATCCCAGGGAATATATTTCATCCAGTGGTCCCGAGGAGAGTTGTTGGGGCTTGAACTGGAATCGCGCAGATGACTGAGTTAACGCGACATGCCAGGACCGTTGAGACTCGTGGCCCTGAGGGGCACCCCACTGGTCCTGTTGTGGGAGGTGTCCTCTACTGTTTTTGTTTTTTGCCTCCTGCTCCTTGCTTTTTTCTTTTACTCTGAAGGTGCGTCACAACACTCATAGCGAGTGAGCAGGTCGCATACACATATGAAGGGACATTTCAAACGCATTAAAAAAGTAGTCTTGTTTAATATTGGGAGATTTGATTCCTTTACCTTTCACTGAGAAATATGGTATTTTCTTTAGTGCTCCCACTGCTGAGTATTAATTTCTATGTTGTCCCTATCTTTAACTTTTTATTGAGAAGGGGTCTCAATCGTGGAACATGTTTCAGTCATTTTGCTGTTTTTCTGGGGGTCTTTTCAGGGCCTGCATCTCAAGACCCGACTGAGTCACAAATTTTTCTTTTAGAGGGGTGGATTTTACCTTAGATACCCACATTATGGTCTGGGTCCCCCCTCCTTTTTTTTTCTGTTTTCCACTTGGGGGTGATGTGGGACACAATCAGTGTCTTGTTTCAATAGACAATGCATAGACTTGTGCATGTGAATCCACTGTTTATTGTTTCTCTAACTGTTGAGATGTTATACAACCAATTTTTTTTTCTTATTCCAATAGTGGGAGGGGTGGGAGGCTGGGGAGGGGCATGTAGCGATAGCAGGCTTGCCAAAAACATCACCTGACACCATTTTTGAGGTGGTGCAGTTGTCCAGAACTGGAGGTAGTTTAGATAAGAGATTTGTTAAGTGGGCCAAGGGGGGGGGGGACTATTAGATATGTTAGGACTTTTTTGAAGTATCAGTTTTGGTCTTGGGAGGAGGGTTGCTGAACTCAACAGTCTCAAGTTTCTGGGAAAGCATTCAGCCCATATTGGATAATGTGCTCAACAGCCTAACAGCATCTTTATTCCTTGCCACCATCGTGAGTAACTTGTCATGAGTGGGCCTTACACTATAGTGAGTTGGAATGTAAAGGGGACGCAGGATCAATGTAAATGACAAGTATTACTTAAACAACTTTTATATCAGAGAATGGGGATTGCCTGGCTACAAGAGATGCATCTTTGGAGAGAGGACGTTTCCCTTTTGTGCAGGAGCTGGATGGGACAGGCCTTTGGGTAAGGCAACTCTATGAGCTGAGGAGGAGTGGCCATGTTGATTGCTAAAAGGGTCCCCTTCAGGTTGGAACAGGATGTCTGGGACCCAAACTGTTGCTACATCCTGCTCCATGGTACCCTGGAGTCTCAGCAGATTCTTTTAGGAGTGATCTACGGTCCGAATGTAGATTCCCCCCAATTTTTTATACAACTACTAGAGCTTATAACTACTAATCCACACAAGTTGACCTTATTAGGAGGGGATTGGAATATCACCTCACACGTAACCCTTGATAGATCGGACTCTAAACGACATGTTCTGTCTCCAGCCCAAAATCCTTACTTATTTAAGTATTCAGGATGTACATGTACCTGCAATAGTGGCTCTCAGAATGGATGCCTGCCAATGTACAGTTGATCCTGGCAACCTTAAAAGGGCCCTCTGAGTCAATTTTCAGATGGCCCAAGAAAACAGAGATACTCTATGCACAGTTATCCTTGTTACTTTGGGTCCGGGACAGTATTCTTTCATGGGCACTTAACCAGCATCAGTTACAAATAGATGGCCTAGAACTCCATATGTTCCTAGACTGGCTTTGTGGCTGTGTTTGTGTCTTTGATTGTGCTTTTGTGCTTCACAGTGATCACTGTGTG
This sequence comes from Neoceratodus forsteri, assembly GCA_016271365.2. Lineage (NCBI taxonomy): Eukaryota > Metazoa > Chordata > Ceratodontiformes > Ceratodontidae > Neoceratodus > Neoceratodus forsteri. The sequence continues at coordinate 540,762,341 of CM028137.1, read as the reverse complement.
TTTGTGCTTAATGCTTGACTTGGGTGGGGGTACTTGAAGGATTGCTGTAGTATTGCTAATAGTAGTTTACATGAACATCTCTAGGGTCCAAAACCATGCAGAAATTTGGTTATGCGGTATTAAAGCATTATACAGTTTTCCCTTTGTTTGTACATAAATATTCCATTGTTATTGGGAGTGCATATGTGCTCATATGTGATGTTTCATACTTATGTAATGTCATATTGCTATGATGATGTCCTTGTTACTCATAAATTGAGTGTTAGTAAACACTGCCAAAATTTAAAAAATGAGGTACAACTAAGTGATTTGTTGCTACCTATCTGTTGCTTATAGGCCTTCTTAGCTGTCCAAAAAAGGCAGTCTAGGAAAACCAATATATGCATGATACAGCTAACCTGTGAAAACCTCTTGTTTGTGATATAATGGTGTCCTACGTTAGAGGGTGAGTAATGACCCACAGGTGTGGATTAATTACAAATGATTAAATGTTGCAAACTAGAATACCTAAATAGAAGACAGAGTCACACTGAAATTGTAAATTTACTTTATTTCAAAAACCAGCACCTTTGACAACATGGACAGTATGTTACCCATGTAATAGTTTTTTTATAGTGGTAACTTACAGTCCTATTTGTTAAACATGGAAGTGATAACCTATGTTTAGATTTTGTATTACACAACTACCATGTGCTGTCATTGAAAATAAGGCAGAGTCATGATAATTAAACAAACATTTCTGAGGACATGAAGTAGATTTCACTTAATGCTGTATACCGCATGTTGCAAATGTTACATTGCTGCTGTGGTGTCGGTGTTACCGACAGTAGGAGTACAAGACAAAGCTGGTCACATACTAAATGAAGTGCAACCAAGTGATTTGTTGTTGTTTATCTCTCTGATTATTATCCTGCATAGCTGTGAAATACATGAAGATTGGTGAAAAATAGTATAAGCTGAAGTAATGACACTTTCACAACCTCTTATTTTTTTAATGGTGTCTACATTGGAGGATAAATAGTGGCACATTCGTATGGAAGAAGAACAAATAATTAAATGTTGTAAACTAATACACCCAAATAGAAGACAGAGACACTGCATTTGAAAATGTACTTCATTATAAGAAAGTGGAAATACTGCATAATGGACACCATGTTACCCACGTGATTAGTTTCCATTTCATAACTTACTGTGCCATTTTTCAAAACTTAGAAATACAGAACTGTCTTTATATTTTGTATTATACAACTACCACATGTCATTTAAATTAAGGCCGAGTCATCAAAAATTATCAATCATTTTTTGAGGCTATGTATGTCACATTTTGTCTCTCGAATACTGACCACACAGCTATATATTGATATATCTACTGTATATATATATATATATATATATATATATATATATATATATATATTATATATATATATATATATATATATATATATATATATATATATATACTGTATATATACACAGTATATGTATATTTATAAAATGGAGATGATAACATCCTCCAAATCCAAACTTCTGATTGTATAAAACACATCACATGACAGTGCGTATATCAGAGCGTGACCACACACCTCCACTTTTAACCCCCTCCAAAACAATTTCAACATTTTATAAGATAGATAAACCACTCTGTGGTGTGCATTCGTGCTCTGATATATGCACACCAAGGCATGCGTATATCAGAGAGTGACCTGACACCTCAGAGCGGTTTATCTATTTTATATATATATATATATATTTTAGAGGCAAAAAAATCCATTTAATGCATCAGTTAGGGTTGTTCCACAGCAACAAAAATGAGGAAATTCAATGTTAGGGTTGAAACCCCCTTTGCAACCCCTCCAGCCCACCCACCCCAATGGGAATCTGGGTGCGCTGGGATCATCAGCCCAAGTGTCACCCCATCACATGTGGAAAGAAGCTGAGGAATAGGAGAATGGGGTGACAGTTAGGACCGATGACCCCAATGCACACCCCGATTCCAGTTGGGGGTGGTTGGAGAGTGCAAAGGGGTTTCAACCCTAACATCGAATTTCCTCATTTTTGTCACTTGGAACAACCCTAACTGATGCATTAAACAGAGTTTTTTCCTCTAATTTCCCTTCTTTTGAGAATGATAATGAGAAACAGTGAATGTACGCAGCGCAGAAGGCAATGTCTTGTCGATTGTGACATTGTGCCCGCAAACGCAAATCGAATGTGCATGGTGACCAAAGTGAAACAGAAAGAGGAACAGTACTGTAGACAGAAATGTTAAAACAACGGAAACGAACTGCAAAATGAAAATGCAAAGGGTAACGCATGGTATGTAAACGCTAATTCTAAGTGAAACGGGTACAGAACCGCAAGCAGAAATGGTAATGGTAAGAGTAATGTAAGCACACAGGCTGGTTTTCCCCAAAAGCTGTATAGAGAAAGACAGTGAGTAGAAAGAATGTATGCAAAATAATGACTGTCGGAACACAAAAATCAGTAGTTGTAATAGTAAATTGCTTATATTTCAGTAACCGTACGACATAGAAAAAAAATTTAAAAGTTATATGTATTATCACTTTCCTGGCTAGTTTTATACATAGTACCCAGAGCTATAATTTTTTGACAAAAACTCCATATCTCGCACCGCTTTCGAGATACGGGCCCTCAAAGGGGCGGTGAACGCCATAATGTTATCTTATGGGAAGAAAACAGAAGTTTGGACTACCATAACTTTTGAACATTTTAATATTTTTTCATGAAATCTTCAAAAGGCACATAGGGGAACCTGGCCACACGTTCCCTGAAGATTTCGGGCCGGTCGCGCAAACTGTGCAACCTGTAGGCATGACCGTAGAATTCCAGAAAAAGTGTAAATGCACGCGCAGATTACACTTAATAACTCCACAGTTGTGTATCTGACCAGTACAAATCTTGGCAGATCCCAAGGCGTATAGATCTTGATCTTGTATTCCAAATTTCAGGCAAATCCGTCAAACAGTTGCAAAGTTATTAAGGTGCAAAATTTTGGGTTTAACATGTAAATGGCTCCTCTACCATAATATATATATATATATATATATATATATGTGTGTGTGTGTGTGTGTGTGTGTGTGTGTGTGTGTGTGTAATACAAAATCACACATGCCTCCACAATGCAAAGCATCATGGGCTGCATATGCAAATCACCAGAGAATATTATGCTGGTTCAACTTTAAGCAGAAATGCATGGTGCCAAAAGGCCTCTCACACAGTTTGCAAAGGGTGCCAAAACAAGACATAGACATGTGTTTCATCCTACCAGGACTCATCAGTATGCCTCATCTTTTTACACCCCAGTGGATTGAACCAGCTACCCTAAGATGGTCTATCTGGGTTATGGTGTGGTGAACCTTTTCAGCACCATGCATTTCTGCTTAAAGTTGAACTAGCATAATATTCTGTGGTGATTTGCATATGCAGCCCATGATGCTTTGCATTGTGGGGGCATGTGTGATTTTGCATTTCTTTGAAACGTGGCTTCCCTGCCAAAAGCCCTTTGGGGTAACCATTGCCTCAGTGCTTGCACACAGAGGTTCCTTGTCTTTTAAATTGTTTTTTATTTAAATTGGGTTCACCACAACATAACCCAGATAGACCATCTTAGGGTAGCTGGTTCAATCCACTGGGGTGTCAAACAAACGAGGCATACTGATGAGACCTAGTAGGACAAAACACATGTCTATGTCTTCTGTTGGCACTCTTTGCAAATTGTGTAAGAGGCCTTTTGGCACCATGCATTTCTGCTTAAGGATGAACCAGCATTATATTCCCTGGTGATTTGCATATGCAGCCCATGATACTTTGCATTGTGGGGGCATGTGTGATTTTGCATTTCTTGAAAAAGTGGCTTCCCTGCCAAAAGCCCTTTGGGGTAACCATTGCCTCAGTGCTTGCACATAGAGGGTCTTTGTCCTATATATATGTATGTATAGATTGTGCCAGTATAGTTGGACTGAAAGTGCACATCTATGTTAAAGGTCAGACTTTGAGGGTTAATAACTTTAAATCTTTTCAGCATATTTGCTTGCAATTTGGCATGCATAATATGTAGGAGTAGATCACAGGACCAGCCAAATTTAGTGATAATCTGTTGAATGAGTTCTGAGGTATAAAGTGTTGTACAAACTGAAAACTCAGGATTTTTTGACATTTCTTTGTCATCCTGGATGTCAGAAGTTGCTTTATGTTGTGGGTTGAAATTTTCAGGGTAAAAAGCTCTTGGGTCACACATGGGTCATTGGAAGGTTTGGTGAAAAAATATTAATCCATTCAAAAGTTATGACATTTAAAATTTTCCCATTATTTCCTATGGGAAAATTTATGTCAGGTACGAAAGATACTATCTCTCGCACAATACGAGTATCATGAGAAAAATACCAGGTTATGTTTTAATAATAGGACTACTGTACAAAAAATACCAGCTTCTTTTCACAAAGAATGCTAATATTTTCGCATAGTTCACAGTCATGTGATTGATTGATTGAGCTGTGCTGCAGCTGCCATCTTGTTTTGCCACTTAGCAATGATGTTGAAGTACTGAAGGTTTTAAACACAAAACAAAAATCATAAAACAGCTAAAGAGAACCTGTATAGGTGTTTTCTGATTTTTTTGTGTGTTTTAAGCTAGTTCCAAAGAGGTGTTTTTCTTGGGTTCCAGCTTATACAGAGAACGGCTTGAAGTCCGTTCTCTGTATGTGAAGAGTGGTATTTTCTTGACTTCTGCAGCTGCAGCTGGAACTTGTGCTGCCAGCTACAGAGTCAAGGAAGACCCACTTCATGTTCTTTGTGCGCACAATACACAGTGTGTACTGGGCATACTGGGAGCCCACCTCAGTGTGCCCAAATGTATTATTTATTTATAAAAATATTTTAAAAGGAAGAAAACCATCTACTGAGGTGTTTTCTTCAATACAGAATCCTGCATCGCAATTTTCAATAATTTCAATACAGGATCCTGCATCGAAGTAATGTAATGTGCCACACAATGCTTTCTGACATGGGGGTGCCCAATCCCTGTGTTGGCATTGTGGACACATTACTTTTGTACTGTATCCCCACTATTCTGGCACACAGTGTGCCCAGATAATTTAATATTTGATTTCTGACACTGGGATGCCAACTCCTGATTTCAGATGTCTTTCCCCGTGCCATCTTTCATTGCTGACAGGGGTGTCCAGTCCCCCTGTCAGCATCATGTATGCCCCTCCAACTCAAGTGGCACACTGGGAGCCCACCCCAGTGGACCCAAGTTTTTTTCTTTATTTTTGTTTTCCTGTAAATGAAGTTCACCCTTACTTATCCTCCAAAAGTCAGTAGCTGAGATCTTCTCTGGACCAGGACATGTCAGCACTATTCAACGCCGAACTGAGAACTGAGGAATTGGGTAAGTGCTGTATAATGGGACTCAATGGGGGGCTCAAGTTATGTTGCTATCTCGGCCAATTGAAGGACCCTGTGTTCCCATTGTGAGATATTTACACCATTGTGCTATCTGGATGGAGGGACAGAGACTCTGCACTCTCAACGTAATATATGGATACTGTTGTACTACATTGATGAAGGGATGGGAGCTCAGGGTCTGAAGGACTCTGTGCTCCCACAGTAAATTGAGTATACAATTATACTATCTGAAAAAGAAGGGGAATTCTTTGTAAAAAAAATGTTAATGCATCAGTTAGGGTGAATACCACACCAACCAAAGTAGGGAAAAGTGGTATTAGAGTTTTCAACCCTAATGCCCCACCTTCAGGGTTCCCACCCCTACCACCCCACCACCATCCACTCACCCTCCACACACCACCAGGGATAGGGGTGTGCCTTTGTGTCACCAGGCCTAACTCTCACCCCATACTGTAATGTATAAGCTTGTTTACACATTGAATGGGGTGAGAGTTGGACCTGATGACCCAATGGCACTCCTGATGCCTAGTGGTATGTGGAGATGCTGAAGGGATCTGGAGTGTGGTAGGGGTGGGACTGAGGTGGTGAGGCTAGGTTGGAAACCCCAATGCCTCATTTTCTTGCCTTTGTTGCTGTGGTATTCACCTCAACTGATGTATTAATGACTTTTTTGCAAAGAAGATATATATTATATATATATATATATATATATATATATATATATATATATATTATGGTAGCACGGTAGTGTTACCATAGTTAAGGTTGAGGAGCCATTTTAAGGTTAAAGGGTCAAACTTTGCACTTTAATAACTTTGCCACTGTTCAACAGATTTGCCTAAAATTTGGTATGCACAATTGGGCATGATACATCTCGGGATCTGCCAAGTGTTGTACTGGTTGGATATACAGCTGCAGAGTCATTAAGCGCCAATGAAATGTGTGTTTATGCTTTTTTTGTGAATTCTTTGCTCTCGCCTACAGGTTGCACGGTTTGCACGACCAGTTCAAAAACTTCAGGGAACATGCGGCTGGGGTCCCCAGTGTGCCTACTGAAGATTTCGTAAAAAAAATATTAAACTGTTCAAAAGTTATTCAAAAAACAAGTTCTCATTATAAGTCAATGGGAAAAGTTAACAAAAAGTGTGAAAGTGACGTACATGCAGTTTTTACTGTCGCAAATTACCCCAGTAGTGTCATGAGTCAGCCATTTTTTTCAGTTAGTGATCACAGAAATGCTTGGCATTTAAATGTGGGTCCTTATAGGGACACAATTCTTTTTATGTTCACCTAGTCGGACACTGGGGATGCTAGTCATGTCTTTATTTGGGGGTTAAACACCCCAGAAGTATGTTTTTCAAATTTCTGGAAAAAGTAGTATTGCAAAGTAGTGTCACACTCACGACACTTTCACAAAATTTGCAAATGGTGTCGCAAACTGCAACACTACTTTTCCAGAATATGGCCAAAATGACAACACTTCTTTGCCACCCTGCTGCAAAAGAACGGTTTGGTCTTTTGAGATGAAATTTGGAAGAAACACAGTCAACATCTCTCAGATGTGCTTTTTACTGGTTTGGTGAAAAAATATTGTATGGTTCCCAAGTTACAGTACTTCAAAGTTTATGTATTTTCCCATAGACTAACTTGGTGGCATACACTGATCTTTTCAGGGCTCGTATCTCGAAAGTGGTGCAAGATACAGATTTTTCAGCAAGAGCTACATAGCCCAATGGGCTATGTAATACAAAACAGTAGCCAGAAAAATAATGATTTCTGTGAATTTTAATTTTTTTTTTTTTCTATGTCGTATGGTTGCTGAGAAATTTACAATTAAGTACTTCTAATGCTCCTTTTAAGCTTCCATTCCCATTACAATGCATACGTTCTTTATGCACACTGTGTTTCTCTATGCAGTTGTCAAGAAAAAACAGGGCATGGGCTTCTGTTACTGTTACACTTACTGTTTCAACTTGTATTTATGTTCCCGATTGCGTTACCGTTCCCGTCTACTCCACCCTGTACGTTACCCTTCTCGTTGTCATTTGTGCTTGCATTTTCCTTACTGTTACCATTTCCATTTCCACCTTGTGTTTCTGTTGCTATTCCTGTTACTATGTCACAAGACATCACGTGGCAGAAGCATGGGACCCAAAGGGCCTGCGCTCCTGATGCTGCATTACATTCACTATTTCTCATCATCATTCTCAAAAAGAAGGGAAATTAGAGGCAAAAACCTCCATTTAATGCATCAGTTAGGGTAGTTCCACAGTGAAAAAAGTAAGGAAATTTGGTGTTAGGGTTGAACCCCCCCCCGACACCTTCAGCCCACCCACCCAGCTGGCGTCAGGGTGCATGTTGGGGTCATCTATCCTAACTGTCACCCCATTCTTCTATGCCTCTGCTTCTTTACACATGTGATGGGGTGAGAGTTAGGGCCGACGACCCCAGTGTGCACTCTAATACCGGCTGGGGGGGGCGGGCTGGAGGAGTCCGGGGGGGTGTTCAACCCTACCACAGAATTTCCTTACTTTTGTCACTGTGGAACAACCCTAACTGTTGCATTAAATTGATTTTTTTTGCTCTAATATATATATATATATATATATATACTGTATGTGCATGTGTGTGTATGTATGTATATATACATATGTATGTATGTGTATATATATATATTCATATACTATATGTATGTGTGTGTATGTATCTATGTATATATATATATTATGCAACAGGTGTCTGGATAAATGGAGTGTGATAAATCCATTTATCTGAGTCACTGTGTGGATACATTTATTTATCCACATAGTAGTTACATCATCACCCATTTATCCACACAGTGACTACATCACTAACCACCACCACCTGTGCTGCCTGCTTAGCAGTACTGCCTCCCAGTTTCACTTTCACCTTCTCACAGTGTGCTTTACAACCCAAGACACAAAATGCACACTCCAGCCAAATCCCCCACCCCCAAACTGGAACCACATTTTAAATGAAAACACACTTAAGAAAAAAAAGCACTTTTTCCTTTTTCTCAATACAAGAACCCTGCAAACCAAACACAGCAGCCAGGCACAAAGAAAAAACATGGAAAGGAACTTAAGAATAAAATATAACAGAACTGAATCAAAATAAATACTGTTGCTTCACCACTTGTGAGCTTACTTGAGGTCATAGGCAACTGTACAAATAACTCCATTATCCCACAGGTGCCACCTGCATATAAATATATATATATATATATATATATATATATATATATATATATATATATCTAAATATATATATTTTATGTGTGTGTGTGTGTGTGTGTATATATATATATATATATATATATATATATATATTATGGTACATGGTAGTGCTACCATAGTTAGGGTTGAGGAGCCATTTCTATGTTAAACCCCAAAATTTTGCACCTTAATAACTTTTCAATCATTTGATGGATTTGCCTGAAATTGTGAATACACAATCAAGAAAGATAGGCCTTGGCATCTGCCAAGTTTTGTACCAGTTGGATACACGACTGTGGGTTATTAAGTGTGATTTGCGCGTGCGTTCGCTTTTTTCTGGAAATTCTCGGTCCCCGCATTACAGGTTGCGGTTTAGTGACTGACTTTAAAATCTTCAGGCAACGTACAGCCAGGGGTCCCGATGTGCCTTTTGAAGATTTGGTGAAAAAATATTAAATGGTTCAAAAGTTATTCAAAAAACAATTTCCCAGTATAAGTCAATGGGAAAAGTTAACAAAAAGTTCAACACTTTCTCAAATGCATTTTTACTTTCGCAAATGGGCCTGTTACTTTCACAAATCCGCCATTTAGTTTTCAGTTGGTGATCAGAAAAATGCTTGGCATTTAAATTTGGGACCCTCTAGCAACCTAATTCTTTTTGTATTCACCTAGTCGGGCCCTGAGGATGCTAGCCATGTCTTTATTTTGGGGTAAACACCCCAGAAATATGTTTTCAAATTTCTGGAAAAGTACTTTCATAAAAGTACTTTACGTGCTCATGAAAGTGTCGCAAATTTTTGGCAAAGCTTTAAGTAAATTGCTACAGTAGTTTTCTAGTCTGTGGGAAAATTACAGCAATTCTTTGGCACTGCAATGCAAAAGAACCATTGGGAGTTTTGGGCTGAAATTTTGAGGGAACGCAGCCGACATCTCACAGATGTGCCTTTCAGTGTTGTATTGAAAAAATATTACACAACGGCAAAGTTACAGCACTCCAAATTTGACGGGTTTTCCCATAGGATAACATTATGGCACCCGACGCATTACAGGAATTCTTTGGCACCCTGCTGCAAAATAACGGTTTGGTCTTTTTTCCTGAAATTTGAAGGGAAGACAGCCAACAGCCCACAGATGTGCCTTTCAGTGGTTTTGTGAAAAAAATATTACAGGAAGGCAAAGTTATGGTGCTCTGAACATCTCTTTTTTTCCCATAGGATAACATTACAGCGTTCGCTGCACCTTTCAGGGCCCGTATCTCGGAAACGGTGCAAGATACGGACTTTTCGTTGGAAAAACACTTAGCTCCCTAACATGGACAAAGTACAAAACTAGCCAGGACAGTCATTAATCATATGACTTTTAAATTTTTTTCTACCTCGTACGGTTCCTGAGATATAACCTATTTAGTATTCCAAGTCCTCATTTTCTGCTCCGATACCCATTATTATGCATACATTCTTTGTACTCACTGTCTTTCTGTATTCAGCTTTTGGGAAAACCAGCCTGTGTGCTTACATTACTGTTACCGCTGCTCTTTCCACTTGCGGTTCCGTGTCTGCTTTACTTTCACGTTGGACGCCTTCACGCCACCATGTGCTATCCTTTGTGTTTTCATTTGCACTTATGCTTCTGTTATTTTTTGCCATTTGTATCTACAGTACTGTTTCTCTTTCTGTTTCACTTTGCATCACCATGCCCATTGACATTTCCATTTGCAGGCACCATGTTACTATGTGACAACACATCACGTGGTACACCATTCCCATCTATGCCACCATGTGCGTTACCCTTTCTGTTCTCATTCACACTTGCATTACCTTGTGTGCCTCTGTTAGTGCTTCTGTTTGCATTGCTGTCCCTGTTACTATGCCACAAGACATCACGTGGTGGGAACGCGGGGCCCTATGTGCGTTATCCTTTGCGTTTTAATTTGTGCTTGCGTTACCATGTGTGCCACTGTTAGTGCTTCTGTTTGCATTGCTGTTCCTGTTACTATGCCACAAGACATCATGTGGTGGGAGTGTGGGGTCCAAAGGGCCCCGCGTTCCCGCCGCCACATTACATCCCGCCGCTGCATTACATTCACTATTTCTCATTATCATTCTCAAAAAGAAGGGAAATTAGAGGCAAAAAACTTTGTTTAATGCATTAGTTAGGGTTGTTCCACAGCGACTGCTCAGGTGGCCCACCACATGTGGTGTGGTCTGGTGTGGGGCATAGGTAGGTAAGGCCATGCAACTACTAAGTGTGGTACGTTGTGTGCAGCTGCAATCAGGGATGTGTACATTTGGTGTACATGGCCTCAGTTTTGCTGTTGATCTCCACTGAGCATGCAGTACCTGGTCAGGTGGGTGGGGATGTCTTACAGTACATTTAGACAATTGTTTGTTATTTCTGTCACCTGCTGCTGGATGTCTGTCATTGGTTGTGTTGACTTGGTCCTCCCCCATACTTGCATATGTGTGTGTGTGTGTGTGTGTGTGTGTGTGTGTGTGTGTGTGTGTGGTGCTGAGTGGGTGAATTTGGAGTTAGGGTTTTCAACCCTAACAGTGAATTTCTCACTTTTTTGCTGTAGAACAACCCTAACTAATGCATTAAACTGAGTTTTTGCCTCTAATATATACAGTGTATATATATATATATATATATATATAAAGATAAAGAACCTCAGTGCTTCAAGCACTGAGACAATGGTTACGCCAAAGGGCATTGGCTGGGAAACCACGTTTCAAAGAAATACAAAATCACACATACTCCCATAATGCAAAACATCATGGGCTGTATATCCAAATCACCACAGAATATTAAGCTGGTTCAACTTTAAGCAGAAATACATGGTGCTCAAAGGCCTCTCATACAGCTTGCAAAGGGTGCCAACAGAAGACACAGACACGTGTTTCATCCTACCAGGACTCATCAGTCTGCCTCATCTGTATGACACACCATTAATACATCAGTCAGGGTTCATAGCACAGCGACAAAAGTTTTGAAATGTACTGTTAGGGTTCAATCCCCTATCTCCACATTCCCCCCCCCCCACACACACACACACACATATGCAAGCAGGGGAAGGGCCAAGGCAACACAGCCAACCAGAGACAACCAGCAGAGGGTAAAACACACAGTATGTCATCCACAGACAGTTTATTGGAAATGAGAGTTTGAATAAGCCTACCAACAGCCATTGGATGTTTGCAGTTTTTTTTCTGATACAGTAAGTCAGTCCTAATAATAAATGGTAGTAATAATAAAAGTAATGCTTTGTTGTATAGTTTACCAGTAAGATGTAAAAGCAACAGTTGTAACATCCAAGGCTACCCATAACATACTGCTAGTGAGTATTTCCAGGTAATGCAGCTGTATAACAACATGTGATGCTGCTACTTTCATGCCTGACAAGTATCTGAAAAGTACGTATCAGTGCTCTCCTGCAGTGAGCCAATTGTTGAATTATGACACATAAAAATCAATCTTTTGAAAATGTATACAGACTATGTATCATTGTATGGGGAAGATATGCCAGCAATAATGTGTCATCATTCTGTGCTGGCAGTATAGAGTCGATCATACTGTATTTAGTTTTTCATTACATAGTATTATGTGAAATTAGTACAGTGTTGTGGTTATTGTGCTTACAGATGTGATGGAGTGGTAGAGTGTCTTACAATCTTGCAAAGGGTCTTGCATGCATGTGTGGGTGGGTGGGGGGAATGCAGAGTTAGGGGATTGAACCCTAAAAGCACATTTCCAAGCTTTTGTTGCTGTGCTATGAACCCTGATGCATTAATGGAGTTTTTTGCAATGAATTTCCCTTCTTTTTGAGAAAGCATAATGTAACTGGTAACTGGTATGTGTAAGTAGGAGTGTGGGCCCTCTGGGAACTGCGCTCCCTTTGCACTGTAAATTTTTTTGGTAATGGTATGCGTATGTGGGAGCACAGGCCCTCTGGGTCCTGCGCTCCCACTCACACATAAGTACGGAGCCATACATCAACTCTATAAGGCAAGGAACCCTTGTGCCACTACTATGCGAATATCTCAGCAACTGTAGTAGCTACCAAAAAAAAATCAAGTGTCATTGTAATCATGGCAGTGAGTACAGTGAGTACTCCATGCAACATAAATTGATTGAGTCTGTATCTCACATCATTTACAAGACACAGTCACCAAAATGCACTGGAAAGACACCATTGCAACCTTTATAACATGTTTTTGCCAATATTTCTGTAATTGTAGCAAGTAGAAAAAAAATTCCTTTGCTGGTGTAATTGAATTTTACAAAATTGTTTCTGCATGTTAGTTCACCTAAGGTGGACTAAACTTCTGGTAGCAAAAAATCTGTAGCTTACTTTGTTTTCGAAATACGGGCTCCAAAAGGCATCAATGGTGCGCAATGTTATCCTATGGGAAATTTCTCAACTTCAGAATGCTGTAACTTTGGTCCCCTTGAATGTTTGGCACCAAACCACCAAAAGGCACATCTGTGGGACCAGGACTTGTCACTCGGAAAATTTCAGCCCAAAAGACCCAACCGTTCAGTTGCAGGGTGATAAACATTTTCAGTTTTTTTTTAATACTTTTGCAAATCCTGAACATTTTGCAAAAACTAGCATGAAACTTTCACATTCGCCAATGTATTTTGACAGTTTCCTTCCTGATCTGTAGAAGTATTTTTTCTCCAATGTTTAAAACAGCATTTTGGGGTTACTGCAAAAATAATAGGGCTGGCATCTTTAGGACCTGACTAGGTAAACCCAACAGTCAGTGTTTACCTAGAGGGTCCCAGATTTAAACACCAGGCATTTTTCTCTCTCTCTCACTAACAGAAAACAAGATGGCTGCAGCATGAAAGTAAAAGGGCCATTTGTGAAAGTAAAATTGCATTTGCAAAACTTTAATGGGACACATATTTTTCCCCATTGCCTATAATGGGAACTTTGTGTTTTGAATAACTTTTGAACTATTTAATATTTTTACACCAGATCTCCAAAAGACACATCGGTGACCCACACTGCATCTTCTCTGAAGATTTCAGACCAAACGGACAAATTGTGCAGGCTGTGGGTGCGAGCAAAGAAATACACAAAAAATCAATTGTTTTGCCTTTTTTTGCATTCTGTAGCTCTTCAACTGTGCATCTGTCCATAATGTAATTTACCATATCCAGAGATCTATGATACCAGACCATGCATGCAAAACTTCAGGCAAATCTGTTGTATGGTGGCAAAGTTATTAGGTGCAAAAGTTGAGGTTTAACATTAAAGTGCTTACTCAACCCTAACTATGCTGGTGCTACCACGTCAGTATAATATATAAATATATATATATTTATAAAAAATATGTTATTTAGAAAAAAAGAAAGAACTGCTCAAGATCTGTTTTATAAAACAAATTAAACCTCTTTCCAATTTGTGATCAAGGCAAAATTCTAGACTGAAGGAGAGTAAGACTTAAATAGTGATAGAGATGATCAGAATGAGGAGAGTAGGGCTGTGCAAATTCTTTCTCTGAATATTCAGCCAAATATTATATTCTTGGCTTCCAAATATTCAGGTGCTTGGTATTTAGTTGGGTGATCTTTAAAGCAAAAATCCTCTCCCCTCTTCCTAGGCAGCCAGGGCTACTCTGCTGACCACACCTGGCTCTTTTGACAGTAAAATCCCCCTTTTAACTCTGTGTTTGCTTAATATTAAAAAAATTGTAATTATTGCCAGCTCCATCAGGAGCCGACCCTGACCTTTCTCCTCAGACAACCCCCAAACTCCCCAAAAGCAGTACATTTATTCCAAAATGGCCACCCTTGGCCTGACTGATGAATTGGGGGTCTCACACCTTCAATTCCCCACTATCCCAGTCAGACCCCCCTCAGTAGTATGGACTCCTGCAACCCACTCCATAGTGTTATTCACAGTCAGCCAGTTTCAAAACGGAGCAAGCATGAGCGGTGCATGATCATGAGTAAGGGGTCAGATCAGTAGCATTAAAGTGATAATAGGCACCATCAGCCAGTCAGGCTCTTAACTTCACTTTGATGCTACCAACCTCCCCCCTTCATCACAATTATGCATCACCTACATGTTCCCTAATGACATTGGCTGACTGGTGGCTAACTATAGATTTTGTGGCAGGAATTCACAATACTGAGGGGTGTCCGACTCAGCTAGCCACAAGTCATGTCACGGGAGGGCATTTTGGAATTAATATACTGCTTTGGAAAGTCTGGGGCTTGTCTGAGGAGAAAGGTCAGCACTCGCCACTGGTGGAGCTGGCAACAATTCAATTTTTTTTTAATGTTAAGCAAACACAGAGTTATGGGGAAGGGGAATTTACTGTTAAAGAAACATAGAAACATTGAATTTGCCAGCAGATAAGGACCGCTTGGCCCACTTAATATGCCCATTTTCCCCTACTTATAGTATCACCACAGATCTTACTTGATCTCCACACCATTCATGTACCCTTTTTCTTTCCCTAAAATTCCCTAATGGCCATCGTATTCATTCATGAACCTCTCCACTATTTTCACTCCCCCACCTCTGCTGGAGTACTGTTTCAGAAATCCACCAGTCTCTGTGAAGAAGGACTTCCTTTCATCTTTCCAGAATCCATGCCCCCTCATGCTTCTTATTATGCCCCCTTGTCTTTGAGCACATTTTGTTCTGAAAAAAATACTTCCCACATTTACCTTAGTTACCCTTATGAGGTATTTAAAGGTCTCTATAATATCCTCCTTCCCTCCTGTCTTCAGGGTATACCTATTTAGGTCCTTAATTCTCTCCTCATAGGGCTTCTGATGCAGACCCTGCATCATTTTAGTTACCCTCCTCTCAACTGCCTCCACTCTTTCTATGTCCTTCCAGAGCTGTGGTCTCCAGAACTCGACACAGTACTGTATGTGGGGTCTTACAAGCAATCTATGTAGAGGTAATAATACCTCCATCTTTCAGCTGGTCATTCCCCTCTGCAACCCAGTATAACACTCACCCTCCCAACTGCCTTGTAGCACTGCATGGCCACCTTTAGGTCATCTGATATGATTACCCCCCCAACCAATTTCCTGCCAGCGATCGTCACTATCACTCTTCCCATTCTGCACTCTGCCCCTGGGTTTCTGTGCCCCAAGTGTATTGCTTTGCACTTTTTAGCATTGAAACCCTGCTGCCATATCTTAACCACTCCTCAAGTTTTCTCAGGTCTCTCCTCATCCTTTCCACATCTCCTGGGAGTGTACATCCTATTGCTGATTTTGGTGTCATCTGCAAAGAGGCAGACCTTCTCTAACAGCTCCTCTGCAATATCACTTATAAAGACAATAAAGAGGATGAGTTCCACCACTGATCCCCAAGGCCCCCCCACTGATCACCCTCCCTAAAGAAGCCAGGGGTCACCAGGAACCTAGCCCTCACCACCTAGGAAGGAGGAACTTTGTGGAAAACGTTTTTTTTTTAAACACCCCAGCCAAATACAGAATACCACTGCAATAATGGGATATGCATTATTCCTTTCCAAATATTCAGATGGTCCATTATTCATGGTATTCAGAAAATAATAGACAGACCTTGCATTGCTCAGAAAGAGGTGGTTAGAGATGGATGGTAGTTGAAAAGCAGGACCAGTTTTAGACCTAATGGTGCCCCAAGCAGAAATACTTGTGGTGCTCCCTACATTGCTTCCCATTGCCCCTATCCTACCTTCTTCCCCATCACATCCAAAAAGTGATAAGAATTCTATGAATACAAGGGTGATGACAACAATTATGGTTTTTAGACTGGCACTTTTTGCATTTCAAGATGATTTCTGATTTTGCATTTTACCTCAGTTTGCCCCTTCTGTGCTGGTGCCCCAAGCGGCCACTTGGTTCACTTGTGCCTAAAACTGCCTCTGTTAAAAAGTGAAAAGGGTCTAGAGAGGATTTCATTTATAAAGAGTAACAGATGAAGAACTGAGAGTGTCAAGAAAGGTTTGAGATGTAAATGAGCATCTGACCATCTACATAAGAGGAGAGAATAAACAAATAGGAGGGTTCTTCAGACTATATGGGTCAAGGGCAGAGACATTTTTTTTAGATACATGATTTCCCAGTGCCCCTAGTGGAAGGTGTAAGAGGAGAGAAGACAGTGGGAAGAACAGTGGAGGGGAAGGTCATGTGTGGTGAGACAGTGGTGGACTAGAACTAAATGATGCGGTAGGGAATGTGGCACACATTTGAATAGCAAAAGAAGAAAAGTCTTCACACTGGAAAGGTAGCAGTTAAGGGGGGTCAAATAAGGGATGAACATGAGAATCAAGGTAGTGGAAAAGTACTGGAATTAGCTACTCTTTTAGAAATTTAAGTGGCAAGTCCAAGAATAGGGAGGTGACCAGCGGGGTGCCTTGGGGTTCAGTGCTGGGCCCAGTCTTCTTCAATGTCTTTTAAAGTGACAGAGGAGTTGGAGGGAAAGGATTGTCTGTTTGCAGATGACACAAAGATCTGCAATAGGGCCAACACTTGGGGTGTGGGGGTGGAAAAAATTAGAAGGGATCTAAGCAAGCTGGAAGGATTGTTGAGAGTATGGCAGCTGAGATTCAATGCCAAGAAGTGCAAAATTATGCACTTGGGGAACGGGAACCCAGGAGAGGAGTACTCAGTGGGGGTGGGGGATGCTGATGGCCACCATCAGGAAAGGGATCTGGGGATGATTATATTGGATAACCTAAAGGTGTCCAGACAATGTGAAAAAGCTGTAAGGAGTGCCAGCAGGATGCTGGGATGCATAGGGAGGGGCATCACCAGCAGAAAAAAAGAGATAGTGCTGCCACTTTACAGATTACTGATGAGACCTCATCTAGAATATTGTGTCCAGTTCTGGAGGCCACATTTCAGGAAAGACTTTGACAGAGTGGAGGCTGTCTAGAGAAGGGCTACAAATGTGGTGCATGGTCTACACCAGAAGCTATATGAGGAGAGGCTGAAGGACCTCAACATGTATTCATTGGAGAAGGGAGAGAAGGATATGATAGAGATGTTTAAACACCTCAAAGATATTACTAAGGTACTGGAGGGAAGCCTCTTTCAGAAAAGAAAATGCTAAAGAACAACTGGTCATGACATGAGGCTGCAGGAAGGTGGAATCAGAGGCAATGTGAGGAAGTATTTTTTCACAGAAAGGGTGATGGATGCTTGAAACAGTCTATTCGCAGAGGTGGTGGGGGCACAGATGGTAAGGGGATTCAAAAATATGTGGGATAATCATGGGAACCCTAGTAGTGGGGAAGAAAGAATCGCTGTAGATGATAGGGTAAATGGGCAGACTAGATGGGCCAGGCAATCCTCATCTGCATCAAATTCTATGTTTCTATGAGTGGAATTTGGATTTTGCACACATTCCAGCATCCCTGTAGTATAGCAAGTGTGATTTCTAAATTTCTAGATAAATTGTAGGTCTTGAAATGTAACACAGCTTTTCAAACAGCAGGTACTCTTGATGGATAGGAGATGGACAGAATGCTAGGGGGGACTTTAAAGTGTGATAAATAGCAAGTCCTAATAGAATCCAGGTAGTTCAAGGCAGAGGCCAGGACATCATCCTGGGACTCAGTAGAAGTGGAGGGTCAAGGAAAAAGAGGTCAAAAGAACAAATCACATGGGAAAATTTGGAGGAGATAGGTTTAACATCTTATCCAAAGGACAGCAAATCAACAGTGTAGTACGCACCTCGTACTGCACTACTGTGTCACTTTTGAGTATTACTCAAGTACCTGGTGTGGGGCTAGGACCCAGGACCCATGCTGTGTGGCAATCCTCATCCTTTTAATTTTATCGTCAGGCTCGAATTCTTGTTTCTTATAAACTAGTACTTCACAAGCAGCTGCTGAAATCATTACTGGAACAAGAAACTGGCATTCAGACACAGCAGTGGAACTAGATGGAAGAAGAATGCTGTACAGCATGGGACCTGTAAAAAATATTTTTTCTTTAAATAAGATGACTCACGGGTCTGTGCAGTGTGGGGGTGAATAGGGTGTTTTCTTTTTTTATTTTCTAATACTGTATGCATCTGGATTCAGGAGTATGTATATATGTATCTAGGGATTTACTTTATTTATTTATTGATTGATTGATTGATTCATTCATTCATTTTGATGACTAGACAAGATTACCAGTTTCAAAGTGCCATTTGCAAGCATAACCAAGGTACAAAAGAGTACACAACAAGACAGTGGAACAGATACAAGTGCATAAGTATCATAATACCCAATTAAGTGACATGGTACAACAGAGAGGCATTCAGATGGCACATCAACTTGACAGTGTTTTGTAAGTCATGCAAAGCAGGTAGAGGCATTAGACTCTTTGAGTTGTACTTTCAGTTTGGCAGCACACATTTTAGTTGTTGTTTTTAATTTTTTTAACCAGGTATAGCACACTAAGCTGAAAGCTTTTTCACAGGAGCGACCTGGGAGCACAAGGAGGTTAAGTGACTTGCTCAGGGTCACACAGTATGCAAGTGGAAGCTGTGGGATTCAAACCCAGGTCTGGTCTGCTGGATGTCACCAGATTTGTAGCTCAGAGCCTTAGACCACTACGCTATACTGCCTCCTCCTCCTTTTAGAGAAAGGGAGAGTTCTGATAGCAAAAGGAATGGTGTTCCAGAATGACACTGCTCTGTATCGGAAAGAGCTCTGGCTCATGCACATGCACATGAATGGAACTTTCAATAGACTGTTTGCAGAGGAGTGAGAGAAGGGTTTGTCCAAATAAATGAATAACTTGGATAGGCATTGGGGAGTTCTTCTATGAAGAATTTTGTACTTGAAATTCATTAGGGTTAACAGGGGTCTGGTTTCGAGTTGCAGACAAGCAAGTCATTCTAGGCTGTGCAGTGATGGAAATGTGGGCCCTGCAAGGATGCATATTTGGCAACCTTGTGGGTTAAAACTCTTTTCTTTGCCCAGATAGTGAGGGGAGCAGCATCCATAATGATGGAGCCATACTCCATCGGGGGAGTATGCAGCTTTGGATGATGACTTTAGTGTCAGGTACCAGGTACTTTGCAATATGATAGAGTAGACCCAGTTTTTGACTAACAGTTCTTACAGTGTTGGTCAAACGATCATCAAATGTGAGGTGGGGATCAATGATAACACCAAGGTATTTGAATTAATTAACTAATTCCACTTTCACTTCCTCTAAGGCTGAGATAGTGAGGTCTTGGGAAAACCTTCTGACTGCTGGGGATGAGCCGAGTAACATAGCTTTTGTTCTAGGGGTGTTTAGGACCAATTTCTCATTTGTGAACTACTGTTGAAGGGAACAGAACTTGTACCCAAGGACTTAGTTGATAGTGACAGTGTCATTCCCATTCACAAAGATGACTACATCATCTGCACACAGAAGGGTCTTGGCAGTATTTCACATCTTGGGTAGGTCATTGATGAAAATAGTAAACAGGAGAAGTATAATGGATCCCTTAGGGACCCTGCAGGAGACAGTGTTCACCCTGGACAACACTTTACCAGTTGTGACAAACTGTGACCTGTCCTGCAGCTAGTTGGAGAACCACAGAGTAGCTGGGCCCCACAGTCCCAACTGAGTCTGCTTCTTTTGGAGCAAATCATAGTCCACCAAACTAAAGGCATTAGTCAGGTGCATGAACATGGCCTTGGCTAGCACGGCATTTTCAATTGCATGGTGCACTGTGTCTGTGAAATTTACCAACACAGTGCATTTTCTGTGATCCTTCCTGAGGTCATGTTGCTTCTCACAGAGTAGTCTATGCTGGTCAAATAGAAAGTGAGCTGATTATTTATTTATTAAGCATCAGTTTACAACCTTTGAGCCAGAGGCTCATTTACAAAGGTACCTCGTCACAGAGAGGACAATACAGTGATAACAACTAATGTACTATCCTCTCCTGCACCTTAGCCAAAACCAACCACATATAACTAGGCCTATAGTTGTCCAGGGCAGTTTGCTTGCCCTTTTGTGCAATGGCACTACAGAGGTCCACATTTAGATGTTAGGAATTTTTTTACTCAAATGGAAAATTAAACATTTTCGAAATGGGGAAAGCAATTTGTGTGGCTGCAATTTTAAGGAATTTTGGAATTAGGCCATTGCAGCCAGCTGATTTGTCACCTTTTAAATAAAACAGTAGTTGGGGCCTTCCTTGGCTGGAAGGGTATAAATGTGCCTTCACTGCAGCTCAGACCCTAAACTGGTTCCTACCACAGACATCTGAGCGACCACAATGAATACACATGGAAGCGTATATGGCCCAGACCCAATCCCTAGCAGTTTTACTTTACAATCCCCTTCCCAAACATTTGTCTTCCTGCCAAACAATAGCAGGCTCAGTACTGACATGGCATTTAGTGGAAAAGAAATTGGAGGCAGATTTATGCCCCCTTCTGGCCTCCCCTATATGGGGGAACATGCTCATAAAAGTGGATGGCAAACCTTTGCACTGGCCCCTATAGCAGAGTAAAAGGAATTTTTACACTAAAGGACTTGATGACAGATGACAGTCTCACTATCAAAACATTTCAAACACTGGATCAGGACTTCCACTTAGGTAAGCAGGCCTTTTGGCAGTACTTACAGCTCAGAAACTCGGTTTTAGCTTACATTAAACAACACACACTACAGATATAGTAAGGTCCCATTTGTTAATTAAATGGCTAACCTATAAAAGGGGTAAAGTCAGTCTTATATATGCCGATCTTAGGAATCATCTCCCTGCACAATCAGCTCAGGCTAAAGGTAAATGGGAGCAAGCTCTTCAACAATCCATTTCGGATTCCCAATGGAAGCTATGCTAGAAATATGCTCATTCTATGTATACAGATATGAGAAGTAAACTTATGCAAAACAAGATACTGTCGCATTTGTATCGCACTCCTGTTGTCTTGTACAGCATGCATCTCATGAACAACAGTCATTGCTGGCGATGTCTTTCGGGAGAGGGAGAACTTTTGCACATACTTTGGCTTTGTCCACTTCTCATTCCATTCTGGATGGCTGTCTTGGGTCTGGCTCAACAGGCCTCAGACTCTGCACTGACTCTAGATCACCTAGTTTGGATTTTGGGCCTTCTTCCTGTGCTGAGAGCGTTCACTCATCAACAGCACAGATGGCTGACACTTCTTAGCCTCCAAGCTAATTGGCTTATCCTTTGTAGGTGAAGAACCACAGAGGTACCCACCATCTTTACATAGAAACATAGAAGTTGACGGCAGATAAGGACCACAAGGTCCATCCAGTCTGCCCATTTCTTTTTCTACCTTATAAATGTGCCATCTGCCTTTGCTCTGTCAGTGGCCTATCTATTCATACTCATTTGTATTGCTCCCTTATGCCCATCCCATGCCTGTTTGAAGCCCTGCACTGTATTCATAGCCACCACTTCTTGAGGTAGGCAATTCCATGCATCCACCACCCTTTCTGTGAAAAAGAATTTCCTCACAATTCCCCTTAATCGGCCCCCCTCTAATCTCATGCTGTGTCCTCTTGTCCTGCTATTTTTCTTATATTTAAACATGTAGACTCTTTCACCTTGTTAATGCCCTTAAGGTGTTTGAATGCCTCGATCATATCACCTCTCTCCCTCCTTTGCTCAAGGGTATACATATTGAGCTCTGTTACTCTGTCCTCATATGTCTTCTGATGCAGTCCCTGCACCATTTTGGTTGCCCTTCTCTGGACTGCCTCAATTTGGTTAATGTCCTTGTGAAGGTGTGGCCTCCAATACTGCATGCAATACTCCAGATGGGGCCTAACCAGTGTCTTGTAAAGAGGGATTATTACCTCCCTCTTACGACTTGTGATACCCCTACTAATACACCCTAACACCCCCCTAGCCTTACCTACTGCTTTAGAGGTCTGCTTGGATGATTTCAGGTCATCAGTGATGATGATGCCCAAGTCTCTTTCTTCCTTTGTGACTGCTAGCAACTCCCTCCCAACCCTATAGGTGGCTTCAGGGTTTCTCTTCCCTATGTGCATGATCTTGCACTTCTTGCATTAAATCCAGTTGCCACTTTTCTGACCATTTTGCTAGTTTATCCAGATCTCTCTCATTCTGCCCACCCCATCTGGATCATCTACTCTGTTGCAGATCTTTGTGTCATCTGCAAACAGACAAGCCTTACCCTCTAGTCCATCTGCAAGGTCACTAATGAAGATATTGAAGAGGACTGGCCCCAGGACTGATCCCTGAGGTACCCCACTTGTGACTTGCATCTCTTCTGACTGTATACCATTTACCACCACTCTCTGTTTTCTGCCCGTCAACCAGTTTGCCACCCAGTTGACCAACTTCTGACCCACCCCGAGGCTACCCAGCTTATTTATCAATCTTCTGTGTGGAACAGTGTCAAAAGCTTTGCTGAAGTCAAGGTAGGTGACATCAACTGCTCCCCCTTGGTCCACCACTCTGGTTACCCAGTCAAAGAAATCTATGAGATTAGTTTGACAGGACCTTCCTTTTGTAAACCCATGCTGTCTTGGATCCTGTGCCCCTATGGATTCCAGGTGTTGCACTATCCTTTCCTTAAGGAATGCCTCCATAATCTTGCCCACTACTGAGGTAATACTGACTGGTCTGTAGTTCCCTGCCTCCTCCCTGCTACCACTCTTGTGGAGCGGGATCACATGAGCCCTTCTCCAGTCTTCTGGGACCTTTCCTGTGCTCAGACAACACTCACTAAACAGTTCTGCTAATGGCTCTGCTAGTTCCACCTTTAGCTCCTTAAGTACCCTGGGATGTATGCCATCGGTCCACATTGCCTTATCCCACCCCTGAGCTTAGCAAGCTCTTGTAGGACCCTTTCTTTTGTGATGGGAGTAGTGCTCACCTCCTTCCCCCCTGAGTCCATGGTGCTGAGCTGTGGGCCCTGCCCTACCTTCTCTTCAGTAAATACTGAGCAAAAGTATCTATTTAGGATAGATGCTTTTACATGGTCCTCCTCCTCACATGCTCCTGTTTCTCCATTAAGCTTAGCAATACCCCCTCTGGACTTTTTCCTTTCACTAATGTATCTATAGAAAGTCTTGTCACCTTCTTTTACTGTTCATGCTAGTGTTTCCTCAGTTTGGGACTTTGCCTGCCTTACTGCCTTCCCTGCTTCCCTTAGGGCAGTTTGGTATGCCTCCCTATCTTCATCCCGCTGTGCTCCCTTATATTTCCTGAAGGTCAGTCTTTTGGCTCTGACCTTTTCTGCTACTGTATTTGAAAACCAAAGTGGTTTCCTTCTTCTTTTGCACTTCCTTTTCTGTGAAATCTTTGAATTATGTAATGCCCTCCCTAACATAGCAGTACTGGATCATCAGTCCCACTTAGTTACCAACACTCTCTAATAATATTATCTTACCTGGACCCCTTACTTAGCTTATCTCTCCCCATGTGCAGGGATTGGCTGACTTCCCCTGTGGAATGATCTGGACCAACATAGTAGATACACCAGTAGCAAATGGTTTGGAACCCCAAAACCCACCCCTCCCTGCAAGGACTGTTATCTTTTCTCCTTATAGGATAAAAATTCAGATCTGGACCTTAAGGTTGCTAGTATTTTGTTATTATATCTGTGCTTTTCAGGCTTTTTCAGGTATGTATTATGCCCATATTAGATGTGTTAACTAATCTAGATGCGGTGGTAATCGTGCAATTTCTCATACTTTTCTTTTTTTGGGGGGGGGGCAATATACCACAATGCAACTCACTGTGTAATTTCTTACTGTATCATTATTTTGCAGTGTCCTTTTCTATGGGCTAGACTTTGCCAATTACATAATGACACTGCAGTCAATGTGTATGCATAAGTGTCATGTTGTATCTTCTTTATGTGCCTGGCTATGTCTGATATTATCTTTCAAACTTAATAAAAAGTATTAACTAAATAAAACAGTAGTTTGTGGACTTCCTTGACAGTGACTTTCTTAAACTTGAAATGTGTGATTGCATGGCCATGAGTCAGGCATCCTTGAATCATGAGGACCTACTGTGCCACATGAGGGGAAGAATGTATTTCTCAAGGTTGTGGAAGTGTCCATTTAACAAATCAGCAACAGTTTTGGGATCACTGTACTTGAGCCATCTACTTCAAGGGAGAGAAAGAAGGTTGCAGTTCTGGGTTTGAGCAAGAAGTTAGCTGACAACCTACCCTGGTTTGTTGGTCCATGTCCTAAAAAATAATTGTTTTCCCTACCTGGGTGCTGGGGGTTCCTGTCAGCTGCTGAAGCTTCAACTGCCAGCATAGAACTTTCACAGAAATAGGAAATCAAGGACACAGAAATTCAATAGCAACCAGGAGAAGTGCCACCGAACTTGGATTCAAATTGATGCAGTGAAATCAGGGCCTTGCATGTGAGAAATCTGCACAAATAATTTGTTTCTCATCAGTAGACAAAATGAGGTAATTCTAAAGGGTTTGTATCTGTCAAGGGACAGACAAGAAGAGAGGAGTTTGTGAAAAAAAAATGTAGGCTGCAGAATCTTTGAGCTTTGCCTAACCGCCCCAAACCAATGGCCTTGTTAAGTGCTTTTTTTTATTTATTATTTTTATAAAGCTATTTCTGCAAATCTGGGTATAAGTGGTGCTCTTCAGCTCCTGCTCTGCCTTCCCTTACCAGCAACCAATTCCCTGGCACTAACCCACCCTTAATGTTCACCCATGGATGCCCACTTGGTAAGACTAGGAAGTGGATGGCCATCCTGCCCCCCACCAGAGTTTACAACCAAAATTTGGGGCAGGAGTCCCAGGCAGTGGTGCAGACCAGAGTCTGGAACACTGGGGCATCATGGATGCAGTCCCCAGCTTTTCTCCATTTTCTCTCCCTAGACCGGGATCATGCAGTGTCTCAGGGCACACATACACATGGAGGTGCATATGCACTATATCACCTGCAGCCAGCCATGTCCCTACAGAGCCACTCCCACTGCCCTGCCACCATACCTCTATGAGATTGCAGTAGAGGAGTGATGCAGCTGGTCCTCGCTCCCCAGCAATTAGGTGAGAACAGCAATTAGGCAGATGCTCAGTCCACTCCCTCCCCAGCTAACCCCAAGTGACCCGAGTCCATTCTCACACTCAGGTTGCTGATGTGGTGGGAGATGTGGTGTCCAGTGCCTCAACCCTCTGTGCCACTGGGCTGGCTTTTGTAAAGTGTTTTATTTGCATGCTTATGACAATTCTTAGAGAATTTATGGAGCAGCAGAGATAGAATTGGTACAAGTATTTGCTTCATCTCCTATTTGTCTGTGGAGAAGTCTTACAGTAGTCCACAGGGTGATAAACCTTTGAACTCCTCTATGCACACTAGGGGACCTCTAGATTTAGTGAGCAATGAGTGAGAAGGCAAGTTTGTCACTGCATGGAAATCTGTTGCAGAGTATGTCCTAAACTTCAGGGAGAGTCAAAGACATTCATGGGCCTGGCATGGGATAACCTTGGCAACTGCATAACAGAGCAAGAAAAGCTGGTATGACCATACAGACAGAGATAGGACATATGTCATGGGATAGAAGGTGATGGTACTCATTCCAGTTCAACAGCAGAAACTACGGGAGGTGTGGAAGGGTTTGTTTTTTAGTGGTGTTACAGGTGGACAACATGAACTACAGTATGTCATGAAACTGCCCAACAGACACCACAAACATAGGATTTATCATGTAAACATGATGAATTCTCATCATGACACTGCAGAGATGGTCACGGTGATTTGCAGTCAATGAAATGAGGATGAGATGAAGCATCTAATAGAAATCTTAGAGGAGGGTAGGTTTAAATGTCAGTGGGCTCTGTCCCACTCTGGGAGCAACTGATGCTTTCACGGGTGAGACAAAAGAGGGGGTGTTGCATTCTATTGGCACCTTAATCTCAGCATTAGTGGATACAGGACTAGGGTACCACCATACTAGCATGCATAATAAGTCTCTGAGAGTGTAAAAGGCTACACTAATAAAGAACTAAAGGAGATGCTAGATCTTCAAGTTACCAATGAATTCAGCAATCCCTGGACCTCCCCTATCATGCTTATCCCTATAAAGGATAAAATTGCATTGTTTGGGGGGATTACATGACGTTTAATGTTGTGAAAGTGTCCAGTGCATATCCTTGGTCATGGGTTTATCAAATACTAGAACAGTTATGGGGTGCAATGAACTGAACAACTACTAATTGTACAAGGGGTTATAAACAGGTCCCATTACTCCCTGAACCTAGAGAATGGTCAGCTTGTATTACTCCTTGCCTTTCAGAATGAAAAATTCACCAACTACCCTTCAGAGGCAGGTCAACCAAATGCTATCCTAGGTAGGTGACTGCACCCTGGCCTACATGGATGATGTTATACTTAGCCAGACCTGGGAGAATACTCTCACACATGTGTGAGAGAGAGAGAGAGAGAGAGAGATACATAGAAGACTGCAAGCTGCAAAGCTGACAGTCAAGGTAGCATAGGAGGGCATGGGGTCATGCTGTCACATACCAAAACAATGCCGCACTATAATGCGCTGTTAAAACAGTGACCAAAAAAGGAAAACAGTGGCATACTTGCTTTCTGCGGGGGGGGGGGGGCTTCACCCCCCTGTACCCTCCATTATGGGGGACTGCACCTCACAAACCCCGCTATTAAGATAACCTCTTTTGGGGGGGGCAACTCTGGGACTCACGCTGTTAACTGTTACATGTTTTTTTCCCTGTGGCATTGTTGGCATGACATTTTGACCCGGTATGGCAAAGGAGCAGGTGGGTATTGCAGAACTGCCATACTTAGGACATCAAGTGAAAGAGAATACATCTGGCCTGAACCTGAGACTATAAAGTGATGGACCAACCCACCACCAAGAAACAAGTGCAAGCATTTTTGGGACTGCAGGGTACTACAGGACAATTGTTGCTAATTTAACCACAATGTCAGGTCTCCTCACTGACCTAACAAAAAAGAAAATACCACAAATGGTGCATTGAACAGACCACTATGAAAAGCCTTCTGCTAGGTGGAGCAGGACCTACTGTATGTCAGGCTCCAGGGCTAGACAGTCCTGACTATAGTTTAAAATTCATAGTGCATATGGATGCATCAAATTTTAAGGTGGGGTTAGTATGAACCACATCAATTCTAATGGGGAAGGGAAAACAATAGTTAGGATGGAAACTCCTGCAAGGAATTGACATAAGCCACTGTTAAAAAGAGATGCTTAAGTACTGTCTAGACTTTGTAGAAACTGCAGTTATACTTGTATGGTACAGAATTTACTGTGATAACTGACCACAACCCACTGACATGGCTACAACGTTTGAGCAGTGAGAATGTAAAGTTATTACACTGGAATCTAGCACTACAGGAGTACAATAGGAGCATCTAGCACTGCAAGGGTTCCCAGAACATAAATTCTGATGGATTGTCCTTTCAGATGGTTTAGTATCACATATGTAATCCCAGTGTAGAACTATGACAAATCAATGACTTGGGAAGGGAGTTGTGGCATATATGCATGTAATTTCTATTCAAAATAATATATTCCGATCAAACACCTTTTTTAAATGCTGTGTTTAAAGAAGACTGTGGACGTATATATACGTCCAGAATCTATATACGTTCACACATATTCAGTTCTCAAAGGGTTAGTACTGGTCAAATAGCAGAAAGTGTGAACATATTAAAGGCCAAATGTGTTATACAGTACTTTAAAGATCTACCAGAAGACATGCAAGCTCCAAAAAAGTTGTGTTTTAAAATCAGTGCCTCCTGCCTCTGCAGGGGGACATTATAAATGGGACCAGATACAGGAATGAGTTTACGCCATGTTTCACTTCAGATAACCTCAAATGCATCCATAATTCTTTACAGGTGACCTTTCTTTTAGCACTGCAAATAAAATAAGGTAATCTTCAGGGATTTACATCTATTAGGGGACAGAACAAGGAGATGCAGAGGCAGTGTTAGGCTTCAGAAAATCAATCAGCTGCTTGGGGCACCTACACAGAAGTACTACACTAAAGAATAAAGTGTAAGCAGAAATCAGCCTGCATTTAAGAAGTGTTAGTATAAATATCAAAATTGTTCATCAACCTTCTATTCATAGAAATGTTAACATTTGTTGTATGTGGGGTGAGGCAGAAGAGAGGTGAGGGGGCAATGGGAGCCATGAAGGGGGCACCGCAAGTATTTCTTCTTGGGGTGTTATTTGGTGTAAAACTAGTTCTGAGTAGATGATAATTTAGATGTCAGTCAACTCACTGTGATTGTGAGGGATGCAGAACAAGAAAGGTGTTAACCCTGAATGGCCAGGCTATCTTGTAGGGGTTGACAGAGGTAGAAGGTATTCTGTGGGTGTAAAACAGGTCTTTTTCCAAATTACAGGACTGTGTCGAATGTTGAAATTTCATTGGTAGTGGAATTCTGACATTCCGCATGTGAAATGACTTTCCCAGTTTACTAATCCACAGCTTACTTAAACTGCAGATTCTATTTCTGCAATCTGCAGAATAATATTCCACAGTTTACGTGATCTGTGTAAATTGTTCTGCAGTTTACATAGAATATAAGCACACTATTTATTAAAATGAAGGTGACTGAAGGTACACTGTTATTCTTGCAGAAATCTGAGGTATTCATCCTACTGAAGAGACAAATCTTTCCTAATACCAGGAAGTGATAAAGAGAGGAAAATTAAGGTGCACTCCACCTTTGGTTTGAGCAGTTGACCTTAGCATGATCTTAGTGACTGGATATTGGGCTCACAGTTCAGCAATAGTGTAGAATATTGGATACACCTAGGGAGCTCGCCATAAAAGCTTCCTGAACACAGCACTGCTTTGGTCACTTGCCTTACTTGGTTGTCAGTTTATTTTAGTTAGGGGGCTTTGCCCCCACACACCCTTGTTTTTTTTACAGGGTGGTGTGGGGGCGAACCTCAATCCAAATAAACTAATAAAAGGTAAAGGAATGGACGACTGTACAAAATAGCGTATCTTGAGCTCCACGCTAATAGCGTAGGTCCTACGCGTACCCAATATTCTACACTATTACCCACAGTTCCAGGTGTGTGAGGGTGTGCCAATTACACAGAGGGGTGACAGTGGATATTGGACTCAAAATGGGACAAACTAGGGAAAAGGTCTGTAAAAAGTCAGTGCCAGATGGTCAGTGCCTGGCTTTTGAACACACAATCTATGAAACCTCATAATAATGTTAAATGAGTCTGAGACTTTTTCTTTATTTTTTTTTTGGAGGAAACTATTTTTGGATGACCTGCACAGCTTTTCTTCCCTACATAGGTCCTTTCTTCCAAGCTCAAAAAGGAAATGCCACTGAGACTTGCGCAGTGTAAGCAGTTCAGGATCTTCAGCTTCACTGTTTAGCTCCTGCAAATCATGTAACTTGCACAGAGCTCTGTTTGCTATACTACTTTAAGACACGATTAAGACAGATTCTCTTCTCAGGAAGGGAAATGGCTAATGTTTTGTCCATTCAACCAAAGTCCACTTTTGGGTCTTGCTCACTCCTGCCTTATGCTATTGTCCTCATTCAACTTCAAATGACATTATAAACCCTGACACTTTGCACATAATATATTAAAATTTTGAGTTAGTAGTTTCACCTGGTAATCTTAGAAAACACTATTCTTTTATTAAGCCTTCAAAAGCTTAACATATTTTAACCAGTATTTGAAGGGTAAATGTGAGTCTAATTTCTCGGCTAAATTAAAAAAAACTAATTACAAAAGATGACATATTTCATATCCATTTACCTGGATTTCAGAGAGCCTGGCAATAACCCAACTACTTTCAGTGAAGAAACAGGCCTATTTCTCACAAACCCCAAGGGTGTATATTCATTTAAATCATCTCAGAAAATTGTCTAAAGCATTTGCTGTATAAAAGCCTTAGTAAGTTTTAAAGAAAAGATAATGCCTGTTCAGGAGATTGGCACAGACATCACAAACATAAGTTACAGAAGAATCTGTGTGGGGCCCAAATAGAAATAGATTAAGGCAAACTTGAAATCTGGCCAAAATAAGCAGCGCTATTCATAAGAAATAAATATTTTTGAAAAAGTATTGTCAAGGAAAAAAAAACCTTAACTACCCCATTGTACATTATTATAACTTTTATTACCAATTAGTTGTTAACAGAGCTTAAAGGATTACTTCTTGTTGCAATAAAATGTAGCAGTCGGTAATATGCCAGTACATGTTTTGTCATGTACCTTTAATGATGACTGCATCAACTGTATCATAGGTTATACTGTTCCCTTCTGAAGTTTAACATACAGTAGTTAGAAAACTACCAATATGCAGTGAAAGCCGCAGAAACAATATTAGCAGCTGAAACAACTGAACCCTAATTTTAGGGTGATTACATGTAGGAGACAATACAGGACAATATGCTACACTATGCCACACACTGGGCTTTGCATGTAGCTGGTAGTTGTCACAAAAAGCACAGACTTTATAGAAAACCTAAGAACTGCATTTAACCTGCAATCCTATATTTTTTATAGAAGTTATCTTTGAAATACTGGTTTACACTGTGTGGCTTTTTCTGTTTTCACTGGCATTTTGGCAAATTCAGTGGGAGTTTCTAATGGTATCCCATCTATCCTAAATAGATACTTCTGCCCAGTATTTACTGAGGAGAAGGTAGGGCAGGGTCCACAGCTCAGCACCATGGACACAGGGGGGAGGGAGGTGTGCACAAGTCCCTTCTCAAAAGAAAGGGTCCTACAAGAGCTCAATAATCTCAGGGTGCACAAGACAACAGGACCTGAAGGCATACATCCCGGGGTACTAAAGGAGCTAAGGGTGGAACTGGAACAGCCTTTAGCAGAACTGTTTAGTGAGTCTCTGAGCACAGGAGAGGTCCCAGAAGACTGGAGAAGGGCTCATGTGATCCCGCTCCACAAGGGTCACAGCAGGGAGGAGGCAGGGAACTACAGACCAGTCAATCTTACCTCAGTAGTGGGCAAAATTATGGAGGCACTCCCTAAGGAAAGGATAGTGCAACACCTGGAATCCATAGGGGCACAAGATCCAAGACAGCATGGGTTTACAACAGGAAAGTCCTGTCAAACTAATCTCATAGATTTCTTTAACTGAGTAACCATAGTGGGGGACCAAGGGGGTGCAGTTGATGTCACCTATCTTGACTTCAGCAAAGCTTTAGACACTGTTCCACATAAAAGATTGAGTAATAAGCTGCATGGGCTGGGGGTGGGTCAGAAGTTGGTCAACTGGGTGGCAAACTGGTTGGTGGGCAGAAAACAGAGAGTGGTGGTAAATGTTATACAGTCAGAAGAGATGCAAGTCACAAGTGGGGCACCTCAGGGATCAGTTCTGGGGCCAGTCCTCGTCAATACCTTCATCAGTGACAAGGCAGATGGACTAGAGAGTAAGGTTTGCCTGTTTGCAGATGATACCAAGACCTGCAACAGTGTAGATGATCCAGATGTGGTGGGAAGAATGAGAAGAGCTCTAGAAAAACTGGCAAAATGGTCTGAAGAGTGGCAACTGGGGTTTAACGCAAAGAAGTGCAAGATCATGCACATAATCAATCAATCAATCAAAGTCTTTGTTTATACAGGTGGTCACCGTTGAGCAGAACTCGTTTACAAGGAGGACCTGTTTTTCACTTACATACATCGATTTCACATTCAAAGCAAGGCTAATACATTGTACACATAGGGCACTGCCCTCAGAGAAGGTTATACAAAGACAATAAATTGAATAAACCAACACAGTTGACCCCAGACAAGGGTTAACATAAAATATGGTTTACAGACCTCGTGGGTAAGTAGGGTCATAACTGTATGACAGGAGAGGGATACGGCAGCATATAGGAGTAAGGAGCGGTATGAGGGGTGTGGAGTGTTAAGTGCAAAGATAATACATTAGATGGTTAATCTACTTCACTCTTGATATTAAACTACACTCGTACCTTGGAGGTGGCTGCAAACAGGATTCAACCCTGGGGGCAAGCTAGGAATGAGTTTGGAGCTGGTAAGGGATGGGCAAAATAATTGCAGACTTCAGTCACCGTGCGCACATATAATGCCTTAAAATTAGGTAAGGAGATAAGGACACTCAGTTTAAGTGTCCTTTGCAGATTGTTCCACAGGGTGGGCAACATGAAGCTAATTGCCATCTTACCGAATTGGGAGTTAATTCTGGGTACTATGAGGGAGATATTTTTTTTTTTATTTAGTTGTTTAACCAGGTGAGACACACTAAGCGGAAAGCTTTTTTACAGGTGGAACCTGGGAGCACAGGGAAGTTAAGTGACTTGCTCAGGGTCACACAGTATGCAAGTGGAAGCTGTGAGATTCAAACCCAGGTCTGGACTGCTGGATGTCACCAGATTTGCAGCTCAGAGCCTTAAACCACTGCGCTATACTGCCTCCATATAGAAGTATAGATATATGCCACCATATAGATATAGGAGTAGCTTTGAAGCGCATACTTTCCTGTAACGCTAAGAAGTAGGCAGCCAGAGATATATGGAAGTAGTTTGCTTGAAAGAGCACGGTAGGTCCAGAAAGCAACATTTTTGTGGTGTCTGAGTGTAAAGGAGGTCCACCCCACAGCCGCATACAGGACACAGTGGTGGGTAGAATTAGGGAGACCCGTTACAAACCTAATTGCATGGTGATACAGCGTATCCAGTTTAGCCAATTGGGAGATGGCACCATGGCTATACAAAAAGTCTGCATAATCCACCAGGGATAGGAAGGTGGTTTGGAGCAGTCTTTCTTTGGTGTCTGTAGACAGGAATTGTCTTAGCCTAATGAATAGACCAAGCCTTTGTCGTGGTTTTTTCAGTAAGTCCTTGATATGTTCAGTGAAGGAGAGTCTGTTATCAATCCAGACTCCCAGGTATTTGAATTTGGTTACGAATTCCAGCTCTTCACCTAATATTGTACTAATTTTAATACTAGAACCACAGGCTGTTGGATTGGGTGCATGGGCAAGTGGAGAGAAGAGCACAGCTTTTGTTTTTTCGGCATTCATACGTAATTTTTTGTGAATTAACTGGCTCTGCAGGAGGTCGAATTCAGTTTGGAGGTCGATGCAGGCTGCCTCTGGCATGGGCCAACTAATGTAAAGGACCATGTCATCTGAAAATAAGTGGATATTGGCATTTTTTATATGACGGTCAATGTTATTTATGTAGATTGTGAATTAAAGCGGGCCAAGGATAGATCCCTGGGGTACTCCACATAAGAGAGGTTTGAGAGAGCACAGCTCGCCTTCAGCTTTAACTTGTTGGAATCATCCTGTGAGGTAGTCAGAGAACCAGGGCAGGGAGGTGGAGTTCACTCCAGTGGTTTGTAGCGAGGAGAGACGTAGGGTATGGTCGACGGTGTCAAAAGCTTTGCTTAGGCCTAAAAAGACCGCACATGTAAAGTTCTTTGCGTTAAGGGTTTCAGCCAGTCATCTGTGACTTTAGCCAGAGCTGAAATAATGCTATGTTACGCTCTGAAACTGGATTGCATAGGGTTCAGTAGATTTGTTGATTCAAGGAAGGACCTTAGCTGTACATTCACAAGTTTCTCCAATAAAGGAAAGGAAAGGTACAGTGTACAAAACAACTACATGTAGGACTTCACCCTGACCTAAAAGGGGAAAAATTGGGGTGATATAAACACTAATCTGAGCCCTTAAAAAGCATGACCTAGTCAGGTAAGTCATATGTGTAAGTATAAATGTATAAAATGTATCTTTGAATTAAAGCTGTACTAGAACATAATAATTCCAATATTAATATCTCCATTATTAGTAAAAAGATAAATTCCAGTTTTTACAGATAAGGATACATTAAATCATATTTAATTCCCTTTGTTTTTGTCTGGTTAAGTTAGTATTTACATTAATATCAATTACACATGTATATTACATATATTTTTAAAAACAGAAACATCATTTGAAATGTAACAAATACACATTTCTACATACATTGCAATATACAGATAACACATATTTACCATCCTTATTTCAATATATTTGAATAGAGCTGTGTGGAATATAAAATTGTGCCTGTGGAATAACCATTCTGATTCTAGAGAATTTCATGGAATTTTCATAAGAATTCTGTGGAAGTTCACCAAATTTTATATTTGAGTTATTGTGCTCTCATTTTAAAAATGCACTTTCATATGACACCAGGTTTAGTGTACTGACAGTTAAGTATGTCATACATACTTGTTCCAAATGTCAGAGTCATAGGTTGAAAGAGGGCGGCGTTAAAATAAAATTTCCAATTATTTCTATCTTTTTTAAAAAAATTGTCTATCTAACTTTCTCCACAGATTCAGAATTTAGAGAAACATACAGCATGGGTATGTGCACCATGTCTTAAGTATCAAGCTTCAAAGGGGGCTGAGTTATAAATAGCCAAACATTTTCCCAAAATTTAGATTTCTATTATTTTAGTATAATTTTGATAGTATTAATTGAAATGTTATAAAACTGTTACAGGTATACAGGTTATAACTACATGAATATATGTACATAGGTTCATATTTATAGATTCAAATGGGAATAAGCTGTTGCTTGCCAAACATGTTGCCAAATAAAAATTTCAGTTGTTTCCTTCTAAATTTAAAACAACATATCCAAATTTAACGTGATTTGAAACATTTAAACTACTCTGACACATGGTCATTTCTAACAAAGTTCATATTTAGAGCTTTAAATGGGACTAAAGTAAAAGTAGTCAAAATTTTACAACATTTTAAACTTAAATTTTGCAAGAATGTAAACTGCACATTAATTAATTAATTTATTTTTATTTATTTAGTTTTTGTTGACCAGGTAAGTGCTCTAGACAAATCCTGTCTATTTGCAGGCATGACCAAGGGGAGGGGGATACAGATAAATGCTAACTGACCTTGAACCAGATTAAGCTGTTGGTAGTATTTTTACTGAATGGGGGGAACTTTGGCCAGGACACCAGGGAAATTATGCTACTCTTGCACCAGAGGGCTGATCTTCCTGTGAACAGGAATGGAAGAGCCCAGTTTGGAGCTGGATAGAAGAGGAAGTGCTGTTGTGGCAGTGGAGGCTGGAGAGGAGGAGGAAGGTATTGAGTTTATGGAACCCGATGAGATGGAAATAACTGAGGACAAGATGGACTTTGAGCTAGATATCAATCCAGAAAAAGTGGTTATACTGAGTATGGAAGAAACTGATGAGAATACAAATTCAGAAGGTATGAAACCTGGTGGATCAAATATACCTGAGATTAAAGTTTTTCAACAAAAAACAACTGTAAAACTGTCCAAACTGCAAACTAAAAGAGAAACCTTAAGAGCTACAAATAGACAGCAAGAGGTACAACCTGTGTATAAAATCTGTGAGGCAAAGCAACGGAGAGACAAATTATAAAAATTATTGGCAGAAGAAGAGAAAACACTGAAAAATCTGGAAACTGGCGAAGGCGGTGTTTCACAATCACAGATAAAAGCCCCATAAGAGAGCCCCTCACCTAGTACATCTCCCGATAGTGCTGATGTGGCAGCTTCTGCACAGAATAATACATGGTCGACGGAGCAGGCTCTCCTATCTGCAGGCTGGAATAGTCACAAAGTGGTGGATGGGTTTTGGACAAAATTCCAATGGCAAAAGAAATCCTGGTCTCATCACACACAACAGAAAAACACTCAGGTATGACATCTGCATTATTGAAACCAGTATGTTACGAGGATGAAAAGAGTGCAAATATTTCTGTTGGCATAGTAACACAAAATGGCTCTAATGAGACCACACCTAAGGGTTTGTAGTCATGTCCTACTGTATCTAAACAGCATTTGCAGTCCCAGGTGGGGACAGATGAAATGGAAAAAGAGAATCTGAATTCTAAACCAATAGACTCAGGTATTACCACCAAAGAGAAAGAGACTAAAAAGGAAGATAACTCTTTAAAAGATATTGGAAAACTTCTTCTATGTCATGGGAAGATGTGAGGGACACACTAATACCGCTTGAAAACCTGAATGCTTTACCAGCTCAGTCACTAGAAAATAAAGAAAAACAAGACAAAGAGTCTGAATCTTTTGATTCAATTCCGGGAGATGGTAAAAATAAGCCCCACCCCGTGCACTTTTAAGTAATCAGATCTATTTGCTGACTTAGGCGAACCTGCAAAAGGGAAGAATGCGGTCCACCTAAAGTATAGGGGTGGACTAGAGGAGCAGCCTGACAGGGCCTATGTGGCTATAAAAATGTTGAAGTAAATCTCCCCTTATTTGAATGGCTGTCTATATGCAAGATGGCAGCCATACTGGGCTAGCCATGAATACAGTTCTGCAGTTTTTTGCAGTTTTATAGTTTTTAGCCCTCCGTTGTACTTTTTTTCCCCTCCTACCTTTTTCTCTACTACGTTTAGTTATTTTCTGGGGTTGGGGATACGGCGGTTTGCGGTGCAGCACTGTAGATTCTGTTGAATCTTTCTATTGTCTAGCATAATATTCCGAGACTATAACCAGCAGAAAGTTGCTTGGAGCGCAGCCGCTTATTGCTGCTTACTTTTCTACTTGTTTTTTGTATGCTGGAATCACTGGAGCCTCCAAATTATTTGTTCTAAAGATATTGGGCTATCGTTAGTGATGGTATTGGATTTACCTGTTGCTTGGAGGACTTGTGCGTTCTCAGGGAAGGTGCTCTGCATGTGGAGTTAATCCAGTCGTGGGATCTGGTCTCGAACATCTGAGCGATTGACTGCTTGGATTTGGTTTGGTGATCGAGGACAGCCTGGATTATTGGCCCTGACATCATGAGGCACTGATATTGTGCTGTGGAGTTTTGGGGGAGGAGGAGGTGGAGAGGTTAAGCCTGCCCAGCTGATCTAGAAGTGGGTACAGGGTGTAGCTGTTTGTCCCTGGGAGGGTCAGGAGCACTTTCCGGAGGGTTGGTGTTCTTGGAGATTCTAGGAGTCGCCAGAGTTGCCTGTTAGAGATTTTGCTTTCTCCAGCTCTCCAAGTGGGGGTGATTGGTTGCTTATAACGCGACTTGCCCGGGGTTGGTTGGGTTTTGGATTTATTTGAACCGGGAGTGATTCACCTGCTTTACATTCACTTTGCTGGATAAGTGCTGAAATGAGAACTGAAAAGGCTAGACTACCGTTACCAGGAAGTTGTGTTGCAGGTATTGGGAACTTGGATTCCTAAATTGCTGCTGCTGCCCAACCCTTTATGACTTTTGGATCTAAAACTTTTTTTGGAGTATTAGAAGTTTCTGTTTGATTTATTACTACTTTTCCTACTGTTGGTTGCCTTCCTTCCCAGACTTTTTTAATTTGTTTATGGTCTCCTTTTTGGTGAGAGAACCAGGGTGTCCAAATTTATTTTTATTATTATTTTACTTAGTGTTTGATGTTTATGTTTATTTTAGTTTTTGTTTGATTATTTTGTGTATTCTGGGTAGTGAGAGTGCTCAGAATTCTCCCTTTCCCTCGGCTGTGAGAGAGCTGTGGTGGGGGGGACTTATGTTTGTCTGTGTATTTTTATCCTGTGAGAGGGGATTTTATATTTTCTTTTTATTTTGTCTTTTGGGTTTGAATTCTATCCAATTGTGGGAGGATGGTATTTTTATTTGTTTTGCTGGGTTGGGATTATGGTTTTGGGGGGTTCAAGATTTTAACTGTTTGGAGTTTTGTTTTAAGAATTTAGGGTTTGGTGTGCTTTTTCTATTGTTTGGCTATAATTATGTGCCTGCTTGTCCCCTCTGTCCTGTGCTATTCAGCCTCCGCTCTCCGCACCCTTCACCCGTTCTCTCCTCCCACCTGCTTTTGTTTATCAATGCTGTCGAGCACTGGGGATTGCTCACAGGGATGGGTGTCAGGGGTGGGTGTGGGGTTGCAGACAGTGGAGCCTGAATGAGCAGCACGCTCCCATTGGGCTGGTTGGGACCAGAAGATGCCCTGGGACAAAATGGTACATGTAACGTGGTCATCCTGTTCTGGTTCCCATACCCAAGGGCACCTCCATTTTGGGAGGGCAAGTAGTTGGGACAGCTCACCAACCTCGTCCAACTCGGGCGCTGTTATGCAATGCCAGATCTGTTTGCAACAAAACTGCTCTTATTGCAGATTTTGTGACTACAGCAGATCTGGTTTGCATTACTGAGACGTGTTTAGATGAGAATGCTGCCCCTATTTTGGTGGTAGCTATCCCTACCGGGTACTCTGTTATACACAGCCCGAGATTGGACCGCGGGGGGGGGTTGCGGTCTGTTTCAAGACCTAATTGGGCCTTACTGGTGTTCCAGTTAAGGAGACCAGGTCATTTGAGTGCACTGTGGTAGCTGGTGTGGGGTGCAGGATAGTTCTCATCTACCGTCCACCAAGTAATGGGAAGCTATTCCTGCAGGAGGTAGCGGATTTCGCCACCGACATGGTATTGGAGTCACCCAGACCGATGGTTCTGGGCAATTTCAATGCCTGGATCAATGACGAATACTCACTTTTTGGTCAACACTTCCTCCAGGTGATAACATCTCTGGGCTTCACACAGGCTGTTTCCTCAGCTACTCACAATAGTGGGCACTCCCTTGATTTGGTCTTTCTCCTGGGGATCGAGGCCTCTGACCTGGTGGTGGAACCAGTCAGTTGGTCCGACTACTTCACTGTTGGGTTCAATTTTTTGGCTCACCTGGGTAAGTCGACCCCTATGGAGATGGTCAGTTATCACCCTTTGCGGTATGTGTTCCCTGAAGACCTGATGGCAGTGATGGACCTCTCGCTGTTGTGTGAGACCAGTATAGATCCTGAGCAGTTGGTCACAACCTATAATAGGACCATTTCTTCTGCTCTCAATTGGATTGCTCCTGCCTGAGTTCACCCCCCCGCAGCGTCCTGGGGCCCCATGGTTTGATGGGACTCTCAGACAGTTACGGAGACAGGGGCATAGGTCAGAGCATCGTTGGCAGAGGACAGCCATAGATGCTGACCACCTTATTTTGTTGGAGCATTATAAACTCTATCAAACAGCAATTTCCTATAAAAAGGCAGAATTCCTGTCCAGGGAAATTGCTGTTGCATGGAACCATCCGGCTCAACTCTTCAGAACCATTTACAGGCTGTGCAACCCAGCCTGTCAGCAGTTCTGTTGAGTCTTTTCACAAGAGGAAGAGGAGTGTGATGAGATTGCTCATTTATTTGTGAATAAGATGGCTGACATCAGGCAGGAGTGCCACCAACCTCACTCTATAGGGGATGCTGTTGGTCAGTGTCTTATCACAGTGCCTGGAGTGTCCTGGAGTACCTTTGATCTGCCAGAGTTCATGGATATTATGAGGATTATCCAGGAGATGCGTCCCACTTGCTGTAGGTTAGGTCCAGGCCCTACTTCCCTGATTTTGGGTTGTAGCGACATCATCAGCCCGGTCTTAGCTCGGATTGTCTGGTGCTCTTTGGACTCGGGTGAGTTTTCTAGCTCCCTGAAGGAGAGGGGTGGTGTTACCCCTCCTGAAGAAAGCTTCTTTAGACCCAGAAAACCTAGCAAACTAAAGGCCCATCACTAACCTTCCTTTTGTGGGTAAGATTATTGAGAAAGTTGTGGCAGCTGAACTGGAGAACCATTTAACCATCCATAATTTATATGAACCTCTCCAATCAGGTTTTCATAAGAGGCATAGTACCGAGACTGCTCTGGTTTGGGAGCTCAATGATCTCCTTATGGTGAGAGATTGGAGACTCCATTCCATCTTGGTTCTCCTTGATTTATCATCCGCCTTTGACACTGTAGATCATGGGGTTCTGCTCGAGCATTTGAGGTTCATCTGTGGGCTGTCAGGGTCAGTTCTCAGATGGTTTACATCTTTTCTCGCTGGTAGAATGCAGAGAGTGGTCTCAGGTATTTTTTCTTCCAAGACTTACTCTCTGCCTTGAAGAGTGCCTCAGGGCTCGGTGCTGTCCCCCATGTTATTTGCAGAGTATATGCTGCCCCTTGGAGACATTGTACGATGGTATGGGCTGAGGTTTCACTGCTATGCTGATGATACCCAGCTCTACCTGTCTGTTGCCCCTGACCAGGTTAGTGCTGTCTCAATACTAAACAGCTGCCTCATAGAAATCCAAGATCAGATGAGTATCAGTGGTTTAAAGTTGTACCCAGGAAAGACTGAGGTCTTGGTAGTAGATCCAGGTCACAGGATAGAGGGGTTGAGGACTGGGCTCCCCTCTGGTTTAGTCCTGGGGGGAGCTCAGATTCTCACCTCTGAATGGGTGCATGACCTAGGAGTGGTGCTTGATGATAGCCTGACCCTTCATCATCAGGTGTCAGCAGTCATCAAGTTGGCCTTTTACCATCTTAGGAACATTGTTAGGATCAAGCACCTTGTTCTGTCCAGCGATCTGCCTGTCTTGATCCATGCATTTGTGACATCACACCTTGACTACTATAACTCCCTTTACTTAGGGCTTCCAGGGGTTGCTATCTGATGCCTGCACCTAGTGCAGAATGCTGCACCATGTTTCTTCACTGGGGTTTTGAGAAGAACTCCTATTACCCCAGTGCTGCATGATCTGCATTGGCTGCCTATTCAGTGGTGGATCACTTTTAAGGTAGGTCTATTGACCTACAAAGCCCTACACAGACAGGGTCCTGATTACTTGAAAGAGCTCCTGGTTCCCTACACCCCTCTGCGACAGCTCTGCTTGGCTGACATGGGGTTACTGGAGATTCTGAGGGTAAGTTTAAAGTCATCTGGTGCTCATTCCTTCAGGTTTGTTGCACCTACCCTCTGGAATTCTCTGCCCCATCAGCTACAGGAGTGCATGACAGTGGGGTGCTTTAAGCAGGCACTGAAAACCTTTTTGTGGGGAAAAACATATCCTGAATTCCTTTGATTTTACTGTTTTTTCTTTTATTGTTTTTATCTTACTGTGCAGCACCTTGAAATGTGAAAGGTGCTATATCAATAAACTTATTATTATTCATTTGACAGCTACAGAAGTGTTTGCATTAATCCATATGTCAGGTGATATGCAGTTTGATGTAAGCTTTCCAACACCACTACTCCTTGGTAAATTTTTGTTGAAGTATCAAAGTCTGAAGCATAACCCAGTTTGGATGCCTTTCATAGTCATTCCATTAACAAAACCCACATGGAAAACAATACAAATTTTATTTAAAAATGAAGGTGTAAATCTATCAGAAATATTACATTGGGTTAAACAAAAAGTGGAAGCCATTGAGAGG
The DNA here is from genome assembly GCA_016271365.2 of Neoceratodus forsteri. NCBI lineage: Eukaryota > Metazoa > Chordata > Ceratodontiformes > Ceratodontidae > Neoceratodus > Neoceratodus forsteri. Next base: position 540,720,498 of record CM028137.1, on the reverse strand, counting down.
CCTCAACCTAATATGGATTCAGAAAACATCTGGACAGGAGGATGGCGCATTAAAACAAAATTACAAAATACTGAGAATGGTATCCAGCATCTCCTGAGCAGTTTCTACATAGGGAGAGAAAGAGGCTTCTGCTTCTATGCAGGACAACTGAAGACTTGTCATAAATGTGGATCACTCTTCCATCTAAGTAATGCCTGTGATACTTCAGTGTGCAATCTGTGTTTAAGTGTGGGACACTCCAGTCACATTTGCCCTAATCATGTCCGATGTAATTTATGTGACGAGAATGGTCACTCATGCAAAGGTTGTCCATGGGCTGCCAATAACAGGGACTTTTACTATGATCAAGACGACATTGTGTTAGAGGCTCAAAAAAAAAAAAGAAGTGGAGGAAAAATATCATACTGCTTCAGGGAGTGCTGCACATGGACCTCCCCCCCCCCAGGAAAACACTGATGGAGCCACACAATCTAACCCTGAGATGCCTAAACAACCTTCCAATGCACAAACCCCAGTGGAGCCTCAAACTGAAAATATTATCTTACAAGACCAACTGGAGATGCCAACCCCTCCTATTCCACAAGAAGAGTTTAAACTGGTAGGAGGAAAATGAAAATCAGGAAAACAACCTCCCAAATCTAAAATATCTAGACATGACTCTATGGTATCCAGAAACAGTTATGCAGCCATGTCAAATAATACTGGAGATGTGGGCGATGATTATGACTTTTCTTCAGTTGCATGTTCTCAAAAAGAGGCTTCTGACACAGAAGGTGAACCGGTGAAAAGAAAAGAAAAATCCTTCAAGAGAATGAGAAAGAAACAGATAGAAGAATAGACACTAATGTGATTTCTTCTTTTTACTAGGATGTCTTTTAAAATACAAATATTATCTCTAAATGTTAATAGTATTAAGAATTTTAAATGTAGGCAAATATGTTTTTCCTCTTGCAGGTATCGAAAGTGGATTTCGTTTTTTTACAGGGCACAAGACTTAAAACTAGTAGTGAAATTATAACTGCACAAAAACTATGGCCATGGGGTGCATTGATATGGTCTTTGGGAGAGGATGCATGTTCCGGGGTAGGGATTTTATTTACAGTACAAGTCCATATTCAAAGAGTCATGGATGTAATACCAGGGTGACTCCTATGCTTAGATATTATGTATCAGAATATACCTATCAAATTAGGAGTTGTGTATGCACCACAAACACAAATTGAAAGGGTTGCGTTATTTAAAAGGTTACAGCCTTATTTGCATACAGCAAGATTTATCATTTTGGGAGGGGTTTTTTGTTGCCCTCTTGACTTAAAGGATAAGACTGGTAATACTGCTAAACTTTTTGTGATACAAATGCATTGCCGAATATTATAAAGACAACAGATATGAAATATGCATTTAGATGTCTCCATAAAACTGGGGGACACACCGATTTTAGGAGTTCAATGTCCACAAGAATTGATTTCATATTTGTTTCCCAAAAAGGATGTGCCACAAAACCCATCACTCAAGCTAACACACTTTCTGATCACAAGGCATTGTATATAATGATAGATTTATTTAGTACCACAAAAATAGGGGTTATTGGAAGTTAAATACCTCACTTTTAGAACATGAGAAAATTTATAAAGACTATTAATTTCCTGCAGGCTAGAATATTGGTAGCTGTGTACTACGATACAATCCTTGAATGGTGGGTAGAAACTAAACAAGAGCTAAAAAAATGTTTAAAAAGAATGCGATAAAAAAGGCAACAGATGATTATTTAATACCTTCAATGTAGGTCACACCTATATAAATTAATATCTAGACAGACAATGGGGAAATATTTATATACAGATCAAATTGAACAAATAAAAATATAAATGAAAAAATACCTATATGATAGGGAAAAGGCATTATCTATAGAACAACGGTAAAGGACACATTTAAAAAAAGGCTCAGTGGACATTTTTTTAAAATAACCAGGAACACAATAAAAATAAAATCATGAAGATATGCAAACAGAAACAGGAATACACTTAACACAGAGTAAAGATAATATAAACTATGTTCAAAATACATATGAGAAATTTTTGTTACAGACCCCACAATCGAAAAACCTTGACACATATTTTCAGAATATGAGTAAAACAAAATTAATGGGAAAAGAATACAAACAATTAACATGACCAATACTTATTCTAGAATTAGAAAATGCAATAAATTCACTTTCGATAAATAAGGTACCAGGACCAGATGGAAAAAGTTTAGAATTTTATTAAAAAAATGCATTAATATAATTAAAATGATACCTGAAGTATTTTTGGAAATACTGGAAACCCAAAAGCTTTCAGAAAAATGGCTACAAGCATCTATGGTTTTAATATATATAAAAAGTGAAAAAAACTGATTTAAAAAATTGGTGGTCAATATCTCTATTAAATGCAGATCAAAATGTATTTACTAAAATTCTCACACAATGTATATCCTTACTTACTCCAAAACTCATATCCACTTCACAAACCTGTTATACTCCTGGAAAAAATATAATAGATAACATTATTCAAATAAAATAAATTACTGAAAAGGGTATGCAAAATGGATTACAAGATTTTCTTATAACAATTGATCAAGAGAAGGCATTTGATAAAATATCCCATAATTTCTTTACAAGGCTCTAATATACCATGACATCCCTGAAATGTTTGTTTCCTGGATTAGGATAATCTATCAAAAAGCAACCTGTTGACTAGTAATTAATGACTTTCAGGTTAAAAAAATGAGATGATGCCTAGGGGTAAGGCAAGGATGTCCACTGAGTCCCATTCTCTATATATTTGCTATTGCTATATTTATTCACAACATCCATCCATCTTTAGATGTTAAAGGGATACCCATTAGGGAAGGGGCAGTTCCCTTAAAAATACTGGCTTATGTGGATGATATTTGTCTTTTTTTACACAACGCAAAATCAGGTCCTGTCGTGAGTGAGTTGTTTCATGAATTTTTAGAGGCATCAAATGCCAAGATTAACATACAAAAAAGTAAAGCTTTGTAGTTTGGTCAAAGCAAAGGAAAAATAACTTCTATTGCTAATATCCCTATAATATCAGGGGGTTTAAAACTTCTTGGAATAACTTTTGGATTACCACAAGCTAGGAAACTAATTTGGGGACAATAAATTAATGAAGGAATGTGGTTAGTAAATAAATGGAGAAATATGCAAATTTCCAAGTTGAAAAAAGTTCAGTTGATCAAAACACTATTATTACATATTTTAATTTATATTTCTGATGTTTTTCCACTATTGGAAGAATTAGAGACCAGACTGTACAGTTTGTTCTTTCAGGCCCTATGGGGTGACAGACTTAATCCCATTAAAAGGAATTTTACCTATCTGCCAAAAAAGGAGCGGGGTTTGGGCATGTTAAATCCTATCACTTTCTTTTATACATACTTTATTTTTAATAACCTAAGACCCCTATTGCTAGCTCATTGTAAGGATTGGCATGTCTCAATACATGATGATCTGAATAAAATAATAAGCATGAGGAAAGATGGTAAAATGCACTTCCACACAATTTGGAAAAACAATTATATTCCAAACTAATTTGAGCCCTGCTTTAAAAAAATAAAACAATGGAACATTACCCCGGAGGGTGTTATATTAAATTAAAAAAAAGAAGTTTACCAAATAATAATTGATGGTAAATTTTATGATCCTCTAATATTCCCAAATGGGCCACTTGATAGTACTGAAATTACTAATAAAATGCTGAATGACTCTAGAATACCAATATTGCTTTGGGAAAACACATGGTTAGCTTGTTATGGGAGGTTGGGTGTTAGGGATAACCATAAATACAAGCAAATATCAGAAAGGCTTTGCCCAAGAGATACATGTAATGGCATTTTAGAGACACAGAATCATTTATTTTTTTAATGCTGTTATGCTAAGTCCTTTTGGGCTTTAGTAAGTAGGACATTACATAATCCTGAGTACCAGTATATTAATTATCAAATATTAGTGCTTGGAATTTACAGTGGTTATTAGGCAAAATTTCACTCTAGTGCATTGCATATTATTACAAGTTTGTGTAAATATTACTTATTTCTGGCACATTGTAAAGGGGTTTTGCAACAATCTTATTGGACACAAATGGATGTTTTTCTTAAAATACAGTCGAATATACAAAATGTATGTAAAAAAGAAGAGGCTTTTTTCTTAAAGGAAAGAATTAGCATTTTTTGGGAAAACTGTGAAAATTGGTGGTATCACCCACCTTAAATGCAAAAAAGTTATTGTATTTAAAGTATACTGATTAGCATAAACCTTTGTATTATCAATTTAAAATAACAGTTTTTCATTTTTAAATGTATACTTGTATATGAATTGATCATACTGCTAAAAAGTTCTGTACAAGTTTTGTCCTAATAAATATTCCCCTACTCACAGGTAGGGGAACCTCTGATATCCTGGCTACTGGCCAAGATGGTGATGAGTGGACAGCAGGAGAAGGTGGAGGACATTGAGGTAGGAGAGCTAGGAGTAGTTACCTCCAAGACCCACTGTAATGTTTCCAATATTACGAAGCATACTGACCTGGAGGTACCTGCGAGTATGTTTGGACAGGACGGACCGATCCTTGGAGAGGAACCAACAGTAGTGCTGGATCTGGAGGCAGATAGGCCATTTCACACAGAAATCACCGAGAGGAGGATTCATTTTCTTCAGCTAATGAAGAAGAATCCCAGGAGTCACTAGCACTGCAGCACTGGAGTCCGAAGAGTGCAAATTTGAGATCAAGAAAATGAAGCTGCAATGGGAGATTTTGCGGCTTTGCACTTACATTTCGGCTAACGCAGTCAAAGCCGATGGACAACCTGATGACAAAGGATCAGCGGAACGGCGGCTGCCTGCTGCAGCTGAGATTTTGGTTTCGGGTGGAGGTAGACCTAATTCAGGCAGTCCTTCTATAGTGAGTACTATGTTGCTTCCTTGCACTGAACACTGACTACCAGCACACAGGCTGGATACTGAAACTATTGTGGATCAGGCTTCCATTAATGGGAGACTGGTCGGTTGAAACGGCCTCAAGAGATGCAGACTGGGAACAGCAAATGACTGCAGGTCTGTGGGTATCAGGCTCATCGCTGATATTTGTGCCCAGCCCAAATGATGCTTCGGGCTCCCCTAGACATGCTTATAACCAGACCAAGGTGCCAGACCCATTGCATCTCCCGGAGGACTTGCTCCTCACATAACATCCAGTACTGCAACAGCCAACATCGATACCAGGGCCCTCTAAAGTTGTGGCTCCTGGACAGTGCAAGCCAAAATTGGTGATTGAACCTCAGCAGCATGGAATGGCTGGACAGAAACATACTTTTTTGTCATTATTTAAACTGCCAGTGTTGTCTGCTAAGCACCACAATGCGGTTTGTTTGTCCTATCTTGGGGTCCTCCCTGACCCTCCTGACTGTTTTTATGTGACTCATACATTACTTAAGGATTCTATGAAATTCTTTTCTTACAAGATATATGGACTGATTCACATCTCGGGTGAGACTTCCTTTGATGTTAGTTTCCAGACAGTCAGAGGCCTTGAGAGGTTCTGGTTGAAGTACCAGTCCCTGAAAACTTCAGCATTATGGACTCCCTTTCTGGTGGTCCTATTAAAAAAGCCTGCTTATAAAACTGTTAATTTATTGTTTAGGAATGAAGGAGTGGAGGTGGAGGATGTGCTATATTGGCTGAAGCAAAAATGTACAGTGCTGGGACAATGAGAAGTAATTCTGGACACTGAAAACATATGGACTGGGGGGGTGGAAAGTCAAAGTCCTAATAAGAGCTACTGAAACAGGAGTTCAGCACCTTCATAATTCCTTCTTTTTGGACCTAGATAGAGGGGTCTTATTTTGCCCTGGCCAGCCCAAGGCTTGTTACAAATGTGGGGACCCCTCACACTTGAGTAGTGTTTGTGATAAGACTAAATGTAATATCTGTGATGAACTGGAGCATGTAGGGATTCATTGCTTAAATGAATGTTTCTGCAACCTGTGTGATGTCCAAGGCCAAACATTTCAGAATTATAAATGGGCTGCACACAACCAAGAGCATTATGGTGAGGGAGCAGACCAAATATTTCTGATTACTCAAGCACAGAAAGCTAGGATTCAAAGTAGCCTCTTAGTACCACCTTCTGCCCCAGTATCTGAGGGGCTCCTAAACCAGCCTAGAGGAATGGGAGAGGCCCTCCTGGTGTCCCAGTCAGGATCTTTGCAGGATACACCTGTGCTGGCCCCGCCTTTAGTTTTAGTACACCCTGAGCCAACCCCCCCAACAAACAAGGCGGTTATGCCACTCCCGTGCGATCTGGCCTTTAGGCTGCATGAGGCACTCTACCAGAGGCCATACACATGCTTCTTCTCCACAATCTAAAGCCGTGAAAAATTCCCCAGTGGAGCTCATGAATCAATATGGGCTTCTCCAGAATATTTCGGATGACACTGGAGGTGACACTGATTCTTCCTCAGTTGCCTCTTCCCACCCAAAAGGGACAACAGATACAACAGATACAGAGGTGATGGGGAAGGTTGGGGTTCCACAAAAAAGAAAAGCGAGATGAAAATGAAGTGGAAAGTTACTGCAGACTGGAAGAAATGATTGTACTGATGTATGTTTGTTTGGTTTGGTTTCTCCTTTTTCTTTCCCACATGCTGCATGGTTTTACTTGTCACACCATTAATGTCAGTAGTGTAAAACGCATTACAAAGAGACAGATGGTTTTCACCTATTTATCTCACCTTGCCCCAGGTATTGTTTTAGTACAGGATATGAGATTTCATACCACCCATGAGATCAGGCAAACTCAGAGAGACTGGGTCTTGGGACCCTCCTATTGGTCAATTGGTCAGGAAACAGTTTCGGGTATAGGGATCATGGTTTCAATAACAAATTTTCATTTGTTAAAATTATATGATATTTCACCAGGTTGGGCCCTGGTTTGAGATGTGGTAATCAACCAACAATCCTTTTGATTGATTCACCAATATGCCCCTCAGACGAAACCTACCCCCCTATTGAATTGCTATGGCTCATAGGGCGGTATCTGCATATCTCCAAAGATTTTATTTTTTCAGGAGATTTTAACTGCGGCATTAGCTTATTGGACTAGAGTGCCCATGCACAGACTCAAAAACTTTATTGTGATTCCCATGAAGTTTGAAATATTGTGTGCATGGCACATCTCAGAGATGCTTGTTTTGAGTTTATAAATCAACATTCCCCTATGTTTCAGAAGGGCCATCTGGCCATGAGAATCAATATGTTTTTCTTTCACAAAATGTACACATTGAAGCAGCCACAGTCCAGGGAGTGGCCTTTTTTTACCACAAGGTGGAATCAGTGTCTCTTGGCTCCCAGTCCCCACTTCCAAAGGGCCCAGGTATGTGGACTTTTAATACTTCCCTGTTGCAGGATCCTTCTTTCCTTCTTGCACACTCTAGAACAGTTCCTACAAGCCAGGAAGTCAGTGTTCATATGTTTCTTGGACCCTATTTCCTTGTGGGAAGATACCAAATGGAAGTTGGTGGGTTTTTTGAAGAAATACAGCCATCCAAAATGTAATTTGGAATATTTAAAATATTTAGGGCAGAGATCACACCTACAAATGCTAATGACTACAGCTTGCATGACTGGGCAGGATTTATCCCAGCAAATCTATCTGATCCAAGCTGAGATGCTGGCATACCAGAATCATCAAGCCCAACAGCTGTACAATCAAAACAAATATGGCATCCAGGGGGCACAACATGTTGTCTGTCCCTTTGACTGTAATTTTCATACAGTGGGAAAGAAATTGATAACATGTCTATCAGACTCTTTCGGCCAGAAACACATGACTCAGAAGCAGATTAATAAAATTGTGACTGCTTATGCCCTAAATTTGTTTTCCCTCTTGACTTCTTCAGACACTGGTTTTTCAACCTTTTTTTCTTCTATTGACATTCCTGTGGTTCCACAGGATATCTTAACCCAATCCTGTGTGCCACTTACAGCACAGGAAGTATCAATAGCTTTCGATTGATTAACCAATATGCCCCTCAGACGAAATCTACCCTTATTAAATTGTTGCGGCTCATAGGGCCATATCTGTATTTCTCCAAACATATTATTTTTTCAGGAGATTTTAATTGTCGCCTTAGCTTACTGGACAAGAGCGCCCATGCACAGACTCAAAAACTTTATTGTGATTCCCATGAAGTTTTAAATATTGTCCGTATGGCACATCTCAGAGATGCTTATTTTGAGTTTATAAATCAACATTCCCCTATGTTTCAGAAGGGCCATCTGTCCACGAGAATCAGTTTTGTTTTTCTTTCACAAAATGTACACATTGATGTAGCCACGGTCCAGGGAGTGGCCTTTTTTGACCACAAGGTGGCGTCAGTGTCTCCTGGCTCCCAGTTCCCACTTCCAAAGGGCCCAAGTATGTGGACGTTTAATACTTCCCTGTTGCAGGATCATTCCTTCTTGCACACTCTAGATCAGTTCCTACAAGCCAGGAAGTCAGTGTTCACATGTTTCTTGGACCCTATTTCCTTGTGGGAAGATACCAAATGGAAGTTGGTGGTTTTTTGAAGCAATACAGCAATTCAAAATGTAATTTGGAGTATTTAAAATAGTTAGGGCAGAGATCACACCTACAAATGTTAATGACCATAGCTTGCATGACTGGGCAGGATTTATCCCAGCAAATCCACTTGATCCAAGCTGAGATGCTGGCATACCAGAATCGTCAATCCCAACAGCTGTACAAGCAACACAAATATGGCACCCAGGGAGCACAACATTGTTGTCTGTCCCTTTGACCATAATTTTCATACAGTGGGAAAGAAATTGATAACATGTCTATCAGACTCTTTCAGCCAGAAACACATGACTCAGAAGCAGATTAATAAAATTGTGACCGATTATGCCCTAGATTTGTTTTCCTCCTTAACTTCTTCAGACACTGGTTTTACAGCCTTTTTTTTTTCTACTATTGACATTCCTGTGGTTCCACAGGATATCTTAACCCAATCCTGTATGCCACGTACAGCACAGGAAATATCAATAGCTGTAAGATCCCTCAAACCCAATACGGCCCCTGGTCCAGATGGGTTGCCTAATACTCTGTACACTATTATCAATCAGCATTCAAACATTGAATTGACATTGGCATTGATCACCATTCTTGGATCAGAATGGATTCCCCTAGAGTTTACCAAAGGTAACTTAATTTTTTTGAATAAGAAGGGTGATGCTACATCCCAGACAAATTGGAGACCTATTTGTATGCTAAATACTGATTTTAAACTACTCACCAAGATTTTGACTAACCGTCCCTCTATGATTGCAGAGAGGGTGATCTCTCCTGGCAATCATCTTCACTGTGAGCAAAGAAGATTTCAAACCATTTGCTTTTAGTCAGAGAACTCTGTTCTCGTAGGCAACTGAATGATGTGCAGGGCTATGTGGTCTCTTTGGATCAAAGAAAGGCTTTTGATTCGATTCAGCCTTTCTTTGGGCTGTACTACACTATTATCATGTGCCAGAACCTATGATTGCTTGGTTTCAGGGTCTATATCAGACTGCAACTGTGTTTCCTATTGTAAATGGTTGGGTTGGACCTTTTATTCCAGTTAAGTGGGGTGTCCTTCAGGGTTGCCCTCTCAGTCCTTTATTGTATGTGTTTTTTGTTGATGGTCTGCTGAGGACTATATATTCCTACCCCTGGATACGGTCAATTCAGAGTGGCAGTATTGTAACCCAGCATAAAGCTGTTGCATATGCAGGTGATATTTGTCTTTTAGTGGCCATGGAAGATTCGGTACTACAGGCACCGGACCTCTGTACCTCCTTTGGTGCAATCTCTGGTACCTCACTGAATTTTGAGAAATTTGTTGGTATGGCACTAGGATCTTCTCAGCTACTTGTGGATAGTATTGGCCCCATCCCATTTAAGCCAGGTCCCATTACTACTTTAGGGATTAAATTTGGTACCTTGGATGCTGATGTCCTGAACTGGATGGAGAAATTGGACAGTGGGAAGAAGAAAGTATCTTATTGGAATAGGGGACAGATTGGGGGAAAAAAAGAGGGTTTTTCTCATTAAAACCTTTTTGATATCCCTTTTTTATACCTTAGTTATGTGTTTCCAGTTCCTAAATATTTAGAAACTAGTATTGCTAGCCTTTTTTTAAGCTCTATGGGGGAGCAGGCTGAACCCGATTAAATGGAATGTTACATACTTACCAATTAAAGATGGTGTCTGTATGTGGTGAACTCACTATTGTTTTTTCCAGGTATTTTTTTTTGTTTCTAACCTACAGCCCTTGCTAGTTAATACTCACAAGGGTTGGGAACCATGGTTATATGAGTCTTTCAACCAGTGGTTCCATACATGGGAAACGAGTTCCCTACAACTGATTCGGTCTGTTGTGACCAGGTGCCCACTCTCATAGCACCCATCTGCTCTGTGCTGGTGAGTACTACATCTAGGACTGCACACTGCCTGGTGGTTTCCTTAACTAGTTGTATCAGGAGACAGTCCTGAAGAGCATCCAGCAGTGACTGACTCTTGGCACTCTTGGCCACCAATGCCAGACAAGTTTATGTCCCCTAACACTACCACCTCTCGCTTTGTCACCTCTCTTCTAAGTTCCTCCTCAAGTACTCTGTCCCTTTTGTCCCCTTGACTCATAGGCCTATAGAATACCCCTAATCTTATCTTTCTACCTGAAGCCACTGTGAATTGCACCCTTATAGACAAAATGTCTCCATCTGAACCTCTAATGTCCCCATCTTCAGTCACTTCAAAGCCCTCCCTGATATAAAGAGACCCCCGACCACCACCAGCAGGTCTGCGATCCCTCTTGAATAATGTATATCCAGGGACTGCCATCTTCCAGTCATTATTTTCTGTGGCCCATGATTCTGTGATGGCCACAAGGTCTGCCTCAGTGTGTGCCATCATTGCTTGGAGTTCACCAAGTTTGTTCCCCAGACTCCTGGTGTTAATGCATATCCCCTTCCACTTGGCCCCTGCTTTGGCTCTGCTACTGATCATCTGCCTGCTATGCTTCCTCCCCATTTCCTTGGTGACTTTGCCTGCAGTTTTTTCTCTTACAACCATCCCCTTCTTACTCTTATAACCCCTACATTGTTCTCTGTACCCCATTATCCTGCTACTGTCTCCTGGGTGTGGGGGTGTGGGGGAGTATTATCTTGAATCCCTTTCTTATCTCCCTATTTATGGATCCTGAAGACCTGGACTCCCCTGTAATCAGTTTAAATACCTGATATGGACATCAAGCTTCTGCCCCAGTGCATTGGCTCCCTCTCTTGTCAGGTAATGCCCATCACCCTTGAAGTGTCATCTGTCCCAAAAATCCCCCAATCCCCTACAAAGTAATACCACATGTCTCAATATCACCCCTTGTGCCGAGTGTTGAATTCTGCTATTTCCATATCCTTAATCCTGTCCTGCCTCCCCACCCAACACCACACAGGGAGGACTTCGTAGATGGCCAGGGAAGCTGAGTACCCTGCCAACCAGTACCCCAGTGTAAGGGAACTCTGCTTCACTGCCTCTACTGACTGGTTGGCCAGATCATTGGTAATTAGGTACACCAGCTCTCCCAGCTGCCCCACTTCCCTCTCTACCATCCTCCCTATTCTATCTAACTCCAGGCAGGCATCAAACCAGTCTTCCTCCATCTGTCCCCATCCCAACACCCTGTCCATATCCCTAACCATTGAGTCAACAATCACTAGGACCTTCTTTATAGTCTTACCCTCCTCAGGTGCCAATGTGCTGCCTGGCCCATTACCTGAGACTGACTCTGAGTCTTCCCTTTATTTATGCATTTGTTTACCGGGTAGGTGCACAGATCCAATGGACCATTTTCAGGCATGACCCAGGCTAGACCCCGGAGTCAGTTGAAAAACCAATTATGACCGATTTACCACACATTATGACTGATTTTTTCAACTAGTTTGAAATTTTTGACTTCTACTAACTGAAGAAAATCCAACCAATTTTTTCAACTTTCATCATCATTGAATTTTATTATGTAGTACTTTGTCATACCTTTTTAACTTCATATCTTTTTTATTACAATTTCGACTATAAAAGTTAATAAAATGTATGGAAATGTCCCCCCTTCTTTGAAATCAATGGGGTGCGTGCACACAGAGTCTTCACCTTCTGACATCACAAAACAGGGCTGCATGTGCCTATGTGGAGGCGTGTTGGTGGGTTACAATCAGGAAGCAGCTCCATTTTTAGCATTTGGGATTTAGCAGCATTATAACTTCATAAATGGGCAGCAACAAAAGGAATTATTTATGTCCATCAACTCTGGAGCAGATGAGGTATTGCATGTATTGGAGGGAGCAGCAACTAGTCAGCAGCAGGTGAAAAGCTGGCTGCTCTTTAAAATGCAAATTCAGAGTGCAGTGAAACAAATCTACACACCTTAGGGACCCACTAAAGCACAATAACTGGTCAAAACAACAACAAAATATACTAAGTCCATGAAAGTAGCAAGCTGAAGCAAGGCAGTAGAACAGCATACTGTATAGAAAAATAAGCAGCAGTAATACTAGTTACATAGAAAAAGAATTGTGAGTCCAAAATACAGTATAGGTAAGGCCTCTTAAACACCCCACATAAGCTAGAAGGTACCCTTTTGCAAACAGAAAGCTAACCATCAATATATGTTAGTTTACTAGTAGTTGTAGAATCTGTGAGACTAAAAACAGTTTAAGGGAGGACCCCTAGAAATGCCTCCTGTATGGTATACCAGAACTGAGATTTATCCATAGTTTAAATTTAAAGCTAAAAAAACTCATGCATATTAAAAAAAACATTTTACGACAGTTTCTGAACTTGTTTTGGCTTTCAGCATGCACACTAATGTTTTTTTTTTAATTTTATTCATCTTGCCATGAGGACTTTAATATTTAGTCTATCCGATTCCTACAGTGGCAAACACAGAACATGTTGTCCGTAGGACCTGACTGACCATGCTCCACGTTCCATTCTCCTATGGGTCCGGGAACTCACCATCCGACCACCTGTGCCTGGCCTACTCCATGACCTCGTGGGGAGTCTAACTTACTCACAATGCCACCACAGTCAGAGAGGGAGCCCAGCCGGGCCACTAGCAGTAGATCAATGATGATCGATCACCTTGACTTTTCAAGTTCAGCCACCTGGGCCCCACAGCCCCCAAACCCTCAACCAGCCAGACAAGCCAGCCCAGCACGCAGCAGACACACAGACAGACTGAGTAGTCTGTGAGAGACCATCCTCCTCCTTCCTACTGCCCAGCCCTGGTAGGCCTTACAAACTCATCCCATACAGTACCTTGCTCACTGTAGTAGCCTGTTGCCAGCTCGGTCAGGTGTCAGGTGATGATTCTGTTGGCGTCGTCGGCTGGCTCCATGGCTCAGACTTCCACTGCTGCTCTATTAGGTGGTGGTGCTGGTGTTTTTTTTGGAGCTGTGTGCTCCCTCCTCCCAACCCACACAGTCAGTCCCCAACCCAGACCCACGCCCCTACTCCGCTACGCCACACAGCGGAACTAGTGCACCTACCTCTCCTCCTCCTCGCCGACTCTGAAGACCTGACCGAGACTGAATGAGAGTTGCCCAATGGGCCCGACCGATGGGGTCACGGGCTGATCCTGACCATGACCAGACCACTGACTTGCTGCCTTCACATGATTGCTGCCTGGCTTTGCTGGAGGACTGACTGGGACATGCACAGCCACACTCTAGTCTCTCTCTCTGGGCACCAGACACATCAGGACAATGGACACAGTTAACTTATTTTTAAATTAAAGGCCAAACTACCAAACATTTCCCCTGAAGAGAAACACTGCTTGCTCCATTGCCCACACACCAACACAGATGCCTCCTCTCCTGACAGTCTCCTATGTTACCTAGGCACGCTCTCCCTGCCACCTCATACAGCCAGTCACAGACACTCTCAAGCTCCTGGCTCCTCCTTCTTTCTCTCCTAATTGGTGGATGTTTCATGTCCAGGAGCCAGGGGTGCATTTTATTTGCTGTAAGGCTCGGTGCCAGTGGTTGAGGACCATTAGATATTCCTGGCCCCCCCTCCCCCTCAGGAAAGAAAAAAAGAGAAAACACACTACAGTGCACTACAGAAACAAACCTGGACAGGTCACGGAATCATCAACTGCAGTGGATTTCAACTCCACTATTTTATGACTGCAATCCAATGCAATTGCAACTGATTGCAACTGCATTGAATTGCAACTGACTATTTCAACTGCCGATGACTGCTCCGGGGTCTAACCCGGGCTATGAAGATGGCACAATGATAAGGTACAGGTACATAATACATAACAGGAATCCCATTAGAGCAATAGATAACAATACAATCCAAGTACGACAACCTGAGAGAATACAGTACAGTAGATATACTAGTGTGTGTACAAAAATGCAGTATATTGTAAAAAACAACAATACACATTTAAATATCATATGCATGAAGTGTACAAGTCACAGTGCATTTGTGCAGCAATGCCTATCTACTTAGGAGTGTCACGGGGGGATCACCCTGGGGAGCAGTCACAAGTGGCATTAGTCATTAGGGCTGTTTTGTAGTGAGATTTAAATGAGAGATGGGAGTCCAGCTAGCAAAGGGCAATGGGCAGACAGTTCCACAGTTTTGGGGCAGCTGCGGAGAAGGTTTTGCCACCCAGGCAGGTCGTGATCTGGGGGACATCCAAGAGAAACCTGGAGGAGCTTCTTAGGGTATGGGGGCAGGTTTTGGTTTGAGTAGGAGGAATAGGGGTGATTTGTCCCAGTCTCTAATGGCCTTCTCAATGGTGCATCCAAGGCCGTACTCCTCTGAGGCTGGGGGGGGGGAGCCAGACAAGGGACTGATTTAGGGAACAGTGGTGGGTAGTGTATTGTGCCATTAGTGCAAATCTGCAGATATTATTATAGGTTGGATTTAGCCTTTTGGGTTGATGTGTGGAGGTTTGCATATATATAGGAGCACAGTAATCCATTAATGGGAGGAAATTACCTTGGGCTATGCCAAAATGGGCCTCAGGAATTGCATAAAATGATATCCCACTGCCAGTGTTTGGTGGATGCACTGAATGGTGCAGCCTATATATCCAGAGAAGGTTAAATGCAGGGTCTAGGGTAATGTCCAGGTACTTGAAGGAGGGTACCGTGTCCAGAGGGGGACTACCAGGGGTAGATATGCATAGAAAGGAAAGGGGGGACATGAAAGAGACATTTAAGTACATGGAGGGTATCAATAAGGTAAGGGGGGGAGCTTATTTAAGAAGAAGAAGGTGGGGGGTTGAAACTAGAGAAACTAAAACTAAGATTGGAGGGAGGAAGATTTAAGGGCAATGTGAAGGAGTGTTACTTCACTGAGAGGGTGGTGAAAGCCTGGAATAAACTACCAGAGAAAGTGGTGGGGGAAGAAATGGTGGAGGGATTCAAGAGGGCATGGGACAAACACAAAGGGTTGGCAAGTTGAGGGAAGGGGAGCTCCCGTGATACAGGTAATGAGTGAGGGGGGGTGGGGTAGACTTGATGGGCCAGAGGGTTCTTTTCTGCCACCAGATTTCTGTTATTCTATGATTTATGGTTAGCACTGTAATTGGAACTGAGCATGTAGGAGATGTAATCCAATGAGTTGTCACTGTGGTACAGCACCAGGTCGTCCAAGTATAGTATGGTGTTACAGGTGAGGCTGTCATTTGGGAGTGAATTTAAGAATAGAGAAAACCCGAGGAGGCCCAGGATAGAGCCTTGGAGGACACCTGTAGTTACTGCCTTAGCCATGGAGGTGGCTCCCTAAAACTCACACTTTGGGAGCATCCTGTGAGAATGTTTCAGAACCAGGCAGAGGTCCCTGCGGAGCAGTCAAGGCTCTTTAGTTTGCCATGTAGAAAGTTGTGGTCCACCAGGTCAAAAGCCTTTGTCAGGTCAATGAAAACAGCACCCATAAGGTTCCTGGTGTCCATATTTCTAAAGATGTGGTTGGTGAATTAGCCAAGGGCAGAGGTCGTGCTGTGATAATTCCTAAAACTGTCTTGCTGAGGGCATAGGAGATCATACCTAGTGACATGCTCTGAGAGTTGTCTATGCATGACTTTTTCTAGGGGCTTGCTAAGGTGTGGTAAAGTGGAAGTAGGTCGGTAGTTGTCCATGGATTGGGAATCACCAGATTTGAAAATGGGAATGACCCTGGTGCTCTCCCAGATTTGGGGCACACAGGATGCAGAGAGGGAGAGATTAAAAACTATGGTCAGTGGGTATGATATATGCTGGTCTATGACTTTCAGAAAGCATGGGGAGAGCCCATCACTCCCTGGGCTACTACTGTTTGGGAGGCTGTGTTGTAATTGATGCATTTCTTGGGGGGAGATAACTGAAGTAGAATGGTGGCATGTCAGTGCCATCTGAGGATGCGAGGTGGGGCAGGCTCACCAGGTTGAGAGGGGGCAGCTTACTGAGGTGGGTGTACAAGTCTGTAAATTTGATGTTGAGGGCATTGGCCATGTTGGTGGGGTTAGGCAAGGGGCAATCAGGGGTGTTTAGTTGTATGATCGACTGGCGGGATCTTGGGGTGGTCATTGAGCCTATGGTGGACCAGAACTGATAGGAGTTGCTAAGGCTGTCACATTGGAACTTGCAAAAGTAGGTCCCTTGTGCACCTTAACCTGTTGTTTACACAGATTGTGTAGTCCTCTGTATTCATTCCAAGGTATGGGGGACGGGGAGGATTTAGAAGCTGCCCATTTGATGTATCTCTCCTTCGTCATGGAGAGCACACTTTTAGTGAGCCAATAGGTACTCCCCCCTCCTATCTACCAGGAGGTTAAAGGGAAATGCCCTTTCTACATGCTTATAAGGTCAACAGTGAGGAAGTCAGCAGCTGAGTTGACATCACTCAGGGAGAGTAGGGACACCCAGTTTACTGCCCTAATGTTGACAAACAGGCGGGTGGTGTTGTAGCTGGAGAAATCCCTTAAAGTTAGATATTTGGGGGTGGACACTTGGACTTGGAAGACCAGATGCAATAAGTGGAGGAGGGGTCACTAATGGAATCAGACATGGTCCCTGCTTGAGAGTGTCTGCCCTCTCTGTTAGTTAGTATTCAGTCCAGAAGGGAGTGGTCTGAAGATCTATTGTTTATTCAAGTAGTTAAGATTATTATTTGGATAAGATTATGCTGTTTGAGGAGGTCATTGTACGCCAACTGGGCAGAACAGTTTATATTAAGGTCTCACAATATAATGGTCTCATGGTGCAGGGAGAGCTGATTCAGGCCATTCAGCAGGCATTTTAGCCCATGCATACTTTCTTTGGGAAGGGTATAACAACAGCTGATATAAGTCTTTTTGGCCAATCCTAATGCAAGTTCTGCGAAGAACCATTTGCTAGGAGAGTTGTCACTTGAGTAGAAGGATAGGTTAGCCCTTAGAAAGTCCCTAAAATACAGGAGTACCCCGCTACTTTTCTTTGTACAGTTCCTGTCATGTCTTAGCACAGAGCAGCCATGCAGGGGGTAAATGGAGTCCAGGGTAGAGGGTTTAAGTCAGGAGTCCATGATCCCTAGGATATCCAATTTGTAGAGGGCGACCCAGGCTTCCAGTTCAGCTAGTTTGGAGGGGAGGCTGCAAATATTTAGATGGGCAATTTTAAGACCGTGAGCATTAGTCCAGGTGGGGTTGGAGTGAGTGATCAGTAGGTTAGTGGGACCTGGGTTGCTTTCCACGTCACTCACCAGGAGCAGTAGTGTGAGCAGAGGCAAGCAGCACCAGCAGGTGGTTAGGGAAAGAGGAAAAGGGAGATATGGGGAGTTGAGAAATATCCAGTGAAGTGGCATCTCTCTTGAGAGAAACCTAGGAGTAGGGGAGCCATGGAAATTCACCCATCGGGTCCACCTGGGAAGGGGAATGTCAAACTTGTAGAGGGTGTTGTGCTTGTGGGAGGGTCTAAAATTGGACAATGCCACCTGATCATGGGTCAGGACCTGAGCACAGAGGCCAGTGCCCCTTAGTAGTCTGAGTAGGGCACCAAGCAGAGATAGAAAGTGTGGATTCATTTTGTGGAGGTGGGTCATCGAGCTATGTTTAGTGAGAGATGGTTTGAGGGAGAGTCCTGAGGTCCAGTGGCCCAGGTCCAACAAGCAAGAGGTGTAGGGGTAGGTCCAGTGGGACAGAATACTGAAAAATTGGTAACACCAGGTATATTCCAGGCACCTGTGCTTTGTTTCAAGTATAATTGGAGCACCTGTGCCTTGTGTTAGGCAGTAGCAATGTTGGAACTAGTGTAGCTGTGCTACAGGTGATTGTCTCCAGTTAAACTGAGTCTAAGTTATTTTGTGTGTTAGTGGTGGAAGCTACCACATGGCTTAAGGTGGGGGAGAGGTAGGCTGTACCAAGCAGCAGCACAATGGGTGAGCAAAACTCCATTGATTGGTTCACACAATCTCTGTGTCTAGTAAACAAACACTACTTAGGGTGGGAGGGTGGTTGGGAGGTGGCGAAACACTAAACAGTGCCACATGAAACGCGACGCTGCATGCCAGGTAAGGGAAAGTATGCTGTACCTGGGGGGATTTAAGCTGCAGGTCCTAGAGCTAGCAATTAGAATCTTGAGCCTCCTCCAGGGGTGAGAAGTGATTCGCCATCTGTATTCAACTGGCCTGGACAACTTCTTTGAGGCTGCCCCTTCTAATCCCCCATGCACAGCACCATCCTCCACCCTCCTGGACCCGTGGGTCTCTGGGAGAGTAAGGGTGAGGGTGAGGTAGGTTGTCCCCTGCTCATCTGAGTGCACAACTGGGTAATTTCTATACTGGCTGTTACCAGCTGAGCATGGAGCTTCGCTATGATCCTGCAGAAGTGGCAGTGTCCTCTGCTCCAGAGCACTTCCCTGTAGAAGAGTGCCCCACAGTCCCTACAGCTGAGTGCTTCTACCCATACCACATCCTATCAAAAACTGTATTGATCATAGAATCATAGGAATCTGACAGCAGAAAAGGACCTCATCGGCCCATCAAGTCTGCCCATACCCCTCCTCCACTACTCATCCCCACTCCTACGGGCCCTCCCCTTCCCCTCCTTTCCCAATCCCATGTATCTGTCCCATGCCATCTTAAATACGTCCATATTTTCAGCCCCCACCAGCTCCTCTAGCAGTTTATTATATGTCTCCACTACCTTCTCTGTGAAGAACCACCCCCTCACATTGCCTCTGTACCTTCCACCTTCCAATCTTAGACTACGCCCTCAAGTTTTAGCCCCCTCCTTCCTTCTGAGCAAGCTTCCCATGTTCACCCTGTTCATCCTCTTCACATATTTAAAAGTTTCAATCATGTACCCCCTTCCCTTCTAGTCTCTAAATGGTACAGATCCAGTTCTCTACATTTATATTCATATGGCTTCCCCTGTATGCCATGCACCATTTTGATTGCTGTTCTCTGAACCCTTTCCATTCCATCAATGTCCTTGCATAAGTACAGTCTCCAGAGCAGGATCCCAGACTCCAGGTGTGGTTTCACCATGGTCTTGTACAGAGGCATCAGCATTTCCCTCCTGATGTGAGGCTGATGGGGTAATAATTTCCCACCACCTCCTTACTGCCCCCTTGTGTAGTGGCACTACATCTGCCCTCTTCCAGTCCCCTGGCACATAACCAATATCCATGGACAGGTTTAATAGTCTTGTCAGTGGGGCTGCCAGCTCCTCCCTCATCTCCTGGAGCACCCTCGGGTGTAGGCCGTATGGACCCATTGCCTTGTCCACCTTCAACTTTCCCAGTTCCTCCTTTAACCTGTCTATGCTGAACACAGTAGGATCCACCATTTTGCATTCCCTGCCACTCTCCCCCAGCTTCAGTCCTCTGCCCTCACCCTCCTCAGTGAAGACCGAGCAGAAGTATTTATTGAGCTCCTCTGCTTCCTCACCTTCCTTCATTCCCTCACATATCTAAAAAAAGTTTTAACCCCCCTTTTTGCCTGCTTAGCTAAATTCTCCTCTGAATCTGCTTTAGCCCTCCTTATCTTCTGCTCTGTGACTGTTCTCTTCTCTCCTCTCTATAAGCCTCCCTGTCCTCCCCCCTTTGTGTCTTCTTATATTCCCTGAATGATCACTTCCTTTCCTTTACCGCCTCTGCCACCTCCCTTGTAAACCAGAGCAGTCTCCTCCTTTTTATGTTCTTCCTCACCTTCCTAATGCAAATTCCTGTGGCCTTCAATACCCCTCCTTTAATGGCTCCCCATAGTTCTTCAACATCCCCTATATTCTCCCTCCCTGCCGTCTCTTCCTTAACTATCCTCCTCATTCTGTTAAAGTCCATCACCCTCATACTAGTCTGATTTTTCTCCCTCCCTTTTTTTACCCTGAACCTCACTGTCCTGTGTTCACTAGTCCCTAGTCCATCGGCCACCTCCACCTCTTCTGCACTTTTCCCATTTGTGAGGCCCATGTCCAGCAGTTTTCTCCCCTAGTGGATTCCCTGACTAGCTGTTTCATGAATACCCCTTGTAGTGTCTCCAGGATCCCCCTACTCCTAGCTGATCCAGCACCTGGGATCCTCCAGTCCACATCTGGAAGGTTTAGGTCCCCCAATAGCAGAAGCTCCCACTTGAGGGCCATCTTTGTAACTGCCTGTATCATCTGTCTATCCCTTCTTCTTCCTGTGTGGGACGTCTGTAAACCACCACTATCATCAGAGATTACCCAGTCTGTCTGTCAACCGTGACCCACATGAGCTCTTTCTCCCCCACCACATCCTGCCCTTCCATTACCCTTATGTCATCTTTGACATATAATGCCACCCTACTCCCCTCCTACCCTCCCTGTCCTTCCTAAACAGTCTGAAACCTGGGAGAAGTGCCTCCCACTTATGACATTCTGTCCATCAGGTCTCACTTATCACTACTATGTCCAGTCCCTCGTCCACCATGATGGTCTCCAAGTACACCAATTTGCTCCCTAAGCTCCTGGCATTTGCTGATAAACCCTTCCACCAGGACCCCCTCCACTTACTGCTCATCCTGGGGGAAGGGGGCTGAGAGCCTCCCATCAAACCTGCCACATTCAGTGGCCCTTCCTTGACCTCACTCTGAAATCAGTTTAGATTATAGTTTCTCTTGATAAAGTCCCCTAAATTTCTCTATAGCACTGCTTGTTCCTCCCTATTCAGGAGCAGCCTGTCCCAGGCAAATAGTCTCTCATACTCCCATGTTGCACCCCATTCCCCCCACTACACCAAACCCCATTTGTTTGCACCATCCCCCCAGCCAATGATTAAATTCTTCAATCCTCTTCCTTCTTGCTGTGCTTGCTTTTGGCATTGGCAGTACCTCCAAGAAAGCCATTGACTTGAACCCCACACTACTGCAGAACCTAGCCAGCATCTTGAACCTAGCCTGCTCTTTCATGAGACTGCTACTCTCCAGATCATTGGTGCCTAGGTGGAACACCAAGTGTGAGCTCTCATCCTGCTGCTTTCCCCATGAGGGTATATTGTGCCTCACTTTTAGTGCCGTCATTCCTGGCATACACTAAAACCCAAATGGTGCTGTTCCTGCCTCCATTTCTATCCCATCTAATTCCCTTCAGTACTGAATCTCCTATGAGCACTGCCCTGCTTCTACCCTCCCTCTGCCTATGGTTTTGCATACACCTCCTTCCTGGCATACCCTTTGTCTCCCTGGTCCCATTATCTCCCTTGTTCAACCCCTCTGCCGAGTTTTGCTCTCCCTCTGGACTGAATTCCTTCCCCCCCCCTCTGGTGTCCCCACCAGTTCCCCTCATCCTAGCCTCCCCTTTCGCATGCTTCAACCATCTCTATACTCCATCCCCTCCTCCCTGCTGCCTGATTCCCTACACATACTGGTGACCTCCCCCTTCCCCCTTCCCCAATATTTGCCCTTCCTGAGCTTGCTGTAGGCTTCTCCCTTGTCTCTCCCTTACTTTGTGCTCCCCTTGAGGCTGTTTGTACCCCTTCCTCCTACATGTTTTGTCCTTTTCCCTCCATGGTCCCTACTAAAGGTGTTCCTCCCATTTCTGATTTCTTACATAGATACATAGATACATAGACAGTGTTGGCAGATAAGGGCCTATGGCCCACCCAGTCTGCCCATTTGAGCTTGTAAGTTCAGTTTGTTTTCCTAGAAGTCTGTTGCCCCTTACCCCTGACCTTCAGAATTCCTTTATGTCTATCCCATGCATTCTTAAATCCCGTGATTGTTCTGTGCCCCCACCACTTCCTCTGGCAGGGTGTTCCACTTGTCCACCACCGCTCTGTGAAGAAATTCTTTCTCATGTTTCCTCTGAATCGTCCTCCTCTAACTTCATCCCATGCCCTCTAGTCCTGGAACATCTTTTCACTTAAAAATAGTGTTTTCCTGCACTCTGTTCCTCCCTGTAAGATACTTGTATGTCTCTATCATATCCCTCTCTCCTCCTCTCCTCCAGGGAGTACATGTTCAGTTCCTTCAACCTGTCTTCATAGGACTTGTGATGCAATCCATGCACCATCTTTGTTGCCCTCCTCTGAACCTTCTCTACCCTGTCTATGTCCTTACGTAGGTATGGTCTCCAGAACTGTACACTGTACTCCCAGGTGGAACTTCACTAGTGTCTTGTATAGGCGGATTATGACCTCCCTTTTCCTGCTGGGGATGCCCTGCCTATACATCCCAGCATCCTATTTGCTTTACCTGCTGCCTTGTCACACTGTTTCCCTACCTTGAGGTCATCAGAGATGACAACCCCAAGGTCTCTTTCCTGCTTGGTGCATGCTATATCCTCACCCCCCAACTGATATATTGTGCCAGGGTTTTTGTGCCCCATATGCATTATCTTGCACTTCTTTGCATTGAATTTCAACTTCCAAACCCCTGACCATTCTTCAAGTTTCTGCAGGTCACTTCTCATTCTGTCTACATCCTCTGGTGTGTCTACTCTGTTACAGAGCTTTGTGTCATCAGCGAACAGTGAAATTCTGCCTTCTAGGTCCTGCGCAATGTCACTGATGAAGATGTTGAATAGAACCAGTCCCAGCACTAATCCCTGTGGTACCCCACTGGTCACTCTTCCCTCTGTGGAGTGACAGCCATTTACCACCACCCTCTGTGTCCTGCCACCCAGCCAGTTACCTACCCACCACACTACTGTCCTGCCCACACCCATATTCCCCAGTTTGTGTAATAGTCTTCTATGTGGCACAGTGTCAAAGGCCTTGCTGAAGTCCAGATAGGCCATGTCCACTGCCTCCCTGATCCACCTCCCTAGTCACCCAGTCAAAAAATTCAATGAGGTTGGTTTGACATGACCTCCCCCTGGTGAAACCATGCTGCCTTGGGTCCTGTAGTCCATTGACAACCAGATGTTCCACCAATCTCTCCTTCAGTAGTGCTTCCATGATCTTCCCCACTACCGAGGTGAGGCTGACTGGTCTGTAGTTCCCTGCTTCCTCTTTGTTCCCACTTTTGTATAAGGGGACTACATCTGCTGTCCTCCAGTCTTTGGGTACCTCCCCTGTTTCCATCTTCTATCACTTCTTCCCATTCCTCGACTCCAGAGAGTCTCCCGTTTCTGCACCACTTATCGTCCTCGACCTCAAGTGCCCCTAGGGGTGCATATCTGTTTTCCTGCCCTACCCCTTGGCTTTGCAGCCTGCAGCCTGATGCTCTCTTCCCATGTTCCTGCCCCTTCCCCGATGGTGTTTGCTTTGCATTGTTTGACCCCACCATTTGACACTTCTCCTGGTCCCCCTGGTCTCTTACATCTCTCTCTTGTGTCTAAGTCTACTGTGGCCTCCCTTCTATCCCCCTTTTCATCTCGCCCCCCCATAGCCCTCTACTCTTCTTTTAGTGTCTACCTCTACACTTGTTCCCAAATCTCCCTCAGCCCCCAGTGTGTTCACTTTTATACTCTCCATCCAGCAGGTATTCTCTTTGGACCACCTTCCCTCTTCTCCCCTTCCCCTCTCAATTACCCTGCTTAAATCCCATCTCAGCCACCCCACCTCCTCTCTTAGCTGTGTAAGCTGTCAGCACACCATGCAGGCCACCAGCTTCCATGCTATATCCAACACCATTGCTGCTCCACACCCACTGCACCCCACCACCCTCCCAAAGATTCCTTGCGTCCTAGGGGCCAAGATGCCATGCTTAAGACCTGCCTGATCCTGTATCAGGCTACCCCTCCAACCTCTCTGCCCATTCATTCTATCCCCTAGATCTTAAATGAGAGAGCAATTTAAGTAGTACTGACTATGGTTAGACTGCACTCCCCACTCAGGTGGAAGAGTCTAGTAACACCAGCTAGTTCAGTTGTATGCTGACAGTAATTTTACAAGCATATGAGTATATTCCAGAGTTGTTAGGTATCCAGGCTAAACCCCAGCTGCAGACAAGGGACCATGAAGCCTGCAGAATCCCTTCACACCAAGAAACAGCCTCCCAAACAACCAGGTGTTTTAAGCATTACAATACCATAATTCTAAATCAAGCAACAGACTCACAAACAACAGGGTATTTTTTAAGAGCTGCTGACATGATTCAGGCAGGCTACTGACTCTGGGAGGTTGCCTGCCTGATTAGCTAGATGAACTAGTTCTAAAACTTTTTGTTGATGTTAAAAACTTAAATTTTACCTTAGAATGGCCAGCTCGTACTTTCCTTGTACGAGCCGAGTGGCCATCCAAGCGCTGCAGCCCCGTCCCGAAAAACAGCTCTTTGATGACATGAGGTATAGTACCAGGCAGCAGGCACTCTATGTACTGTAGGTAGTAATAGGCTGGAAATAGGATCAGGGAAGGGGGGCTGTTTAATTGTACTAACATTATCTTTGCTGGCAGTTCTACATGTATGGGGCTAATATATCACATATCTCTTAGCACCATACGTGTAGAATTGTCAGCAAAGATAATGTTAGTACAGTTAGACAGCCCTCCTCTCCCAATCCTATTACCATCCTATTACTCCATTCATAGAGTACCTGCAGTCCCATCCAATACCTCACGTCATCAAAGAGCTGTTTTCTGGGGTGAGGCTGTCGCGCTGGGATTGCCTCTCAGCTCATACATGGAATGTACAAGCTGGGCACTCTAAGGTAAAATTTAAGTGTTTAACAATGGAAAAAAGTTTTAATACTAGTTCATTTAGCTAATCGAGCAAGCAACTTCTCAGAATGAGGTACCTGCTCGACATGTGAAATCATGTTAGCAGCTTTTTAAGTACTACAATACCACAATTCTAAACTAAGAAGCAGCCTCCAAATCAACAGGGCACTTTATTTATTTATTTATTTTAATTTTGGAAATTGGGTGAGCCTACTGAGACAGTGCAGTCCCTTTTTCAGGGATGACTGGGGAAGTGCAGCACAATGACAATGACATGGCAACTGCAATGGTTACAGTTGTATCATTTACAATTACAATTACAACATTTACAGTCACACTTACAAAATTACAGATACACATATATACAATAGGAAGGTCAGATGGTGTGACTACCTATACATGAAGTTTGTAATGCACAATCATGAGTCATTGGGAGCAGAAACAATGTGAAGAGGCAGAGAGGAGAACTAATATGGAGGATTGGAATCGAGGGAGAGAAGAGCAGGTAGGGTGTTACAGCACAACACCTCCGAATGTCACAATTCTAAACCAAGAAACAGCCTCACAAACAACATGGGTATTTTAAGCACTACAATACCACAATTCTAAACCAAGCAACAGACTCCATAACAATAGGGTATTGTACAATACCACAATTTTAAACCACTGAACCCTAAAAAATGTACCCTTTCAAAATCATGTACCTAGCCCTGGAACTGCCCCTACTGGGCTTAAATAGATCACTTGTAATAACACAAGCACTTTCTTGTTACCTCAAAAGCCACCTGTAATTTGCATCAGCTCCTCATCTAAACACTTCCTTCCCACTGCAAGTATCCCAGGAGTCAGAGCAGAAGGGTCCACCTGGTCTTTCTGGGTCAGCTGAAGTGCAGAGTGTCTAGCTACTGGCTGCTTCATTGGGCTGACTCTGGTGGGAAAACTCCACTATCCTTTGTGCATGGGTCCTTCACATGGGGGGGGCACTTGATGGCCTATTCCTTATGTAAGCTTTGCTTCTTCCGTGTTTGTCTTGGCAGCTCCCCAGATTGGCTGCCATCTTGGAGGGAGGCTTGGCCAAACTGTGACTGGCTCTGTTTTTGAGCCTGTCTAGCTCTGCTCCTCCTCCAGTCCCCCAGTGTCTGGAGTCCTCTTTGCTGTTGGGGGGCTGATCTGTGCCCCCTTCCTGCCAAGAATGGTCTGCTGCTGATCTGTATTGTACTAGGCTATTTAAAAGCCCTTGCCCCTTTCTTCTGCTTCCCAGTTTGTCTTGGCAGCTTCCCTGATTGTCTGCTGACATGAAGGGAGGCATGGCCAAGCTGTTATTGGCTCTTTTTTTGAGCCTGTCTAGCTCTGCTCCTCCTCCAGTCTCCTAGTGTCTGGTGTCCTCTTTGGAGCTGGGGGGCAATCTGTGACCTTTTCTCACCAAGAACAGTCTGCTGCTGATCTGCGTTTTTCTGGGCTGTTAAAAAAGCCCTTGCCTCACATTTTATACTGCATTGCTACTGGTTTTGCAATTCCATTTTTTTAACAGAAATAATTTGCATTTAACATGACAAATAAGTAAGCTATTTATGGAATGCTAAGATCAAATTCTGAACTATGTGATCCAATACATGTTTTAGCAAGGGTGATGTTTATTGCCATCACGGAGATATGAACTAATCAGTGTCAGTGGCTCAGCAGGTTGCACGCTTGTCTCTGACTCTGGAAGATCAGAAGGCTGTGGGTTCCATTCCCACACCAAGAACTTGGGTTAAATCCCCATACAAATAATGTAGTGCTGCATGAGCGGGGTGCTGCACTCCTGAGGTTCTATCTTTTGCACGAGATGTTAAAGGGGTGTCCCGTCTGCCTGTTCTGGTGGTTGTTCAGATGGACATTAAAGATCCCATGGCACTTCTCGAAAAAGACTAGGGGAATTATACAGTGTTATGGCCAAATTTCCCCCATTAAAAAAAAAATACAACCAATGCTTAATTTGGTTCTGTGTGAATTGGTCTTCATCTGTATCCTCCCTGCCCCACCAGAAGACTAGGCTGAAAATGGGCAGAAACCATGTAATCAGGAAGAGCTTTAAATAGCAGTTCACTAATTGAAACCAAGCAATGTTATGATATCATCACTAAGTGCTACTATTTAAATGCTACCCTTTCAGTATTACATTGGCTTTGACAAAGGACCTTGGTACAGATCCAGAACATGTTAGGCAGTTTTCTGGCGTCATCTGTTTTTTTTTTTTATCCTGCACTTCATTATTAAAATGAAGCACTTTGGGCAAGAAGTGAAGTTGTAGTGGCAGTATTAATTTTTGAAATAATGGAGGTGGTGAGTGCCCAGATTTTTTGTTTACTATTGTTAGCACACAGAGCTGTGAACCTGGAGACCCAGAAGACAAGGATTTGATTCCCACAACCACCATGTGCTTACTGTGTAACCTTGGGCATGTCAATCAACTACCCTGTGTTTGATTGTCTCACAGGCTGCACCTAGAAATTAACTTTGACTCAGTCTGCCTTTTCTGGCTTAAAAGTCAAAAGAAATACATTCTTAGGGAGCATGTTTTATCTGAAAATCTCCATGTTACTGTCATGGAATCATGTAACAGAATTCATGTTAAATAGTTATCTAAGCTTTATTTGTCCCTCATAGAAGGTCTCATTTACTAGGGGCAGGCTCATTGGATAACAAGTGGCAGCTAGTCATGAGCTAGTCATGAGCCAGTAAAGCAAAACGATCAAAGAATATTCTAGTACTGGGATGGCAACATAAAAATCTAGCAAGGCTCTTTCTCAAGCAGAAAATTCTTATGAGCAGTTACTCTCTAGGGAGAAGTCTAGTTGGTGGAGTGAATGTGGACTAGGGGTGTAAGAGTAGCAAACAGCATTTCTTGAATACTGCAAATAATGCATTATTCATTATTTCATTCCAAATAATGAAAAGGGGTGCTATGCATGCCTATTCCATTATGGGAAATACAATTTACAACAAAAAAAAGAGAAAAAGAAGCAGCCACCCACCCTTCCCCCCACCCCATCCTTTAAAATACGCAACCTCCCAACCACCTACCCTCTGCTAGAATTCCAATCCCACCCTCCTTCCACTTCAGCAGCCACAATTTCCTGGCAGTCTTCAACCTCCCAATGTGGGTGCAGCTGACCTAATTCCCCCCAAAGGCAATGGGTGAGAGCTCTCTTTATGTTGCAGTGGATACCACACTGGGGATGCAGATGTTGCTGGCAGGGTGGAGCTAGTTGGCATGTTTTAAAAGGTAGCATATCACAAACCGTAGTGAGAAAGAAATACTGACCTTCTGGGAACTGAACCCAAGCCCTCAGAATACTGTTCTGGTACTCTAACCACTAAGCAACAGGCTCACATGGTTGGACCTGTGTTTCCCAGACACACTTCCTTTCTCTTGTATTGTATATCCTGAAATAAGGAATAATCAAGATGACAATGTAAAATACTCTTTCAGAAAACAAATTGTAAACTGTTTAAACTGATAAAGTCAGTTGCAAAGGGGCCACTATTTATAATCCAGAGGATGTTCAGCTGTATGGTCTTCACAGGTGTTCTGCTTGGCCTCTCACACTGGTATAGTTCTGCCCAGGATTTCTTGCTCAGTTCCTTGCACAGTAAAAGTTCTCCCCATTTGCAGGGCTGAACCCTTGAGTTTACACATGGTTTAATACTTCACCCAACACTAGAGATGGGCAAAGCTAGGAAAATTCACTTTGTGAATTAATTTGTGGATTTAGCGCAATTCACATAGTGCAGATTGATCCACAAAGTGCAGAATTTTGCCACGAAGTGTGGAATTTCACCCATAAATTGTGGAATTTCACCCAAGAATGGCAGAATTTCACTATTCGTGGGCAAAATTCCACCATTTGCAGGAGAAATTCCACAATTTGCAATTAGGTGAATTTTTATGCTACTAGCACAAATTTGCGTATTTCTCCACAGAAGCAAATTTGGCAACTTTGCCATAACGAATTAAAACTTTGTAATATCGCTACTCAACACATCTGGTGTGGATTGCTGAGATAGGCTAGATGGGTGCAGTTGCTCCTAGCTGGGATATAGTTTCCCCAGGCTTGCTGTGGGGGTCTCACCAATTTCACTTCTCTCTGTCTTTGTCTCCCTTGCTGAGGCTCAGGACCTGGAACAAGCAAGTGGCCTTTTCTTACTGCCCAGGGGGGGTGTAGTCTCTGGTGGGGCAGGAAAATCCCAGTTCCAAACTTGCTTTCAAACTGGTTTTGTTTAACACTGCTTCTTTTCCTCACACAAACACTTTTACTGGGATCCCAGACTCTTTCAGTCTGCCAGGATTGCAGTGCCTGGGAAGGCAGTGGCACACCAGCCCACACTTCAGATATACAGTTACTCACTCTGTCAGTCTGGCTGAACTGGCCTCAATCTCTGAGAACAGAGCATTTTATCTTGCATGAAACTCAATGCCTGATTGGTCAGGCTTGTTCTAGGCAAACAGTCTACAGCTCAAATGTGGCTCTTGACTGGGCGAACTTCACTGGCAAATTTTGTTCTAACTTCTCACACCTTCCAGTGAGGCTTTACAGGCTGTGGAGTCATGGGAGCCACCATCTTTGTTTATATATAGTGTCCAGCTTTTACAGCATACTGCAATTTTATTTAAAGATCCCCAGGGAACTTTAACAATGTCCTAGCCTGGATGACTGTCCTGGGGCCAGGGATATTCTTCTTGGCTGGGGCACTAAGCTTGCTGCTGAGTCAGGGGCTTCCATGTGGGAAGAACCAGGAAATACAGCACTCACTGATGCAGTGCAGGGTGCTGACAGGAGCTGCTAACCCCAAACAACAACCAGGACAAACAGGCAGACCAGTACCCCGAGGTTCAGGGTGGAAGCATGTAGGATATAAAGGCAAATGAGTAAAGCCACACTCCAAATAGCTGCACAAAAATCATTTAATTCATAGTTTCCACCACCAAAACATGGACAAGTAGAACACACTCTTCAATACAACAACCCAGCCTGAGTCTGCTTCCACCTCGAACTTCAGAGTACTGGTCTGTCTGTTTGTCCGAGCTTCCTTGTGGGATGTGTCTTTGGAACCACTCCCCCAATTGCTGGTGTATATTCCCACATTTACGTTCACTTTTCCTGGACTGCTGCCTGCCCTGGGCCAGAAAACACATTTCTGGTGCACTCGATGAGGCGGCTGACACTGAGTCCTGGCTCCAGTTCCTTTCACTGGAGCCAGGACCTGGATTTATAATGGGCATATGACCTGGTTTACCTGTCATAACTGTGTCTGAAATGTGCTCCTCTGTGCATGCTCGGCAGCCTGACATTACTTCTGTGCTTATTGCCATTCCATTCCTGGCCCTCTGACTCTCCGATGCTCAGGAAACTTTCACCTTGATATTGCTCCTTGATCCTGCCTCCTACCTCAGCCCCAGTTGCAAGTCTGAGGCTCCGAGTGCAGGGGGTCTATGTGGCAAGAGACACAAAGATCTGATAAGAAGCCCTGGTTTGTGTCCCACCAGGGCCCCTTCCTGAGGATTTGAATGCCCTGCTGGTCCCCATCTACAGCAGTCCTGGGGGTTGGAGACGAAGACAGTGTTTAGGCATTTGGACATTCAGGTAAGCTTAGATTGTGAGGGGGCTGACACATAGAAACAACAAAATAGATATCTCTTCTCTGATAGCAAATTTTTATGGATCCTACACACTGCTCTTCTTGAAAATTGCCTCTTTGGCATGTTACCTCTGAGCATACTAAATGGCAGTCTTTCTTGTAAGATTGTTAATCGTGATGTTGTACAGTACTGCCCTTCTCTCTCTAATAGGGCATATATTTCTGAATAAAAGGTTCTCTAACTTCTACTGTCTCATTCTTATAAACAAAGCTGCTGTTGATGGTTAAGTCCTACTTGAAGCATCATTAATTAATCTAAAATGGTGGGCTCCCTAAAGAATAAAATTATTCATTGTTACTTTGGACACTAAGCAATTCCAGATGGTTGAAAGGGCAATATAATGATTACCATCTTACACGGTCAAGTATAGTACAGTAAGTCTTACAATACTAATATTCAGGCAATTATTTTTGAGAAATTTCTCCTTGAGAAAATTAATGCATGGAGACAGATTACGTTATCCAGGGGAGCAATAGGTATGTTTGGTTCTCTATATTGCTCTCAGGATAAATATTTTTTTCTAGTGTATACACATAATACCTCTGTGTCTGGAAGACTGGAAGGTGACAGAGTCAAGACCCACAACAGGAACTTGGGATAACACCAAATATTAGCACTGTAGTGCAGCGGGTTGGGGGGGCTACTGTTGAGTTGCTGCTTTTTGATGAGATTTTGAACTGAGATCTGTTCTGTACATCTCTGGTACTGTAAAGTAGATGCCCAGGTTGAAGTTAATGATCCCATGGCACTTGTCATAAGAGTAGACTATATTTCATAGTGTCCTTGCACACACTCCCCCAGTCAATAAAGCAGGCCCATGTAACCTACCCCAGGCTGCACCTGGAAAGTTCCCTGTTCAGCAGTTATAAATAACTATCACAATGCAACTCTGGTTAGAATTTATGACTGATGCAATAATGACCCATCCTCAACTATTCACTCCAAACAAGACATTCTATATGGATGTAGCCTGGTGACTGTACCTTTATTATTTTGATGAATAATTTTAAGTGTAATGCGGATGATCCCTCTTTTCTTTCTCCTGACATTTCCTCATGTAGACTACCTCATCTGCTGTAGTTCATGCTGATGGTGTTATTTACTTATCCCCAAATTGGGCCTCATATGAAGTTAAATAAATTAGCCTCCTATTTACAGGTGCATAGTGTAGCTATGCATGCCATAATGCAGTGACAAGACACAATGAGAAGGAGGAAGAGGAATTTACAGTATGCTCACCACTTGCAGCATCCACAGTGGAATCAGACCACTTCATTAGTATGCATCACATCCCTCTGTTCTTTTTCTGTTCTCTTGCCTGCTTTACCTCTCCACCCTCTCCAGCTGTACATAACATCATCCCAACTCATTCAATATAGTTCAGATATCAATCTACTCTACCAACAATTTCTGTGCCCAATTGTCCAATTTTCCCCGCTCTAAGTACTTCCTTAAGGGCTGGCAGCAAATATTTCTCTGGCAGCAAAGTAAGGATGAGGGCAGTCCATAGTCTGAAAAGAAGCTGGAAAAAATAGAACTGAGTAGTACTTTTGTTTCTTAAGAATAGGAATATAAAGAAGAAGAACATTTAATGAATTTCTTCTTTTTATTTGGTAGTATTATTTTTATTGCCTACATGATTTTTTTAGTGAGTAACAGTGGCAACCATGTTTGTAAAGACAATCAGGAATTTTTTTAAAAAGGCATTGATATTGTTTACGTGCTGTGTCCTGATTGCATGCCTTTTTTCTTTACTTGTGCATTGTTATGTCCCAATGTACAAGTTTATACTAGTCAAGAAGCTGTATTTCCCTAATCCATTTTAACAGAGTAGTATCATACAGAGAGTTCAAATAGAATGACTGTGATGTTTCCCGGGAGTCTTTCTGGAGGCTGAGATGCTGCCCTATTTGCAGACAACTCTCTGCCCTGAGGGAGGAAGTTGTCCGTCTTCAGGCCACACTGGACAGTAGTAAGGGAACCTTCCCCCAGGCCACACTGGATGGTAGGAAGGGAACCTCCCCCATCCAGGGAGCACCAGAGCCACCACCACTACCTCAGAGGTTGCGAAGAAAGCACAGCAGTTGGACCACAGTGGGCTCAGGGAAGGTGAGGATGGTGGAACAGAGGCAAAACCAGTCAGTTGTTCCACTCCACAATCTATACACCATTCTGGGGGAGCATAGCTTCCCTATGGATGCACCCGCAGAGGAGACTAAGGAGGCTGAGGACAACTGTCACAAGGGAGGCCCACAGGAAGGAGGCAGAGGACACCACAAGGAAAGGAAGCAGCTCCTGGTGGGGGACTCAGTTATTAGGGGAATAGAACTGGGGGGAGCAGGGAGAACTGAACTAAGGTGCCTGCCTGGTGCCATAGCTTGGAGGGACAGGAAGCGCATCCTCAGGATCATGAGAACAGCTGCACGGGAGTCTGAGCTGGACGTCATTGTCCACCTAGGGACAAATGACTTGGCTCATCATGAGATTAGAGCAGTGCAGAAGGACTTTGTAGAATTGGGGAGCGGCCTAAGACAAGTAGCACACACAGTATCCTTCTCAGAGGTGCCTCCTGTCAATGGCATGAGTGAGGCAAGGGTACTTTGCACCATGCAGTTTAATGAATGGTTGAAAAAATGGTGTGGAGCACAGGGGTTTGCCTTCACTGGGGACTGGGGTTCCACCTGGAGGGACACCAGCCTATACTGGCAGGATGGTCTGCATCTGTCCAGGAAGGGAGCAAGTCTTTTGAGCAATCAGTTTAAATGCTTCATTGGCAAGCTTTTAAACTAGTTAAGGGGGGAGGCACTGATAAGCAGCAGGAAAATCCCAGCCTCTCCCTACAAAACAGGGTACTAAATGAGAAAAAGACAGAGGTAGAAAGGTCAGTGGGGGATGCTGCAACAGAAGGTAAAGCCATCAAAAAATGGAGAGCAATGAGTACCAATGCCCATAGTCTGAGTAACAAGCTTCCTGAATTAGTGACCTTGATGGAGGAGGAACATCTGGATATCATGGCAGTCACAGAAACATGGTACACACAAAACCATGACTGGGACGAAACATACCAGGATACACTATCTACAGGAGGGACAGGGAGGGTAAAAGAGGAGGAGGAGGAGTAGCTCTTTACATAAGGGAAGGAATCAAAGCAACAGAACAAAAGGGTAAACAGGGAGGAGAAGAAGCACTGTGGGTCAATTTGGAGACCGGCAATGGCACCACAATCCACACAGGGGTTGTATACAGACCCCTTTCTCAGGGGAGGAAATGGACAAGGAAATGATATAAAGTATACTTAGAATAGCAGAAAAAGGGGAGATATTGCTGATGGGTGATCTGAATATGCCAGATGTTAACTGGAGTGCAGTTGCAGCAGCCACTTTGAAGAGTGGGGTTATTCTAGATGCCCTACAGGGGGCATGCCTTAGACAACTAGTATTGGAGCCCAATCGAGAGGGAGCAATCTTAGACCTGGTTCTCTCAAATGGAGATGAAGTGAGGATCACAGATGTAGAAGTGGGTAGCCATCTGGGAACTAGCGACCATAAACACAGCAATAGAGTCAAGCCATACAAAGGCAAAAGTACTGGACTTTAGTAGGGCTGACTTTGCCAAAATGGGTGAGTGCCTAAGGAATGCACTAGCAAATGGGCAGGAAGGAGGGTTGGAAGAACAATGGGGAATAATAAAAAATGCCATCACAGAGGTAACAAGCCTTTGTGTGAAGCAAAAAAACAAAATAAAACGATGTAAGAAACCACTATGGTTCTCAAAGGAAGTGGCAGTGAAGGTTCAAGAGTAAAAGCATTCAGGAAGTACAAGGAATCACAGAAGGAACAGGACAGAGAACTGTATCAGTTAAAGCAAAAGGAAGCTGGGAAGGCAGTCAGAACAGCAAAGGCCAAACCGAGGAAAAGATAGCCAACTCAGTTAAGAAGGGGTATAAACCTTCTATAGGTACATCAGGGAGCGAAGGAAGACCAAGGGAGAGATAGTGAGGCTTAATAAAGGGAAGGGAGGGTGGACAGAGGGTGACTGTGAAAAGGCAGAGATACTAAACAAATATTTTTGCTCAGCATTTACAAAGGAAGAGGGGGAGGTACCTAAAACAAACAGTAGAAACACTCTGGATACAGAAGTTGATACCAGCCCATTTACAACAGAAAGGGTTCTGAAAGAACTCTTAAAACTGAAGGTGTACAAAGCGATGAGGCCTGATGGGATTCACCCCAGAATTCTAAAAGAGCTAAGAGTAGAACTAGTGACACCACTGACTACCCTCTTTAACAAATCATGGGAGGATGGGGTGGTACCCGAGGACTGGAGGAGGGTAGATGTGATTCTCCTTCACAAAAGTGGGAGCAAGGCAGAAGCAGGAAACTACAGACCTGTTAGTTTAACCTCAGTGGTAGGGAAAATGATGGAATCACTTCTGAAGGAAAGAATTATCGAGTACCTAGAGGCCATAGGGGCACAGGACCCAAGGCAGCATGGATTCACAGCGGGAAGGTCATGCCAGACAAATCCGATAGATTTATTTGACTGGGTGACCAAAGTAGTAGCTCAGGGAGGGGATGTGGGCATGGCTTACCTAGACTTTAGCAAGGCATTTGACACAGTCCCACACAAAAGATTA
This sequence comes from Neoceratodus forsteri, assembly GCA_016271365.2. Classification (NCBI taxonomy): domain Eukaryota; kingdom Metazoa; phylum Chordata; order Ceratodontiformes; family Ceratodontidae; genus Neoceratodus; species Neoceratodus forsteri. Next base: position 540,684,999 of record CM028137.1, on the reverse strand, counting down.
ATATACAAGTTAGCCAGCCTGGGAGTGGGTCCCAAGATGACAGCCTGGATAAAGAATTGGCTGGAGAATAGGACACAGAAAGTAATAGTAAATGGAGTCCACTCTGAAGAAAGGGGGGGTTACTAGTGGGGTACCGCAGGGTTCAGTATTAGGACTGGTCCTCTTCAATGTCTTTATAAGCGACATTGCAGAGGGACTGGAAGAAAAGTATGTCTCTTGCAGATGACACAAAGATCTGCAACAGAGTTGATGCACAAGGTGGGATGGAAAGGATGAGAAGGGACTTGGCAAGGTTAGAGGAATGGTCAAATGTATGGCAGCTTAGATTCAATGCTAAGAAGTGCAAGGTAATGCACCTGGGAAACAAAACCCAGGGGAGATACACAATGGGGTGAGATACTAACAACAACAAAAAATGGAAACGAACCTGGGGGTAGTCATATCAGATGACCTAAAGGTGGGCAAGCAATGTAAGAGGGCAGCAAGGAGGGCTGGGGGGATACTGGGATGCATAGGGAGAGGCATTACCACTAGAAAACAGAAAGTTATTATCCCTCTGTACAGACAGCTGGTGAGACCCCATCTATAGCACTGCATGCAGTTCTGGAGACCCTATCCCCACAAAGACATAGACAGGATGGAAGCTGTCCAGAGGAGGGCAACTAAAATGGTGCAGGATCTGCACCAGAAGACATATGAAGAGAGACTAAAGGAGCTTAATATGTATAGCCTCGAGGAAAGGAGGGAGAGGGGGGACATGATAGAAACTTTCAAGTACCTCAAGGAATCAACAAAGTCCAGAGGGTAGCATCTTTCAAAAAAGAGATTGTGCAAGAACAAGAACTGTAATTTGAAGATGGGGGCGGCTCAGAGGTAATTTAAGGGAAGTATTTTTTTCACAGAGAGAGGGTTGTATGTATGGAACGGTCTTCTGGGGAGGCTGTGGAGTCAAAACAGTAGTGGAATTCAAGCATGCATGGGACAGTCATTAGGCAATTCTAGGGGTTGGGGGTAGGAATAAGTAGGCTGCTGGTTAACCAGGATCTGCAGCTTATCCATCAGGTAGGGAAATGGGCAGACTGGGTGGGCAAGCGGTCCTTATCTGCCATCAAATTCTATGTTTCTATGTTTCTATGTTGTACGCATCCCTTCCCCATTCATACTAGTGTCGCCCAAGCTCCAACCTCGACCTGCTGCTCCTTATTCCTTAACAACCTCCCCTCAGTCTGCTTCTCTGCATCCATCCATATGTATGCAGATGACATGGTCCTATTTGCTTCTGGGTCTTCTCCATCTGAGTTCACATCCAGACTACAACTGGACTTTGACTCTGTCCTGAAATGGTTCAAGTCAAATCACTTTGGCACTAGTGAGTGGCTTTCTATGTTCCCCTCCCAACCCACCTTCCGCACCCTAGATGGGAGTACAATTGAAGATGTACCCTCATTTAAATGCCTTGGTGTCTAGCTTGACCGTCTCCTTGATTTTCCTCAGCACATAGACACCATACATAAAAAGCTTCACCCCGTGCTCAAAGTCCTTTAAAGGAACAAGAGTTGCATTGCCTTACTGACTTGTCGTAATATCATTACCAAGATGATCCTCCCAATTTTTGATTATGGCGATATTGTCTACAGTGCTGCCTCTAAGTCTACCTTGGCCAGACTAGACCCGCTGTTCCACTCCTTCTGCTGCTTTATTTTGGCCTGCCCTCCTCACACTCACCACAGTTCTCTTTACTCTACGCTTTCCTTCCCCACCTTGGAAGATTGCTGCTTTGCTCACTGCACCTTCTTCATCTCTATAAATTCTGTCTGTCTTCTCTCCCCTATATCTCAGCTATCTTTCTTCTCCTACACCACCCTCATCTTACTCTCTTTGTTGCTCAGGCTATTGTTCACTACTGCTTCACTACTGCTTTTCATAAATCTCTCACTGGTCAAAATACCTTCACTTTCCACTTTCCAAATATCTGGAACTCTCTTCCCCAAATGATTTGCTTTGTCTCCTCCAGACACGCTCTTTCCACACTATTCCAAGCCCACGCTGCTCCCTCTTGCAAATGCACATAATCCAATACCCTACCCCCACCTCATCCTATCTACTACTCTCTTCCTCTCCTACCATCTCAACTGCATCCCTTCCCTCCTTCCACCCCTCCTCCAAACACCAGCACAAATTTTCTCCCTCATCTCCTCCTCCCTTCCCCCTCCTCCTCTACTCTTCCATCTCTTCGCCCTCCTGCTACTCCATCTACCCCCTCCCACTCTACCTTCTCATCCACTCCCAACAAACCCTCAACTTCTATACTCCCCTCCCCCTCAGTCCTATCCTCTTCACTGCCTCTTTTCACCTCCATTTCATTTGCTTCTACTTCTTCTCTTTTTCTTCTTGGGTCTCTTCACTTTCCTCCCACCCCTCACTCCTCTCTCCCTTCCACACTCTTTTCTTTCCCTTCCCCTCTTCTCTCTCTCTCACCTCCCACTCTTTAGCTCCAGCTGCTCCTCTCTAGACCCTATGGCCTACACCTGACTGTTGCTAATTCCCCATCCAGTCCCATTCTTAACATTACAGCTGGGGTGTGCCAGTACAGCTCGCTCTTCATGTTATCCACTTGTTATTGTCAATAACTGCCTAAATTATATTGTATAGTTTGAATATTGTGTCTTAGTGTACCACTGTGTTTCTTAATTGAAATTGTGCTTATCTTTTGACTTGTATTATGGATGTAGCCTTCCCTCCTCCCTCCCGGACACATCTGAAATGAGCATTATGGCTCGTATGTCTTTCCTTTTAAATAAATAAATAAATTATATATATATATATATATATATATATATATATATAATGTATGTATGTGTGTGTGTGTGTATATATATATATATGTATATGTATATTATATATATATATATATATATATATATATATATATATATGTGTATATATATATATATGTGATATAATATATATATATATATGTGATACGTGTGTGTATATATATATATATATATATATATATATATATATATATATTAGGGCAAAAACTCCATTTAATACATCAGTTATTATTGTTCACAGCAACAAAAGTGAAGAAATTAGGTGTTAGGTTGAAACCCCCTTGGACCCCAGCCACCCACCAACGGCAGTCGGGGTGTGTGTTGAGGTCTTTAGCTAATCTCACCCATCACATGTTAAAGAAGAGAGGTATAGGAGAATGGGGCAAGAGTTGGACCGGCGAACCCAGACGCTCACCCTGATGGCGGTTGGAGGTGTGGGCTTGGGGGTTCAAGGGGGGGGTTTCAACCCTAACACCAAATTTTCTCACTTTGCCACTGTGTAACAATCCTAACTGATGTATTAAATGGAGTTTTTGCCTCTAATTTCCTTCTTTTTGAGAATGATGACAAATAATTGAAAATAATGCAAGCGGTAGAACACGAGACGCCGGACTGCGCTCCACACATGTTCTTGTGAGATAGTAACAGGAACAGCAACACAAACAGAAGTTCCAGCAGTGGCTCACATGGTAACAGAAATGTAAATGGTAAAGAAAACGTTAATAGAAATGCAAGCACAAAGTAACACCAAAATGAACAGTGATGCAAACGGACATTAAAGTGCATACGAAAACACAACTTGTAACACGAAAAGTGATGGCAGTGGTATTTTAAATGGAACTGTTAAGTGTCACAGCAAAAAGAAAGCGAAAGGGAACAGAAACAAAAACGCGAATGCGAGGGCACACGTAAACACAAACCGTAACACACACAGCCATGGTAGCACAATAGTAAATGCAAATGGTAAAGTTAACATGAAGAAGAATAATGCCAAAGGAAACAGAAATGGGAACGGGAACAGAGGCGCATACGGAAACGCAACCCGTAATGTGCATGGTCACGGAACTGCAATTGTTAACACAAATAGTAGCAGAAACAGCAACAATAACACCAAAGGAAGGAGAAATGCAAATGCAAGTGAGTACAAAAATGTAAACCGTTATGCGCACAGTCATGGTACCACAATTGTAAATGCAAATGGTAACAGTAACCACAAAAATAACGCCAAAGAAAACAGAAACGAAGCAGAAATGCAAACGCACATGAAAACGCAAACCGTAATGCACGTGGATGGTATCACAATTGCAAATGAAACTGGTAATGGTAACAACAACAATAATGCCAAATGACACAGAAATGCAAACTCAAGCGAAAACGCAAACCATAACACACACGGTGGCATAGACGGTAATGGTGCCACAAACAGTAACGGAAATGCTAACTGGCACAGTAATGAAAGGGCATGCCCTTCTTTTCCCCAAAAAATGCATTGTAAAACACAGTGAAAACAAAGAATGTATACATAACAATGGGCCTCGGAGCAGAAAATGAGGACTTGGAATATTAAATTGCTTATATCTTAGGAACCGTACGATGTAGAAAAAAATGTCAATTTCATATGAATTATGACTTTCCTGGCTAGTTTTGTACCTAGCCCCCCAAGTATTTCTTTGATGAAAAGTCCCTATCAAGCACCGTTTCCGAGATACGGAGCCCGAAAGGTGCGAAGGGCGCCATAATGTTATCCAATGGGAAAAAGCATTAACTTCAGAGTGCCGTCACTGTGCTGCCCTGTAATATTTTTTCACTAAACCACAAAAAGGCACATCAGTGGGGTGTTGGCTTTCTTTCCTCCAAATTTCAGCCCAAAAGATCAAACCGTTATTTTGCAGAAGGGCGGCAAAGGATTCCTGGAATGCAGCGGATGCTGTAATGTTATCTTATGGGAAAAAGCATCAGCTTTGGAGTGCCATAACTTTGCCGTCCTGTAAGAAGTTTGCACCAAAATACTGAAGGTACATCTGGGAGATATTGGCTGCTTTCCCCTCCAAATGTCAGCCCAAAAGACCAAATTGTTGTTTTGCAGCAGGATGGCAAAGAATTGCTGGCATTTTGCCATAGCCTGGAAAAGTAGTGTCGCAATTTGTGAAAGCTTTCACAAAAATTTGTGACACTTTCATGAGTGCGACACTACTTTTCGAAAGTACTTTTTCCAGAAACTTGAAAAACATATTTCTAGGGTGTTTAACCTCAAAATAAAGACATGCCTATCATCCTAAGGGTCCGACTAGGTAAACTCAAAAATAATTGTGTTGCTAGAGGGTCCCAAATTTAAATGCCAAGCATTTTTCTGATCACCAACTGAAAACAAAATGGTGGATTTGCAAAAGTAAAAGGGCCATTTGAGAAAGTAAAAACTGCATTTACGAAAGTGTTGAACTTTTTAACTTTTCCCATTGACTTATAATGGGAAATTATTTTTTGAATAACTTTTGAACTGTTTAACATTTTTTCACGAAATCTTCAAAAGAGACATTGGGGACTCTGGCCGCATGTTCTCTGAAGTTTTTGGACCAGTCACCCAAACTGTGTAACCTGTAGGGATGAGCAAAGAATTCAAAAAAATGTAAATGCATGTGCAGATCACACTTAATAACTCTGTAGCCATATATCTGAACAGTACACATGTTGGCAGATCCCAAGATGTATGGTTCTTGATTGTGTATTCCAGATTTCAGGCAAATCCGCTGAATGGTTGCAAAGTTATTAAGGTGCAAAATTTTAGGTTTAACATGTAAATGGCTCCTCTACCATAATACATGCAATGGCGGTGAGGATAAAAAGTGGCAAATAACAGCAGTATTTTGGGCTGGTCAGACCTGCAGCGAGAATATCGCATTTATCCTCACTGTAGGTCATTTATTCTCATTATAGGTAAAACCAGGCATTATCTGCACTTCAGCACAACTGCTCACAAAGGTTTTGATTGGTGGGAGCAGGCAGCATGAGCAGCACAATCAGAATGCACCTGCTCACTTGCATTCCAGCTCCCACTGGCAGTTTCATTTTTTCCAGCAGCACATAGAACCAGTTTCATTTTTCCTGTTCTTTCACTGTAACTCATTAAAAAACTAAACACTCAGCTTCACACAAGTTAATTACCATTTATCAATACGGTCCAAAATACCAGACAAAACACAATTAATTTTTTTCATTGTCTCCCCCATCCCACATTCTTTCACTTCAAATATTTAAAAAAAAGTTAGCCTTACACAAAACATTAACTTCCTTCAAACCCCAGCACACAAAAAGCAACCAACTCTTTTTTTTACTCTTATCACTCTCCCCAGCAGCACAATGGCACAGCATCCTGATGCAAAAGTTCAGTTTTATGGAACACAATGCTCAAGCATCTGGAAACAAAAAGAAATAAATAAAGATATGCCTATTTAAAAAAAAAAAACGAAAATTACACCAATGAAAAAACTTGGCCCATTGCATAAATGGAATATACAATGCCCCCATTGAAAATATATCCAATATTTTCACCTCAAACCAGTTTGACCTAAAGCATCACTAGTGGCTTCACCACTCATGATGTCAAAGGTCAAACGGCACTCTGGGAAAATATCACAGATATTTTCAATGGGAGCACTGCATATCTTATATATATGTATGATATGCAATAGGTCTACTGGAAATATCACTGATACCCCCCCCCGAGTGCAGTTTGACCTTACGACCTCATGAGTGGTGGAGCCATGAGTGAGGTTACAAGGTCAAACTGCACGAGGGGGAAATAGTGATATTTCCAGTAGAGCCATTGCATATTTGAATTATGCAATGGTGTTTTTGTGTTTTAATGTATTGTTTTATAAATATAAAATTTTAATTCTTTATTCCTATGCTGTTTCATGGCACTGCACTGCTAAGTACGTCAGGACATTAGCATGGTAGCTAGGGTATCTACATGCTGTTTCTTTTAACGCTTCATTGTATTGGTCGATGGGGTTCTGTGGGCGGACTGAGTAGTTTTGTTAAGATGGCAGCTGTAGCTTCTGTTTAGAGAGGGAGCAAAGTTTTGGCTTAGTACTTTTAGTTTTGTTTGAAATGTTAGTAATCTAATTGATCCTGATTAGTTTATCATCCACCTCATGACAGTACGAAGAAGGACATCGCCAGTCACGTTGATGAGTGGAGGATGATGTTGCCAGTCATGGGAATCACTGTGAGTGGGTGAGAGAAAGGGAGTGGAAGTTGTGGGTGAGAAGAGAGGGAGGTTTTGGCTACAGCATTTTGGTCAGGATAAGAGAGTTACCGAGGGTATTTTTTTGTGTGGGGAAGAAGAACGAGACCTCTCTGTGTGAATGCTGGTTTCACACTGAAGAGGTATTTGGATGGAGCAGGTCCTCAAGTGTAGCCCGTCTAGTTTATAGTGCTGTGTGGTGTCAGTGCCAGTTATGATTGACTGCCTTATGAAGAATGTGCAGGGATTTAAAAAAATACAAACTTTTATCGTTATCTGTGCTGTGTTATGCTGTTGTGTTAGGGGGAGGTTGGAGAAGTGTCCAAAGAACATCTGTTGCTGAGGACTGGGGAGTTGATGGTGAAGTACACTAGTTAAAATGTGCAGCCTGGATTTAAAAAGAAAAAATATTGTAAATCACTGATGTGGCATGCCGATGGGAGGGTGAAGTGTTTTTTTTCTTTTTTAGTTTTTTGAGAATGAGTTCCTCAAGGGCTGCATCTGTTGGTGAAAACAGATTCCAGGAGAAAGTGAAAGTGTTGTGTGTGTGCTGTGAGAGAGAAATGAAACTGCAGAGTGGGAGCTGGCATGGAAGTGAGCAGGTGAAAGTGGGATACTGATTGTGCTGCCAGCTCCCACCAATCAAAAGCTTTGTGAGTAGTTGTGGTGAAGTGCAGTTTGAGTCTGGTTATTACCTACAGTGAGGATAAATGACCTACAGTGAGAATAAATGCAATATTCCCACTGTAGGTCTGACAAGCCAAGAATACTGCTGTTATTTGCCACTTTTTATCCTCACCCCTTTGCATAAATATACATATGTTTCATGATTTCTTTGTATATTTCACCTTCATTATATATCACTAAGCCCCATATTGCTAGGCATTAACAGTTGTCAGTTTCATTATGTCCCCTATTTCCTGGCATAATATATCTCTTAAACTCCCTATTTCAAGGCACTGCAGTGAAGAGTCCATGCAGTACACTGTTAAATTAAGCTTGTATGTCTGTTTAACTAAAAATAATAATTGAAAGTTGCATTTTAAAACTTTATTTTGTTTACAAGAGATTTTATAATGTATCAGTATTTATCAGAAAAGCAAGCATACAAACATGAAAGAGTGACCTTGCCTAATTAGTAAGTGTCATTCTTTTCCATGAGATATGTTTAGCTGTTATAACATATTGTGTTGCTTGGCTATTCACAGCAGATGAAGAATGATGTACACTACCTTGAAGTGCTTTCTAGTTTCTGTTAAGTGTGCTCTGAGTGTTCTGTATGCAGGCAGCTGGAAAATTAATCCTGCAGATGATACTCTCTAGTGTCAATATGAAACTCCCAGCAGAGTGCTCACAATCTTAGTAATAGTGTGACCCATCTATGTTTATGTGCTGGAAAACAAGAATATGTGGATATTTGTTGGTTAAGCCTTTACGCTTTTCATTACTATTTATTTACACAGAAATCCTTGCTGAGAGGCAACATCTCATCTGCTCTTGGGACCTACTTCTACCCAATTGAAAAACTGAATGGGTTGAAGTATGTTCACAGTGGGATTATGTGACTTGTTCCAAGTTCGCACAGTATGTAGCTCTGGTAGGATCTGAACCTGGGCTTTGCAGGATCCCAGTTCTGTAGTCTAGCTATTGGACTACTCTGTTTCTTTATGTAAATTAAACTGCATTATTCTGGCATGAATTGTTTACTGTCCATAAGCTACATATATCATTGGATCCCAGAAGGGGAATGATGGAGATTCCCTCTTCTAATTTGTTTAGAATGATGGAATTTTTTTTTATTCCTGTTACATTTTTGAATTCCTTAGCATATGAAAGTACTGTCGCTATCCATACCTAAAATGTTTGGTCTATATTTAATAACTTTGCAACCATTCAATGGATTTGCACAAAATTTGGTACGTGCTCTCTTGTGGGGCAGATCTCCTGATATGCCAAGTCTCATTTTGATCAGATGTATGGCTTTTGTGCAGCACATCATGAAAAAAGTGTAAAAGTAATTTTTTTTGTCAGTTTTTGCTTTGTCCTCATCACGCTGCAGCCACACCATTTGGAATTTTGGTCTGTGATTTACAGGGTAGAAAGAGCTTGCGAAAAGGGATTGTGACAGCTCAAGAAAAAAGAGATTAGTGATTATAATCCCTTTATGTGTGCTGTCAAAATCCCTTTTTGTGACATGATGACCAGATGGCCCTACCTTGCGAAAAGATTTTGACAGCTCACAAAAAGAGATTTTTAAACTTTACTGTTTCTTTTCCACTTCACTACAAAGAAAGGATTTGGAATTAAGGGCTGAAATTTCCAGGGTAGAAAGGGCTTTCCACACAGATGTGACTTTTGCTGATCGGTGATAAAATTTACATTACTTTCATAGTTATAACTTTTCAAGTTTGGAAATTTCCCATAGGATAACATTGTGGTGGATGCAGTATCTTTCGGCATCCGTATCTCTAAACCAGTTCAAGATATGGATTTTTTGCTAAACACCTTTAAGTGTACTAAGCATATATGCAAGTTGCCAGGCCATGATTACAGCTGAGGTGGAATTTTTGTCCATGTTCTTATTTAATGAGATATTGCACCATTTGCATCACAGAGATTACTTGGAATGTCTCTAGGCCTGTGCTGTGCCTCTAAAATTATAAGTAAGTGGGAATGTAGCACCCAGAAAGCCCTGTGTTGCCACATATGGATACCATTATGCAGTACTGGTTGTGCAGGACCCCTCGATTAGGAAGTACTGGGGGTGCAGGGCCCAGGGAGATGATACTTCCTGACAATGTCTAAACACTTATGAAAAGATGGGCACACTGGGCCTATAGGGTCCTGCACTACCACAAATGGATACCATTATGGAGTGAGGGGAGTGTGATCCCATAGGGCAATGAGGACTGATTACAATGTGTATATATAATTAATTTTTCAAAAATCATTGGATGAGGGACATGCTCTGGAGGCATGGAAGCAGGCAACAGTGGTACCTATTTATAAGAAGGGGAGTAGGCATGAGGTGTCGAACTACAGACCGATTAGTCTGACTTCGGTTTTGGGAAAGGTTTTCGAAGGTATTATTAAAGATCATATAAATCAATTTCTTAAAAACTGTGATAGGATGGACCCTGTTCAACATGGATTTGTTAGTGGTAGATCATGTCAGACCAACCTCCTGGAGTTCTGTGGGAAGGTTGATATGGCACTTGATCAAAAGCAGTCAGTGGATGTGTTTACTTGGCTTTCTCAAAGGCTTTTGATACAGTTCCATATGGGGAACGTATTGATGCCTTAATTGAACATGGACTTGAAAAAAATAACCAAATGAATAGATGCATGGCTCGACACCAGAAAACAATCTGTCAGCATAGGTAGTACCTGCTCTACATGGACAGAGGTGACCAGTGGAGTGCCTCAGGGCTCCGTATTGGGACCTTGCTTATTTAATATTTACATTGCCTCATTAAGCACTGATACAGGTGTATGGGTATCTAAGCTCGCAGATGATACCAGAATTGGCTATGTAGTGGATAACCTGGAAGATCATACATGCATACAGAGAGCACTGAATGACCTGGGAAACTGGGCATTAGAAAAAAAAACTAACTTCTAATATTAAAAAATGTTGTGTTATGCACTTTGGAAGACGTAATGGCCATCTGAACTATACACTTAGAGGAAACAAACTCAATGTAGTGGAGCAACAAAGTGTTCTGGGCATTATGATTACAAATGATCTTTCCTTTAAACTACATTGCAATCAGGTCATTAAGAAGTCCTGTAGTATTCTGCATTGTATAAAAAAGCATATCATGTGTAGGAATAAATAAGTTTTTCTTCCCTTGCATATCTCCTTGGTTAGGCCGCATCTGGACTATTGTGCCCAGTTTTGTCTGCCAGGAGGAAAAACTGAAATAGCAGCACTTGAAAGAGCCCAGAGGAGAGCTACTCGTAGCATATTAGAAGTAAAAGGGCAAGACTACCATACAAGATTAAGTATCTTGGGTCTCTATTCATTGGAATACAGACGCCTAAGGGGTGACATGTGTTTGATATTTAAATCATTAACGGATCCTGGTTTGTGGGATAATCTGGGTTTGAATTTTAGGGAATTGTTTTATATCACTAGGGCTCACCCCCTACAATTAAATGTAGAGTGTCCAAGAACAGAAAGAAGGAAATCCTGGCTTACCTTAAGAACAACAACTATACGGAATGTGCTTCCATTAGAAGTTGTAGATAGTAAAAATATGAATATTTTCAAGAACAGATTAGATAGTTACCTTATTGAGCACAACATTATGGGCTACCAGGCAAGACCTTTTTAGATCACCCTGGATACGGCAAGCAAAAAGGACTTTGGTCTATATATAGCTCTGTTCTTACCTATGAGACCTATGAGATCTATATACTTATGGCTACATAGGAGCACAAGAGGGCCCTTTACAACCATTACACACTACAGACTGGTGGCCCTGTGCTCCCACAAACATATACGAGTATGACTAAACTTTTTTAAAATGTAAAGAAATTCATTGCAAAGATCTTTGTTAATGCATCAGTTAGGTTAAAGCAACAAAAGCAGGAAAATGAGGCATTAGGGTTGAGATGCTAACACCTCCCCCAACCCAACCCTACTATTCCACCACCACCTTCCACAGACCAACAGCTGTCAGGGAATCCCTTGGGGTCATTGCTCTTAACTCCCACCCCATCTCCTATACTCTACCATTTCAACAACCTTACACATGGAACAGGGTGAGAGTTAGGGCCGACAACTCCAAGGCACACTCCAGTGCCTGTTGGTCTGTGGAGGGTGGTGGTGGGGTTGCGTGGGAGGCTGGTGTTAGGGCTTAACCCTAATGTCTCATTTCCCTACTTTTGATGCTTCAACCCTAACTGATGCATTAGCAAAGTTTTTTGTAATGAATATATATCTATATATAATACACAGTTTATGTAAGAGATAATCTAGTAGAGGATGTGTGTTCATGCTCTGATATATGCACACTTTGGTGTAAGATGTGAGGCACAAGACTGCAGGCTCAGTGTGCTTAATCACTAGGGCATGCGTATATCAGACCATGACTGCATGCCCTGTAGTAGATTATTTGTCATAAATTTCTAAAATTGATTTGGTGGGTGAACAATACAAAGAGTTAAGGTGTGCTATCATTCTGGAATAATGCATGGTCAAGTGGTGTGTTTTGTCCAATCAGGAGACAACATTTTTTTTCACCCATTTTATAAATATATGTGTGTGTGTGTGTGTAAGGCTCGAGCATCCCTGGAGGAAATCGGGCCTGGCTTCTGACAAGCTTAGATTGATGGCTCATTATACAGAGATGACCGCTGCATGGAACTGATCAGCTCAACTCTTTTGCACTGTGGAGAGACTGTGCAATCCAGCCTGTCTACAGGTGCAAAGAGCGTTGTCACAAGACAAATGTGACAAGTTCACTCATTTCTTTGCAGATAAGAATGGCGGCATCTGGTCTGTGATCTGTTCGGCCCATTCTAAGTTGAATTGCAGCGATCAGTGGGAGATGGTGAGTCATGGTCTGGTTGGTTAATGGTTCACCAGGTGGCAAACTCAGATGTCATAACGGTCATCCAGACTATGCGGCCAACCTTGTGTAGTTTGGAATTGGGCCCGACCCACTTCCTTGTGGGGTGTGTAGATGTTATCACCCAGGTTCTTGCAAAGATAGTCCAGAGTTCTTTGGAGACCAGGGAATTCCTTGATTCTTTAAAAGAAGCAGTGGTGTTTCCCCTGCTTAAGAAACTGTCCCTCAACCTGGATTGTCTTGCTAACTATAGGCCCATCTCTAACCTTCCCTTTGTGGGTAAGGTTAGTGAGAAGGTGCTTGCGCTGCAGCTGGAGCATCATCTTGCCATCCATGACATTGACTAACCCTTCCAGTTGGGGTTTAGGAAAAGGCATAGCACTGAGATAACTCTTGTCTGTGTGCTCAATTACCTCTTGGTTGTGAGAGATCGGAGAATCCATAACATCCTCGTCCTCCTTGATCTCTCAGTGGTATTTGACACCATGGATCATGGGATACTGCTAGAGTGCCTGAGGACAATCTATGGACTGGCTGGTACAGTTCTCAGTTGGTTCCATTCTTTCCTTATGGGCAGGTCTCTGAGAGTGGTGTCAGATCCTCAGACCCCTTTCCCCTGCCATGTGGGGTTCTGCAGGGCTGGTGCTGTCCCCCATGTTGTTTACAGTGTACATGCTGCTGATGGGGCATTGTAAGGTGTTATGGTCTGAGTTTTCACTACTATGCCGATGATACTCAGCTGCACCTGTCCTTTGCTCCCAAGCAGGATGTTGCGCTCTCAGTTTTTAACTCTTGCCTATCCAAGATCCAGGACTGGATGAGTGCCAACTGGTTGAGACTCAGTCCAGACAAGACTGAGGTTTTGGTGGTGGACACAGAACGTCAGGTCATAGGGCTCTCAGAGAGGTGATCCTCCAGCTTGATGCTGAGGGGTTGCCAACAGAAAACTGCTGAGAGGGTACATAGTCCAGGCATTATCCTAGATGAGGGAATTGACCATGAAATCTCAGGTATCATCTGTGGTCAAGACCTCATTCTACCACCTGAGGAATATCGCTTGGATTAAGCACCTTTTTCCCCCTAGACAACCTGCCTACCCTGATCCATGCTTGTGTTACCTCCTGCCTGGATTTCTGTAATGCAGTTTACCTAGGGCTATCTGGGGTTGATATCCACCATTTGCAGCTAGTGCAGAATGCTGCAGCCAGGCTACTAACTGGGTTCTCTTGTTTTACTCACATAACTCCTGTGCTGCACGCACTGCACTGGCTGCCAGTATAATGGCGGATCATCTTTAAGGTCAGCTTGCTGACCTTTAGAGCCCTACATGGACAAGGCCCAAGTTACCTACAAGAGCTTCTTTGCCCTTACTGCCCCTCCCACCCACTCCATTCCACCAATGAGGGATTGCTAGAAATTCCCAGGGTACAATTGAAAACATCTGGCTCTCGTTCTTTTGCTAATACTGTGCCTATCTTGTGGAATTCTCTACCTCATTACGTTCAGGAATGCCAGCCCATGAAGAGCTTTAAAAACACATCTGTTTTGCATTGTGTTTGGTTAAATATATGAGTACAATATTTATGTTTAATTTATTTAAATCTTTGTTTTTATCTATGAACAGCACTTTGATATTTTATGAATTGTGCTTGATAAATAAACGTCTTACTATTATGCAATTTATGTTATATAGGTAGACATATATACAATATCAGAGTTTCTTTGTCTTTTAGTTTTTTATTTTAATGGGTTCACCACAATATATCCAAGGCACACTGCCTTAAGGGTAGCTGGTCCATTCCACTGGGGTGCCAAACAGACGAGGCATACTGATGAGTCCTGGTAGGACGAAACACGTGTCTATGTCTTCTGTTAGCACCCTTTGCAAACTGTGTGAGAGGCCTTTCGGCACCATGCAATTCTGCTTAAAGTTGGACCAGCATAACATTCTGTGGTGATTTGCATATGCAGCCCATGATGCTTTGCATTGTGGGGGCATGTGTGATTTTATATTAGTGTGTATATCTTTATGTAGATCCTCAATATATGCAATACTATAGTGTGCAGTAGCACCACTATAGTTAGGAATGAGTAGGGTGCTCAGTGTTAAACCCCTAACTTTGCATATTAATATCTTTGGCACTATTTGAATAAATGAGCTGAAATTTCACATGTATTTCCTAGGAGGCAAGGTCTTGATCTGTGGTCATTTTTATGATGACAGCTTTTGCAGTTTGTGAGATCTGTATATGTCATTTTTTGTAAAAAGTTAATTTTTTTCATATTTTTAACATGGGTTTGTTTTTGCTCTTGCCTCCGGCCTACATGGAATGGATCCCCAAACTTGGAGGGGATGTACAGTATGTCACATCCTAAGGTAGTGCCTTTGATAGGTCTGGTGAAAAAATATTAAACTGTTCCAGAGTTATAATGCTTTAAAGTTTAGTGTTTTCCATTTGGAGCATGCGTAGTAGGGTTTCTGGGATAACATTCTGGTGCAAAATGAAAACTTTGATTTCTGATTTCTCACCACTTGGTTCTCACTGCACGAAGCATTTTTTTTTTGCACTGAGAGACAGCCATCTTCTTTTTTCTGCCTTGAAGTAAAAAAAAATTGCAAAATACATATTAAACTGTTCCAGAATTATAAGGCTTTAAAGTTTACAGTTTTCTATTCCAGGTATGAGGAGTAAGGTTTCCTAGATAATGTTCTGGTGCAAAATGAAAACTTTGATGCCACTTTCTGATTTCTCACCACTTGGGTGTCACTGCATGAAGCATTTTTTTGTGTCAGGAGACTACCATCTTCCTTTTCCCACCTTGAAGTAAAAAAATGCAAAATATATAAAACATTTCATTTTATGAAACAAACACCTGAATCTAGTAAAGATGATGCATATAGCTAAATGCTTGAGTTTGTTTTAAAAAATGAATGCCAGAAATACATTTTATGAGCAGCCCAGGAGCCAGGATGCCCAGCTTAATGAGAGGAACCATTGACAGGCATTTTCTGTATAACAGAGTTACTTTCTTGAGGTCTGTAGTCGCAGATGTAACTCTTGCTGTGGGCTGCAGAGACAGCAGTGAGCCACTGTTCCCCTGGTGCCTATTCTTGCCACCCACATTTCCATTCCTGTATTCCTGTAGTGTTACCCTGGTATCTAGTGCACCCTCCCACGCTCCAAATACAGCCCAACAATGAATTAATCTTTCCCCAGTGACTAGTTGTATCCCCATCCCCTGATCACTGACCCCATTGTTTATTTTTCCCTGGTGTCTAGTGGCAGCCCCAACCTTCAATCACCTTCCCCATAGCTCAGTCATATTTCCCTGGTTTCTAGTAGTACCCCTCTGCCTCTGATCATGATTCCCATAATTTAGTAATCATTCTCTGGTGTCTAGTGGCATGCCACACTCTCCCATTGCTGGCCCAATCTGAAATAAAAAAAAGGTCCCTCAATGGGTTTTTTTTTTTTCAAATCTGCAAAAAAGAAAATGGTTCTTTACCGAGCAGACCCACACCCATCTCCAGCTTACTATCACTACCACCTCACACCCAAAACTACACTCCCACACACCCTCACACAGCTGAACAGGTCACAGGATGAAGATCCACTCTTTGATCAAAGACACATCTTGCTGCTGGAAACGCTGACTGCAATATGATAAACTAAGGTAAGTGTGGTTCAGTGTTTTTCAATTGGGATTTCATCTTTGATGCATGACTTTGCTGTTTTTGCATATTTTGAGCCCAATATTTCAATATGGCCTTTCTGAGACTCCACCTCATGAACAATGGTGGTAGAATTCTGCAAATCTGGACCAAAATGCAATTTCATGGTCACTTGGCAAAAATCACCTTTTGGGTGGGATTTGAAACTTTTCTCTATCCTTATTCTTGAGGTAGGGTCATTAAAAGGCTATGTGGCAAATTTGGACTTAAAATATGTAAACATTGCAAAGTTATGTGCATACATTGAAATTCTACTACACCTGCATGTATATTTGCTAATTTTAAATATTTTGACACCAAATTTGGAACATGGCCATATTTTTTACAGTGCCTCATGAATGTGATGGCTGTAATTTTTCAAATCATGGCCAAAATGTGTTTTTGAATATGTGGCGCAGAAGGACTTATCAGTGGCACGAAATGACGTTTTGGCAGAGATTTGAAAATTTTCAGCAGGGTGTTCATGAGGTGAGGTAATAACAAGACTATGCTGACAATTTGGTTGCTGTTTTGGCTGAAATGCATGGGCCCTACATTTTGACAGCAACATACATGTATGCATCCATGCTGCGGTCAGAGTGCAGGGCCCAGAGGGCCCTGTGCTCCCACTGGCAATTGAGGATTCTATTATACTATCTAAAAAAGTAAGGAAATTCTTTGCAAGAAAAATGGTGCTAATGCACGAGTTAGGGTAACTTAATGCCACAAAAATAGAGAAATGTGGCCTTAGGGTTTCCCCACCCTTATGCCCCCCCCCCAGCTCCCAAGAAGAAAAAGAAAAAAAAATGGGTTTTTAGCCTCAGGAATATTGGCAAATCAGTGGTGGGCTCTTCCTTGGGGGCTGACAACCCTAATGCTCTCCCTCCTCACTGTGGCTCCTATGTGAAAAAAAGAGATCATGTGTGACATTGTTTGCTCATGGAGAAAGGTTGACATTAGGGTTAACAACCCCCTAGAAAAACCCCACCACTGATTTGCCAAGACTCTGGAGGCCCAAAATGCTAATGGTTATCCTGTTGCTTCTTGGGGGTGGGGGCATCAGGGTGGAAAACCATAACACCACATTTCCTTACTTTTATTGCATTAAGTTACCCTAACTGGTGCATTAATGCAGTTTTTTTGCAAAGAATGTAGTATATAGGTAGATATAATAGATCCCCAATGTATACAGCATATACTGTATAGAGTGATAGAATTTATGAATGATATACATTATATACAGAATTTTGTAATGTGGCAGGGCAAATTTATTTTTATAGCACCCTATCTCAAGAGCTAAATGATCTTTGCAGTAAACAAATAGTACTAAACACATATAATGGTTACACTTTAAGTGTCTGGTTCAATGTAACTAATCATTAATTGCATGTAACAGGATAATTGCACTGCAGTTACTGTACATGTTTGTTGCATGCAACTAAATTGAAATTGCAGTGCAATTACAGTGTTATTACTCTGTAACTACATTGTAGTTGTGTGACACTTGAAGTGTAACCCATACAGCAACAAATAGATTTATAACATTATAAACAAAGAGAGTAATATCTTTTAAAGCATAGAACCCCTAAATCAAAACGGATTACAAAATCTATTTATCTTCGGATATCATTTAATGCCTTCTCAAACAGATGGTCTCTAAGCCTCTTTTGAATGCTGCCACCAAGGGAACATTCCACTGGCTAAAGAGAAGGGCATTCCAAATTACCAGGTGCTGCCACACAAAATGCACTGATTGCTTTAGTGTGGCTCTCTGAATTGCCTAAAGATTTTGTTCAGCAGCAGAGGTGTTGCTACGACTGGAACTTTGGGGCTTGATCCCAAAACATTTTTTCTTGGGTCCCAAACCCTTTCTTGCAGTGCATTGCTTAGTTTTATTTTTTTATGTACACATAAAAGTTCCCTACAGGCTGCTGCTTCATCTCAGATCCCCAGAACACCAGCAAGAATGAAGGTGGGTCCTTATGCTCTGCCTCCAGCCATGAAAAACAATACATGATTTGCTATGTCACTACTACTCACATCATGTTATGGTTAGCTACCATAATGCAGCATGGTTCAAAACAGACACTCACAGATTTAGTCACATTCACTCCCTGTGTTTGTACATGTTGGCACCATGTTGCTTGAATTGTTGTCAGTGCTTGCTGCAGGCACTGCTAAGAGACAGAAGTTTGCAGCTATTACTGCTGTTGCCCTGCTGGTGTGTTATACAAGAGGGCACTTCTCAGGTGGGCTCCAGCCACTACTTCTTGCCAGCAGCAACGGGATGCCACTCTGCATGAGAGTTGAGGGACTACCTTCTAAAAAAGGGCTTTACAGCCACCAGCTTCTGCCAGCCACATCCACCTACAGGCCAAGTCATGGAGGAATGGGGACCATCATGGATAAAAGGTATGTAGGAGGAGGACAGAGTGAGTTGGAGTGGAGGGACTACAATCCGCTGAGGAGGTGGATTCACTGATTATATTCTCACTGTCTCTGCAGCAGTGCTACTGCCTGCTGTGCAATTGTCTGCCTTCAGGCTAAAAAAACTAAAATGATTATTAGTCTGCTAGTAACAGGAAATCTGTGGTGCTGGTGTGAAAAACAAGGATCTGACACTTGTGCTATGTTTTGCAAGTGTGCAGAGCAGGTAAAGCTGCAGTCAGGGTGGAGAGGGCAGACATCACAGCATGAGAGCTGATTGTTGTAATGTGATTAATGTTATTTCCTGCTTCCTGCTGCTATGTTTCAGTCACTCTCTTCTACTGATGATGCGCAGCTCCCGTAAAGTTCTCTCCCTACATCACACACATATGCGTTGTGTAGACAGTTTGTATTTAATGTTGCTTAAAGTCTGCAATATGAAGTCTTTACCTGACAAGGAAATGGCAAGTGGACAGAAAAATAGAACAGAAGAAAATCAAGATAAAAGTAGCCAAAATGTGTAATTTTATACTAGAGAACACCACAATTTCTACAACTTCTGGGGGCCTAGGCAGTCCCCAGACCCCCAGATGTTTCTTTAGGGGCTTGGTCCAGGATCATTTCTCATTCTAACAATATCTCTGCTCTACAAAATGGAGGAGTGGATCAGACCATAGAAAGCCAAGAGGTTTTTAGCTAGCTTGGGTCCAGTCCATGTAGGGCTTTGTACATTATTAAACAAGCATTTGTCAATGCCGAATGTTTGCTTGCTGGCATTGGCAGTGGTAGTGTAGAAGTTACAGAGCTGCGTAATAGGAATGGCAGTGAAGTATTGAACTGAAGCCAACCCCTCAACCATCCTGCAGAGAGTGACAGGTATCGGGGTGTGCCTTTGGGTCATCAGGCATAACGGCCACGCCATTTCATCACACCCCACCCTACAGACACTGACAAGTGTCACGGTGTTCCTTGGGGTCTTTGGCCCTTACGCGCACCCTATTCCATTAGGAAATATGGTGAGATGGGTGCAATATAGGAGAATGGGGTGAACTTTGGGGCTGAAGAGTCCAAGGCATACCTCGATGCCTCTCACTGGCTGCAGGGTGTGGAATGGTATGAGCATTACAGGCAAGAATCCCAAGTCACACCCCTGATGCCTGTCATTCTGTACAGTATTGGGCGTTATGGTTGGAAACCCTAATACCTAAGGCATTCATTGGTATTTTCACTCCAAATGTTCAACATGTTTTTTTTTGTGACCCCACCTCATGAACAGGGGGAATATCAGTTTGTTAACGGAAAGTTGCTTATGCACAGCGACTACGGCATTTAGCACCACAGGTGCAAAAACATTCCGAACAGGATGTAAAAAATGACAGCTGTACTGTTCTTGGGGAGGTGTAAAAAATGGCAATGTTGCAAATCTGCAGCAAAAATATTTAAAAAAATGGTGAAGTCACGAGCGTACATAGAAACTGTGCAACGCACACCCGTAATATAATTAGGTTGGGGATTTTTTTTACAGCAGATTGTCAATTCAGGCATTTTGGTGCCTCCGATCATGACCAGTGTCACTGTGATTTTCTTTATCTGTCCCGAACAATGATTTCCCACAGCAACCACGCATCTCTGCACTGAAAGTGTGAAAACACACTTGAGCCATGTTGTGAAAAATGACAGCTGTACTGTAAATAAGGAAGTGTGGAAAATGCCACTGGTGAAAATCTGGACTTAAAATATTACAAAGTCATGAACTTCGACGGTGCGTGGAAACTGCGCAATACTCACTCATAACACAGTCATTTTATGGACTTTTGTCGCAAATTTTCAACATAGCCATTTAAGACCTCTGCTCATGAACAAAGTAACTGATATTTTCTTAATCTGTCCCAAACATTGCTTCGCACACCATCAGCACCATGAATGCGCTACATGCTGAAAACATTTGGGCGGCATATGAAAAACGGCAGCTGTACTGTTCATAAGGAAGTGTAGTAAAATGGCAATGTTGAAAATCTGGAGTGAAAATATTAAATTCGCAAACTTATGAGCATGCATAGGAACTGCGCAACGCACACTCGTAAAACAGTCATTTTTAGGAATTTTTTCATCAAATTTTCAACATAGCCATTTTAAGACCTCTGCTCATGAACAGTGTCACTGTGATTTTCTTAATTTGTCCCGTACATTGATTTCGTACACTGACTGCGCCATTGTGCACTACATGGGCAGAAACACATTTTGGGCAAGATATGCAAAATGACAGCTGTACTGCTCATAAGAAGGTGTGGTAAAATGGCAATGTTGAAAATCTGGAGTGAAAATATTGAAAATTCGTGAACTTATGAGCATGCGTAGGAACTGTACAACGCACGCTCGTAAAACAGTCATTTTTTGGAATTTTTTCACCAAATTTTCAACATAGCCATTTTAAGACCTCTGCTCATGAACAGTGTCACTGGGATTTTCTTAATTTGTCCTGTACATTGATTTTGCACACTGACTGCACCATTGTGCGCTACATGGGCGGAAACAAGTTTTGGGTGAGATGTGAAAAATGACAGCTGTACTACTCATAAGAAGGTGTGCTGAAATGGCAATGTTGAAAATCTAGAGTGAAAATATTGAAAATTCGTGAACTTATGAGCATGCGTAGGTGTCAAGAAAGTATTTACTAGAGCCTTGAGGTCCTCATGAACTAGGCATAGCTTAATCCAGGTAATATTCCTTTTCTGGAAAAACTGAACTATGTGCCGCCATAGCACACGGGGCCCGATATTCAACACTGAGCAAAGCAGAGTGCAAGGTTTTGTGCTGTGCTTTTCCATTGCCCATGACCCTGAATATGTTATATTCAGTCGGATTACACACCAGTGCTACCCAACTGAATATAGGAACTTGTTGGTGCAACACTAAGTCAAGTAGCACTGCCCCGACGTGGAACCCAGCAGTACAAGGAATCATGCCACCAAACTGAAAAGTGCTGGTAGCTCCTGGTGTAATATTCAAATGGCTCCATACAAATGAGCTCATTGGGCATGCAAGGTGCCATGGGGCCATTTGCATGCCTATTATGGGCACATTTGCATGGGAAGTGATGGCAGGTTTCTGCCTCTGCAATTGACTCTACTCCACCTGGATTACCCGGTTCCATAAAAAAGAGATATTCCCTGGTACCTACCACCCTAACTCTCCAATCACCATCCCCATTACATGAAAAAACTTTCCCTGGTGTCCAGTGGCCCTTCACCCTCCAATTGCTGTCCCCTTTACATTATCTAACTTTCTCTGGTGTCTAGTGGTGCCCACACCCTCTGATCACTGTCCTGTATGATTTGCATACCTTCTCTGGTGTTCAATGGTGCCCCCCCCACTGGTCACTGGCCCTAGCATAGAAACACAACTCTCTGGTGCCTAGTAGTCCTCGCCCTATCCTCCGACCACTAGTCCTAGTACGTGCAAAGACATTTACCAGTGCCAAGTGGTCCCCCAACCCTCCAATCACCAGCCTCATGAAATGTGAAAACTATTCCTGTTGTCCAGTGATCTCCCCATCCTCCGATCACTGGCCCTAGGAAACATCTTATATTCCCTGGTGTCTAGTGGTCCCCTTACACACCAATCCCCATCCCCCTACCAAAATACTCTGTACCTGGCATCTAACACCCCCCTGCACTATTGGCACCAATGACCCACCCTGCCATCTCCCCCCACCTGCAGTGCTGGTGTAATGTGAGCCCATATGGTGACATGCACAACCCTTCTCTCACCACCGTAGCCAGTCTCCATATACGATGACAGGGAGTAAGTGTCCCTTGTACAGTAAAGGGAGCACAGATACTGGCTACTGTACTTCACTCACTTTATTGTACAGGGAATGTGTGCTCCCCATCATCACATGCAGGTGGTGAGAGGAGGGCTTGTGCTGCTATTCATATGGGCCCCTGTGGCACTGGCACTACTAGTAAGGGGGATTGGTGGGGTTTTTGATTGGTGCCTGTGATGCAGGGGGCTGCTAAGTGCCAGGGACAGAAAAACAGAAAAGAGTGAATCACTACAGGGCAAGTGGGTCAAGGCTGCCTGCCTAAAATAATGAAAAATCAAAAAAAAAAGCAGAGAGAGTTCTGCACTTATAGATTCACCAGGCAAATGTCAGTAAGTGTTTAAATCAATGATTGTTGTCCCAAAAGAAAGAATGGCTAGCATCCAAAGTCCCAGTGCTAAAACCCACAACAGGGTCTTTGCCAGGGGGTGAGTCTAGAGTGTAACAGACTTGCACCCAATATAAGTGAACCAATTAAAGTGATACACACATAGATAGTCTTATTGTAAAATAAAACAAAAACAGTGATGAACAATAGTGATTGAAAATACAAACATTTTGTACAAAAGCAGGGATAAACATTAATTTAGCAAAAAAAGTACTAGATAATCAAATATAAATGTTAATTACAGAAATTAAACCTATTTCCTAATACACAAGTGCCAAAAATTATGTAGAAGGCAAGGAGACAGTAGCAAGGTCAAGAAGTGCAAAGCTGTTCATAATAAATGTAGTATATGATGGGTGGGGAGGCAAAGAAACATTTTGAAGTGAACTGCAAATAAAAAATAAAACATAACAGGGTTTGGAACAAGACAGCAGAGAGGGATAGGGATAAAATAAACCAGGAAAAGAAAAGGAAAACAAGAGAAACAGAAAAATAGGGATAGGGTGGGGTGGGGGTAGAGCAAAAATGTAAAGAGACTGGTCAGCAAAACACACAGTTAGAAGTTCCCTTGTGAATGATCTGCCTGCCAGGGGACTGAATTCAGAACCACTGGCTGCCAGTCAGGTGGAGGATTCTCTTTAAGGTGAGTGGGCTTGCTCACCTTTGAGGCTCTACATGGCCTGGGCCCTGGTTACCTGGCAAACCTTCTTACATCTGCTACCTCAGTCCACTCTCTCCATTCCTCCTCGAGGGGCCTCATTGTGATTCCCAGGACAAGGTTAAAAACTGCTGGTGACTGAGCTTTTTGTGTCGCTGGCCCCATTCTGTGGAATTCACTTCCTCCATCTATAAGGGAGGCCCCCTCAGTGGAGGTAGTCAAAGCAAGCCTCAAGGCCTTCTTGTTTGCGCAGGCTTTTCCTGACCCAGTTTTGTTAATATCACCCTGTTCTGACTTGTTATACTGCTTATCCCTGATTTTTTATTTCTTTATCTCCTGAAGTTTATTTAATTAGTATTATAGCTTTTATGATTATTATTTGTTGATGTTGTTTCATATTGGTTTTATGTACAGAACCCGGAGCCTCTGGGATTGGGCATCTTTTAAATACAATTTGCCTTGCCAGTAACAAAGGTTACTGTCTGAGTTGTATTTTTTGATGTTTGATGTGATCTATTCCACACTTTCTGAAGTTTACCTGGTGAATCCATGAGTGTAGAGCTCTCTTTGTTTTTTCTTTATGTCAGGGACAGAGTACATTGGTACAAGGGTGGAGATGGTTGGAGGGATCACTAGACAGCTGGGAATATGATATGCCCTATACGACCAACGATTGGAGGATGGGGGAACCACTGGGCACCAGGGAAGGGATTTTCATTTCATGAGGAACATGAGATGTCCTATAAGGTCAGCAATCAGAGGATGGAGAGGTACCACTGGACGCCAGGGAAAGGATTTTCATTTCATGAGGAATATGAGTTGTCCTATAGGGCCAGTGATCAGAGGATGGGGGGAACCACTGGATACCAGGGAAAGGATTTTCATTTCATGAGGATGGTGATCAGAAGGTGGTGGGATCACTAGGCACAAGGGAGTTATGTTTGTATAACAAGGCTGGTAATCATTGGGTTGTGGGGACCAGGCTTTTTATTTACTGGGGATGGTGATCAGAGGGTGGGGGCACCACTAGGCACCAGAGAAAGGTTTTTATTTACTGGGGTTGGTGATCGGCGGGTGGGGGGACCACTAGCCACCAAAGAGCTGGTGTGTTTGTGCTCCCCACTGCCAATATGATTGTTGGATGCAGTTGCTCTGCTAGTTGCTATGGTTGCCAAGAGTAAGTTGGGCTTCTTCTCAGCAGTAGTTGTGCTCTGCAATGTGGACTGCGCTAACCTTTTTTGCACAGCCCAAAGGCAATGAATATTGCACTGTGCCAGTATTCCAGTCCCTGCCCCTCCCATTGCCACTGCATACATTATTTTTTTTTTTTTGCATTCACTAACCCTACTAGTGCATGGAATAGCCTCCTTTGAATATTGCACATTGGTGCAAACCCCAGGCAAACAGGCCCAAATCACTTTGCTCAGCGGGCAAAGTTTTAAATATCTGGTCCCTGATGTTTTAGTTATAGCTTGCAGTCCACAAACACACCCAGATTTTTAACTGTATGCAAAACTCACAGTGATACACCTTTGAATATAGGACATCTAGTTGATGGACTGATCATTATTGACCCACACAGACCTGGTACCATTAGCAACCCCTCTGTGTTGCCTAGATTTTAGATCAACTAGCTACACTTCATTTAGTCAGAAATTTCATGAAGGCTTTAGTCTAGTACTGAGATTGCATTATGCCTCTCAGAAGTGAAAGACAAATTTAGTTGTGTGTCATCTGCAACACAGTGAAACTTCAGCTTACACCATTAAAGACCTCTTCCAATGGCAACATGTAAATAGCAAATTACATGAGGAACATTATCACTCCCTGAGGTCCCATACAGTATATCACAGCAGACCAAAAATACCTATCATAGCACGCTGGGCCCTGCTGGATAGGAAGGACTCAAACCACTTATATGTTGTTCCGGTGAGTCCTCCATGTTGTTACAGGTGACCCATGAAAACCATACAATCCATCATGTCAAATGTTGACAAGAGATCAAAGAAAACAACCACAAAATAATCCATTCTATTTCTCCCAGAAAAGGTCATTAAACACCCTGAGTGAGGTATCCCGTGTATTTGGTGACCGCGATTGAGTGCTTTTAAAAGGGGCTACTCAATCATGGTGATTTTACACATGGCTACTGGCAGGGATGATGAGAGGATAGGGGCTCAGCAACTATAGTGACAGGATGTCGTTATGTATACGTACGTGCTGGGGTGTGTGGAGGAACCAGGCCGTGTGATGAGTGGAAGGGGAGGGAGTGAGGGAGGGTTTTTGGGGCATAGTGCAATGGTGGGCTGCTGAGCTGGCCATGTGACATGGTTGTTGGTGGCAGGCTGGGGTTAGGAGGGTGCCAGATTCAGTTCTGGGTGTGCACATTTTTTGCACTGAGTTGTGGGCTTGTTTTGGGGTTTTTTTTGTTAATTTTGCACCCGTTACATGGACCCCTCTGGAGTTGAAAATCCTTTAGTAAGAGGATAGGGGGGTGAAGCCCCCCACATAAAACATAAAAATCTAAGTGTCCAGCACCATCTTGATGTGTGCCGTAAGTCTACATCGCTGAAATTCATTTTTGGTGATGTAGACTCACCCAAACAGCAATTGCTATTACACAGTTATCGGTATCACATGGAACCATAAGTGCAGTGTCTTTGCTATGCTAAGGCCTGAAACCAGACCGGAGTGGTTCATAGATGTTATATTTCTCAGTGTATCCCCCTGATAAATGGGGGTTCCTAGAAGCATTGCTTAAATGCTCCATGCCTGGTTGGTGTTCGGCGTAAGGCCGCTAAATGTGGGGGTTGTGAGTGCTTTTAAAGCCTCTAGTACTGTCTCTTTAAGAGCTGCCTGTTCACAGGTTTTAGTGGCTAACATAGGGGACTGGGCTTCTCTGTTCGAATCCCACCCTGGACTGCTGTCTGATCGCTCCGTTTTGCAGTTGCTAAGAGTGCTAAGGGAGCCCCTCTGAAAGATGTAGTTGCTCCCTTTAGGAACATGTATAGTATTGGTGAAATTGCAGTTTGCCTAACCCCCTTTTATTGCAGCTGGGACTTCACATTGTGCCCCTCCATATTGGACCCAGACTGTGTGGAAGGGGGTCCAATAGCAGCTAAGGGGCACTGGAAGTGAAGCCAGATGACCAATGGGGCACTGCTTGTAGTTTTTGGAAATGGCATTATGGGCCATGGCGCCTCTTCGCACCACTGAGGGCCAGACTAAGTGACTGGCATGTGCAACCAGGCAATGGAATCGGGTAGCACCCGAGCTGTAAGGATTGCCCCATGCAGTTAGGGGCAGAGGCATTGTGACTGTGAAGGAGAAGGGAGCTCTGAGCTCCTGCGCCGTTGAGTGTTCGCTGAAAGGCCTGAGGTGGCCATTTTCGTTGCCAACGCTCCACGGACTAAATCCACCGGATTGCAGTCAGAGGAGGCTGTGTACAAGCACAGCTACCTATCAGGCTCCACCTGAAGAGGACTGGAGAATCTGCTGAATCGCGCTCGGTCTGTCAGGACATTGAAGCTGCAGAGAAACACCCGCATTAGCTGTGAGTTTGTTCGGGTCCTGGAAGCAGCTGCCTGGTATGGTACCCCTCTGTTGTTTCCATATAAATGTGTGTGGAGGCCTTTGGAGCTCAGGCTCAGCCCTGCAGGAGGTGAAAAGAGGGGTTCTCGGCTGGAGTAGTGAGTACTGAATCAGGATAGCTCCCTGATAAAGCTTACAAACACCAGAAAAATCATTTTGTTGTATTGCTGACTGCACTGATTGAGCTTTCTGGCTCCAATTGATCTGCTCAGGAATTAAATGCTCGTTTGTGTCAGGGCCCCAACCAGCTACATCGAGGAACTAGCCATTAGGGCTTGGGTACCCATAGACAGTAATTAATAGGTTAGGCCTGTGCACAGAGCCATAGGTAGGTTTTCATCTACAGTAGTGGTAAGCTAATCAACCTGATTTCCCCCGGCCCTTGTTATTCTCCCTCAAATAAATCAGATTGCTTGTTTGCAAAAGTACTCTGGCTAGTCTGTGTATTAATGGTGAAATACTGCACAGAGAATGTGGTGTAACTGTACCTTACTTTCCAGGGGGTCCCTGGAGTGAGCTGACTGATTCGAGCGGGGGGGGTAAGTGTACATGGTAAAGGACACTGAAATTGAACTGCGTGGGCCACTAGTGGGGAGAAAGGGGGGTTGCAGCAACCCAGAGGGCTGTGACCGAGTCAACCTTGACTGTTCTAACACCGACCTCTGGGTGGAGGCACCCGCCAATGGATCTGGGCCCCCTCACCCTGCTACAGTTAGGGCGGGCAGGGGTAGTAACCCTTGGGATAGCATCCCCTGGTGGTTACAAACTGGAGGCACCACTGGGATTAGCGTCCCTTGGTGGCCAAGTGGGTGAAGTGCATAAAAATGGAAAAGCTGACGGGGAAACTGGAAGGGGATATCATGGCAAAAATTAAGTTGGACCCTGTTAAGACAATGGTACACAAACTGATGGGGTAGGGTGAAGCTGAAGTGCTGGACTCCCAGAGAATTGTGTTACTATTAGACGTGCCTCTGGGAACCCCGGCCGCTGACATTATTTCTACAGCAGAGCGTGTTAAATGTTTGGGCAAAGTGGAGGTGAAGGGGCGTGTGGCTGACCTGCTCGACCAGACCCTGTAGGTGCTACTTTTGTGTAGTGTGGCCATCGACCCAGAGAGGGTACTTCCAGTGATTTACCCGGAGGGTGCCCCACAGGGGTGGAGGCTTGTTCACATTCGGAGTGGGTCAGTCACTCCTGGGGGTGTCCCCCCAGACTAATAGTTTCAAAGATAAACTGCTAAAATTGCTGGCTGTGGAGGGGAGGACTACCCAGGAGTTACTGTAAGCATTGGACCTCTCTAGTGACACCACCCCCCAGGTCTTCCCAGGTACCTCTTCCTGTCCCCCCAAGAGTTCTATTTTGGCTCCTCTACCCCAGTGGTTCCCCCTATACAGCTCGATTCTTATCGTAGGCTGAAACTTTTTTCTGGCACAGTGCTGGTGCTTTCAGGGGAGGATGATTTGGAGGCGTGGATGGACTACACCACCCCCTTAGTTCAGGAGTGGCAATGCTCTGAGGGGGAGAAAAGAAAGCAATTGATGGAGAGTCTGCAGGGCCCTGCTTTAGAAGCTATTAGGTTCTTATGGACCACTAACCCGGAAGCCACCGCAGCAGAGTATCTTTCTGCTTTGGAGGGAGTGTTCGGGAGTACTGAGACTGGGGAGGACTTATTAGGAAAGTTCAAGTCTGCCAAGCAATGGAGAAATGAGAAGCTGTCCGTCTTTGTTACTAGGGTGGAGTGGGTCTTGCAAAAGGCTTATCGAAAAGGTGGGATCACTGCCACGGCCTTGAACCAGGTTAGGTTGGAACATGTTTTGAAATCTGCTAGATTTTCTAGTGTGATACTGTTAAAACTTAAGTTACATGATAGACGGGCTGCCCCGCCCGAGTACTGTCAATTGATGAGGTAGATTAGAGAAGTAGAGACTGATGAGGAGGGGTGGGAACCCTATGTGGGAGCTGTGAACCTAAGTCAAACCCCTGAGTCTAGTGCACCTGAAGAGATCCACCTTTCAGGGAGGCCTGATGCGTCACCAGAATTTCAGGGTGATGTGGAGGTGCATGCTATTTCCTCTGATCCCCAAGTAGAAAGTGAGTTGCGGGCAGAGGTCAGAAATTTATGAGAACTGGTGAGGGACTTGAAGCGATCCACTACCCACCCTGTTAGGTCTGGGGAGCCTGAGGTATCTAGAAACAAATGCCCTGGTCCAGGGCAACCCCCTCGCCCCCCTGGAGGGCCCCCAGCAGATAAAGTATTCCCCTCCCAATAGAGACCCTCGGGACCCCAAGTTTTGTTACCATTGTGGGGAGGATGGACACGTCCCGACTGAGTGCCAGTTGCTGGAGAATCTAAGGAAGGTCAACAGCTGACTAATCACTTGGCATCACAGGGCCCACGTCTGACCCCCCCCAGGAAGGGCTTTGTGACCCAGGGCAACGCCGAAGCTACTGTCAGTGCTGTGCCCCCAAATGATCTGATGTGGTCGGGCCCTCGATGGAGGCCCCAGTGCGAGTGAATGGGATTCCCACCTGAGCTGTATTAGATAGTGGCTCTCGGGTAACCATCATATTTCAGGACTGGTATCAGACACACCTACCTGAGGTGCCACTACAACCCTTAGATGGTCTACATGTACGGGGGCTAAGTGACAAGGCTTATCCATATTTGGGTTATATCCGGATCTGGTTGGCATTTCCTACTTCTGTGGCTGGAGTGGATGAACAGGTGGAAACCTTGGCTTTAGTCTGCCCCCCCACTGGACTGTATGATGGAGTACCCCTGTTGATTGGGACAAATGCTCATATGTTTGGTCGATTAGCCCAATTGTGTTCAGAAAAGCAAGCGTTTAGGACTGGGCGAGCCCTGAGAAAACCCGCTGTGATCCAAAAGGCCTATGAAACTCAGAGGAAGGTTAGCCAGGAGGAACCTGAAGGCCCAGTGGGTGTAGTATCGAAGAGGGATCCGGCCCCGTTGATACTTGCCCCAAATGCCCAGTGTGTTTTTCAAGGGGAAGTTCGAATGAGAACAGATGTTAAGCATAAGTTATTGATGTTGGATGCACCTGGGGAGGGAAGATTGCCTGAGCGACTGCTGGTCAAACCCAGCATCTTGCATGCTAGGGCCCATGCTTATGCCAGGAGGGTGATGGTCCAAGTTCATAATGTGTCTGACAAGGAGATTCGAGTAAATAGAGGTTGCACCCTAGCAAGTGTACATTGTGCTGATACTGCAGTGCTGCCCAACAGCAAGAGCCTGAAGAAGGATGACAGAGTAACTCCCGACTTGTTTGAATTTGGTGACTCCCCGTTGCCTGCTGAATGGAAAGTGAGGATCAGTGAGAAGCTTGCCACAAGAGACCATGTATTTTCCCTGAAAGAATGGGATGTGGGATGTGCGCAAAGGGCTGCGCACCACATCCGGCTGCATGATGAAAGGTCTTTTTGAGAGAGATCTCGGCGCCTGGCCCCGGCTGACATAGACAATGTGAGGTGGCATTTGCAAGAGATGCTTGCTGCTGGTGTGATACAAGAGTCCCGGAGCCCCTATGCCTCCCCCATTGTAGTAGTGAGGAAAAAGAATGGGGCGGTTTGGATGTGTGTAGATTACCGTACCTTGAATCAGCGGACCATCCCAGACCAGTATACCATGCCACGCATACAGGACGCTTTGGATTATTTAAATGGCAGCAAGTGGTTCTCTGTGTTAGACCTCTGCAGTGGGTAGTATCAGATCCCGATGGCCCCAGAGGACCAAGAGAAGACTGCATTCATTTGCCCTCTAGGTTTCTATGAGTTTATCCGGATGCCTCAAGGAATTTCAGGCACCCCAGCTACCTTTCAGCACCTGATGGGACATGCTGTGGGGGACATGAATTTGCTTGAGTGTTTGGTTTATTTAGATGATGTCATAGTGTTTGGCCGCTCGTTGCAAGAACATGAACGTCGATTGTTCAAGGTCCTGGATTGGTTGGAGGATTTCGGTCTCAAGCTATCTATAGACAAGTGCCAGTTCTTCCAAACTTCTGTGAAGTATGCGGGCCACAGAGTATCCACTGAAGGCATAGAAACTGACCCCAGCAAAGTGGAGGCTTTGACTACTTGGCCTCAGCCCAAGAATTTGAAAGAACTGCAATGGTTCCTGGGGTTTTGTGGATATTATAGGTGATTTGTCAAAGATTATTCTTGAGTGATCCGCCCCCTCCTCAGTCTTACTCAGGTGTACCCTCCCACTCACAAAAAGTATAAGAAAGTCATGCACTCTGAGATGGCGAAGAAGTATTTTTGACTGAATGATGTGTTTGGAAACAGCTGGACTACTGAGTGCGAGGAAGCTTTCTATGACATCATGTACCAACTTACCCATGCCCCAGTGCTGGTCTATGCTGATCCGGCCAAGCCATACGATCTCCATACTGACGCCAGTCTACAAGGATTGGGGGTTGTGTTATATCAGGAGCACTCGAACGGTCTGAGACCTGTAGCTTTTGCCAGCAGAAGCCTGACTCCTTCAGAAAAAAATTATCCAGTGCACAGACTAGAGTTCCTGGCTCTGAAGTGGGCCATTGTTGATCAATTTCATAACTATTTGTATGGTGCCAAGATATTGGTAAAGACTGAAAACAATCCTCTGACCTATGTGCAGACCTCAGCCAAGTTGGATGCCACTGGCCATAGGTGGCTCTCTGCATTGGCCACCTATGACTATGCTGTTGAGTACAAAGCAGGTCTAAACCATAGAGATGCGGATGCTCTCTCTCGCAGGCCTATGCCACAAACCGACTGGGTCAGGTTGTCAGAACCTGACATAAGAGCCCTTTGCCAAAAATTTGATAAGGACGATCAGGTGTCTCCTGATGCTGTGGACTGCATGGTGGATTGCTTGGGGCCATCCGAGAACTGGATACCTGCTACTTACTGTCATTTTTCTGCCTTAGACACTAGTTCACTGCCCCAGTTCAACAATGATAGTTTCCAATGGGCTCAATCCTGAGACCCCATGATAAAAGCTGCTGTGGAGGCTTTGCAGGCTGGGAGGGATGTGTGCAAGTTACGTTCCACTGACCTGAGGACTGCCTTGTTGTACAAAGAAGGGTCAAAGTTAAAACTGATTAACCAACTACTATACAGAGAGACTGTGGACAAGGAGGGCCGGGTAGACAAACAACAACTGGTGCTGCCCACTGCTTTTACAAAATAGGTCTTGAGGTCCCTGCATAATCAAATGGGGCATCCTGGCATAGACCAAACTCTTGACCTGGTATGGACCTAATTCTACTGACCAAAAATGAGTGCAGGTGTAGAGCAGTATGTAAAGACTTGTGGCTGCTGTTTGCAAAGAAAAGCCCTACCTCAAAGAGCTGCCCCCATGGTCAGTATCTCTACTGATGCCCCTATGGAACTGGTATGCATTGATTTCCTGAGTTTAGAACCAGATCTAAAAAGCATCAGTAATGTATTGGTAGTCACTGATCATTTTACCCTGTATGCACAGGCTTTTTCTACCAAAGATGAGAAAGCAACCACAGTGGCTAAAGTACTTGTTGAGAACTTCTTTGTCCACTATGGGGCCCCCGAGAGTATCCATTCCGACCAGGGGAGGGACTTTGAGAGCCATCTGATTAAAGAAATGCTATCTTTGTGGGGAATACGAAAATCAAGAACCACCCCCTACCATCCCAAGGGAGATTCCCCAACCTGAAAGGTTTAATCGCACATTGCTTGATATGTTGGGCACACTGCAACCCAAAGACAAGCCTAGATGGAGCCAGCAGATTAGCACCCTGGTTCATGCTTATAACTACACCAAAAGTGAAGCCACTGGATTTTCCCTGTATAGGCTGATGTTTGGGAGAGAGGCTAGACTGCCAGTGGATGTGTGTTTCAGGGTTTTCCCTGATGGGGCACAAGCAGAAAATCATCTACACTATGTACAGAAGTTGAAGTCCCAATTGAACCATGCCTACCAACTGGCGCAGACTATGGCTGCTAAACGAAACTGGCTAACAAGGAGAGGTATGATAAGAAAGTGAAAACAATGGAACTGAGACAAGGGGATAGAGTGCTATTGAGGAATCTGGGACTGCATGGCAAACATGAAATTGCTGACAGATGGCATCACCTCCCTCATATTGTTGTAGGAAAACTGGCAGATTTACCTGTACATAAAGTGCGGCCTGAAAACTATTCAAAAGATGTGAAAACTATACACAGAAATCATCTGCTGCCAATCGGGCAAATCTTGATTGAAGCTGAATCTCCCACTGCCCCCCCTCCAGGCCTATGACTACATCTGCTGCCAAGAAAAAAACAGACCTCTTGATTCTTCAGCAAGCCAAATAAAAGGGCCTTGTCCAAACCCCTCTGATGAAGGTGATCGTCAATCTGTGTCTGAAGACAATGAGAATAATATTGAATACTATCCCTCTTATGAACTGAGTTAACTGTTTCGGGGCAATCCCCAGTCAACTCTGGAGATGAAGTTGGGTTTTCTGGACTGTCTGAGCCCCCAACTTTGTCACTGAATCCTATGCTCCCAGGAGATGAAGTGAGTGACGACCAAGCCGAAGGGATGAGATCCTTCGATCTGGCTGAACTGTCTGGCCTGGCTGAACTATCTGACTTTTCAGAAGAAGGAAGTGATGTGGGGGAACCAGCCAGTGATATGCCAGAACCTGAAGAATATTTTGAGTGCCCTGATGGCTCCTCACTAGTACCTGAACAGTCTCCAGCTGAGCCAAGTAGTGTGGGTCCTGATGTAGAGGGTCGTGCCCCTGAAAGTACTATGAGCACTGGGTCCCCTTCCCCTGTGGAGGGTCCCCCTATTAGTCTCAAAAAGGCTGAAATGGAATCGGGGCCTGAAGTAGGGTTTTCTGAGACCTCTAGACGCTCTAGCCGAGAAGTACGGCCTGTAGTAAAGTTGAGTTATGAGTCTCTGGGTCAGCCTGTGGATCTGCCCTTAAATATGGTCCATAAAGGGGTGTATGTGTCCCCGAGCTCCTTGCCTAAGCTAGCCTTGGGGGATTACTCCAGCCCTTTAGTATTGCCCTTTGAGTGTGGTACCCCTGCTTTAGGTAGTCCACAAGTAGCGGATAGGGAAGTGTCCCCTCTTTCCAGGTGTCATGGGCAGGAACTAATGACTTGATTTACACAGAGAAAAGGTTGTGTGTGTGGGTAATATTGCATAAACTGTAGTAAACTGTAAATACAGTAGCAATGCATGTAATCTAAAGTATAATATAATGTTAATTAAGCTGTTTGCCTTAAAGTACTTTAAGGGTAACTACTTGATGCAGACGCCAAGTTCTTTTCAGGCCAGGAAGGGTGTAACCCCCTGATAAATGGGGGTTCCTAGAAGCCTTCCCGGAGCTTGCTTAAATGCTCCATGACTGGTTGGTGTTCGGCGTAAGGCCACTAAATGTGGGGGTTGTGAGTGCTTTTAAAGCCTCCAGTACTGTCTCTTTAAGAGCTGCCTGTTCACAGGTTTTAGTGGCTCACATATGGGACTGGGCTTCTCTGTTCGAATCCCGCCCTGGACTCCTGTCTGATCGCTCCATTTTGCAGTCACTAGGAGTGCTAAGGGAGCCCATCTGAAAGATGTAGTTGTTCCCTTTAGGAACATGTATAGTATTGGTGAAATTGCAGTTTACCTAACTCTGTTTTATTGCAGCTGGGACTTTATGTTGTGCCCCTCCATATTGGACCCAGACTGTGTGGAAGGGGGTCCAATAGCAGCTATGGGGCACTGGAAGTGGAGCCAGATGACCAATGGGGGCACTGCATGTAGTTTTTGGAAGTGGCATTATGGGCCATGGCACCTCTTCGCACCACTGAGGGCCAGACTAAGTGACTGGCATGTGCAACCAGCCAATGGAATTGGGTAGCACCCGAGCTGTAAGGATTGCCCCATGCAGTTAGGGGCAGAGGCATTGTGACTGTGAAGGAGAAGGGAGCTCTGCACTCCTGCGCCGTTGAGTGTTCGCTGAAATGCCTGAGGCGGCCATTTACGTTGCCAGCGCTCCGCAGATTAAATCCGCTGGCTTGTGGTCAGAGGAAGCTGTGTACAAGCACAGCTACCTACCAGTCTTCACCTGAAGAGGACTGGAGAATCTGCTGAATTGCGCTCGGTCTGTCAGGACGTTGAAGCTGCAGAGAAATGCCCACATTAACTGTGAGTTCATTTGGGTCCTGGAAGCAGCTGCCTGGTATGGTACCTTTCTGTTGTTTCCATATAAATGTGTGTGGAGGACTTTGGAGCTCAGGCTCAGCCTTGCAGGAGGTGAAAAGAGTGATTCTAAGCTGGAGAAGTGAGTACTGAATCAGGGTAGCTCCCTGATAAAGCTTACAAACAACGGAAAAATCATTTTGTTGTATTGCTGACTGCACTGATTGAGCTTTCTGGCTCCAATTGATCTGCTCGGGAATTAAATGCTCGTTTGTGTCAGGGCCCCAACCAGCTGCATCGAGGAACTAGCCATTAGGGCTTGGGTACCCACAGACAGTAATTAATAGGTTAGGCCTGTGCACAGAGCCATAGGTAGGTTTTCATCTACTGTAGTGGTAAGCTAATCAACCTGATTTCCCCTGGCCCTTGTTATTCCCCCTCAAATAAATCAGATTGCTTGTTTGCAAAAGTACTCTGGCTAGTCTGTGTATTAATGGTGAAATACTGCACAGAGAATGTGGTGTAACTGTACCTTACTTTCAAGGGGGTCCCTGGAGTGAGTTGACTGATTCAAGTCAGGGGGTAAGTGTATATGGTAAAGGACACTGAAATTGAACTGTGTGGGCCACTAGTGGGGAGAAAGGGAGGTTGCAGCAACCCAGAGGGCTGTGACCGAGTCAACCTCGACTGTTCTAACCCCAACCTCTGGGTGGAGGCACCAGCCAATGGATCTGGGCCCCCTCACCCCGCTACAGTTAGGGTGGGCAGGGGTAGTAACCCTTGGGATAGTGCCCCCTGGGGGTTACATGAATGTGAGCTTCAAGCTGCATCATGAGTGCCTTCTCTATCACTGTCCCCAAAAAGGGAAGGTATGAGACAGAATTTTAGTTTACAAAAATGTCTGAGTACAGCGATGGCTTCTTTAAGACAGGTCTAAAACCACTTTCTTCAAGGCAGATGAAGAGCATCCCTTCTCAAGTGAACACTGGACAATTCTGGCCATAACTGGCCCCAGGGCCTCCAGATAATCCACCAGCAGTAAAGCGAGACATGGAGGAAAAAGAACAAAATGTTGGCACAGCCGTGTTATCACACCAAGTTAAACCTCATCCACCAATTGCTGAAATGTGTTCCAAGATAATGTGGGACCTTCAGACATCAAAGAATTTGCCTTGCTGGCCCCCTTAGAGGCCATTTCTAGAGATC
The DNA here is from genome assembly GCA_016271365.2 of Neoceratodus forsteri. NCBI lineage: Eukaryota > Metazoa > Chordata > Ceratodontiformes > Ceratodontidae > Neoceratodus > Neoceratodus forsteri. Next base: position 540,648,374 of record CM028137.1, on the reverse strand, counting down.
TCTGTTCAAATGGATGACAATATCCAAGAAGTATCAACCAAACTCCTTGCACATAGCTGCTGAATACTCTCCCCTGAACTACAGACATGGAGGATGCAATAATCTGCTCACAATATAGAAGCCTGGGCTGGTCATTTGTTACTTGAGAAGTTCACTCAGACCTAACTACAACTCAAATGTATTTGCTTATTATATTGTATTTCTCTTACGTGTTACTACAGCAATTGATTTTAAATAAAGGCCACTAGCTAGCCAACAATACGGGGTCAGACGGTTAATAATGTTTTTTTCTTCAGTTCCTAGTCCTACAAGCAGTGTATGTTTTTGCAACAAGAAATGTCATGCTAACATGCAGTTAATTGTACAATCATGCAACAGAAAGATCAGTTGGGGTCAGTCTGCTTGAACCTTGGGAATTAATGTTCTGATTGAGCACTTAAAACACAACCATGACATCTTCCTAACAGCCACATCCATTCTCAGTCCCCAGTCTGCTGAGATAGGCAGTAGTATCAGCTACATAGACAGGCATCAGCATCAGCCACAGCAGGGACAGTTGGGTATGGCAGTGAGATTAAATTATTTTTTCAAGTAATGCTGCAAGCATTGCAGCACAGCAGCCAAGTGATGCATTTCCAAGTCCTGGCATTGCTTCAAAATCACCACTGCAACCACCATCAACAGAACAAAATACACTATGTGAGTGTATGACCAAACTAAACTGGCTCCAACTCACCAAAATTCTGCCACAGTGTCACAACTTATTGGACTGATGATGGCCCTTAATCTGCAGCCATTCTCTGTCATGAAAGACAGTGACATTTGAATACTGTTGTATGAAGTGAAGCCCAAATGTAACAATACATCATGCTTCACATTTTCCAGGTATGTTATCTCCAGTATGTACTGTACAAGGCAGTACACACAGATGGTAACTCTTCTGATGGACATGGGAGTATGTATGTGTGTATATATGTCTGTACTGTACTGTACTGTATGTATCATGGGAGTATACAGGGTGCTGCAAGGATTGATATTGGGTCCAATGTCTTTATTAGTTACATTGCAGAGTGGCTATAAGGGAAGGTATGCATGTTTCTGGTGAAACTCTTCAATAAATAAATAAATATGCCTTTTTGCAGATGACACTGAGATCTGCAATAGGGTAGACATTTAAGGAAAAGCAAAATAAATGAATAGTAATCTAAGGAAGTTTGATGAATGGTCAAAAGTGTGGCAACTGAGATTCAATGCGAAGAAGGGCAAGGTCATGCACTTGGGCAGAGAAACAAATGGGTGCAGTACAAAATGGGGGGAATGGTATTGCTGTCCACTAAACAGGAAAGGGATCTGGGGATAACTATATCTGATGACCTAAAGGTGGCCAAACAATGTGATAAGGCAGTGGAGAAAGGCTGTTGGGATGCTGGGGTGCATAGGGAGGGATATCATGAGCAGAAAGTGGGAGGTAGTTATAACGCTTTATAAAATGGGTCTAAAAATCAAAGAACTGGTTAAACCGGTCAGATGACCGTGCATTATTAGAACATAATACACAGTCATCCTGATCCTAAATTGCATCACTCATTGAGCAAATCAGTCCTCTTACAACCAGAATTATCTTCCATCAGTCCAACTACAACCAGAGTTGATCTTCCATCACAAACATGGTTGCTGCCTTTACACTGTACAAACCTTCAACTGGGCCTTAAAAAATAAATCTATCATAATAAAAATTAAAACAAATTAATTAAAAAAAAAAAATTCCCTGATCATCACAGTCTCCTTACAGAAATAAACAAATTAGAAACATTTAAGTAATGTTCATAGTTTTCATTACAACTGTTTCTTTGCTAACTATGACAAATCCTCCTTCTATCTTAGCCTGCTAATCAGGGAAATCTCTTCTGCTTGCCCTGACAGTAAGATAATTGAGTCTCTGGCTGTAGAAGAGGCCTTTGTTTTTGTTGTGTGTGTGTGTGTGTGTGTGTGTGTGTGTGTGTACAGTATGTTAGGAGAGGAACACTCTGTCAGTGGAACTGAGCAGAATTTGGAATCACTGTATTCCATGGTAAACATTCCAACATTCCATATCTCGAATGCAGAGAAAACCAAAGAAAAAATACAGTATGAAGAAAGTAGGCAATAATACTTCATAAACAAACAGAAAAGGTGGAGAGACACAGTTGCACAGGCAGAGGCAGACACAAACTGCTCAAATACATTCCTGAAATTTATAAACGCACATACATTTGAATCATATATGGGTGTTTTCAAGTGAGATCTATCACCCACCACCACCACCAAAATAAGGCAACCTGGCAGGTTTAAAGTTTTGAACAAATTTCCATTAAGAAACAGTACTTCTATTGATTTGAAATGCATGGCAACATGTTTTTTTTTCCTTATAAAAATGTTTGCCACACACAGTTTTCATTATTACTCGGTATTACTCGGTATTTATAAAGTGGAAGCAGGCACTAGGCCCATTGAGACCACTTTCCCACACAAGTGGGAGATATTTTTAATTTAACCACCCAGAAGATACATGTCCAATTTTGATTTAAACTGTTTGCAGGAAGTTTGAGTCACTATATACTGAGGCAAAAAATTCCAAAGAACAGCAGCTCTCATGGTAAAATAATATTTCCTCTTATTGGTGAATGCCTTAGTTATTTTTATTTGCCTATTGTTACATCTCAATCCATAAATTTTATCTTGGTATGATAATCCACATAAATTCATTAAACATTCATCATTCAGAATATTAAATAACAACAAATCTCCTCTGTCCGTCTAGTCTGTAAATCATATAACCCAATGCTTTTATCCTATCTAGGTATGGTAAATATTTCATTTCTGGTATTAATTTAGTCATTCTCCTCTGAAGACTCGCACCATTTTTTATCTTTTTCTAGATATGGTGCCCAAAAAGATACTGCATAATCTGTATGGGGTCTAACATATGTTGTATATAATTTAATAATACATTCCTTATTACGTGTTATAAAGGCTTTTTTTATTGCATTAATAATATGGTCCCTGTTCGAACAACCTTGTTACATTGATTACTACAATCAAACTTATTATTTACAGTTATTCCCAAATCTTGTTCATGGCTTCCTATCTTTATTTTATTCCCATATATTGTATAATTCACCATAGGGTTTTTCTTGCCCAGATGCATAACCACACACTTCTCAATATTAAAGCACATACCATTCTCTTTAGCCCAGTTTTCAATAGTCAATAAATCCTTTTTAAAGAGATTAATTTTTATTTTAGTATCCACTTCAGAAGAGATTTTTGTATCATCAGCAAACTTACTTAACTGACAAGATACTCCAGTAAATCCCAGTAAATTTGTAAATCCCCAATAAATAAACCAAAAAGAAGAGGGCCCAAAACCGAGCCCTGAGGCACTCCACTAGTAACTGAAATACAAGTAGAGACTGACTCTCCTATCCTTACACACTGAGATCTGTCCCTCAACCAGGTTTCAATCCATTTAACAGTATATCTGTTAATTTCCAGCTTCACTAATTTTGATATTAATAAATTATGTGACACCTTATCAAATGCCTTTCCAAAATCAAGAAAGACAACATCAACTGGGACTCCTCTATCCAGGCTAAGACTAATGCTCTCATAGAAAGTAACTAAATTTGTCATGCATGACCTACCTCTCCTAAATCCATGCTGTGTGTTATCCGTTATACCTTTAAATATAATCTCTTGTTCCGTTTTTTTGTTTTAATATTCTTTCCAAGATTTTGCACAAAACAGACGTCAGACTAATAGGTCTATAATTTTCCACCAAACCTCTATTACCCTTCTTATACACCGGCACCACAGTGGCCATTCTCCATTCCTCAGGAACCACACCTCCCATATATGATTTATTGAATATTAAATATAATGGACATACAAGTGAATCTATAACTTGTTTTATAAAAAAAGAATTAATACTATCTGGTCCAGATGAAGATGTTTTTTTTAGAGCATTAACTGCATCTCGTATTTCCCTTATTGATATTTCCTCATATCTACTAATATATGGGGGGGACTATCTCATTAACATGATCTTTACTTAGGAACACAGACCCAAAATATTTATTAAATGTATTACTTATATCTAGTCCATTATTTAGTTCCATCCCATCATCAACAATAGTCGATATTGGTAAAATAGAGTTCTTATTTTTATTTATGTATGCATAGAAAGCCTTGGGATTATATTCAGACGTAGATAATTTATATTCAATCTGTTTCCTTTCTTTCTTAATTAGGGATTTAGTAATATGCAGCTCTCTTTTATAATTATCCCTTTTTTCTGTGCTAGGGTCCAATTTGAATTTTTTATAAGCCTTCTCTTTTATTTTAATCTGTTTTTGTATATTTACTGTTAACCAAACTGGGATTCTTCCTTTATGATTATTTATTATGTTTTATGTTTTTAGCTAACCTCTCCAGTTACCAGAATAGGGACTATTTTTGTATTCGGAGTTAAAATGGATGCATATTTCAATGAAAGTTCCAATTTTTATATTTTTAAAAATACTCTATTTTTATTTTCATTCATTTTAAGTCCTATATTTATTTGTCATTTTATAAGAGCAATAAGACACTCCAGCTTGTGCCATTATGGTGAAGTAACCACACATCAGGTGCATTTAACTGCACTCAGCTGCACCTCAAGCCTAACAATGCACCTGAGGAGTGTGATTATTTCACCATAATGCACACCCTATCATGTCTTATTGCTTACGTATAAAACATTAGTGAGACCTCAGCTGAAGTACTGTGTTCAGTTCTGGAGACCACATCTCAGAAAGAACATAGAAAGAATAAAGGTGGTTCAGTGAAGGGCAAGAAAATGGTGCTGGGACTGCATCATAAGCCCCTATGAAGAAAGCTCAAAAGCCCTCAATATGTATACCCTTAAGGTAAGGAAGGAGAGAGGAGATATGATTGAGACTTTCAAATACCTCATGGCTATAAATAAGATACAAGAGGGAAGCATATGACAATGCTGGTTCGACTACTGCGAATGACATTACAATGACACAGTGACCGGTCACTGTAATGCCACTGCGTGACCCCAGTACTGCTCTCTCTGGATCTTGCACCCCCTCCCCGAATCAACTCTGACTTGAAGTTGATTATATTAACTACTGGGGGTGCAGGGGCAGAACACTCTGTATGGGTGGTTCAGGGGCAAAGCTGCCCAAAAAACAAAGTGTTTTCAGATGGATTTATGTCTACCACAATTGCAGTCAACATAAATCCTTTGCTGTAATGTCAGTCAACAGTGATGTTGTTGAACTGGCATCGTAGAGCCAGTGGGAAGTTTTTTTCATTAAAAAAAATGTTTAACAAGAGGGAATGCTACGAAGATAGAGGGGGCAGATTCAGAGGCAATGTTAGAATGTTCTTCTTCACAGAAAGGGTAGTAGATGCCTGGAATAGCCTCTTGGTAGAGGGGGTAGAAGCAAAAATAGTTATAGGATTCAAAAAATGCATGGAACAGGCATAAGGGTATTTTATTAGTTTGAGAAAGATGGGCAATGCCAGAGACTGAGTAGGGTCTTCGGTACTACATTAGGTAGGGATAACAGGCAGACCAAGCAGTCCTTATCCCCCTGCAATCTTCTATGTAATTTATGTAATCTATGACCCAGATATTCAAAAGGGTTGCGCATGGCGCAACAGTGTTGCACCATGCACAACCCACTGATGCGCCCTCGTGCGCTATTCAAATGGAAAAAGTGCGCGGTGACAAACTCCGATGTGCCGGAGCGCATCAGTAATGTATGCAGTGCGAGGTGGGGGTGTGCCCATGCACAATTTCTGCACAGCTTGATATTCAGCCCGGATGTGCAGAGCCATGTGCATGCGCAACCCCTACCTGTGCCCATCTGAATGTGTAGTACGGTATGGGCTGCATGCCCATTGGCTCACGCTGTGGACCAATGGGTGTACAGTCCTACCAACAGTGTCGATCAGCAGGCGGTGGGGCAGCAGGTGGGTGTGGTGCTGCCACCCGTTGGCTGACCGGGGGGGCGGGGCAATGGGGCTCAGTGGGCTGGTGGGGAGGGGGGTACCGCTAGACCACTAGAGATATTGGACATCTTTATTTTTTTTATTACAAATGCCTGTGATCGGGCAGACAGCAGTCCACTGGACCACTAGGGATATTGGGGATATTCTTTCTTTACTTAGCCAGTGATCAGGCGGGCAGGTCCACTGGACCACCAGGGAGTTTGGGGATATTTTTTCTTTACTTAGCCCACGATCAGGCAGGCAACGGTCCACTGGACCACCAGGGATTTCTGATTTCCCTTTTTTTTGACTGCAGCCCGTGATTGGGCTGTGGAGCACATTGCTGGCTGCAGGAGGTGTCGGTCCCTGATGGCTGCTGCCTGGCAGGGCGCCAGGCACAAATCACCGGGGATCGGCACACCTGCATGCAAATGGGGCCATAATGACATGCAAATGACCCCATTTGTGCTTTGCATACATTATGGCCCCATTTGCATATGCAAGGGTGATATTCAACAATGCTGTGCCATGGCGCAGCTCCGTTGAATATCGCCCAGTCCACACCCCTGCGCAGCCAAGTTGCACTGTGCCCAAGCTTGTACCACAGCCTGGCACAGTTTGAATATCTGGGCCTATGTGTATTTCACTAGTGATAGCTGGAGCAGTACTACATATCAATTATTTCTAAGTTGCATTGCCCATAACTGGGTCCAAATTTTATTTATTTGAAAGCAGGTTTGCAGGTGACCCATGGAAAGGGGAAAGGGGATATAATGAATCAAAAACAGCAGTAGAGAAGCAGATAAAGTGCAAGCAGTGAACAATTCATCAATATGCAAGTGTAAATAACAATAAGCAGCAAACAGAAGAGGCTTCTATGAGCAGCATCAATTCCCAATTAAAAATGACAAAAGCCAGGTTGATACAAGTAAGTGCGGCAGTTGTAGTGACATGAACTGACCCCAGAGGAACCACAGTGGGCATGATAAGGGCAACAGGGGCAGGTCAGGTAGGAGGTTGACAGGAGCAGGAGGGAGTGGGGATGAGAATCAATGTTCAATATTCTTGTCCAACCACCTCCAACGCCAGCCATCTCAAGAACTGTACTGAAGTGAACAAGCTATCTAGAGAAGCACACCAATAAAGGAAATAATGTATTTAATGTGTTGGTCATGGAGAGGAAACACAGTGGAGAAAACATTATGTGCTTCATTCAGTTACTGCTAACATTTGAGTATACCCTAATGATCTGAAGGTGGGAATCTTCATGATGGACAATGATAGTAACATGATGATGACAGTGAATTTCATCCATATAGCTTATTTTGCACACACATTAAATCTGGTGGTAAGTCATGTGCTTGACAAACATGCATAGTAAAAAGAAACACTTGACACAGAACAAGACATCACTATTTTCATCACTTCCCCAAATGTGCTGAACTCATACATTACCACCAGAGGAACAATGTTCCTTTGGTTTGCTTAATTAATACAGTATAGATTTCTGTCTATTAAATGGTAGGTACACTTGTGGAAACGAAGCCAGTGTTCCAGGCTACAGAAGACGATGTGGTCTGTGAGGGATATCTGTCATAGATACAGTAGTAGTCTGTTCTGAAAAAGCTTGTTCTGCAGTCATTGACCAGGCTGCTAAAAATGTCAGTGCTCGATCTGCAACCCTTTGCATGGTCATTTTTATGGCAAGTCTACTGGAATACCACACATACCTATACTGTTATTTATGCCCTTCTACAGCAACCCTGTAAACCAAGGCTGGAGGTGGTAGACATTGTCCTGAGAGTGGCAATTTGGCCACTGGAGTCATATGGCTGTCATATTCCTCTACAATTTCTTTATGTTTAAGTTCCCAAAAGGCCAGGACATTAAGATTTCTCAAAAAAGAGGCCACTTTTTTGAAAACGTATGTGAGAAAAGCTGATGTGTATTTCAATGTCTGACACCTCCTTTTGCCTGGAACAAAATCTTGCCTAGAGGTATACAGGAGTTAAAATGAAAACAAGGGATTGGAGTTTTCTGGTAGCTTATCAAACAGTAAGATTTTATAAAATGACAGGCAATGGGAGGGACACCTCCTCTATGTTAAAACTTTGAATTCCAAAGAGAAACAGTTTAACAGCAGGGTTATGTAGATGCCCAGTCTAGAAAACCTATTAAGTTCTTGGAACTTCCACAGGCTATTTTAATTGTTTATAGAGTCAGGAAGGATAACATAGATCAAAGGCCAGTCAAGAAGTTGGGCAGTGAGAAAAACAAAATACTAATAAGCTGTTTTTGCTTGCAACTTGGAAAGAGCAAGAGACACTCTGCTGGCCTGGAGCTGAGTAGTTAGACCTGAAAATATTGAGGACTAGCCAATCCCAGGTCAGTATTGCAGCCTGCAGAAATGGCTATATACGCCCTCCAAGACAGAGACTCTGAGCTTAAGCCAAAGTTCCTGACATAGTGCAAGACTGCCAAGCACCGCTGAAGACACTGCAAGACAACTTGGTCTTTGAGATACAGCAGAGAGAAAGAGAAACTTTGCAAAACTCACTTATTTTCTGGACTCTGATTTTCTCTACAGAAAAGGTAGAAATTATCCCGTTAATTCATTCATTCGATTTTGTATGTATTTTTCCTACTTTTTTTGTAGTTATCCTTTAACCAAATATTTAAATCATTTGTATATATGTTCATTTGGTAATTATTTAAGTAATCAGTAAAAACACTTGTTTTTATTTTAAAATATCTGCCTGGGAGTGGTTTGTTGTGTGTGAAGGTTTTGGGAAGGTTTATTAAATCTATAACATGCCTGTTACTGCTAAGGTGTCACATGCTAATGAAACTAGGATCCTGGAAGGGAATCTGGAGTCTAAAGTATGGAAAGTATGCAAGGTCTCCGGAGGCGTCTGTGGGGTTGAACCAGGTTCCTGCAACCCATGGGAGAAGACACAAGCAGGGTTGCGAGGATAGCCCTGAAGAGCTTGCAATGCCCAGGTTCTTCCCCAGTGCAGCAACCAAGGAGGGTTCTCATGTGGCTACATACTTGAAACTGTATTTTTTCTGTACCCAGATAGAAAGGAAGCCCTGGACCCTCTTAGCGAGTGTTCAGTTGTGAAATCAGTGAGCACTCTAAAAGTACACAAGGAGGGTGTTTCCTGACTCCCCCATCACAGATTGCACTTGGGGGAGGACACTGTGTGCTCAGTGGACCCAGCCCCCAGGAGTGGGTTTGTTACTCTAGGAATCTTGGATTCTTATCCTTTCTCAAACTCAGTTTTCGAAGGATCATCTTCTAACTATTCATTTGGTTATTCAGATCTCCAAACAGTGACCGGTACTAGTACAGCATTTGTACTTCTATGCCTCCTTGTGGTAAGTCACCCCAGAATCCTCCCACTGGCACCACAGTTCAGCTTACCACTCCCAGCATTTGTTTTTTGTAACCTCTATGTTGGTCCAATAAAAGGTATCAAACCATTTGCTTCTGGATCTGTTCTTTCAAGGACCAGTACGGCAACTAAACTAAATCTGTATGCCATCATGGAAGATACCAGAATTCATCATTGAATACGGCAGTTGCACAACATCAGGAAGAAACTGGCCCAGCTAGACAGGGACATCGATTTTTTAACCCGGTGAAACAGGAAAAAACATTATTCCTAAAGGGTTAACTATTTGGAATCCATTAATAAAACAGATCATTTTACATATGCTGAGCAATTCTGTTGTAGGACCTCTGAGGAACTGAGAAATCACAGGATCCATACATCAAATGCCAAGAAAGCATTTTGTAAGAAACAGTTTGATGAAATTGTTACTACACTGGAGATGATGTTTGGTGATCCTATTCCAGACATCCTGCACGAGATACACATGAACTACCAAGTTTGGTGATTCTATTCCAGACATCCTGCACGAGATACACATAAACTACCAAGTTTGGTGATCCTATTTCAGACATCCTGCACGAGATACACATGAACTACCAAAGGACCTTAAGAAAAGCCATGCTCATTAAAAGCAGGAAGTTAGATACCCTTCAATGTACCATAGTTCCTAACAACCATGAAGAACAGAATAGTGATTGAACAACAAAGCCACACAGACGGGCACCTTTCAGTTGTTAATTTGTCCAACCACACATGGACTACAGGGGATTTAAGTGTACTTTCTAAGGGCCTCAGTTTTTGCCCAACAAAACCACTGAACAGAATACAGTTTTCTGTTGAACTGGGAGAATACTTCAGTAGATTAAGACTTAAAGAATTATTTCACGACAGTGAAGAAATCACAAACAGTAACAATTCAATGGATAAGAAAAATAAATCAACTGATTTTAATTCCCTCCTGAGTGGGTGTAGTAAGTAGCTGGACAACTACAGTCATTGCTTATGCCAGAGAGTTACTGGTCAGATCCTTAATAGGCAAAAACAGGCCCATTACAACCTCTCTCCACTGGAATGGAGGGCTATACAAACACTGAAATCGAACCACAACATTGTCATAAAAAAGCTGGTAAATGATCTGCAGTGGTGATATTAAACCAAGAGCACTATATTAATGAAGCCAACAGACAGCTAACTGACCATACCTACTACAGAGAAGTGAAATGTGACCCCACTACAAACTATGAAAAAGAACTACAGGACTTAATTAGATAATTTCCAAACCATGCCCAAGACAGACTAACTGACCTCATCCCTGTTGAACCCAAGCCAGGGACATTCTACATGCTGCCTAAAATACATAAACCTGGCAAACCGGGAATACCCGGTGTGCTATTCATCCTCCTCCCGTCGCGCCCTCCGCCCCTTTGTTACCCCTCCTCCTCATTTTGACATCTACCAGCTCTGTAGAGCGCTGGGTATTGTTAGTAGGAGGAGGGGTTGGCGAACAGGGGAGGATGAACGAGCGGGTTCACCATATCGGGGTAGTCAGATCCAGAAGGCACCCTGGGGCAAAATGGAATCCAGATCGAGGTTTACCCTGTCTGGTATCCATACCCAAGGGCACTACTGATTACAGTGGGCAGATGTGCTTGACAACCTTTGAAGTTTGTCCAACCCGGACGGTGTTATGCAATGCCAGGTCTGCTAGGAATAAGACCGCCATTATTGCTGTTCTTGTTGGTTCCGCTGACCTGGCTTGCATCACCGAGACCTGGCTGGATGAAAATTCTGGCTCAATTTTGGAGGCCATGATTCTGGCCAGGTACTCGGTGATACACCACCCGAGATTGGACCGCAGGGGCGGGGGGGTTGCAGTCTGTTTTAAGACTGAATTGGGTCTCGCGAATGTAGTAGTAGGTGAGGCTGGGTCTTTCTAGTGTACAGTCATAGCAGGTGTAGGCATTCGAATCGTGCTCATCTACCGTCCACCCAGAGATGGGAGATGTTTCTTACAGGAAGTAGCAGACTTCCTTGTCGACATGTCGTTTGAGTCACCCAGATTGATGGTTCTGGGTGATTTCAACGCCTGGGTCAACGATGAACTCTCTAATTTTGGTAATCACTTCCTCCAACTGATGTTTTCCTTGGGCCTTACACAGGTGGTTTCCACTGCAATGCATAAATCTGGACACTCTTTAGACTTAGTCTTCCTTCTAGGGATCGATGCTTCCGACATGGGGGTGGAACCAGTCGCCTGGTCTGATCACTACATCGCGAGGTTCAATTTTTGCACCCCCCCTGAGAAGACCAGCCCCTGTGGAGATGGTCAGGTACCACCAATTACGGAATATTACTCCACAAGGTCTAGCGGTGGTCCTTGACCTGTCATCCTTCATTTCGGTGAGCAGTAGTCAAGCATTGGTGTTGGCCTATAATAAGGCCGTTGTGATGGCTCTGGATTCTATTGCTCCTGTTCGTGAGGGCCCCCTATCCCTTCACCCTGGAGCCCCATGGTTTGATGGGACTTTGAGGGAGATGCGGAGACAGGGGCGAAGGTTAGAGCGTTGCTGGCGCAGGTCCTCCCTTGATGCCGACCACTCTAGATTGATGAAACATTATGTTAGCTATCAATATGCAATCACCCATAAGAAGGCAGAATTCCTGTCCAGGGAGATTGCAGTTGCTCAGAATCGACCAGCTCAGCTGTTCCGAACTGTGGACAGACTGTGCAACCCAGCCTGCCTACATGTTCGGAAAGCCTTTTTGCAAGTAGAGTGCGATGAGCTCGCTCTATACTTTGCAACTAAAGTGGCCGACATCAGGGCAAACCTGGGTCCGGTAACCTCTAAGGGTGATGCTTTTGGACAGCATGAGATGACAGTGCCTCATTTCTCCTGGAGTTCCTTTCGACGACCAGAGTTCGTGGACATTATGAGGATCATCCATTCTATGCATCCCACAAGTTGTGGTTTGGATCCCGGTCTGACTCCCCTCATTTTGGGTTGTCTTGACATCATCGGTCCGGTCCTGGTGCAAATAGTCTAGTGCTCCTTGGAGTTAGGCGAGTTTCCCTGCTCCTTGAAAGAAGCAGTGGTGACTCCTCTTTTGAAGAAAGCTTCCTTGGACCCAGACTGTTTTTCAACTACCGGCCTATCTCTAACCTCCCCTTTATTGGGAAGGTTATTGAGAAGGTCGTAGCGGTTCAACTGGATGACCATTTGACCATCCATAATGTCTATGAATCCTTCCAGTATGGCTTCCAGAAAAGACATAACACCGAGACTGCGCTGGTTCGGGTGTTAAATGATCTTCTGATGGCAGGGGATCAGAAGAGACACTCCATTCTGGTTCTTTTTGATCTCTCTGCAGCCTTTGACACTGTAGACCACATGGTGTTACTAGCTCACCTGGGACAAATCTGTGGAATGTCTGGAACCGTTTTGCAATGGTTCACATCATTCCTCACCAGGAGATCACAAAGAGTTGTGTCGGGGATTTATTCCTCTAACCCAATTTCTTTGTTGTGTGGAGTGCCCCAGGGTTCTGTGCTGTCCCATGTTGTTTGCAGTGTATATCTGCTCTCGAGGTATCATTAGGCGATATGGGCTGAGGTTTCACTGCTATGCAGATGATACCCAGCTCTATCTGTCCTTTGCACCCGACCAGGATGGAGCTCTCTCGGTGTTTAACAACTGTCTGGGGGAGATCCAAGACTGGATGGATTCTAGTTGGCTAAAGTTGAACTCGGAGAAAACAGAGGTGCTGGTAGTGGACCCAGGAGGTTGGATTGTGAGGCCGGGTATTGGTGCACCATCTGGAATTTTTCTTGGTGGAGTATCTCTCCTGTCCTCAGAACGGGTGCGTAGACTTGGGTTTATTCTTGATGACAGGCTGACTCTTAAAGCTCAGGTGTCAGCCGTTGTCAAGACTTCCTTTTATCATCTTAGGAACATTGCCAGGGTTAGGCACCTTGTTCCATCCGACTCCCTGCCTACTTTGGTTCACGCTTTAGTATCTTCACGCTTGGACTATTGCAACGCCCTGTACTTTGGGCTTTCTGGGGTTGAAATTCGCCGCTTACAGCTGGTGCAGAAACGCTGCAGCCCGGTATTGACTGGGACAAGTAGGTCCTGTCATATTACTCCGTGCTGCGCAAACTGCACTGGCTTCCCTATGCGTGGCAGATCGCCTTAAAGTCATTTTATTGACTTTCAAAACCCTTCACTTATCAGGGTCCAGCCTATCTGAAAGACCTCCTGGTTCCTTACTGCCCTGACCGATCTCTCCGCTCGGCCGACATGGGGTTGTTAGAGATCCCAAGAGTGAGTTTAAAATCCTCCAGCAGCAGAGCATTTTCATATGCTGCACCCACTCTTTGGAACTCTCTACCATGTCGGTTACAGCAGTGCACCTCCGTGGAGCTCTTTAAGAGAGACTTGAAAACGTATTTATGGAATATGGCTTTTTTAGATGATTAAGCTATTTATTAATGTATGGATTTTATTATAAATATTTTATTTTGTTGATATGTTGATTTTTATGGATATGTTCTGTTTTTATTCAGTGTTTTAATTGTTTTAATATTGTTCAGCACCTTGATACGTTGAAAGGTGCTATATAAATAAAATTATTATTTATTATTATTATAATTATTATAGTCTCTGGCAATGGTACCCTGACTGAGGGGATCTCAGTGTTTGTAGAAATCATTTTAAAACCACTTGTTATAGAAAGGAATAGTTACATCCAGAACATCACATACTTCCTGTGTAAACTTTCTGGTTATAAGGATTTGCCACCTAATACCATTTTAGCCATGCTGGATGTAACATCCCTCTACACTAATATTCTGCACACAGATGGCATTTCAGCCTGCCTTAAGTACCTACATAAGCAAGCATTTGTCAATGCCAAACATTTGCTTGCAGGTATTTGCAGTGGTGTTTGGCACGTATGGTGCTTTAGCGTAATACCCTGTGCGATTGCTGGTATTTGCACAATAAATTTTCAGCATGACCTTTTTGTTACTCCCATTGTGCGCTACAGAGGCAGAAACACGTTTCGGGCAGGATGTGAAAAATGACAGCTGTACTGCTCATAAGGAGGTGTGGTAAAATGGCAATGTTGAAAATCTGGAATGAAAATGAAAATTACGCCAAACTTACGAGCGTAAATGGGAATTGCTGCATAGCCTCGTAAAACAGTTATTTTAGGAATTTGTTCACCAAATTTTCAACATAGCCATTTAAGATCTCTGCTCATGAACAGTGACACTGTGATTTTCTTAATGTGTCCATACACTGGTTCACACCGACTGCGCCATTGTGCACTACATGGTGAGCTGCGTTTGGGGCAGGATGTGAAAAATTACAACTGTACTGCTCATGAGGAGGTGTGGTAAAATGGCAATTTTGAAAATCTGGAGTGCAAATATTGACAATTGACAAACGACGAGCGCATGAACTGCACAACGACGTCAGAAACAGTCATTTTTAGAATTTTTTCACCAAATTTTCAACATAGCCATTTTAAGACCTCTGCTCATGAACAGTGTCACTGTGTTTTTCTTAATGTGTCCCATACATTGATTTACAAACTGCCCCATTGTGCTACATGGGGCGGGAAACACATTTTGGTGAGATGAGAAAATGACAGCTACTGCTCATAAGAAGGTGTGGTAAAATTGCAATGTTGAAAATCTGGAGTAGAAATATTGAAAATTCACAAACCTACAGCGTGCGTAGGAACTACACGCAATGCAGCTCGAAAAAAGTCATTTTGGAATTTTGCACCAAATTTTCAACATGGGGTTTTGGGACCCTTCTCATGAATGATGTCACTGTCCTTGCGCTATTCAGGCCTGAAGGGTGATTTTCGCGCAGTGACTCGAAATCACCCTTTGGGCCCGAATAACGCCATGACAGTGACATCATTCATGAAAAGGGGTCCCAAAAACCCCATGTTGAAAATTTGGTGTAAAAATTCCAAAAAGGCCTGAGATATGCAATAAAATTGAAAACCCTATCTAGCCCATTAAACAGCTTACGGCATTTCTCAGTTCGCGGTCGGCTTTGAAGAAGTGCAGGCGTGTTCCCAGTCCACGAAGATCGTCGCACCGAGCTCTGGAGGGTAAGTATGGGGTGAGGGGTGTTGGGAGGCTGCGCAGTGGGTGGGTGCGGTTGTGGAGAGGGGACTGGGAGATGTGCCATGGGACCGTTTCCATTTTCAGGTAAAAAAACAAAAACAGATGACTTGGGACGTCTTGCCATGCTGGGGTGGGCCCAGCATGGCATAAGATGGCTGGGGGCCAAGAAACCAGCGGGATTGGGCACCCTGTCAACAAACTACGTGGGGGGGCCGAGGAGCCGACAGAAGTTGGGCACTATCGGCAAACACCTTCCACGTTTGCCGCTGGGGTACCTCAACATGGCACCAAAAGCTTTTCGGGGTTGCGTGATGCGGAGGGCATGATGCGAGGGGGCGTGCGGACGGTGCCCAGTATGACAGCAGTGGTTTTCTTTGAAGCGAAGACCACTGCTGTCATACACAGCTCCCGCACCCATTGGTGCAGGACCGTCACGCCTGTTCAACGGAGCACTGGATTGCAAGGGAGAGGCACACCTCCAAAGTGTCCTACTCTCCGAAAACATTCCTTGCGCATGCGCGCAAGCGAACATAAAAAGGACTGGACCAAACCTTGACCCTGAAGTGGTGGGGAAACTTACTGAATTCATTCTAACACATAACAACTTCAGCTTCAGTGATAAACATTGAGAATAAAGTATGGGTCGGGGTGTGTAACAAGAAGTTTACACACACCTGAGGGGTTAGATGCTACATAAACCTCGAGAGCAAAGCTCGAGGGGTTTATTAAAAGCATCTAACCCCGAGGGTGTGTGTAACTTCTGAGTTTAAACACCCTGACTCCATTTTTTATTTTATATAATTGTTGGTTTCCTTTGCCACAGCAAATATATAAAATAAAAAGCTGTTGTCATGCACTGCGGGTCCGGTTTCAGTGCGCTGTCCGTGGTTGCCGGGCCAGACTGACACATCTCTTTACTTTTTGGTTTAGTAGGGCAGGCATATGTTTGTTTGAATATAAATTTTATTTTGTAAAAAACACTTACCGCCGAGTCCCAGTGGCGGTTCACGATTCGGCGAAAAGGAAAGCGGAAAGCGGAGAGCGTCGGAATGGCAGGAAGACAGGAGGACGCGTGCACAGAGTAAGGGAAACTGTGCGCGTGTTTGCCGTTATAAACGCTTCTTTATAACAGCAAATTACGCCATGGTTTCCCTATGGAAAAAAGGGAAAGCCAGTTATTATATTATGTTTAAACTATGGTAACAGCAATGGGCACCAGGATGGCTCCACAGTATGGTAATCTCTTTATGGTGAATTTGGAGGAGGACTTTTTAAGGCACTGTATACACAAACCACTTGATTATTTCCATTACATTGATGATTTGTTTATAATTTGGACAGAGGGCACTGACACACTTAAGGATTTTCATCAGGAACTTAATAACCTCCACCCAACAATAACGCTTTCCCTGGAATATTTTGACACCAGTGTTACTGGGCACCACTGTCACCATCAAGGATGGAGCATTACATACATGTATTTACAGGAAGCCAAAAGAGATACTTACACAGGAATAGTAATCACCTGAGCCACACAAAAAAAAATTGTCATGTACAGTCAAGCACTTCGGTATCACCATATCTGTTCAAATGAGGAAGACAGAGTTACACATTTGGCTATGTTGAAAAACATCTTTATTGAGTAGGGACACTCTTCCAAAGAAATTCAGTTCAATTCAGACTTTATATATAAAGTGCTTTTCAAAAACCAAAGCACTTAAACAATATAAAAACAAACAATCAATCAGATAAAACATATAAAATATTAAAAAGGCAGCAGTAATAAAATACATTGTCCCCAAAAGCTAAGTTAAATAAGTAATTTTTCAGTAAGGACTAAAGCCTCAGTGGACAGGCACTCTCTAATCCGATGAGGTAGAGAGTTCCACAGATTGACAGAGCAGTAGAATGTGCAACACAGGTACCAAGAGAACAGCTACTTCAGTATAAGGAAAGGACCACTACCAACAGAATATCCTTAGTAGTCACGTATCATCCTGATGTTGAACTTCTTCGTATGATTGTTAAGGACCTCCACCCAGTATTTAGTGAGGATGAGACCCTAAATTGTATTTTTCAAGAACTACCACTACCGTCTTTTAAACAACCACTTAATTTAGCCAACCTGATTATTAGGAGTAAACTTGGACCAGAACAGAATACCAACACTAAATGGTACACAACCCTGTAATCAACTCAGATGTAAGACTTGTGAGCTCATTTTCACTTCAGATTGTGTGGTTACATCACAAAACAGACAATTTAGGATACAGGGGAATTATGCATGTACTGTACATCAAGTAATATTTATTTCATTCAATGCAAGGGATGTCCTCATACAGTGCATGTGGGAGAGACAAAGCAACCACTCTGCACTACAATGAACTCATACAGAGATGCTATTAATATAAAGATAACTGAAAAAAACAGTGGGGCAACATTTCTCTCAGACTGACCACTCAATCTCAGATATGTCAGTAATGGTGTCAAAAGACATTTCAAAAGTATACAACATAGATGGGCATCTGAGATTAGGCTTATTTTACTTCCAAATATGGTGGAAGATGGCATGAAGATTGATTTGGGGTTCATGTCACATTTTCCTACTTAAACTTATACAGACCTTTTCTTCAAAGGATGGACATATAATAGGACTTCAGCGTGTCTTTGTTTTCTGTTTTAATATTTATAGAGTCCCTTTTAAGTGATTGTCAACAAGTTGGTTTCTCACCAAGGTACTCTGTGTGTGTGTGTGTGTGCGTGTGTGTGTGTGTGTGTGTGTGTGGGCACTGTTTTTTTTTTTGTGTGTGGGTGGGGAGTGGGGGGGATGTGGTTATATTGAGATAGACATATTCAGGTACATGACATAATGGTGTTACAGTGTGTTGGGACTTTTAGTTCACATACATAGTGAACATTTACTTCCTTCTAACTAGTTAGCTTCCCGGGGGTGGGGGATAATTCCATTGGGTTGTTATTCAGATTCTTTAGACTGTTACGGTACATATAGTAGTTTGATTATATACTGTCACATTTTTTAGCTTTGAACATATTATGATACATGATCTCATTTACTTGGGGGGTCCTTGATGTGTTAAATTCCATTGGGTAAACATTGCAGTGATTGGTGTAAATAATGGTATGTTAGGACTCTTTGCTCACATACATAGTGAATATATACTTTCTTCTAACTAGTTATCTTCCCCAGGAAGTGTGTTTTTATTCAGATTCCTTAGACTGTTTTTGTATATATAGAAGGCTGATTATATACTGACTCATTATTGGACTTTAAACATATCAGGATGTGTGGTCTCATTTACTTTGGGGTCTTTGACAGTTTTTTTTATTTTTTATTTTGGCACTTATACTGAAAATTGATGTCTTGTATAAAATCCTGTTACAGCACTGAAGGTCTTTAGATTTATGGAATATAGTAACTATAATAATAATAATCTTTATTTAGTTAAGCGCCTTTCAAAAAATCATGGTGCTGTGCAGAAAAATTGAAACAACATAAATAAAATCAGCAAACACAGCAGTAAAATAAATGGTCTGGGTTCTTTCAGTCCATTCCATTAAAGTCCTGATGCCATAAAAAAGTTTTCAATACCTGTTTAAATCCTCCCACAGTCGTGGACTCCAGAAGCTGAATGGGTAGAGAATTCCAGAGGATAGGGGCCACGTACATAAATGCACAGGCCCCAGATGATTATAAGGACACACTCAGAATCTCCAGCAACCTCTCTTCAGCTGAACAGAGCTGTCACTCGGAGAAGTAAGGTACAAGAAGCTTTTTCAATTAGTCAGGGCCAAGTCCGTGTAGGGCTTTGTAAGTCAGTAATCTGACTTTAAAGGTGATCCACCACCGAATTGGCAGCCAATGCAGATCGTGCAGCACAGGAGTAATATGAAAAGATCGAGAAGTCCCCATCAACAATCGCTCTGCAGCATTCTGCACCAGCTGCAGGTAGTAGATATCAACCCCAGGTAGCCGGAAGTACAGGGAGTTGCAATAATCCAGGATCGAGGTCACAAAGGTGTGGACCAGTGTAGGTAGGTCACTGGACATAACAAGGTGCTTGATACTGGTAATGTTCCTAAGATGGTAAAAGGAAGACTTGATGACTGCTGACACCTGAGATTATAGTGTCAGCCCATCGTCAAGCACCACCCGCAGGTCTCAGACCCATTCAGAAGCAAGGATCTGGGGGCCCCCTTGACAAAGTCCAGAGGGCAGACTAGCCCTCATCCCCTCTATCCAGCAACCTAGGTCCACAACCATCACCTCAGTCTTTCCTGCATTCAACTTTAGCCAGCTTGAATTCATCCAATGCTGGATTTCAGCAAGGCAGTTATTTAAAATCGAGAGATCGCTATCCTGGTCAGGTGAAAAAGACAGGTAGAGCTGGGTATCGTCAGCATCGCAGTGAAACCTCAGCCCATACCATCTTGCAATGTCTCTGAGGGGCAGCATATACACTGCAAACAACATGGGGGACAGTACTGAGCTCTGTGGGACCCCACATGACAGAGGGGGTGGGTCAGAGGAATAAATCTCAGACACCACTCTCTGAGTTCTGCTAGTGAAGTAGGATGTAAACCATCTGAGGACTGTACTAGTCAGGCCACAGATGAACCTCAATCGCCCAAGCAGTACCCCATGGTCCACAGTGTCAAAGGCTGAAGAGAGGTCAAGGAGCATCAGGATGGAGCGGCTTCTCCGATCTCTCACCATCAGGAGATCACTGAGCACCTGAACCAGCACAGTCTCGGTACTGTGCCTCTTTTGAAAACCGGACTGGAGAGGTTTGTAGATGTTATGGATGGTCAAATGATTCTCCAACTGTACTGCCAATACTTTCTCAATAACCTTGCCTACAAAGAGGACGTTTAAGATTGGTCTGTAGTTGGCCAGAGAGTCCAGGTCCAACAAAGCCTTCTTCAGGAGGGGTGTCACCACCATTGCCTTCAGGGAGCTTGGGAACTCACCCAAATCAATAGAGCACCAAACTATCTGTACCAGGACTGGGCCAATAATATCACAACAACCATAATCACAGAAGTTGGGCCCTGATCCAAACTACAAAATGTAGAGCGCATACTCAGGACAATCTGCATGACATCCACAAGCTCCAGCCGGTCAAAGGTACTCTTGGGAGCATGAGGTCAGGTGACAGGGCATCGATCGACAGCATCCCCCACAGAGTGAGTCAAGATGATCTCTGCCCTGATGACAGCTACCTTATTCACAAAGGACTGAGCAAGCTCATCGCACTCCACTTGCAAAAAAGCTCTTCAGAGATGCAGACAGGCTGGGTTGCAAAGCCTGTCCACAGTTCAGAAGAGTTGAGCCGGTTGGTTGTGAGTAGCAGCAATCTCCCCAGACAGGAATTCTGCCTTCTTACAGGAGATTGCTGATTGGTAGACCTGATAATGTTCCAGCAATCTAAGGTGGTCATCCTCCAGGGCAGATTTCTGTCAACGCCGCTCTAAACTTTGTCCTAGTCATCACAGCTCTAACAGGGCCCCATCAAACCAAGGGGCCTGAGGGCAAAGGGGGAGAGGATGAACCCAGACTGGAGCAATCAAGTCCACAGCCATGGAAATGGCCTTATTATAGGCCAATACCAATGTCTCTGGATTTGATATTACCACAGATGGAAAGGTTCAGAGTCTAGCCATAATTCTGGAGCAAAGTGAGGAATTTTGCAGTAGAAACAGCCCAATAAAATGCAAATCCACAGCTTAGGACCCTTGCCTGCACCACCAGCTTGCCCGGCAGAGAGCCTAGGCAGACCACACACCATCTGGCTGACTCTCTGACCTGCTCGGTCTAGTCTGCCCAAGCAGGGTAGAATTCAGAGGCCGAACCCCCACAGGATACAGGGCCCACAGTCTTAAATGGAAAATCCAAATTCAGCTGGGAGAGATGCCATATGTAAAAATCCACAGACTTCTCAAAGCCAAGTCCCAACCAACAAGTCTGGAAAAGTGCTTGTTACACTTTCCTTTCAATTCCCTCCAGCCACGAGGGTGTATAGTTGGAAATATGCCTCCAGATAGGTTTTATAATATAGAAATGTGTGAAAAAGTTGCTCACAGTAGGTAAACTTTACTTTAAACCCTCTTAATGCCATATATAGAAACTTGGTTACATTTTTTTTGCTTTTAATTTACAATAATAACACATTTTAACATGTACTTACATGAGTATTGAATCCAAAGGTCTTGCTTTTCATTAAGAATATATTCACAAAACATGCTGAGACATGCAGAATTATGTTAGTGGAGTTTTCTACTTGAAGGGTTCTTATCTTATTCTGGTGACATTTGACCTTGGAAATCTTTTCAACTAAAAGCAAACTGATGAAATCTGGTTCCTCTGATTTAAACTTCAGTTATGGTTTAAATGATTTTTTTAAATCAATTAGAATTATTTATGTTTTTCTATGTATGATCTGGGTGTTAATAGTATATGATTTCTGAATAACTGCCATTAGCTTCCGAAGAAGGACTTGGCGGGTCTGAACACTTAGGCACTTTATTCTTTTTGTAACATCTATGTTGGTACAGTAAAAGGTATCAAACTATTTGCTTCTGGTTGTGTTCTTACAAGGACCAATACTGCAACTAAACTAAATCTGTATGTCACTCCCAACAGTGGCAGCTAAACTCCTCCTGGTTATACTACTTCACATTATCATCACCTGCATGCTCAATATGACCAGGTGTGCCACTGTGCATACAGAGTCAGTATAAGTGGAATAAGTCTAGAGATGCAAAGTTTTACTTCACCAGCAAAGTTCTGGCGAAGGTGCAAAATTCACCTTCATGAAAAACTTCATGAATTGCCCACTTTACGGATTTGCCACTTCACATTGAGTTTTCCTTGGGAAATGGCACTTTTTGAGGTGAAGTCAGGGAAAGTTATACCAAAGCTGCATCTGTGCCTTAACTTTACCTGAAAAAGTACCACTTCCCCTGCCAAAAACTTCACAAAGTAGGCACTTCGCACTTCATGAAATTAAAAAACTTTATGAGTTATTTTACAGAGAGAAGTATGTGAATTTCGCACATCATCGTTGCCCATGAATGGGATGGCAAAAGAATAAATGATTCAGAGCTGGCCAACTGGCACAGCAGGATGGCATCTGTCTGTGACGCTGATATATTGGGTTCAGGGATGGATGCAGGAAGTCAGAGGGCCAGCCAGGGGAAGAAGGATTGAGTGTTCCATGGATGTCTCTCCTTCTCAGGGGGGCTGTGTGTCTGGTACAAGACAGACCCCTAGCGGAGGCTAGGAGTCTTGGTGGGAACAGCACCAAGACTCCTTAGAAGGCATGCTGGATGCTGGCATCATTACACACCACACCTCCTTCAGGACCAATTCACCAAAAGTCATAGTGGGGTATCATCTGCAGGGAAGGTAAGTCCTGAAGGGCAAGCAGGGGCCTGGCGTCAGTGGGGGCTGATGGGGGCTGAGCTATTGGGCGGGGATCTGAAAAAGCATACTAAATAAACAAAATAAAAAAAGTGATTTGACCAGCCATGCACAGGTATGCACACTTCTATAGTCTGACCTTTTGTGGGTAGATAAGTATTTCTGCTTTTGTTGTCAGCAGGCAGTGTCAGTGCACAAACTACAGTTCTACTGTAGCAAAAGACATGGTTCCAAATTTCCTAAATTGTCTTTTAAGTCTCTAAATAAATTCCTCTCTTGCCTGTAGTATCACAGTAGGACCATCAGAGGAAATCTCTTTATAAATATTGTGAAATCTCTGGAAATGGGTAGATAAGAGTGTGTATTTTGCTGCAACTGTAAGTTCAACTAACATAAAAAAATTGAAAATATAAAATTGAAAAAAAAAAAGAAAAATCAAGCCAAACAAAATCCATCCATGGATGAAAAATAATGTAAAGGTATATGCAGTGCCTTACATTTCATGACTTTCATTTCTTTTAATTACTTGGTCTTTTGATGCATAACTTTTTTTTGGTGGGGAGTATTATAATGTAATTTGAAAATTAATGGACCAGAAAAAGTGTAGTAATTTGCACAGAATTTAAGCAGAGACTACAGAAGTATTAATCTAGAGGTTAGCAATGAATAGTAACTATACTGTAACTCACACTTGGTCATGGTGGTCTTACTGGATTTTGTAGACTTCATCATAAACCACAAATGGTAATCCACATCAGATGCATGCCAACAACATCTAGCACAAGTAAATTGAAGTAATTAAGAAGTATTGCTGACCTTGAAGCTCTTTACTCCCTGTTAGTAGCTTGTGTTACCCCATGCTAAAGATGGCTGCCACACTGGGAGTTTTGTTGGCTGAGCTCCACTTAACTCAGCTAAAATAATTTGTTTTATTAGGCTGATGCACTAAACTTGTCCCATTTTTAAGTAGTTTTTTTTTTTAGTCAGTAGCATTATTTTAACTTAATTGGTAGGGGAGGCAGTGTTACTGAATTTGCATCAAACTTGTTTTATTTTTGGTCTCAGAATTCATGGGCCACTACTCTGCTTTATCTTGTGACTGTCCTGTGGATTTTGGGCATGCCAGACTAACATTTTCATTTTTCTGCTAGCAGTCAAACGGGACAGATTATTATTGACTGCTATGTCTCTGGACTAATTTTACAATCCTCACCTTTACCTCACTCATCTGGTCTTGTGTCGTTTTATCTGCTGCACCTTTCCTGGTTCAACTTTAACTATCTCTCTCATGTTTTGAGGATTATATTGCAGCCTTTGGGATTTGGGCTACAGGACCTGGAGTAGTTTACATCTGTGCCACAGCCTGGAATGTGACACATTCTGAGCTAAAGAGGAATCTTTTCGTTCAGTGTCTGTCATTTTCTGGAACTTCATATGCTGTAAACTGTTTAGCTGTATTTGCTAGATTGTTCCTTGGCTTTTCCCCAACACTTCTGGCTGGAGAACCATTGGGGTGGTGAGTATGAGTTGACTGAATCCAAGAAATGTGGGTAGGAGGTAGTTTCTAAGGCCGAGGTTGCCCTGTGTGGGTGGGGGGGGGGTGAGCAGAGCAGCATTTCAGTTTGGCAACTCTTGTGGGGTCTTCTTTGTGTTAGAGGCAGGTGGCTGCTGGGCAGTTGACTAGCCCTGGGGTTTCCCACTGGTCACTGTTACCCACATGTCTGGCTACTGCTGGGTATCTCTGCATGATTGTGACGCTCATTTAATCAATTACTCCTTTGGGGCTCCATGTGAGAGGGTGAGTCCTTTCCAGATAACTACAGCTTGTAACATCCATTCAGCTTCCTCCCAAATCCTGGTGTGAGCAGAAGAAGGGATAACAGAGCAAGAACTGGGCTTCTTCATACTGGCCTCCTGGGACACTCAATCCTGTGAGGAAGTGGCAGTTTCCCTATTAGAGAGGGGGAGAATCATTTCCTCTGAAATAATGCTTCTGAGATAAGACTTTTATACTATTTTAAACTCTGTTGGACTTGCAGACTTTTTAAAAATGAACTATATGCATTATCATACAGTACATCTATGAAGTAACCTGTGTAAACAACTGATAATGGAGTAGTGAGCTGAGAATGAGCTTGGTACATTCAGCAGACCTGGGTTTGATTCCCACAACCTCCACTTGTATACTGTGTGACTCTAAGCAAGTCACTTAACCTCTGCAGTGCTCTCAGGTCACCCATGAAAACAGGCACTTGTGCCTAGTGGGCCTTACCTAGTTATCAAAGATTAAAATTAAAAAAAGTATGTATTTTACTATATAGGTTATCTGAAGTGTATGAGGTGTGCAACTGTTTAGTATAGTTTGCTGGTATAGGTACTTTTGGTTTGAATGGTGGTATGTTATTTATATAAGAATTTTACTTTGAGTTTATGAGTGTTGTGAGGTAATTCCCATAGTGGTTGGATACTTTTTTTTAATTTTACTTCTTTATGTCTTGGGTTGGGAATGCATTGGATGTGTCATACAGCAGCCAGAGCCATGCTTGTCTACTCATCGAAACAACTATGATAATGGAGCTCCTTTAAGGGGCTTCTTTGCACCCTCTCAGTGGCCATGATTGACTGCCGTATGGGGTTGGGGTCCTCAGGGGGTGCTGCTCAAAATGTAGATTTGCTCCATGGGTAGATGAGGGTGGCAGGGTCAGGAGTGTGCTGTCTAGGAGGCACATGAGGAGTAGATGTTTTCAGGCAAGGGGTCCCTATGCATGACCATTTTTCCCCAGGTTACTGGGATTTTTGATCAGCAGGTGGCCAATGGATTGGCCAAGCCAGCTCCTCCCTATATTACAGTTCTTTGCAACACCAGATCTCTAAGAAATAGAATTGTTATGATGGAGGCCTTCATCACAGATTCCTTGGCATTTTTGATATGCATCACAGAAACTTGGCTGTGGATGACTCCAGTCCTGTACTTGAGGCATGCATCACATCAAGTTATTCCATGGTGTATGGTACTAGGTGGGAGTGCAGGGGTGGCAGGGTAGCCATCTTTTAGATCTGCATTGAGACTGATGGCATACCCCATGGGAGAGACTAGGTTGTTTGAATGCATGGTAGTGAAAGGTGGACTGAGTACAAGTTGCAAGATCATGCTCATATACAGTCCCCTGGGATGTGAGTATGAATTCTTGCAGGAATGTGAGGGATGTATGGCCAACCTGATAGTTGAGTCAACCAAACTCCTTGTTTTGGGTGACATTGATGCTTGGGTTGATGATAAACAACTTTTTTTGGAAATTAGTTCTGCCAGATCATGTCTTCACTGGGTTTCATATAGCAGTTACCACCAGTACCCACCAGCATGGCCATGCCTTGGACCTGGTTGTCTCATATGGTCTTGACATTAGTAATGTCAAAGTTGATCCAGTCATTTGGTCAAAGCATCATGTCATGTACTTCCTTTGTCGGGCTTCTCATTTAACCTCCTCTGTGGAGATGGTCAGTTACCTTTCTTTCAGAAATCTGGAGTCTAAGGGTCTCCTGGCAGCACTAGAGAGCATGATCATGGAAATGGCCTGTGTGATAGGAGCTGAGGCCATGGTGGAGGGTTAAAATATGGCTCTTGCCATGGCTATTGACTCCCTAGCACATCTCCATGTCTGCCCCTTGATTTCCCACTGCAGGTCACCATGGTTTGATTGTGACCTGAGGAGGTCAAAGGCAAAGGGTTGGAGATTGGAGTATTGTTGGCAGAAGTCCAATTCAGAGGAGAACAAATTGGCATTTGGATCTCATTACAATGAGTATCAGCAGGCAATCATTCTGAAAAAGTCAGTATTCGTGTCACAGGTGAATGCTGTTGGAAAGAACTGAATGCTCAGCTGTTCAACACTATTTGTCTGCAGTCCTGTAGAGCATTTTCCACAGACAAGTGCAATGAGTTTAATCAGTTTATTCTAGACGAAGTTTCCTTTATCCATGCTGAGATTTCCTCAAGTAGCCTGTCACTGGCTGACAGTACCCAGTCTGTAATGGAAAGGGGCACTTCATCTTTATAGAGGGAGTTTGAGCTAGTGCTGGCAGAAGATGTCATCATGGTAGTTTCCAGACTGCACCCCACCTACTGCATATTGGACCTGGGCTGACTTGACTTTTATTTATTTTATTATTTATTGTGTTTGGAGGACCTTTGAGCTCAAGAACACCTTTTTACAAAGGTGCCTAAGTCTATCAAGTTACATGCAACAGAAGAACAAGTTACACTCAACATATTATGTATTGTGTTCAAAGGACCTTTGCAATCAGAAGCCCTTTTTCCAAAGGTGTCTAAGTCTATCAAGTTGCCTACAAAAGAAGAACAAGTTACATTCAACAGCAGACCAATACAATACATAAAAAGTACAACAATAATTATCATATTATAAGGAGCAATGAGTTAACAGACTTCTGCAATTGCAGGAGGCATCAACAAGGGTGCAAGCTAATGCAACTAGCAGATAAGGTTATCCATGCAGTGCAGCTTCTGGAAAAGGTGGACGGTGTCTTGAGCTTTAAGAGGGAAGTGGGGGAGAGCAGTGATGGCTGTGGGCAGGGAGTTCCAAACTTGTACTGCTCTAGTTACAAAAGAACATTGGCCAATAGTAGTTTTTCTGGATGGCAGAAGTTTTCGCTCCTCCATCTATTGAGTTCCATACTGTTCATGATTGGGAGAAGAGGTTATAGATACCTGGTGGCATTTGACCAGGAAGCGCTCTCCTGCATAGAAGAGCTTCATTGAGGTTAACTCAGAGGTGGTAAGGAAGCCAGTTAGTAGTGAGGTATAGGTCACTGTAGTGAGAGTCTGGTTTCATGTTGAGTGCAAGTCTGCAGACCCAGTTGAACCCTACTGAGATTCCTTCAAGTGTTACTGGCTGCAGAGCAGATGATCACACCACAGTCAACATTTAAGATAATGAGGCTGGAAAGCAGGAGTTCTTTTTTTACTTCAGGGGTGAGATTTTGCTTCTTTCTGTATAGCAAGTTGAAGCAGTGGTGAATATTTCTGATCAGGGAGTTTGTGTGAGATGTGAAGGATAGGGTGGTGTCAAGTTGTATGCCCAGGCACTTGAAGACCTGGATCTGCTCAATGGAGTCCCCAGCTGGTGTTGTGGTGTGCAGCTCAGGGCCACCCTTCAGGGCATAGGTGCTCCCAAACAGAAGAGATTTGTGGGGCTTTTTTGGTGTTGATGACCAGTCTGTTAGATGTGAACTAGTCGCAGACCTTAATGAAGTTTGGTTGCATTTCAGTGTCTCCAGGTTGCAGTGTGAGGTGATGTCGACTGTGTCATTGGCATAAAGCAATGCTTTGTAGTTGACACAAACTTCTGGGACCTTGTTGAAGAACAAGCTGAATAGCTAGTGGCCAAGGAATGAGCCTTGTGGGACTCCAGTGAGTAGAGGTTGCACGCTGGAGAACACCTTTCCACATCTAGCCTTTTGTGATCTGTAGGCTAAGTAGTCAAAGAACCACACTGTGGCCTCATTTGACAGTCTCAACTCTCAGAGCTTTATGATTAGAAGGTCAAGGTTAACTAAGTCAAGGGTGCTTGTCTGTAGCCTTGGGGAGTTCTTCAGATAGCTCAATTGGGGTGGTTGTCGTGAAGTGCACAGAAGTCAGGTTGTTCTGCAGTTAGAAGGCTGTGATCAGTGATATAGGACGCCAGTTGCTGACAAGGCTTAGAGAGCAGGGAGGGGATAGATATTAATGCAGTATTTAGGATAGAGATGGGTCTATAGTTAGAGACTGCCATGCTGTCACCTGATTTAAAAAGTGGGGCTACACTGGCTCATTTCCAGACATTGGGGAGGGAACCAAATTGGAGGGAAAAGTTTAATATTTTTGGGATAGGTAAGCCCAATTCCTCAATAGCCATTTTTAGTATTTCATGTCCAACCTGTCTGGTCCAATTCTTGTTTTGGTTGCAGAGCTTAGCACATACTCTTTAACTGTACTGGTGCTTACCCACTTAAAATAGAATTTGGGTCTATTTGTGCTGGAGTAAATTGAGAGACTATGGGGGCAGGTGTGGTAGGCTGTGCACCAGTGGACAAATATTTTCCCATGTTCACAAAGAAGGGGTAAATGCCTTGGCGATGGCTTGAGGGTCAGTGGTGTTATCTCTGATATTAAGGATGTTTAGGTTTAAACAGTTTTTCCATCATAGAACTGCATTGAAAGAATCCCAAAGATGCCTGGTATTGTTACCACATTCAAGGATTTTTGTATTGCAGAATTCACTTTTGGATTTATGAATGATAGTTTTACACTGGTTTCTCTGCTCAGGACTTCTGTAGGGCCTGGCGGGAGCCTTATTCTTTGTATAAGGCCAACAGTTTGTCCCGTTGTTGGATGAGAGTGAGGACTTCCAAGGTGAGCCAGTGAAGAGTGTCTCCTCTGACTCCCTTCTTTCTTGGTGGAGCAAAATTGTCACATGCAGTTCAGTTTGGAATGTCTATGATTAGAAGTCAAAGGCAAGGTAGATGTCAGAAATGCAGACCAGGTATTGCTAGTAAGAGTTACGAAACTGGGTTTGAAGATCAGTGAGCCTCTCTCTCTCTCTCTCTCTCTCTCTCTCGGCAGTGGATGTAGAAGAATTTTGGAGGAGGTCTCAGCCTTCTGGCAGACCAGGAGCAGTAGATAATAGAGTGATCATTAATCAGATCTGGTAGTACTTCTACACATGACAGCCTTTCAGGATGGGAAGCCAGGATCCAGTCAATTAGTGTTTCTGTTGCCTTTTTCTGGTGGACACGAGTAGGGGACTTGACCAGCTGGTTGAGGTAGCGTTCAGCTAGTTTGTTTTTGCATCACTTGGCATGTGTTGAGAGTGAGTTGATGCTGAAATCACCTAGGATGAACTTTTCATGGCAACAGTTTAGACAACTGACATGACCAAGAAAGTAGTCAAGAACAGAGTCAACCACATCAGGTGGAATGTAGGTGATGGCCACAATTAGGTTTTTGTTTCCATGTCCAAGTCCAATGTTAGCCACTAAGAACTCATAGGATAAGTAAGTGTCCTTAGTAGTGAGTAGTGAGCAGTGAGGCCTGCAAGTGGTCCTTGATGTGCAGAAGACATCCTCCTCCTCACTTACTTGTGAGGTGATATCTAAGGAGGGCATAAAGGGGAGTGATACCTCACTGTCCAAAATATTCACGGTCAGATATATTTCTGTTATCCTTCCATTTCAGGGTTTTTGGCAAGTATTAAGTCTTCAAATTCTGTGAACTTGGAAAGCAGGCTGCAGATATGCAGGCAGTCAATAAATCCTCTGTAGGAGCTTTGTAAGAGTATAATGGTGTTAGACGGCACTGGGACAAGGTTGTGTTGAATGGTGCCCAGTAACATTGGGGTATACTGTACTGTAGATGATAAAATATTGCACGGCTGCCTGGGAGTGCATGACATTCAGTTTACTCTGTTTCTTGTTTGGGGGCTGTCCTTTGGTTAGGCCTTATGTCACTTATAATGTCCTTCAGGTTGCAGGCTATGAGTATGAAGCAATAGAGATAGTGTCCCATAGGTGCCATTACCAGGGAGTTGGTGGATTGCCCAGAAGGGGAGGTGTGGCCAGTGACAGCTAGAGGCTAGGAATGTACCCGACTTGGTGGCTGATGTAGTTTGATTGGGGCTTCAAGTGTTCCCATAGCAAAGGGCTCTCTAATCAAATCAAAATCAAATCAATTTTATTTATAAAAAGGTGCCTTTCTAAAACCAAGGCGCCTGTTCAATAAATACATAAAACAGAATCAATTATTCTAACAAACATATAATTCAACAGACAACAATATAGTAGCAGATGGGGTGGGCAGAATGAGAAGAGATCTGGATAAACTAGCAAAATGGTCAGAAGAGTGGCAACTGGGATTTAATGCAAAGAAGTGCAAGATCATGCACATAGGGAAGAGAAACCCTGAAGCCACCTATAGGCTAGGAGGGGAGTTGCTGGCAGTCACAAAGGAAGAAAGAGACTTGGGCATCATCATCACCGATGACCTGAAATTATCCAAGCAGACCTCTAAAGCAGTAGGTAAGGCTAGGGGGATGTTAGGGTGTATTAGCAGGGGTATCACAAGTCGTAAGAGGGAGGTAATAATCCCTCTTTACAAGACACTGGTTAGGCCCCATCTGGAGTACTGCATGCAGTACTGGAGGCCACACCTTCACAAGGATATTAACCAAATTGAGGCAGTCCAGAGAAGGGCAACCAAAATGGTGCAGGGACTGCATCAGAAGACATGTGAGGACAGATTAATGGAGCTCAATATGTATACCCTTGAACAAAGGAGGGAGAGAGGTGATAAGATCAAAACATTCAAACACCTTAAGGACATTTACAAGGTGAAAGAGTCTAACATGTTTAAGTATAAGAAAAATAGCAGGACAAGAGGATACAGCATGAGATTAGAGGGAAGTCGATTAAGAGGGAATGTGAGGAAATTCTTTTTCACAGAAAGAGTGGTGGATGCATGGAATGGACTACCTCAGGAAACAATGGATCTGAATACATTGCAGGGCTTCAAACAGGCATGGGATAGGCATAAGGGAGCAATACAGATGAGTATGAATAGATAGACCACTGACAGAGCAAAGGCCAATGGCACATGTATATGGCGTAAAAAGAAATGGGCAGACTGGATGGGCCTTGTGGTCCTTGTCTGCCTTCAGCCTCTATGTTTCTATGTTTCTAAACCTCAATAAATAAATGCCAGGCTGAAGAGATAGGTTTTCAAAGCTATTTTAAAACTCTGGACAGTTAGGCAGTCTTGAACCCAATGAGGTAGAGAGTTCCACAGGGACGGGGCAGCAAAACTAAGCGCCCTTGCTCCAGATGTTTGCAGACGTACCCTGGGAACCTCTAGCAATCCCTCATCAGAGGATCGAAGAGGACAGAGGGGACAATAGGGACAAAGGAGATCTTTCAAGTAACCCAGTCCCTGTTCGTGTAGGGCCTTATAGGTAAGCAAAGCAACCTTAAAGGTGATCTGCCACTGTATAGGCAGCCAGTGCAGACCGCGGAGCACAGGCATCATATGACTGGTTCTTGATGCACCAGTCAATAACCTGGCTGCTGCATTCTGCACCAGCTGCAAGCAGCAGATATCAACCCCTGGCAGCCCTAGGTAAAGTACATTACAGTAGTCAAGATGGGAGGAAACGAAGGCGTGAATCAATGTTGGAAGATCATCGGGAGGAACCAAATGTTTCACCCTGGTGATATTTCTTAGATGGTAAAAAGAAGTTTTAACAACTGCTGACACCTGTAATTTCAGGATCAAGCAGTCATCAAACATAATGCCCAGGTTCTGCACCCAACACCTCTGAGGCATAGACCTGAAGTTGAACCTGCCAATATACCCGCCTCACAACTATCTGGGTTCACGACCAACACCTCAGTTTTTTCAGGGTTCAACCTCAGCCAGCTCACATTCATCCAGGCCTGAATTTCAGTCAGACAGCTGTTGAGCACCGAGACAGCATCATCTTGTTCCGGGGCAAAAGACATGCATTGCTGAGTGTCATCTGTGTAGCAGTGAATACTCAAGCCTTACCATCTAATAATCGCTCCCAACTGCAGCATATACACTGCAAACAACATGGGCGATAAGATGGATCCCTGTGGAATCCCACAGGGCAGGGAGAATGGAGCTGAGGTACAAACCCCTGACTCCACTCTCTGAGTCCTACCCATGAGATAAGATTGAAACCATCTGGGGACAACCCCTGAGAGTCCACAGATAAACCGCAGGTGATCCAACAGCACACCATGGCCCACAGTATCAAATGCTGCAGAGAGATCAAGAAGGACCAAGATGGAACAGGCCCTTTGATCTCTCGCTATCAGGAGGTCATTTAGTACCCAAACAAGAGCCGTCTCAGTACTACGTCTCTTCCTGAAACTGGACTGGAGAGAATCATAGATATTGTGGCTGGTCAAATGGTCTTCCAGCTGCAATTGCCACCACCTTCTCAATAACCTTACCCAAAAAGGGAAGGTTAGAGACTGGCCTGTAGTTTGCTAGACAGTCGGGATCCAAGGAAGACTTTTTAAGAAGAGGTTGAACTATGGACTTCTTAAGGGTAAGATTTAGTGATTCAAAAAATTGAAAAGGTGGAAGATCTACAACACATGAATCTGGAAATAAACATCTAAATCCTCTAATAGCACTGATACAACTGGAAAAAACTTGTTTTTTAGGACAGAAAAAACAAGAGAAAAACCAAGAAGAAGAAAACAGAAGACAAGAAAGGGAGAGAGGGCAGGTAAATGAAGGAAACACATAGTGGGAATTGACAGGGAAGAAAAATTGGAACTACAAGTAAATAAACCTCTCAAAAAAAAGACACTAAAAGACACTAACAGAAGATGAAACATCAGTACTGCAAAAAGGGCTTACGTTTGTGCCTACCCCATCCCCAATCACTTCCAGAGCCATACAGACCTACAAAAGTTTTTCAGAAAATTGAAATTGAAATATTATTATTTTTATAACAAGTCCAGAACTACATGGGATACACTACGATAAATGCTTAACAAAAGAAAATCAGAGATGATTTGGACGACATCATATGAGCCCCTAAACAATAATGAGAGAGAACACCCTGAGACTGTGGAGGGGCTTGAATCAGCAACTACATTAAATCTACTCGATGCAATGGAACATGAAGAATTAGAAAATGTACTACAAGCACAGGACTTCAACAACATAAATCCAACTAAGGGCATCTCTCAGATTCTGCTTATTTCTAGCTATGGCTGGCTCAGCTGTCCACGTGGATCCCCAGTTATTCTGAATTAGCAGGCACAGCAATGAATGGATATTATTAGGGTGATTGCATGACAATGTTCCAGTAATCTGCCTTTTCTGTTTCTCCAATGTCTTAGAAATGGCAACAGATGAAAATAAGATTTCAAATACTATCTCCCATTTTTAAATAAATACCACTGCTGACACTGACATGATATATTTTGTACGAGTATGTGATGACTTAGATTTTAACAAAATTCATGTAATGTTCTTGGAAAGCTAATTACTGTTGTACAAGGGTATCTTATGATGTCATGAACCCTGAGGTATTTAATGTGATGCGGCCATCCCTCTAACCACACCATCTGACAATGGCTCATTGATCAGCTGAAGCACTGGGGAACTGGTTGTTATACAGGAGGAGCAGACTGTACTTTTATTCTACACCGTGCTGCTTTGTACATTTAATTTGGATGTGAGGCAACTTTGATACTACTTGAATGCATAAACTATGTGTTTTTCCTCAAATGCTGTAGTCTGTTGAATCTTTGCTTGAGTGATTTTTCTGTTGGACCTGTGCCAGATTATTGGGCTAGCCACCCTGATGGCAGCACCACTCTGCACCGGCATTTGCAGTGCCTGCTTGGAGATGACTGTACCTGCATGGACTGGGCCTGGGCTATCTGAAAGACCTCCTGATCCCATATGCTCCTGGTCACCCCCTTTGGTCAGTGGATGTAGGCCTCTTGTCTATTCCTCAAGCTCACTTACAATCTCCTCGGGATATGGAGTTCAGGGTAGGTGCCCCAATCTTCTGAAGTGCCTGTCCCTTGGAGGTAAGAGGTGCTGCATCCCTGACCTTGTTTAAGTCACCCCTGAGGGCACATCTGTTTGAAATGTGCTTTGAACCTAATGCTGCTGTTTGAGTTTTACTGTTTGAATTTTTTATAATTTTTTATGTATTAATTTTACTGCTATGGTTCAAAAGTATTGTTTGACTAAGAGGCACCCAGAGCCCATGGGAATGGGCATCATGTAAATAAAATGTCCTTGCCTTGCCGTGCCAATTACTGAATAAGAAGCCAAAGTGGTTCTGCAAAATTCACAAAGCTGATCAAAAAGATGGTCCCCAACTTGAAGCAGAACCACAGTTGCCAATTACCTACTTCTCTCACTCTTATCCAGGATAATGAGGACCCAATTTAACTTGAGGCATGCAAGAGGTTGGTACATCTCTGTGCTGGTGGTGTAATGGAAGCCACTTGTCTAACCAGTACAGAACAATTATGGAAAGAAGGCCTAATCATAGGGTGGTCCAGGATGTGACTTGAAGGGAAACTAATCTGAGAGAAACTACCAATTCTGTGGCCTGGGAGAAGGCATTATGAGTCCTAAGACTAAATTAAAAAGGAACCTCACATACTGTAAAACTAAAAAAGTAATGGAAAAGGAGTTGACTTTTGAGGAAATACATAACAACAACTTGCAGTACTGAAGCAAATTGCTTACATAAAAACATAGACAAAGGTGGCAGAAAAAAAATGGTCAATCTAGTCTACCCATAACACCCTATCATGGCCTAAAACCTTTTGTTAATGCAGCATCTTTATTTGCACTGTCCACCTCCTTGCTCCATGTCTTACTAATTTTATCCTTAATAACTACTAGGTCTTTAACTGTGTTCCAGCCATGTCTAAAATCATTAATGGTTTTGATTCATACTGCTTTCACTGGCAGAACACTCCATGGCTTAATCTCTTTCTCTCTGTAAAACAAAACTTTCTCACATCCATCCTGAACCCCCCCCCCCCGCTGCTACTCATGGCACCTTATTCTAGAGTTGCTAATCTTGTTGAATGGTTCCTTGCAGTTCACTTTGTTCATTCCTTTCAGGAATGTGAAGATCTCTATCATATCACCCCTCTTTCATATGGTCTCAAGTGAGTATATGTTGTGCCCTAAGCTGATCCTCATAACATTAGCCCTGCTGGCCCTTTCTGGTCATGGAAGACCTTATTGACATGAGATCTACTTGTACTTTAATAAATGAGACACTTTGGGGGAAAGTTAGGATAAGAGACAAAGAGGTGATTCCATGGTCATGGCGGTCACTAGAGTTAGCCATTTGCATGACTAGAATATTTGCTGGCACTATGGAACTATCATACCCTAAACAAGGACTTAGTTGAGAGGTGACCATCGTTGTAATGTGAAGTGACCAGCTAGCATACTCCTTATTATTAGGTCTGGCATTTTGAAATGTTTGGGATTCAGTTTGTTGTCTGTGTTTAGTGGTACCACATCTTTAATAATGGAGCTTGCCTAGCTTTTCCTTATCAACCTATAGCACTGCACAGTACAGTAGTCCTTAGTTGGAGGACTGAATTAAGAGCAACACAGATACTAGTCAAAGGAGCCCACAGTCTTTTAATTGCCTAACATATTCCATAAACCTACAATTCATATACACTGAATGGCTGCCAGGGGATGACCCTGAATGAACTGTTGGAGTCTGTTATTCAAGGAGCAGCTTTGGAACCATAAGGAAAATCTCTATGTAAACAACTGCTGCTGAGTAACCCTGAGGTGAGCACAACCTCAATAAGACAAATATATTTGTGATAACAAAAAAAGAGTACTAGCCAGGTTTTACCTATAAGGCAGAAGCTATACAATTTTGTTAGGGAAGAACAACACATTATGAAAGAAAACATGAGGATAGACTATAAAAGGTAGTTTCTGAACTGTCTTGTTCAGTATGTGCTTCCCCACTAGTCACTGAGAAGGATGTTGGCTTAAGGTGTCAGCGTGGCTCAGTTTGTAGCACATCCAGCTCTGAACCAGAAGGTTGTGGGTTCTCGGCCCACACCTGGACTGGACTCTTACCTAAAATGCTGGCACACAAGTGCAGTATCTGGGGGTGCTGTACTGCTGGGGTGTACGGTCCTTCAGATGAGACGTTATAGCAACGTCCCTTCTACCTATCCTGTTGGTTGTCCAGCTGGAAGTAAAAGAATCCAGGGCATTCTTTGCAAAGAGTAGGGGCCATTCCCAGTGTCCTGGCCAACATTCCCCTTCCCATAAACCAGTTCATGCAACTGTCCTGGCTGGTTGTGGGTGATGTGTGATATGACTGCCACTACACATTCAGTCGCTTAGCTACCAGTCTAGCATTGCTTGTAAAGTGCCTTGGAACACATTTGCATGAAAAGTGCTAAATAAATGCTGATTCTTCTTCTTCTTAACATTATGCATTGGTTATCAAAATTTAAATCGGGTAATTATTATTCCGAACTTTTTTCTTTTCACCGCAGTACATTCTAGAGTTATTGACTGGTACAAAAGTATTTCTCATCTTAGTTCTGCATTTTGGACAGATCATCATGTTCCATTTGCTGTCTAAACCTTTTTTGTATCATCATAAAATGTTTATGCCTATTTACTATTTCCCTGATTATGCAGTTATTAAGGCAAGGTGTGGAGGTTATGGATAACATACTTTAATGTTTCCATCTTCAGCATTCATATCTAGGGTTGGTGACCAATTTGGCCTCATCAATGACTGAAACCTGAAACGCATGCCTACCTTACATAGAAACATAGAAACATAGATTTTGATGGCAGATAAGGACCACTTGGCCCACCCAGTCTGCCCATTTCCCTACCTAATGGATAAGCTGCAGATTGTAGTTAACCAGCAGCCTACTTCTTCCTACCCCCACCCCCTAGAATTGCCTTATGACTGTCCCATGCATGCTTGAATTCCACCACTGTTTTTGACTCACAACCTTCCTCCGAAGGCTGCTCCATGCATCCACAACCTCTCTGTGAAAAATGCTTCCTTAAAATACCTCTGAGCCTCCCCTTCTATCTTCAAATTGTCCCTTGTTCTTGCACACCTCTTTTTGAAAGATGTTATCCTCTTGGACTTTGTTGATTCCCTTGAGGTACTTGAAAGTTTCTATCATGTCGCCTCTCCTCCTTTCCTCAAGGCTATATATTCAGCTCCTTAAGTCTCTTCATATGTCTCCGTGCAGACCCTGCACCATTTTAGTTGTCTCCACTGGACAGCCTCCATCCTGTCTAAGTCTTTGCTGAGATTGGGTCTCCAGAACTGCACGGAGTATTCCAGATGGGGTCTCACCAACTGTCTGTACAGAGGGATAATAACTTCCTGTTTTCTACTGGTGATGCCTCTCCCTATGCATCCCAGTATCCCCCAAGCCCTCCTTGCTGCCCTGTCACATTGCTTGCCCACCTTTAGGTCATCTGATACGACTACCCCCAGATCCCTTTCCATTTTTGTTGTTGTTAGTATCTCACCCCATTGTACTCTTCCTGGGTTTTGTTTCCCAGGTGCATTACCTTGAACTTCTTAGCACTGAATCTAAGCTTCCATACATTTGACCATTCCTCTAACCTTGCCAGTCCCTTCTCATCCTTTCCACCCACCTTGTGCATCAACTCTGTTGCAGATCTTTGTGTCATCTGCAAGAGACATATTTTCTTCCAGTCCTTCTGCAATGTCGCATATAAAGACATTGAAGAGGACTGGTCCTAATACTGAACCCTGCATACCCCACCAGTAACCCCCCTTCTCAGAGTGACTCCATTTACTATTAGTCTCTGTGTCCTATTCTCCAGCCACCTCTTTACCCAGGCTGTCATCTTGGGACCCACTCCCAGGCTGGCTAACTTGTATATTAATCTTTGTGTGGGACTGTGTCAAATGCCTTACAAAGTCTAAGTAGGCCATGTCCACAGCCCCTCCCTGATCTACTACTTTAGTCACCTAGTCAAAGAAATCTATCAGATTTGTCTGGCATGACCTTCTCGCTATGAATCCATGCTGCCTTGGGTCCTGAGCCCCTCTGGCCTCTAGATACTCAACAATTCTTTCCTTCAGAAGTGATTCCATCATTTTCCCTACCACTGAGGTTAAACTAACAGGTCTGTAGTTTTCTGCTTCTGCCTTACTCCCACTTTTGTGCAGGGGAATCACATCTGCCCTTTTCCAGTCCTCGGGTACCACCCCATCCTCCCATGATTTGTTAAAGAGGGTAGTCAGTGGTGTCACTAGTTCTACCCTTAGTTCTTTTAGAATTCTGGGATGAATCCCATCAGGCCCCATTACTTTGTCCACCTTCAGTTTTAAGAGTTCTTTCAGAACCCTTTCTTCTGTAAATGGGCTGGTGTCAACTTCTGTATCCAGAGTGTTTCTACTGTTTGTTTTAGGTACCTCCCCCACTTCATTTGTAAATACTGAGCAAAAATATTTGTTTAGTATCTCTGCCTTTTCACAGTCACCCTCTGCCCACCCTCCCTCCTCTTTATTAAGCCTCACTAACCCTCCCTTGGTCTTCCTTCACTCCCTGATGTACCTATAATAGGTTTTATCCCCCTTCTTAACTGAGTTGGGTATCTTTACTCAGTTTGGGCCTTTGCTGTTCTGACTGCCTTCCCAGCTTCCTTTGCTTTAACTGATACAGTTCTCTGTCCTGTCCTCTTTTGTGATTCCTTGTACTTCCTGAATGCTTTATTTTCTCTTGAACCTTCACTGCCACTTCCTTTGAGAACCATAGTGGTTTCTTACATTGTTTCGTTTTGTTTATTTGCTTCACACAAAGGCTTGTTACCTCTGTGATGGCAGTTTTTATTATTCCCCATTGTTCTTCCACCCCTCCTTCCTGCCCATTTGCTAGTGCATTCCTTAGGCACTCACCCATTTTGGCAAAGTCAGCCCTCCTAAAGTCCAGTACTTTTGCCTTGTATGGCTTGACTCTATTGCTGTGTTTATTGTGAACTATACTGTTCGATGGTCGCTAGTTCCCAGATGGCTACCTACTTACATATCTGTGATCCTCCTTCATCTCCATTTGAAAGAACCAGGTCTAAGATTGCTCCCTCTCGGTGGGCTCCAATACTAGTTGTCTAAGGCATGCCCCCTGTAGGGCATCTAGAATAACCCCACTCTTTGAAGTGGCTGCTGCAACTGCACTCCAGTTAACATCTGCCATATTCAGATCACCCATCAGCAATATCTCCCCTTTTTCTGCCAGTCTAAGTATTCTTTCTATCATTTCCTTGTCCATTTCCTCCCCCTGAGAAGGGGGTCTGTATACAACCCCTGTGCAGATTGTGGTACCATTGCCGGTCTCCAAATTTACCCACAGTGCTTCTTCTCCTCCCTGTTTTCCCTTTTGTTCTGTTGCTTTGATTCCTTCCCTTATGTAAAGAGCTACTCCTCCTCCTCTTTTACCCTCCCTGTCCCTCCTGTAGATAGTGCATCCTGGTATGTTTATGTCCCAGTCATGGTTTTGTGTGTACCATGTTTCTGTGACTGCTACGATATCCAGATGTTCCTCCTCCATCAAGGCCACTAATTCAGGAAGCTTGTTACTCAGACTACGGGCACTGGTACTCATTCCTCTCCATTTTTTGATGGCTTTACCTTCTTTTGCAGCATGCCCCACTGACCTGTCTATCTCGGTCTTTTTCTCATTTAGTACCCTGTTTTGTAGGGAGAGGCTGGGATTTTCCTGCTGCTTATCAGTGCCTACCCCTTTGACTAGTTTAAAAGCTTGCCAATGAAGCATTTAAACCGATTGCTCAAAAGACTTGTTCCCTTCCTGGACAGATGCAGACCATCCTGCCAGTATAGGCTGGTGTCCTTCCAGGTGGAAACCCAGTCCCCAATGAAGCCAAACCCTGTGCTCCACACCATTTTTTCAACCATTCATTAAACTGCATGGTGCAAGTACCTTGCCTCACTCATGCCATTGACAGGCAGCACCTCAGAGAAGGATATTGTGTGTGCTACTTGTCTTAGGGCCCTCCCCAGTTCTACAAAGTCCTTCTGCACTGCTCTAATCTCATGATTAGCCAAGTCATTTGTCCCTAGGTGGACAATGATGTCCAGTTCAGACTCCTGTAGCTGTTCTCGTGATCCTGAGGATGTGCTTCCTGTCTCTCCAAGCCATGGCACCAGGCAGGCACCTTACTTCAGTTTTCCCTACTCCCCCCAGTTCTATCCCCCTAATAATTGCGTCCCCCACCAGGAGCTGCTTCCTTTCCTTGTGGCATCCTCTGCCTCCTTCCTGTGGGCCTCCCTTGTGACAGTTGTCCTCAGCCTCCTTAGTCTCCTCTGCAGGTGCATCCATAGGAGAGCTATGCTCCCCCAGAATCCTTACCTTATCCTTACAATAACCCAACTTCAAAGTATGTTACCTGCATCATGACCTATGGCGGTCAAAGATCAGTATGCAAATAGAACTATACAAAAGGCATAACCATATCCAATCACATTAGTCCACTCCATATCAGTGTCCCCCTCTGCTGGAGATAGAATACAAAAGCACTTATACAATCTAGCATTAACTGCAGACCACATAACAAAACATTCAGCTGAAACAAGAAGAAAAGTTCCGAAAGTAGGCACAGAAACTGTACATTTCAAATACACACAAAGATACCTGAAAGCAAACCATATGGAAACTGTCATACATTCTTTACATGTTGAAATCTAGATTTAGTAGTTGCCGTATTAGTCCTTGCTTTTGGATCTATTCTTTACATGTAAAACTTCAGGATAAATGTATTAAAGATAGTCACACAAACCTGTTCGCCTAAAGTACAGAATAAATATTTAAAACTCAAAAGTACTGAACACTCGTTAAACCAGCCAAACATATTTTTACTAAGAGTTTAGTGCCTCTCCTGCTTCAGGAAGCAACCTACTAGAGAACTGCAGTTGTGTGTGTGTGTGTGTGTGTGGGGGGGGGGGGTCTTGTGACCAGAAAGCAACTGCCCCGGAAGAGTTTCTTAATACTACAGCATCATGCAGGAATTATGGTATATATGACTGCAATTGTTCTTAATCACAGTACCATGATACTGAGTAGCATCAAGGTATGGAAGTGTAATTTTCATACAATAGGAGACCCATATACTGTACATGCTAAACAGTGTACACACTAATGTTATGCAATACAGACACATACATACACACATACACCTCACAGAATAAACAAGCATACTCCACACCATATGCAAACTCTGAAAATTTTATCTGATTGTTTGCTGCACTATGGCCTCTAGGGACAGATATTCCAAGGTTTGCCCATGTGCAGAGTTTGTTCAGCATGGCAGATAACACCTGCACAAAGCCAATAAAGCACAATATTCAAAGGCATAGTGCTGGCACTAAAACCATTGCATATAGGGTGCTAATACGGGAGCTTATGGCACAGGCCAGAGCGTAGCAAAAATGTCCAGCACTGAAGATAGCACATGGGCAGTGTAGACTACCATAGCAGTCCAGCACCCAAGGGAGGGACACAGGGAACCCCAGCGTGGAGCATG
This sequence comes from Neoceratodus forsteri, assembly GCA_016271365.2. NCBI lineage: Eukaryota > Metazoa > Chordata > Ceratodontiformes > Ceratodontidae > Neoceratodus > Neoceratodus forsteri. The sequence continues at coordinate 540,606,201 of CM028137.1, read as the reverse complement.
TGACTGTGCACAAAATGGCAGACAGTGCAAGGACATGGGATGGAAGGCTGTGATACCCACTCAGACACAATAAAAGACATGAGTGATACACAGGAGGGAAGTAGCCTGAATGGCATGTAATATCCAACTGCAATGGACAGGAACAGCCAGGATGAGGGCCGTACCAAATAAGTGATGTGTAGGATGACAACTGTGGGTGAAATGTGACAGCCAACAAGACAACACACCTATAAGATCTGGAATCCTACACAGGTTAGAGTGCCACCACAGACACCTGCAGAACCACCAGAGTAAAGCCCATGGTAGTGGACATGGATGGACCCCTTTGGGGTTGTCGTAGGTGGGCAGTGAGGGCACCCCTACAGACCAAAGTACAATGGTAACACAGAAAAAACAACAGATGTGGTTCTCAGGAGCATCAGAATGAATAGGTTCTTTACTTCAGAAAACAGCCACACCAAACAACAACAACAGATCTATACTAACTAAATCAAACAGGGGGCAACAACAGTCCAAAAACAAGGAAGGATACAGGAAGGCAGAATGTTCGAACAAGGGATATGAGGGATGGTTAGGGTGAAGGCGGGGGAGGAGGTTTTGGTGTTTTGGGCAATCTCCAACAGGACCTGCAGCACCTGTGATGAGTTCTCCTCTAGCCCCTCCGGCATGTGGATTATGAGGCACTGCTGTCTGATGATGCTTCAGAGGAGGTCATCACTCCACTCATGGGCCTCAGGTTGACATGCCTCATCCACAGTCCTACAGTCACCTATGGAGAGAAAAAATATTTTGTAAGTGACCCGTGCAGACAGGGTGGACCATGTAGGTTATGCTAGCACACATACAGTAGACATGGCATATCTGCACTTCCACCACCATGGAACAAAAGGGACATGGGTTGCACAGCTGCGATTGACTGTAGACAGTCTATGCTACCCTGACATCTGGACATCTGCAGCTGTCACACATGCACGGGCATGCTGCACAGTGGGCATGGGGTGGCCTGGTGGGTGCAATGATGGACCAAAGACCAAGGATGTTGAGCTTAGGGTAGAATAGGCAGCTGTGTAAGATGTGTATGGGGCCACAATCTGTGGCATAGGATGGACACTGTAACACCTTGAGACCTCATAGAGTTGTGGGGCCAGGAAGCATGGGCAGGCTTGATTGAATCCCCCCCCATGTCCTCTTCATAGCATTGGTGGTTCATCAGGCTGAGAACAGCCTGGGGAGAGTGCATGTTGCTGGGGTACACAGGCATGGAGGTCAACATGTAGCAGCATGTCTGCTTAGGTAAGGTATGCATGAACCAGAGCAGCCAGATGGTGCTGACATGTCTGGGACAAGCAGAAGCAATGGTACCAACATACTGACTGCCAGAAGCTGGTTGCTGGACAGCTGGCTGCCACATTGCATGGAGGGCCCATGGAAAGGAAGAGGTCTGCAACATGAAGGGCACCTATGGTGCACTGGGTAGGTTGGCTATGGACACTGTGATACAGTGTTGGAGGTCACACATTCACACTGTGGGTGACACAGAATTGGATGACAGGGTGGGGAGTGGATGGCAGCAAGCCATGGTGGAGTGTGGTACATGCCGCTGTAGGGGACTGTGCAGTGACAAGGTACTGAACGCACACAGCAGTACTGTCCAAGTGGCAGAGTAAACTGTGCTGCATGTGGGATGGGATGCCTCTTTTCAGTCACATGGGTGAGAGAAAAAATTAAGTGCCTTAGCTGGAACTTGAACCCAGACCCACCCAGAATACCATTCTGGTCATGCTAATCTGCTGCGCCACCAAGGCAACTGACATGTAGGCCGCCCTGGAGCAAACATTACTCTTTCTCTAATGCACAACCTGCTGCTGCAGAAATAATTACTTCATTTTTCAATCACATGGGTGCAATGCTGTGAGACCAGGTTGTGCATTAGAGAAATGTGTGCTCCAGGATGGCCTAGGTTCCAGTTGCCTTGGTGGCGCAGCTGGTTAGCATGAGTGGAATGGTAATCTGGGCAGCCTGGGTTCAAGTCACTGCTGAGGCACGTCTTTCTCTCCTCTGTTTGTATGTGTTCCATAAATATGCACACTGCACCCATGTGATTGACAAATAAAGTAATTAGTTGTGCAGCACCAGGCTGTGCATTAGAGAAAGAGTAATGTGTGCTCCGGGATGGGGTGGAATGCATCCCTTGGCTGCCACCATACATGTCAACTATACCCCCTATCACTCCAGAAAAGTCCACATTGTCACAAGACCTGGGTACTGTCCCACAGGGCATAATGAAAGTGTACAGTACAAATCCATGAAATGGAATGAAATGTGTGACCGCAAGAAACAGAAGACCTTGTTAATATGAAATTCACTTTTAAACATTGTCCAGAGCCTCTAGCTTTGTGAGCTGAGGAGATGTTACACAAGTTGTTCAGAGTGACATCACTGTGATGTACAATGTTACACAACTCGGGGTAGAAAGGTGGAGAGGTGTTGCTGCCAGAGCACCCAGGAGGGCTGCGAGTCAGGGGTGTGTGTAGAGTAGCATACCTGATAGCAGGATGCGAGCACCCAACAGTGCTGATGCCAACACCTGTGCAACCAAGCCACACTGGGCATGGTGCAGACAGTCCTCCCCTGCTGGGAATACAGGGCCAACAGCGAGCACAGAGAGGACCCCAGGGCTACAACAGGCACTATTCTGGCCATGCCCATGCAGGCTGGCAAAACCTGCACAAGGGCTTTCCCCATGGCCAGGATGGCAGGCCTCCTGGAGCATAACCTGGTGTGGTTAGGTGCCCTATGTGGAATGGAGACCTCACAGTTAGCAGGGCCTAGCAGCCCACGGGGGTACTACCCCCTGTCAGATGTCCATATGGCCGTTGGACATTAGACACACCAGGGGTTGGGAGCCCAAGTACACTGTGCTGTTTAACAGTGTGCCCTAGGAACATGCAGAGCACCTGAGGATTCCACCCCACATTCCTGGCTGTGGGGGGTTCCTAGGGGCAGTGTAGGGGCATGCTGGCTGACCCCCAGGCCCTGGGTCCACCATCGATGCCACCATGTGTCATGGCAGCAGGACTGGGCATGCAGACAGGTGACCCATGGCAGCATGTGTGACAGTGGCAGGGGATATCCCTCCATGCCAGCATCACTGCCCTGTGCACCATGGAGGGCAACACAGTGTATCTTGGGGGCATGTGATGTGGTCTGGGTGAGGCAACACAAAACTGGTGTGGTCCATGCCTATAGTATGGCTACTGAACTAACCAAAAATACTGCATACTTATGTGTTCTCTGCCTCCCACCAGACCTGGAGAGGGCCCCATCCTGGCCCAGGGACTGTGCCAGCACTGTCTTGAGCAGTGTCTGTTGGATCTTGTTGCCATCTCTGGATGGTTGAGCTGTAGGAAGAGAGAAAAAGGGGTGATGTCAGTACTGTGCAGAGCATCCTTGCACCCTATGCCTGTTCCTTCTCCCTGTGTACTGACTGTGCCAACATGACAGTTATTTTATTTATTTATTTATTTATTTATTTATTTATTTATTTTATTTATGACTGATATCTGGGTAGGTGCACTGATCCCAGGGACCATTTTCAGGCATGACCCGGGCCACTTACAATTGCACAGGGTTAAATAGTACAGTACATGTAATGGCACATAGATACAGGTAGTGAAATACATGAGTCAGGTAATACATATACATACTGTAATATATACATAAATAAATACATAAAGCTGGTAACAGCAGGAGGCAAAGCATGCAGTCAAATATAATATTGTAGTGAGTGGAAGAAATGGGGAAAAAACTGAGGAGGGGGAGATTCAGGAGGAGAATGCATGGTCAGGCAAGGTGGACTATCTAGGGAAACAGCAGCAGGAGCAATTTGCCAGGAGCCAACATTTGAGGCGGGATTTAAACCCACTGTGTGTGTCTGTGGTGTGGAGTTCAGCAGGCAGTCTATTCCACAGTGTAGGAGCTGCTGCTGACAATGCTCTGCTGCCCATATTTGTGGATATCCTGGGAACGGTTGGGGGGGTGCTGTTAGAGCGGAGGCAGTGGTGGAGAGTTCAGGTCTTGAGGAGAGCCACAAGGGGGGATGCCTCAGCAGTGTGGATGACAGTATCCACCAGGTAGCAGAGGGCACGGTGGAAGCAGCCTTGCAGCAGAAGCCATCCAAGAGAATCATAGAGGACACAGTGGTGGGTTGAAAAAAGGGGCAAGTAAGGCAAATTGGCAGGCACTGTTTTAGGCAGTGTAGAGCTTGGATGTAGCGGTGCTGGATGTCCTGGCATAGATAGGGGAACAATAGTCTAGGATTGGGAGTAGATTTCCTTGGACAATGTCTAGTCTAGACTCAGGGGTGAAATATTGCCGGAATCTATAGGCTGCTCCTAATTTCTGATGAACACGATGAACTAGGGAATTGATGTGGTTGGAGAAGGTGAGGGAAGGGTCCAGTAGGATTCCAAGATATGTGAATGTATTGAAATCCTCTAGGACAAGGCCATCAAGGGGAGATTATGTTTAGGGGAGAGTGAGTTTTGGATTTGGCAAAGAAGGGTTTTGATCCAAACAACATGGATTTTTTTTTTTTAGCATTTACCAGGAGGAGATTGTTTGCAAACCAGTTGTGTGCCGCAGTGTAGTTTTGAGTGAGGGCCAAGGAGATGGTCACGGTGGGTTTGTCCTTGTAGAAGAGTACAAGCTCGTCAGCATAGAGGAGAGAGTTACAAATGAGACTGTCCAAAGGAAGTGAGTTAATACATAAGAGAATAGGAGGAGGCCCAGAATGGAGCCCACTGGGACCCCTATGGAGACAGGCTGGGTAGGGGAGCAAGCCTGGCTGATACAGATGAATTGGGAGCGACTGGTGAGATAGCTACAGAGCCAATTTGTTTCCTCCAGGGAACAGCCCATGTAAGTTAGCTTGGAGAAGAGAAGGGCATGGTTGACCATGTTGAAGGCCTTGGATAGGTCAAAAGGAGACTGCACCGGTGGTGTTACCAATATCCATATTCGTGAGGATGTGGTTGGTCAGAAGTTCTAGGGCAGTAGTGGTGGAGTGGTTCCTGTGGAAACCATGCTGTTGGCTACACAGGAGGTTGTATTTGTTTATGTGTTCAGCAAACTGATTGTGGATGGCTTTCTTGAGCAAATTGTTGAAATGAGGGAGAATGGAGATCAGTCGATAGTTGTCAGGGGATTGTGGGTCACTGGCTTTAAAAAGGGGGATCACCTTAGTGATCTTCCAGGGGTCGGGCATGGAGGAGGTGAAAGAGCTAGATTAAAGACGAAGGTGAGTGGTTCGGTGATGGCTGGCGAGATCAACCTGAGAAAGACAGGTGAGAGGCCATTGGCTCCAGGGGAGCCATGATTCAGGAGGCTTTTGAGGAGCTTGGTGGTGTCAGCACAAGAGAGAGCTTTGAAGTAAAAAGAGGGGATTTGGATGTGGGTGGTAGGGCAGGCAGAGAAAGAAGGAGGATTTTGATATGGGACTGAGCTGCTGGGTTGACTGAGAGTTTGTTGAGATAAATAGCTAGGTCGGTGAATTTGCTGTTGAATACACTGGCCACTTCAAGGGGATCAATAACCAGGCCGTCGTGGGAGCTCAGGTGCAGAGTGGCCTTACTTGATTGGGGGTTTAGAAGGGAGCCGACTGATTCCCAGAATTTCCTGGGGTCACCAAGGTTAGCCTTTTGTAGATTGTGGTAGTGAGTCTGTTTAAGGGATTTAGCAAGATGCTTGCATTGGTTTCTCTGATGCCTGTAGGCATCCCACTGGACAGGGAAGGGGGATGCTTTGTAAGTGGACCAAGCATGATCTCTGTCCTTCATAAGGGTTAGGAGATCTTTGGTGACCCACTGCGAGCAGCCACCTCTGACTCATCTAGTGGTAACAGGAAAATGCCTGTCCTGTAAAGTCTGTACGGTCTGTGTGAAAAAGGTCACTGCTAGGGTCACATAGACAAGAGAGTAGAGAGCAGACCAGTCCAAAGAGCTGGTCTCCTCAAGAAGAGAGGGTGTTGGGGTTTTGGAAATTTTGGAAGGATAGACACTGCCTCCCATGGTGGGTGCAGACAGCCTGCCTTAGTGGCCTCCCCCCCAGCAGCATAGGTATTGCAGGTGTCCCATAGAGATGCGACAGTGATAGATGTCCGGCCCCCTCCAGCGGGACCAGGTGACCCTGGTATTGGGCAGCATACAGCGCCCATGGTAGCCCTGGGCCACTGCCATGCTGTGTGTGAAGGTGGCATCAGGACACATCCAACAAAACCTATCACTAGCCACATGCCCAAGTAGCGCAACTGCATTGTATGCCAGTGGGCCAAAGTTGCACCCAGTGCAAGGAGCCCAAACAGGTGTCACATAAGAACAGGGCCCTCCCAAGGACCACAGATGCACCTTGTGCAGTTGTGTGTCATGCAGGCAACTGTTCTGAAGGGACACTGCTATACATGAAACACTACAAAAAACAATAGGTGGAGCTGTGGTGCAGATCATGTACCAGATAACAGCAGATGGCATGAGGGACCACAGCACTGTTCACACAGTGCAGTGCAAGGATGCAAGGCACCCTAGCAACCCCAACAGATGCACCATGTAGGCACAACACCTGAGGTTCTGACCCAGACCCTGCCCATCCCATGCACACACACACACACACACACACACACACACAGACACACACACACACACACACACACCACACATCACCTTCCTGGCTGTGGGATTATTCCATATGCAACCATTTCCCTGTAACTGTGGAGGTGGTCCTGGTCTCTTTTCCAACAGTTCATTATAACAGTGCTGACACTGGTCCCCTGTGTGGGTCATCCCTGTCTGTCTGTCTAGTGAGGTGCCATCCCACTGACTCCAGACCTCATGGTGTGGCCTGTCAGCCCCTGGTTGGTCTCCCAGGAGCTTGCTCTCTTGCTCTTGAACCAGGTCAATGAGTTTGGCTAATTCCACCTCAGTGCAGCAGTGGTCTCTCTGCAGGACTGGGGTTGTGACAGAGGATGCCGCTGTACAGGTTCTGTGACTGTGGTGTACTTTGTCTCCTAGTTCCGGAATGCTGTGCCATTTGCGCTGTGCTACACATAGGCTGCGCTGAGCACCACCCATCTGCGCAGCACTAAACACGTGGCCCAGCATGCATGTGACAACATCATGCATGCATGACCTGCGCATGGGTGATGCAGAATAATTACATCATCTGCAGGCATCGTGACCACTCTGCAGCAGCACTACTGACTTATGCAGGTTGGGCACATTGTGCTAGTGCAAACCCAGTTAGCATTAGGTGCTGCAGCCCACTATTCAGACATGCTATGCAAACAAGCTACTAGGGCAGTCAGCAGGAAATGGGGCCACTTTGCGTATCATTTCAGAACTTTCTGCAAACATTAGCATGGCCAACTGCAGCTGGGCTATTTATGGGGATTTACGCACCACCTATACAACACAGTGGAACTGCAACCCACTGAAATGGAATTGTACGGTTAATGAGCAAGCCAGTGGGATATATCTGCAGTCACAGGTAGATGTAATGCATGCATGTTACACACACACACACACACACAGACATTGGCTACTTTGTGATACACCCTGTATCGATGACACAGTTATGACAGTTAGGGAGCACTCTGACTGCTAGCATGGTAGGGATATAGTGTACAATGCAATGTCCAGCCTAGCACAGGTCAGCACCTGTAAGGTGTGACAGTTCATTGTGCGCTCACTTCACATAGTTACCTCACAGCACCATGAGTTGCTGGGGAACATACAATGACCTGGAACCACTAAACAACCAGGTCCCTGAACAGGTATGCTGTACAGCGGTATGCATGGGGTGGGGAGGCTACTGTGGCATGGAGGGTGCCATTGCAACACCTACCTTAGTCCTCCTAACACGTTGCCTCATGACACAACATTGTATGCCTGGACAAAGAAACAGAGGTCTGGAGCCTGGACCAGTACCCACATGTGTCAGATGCCACACAGGACAGGGTTCGACAGCTATGTTGCTGACATACCTCCATCCATACACATAGGGACAGTGCAGTGACAGTTGTAATGTGGGGGAGTCCAGCAGTAGACCAACATACTGTGTCTCCTACATGCATGAAATATGGATGGGCCCATCCTGCATGGGTCATCATGGTGCAGTGCTTCCACATGCCTGGGTGTGAAACACTGTTCACTGAGTGTTCATGTGTTACACAGCATGTCAGACAATGTTCTGGATCCAGCCCAGGGAGCTGGGCTGATAGTCACACTTGCAGGTCTCTCACAGCCATCCCCTGCCCTCCAGTGGTCATCCCCCCAGACCGCGGCCCACTACAAGCTATACACAAAGTTGGGACTGTCACCCACACCTGTCTAACCACCACATGCAAGGCATTGATGGCCATGTACTGGATCCATACCATCATGGATGCTGTAAGTAGCCAGTCTGGGGGATGTGTGGCCTATCTACTTGCAATGTTGGGTGGATGCACATTGGCCATGTATGCTCCCAGGGGCCCATGATGGGTCAGATCCCACATGCCCAGGTGTGCCACACTGTCCCATGGGGTGCTTTTGTATTACACAGCATGTCAGACTATATGCTGTGCCCAGCCTATGGGATCAGGTTGGTAGCCACACTTGCAGGTCTTTCACTGCCACTCCCTACCTATCAGGGGCAGCCCCCCTCCCAGACCATGGCCCACTATAGGCCATACACACAGCAGGGCTATTGCCCACACCCTTACAACCTACATGTGTGCTGCGCTGGTGGTTATGTACTGGATCCATGCCATCATGGATGCTGTAGGCAACTAGTCTAGGGGGATGTGTGGCCTACACACCTGCAATGTTGGGTGGATGCACGTCAGCCACGTGCTGGGGCATGGCATCCCGTGTGCTTGGTTTATGAGTCTTGGTGTTGGGTTGTGACCTGCACTGTGTGTGTTGTCATGTACATACATGATATGTGTGTGCCCCATGGTCAGGGATCAGGTTCATGCTGGCATATTCCACCCCCCTGTGGTAATTGCGTAACTGGCGCGGCGGTTCTGGGGTAGGTTTTCCTGCTGACAACAGTTGCCTGCACAGCCACCCTGCATTACATACTTTGTCATGTGTGCATCACTGATGGTACTCTCCTCTCTCTACTGCACAGGCTGTGGTGTCAGACTCAGAGGAGAACATTGCTAGACCTTCCAGGTGTGTGCAAAAGCCAACCCCAAGCCGGTTATGTGACCCAGAGGACTACCGTGAGGAGGCCCTTAAGGACAGCGATGACCTTCGACAACGTGCAGGCCACACAATGCCCATGGGTGCAACCAGACCCTGTTCTCACAGTGTCCACCAGCAGGTGGAATTGTTGGACATCAGACAGCTGCTGCCATCTGTTGTGGAGTACCAGGCAGCTGCACAGTCGGAACTGACACACCTCAGACACATCATGCAAAATGACCTGACCCACCTCCGCCACCTGCTGCATGAGGACTTGCAGAGGGCCAAGCAGCAGGTGGAAGCCTGTGAGGCTCAGTGCCTTGAAGACCTACAGCACCTGTCTGGGGATCTCACTGGGTGGTGTAGCAGGTCGTAACTGTGGTGACTTACACTGTGAGGGCCAGCCTCAGCATCTCCAGTATTCACAGTCCCAGAGTCTAACAGACACCTCATCATACACCAATGACATTGGGTGGTGGATCCAACACTGTCATCATGCCCAGAAGCCCCACTTCCACTGGCACACCCCACACACTGGGGGCATAATCAGAACCTTTTGGTGTCCAGCACCCCACTGGGCCACACCCAGGCCAGGGTGATACCATGACTGCAGGCATTCCCCTTACCATCGTTGCATGGCACACCCCCCCCAAACACACAGGGGTCAACAAAGACTTGTGGTCCACACATGTGGTGAGAACAAACAAATGTAGGAGCCACAGCTCTGCCACCCCACTCCATCAAATGCCTGTGTTCAGCACCCCACAGCTGGTATGGGGGCACATGTGTCACCCAGGGGCCCTAGCACTAGGGCCTGCCGAGCAGGCCATGTGTCCTATGGTCCACCTATGCTGGCTGTACTAAGTGACATCACATGGCACATTCATGCTATGGCTCTGCACAAGTGACCTCATGTGCCATGGCCTATCACTGTTAAGTAGTATCTTGCACCACCACCCCTATCCATGTCCATTCCTGTGTGCATCTTGGCAGCACTTGCAAACACCTCCTAATCCCTCATGTGAATTTATGTCTCTCTCTCTCTCTCTATCTGCCTCCTGGACCTGTGGCATTGGCTTGTGTGATACATACCTGTGCTCATTCATATCCACGCCCACACCCATGCTGCACCACATGCATTGTTGCCAACTGTACTACACCCTTGTTTTGTATATGTTTTGCTATTTATTTATTCTTTTATTTGTATATTTGGAAACAACCTTTGAGTATACACTCTTTTACAAAGGTTCCACATAAGGATGTAAAATAGCAGAGACATAACAAAAACATGAAAGTTAACACAAAACATTAGATTGCGATGTAATAAAAAAATAAATAAATAATACGTTTGAGTAACCTAGACAACTGAAATTAAACAGTGGGGAGGAGATTCCCAATTAGCAATGTATGGCATAGCTGCCCTGGGGGGGGCCTGTCAAGGTAGAGTATTGGAAAGGGTAAGCGAAAGAAAGGGAGGAGAGTGTGGATGAGAGGTAGATTAGAGAGAGAGAGAGAGAGACAGAGAAATGGATTGGGAGAAGGAGAATATTTAGGGGGGAGAGTGGGTGGAAAGGGGAGGTTTTGGGGGAGTATGGAGGTGAGGGAGTTGGAGGGAGCTGGGGGGTGGTAAGGGATGGCAGTTGGCGGTCCAGGGTAGGTAAAACAGGAAGAAAGCTCAGACAGACGAGGTTGGTATCCAGATTGAGGATATGGATGCAGGTAAGGGAGTCAGAGGTGTTTAAGAGGGGGTATCCAGGTTGAAGATATGGATTCAGGTAAGGCAGTCACAGGCATTTGAGTTCAGCAGGCATTGCTTCAGTTCTCTTTTTAAGGATTGAACATTTGTTATATTAAGAGCTGCAGCAGGGATCTCATTTAGCCATAGTGGAGCTTGGTAAATGAAGGATCTTTGTCCTAGGGAAGTTCTATGAAATGGGACATCAGGCTGTGTTGTCACTGTTCTTTGTGTGTTGTATTTGGAGCTTGCTTCCTTTACCAGGTCTGCAATGCAGGTAGGGGTTAGGGAGAGCATGGCTTTTCAACCTAGCAGGCAAGTTTGGTATCTGATTCTGGATTGAAGCAGTAGTATGTGGGCCAGACCATACAGGGTGCAAGTGTGCATGAAGCGGTCAGCATTTAATAATAGTCTGCAAGCCTTGTTAAGGACAGTGGCAACCCTTTTGAGGGCCGTATCAGTGGCAGTGCTGTAAACCACCAACCTATTGTTTTTGCTCTGCTACCATGTGTACCAACAATATAGTTGTGAAGCATGCAACAGTGTCTTGTGTGGTTGATACTCACTTGCTAGTACCTGCAAGGTTCCATATGATGCCAGCTCTGTATTACTGGTCCCTCTGGCCATGCACAGGTTGTGCCTCTTGAGCTGCTTCACTATCTACTTCTCTTCTGGCTCTGAGTCAGATGCTCTGTATTTCTCTTGGACCAGCAGGCATATTCCACAGGACAGTGCCATGTTGGGTAGCATACAACAGGCTAGGAATATGACACAGGCCTTTTGATGGGCATATTGTAGGTCACCACCTGAACAGCCCAGGCACTGAAACCACATCTTCAGCATGCTAAAGTTGTGATCAATGATGTTGCATGTGATGGTGTGTGCTGGCATTGTACCTGTCATCTGCTACAGATAGGGGTTGGAGGACAGGTGTGAGGAGCCAGAGATGCAAGATATAGGTACTGTCCCCTTTAAGGAAACATACATGTGTTAGCATCTGTTGACAGTTGAGGTCCCTGTGGTACAGTAACAGGCCACAGGATGTGTCCTGTCGTATGCATCTGTACAATCCACCCTCCCTACAGAGTGGCATATCTCTGGTTTGCTGCAGCAGTACACCCCCTATGGGGGGTTTATGTGGTGGGTCTGCCACATGTAATCATTGGCAAGGTGTCCACTGGGTATGTCCCTGGCTTAAAATGTCTGGCACAGGGTAGAATTATGCCATATGAAGCTGTTGTGGATGCTGCCAGGGTACTGTACTTGGACATTGCTGATGCATCCTTTGCATTGCACACCACCTGGCAATTGATGGAGTGGTAACCTTTTCTATTGAGAAAAGTGTCCACTCCATCACCAGTCAGTGCCTGGTTGGCAACATGGGTGCATTCAGTTGCACCGAGTACAGTTGGTAGGTATGCAAACAAATGAAACTGCTGCATTGTTGCTGCATGCTCCACTGGTGTACTGGGGAATATAATGAACTCAGCAGAATGTGCCAGCATTGCATCTAGAAACTGGGCCAGCATGCATGAGGTGGTAGATTGCAAGACCCCAGTGGTATCCTTCACCGGGGTCTGGAATGACCCTGTGGCTAGAAAGCACATGGCCATCACCTTGAGCTAAACTGACTTGGCATGGCTGCACTGGGTGTCACTGCACAGCTGGTCATGCAGGAGCTTACATAGCTGCCTGAGCATGGCCTTGTTGAGCTAGTACTACCCAACTAGATGACTGTCTGAGAATCCTTTATAGGTCACTCTTGCCTAGTACTATGTGTAGTATAGCCTCCACAGCCTACAGATGGACCCAGGGTCGGCATCTGCCCCATCTTCTTCCAGCAGGGCCTCCTACATCATAAAAAGTAGGTGTGCTCCCATAACTGCCATTTTGTTTGCTGGCTGCAGTGTCTCCACCTACCACTAGGGATCACCTGGACTAAGTTGGCCCTTTGATAGGTGGTAACTACACTGCACAAAGTCATCTGCACAAGTCCTTTAGTGCAGCGCTAACACATTGACTATTGTGCTGTGTCTGTATTCATGTGCAAGCACCACCCTTTGTGCAGCAACTATATTATCTTTCTCCATGAGTGCTAATCTGTTTAGCACACACTCTTCCCACCATTGAATATTGCACTCTGGTGAAATCCCCATGCTAATCATGCACAAATACTGTGCACACTTCGTAAACCTTTGAATATTGGACCCCTAGAGTCTTCTAAGGTGTGATTAGTGAGCCTCCACTGCTCTTTGTCTTGCGATTGATAAATCTTAATGTAGTGGGGTAGTTCCATTTTCCATGTTCTTTGTTTCTCAGTCACTAACATTCCATGGTATGAAAGTGTAATCCAAACCCTGACAACCCTATTACTGATATCAGCAATGACATCTAACAGTTTCTCCCATTAAATAGATGCATTCTATCACCATAAACTGTAGTGAGAAAATACAATAAAACCACTGGGAACGTAACATAGCCCCCTACCCCCTTCATTGCAGTGTGAAGAAATGTTCAAGGACAGGAAAGCAAAGTTCAACTCCTTTTCATTTCACATTTTCGGGAAAAGATATGCTGATATATTGTTGATGTAGAGGGACAGACAGAAAGGGGGCATGACTGGAAACTGAATGCATTACATTATGTTTATTCCATTCTCTGCACCCTTGTGGAGTTAAAGCACATATAGCATGCATTAATCAGTGCACTCGCTGTCTCCCCATGCTTCCTCCCCACTGTAAAAAAAAAAAAAGCAACACTCCCCATGTGCTCTTCACCTCTGCCCCCTCTATTCCCAGCACTAGAACCAGCTCCACATAAAAAAAATCCCACCCGCTGCAAAACAATTCACCCCATCCTGATCAATACACTGCCACATCATGACTCCACATATAAAAGATTCCACACACTGTGAAACATTCTGCCCCCTCCCAATAGCTGCTGAAACAGTGGATGGCAGGTAATAAAGAAAACAATCCCTCAACATCTTTTTCTTTACTGTTTTTAAAACCTGAAATAAAGAAAACTGTCCCTTGTTGTCTTGCACCACCATCCCAAGCCCCATCCACCGCACCCCATCCCCACGTAGCACCCTCCACCCCTCACCCCATACCCTATACACTTACCATGGGTCCAATGCCATAATCCTTTCTGGATCAGAGACATGTCTTCACTCTCAGAGCAAGGCCAGGAACTGAGGAAATCAGGTAAATGCAGTTAATGTGTTTCAATGTGTTTTGAACTTTTACTCATAACTTGTTCACTTTTTCATAGTTTTTACCCCAAATTTTTAACACTGTCTTTTTGGTACCCCACCTTATGAACAAGGTAGATAAAATGTTCAAATCTAACCTGAAAGGTAATTTTGAAGTTACTCTGTGACAGTGAAATCACCTTTCATGCAGAATTAGAACATTTTCACCTATTGGATTTATTAGGTGGGTCATAAGAAGACTATCTACAAAATATGGGCTCAAAATATTGAGAAACAACTTTATAAAGGTACAATGAAATGTTTCAATGCTCACTCATTACTTCGGAAATTTTCACTATTTTGATCCCAAGTTTTAAACATAATCAGTTTTTTTCACACCACCTTATGAGCGTGACAGATGTTGTTTTTCAAATCCTGGCCAAAATGCATTTTTGTACTAGTGGTGGGGAAATTACATTTTTGGTCGGGATTTGAAAAATTCATCTACTGGGTTCATAAAGTGGGATTATAAGAAGACTGTTGGATATCTGGGGATAAAATATGAAAAAAAAACAACAAAGTTATGAAGGTACATTACTGTTTGTCAACACATTCATAACTTTGGTAGTTTTCAGTATTTTGACAGCAAATTTTCAACATAGCCATTTTTTCATGCCACCTCATGAACCTGACAAGAGTTGTTTTTCAAATCATGGCCAAAATATCTTTTCACTCTAGTGGTGCAAAGTAATGTTTGTCCAGTATTTTGTAAATGACACCTGTCACATTCAGAAGGAGAGTCAAAAAAGATTATTTTGAAAATGTGGGGTCAAAATGTCACAAAAGCAAATTTATGAAGTGACACTGTTTGCAGGGAAAGCAGTTGTCTCCATTGAGGGTCAAGTTGCCTTCCTGTGCCAGTGACCTGAGTTCAGGTACAAATTCAATGAGCTAGCTGACTGGGTTGAGGTTGCTAATAATAGAAAATTAATTACAGTGCAATTCACACATTAATTCTATAGGCCTTATCAGATTAATGTACCAGCAGTCATTCTGGCTCTGACTGGAGTTTATTTATGTTACTTCTACAACTGGGTGTGTTGATATTTCAGCAGGCACCCCTCACTTTGTCAAGGCTAGGACATGCCATGGTTTACTTCCAGGTTACATAAGAAACGTCATTTTAAGCATTTCAAACCCTCTGTTTCTCCAAAAACCTTACTCTGCGTTCAACAAGAAGCTTGCTACGCACATCCAGAAAAACTTCCTAGACAGTGTATGGAACTGAATTCTGGGTCACAGATATTTTGCAGCATACTGAATCTCTTCTCAAAACCTACCATTTAACCCAAAGCTTGGGAATCCAAATAATCCTCATTTACTGCTACCTCCCTATTCCCACTAGCAGCCCCAATTTATTGTATGTTTGTTCATCCAGTCTTCTGTTTTTTTATAATATTTTATCATACATGTTTTATAAAAGATATCATATACAATATATTTTGTACTGTCAGTATAGTTCAGTGGTAGCACTCCTGCCTCTTGGTCAGAAAATAATTTATGTCCTATACTAGACATGTCGTCACCTACACAACCCTGACACAGGACACAGCAAGGCTGTTATCATGAGTGAGGAGTTACTGCACTGTTGTGGATGTTATCCATGAGACAAGATATTATACAGAGGTCTCTAGTGGTTGTCCTGATAGAAGTTAAAATTGCTATATTTACCAAAGAGTGAAAGACATCCTCTGTGTCCTGTCATCATTTCATGTTTCAATCATATAGATAATAATGCACTAAAATTACCACTGGCTGCCTACACATATGTGTGGTATTTGATTACCCACATGATGTGTGACATATTTATATGTGTACAGTCCACGTAATGGCAGTATCTATCACACTAATTTGTAAAGATATTTGAAATAAACATTTTGTATCCAAGTACTGCATAAATCAACATTCACATTATAATCTACTCTAATCAGTTTTTTAACATTTTGGCAATTCTTCAATTTGTCAGACTGTTCTTACAGTCAAGGATTGATTAATTAGTATTAATCTTTAGTTGCATCCTTTCTGACTCACTGTTTTTTTTCAGTTTTTTATAAAAAAAAAAGCAACTGGCATAACATGATTAGAAAATGTTATGATTTTGCCAGCCAATCAATGTAAATTTAATATGGTAGTAAGTAACTTATGTTTATGTTTCAGTGATCCAAGTTTGGTTTATTAAAAGACTAATAAAAGGCAAATCTTTCCTTGCATGTTTTCTTTCTTCAGTGTTTCCTCCTTTCCTGATTGTGATTTATATGTGTGTGTGTGTGCGTGCTTGAGTGCATGTGTGGGTGTATCGGGGGGGCAGTTATGATGGCAATAGTGTAGGCAGGCTTTCTCATTGTACATATTTATGTAGCTTTTTAAGTACCTGCCGAATATTGCTGCCTTTTTTTATCCATTATCATTCTGATTTTGAATGAATGAGAATAACAGCTGCATTTTAAAGTGACTACTGATTAATGGATGTGAATCTTTATTATCCAAGCCATCACCTGAATATAAATATACATATGCTTTGAGATTATATGAGGCATTGTTCTTTCATTTTCTAGTCAGTTTAGAATAAAATGGGAACATGATCTCCTGCTGTCAATCTGATTTGTTTGTAGATTAGACTCTGTCCTTATAGTTCATGACACATGATTATAGAGACTTGGGGCAGCATTTTGAGGGAGTGCGACACTGAAATTTCGGGCTACATGTACTCTCTTATTTGTCCATGCCATTCAGAACTGAAGAGACATACAGCAAGAGAGTGTGAAAGAGAGAGAGAGTGAGAGAGAGAGAGAGAGAGAGAGAGAGAGAGAGAAATGAAGAGAGCAATGGAGAGAGAGATGTATGGTGTAAATGATTTGTGTCTCCCTGGGTAAAATAAGAAAAACCTTTATTTCAAGTAGTCAACATGCAAAGGCAAGTACAGTAGACTGAAATCTCCATCTATATGAGCTATCATTTTTAGCAAAATTGTTAAAGAGCAGCTGACACCTTCAGGGTAACTTAAACAAAACATAATATTTAGACACCGTTCAATTAATATTTAACATTAATTCTGTATTTTTGTCTCCCCATTATTTATTACTGAGGACATCTGCATGAAAATAGGATCTCGGCTCCTGAAGAGTGCATCTATTTCTATTGCTTTCTCCCCACCTGAGGTCATAACTCACTGCTTGTGACATCACAGTTACTCTCATGGCAACAGACTATGATGTCACCACAGAGGATTAAGACATGAAGTAGGGAGTAAGCTATAGAGGCAGATGAACTCTAACAGATAAAAAAAACATGTATCCATGTAAATTTCTTCAGTAATAAGTAATGGGGAGGAGAAGTCTATAGAATATATTTGGAATGCAAGCTGAATTGCACTTAATTATTATGTTTTTTCAAAGTTTTCATTGTGGTGTCAGCAGCTCTTTAAATGGCTTGTAATGTGTTAAACTGTATTGTTAGCGTACCCTAAATGTAACATTGTCTGATGTCCCTACCTGTCTAATGTATGTCATAATGTACAAGGCTTATGTTGAAAATATGACTAGTCATTAATTAATTTTCCTGTACAAAAAATAAAAGTCTGTCTGTCTATCTATCTATCTATCTATCTATCTATCTATCTATCTATCTATCTATCTATCTATCTATCTAGTGCACACAGGCTATTGGCTAGCAGTTGGATATTGCATTTTACATCACATCATCTGCTAGTTGTTCTTTGGGACATCTGGACTAGCCTAAATGAAATTAGAAAATGTCATAGGGAAATAAACAAATGCCATTAGTTGAAACATCAAACAAGAGATTCATTTATTTCCAGATACAGCCTGCAGAAAAACAAGTATGGATTTGGGGTGCCTCATAACTCATCTAATCAGTGGGCACCCAGAATGTTCACTAAAAAGATCCACCATCTTGCAGGACTCGCAAATCCATCAGGCCAAAAGTAGCGGTTAGGCCGTCATCTCCCCCCGACCTAAATCATAAGCCAACAGTAATTTACCAGTTTGCTTAGTGAACGTAACAGTCATCGCAGCTTTCTAGTTCAAAAATCGGGCAGTAAATAATACACACACAGAAATTAATGTGGTCCACCATGATCGCAGATCAGAGCATCGGTATTTCCTTAGAATTGCATACCGCAGACGGACGTCCATCTGCGGCATGGAAGCTGAAGAAAATACCGGCACTCTCCCATGGAGTTCTGCAAGCATAGGACTCAAAGCAACACCCACCACAGTGGGACAACTAATACCTGGGCAACTGTATGCAGCAAACGCTCAGGTGCAGGACAGCATGCAGCCAGTTCTATGGTGCTGAACATGAGAGCAGCGTCATTGCCTAACTTTACCAGAACATACTTGTATGCCCATCTGCGTCTTTCTTCACGTAAATCTGAGCTCAGTATTGGCATCTGATGCTGGAGTAAAAATTGATTTGTAAAGTGCAAATACTAACATGGCAGCTCACATTATTAGTCCCCGTAGTTGCTAAAAATAGCAATGTAAAAAAATAACTAGTTTACAAAGCTGCTTTCTCACCTGAGGCACAAAGCAGTCTCAGCAGCACCAGGCAGTCCCGAGCGCAGCTTGAGCAGACTAGTCATGCACGTCTCCACAGATGCATGATTTAAAACAAACTCAAACCGCCACTGATCACACAGAGACCACACAATATTTAAAAATGTCCTACTTTGTAATTACATTCTTCAATGTGTCATCAGAAGACTGTTAATCTTTTGTTTCCAGAAGCAGACAACAAAAGGGACCAAGAAAGGGACTACTTTATGTCAATGCTGACAAAATATGTACAAAAAAGTTAAAATGATTTAAATGTTTAAAACTTAAAAAAAAATGTGTCTGAAGAGTTTCTTTCCATTTTCTGAGTGTAATAATACCCTCCTGGGTGAGTGGTATGGGCTATACCGGACCTTCCAGGGGCTATAAGGCCCTCCGCCTGCAGCGTCGGGCCTCATCACGCCCCTGGGTGGTCCGGTATAGCCCAATACTGCCCACCCTGTCGGGTATTATTACTTGCGTATTGTGGTTAAGAGCAATGAACTGGTGGGTTACCCAATGGCCTGGCAGAAGGAAGCCACTGGTTCAAACGCAGATTCAGAGAGCTAAGATTTTTGTGCCCCAGTTGTGCCCAGGGCTGAAAGATGTTGTTGAGTACAGGATGAGCCAGTCTGAGGTAGGAGATAGTCAGATTCCATCACTACAGTAGCACTTCACATTGGGCCCAAGAGTCTACTTCCTCACAAGAAGTGACACTCGTATGCAAGAGTTCTGTGATATGTGCAGCTTCATATGGCATAGGCAATCATCAGGGGAGGTGGGAGGGATAAATATATGGAGCAAAATTCTCACCAACATCATATGATGGCTGTCAACAGATTCAGGCCCTGCACTGTTTATCCCCTAAAATGAGCTAGGTTGGGTAGGTTGGGGCAATCGGAGAAGGGGCCTGGGGCAGTTGCCATTGGGGTAGCATCACCAGGTCTGAGAACTGGGTGGTGGGTGGTGTAGGACACACAGCTAAATAAAAATAAGTGCGCTGAACTGTGAACAAGGAAATCCCAGATCACTGGTGGATAGCCCAAGACAGTGAGAGACTCCAGGCAGGATTTTCAAAGGGGACAGATGAGGATGCAGGTGTATGTTCTGCCTATGTAAGCATCCCCAAAGTGTACCAAAACTCAGCATCCTTATTTTCAGAGAGTCCCAATTCTTTTTGCATCAGTTTCAATAATAAAAATATCATTTGTTGATGCAAGCTCCACCTCTTTGGATGGATCAGGCTTCCAAAATTCCAACACTGGTGTCAACTGTTAGGTAGTCAACCAGTGTTAAAAGTTATGATGCAATGGTCTCCAAAATAGGATGTGGGGTCTTGAAATCCTGCCCTCATATTGCAAATATGAGTGAGGTACTGGCATTCTTGAGTTTCAGAGCTACTGGCTGTACAATTTTCTAGATGGATCCAATAAAAAGAAAGGAGTTTGCATCTTTGTTGGGTTATGATTGGTAAATAAACTGTGAATCAAAAAAAAAAAAAAAAGAGGAATTTGTTGTAATCCAAATCGCTTCCCCATAATTGGTATGTGTAAATGGAGTTCACTCCAAGGAAGGGAAGGTGACCAGTGGAGTGCCTCACAGATCAGTTCCGGGACTGATCCTCTTCAATGTCTTTAAAAGTGACACTGCAGAGGAGCTGGAAGGGATGGTCTTCCTCTTTGTAGATGACACCAAAATCTGCAATAGAGCAGACACTCCAGGAGGATGGAAAGGATAAGCAGAGGCCTGAGAAAACTAGAGGAGTAGTCAAGGATATGGTAGCTTGGTTTCAATGTGAAAAAGTGCAATATAATTTACTTAGGGCACAGAAACCTAGGGGTGAAGTACAAAATGGGTGGAGTGGTATTGACAAACCCCAAGCCTGAAAGAGAGCTGGGGTAATGATACTGGATGATGTAAAGGTGGCCAGGCAGTGTTAGAAGGCAGTAGCAAGGGTGAGTGGGATGTTTGAGTGCTAACAGAAGGGCATCACTAGTAGAAGAGAGGTGGGGTTGACTGTATAGATCACTCGTAAGACCTCCCCTAGAGTACTGTGTCCAGTTCTGGAGACCACATCTCCAGAAGAACATAGTGTGGAGGCGGTCCAGAGGAGGACAACTAAAATGGTGCAGGGTATGTATCAATTTAATAAATAAAAATTCTTACTGACAAAAATAAAAAGCCCTATGAGGAGAGACCAGAGGACCTCAACATGTACACTCAGGAACAGAAGAGGGAGGGGGTATGATAGAGGCCCTTAAATACCTCACAGATGTAAATAAGGTACAGAAGAGGAGTATTTTTCAGCAGAAAAGGTGCTCAAGAACAAGGAGACATGCTATGAAGTTGGAAGGGGGCAGATTCAGGAAAGATGTGAGGAAGTACTTCTTCACTGAAACAGTGGTGGATTCCTCACTGAATAGCCTTCCAGTGGAGATGGTGAGGGTAAAAACTGTGGTGTGGTTCAGGAACGCATGGGATAAGACCAAGAGAATCATAGTGGAAAGGAAGACGGGAGGGAGAAAGAGCTGTAAATCAGGCACAGTTTCTGGTAACAGTGTAGGTAGGAAGAATGGACAAACTGGATGGGCCAAGCAGTCCTTATGTGCTTTCAAATTTTGTTTCTATGTTTCTTTCAGTGCTTGTTTTAGAAGTAAATGTCGATCAATCTCTAATATATGTCCCCCTTCACCACTTACTGCTGTATACAGAAAGAGTAGGTTCACTTGCATTAAACTTGAGCTGGATCAGCTCAGCTTCACTTCTCTGTTCCTACTCAAGCTGAACACACGTGAAACCACTCTTATACAGCAACGAGTAGCTCAAGAGGACATATGAATATATTATTTACAAAAAACATTGTTAACGTACAAGTTAGGGTGAATTAGTGGTGGGGTCTTCTTTGGGGTTGTCAACCCTAATGGCCCCCCTACCCCCAGGTCATAGCCTGTAGGCAAAAGCACAAGGAACAGCTCCAATCCAGTGTCTCATAATGAAACATTCTTCAAAGGTAGAA
Source organism: Neoceratodus forsteri (assembly GCA_016271365.2). Classification (NCBI taxonomy): domain Eukaryota; kingdom Metazoa; phylum Chordata; order Ceratodontiformes; family Ceratodontidae; genus Neoceratodus; species Neoceratodus forsteri. The sequence goes on along the minus strand of CM028137.1, from coordinate 540,584,423 downwards.
AATGATGTCTTGCCACATGTTGCCAACACAATTTGTTGTAACTTTCTTCATGGAGATAATGTGTGATGTTGTTTGCTCAGGGAACATGGTCGGCATCAGGGTTGATGACCCCAAGGAAGACCCCACCACTGATTCGCCAAGACTCCGGAAACCCAAAATCCTAATGTTTTTTCCTTTTCTACTTAAGGAGTGGGGATAGGGAGTTAGGGTGGAAATCCTAATGCCACATTTCCCCACCTTTTTGGTGTTAAGATACCCTAACTGGTGCACTGATAAAGTTTTTTGCAAAGAATTTCCTTTCTTTTTGAGATCATAGAATCTTATCCTCATTCCAATGGTTGTGAAGAATTCATGGGGCTGTCTGGTGGGCTGTAGATGTGCGGGGTCATGTGATTCATTCACCCTTATGTAGCCACAGCTACAGATGTACATGGCAAGAGTGCATCTGTTAGTTAATGCACAGGGCACTCTGCCACCCAAGGGGGGAAGAGGTGCAGAGCTTTGCCAAGAGGACAGTTATCTTTCCCATATGGTAAACGGGGCCATGCAGGCAAGCCTGAACCTTTCTTTCCCTGGCTGGAAGGGTGTCACATAACAGTGCCATACCCCCACCCTTAACCTATCCAGCTGAGTCACTGATCAAACTACAGAACTCAGCTCACCGGCATGAGATCACAAAGCAGACCCACTGAGATCAAGGCTGACACTACAAGCAAAGTTTGTTAATTACTTTTTTTTTATTTTGACCCCAACTCTTCTAGATACTCATTTTATGATTCACCTTATAAACATGACCTGTACCGTTTATAGTATATTGAATTAAATGTCATTTTTATCCAGAAGTCTGAAAACATGGCTCGTCCAGGATTTAAAACTTGCCACGTTTAGAGGTGGTGTGGACAAATGGCTATGTTGAAAGTTCGGAGACAAAATATTTTAAATTAGTGAAGTTATGAGTGAATGTTGAAATACTGAAATGTTCACTCACAACCTAGGCAATTTACCATATTTGTACACAAAAATGTCAGCATAGCCTTTTTATTATCCAACCTCATGAACCTGATAGGTGAACATTTTGAAACTCTGTGGAAACATCTGTCCACACTACTGAAACATCATTCCATGCCACAGGTGTGAAAACACGTTTTGGCCAGCATTTGAAAAATGAAAGGTGTCACATTCGTGAGGTAGTGTTAAAAAAATAGCTATGTTAAAATTTTGGGGTCAAAATATTTAAAATTACCAAAGTTATGAGTGAGCATAGAAAAATGTCAAGGTACTCATACAACTTTGCCATTTTTACATATTTTGACCCCAATTTTCAACATAGTCTTCTTATGACCTCCACCTCATGAACAAGGGTGGTGAAAATGTTCAATTCCTGCCCCGACAGGTGATTTCACCAAGTAACCACAAACTCACCTTTCAGACTTGATTTGCATAATTCCACAACTATTGATTATGAGGTGAGATCCCCAAAAGGTCATGTTTAAAATTTGGGGTCAGAATGTGCAAAAATGACAATGCATCAAAGTTAAAAACCCAATTGAAATACATTGACCTGCACTTACCTTGGTTTCTCATATTGCAGTCGGTGGCTCTGGCAGCAAGATGTGTCTTTGGTTGGTGAGTGGATCTTTGCCCTTGGATGTGTTCAGGTGAGTGAGAGGGTGTGGGGTGGTAGGGTGGTGGGTGCTCAGTGGGAGGTCGGGGTGGGGGGGTCAGATCATCGAGGAACCATTTTCTTTTTTACAGGCTTAACAGAAAAAAACAATTGAGGGACAGTTTTCTTTATAACAGGTATAACATTAATGTGGGGATGGCAATCGGAGGTTGGGGGGCCACCACTAGACACTGGGGGGGAAACATACATAAGGTGATGGCGATCAAGGGTGAGTGCCACCACTAAACACTAGGGAAACATTATACAAATAAGAGGATGGTGATCAGAGGGTTGAGGCACCACTAGACAACAAGGAAACCTTATACAAATAAGGAGACAGTGATCAGAGAGTGTGGGCACTACTAGACACCAGGAAACATTATACAAATAACCAGACAGCAATCGAAGGGTGCGGGGTACCACTAGACAACAGGGAAGTGGTGGCTCACTGCTCTCACAGCAGCCTGCAGCATGAATGCCTGCTGTGGCTGGAGAACTCAGGGAAGTCCTGCTTTCTATTCAGAGTACACATGTCAACGGCTCCTCTCACTATGCTAGACTCCCTGCATACCTCTTTTTTGCCATAAAAATGTTTACTGAATTTTTCATTTAATATCAAGCACAACAATAATCAAGATGCAATAATATCCAATAACTAACAAACAGTGAGTCAGTGGACAAATACAGCAAATGAACAACAGAACAATAAATGGACTAAGAAGTAGAAAACAATCCAAGGTATGCACACAATAGTAGCCTTTCCAGTAATTGAACCCATTCAAAGAGAATAAACCGAATAAGCAACACCATAAGAATGTCCTTCTTATCACTGAAAACGTCTATGAACCCAGTGTCAAAGAGAATGGAATGTGAGGGGTGGGGGAAGGAAGAGGGTGGGTGAGGAAAGGTGACGATCAGGTCTAAGAAGAGCCAGGAGTTGTGGAATAATGCAGATGAGTGTATGGTGGATTTGGCCAAAAAAGTATATTAGCAGGGAGGTTCAGTCATTAGGTTGCTGCTGAAAGAGGTGTCTGGGGAAATTTGTCAAGGAAACGCTGCCAAATACTCTGTTAGATAGATAATTTGCCCAGTATTTGATAGGAAGTTTTCTCACAGTGGCCAATAAGAGGCAAGGGATGAAAACATTCCTCATAAGATAGATGATAAGGATCTCTCCAGTGTTGCAACAGCACTTGTTTAGCTGCTATCAGAGCACCATTTAGCCAGAGGAGCTGGGGCTTGGTCAGAGAGGGGTTCACATGGTGTAGGCCCAGGAAAGGCAAGTAAGGGTCTCAGTCCTCTAGGTTGGGGATAATCAAAGAGCAAGTGGCCCACACCCTACTCCAAAAAAGGTCAATGGCAGGGCAAGATCAAAGGACATGGGTTAGTGATGCTTGGGGGGAAGAACACCTCCAAAAATCATTGTTGTCTAGGAGAGCAGCTCGATAGAGTCATTGGGGAGTTCTGTAATCCTGGTGTAAATGTTTGGCCTGTAGCTCCCTAGCAGACTGATGAGCATTAATTCACACATGTGCCCAGTCTGAGGAGGGGATAGCTGCTCCACAGCCATTGCAAAGCACCACACCTATCATCTTTCTTCTCCTATCCTTGCCCTAATCACCCCTTATTGCCCTGTACCCTCTGCTGCTCTTTCCTTCTATATCTTGTCCAGTGCCCTATATATATATATATATATATATATTTATATATGTATATATATATTTGTATTGTCAATACTCTTCAGTGGTATAATGTATCAAGGAATGTAGATTTATGTCAGGGTGTGGTGTGTGCTGTCAATGCTATAAAGGAAGTGATACACTGGGGTGGGTGGGTGTGGGGTGGGGGAGATGGTCCCCTCCTGACCACCAGAGACAATCAGTCACACCAGCAAACCCCCACATGAACACTCAGCTGCACCTACAGCATCCACCAAATGGGTAACTTTCCAAATGAATCCAGAAAGCAACCTTGTACTAATTGAAAGCAACAATACACAGCAAAAGATACAATAACAGCAATAAAATCAGCAAAAATCAACAGTCACTTCCCTAAAATGAACTGCTTCCTTACCCTTCCAGCCCCTTATGAGAATCCAACAGGTAAGCAGCTACACCGCTCTGACTCAGCCCCACTTCCAGTTAGCAGTTGCTCTGCTGATGCCCCAGACCAGACAATTAGCACCCTTCCCCCAAGCTACAGGGCTAGACAAAACACATTTCCTGCCCTAGAAAGTTAATGGCTTTGAAAAAAACACAAGATAAGCAAAACTGTATCCCAAGTAAAATAAGCAGTATAAAAGAACTAAAACTAGCAATGAGCAGATTCTGTACTGAAATGAAACTGATTATTCCCTCCTGACCGCTGGAGAAAATCAACCACACCAGGTAACCCCCACAGAAACACTCAGCTGCACCTACAACATCCCCCAAACAGGTAACTTTCCAAATGAAGTCAGAAAGCAACCTGGTACCAATTGAAAGCAACAATAAGCTGCAAAAAAAAAGCAATAACAACAGCAATACAATCAACAAAAAAACTGTCACTTCCCTGATATGAACTGCTTCCTTACCCTTCCAGCCCCTTACGAGAATTAACTCGATTAACTGCTTCAATAGTTAGTTAATATAGATATACATGACAGGGCATAGTGTGTGTGCAGTTTTACTTTTAAACTGCAGTGTAATATTTTTTGACTGGAAAGGCAACACTGTGAGAGGCTGTTCTTATTTTTCCTTAACAGTATTGTAATCTGCTTCTGCTGCTCTACTGATTTCGGTGTGATACACTTTTGGTACATATTATTTGAATATTTGTTTTTGTGTGCTACTTAAGATCTGAGTAAAAAAATGGTGGAAAAGTAGTCAGGTACTACAGTTGATGGCGCGGTGGACATGGATGTGGTAGTTCAGTGGTTCCTTTGAGTTTTAACTCTCATCCTGAAGCTCCTGCTCTAATATCTCATGATATGGATATTAAATTTGATTCTGCTGCAGGTTCTTCCAGCAGTAGCAGTATTGTAGGTCCTGTAGGTGGCAATACAGTGGGTGTGGGTAGTAGCAGTAAGTTAGGTACAAAAGTGTCTCCAATAAGTCTGTCTTCTTCTGGTGGGGCAGTAAGTAAGGGCGGAATTGGAATTGATTACTTTTTTCATAGTGCAGGCAATAGTACCAGCACTGGGAGCAACAAAATTAGTAATTCTACTGAGAATGCAGCAGCCAAGTTCAATGCGGGGGCTGAAACTGCACTTGATGATGCTGCATTAATGCTTGATTCATAGGATGATTATCAGCCTCAAAGGCATGATTTGCTGTTATCTGTGATGGATTCATGTCAAACCAATCTTGTGGAGTTCTACGAATGGGTAACATCAGAACTGGACAGGGGAAAGCCTGTGGATGTATTATTCTTGGACTTCAGCAAGGCGTTTGACTTTGTCCCCCACAATGGTCTGGTGGAGAAACTGATCGGGTTGAGAGTAGGCCCTTTGATGGTCAGGCGGATTGAAAACTGGTTAGCTGGATGCACCCACAGAGTAGTGGTCTGTGGGGAGCTCTCGAACCCTAGAGAGGGTGGTAGTGGGGTACCGCAGGGCTCGGTCCTGGGTCCGATCCTGTTTAATGCATTCATATCGGACATCAGGGAGGGTATAGGGTGTGAAATGAGTCTCTTCGCTGATGACTCCAAGATGGGAGCAGTAGTTGAGGGAGAAGAGGGGAGGTTGGCCCTGCAAGGGGACCTGGACACCCTGGAAAGCTGAGCTCACACATGGAAATTAAATTTCAATATCACCAAGTGCAAGGTGTTACATCTTGGGCGGGGAAACCCTAAACACAGGTACACCCTGGGAGGGGAGGCACTGGAGGCCTCAATAGGGGAAAAGACCTAGGGGTCATGGTGGATGCATGTATGAATAACTCTGAGCAGTGCAGGAGAGCGGCTAGCAAGGCAAACAGGATGTTGGGATGCATCGTAAGGGGGATCACCTCTAGGAGCAAGGAAGTGATTCTGCCACTGTACAATGGACTGGTTAGACCACACCTTGAGTACTGTGTACAGTACTGGAGACCACACTTGAAGAGGGACATACAGCTCCTGGAGAGGATACAGAGTAGGGCAACTAAGATGATATGATGGCTAGGGGATTTGACGTATGAGGACAGACTTGAGGAACTCTGCCTGTTTTCATTGGAGGAGAGGAGAGACAGAGGGGACATGATTGAGGTCTTCAAGTACATCAAGGGAATAAATAGAGTAAACATGGAGGGGATCTTTAGACTAAAGCAGGGAGGTATCACCAGAGGGCATGGTTTGAAGTTGGAGGGTGGAAGGGTGAGGGGGGAAAGAGGAGGAGATTTTTCACTGAGAGGGTCGTGGACCCTTGGAATGCACTGCCTGGTGAGCTGGTTCAGAGATCCACAGTGGAGGGCTTCAGGAGAGGGTGGGACAGACGCAGAAAGTGGATGTATCAGATGATGGCCTGTCCCGGGGGGTGGGGATGGATGATAGGGGTTTCTGGAACACAAGGGGGGGGGGCCTGGGCACCCAACTAGGGATCTGAGGTTTGAGCATACTCGATAGGCCTAATCTGCTGGCAAATAGTATGTTAGTATGATTCACAGTGTTTAAGTAGCAGTTTGGAATGTGATACTCAGGACGATGCTACCACAGAACAGCTGGCCAGTAAAAATATTGAGTGTGGTGACAGTAAATTTGCAGGTTCAACTGATTATGACATTTTGATGTTGGTTAGTGAGGAAAAGGAGGATATTGTAGAAGACATTACTGGTGTCAGTGATAGTGTGTACGATTTTCAGAATGGTCAAGATGACCCTGTAATAGATTTCAATTACCAACCTCCCCATGTCCCTGTTAAGAATTCTTCTACCTGTCCCCAGAATGTAAATGTGTCAGAAGCACAGAATGAAAGATCAGTGACTGTTAACATGCAGTCTCCAAAACCTATTTGTGTCAGTGCTAGTAGCATGCAGCACAAGTGCCTGCAGCAGCCGGTTATACATAAGTCACAGCAGCAGGAGCAGCAGCAGTTCAGAGTCAGCAGTAATGCAGAGTGTGTTTCCCCTTCTAAAATGCAGTGTAGAGTGGGCAAATCTCTAGTGTGGGATTTGTATTCATTGCAAGACAATAATGACAGTACAGCTATTTCTCAAATATGCAGAGCTAAAATGAGTTGTGGCAAGGCAGGGTTACACTTAGGCACAAGTGGGATACACTCACATCTACAAACCAAACACACCATTCACTGGCAGCAGCATAAACGTCAGGCCTCCCAGGTAGAAAACAGTGGCTCTGTTCCTCTACAGAAGTACTTATTGGAGCCAGTTCACATTGAGAGTAGTGTTGCTCTACCACAACTAACCTCCACTCCCAAGTGTTGTGACTCTGTAGTGCCAAGTTAGTCAGCATCTTGCACCTCATCCTCCTCTGTATGTTCTGATTTCCCTTTCGGCAGTATCATGCCACAAACTCCTTTCAGTTCTAAAGTCACCCATACACAATTGAGAATTTCCAAGTCAGTGGTCACTATGAGGCAACCTAATATTAAGGTTGCATTGTCCAAGAATACAAAGTATCATAGGAATCATCCAGTTGCAAGGCACTTGAATGCAGCGGTTTCTCAAATGCTTGCAATGGAGTTTCTTCCATACTCTTTTGTTGAAAAGTCTGGTTTTCGGCAGCTTATGAGTAAGGTGGTACCCAAATACGAATTGCCCAGCAGAACATACTTTTCGATGAACAGTGTCCCTGAGCTGTACAACACACTATGTTGTACAGTTTCTCATTCATTTTCCCACGCACTGAGCATCCCACCACTGATATGTGGACCAGTGGTCTGGGATCCACAGTTAGCTTCATTTGTGTTACAGCACACTGGGCACACATCCCTGGTGTGTACAATACTTCACCTTGTCCTGCAAGTGATTGTCATTTGAAAAGCACATACAGAGGCAGTGGTGGTGTGTTTCAGCACGCAACACTAAGCATGCAAAGTATACATGGCTAACACACAGCTGAAAGAATTCTTGAATGTCTAAATGAGACAATTTCTCATTGGTTGAAACCACATGGACTCACAGTGACTTTCATTTCAAGCAGCAATGAAGCCAATGTAGTTAAAGCCATAAGTGACAATGGTTTTTAGCACATTCTTTGCTTTGCCCATGTTTTAAATCTGGTTGTATGTGAGTTCTTAAAACATGAGGTAGTGGACATTATGGTGATCATTAGTCATTGGATTTGTGGACACATCAGTTGTTCTTCAAAAGCTCAGTCTGAGCTTAATGTATTGCAGCGTTCATATGGTGTTCCGTAGCATCGTCTCAAGCACTATGTTCCCACAAGGTGGAACTCAACTCTGTATATGTTGGAATGCCTCTTCAAGCAGAGTAAACCTGTCAATGACTATGCCATGCAGCTTCATGACCCTCTGACTCAACAGGCAATGTCCCTTAGCCCCATCGCAATGGAGGGTCATGGACAGTATCATACAGGTTTTGCATCCTTTTGAGCATGCCACTCAGGCTGTTAGTGTTGAATCGGCATGTCTGAGTCAGGTTATTCTGTTGTTGCAGATACTTAAGCAGGCACTGGTCAAGTTGCATGACCAGTTTGAAAGTGCAGCAGATGAGATTGGTGTGGAACTGTGTAACTGCATGATGGACATCTTAGAAAGTGATCATCTTGTGTGTGACATGTTGCAGAGTGATTCATACAGGATGGCCACTTTACTGGATCCCTGGTACAAACATGATATTGCATCACTTCTGCCAGGGGGTAGTGTGGAGGTCGATCGTTGTTCACTTGCTGTTTATGACAAAGTGCACAACAAAATGCTTCAATCCGATGTAAAGAAAACGAATGTGCAAAATACTCAGCAGCATGTGCGTGCCAGTTCCCAACCCTCTGTGTCATCAAAGTCATCAGCTTCATCAGTACCCAAGCCCAGCTGCAATCCATTGTGGTCAATATTACAGCAGGTGGGTGTGTGCTTCCCAGCCCCCAAAGCAGGAATACAGCAGCAAACTCCAGATGTCAGCAGCAGATATGGTCACTGCCTATCTTGATGATCCAGAGCAGGTTTCTGTTGAGGATGACCCTATGTTGGTATACTGGCAACACAAGTTTACAGTGTGGCCTGCACTCATGTCAGTTACACTGGAATTTTTAAGTTGCCCTTGTTCCAGTGCAACATCGGAAAGGGTTTTTAGTGCCACCGGTGAAATTGTGTCAGACCATCATGCATGTCTGTCTGATTTAAATGTTGAGTGACTGACATACATAAAAATGAATAAACACTTTATTCCACCTCAATGGTCTTTATCTGGAGGTTGCACTGTTACGCCTAGCGATGATGATGAATGCATGGATGATGCTGAAAATATTAGTCAGGTAGAGGGTATGTGTCCGGATGGTGAGGTGTTTTATGACAGCAATACTGACAGTACTTATTTGTATTTATTTTTAGTTACCCAATGTAAAGTCCAAATAAGGATTCTTTTTTGTCACACATTATTTAAAAAATCTACTCCATAGGCAAGTACATATTTGTTACAAACACTTAAAGAGCAGCTTCCTACTAGCTGCCTCTCCCAGCCTGGTCAATGACTGACCTTTTCAGGAACCTACTCATGAAGTTTTGAATAAAAAAAAATTCCCTGTAGTGTAAAACTTATTTCACTCCTAATTTTCTCTTATGGCATACCTGCAAACAAAGAACTGACTTCCTGCTCTGAAAACCATCCTCCCACGTCGACCCACACAGCCTGTTCTGTGATGTCACACAACGAAGGCTGCATAAGCATGACACATTTACTTGTATGCGGCTGATATTTTGACATTTTTATACCCTTTACTGTTTGGATTGTATTAAATCAAAGCTATTGGTTGACTAATAGGGACCCTATTAGTCAATTGATTTCTTTGATTTAATAAAATCCAAATAGTAAAGGGTATAAAAATATATCAAAATATCTGCCACATACAAGTCAATGGGGTGCGCTAACGCAGCCTTCATTTTGTGACATCACAACACAGGGCTGCATGGGCTGACATTGGGACATGGTTTATGGATGGGGAAGCCTATCCTTTTTATGTTGGCTTGCCGCGCTTGCGTGGCAGTCAACATAATGGGAGAGTGCAGCTTTGGGGGCATGGCTGCTGTTGGGCGAATGCAGGGCACGCATCAATAGGTGCGTCCCTCATTCCCCAATAAGCCAGCATGCTAGCGCTGACACCAACCTTATGTAAAGTAGACATAACTTCTAAACAAAGTGTGCTGCTGCAATCAGAGACAAGCTTGTCATGCAGCGGCACTTTGTTTAGAAGTTATGTCCACTTTACTATGTGCTGTCCCCCCCAGTACAGGGTGCCACGCTGGAAGCCCACCCCAGCATGGCAACTGATGCCATGGCTGACGGGGGTGCCCAATCCCCCGTTGGATCCACATCCCCCCCAGCTGTCCTTCTGCCACACTGGGAGCCCACCCCAGCATGGCAAATGTCCCGCGTCATCTTTTTTTTTTAAAACCTGCAAATTAAAAATGGTCCCAAGGCGCTTCTCCCTGACCCCCTTCCCACAACCCGCACCCACCCACTGTGCACCCTGCCTCACCACAACCCCCCTCACCACATACTTACCTCCAGAGTCTGGCGCGACGATCTTCGGTGGACCGGGAACACGTCTGCACTCTTCAAAGCTGACCGCGAACTGAGAAAATGCCGGTAAGCTGTATAATGGGCTAGATAGGGTTTTTTCAACATTGTTGCATATCTCAGGCAATTTTTGGAATTTTTGCAGCAAATTTTCAACATGGGGTTTTTGGGGCCCTTTCTCATGAATTCTGTCACTGTCATGGCGTTCATCGGCCTCGAAAGGTGATTTCACAGTCACTGCGCGAAATCACCTTTCGGGGCCCATTAATGAAATGACAGTGGTGGTGTTCATGAGATGCCCTCTTAAAAAGCCTAAGTTCCAAATTTGGTGAAAAAAATCCAACAAATGCCTGTTTTACGAGCGTACGTTGTGCAGTTGGTATGCAGGCTTGTAACTTCATGCATTCACAATATTTTACTGCCGGATTTTCAGTATTGTCATTTTTGTACACCTCCTTGTGAACAGTATAGCTGTCATTTTCCACATCCTGCCCGAAATTTGTTTCCGCACTTCCGGCGCACAATAGCACAGTCACTGTGGGAAATCAGTGTTTGGGCCAGATTATGAAAATGACAGTGACACAGTTCATGAGCAGAGGACCTAAAATGCCTATGTTGAAAATTTGGTGATGATACTCCATAAAATAACTGTGTTACGAGCATGCGTTGGCAGATTGCACACACGCTCATACCGTTGTGAATTTGTGATATTTTCATTCTGGATTTTCACCATTGCCATTTTTCCACACCTCTTGATGAACAGTATAGCCGTCATTTGACATATCGTGCCCAAAATGTGTTTTCGCACTTCCAGCGCAGAATAGTGTGGTCACAGTGCGAAATCACTTCTTGGGACACTTTGAGGAAATAACAGTGACACTGTACATGAGCAGAGTTGCTAAAATGCCTATGTTGAAAATTTGCTGCCGAACGCCCATAAAATGGCAGTGTTGCAAGCGTGCATTGCATATTTCCCACACACCCTAGTAGCTTCTCAAATTTGGTATATTTACATGCCACATTTTCAACACTGGCATTTTTTTACACCTCCTTATGAACTGTGCAGCTGTCATTTCCAACATCCTGCCCTACATGTTTTCCCGCACTGCACTACCAAACACCCAAAGGGACACCCTAATGCTTGTCACTCTCTACAGGGTGGGGTGGGTTGGCATCAGTTCAATACTTCACTGCCATTCCTATGATGCATCTGTCTAACTCCTGCACTACCAATGCCAATGCCAGCAAGCCAACATTTGGCATTGACAAATGCTTGTTTTTGACAGTATGCTGAAAAAGAACACTACTAGTGAAAGAACTTCTGCACTACAGGGAACATTTAAGTCAAACTTCATGAGCAGGATCCTGAAATGAGCAGTCGTTGAACAGGCTGGGGAAGGGTAGCTGCTGTGATAGTAGGAAGCTGCTCTTTAAATGTCCTTAGTGCTTTTTATTCAGCCATTTCCATTGGGTGAGAATATGAGAACATTGTCCTTATGTTTCACATGTTAAGATGTGCTTCATCAGAGAATTACAAACATTTGTGAGCAGTTAGTATTTATAGTCCTTCTTTATTAGATAATCACATTCAGAAGTACATTTGAATTATAACAAAGCCATCAGTTTTAAGTTATGGCCTAAAGTTAAAAAAGGGAATGGTTTTATATATTACTTTAGACGAAGTGCACACCAAAGTGTGTACCAATCCATATGTCAAATAGGTGCCAAAATAAATCCATAATTCTGCTCTCTTTCACTTTATTATGGTACATACTCTTATTCCTTGTTTAACCTTTCAGTTTCACAAATCGGGCTTGTTTATATTCTGTGGCCTTCATTGTTTCCACAAAACTGAAAGAAGGCAATAAAGACAGAGTGAGATACCTACAGTTCAATTAGGGTACATCATTATTGCAATCATTTATAAAAAAAAAAAAAAAAAAATGATTGCAGTAATGAAATAAACAATCCAGATTTGTGAAACCTGCATGCTAAATGAGGAATAAGAGCATGTAGCATGATAAAATTAAAGAAAAAGCAATTATGGATTACTTTTGGCACATATTTGACATATGGATTGTTTACACTTCAGTCTGCACTATTCTCTAAAATAGTATATAAAACTATTCTTTTTTTCACTTTGTGCTTTAACTTAAACAGTTTGCTTTATTATAATTTGAATGTAGTTCTGAATGTGATCTTTAAGAAATGAACTATGTAGTTCAGTTTTCTGACTTAACATGATATAAGAACCATGAAAGAATCTATAATTGTCTAATACAGACTATATATAAGACCTGTTCACAAATGTTTGTAACCTTCTGATGAAGCATGTCTTAATGTCAGAAAAGTACTCTGATGTTGTCTCCCGATGGAGATGGCTGATTTAAAAGCACTAAGGACATTAAAGTGTTTGTACTGTTCTTGAAGGTGGAGGGATGAGTGTGGCTTGCCTCTTTTTACTTATTAACTTATTTTGGTTTTTACTATTTAATATGTGTTATGATGTAAGTTTTGTTTACTATATACTGTACTGTTATATGTGAAACATTAGAGAATACTCTACTGGACTGTCTTGTAAACTGGGTTTTACGGCCCAAATGACATGTTCCTTTCCTGTCTAAAAATACAATTTTTGCTACTACTACTATTACTAAAAGTAAGTATTGAACTGTATCCTGGCTGGACCACTGCCCATGTGTGGACCTGCTTTGAATTTGAGTTACATATTGGTTACATTAATAATAAAACTGCATTGTAGCATTTATGTTACTATCGGAAATCAATTTTTTGGTATGATTTCAATAGTGTTAAACAAAGTCTTCTCCCTTGAAAATAAAGCACTGAACTATTGCCTCTAGAAAATGGATGTCAGATGTGCCAAGGATGGAATGACATCATGTAAGTGTGAGCTAGACTGCTGTTTGTGCTGCTGAAGTAAGACATTCTCTAAATCCAGTTCCACCGTCTGTCTGTCAAAATACGTAAAATTAGTGAAATCCTGCCATATTATTTTTTGGCAATATACAAAGTTTTAGATGACATCAGTCCGTGACACATCTGACGGGCATTTGTTAGAACAGACTTTCGAACAGCATAATGACATAAAGATGAACTGCTAGTCCCTAAGCTGGTGCCGATGAGCCTTTGCTGATGTGCGTGCTGTCCACACACCAGCATCATCCATGACCAGTACTGCAGCAATTGTGACAACAAACAATATAAAGATCAACTACTAGGCCCAAACATGGTGACGATGAGCCTTTGGTGTGCATGCTGTACTACTCCAATCTGCATCATGCATGACCACTACTGCTGAAATGGCTACACAAAACAACATAAAGATGAACTACTAGGCCACAAGCTGGTGCTGCTGATTTGCACACCATACTGCAACCTGCATCCACTTCTTCTTTGATGTCCACTGCACTTAACCTCATGAAGAGCCAGTAATAAATGGCTCCTCCCTAGAATAAAAAGATGATGATGTGACGATTCTATATTGATGACAATTGTCCAGAAGATCACAAAATTTACATGCCAATCTATCAGGATAGTAATGATTTATTATTTTTTGTTCAATTTCATTTATTGTTAGCTGAATTTATTGTATATTTTACTAAGACACTAAAATGTTGTTGTTTTATTGCACTGAATTAAATAAATGAAATTATATTATGTTTATATGTTCTCCACATTATTGTGATTTAATGTGTGGATGATAACATAGCATTGCTTTTAAGTTTTGACATAAAATATTGTTTAGTTTCCTAGTGCTGCTTTGGCTGTTGCATCGCCATCGCTGTTCATGTAAGATTGTGCTTTGCTAATATGTATTTTATTCACTTTATCTCTACACACAGGTATACTACTATTATGTCTCATCTTTTATCCTGTCCTACAAATACATCTGCGCAACTGTTTACAACAAAGTCCTCCATAATACAGCAGGTGCATATAATGTTTCAGTGGTCACAATTTTGCATCCCTTACTGTTTTATAATCAGTATTCAATCATACATGTAGAGGTGTAAATTGCACGCTATACCTTAACACCTACCTGTTGAGGTTGTCTATGTGGAAGGGGGGCTAGTATAAAATCATATAAATATGAGATGTAGTCACAGACCAGTGCTACTTGTATTATACACAGTACTGTTACAGATCGGAAAGGATTATTGTTGTCCAGTCAGGGGGGAGACATTGCTTAGGATAATTTTTGTTGTTTAAACTGCTGTTATTGCTGAACCAATCATCATTTTCGATATGAATTTATATTTACATTTCAGGTATGCTGTTTACATTCCTGTGCCTTTATGTCACTGCTACCACTGCTCCTGCTGTCTGTTGGCAACATGCTGGACTATTGCCACCAGCAGTATTTTTCACTTTTTATAAAGGTAAGTATTTTCTTCCGAGGGGGCTGTTTAGATAGTTTCTCCTTCATCGTACAGCATAAAAACTAAGTCAGATAGCTCACTGTACATTTGTGCGCATATCTTTTATGCATTTCAGAGGTCAGCTGGTAGTAAACTATGACAGGTTTGGAAGGGGGGGAAATAGTGATGTAGCCTCATGCTCAAACCACTGCTGTTATTGTTATGTTCAGTTAGGGGGGAGACATTGCCTAGGATAATTTTTGTAGTTTAAACTGCTGTTCTTGCTAAACCAATCATCATTTTCTAAGTGACATAAATGTTACTTGCTGTGTTGTTTCTCTGAAACTCTCTTTATGATTTTTTTCAGGTATGCCGATGACATGCCTTGCCACTGCTGCTGATTTGACCACCACTTCTGCTGTGTCATCAAAGCCTGCACACTACCACCACTGAAAATACGGAAGTAAGGAACACCTTAATGAGGCAGTACTGGGCCACAACCCACTGCTGCTGATGATGATGATCTGACCACCACTTCTGCTTGGCCATCAATGCCTGCATGCAGTCACCACTGCCACAACCGAAATAAGGAACACCTTGATGAGGAACTACTAGACCATGACTCACTGCTGCTGCTGCTGATCTGACCACCACTCTTGCTGTGCCATCAAAGCCTGCACGCTACCACCACTGCCACTACTGAACTAAGGAACACCTTAATGAGGCACTACTAGGCCATGACCACTGCTGCAGCTGCTGATCTGATCACCACTCCTGCTGGGCCATAAAAGCTTACATGCTACCACCACTGCCACTACCAAGCTAAGGAACACCTTAATGAAGCACTATTAGGCCACACCCACTGTTGCTGCTGATGATCTGACCACCACTCCTGCTGGGCCATCAATGCCTGCACGCAATCACCACTGCCACTACCTAATTAAGGAACACCTTAATGAGGCACTATTAGGCCACAACCCACTGCTGCTGATGATGGTGATCTGACCACCACTCCTGCTGGGCCATCAATGCCTGCATGCAGTTACCACTGCCACTACTGAACTAAGGAACACCTTGATGAGGAACCACTAGGCCATGACCCACTGTTGCTGCTGATGATCTGACCACCACCCCTCCTGCTGTGCCAACAAAGCCTGCATGCTACCACTACTAACAACACTAAACTAAGGAACACCTTGATGATGAACTGCTACTAGGCTCAGAACCTTTGATGTGTGAAGCCTTATACCCACCAATAATTCCGTACCATCAATACCTGCACACACCATCACCACTGTTGAATCCACAACAATGAACTGCATAAAGAGGAAGTACTAGGCCACAGACTGGTGCTTCTGTTGCTGCTGAATGTGCCGCTGATGTGTGAAACCGTACATAGATACATAGATACATAGACAGTGCCGGCAGATAAGGGCCTATGGCCCACCCAGTCTGCCCATTTGAGCTTGTAAGTTCAGTTTGTTTTCCTAGAAGTCTGTTGCCCCTTACCCCTGACCTCCAGAATTCCTTTATGTATATCCCATGCATTCTTAAATCCCGTGATTGTTTCAGCCCCACCACTTCTTCTGGCAGGGTGTTCCACTTGTCCACCACCCGTTCTGTGAAGAAATTCTTTCTCATGTTTCCTCTGAATCGTCCTTCCTCCAACTTCATCCCATGCCCTCTAGTCCTGGAACATCTTTTTCGCTTAAAAATAGTGCTTTCCTGCACCCTGTTCCTCCCTGTAAGATACTTGTATGTCTCTACCATATCCCTCTCCCTCCTCTCCTCCAGGAGTACATGTTCAGTCTGCTCAACCTGTCTTCATAGGACCTGTGATGCAATCCATGCACCATCTTTGTTGCCCTCCTCTGAACCTTCTCTACCCTGTCTATGTCCTTACATAGGTATGGTCTCCAGAACTGTACACTGTACTCCAGGTGGGGCCTCACTAGTGTCTTGTATAGCGAATTATGACCTCCCTTTTCCTGCTGGTGATGCCCCTGCCTATACATCCCAGCATCCTATTTGCTTTACCTGCTGCCTTGTCACACTGTTTCTCTACCTTGAGGTCATCAGAGATGATAACCCCAAGATCCCTTTCCTGCTTGGTGCATGCTATATCCTCACCCCATCTGATATATTGTGCCAGGGTTTTTGTGCCCTATATGCATTATCTTGCACTCTTTGCATTGAATTTCAACTGCCAAACCCTTGACCATTCTTCAAGTTTCTGCAGGTCGCTTCTCATTCTGTCTACACCCTCTGGTGTGTCTACTCTATTACAGAGCTTTGTGTCATCAGCGAACAGTGAAATTCTGCCTTCTAGGTCCCAAGAATGTCGCTGATGAAGATGTTGAATAGGACCGGTCCCAGCACTGATCCCTGTGGTACCTCACTGGTCACTCTTCCCTCTGTGGAGTGACAGCCATTTACCACCACCCTCTGTGTCCTGCCACCCAGCCAGTTACCTACCCACCACACTACTGTCCTGCCCACACCCATATTCCCCAGTTTGTGTAATAGTCTTCTATGTGGCACAGTGTCAAAGGCCTTGCTGAAGTCCAGACAGGCCATGTCCACCGCCCTCCCCTGATCCACCTCCCTAGTCACCCAGTCAAAAAATTCAATGAGGTTGGTCTGACATGACCTCCGCCTGGTGAAACCATGCTGCCTTGGGTCCTGTAGTCCATTGACAACCAGATGTTCTACCAATCTCTCCTTCAGTAGTGCTTCCATGATCTTCCCCACTACCGAGGTGAGGCTGACTGGTCTGTAGTTCCCTGCTTCCTCTTTGTTCCCACTTTTGTATAAGGGGACTACATCTGCTGTCCTCCAGTCTTTGGGTACCTCCCTGTTTCCGTGATCGCTAAACAGGATAGCCAGAGGTTCAGCCACCACCTATCTTAGTTCTTATGGACCCTGGGGTACACCCCATCTGGCCCCATTGCTTTATCAACTCTTATTACTCCAGTTCCTTCAGGACCCTTCTCGTAAAGGGACTTGTGTCCATTTCTGCACCATTCTCACCCTTGTACTCCCTTCAGACCCATTACCCTCCTCTTCCTCAGTAAAGACTGAGCAGAAATACCTGTTCAATATGTCAGCTTTACTGTTGTCATCCTCCACGTGGCCCCCATCCTCCCCTTCAGTCTCACTATTCCTCCTTTGTCTTTCTTTTTCACTTATGTACCTGTAAAGGTTTTGTCCCTCTACCCACTGATTTTGCAATGTGCTCTTCTGTCTGAGCTTTGGCTTCTCTTACTGACCTCCCTGCCTCCCTTTGCTTCTCCTGGTACTTCTCCTATCCCCTTCTGCCTGTGTGTTTTGTATTGCCTGAATGCAATCTTTTTGGCTTTCACTTTCTTTGCTACCTCTTGGAAACCATAATGGTCTCCTCTTCCTTTCCTCTTGCTAACCTGCTTAATGCATAATTCTGTTGTTCTTGTAATCCCATTTTAAATACTGCCCACTGTTCCTCAACCCTGATTCCTGTCCCATTCCCTTAATGCCTCTTTCTCAAGTATCTCCCATTTTCCCAAAGTCTGCCCCTAAAATCCAGGATACGTGTTTTTGTGTGGTTTGGTTCTGCTCTTTCTGTGATTTCAAACCACAATGACTGGTGGTCACTGTTTCCAGGTGCTCCCCCACTGTTACCCCCATCACACTGTCCCTGTTTGTGAGCACAAGGTCCAGTATTGCCTTCTGCCGAGTTGGTTCCATGACCAGTTGCTTGAGGAAGGCACCTGAAGGGAGTCCAGGATAAATCTGCTTCTAGTTGATGCTGCTGCTGGGATGCTCCAGTCCACGTCCTGGAATATTGAAGTCTCCAACCAGTACTACTCACCTTTGTCTGCCATCCTTGGATGGCTAGCATCAGCTCCCTATCTGTTTCTTCCTCCTGGGCTGGTGGTCTATAGACCACACCTGTGCGGATGGCTGTCCCCATTTTCCTTTCCAGCTTAACCCACAGTATCTCTCCCATTTTGTTCCTCCTGGATCTCTGTGGCCCTTATGTCATTTTTCACATAAAGTGCCACTCCTCCTCCCTTCCTGCCTGCTCTCTCTCTTCTGAATATGTTGTAGCCAGGTATGGCCATCTCCAGTCGTGGTTATCATTACACCAGGTTTCAGTGATGGCCACAATGTCCAGGTCTGACTGCACCATGACAGCCTCCAGATCTTCCATCTTGTTGCTAAGGCTCCTGGCATTTGCACACATGGCTTTCCATGATTTGACCTCCCTAGACTGTCTCACTGTTCTACTCCAGCCCCTTCCTTGGTTGTCATTTATCCCTGGTTCTCCTTGCTGTGTGCCCGTCTGCTGAATTTTGCCCCTTCTCTGCTTATCCACCTCTTGAACACTAATCTCCATCTTTTGAACACTGCTTTGCAGAGATAGCCACTCCTCTGGTTCACCGGTTCCACTGCTAGCTGTGGGGGGTGAGCAAGTAGGTACCCTCCTTGGTGGCCTGCCAACCCCCTTTGCTAGTTTAAATGCTTGTCAATGTAGCATTTAAACTTATCATTGAGTGCTTGATTCCCTCCAGGATGGATGCAGGCCGTCAGGCTTGAACAAACCTCCATCCTCCAGGTGGGTCCCCAGTCACCAATGAATCTAAACCCTTCCTCACAGCACCAGTTCTTCAACTATGAGTTAAAGTTCCTGGTGCATGCAGTCCATGCCTCCTTGCTCTCACAGGTAGTACTCCGAGAAAGTGACAGAAGTAGCTATTGCGAGACCCCTCCCCAGTTTCCTAAACTCTTCCTGAACTTCCTTTGGCTCCCCATTTGCCAGGTCATTAGTACCTAGGTGGATAATGACATCCAGCTCACCCTCCTGTCTTGCCTTCCCAGTGATCCCCAGGATCTTCCTTCCATCCCTCCATGCCGTGGCACCTGGTAGGCACCTCACCTCCCTGTCCTCCCCCTCCTGTGTCCCTAGCTGGATCCCTCTTATGATGGAGTCCCCCACCAGGATTCATTTTCTCCTCCTCTGGGGTCCACTGCTTTCCCCGCTGAGGTCACCTCCCTGGCTAACCTCCACATCCTTTCCTTCCACTTCTCTGGGTACCTCTATTTGGTTGTCCTCATTCGCCAGTGTGGCACATGAGTTCTTGAGTGGAATAGGATCTGGGATATGCCTCTGCCTGACCGCTCTAACCCTCCCTGAGCCCACTGCCATCCAAGCGCTCGCTCGCCGGCATCCTTGAGGCAGTTGCATTGGACTGGGTGGTCCCTGGATAGGGTGATGGTACTCTGACCCAGTTTACTTCCACTCTGAGTCTGGCTACCTCCTCCCGCAGTCCAGAGAGATGCATGCAGATAGGGCAGCACCTCAGTGTCCAGAAGGTCTGCCTGAATATGGCTGCCCCACAGCCACTGCATTGCACCACTCCCCACATTATACTGCAATTCCACTACTTGTCTGCTACTCAAGCTCTCCTAGTTCCCTTTTTATTAATTTACTGTCCTAAAAATCCTGCCACTGGTCCTCAGATAATTTTTTTTTAAAAGAAAAAGAAAACAATAAATAAATGAATCAAAACACTTGTCGTGCTGAGGGTGGGCTTCTTCCCCCTTATGCCCCTCCTACTTCACACCCCTTACTATACCCTGTGTTTAGCTTCTGTCAGTCAGATTTAACAGGGCATATAATTAAATGTTGGGGGAAGGGGGGCGCAAAAATTTGCAGCAATTAAAGACAGCACAGAATTACACCACCACTATGTTTTAAATTTTCAACAGCCCAAAAACAATTATAAGTAAAGACAACAAAGAAATTATAGTGTCACTAGAAGCCCTCAATCTAAGTTTAAAAGAAAAATAGCAATTACCAGTTACTCTAAAGCACTGAATTGAATATGTTTCCTTCCTTCCCCTTCTGGCTTCTTCACTCACCAACAACCATGGTTTAATATGATACCTTCAGCTGTATCACTCTCACAGTAAAATAGCTCACATTGGAGAGTAAATTTGGTGTTTCAAACAATCTGTATCTGGCAAATGTCAACAATGTGAAACGTAACAAGAACAACCTCAAGAAAACAACAATCAACAATTGTTTCAACCTCTGAACTATGTGCAAAAAGAAAAACAACATCAGTGTTTAACGGTTCTCAATCTTTCATGTCAGAAACATAACAGAAATATAGATTAATTATTGTCATTCTTTCAATCACAACACAACAAAATAAAGAAAAACACAAATGTCATTCACTTTGTTCTGTGGGGGTAGCTTGCATCTTCCCAATCCTTTTTACAGTACCTGATGCAGCACCCTGTTGCAGACGCATCTTATGCACCCATTCCTTTTTTATCATTGAGGTCAGGTTCTTGACTGACTTTTTCAGCTCCAGCATTTCAGCCTCCATGCGGGATTGACCTTCCCTCAGGGACTTGATTTCAGTCATTAAGTACCTAAAGTTTACCTTTGTCATACCACCATCTTCATGACTGGTGAATGATATAGCCTTTTCAATGTGTTTGGTAAAAAGTTTGGGTTGTTTGGCAGACTTTGAGGTGGTTTCAGCAGTTTGAGTGCTGGCAGAACTCTTTCCTACCTCCTGTGTCTAGTTTGGTTCAGCACTGGCAAGTTGTAACATCACCTTTTGTAGGTGTGACAGCCAGTTCTGTGCTCGCTTGGTCTTGGATTTTGAAGTTGATGGCGCTGTGTCCTTCGTCTGACTCTCAGTAGTCTCTGTACAGAAATAACTTGTATTTCCTTAACATTTCATTGCAATATTGCAATATGTTAATACTTACCCAAGGGGAATTGTTGCTGGATAATAATAACAGTAACTACAGGAGGTTTAGGTCCAAGAACAGACAAGCCCAAACTTAAAACAGTTTCATACCATGAGTGGCAATGGGGAAGGGAAACATGTTATTAATAAGGAAGAAAAATAACTGGCAGTGGCATAGCAATAACAGTTGCTGGGGTCAGGAATTCAATACTTATGTGCATCTATTTGAATTGTCTCTATTTTGCTTTATTAAATGATATTACTTCATAATTCTAATGATCCTGAGTTAACTTTACATGAATAAAACCTAAAGCTGTGTCAGCTGTGTTTTGTATTGTTTACATAGTGTGGACAACATTCTGTGCAGTTCCTTTCATGGAACAAAGAATTTGGAGTTTTGAGTATGTCACTTCATGGTTTCAGAAATGTGAGCACGAACTTATCAGTACTGAGCCAATGCTTCTGAAAGCATGAATTGACATAGTAAAAAAACTCCAAATTCTTGGTTCCATGAAAGTAACTTCACGGATGTTGTCCTTAAAAAGGAAACAGTACAAAACATTAGTGACAGCTTCTGCTTTTATTCAGACACAGTTAAATAGGGATCCTGTATCGAGGAATATAATTTCTGAAAATAGAGATATTACAAGCAGCTGCACATCTGTAATCTGTTCCTATCTCCTGACTTTAAGGCAATATAATATAACATTGGCTCATAGACAACTGTTTTAAAAAAAACAACATTAATTACACAATTATTGAACCTCGAAATATATAGAGGCTATACAATGGCATGTGTTCAAATATGCCATATTTATTTACATGACTTAGGGGCAGTGTTGGGTAAGTTACTTTTTCTATTACTTTCTATTATTTTTGGAAACTTGTTCCAGAAAGCTCTGTGCAGTCACTTTCAAGAATGGAGAAGTACTGGAAAAAGTAATACACCTTACAGTTACAATTACTTATGTCTTTTTATACAAAAGAAATACGTAACTGTAACTGATTACATTTGTTTGAAAATAACTAGTAACTAACCTATTACTTTAAAAAAATGTAATCTGTTATAGTTATTCATTATTTTTTCTATTGTTTTTGTATAAAAATAAATAAGTAACTATAATTGTAAGGTGCATTACTTTTTCTAGAACTTCTCTGTCCTTGTTAGTGACTGCACAGAATCTCAAGTTTCAAACATAAGTAATAGAAAAAAGTAACTCACACTAACACTGCTAAAATCTTGTAACATATACATTTTCCATTTAATCCATGCCATTGTTACTTGTATATAGCCATTTAGTTGTCCAATGCCCTCTGGAATTTGTTCACTGAATATACTACAAGAACACATTCTGGCAGTGGAAGCCAATTCCAAGCACCCACCACTCTCTCAGTGAAGAAATGCCCACTAACATTTTATCCCAATGGGCCCCCCTCCAACTGGCATGAATGGCACCTGTTTTTTATTTTTTGTTTTTACACATGATTAACATGATTTCTTCCCTAACCTTGTTTATTCCCTTCATATATTAAATAACTCATTCATGGCATGACCTCTGTCTGAGAATGATTAACTTAAAAAGTACTTAAAAAAATATACTCACCTGACCCAGATGCACTGCAGTTAGACTCGCCATGCTGTACATCCTCACTTGAGGCAAATTCATCTTTTGTTGTTTCAGTACCTGTTGACAATTAATAAAATTAAAATTTAAAAGCAACCCAAAAAGTCAATATAAATATTTCTAATAAGGTCATAACACATTCTAGCAAATAGAAGAGGGCCCTTTCAATTGGTGACATGACATTGAGGCTGCAACAGGGTACTGCTGCAGCAGATAATGCAGAGTGCCAGCAAGATCCAGGTTACTCCTCCAGCCACACTACAGTGAGTTACATGACTTCATTCTTCTTTCTTTTGTTCTGATTACAAGAATGAAAACATTCTCTATTTCTGTTATCTGCTCTTCACAAAGGGTTCTTGTTTGTTGTTTTCTTGAGGCTATCAGATTTGGACCCTGGCTATAACTTGACCATGAAGATCCTAACATGGGTCCCTTTCTCACGGCTTACTAACACTGATCTGCTTAGTCATGGCCTGAAGTGATTTATGTGACTGATACAGTTTGAGTTTGGCACCAACAAACAGGTGAGAAGATCAGAATAGCAAAATAAATAAAGATGTAACAAGAACAATACTGTAAAGCACCACTGCACTTCAATGTCGGATTCAGCTGAGTAGTCAGAACTCAGCACCACTACTTGCTTAGCAATTTTTAACAAAAAGGTGGTACATCACATCCACGAAGAAATCAATTGCATGCACCAAGACAACTATTAAAGAGATAGATGGGTAAACAGGGTAAACAGAGGTAGGATACAAAGACAGCAATCAGCAGCAGAAGAGAGACAGAGAAGAGAGAGAGAGAAGAGAGAGAGAGAGAGAGAGAGAGAGAGAGAGAGAGAGACAGAGAGACAGAGAGAGAGACAGACAGACAGAGACATTGTGTGATATACTGGGAGAAGGCAAATGTATATCCAATATTATAAAAAGGCATTAAGAAAAGTTGCAATCTGAATGGCTGTTAGGATTCCAACACCCTTACATTATGATTAATCCCTGTTACACTGTCATGTACAGCCTGATCACATGGTACCTGGATTCTTCCTGTCAGCATTCTATCCTTTAGCACTGATGAATGATTGGAATGATGCATTCTGCTTCTGAACAAGCATTCTTAAATAGTTGGTGGAAGAACTATTTTATTAAAAACATATTAAAAGAGCTGCCTTTAGAAGGTACAAAAGAACAGGAAGACAGGAGGACTCAGAGGATTACCTGAAGGATTCAAGGGAGGTGACAAGGGCAGTCAGGGCATCCAATGCATCCTGGGAACTCAGGTGAGCCCAGGGAATTAAATTTGGGGAGAAGGACTACTACAGGTACATCAGGAAGAAAGATGCTGCAAGGAACAAATAGTAAGGATAACAAGCATTTGTCAATGCCGAATGTTGTCTCACTGGTATTGGCATTGGTAGTGCCAGAGCTAGAGATGCATAATAGGAATGGCAGTGAAGTACTGAAGTGACGCCAACCTCACCCCCACCCTGTAGAGAGTGAGAGACATTGGGGTGTGCCTTTGGGTCATCAGCTATAATGCTCATGCCATTGTACCTCACTCTACCCTGTAGACACTGACAAGTGTCGTGCTGTGCTTTGGGGTGTTTGGGTATTATACTTACCCCATTCCATAAGGAAATACACTGATGTGGGTGCAGTATAGGAGAATGGGGTGAATTTTGTGGCCGAACAGTGCAAGGCACACCACTATGCCTGTCAGTGGCTGCAGGGTGGGGGTGGAATGGCATGAGCATTACATCCGATGATCCCAAGTCACACCCTTGGCTCCTGTCAGTCTGTACCGGGTGGGGTGCTACAGTTGGAAACCCTAACAAAGTAGGCGTGCGGTTGTATTTTCACTCCAAATTTTCAACATGGGATGTTTGCGAGCCCACCTCATGAAAAGTGGCACAATCAGTTTTTTTAGCTGAAAGGTGGTTTTGCACAGCAGCTATGCCATTTGGCAACACAGGGATGAAAACACATTTTGGGCAGAATGTGAAGAATGACAACTGTATTGTTCATGAGGAGGCGTAAAAAATGGCAACATTGAAACTGTGAAGTGAAAATATGAAAAATTGGTGAAGTAATGAGCATGCATAGAAACTACGCAACACATGTCTGTAACCCAATTATTTTTGGGAGTTTATTAGCCACATTTTTAACATAGGCATTTTGGGACCTCCCCTGATGAACAGTGGCACTCTGATTTTGTTAATCTGTTCCAAAAGTTGATTTCCCACAGCTACCATGCCACTGTGTACCACAGGTGCAGAAACACATTTTGGGCAGGATGTGAAAAATGACATCTGTACTGTTTATAAGGAGGTGTGTAAAAATGCCAGTGTTGAAAATCTGGCATGGAAATATTGCAAATTTGCGAAGTTACAGGGGTGTGTGGAAACTGCACAAAGCACACTTGTAACACAGTAATTTTAGGAATGTTCGGCACCAAATTTTCAACATAGGCATTTTAGGTCCTCTGCTCATGTACAGTGTCACCGTCATTTCCTTAAACTGTCCTGAAAACTGATTTCGCACAGCGACCGCACTATTCTGCACCGGACGTGCGAAAACACATTTCGGGCAGGAGATGTAAAATGACAGCTGTACTGTTCATCAGGAGGTGTGGGAAAATGTCAATTTTGAAAATCTGGAGTGAATATATTACAAATTCATGACGTTACGAGCGTGCATGGAAACAGCGCAACGCATGCTCATAAAACAGCCATTTTTGGTAGTTTTGTCACCAAATTTGCAACATAGGCTTTTTGAGAGCCCCCCTCATGAACAGTGACACTGTCATTTCATTTCTCAGTCCCAAAAGGTGATTTTGCACAGTGATCACGAAATTCCCTTTCAAGACCTAATAATGCCATGACAGTGACTGAATTCATGAGGCGGGGACTCAATAACCCCATGTTGAAAATTTGGTGCAAAAATTCCAAAAAATGCTTGAGATATGCACCAAAGTTGAAAAAACCCTATTTATGCCATTATACAGCTTACCGGCATTTCTTCAGTTCATGGTCGGCTTTGAAGAGTCAGGCGTGTTCCGGTCCACCGAAGATCATTGCGGCCGGACTCCGGAGGTAAGTATGGGGTGAGGGGTGTGGGAGGCAGGCGCAGAGGGAGGCACGGGTTGTGGGAGGGGGAGAGAGACCATGAGGGACCGTTTTCTTTTTATGTTACAAAAAAAAAAATGGGAATGATTTTATTTTATGGGGTTTGCATGCTGGCGTGGGCTCCCAGCATGCCACCTAAATGTTTTTTGGGGGATTCTGTAGCCTACAGGGGATTACGGCACCCGTGGCTTTATACTGAGGGGTGGGGACACTAGTCTAGAGGGATTGGGCACCCCTCAGCAGAAGCAACAAAGAGGGGCACATTATGCTGATGGGAGTGGGCTCCCTGTCAGCAAAATCAAGGGGCAGAGGATAAATGTCAATTGAGTTGGGCCCCGTCAGCAAAAGAAAACTGTTGAGGGGGTGCACCGCGTGATGCCGAGGGGATTGGGCACCCCCTGGCATACAGTAGCATGGGAGGAGGGTAATTATGCTGGCGGGGAGTGGTCTCTCCACATCAGCATTGTGACAGGCGGTGGCGAAAGTCACTGCCGCCATGTTGCCTGCATGTAGGGAGGCGTGTTGTGGTCCCGCTGCCTGAGAGCTTCACTCTCATTGCAGCGGACCTTTTCTTAGATCTTGTGGTTTCATTAAGGATGTGTGAGGTCACCACCTGCTGCTGGCTGATTGGAGAATGAGGGACGCACCTTCTGATGCGTGCCCTGCATTTGCCCAACAGTGACCGCGCCTTCAAATTTGCTACTACCGCAAGATGTTGGCTGCGCAAGCACAAGCCAACATAAAAAGGGATGGGGGTGGATAAAGGGGAAGAAAAGGCAGAAGCACTAAACAAATACTTCGGCTCAGCTTTTACAAAAGAGAAAGGGGGAGCAATACCCAAGGGGCTGAGGATTTGGGCACAGGAGGGGAAGAGGAGAGAGAGAGACAAGGAAATTACAGTGGGCAGGGCACAATATAACATTGAAGGAGGGTAGGTTCAGGAGGGAAATGAGGAGACACTTCTTTACAGAGGGATAGTGACAGAGTGGGATGCACTATAGGAAGAAGTGTTATCCTGTAACACAGTGGGCTGCTTCAAAAGGGGATGGAACAGGATAAGGGGGAGGGTCACTGGGGGGGGAAGAAGGGGCAGCTGCAGTAGAAGGGCTGCTAGCTGCATACTTGAGCAGACTCGATGGAAGAAAAGGCCCTTATCTGCTGGCATGTTCATATATTCATAAGTTTGTATGTAAAAATCTCCCTCTAACTGAGGAAAATATTAAAAAAGTATACTTTCAACACTTTCCTTTTGGAATAATTTTTATAATAGCAAGAAGGCACTCACAGGAGTTAGATTAACAGTCAGTTAATTAGCCCTTAGGGACAATATGGTACTCGGCTGTGCCTCATGCCACATTACACACCTAGGGTGTGCGCAACAGACTGTAAATCTAAACCCTCGTCATGCCTTATTGCTTAATAAATAACATATGATTCAGTAGCTAACTAACTACTATGAATCACAATTAAATAAATGTTAATACTCAGTCATGCTGGGCCCAGCATCATCTCTCTTTTGCTTCTTCGACACTCTGTCACGCTTGGTCCAGGCACCATCAAGTACTTCCACCGCTTCAGGGTCTTGGCGCTGAAGGTCATCCCATTTATGCTTCAGCTGCTTTATCGTGTGTGAGGCACTTCTGGGCTGAGTGTTCATACCATTCTGGATATCTCCCCCCCACAGTTTTCTCTTTTCTTTAATGTGACTGTTTCAGCATCAAACAATGATTTGGCATGTCTGGTGACTTCCTTTACCAGGAGGGTGACATCCTTGATGCCAAAGGGTGCTGATGGATTGTGACAGGAGGTGCTGGCTTGCTGCCCCACCTCATCAACATTTTCCAGAGGCTGATCTTCTGCCTGCTGGTGATCCTTCAGCTGGCAGTCAGCCTGTGGCTCAACTACCTCATGGTGCTCTTTCAGAGACTACACAGCACTTGCACCAGGATGTTCTACATCAGTATCACACTGTGATTGTTCCAAAGACAGCCCTTTTACTGGGGATAATGAAGCAGACATAGTACAATAAAGAATACAAAAATAACAAAACTCTGAAAAAAAAATCAGTTCATTGTCCACTCCTGCACAGGACACTGTCTGCCACTTCCCAAAGTATCACACTCCACCAGCAGAATGCACTAGGCCACTTTGTCTGCTCACTTCAACAGTTCAGACACAGCTACACACTGATCTTCAAAAGAAGAAGCAATTCTGAACTGCAAATTGCATGTGATTTGAACTGTGGATTATTTTATCAGCAGTTCATTAAAAATCAGTGCTTTATAATGCTGGACTTAGTGGAAAATGGTGGAATTTTTAACCCGCACAACACAACAAACTACAGTAAGTTTGGTAACTGATTATGGCATCTGACACACTGAAACTGTGGAAAACGTGAACTGTGGGATCTTTGCAACCTGCTCCCAACTGCAGAAAATGTGAACCATAGGATCTTTTAAAGCATTTCCACAGAAAATATATTCCACGATTTAAAATGCGGAAAGGTATCGCAATAAAAAAAGGCAAAAATTGGCCTAACTTTCATGGAATTTCATGGAAGCAAAATTCTGCAGTTCACATAAAATCTGCAGGTGGAAGAAAAAAATTCAGCAGGCCTACCGTACAGTCCAGTCAATGCTCCAAGGCCAAATTAAGGTCGCAACCTACTATATTAGAAGCAGGGGTATCTGGAATCTCAACCAAGGCTGAATGAAAGAACCGAAGGTTCAGCTTGCTAGGAGCATAAAGACTACCCAATACAATTGGGAAGCCTAAATAGCTGCCAGAGATAAATAAGAAGTGACCCTAAAGATCCTTAAGCTCCCAGGATATATCAAGTGGTAAAGTCTTTTTACATAGAATTACTACACCTCTGCTGAGCAGAGTAAGCATTGTAGTAACACTGCCCCACCCACATGCAGCCTAACAATTTGGAGTTGCCCTCCACCAATGGAGTCTCCTGCAGGAGAGCTATATCACATTGCATATCCTGGAGAAGTTGAAGGATAGTCCTGCACTTTTTAGGGTCTATAAGGCCCCTTACATTCCATGATGCAATTTTCAGGTGATTGCCACTGGTCATATTCACAATAGATGCTGACATTGAACTAGTGACTACACTTTGAGGAATGCACCTCCAGGTCCCCACCCCTCCTCCTCCCACAAAAATCTCTACTAATGCTATATATAAGGCTACCTAAAAGTAACCAGTAGAAATACATGAGCAAAACCAATATAAAAGAGATAATATACATTCAATAAATAAGACAAAATAAAAATAACAAACCCAAACCTAAAGAAGATATGATGGGGAGTACAACAACCTAAGATGAAGGTGAATCCAAGCGATCCCTTCCCCCCAGTGGAGGCACACTGGTCACTTCCCTAATGGAAGATATTGGGGTGCTATTAAGCCATTGCTTGCATGGAGCCTGAAAGGGACAAAGACCAGCTGGGGACCTTGACTACCTCCCGGACTCCCTTCCCCATCTGACCCAAAGGGGCATAAGAACTGAAGAGGAGGGAAGGGAGGAAGGACTACTCCAGAGGGAGGAGACATTCCTCACCAAGTGCTACAAGGGGGTAAGCACATAACAGGGAGAGTTCTGGAAAGATCAAACCTAGAAAGCTAGGTTCCCCAGAGTAACAGACAAAAACTGAGCTAAACAAGCATTTGTCAATGCCGAATGTTGCTTGCTTGTATGTGCTGTTTAGGTATTTGGAAGTGACAGTTTCATGCCTTCCTCCCAAGACATCCACTGTGTCTTTCCGTTCAGTATTCACAGAAGAGTGGGAGGGGCAAGGGCCACAGCAGTACAGCAGTTGCCAAGGGGTGAAGAGGTGGACAATAGTCCATTCAAAGGCAAAGAGTCCTGCAGGAGCTCACTAAATTGAAGGTGAACAAGCGATGGAACCAGATGGCATCGCCCAAGGATATTAACAGAACTGCGAAGGAGATAGCAGTACCTGTGGCAGCCATGTTCACTGAGTCATTCAACATGAGTGAATTGGAGGAGGGTACATGTGGTCCCTCTACACAAGTCCGGCAGCAGGGAGGGAGGCAGGGAACAATAGGCCATTCAGCCTCACCTCAGTAGTGGGGAAGATCATGGAGACATTGCTTAAAGAAAGGATAGTGGGGCATCTAGATGCCATGAACCCAGGACCATAGACAAGATGGATTCACAGTGGGGACATCATGTCAGATAAATCTAGTTGATTTATTTGACTGGGTGACAAAAGAAGTGAATCAGGGTGGGGCAGTGGACAACGCTTGCCTTGATTTCAGCAAAGCCTTTGACACCATCCCATATATGAGGCTAATAAACTAGCTGGGTAGGCTGGACATGGGGGAAAGGGTGGTAAACTGGGTTAGAAACTGGCTAACAGACAGGAGGTAGAGAGTGGTGATAAATGGTATGCAGTCTAGGGAGAGGGGGCGACCAGTGGGGTGCTGCAGGGATCGGTCCTGGGGCCAGTTCTGTTCAATGTCTTCATTAGTAATATTGCAGAACATCTGAAGGAATTTTTCACCAAATTTTCAACATAGCCATTTTAAGACCTCTGCTCATGAACAGTGTCACTGTGATTTTCTTAATTTGTCCCGTACATTGATTTCGCACACCGACTGCGCCATTGTGCGCTACATGGGCGGAAACACATTTTGGGTGAGATGTGAAAAATGACAGCTGTACTACTCATAAGAAGGCATGGTAAAATGGCAATGTTGAAAATCTGGAGTGAAAATATTGAAATTTCACAAACTTACGAACCTGCGTAGGAACTGTGCAACACACGCTTGTAAAACAGTCATTTTTTGGAATTTTGGCACCAAATTTTCAACATGTGGTTTTTGGAACCCCTTCTCATGAATGTGACTGCGAAATCACCCTTTGGGCCCTAATAACGCCATGACAGTGACATCATTCATGACAAGGGGTCCCAAAAACCTCATGTTGAAAATTTGGTGCAAAAATTCCCAAAAATGCCTGAGATATGCAACAAAGTTGAAACCCCCCTATCTAGCCCATTATACAGCTTACCGGCATTTCCTCAGTTCGCGGTCGGCTTTGAAGAGTGCAGGTGTGTTCGGTCCACCGAAGATCATCAGCGCCGGAGTCGGAGGTAAGTATGGGGTGAGGGGGGTGTGGAGAGCTGGAGTCGCAGTGGGTGGGTGCGATTGTGGGAGGTTGGGAGATGAGCACGGGACAGTTTTTGTTTTACAGGTTTTTAAAAAAGGCGTTGTGGGGCGTTGCGGCTGGGTGGGCTCCCAGCGTGCTTCCTAGCTGCGTTAGGCGTTCAGCCGGCGGGGATTAGGCACCCTGTCGGCCATGGCATTGTTGCTACGCTGGGGTGGGCTCCCAGGCGTGGCACAAGGCAAGGGTTCAGCCGATGGGGATTGGGCACCCCGTCGTGGGAACCGCTTGCCAAGCTGGGGTGGACTCCCAAAAGTAGCGCCTACTGGGGGCACAGCTCAGCTGATGGGGATTGGGCACCCGTCGGCTATACAGTGCATGCAGGGAGCGGGGGCGCGCACACCTGCGTGGGTGTCTGTGGGGGGGGAGCTGACCGTGAGCAGCCGATATCTTATCGGTGCTCACTGAAGCATAGCGCCCCCTTTCAACTGTATGCCACTGCATTTTGGAGCTTGTCATAGACAGCTCCAGAATGCATTAGCTTACAGGGGCCGCGTCTGCCAACACACTGACTGAATTGGAGGAGGAGGTGACACACCTCCGAAATCTCCGATGATGGCACTATGTTTCTTGCACATGCGTGCAAGCAACATAAAAAAGATTGCCTAATGGTAACACACCAAAGGATGCAAACCAGTAAATGGTGTGGTTAATAGTGAGTAGTGGAACACAACACCAAGCCAAGGCAAGAGAGGCAATATATGAGGGGTGAAAACTCTGTTAGCAGACTCTAAATGGGATAAAAACTGCAGGAACAGTGCACAGAAACAAGCAAAATGTGTAACATTGCTAAGTATTAAAACTTAGAAATACTGAATAGAGCAGCAAGAGAACAGGTACATAAAATATATAATATCCCTGCCCCACCCTTTCCTGAAGCTGAAAAAGACCCCCACATTAAAACATATAACTAAAAGAAAAGACAATGCAATTATACAAAACATAATAGTAGAGAACACATCTGAGGAAGGACTGTATTCTGTATGTAAACAGGCAGAATGAACTGAAAATAATCCATAAACACAACCCAGCTCTCTCACACCGCTATTACCAGAGCTGCTTCTGGCCAAAGCTCAAAACAAGAAGCAGTACAAGGAAGGAGAGAAGAAATACAAGGAACAGCAATTTAACTTAAAAAACAGTGACATATGTAGATTAAACAAGCAGCATCTTGTAGGGCCATGTTTAGAGAGATCTGCCATGTAAGTCACTAGGGTTAAACAGAAAAAGAAATTGCGCTTCACCAAAGTCCTGAAATCAACAACAGAATTTTGACAGTTCGGTGCAAGGAAACAATTCGATATGGAGCTCCTGTAATAACTGTGTGGTGATGATGGGTCAGTGAATGGAAAGCATAGAGGAATTCGAAAGAAAGGGTTGCTTCTACAACATACCTGGACTGTCAGGACCGAAGTATCCAAACCCAAGGAGAATGAAAATCACCACATCTGTATCATCTCATCAAGGGCCACTGAAACCTGTAGATAGTGCATAGATTCTGATCCCAATCATAAACAAAAGTAGGCTCATTAAAGGCTATGGTGCTGAACTGAGAAAGTTTTTTTATACTTTCTTTTTCCCCCCTTCCAGGGTGGCCTTCTATCTTGCTGACCCCCCCAGCCCCGTGCTTCCCGCTCACAGTAACCTCCTGTCATCCTCCACGGCTTACCCCCCCGTGGCAGGGATCCTTCAACCGGCCAACATGGATCTGGTTTTGGGAGGTGCCTGCCATTCGCGGGAGAGGAGCCTGCGGGGGTCAGCATTCATCCAGCTGCCCATGACATTTTTCTCCTCCGGTTTTCCTCCCTCCCACCCTCTGGAGGTGGAGCATTTTTGGCATTGGCAATGGCCGAGCTGTGCATGCTTCTGCCCACAGCACACCGGCTGACTACTCTACCCCATCCCTAATGTATGGGACTCAGGCTCTCCGACATCCAGCCACTGCTAGGTGTCAGAGTTGCACCAGCATCTGTGTCCCTCCCTCCCTCCCTGGGAGAGAAGAGCTGTTCTCTGGATGCTTGATTCTCTCCCACCTCAGCCAACCCCTAGTGACCCATTCGCACCATGAACATGGGTTACCAGTGGGGCAGAGGTAAGGCATGATGCCTCAGCCCTCCATGCCACTGAAAGTTTTTAAGAAAGGCAGTAGGTACTAATAGGATTGCAGAACACCAGCACCACTAGTCAGAAAACTGTCAATGACACCAACACATTAATGTGGAACTACTTAAGAAAGGGGCAAACAGTTTCCTTTAAAGAACAAATATAAAGATTAGGGGTGGGTGAAAGTTGTAATTTCCACCTCAGTGGAACATTTGTGGAAACTGGACAACTTTCGTGGAAGTTTCCGAGCTTCCACCTGTGGCGGATAGGAAAACTTATGAATGTTTTTGGCAAAATGTTGCTCTGTTCCACCCATCTGAGTTGTATTACCCCCTCCCATGGCTAGAAGTATCTGCCCCCACTGGCTCACCAGCCCCGTATCATTTCATTACCCACCCCGTGGTTGGCAGTACCTCACCCCCCTCCAGATCACCAACCAGTATAGTTTCACAACCCTGCCCCACCATGGCTAGCAGTCCGTCACCCACCCAATCACCCCTGTCCAATAGTAACCTCTCCAATCCCTTTTCTGTGTGTAATAAAATATGTAATTGACCTGGTGGTCTAGTGAACCCCACTCCCTCCCTGTCCACGATTCTAGCAGCCAGTGTTTTTAATTTTTTTTAAATTTTTTTTATACTTATTCCCTGGTGGTCTAGTGGCCCCAGCCCCACCCCCAGCAGGTGGTGTTCCCCAGTACCACCCCACCCCCTCACCCCAAAAGGCAGACAAAAAGCACAGCCCTCTACTTTTCTCCACAGCTGGCTGCTCACTGAGTTGTCAATGAATGAGTACATGCTTGTACAAGCACGTGCTTATTCATTCACAACTCAGTGGGCAGATGGCTGTGAAGGACAGTGGAGGGCTGTTCTAATTGTCTGCTACTTTTCAGGATGGGATGTAATGGGGTGGTACCAGGGAACACTACATGCTGGGGTGGGAGGCACTAGACCACTAGTGAATAAGTTTCAAAAATAATAATACATGAAATTGAAAAAAACAGCTAGCTTTAAGGACTCGAGTTTATCAGGAATTGGGAGGGCTTCACTAGATCATCAGCTGGTTACATATTTTATATACACTAGAAAGGGATGGAGGGTTACTACTGGGCTGGGGCCGATCGGGTAGGGGGAAGGACTGCTAGTCATGGCAGGGTGGGGGGGTTCAACTTCTGAAACTATACTGGCCGGTGATCTGGTGGGGAGAGAGGGAACACTAGCCATGGGGGGGGGGTTACTGAACTATCACTGAGCCGGTGATCAGGTGGGGGTAGGGCTCACTACCCATGGGGGTTTACTGAAATAATATGGAACGGGTGATCAGTTGGGGGTGATGGATCTCTAGCCACCAGGTATTTATGTTTTTTATTTTTATTTATTTTGGGCAGCAGGCAGAATTTCCATGAAAGGTCAGAAATGGATTTTTGAACTTTTGTGGAAGTAAATGTCAGACCCCTATTAAAGACCGTCAAACTGGAAATACAGAGGTAGTAGCTTGCCTGATGGTACCAAGTAAATGCAGTAAGCTGTAACACTCCGTAAAATCAAGTAGTCACCACCTCTGAAGATCAGGCTCCTTCCAAAGTGCCAGTATCCATCTGCTCCCCAGCAGCCAGTGGCAAGACAGCTGCATTATCTAAAGAAGATGTTTATCCCAGGTGCAGCTGTAAGTAGTGGTCAGACTCTTCTGGGTTCTGAAATTGCAGCACCTTCCCGTTTAGAGTGAGAACTAACATGGAAGAGTATAAAAGGGCGTAAGTTATACCCCAATTGGGCAGACCTTGCTTGATTTTATCTAAAGTCTGTCACCGCTCCAAAACACCTCTTGGATAGTTGGGGTAGAATGAAATGTGAGAGCTGCTGACCACAATGTCCTTGAGTTCCCAAGCTTTAGCCATGATAAGTTATTTGTCTTGGAAATGTAACAGTTTGAAAATAAGTGGCCAGGGCTTTGTGAAGGAGTGAGATGTCAGAGCTCAGTGAATCTGATGAGCTCACTCAGTCTCAAGGTCATAAAGTCATACTCCTCCAATGACAAATGGGAGACATGTATTAAGATTTTCCTTTAAGAATTGGACAGGATTTCTACCTTCTATCCCCTATGGGAGGCATAGAAAATGAAGGTTTTTCCTCTGCCCTCTACCATCCAGGTCCTCAAGTTTAGCAGTGAGTCAAGAGATCTGGGCATCTGCAGCTTGAAGATGCCAATCCTGAGCAGAGTTATGGTCTACCACTTCAGTGAGAGAGTGCTCCATTTTGTCAACTCTGGTGTTAAGTGCAATAAGGCTGTTTTGCGTATCTGTTACTGTAGCTCAAATGGCTTCTACAGAGGAGGTGATTTGCTTGATCAACAGGGTTTGCCTCATAGGATCCGGGGGCTTTGCATTATGATCTCTGGTAGCCACCATTTTTGAATCTGGCAGATGGCTTCAGGGAGGGGGCAGGGATGATTCATCAATAGATTTTTGCTTCTGTAAAGCAGATGAATCAGCACAGCAGATTGCCCATCCCCAGCTTGCATATCAGTTCAACTTCCCAGTAAACAGAAGAAAAGAGCCCCACTTGATAAGTGTAGATAATGGAGGGGAAAAAATGGGTGGCAGCAGAGAGCTACAGATTTAAGCGCCCATTTTCTTCAAGCACCCACATGACCTCTGGGCTCCCTGCATTTTACAGTGCTCAGAAAACATATTTGTGGCAAATGTTTAAAAAAAAACAAACAGCAGTATCTAGCTAAACGAGTCCTGTTTCTCTAAGTTTAAGCTTTTTTTAAAGGTATTATTGTTATGCATTTTCAATGTTTGTGACTTTAAAATAAGAAATAAAATGGTGGCTGACATGATCAGTATTTTTTCAGCATGGGAGGTAAATCATGGAAATAAGCACAGTAGTTGCAATCTTTTTTTTTTTTACAATGTGAGAAGTAAATCCTTTTTACTGTTCATGTCAGGACATTAACTCTAAAATCATTGTAATTCTGCAACCATATAATATTTTTTTCATGAAACCTTCCAAAGGTACACCCTTGTCATGGGCCCCTTCAACCCTGAAAATGTAACGAAAAAGTACACCACCATCTAGGCTGTGAGGGAGAGCAAAAAATACCCAATGTTAAGTATAGGGAAACCGAACGTGTTTGTTTTCCTTTCCATCGTTTGGTGCGCTGTATTTTGAAAACTGAAAAAGATGCCATCACAAAACTTTTCACGTCTTGAGACTCTGGCAGCCTGACCTTGCATGCCAAATTTTGGGCTATTTTATTAAATTATGCCAAAGTTATTAAGGTGCAAAACTGGGGTTCAACATTAAACTGCCTACTCAACCCTATTGGTGCACTACCATGCCTCTATAATAAAATAGTTCAACCACCAATTGTTTAAGAATGCTGGTTCACAATCAGAATTCATAATTCCAGTCATTCAGCAGTGCCAGAGAATTGAATGCCAATAGACAGAATTCATGTGCCATGGTGATCAGGGTGTATACGACAGTGTAACAGAATAATGTAAGACTCTCAGAATGCTGAAAAGTACCGATACACAGCTTAGTATATCTTTGTTTCCATAAATGTATGCTATTACTATGATGGTTAAAAAAATATATATTTTATTTAACAATGAAACATTTTCTAATTGTTGATTCACATTAAGCATAAGAAATAAGAATGAACTAGCCTTCAAACTACTAAACACTGTAAAGTATTCTAATTTTGTCAGAAAAATCTATTCCCCCTGTGCGTGCAGAATAATCTCCCCTTGTTTAACAAAAG
This sequence comes from Neoceratodus forsteri, assembly GCA_016271365.2. Lineage (NCBI taxonomy): Eukaryota > Metazoa > Chordata > Ceratodontiformes > Ceratodontidae > Neoceratodus > Neoceratodus forsteri. The sequence goes on along the minus strand of CM028137.1, from coordinate 540,547,151 downwards.
GATTTACTGCTTACTTCAACTACCACTACCACTACTACTATCACTACTACCAAACTGTGGTACCACTTTCCATTTTATGTTTACTGTGACAGGATTCATGTTTTGTGGCCTGCAGTTAACCCTGATATCCCATAAGCTCAGGAAGCAATGTCTGCTACATGCTGGTTCATCTTCAGGAGAAGTGATGTTAGACTGTAGGTGTTCAAACACAGCTGTGAATATTGATGAATAACCTGGCGGTGGTCATACTTAGTGGAGAGCTCCTTTAATTATTTCAAATCTAGAAATTAAATGCTAAAACTGGCCTGTCGCTGCACTGCTTAGCGCTACCACTCGCGAGGCTGGTGACCAGTGTTTGAGAATAAACTCCAGTCGTCTGGGGCCGTCGGTGGTGGGGAGGAGATTGAGCATCCCAGAGGATGATGCCTTCCTCCGGAGAGGAAGGGTTCCATTCTCTGCCGTGATACTGTCACCTGGGTGATCACAAGTGGCAGAGTGGCTGGAAGGGCCAAGGGAGGGAGAGGACATCGCTCATGTCGGTGGGTAGTCACCCGCATAGCATGTGCAGGCCCACCTAGACATCCATGCTTGCAACATCTCTGGGGGATGGGAGAACACAGAAGAAAGCATGGCCCCAGCACCTCTGTGATGACAGCCATGGTACATCCTGGGTCTCCCCCTCCCCAGCACACAGCACCACCTGATGAGGGAGGCAGTATAGCACAGTGGTTTAAGGCTCTCAGCTGCAAATCTGGAGACCTGGGTTTGAATCCCACAGCTCCCACTTGCATACTGTGTGACCTTGAGCAAGTCACTTAACTTCCTTGTGCTCCCAGATTACAACTGTAAACAAGCTTTCAGCTTAGTGTGCCACTCCTGGTTAAACAACTGGAAAAAAAAAAACTCTGGCAGAGTCATTGCATTGGTAAATACATTAACTAGATAAGGGTGTTTCATGGCCTTAAACATAAATATGAACTGCTATTACATACACTAACTGAGTCAAAGTATGGTACAGTACATTGAGAAAGGGCAGATATAAAAATAGTGCCCCAGTCTATATTACCGTTACCTATATATTTCACATTTTATTCTATGCACTGTTATAGCAATCAACTCAACAGGACCGGACCATCATATACATGAAGGTACTGTACCTTAATTGCAAACACTGCTGAGACAACTATATGTTGTGACAAGGTGGAAGATAAACACAATGTTGAGACATGTTTAGGAAGACATTTGATGTATTTCATTGATTTTTCTACAGATGACTATGCAGTACACTTGCACATTATTAGTATAATATGAACTTGCATATACCCAAATGTCAATGTAAATCTTACACATTTCATTACAGGTTGTTCTCTTGAAGGAAGATCTTACTGTAAAAGGCCTAAAAATGGGCATTAGGTTAAAATAAACTAGGGTAGGTGTGTTATTGATGGTATTGCATAGTTTATCTTTTATTACTGCTCCACCCCAGGCACACACAATATGAAAATCAACAACCCCTTGAATGAAGCAACAGGAATTAGTACAAAGATAGAAAAAAGTAGGAGACTGGGTCTGAGTAAGTGGGTAGACAAGCATAAGTATGGTAAGTCCAATAACATTTCAAAAAGTCTAACTATTACAATTCAATGTTATGTTTACTTGCGCGCATGTGCAAGAAACATTACGTGGCGGCTTAGGAGAGAAGCGGGTTGTGGAGGCCCTGCAATGTGCCAGCGAACCGAGACATTGCATTTGGGGGCTTGGCAGTAGTGCACCAATGGAGGCACAGTGTGCTGATGACACTGGCTTCCAGAAGTGCCACCAACTAGAAATGTTTTCGCCGCAGCAATCAGGGGCCGCCTCATCATTGCAGCATCAGTGATTCACTACAATGAGAGCACGACCCGTCATTGCTGGGTAGAACATTGCTACAGTACCATTGTTTGTGAACATGGCGGTCGCTTTCAGCTGTGTTCACAAATGATAGTAATCAGCCCCCACTGCCAAGGGGCTGCCCAATCCCCCATGGCAGCATGTGCCCCTCCTACAACAGTGTGTTTTTGTCGATGGGGACCCCACTTCCCGTCAGCTTCAGTTCCCAGTCCTACTTCATCTGCCGACAGGGAAGTCCACTCCCTGTTGGCATTATGTGCCCCCTCCCAGTTTCATTTACTAATGGGGAAGCCCACTTCCCATCGGCATAAGTCCCCCCACCACAAAGAAATGCAGTAGAGAGTTGTGCCAAGGGGTGCCTAATCCTCCTCGGCTATTGTGCGCCTGCCCTGTTGTGCCAATGGGGTGCCCAATCCCCATCAGCTACAGCTGTCCCCAAAAAACAGTGGGTTGGCATGGGGCCCACCCAGCATGCCAAATGGCCCTGTAAGAAAAAACCATCCCGCTATGTCTTTTTTTTCTTACCTGTAAAAAAATGGTCCTCAGCGGTCTTCCTCCCCCTCCCACAACCTGTGCCCACCCACTGTGTACCCCACCTCCCACACCCCCTCACCCCATACTTACCTCTGGAGGCAGGCGCTATGATCTTTGGTGGACCAGGAACACATCTGCACTCTTCAAAGCTGACCGCAAACTAAAGAAATGCCGGTAAGCTGTATAATGACATAATAGTTTTTTTTTCAAGTTTGATGCATATCTGAGGCATTTTTTGGAATTCTGGTACCAAATTTTGAACATGGGGTTTTTGGGACCCCTCCTCATGAATTCTGCCACTGTCATGGTGTTATTCTGTCCCGAAAGGTGATTTCACGGTCACTGCACGGAATCACCTTTTGGGAATGAGTAATGAAATGACAGTGCCAGTGTTCATGAGGTGGGCACTCAAAATGTGTATGTTGCCAATTTGGTGGGAAAAATCCAAAACATGACTGTTTAATGAGTGTGCATTGCACAGTTGCTATGCACACTCGTAACTTCACGAATTTGCAATATTTTCACTCCAGATTTTCAACATTGCCATTTTTCTGCACCTCCATATGAACAATACAGCTGTAATTTTTCACATCTTGACTGAAATGTGTTATCGCACTTCCGACGCAGAATAGCATGGTCGCTGTGGGAAATCAGTGTTTGGGATGCATAAAGAAAATCACAGTGACACTGTTCATGAGCAGAGGTCCTAAAATGTCTATGTTGAAAATTTGGTGATGAAAGTCCATAAAATGAGTGTGTTATGAGCGTCCATTGTGAAGTTTCCATGCACGCTCGTAACTTCGCGAATTTGCAGTATCTTCACTCCAGATTTTCAACATTGCCATTTTCCTGCACCTCCTTATGAACAATATAGCTGTCATTTTTCACATCCTGACTGAAACGTGCATTTGCACTTCTGGCACAGAATAGTGTGGTCACTGTGGGAAATCAGTGTTCGGAACACATTATGAAAAATCACAGTGACACTGTTCATTAGCAGATGTCCTAAAATGCCTATGTTGAAAATTTGCTGATGAAAGTCCATAAAATGATTGTGCTACGAGCGTGCATTGCTCAGTTTCCATGCACACTCATAACTTCTCACATTTGTAATATGTTCACTTCAGATTTTCAACATTGCCATTTTTCTGGCCCTCCTTATGAACAGTACAGCTGTTATTTTTCAAATCCTGGCCAAATGTGTTTTTGCACTTCCGGGGTAGAATAGCGTGGTTGTTGTGAGAAATCAGTGTTTGGGGCACATTAAGAAAATCACAGTGACACTTTTCATTAGTAGAGGTCCTAAAATGCCAATGTTGAAAAATTGGTAATGAAAGTCCATAAAATGATTGTGCTATGAGCATCTGTTGCACAGTTTCCACTCATGCTCATAACTTCTCACATTTGTAATATGTTCACTTCAGATTTCAACATAGCCATTTTTCTGGCCCTCCTTATGAACAGTACAGCTGTTATTTTTCACATCCTGGCCAAAATGTGTTTTTGCACTTCCTGCGCAGAATAGCGTGGTTGTTGTGTGAAATCAGTGTTCGGGGCACATTACAAAAATCACAGTAACACTGTTCATTAGCAGAGGTCCTAAAATGCCTATGTTGAAAATTTGGTAATGAAAGTCCATAAAATGACTGTGTTATGAGTGTGTGTTGTGCAGTTTCCACGCACGCTCATAACTGTGCACATTTGTAATATGTTCTCTCCAGATTTTCAACATTGCCATTTTTCCGGCCCTCCTTATGAACAGTCTAGCTGTCATTTTTCACATCCTGGCGGAAATGTGTTTGTGCACTTACGGCGTAGAATAGTGCCGTCGCTGTGGGATATCAGTCTTTGGAGCACATTAAAAAAATCATGGAGACAATGTTCTTTAGCAGAGGTCCTAAAATGCCTATGTTGAAAATTTACTGATGAAAGTCCATAAAATGACTGCTACGAGCATGCATTGCACAGTTTCCACTCACGCTCATAACTTCACACATTTGTAATATGTTCATTCCAGGTTTTTAACATTGCTATATTTCTGCACATCCTTATGAACAGTACAGCTGTCATTTTTCACATCCCGTCTGAAATGTGTTTTTGCACTTTGGGTGCAGACTAGCGTGGTTGCTGTGGGAAATCACTGTTTGGGACACATTAAGAAAATCACAGTGATACTGTTCATGAGCATAGGTCCTACAATGCCTATGTTGAAAATTTGGTGTGACGCCCATAAAATGACTGTGTAATGCGCATGCCGTGCACAGTTTCCACTGATCTTTCGGATGTGCGGGCATTTTTAATATTCCCACTACAGATTTTCAACATTGCTATCTCTTCATACCTCCCTATGGATGGTACAGCTGTCATTCTTCACATTCTGCCTGATCTGTGTTTTCGTACATGTGGCGCAGAATGGCACTGTCGCTGTTGGAAGTCAATGTTCGGGACACATTGACATAATCACACTGCCACTCTTCATGAGAAGAGGTCCCACATGCTTTCATGAGGTGGTGTCACAAACAGGCCAATGTTGAAAATTTGTAGTGTAAATAGCAACAAACACCCAAGGGGTTAGGGTTTCTAACCATAACATCCTACCCTGTACAGACTGAAAGGCATCGGGGTGTGCCTTTGAATTAGTGACTGTACTGCTCATGCCATCCCACCCCCATCTCCAGCTACTGACAGGCATCAAAGTGTACCTTGGACTCTTCGGTCCCAGACTTCACCCCATTCTCCTATGCTGCACCCATTTCAGAGTATGTCCTTATGGAATGGGGTGACTGTAAAGCCAAACACCCTAAGGCAACCTCAACATGTGTCAGTGTCTGCAGAATAGGGTGAGGTGACATGGCATGACTGTCATGGGCAATGACCCAAACACTTACCGCAATGCCTGTCCGTCTCTACACAATGTAGGTGGGGTTGGCGTGAACTTCAATACTTCACTGCCATTCCTGTTCTGCATCTGTCTAACTCCTGCATTTCCAGTGCTAATACCAGCAAGCAAACATTCAGCATTGACAAATGCTTGTATACAAATGTATCTGCACAGTTGACAATTTTTGTAAAAAAATAACAATGTGAGTTATTCCACATATGTTCACAGGTGCCATGCATGCAGGTGGAAGGATTTGACTTCCGGATGCACCAGTCTGCCCTGCTTCTGAGTCAGAAGATCATGGAGGAGAGGCAGAGGTGCTGGGGATTTCATCAATAGCTGTCGAAGCAGAGGGAACCAAATCTGATGAGGCCAAAGAGGGGCTATTAGAATCATGTGAGCCCCTTCCACCTGTAGCTTCAGAAGAACCCTTTGAGGCACTGGGAAGGGAGGAAAGACATGCAAGAACCTCCCTGTCCAGCAAAGAGACAGCACGTCTCACCAGAAAACACCACGCCAGGGAACGAGCGAGCAAACATTGTGTAGTTTTGCGTTGAATGGGGAGACAAAGAGGTCTATTCCGGCTGACCCCACAGGTCAGATAAGCTTTCAACCACCTGACAGTGGTATGGCTGAGACTGTTTTCCAGAACATTGCTGATGACCAGCACATGAACTGCAGTCCGGAGGAGGTAGTGCTGGACTGCCCAGTATCGGACTCGCATTGCCTCCCGGCATAGAGGGTACGAGGGAGTGCCTCCCTGTTTGTTCATGTACCAGACCACAAACACATTGTCAGTCTGAACCAGGAGTGTCTCTGGACATACAGTAGAAGAAGCTGGAAGGCCAGGAGGGCATACAGCACTGCCCTAATTTCTAACACATTGATGTGTAGCGAAGCTTCCAGCTCAGACCATGTTCACTGGATCTGATTGTCTCCTAAGTGGGCTCTCCAGCCTTGACACAAGGCATCTGTTGAAAGAGGAACCCCCGTGGAGAGATTGGACAATGCCTGCCACAAAAGAAGATCCTTCTTCATGTACCTGGACAATAGGACTCTGTGACCCAGATTGCCCAGCTGCTGATCCCATTGGACATGAAGAGTCCATTGGGCCATGCTCATATGCAGTCTGGATAGAAGAACTGTAGGGATCACAGCTGCCATCAGCCTGAGAGGACAGAGGATCAAACAGGCTGTTCCTGCATGGTCTCTGCTCTGTCCAATGGGAGGAAGGCTCTGCCGTGGACCATATCCAGTTCCGCCCCCTAATGAATTTTAGGTGCTGGGAGAGGAGAGGAGGGACTTGGGATAGTTGACTGTTATTCCAAGTCTGGAAAAGAGGTCCAGGGTGAAGGAGAGGGACTCCCTCAGACTGCTCTGTGATGGGCTTACAGAAGCCAGTCATCCAGATACAGGCACAATTAGATCCCTCTGCAGCATAGGGCCACAGTCACCACTGCTAGGCACTTGGTAAAAACTTAAGGTGCCAAGGATAGGCCAAAAGGTAAAACCTTGAACTGGTAATGTTCCCCCGGAAGGCAAACCAAAGAAAGTGACGGTGGGCCTGGGAGACAGAGATGTGCAGGTAAGCATCCTGCATGTCCAGCGCATAAAACCAATGGCCCTTGTGGAGCAAGGGTAGAAGTCCCTTGATGGTGATCATGCAGAACCTCTTGTACTCGACATACAGGTTGAGCATGCTGAAGTCCCTTATGGGTCTTAGGTCACCCGTCTTTTTGGGCACTAGCAAGAAACGGAAGTAGTACCCTCTTCCTATCTGTGCCAGAGCCATGGGCTCTAAGACTGACTTTTGCCTTGATGCCTTGGAGGATAATGGGAGAGGCCTGGGGGGGTTGTCTGGAGGCCTGTCTACGAACTCTTTGGTGTGACCTCTTGCTAGTAACTGAAGGATCCAATAGTCCGTGGTTATGTCCTGTGACCCCAGAAGATGGAGGGCAAATCCCCCTCCCACTGGTTCCTCTAGAGGATCTGGAGGAGGCAGGGGGAGACAGGAGGAGTCCCCCAAGAGACAGGAGGTTGAGGGGAGGGAGCTGGCAGTTCTTCTGAGAAGGCTTCCTGGACTTGGAAGGGGAAGTAGGGGTTCTTGATGATGATACCAGCATTTGTTCTGGCATTTGTCAGGGGCTTCTTTGGTCTGGCATCTCTGTTGCCAATGAAAAGGCTGTTTGCCTTTGTAACCCCCCTCAGTGCATGAAACGGATGTCGCAGATGGATTTACCATGCTCCTACAATTCAGTGACAATATCCTTATTGTCACCTCCAAATAACATGAATACCCTGAAAGGGGCATCCAGGATGGAGGTCTGGATATCTTGTGCCAGGCCAGCAATCCTGAGCCACAGATGTCACCTAATGCAGACAGCAGTGGCTGCGGGTGTGAGCAACTGAGTCTACTGTGTGATAAGTGGCCTGGAGAGCATGATGACAGGAGATTTTAACCATTCTCACGGTCTTGGGAACCTCAGCCTTAAGCTCCTGCTCTGGATAGCTTTCAGCTTGGACTTGAGAGAGGCCTTGGAAGATTTCTGGTAGGAAACCATATGAGCCACATAATTAAGGGACCTGAGGGCACAAGTGGAGGAGGAGGAATGGACCTTGTGACCAAAATTATCCAGCTGCTTAAACTCCTTATCAGGAGGAGACATGCTCAAATGTTTAAGTCTGGAGGACTGGTCATGGGCACTAGCAAGAAACAGAAGTAGTACCTTCTTCCTATCTGTGCCAGAGCCATGGGCTCTAAGACTGACTTTTGCCTTGATGCCTTGGAGAATAATGGGAGAGGCCTGGGGGGTTGTCCGGAGGTCTGTCTAGGAACTCTTTGGTGTGACCTCTTGTTAGTAACTGAAGGATCCAAGAGTCCATGGTTATGTCCTGTGACCCCAGAAGATGGAGGACAAATCCTCCCCACTGGTTCCCCTAGAGGATCTGGAGGAGGCAGCGTAGTGACAAGGAGAGTAAGGTGTGTGACCCCATCTGGGGGATGGTACATCCTGTCTGCCTTTTCTGAAAAAGCCAGAATGGAGAAAGACTGTTGTCAGACATCGGATGTTAGGTCTTCACAGGGCCCAGTGCAAGGCAGTATGGGGATAGGAGCTGTGTCAGTCATGTCTAGATGCTCCGCAAACCTTTTCCACTTTGGATCCTGTTCCTGGATAGCTCAGCCACAGGTGTTTTGTATAGTTATGAGGAATTCTGCACAGGAAGGGTCCTCTGAAGGGGACTTTGGGTACTCCTTAGGCTGAGGATCTATAGGTGTATGCTTACCAGAACTGGAGGACAAGTCAAAGTCAGAGTCTGAAGAGTGCCTGCTGGGGGTCTGAACCCTTTTAGAGGAGCATCCTGGGTTTCATCCCTGACCTGGTGTCTAGAGGTGCCTTCTCTGGAAAGGTATGAATCCACAGGAGAAGCTGATCTAGGGGTCAGAAAGGAATCAGGAGTAGAGGCTGCCACTGGTTTCTGATGGTCAAGCTCTGAGGCTAGTTGAATCCTGGCCTCCTGAATCAGGGTCTGAAACACTGCCTGGATATTTATTTATTTTATTTTATTTATTTAGTTTTTGTTGACCGGGTAAGTGCACTAGACAAGTCATGCCTATTTTCAGGCACGACCCGGGGGAGGGGGATACAGATGAATGCCAACTGACCTTGAACCAGATTAAGCTGTTAGTGGTATTTTTAGTGAATGAGGGAAATTTGGCCATGACACCGGGGAAATTCCCCGACTCTTTTCGATAAGTGCCATGGGATCTTTAACATCCACTTGAACTACCACCAGTCCAGGCAGATGGGACCTCAGTTTAACGTCTCATCCAAAAGACAGCACCTCAGAAGTGCAGCACCCCTCTCATGCTGCACTACAGTGTCAGTACTGGGATATTAACTCAAATGCCAGATGTGAGAACTGAACCCACAGCCCTCTGATCTCCTGGCCTCAGAGGCGAGTGTGCTACCTACTGAGCCACTGACACTGCTGTGGAGGTAGAGGTTGAGGCTGAGGAGGAGGAGGAGGAGGAGGAGGAAGTGGTGGAGGAGGAGGCTGGTGTAATGGATAACCCAGCACCTGATATTGAGGGTATCCATGAGCCTTACAGGAGTAGGAAAAGCCAGAAGAAGCATACCCTTGATAACCCTGATACATAATGGGGTTGATGACCAGGAGTTGGATACTCTGGCAAAGGGTACATAATGTATTATGGGGGTGAATAGCCTGGAACATTGCCCATAGGTACAGCAGGAGGTGGGGCTGAAGGCCCAGCAGGAGGTCCAGAATGACCAGGCATCAGCCCTGTAGGGAAATTCAAAGGGGCTGGCACTGGATCAGGCACAGGAATGTCTGGCACTGGAAGATTCGGCACCTGGGGGGCCTGATGAAAGGCTGCCCAGCATTTGAGGAATGGCCAGAGTGCCAGACATATCCTGACCTGGAGAAGGGTCATCTGGTGAAGGGTCAATTGACACTGTGATCAGAGTAGAACCCGACGGAGGACCCACCATCGTCTGGGGAACCGGAGTCCAAGATGGTGGAAACTGGTTGTCTAAGGGGGCTTGGGTTGAGGAGGTCCCAATAAAAGGTCACCAGAGGGATTAACAATAGGCCCAGGAAGAGACTGACCTGGCAAAGGAGGAGGAACCTCCAGGTTAGTGCCCATCTCTGGCACTTGATCTTCAGGCAAGCCTGGAGGGTCTGGTTGTGTCAGTGGGAGTGAGGAACCCTCTAAAGACCGTTGCATTTCTGGCAGCTGGTTCAACTTGATGTCAGGGGTATCCTGTGATCCCAACAAGAGAGCCTCAACTGTGCAGTCCCCGGAGGAACCAGGAAGCAACTTATCAGCCATGGCCATGCAGACATCAGAAAAGCTAATGTCCAACTTATTGGTCTAGGCTATGCAGACAACAGTGGAGCTGCAGTCCAGCTTACCGGCTGTGACCGTGTGCTCCCTGGTGGGGCCAGGGAGCAACTTATTGACCTGGCTGTTGGTGATAGACCCTGAAGAAGATATTGGCCTAAGGAACACAATAGGGGTTCCGTCGTGCAAGAAGAGCCCCGACTGCACCTTGAGTAAAGCAGGGAGGGAGGCCATGGACTGATCCACTGGAGCAGTAAGAGACCTGACAGTAGAGGTACTTACCAAAGTGGAGGCCCCTCCAGTGTCAGTGGTGTCCGATGGTCTTCACCAAGTGGATGGGGATCTATCCCAGTCTTGGTGCCTCTTCTTGTCCTTTTTCTTATTTTTGGGTTCTGGCATTGGAGAAGATTTTTCCTGCAGATTCTGCAACTCCTTTTCCATCAAAGCTTGGCACTTATCCAGCAAGTGGGCTTTGAGCTTTTTCTGGTGCCTAATCCATGTAGCCTAGTTGAAGGATTGGCAGGGCACACAGTCCTTAACATGGTGTTTGAGGCCTAGGCAGACCATGCAGTGGGAATGCTCTTCTGCATGCAGTATCTGGATGTCACAGGACTTTCACTTCTTTTTGATGCATCGCCCTGTTCCTAAATTGTACCTCCAACTATATCCCATGCTGTAAATGTGCTACTGTTATTTATTTGCTTCCCCTTTCTTCTCTATATCCCTCAAGATCTCCGTATTAGACCTGTTTATGTCAGATCTGTTATACTGTATTTTACTACATAAATGTGTGATCTGGTGTCCTGTTCTCTTTTTATGCTTAACTGGATGTTTGTGTAAATAGGCATTTTTGCTCACATACCTTTCAGTATAAAATAAAGACTGATTGATTAAAAACTGGACTGACAAACCTGAACCACTCAGTTCTGTAAAAACCCAAACTGGCCATACTGAGTGCAACTTGTACAAATACTGCTGGTCCAGTCACTCTGGCTGCACTGTTCAGTCTGAATTTTATGTATCTGGTCCACTCCTGGAAGTCTATATTTTAACCCTTCCTTGTCGTAGCATGCTCATATATTGGTGCCTCTACATCCACACCATTAAGCTTTTAATGCCATCTTGCCTCTTCTGCTGTCATGAGCTCCACATCCTTGAAGTCCCATGCTGCTTGTGGCAGCCACCCTTCCACGCCCCAAACCAGGTAAGTTTCTAGGGAGCAGCTCTTTACACCATGGCAACTAAATTACTGCTAAACTCCTTTGTTTTTTAACATTTTGTTGAGAAATTTTTATTTTAGTATATCCATGGTCAGGAAAAATTAATTTGTAAATGAAGCCAAAGTGCCCATTTATCAGTTCATGTAATCACAATACAGCATGTTATGAACTGATCAGATTCTATGTGTAACCTAAGTCAAACAAAAATTAGCCACACACACATGCCTACCTATTTGCAAGTGAAAGAAATGGGGTTACTGTCATTCAGTTGTAAACACCTATAGTCACAAATTGCATGTTAAGAACATTCAGTAGACTATGAACAGTAGTCCAAAACTGTCTGCCTGAGGTAATGAAGTTGGTGTATTATTTGGAAACAGGCATCACTGGGACTCTTTGCTATGGAATGTCCTGCAAAGTAGCAGAATGACTGCTTTTAGGATGGTGGTGTCAAATGGTCTAATGAGGGCACAGCAGAGCTTATTTGTTATGCAGAAAGTTCCAGGAAGTGTTTAACACATTCTGATTCCACTAGCTTTCTATGATGTCTGTACTATCCATTGGTAATCTGAAACAGAATGATGTCTAGAAGATAATGAGTTCATTTTCTCTGGGCTCAATTAACTCCTCAAACCAGAGGAAAAATAGGGCTCTACAGCTTCCTATACACACACACACACACAGGCAGCTTGTGATGAGGCTTCAGTGGAGGAATCTATTTTTAACACTCTGTCATGTTGTTTGGTAGCAAAAATTACATCATCCCTCTTCTGAATGCAAAACATCTACTGGGCTACACCCACAGCCATAAAAAGAACGTATTTTTTATTTTTATTTCAAAGAGATTGGATACTGTGCATCAGGGACCTTTCTTAATCTTATTCAGGACAGTAAAGCTTAGAAGAGTGAGTAATGATTGTTATTCCCAAATTTTCTAAGTAGTGTTGTATTTGGCACTCTGGACTAAATCCTGAGTAAGTTCAATTATTTGGATATTCAGCCTGTTAGGATTTATATATATATATATATATATATATATATATATATATATATATATATATATATTATAGTGACACGGTCGCACCACTATAGTTAGGGTTGAGCGGCCGGTTACGTACTAAACTCAAAATTGTGGAAGTTAATAACTTTGGACCCGTTCAATGGATTTGCCTGAAATTTGGTACACATATTGGGACGTGATTGGCCACTAGACTACCAGGTATTGCTAAATAGAAGTCAATTTAATTATGATGGGGGGACATCTAGACTACCAGGGGTAGGAATATTTAATTATTAAGAACTACAGATCATGGGTGGAGGGGCACTAGACTACCAGGGATATAATTATTAAAAAATAATACATAAACACACATGGGAGGGCACTAGTCTACCACGGACACTAAACAAAGATATTAACAGGATACTCATTCAGGGGCACCACTAGACTACCAGGGATAAGATACATCATTATATACATTGTTATGATGGGGAGGGGGATGCTAGACTACCAGGGATAATAAAAAGTACACTATTTTATTCAGATATAGAAGAGGGAAGCCCCCTGACTAAAACCCACCCTTATTTTAGTTAATAGGGCACCCCTGGGCTACAGAAATGAATTTTACAATCTGGCCATCTCGGCCCTCTCTCTTTGTTCACGAGTGAGCAATTTCTTTGACCACCAGCATGTAAATTTTTGATCGCGAGATTCTTTGATCGTGATCATGCATCATGAGCGAGGGACAAGATGGCAAAATAAAAAAAATAATTTTCTCAGCTCAGGGGTGTCCTAGCAAGACAAATGAGGGTGAGTTTTACTCAGGGGGCTTCATTCTGATGAATCATGGCAGTTGATTACTGTAATTGTGTCAATTTTGAAAAATTACACTAGTTTATATTCTTTGGTCATGACCATGCAAATTCTTTGATCGTGAGCCAACAAATTCTTTGATCGCAATCGTGCATCATGAGGGTAGGATGAGATGGTCAGATTACAAAATCAATTTTCTCAGCCCAGGAGTGTGCTAGGAAGTCAAAAGAGGGTGGGTTTTGCTAAGGGGACTTCGTTCTGTTGAACCATGGTGGTGGTTTACCACAGTTCTTTCAATTTTGTAAATTATTAAAGTTTTAATTCTTTGTTCATGAGCTTGCAAATTCTTTGATCATGATCCTGCAAATTCATGGATCGTGAGATTCTTTGATCATCATCTTTGATCTTGAGGGCAGGACAAGGTGGCCAGATTTGTTATAATGGAATAGATTGGGAAAGTTTACCAAACTTTAAGGTTTAATAACCTGGAAATGGTTTGCTCTTTTTACTTGAAATTTGGAGGGTGTTTACGGAATGTCCTGTAGATGTGAATTATAGTGTTTATGTGTCAGAGAAACTTTTTTAGCGGAGACATTGTGTGAAGCACTTTACGTGTTGCGACAGCGTTTTGCTTGTGATGGTGGCTTGAAATTGATAGGATACCTAGCCTTAGTGTCATGGATGTAGTTTTCAGTTGTTGTGTGTGTTAAATGTCAACAGGGGCAGAACTATGCCAGTCTGATGAATGAAAACCTTGTATGTTAAAATGATCTATCTCAGACATGGTTTGGTCTTTTCACTTGAAATTTGGAGGATGTTGACAGCATGTCTTGTGGATGAAAATTACAGTGTTTACATGTCGTAAAAATATTTTTTTTGGTGCAGAAATGGCGTGGTGCAGTTTACGTTCTGCAGACATCGTCATGCTTGTGGTGGTGGCTTGAAATTGACAGGATACCTAGCCTTAGTGTCATGGATGTAGTTTTCAGTCATTGTGTATGTTAGATGTCAACAGGTGTGTAACTGTGCACTCTGATGAATGAAAATTACAAATTTTGACATGTCATATCTTGGACATGGTTTGGTCTTTTTACTTGAAATTTGGAGGGTGTCGACGGCATGTCCTGTAGATGTTAATGAATTTGTTTATGTGTCGGACCATATATTTTTTGCAGACATATTGTGTGGTGCAGTTAACATTTTGTGGACAGTGTTTTCTATTTTTGCACTAGATTAACAGTTGATTGGTGGCTGGTCTTGCTGTTGTGAATGTACTTTTTAGTCATTGGGTGTGTAATGTGGCCTAACACTTACAAGTTGGTGGTGGGCCCCGTGCTCCCATCAACATGCGCAACTTTCTGCTTTTCTATTTTTTCTTAAAAAGTAAGGAACTTTTATGCAAAAAACTTTGTTAATGCATCAGTTAGGGTTCTTCTACAGTGAAAAAGTGCTGAAATTTGATTTTAGGGTTCCCACCACTTGCACCCCACCCCCACTAACAGGCATTGCCTGTTTGTTGGGGTCCTTGGCCCTAACTCACACCCCATTCTCCTACACTGCACCACCTCAGCTTGTTTACACATGGGATGGGTGAGAGTTAGGGCCAAGGACCCCAACGCAAACCCTGATGCCTGTAGGTGAGGCAGGCTGGGTGGGGTGCAAGGCTTGGGAACCTTAAAATTGAATTTCCTTGCTTTTTTGCTGTAGAAGAACTCTAACTGATGCATTAAAAAGGTTTTTTGCATAGAATATATACAGTATATATATATATATTAGTGGTGCAGTCACACCACTATATTTAGGTTAGAGCTGGAGTTTCCATGTTAAACTTGAAACTTTGTACTTTAGTATCTTTACAAACATTCAATGGACATGCATACAAGTTTGCATGTGCAGTCTCCTTTGATAGCTCTCTGGACATGCCACATTTTGTTCTGGTCAGATGTGTGGTTTCTGAGATCTGGATAGTGAAAAAAAGTGATTTTTCATAGTTTTTTGTCCCCATTGGTTTAAATGTGATTTTCTTTTAATTTGATTACAGCCCAAATGGTCTGGAATCTTGCTCTTAAATTTTCAGGGTAGGAAAGTGCTAACACAAAGATATGCCTTTTGTTGGTTTAGTGAAAAAATATTAATCCGTTCTAAGTTATTTAATTTTTAAAAAGTTCATAAAATGGTTCTGAGTATGCTCAGTAAGCACCTCAAAATAGCTGTTTGTTATGAAAAAAGAATTTTTTTTTGTATAAAAGCATCCTTTTTCATTTGAGGAAAATCCTTTTTCATATGGCCACCATCTTGTTTTCAGTTTTGACTGAGAAATTCAAATTTGGAACCCCCAAAAATGGTATTCTGTGGAGGAACCAACACATGTAGCTTGCTTATTGGGACTCCCTTAGCTGCATTCTGCACTTTTTTGCTTGAGAAATGCCAGTAAAATGTGTTTTTTTTAACATTGAAATTATTTTTTTTGTATCAGCATCATACAAAAAAAGATCCTGTTTCTTATCATGACTCACGAAAAAAGATATTTTTTAGTAAGGGAAATCAATATATTTCAATAGGTTTTTCAGCTTTGGTGTATAACTTTCCCATTTTTGCATATTTTGACACAACATTTTCAACATACCCTTTTTGAGAACCCTCCCAGTCCTCATGAACAATATGTCTAATTTTCACAAATCCTGACCGTAAGGCGATTTCACAGTCGGTTGGTAAAAACACCTTTTGGGCAGGACTTCAAAATGTTCACCATACTTGTTCATGCAGTAGCATCATTTATTTATTTTTTACTTAGTTTTTGTTTACCGGGTGGATGCCCTAGCCATAAAGATGACTGCTGTCAGGCATGACCCGGGAGGTTACAGGACAGACATTGCAGGTATAACAAACAGTAGATTGCACTGAGATACATAAACAAGGTGTTGTGAAACATTAAACATGAGGCTAAGCAGCACAGGTAGTATACAGGGTATTTCAAAAAAAACATTTAACAATAAGCTTAAGAAGGGGTATGTTGAAAATTTTAGGTCAAAATATCCTAAAATGGCCAAGTTGTGCGCATCTGTTGACATTTCTCTACACTCTCTCGTAACTGTTCATTTTCAATATTTTAGCAACAAATTATCAACATAGCCATTTCTTTACACCATCTCATGAATGTGGCAGCTGTCATTTCTCAAATCTTGCACAAAATGTCTTTTCATGCTTCTGCCGTGGAATTATGTTGTGATGGTGCAGACTGACGTTTTGGTGGGGATTTCACAATTTTTATTTTTGGGTTGATGAAGTGGGGTACTAGAAAGGCTATGTTGATAATTTGGTTGCTGTTGTCCTACAAATGGAAGTGTGGGACTCAGAGGGCCCTGTGCTTCCCCATAACCATGCATATACACATTTATGGAGGGATGGGAGTGCAGGGCCCCAAAAGCCCTGTGCTGCATAATACAAAAAAGGATACAATTACATTATCTCAAAGACTGTGTGGGCCCTGCACTCCAACAAGAAAATAGGGATACTATTAAACTATCTAAAAAAGTAAGAAAATTATTTGCAAAAAAAAACTATGCTAATGCAACATTTAAGGTTGAGGCTAAATTGACAAAAGTAGAGAAATGTGACTTTAGAGTTCCTAAACCACCCAATGCAACCTTCAAGAAAATTGGGATGGGGTCATGCTTGTGGTTGTGAACCCTAAAGCTCATCCATTAGGTGTGTATGTTTCTGGAGTGTATAGAATGGGTGAGCTTTAATGCTGACAACCCCTATGAAGACTCTGTCCCAGTTTCCTTTAGGGGTGGTGTTGGGGTTTTAGGGTTGGGAACCCAAAAGTCACATTTCCCTACTCTTGTCAGTTTTGCCTCAACCTTAAATGCTGCATTAACATGGTATTTTGCAAATAATATATTTGATGTGTTTGACATGTCTGACATACAGCAGTGGACAGTGACTCAATCACTGTATTTAAAAATGAGTTAGATTCTTCTTATTATGTAGCCATGCAATTTCAATTTAGGACAACTAGGCCCTGAATTGCAAGACTATTTTTGGTGACCGCTATTGTCTTGTACTTAATCTTATTAAACTTATATAGATATAGATAAATATATACATTACATAAAAATCTACCAGTACTGCCCAGGTGATCTAAGCTAGTTCTGTCACCCTCCCTCACCATCTCAGTCATCTCCTACTCACCACCACTGTAGTACCCCACCTTCATATTCCCATGCAGATCTTTTATTTAAAGTTTGATTGGATCCTGTCATGGTATCAACAGCATATTTTTATAGCATCCACTGTCCCTAGTTGACTTCATCTCACAGGCTGCAAAGGGTCATTTATAACAAGTCACCAACCTCTGACCATGATCTATGAGTTGGGAAGATCATGGTAGTTAAACTTCAGCTAACCAGGTTGGTCCCCTTTCCAATCTAACCCGGAGTGCCTTTTCGTACATAACATATATTCATCTGACTGTAGCAGCACATCCAAGAGGGAGACTAGAAGAGCCCTCAGTGTAACTGATGGTGCTAGGTTGAATGATTTAGTATAAATGGTCCCCTTGGAGCATGAGACAGTTAGGCTAAGGCGGGGTGCTACCAAAAGATGTTGTTGGCCCCTGGTACCATGCTAGGAGCCTGGCAACATTTTTTTAAACAAAAACAAGCTATATGTGGTAAGATAGGATAGGTGGATGGCAGGATATTACAGTGGGGATGGGTGTGGCCCTGAGACAATATACTTAATCAGTATTTGCCTCATGTGAGTTAACACAGTTTAGTTTAACCTCAACACTGCCTATGTGTTTGTCACATCTTAAATCAGTTTCAGGAACTGTTAGGCCTTTCTTGACCTCCAAAGCCCTTGTATGGATTAGGTATTTTAACTCAAATATAGAGTACTTCAGTTTTTTTTAATTTAATTTAAATATTTTTTAGACATATTATTGCTGCCACGATATCATTTAGAGTACTGGAGACTACATGAAAACAAAAATATTCTAGTCTATGTCTCTTTAAGGCAGCAGTATTCATTGGTATGAAGCACGCATGTCTCCTCCCCTCCCTCCAACAAAGTCATTGTGTGGCCCCCTAATGAAGATTTTGACTAAGGCAAAGTAGTGGAGTTTGGTCAACACCCTTGGGTATTTGCTCTGCATTTATAATAAAGTATTTTACCTTTGGTACACTTTAAATCAGCATGTGCATGTTTTGGCATTCAGTCTGGCCACCTGCAAAGAGCTAGAGGATTTTTTTTTTAATTTCTCCTTATTTTAAGGTAAAAAATGAATAGCAAAAAGGTTAATCACACAATCCTAGTACAATTAGGTAGCATACCCTATGCCTAAGGGGGAGTACATATAAGTGTAATGCAAGGAAGTATTTCTTAACCCACAGTGTGGTAACTATATGGAACAAGCTACCAAAGGAAACATTTCAAGTGGAGAATGTTGAATCGCTGTAGCAGTTCCTCATGATAAAAAAACATTACTTTGTACAGAATGCAATACATTAGAAAAGGGAGGGTTACCAGAGAGGTTTCTAATTTTTGTTTACTATTGATTTCTGCTGCTGCCTAAACAGCAGTAGATAAATGGGATGTACCTTTGTTTTTTTTTTTTTTTTTTTTTTTTTGTTTCAATGTAATAGCCCTTTGACTTACCACCTGACTGTTCCAGGGACCTCAGATCTCATCTGGACACACCCTCCAAGGGGGCCTGCATGGGTTCACTAATGATGTACTACGCTGGAGTAGAATGGCACAGTGCCTCTACCTGGGGCAATGGTTTGGGATACCTGTTGGGTAATATGCTAGGTTACCACCCCCTAGGAAAATACCATACATGATCCACAGACCCTTCCTCACACAGTAACAATACACCCTGAGCAATGACCAAGAATACCAGCTTGCAGCACAAACTAGCTGCAGATTTATTATCAGGGAGGGGAAAAGGGAGAAAACAGCAGAACAACATGAATTTCAGCCAGACATTTGTATCCCCACACAGTCAAGGACTTCCCCACAGTGTACCCTGCTTTCCCCCCAGATGGCCGTAATGGATATTACTACTCAGTCTGTTGTGGTGGGTACCTCACTGGGTTACTGGTGGCCAATCAGTGGATGCAGAGTAGGTGCACTGAAGACTTTGGAACACAAGATAAAACAATTTTAAGTGTAAACTGGCAAACTTTGAAGAGTGGCCCCCAGAATAAGCAAACCTTGGCCTTCACTCTTCTGCCTGGGTGTCCTGCAGATTATAAAGTCCTGCCCAGGACTTCCACCCCTTTAAGCTATCTACACTAACTGACTTGAATGCAGTAGAACTCCTCAAGGCCACAGCCCAGAGGTTTTTACAATCTCCAAAGGTTTCAAGGGGGTGGGATAAGATACAGTTCAATGGTACCGCTCTGGTATCAGTAGACAGTCTTGTGGTGCACCTCTTCAGCAGAATAAGAAGTGCAGCACTCTGAAACTTCAGCTATCAGGTCTTCCACAGCTTGACCTCAAAGGTCTTTTGTATTTTCGACAAAAGGGCCTCTCAATGTCTATGCCTCTTCTGGTCTTTTATTGTCTTCACCTCTGCTGGACTTTCATCCGTCCAGGGTGCCTGGGCAGGCTGAACTCACCCTGGACATATAACTGGGCACACAGTTCTCTTAGTGCTGAAACACAGCTGGGCTCCTAGACAGTCTCAAGCCCCAACACAAAGTGACTTTTTCCTTCTCTTGCAACACACAGTTCAGATCAGTCCAAACTGCTCAGTATAAATAAGTTTCAATATATTAGTGCAGGTTTGCTTTCTCACACTGGGAAAAATTAACCATTCACTTTGTCCCCACTCTGCTACAAGAGTCTTGCAGGATTTACCTTACAGTACAATTTCTGGCTAGAGGGCCCTAAAAGCACCCAGATTTGCCTTGGGACATAGGATGCCCTACTGCAGTAGGATCTTGGATCTTGGATCTCTCAGAGCTCTCCCCTTTTGGTGAGCTCTGCAGCTTTTCAAATAGATCCCAAACCTCCCCTGCTTATTGGTTTGCTCTTTCCCGGCTTTTTCTGGTACCCTTTGCTCTTTTCCCAGAGGCTCCTATGGCCTGGATGGTACCAGGTTAATGTGTCAAACAGACAACAGCACAGGTGAAAACTGTGAAACTACGAAGTCACAATAGCAAAGAGAAAAACAGCTACGGGGCAGAACAGCTACAGGGACATAACAACGCAGATAAAGTCTAGCATTGTCCCTGTAGCTGTTCAGGGACAGGAAGAAAGCTTCTGCTGTGGGGTGTGCTACTGACCAGCTGCCATGGCATGGAGGGTAAGGCACAGGCAGTGGACATCAGCTGACTGAAATTGCTGTGTGATTCGAGTGCAGCGGCAGGTGAATTTTTTTTTTCTTTTGTGTGACTTAGTTTCTCTTGTCTCCCTCCTCCTGACACAGGGCTGGGTTCCACCTTCCCTCCACAAGGATTCCCCCCTCCCTGCAGTTCCTTTCCATCCCTGAGTTGTCCCCCCCCCCCAGAGGTGATTATCTTTAGGTGGGGGAGTTCGGGGGCAGAGATGTCCATGAACACATAGTCTAGCACCTTGTTTTTTTGAGGTGCTGTTTTAGCGGTCGGTTGTTTTTGGCAGACACTGTTTTTATTTTCACTGTATTCCTTGCCTGGTTTTTGATCTGCGCTGTTTTCAGCTTGCCACTTTGACTCCATTCTGGCCTGGATAATCCTGGAGCCACCATTAGAGTTTACATTTATGATTTATGCCACTATACCAGAGCAACCTTTCTCCTCTTATTAATTGCCCCTTTAGGGGAAGTGTCCAGAAACTTTCCACCTGGAGGCATTCCACTAATGTATCCTGGCTCCACTGCCTGTCTGGGAGCTAGAAGACTCTTTTGCAGCAGTGCCCACATTAAAATACAGTTATTGGAGCCTTGGCTCCTTTAAGACTCATGGCTGCACATGTGCAAATCATGCATGGTGGGCATATTCTTTGTTTACATTCCATGATTTACTTTTTCTGTTCCCGGAACCATTTGTAAGGATCCCCCTGGCACCTGGAGGTGCAAAACATCTCACAGCCCCTGGCCCCCTTCTAAGATTGGGCCAAGAAACCACCTCTCAAAGCAGCAGATGCCATGAAGACTGGGCATGAACACAGAACCGAATCCCCCTCGGAGTCACTGACCGAGGACACGACAGGGCAGTAGCCCCATAATGTAAGCCCCAAACTGAAGGGGACTTACTCACTCCCTTTTCCAAATGTATGGCACCCTCGACAAGCCATTAACTCATTCAGTGGCAATTGTTCTGTAGGGGGTTCACATTTATCTAGATTTCCCTATTTTCCACAGTAAACACACACACTAAGGGTACTCCCTGTGGGTTGTTAGTCCAAAAAGCAACATGCAGGCAGAAAACAGATGCAGGCATGACTTACTAGAGTGCTGTCAAAGTATTTCTATGACTATTTACTGTAATTATAGTTTTGTCTTTCATTTTTTTAATTCACTTTTTACTTGTCTCCAAGCTGCAGCCGACAAGTCTCATGCCATTTCCTGTCATGCATCAGCCCCAGACTATCTGTGGATACTTCAGATGCCACCCTTGGGTTTCAAGCCACACAGGACATTCCAGCAGCTTTCTTCCCCCTCCACCACAGCAGAATCTACCTCCAGCCAGGATGCAGTAGACACAGGGGGATGGAGGCCTAGGTTGAGTGTGTGGACTTGGTGGCATCATCATGCTTTACTATATTGGAGCCCCTGGTTTTCATGCCACCCACTTCCTCAGTACAAGGATGTTTACCTGCACGCTGACAGGTCCATGTGGGAGAAGCCAATGTGGCCTGGTCATCCACAATGTCTAGGTTTTCCTCTGAAGACATGAAGTACATGATCAGTATGACAGGTTTCTCCCTGGAGCCTAAACATGCTGCCTATAGTACATAGAGTACCTTAGGCTCATCCGTACTTGGGTGCAGACATGGCCTCACAGCATGAACCCTGGTGTCTCCATTTGAATATAATGCACTCCACTAGTGTAAATGGGATTGGCTTTTTTCTTTCATTTGTGGCATGAATGAGAATTATCAATTATTATCAATCTTGCACATGGACCCCTCTGCAAAGCAGTTCTATGGATGGCATGTGGAATATCTGGATCAGTTTTTTTAGTTAATCCTTTTATTGAAAAGTTACATATTCATACAAAGCATCAATGATGAAAACACAGTTACAAACAGAATAAAAATGTCTTGTAAAACAGGAATACAAGATACTGAAGATAAGAAGCAAATATAGATCAAGCAGAAAAAAAAACAAGCTACACAGCCCAGTGAGGAAAAATAATGTATTGTAGGACCATGTTAGTTACATAACTCAACTGATTAGAAGTTCAAGCCCCACCTGATCCCATGGAGGACAACAATCCCAATGCAATAGGAGATCAGGGGTAAGTAGAAAAGGGACTTTGCCGATCTCAGAAACACAGCCATGAGGAGGTGAAATAAATCAATGGCTCTGGCAGTGTAAGCTTCTGTGGCCTCAGGAGTTTCAATTTGCTGCACAATCCCATTTTTAATAATTTAGAAAGCTGCAAGGTATCGTATGCTGTAGGGTACTGCCAGGTCCATAAGTGCTCATCATGCTGGTCTGTAAGCCTTTCAATAAGGTGAGTACTCTTTAGGAAAGTCTAGAGCCACCCTGTCGGCACAGCAGTTGGATTTCCGCTTGCGATGCCAGCGACCCAGGTTTGGGAGCGAGCTTGGGCCGCTGGAGGGCCAGCCGGGGGTGAGGCAGCTTGAGCGTCCCACGACTGCTCGCTGTCTTCAGGGAGGGAAGGGGGCTGTGACCCGTGTTGACGTGACCAATGGTGAAGGCCATTGGTAGAGCAACACATCAGGATCATTGGGATGGTGCGTGACAGACGTCAGCTCTTGTCTTGATGTCCGGACATCATGCACCTTAAAAAAGCCAGGAAAATCACTCGCTGGCCACCGGATGATGGCTCCCTGTTCCCTGAGGGCCTCTGGCACCTTCCCAGGGCCTCCTGTTCCTCAGCAGCATCCCCTGGTCATAGAAATATGTGTTGGGGTCACGCCTCTCCCCCCCAGTGCCTTCTCCCTCAGAGGAAGGGGACCCGCCAGGTGAAGGGATATGCTGGGATATCCTGGGGGTCGGCTGCAATATGAGGATCAGAGGAGGTCTGGGTAAGGATGGTGGGGTCTTGGGGGGGGGAAACTAGGTAGAGCCCTAAGGAGTGGTGGACAAGCGAGCACGGGGTGGAAAAAAAAAAAGGAAAGTCTAGAAATATTTTTATTGTGTGCCCATGTTAAGTGAGTTGGCCTTTTTGCTATGCCCAGACCATGATGCTATCTTTATCAGTTTATCTGAAATACCTTACCAAGTTACCATGATTAATTTCAGATGGGCATAAAGCATAAGGTTTTGGAGTGGGAGCAGGAGATTGCTACAACTGATCTATTTCCAAGTTTCTCAAGCAGTGCTCCCTTAATACTTCTGGTAATGCCTGCTGCAGGAATGCATTCATCTTTGCTCCTTCATATTTCTCCTGAAACACAACAAAATGAATATTGCTCCACCTTCTTCTATTTTCAAGTTCCTCAAACTTGTCCCAGAGGAGGCAGAGGACCTAGCCCTGGTCCCTGATATGGGCCATTAGGCACTCTGTCTTATCCTCTCAGTCTGCCACTCATAGCTATGGTACATTGACTTGTTAAGAAAGTTGTAGTACATCAGCACTTGTTCTCTGTAAACTAACTTCCCAACTGTTTGAGAAAAGAAGTGTTTAGACATGGCCATTATTTCAGTGAGAGACATTGGAGTGGAGTTGGTGCTGGTGGTTGCCATTTACTGTGCCCTGAAGATAGAGATTTTCTGAGGCAAAATTCAGCACAATACTACAGCTGCAACACCACACTGATTTGGTCCCAAAGTGTACCGACAGATTCCTGGACTGCTGCCCCATCAAACTACATGTATAAAACTGAGGTATGTACTGCACATAGCCTGAGGAGGATTACTAGGATGTTAACAAAGGGATCTCCGAGCTAAAGAAATTAGGTGCCCATCTTATTGGCTGCTTAGCCATGCCCCCTATCTGGATCTGTTTTAAATAGACAATTAAAATAAAGATTATACTTGTTTACACCTTTGCATTTTCTTACAAAAAAAAATAATAATTATAGAACTGAAAATAGTAACCTTTTTTAAGTAGGAACTATTGCTCAAAATAAAAATGTATTCCTGCAAAACAGTAACAAAGTTGCAATTCATCAGTAGTTCAGTGATGTGTTTGAGGGGAGCAAAGCCTACTTGGAAATAACAGCATATGTAAAGGAACAGGAAATTGAGGTGGGAGAGATGAACATGGATTCAGGCCTTTATTCAGCAAGGCACTAAACTGCTAGCAGTCTAGTAAATGTGAGTTCTGTGGAAGACACAACACTGGAAATTGATGGGAGTCACAAACTATTTGAACCACAGTACTTGTATCTTTCAACAGGCACAGTAGATTATGTAGTTTCTAATGTTTTGGCATGGTATGTGTTTGCCAGATGGACGTCCAGAACACTGACCCCAGAACAGAAGAGACCTGTCTGTCAACATGATTCTCAATGTCTCTGCTACCGTTTGGGAGCTACAGTATGATTGAATCAGCTGACCCATGCCCTTTATTCACTAGAACTGACTCCCTGTTACTACTGGGTAATTCCAACTTTGACAGTGCTCGACCATGCAGAAAGACCTACAACAACACATCTGCCCTGGGTTCATTTGAGCTAGTGCATCAAATATCTTGGCTCCAAAGGTTTCAACAGTGCAGTCAGGAAATTGTCAGTCTGTAGGCAGAAAAATATTAAACAGTGGATATTCAAAACAAACACTGGTGAATGCTAACTTTGTTTGCTTTCAGTTTTAATAATGACATTGTGATGCTTAGTAAGTGAAGGAGAAGACAGTGACATGGACCTTCTCACTGCTTGGGCTGGCCACAATTTGAATGAATAAAAGTGAGCATGCTTGTCATAATACTACACACACACTTTGATAGAATCCAAGAGAAAAAGATCCTGCAAATTTCATTAACAACAAGTTTTATTAGGTAAACTTGTTATACTTAGCAATTGGGGGTGTAAAATATAAAGAAACAAAAAAATGTATGTGTTGATTTAAGCCAACAAGACTGGTTTAAGTCTATGCTAAGTATCTTAACTTTCTTTGTTAAGTGGAGTACTAGGTGAGGTTCCACTACTTTGCATTGCCTTCTGCATAGTG
Source organism: Neoceratodus forsteri (assembly GCA_016271365.2). NCBI lineage: Eukaryota > Metazoa > Chordata > Ceratodontiformes > Ceratodontidae > Neoceratodus > Neoceratodus forsteri. Next base: position 540,521,654 of record CM028137.1, on the reverse strand, counting down.
CACTGCTTAATGGAGTGCCAAATTCACTAGGCAGACTTCATAAACTGGCCCTTTGCCCATGTTCAGTAAGTAATGCATGCTGAAGATCTGGGCCTGAATTTTAAAGGGCAACTTGCTAGTGCGGGGAAAAATCCTTGCATTGGTGAAAATGATATTTGCAACATGTTTACATTTGGGCTTTATTTTACTTTTGGGCAGGTGCACACACAGTGCTATCAGGCATAGCATTTGTGAGCAGTTGTACAAATAAAAATTGCACAGGCTTCTGTAACAGTAGGAAAAGGTCACAAAAAAGGTCTCCTTTTTGAAAATTGCTCACGTCGAAAAAATTGTGATTGTGCATTGATAACCTCTCTTTAGCCTCTTGTTCTGTTGTATGTGCACAGTTGTCCAGCTTTTGAAAATCTTGCCCTTGGGCAGTTTGGTTGCAGTACAGTAAGAGTAATTGACAGCCACATAGATCAGTGAGTATGGCATTGTACAACTACATATGGCTTCAACAGTTCAGATAAGACCTATATCAGCAGTGTGGGCCAAAGACATTCATTCACCGTAAAGCAACGTATTGAAGTCAGATGAGAAACAGTGTGAGACAATGAAATGGCATGCAGCAGGAGCTACCTCATGTGACATGCAGGCACATTTACTACCTGTAGAACAGTTACAAAAATGCATACCATCTTTAAACCAAGCACCCCAAAACATTCACTGCCTAATGGGTGCCAAAAATGACCAAGGAGGAAATTCAGATATCTTACTGTCTAAGTGGCCTACAAGGTACCAGAGCCCAAAGGCCATTACTCATATCATTATGTTTGTCTTGCCTTTGGCAAACACGTAAAAAGTATCTAAGACTCCTATGTTTGGAGTGCATAATTGTGAACATGGGTAGACTGTGGCATGAATGTGGTGGAGTCGAGTCCAGCTGCCTAGAACCAAAACTGTGTAGTTCTTGATCTGTGGAGTTAGGAATCCTGTAAGTATTCTTGGAATTTGAACTATCTGTTATGTTGTCGGGGAGGAGATTTTCCAACTCAGGTCTTTGCTTTCACTCATATTTATTGGAATCGCCCCCAAAAAAAGTTTATACTACACATAGCATGTCTTTCTGAGAACTTCTATGTACTTCACTCCCACATAATTCTTACTGTAGTTCTGGAGATCAATCCTTTGTGGCTGATGTGGTCATCAAAATGACTTCACTTTGTCTGTGGACTGCAAGACCATGTTCATGTGATGGTATTTTGTATGCACTGTTGTTATTAGAGATGTGGCACAGTAAAAGTTTGCCTGTGAAGTTCGTTCAAAGTGGTGAAATTCATCACTTCACAGAGCTTTGCAAAACTTTCCTAGGTCTAAGAAACTAAGACTTCACCTGAATAGAGAAGTTTTTGCTGCAAAGTGTGTAATTTTACTGCAAAGTACAGAATTTCGTGGGTGAAATTCTGCACATTGCATCAAAATTCCACTCTTTGTGGTAAAAAATTCTCACTTCACAATCCGCGAATTGCATGAATTTTGTGAACTGTGCTTCATGAATTGCTTGACATTCGCAAATTAATTAGTGGAGCAAAGTTTGCCGATTTTTGCCTATCTCTAGTTGTCGTGGTAGTGTTCAGTTTTGTAACATGACCATTCACCCTCCAAGTAGTTGCTCCTGCAAATTCACCCTATTGATAATTTGCCCCTGTTACAGTTTGTTCCTGTTAGTATTGGTCCCAATATGCCGAGGAATAATCAAAACAGTCTCTGAAATAGAGCTGGGTGGTGCAGGAAATGTGCTCTTGTCCACATTTCAGTAAGTGATGGTACCATGATTCAGCCTGCCAGGGTTAAAAACAATAGGGCAAGATAGCATTGAGGGTTGCTATCCTCCTGACATTGTCAAAGATTATAAGATTCCAGCCAGATCAGTCAGGCAGTGTGTGTGGGGGGGGCACTGAGTGGCCCAAGACACTTAACAAGAAAACAATTCTGTTCCAATAAAATAATATGGTATCCTGGTGGCAGAAGAGACTTAGGATCCACTTTGTCTGCCCTTCTGGTCACACAGCAGTGAATACATCTAATTTTAGTATGGACACATAATCAAGCAGATCAGACTGAATGCTACTGCACTCCTACCCATGCTGTGTAACTCTCAATGTCATTCTACATCAGGACTCTGAATAGTTCTCCTTGGCATGCCAGAACGGAGTTAGCTTCCACACCCTCATTGGGAAGGCCGTTCCACATGTTTTTTTTTTTTTTTATTAAAGTCTATTGTACAATTTGGGTACATACAGCAAATCAATTTACAGTGATGGTTCCACTTATTTTCCATTACTGATGTTACGTACTCAGGTTTCAAATAACATCCATGTGAAATACAGTGAGTCTGTTCAGTTTATTATATTCCTTTTTATTTGGACTTCCAGCAAATGCCTTCCGCCTGGTCCTTCTTCCTCCTTCACAAGCCACTAACTACATTTTTAGAGGTGTCTCTCAATGCAAACTGGTTTCTGTCCACTGTCTAGCCTCAACTGCATTTTGTTCACCCTGGTGTATTACTCAATGTGTCCACCTCCTTGAGAATTGGGGAATTAGTTGATTTAACCAGTAAGTTAGTTCTTCCTTGTTACATATCTCCCTTACTATATCTAGCATTGTTGTTACATTGGAGGCTTTACTTGTAGCCATTGTCGGGGTATGGCCTTATGTGCCGAGACCATTAGCACATTCCATATATATAAGCTATTCTGTCTTTCTACCCCCTGCTGGGGAGAGGCACAGGATGGCCTACTTAACTGTGAAAGGGGCATTTAGCAGAAATATTGCTATTAGGGTCATGGTTATTTGATCCCAGAAATCATTTGCCACCACCTTAGTGAAGTAATACTTTCTAATGTTTCTTGTCCTTCATTTTACAATCTATTTGCCAAGAATAGGCCAGATGAGATGAAAATCTCCCTTTTTTGGTGGGGTCCCATTTTTACACATTTTTTTTACAGCTGAGTGAACTGAAGAACTGAGAAGTCATCTGACTTGCTCGATGTAAGTAGCTCTGGTGAGATTTGAACCTGGGTTTCCATATTCAAAAGTCTGTGCTTTAGCCGCACAGTGCTACTTCACTATCCCACTTTTCCTGTTATCCTGCCTCCTCCTTCTCAGTTTAAATGCATTCCTTCTATGTATGCTTGCACTCAGCAGTTCAAAAAGCTGTGTATACCCTGCCTATTCTTTTTAGCATTTGGACCCCTCCTATGTCCACATTCCGCATTCTCACCTTTAGGCCAAATAATCTGAATGTGTCCAGTCTCTCCTCATAGCTGTAGCTCTCTAAGCCATTAATCAGCTTGGTGTCTCAGTGCTGCTGGGATGTCAAGGTAGTAGCAACAGGGAGCAACTAGACTCAGGGGACAAGTAAGGATCTATGATGCTGCATGGCCAATTTCTTGTTGGCGTGATGTTTACCCGACACCACTACATTGACCGCAATTGCGGTCAGGATGGTGCCGCTGAGATAAAACTTTTTTTTTGCAGGGGGCTGCAGCCCACACCCCCCCCATGCAGGGGGCTGTGCCCCTGCACCCCCTAATTAAGATTCTGAACTCAAAGATGGAGCTGAGTCGGGGATGGCGTACAGGACCTTGGGGAAGGGTGTTGGGGTCCCAGATGGACTTTACAGTGATGTGGCGATGTTGTTGATGTAGCAAAGATATACCCACAGGAAAGGCCCCTTCCCCATAAAAATCTGTAAAAGATGAGGAGTAATGAGATGGAGGACTCTGTTTTTGATTTAGTGCTCTTTTCGTAAAAAAGACAGTGATACAGTAAGTTAAAATAACATGCATCATATCAAACAGTCTAACTCACATTGACATTTGCCTGAATTGATGCAAAATGTGTGCTAAGTTGGGCCATGAAAGGATCACACAACTCTTACTGTTTTCTGCACATTTTGTTGCACAAATCTATATCTGAGTGGCACCACTACCTCATAGGGAGCTGAATGGTAAATAGCACAGTTCTTGCACCTATACAAATTTCTGAAAACTGTCTTTTAATAAGTGGTACCTCTTCCCATGGATGTTGGCAGGCATACTTTATCAGTGTCAGTGGCTCAGTAGGTAGCGCACTTACTTCTGAGGCCAGGAGATCAGAGGGCTGTGAGTTCTATCCCCACACCAGGCAGTTGGGTTAAATCCCATTACTGACACTGTAGTGCAGCATGGGGGGGGGTGCTGCACTCCTGAGGTGCTGTCTTTCAGATGAGACGTTAAACAGAGGTCCCATCTGCCTGTTCTGGTAGTACAGTAGCTAAGGTGGATGTTCACGATCCCATGGCACTTCTCGAAAAGAGTAGAGCAATCTTTTATTAAAGTAAGTCTAATGAAAATCATAAACACTATACATATAATATATACAATTCTCAAATCATGTCAGAAAATAAATGCAGAAAATAATAAGTAACAGGAATCCGATATCAGAGCCCGTTATCCAAGGTAGGCCTTTCTATCTTTCCAGTAATATAGATCTTTATGTGGTCTTGGATTCCGAGAAGTAAAAATAACATTTTATATCATGCTCAGTTTTCCCTAACAATTCTTGATGTGACATTTGTAACTGTTGCAATGTTGACACCTTGCTGTCCAGATGAGCCATTTACATACTGTAAATACAATATTTAATAGACAAAGAAACTCTGTGTGCAAACACTGAGGCAATGGTTACCGCAAAGGGCATTTGGCTGGGAAGCCAAGTTTCAAGGAAATGCAAAATCACACATGCCCACACAGTGCAAAGCATCATGGGCTGCATATGCAAATCACCACAGAATATTATTCTGGTTCAACTTTAAACAGAATTGCATGGTACCAAAAGCCTCTCACACAGTTTGCAAAGGGTGCTAACAGATGACATAGACATGTGTTTTGTCCTACCAGGACTCATCAGGATGCCTCATCTGTTTGGCACCCCAGTGGAATGAACCAGCTACCCTAAGACAGTCTGTCTGGGTTATGTTGTGGTGAACCCATTAAAACAAAAAAAATATTAAAAAGACAAAGAACCACTGTGTGCAAACAGTAAGGCAATGGTTACCTCAAAGGGCATTTGGCTGGGAAGCCAAGTTTCAAGGAAATACAAAATCACACATGCCCACACAATATTTAATGTTTCTGTGCTCCATTGTTTCCCTTCCTTACAAAATATCCATACATTATATTTAGAAATGTTATTGTAGAAGACATTTTTTTCCCATTTCTCAGCTACTAGGTTCCAGAATCCTTGTATAAAGGAAAATGTAAAAAAAGATGTTCTGTTGTTTCTGGTTGTTGGATGTATTTCAATCTACTACATTGCCTTTCTGATAACTGTTTATGCTTCTGGTTGTTTTTAATGTTTAGCCTTTCATGGCAACTAAGCCAATGTACATACCACATATGTGGGAGTATTCTAGAATTCTGCAATAATTGCAATACTTCACTTCTGTAGTTTGTTGAACATGTTTGACATACTATGGGTACATTACATAACTGTTCTAGCAGGTTTTTATAAAGTGTTTTCCTGTGTACTGTTTTGATCATGTAACTATTGATATGCTATTGTCACAGTCTACTAAAAGTGTCCCTAACATATGCTGGATATAAGGGGACTTGTTTTACTATTTTTAGAGTCTTTAACTCCCATGGTCTAAACCAAGGTGTACGTGTCTCATAGAACCAGGGTTCCCATCCTTTGCCCATATTTAATAACAAAGGTTTCATACTGGCCATAAAAAATATGCTATTAAAAAAGAGTAGGGCGTGTACCATATTGAGGCCACCTTTTGAGAGTGGTAAATATGTGATGTCTCATTTAATTGAGTTTAGGTGGCTCCCCCACAAGGCTTTACAGAATATATTAAAAGTTCTAGTTTCCATATTTCTAGTGGGAGGGAAGATACAACTTATATAAAGAAAAATGGGAATCAAAAAATTTTTTATTAAAAATATCCTTTTCTTTTTTCCCTAATTTCCTTTTGTTCCATTCTGTTACTATGTTTTGTCCTTGTTCAAGTTTTGTACTCCAATTTAGGGTATCTAGTTGCCTTTCTCCAAACTGTATTCCAAGTACTGTAATGGGTTCAGTGCTAATATGAATATCATCAATGCTGTTCTTTTGCATTACCTGGTCATGCCCTAGTTTTTTTCCTGCTCATTTTAGTAGATTTAAAGTTGCTCCTGAGATGTCTCTAAATTCCTGGCACTTTCGAATAGCTTCCTTCACTGAACTGTCATTCGCTACTAACAAACTCGTATTATCTGCATATGCTAATATTTTCTGTTGTATGATGCTCATGTTGATGCTTATCAGGTGTTTGTTCTGTGATGCATTTGTTTTCCTTAATAATGGATCCAAGAAAAAGGCATATAAGATGGGGCTCAGCAGGCACCCTTGCCATAATCCTCTTTTTATGCTAATTATGGTTCCTTTCCACCCATTTGCAATTGGGACTACTGTGGCTGTTTGATACATTCCCTAATCCAATTTATAACCATGTTTGGAATATATTTGGCTTGTGTTAACCATAGAAATTCATGATTCATGGATTCAAAGGGTTGTTTGTGGTCTAATGATATAAGAAAGCCTGGTAGTTGGTCACTGTTCCCCTTTCCACTATTTCCCATAACGGAATTAAATGATCTGAAATATTTTATCCTGGAATAAAGCATGATTGTGCTCCTGAGATCACTATTTTTGCTATATGGGTTAGCCTTTTTGCAGTAATTTTAGCTAGGATCTCACAATCCATATTTAGGAGACTGATCGATTTTCAATTCTGTAGTTTTTTCTTTGTCTCCTTTTTGAGTATGTAAATTAGTCCTCCCATGTTCATATCTAGTGGTATAGATAAATAAGTTAATATATGATTATATACTAGTGTTAGCTCTTGAGTCTTGACCTAATGTAGGCCCCATGATTTTATAGAGTTCATTTGATAATCCATCTAGGGCTGGGGGTGTCCTGGATTTCTAGGAAGTTATTTCTTCATGCACTTCCTCTTCCTGTATGCTTTACTGCACCCTGACTTCTATTTTTTTAGGGATTTCTGGTACCTCTACTTGTGCTAAGTATAAAGGATCAGAAATAATATTTGTTTGTAAGGGCCCATACATTTTTTTTGTATAGCGGGCTACACATTTCTGTATTCCTATATTTGTTGTTTATAAATTTTGTTGTTCATCATATAGTGCATCTATTTCTTTCCTTATGATATGTTTCTGGCAGTTTTCATATGGACATATCATACCAAAATTACTTGTTCCAAATTTCTGTTGTTGTAGCATCATGGCTTTTTGTGAGTGGTAGTCTGTTAGTTCCTTTTTTAGTATACTAATTTGTTTGGAGTAATCTTGTCCTGTGTTATATGTTAACATTATTAATTTCTGTAATTGCTGTTGTTTTTCTAAATATTGACTACATTGTCTATTACTATACATTTTACTAAGTTGTTTCAATAACTTTTGTAGGTCAAATTTTGTATCAGTCCACCATATCTGAGAGTTACCATACAAAACAAATACTGATTTCCTAGCTTCTATAAATGTGCTGGATTTTTTTATGTTGCCTTGTGTGTGTGCAAGCAACATCTTGTGGTAGTAGCAGAAATGCAGAGGTGTGTCAGTATTGGCGAATGGAGGGCACGCTTTAGTAGGTGTGTCCTTCATTTTCCAATTAGCCAGCATACTAGAGCTGACACAAGAATTATGTAAAGTGCCATCAACTTGAAATAAATGTGCTGCTGCACCCAGAGACAAGCTCGTCATGCAGTGGCACAGATGACACGCCTCCCATACGTCCCTCTCCTGGTGAACCATTTCAATAAAGATGGCAGTGGCTACTGCTGCCACCACACAATCCCCAAAGAAAGCCAACATCGGGGGTGCAATCCCCATGTTGATACATCCACTACCACCCCTACATTGTGGGGCACACTGGGAGCCCACCCCAGTGTGCTGACACTCACAGAAAGCTGATCGCACCAGCATGTTCCTTCCCCCTCCCCACCCCCATTGTGTGGCACACTGGGAGCACACCCCAGTGGGCCCAACATTTGTTTTATTTCACCTGTAAAGAAAGAAAATATTCTCATGAGGTCCAATTTTTTTTGTGCTTGAAAAAAAGGAAACAGTCCCTCGTTGTTAGCAGCACCCACCCTCTGTGCACCCCACCTCCCCACACTGTCCTCACCCCATACTTACCTCTGAAGGTCTGGTGCTGCGATCTTCAGTGGAATGGGAACACGTCTGGACTCTTCAAAGCTGAACTGCAAAATGAAGAAATGCCTGTAAGCTGTATAATGGCATAAATGGGAGGGGTCAAGTTAGATGGGTATCTCAGACACTTTTTTGAATTTTGGTTCCAAATTTTCAGCATGGGGTTCTTGGGTCCCCACCTCATGAACGCATGCACTGTCATCTCGTTATTTGTCCTGAAAGATCAATTCATGGTCATTGTGCAGAATCACCTTTCGGGACTGGTTAATGAAATGACAGTCCCACTGTTCATGAGGTTGGGTCCCAAAAAGCCTATGTTGCAAGTTTAGTGAAAAAATTCCAAAAAATGACTGTGTTACGAGAGTGCATTGCGCAGTTTAGATGCACGCTCGTAACTTCGACAGTTTCTAATATTTTCACTCCAGATTTTTAACATTGCCATTTTTTTACACCTCCTTATGAACAGTACAGCTGTAATTTTTCACATCCTGCCTGATATGTGTTTTCACACATGTGGTGCACAATGGCATGGTCGCTGTGGGAAATCAATGTTCGGGACAGAGTAACAAAATCACAGTGACACTGTTCATGAGTGGAGGTCCCAAAATGCCTATGTTGAAAATTTGGTTAAAATAATCCCCAAAATAATTGTGTGACAGGTGTGTGTTGCACAGTTTCTACACATGCTCGTGACTTCATCAATTTTTCATAGTTTCACTCCAGATTTTCATCATTGCCATTTTTTACACCTCCTCATGAACAGTACAGCTGTCATTTTTCACAGTCTGCCCCAAATGTGTTTTCGCAGCTGTGATGCCAAATGGCACAGTCGCTGTGCAAAATCACCTTTCAGCTAATGAACTGATAGTGCCACTGTCCATAAGGTGGGGTCACAAAAAGCCCATGTTGAAAATTTGGAGTGAAAATACCAACAAATGCCTGGGATGTTAGGGTTTCCAACCATAACGCCTCACCTTGTAGAGACTGACTGGTATCAGGAGTTGTGACTTGGGATTGTCAGCTGTAATGCTCATGCCATTCCACCCCCACCCCCACCCTGCAGCCAGTAACAGGCATTGAGGTGTGCCTTGGACTCTTCAGCCCCAAAGTTCACCCCATTCTCCTATACTGCACCCATCTCAGCGTATCTCCTTATGGAACGGGATGAGCGTAAGGCCCGAAGAACCCAAGGCACAACACGACACTTGTCAGTGTCTGCAGGGTAGGGTGAGGTGAAATAGTGTGAGCGTTATGGCCAACAACCAAAAGACAAATCCCAATGCCTCAGTCTCTGCAGGGTGGGGGGTGGGGTTGGCATTAGTTCAATACTTCACTGCCATTCCTATTATGCATCTGTCTAATTTCTACACTACCAATACCAATGACAGCAAGACAACATTTGGCATTGACAAATGCTTGTTTAAAGTGATTTCTTTCTGTAACAGTGATGTGTTCATTTTCCATGTTTCTGGCCCTTTTCCTAAGGGGTTATCTTGTCCTACTGGAAGAGACAGTAAATTATGGCCTGAGAATTCTGCTACTGTTGCTTTAGCTGCAGTAATCTACGAGTGTTCAGAAGTAGGAAAAATAAAATTCTGTTTGTTAGGGAGCCCTTTTGGAAAGTGGGGGGGGGGGTATGCAATTTTTTAGTATTCAAGTATGTGTCCTTTTGTTACTATTTTTAGTAATGCTATCAAGAAATTTTAGTCACTGAACATTTTTGTTGTGTTAGACTGTTTTGCTCTATCCTTAACTAGCAGGCCACAGTTAAAGTCTCCCCCAAAAACAACGTACTGTGATATATGCAGGAATGGTTGTATTTTCTTTAATAAATCTATCCTATGAGTTTTTTTGGGGGGTGAATAAATGTTGATTAACCTCTATCCAATGTTATATATTCTAACATTCAGAATCATGACTCTGCCTGGTACTAGATCAAATAGCTTTATCACTTCAATATGTGGTAATTTAAATCAAATTCCTATTCCTGAACAACCAAAATGAGGGTCCTAAGTACCAAGCTTTTTTTGCTTGGGTAACTTCATTTAAAGCATAGAATCTGACATCTTGCAAAAATATGATGCCCATAGCAGTGTAGGATAAAAAAGAAAACATCGTGTCCCTTTTTACCTGTCTTTTTAATACTGTTAACATTCACAGTATGAAAGGTAAAATTAGGATGCATTTTTATACAGAAACAAAAATGTTGTCAGATACACTTTTTCCTTCCTTCACCTTGGTCTACCTCTCCGGGGAGCCTGCTCCATCTGTTTTAACTTGGTTTTAGCTTTCCTCTTTTGTGGCCCTGTTACTACTTGTGTAACTTCAGTATCAGTGGTTTGTTCAGGGTGAGAGGAGAGAATTGAGACGGTATCTGAGTCATCCTCTGTCTCATCCTGGAGGAGTTTATATTTGTTCTCAAGAGTGTTTGTTCTATTTTAGATGTTTTTGTGATAGGAGCCCTATTAATGCTTCTGCATCTAGTAGCCCTTTTTGCTTTTGGTACATTGGGTGGGGGTGGGCTTGGTACTGTTATGTCTGGTTGCTGTCCTGCATCTCTAATGGGATAACCTCCATCTCTTGTTGGGGGGGGAGTTCCACCACTTGCTGCTGTGTGGGTTGTGTCCTATCAGTTTGTGCATCAGTGTGTTCTGTGTTAGTCCCATCCTGTATTCTGTCAAGGTCACACATATTTGTTTGGGCTTGTTCTGTTTGAGGGGGGTGGGGTACTCGATCCTCCGCAGCCTTTTGTTGGAACGCAATTTCCGATCTTTGGGTTAGAGTTATTAGGAGCCTTTGCTCAGCTCTGTCTACTAGGTCTGGAGTGTTGTAGTCTGCCCATGGACATTGCTGAAATGTGTACCCTGTTTTTTCACATAATGCACCCCTCGGCTCCTCTACACAATGTTCCCCAGAGTGACCCACAATTCCACAAACTGAGCATTTCGTGTTATCACACGTGCCACTCAAGTGAGTGATGGAACCACATTTGTAACAGGCCTTTGGCTGACCTGGGTAAAATAATACCCCTCTGTCCCTGCCTAACTAAAAACTATTTGGGAGGTATTGTACTCTGATATCTGTTGATTTTAGAAACATTTTCACCCTCCATTCCCCAGCCTATATATTCTCAGAGTTGAAAATGGCCTCTGGATCATTTAACATTGTGCGCCTTTGCTTTAACCATACCACCAAGTCATTCACGCTAACACCCTAATTTCTAAAAATCACTGTAACATTTTTAGTAAGTGGTATTGCTGTAAAGGGGGACCATAAAGGATAATTTTTCAGATTATTGTATCATACTCAGAATTTTTCTAAACCATTTAAACTTTTAAAACTGACGTCTAATATGATTTTTTTCGACACATGAATAAGAGCATATATCTCGTTCACAAAAAATTTCATTGAGTCTTTTAAAAGTGTTCTGGCAATGAAATATCTATCTGGAGCCTTCTCCATGCCTCCTAAATACTTAATGTGAACTGCATTGTGGTGTTTTGCTTGTTGTACTGGAACAGACAAAAAGGAGGCATAAGATCTTCCTCTCGATGTGCTTTTAATTTTGTGATTTTTGCTTCTGTAAATTTGTACCAGGGCCCTGGGTTTTTCCATTCGGTTGTTGTTCAGTTTGTGGGAGTGGTTCCCCAGTCCTTGTATCTTTGTCCAGAATATTCAATGTAGGGTTTTGTGTCAATACGTGTTCAGTAGGGAGAGAAAGTTCCTGTGGTTCAGGGTTTACTGGAGTAATGCCCTGCAAGTGTTCTTCCTCGAGTGATCATGGGATATGAATTGGGGAAGGGTCAGAGCACCAAACTCCTGAGTTCATATCTTTTTCCCATCTGGTCACTGCAAGTACTTTCTCTGCCAACCAATCGGCAGTATCAGGGTACGAAGGTACCGAGGGGTGTCTTAGGTCAGGTGAAGGGTGCCTGTATTTGCCATTTCTGACTTTTCCCAGTATTTCTTTTTAAAGCATCACACAATGGTTTATCTGCATCAGCAAACTTTTCTTGAGTCAGTGATTGTTTTTCTGCTAGCTGACAAGTAGGTGTGGCAGATGTCAAAATCAAAGGAGCCACATTGCTGACAGTCAGCTGATCAGAATCATGAACAGGCACTGTCTGTACTTTTAACATATCAGTCAGTTCACTTTTTCTTTTTAAATACCTCTCCTCTTCTATAGCCAACATTTCTTGTACTTCATCATTAGCAGATAGTGTTAAGAGTAGTTAAATCTGTACCTCAGAGTTTGTAGATTTTTTCTGTTGTAATGCCGGCTCCCAGTGTTCTGTAGCAACCGTAGCTTCTGTTAGATCTTTTTCTGGTCCATATGTTTCAAGCTCCATTTCCTGGATATTGCTTTCAGTATGAATCATTCTGCTTTCCGTTGTGGACTCTAGCAGCACAGAGGCAGGGGAGGAGACCATCTCCCTTACCTCCACAACCTCCACCCACTCTTTGGCCAACCTTGGAGAAGCCATCTTGGCAGATTGCCAGGATGTCAAGGTTCCCCTACTGGTGAGTAGGGGAGTTTTCATTCAAAGCACATCAAAACAAAAAGGTGTAATATTTCACATTAATAGTACATTTGAAAACTCATTTAGCATTTGTAAAGAAAAAGGAATAAATTATTATTTCACACATATATTATCTAAACAAGTATAAGCTTATTACAACAAACCATACTAAACAAAAAAAAACCTCTCATTATTTATAGTTCCCATTTTCTTATATTTGATAAAAATAAATAATCCTTTCCACCACTGAAACACTTTCTGAGAGGTATTAATAGCTTTGTACTTTAAGTAAACTGATCTCATTGCTTCCATGACTAATATATAGTAGGTATCATAAGACTTAAGTTTTTGCCGTAAGACCCATTGACATCGGGTCTGCCAAATATAAAACTTCAGACAACAAAAAAGGACTACTAATGTACCATGGTCATAATGGGTAAGGAGATGGGGGGGAAAAAAAAAACAGGATCTGATAATCTAATTTTAACAACCACTTAAATTCCCATTTTTGGCTCAAAAAAAGCCATAAACCTTTCACATGAAAGCAATTAAATAAAAAAATGATCCACTGTTTCTTCTAAAGCATGACACTAAAGATATGGGCAATACCTTTCACACATCATTTTATGTTTTGCATTACCTTTAATATTTAATCTTCCATAGGCTGAGAGTCACACAACTGCCCACATATGCTGGGGTACTCTCTCATTTTTCAGTTGTTTAATAACAAACTTCTTAAGAGAAGGGGGGCAATTTGCAAACTCTGGTTGAACTGGGTGAATCTTCCTCAGAATAATCTTGTATAATTTAGCCCCAGCATGTTCTCTTACCACCGAATGAGAGATATACCATTTAAATAGCTTTAGAGCACCAGGTTTGAAATACAATGGGACATAAATGTGATCTGGGAGTCTGGGAAGCAGAATATCCCATACTTTAAAAGAGCTATAAAATGTATTCTTAATCCATAAGTGTTGTATGCCCACTGGGTTAAGAGGTTCAAAATTCAGATTTTGTGAAAGAAATAAAGTGTAGAAAAAGACTATAGGATCCACCATATCCAGTCCACCTTGAGTTATAGGTAAGTAAGTAAAACAATGCTTTATGGGGTTCAATCTACTATCCCATAACATGGAGAAAAAACAAGCATATACACGAGTTTCTAAACCTATGGGGGAGGAAAAGCCATAGCAATATGTAGTAACCCTGGTATCAGAAATTTTTTTATAATATGGATCCTTTTAATTTTGGAAAGTCTCCACCCTTTCCACCTCTGTACGTTTAACTCAGCCCTTTTTAGGGCAATATCCCAGTTTTCATAAGGACAGTTCTGAGAACCAAAAATGATACCCAATATCTTACAAAGGCTTGAAGAAACAATAATACCCAAAATATTTATTTGGTTACTTGCTCCAGGCCCCATAAAGAGACCTTTAGAGGTTTCCAAATTTAATTTGGAGTTAGAAACCTTCCCATAACTAGCAAGATATTGTAATACAGTAGGGATTTGTATTATGTCAGATAAAAAAACACAAACATCATCTGCATAGGCCTGTACCACCACAGAATCCCCACCCTGATCACCACAAATACCTAGGAGAAGATTGGATGAGGCTAATATTCTAAACAGGGGATTGAGGAAAAAGCATATAACAAGGGGCTTAAAGGACACCCCTGCCTCGCTCCAGACTTTACTTAGATGGGAAGGTTAAACCTCCCTTTAATAACTGGACATACAACTACAGGCTCGCACATTAATTTAATCCACAGTATAAAACCTACAGGCAAACCATAATGTTTTTGAAGTAAAAACAAAAAAGGGCCTAGAAACTCTATCAAAGGCCTTATTTTGATCTAAAGACAAAATACAGTCCTGTCTTTTTGACGTATTTACATATTCAATTGCCTCCCTAAGGATTACAAAAGCACCTTAGATTATCCTATTGGGAATACCACAAAACTGCAAGGGGTATATCAAATCTCCGGCCACTCCCAGTAATCTATTATTTAATACTTGAGATAGTTCAAAATTGCAATAGGCCTCCAGTTAGTCAATTTTACTTTAACCCCTCCTTTAAAGAGATAAACTATTAAGCCTCATGAAAAGTTTGTAGGTATAGAGGGTTTTTCCTGCAGAGGTAAAAAAAAAACTTTCAAGACATATTGTCATGATGTTACAAAAACATTTATAGAACTCATAGGGCAAGCCATCTTGACCTGGTGAAGTACCTAATTTTTGTGAAAATAACTTTTGAAATTTCAGAAATCGAAATGGGGTTAGCAAGCTCATGGAGTTCTATATGTGGAAAGTTGGGATCTCAACTTTTTGTAAATAATAAATAAATAATGTCGGTCCTTTTTGGAGGGTCCTGAAAATCCTGTGTCCTCACATAGTTCAGAATTATATTATAAATCCCTAAACTGGAGTTTATGAGATCCCCCTTCTCATCTTGTAAATCTTCCATACATGACGTACCATTCCTTCCCTTGAAGGCCTCAAAAGGGTCTCCAATTGGGTTTTTCTGGGTCCCAAAAGAAAGCTCTGTATGCAAGGTCTGAGCCCTGTCATACTGGTATGCCCTCATTTCTATTTTTATTTGCTCAATTTCTGAGGAAAGGTCTTCTCTAGAAGTATTTGCCCTAGAGAATAAATACTATAGTTTAGCTCTTAGTTTTAAACAATGAAAAAACTGTGTTTTCATCCTTTGTTTCCCATAGTTTTGGAACCATTTGTTAATATCTACCTTAGTATCCTCCCACCATTCCCACAAATCACCATGTAAATCTGCCATGGATATTCTAGCCCATAGGAGACTGGCCATTCCTTTACCACCCGTGGGTCTTTCAGTGCAGATGTATTTAGTTTCCATCTATTACCCATCTTTTGTTTGGGGGGGATGAAGTAAACATCAAAGTAATCAAAAGATGGTCTGAAAATTCACAGGGAAGTGCATTATAAAAAGGTGACAGTAAACTATTTGAAAAAAATATATATAATCTATAGTAGTGGTTAATTTCCCTTTCCTAAAGGTATATTGTGGCCCTGACTTTTGAAAGTTCATTCCATTTTTTAGATTAGCTAATTTAATAATTCTCCTCAGGGATGAGGAGTCACAATATATTTTTTTCCCATGGTCCCTACCCTGGGTTGGGGGAGTTCGCAATTAAAGTCTCCCCCCAAAATAATGTGACTGGTAGTAGCTAGAAAAGGTAAGATAGTATTAAATAAAGAAACTCTCCCTGCTTTGGTTCGTGGACCATAAACAACTATAAATCTAAAGTTTAACTGACACCAATTACCATCGATCATCAATAATCTACCAGGTATTAGATCTATCAGTTTATTTAAAGTAAAATCATAAGAACTAAAAAGGATTCCCACCCCATCTGCCCAGTCCTATCTAAAGGACCAGTAGGAAGGCCCGCAAATCCACTCTGCAGAAAAGAGACTACATTGATCTGCTGTATATAACCAGGTCTCTGGTAAAGAACAAATATTCAATTTTTCCTGAAAAAGAGAATGAAAAAGAGCAAGTCTTTTTGACTGTTGAGTAAACTGCAACAATTTAAAGACCCAATACTTAAATTAGCCAGAGGTATTACCTAAGGACCTTTTTTCCTTCTTTTCTTTTTTTCCCTTCATAATCAGCTTGGACAATCTTATTACTGGACATTTGTGCAGAGCCTGCTATTCCTATCTCCATATCAGAATCACCCCCCCATAGTATCCAAAATAGCATAGGAGTTCACCATTTCATAGTTGGGGGGGTCTTCAGGAGGGGGGGGTTGTACTCCTAGTAATCCTTTTAACCAGAGGGGTGGCCTGTTTCTGAGGAGGGACTGAGATTTTAGGTTCCTCAACCTCCTGGTAACACACAGGGGGGAAGTCAATCACATTTGATAGATCGGGGGGGGCTTCTCTATTTTCTTTATTTTCAAGTGGGACTGATTCAGGAATAACCTTTATACTGAGATTCTTTGTTTTTGAGCCCCTGGGAGGGGAGGGAGGGGGATCAGATCTCATATTTTTGGGGGTTTTAGCAAGGGCTTCATCCTGTGTTTTTTGAATTAGCAATTCGGGGCTGATGAGCAAGGCTTTGATTTTTGCCACCCACGGGCAATCTCTATATCCATGCCCCGATTCATCACAAAATTTACATTTCAACATATTATTACACTGGAAACTACCATGCCCACCTCCCCACAAATCTCACAGTTGGGAGTGTTGCATGAGCTGGACAAGTGGTTATGGGCCCCACATTTATAACAAGCCCGGGGCTGCCCGGCATAAAAACAAACTCCCCTGTCCCTCCCCAAAGTAAAGGAATTTGGGATATGTTCAATTTAATTGTTTGACTGTCTTAGTTTAACCTTATATTTCCAGCTTCCAGTCCAAAAAAGTTCTGATTACAGCACAGCTTCGGGGGCACTTAGCACCTCACATTTTTGGGAAAGCCAAAAAGTTATGTCCTCCACATGAACCCCTTCATTCCGGAACATTACTGTCACAAATTGTATTAAAGTCTGGGTTAAGGGAATAACTAGAAAGGGGTACCATAAGGGAGAGAACTTAAGCTGATTATATCTGTTCCAGAAAAGGTCCAGCAGAAATGGGGATCTAAAGCTTATGCCATAGTTGTCCTCCCCGAAATGTTAATGAAAGCGAAGACATCTTCTGGAGAAAAATTCAAAGATTCCTTAAGAAGGTGTTTTCCTACATAAACTCAAACAGGCCTTATAGCTAGGCCTCCCTTGTGATGTATTCATACAGCGTTCCTCCGTGGTGCTGTTTTTCTTTTTTTTTGAGAAAAAAGATCAGATAGAAGAGGTCTGGGATGAAAGGAGCCCTCAGGGTTCTCTCCTGATCCTTTGACTCTGTTAATTTATGAATAGAATCTGAATCAGTTGTTTTTAAAGTATTGTTTGTACCACCATCCTGGTCTAAAGAAGAGGGTATAACCTTACTGACAGGGCTTAAGATAGTAGGGGCCCAATCTACAGATTGCTGAGAGAAGGGAAAAGAGGGGGATGACCAGTCTGGATCAAGAATCCATATTCCTGTGGGGCCCATTTTCCACCCTGATTCAGAGAAGTCTACATCAGTGGACCAAATTTTAGAAGAGACATTAGATTCTGAGGGTATAGAGAAGGTAGACTGAATAAGATCCGAAGTAGACTGGTCTTTTACCTTCTCAGGAGTCACTTGTGGGTGATTAGTCTCCTAATAGGGGAGCTGGAATCAAGTTATGATTTGCAGACATTACAGCTGCCCTTTTGAGCTTAGATCCCTCTGTGGAAATTTTTACAGTCTGCCCTTTAGCAGAAAAAGAAAAGTTTGTTACATGGTCCTGTTTTAATGGGTCGTTTGGAAGGCAACAACCTCACCTGGTGAATAGGGGAATTTCCATGGTGCCCTGGCCAAATTTCCCCAATTCACTAAAAATACCACCAACAGCTTAATCTGGTTCAAGGTCAGTTGGCATTCATCTGTATCCCCCTCCCCTGGGTCATGCCTAAAAATAGGCAGAATTTGTCTAGTGCACTTACCTGGTCAACAATAACAAAATAAATAAAATGCTCAGTGTACATTGCTGAGTACAATAACAGTTGGAAAAATCCAGTGGCAACATGAGCTTCAGGCCAGGGAAATAAGCACAAACAGGCTGATGTACATGAAAAACTGTTTTTTCCCTCCTTGGATGCTTTAGTGTGACTTTGTGAATGATCTTTGGAAGATGAGTGGATGCTGAACATAGAGACCATGATTATATGAGTGACCCGATCAAGTATGTATCCATGAGTGCTAGTGTGAATGGACTTGTATTAGGCTGGCTACCTTGATGTGGTACAAAGGTTTATCACTGTTTATCCTAAACACTGTAACTAAAAACCAGCCAACTTCTTTCTGATTGGTAGTGTGCGTTAGATAAAATGAAGTATTGTGAATCTATTAGGACCATTGGCTTGCTACATATTGTTGACTGAAATCGGGAATGGGAAATAGTTGTGTGGTGGGGAAGCACATCTTTTGGTCTGTGTTTATGGGGGGGGGGTCACAGTTCCATCAGCTCTGGAGTTTAAAATTCCTGGCTACATCCCTGCTTATTCTACAGAGGACTAAGTGGTCTACAGAACAATTGTAGCCTTAGTGCCTTTTTTCTGTAAACTATGCAACTGTAGCTTCTCTGCCATTTTCAGTAAATGTTAAATTTTCTTTTTTGAGTAGCACCACCAAGCATGAACATAGAGTTAGCCTAGTGGTGTGCAACACTGTTATAGCTGTTTTCTTCCCTTTCCTTCTTCTTTTAAAGTATAAATCTTTTTCTGAGTAGCATTGACCGTCAGGCTCAGTGGGATGCAGGGCAGGTGATGTGGCTATGTTTTTTCTACTGACTTTATTGTGTGAAACATTTTCATAGTTGCACTACTCAGGGATAGGGACTTAAAGATTAAATGAAATGTTTTAAAATGCACCACTGTATTTGCCTACCATGAATCAACTAAGTCTCATATGTTACAAATAATGTTCAAACATTGCAATTACCCATGTATAAATGCTATTTTGTCTGCTTCTCTTATTTGTTGGTTTTACAAAAAAATCTTAAGACTTTTCAAGCCAGCCAGTGGAATCATGGATGTATGTTGATGTTGCATAATCAACAATGACATAATTTTCCTGCAGGTTCCATCAGATGAGTACACACAGTGCATCAGGGTCAGGATTCACAAAAAAAAGGGAAAGGCTGCGCAAAAGGTTGCACTGCACCCTGCAGTTGCATTGGTGGGCAATCGAGCTATTCACAGTCGGATAGCATGGTGCACTATCTGACTATGAATAGGGGCAGACGGGGGCAGTGCTTATCCAGGAAAAGCACCAGGAACCCCTGCAGCACTACCCCCACAGCCAGCCAGAAGAACTGGCCAGCAACAATAGCACTAATGCACTTAGTCCGTATTCATGAAAGTGACCCTGCAAATGACCCATTGGGCATGCAAAGTGCAATTGGCATGCCAATAATGGGCCAATTTTCATGGCCTTTGTTTGGTATAGCATGCCCCCCCCACCAGCCCATGCCCCACGCAGTCACATTCTCTTGGTTTAGTGCCCCTCCTCATCCTCTGATTACCATCCCCGAAGAGACGTACATATACTCTGGTAGTTTAGGGTCCCTCCCACTCCCTGATCACCAACCCCATAAGAAAACATTCCTTTCCATAGCGTAGTGGTACCTTCCCAGTCACCAATCACTGTCTCCATATGCTGTAACAATTTTCTGTAGTGTAGTGGTGCCTTCCTCTACACTGATCGCCACCTCCATAGGCTGTAATAATTTTCTGTAGTGTAGCGCTGCACTCCCCCACCACAATTGCCACCCTATATCCCATTTTTATGTTGCTTGCACGCATCGGAGATTTCAAAGGTGTGTCACCTCCTCCTCCAATTCAGGCAGTGTGCTGGCAGGCGCGGCCCCTGTAAGCCAATGCATTTTGGAGCTGTCTATGACAAGCTCCAAAATGCAGTGGCATACAGTTGAAAGGGGGAGCTACACTTGAGTGAGCAGTGATAAGAAGCTGCTCACATGCAGCTCCCCCCCACCCATGATGCGCGCTCCCCACACACACTGTATAGCCGACGGGTGCCCAATCCCCATCGGCTGAGCTGCGCTCGTCTCCCCAGAGTTGGTGCCATGCTGGGAGCCCACCCCAGCATGGCAATGAGTCCTTTTCGACGGGGTGCCTAACCTCTGGCCGGCTGAACACTTCATTGTTCTTTCTGTGCCATGCTGGGAGCCCACCCTAGCATGGCAAACGTCCCACTATCGCCTTTTTTTTTTTTTTTTTTTTTTACCTGTAAGACAAACGGTCCCGCGGTGCATCTCCCACCCCCCACAACCCGCATCCAGCCTCCCCACACCCCTCCTCACCCCATACTTACTCCGACTCTGGCGCGACGATCTTCGTAGACCGGGAACACGCCTGCACTCTTCAAAGCCGACCGTGAACTGAGGAAATGCTGGTAAGCTGTATATATGGGCTAGATAGGGGTTTCAACTTTATTGCATATCTCAGCCATTTTGGAGAATTTTGCACCAAATTTTCAACATGGGGTTTTAGGACTCTTCTCATGATAGCATCACTGTCATGGCATTGTTCGGCGGCGATTTCGCACAGTGATCGTAAATCACCCTTCGGGCCTGAATACCACCATGACAGTGACATCATTCATGAGAAGGGGGCCAAAAACCCCATGTTGAAAATTTGGTGCAAAAATTCCAAAAAATGACTGTTTTACTGAGCGTGCGTTGTGCAGTTCCTACGCAGGCTCGTAAGTTTGCAAATTTCAATATTTTCACTCCAGATTTTCAACATTGCCATTTTACCACACCTTCTTATGAGTAGTATAGCTGTCATTTTCACATCTCACCCAAAATGTGTTTCCGACCATGTAGCGCATAATGGCGCAGTCACAGCGAACTCAGTGTATGGGACATTAAGAAAATCACAGTGTCACTGTTCATGAGCAGAGATCTTAAAATGGCAATGTTGAAAATTTGGTGAAAGAATTCTAAAATGACTGTTTTACTTGAGTGTGCTGCACAGTTCCCACGCACGTCTGAGGTTTGCGACTTTCAATATTTCCACTCCAGATTTTCAACATTGCCATTTTACCACACCTTCTTATGAGCAGTACAGCTGTCATTTT
This sequence comes from Neoceratodus forsteri, assembly GCA_016271365.2. Classification (NCBI taxonomy): domain Eukaryota; kingdom Metazoa; phylum Chordata; order Ceratodontiformes; family Ceratodontidae; genus Neoceratodus; species Neoceratodus forsteri. The sequence continues at coordinate 540,500,190 of CM028137.1, read as the reverse complement.
TCACATCCTGCCCAAAACGCAGCCTGGCTTCATGTAGCTTATACAATGGCGCAGTCGGTGCAAACTCAATGTATGGGACACATTAACAAAATCACAGTGACACTGTTCATGACCAGAGGTCTTAAAATGGCTATGTTGAAATTTGGTGAAAAAATCCTAAAATGACTGTTTACTGGCGTCGCGTTCTGCGGTTTCATGCGCTAAGTAGAGTTCGCAAATTTTCAATATTTACACTCCAATGAATTCCAAATACCTAAAGAGCACATAGAAGCAAGCAACATTCAGCATTGACAAATGCTTGTTTATAGTGTAGTTATATTCCCCCTGGGCACTGACTGCCATCCCCAAATGTGGAAAACCCTATTCCTTGGTAGTCAAAAATCTCTCCCCACACACCCCCACGCTATCCAGTGTGACCCACTACCCCACTCCCCCATCCCAATCAGTAATCAGTGACCAGCACAGCACTCCTTTCACCAGCACAGCTGGCCATCGACTGAGCCCTCAGGGAGCACGCACTGTATACAGTACAGCTCATTGACTATGAATCACTGTATACAGTACGTGCTCCCTGAGGGCTCAGTTGGTGGCCAGCCATGATAGAGAGAGGAGGGCTATGCTTGTCATTGATCACGGATTGGGATGGGAGAGCAGGGTAGTGTCACACTGAATAGGGTGGGAGGACCCTAGAATACCAGCGAATAGGGTTTTCCACATTTGGGGATGGTGATCAGTGACCAGAGGAAGGACTGCTACATTACAGAAAATGGGCAGGAGGCAGGAAGGAGAAACTATGGGCAAAATGTGTAATGATTACATCCAGCTTTGGATGCTGCTGAGATGATGAATTAGTAGTGTTAACACCACCAGAAGCAGCACCACCACCACCTTGTCCAGCACTAATATCTTGATCATCACTGCTGGAGTCATTATCGTCACCTCCATCACTGATGCCACAACCACCACCATGTCTACAAGCACCACTACTGGCGCCACTGTGACTGGCCTTGCTTTGCTGGGTTGTTGTTGCGGTAGATGTTACATAACATTTTGTGTGGTTTCAAGTAGACTCCCCATACACAAGACCATGCTAAGAGTAGCAAACTCAGCAGACATATCTTTGGTGGCCTGTTCATAAGGTCTCAGAAGTGGAACCAGCCCTTACAAAACACACCACTGCAACAGGGACATGTATCCCCACAAGGCACATCATCAAATTCCATAGCCCAGAACACTGCCTCTGTTCCACCAATCTTTCCACCATGTAAAAGATAGAGTTCCACCTTGTCATCAGATCTTTAATCAAGCAGTGTTGTGGGACATTGTGTTTCTGTTGGGGGAATTATGAAAATACCTTGTAATGTCCCTAGTGGTGTCCCTTATTTCTTTTAACTGTGCATGTTTCTCAAGCACATAACTCACCACCAGATTCAGCGTATGTGTGAAGCAAAGGGTATGGCAGAAACCCCCATTATTCATGGCCTTCAGCATTTTACTCCCACTGTCTGCAACAGAAATCTACACCTTCATGTTGTGAGGGTATACCCAGATGATGAGCACTGACTGTATGAAGTGCAGAATGTTCTTCCCCACTGTGTTTCTCCTCCATGACTGAAACATTAAAGGGTCACTGTCAATCCCCTCTTAGGCCCAAACTGTCCCTAGTTTAAAAAACAGATTTTATGATTGTTCACATACTATGGAATGTACTGATGTAGCGGGAAGTTTGATTCTGATTCCTTTTTCCTTTTTTAAAAGTGAAAAACAGACTGCCCACCTTTCTGCTGTTATCACACCACAATGTGTTTGTTTACACTCCCTGATCAACTCCCACTGCATCTTCTCATCGTCTGGATTTGAGAACACCTCCAAGACAGTCTAGTCACTCAATATGCAGTGGAAGGAGAGCAGGTTATTGTTTCATGAGTGGCTGCTCTGTTTGGGAGTGTTCCTAATGTTCATGAAGTATGCAGTAAAAGTAGATCAAGGAGTTAGAACAAAACAAGGTTGAATATAATTGCAGCATTAGCATGCATTTTTGTTCTACTAAGAATATACTTACCTGGCAGGGAAGATACCACTATCAAAAGAGGCAGACTACACAACCAGCAACACTATTTAATTTCAGAGAAGGTAAGCAATCATCAAAATATGGGTTTTCAGCTAGAAATAGTATGAAACATAGAAACATTGAAACTGATGGCAGAAAAGGACCGCTATGCCTACCCAGTGTGCCCATTTTTTCTACTCGCTGTTGAAGCTACAGATCCTACTTGATCTTTGACTTTGGTCTCTTTCCTATCACTAGGATTCCCTTATGGCTATCCCATGCATTTTTGAATTTATTTACCAAATTTGCTCCCACCACCTGTGCAGGGAGGTTTTTCCATGCATTCCCCACCCTTTCTGTGAAGAAATACTTCCTCATGTTACCCCATAGTCTACCCCCTTCCAGCCTCATGTAATGACCCCTTGTTCTAAAACATCTCTTTTTCTGAAGGATGCTACCCTCCTGTACCTTATTAATGCCCTTGAGATATCTGAAGGTCTCTGTCACATCCTCCCTTTCCCTCCTCTCCTCCAGGGTATACATATTAAGGTCCTCCATTCTCTCCTCATATGACTAATGATGCAGGCCCTGCACCATTTTTGTTGTCCTTCTCTGAACTGCCTCTACCCTATCTATATCATCATGGCGATGTGGCCACCAGAACTAGACTCAGTACACCAGATGAGGTCTCACTAATGACTCTTACAGAGGCATCACTACCTCCTTCCTTCTGCTGGTTATACCTCTCCCTATGCACCCCAGTATCCCACTGGCTCTCCCCACAACTTTGGCACATTGTTTGGCCACCTATAGGTCATCTGATATGATTATTCCCAGATCCTGTTCTTGTTTGGTGGTTGTCAGTATCTATCCCCCATCTTGTAAGCCTCCCCAGGTTCATGTGGCCAAAATGCATGATTTTGCACTTTTTTTCATTGAATCTTAGCTGCCACACTCTTGACCATTCCTCTCGTTTACCTAGGTCCCTCCTCATTTTTTCCACCCCTCCTGGAGTTTCTATCATGTTGCAGATCTTGGCATCATCTGCAAAGAGCCATACCTTTCTTTCTAGCTCCTTTGCAATGTCACTTATGAAGACATTGAGTAGGACTGGCCCCAGAACTGATCACTGTGGCACCCCACTGGTCACCCTCCTTTGCTTGGATCAAGCTCCATTTACCACCACCCTCTGTGTTCTATCCCTCAGCCAGTTTCTAATCCATTTTACCACATAGGGACCCATTCCCCAGCTACCTAGCTTGTTTACAAGCATCTTATGTGGAACAGTGTCAAAGGCCTTACTGAAATCCAAGTAGGACACATCCACCGCCCCCCCCCCCCAATCCACTTTCCTGGTCACCCACTCAAAGAAATCTATCAGGTTTGTTTGACATGACCTTCCTGCTGTAAATCCTTGCTGCCTCAGATCCTGTGTTTCACTGGATTCAAGATGTTCCACAATCCTTTCTTTTAGCAGTGATTCCATTATTTCCCCCACCACTGAGTTCAGGCTGACTGGTCTATAGTTTCCAGTCTCCTCCCTACTCCCACTTTTGTGTAGAGGGACTATATCTGCTCTCCTTCAGTCTTCTGAAACCACTCCTGTTTCCAGTGATTCATTGAAAAGGGCTGCCAGTGGTGCTGTCAGCACCTCCCTAAGCTGCTTTAATGTTCTAGCATGTATTTCATCTGGTCCTATTGCCTTGTCCACTTTCAGCTTTGTGAGATCCTTTAGAACTCTCTCCTCTGTAAATGGACTGATGTCCATCTCCCTCCCCTTATTGTTCCTGCCACTTAATTATGGTCCCTCACTGTCTCCCTCTTCTGTAAATACTGAACAAAAATGTTTGTTCAGGATTGTTGCTTTTTCCAAGTCCCCCTCCACACACTCCTCTTCTTCCCCCCTTAAGCCTCACAATCCCAACCCTTCTCACCCAATACCCTTTGTATGATGCAAAACGAGGTGACAGTGTCCCTTTAAGGAAGGCACTCCCTAAAGCTCAGTTCCTCTGTGCACCTGTCTGCTTCATGATAACTCTTGCCACTGCTAGTGTTGGTGGTGGAGGTGGGGCAGCTGTGCTGCTTCTGGTGCTTGACACAATCCAATGAGCAGTGAGACTCAGGAAGCTTTGGTTTGCAGTATACTATTCCATATGTCACTAATAAAATACACGTCTTCCCTCTGCCTGCTTCAGAAGGGTCACCATCTGCATGTGTACGGCCTCAAACATTGCAGGGAGAATATGCAGAGAAAACATAAAGCATGATGGAATGCTGTATTTGGGTTTCAGCTCACATATAACAGTCTTCAAAAGCTGCTGTCTTCCAACATGAAGAATGGCTGCAGATCAAGTGCCACCATGTACTCTATCAAGGAGCCAGAGCAACCACCCGCCATGATGCTGAACTCAATGTGGCAGTGAGCAGTTCCAGCCATGGGAGAGATGCAGAGGGTCTGGTGGCTCAGACGCTGCAGATGGTGAATCATTTTCTGAGTGTCATCAGCAACATAAAGAGGGTAGAATGGCATGCAACGCCATTGTACGGTAACTGCTGTGCCTCTTTTTGCTAATGTTAACATTGTAGTGTAAATCTTTCTGAGTGTGACCTGTATCAAATAGCAGCCTGAGTGGCAGGCAGAGCGCATGTAGCTGTTTCACATTTTCCTGCTTGTTCTATAGTGTGAATCTTTCCAGAAGCTGAAGCCCCATCATATACAGTAGTGTTCACAGTGTTGTACAGCACATTTGTAACTGCTGTGTCTTTTTCTCATAGTGTCATAATATGAATCTGTTTTTAAAAGACTTTGACAACATATAGCTGGTAATGTCTCACATAGCCCATTTATAGGTGTTGCCCACCCCCTCCCTGATGTCTAGGGATATGCAGATGTTAACAATCCATGGGAAGGGGGGACCACAGCAGACACTTACCCAGAAATGGCTTGCATTAGCAGGTCTTACTGTCACACTGGGCTGCATGGCTCTTTGGGTGCTGGGCTGAAAGGCAATCAGAGTTAGGCACAATGACATTTGACAACTTTTGTAGAACAAACTATGGGGATTCCATTTAATAGCAAAGTTAATGAACACTTCATGGAGCAGAAAACTGTTGGGTTGAGGTAGGCAGTACATATCTAGGACTACTGTGATCCCGTGTTTCAAATTGTGAACAATTCACATGAGCAGACATTTCACAAATTTCCCATGAGGCATGAATTGGATGTCCCCAAATTCAGTAAGCTTTCATATCCGGATACATCTTGGGTCGATATGGCCCTTTTCTCTTCTTTTCTTTTTACTCACTGGCATCTCTTCCCACAGAACGGGCTGCTCTTCCACCTCAGGGCTGCCACCTCAGTCATAAGTCTCACCTTGAATGGCTCACTGTGACTTCTCCATTTGGAACAGGCTGGCCTCTCAAATTGGGGCCACTAGCTCCCATAATGTGTTGGCTTTGTATAGCTTCCCTCAGGCGACTGTCCCTATGACTTACAGGCAACACATCCCTGAATTGTGGCAAGCAGCATCTCATCCATGATTGATCTACTGTCACTCTCCATGGGGCTTCAGAGCTAGAAGCTCCTGGCAAAACCCTTCCCAGTGCCTCTCCACTTGGCTCAATCTTGTATCTCAAATTCAAGTGGCAGTCCCAACTGGGCATCTTGCTCCAATCTCCCCAGGATTGAATATCTTGGAGTCCCACAAGGGGCTCAAAATGTGGCTGTCACCACGTCCTCCCTCAGGCTATATCTGTCTGCACCTTGGCATAGGAATTCTATTGCTCTCACGAGCAGGCAATCACCCCCACTCCAGTCCTCTCCCTCTCTTGAACTCTCTCTCCCCTTTCCTATGTGTAGACGTTTATATCCTACCCACCCATGGTGACCTCACGTCAGCAGCAGGTCCAAAAGGGTGGGCCAGGATTAACCCTTTCCTCGCTGAACTGCCAATTTCCCACTAATTATCTACCCAGGCGAGAACCTTACCCAGTAATTACCTAAGGGCACGAATTGTACCCTGACTGAGGCTGTACTAACCAAGGGGGGGGGGTTACAACTGTCCCCCACTTTAAACACTTGACATCCATGGCAAGCACCTATAGCTGAAACAGCCACTCCACTGAACCCATAGTCAAAGAGTATGCACACTTCCCTTCCACCAAAAACCTGAGAAGCTACAGTCTGCAACACTGTGTGGTTGTCTATCCTCCTATCTGGGAAAAGTCAAAATCCAGGGCCCCTTGGAGCGTGACTCAACAAAACCGCTCGAGCTCCCACCTGGCCACTCACCCACTTGGACCCTCAGGGCAGTTTGCCCAAGAACTTTAGGGGCAGTATCCCAAGCCCAAACTGTCCTGTAACACTACTGCCTAACACTACCCAAACTGACGGCTTGACTGATATAGCCACCAACTAACACTTCTCAACCAACTAGACAAACTAATCCCACACTCACCCTATAGTGCTGTGGCCCACCCGCTATTGTAACAGTACATGGATGCTACCTGAAACATATTAACACTACAGCCCAGTGGGACTCAGAATAGGGACACTTTTCAAAACTGTGTAATGCATAAAAGAATTCACATATCATGCAACACTGTGTTATCATGCAGTCAGTTTCACAGCTCATTCCCCATCACCCCAAAGACAATAACATTCTAAAAATAGAAATAATAAAGTGTTGTAGCAATAAGTCCCACTGTAAGTCCATGAACGCTCAATGCTATGAGCTCAGGGGGGAACTCTAGTCCATTTACCATTCACACCTGCCAAAATAAAACCAGGGTCCAGTTTTGTGCAGGGATGGCTAAAGGAGTTGGTCGCCTCTGTGGCATACTTGATATGACCTCCATTGATGTCCTGTAGAACGACACAGTTCTTGTTGATATTCAGGCCCTCAGAGACACTCTTTAAACAGATCTGGTGGGGAATGCACTGGGCCTCTTGTAACCCTGTGGTGTTGCTGAAACTGTGAGATCCATGCTTTCGATACAGTTTTCCCAAAATGCCACGAAACACTCCATCCCTTCTCCTGCCCTCTATCTCCTCCCATACCTGCTCTGGAAGGTAGGGGTACTCATAGTCTAGGTACTGCTTTTGGACATGGTGTTGTACAATTCATTAATTCTGTGACCTTTTATGCCTGGGTCCCACACCATCCATCCATGTGTTCTTAATATGTAACCTTGTTTATTTTCACTGTGATATTGCTGTATTGCACTAACATGTAAAAATAGATATCCATCGTACAAGCATGGGTGTTAGGATTGTTCTTGCAGTTGATGTTTGCTGCTGTATATTAATGTATGTTTACACCATTTTATGGATTTGTACATGTTTTATGTTTATCACGCCTTATACGCATATATTTTATTGTAATGTGTTTGCCTAGGTTATGTGTGTTCCTTTTATGTTTTGATATAGTCATATAATCATGTGTAATCTGTGTCTTTTTCTAAAGAATCATGCTATGATGCACTGTCTTTGTTCATAACATATAGCTGGCAATGCATTTTCTTTGTTCAGAGATTCTTCCTTACTTTGCAACTTCATTTCCTATGTAACTGCCCAAGGGAGCCAACTTATTTACATGCCTTATCCAATGCTCTATGTTTATCCTATCTGTAACTGCACTTTATCAGTCACATATAATTGTATGCACACCATTTCCTTGGAGAGAATGAGAACATACTTGAGGAATGGTGAGAAATCAGCTCCCTTGTGATTGCTTTGTCACATGTCTGACATTAGTATTTGTAATGAAACTGCTTTTTCTTACATTCTGCTTGTGGTATAATCTTTGGCTAGCCAATCCAACATACAAGAATCTGATGGTAAGCTGGACTTACTGTAACAATGGCGACCACGGGAAATGTTTTTTGGCTAACAAAGCCACACTCATTTCCTATTGGGAATTGAGTTCTGGGAATTAATTTTCCTCTACAAGTAGCTGCGAGCTACAGCTTGGGACTCCAGTTTGAAATCATGGACTGCAGTTCTTTGTTTGCTAGAGCACTGGCATTAGGAACTCTGATGTACAGCATGCTGTCATTTCCCTACTGAGTGGGTCTTAGGCAGCTTTGAACCTCTGTGCAGGCAGACTGCTGCTCTGCATTTGACTGAACCTTAGGTAGCTTTGGGACTCCATGAAGCAGTGCTGCTTGCTCATAGGTTGTGGAACCCTTTTACATGCACCCACATATGTCAGAGCCATCTGTGTGTCTTCAACTACTGTGGTTCAAAACACAGTCACTGAGCCACAAATGGTTAAAGATTTCCCTGCTTATTGACATGTCTAAAATATGCACAGAGTTGAGAGAAGTCTTCTCAGCTTATCTCACTGCACATGGTGGTGGGAAGTGCTTTAATGTAGTTAACTAATGATGATTTGGATCCAATTATGTTGATCTGTAGCAGTATATTGAACTGAGACAATCAACTAATAAGCAATCCACAATAGGGCTGTTTTTGATGCTTCTTTCCAGAAGCTGGAAACAGTGCAGTCCAGTTCACTGATTTTAAATATTCAGTAGAGGAGGGTGTTGACCCCGTCCTTGTGCTTTGGATTTGTGGTGAGTACACTTTAATTATATCTGTTCATTGATCAACCTTTCATTGTAGTCTTCAAAGGAGTTAAGTGTAAAATCTTTTGTCTATACAACTATTCCTTGCTACTCACCTTAGGAAGAGCACTATGTTTACTAGCAGTATGCCACATTTTGTTTTCTGTTCCGTGAATGCATGGTTTATTTTTGGCTAAACTGAGACAGCCTGGTCAACGACATGCTGTATCATGCAGTTGAGCTAATGACTAATTGGAGAATGTTCTAAACAGCTGAGACATTACTGTATCCTGTAATGAATCTTAAGGTTTAATAGTATCAGATTCATTAACTATTACGGTGTGTTGATCTTTGAAACTGTTTTGAAAACAGTAATTAGTGTTGGCTGGGATTCAAATGTTAAGCCTGTCTTTTAGACTGATAGCATCACTTGGTTTTGTTCATGTGAGTTAATTATTTTTGAATTAGAATAATTTTCATTTGCTTGATAAAGGTTAACCTTCATCAGTGATGTAGGGTTGAAGCATATGCTTTTACACATGTAGGAATGGTCCTGGATTTTGATTTGTGGAAATATTTGCAGTTGGGAAACAATGTGCCTAATTAAGCTTATGATATATTAAATTGTTACTGTTACCAGTTATCAAAGTCTCTAACTGTGTTTTCTGAAGCCACACTAGTTTTTTTTTCTATCATTTGTAATGAGGAAAATCTGCTCATAAAATGGCTGACACCTTTGGCTTGTGGCCAAGGGTGAATTCCAGTTTGCTGTATTGGCACATTGTCTGCAAGTTTTCTGTCATTCAGACGAGCGGTTGGTTTAAGGTTGAAGTAAGTGGACTGGTGTCATTAGTCTTGATTCAAGTTAATCATAGTATGTTAAAAAAAAGCATGAAACAAAAGCTTGCAAAAGTTTTCTATGTTTTTTTTACTTTCAAATATGGCCTCTCTATCAGCCATCATGTTAATCATGATGGTTAAGCAATTTTTTTTTGCTGCCTCAGTCGGCAGTTAGGAATTGTTCTTTTATCTGTAAGAACTCTCATTCAATGTGGTGTTCAAGGACACTGCAGTTACAGCTGAGTTTGATCCCAGAAGCAGTTGTTTGCAAATTGTGTGACCTTTGGCAAGTCACTTGACCTTCTTGTGCTTTTGAACTGTACCTGTTTATTTAGCTCAGAACTGATGTGCCTCCCTAATTAAATCAGTATTTCTTATCCAAATATAACATTGATGGGGTGTGCACATCAAAAGTACTTTTTAAAAGTTACTTTTTTTACCAGTCCTCATCATCTGTATCTGACATTAAGGTTGCAATTTTTTTTTAATTCCCTGGGCTTGCAGCCATAAAGCTGCTTGGTATCTACAAACCCGCCCATTCCTATGTGTGCCTTCCTTTATGGAAGTTCTCATTGCCTCTTTGTCCTTCTCCTGTATCACTTATCCCCATGCACTGCACGGCGATCATGGGGGGGGGGGGAGTGATCACCCCCTGCATTTGTAATAAGCAGCTTACTTTAACTTCAACAAGCTAGCTACACAATTTACACTGCCACAAAAATTATTATACAGTAACTGTTTTGGGAGATTTTACCATTTATGTTACAGGCTTAAATTTAACACCCTTTTAACAATTGTGCACTTAAAAAATACCAGCATTATCACTTGTGGTGTTTATCAGAATGATGTGTGTATTAATGACACAGTTCTAGTGTCAAATTCAGAGAATCAGGGATGCCTAATCCTCTGACGTTAAGTCTAATTTAATTCATTTTCAGGAATCAATCGGCATACAATAATAGCTACAATAAAAAAATCCTACCCCAAGAGTAGTTGAAGACATACATCTATATAGAGTTTATATAAGTATCAGCATTTTGAAAATAAATGCTAACCTTCCACAAGGAAAACGCTCTGAGGAACAAAGATGTTCCCTTTCATGGCTTGTGTTTTATTTTTCTCTCTTACAGGGATAAGACAATCCTTCACAAGCAACCATTGGAAATGTACAACAATAATTTAACCAGTGGCCCAATTTCATTAATGTTATTATAGTTTGAATCATAGTAGGATACTGCATTGCCCTTTTTATTTTTTGTTACAAGTTGGATAAAACCCATCTGTATTTATTCAGCATACAAACCTTGCAGGTGGTGAGTGTTTGGCAAAGAAAGATTGCTGAATTATGTTCAGAAAGTTATGTTGCGAATAAAATGTTATCTAACATTTATGCAAACACCTGTTACAAGTAAATTTAAAAGTATTTACTGTCGTATGGTCAGGTCTCCAGCATTGGTCATACAGTATCCTATAATATCCGAGCTGCTCTTTCACAAAAGAAAGAGCTTGGGGGGAGTCAAAGGCATGAATTGAATATATGCTCACCCCCATTAATTGATCACTTACATTAACAACTGTGTTAACAACAGGTGTGCCAGTAAGTGGCAGATAATTACTGGAACTGTTACTGACATAGTTTACTAACAAATCATTGCATGCCTATTTGAACAAATAACAGTCTAGGAATGGTGTCAGCTATATGTGTACTGTTTATTACAGGCTGCACTCACTGACAGAATGCTTTTACAGTTCAACAGTGATGGATATGTATATTGCTGCAGCTGCTACCATTCCTAGTGTGATTCACCATGCTGTTGGCATTTCCATGGACATGATGTACTATAAGCCAAGCCTCCAGAACTATGCAAGAAGCTGGAGGGGATTAAACCATGCCACCTTACAGTGCACGTACGTTGGTTGCAAATAAATAAAGGTCCTTCTGGACCTGACTGAGCTACAGCTAGCAGATCCAGAAATGAGGGAGGTAAACCCACTGTACCTCCAGTAAGAGCACACAAAAAGACAAAATGTGTGTTTGCTAATAACCCATTTGTTGTTTACAAGTTAAAAAAAATAATGTATTCTAACATTATAAACCAGCTCAGCCTCTCTGCCTTCGCAGTGCAGTTGGGCACAACCATACACAATCTATTTACAAGTGGCTTTATGCCAACTAACAGCAGCTAGGAGCAAGGACCTTGGCCCTCAGCAAGTAATCAGCTGAGCTGGGGGTGGGGGAGAAACTGCATACATTTCCATATTCTTTAACATATCCTTTTTACAGTGTTATTTCAACAGTCATTTTTGGGCTCTGATGACCAGCTTCATTTTAAATGTGATCAATGTTTAAAATGTATTTTCTGCAAAGTGCATAATATGACTACTGTGTCACTGTGACACTGTTTGTGTCTTACACTATTATGTTTTCACATTTCGTTGCAGCTTATCAAGTATAAGCTCAGTAAACTGCTCCATATCCTTGGATGTTTTGGGTATTATGCCCATTTGGGTGACATCTGTCAGACCCACTTGGGGGGGTACCAAGTACCAACCACTTACATGATAAATTAGTTGTTTTCACAAGCTGAAATGTCCCAACAACAGTCCCATGAATGATTATTTCTTTCTTACAGGTTATGTGCCACCATTCTCATGCCCAAACAAATGTGATCAGCATTGTTGTCCCATCCAGATTAATTACAACATGATAACCATGCACACCTAACACCATAGTGGTGGCCCCTAACCAATCTCATGGCAGACTGCTAGCAATCAACAACAAATCCCTAAGGCCCACCTAGCTAATGGCGCACTCCAAGATAGGCCATACACCAGAAGGTCACCCACTGGCATCCTGTCTATATGCCAGGCCCAAGCACAACACACATACTTCTACACCTGTACTGCACTCCTACATCCATAGTATTGTACACCTCATTCCATTGCTAGCACTGATATTTTCCAACTGTTGTTACCCCAACAGAGAAAAAACCTACCCAATGTTCCAAGCATAAACCCAGTCCAACTAGTGATCTGATTGCTTCATCACTCCCAGGTACCCTTGTAAATAATGTGTACAGCAAATACACACATAAAATGGCAGAATGTAAATTCTGCTTCAATACAAACACTTCTAGGTTCCATAGCATTGTGTTGCCGGACCCTTTGCAATAGAACTGATTCATACTCAAGACCCATTATCAGAGCACCACACTACTGATTACCTAGGAGTATTACATCCTAGACAACAGACCTAACAAAAGGCACTATTGTATACCCCTGTGTTACATGGTGTAAATGGCATACTACCATAAGATAAAGGTTCAAAGTGCATATAATATCACACTTTCATTTCATGAGATAGACCTAAACTAGACCAAACAGCAACACATATGCAGGAAAACTATGTTTTTTATCCCTACCATCACAACTTCTTCTGAGACTTGGCAACAGGGTGTATTCACAGATGAATAGATAGTATATTCTTAATATTGGACCTCAACCTGCATCTCTGAATGCATGGCCTATGCCATCACTTGTCCATGTTGCACCACACAATAAGCAAAGTCATTGCTAATAACCATACCATTTCCTTTTCCCTTTCAAAACAACTATATGTGTGTTTGAAAACTAAGTTTTTAACAATGTTTTACAAGTTTTTAGGTTTCCTCAGAGTGGTACTGGTAAGATCTTCAAGCAACACATGCAACTTTTCTTCACAGCTGGTTTTCCAAACTTGGCTGGCACCTCATATGAACTGATTGTTCTTATATGGACTGTGCTTTTGGTTGCTTTTTAATGAATTGTGTTCTTTATTGTTCTGTTATGAACTGTTAATATTTGTGTTCAAATGTGCTCTTCTTACAAAAGCTATGCCTGTATGCATGTGGCTATTACACTGAAACATTCAATGGACAATCTCATGCAACCCTTGCCAAGGCCTTTGCCAACTTGCCAACCAGCAGCCAGCTACATGAACATGGAAGACTAGGTTTGCTGACAAAGGCACCTAGCTTCACCTGAGCTCTTTTCTTCTAGATTTTCTTGTAAGGACAGAGCAAGGAACAACATTATCAGTGCAAGGAAAAAGATTAAGGCTTCTTTTGGCTAGGCAGATTTACTGTGTGTTACTATTTTCTTTTGTGCTCACAGGTTTTGTTACTGTTTTTTGCTTACATTTTACTGCTTTATTGTTCTCTGATTCAAATTGTTGTTGCAGGGTATGCGTTCTGCTGCATTATTACAGGGTGTGCATACAGGTTTGTTATTGTTTTGTGCTTACAGATTACTGCTGTAATCTTCTCTGATTCAAATTGTTTTTTGCTAGGTATATCTGCTGTTACTGCTTTATTTTTCTCGGTAGCAGTGTTTTTTGCAGGGTATATCTTCCATGAAATTGGTACAGGTGGTGCTTACAGGTTTTACAGTTTTATATATCATTAGGCTAAGCTTTCAGGGCTGCTGCATTTGTTGTTGGTTGATTGTTTCCGCTCTTACCTCCTTGTTTCTTTTGTCTGTGGTTCTTCTTTTTTGGCAGGGGAAAGGCTCAACCACCCACCCCATCCCCAACCACCCCATGCTACATTCCTTTTATAGAGTAGCACAGTCATGACATTTCCTGTAGCAAAGCAGGAAGGGCAGGATCAAAGGGGTATCCACACAGTTACCTCACTTACAGGGGCACAATTAATTTAACTTGTTAAGAAAAAGTTTTACAAACAAGCAAAAAATATCAAAAATAAAATCTTATACTTTACTTTTCCTTCTAATTACTTGGACCAGATTATAAACTCAGCTACTCAACTTGAATGGATATTATTAACTGCAGGAACTGTGGGACACTTTTCAAAAGGGCAGATGTACAGGATTTAGGACACTGCCCTACATGCTGGACCATCAGAGATCTAAGGGCTCAGTTCTGGGCAGCATGGGCAGAGATTGTGTGCCTCAAATCACATATTCAGGAGGAAATATATTACAAGAATCTCCCTCCATTTCCCCAACATCCAACTGAAGCACCTCAACCACAGAGGGTAGTTGGTCTGGGAGGTTGGCAGGTGGTTAGGAGGGGCAAATCAGGTGCCCCATAACTCAGTGCTCACAAATGTATCACCTCTACAAACCATATAAAAACTACAAACAGGTATCTGCCTCTACCTAGGAAATCAAACAAAGGGTCAGAGGACACTGCAGAGCAGAACACTGCAGCACAGGTGCTAGTGCTACAAAAGTTGCCCAAAACAGGGACCAAATCAAAAAAAGCAAAAAGGAAATCCAAAACACTTCTGATCATAGGTGATGCCATGATTTGGGGAGTTGATACCTACTGGGGGTAATGGTCAGATGTCTCCCAGGTACATCAGTGTGGAGAGAAACTGACTGTATTGCTAAATTCAAGCAGGAAGCAGGAGAAAACATCAATGTCCTGGTACACATATGGACTAATGATCTCACCAGTGGGTCAGTTGTGGAGACCAAGGAATACCTGACCAGGCTAGGAGACTAACTGTCATCCATTTCATCCAGCATCTCCTTCTCTGAGATCCTGCCAGTCTGGGAGAGGGGGGAAGATGGACAGAAGCTCAGCGAAGGGGAGCTAGGGGAGCTAAAAATGTGGTGCAAGGGCTGGTGCCAGGAAAAAGGACACTAATTTGTGGGTAACTGGCAACAGTTTTGGGAGCAAAAGTTCTTTAAATTCGATAGACTGCATCTGACTAAGGAGGGAGTTAGTGTATTGGGGCAGAAATTTGATGTCTTTGCAGAATATTTAAAATAGCAAATGGGGAGGGGTGCAGCACCTAATACATCAAATGGGAAAATCACCCCTCACCCCTCAGCTAGTGATCAAACAGGAGTTCAGCAAGTTTGTAGTTCATTTGCATCACCAGGTAAGGAAAAAGGTCAGGATCCCCATACGATGAGCAGGGGAAATGCTGGACCTCACCCAACAACTAACGCACCAAAATCTGGACAATGGAAAATCATGTACACAAATGCCCACAATCTGGGAAATAAGATCTCAGACCTGGAGGCAACAATGACAGAGGCTAAACTGGACATAGGAACCATTAGCGAGACATGTTCACCAGTAACCACATTTTGGAGACTTCAATACCTGCCTATGTACTGTTCAGAAGAAACTGAGGAGCAAAAAAAAGGAGGAGAGTGGCCCTTTATGTCAATGAAAATATCAAAGCTATAGAAATTCAGAATACACATAAGGAGCCAGAAGAAGTGTGTGTCACCCTGGAAACAGGAAATGGGACAGCCATAAAAACTGGGGTTGTCCACAGGCCTCCAGACCAGGGGGAGGACTTAGACACATTACTGTTAGAAGATATACAAAACATGACAGCTAAAGGGGAGGTTCTGGTAATGGGAGACTTCAACATGCCAGATAAAGATTGAGCAATACCAGCAGGAACATCCACCAGAACTAGACATATAGTGGATTCCCTGCAGGGGGGCCTCAAACAACTAGTACAACATCTCACAAGAGACAGGGCTATCCTGCAGCCAGTACGGACTAACTGGGAAAGAATCACAGATATCCAGGAAGAAGGGCACCTGGAGGCCAGTGACCATCACACAGTATGGTTCAGTTTGGCCGCTAGAACTAAATCATTCCATTACAAGGCAAAAATATGGGACTTCAGAGGAGCTGACTTTGATAAGATGGCCAACAGAGTTAAGCTAGCTCTGGCAAGAAGAAATACAGGTGAAGGGGTACAGGCACAGTGGGCAAGCATTAAGGATGCAATACTTGAAGCAACATCCCATTGTGTTAGGGAGAAAAGCAAGAGCAAAAGAAGGAGGAACCCACTTTGGTTCTCAAAAACAGCTGCAGAAAAGATCAGAGCCAAAAGGCTGGCCTTCAGGAAATATAAGGGAATGCAGCAGGATGAAGATAGGGAGGCATATCAAACTTCTCTAAGGGAAGCAGGGAAGGCAGTAAGGTAGGCAAAGACTCAAACTGAGGAAACACTAGCACAAACAGTAAAAGAAGGGGACATAACTTTCTGTAGATACATTAGTGAAAGGAGAAAGTCCAGAGGGGTTATTGCTAAGAGCAAAGGGGATAAGAGGGAGTGTGTGGAGGAGGACCAAGGAAAAGCATCTATCCTAAACAAGTACTTCTGCTCAGTATTTACTGAGGAGAAGGTAGGGCAGGGCTCACAGATCAGTACCATGGATAGAGAGGGAAGGGAGGTGTGCACAAGTCCCTTCACAAAAGAAAGGGTCCTACAAGAGCTCACTAAGCTCAGGGTGGACAAGGCAATAGGACCTGGTAGCATACATCCCAGGGTACTAAAGCAGCTAATGGGAGAACTAGCAGAGCCATTATCAGAACTGTATATTGAGACTCTGAGCACAGGAAAGGTCCCAGAAGACTGGAATAGGGCTCATGTGATCCGACTCCACAAGGGAAGAAAGAGACTGGGGCATCATCATAATAGATGACCTGAAATCATCTTAGCAGACCACTAAAGCAGTAGGTAAGGCTAGAGGGATGTTTGTGTATTTGTAGGGGCATCACAAGTTGTAAGAGGGAGGTAATAATCCTTCTTTACAAGACACTGGTTAGGCCCTATCTGGAGTACTGCGTGCAGTACTGGAGGCTGCATCTCCACAAGGGGATTAAAAAACTGGCATGATGGTCTGCATCTGTCCAGGAAGGGAAACAAGCTCCTAGGTGACAGGTTTAAATGCTTCCTTGGCAAGCTTTTAAACTAGCCAAGGGGGGAGGTGCTGATAGGAAGCAGGAAAGTTCAAGTCTCCCCCCACAAAACATGGCAGGTAGTAGGGTAAACACTGAGATACACAGCTTGACAGAGGGCAGAACAGTGGTAAATGGAAAAATAGACATGGGCAATAAGATCAGGAATGGGGTAAAAAAGGATGAAGCCAACATTAAATGGAGGGTAATGAGTACCAATGCCTGTAGTCTGGGAAACAAGCTTCCAGAGTTAGTAGCCCTAATGGAAGAGGAACACTTGGATATTGTGGCAGTCACAGAAACATGGTACATGGAGAACCATGACTGGGATGTCAACATACCAGGGTACACAATCTACAGAAGGGACAGGGAGAGTAAAAGAGGAGGTGGAGTAGCTCTCTACATAAGGGTAGGGATCAAAGCTACAGAACTAAAAAGTAAATTGGGAGGACAAGAGGCACTCTGGGTCACCTTGGAGACAAGGAATGGCATCACAATCCACACAGGGGTTGTATACAGACCTCTGTCTCAAGGGGAGGAAATGGACAAGAAAATGATAGAGGGCATTCTTAAAATGGCTGAAAAAGGGGAGATACTGTTTATGGGGGACCTGAATATGCCAGATGTTAACTGGATGACATGGACTGCAGCCACCATCCAAGAGCAGGGTCATTCTCGATGCCCTACAGGGGCCATGCCTTAGACAGCTAGTGGTGGAACCCACTCGGGAGGGGGCAATATTAGACCTGGTACTCTCAAATGGAGAGGGGATCACAAATTTAGAAGTCAGTAGACATCTGGGAACAAGCGCCCACTGCACAGTGTGCTTCACAAAAAACACAACCATGGAGATAAGCCATACAAAGACAAGGATACTGGACTTTAGAAGGGCTGACTTTGGCATAATGGGTGAATACCTGAAGAATGCATTAGCAAATGGCCAGAAAGAAGGGGTGGAAGAACAATGGAGAAAAATCAAAACTGCCATCATGGAGGCAACAAGCATTTGTGTGAAACAAATAAAGAAAACAAAGCGGAATACAAAAGCACTATGGTTCTCAAAAGAGGTGTCAGGGAAGGTTAAGGAGAAAAAGGCTGCATTCAAAAAGTGTAAGGAATCACAGAAGGAGCATGACAGGGAACTGTATCAATTAAAGCAGAAAGAAGTGGGGAAGGCAATCAGGAAAGCAAAGGCCCAAACGGAGGAAAAGATAGCCAACTCAGTTAAGAAGGGGGATAAAACCTTTTATAGGTACATTAGGGAGCATAGAAAGGTTAAGGGAGGGATAGTGAAGATTAATAAAGGAGAGGGAAGGTGGGCAGAGGGAGACAGTGAAAAGGCAGAGATACTGAATGAATACTTTTGCTCAGTATTCACAAAAGAAGAAGAGGAGGAGTTACCTAAACCAAACAATAGAAGCACTCTGGGTAGTGGGGTTGACGCCAGTCCATTTAAGGAAGAAAGAGTCCTCAAAGAACTCCTAAAACTCAAGGTGGACAAAGGAATGGGGACTGACGGGATTCACCCTAGAATCCTAAAAGAGCTAAGGGAGGATGTACTGACACCACTGACCACACTTTTTAACAAATCATGGGAGGATGGGGTGGTACCTGAGGACTGGAGATGGGCAGATGTGATTCCCCTTCACAAAAGTGGGAGCAAGGCAGAAGCAGAAAACTACAGATCTGTTAGTTTGACCTCAGTGGTGGGGAAAATTATGGAATCACTTCTGAAAGAAAGAATTGTTCAGTACCTAGAGGCCAGCGGGGCACAGGACCCAAAGCAGCATGGATTCACAGCAGGAAGGTCATGTCAGATGAATCTAATCGATTTCTTTGACTGGGTGACCAGAGTAATAGACCAGGGAGGGGCTGTGGATATGGCCTACCTAGACTTTAGCAAGGCATTTGACACACTCCCGCACAAAAGATTAATAATCAAGTTAGCCAGCCTAGGAGTGGGTCCCAAGGTGGTAGCCTGGGTAGCAAACTGGTTACACAACAGGACACAGAAGGTAGCAGTGAATGGAACACATTCTGAAGAAAGGGGGGTTACTAGTGGAGTACCTCAGGGCTCAGTACTGAGTCCAGTCCTCTTTAACATCTTTATAGGTGACATTGCAGAGGGTCTAGAAGGAAAGGTATGCCTCTTTGCAGATGACACAAAGATCTGTAACAGAGTTGATACACAAGGGGGGTAGAAAGGATGAGAATGGACTTGGCAAGTTGGAGGAATGGTCAGACATATGGCAACTTAGATTCAATGCAAAGAAGTGCAAAGTAATGCACCTGGGAAATAAAAATCCAGGAGAAGAGTACACAATAGCAGGGGAGGTACTAACAACAACAATAATGGAAAGGGACCTGGGGGTAGTCATATCAGATGACCTAGAGTTGGGTAAGCTGTTGGTTAACTAGAATCTGCAGCTTATCCAATAGGTAGGATAATGAGCAGACTGGGTGGGCCAAGTGGTCCTTATCTGCCATCAAAGTCTATGTTTCTATGTTTCTGTGTTTCAGTCCAGAGAAGGGCAACCTAAATGGTGCAGGGACTACATCAGAAAACATATGAGGACAGATTAACAGAGCTCAATATATATACCCTAGAGCAAAGGAAAGAGAGAGAGGTGATATGATCGAAATATTTAAACATCTTAAGGGCATTAACAAGGTGAAAGGGTCTAACATACATCAATATAAGAAAAATAGCAGGACAAGAGGACACAGCATGAGATTAGAGGGAGGCTGATTAAGGGGTAATGTGAAGAAGTTCTTTTTCACAGAAAGGGTGGTGGATGCATGGAACGGCCTACCTCAGGAAGTGATGGAAATGAATACAATGCAGGGCTTCAAACAGGCATGGGATAGGCATAAGTGAGCAATACAGATGAGTATGAATAGATAAGCCATTGACAGAGTAAAGGCCTATGGCACATTCATAAGGTAGGAAAAATTGGGTAGACTGGATGGGCCTTGCGGTCCTTATCTGCCATCAACTTCTATGTTTCTATGTTTCTATTACCTTTCTTATCCTGCTGGTACACATCTGCACAGCCACATGTGCCATGTATGCCACATGGGTTACAAGGTTTCGATGAATGACATTTCAAATGTAACTACACTGCTTTGTGGTTACCAACTTGAACCTTATAGACTGAGTCCTCTTTAAGGGCATTGTTATTAGATTCTTCAATCAATACCGTATGCCTTCGTCCTGTACGCTACCGTTATCTGCCTTTTCCATTCTCAAAATGGACTTTTCCTTATGGATGGCAATGTCTTTAACACTGTTTTTACAAACAATGTTCTGTGATAATACACATCAACAATTCTTCTTATACACACATCCACTGTGGTGTTGACATACCTAGTTTCTGTTTTATGTTTTATGATCTGACCATCTGTGATTACCCCTTTGTCAGCTCTTGAATAGGACTACTTTCACAGTCACCCTGACTATCTGTATACTATGGAAATGTAATTCATTTTCTTTACAGGTTTTTATGTGCTTTGAAAAGCAGATAGTCAAATCAATATTTTAAAGCTTTACAGTAATTTCTATCTTGTTTTTACTCATCCACAACTATACCTTTGCTGTCTGAGGAGTACTTTTAACCAGCATCTTGCACGGCTGCAGTTCTTTTACAGGGCTCATGCCTCAGGCTTGTTGATGCAATAAGAACTTACCATTGCTACTCCTAACCATCTTCTTTTTGTTGTGTTGCCCTTTGAGCAAAGTAACAAGGAGGGGACTGTTAAGTGTGGGTCCCACACCATCCATCCATTTGTCCATACCATAAGTAACCTTGTTTATTTTTACTGTGATATTACTGTATTGCCCTAACATATAGAAATAGGTATCTATTGTACAAGCATGGGTGCTAGGACTGTGCTTGCCAGTGATATTTGCTGCTGCGTATTATGTTTACATCATTTTATGGTTTTATACATGTTTTATGTTTATTACACCTGACTTGCAAATATTTTATTGTAATGTGTCTACCTAGATTATTTGTGTTCCTATTATGTTCTGATAGTCATATAATCATGTGTTATTTGAGTCCTATACCAAAGTATCATGCCATGTGTTTTTCAGCTTAAGCTGCATTGTCTTTGTTGATAACATATAGCTGACAATGCATTTTCTTTGTTCAGAGTTTTTTCCTTACTGTGCAATTTCATTTCCTATGTAATTGCCCACAGAAGCTGCCTTATTTGCATGCCTTATCCAATGCTGTATGTTTATCACATCTGTAACTGCACTCTTATCAGTCATATATAATTGTATGCCAACCAGCTCCTCGGAGAGAAAGAGACCATACTCAAGGAACGGTGAGAAATCGGCTCCCTTGTGACTGCTTTGTCATATGTCTGACATGAGTATTTGTAATAAAACTGCTTTTAATTTTTGGTAGTGTATTGCGTTTTCTTCTGTTGCCTATGTATATGTGTACCCGTTCTTTGATTAAAGCACTTTAGCATTCCAGCCTTTGGTTTCCAGGGATGTTCTTTGTGCAACAGTTTTCTGCATTTTGCTTTTTATTATATACGCTTGTGGTATAGTCTTTGGATAGTCAATCCAACATACAAGAATCTGATGGTAAGTTGGACTTACCATAACAGACCACTAAGGCAGAGTCCTTATGGTGGTCCTGGGCACCTGCCCTTCTGGTAGCCTTGTCCCTTCATGATAGTCTCTCTCTGTCTTGCTCTCTTTCTCACTGCTCCTGTTCTCGTATATCTGCTGAATTGCCTGCATGGGACTGGGCAAATGAGTATTAGACAGTGGGGAATGAGGTGAGTGTTTGTTGGGCAAAATCACTGAGGAATAGTGGTCTAGAAGTTTGACATCCACGTCTTCCTTCCATGGCACAGTCAGACCTGGACATTATGACCATCACAGAGACCTGGTGTAATGATAACCACAACTGGGAGATGGCCATGCCAGACTACATTCTATTCAGGAGGGACAGGACAGGCAGGAAGGGGGGAGGAGTGGTGCATTATGTGAAAAATAACATAAAGGCCTCAGAGATTCAAGGGAAACAAGGAAGGGGGGATACTGTAGGTTAAGCTTGATAGAAAAACAAGGCCAGCCATCCGCACAGGGGTAATTTACAGACCACCATTCCAGGGGGAGGAGACAGATAGGGAAATGATACTGGCTATCCAAAGGATGGTGCACAAGAGGGAGGTAGTCCTGGTTGGAGACTTTAATATTCCAGATGTGGACTGGGGCCTCCCAGCAGTGGTGTCAGCCAGGAGTAGGTTTATCCTAGATTCCCTTCTGGAAGCATTCCTTAAACAACTGGTCATGGAACCCACATGGCAGGAGGCACTATTGGACCTGATGCTCACAAATGGGGACAGTGTGATGGGGATCACAGTGGTGGAGTACCTGGCGAACAGTGACTACTGGTCAGTGTGGCTTACCATAACTGAAGTGGCAGAATCTAGCCACACAAAAACATGAATCTTGACTTCAGGAGAGCAGTTTTTGGGAAATTGGTGAAATGCTTGGAGGATTCAATAACTGGAAAAGGAAGGAAATTAGGGGTGGAGGAACACTGGGCAGTATTCAAAACAGACATTGCAAGGGCAACACAATTATGTGTAAAACAAGTTAGCAAGGGGAAAAGGAAGAAGAGACCATTATGGTATTCCAAGAAGACAGCAGAGAAAGTGAAAGCCAAAAAAACTGCATTCAAACAATACACAAATACACAGGCAGAAGGGGATAGGGAGTGGTACCAGGAGAAACAAAGGGAGGCAGGGAGGGCAGTAAGGGAAGCCAAAGGGCACAAAGAGGAGCACATTACCAAATCAGTGGTTAGAGGGACAAAACCTTTTAAAGGTAGGCACTGTAAGAGAAAAAAGGAAGGCAAAGGGAAGGATAGTGAAGCTGAAAAGGGAGGATGGGAGTAGAGTAGAGGATGGCAACCACAAAGCAGACATACTGAACAGATATCTCTTCTCAGTCT
Organism: Neoceratodus forsteri; assembly: GCA_016271365.2. Classification (NCBI taxonomy): domain Eukaryota; kingdom Metazoa; phylum Chordata; order Ceratodontiformes; family Ceratodontidae; genus Neoceratodus; species Neoceratodus forsteri. The sequence continues at coordinate 540,477,035 of CM028137.1, read as the reverse complement.
TTACAGAGGAGGGGGCAGGTAATTGGCCAGAAGGGACCAGAAAGGGTAGGAAGGGCATGGAAATGGATACAAGTCCTTTTCCACTGGAAAGGGTCCTAAAGGAATTGGAAGGAATAGGAGTCAATAAAACTATGGGACCAGATGGGGTACACCCCAGGGTGCTGAAGGAGCTATGAGAGGTGGTGGCAAAACCTCTGGCAACCCTGTTTATCCAGTCACTGGAAACAGGAGTGGTACCCAAAGACTGGAGAACAGCTGATGTGGTCTAGCTATACAAAAGTGGGAACAGAGAGGAAGCAGGAAACTACAGACTGGTCAGCCTGACCTCAGTAGTGGAGAAGATCATGAAAACACTACTGAAGAAAAGAATAGTGGAACACCTGGTTACCAGCATTCTACAGGACTCTAGGCAACATGGTTTTACTGGGGAGAGGTCATACTAGACTAACCTCATTGAATTTTTTGACTGGATGACAAGGGAGGTGGATCAGGGGGAGCAGTGGACATGGCCTACTTGGACTTCAGCAAGGCCTTTGACACTGTGTCACATAGAAGGCTGTTGAACAAATTGAGGAATATGGGAGTGGATAGGACGGTGGTGTGGTGGGTGGGGAACTGGCTGGATTGCAGGGCACAGAGGGTGGTGGTAAATGGCTGTCAATCTGGAGAAGGAAGGGTGACCAGTGGGGTGCCATGGGGATCAGTGCTGGGTCGTGTCATCTTCAACATCTTTATCAGTAAGATTACATAAGACCTAGAAGGGAGAATATGCCTGTTTACTGATGACACAAAGCTCTGCAACAGGGTGGACACACCAGAGGGTGTGGATAGAATAAGGAGAGCTCTGCAGACACTTGAGGACTGGTCAAGGGAGTGGCAGTTTTCCACCACAGGGCAGAGCCATTCTTGATGACCTACAGGGGGCATGCTTCAGACAGCTAGTTTTGGAACCCACTAGGAAGGGAACAATCTTAGACCTCATACTCTTAAATGGGGATGGAGAGAGGATCTCTGATCTTGAAGTGCGTAGCCATCTGGGAGCAAGTGACCACTAAACAGTGTGGCTCACAATAAACGTAGCTGTAGAGTCAAGCCATACAAAAATGAAGGTGCTGGACTTCAAGAGGGCTGATTTTGTCAAACTGGAAGAGTGCCTCAGAAAAGCACTAGCAAACAGGCAAGAAGGTGGGGTGGAGCAACAATGGAGAAATATCAAAACTGCCATCACAGAGGCAACAAGCCATTGTGTGAAGCAAATAAACAAATCAAAATGAAAGAAAAAACCACAATGGTTCTCAAAAGAAGTGTAGGGGAAGGTTTGGGAGAAAAAGATAGTATTCAGGAAGTATAAGGAAACACAGAAGGAGCAAGACAGAGAACTGTACCAGTTAAAACAGAAGGAAGCGGGGAAGGCAGTCAGAATAACAAAGTCCCAAACCAAGGAAAAGATAGCCAACTCGGTTAAGAAGGGGGATAAAACCTTTTATAGGTACATTAGGAAGCAAAGAAAGACTAAGACAGGGATACTAAGGCTGAATAAAGAGGAAGGTGGTTGGGCAGAGAGCTACAGTGAAAAAGCAGGCATAGTAAACGAATACTTCTGCTCAGTATTCACAATGGAAAAGCAGGGGGAGATACCAAATCCAGTCAAAAGAAGCACTCTGGATAGGAGGGTTGATATTAGTCCTTTCACAGAAAAAAGGGTTCTTACAGAACTCTTAAAACTGAAGGTGGATAAAGCAATGGGACCTGATGGGATTCACCCCAGAATTCTAAAAGAACTAAGGGAAGAACTAGTAACACCACTGACTACCATTTTTAATAAATCATGGGAGGATGGTGTGGTACCTGAAAACTGGAAGAGAGCGGATGTGATTCGCCTTCATGAAAGTGGGAGCAAGACAGAAGCAGAAAACTACAGACCTGTCAGTTTGACCTCAGTGGTAGGGGCAAATGATGGAATCACTTCTAAAGGAAGGAATTGTTGAGTACTTAGAGGCCAGTGGGGCACAGGACCCAAGGCAGCATGGATTCACAGCAGGAAGGTTATGTCAGACAAATCTAATTGATTTCTTTGACTGGGTGACCAAAGTAGTAGACCAGGGAGGAGCTGTGGACATGGCCTACCTAGACTTTAGCAAGGCATTTGACACAGTCTTGCACAAAAGATTAATAAACAAATTAGCCAGCCTGGGAGTGGGTCCCAGGGTGGTAGCCAGGGTAAAACACTGCCTGGACAACAGGACATACAGATTAATAGTAAATGGAGTCCACAGTGAATTAAGGGGGTTACTAGTGGGGTACCGCAGGGTTCAGTACTGAGGCCAGTCCTTTTTAATGTCTTTATAAGTGACATTGCAGAGGGACTAGAAGAAAAAGTATGTCTCTTTGCAGATGACACAAATATCTGCAACAGGGTTGATAAGCAAGTTGGGGTGGAATAGGTGAAAAGGGAATTAGCAAGGTCGGAGGAATGGTCAAATGTATGGCAGCTTAGATTCAATGCAAAGAAGTGTCAACTAATGCACCTGGGAAACAAAAACCCAGGGGAAGTGTACACAATGGGGAGTGAGATACTGACAACAACAAAAATGGAAAGGGACCTGGGGGTTTTCATATCAGACAACATAAAGGTGGGCCAGCAATGTGAGAAGGCAGTAAGGAGGGCTGGGGGATATTGGGATGTATAGGGAGAGGCATCACCAGTAGAAAACAGGAAGTTGTTGGCCCTCTGTACAGACAGTTGGTAAGACCACATCTGGAGTACTGTGTACAGTTCTGGAGACCCCATCTCTGCAAAGACATAGACAGGGTGGAGGCTGTCCAGAGGAGGGCAACCAAAATAGTGCAGGGTCTGCACCAAAAGGCATATGAAGAAAGCCTAAAATAGCTTAAGATGTATAGCCTCGAGGAAAGGAGGGAGAGGTGGGACATGATAGAAACTTTCAAATACCTTGAGGGACTCACCAAAGTCCAAGAGGGTAGCATCTTTCAGAAAAATAGATGTGCAAGAACAAGGGGGCACAATTTGAAGATAGAGCGGGGATGGCTCAGAGTTAATGTGAGGAAATATTTCTTCATAGATAGGGTTGTAGATGCATGGAACAGCCTTTCTGAGGAGGTCGTGGAGTCAAAAACAGTGGAGGAATTCAAGAATGCATGGGATAGACATAAGGCAATTCCAGTGTGGTTTTTTTTTTTTATTTATTGTATTTTATTTTATTGAAATCTCGGACTACAAACACCTTTGAGCAAGAATTGCTCGTTTACAAAGGTTCCACATGGAAGGAATGGGGGGGGTATACATACATACAAAGGTCAACATAATAATACATAGTTACACAATAAAAAGAAGTAAGAGACTGAGGCTTAGGAAATTCCAGTAATTCAAAATGTACCAAATGTTAAGTAGCATGACATACCAGCCAAGGGCAATCTTAGAAATAAGCACTGCAGGTGAGAGGGAAGGAGGTATACAGGCAGGAAGGCCATTGTCGGAGGGTAGAGGGTGAGGGTAAGAGCTCTAAAGGGGAGGGAGGGGAGGGATAAAAGTCAGGAAATGCCCAGGGGGGAGGAAAGGGAGAAGGGGCAAGGGGTAGGTAGGTAGAAGGGGGTAAGGCGGGGAGAGGTAGCTGTCAAGACTGAAGTAGAGGGCAGCGAGTGGTGTTAGGAGGAAGTAGGCTGTTGGTTAACTAGGATCTGCAGCTTATCTGTTAGGTAGAGAAATGGGCAGACTAGGAGGGCCCAGCAGTCCTTATCTGCCATCAAATTTTTGGTTTCTAGGTTTCGATTGAGAGTTTAACACAAAGAAATGCACATGTGGCACTAAAACACTGGAACAACATATCAGCATGGGGGGAGGCTATAGAATGCTTCAAGTAGGAAAGGGACCTAGGGGTTCTCATCTATGATGACCTCAAGGTACGGAGTCAGTGCAATAAGGTAGTGGCTAAAGCATACAGGATGCTGGGCTGCATAGGCAGTGGTATCACCAGCAAGAAAAGGGAGGTCATAATTCCACTATACAAGACACTAGTGAGGCCACACCTCAAGCACAGTGTCCAATTCTGGAGGTCTTACCTATGTAAGGACTTAAACAGGGTGGAGCCAGTTCAGAGGAAGGCAATCATGATGGTGGAAGGATTACATAACAACACCTATGAGGACAGGCTGAAAGACTTAAATATGTACTCCCTAGAGAAGAGAAGGAAGGGGGGAGATATGATTGAGACAGATAAGTAGTAGTAGTAAAAATTTTATTTATACAATATCACACCAGTAGGACTTTTATGGTCTATTTACAAGGTGCACCTGTGCAACAAACATTTATACAAATGTCAGGTTTCCATAGATTACAATAAACTCAAAAGATATACCTTGTAAGTCATACAATCAGTACCTCATGGGGAGGAACAGGGTGCAGGAAAACAATGTTTCACAGAAAAAGATGTTCCAAGAATAGGGGATATGGGATTAAACTGAAGGGAGTGAGGTTCAGAGGGAACATGAGGAAGAATTTCTTCATGGAGAGGGTGGTGGAAAAATGGAATGCCCTGCCGGAGGAGGCAGTGGGGGCTGAAACGATAACAGGATTTAAGAATGCATGAGATAGGCACCAGGGGATCCTGGTAGTCAGGGGAAGGGGACTACCTAGTTCTAGAGAAGCTTAAAGAAGCAAAGTATGGGCACACATAGGCAGACTAGATGTGCTGTAGGCCCTTATCTGCCATCAACATCTATGTATCTAGATAAACAGTCACCCACACAAGGAGGTTCTGGTCTGACCGTTCTCCACCACCTTTCTCACTGGGGGAGGGGTCTCTCTGTGGTGAGCTCTGGCTAAGTCTCTATCTGTGGGCTTGGGTCAGGCTGTACAGATGGCTGTTGCAGTTCAGGCAACTGAGCTCCAGCTCCCCTGATGTCCCCAGCTGCCCCCCACCAATGAGCTTTAAAGGCAGGCAAAATTCCCCTGGTGTTACAAGTTGCACTCACTCCAGTGGCCTTGCACCAGGGGTCTCTCTGGCAGGGCACCCAAAACTGTGGCTCCTGCTGTGTCTCCCCAAGTCCACTGACAGTGAAACCCCCCAAACCTTGGACTCCAGGGAGGCAATGGATATGCTGGCCAAATGGCAGGTCAGCGATGAGAACTGACACCTGCGACCCCCGGAGTGACCACCACAACACCAACAACAGACTGGGTGCAATTCAACCCACAGCACCTCCCTGGCACACCACACACCCACCAGGCATGGAAGACCCAGTCCCCATCCCACATACCCAACAAAACATCCACGTCGGCACAGAAATGTTGGACACCACCAGCTCCTGAGCCACTCTCCTCCATCCAATCACTTACCAAAAGGTATGAGAAGCCACGGTTGCACAAAACACTGTTATCTTTCCTCAGCCCTGAACAGTTCTTCCCTGCAACAACAGGGACATGTGCACAGGGGTGAACATCTCTCTGCCCCAACAGTCCAAACAGTCAAATCATCCAGTTTTGGTACCAGTCCCTTTACATATCCTTCACATGTACCAGACATGAAAGTTCCTTTCCCAGACTTTCAGGCGACCACAATCCATCCTGAGGTGCAAATTTTCATGGACCTCCAGTGCCATATTATGCAGTTTCAAACAGCAGTTCAAAAAGTTCACATAATAATCCTCTTCACCCAACATCCATGGAAAGTCACAAACATGGCCCAAGTACCCCAAAACACATACCAGACAAGCCCCCATGTGTAGCCCACTCCATCCCTGATGTCTAGGGGTATGCAGATGGTAACTGTCCCGGGGTGCAGCAGATACTACTCCAGAAATGGCTTGCTTTATCAGGTCTTAATGTCTCACCTGAGTGCATGGCTCTTCGGGTGCTGGGCTGAAAGGCAATCTGAGTTAGGCACAATAACATTTGATGAAATAACTGGAGATCACAACTCTGCAGAACAAACCATGGGGATCCCATTTGATAGCAAAATTATTGAACACTCCATGAAGCAGAAAATAGTTGTGTTGAGGTAGGCAGTACATATCTTTGTCACTATGATACCATGTTTCACATTGTGAATAGAGATGGGCGAGGTGGCCCCAATTTGTTCTGCAAAGGTGAATTCGTGGAGTGCTCCGCAACGTGAAGCGGAATATTTCGTGTTATAATGGGTAACGTGAAGTCCACTGAAAACAGTGACTTCACGTTACTCTGCCTTCCCAAACCACTAATCCATCAGTTCTTAAGGCAAAGTACATTGAAAACAATGGCCCAGATATTCAATAGTGTTGTGCCATGCGCAATAGGGTTGCACCAGCGCAAGTCAGAAAATGCGCCATTCTGCGATATTCGGCGAGAGGCAGTTGTGCCCCCCAAATCACGCTGAGCAGCAGCGCAATGATAATGAATGTATGCACAACTGAAGGGGGAGGAACCATGCATAAATGGAACAGTGCGATATTCAACAACATGCACCATGCACAATAGGGGAGCAAGCGGATGTTGCGCCATAGCTGAAATGAGCCAAAATAAAAAGGAACAAGGGAGAGGCGCAAGAACACTACAAGGAGGCCACAAGTTGCTGAACTATAGCCAGCCACAAAGGCAACACACACACACACACACACAGGGCAGGACAGTTAAAGGACAACCCACAGGCCCAGGGGAAGGTGTGGGAAGCCACAGTGCAGAAGGGGGAAGTGCCACACAGCAGTGAGGCCAGCACAGTCAGGTGTTCCCGGTGCAGAGGAAGTAGCAGCCAGTACAGCAGGGGGAACACAGAAACAGCTGCCGGGGGGGATGAACACAAGCCAGGGACATGGCCAGTGCCACCATCCAGATGGAGCAGTAATGAGGGGGGTGAGAAGGCGGGCAGCAGGGGGGACGCAGCTGTGGAAGGGCCCATTGGCGGTATGCCCCCAAGAGGCAGTATCGAGCCCGCACCAGCCTCGAGCTGTAAAGTGATTCTGAGATTGTGGGCCGGTACCGCCTGAATCGGGCAATTTTGAGGCGGCTCTGTGAGCTGTGCAGTGATGTGATGCAGGCACCCACACGACAGAGCCATGCTCTGTCAGTGGAGACTAAAGTGACAGCTTACATGTGCTTGCTCACCACAGATACCTTCCAGAGACCAACAGGGGACACCACAGGCATAACCCAGTCGGCCGCATCACACCACCTCACCCAATTCCTCAGCGCACTGCTGCCACATGCTGCGGAGTACATCCATTTCACCAGCACACCGGCGGAGTGCACAGCAAACATACAGGAGTTTCACAGGGTAGCACATATGCCTGGCGTGCTAGGGGCAATAGACTGCACCCATGTGGCCATCCGCACACCACCTGGCCCTGAGGGGGCTGCATACATGAATCGCAAGGGCTATGCTAGCATCAACTGCCAGGTGGTGTGCTATGCCAGGGGGTGCATAATCAATGTCTGTGCCATGCACCCTGGGGGAGCACACAATGCCTTCATCTGGCACCAGTTGGCACTGTGCCACAGATTCAAGAGTGGGGACATCCCCACTGGCCACCTAGTGGTTGAGTATGCAAACCACATGGACAAACATAGGGCTTGGGAGGGGCATGGTCAGTGGTGACATGGGTAGTGGCCTACATGGCCCGGGACAGGGCGATGCTGATCACCAAACTAACCTCCACCCTCTACACACAGCTGACAGTGGATACCCACTCTGTCCCTGGCTGCTCACACCATACCAGCGGCCCACAACCCCATTGCAGCAATGCTACAATGAGGTACACGCCACCACACATAATGTCATCGAGTGGTGTTTGGGATGCTGAGGCGACAAGCCTGCTGCCTGGACACCTGGCGGTGCCCACAGCAGCCCCTCAAAGGCCTGCAGGTTATTCCTGGCCTGTTGCATCCTGCGCAACGTGGCCAACGAATGTGGGATAACCATACAGGTCGAAGAGGGGGACAGCGATGGGGACGATGAGGACACCGCTGTCAATGGTGATGGGCAGCCCCCTCTTGGGCGTCGGGACCCCCGACTGCTCCGGCTGGCAGAGCTGCACCGGGACACCATCATGGAGGAGCACTTCAGCCAACCCAGGTAAGTCATGGGGCCATGTGCAACCACCAGTGGCTAAGGTACAACCCACAAACACGCATGGACACACACCAGGGGTGCATGCAGTCAAGGGAAGTGCTCAGGCATGGAACCACACACACCACCAGGGATGGATGATGTCTAACATGGCACGCGGACAGACACACACACACAAAACGCACCAGACATGCACAAAAGGTAGGAGGCACACCGACCCAGAATGCCACCCCTAGTCACACACATGTCCACAGACCACCATGCCCACTGCCTGTCATTATGCATGTGTCAGATGCTGGGCACCATTGCACATTGGTGTACAGTGCAATGCAGGCATCATCATGCACACGCAACTGCGTACAGCAGCCAGGAGGGTGTGCAGATGGACTGCGTATCTGTGTGCAGGGCCAGGTACCCACCCGTGCATTGCCCCGTGAGTGACACAATGCACACTGGGCAGCATCAGACAGTAGCTGTGTTGGGAGACAGGTCAGCCACGTGCCACAGTGCTCCGGCTGCCACGGATGCATGGGTGGTCCTGCCGAGACCCACCAGCATTGACAGGCTGACCATTGGCCTCATGGGGTGGCACCGATGGTCCCCCAGGGGTTCCACTGCGTGAACGCGACCGTGCTCACGCAGGGGCCTGCAGCACACCTAACGTGCCTGTGCCAGGCATGCTCGGGATGCCCACAGCTGAACCCGGTGTCGACAAGGAGGGTGTCGCATGACACCAGGAATGGGGGGTGGACATTGCAGTGCGCCGTGTCTGCGCCGCATGGGCAACTAACTGTGTGCCCCCTGTGGCCATGGCAGCTGTGATTGTATGTGTCAGTCTGTCAATGGCAGTGGTCACATCCTCCCACATCCGGTCCATCCCTGCCAGGAGCAGAGCGGTTTCTCTGCTGCGACACTCCTCTGCCTGCTCCAGAGCCGCACTCAGTGCATCCAATGCCATCGCAAGCTGCATCTGCTGATTGACCGATGCTTGCAGTATGCGGGTGTGCTCATCCAAGAGGTCATCTGCCTGATCGGTATTCTGTCCCACAGGGTGTGCACAGCCCTGATGCTCAGCACCCCTTGAGGGTGGGCGCTGCACACCAGAACCAGGCCTGGGCATGTCCACAGGTGGTGCACTGACGCTGCCCCCTGACACTGTATCCCCAAGCCCACTGGCCGACTGCTGATGCTGCCCCTCTGGCTGCTGGTCCCCAGGGCTCACTGGTGCCACCACAGTGTCCGCAACAGTCCCACTGTCCTGTACACACACCAGTGCTTCCCCACCGGTGCTGACAGGCACAGGCTGGGACTGTGATGACACGCAGGCCTCCACAGCGGCACCACCCACAGCCATGGCTGCAATGTTACCAGCTTTGTGGCCATCCTTTGGCACACACATGTCACTGCCCATGATGTTAGCGATGCCATCATTGGTGATGGATCTGGCACCAGCCTGAGTCCCAGCATGCTGGCATCCATGGACGCTGGCACGCTGGGACACGGGCAGGGCCTCCTCTGCACCTGCTCCAACAACATCAGTCTGGACATCCAGGCGGGCCCACTGTCGCACTGAGCTGCATATTCCTGTGGAAGTGGATGGGCCCTCCTCCATCTCCATCTGACTGGCCTCAGTGGAGAGGCCCACCACCGCTGACCCATGCAGATGCTCAGGAGCTGTAAGGAAAAACAAAGTCGCATTACTGCATGTGACCTACCCTGTCCCCCCCCAAATAGACAGACCATGATCTACCATGCAGTGACGGGCTACCACCCATCTGGAATCCACCACCCGGAACACCCTCAATGGTGCAATGCTGCATGCCACCAGCAACCCTCTCCTCCTGTGGGGTCAGGCGTAGCACCTCCGGCTGTCCCCCACCTGTCGCAGATCGTGCTGCCCTGATGGCAGCCACCTTCTCCTTAATCCTCCTCCTGTCTGTGCCCATCTTCTTCTTGCACTCCTGCATGGAGCACTGGTGGCTGCCATGAAGGTTCACAGCAAGTGCCACTTCCTGCCATGCAGCAGCATGGGCCTGTGGTGTTCCCTGGCATCTGCTGAGAAGCAGCTCCTGGTCCAGGTAGGCCTCGAACAGGGCATCCATCACAGCCTTTGTGAAATTTGGCCTCCTCCTCCTCCCACAACTCTGTTCCTCTTCCTCTATAACTCGCTCGGTCATGATTCAGCCTGTGAGAATGACAGGTGTTACCTGTGACTGTGCAGTCCCATGCATGTCCCAAAATCCACAGTCCACACTCCCAAACAGCAATCAACTCCCCAATAGACTGCAGTTAACCAACTATGGCCAGTGCAGCCCAATGTCTCACTTTTATAGCGCAACCCATGCAAATGAGGTGAGGCCCAACTTTAAGTGGATGCAAAATGCAGTGACTGCGCCATTGAATGGCTGATTAGCTGATTTGCATATGACGGCTGAATATTGTGCTTTTGCACTTTGCGCAATTGTGTTGAATGTGCTGAGCCAAGGGTGCAGTTCTGTGACATGTGCAGTACACGCCTAACTGCACATGCCCAGGTTGATGACGCAGGTGCCTGCTTCACTGCTGACGTGCTATGTGCGGGAGGCAATGCAAGGAAAGGCCACCATAGTGCCAGTGGTGCTACAGCGCTGTTCACCTATATGGTGCTGTGGCACTGGGGTATCGTAGGTACACTGGGGCAACAGCACGGTAGGCCGCTACAGGAGGTGTCACACAGGCACCCAATCGCACTACACGCATTGGGTTCCAGTCGCGCTGTGGCTGTCCGTGCGCCAGAGACTCTCGACCCTCTGCCTGACCTTGGCCCCCTAGGTGCCATGCGTCAGGCATGGGTGCACCACTATTGTGCTGTTCAGTGACAGTGTGATAGGGAATGGCAGCGCTGTACCACGCAGCATCTGCACGTGGCAGAACCGTGTTGCAGAGCACCATTTTGACTCTACCGAGCAATAGAGATGGCACGGAGGAGAGCTGCCCAGTGGAGCCAGAAAGAAATGGAAAACTTGGATGCCATTGTGAAGCCACTTTTTAGCCCACTGTTTGGTGAGGCACCCCTGGGCAGGTCCAGGAGTCAGGTGTGGCAGGAGGTGGCTGATGCCCTGGAGGAGGCCACAGGAATTGGGTGGACGGCAAAACAGTGCTGCCACAGATATGGGGACCTGAGGCGGAGGGACCCGGGCCTGCTTGCCCACCTGCAGGCACATGCCAGGAGGAGCACGGTGCCATGGCCAGGTAGGTGCAACATCCATACACTTTTATCTTCCATATGGGTATCACGGTTGCATGTGTCCGGAACATGGGGGGGGGGTCATCCAGTGTTGGCTGTGGTGGTGTTATCAGGGTGTGGGGTGGGTGAGTCTGGCTGTGTGAGATTGCTCACACATGGGGGCAGGGGGACTTTGCTACAGGATTGTACTGATGTTCCTTTCTCCATGTTTGCACCTTAGGCCCAGATGAGCGACGGCTGGTGAGGGAGAGGAGGCGCCTGCAGGAAGACCATCACTCCGGGAGGGGCGAGTGTCCACAGAGGCAGAGGGACAAGCCTGACGATGGTGAGTGCCTTACATCCATGATTACTATTGCATGCTGTGTAACAGGGCAGGCAGTGGGGCATGGCCACCATCCATTGACACCACTGCCATGCACACAACTTATTACAGTCAGCAGTGTCCAGTGGTACTGCATGTCTGGGAGTGCACCAATGGTGGTCCATGAGTGCACTGGGTACCTGGCTGTGCCACTGCCTTCGCACCACATAGCCATGTCACTGAACAGCCACGGTGGTGCTGTGCAGGACTTGTCTGGTGGGTGTGTGCAGCGGTCTGCATGGCTGTGTGCACCTGAGTGGTAGGTCTTGTGGATGCGATCACTGTGGGTGGTCACACACCATCACAGAGGCATGTCCCATGGCCATATGCCATGCACAGTGAGTGGGCTGCATGGGGCTGTGCATTCACACCTATTGACTCTGCTTCCTTGTCCTAGGTGGACAGCAGCTGCGGGAGATCAGGGTGGTGCTGAGGGAGATTCTCCAGGTAGCCAGGGCGTCCCTGGAGATCCTCAAAAGTTTGGACAGGATCGGTGTCCGAAGACCTCATGGTGGGAGGAGAAGCCGGAGTGGGGAGTGGGGCTCCCGCTGAGCTTTGAACTGCCCCTGATTTTCCCTACCCCCCTGGACACACCCTCACACCCTTCCTTCCTCTACCGTTTGTTCACCCCTGCCCTTACCCACCCCACCTTGTTTGGTCCCAACCCACAAACCTTTGTAAATACTTGTACATAGTTTTGTTTGCTGTTTTAAATACATTTCTTTTGATATGCCTACTGTGGTGGTCTCTGATTTGCAGTGGGCTATAGGTGCTCAGCTGCAGTGGTGTGCATGGTGTCAGGGGTGGTGCAGTCATGTGTGTGTGTGTGTCCTTGGGGAAGTTACTATGATATGGGAGTAGCTATCAGTCACTGTCTGTGGTGTGTGTGTGCTGTTTCCTGTGCACTGGATGACTGTGTGAAGTGGTCCATGGTGCATGCTCTGTGTCCATGGCGCACCTGTCAGCCCATCCATGGCCTGTGCAGCTGACACACTTGCATGTCTGTGACCTGCATGGTCCACTGGCATGTCAGTGGTGGCTGTCCATGCAGGACAGCCACTGTACCGGTCACAATGCCGGGTTGCCTCCTGTTACTGGTGTGGTGCATGTCTGCCTTGGGTGACACTGTGGCCTCCGCTGTTGCTGTCCCACCTCCATGCTGTGGCTTGTGTATGTGTTGCAGGGGATGTGCACCACTGTCTGTCACTTGTGCTCCAGGCAAATAGTGGTGCCGTACAGCTCCACAGTGTCTGCGTAGGGTGACTGGCACTCCTGTGCCATGGAGGAGTGCTGGCCATGTGTACACGGTTTCCTTGGCCACATGCTGGGGGCTTGGTTGCCCCGCTACTGCGTCCCTGTGTTGGTGTGCCCTTGGGTATGGGTGGGTGTTTGTCCATGCACTGTGTTGCATCCGGTGTGGTGAATGCTTCCATGCAGCACTGTGGGTGTCTGTGCTGGCTGTTGTGGCCAGTGCTGGGTCAGGGTGTGTCCTTGGGAGGGTGTGCAGGGTGCTGTACCACTGGTGGTGGGGTCTGGGGCATGCCCTGTCACATGTGGGGTACCTCGTGTGCTGACGCATGGTCGGTCTCTTAGCTGTACCTCAGGGGGGCTGTGTGTGGTGGCACTGTGTATGCAGTCTTTGCATCGCTGTGTGCTGCCACCCGCTGATGGGTGCTCATGGTGGGGCTGACTTGCATGGTTCTGTGGTGCACAGGGTTGCATTGTCACAGTGGTTGTGATGGCATGCATGGGGTATCCTGCACTAGTGGACGCTGCTCCTGGGCAGAGTGTCTGGGGGTCACAGTGCAGGGTGTGCTCTGCATAGGTGGGATGATGTGGCACAGGGTCATAGGCCCTCCTTGTGTGCCGGTCACAGCTTGCCAGGGGGTGTGATGGGGCACCATGGCCCAGATGTGGGTTGGTTGCTGGTCTCCATGGGCCAGTGGTTATTCCAGCCCTCCCTCAGTTCTGCAGTGCATGGGGTGTGGGGGACGATGTCTGTTTTGCTGTGTGCTCCTCTGCCCATCTGTGACATGGGTGGTGGGCCCCTGCATCCCTGGTTGTGCTGGTGCATTGCTGTCCTGCTGCTGGGGGGCATCCCTGGTTGCGCTATGGCGCATCTGTACTGCTCAGCTGAACATCCCTTGTTGCACTATGGCCCATCAGATATGCTCAGCTTCACCTCCCTAGTTGCGCTATGGTGCAGGTGGTGCGATATTCAGTCGTCGGCTATAGGCGCATCTTGGCCAGCGCAGTCTTTGAATATCACACCTCTTGCGCATGGGCGCAATGGACTTGCGCTTGGTCCTGCTGTTGCGCATTTTTGGGGTGCAGTTTGAATATCTGGGCCAATGTATTTCACCTCAACCCTCCTTGTTTTTAAGCTCCAAAGGCGAATTTTTGCAGTGATTCATGGGATTTCAGGTCATATGGGCTCTAGATTGTTCTGCACAGCCTCAGTTTGGGGTAGTGTGTGTAGGAAGCTGTAGGAGACAATCTGCTCTGAGAGCTCTCTGTGATTCAAACCTCCTAAAAGCTGTTAAAAAAGCCTTTTTGAGTCATTATTTTTGCTGAAACTTTAGTTCATCGGTTATAGGAAACCCTCCTGTGCTCATATCATCGAGCGTTCATTGTTTGTGTGTGGATTTTGAATCTTAATGTACAACATTAAGTCTGTGTACTGAGAGACAGTGTAAGTGTGCTTTGGGGGAGGGGCATATCTGTGGTGTAGGTAGATTAACTTGGAGAAAAAGACAGTAATATTTTCAATAAGTTCCCATTTTTTTGCTGATTGTTGTGGTGCAGCAGTGCATAATTTTAGTTTGTTTAAAATATGGGGTTATATTACTGAAGTTTTCAATTTGCTATGCATTACTTAATATGTGTGTGAGTATGTGTGTGATGCGTGTCATCAGATCAAATACTTTTTACTGTGCCACATAATAATTTCAGCGATGTGAACCTGCTATCCACTGCAGCTGTGTGATTTTTGTACTTCTTTGCGGTATCTTTACTGGTACTAGTACTAGTGACTGTTACTGCAGCAGTGCAGTACACTGCCCCCCCCCCCCACGGCCTGCCCCAACCGGCAAAGGTATTCTTTTCCAGATTTGAATTTCTGATGGTGAGCACTGGTTTGGTGTTGTGCCTTTGCGTCTGCATCTCCTCAGTGCACAGTGCAATCTTAATCTGTCTGTGCACTTGCATCTCTTTAGGGCCCAATCTCCATCCGTAACTTAAGTTACAATTGTTTCTTTGGCTTCCTTTCAGAGTACTGGACAGGTGTGGTGCATAATTCTGCATGGACACTGTACTCATTAATATGCATTTTTAAGTCAGGACCATCATCACGAGTCACTCATGATACAAATCATGTTCTTCATCATCACGGTCACAGATGCAGTCACAGATCATGATTCACAATCATGTCACGAATCACAACACTAATTTTTTGACTAGTTACTTGGATGTATTGTAAGCATGTTTTGTAGTATCTCTCCAGGCTTCAGCATCCCACCATTATACTCATTAATGAGCGTTTTTCAAGTGAGGGAGTTTGTGCTACAGCTCATCGGGGAAGTACAGCCGTAGGCATTTGCATTTCCAATACAGTTCCATATTGTTTATCTCACACCATTGACACCTAATCACATTCTTCATCATCACGATCACAAATGCAGTCACAAATCATGATTCACGATCACGTCACTAATCACAACACTAATTTTTTGACTAGTTACTTGGATGTATTGTAAGCATGTTTTGTAGTATCTCTACAGGCTTCATCGCCCTGCCATTGTACTCATTAATGAGCGTTTTTAAGTCAGGGAGTTTGTGCTACAGCTCATCAGGGAAGTACAGCCATAGGCATTCACGTTCCCAATACAGTTCCATATTGGTTCTCTCACACCGTCGATACCGAATCACGTTCTTCATCATCATGGTCACAAATGCAGTCACAAATCACGAGTCACGATCACGAATCACAACATTAATTTTTTTACTAGTTACTGGATATGTAGTAAGCATGTTTTGTAGTATCTCTCCAGGCTTCACAACTCCATCATTGTACTCATTAATAAGCGTTTTAAGTTGCGGAGTTTTGAGCTACAGCTCATTGGGGAAGTACAGCCATAGGCATTCGCGTTCCTTCCTGTACAGCATGTGAGTTGCAGTACTATAAGTAGTGGTGGGCGAAGTGGCCCTAATTTGCTCTGTGAAGTAATTCACTGAGTAACTTGGAATCAGTGGAGAACTCCACAATGTGAAGTGGAGTACTTCACTTCATAATGAGGAACACGAAGTCCATTGAAATAATGACTTTGCATTATTCCGCCTTCCCCAAACCACTTCTCCACCAATTTTAAGGTGAAGTACATTGAAATCAATGTAATTCGCCTCACTTTGACCTGTAATTGAGCTCCAAATGAAATTCTGCAGTTATTCATGGGATTGCAGGTCATATGGGCTCTAGATTGTTCGGCACAGCCTCAGTTCAAGCCTGGGTAGTGAGTGTGTGCAGTGGTAGCTGGAGACAGTTTGCTCTCAGAGCTCTGTGATTCAAAACCTCTAAAAGCTGTTTAAAATGCCTTTTTGAGTAATATTTTTTGCTCAACATTGAGTACATTGATTATAGGAAGCCCTTCTGTGCTCATGTGATTGAGTGTTTATTGTCGTGTGTGGATTTTGAATGTTAATTTAGAACAGTCAGTCTGTGTACTATGAAGTGTGCTTTGGGGGAGGGGCGTATTTGTGGTGTAGGTAGATTAACTGAGAGAAAAAGGCAGTGTTTCTGTTTTGGTTATATTTTTCTTGTGTTACTGTGTTAATGCACACACAGTAATATTTTCAGTAATTCTTGACATTTGTTTGCTGATTGTTGTGGTGCAGCAGTGTATAATTTGTCTGTTTTAAATATTTGGTTATATTACTAAAGATTTTCAATCTGCTACGCATTACTTGAGTGTGTGTGTGATGCGTGCCATGAAATCAGACACCTTTTATTGTGTTACATAGAACATAGAAACATAGAAGTTGACGGCAGATAAGGACCGCAAGGCCCATCCAGTCTGCCCATTTCTTTTTTCTACCTTATAAATGTGCCATCGGCCTTTGCTCTGTCAGTGGCCTATCTATTCATAGTCATTTGTATTGCTCCCTTATGCCTATCCCATGCCTGTTTGAAGCCCTGCACTGTATTCATAGCCACCACTTCTTGTGGTAAGTCATTCCATGCATCCACCACCCTTTCTGTGAAAAAGAATTTCCTCACATTCCCCCTTAATCGGCCCTCCTCTAATCTCATGCTGTGTCCTCTTGTCCCGCTATTTTTCTTATATTTGAACATGTTAGACTCCTTCACCTTGTTAATGCCCTTAAAGTGTTTGAATGCCTCGATCATATCACCTCTCTCCCTTCTTTGCTCAGGGATATACATATTGAGCTCTGTTAATCTGTCCTCATATGTCTTCTGATGCAGTCCCTGCACCATTTTGGTTGCCCTTCTCTGGACTGCCTCAATTTGGTTAATGTCCTTGTGAAGTTGTGGCCTCCAATACTGCATGCAGTACTCCAGATGGGGCCTAACCAGTGTCTTGTAAAGAGGGATTATTACCTCCCTCTTACGACTTGTGATACCCCTACTAATACACCCTAACACCCCCCTAGCCTTACCTACTGCTTTAGAGGTCTGCTTGGATGATTTCAGGTCATCAGTGATGATGATGCCCAAGTCTCTTTCTTCCTTTGTGACTGCTAGCAACTCCTCCCAGCCTATAGGTGGCTTCAGGGTTTCTCTTCCCTATGTGCATGATCTTGCACTTCTTTGCATTAAATCCCAGTTGCCACTCTTCTGACCATTTTGCTAGTTTATCCAGATCTCTTCTCATTCTGCCCACCCCATCTGGATGATCTACTCTGTTGCAGATCTTGGTGTCATCTGCAAACAGACAAGCCTTACCTCTAGTCCATCTGCAAGGTCACTAATGAAGATGTTGAAGAGGACTGGCCCCAGGACTGATCCCTGAGGTACCCACTTGTGACTTGCATCTCTTCTGACTGTATACCATTTACCACCACTCTCTGTTTTCTGCCCGTCAACCAGTTTGCCACCCAGTTGACCAACTTCTGACCCACCTGAGCCTACCCAGCTTATTTATCAATCTTCTATGTGGAACAGTGTCAAAGCTTTGCTGAAGTCAAGGTAGGCTACATCAACTGCTCCCCTTGGTCCACCACTCTGGTTACCCAGTCAAAGAAATCTATGAGATTAGTTTGACAGGACCTTCCTTTTGTAAACCCATGCTGTCTTGGATCCTGTGCCCCTATGGATTCCAGGTGTTGCACTATCCTTTCCTTAAGGAGTGCCTCCATAATCTTGCCCACTACTGAGGTAAGACTGACTGGTCTGTAGTTCCCTGCCTCCTCCCTGCTACCACTCTTGTGGAGCAGGATTACATGAGCCCTTCTCCAGTCTTCTGGGACCTCTCCTGTGCTCAGAGACTCACTAAACAGTTCTGCTAATGGCTCTGCTAGTTCCACCCTTAGCTCCTTAAGTACCCTGGGATGTATGCCATCAGGTCCCATTGCCTTATCCACCCTGAGCTTAGCAAGCTCTTGTAGGACCCTTTCTTGTGAGGAGTAGTGCTCACCTCCCTCCCCTGTGTCCATGATGCTGAGCTGTGGGCCCTGCCCTACCTTCTCTTCAGTAAATACTGAGCAAAAGTATCTATTTAGGATAGATGCCTTTACAGGGTCCTCCTCCTCACACTGCTCCCTTTTCTCCATTAAGCTTAGCAATACCCCTCTGGACTTTCTCCTTTCACTAATGTATCTATAGAAAGTCTTGTCACCTTCTTTACTGTTCGTGCTAGTTTTTCCTCAGTTTGGGATTTTGCCTGCCTTACTGCCTTCCCTGTTTCCCTTAGGGCAGTTTGGTATGCTTCCCTATCTTCATCCCGTTGTGTTCCCTTATATTTCCTGAAGGCCAGCCTTTTGGCTCTGACCTTTTCTGCTACTGTATTTGAGAACCAAAGTGGTTTCCTTCTTCTTTTGCACTTCCTTTTCTGTCTGACACAATGGGATATTGCTTCAAGTATTGCATCCTTAATGTCTGTTTTACTGTGTTACGTAGTAATTGCAGCAGTGTGAACCTGCTATTCACCTCACCTAAATGATTTTTTTATACTGCTTTGTGGTATCTTTACTGGTAGTGGATTGTTACTGCCATGCACTACTCCCCCAATTGAAAAATTGTATTCATTTCCAGATTTTGATTTGTGACTTGTGAGCACTGGTTAGGTGTTGTTGTGCCTTTTTGTATGCATCCCTTGAGTGTGCAGCGCAATCTTAATCTGTCTGTCTGTTTGCATGGCGCCATTAATTCTGGGAGACTGCATTTCTCGTTACGCTCTCATTTTACTTTGTCAGCACTGGGGAATATTCTGGACATAAGACAGTAGCATTTTGGGGATGCACATTAATTCTGGTGACTCTGTGTGTGACCTGACCACTGTGTGCATGACTGAGTGCGCCATTAATTCTGGGAGACTTTGCATTTCTTGTTACACTCTCATTTCACTTCATCAGCACTGGGGAGTTTTCTGGACACAAAATAGTAGCACTTTGGGGATGCACATTCATTCTGGTGACTGTGTGGGTGGGATGCTGCCAATATTGTTGTCACTCTGCCTTAGTTCGCATTTAAGGTAGAATGACAATGTGAAGTAATAATAACAAGGCGAAGTGAGCCTTTCCTATGGGGCACTCCTTGTAGCAAAGTGCCAACACGAAGTGGCCACTTCGCTGGTGGATTTTAAATTCGCTGCATCTCTAATTGTGAACAATTCACATGAGCAGACAGTTCATAAATTTCCCATGGTGCGTGAATTCGACATCCCCAAATTCAGGCAGCTTTAATCCCCAGCTAAACCATGGGCCAATAAAGCCCCCTTCTCTTCTTTTCCCTTTACTTACTGACTTCTCTTCACATGGAACAGGCTGCCCTTCCACTTGGGCAACCATCTCTGTCCTGAGTCCACTCTCGACTGGCTCACTGTGACTTCTCCATTTGGAACATGCTGGCCTCTCAAATCTGGACCACAAGCTCCCCTCAAACTCAAATGTCTGCTTCATAAAGCATCCCTCAAAGGACTGTCCCTCCCCATGGCTTATGTGCAGCTTGTCCCTGAACTGTGGCATGCAATACTTCATCTCTACTTGATTTACTCTCACTCTCAGCTGGGCATCAGAGCTGGAAGTTCCCCGTTAAACCCTTCCCTGTGCCTCTCCACTTGGCTCAAACTCACACCTCACATTCAGGTGGCAATCCCAATGGGGCATCTTACTCCAATTCTCTAAGGGTAACACATCTTGGGGTTCCACACAGGGCTTGAACTCCGGCCACCACCACATCCTACCACAGG
Organism: Neoceratodus forsteri; assembly: GCA_016271365.2. Taxonomy (NCBI): domain Eukaryota; kingdom Metazoa; phylum Chordata; order Ceratodontiformes; family Ceratodontidae; genus Neoceratodus; species Neoceratodus forsteri. The sequence continues at coordinate 540,456,965 of CM028137.1, read as the reverse complement.
CTATCTCTGTCTGCACCTTGGCCTAGGAATTCTATGGCTCTTCAGTGTGGGCAATCACCCCCACTCCATTCCTCTCCCTCTCTTGAACTCTCTCTCCCCTTTCCTATGTGCACATGCTTATATCCTGCCCAGCCATGGTGACCTCCCTCCAGCGGCAGGTCCCAAAGGGTGGCCCATGTTTAATCCTTTCCTTGCTAAACTGCCTATTCCTCACTAATTACCTACCCAGGCATGAACTGTACCTAGTAATTACCTATGAGCATGAACTGTGCCCTGTCTTAGGCTGTAACCCCACCAAGGGGAAGGGGGAAGGTTACATAGGTACTGTGTCTTTTCCTGCAAATGGTACAGTTCAGGTCTTCCAGATCAGTTTAGCATTGTCCTTGTAACCACAATATGGGTTTTCTCTAAATTATATTATTTCTAGTGGAAACAAATTTTGTTTTCCATCTCAATTTAATTAAGTCTGTAAGAACAATTCCCCTGTAGATTGCTCTATTTCTCTTTAAAATATAGGAATTACTATACATCAGGGAGCCCTGCATGTGAATCTTTCCCTGAATGGTACAAAATATGGTTATAGTGATTGTGCCTTTTTCTGCTGGTCTTACAATGTGAGCCATTTTGTGGGTGGCAAAAACAATATATTGCAGGCTCTCTCAGTGTCCTACATCATGATCATAGCTGCAGCTTATTTTTCAGAAATTTTAATTGTGAGTCATTTTGTGTGTGGCAAGTCCCCCATATTGCATTTTCAGGTCTTATCTTTCAGGGAAGCTGACAAAGTTAATAGCTACCAGACAAAAAATAATGAAGGGAGATACAGATTGGTTCAAGAAAATTGCAGGCATTAACTACTCTGGTGCTTCAAATTCAAATCACCACAAGAAACACATAATGTATATTCAGTGACCCTTATAGGTCTCCTCCCTGGTGGAGTGTTACCCTTCAAGTGATCTAAACTGTGCAGAGGCCTCATTTATAAAAGATGAATTTGCATCCCATCATGCATTTATCTTAAAGTAAAATCTGCATGTTTGATTTGTACAAAAAAGCATATTATTTCATATTGTCCCTCCCAGAGTATGAGCATATCTTTTGAAAAAAATATTTATACCAAAGAATAAGTTTATGACTGCTGGTAGTAAAGCTCTTAATAACAGAAATCTACTAAGTGTGCATAACTTCTCAGGGCAGATTATACCGTCACATCATCAGCTTAGTTATGAGAGTTCATATGAAATCCATACTGTAAGTTGCAGGACTCCCCAGTTAAGAGGTACCATACCTCAAATTAATTGTCTCTTTCACTTAAACTACTGCATTTTAAACCATTTGTTTGTCAGCATGCTCCTATACCAAGAATAAAACAAACAACTGAAAAAATCTTCTGCTAGGGAAAACAGTTCTTCAGATGCTTGTCAAGTTATGGAAACAATCCTTCCCAGACAGTCCATCAATCAATGAGATCAGATTTACCTTTTCCAATTTTCAGTTGCATTGTCTCACTGTTACACACCTGGGACTGTTGAGTGACTTAAGTCTGATCTCTTTACGTATTTTATTTTTCAAACTTGATGCTGTGCCACACGAGTATTTCAGTTAAACTCAGATAACAAATGCTCACAGGTATAAGTCTGGCATATAAAGGACTAACTTTGTGGATGAACATTGTGTGCTGGATTATCAAAGGTCCTGCCATAGGTACAAGTCTTAATTTTGACATGCCTCCATGGCAGGGAAGATGGGGTAAACAATTTCTGCTTTCAAATGTTTAGTAGCATTTAACGCAGTTAGTTCCATTTTATGACAAAATAATGATACGTGTGTCAAATATTAGTGCATGGGTTATTGTAGGGCTACTGTTTTGCTGCAAGTAAGGGAAGATGAACACATAAGTTAGATCCCCGTTAGGTAGTTTAACTTAATGATCCATACATTTGGGATGCGGTATGATTTTGCCACATGTCCCTGATGCAGGGCTAAAAAGCCAGCCCGTTTCTTGATAAATAAAGTGTTAACTAGGTAACAAACCCCTTTTATAAAATTGGTTGGTTAAGTTCTGTATGCTGATTGGCTGAAGCAGGTTGTTACCCATACCCTAAACTCAACATAGGTCCTCAGGGAAATAAATGCCAGTGCCAGCCTGCCTTATGACTAGTGTTGAAACAGGGGTGCTTGCCAGGGCTCAGGCCCCCTAGCTGTGAAGTGAGCCTTGTTAGCTCCTACATCACTGCCATTGACTTATAGTTGGAAGGCAGACTCAATTTAAAGATAGGGTCCTTATGGGCCCCCTACACTGCTTATGACCAAACATATCCTTGTGCCTTCAGAACTTCCAGAGCCCACACCCCATAGAGCAAAATCAGAAAAAAACTAATGCAGTATCACTTTGTATATAGCCACTTAGCTTATTGTGTCCTGCCTCCTTTCTCTGAAACTTCTATGGAAAGAAAAGTAAAACTGTGATGAGATTAAAAGATAAACAAGCTAAGACCAACAATAGTATGTGATGTGGACAGCCAGTTCTGAGTGCTGTATCATTTTTTGTAATATAAAAATGTGGATGGACTGTCTCTCATGAGAAAATGCTGAAAACAGCATGTGAGATCACACACACACACAGGTTTTAGATACAAGGTGTTACCTGGAAGTCAAGAAGCTAATTACAGACTAGAAGATACCTAACTGCCAAGATAGAGCATAAACTTTGATAACACTTAGAGAAAGAAGAGCAGGTTGTGACGTTTTAGTGCAAAGTCATAAAAGATGCTTTCATGTGCTGGGAGGGGGAAGCTTATCATAAGATCACAGAGAGTCATTTGAAGAACATGAGATATGCTGAAGTTGCAGAATTTAATACTTGAAAAAGACATCCTGTTTTTATATAGATATATTTTTTTATATATTCTGACAGGGAGGAGCTAGGTGACCTCATGCAAAATAGGTGGGGAAAACCAGCTTTTAAACATTATTGTTTTGCTTCAGAGACACGTCTGTCTAGACTCTGACAAAGAAACATATGTGAGCACTTTAAGCAGGTATTTAGAGAGAGAGAGAGAGAGAGAGAGAGAAATCTAAGTACTGTAGTAAGAATTGCACTGTTAAAACCTGTTTTGTTGAAGAGATTTGTATGTCTTGTGATATAATAGTTCTATATTTTATGTGTTACATATTTTTTATCTATTTTAGTAAAACTCTATTTTTAGAGCTTACTTGGTCTGTCTTTGATTCCTTTCCTTTGCAAGTAGAGTATACATGGTTAAAGCAGACACTGTGCATAAGCTTGGATGGTGATACCAAACTGGAAAAAGGTAAAGTGTTTTAAATCTGAGGTCTTTTATTACAGTTGTTAAGGGTTAATTTCTGTATACCTGGCTAGGTGCCCATAGGCAAAGATATCTGGCCCCCAAAGACAGAATTATCTGAGCCTGTGCATTGGGTATGCTAGCAAGAGGTTCACAGTTTGAATCCCTCCAAGACTTGAGACCAAAGGTTGATTTGAATCCACAAAAACAGACAAGAGAGTTACCTTGTTCTGTTAACTGTTCACATGACTGCACTAGGAGGTTGGCACTTTGGGAGTAGGGGGCTGACCTGCTGAGTGGGTTTGTGACATTGTACGCTAAATAAGGCACACTATACCACAGAAAATGTTCCCATTATACCCTCTAGCAACACCCATCAAGCAGAAAAATATTTAAGAGAAAAAAAACACATTTATAAGCTCACAAGCCCCATTTTACAAATGCAATAAGACACTCCAGGTTTTGATTTATACTGAGATTACTGCACTTCCTGTGGCTGAAAGGCCCTCTGCCTGTGGAGTTGGGCATCACTACACTCCTGGTAGTGAAGTAATCCCCAGCCAAATCACAATCTGTCATGTTGTGTTGCCTACATATCAATGGTATGGTTTCCCCCCACAGCCCCCAACTAATTCATAGGCCCTGTTCACATTATAGTATGGTAAGATGAAACAGTATTAAAAACGGATTATGTCTTAATGTGCTGCAGCACTCGCACCCAGTGATCCGTTTCATGTTTCAATTTAATTAACATGTTTTATTTTTTTCTGCATTGTCCCCCTCAATCCATGTTAAGTGTAGTGTGGTTCTGTGCATGTTTGTCAGCTTATGGGAACATGGATGTGGTGTCAACACAGAAGAAGAACGTTGACCATTCACACTGTGAGTAGAAATGTGTCATGTGTGCAAACATGTCAAGAACCATGTTTAAGCTTAGGTCCGATCAGGGTTTGAACACGCTTCATGAAAACATGTACAGAAGTGTAATCGGAGTGAATGCAAACAGTGCTAGCATGATTCTGATATGGTTTAAGCATTGGATACAATTTCAGACATTGCAGTATGAACAGGGCCATAAAGAATGGGGGGGTAGCAAATCCCATTTTGCAGGATTTGTTTTTCTTTTAGTTCTACAACAAATGTGTCTGCTGAAAGATTTGTACATGCGGGGCCCGATTTTCAAAGATACCTTGGAGTGAAGCTAGTTGTGTTGCTCCAGGGAAGCAACAAACTCAGGGTGCACCAGGGATCCTGCTCCTGATTCTGTAAAAAGCAGGGTCCTGGTGCCAAAGTGCCTGGGTTTGCTGCACGTTGCTCACAGTGCCAAACAGTTGGTGCACCTGGGGAATTGTCTCAGGGATCTGGTCCTCCCACCCAGCACAATAGTAGCAGGACCACAATGGTGATGGGGAGGGGTTAGGTTGCTCGCCAAGAGGGGGGGCAGGGGGCATAAGGGACAGAGGTGGCAGAGGCTGATTGGGGGGGAAGCTATGACTGCTTATGTATGATGTGACATCCAGCGGGGTGCAAGTACAGCATTCTACATATTGTAAATGCCAACCTGTTCAAGTAGTGTACTATAATACACAATGAATAGTACCCCCTACAGCAGGTACAGTGGCAGCCCTAATGAAACATAATAAAGGAGGGACCAGTGATACAGCAGCAAAATGGGCCATCATATTGCACCGTTACACAGCAAGTCTGGTGGCTTGTTGTGTTACAGTGCAATATGATGCCCCATTTGGCTGCTGTATCACTGGTCTCTCCTTTATTATGTTTATTAGGGCTTGTACTGTACCTACTGTATGGGTACTACTTAATGTACATTATAGTAAAGTACCTGGACATGCTGGCTTTTACAATATGTAGTACACTGCACTGGCACTCTGCTGGGAGCCACGTCACACATAAGCAGTCACAGGTCTGCCCCCGATCAGCCTCTGCCACCACCCCCATCCCTTATGTCCCTGACAGCTCAAAGTCTACCCCGTGTCAGTAGTGCAATCCACTTAGCCTCCTGGCTGTTCTAAATGGTGCCTCATCCTGTGACTATGGCGGGGTCTATAGAATTCCAAAAAGGGGTGTTGCAGCCCCACCATGGCGCAAGCCCCCTTGTGACTAGAGTTGGGCGAAGTCGGCAAAATTATCTCCACTAAACATTTTGTGGATAGTGCTCAATTCATGGAGTGCAGTTCACAAAATTTGACAATTTGCGGAATGGGGATTGACTCAGAAGTGTGGAATTTCCACATAAAACAACTAAAATTAATATCCATGGTGTCTATTGGTAGTGTCCCCCTGGCACACTGCCCTGGTGTCTAGTGGGTCCCTCTGTCACAACCAATTGCCATCAGGAAGGACACAATATATAAAAAAAATTTCATTGAATCCCTTCCCTGGTGTCAGTGCCCACCCCCCGGCACCAATCGCCTGCCACAATAAATCCACCCCCTGGCTTCTGGCACCCTGTCTCATGTCTAGTGGTTCCCCCTGCCCCCCCAGTTGCCACCCAGCTAGCACCCACATCCACAATACTGTTTACACTCTTTTTTAAAGTTCATTTAATCCCTGGTGTCTAATGGCCCCCCATCCTGTCAGGTAGTGCCCCCACCCCACTCCCCCCCAACTCTGATCCTGAGTGGGAACACAGGCACAGCCTTCCACTCACCTCCATGGCCGGCAGCCTGACTGAGCACAGTGAATGAGCGCATGCTTGTACAAGCACATGCTCATTCATTGACAGATCGTGTCATTTTCTTTCAGTTTTAGGGTTGTAGAGAAGGGAGGGCTGCTCTGGTCACTGCGGGGGCAGCTGGATGGGGAGTGTTGTGGACCCTCCAGTCTCCAAAACACCATTCCCCTCCCGCCCCTGTGGGCTACCAGAGCAGCCCCTCCGTTTCTCTACACCTCTGAAAACTGAAGAAAATTACACAAGCTGTCAATGAATGAGCACGTGCTTGTACAAGCATGCACTCATTCACTGAGCTCAGTCGGGCTGCCGGCTGTGGAGATGAGTGGAGGGCTGTGCCGGTGGCCCACTCAGGGTCAGGTTCGGGGAAAGCAGGCTGAGGGTACTACCTGACAGGGTGGAGGGGCCACTAGACACCAGGGATTAACTGAAACTTATTTTTTATTAAAATAGTTTTGTGGATATGCATGCCAGATGGGTGGCAATTGTGGGCTGAAGGCCACTAGACACCAGGGTAGGGGTGCCAGTAGCAGGAGGATTATTGTGGCCATCAATTGGTGACAGGGGCACTAATACGAGGGAAGGGATTTACTGAAAAAATATATTTATTTTTTAGGTTGTGGAGAGATTGAGTAGCAGGACCCACGGACACCAGTGAGTGAAGTCAGGCTGCCAGTGGGTGGGGGGATGACTTCTCCTTGCTTTGGGGTTTTTTAAGTGCAGTTTGCATTTAAACCCCAAAAAGCAAGGTGAAGGCCCAAATGGTGCATTCCGGGTAATTTCAACAAATTCTGTGAAGTTCTCCATGGATGCCAATTTGGTTACTTTGCCACAAATTCGTCCACAGAGAAAAACTTTGTTGCATCTCTACTCATGGCCTGCTGCACCTGGTTGGTTATTGCATCCTTGGCATAAGGGGGATTTGTCACGACTGAGTTAGATTTGATGCAGGCTGCTTTTCGGAATCATGTCTGATGCAAGTTGTTACACAAGTCACCACTTGCGTTAAACTCTTATGACTCAAGTCACTTGTATCAATCTAAATCTTTTGAGAATCAGGCCCGCTGAATCCGATTTCACTTCTCTGTATCTTTTGCAGTCACAGATGTCGGTGGCATACATTTGAACGCTGGTTCCACTGGTGAACCAAGACATACAGTACCAAAGTCACTTGAACCATGGTTGGCTAAACTTCTACTTTACTTTTTTTTTTTTAAGAAAGAAATATCCTTCTCACCCCATTTCTATGAATAAATTTGATTAATTCTACTGGAACTGGTCCCGTTCAGTCAATGAATTATTCTTTTTAAGTATTTGTTATGCCCTGACTCTGCAAATCCCTGTACTAAACAACAAGGGCTGCAGGCATAGACACTGTCTTTGTCAATGTTAACAATGTGATTTACCACAAAGACTAATAAAGCATATTGCATTTAGCTTTGTGTGTTAACCAAATCTCCTTGTAGTGGATTATGAATTTATTTAGAGTATGAGATACATGACTGTTTACTAAATGAATTGAATGATTGCAATATAGATAATATTGTTAATGGACAAAGTCCTGGAGCATGTTGAAAGGGGCTTCTGTTGACAGATCTTTTCATTACTGCGTCTCAGTTAAGCCTACTACCTAGCCTGGGATTAAACAAACCTGACTGTTGCATTTCCCAGATGCCAATAAACTCATCAAAAACACTTGCAAGCCACTGAGGAAAACTTTAAAACGATGTAGATTTTTCCAGTCCATATCCATATGTGTACTAATAGAAACATCATCTACATGAAATCTCACAATACAATAAAATAAAAGCTACAGGAGAGTTTTAACAAATGCTAAGTTGCACTTCACTCCTGTTGTGTGGTTTACTGGCTTTCTTTCTGTGCTCCATCTGGGAGCCAAATGGAATAAATCGAGTCCCACCTCATAGGTGATTGGCCCATCTTTGGTCTCTTGGTATGCACTGCAGTGGCTGCGACAAGTAATGTGCAATGGGTGGTACAAAGAAGTTGCTATGGTGAGTGTTCATGTTAACTTCTGAAAATCTGTGTGGCCAGGAATAAAGATGCTTACAGGCAGGCTGCTAGGAGGCTGCCAGACCTAACATTGCTCCCTGCCTTGGACTTAGGAGCTAGAAACTTATAGGCAACTCCGTTCTTTTGATGGTAGTGGTTAGGCAATTGTTGCTCCCAGGAGGGTGCATAATTAAAGTCACTCATAGGGGAGGGGTTTACATTTGTTTTGGTTCTACTTTGAAATTCTGAACAATGTTAGCTACTACAACTTTATGCTAACATATTCTGCATGAAGTAATATTTTCAAATGTTTCCCATCACGTGGCCCCAGTCTGAAACAAGTACATGTTCTCTAGTTCTACTCACCAGAACAGACCTTTGTACATACTCCACCCTGCCCATCCTCTGCCATTTGGATCATCATTTGAGAATGTCCAATCTCTCTTCTCAGCTCTCTCTCTGCCCCCCTAAGCCACTAATGAGTTTGGTGGCCCTGTGCTGGACCATCGCAATCTCTTTAATGACTTTTCTGTATTTTATTGCCCAGAACTGGGTACAACATACTAGATGTGTTCTAACCATGGCCTTGTACATTGGGAGTAATACCTCCCTTGACCAGCTCCTTACCTCCCCAGTGGATCCCAGCATTGTGTTTTGATCTCACACTACAGCAGCACATTACATGCCAGGCTTCAGTTACCCCTAAAGCCTGCTCCATGTTTGTGCTGCCAACTGTTGCCCCACACAGGGTACATGTGTGAGTCAGATTTCTTGCCTGCAGGTGTAGTACCTTGCATTTCCCCATGTTAATTATAAGACCCTATTTCCCCTCTAGTGCTCTTCCCACCACTGTATTCACTGTTCTTGCTAATGTAGTGTTGTCAGATGACATCAGCAGCCAGTTGCTGGCCCCACCATTAGGGGGCAGATTTTCAAAGGGTGGCACAGGGCTTACATCAAGCCCTGCATCTCAGCACTTTGTTTCTGCAACTAAACCATTCTTGTCTGCTGCAACTGCACCTGATTTTTAAAGCTCAGACTCAGTTATGACAGTTTTCCCGCTTTACAGCAGCTTGCACCAAATCTCTGGTGCAAGCTCTGAAAAACAGTCCCCAGTAGTGACACAAGCTTGATCACACAAAGATGGGCTAACTAGCAGCAATTGCTGCACAGAATAGAAAATCTCTTTAGATTGCTGCAAGATTGGTGCACCGTTGGCACACCCAGGGCTTGAGGCAATCTTGTACCTCTGAAAATCCCGCCTCAAGTCTTTAATAAATGGGTTAAAAACAATGGATCCAGAACTGATCCCCTGTGTTACTGCACTCTGAACACTCTTCCACTCAGAATGGTGACCATCAATGATCTCTCTGTTTCCTAACTGTCAGCTAATTGGCTAGCCACTTCCTATACACTTTGTAATTTCCATATATGGTAGCATAGCTCTATTTTTTCTATGACTTTTCCATGAGGAACTGTGTCAATGGCACTGCTGAAGCCTAGCTAGACTATATCCACCACATAGTCAATATCACTCTGTTAGTGTCTGGGCACAAAGATAGGAAAGCTGCTGTGTAATGGCCCTTTTTGTATAATTTAAAGTTTATTACATTTTCAAGAAAAACAGCAGAACAAATAACCACAGTTACATTAAGGTAGAAATCCTGGCCGGGGATAAAAATGTTAGAGATATAACTCTAAGTGTGGTCTGAACATAATACATATAAATAATAACAGCTGAAACCATTCAGTCGAAAAGAATAGTCATAACTGTGCAAACAAATAACACAGTAATATGCTCTGCAACCAATTATTGAAACAAGTGAAAATTGACAGTGGAGTACAATAGTCTTGTAATGTGAGTAACAGGACTTCGCATGGCACAGAGTGATGAAGGCCAGAGGTAGAGCCACTCAGGACATCTTGAAGGACTATTTAGATATGTAATGCCCATATCATTCAAGAGTCATTAGTGTGTGCACTTGGGAAACATGTAATAGCCCTCTGGTATTGAGCAATAGGAAGAAGCTACTGTAGATACAGGCCCCAAATGTTATCATAGAGGTCAAGTTGTTGATTGGTGGTATAATGAACTTTCATAGCAAGCTACTTTGCAAAGTTCCAATAGCCATTCTGACAGCACTGGGGGGTTGCTCTCCCTTCAATGTCTATGTATAAATCTTTTTGCTATGACCAATGCTCCTTTGAGCCACCATAGTCTAGCAGCTGGGATCTGCAGGCCTATCTCCATGTTGCACGGGAGGCCTAGTATAACGAAGGTGTGTGAAAGACTCAGGCTTGTACCCACAGTGATTCTACAGACACACTGGACTTCGGACCAAAACATTTGAAGCTTCAGGCAAGACCAAAAAATGTGAGAAATGTCTCCCCTAGAGGAGAAACATCTCCAACAGGTGTCTGCTGATGGTGTCAGCCCCCATTTGTGTAGTTTTGGCAGGGTTCTATTCCACCTATGCAGGATCTTGAATTGAGTGAATCAACTACGGGTTTCTCTCTTTGCAGTCATTAAGCCCTTCCAACAGGCACCCCCCTCATTCTGTTGTAGGTCAGAACCCAATTCCTCACTCCATTTTGTCCAGAGCTTTTTCATTCCAGCTGTATCCAGCATGCACAGCTGTCTATAGATGTGGCTGGCCTTGGGGATCGTACCATCATCTGCAGCCATGAGTTTCTTGAGCACATTAATATTGGCAAGTTGAAACTTGGGCCCAAGGAAAGGGATTAGTGCAGATCAAAGCTAGAGATACTACCAGTATCTATGCTCTCTAATGCAAACTGTAGTTGAAGCTGCCTGAAGGTCTTCAAGCATCCCATCTTAGCAGCCATTAAATTAGATAGCTGATGGATGTCCCTTGAGGTCCATGCCTACCAATTCACCAGGGAACCACCAATTGTAGGAAGGGGGCTCCACCAGAGGGGAAGGATGGATGAGCTTCCTGGGCATCAACCCATGCATTTAGCAACTCTTGACCAGATTTATGTTGTAAACCCAATAGTGGGATGAGTACGCAGGCCAGATGGAACTCCACCAAACATCACTTTTCTTCAGAGGTTTCCACCCAGTAGGTAAGCTTCAAACTGGTCCCACTTAGGTAGCACTGTCTGCTCCCTGGTGAGCGAGGCCTGAGACAACTGTGACAACACATGTGCTACATGCTGCAGTTCAAAATCTAGGAGACCTATTTCTCCTTTCTCTAGGGGCAGGGCTAGTTTCCTGTGACTGATTCGCTGTGGACCTTTTCTCCACAGGAGGTATAGCATATTCTGGTGTACTTGCCAAATCAGTTTAGGTCTAATCATTAAAGAGAGGTTATCAAGAATATATTGAATTTTGGCAGCTGCCATCATTTTAAATGCATGAACTCTGTCCCAGTATGACAGGCGAAGGCAGCTCCATCAAGCTAAGTTCTTAGTCAAAGAAGACGATATGGGAGGAAAGTTAAGCCTGCTCAAGGCTTTAAGGTCCCAAGTAAAATTTATTCCGAGATACTTCAGAGAGACTTGTGGATCAATAATTTGGCTACAATTGCCTTATAACCAGACAAAGAACCAAACTGTTGCAGGAGGGAGAGTACAGAACGGGCAGACTTTTCTTGCTTTGTAAGTCTCAGTAAGATGTTGTCCACGTAAGCCAAGGCTTCATGCTCCCCTCCCATCTCTATACAATGAATATGTGGGTGATTCTGGATGGCCTACAAGAGGGGTTCTAAGGCAAGCACAAATGAAAGGGGAAGAGTGGGCAACCCTGCTGTGTTCACTTACCTAGCATAAGTGTTGATGAGGGCACTGAGTTAGTGAGCACCGAGGCTGACCCCTCACTTTAAAGGATGTGGATGTACTTGATGAATGTCTCCCTAAACCTGAATACCTCTAGCACATGGAACAAGTATGGCCAGTCCACTCTATCAAATGCCTTTTTGACATTGAGAGAGAGGAGCATTGTAGATCGGTGGAGACAACACACCTGCCACATCAGATTAAGTAGGTGTCTTCTGTTGTCTATGCTGCACCACAGAGGGACTAATCCAACTTGGTCTACATTGATCACATGCAAGATAACTCCTCATAGCCTAGTAGCTATTATCTTGGTGTATGCCTTACAGTTTGTTCTGATCAAAGAAATTGGCCGGTAGCTGCCACATTGAAGGGGGTCTTTCCCTGGTTTGGGGATGAGAGAGATTATGGCCAAATGCATAGAGGAAGGTAGAGACCCAGTCTGGGAGTCCTCATTAAGGGTGGCCATTATAGAGTCTAGAAAGACTTGTTTAAAGTGCATGAGGAACTCTGCCAGGTGACCTTCACTCCCTGGGGTTTTCCTGGGTGGCATTGAACTAATTTTCTCATCCAATTCTTGCAGAGTGAAGGGTTTATCCAGCTTCTCACAGATCTCTGAAATTATTTTGGGCAGGCACAGTGTGGATAAAAAGGATTCCAGTTTTCCTGCATTGGATTAATTTCTTGCCTATAGAGGATCTTATAGAGCTTCCAGAAGGCCGTGTTGATGTCTCCCGGTTTTATGCAGACCTCTCCAGATGCAACCCTGACCCATGGAATTTTAGATTCTTCTTGTCACTTCTGGATCTGGTAAGCAAGGTGCTCCCTGAAGCAATCCTTGGACACCCAAAAAGTCTGGTGGAGTCTGAAAAGGGTGAACTCAGCTCACTGGTATAAGTGCAAGTTCATTTTGTAATGAGTGCCCACAGTCTTGGTCAGCAGTTCTGGAGAATGACAAGAAGTGTCCCTGTACTTCTCCTCGAACTCCCGGAGAGCTAAAATCTGCTCCTCTAGATCCTTTGCTTTCTGCCTTTTTATTTGAGAAGCATAGCTGATGCATCTGTCCCTTATATGAGCCTTGTGTGTGTAAACCACCCCCACCAGCCCCCCTTGTTTAACTAGCAGGGCTGCTCCTCTTACCACAAGGCGCCAAAGAGAGGGATGGGGGTTGTCACTACAGTTCAGTTTACTAGTACATCTACTTCTGAGCCTGCCATACACAGACAGGCAAACCAAGTGTGGCAACTACCTGGCTCACATCTGGTGGGACCATTTGTCATGGCCATCAACCTAGGTCCCTGGGAGAAAACATTTGCTCACAATTATTCTAGGTTTGCACTTCTGGTCAGGGCATCCAAGTAAATCCAGACACAGTGGAAGCAATAACAGTACTGTCCAAACCAGGTTGGGTTTCTAGAGTGTGGCTTTTATTCACATACACAAAGAATAATCACAAAGTGAAGATGGACCCCCACAGGGCTACTCCTACTAGTAATGCAGATTACTGAGGTACAGACTTCCTGAATTCCTATTTAGCATAGGCATACTGAACACACACAGCGAACCCTCAGGTTCTGACTTGAACAGCGAACACTCTGGTTCTGAATTACACAGAAAACTCTCTGGTTCTGAATTACACAGCAAACTCTCTGGTTCTGAATTGGAGATTGGCACCCATGGCCAGTTACTGGTACATTTCCTCTGACTAGGCACACACAGCCAGTACTAGGAGACTTTCCCATATTTCACCAGGATTTAATGGCGGCACCCTCAACCACCAAAGAGCACATACAGGCTCACAGAGAATCCAACCCATGTCTGGGTAAACTATTTTCTTCAGGTACTGGCCAAATGCACTGAAAGAAAACAAAGGTGCCCAAACTGAACCTGGAGAGGTAAACTGGTTGCTCAAGATGGGGGTCTCCCACCTTTTGCTTCCAAGTTTATACTCAGCCATTCATCTGGTTATTAACACCCTCACAGAAAACTTGTAGATGCTATCCTGAAATGTTTTTTACACTTAACATACTACATTACACACCTCTGAGGTGTGAGGAAGTTAAAAGTTCTGTAATTGACACTGTCTCTTTACTAGACCCCAACTTTAGCAGACACTTTAAACAGAAAACAGTCTAGGTGACAGGATCCCTTTGACAGAGAAAATTCATCACAAGGAATGCAGGTGCCCCAGGGATTTTCCAAACAAAAGTCACAGGTCCTCACAGAGCAGTTGAATCTCAGGCAGCTTCAACACAGTCCAGACTGGACCAGGGGATTGCCTCTGAATCCTGGAGATTGCCCCCATCCCTCCTGGGGATGGGACAAACGAAAACCCACTGGGAATGGTTTCCACCACTTCAATCTCTGTCTTCTATGTTCTTCTTCTAGGGTGAGAACAAACTACCCAAACACAGTGGTAGCTCTCTGTCAGAACTAAAACTGAGGAGCTGCTGCAGGCTGAAGCCTCCTCCTGGAACTCCACTCTACAGACTGAATGAACATTCTAAAGCTAACTCCCTGCAGCTAGCTTGATTGCTGCTTATGCTGCTGAGACAGTTCCATGATTACGTCATCCTCCAGCTCAGCTGAGACTGAAACCAGAGAATGACAGTGTGAAATCTATTTAACTGGCATTTCACTAGCTGCCTCTCCCTGCCTGCCACTGATGCTAATAGGATTGTAGTAACCCCTGGGAACAAGGGGGCTACATGTGCATCCCATGTACAGTAGTTGCGGCAGAGGTGTCCTCAGGGTGATTACTTTCCAGGAAGGCTGCAATCTCCTTTTTGAATAGCATGTAAAAGGCAGTATCTCGAAGTAGCAAGGTGTTAAACCTCAATTGCTTTGTGGAGGATGTGTCTGAGGCCACAGAGAGCCGAGTAAAGGATAGCAGGGCATAATCTGATATAATGATGGTGCTTATTGAGGCTTGGAGAATCTCTGACACCCACTGGTGCAGTATCAGCCACAGATCAATATGGGAGTCAGTGAGATGTGGATTTGAAAAGAAGGTGCAGTCCCTGCCTCGGGGATGCACCAAGTGCCGTATATCCGTGAGTCCTAGGTCATCTGCTAAGTCAGTAAGAGCCTGTGAACCTGGTGACCTTGTACCTGTTGGTGCTGTACTTCTGTCTAGGAAGTTATTTAGCATGAAATCTGCATCTCCTCCAAAGACAAGAGAACCTTTGCAGTGGGTTATCAGGGTCTGTGCCAGGTTATTGAAGAAATCAGGCTCAGTAGAGTTAGGGCCATACATTCTGCACATGGTCACACCTGATTTTCTAGGGTGTTCTGGACAATAACATACTTGCCTTCAGGATCTGTGATAGTCACTGTGACTTGAAAGGTGAGATTTTTATGTATAAGTATTGCAACACCTCAACATTTAGCTATATTTGAGCTACAATGGACCTGTGCAACTCAACCCATGTTAAGTTTAATGGTCTCTGCCAAAGTAAGGTACATCTCCTGTAGGAAGGCTATGCATGCACCTTCTCTGTGGAAATTATCCAAAATGTTTCTCCACTTAACCAGAGAATGGAGACATTTGACATTCCAGTGGGTCCCGCAGCCATAGCAACAGCTTGAGGAGATATAGAGTGTGTGTGTCAACAGGTGTACTGTTCAAAACCAGCCATGACTCCCTGGACAGTATAAGTAACTCTCTCTGGCTGTGTCATGAAAAAGAGGAAAAGGTACATATCTAATTAGGTTACTTCATTTGCTTCTACCCATGCTGTCTGTGCTCGGTATTCAGTCAGATATAAAAGCATTTCTAACTATTGGTACATCAGTTACATAAGATAAAGCCTGAGACATAGCAAACTACAATAAGTTAAAATTCCCCAAAAAAACTTCTTGAGAACAATTATACAAGAAGCAGTGAACCTTTGGACCAAAAGTATGGAATAGCTAAAAGCTTTTTTTTTGTAGGCAACTTAATCTTAACCAGTGCATTGGTGTTGACCCCTAACACAGCCAATCTTGCTGCCCCATACTACATTCCATAAAAAGGGGAGATCTATTCGCTAAGGTTGCCTTTTTGCCACCCAGCTATAATTATACATGTGGGAGCAGAAAAGGGTGAATTGAGGGGGGAGTGGTGCAAGGTATAAGGAGTAGGACATACTGAGGTATGTTGTGAGTGAGGAGAATGCCGGGAGATAGGGAGAAGGAAGAGGAACCATGTGCAGAGCAAGCATAAACCCTAGTGCCTTTGCATGGGAAGGGGGCAGCTGCTGCCAGACTTTGAGAACTAGTGTATTGGGCCATCACCCCCTCTCCCTATCCTAGGAGTTCACTCCCATTCAGTAAAGGCAGATTGTGGAACTGCAAGATGAGGTGAGGCTAAACTGTCCCCGAAACTGCAACTAGTAACCATAAAGACTTATAAACATTCACATAGGAGGTTACCTCTCAGACTAAGACCTCATTACAAGCGACAGCCTGGGATATGGAGGAAGGAATGGGAGGTGAGTTCAAGGGAAGGGTGCTATTAGAAGGAGGAGTGAGAGTGCGGGGGACCAAGTCAAAGAACCTCAGCTCTGCATGCATGCAGCAGTCTTTGCAGTGTCATGCAGCTCATCTGCTTGAGTGTGAGAGCAGCCCCACGAAGTGTGAGAAGGTCACCCTGTAGTGGCAGTTAAGCTTGGTGCACAATCTTTAATATGGAGAGGATCACTTATCATCAAGTGAATAAACCTGCTAGGTTGTTTACAATTGACATCTATGGATTCCTTTAACTTGGTAAGTCAAATCACCATCTCCTAAGGCAGCACTAAATAGAGGACTGCCACGCTGGTTCATACAGCATGAATAGCTGGTCAATGTTTAGGGGTTTAGCATGTATGGGGAGGGTTACAATGGGCACAATCTGATAACCTGTTTGTCAACCTACTGTGTGTCATTATATCTACACTTTATTTCTCATCCTTCTAATAACATGTATTATGGCACAAAACAGTGTTGCAACCCCGATCAAAGTTATAAGATCAAAGTTATAGCCCCTCATTTAATCATTCTGCACCACAGTGCAGTTCACCTGCATGAATGGGTGAGCTCCCCTTCTGCACTGGGAGAGACACCCCATAGCAATTTTGTATCATAGCATGTGGACAGCCAAAAAGGGGGATCATTATTGAGTAAGGGGGGCCTGCTCGAGCTCAAAGGCTACCCCTTTCTGGGAGGAAGGCAGGCCCCCTTTCCCTGTCTCATCAATCTGAACTCAGGTTCAAAAACTGAAGAAGGTCAAGTGCAGTGCGGGTGCACACAGCGTAGTCAGCCTGTGAATGACTGGAGTTGAGAGGGGATGAAGGGAGTATATGAGCTGTCACAACCTGGCAGTTAACACTGCTTATATTACTCAGCCTATCCAGCTGTCACCACCTGCAAGTCCCATCACAGCTGTCTCACAAGCCTTATGCCCCAAAACTGGAAATAGTAGCCCCTCACATGAACCCATCTATCCCCTACCAAGTCATGGACTATAGCAATGTAAGCTTCATTGGCGACATGCCACAAATAACTACAACCATGTTCAATTACTGGAGCAGATCATACGAACCTTATAATGGGGGTATGTGAGGAGTGAAAAATGTCTCTTGAAAGTCTTCCATTTACCCCATCTGTGATCATCTATTTTGAGAGGTGGCACCACTCCACACTTTTCCAGAAGCAGCATAACTAGTTTCAGTCTCAACAGCCCTCTCAGCCCAGGATCTTGTGTCTTTGAGATGCTCAGTGAAGATAGTATTCTTAGATCCCTTGCCCAATGTGGCTGGCAGTGGTGCCTTAGAGAGTGATACCGCCTGGGTGCCTACTGGTTTTGGTGCTGGCTGTCTGAGTTTGAACTTGCAGCTAACAATCATGATTCTCTGCTATGCTCCATGGGGCTTGCACCAGTCATCTTTCCCTCTGTGAGATGTTTATGTCAACCTCTTCACTCTGGTAGTTTGCCAGTTCATGTCAGTCTATTCTGTTTCTAATGCGCTCATTGAGGGGGCAAAAACAGATCACTGCAGCTTCCTTTGGTAGTCATGCCATGTTGATTCATTTGGTTTTTCTTGGGATAGAGCCCTGGGCATGGTATAGGGCCAGTGCTTAGGCACAAATTGAGCAGCTTCTTCTGGAGTTAGAAATGTATGTAAAGCTCCATTGCATATTATGGAGAGCTTCACTGGATATTGCAGTTTACAAGAAATCCCTTGTGCCGCCGGCCCAGTGATGCTGAGAGTTTAGGCACTGGATGCCACATCTTGCGCTACGCTGGGGACCCGGCTTCAGGAATGTGCCCAGGTCAGCAGGAGAGGGAAAGGATTGAGCATCCAGAGGACTGCTCTCCTTTCCCTGGGGTGGGATGTGGCCTCCCAATCACTCTGCAGCAGCTACTGATGGAGATCAGTGGGACTGCAATGAGAGGTGCATTTGATGGATGAAGCATGGCAGACATCGGCACGTTGTGCCTTAGACATCATTGCATATTCCGTGCTTTGAGAGGTACAATTCAGGAGTAGAAAATGGCAGCAATTGACCAGGCAGCTTGATGGCCTCAATTTCATCGCTCGGTGGGAGCCTGTCGTGCGAGGTCGCACTAAGGTAATGGTTCCTGGCCTGTTGCGGGGATTGGGGGTCCCCTTTGAGGGTATGGTAGCAAATTTCAGCCGGTGTGTGGACAAGCCAGCGGGCCACTCTGGGAAGAGAAGCAGTGGCTGAATGATCACAGGTCAGGCTGCAGGAGGGACAAAAAGAAATATGATAAAAAAAGAAATCCCTTGTGCCTGCAGTGCCTTCTTGATGGGCACATATTGTTTCCTTTTCTATAATAATTCTATGGAATAATCAGCAAATATATGGACCCAGTGTCCTTGCCATATCAGGAGACCTCTGTCTCTTGCAAGTTCAATGATCTGTACTTTGTCCAGGTATCTTAAAAACTTGACAATGAATAGTCTCAGACATTCACCTGACTTAGGTGCTGCACCGAGTGCTCTGTGAGCCTACTCTATTTCTAGGATGGGTATCCAAGTATGCTGTAACATCTGGAGTAGTTCTCTCTGGAGAAAACCAACAGAATAATGCTTCTTTGCCCACTCCAGGAAGCTGACCAGGGGAAGGTTGGTATAGTGGCTTCTATTCTCAGCATCTTCTGTTTTGGCCCAGAGAAGCTCCACCATCCTCTCCAGTTCATGTATTCACACTTCATGCCTGGTACTCTTGTCATCTATATACAATAGGTATGTTTTGGTGTCTCAGGATTTTTGTTGAAGTTCTTGAACCTTCTCCTCTAAACTTGCCACAGAAGATTTGAAGGTGGTGACCTCCCTTGTGTACAGTGATGGGAGCAAGTATTATTGAGTTTCTCAATGTGAGCCACTCAACAATACCGCTCATACTGAGAGTGAGTGAGAAAAGACACTGATGAGTAGGTTACAGTGAGTGTAGCACTGAGCTGCACTCGCCATGACATGATATAGGGATTTGTTTGGCCAAGCCCTGTCGAGCTGGTCATTTGGCATAGTGGCTAGAGCCACCACCGCTTCATCTGGTTGACCCGGGTTTAGGTCTGGTTATGGGTCAAATTTTTTCTCATTTATTGTTTTTCCATCATGCCTCTAAGTCTGCTCCCCCTGGAGCTGAGAATAATTAGATTGGGGGGTGCGGAGGGCTTGCCCCCACATAAAACGTTTTATTTTCCTTGCCGTGTGTCAGGGAGTAAGCAACTCTGTCACTCTTTGCGATGGTCAGTGGAATGTTGCTCGCTCTTTTTGTTTTGGGCGAATATGTGTTCGCTCTTATTGTTTGGTGAGATAAAAGACTGGCCTTTATCACACAAAATCATCTCCCTTAAGACTTGCTGGAGAAGCCCTTTTATTTCCTAGGCATCATTACTCAGTGCAAGGGCCACCACACTTTCCACCATTTCTTGTCCACAGAGCACAACACACCACCAGAGTTTATTACAAATGTAACAAAGAAAAGGCAATTTTTCGTTCTAAGGTTCCAATAATTTGTTCAGTAGGATTTTTCCCCATTGAATAAGACTGCTCTCACTTTAACAGCTGCTGTTTGACTGGAGAAATTAGCTAATTTTCAGCAGGAAGGCACGGAACTAAACTTCAGGCTGACATCTCGGTCCGTGACTCGTACCTGCACAGGGCCAGATCAAGCCTTGGGGGGCCTGGGACACTCACAACTTGGGTGGCCATTTAAAACGCCCAACTTTTCATACCAAAATGTTTTATTTTGCTCAACATTTACTGAGCACACTGTTTATTAACCATAACAACCACCATATGGGGAGACTACCCCCATTATTCACAGGAGAAAAAAGTAACTTGAAGTACAACACCCTGTCATGTTGTCATAGTCTGTAATGTTATATTTATTGTACTGTACAAGACATGAAGGCCGCCAGGCTCCAGATGCTCTGGGGTCTAGATGCTCTGTGGTGAGTTTGGGGCTTTTATTGAAGTCGCTCTCCTCTAGACCCTGTTCAGAAAAGCAAAGTAATCTTTAAGTAACCTCTTTAATCACAAGTTTATTTTAAGGAAATAAATTAAATAAAAATAAACAGTGCTTTACTAAGGAGGTATGCATCCTACTCAAACAACAGTAAGTTACTGTATGTACCCATTGTACAGAAGTGTGCAGTTCCAATGTACAAATGCTATGACTCCAAATAAACAGACTGATGTCATACCTTTATCTGCTCATGGGATATCAAAGGAATGATTAATTCCATTTATTTCAGAATTAGAGATTCATGCATGTATACACACACCCACGTCCTTTATCTCTTCTTTGAACAAGCTCAGATCAATTATCTCAGCATAAAATAAAATACAGATATCAACTTTCTAAGCCACTTACTGAACTCAAGCTGTCTGCTGTTGCTTGGTGCTCCTTTGAAGCTCCTTAGTTTAGCAGCAGCAGGCAGTTTAGGACAGTGCATCGATTAATCATGCTGCTAGCGATAGAGTGGCCATGGCGTACAGATAGTTAGTGCAGGTGCTGCCGCTGGCAGCATGCTGAGCCTCAAAACCACCAAGAAAGAGTGGTTTAAAATGCTGCCCAGATGGATTGTATGCAAAGCTCCTGGTCCTGGCACCGCTCCTCGTATTATTCAGCTGCAGCCCAGGTCTGGTCGCAACTTGCACCGGTCCAGGTCCAGTTCCAGACTCAACAAAATGGAAAACCTGCCAGTATCCTAAGGAGGTAGATCACGGTGCTTGCATAGTTAGCCTTCTTCACTTCTTGTGCCACACAGTGCCAGTTTGTTTTTCTAGCAAGTCACCCGACCCTAGCTGCAGGCTGCAAATAACGGAGGAGGAAGGTGGGGGGGAACGAGAGAAATCTTCTGCAATGTTGGCTTGCCGGGGGGCCTATCTGTAACAGGAGGGTCCAGGGGGCTTGTGTTTTTGTTTCCTTTTAATTAAAGAAAGCCTCTCCCAAAGTCATTTTTTTTTGTTTTGTTTTTATGGAGCAAGTCTCTGGTGGGGTTGATTCATGCTTGACTCATGCAGTGGGGGGGGAGGCATGATTTATTACAAATCCTTACCAGTACTGTACCACCTGAGGGAAGGGGGAACAAGAAAAATCTGCAATGTAGGCTTGCTGGGGGGCCTATCTGTGGCACAGGGCTTGTTTGTATTTTTTTTTATTTTATTTAACAAATGTGCTTCTTCCGAAGTCAGGCTGCTTTCACAGCGTTTTTAAGGGAGCAAGCTGCCGGGGGCCTATGGGGGAGGTTGACTCGCGCTTAACTCACGATGTGGCGAGGGGGAGGTGGCATGATTTACAAACCATCAGTCCACCTACTAAAAGTGTCTCTTGCTTCCGACTACTGGGGGGGCCGGTCTATGGCGGGGGGCCTGGGGCATTTGCCCCATTTGTCCCCCCCTTAATCCAGCCCTGTACCTGCACCAGCTGCTGTGTATTGTGAGGAGCAGAATAGCTGCTGTTTTCCACCTTGGTGAACTGTGTTGTGCATTGATTAAAGCTGACTGAAACTGGCCCAATGGTGCAGCAGTAATGTTATGGCTTGAGATGCCAATGACCTGGGTTCAGGAATGAGCCTGAGATATCATAGTTCTACCAGGGGGAGGAGGATTGAGTGTCACAGGGACAGCATGGATCCTGGCACTTTACTGACACTCAGTGGAGGCTGTGGGTGACTATGTCTACTAATCCAAAAACCATCGGTGGAGGGAGAACCTGATGCTGGCACACTATGTGCAGAAATATGCACAACATGCCTAGGAATAGCACTGCATGGTGGCTCCTCCAGACTACAGGAGGAAATTGGAGCCCAACTGGGCAGAAGGTCTGGGTTAGGGGCCCAAAAACATATGTGGGGGTTAAAAAGACTTAGAAAAGGCAACAAAAAGCAAACTGAGATGCGTGATTAAGAGGTGGTGTAGAAATGAAATCAAGAAATGGGTTGGAAATGTCCCAGTCTTTGAATGGCTGAGACCCTTGCCTATGGGGTACATTACTTATTAACAGTGATTGGGAAATAACTAGTGCCAATCCAGTCTGCCTCAGAACAATAAAATCAGTGTGCCCCAAATCACAATTTTTTAAAACCTGAATGGCAGCCATTTTTTCTGTTCACTTAGCAAGTGTGCATCCCAAGCTCATATCAGTACTGTATCAACTAAGTCCAGTTCACTTCCCCCAATCTAAATTAAATTCTCAGACAAAAAAAAAAACCTTAATATTTAGTGCTTATTGTAATACAGCCTCAGTGAGCCACACAGTCTTTTTTTTTCAAAATGCGACCACTACAGGCAGCGCGTGATACATCTGCCATTCAGACTGCTACCATGACCCCCGGGCCCTGCTTTGCTCCTCTCAGCCATGGCTCTCAGCCACAAAAAGAAGCAATAACAGAGTTACACACACATGCATACACACACGCACACACACACACACACACACACACACACTAACTTGTTTAACTCATAGTCTGTCCTCCTTATCATGCTCAGTCCTGGCACTCAGTAAGATGCCGACTCTGGATTCCTGAGTCAATGACCTCAACTGCACTCAGTGTAATAACAGGCATATTCAATGAAACACAATGCTAATGCGTGTGTGTTGGGGTTGGAGGGGGGTTACAACAAAGCAAAAACCAAAAACTACTTGGGGGCAAGAGTGGTTATAACACAAAAACATTCACAAAAACAGCAGTGCCCACTAGTAGTAATGCTACTAATAGAGAGACTACCTGACAAGAAAAGTAACTTCATTTATTTTTATTTATTTTTTACAAATCTTACAACATTGTCACTTGTAACCCATTTTCTAAGTACAATAATTCCTGCCATGGGCTATACACGACCTTTCAGGGCATATAGGGCCTATGCCTGCTGTGTTGGGCCTCATTACACCAGTGGGCAGTCTGGTACAGCCCAATACAGCCCACTACATTGAGTCTTATTGCTTAAATGGTATTGTATACTGTATCAATTTCCTGGTTACTTCCTGGAAGAAGACACTGGGAACAATGGTAAGGGAGCATTTTCTTGTTTCTAATCAGTTTTCAGCCCCAGTACCAACTAGCATCAGAAAAGATGAGGTTGCTTGCATGATTGAACATATGCGACCATGCCTGTAGCCATCTAATCAGTGTCAGTACTGGCTGGCATTCAGGAGCATTTCCTCTTTAATCAGAAAGTAGTGTTAGAAGGGTGGTCAGATAGAGACCATGGCCCAGATATTCAAACTGCGCCAGGCTGTGGCGCAAGCCTGGGCGCAGCTCAACTTGGTTGCGGGGTGTGGCCTGGGCGATATTCAATGGAGCTGCGCTATGGCTCAGCAGCTTTGAATATTTCACCCTAGCCACCCCCACTGTGCATGGCGCTGTGGCACTGCACCAGTGCAAGTGGCCAGAGTGGAGCATGGAGATGCACTAGCGCAAGTGCCATTGTGCCATTCACAGCACCTGCGATATTCAAAAGGGGACATGCAAATGGAGCCATAATTTATGCAAGGTGCACATGGGGCCATTTGCATGTCATTATGGCCCCATTTGCATTCCATTAGCATGCAGGTGTGCCGATCCCTGATGACTTGCGCCTGGCGCCCTGCCAGGCAGCAGCCGCCCGAGACCGACGCCCCTGCAGCCCGTGTGGGCATTTGCCTAAAATAAAACTCCTCGTCTTAATATCCTAGGTGGTCCAGTGGACCGCTATGTCTAAATCATGGGCATCGGTATAATTTCGTCAATATCCTGGTGGTCCAGTGGACTTATCGCTGCCGATCGTTGGGATATCTGTTTCAATTGCCCGTTCCAATATCCCTGGTGGTCCAGTGGACTCTGCCACTCGCGGGCATCTGTAAATATAAAACGTTTGATTACCTGGTGGTCCAGTGTACCTCCCACCCGCTTACTGAGCCCACCGCCCGCCGCTTCCCCATCAGCCGGCGGTGGCACTTTCCACTGTCGCCCCACTGCTCGCCAACAGCGTTGTAGGGAGAGCGAGCCCAGCATGAGCTGTCGGTAGCCATACAGCATGTCCAGATGTGAATGAATCATCTGCTATCTGGTGTGGATGTAGGGCTGCACGCCCGCAGCCACGCCAGAACCATCGGGCAGTCTCACTGGGCTGTCAGTCAGCGGGCGGCGGGCAGCAGCGGGTGGGTGCTGCCCGCCGCTGACGGGGAGCAGGCGGTGGGGCCCAGTGGGCGGGGTGGGGAGGGGTACACTAGACCACCAGGGTACAGGACTTTTTATGTTTTACAGATGCCCCGATGGCAGAGTGTGTCCACTGGACCACCAGGGATAGTTGCAGGGGTGTGATTTAAAAAGATGCCCGTGATCGGCAGCAACCGTCCACTGGACCACCAGGATATTGGACGGGGTTATTATACCGATGCCCGTGATCGGGTAAATAACGTCCACTGGACCACCAGGGATATAGGATGGGGGGGGGTTTATTTAACCAGATGCCCGTGATCAGGAAGTACTCAGTCTACTGGACCACCAGGAAAATTGGAGGGGGGGTTTATTTACACAGATGCCCACAATGGCCCATGGGGGGGCCACCAGGTGCGGTAGGAACTTGGGCGGCCACCCACAGGTGGCAGCTGCCGTGTTGCGCCCTGCAATGCGGCAGATCACCTATGGGTGGCCATCATTTGTTCCTTTTTTTTTTTGGGCTTAACTTTGTGCAGGCGCAAGTAGGGGTTGCGCATGCATGGCTCTGCACATCCTGGGCTGAATATCGGGCTGTGCAGGTTATGCATGGGCACGCCCCCACCTATCTGTGCCTGCATACATTACTGATGCGCTCTGGAGCATCAGGATTTGTGCGAAGCACTTTTCCCTTTTGAATATCACACTGGAGTGCATCAGTGGGTTGTGCATGGCGCAACACTGTTGCGCCATGTGCAACCCTTTTGAATATCTGGGCCCATTTGTTTTATCTCTCATCATTTGTTTCTCTTTTTCCATCCTCACCTTATCTTACGAAGACACCTCAGTGGCTGATTCATCCCCTGCCTGCCCCCACATCACTGGTATCCATCTCTCCCAGGCGCTTACCTTTGACCTGTGTCCCCACAGATTACCTCTCTGTGGCAGGGTGGAGAGGGGAGGTCCACCCCCCTCACAGGCCAGCTTTCAGCCAAGGCACCCTGGGTCAGCATTTCAGGTCTGCAGGGAATGGGCAGGACTTCATGCAGTCCAGGTTACATTTTCCTTCGGCGTTTTCCTCCCTCATCCCTACCACCACACCATGATGGCAGTCACAATCTTTTTCAACCTCGACAGAAGCAGCATGCTCTGGACATTGCCACTCCTTAAGAGGGAGCAAGCTCATCAAGAGTGGTTGCTGCTGCACTTAAGCAGGGTGGTCCCCCACCCCACCTCCACGGCTGGCTCGCATCCCATCAGAAGCACTCCCCAGAATGGTCACCCAATCCCAA
This sequence comes from Neoceratodus forsteri, assembly GCA_016271365.2. Taxonomy (NCBI): domain Eukaryota; kingdom Metazoa; phylum Chordata; order Ceratodontiformes; family Ceratodontidae; genus Neoceratodus; species Neoceratodus forsteri. The sequence continues at coordinate 540,431,228 of CM028137.1, read as the reverse complement.
CAGACCCGTGCTCGCTTCTGAACCCGGTTTGCTGGCATAGAAGTATGGAGCACTTCCACTGAGCAATTGGGTGGCCCTCAACTGTCTTTTTTTATGTTTTAAGGTACATTGTAGTAGTTTTCCAGAGTACTTTTTCAGTGACATGTAACTAAAGCTGTGCAGAATTTTTAAAATCTGCTTCCACTGGAATTGTGTGGAATTTTGGAAATATTGCTTAATTGCAAAGAATTCTGAAAATTCAAAAGTGAAATGTTAACTGTGGAATCATACTTCACAGTTAATGTAAACTGGGGATTCATTTTTCACTAAACACGGAAAAATACTCCACAGATTAGGTAATTTGCAGAATATTATTACACAGTTTACATGGCAGAGCTTTGCAGAATTTTGTAGAATTAAAAAAAAAATTCCCAAAAGAATTTCAGAAGCAGAATTGGAATTCCACACAAATTCTGCTGATATAATTCCACACGGTTCTACATGTAACCCAAGTCTGTCTCACTGATGGTACCCCCAAGATTTATGTTACATGTTAATGAGAAAGTACTCTGGAAGCCTACTAAAACAGAGCAGAACACATCAAAAATTACTTGCAGAATGTATTTGTAGGTCCTATAGTGCGGTGCCTCTATTTTGTAAGCACTACTCGGGCTAGCCTAGGTTCGGGGAGAAAACATTCGCTCAGCATCAGGGCTAGGTTTGACTTCTGGTCAGGGGCACCCAAGTAATTCCGGACTCAGGAAGCAATAACTGAAAATGTCCAGACCAGGAGTAGGATTCTAAAGTGTGGCTGTTATTCATTTCAACACAAGAATAACAAAGCAAGATGGACCCCCATGGGGCTACACTCACTGGATATGCAGATCTACTGAGGTCAGAGCACATCTTCTTAACAACACATAAACCCTCAGGTTCTGAACACACTAGGCTCTCAGCCCAAACTGGTACTCTTCTCTTGGATTCCATGGCATGGCACACCGGCCAGCACTTGGACACTTTTCCATATAGCATGGAGGTTTGATGGTGGTTCCCTCAACCACCCATGAGCACTTCCTAGCTCTAAAGGGAAAATCTCATCCTTAATCCCCCATCTGGGTACTTTCTGTAAACACTGGCCAACTGCCTGGGAGAAAGCTATAGGTACCCAAAGTGAATCCGTGGAGGTAAACCTGGTTACTCCAGATGGGGGTCTCCCACCTCTTGTTCCTAAATTCATACCAGGCCATTCATTTGGAATCAACACCTTTCTTTGAACTCTCTGGTTGTAGATGCTATCTCAAAATGTAAATCACATTTAACATTCTACTCTCTATGTAGCTGGTGTCCTGACTTGCAACGTACTGTAAGTGGCTATGTCCATCCCTGTAGACCCCCACTGGTTAGATGCATTACAAGCCATACACATATCTTAAAAGTAATGTACTTGGCTAGTCTTTTCCTGACCCCACAGTAGGCAGATACTTTTACACAACTGTCTTAGTGAAAACATGGGCTTTATGTCAGAGCAGACTCACCATGGTTCGCAGGTGCCCAAGGGCTTCTCTCACGAAACACAAAATTCTCTGGTAACTCAGAACAAACTCTTGTCAGGCAGATTTTCCCATTCCCACCAGGACCAGGGAATTGCCCCTGCAATGCTGGATTCTTTCCCCCCATTCCTCCGGGGATGGGGCACTGGAACAACTCAGGGAGTAGTCTCTACCACCTCAGCTGGTCTCTTCAGTGTTCTTCTCTAGGGTGAGAACACACTACCCTCTTCTGGTGTTGCTCTATAATAGAGCTGGGCTCTGAGGGGCTGCCAACTGCAGCACACCTCCTTCTTTCACTGCAGACTGCCCAAGACTACTCTGACTGACTTTGAAATCCCCAATGTTCTAACCTAACCCCTGCAACCAACATTCCACTGTGGCTTATGCTGCTGCGAGAATTCTATAGTGAAGTCATCCCTCCAGCTCAGCTGAGACTGAGGACAGAGTGAAACAGTGAGAAACCCATTTAACTGGTGTCTCAGAAGCTGCCTTTCCCTGCCTGCCACTAGTTCTAAGTGGAATTCTAATAACCCCGGGTGACAGGTGACAAGGGGGTTACACCCACCCTTGGCCAGGAAAATGACTGTCCACAGTCATTACTTAACTGGCCTAGGCCATCTTATCCTATCTGCTACCTATGGAGAGGGGTGATCAGGACCTCTCCTACCATGTGCTAGGCACAGATAGGCAACACTAAGGGCCCAGAGGCCAATGGCTTGCACATCAGCCTGTACTCTACGATCTTGCTATAGTTACCTAGTGGCCCTGGTAGAATTGTCCAGAGCATAGCCCTCAATAGATCAATACTGCGGCCCCTCTGGCTGGTCAGGACCACAGCCTGTCTATCCCTCCTAGCCCTCTAGGGAAAACCTATCTGAATAAAACCCAAATTACCCAAAAACACAGTGGAACCTCCCCCCATCCCTGGACACCTGCAACCAAACACAAGGAGCTAATACTACACTCTAAGCATTACTCCCACACTCCCCCCACAACCATACCTGTGGAAGGAAAAGTTAAACACAGTCAACAACAACACCGCACTTTAAACAATACTACCCTAAAGCACTTGAGGAACTCCAATGAGTCCCTCCTCCTCTTCTTGTCTTCTTTTCTAATCTTCTTCAGGATAACCTGCAAGAGAAAAGACAAAACAACCCCTAATCTGCAAACACAGTACTAGCTAACCCATACCATCAAAACACAGGAGAATCCAAAAAAATGTTTTTTAGAAAAGTAAAAAAACAATAGAAAAACAATGACATTGTTTACAATACACATTTTGGGGATGGAAGGTCCTAAAAGTCCCATCTAGTTACAACAGTGCCTGAAAGCAAGTCCAAAAAAGAGTCTCTCCAGGGTCGGAGACCAGTGAAGCACAGTTCTGGTAGGACTGTAATCCCAAAGGGGAGAGTCTATGAGGACAGTTCAATGGTCTGAAGTCTGCTAGGTGTAGATTGTGTACTGCAATGCCATTAAAATAGAAAAGTCTAGACTTACCAGTCCCTTGAAGAACGAAATCAATATGACGCCTGGATTTCCAGCCGATGACTCTCCCTTGCAGCATTCTTCGGATACAGCTGGGTGGACATCTTCCGGAAAATGACAGGATGGCACATCTGGAAACTGCTGGGTTGATGTCATCTAGGAGATGGGACCTTAGAAACAGGAAAGGAAGACAGCTGGTCTGAAGTCATCTGAAATCGTAGGCGATGAATCAGGATACACCTGGGCTGGTGTCCTCTCTGGATATGAAGTCACCTGGAAGGCCAGTCGATGGAATCTGGAAAGCCAGTACACAGCAAGGCTGACAAATCTGGGGCACCTGGATCATGGAATGCCAGTCTGGCAGAATAACATAGGTACAGCAATGGCTGGATGGCAGCACTGGCTACCACTGCTCTGCTCTCCACTTAGTAGGCATGGGCACATTCGCAGGAAGTTGCATGCATTGAGGAAAGTAACACAATGGGTCAGGTGCAAGAAGTATTACCCCGTCTGGGCACTCATAATTCACATTTGAGAAGGTTTCATGTCCCACTCCATCCACGATCCAAACAGTGTCTATGAACAGTGTTCTGCCCACTTTCCATTGTCTGAATTTCTCTTGGAACACTCTGTCTTGGACATACCGACTTGCACCGGGATGCACATATCTTGTTGCCTCTTCCATTATCCAGGATTTCCTGTTTCTTTCAATCTCTTCCCAGACTCTCAGAGGAAAGGTAGGAAAGGATATCCCATAGATCTCAATTGCCTTACTATGAACCAGTCTTTCCTCTTTACTACACTTGGTCAACTTGAGACCTCTGGCCTGGCTTGGGGGCAGCCAGTCCTGGTTCTACCAGCTACGCACACTCAATGCAATGTAAAATGGATCTTTGACTCCTCCTTGTGGGGACAGGGCTGTGGAGTCACCAATCTCTCCTTCTGTTCACTCCTCCGAGGTAAGAGCCCAAGGCTGTGGATCCGCACCTTCTTCATAAGGCCACATAGGTTCCCCCTCATCCTCTTCCTCACTGAGGATCTGAGCCCAGGAGTGAGCAGTCATCCTCACTCCTGAGACTATCCACTCTTCACTGGGTGTGGAGGTTGACACCTCTCATTTAAGAGTCTTTCTCATCTCATCTTCTCCTATAAGACTAGGGCTAGGCCCCTCTCTCCAAGGATCTGCTGATGCTCACTCCGCTCTGTCTCTCTGTGACCCAGACTCAGATACATCAGCCCTTTGCTCTTCCTGTAGATCTACACCATCTTGCTTCATGCCACACTCTACTGGGCTTCCCCCATCAGGTGCCACCTGGTGCTGTGTGCTGCCAACTGCAGGTCCTTGAAGCTTTGTCCATGTGGGAGCCAAATGACTCTTGGGTGCTTGGGTTAGGCCATGTCTCTCTAAAGACCCAGAACAGTGAGGAACCATGAAGATGTCCCTTCCAGCCTTTAAGCACATTATGCACACTCTTACTGGATATCCAGGAATCGCCACATGAAGAGGCAAATGTCCCCCATTGTAACATCTCTCAATATCCTTTAATCTGTTAACGTCTTCAACTATCATAGCCCAGGCATGATCCGGGTAATGGGCTGATCCGGAAGCCATGACTGCAGAGAAAAAACAAAACTCACTGTTATCTCAAGTTGCACTTTGTTGGAAAAACTTTTACAAAATGGCTCCCCTGCTGCTAAGTTTACTTTACTACCCCACCCTGTCATGGCGGAGGCAGCACTCCTGGTGCATCAATGTTCTGTTTATGACTCAAGCCACTGCGCATCCGATTTACACGCTTCACTGGTAAAGTTCACTCAAACTGCATAACTGCACTGTTCATTCTCTTAGCACATTTATATGGTTTTTACTGGACTTTTCATTTGCTGTAACTCACTGTTCTTGCTTAAAGTCCCTAAAGCCACAGTATTTCATTGCACAGGATTGACTGTATTTCTTGTTGCATCTTTCATATAACCCACAGTCTCTCACTATGCTTTGAAAATCATACTGTTGCTGAACCCACAATTATGCTCACAGTCTAATGCTTAGAATTCCTGCTTAGCTTGATTAACTTAACACAGTCCTTCTTTGCAAAATGATCACACTGCTACACACAGATTTAGCATGGCTTTAGTTAAAATCACACACAGTTTGAGTGGTTTCTTAGGTTGGTACTCACTTAATCAGTCGCTTGCAATTGTGATGGAAAAATTCGGCCTACAGCTGGTCTTGGAGGCCTCTGGAATAAAGCGGGCTGGCAGTCCTGCCGATTGTCCCTCCGAACACCACACTTTCTTCCCAGACGATCGAAATGCAGGGTGAGCCCGATTTTAAACAGAAAAGTCTGATGTTAATACTTTTATAACATTTTCAGTCACTGCAACGCTCCTTCTGGCAAGTCAGTTCGCACACTACTCTCTCTCTCTCTCTCTCCCTCTCGAACACTCTGCAGTCACTCTAGAGCTGGTTTGGGGGTGGGACTGATTGAAGTCTCACCAATCACTCGACACTATGAAAATGAGCCTCTTTTTCTCGTGCTGTTCTCCTCCACAGTGATCATCGAGCAGGCAAAATTTAAACTGTAAACCCCACTTTTTTTTTTCAACTGTGACTCCTTGGAGGGAGCACCATCTCGACCATTTTTCAAGCCATTTCACTCAGCGACTCTCTCTGTCCATACAACAAGCACGTCCATCTTCTAGGGCACAAATCTCTCTTTGTTTCCCACAGTTTTCCACACTTTTTCTTGTCACACATAAACTTTAAAAGCTGGCAAACGTTATAACTTTGATGCAGGACAAGGGGCATACACAATCTGGCTTTACAGCTCCTCGGTAACCTGGTGGCACAATTACAGCACCACATGAACAGCACCACACAACGTCACATTTGCCTGGCAATGTTTCCAACATTTTTGGGTTACCTACTGCCAGACAGCCAAAACGCTAGCCCTAATATAGTAAATCTTTCTTGTCCTCTCCCTACATTCCAAACCAAATTCTCAGTGGTGCCTCCATTTTGTAAGCTCTGTAGCACTGTGCCTCTATTTTGTAAGCACTACTCAGGCTAGCCTAGGTTCGGGGAAAAAACATTCGCTCAGCATCAGGGCTAGGGCTGACTTCTGGTCAGGGGCATCCAAGTAATTCCAGACACAAGAAGCAATAACTGAAAATGTCCAAACCAGGAGTGGGATTCTAGAGTGCGGCTTTTATTCCCTTCAACACAAGAATAACAAAGCAAGATGGACCCTCACGGGGCTACACTCACTAGATATGCAGATCTACTGAAGTCAGAGCACATCTTCTTCGAAACACATAAACCCTCAGGTTCTGAACACACTGGGCTCTCAGCCTGAACTGGAACTCTTCCTTTGGATTCCCTGGCATGGTACCCCTGCCAGCACTTGGACACTTTTCCATATAGCTTGGAGGTTTGATGGTGGCTCCCTCAACCACCCATGAGCACTTCCTAGCTCTAAAGGGAAAATCTCATCCTTAATCCCACTTCAGGGTACTTTCTGTAAACACTGGCCAAGTGCCTGGGAGAAAGCTATAGGTATTCAAAGTGAATCCATGGAGGTAAACCTGGTTACTCCAGATGGGGGGTCTCCCACCTCTTGTTCCCAAATTCATACCCATCCATTAATTTGGAATCAACACCTTTCTTTGAACTCTCTGGTTGTAGATGCTGTCTTGAAATATAAATCACACTTAACATTCTACTCTGTATGTAGCTGGTGTCCTGACCTTGCAACGTACTGTAAGTGGCTGTGTCCAACCCTGTAGACCCCCCAATGCTTAGATGCATTACAAGCCATACACATACCTTAAAACTACTGTACTTAGCTAGTCCTTTTCTGACCCCACAGTAGGCAGATACCTTTACACACTGTCTTGGTGAAAACATGGGCTCTATCTCAGAGCAGACTCACCATGGTTCGCAAGTGCCCAAGGGCTTCTCTCACAAAACACAAAATTCTCTGGCAACTCAGAACAAACTCTTGTCAAGAGCTTTTTCCATTCCCAGCAGGGCCAGGGGATTGCCCCTGCAATGCTGGATTCTTTTCTCCCCATCCCTCCGGGGATGGGGCACTGGAACAACTTGGGGAGCAGTCTCTACCACTTCAGCTGGTCTCTTCAGTGTTCTTCTCTAGGGTGAGAACACACTACCCTCTTCTGGTGTTGCTCTATAACAGAGCTGAGCTCTGAGGGGCTGCCAACTGTAGCAAACCTCCTTCTTTCACTGCAGACTGCCCAAGACTACTCTGACTGACTTTGAAATCCCCAACGTTCAAACCTAACCCCTGCAGCCAACATTCCACTGTGACTTATGCCGCTACGAGAATTCTGTAGTGACGTCATCCCTGCAGCTCAGCTGAGACCGAGGACAGAGTGAGACAGTGTGAAACCCATTTAACTCGTGTCTCACAAGCTGCCTTTCCCTGCTTGCCACTAGTTCTAAGTGGGATTCTAGTAACCCTGGGTGACAAGGGGGTTACACCCACCCTTGGCCAGAAAAATGACTGTCCGCATTCATTACTTACCTGTCCTAGGCCATCCTACCCTATGTGCTACCTACGGAGAGGGGTGATCAGGCCCTCTCCTACCATGTGCTAGGCACAGGCAGGCAACACTAAGGGCCCAGACACCATCGGCTGATGCATCAGCCTCTAATCTATGATCTTGCTATGGTTACCTAGTGGCCCTGGTAGAATTGTCCAGAGCATAGCGTTCAATAGATCAGTAATGTGGCCCCTCCGGCCGGTCAGGATCACAGCCTGTCTATCCCTCCCAGCCCTCTAGGGAAAACCTATCTGAATAAAACCCAAATTACCCAAAAACACAGGGGACCCTCCTCCCATCCCTGGACACCTGCAACCAAACACAAGGAGCTAACACTACACTCTAAGCATTACTCCCACACTCCCCCACAACCATACCTGTGGAAGGAAAAGTTAAACACAGTCAACAACAACACTGCACTTTAAACACTACTACTCTAAAGCACTTGAGGAACTCCAATGAGTTCCTCCTCCTCTTCTTGTCTCCTTTTCTTATCTTCTTCAGGATCACCTGCAAGAGAAAAGACAAAACAACCCCCAATCTGCAACCAGAGTACTATCTAAACCATACCATCAAAACACTGGAGAATCCAAAAAAATATTTTTTAGAAAAGTAGAAAATCAGTAGAAACAGTAGAAAACAACAACATTATTTACAGTTCACATTTTGGGGATGGAAGGCCCTTAAAGTCCCATCTAGTGACAACAGTGCCAGAAGGCAAGTCAAAAAAAGAGTCTCTCCTGGGTCGGAGTCCGGTGAAGCACAGTTCTGGTAGGACTGTAATCCCGATGGGGAGAGTCTTTGAGGACAATTCAACAGTCTGAAGTCTGCTAAGTGTAGAGTGTGTACTGCAATGTCATTAAAATAGAAAAGTCTGGACTTATCAGTCCCTTGAAGAACGAAATCAATACGACACCTGGATTTCCAGTCGAAGACTCTTCCTGACAGCATTCTTTGGATACAGCTGGGCAGACAACTTCCGGAAAATGACAGGATGGCTCATCTGGAAACTGCTGGACAGATGTCATCGAGAAAATGGAACCTTAGAAACAGGAAAGGAAGACAGTTGGTCTGAAGTCATCCGAAATCCCAGGTGATGAATCAAGATACAACAGGGCTGGTGTCCTCTCTGTATATGAAGTCATCTGGAAGGACAGGCGGTGGAATCTGGAAAGACAGTACACTGCAAGGCTGACAAATTTGGGGCACCTGGATTTTGGAATGCCAGTCTGGTGGAACAACATAGGAATGGTAATGGCTGGATGGCAGCACTGGCTACCACTGCTCTGTTCTCCACTTGGTAGGCATGGGCACATTTTCAGGTAGTTGCATGCATTGAGGAAAGTAACACAATGGGTCAGGTGCAAGAATTATTACCCCATCTGGGTGCTCATATTTCACATTGAAGAAGGTTTCATGTCCCCCGCCATCCACGATCTGAACAGTGTCTATGAAAAGTGTTCTGCCCACTTTTCTTTGTCTGAATTTCTGTTGAAACACTCTGTCTCGGACATACTGACTTGCACCGGGATGCACATATCTTGTTGCCTCTTCCATTATCCAGGATTTCCTGTTTCTTTCAATCTCCTCCCAGACTCTCCCAGGAAAGGTAGGAAAGGATATCCTATAGATCTCAATCACCTTCCTACGAACCAGTCTTTCCTCTTTACTACACTTGGTCAACTTGAGACCTCTGGCCTGGCTTGGGGGCCTCCAGTCCTGGTTCTGCCAGCTACGCATACTCAATGCAATGTAAAATGGATCTTTGACTCCTCCTTGTGGGGACAGGGCTGTGGAGTCACCAATCTCTCCATCTGTTTGCATGTCCAAGGCAAGAGCCTGAGGCTGTGGATCTGCACGTTATTCATAAGGGCACATAGGTTCCTCCTCATCCTCTTCCTTGCTGAGGATCTGAGCCCAGGAGTGAGCAGTCGTCCTCACTCATGAGACTATCCACTCTTCGCTGGGCATGGAGGTCAACACCTCCCATTCAAGAGTCTCTCTCATCTCATCTTCTCTTATAAGACTAGGGCTCGGCCCCTTTCTCCATGGATTGCTGATGCTCCCTCTGCACTGTCTCTCTGTAACCTGGACACGGATACATCAGCACTTAGCTCTGCCTGTAGATCTACACCCTCTTGCTTCGTGCCACACTCTGCTGGGCTTCCCCCATCAGGCTCCACCTGGTGCTATGTGCTGCCAACTGCAGATTCTTGAAGCTTTGTCCATGTGGGAGCCAAACAAATCTTGGGTGCTTTGGTTAGGCCATGTCTCTCTAAACACCCAGAACAATGAGGAACCATGAAGATGTCGTTTCCAGCCTTTAAGCACATTATGTACACTCTTATTGGATATCCTGGAATCATCACATGAGGAGGCAAACGTCTCCTGTAGTAACATCTCTCAATATCCTTCAATCTGTTAACTTCTTCTACTATCACAGCCCAGGCATGATCCCAGTAATGTTTTGATCCCGAAGCCATGACTGCAGAGAAAAATCAAAACTCACTGTTATCTCAAGTCACACTTTGTTGGAAAAACTTTTACAAAATGGCTCCCCTGCTGCTATGGTTACTTTACTACCCCACCCTGTCATGGTGGCAGCAGCACTCCTGGTGCATCAATGTTCTGTTTAAGACTCAAGCCACTGCGCATCTGATTTACACGCTCCACTGATAAAGTTCACTCAAACTGCATAACTGCACTGTTCATTCTCTTAGCACATTCATACGGTTTTTACTGGACTTTTCATTTGCTGTAACTCACTGTTCTTGCTTAAAGTCCCTAAAGCCACAGTATTTCATTGCACAGGATTGCTTGTATTTTTTGTTGCATCTCTCATACAACCCACAGTCTCTCACTTTGCTTTGAAAATCATACTGTTGCTGAACCCACAATTATGTTCACAGTCTAATGCTTAGAATTCCTGCTTAGCTTGATTAACTTAACACAGTCCTTCTTTGCAAAACGATCACACTGCTACACACAGATTCAGCATGGCTTTAGTTAAAATCACACACAGTTTGAGTGGTTTCCTAGGTTGGTACTCACTTAATCAGTCGCTTGCAATTACGATGGAAAAATTCAGCCTACAGCCGGTCTTGGAGGCCTTTGGAATACAGCGGGCTGGCAGTCCTGCCGATTGTCCCTCCGAACACCATGCTTTCTTCCCAGACAATCAAAATGCGGGTTGAGTCCGATTTTAAACAGAAAAATCTGATGTTAATACTTTTATAACGTTTTCAGTCACTGCAACGCTCCTGCTGTCAAGCCAGTTTGCACACTACTCTCTCTCTCCCTCTCGAACACTCTGCAGTCACTCTAGAGCTGGCTTGGGGGCGGGACTGATTGAAGTCTCACCAATTACTCGACGCCATGCAAATGAGCCTCTTTATCTCATGCTCTTCTCCTCCACAGTGATCGTCGAGCAGGCAAAATTTAAACTGCAAACCACTCTTTTTTTTTTTCAACTGTGACTCCTCGGTGGGAGCACCATCTCGACCATTTTTCATGCCATTTCACTCAGCGACTCTCTGTCCATACAACAAGCACTTTCAACTTCTAGGGCACAAATCTCTCTTTGTTTCCCACAGTTTTCCACACTTTTTCTTGTCACACATAAACTTTAAAAGCTGGCAAACATTATAACTTTGATGCAGGACAAGGGGCATACACAATCTGGCTTTACTGCTCCTTGGTAATCTGGTGGCACAATTACAGCAGCACATGTACAGCACCACACAACGTCACATTTGGGTGGCAATGCTTCCAACTTTTTTGGGCTACCTACTGCCAGACAGCCAAAACGCTAGCCCTAATCCGAGCAAATCTTTCTTGTTCTCTCCCTAGATTCCAAACCAAATCCTCAGTGGTGCCTCCATTTTGTAAGCCCTATAGCATGGTGCCTCTATTTTGTAAGTGCTACTCGGGCTAGCCTAGGTTTGGGGAGAAAACATTCGCTCAGTATCTAGGCTAGGGCTAACTTCTGGTCAGGGGCACCCAAGTAATTCTGGATACAGGAAGCAATAACTGAAAATGTCCAAACCAGGAGTGGGATTCTAAAGTGTGGCTTTTATTCAATTCAACACAAGAATAACAAAGCAAGATGGACCCCCACGGTGCTACACTCACTAGATATGCAGATCTACTGAGGTCAGAGCACATCTTCTTCGCAACACATAAACCATCAGGTTCTGAACACACTGGGATCTCAGCCCAAACTGGTAGTCTTCTCTTGGATTCCCTGGCATGGCACCCCGGCCAGCACTTGGACACTTTTCCATATAGCGTGGAGGTTTGATGGTGGCTCCCTCAACCACCTGTGAGCACATTCTAGCTCTAAAGGGAAAATCTCATCCTTAATCCCACGTCTGGGTACTTTCTTCAAACATTGGCCAAGTGCCTGGGAGAAAGCTATAGGTGCCCAAAGTGAATCCATGGAGGTAAACCTGGTTATTCCAGATGGGGGGTCTCCCACCTCCTGTTCCCAAATTCATACCAGGCCATTAATTTGGAATCAACATCTTTCTTTGAACTCTCTGGTTGTAGATGCTATCTTGAAATGAAAATCACATTTAACATTCTACTCTCTATGTAGCTGGTGTCCTGACTTGCAACATACTGTAATTGACTATGTCCATCCCTGTAGACCCCCACTGGTTAGATGCATTTCAAGCCATACACATATCTTAAAAGTACTGTACTTGGCTAGTCCTTTCCTGACCCCACAGTAGGCAGATACTTTTACACAACTGTCTTGGTGAAAACATGGGCTTTATGTCAGAGCAGACTCACCATGGTTCACAGGTGCCCCAGGGCTTCTCTCACAAAACACAAAATTCTCTGGTAACTCAGAACAAACTGTTATCATGCTGCTTTTCCCATTCCCAGCAGGGCCAGGGGATTGTCCCTGCAATGCTTAATTCTCCCCCCCCAGAGGCACTGAAACAACTCGGGGAGCAGTTGTTACCACTTCAACTGGTCTCTTCAGTGTTCTTCTCTAGGGTGAGAACACATCTGGTTACCTTATTCTGGTGTTGCTCTATAACAGTGCTGGGCTCTGAGGGGCTGCCAACTGTAGCACACCTCCTTCTTTCACTGCAGACTGCCCAAGACTACTCTGACTGACTTTGAAATCCCCACCATTCTAACCTAACCCCTACAGCCAACATTCCACTGTGGCTTATGCTGCTGCGAGAATTCTATAGTGATGTCATCCCTCCAGCTCAACTGAGACCGAGGACAGTGTGAGACAGTGTGAAACCCATTTAACTGGTGTCTCACAATCTGCCTTTCCCTGCCTGCCACTAGTTCTAATTGTGATTCTAGTAACCCCGGGTGAGAAGGGGGTTACATATTATAGTGGCTTGGTAGCGCCACTATATTTAGGGTTGAGTAGGCAGTTTAATATTGAACTCCAGTTTGTATACTTTGATAGCTTTGCAACCATTCAACAGATTTTCATGAGCATTTGCATATGTGGCCTTTTGGGGCAGATCTCTGGATTTGCCAAGCTTCATTCCATTGAGATTTGCAGATTCCATGATCCAGATAGTGCAAAAAGTGAATTTATTTTAAATTTGTTGCTGCTTTTCCTGACACCCTCAACACCCAGACAGTTTGAAATTTTAATCTGAAATTTTCAGGGTAGAAAGGGGCTGGCCTATATATATGGCTTTTGCTGGTTTGGTGAAAAATATTAATCCATTCCAAAGTTATTACATTTTAAAATTTCAGGTTCTGATCATGATTGGTAAGTACTTCAAAAAAGCTGTATGAAATGAAAAAAAATCCTTTTTAATATGGACGTCATCCTTTTTCATGAGGGTTAAAATCCTTTTTTGTTTGCTACCATCTTCTCTGCTGTTTCTTTAAAAAAATCAAATCCCAGAAAAATTACATTCAGCAGAGAGATCACCACATCTCCATTGCTCATTGGGACTCCCTTGGGTAGGTTCTGCGCTTAACTGTTGGAGACATGAGGTGTAGATGATTTATTTTTTTTTTACTTTTAAATTCTTTTTTTTGTCAGTCTCTTCTGCTTTTTTCATATGGATGTTCAAACAAAGATTTTTGCATGAATGTCTGAATGTTGTCCTCATAATGATTTAATTTGTTCCCAGGTGTTAAGTGGCACCCCCAGCCTCTGATCACCATCCCCTTTATGTTATATTTCCCTGGTGTTTAGTAGCACCCCCAACTCCTTTGATCACCGATCCTGTACTGTTCAATGTTTCCCTGGTGTCTAGTGGCACTCCCCACCCTCAATCACCATCCAAGTAATTATTGACATATTTCCTGGTGTCTAGTGGTACCTCCAGTCACCATCCACATAATTACATTTATATTTCCCTGATGTCTACTGGCACCCCCTGACCTCCCATCAGCTTCCCCATAATGCTTATATAGTCCCCTGGTGTCTAGTGGCACCCCCACCCTCTGATCTCCATCTCTGTATTTACTGTTTTTTCCCTGGTGTCTAGTGGCCCCCCACTCTCCGATCACTGTCCTGTCTTTAAAAAATATAATGCTCTATGCCTTTTATTAACCTGTAAAAAAAAAGAAAATGGTCTCTTGGTGATCTGACCCCCCCCCACCCCTCACTCAGCACCCACCATCCCACACCCTCCACAATCCCCACACACATTCACTCACCTGATCAGGTCCCAGGTTGAAGATCCACTCTTCAATCTAAGACATGTCTTGCTGCTGGAACTGCAGACAGCAATATGAGAAACTAAGGTGGCCAGTCAAAACAGCTAATTCAAATACAGCAACTGAAGATTGACCCTCTCCTTGAGGTGTGTCCCCCCCGGAGTTGGCATATATAAGAAGGGGGGTGTGAGGGCCAAAGTCCCCCACCAAGGGCAGTGTGGGAGGCAAAGCCCCCCAAAAAATAAAACTAGTTGTATTTGACTGAGCTGTTTTGTGTTAGCTATTTTTGGTGGTCGCTGTTTTTACTTTGCTGTTTTCACATGGTGCCAGAAACTAATGTAAGTGTACTCAATACATTTCAATGGGGTTTTCTACTTTGATGCATAACTTTCTCATTTTTGCATATTTTTGATGGCAAATTTTCAACATGGCCTTTTTGCGACCCCACCTCATGAACAATGTTGATGAAATTATGCAAATATGTCCCAAAAGGTGATTTTGTGGTCACTTGGCAAAATCATCTTTTAGGCAGGATTTGAACATTTTCACTGCCCTGGCTCATGATGTTGGGTCATAAGAAGGGTATGTTGAAAATTTGGGGTCAAAATGTGTAAAAATAGCAAAGCTATGCACATCTGTTAAAAATTTTCTATGCTTGCTTGTAACTTTGGTCATTTTAAACATTCTGACCCCAGATTTTCAACATAGCCATTTGTTACACCACCTTATAAATATGACAGCTGTAATTTTTCAAATCCTGCCAAAACTGCCTTTTGCACCTGTTGTGTGGAATGATGTTGGAGTGGTGTAGAATGCTAACACTTTGGTTGCTGTTGTCCTACAAATTGAAGCGCAGGGCCTTGGGGCCCTGTGCTTCCACAAAAACATAGATAAATGCATCTGTGGAGAGTCCTACCAGAGCTCGCTAAGCTCAGGTTGAACAAGGCAATAGGACCTGATGGCATACATCCCTGGGTACCAAAGGAGCTAAGGGTGGAACTAGCAGAGCCATTAGCAGAACTGTTTAGTAAGTATCTGACAACAGAAGAGGTCCCAGAAGACTGGAGAAGGGCTCATGTGATCTCGACACACAAGAGTGGCAGGAGGGAGGAGGCAGGGAACTACAGACCAGTCAGTCTTACCTCAGTAGTGGGCAAGATTATAGAAGCACTCCTTAAGGAAAGGATAGTGCAACACCTGGAATCCATTGGAGCACAGGATGCAAGACAGCATGGGTTTACAACAGGAAGGTCCTATCAAACTAATCTCTTAGATTTCTTTGTCTGGGTAACCAGAGTGGTGGACCAAGGGGTGCAGTTGATGTTGCCTACCTTGACTTCAGCAAAGCTTTCAATACTGTTTCACATAGAAGATTGATTAATAAGCTGGGCAGGCTCAGGGTGGATCAGCGGTTGGTTAACTGGGTGGCAAACTGGTTGGCAGGCAAAAAAGAGAGTGGTGGTAAATGGTATACAGTCAGAAGAGATGCAAGTCACAAGTGGATTACCTCAGGAATCAGTCCTTTTGCTAGTCCCCTTCAATATCTTCATCAGTGATATTGCAGATGGACTGGAGGGTAAGGTTTGTCTGTTTGCAGATGACACCAAGATCTGCAACTGAGTAGATGATCCAGATGGGGTGGGCAGAATGAGAAGAGATCTGCATAAACTAGCAAAATGGTTAGAAAGGTGGCAAATGGAGTTTAGCGTGAAGAAGTGAAAGATCATGCACACAGGGAAGAGAATTCCTGAAGCTACCTATAGGTTGGGAGGGGAGTTGCTGGCAATCACAAGGGAAGAAAGAGACTTGGGCATCATCATCACAGATGACCTGAAATCATTAAAGCAGACCACTAAAGCAGTTGGTAAGGCTAGAAGGATGTTGGGGTGTATTAGTAGGGGCATGACAAGTCTTAAGAGGGAGGTACTGTAATAATCCCTCTTTACAAGACACTGGTTAGGCCCCATCTGGAGTACTGAGTGCAGTACTGGAGGCCGCACCTATACAAGGACATTACCAAAATAGAGGCAGTCCAGAGAAGGGCAACCAAAATGGTGCAGGGACTGCATCAGAAAACATATGAGGACAGATTAATGGAGCTCAACATATATACCCTAGAGCAAAGGAAGGAGAGAGGTGATATGATCAAAATATTCAAACATCTTAAGGGCATTAACAAGGTGAAAGAGTCTAACATGTTTCAATATAAGAAAAATAGCAGGACAAAAGGAAGCAACATGAGATTAGAGGGAGACCGATTAAGGGGTAATATGAGGAAGTTATTTTTCATAGAAAGGGTGGTGATGCATGGAATGGCCTACCTCAGGAAGTGGTGGATATGAATACAGTGCGGGGCTTCAAACAGGCATGGTATAGGTATAGATATAAGGGAGCAATACAGATGAGTATGAATGAAAAGACCAGCGACAGAGTAAAGGCATATGGCACATTCATAAGGTAGAAAAAATGGACAGACTGGATGGCCTTGCAGTCCTTACCTGCCATCAACTGCTGTGTTTCTATGTTTCTATGATGGGCCCAGTGCTCCCATAGACAAATAAGTATACAATTACAGTATATTTAAAAGTATGGATGCATGGGAGCACAGGCCCAGAGGGCCCTGTGCTTCCACAGGCAAATAAGGATATGATTACACTGTCTCAGAAAGTTAAGAAATCCTTTCCCAAAAAAAAAAAAAACTGCATTAATGCAACATTTAGGGTTGAGGCTACAGTGAAAAAAGTAGGGAAATGTAGTTTTAGAGTTTCAAACCCTAAAACCCTACCCCGATCCCCACAACAAATTGGGGGTGCAGTCTTCCTTGGGGATGTCAATCCTAAAGTTCATCCCATTCTATATACTCCAGAAACATACACATCAAATGGGTTGAGCTTTAGGGTTGACAACCCCAAGGAAGACTGCACTCCTGAGTTGCTGTAGTGGTGGGGGTGGGGTTTTAGAGTTGGAAACCCTAAAACCACATTTCCCTTCTTTTTTTCCTGTAGACTCAACCCTAAATGTTGCATTAATATTTTTTTTTTTGCAAAGAATTCAATAGGAGTTTCACAACAACAGTATCACTATACAGGGTGTTATAATGATACAGTACTGGCAGGTGGTAGTCAACTACTGAGTTGAGTGATGGGTCTGTTCTTGTCACCATCACTGGGTCAGGGAGGAGCTAGGGGGATGGGGGCATGAATTACCAGAAACAGGAGGTGACTCCAATAGACTCCCAGTGAGGGGTATACTAACATACTAACATACTATTTGCCAGCAGATTAGGCCTTATGGTCTATCGAGTCTGCTAGAACCTTAGATCCTTAGTTGGGTGCCGAAGCCCTCCCATCCCTTGTGCTCCAGAAACCCCTATCATCCATCCCCACCCCCGTGGGACAGGCCATCATCTGATACATCCACTTTCTGTGTCTGTCCCACCCTCTCTTGAAGCCCTCCACTAAGAATCTCTGAACCAGCTCACCAGGCAGTGCATTCCAAGGGTCCACCACCCTCTCAGTAAAAACTCCCTCCTCTTTTCCCCTCACCTTCCACCTTCCAACTTCAAACCATGGCCTCTGGTGATACCTCCCTGCTTTAGTCTAAAGATCCCCTCCATGTTTACCCTATTTATTCCCTTGAGGTACTTGAAGACCTCAATCATGTCCCACCTGTCTCTCCTCTCCTCCAAAGAAAACAGGAAGAGCTCCTCAAGTCTGTCCTCATACATCAAATCCCCTAGCCCTCCTGTCTCTGTATAATATTTATTGTCATTGTGATGGGGATCAAGTGAGGTAAGGGAGTCTGCTAGATGACCAGGGAGGGGTTACAAGTATATTTCCATCAGATGGAGATCAGGTAAGGGTGGGGGAACCACTGATTCCAGGGGTAACCCTCAGGCACATTTTATTCTTAAAATTGGAATCAGGTGGGGGGAGGGTTACCAGTGGGATCAGGAATAGCATTTATAAAATTGGGGTTTGCATGAAGCCAACCTAATGGCATGAACGTCTGAGGTGTCGTTGCCTCATCTGCTACCAAACCAGCAGCCAGGTACAAGAATGGACTTGGGTCACTGGGGTTTGGCCAGGAGGAAAGAGGATCAAATGTCCCAGAGACTGCTCTCCTCTGTCTCTCAGGGAAGATATGGCAAGCTGTCTCAGCTTTTGACTGACACCAGGTGGAGGCCTGCTAGTAGTGCAGGTGTGAGGGACTTTGTGAGAGGGTCCATGATTCCATAGTGCATGTGTTCCTCCACGCACACGAGCTTACACCACCGCAGCAAGGAAAAGGACAAAAACAGAAAAAGGGACTTGCTGGCTGCATGAGACCCTGTGTATCTCCCTCAGTCTGCATCACCAAATGGACACCCAGGGGCCTCTGGATGTATATTCTGGGTGTGAGGATGGCCCTTCCTCCTCTGCCCCCCCCAACAGGGTGCAAGACATGGGGGAACAGCTCCAGGTAGGTTCAGTGTGATGATTGCCAGCAAGGGATGGGGGGATAGGGACAGGATCAATGAACTACCCAAATGGTAAAAAGCCATGTAAATAAAATTTACTCTGGATGAGGCTAGGAGAGCCACCAGCACCAGGGATAGCCTTTCAGCTAATATTCAATCATCAAATTTGGACTGGGTGAGGTTGGGTGGAACCATTGCACCACTGTCTATGTCTTCACCTCCTCCCAACAAAGGGTCCTTTACACCATCAGTGCTGTGATGCAGGAGATTTTCTCTGCAGTGTGGCCCCCTTCATCTTAGAACACTAGGGGCAGTGGTCCTATGGGAGAGTATAAGACCCTGCCTGGAGTAGAGAGTGCATCCTTCAGACTGCCTCACCAACTCCCCACTCCTGCAATGACCAGCTTGGTCCATGGGCCTGGGACATGAACCTGCAGTCATACAAGCAACCCCAGACTCTGCCTTTTAAATTAATCCCACCTCACTAGCTTTCCTCCAGTACAGTACTTGCCTTTTTATACGAAACTCCCCTGTGTAAGATCTTCACTTCCTGCCCATTCCTCCTCCCTTGATACTATAAATAAATAATATCTCTTTATTGACTCTTTACAGAGGTTGCTTCCAGCCTGATGCCTACAAAAGAAATGGGTACACTTATAAGATGGTTAAAAGCATAGAGCCCTGTTTCGCTAAGCTGAACTTAAGAACATAGAAACATAGACTTTGATGGCAGATAAGGACTGTTTGTCCCACTCAGTCTGCCCATTTCCCTACCAATTGGATAAGCTGCAGATCCTAGTTAACCAACAGCCTACTTCCTCATCTGCTCTGCTTTCCACAATTTTCTCAGATCCTCAGTCGTTTTGTTTCTTTTTGCTAGAAGAGATGCAAACATGAGTCTTAGAAGGTATTGCCATCAAGAACACCCCTCTTTGTCTTTCTGGGATTCTGCCCTGGCTCCATCCTCTGCTGATCAATCTTTCTACCAGGCTTGTACAAGTGTCACTATTATGATCAAATACTGTATATTAGTGAGTCAAAGAAGCAAATGTTTTCCCAACCTAACATGACATCTGTTTTGAAAAGTACCAGAATAAGTAGAAACAAAAATATGCCTATGCTGTTTTACTAAGCTACATGTGCAAAAAGTGCATGCTTCCATAGTATTTCTATGTATGTGACAGTTTGTCACAATCCTCAATGCAGATTTATTTTTTCCTTTTATTTAAAGAAACTAACACTTTAGAAGGGAGTATGACAGTCATCTTCATAGGCTCATGCATCCCTATTTCCACTGCAAAAGCAGAATAGGGGATATACTAGGTGGCCTGACTTGGCTTTTAATGGATGCTAGATATTTGGCGCAGCTCCTGTTCACTTGCTGCCCTGTTGCCTAAGTGGCACTCCACTCAATTTATTTATTTATTTATTTCATCTAGGATTACAAATACCTTTGAGCCAAGGCTCTTTTACAAAGGTTCCACGTCAGAGACAATACAATCCATTGGTACATACTGTAATTGGGCATAGTGCATTGGACTACAAGACAGGTGATAAAGCAAAATAAAGCAGCAGATTTAACATACAGTTGCAAAACTTAATTATAGGTAGAGCTTGCCAAGGGCAGTTGCCACTCAGGATAAAGGAGAAGAAGAGTAGCAGAGAGGGGTGAATAGAGGGTTGATGGTAGTGAAAGGGAGAGGCAGGAAGGAAGTGGAAACAGCAAGAGGCAAGGAGGCATGGACTGCTGAGCTGAGATGGGAGATCCCACTAGATACGGCAGCCGCAGGTGCTAGAGGCTGCGAGGTGGAGTCGGAGACTTGATTTAAAAGGTCCTAGTTTTGGGGTGGAGGAGATGTCAGTTTTGAGGTTATTCCACCAATAAGGAGCCTGGTAGGCGAAAGAGCATTGACCCAAGGAGGTTCTGCAGTGAGGGATCTTCAGGCGTTGGGAGTCAGAGCCTCTCTTGTGATGGGAGTTACTACTGGGGCTGAGGAGAGATAGTACCCTGGGTGGAGCCAGGCCCATTGTGATCTTTTTGGCCATTATGCAGGTTTGATATTTTATGTGAACAGATAGTTGTAGCCATCCTTATTGTGCGTAGTGGTCTCATGTGTGTGTTTGGTGGTTAGATCTAGTGATCAGACGACATGCTTTGTTGAGCATGGTAGAGATAATGCCTAAGGGCCATAGTTGTGGCCGCCGTACCAAATAATGAGGTCATAGTCGATGATGGAGAGAATCGAGCTTTGCACTGCAATACTCAGGGTAGCAGGAGTTAAGCAAGAACTATGTCTGTAGAGAAGACCAATACGCACATTGGCAGCTTTGGCAATATTGTCGATGTGGGTCATGTAGGACAAGTTACAGTCAAGAGTGATCCCTAAGTATTTGAAGGTTAGGACCTGTTCGAT
Organism: Neoceratodus forsteri; assembly: GCA_016271365.2. Lineage (NCBI taxonomy): Eukaryota > Metazoa > Chordata > Ceratodontiformes > Ceratodontidae > Neoceratodus > Neoceratodus forsteri. Next base: position 540,410,121 of record CM028137.1, on the reverse strand, counting down.
AGTTGACCCATGCTGGATTGTTATGCTCAGTAGAGGAGACTTGTGTTTGTTGTGGGAGTTACGAAAGAGCATGGACTTGGTCTTTTTATAGCTGAGTATTAGTTTCTGAGAACTGAGCCATTTTTCAACAGAGATGAAGCCGAGTTGGAGATTTGTTTGCAAGGAGTGTTGATCCTTGTGGGAGGAGAGAATTACAGCATCATCCGCATAAAGAATAATTTGTTCGGGGGAGGCCTTAGAGAGGTTATTCAGGAAAAGGGAGAAAAGGAGTGGTCCCAGTATGGAGCCCTGGGGAACACCCAAGCAGACTGAAAGAGTTCTTAAGAGAGTACCAGCAATCTTCACTCATTGTGATCTTTTAGATAAGTAGCTTTGGAACCAGGCCATTGAGTCAGGGGAGAGCCCCATATTTGAGAGTTGGTTTAGAAGCAGGTTGTGGTGGACGGTGTCAAAAGCCTTTGTTAAGTTGATGTAAATGCCCCAGCGAGGTGGCCTTTGTTGAGGGAATTGTGTAAAGCAGCGGTAAACTCCATAAGGGCAGATGTGGTACTATGTCCTTTCCTGAAGCCATGCTGCTGAGCACATAAGTTGTGGTTGTCCAAGTAGTCGGTGAGTTGGTTGGATACAATATGTTTGAGTACTTTTGATAGGGGAGGTAGTATGAAGATTGGACAATAGTTCCCATGCTGAGTCTTGTCACCACTTTTGTAGATGGGGGTGATGATAGCAGATTTCCATAAGTTAGGGAACTGGCTATGGCAGAGGGAGAGGTTAAGTATCTTGGTAAGTGGCCTGATTACTTTGTCAAGTGTGAGGGACAGTAGTTTTAGGTCCAGAGTGTCGCCACTGAACCTTGTGTTGGCAATTGCCTTGCCAATGTACTTGCAAGCTTCCTGCTGCTTGACTGCTTTGAAATAGAAGGGGGGGTATGGGTAGTAGAGTGGGAGGTGTGGGTGGGGTCCTTGGGAGTGATGGGGTCTGTGAAGAAGTCAGGAGGGAGAATGGAGCTGAGGTCAGTGAAGGCAGTATTGAAGGTATTAGCGATAGTTGCGGGGTCAAGATTAATGGATCCGTTGATGTTGAGCATATTTGGGGATGTTAATGGCTGTTTTCCAGTAACTTCCTTGACTTTGTTCCAGAAGGATCTTCCATTACCCCATGTGGTAGTGAGGGCTTCCCTGTAGTAGCAGCTTTTGTGATTTTTTTATGGCCTTAGTGCAATCATTGCACGCACGCTTGTAGTTCTGGATGTCAGTTGGTGATCCGGAGTCACGGGCCTTGAGCCAGAGGTGGTCTCTAGCTTTTAGCTGCAATATTAGGACAGCAGTAATCCAAGGATTGCAAAGGGATTTTACCTTACATTTTTTGAGGGGGCCATATATATCACAGGCTTCATTGAAGATGGAGATGAAAGAGTCCAGAGCTGTGTTGACATCATTTGCAAGGTAGATAGGAAGCCAGTTTTGATTCCTGAGATGAGATTTAAGGAGAGTCAGGTTCCTATGAGGGAGAGTTCTGCTTGTTGTAACTGATGGTGGTGGTTTGCAGAACTTATTGGACCATACACAGATGATGGGAGAGTGGTCACTGAGAGAGTCAGGAAGGATGGAGATATCAGATATTCATGTGGGATGGTTGGATAGTACCCAATCAATTAATGAACTAGTACCCATTCTGTAGTTGTGTCTGGTTGGAGAGTCAACCAGCTGAGAGAGGTGAACTGAGGAGATGGCATCCTTGAGACCTCCAGTGTCAGGGGTAAGCTAGTTTGTGTTAAAATCCCCAAGTAAGATTAACTCAGAGTCCTGTGGTTGCATTCTAATGAAATCCAGGACAGCATTTAGGCCTTTCACTTGGTCTTTGGGTGGGATATAAACTGTGGCAACCGTGAGTGTTTTGCCATGGGATCCGAGGATGATATGGACTGGGAAATCTGTGTTAGTGAGACTGAGGTTGTAGTAGTTAGTGGGTGACCCAGGAGAGAGTCTTTGAGGTATAGTGCACAGCCTCCTCCTTTTTTGGTCTGCCGATCCAGCCTGAAGACCGTGTAGTCGGGCAGGGAAATTGCAGAGTCGGGTATCTTGGGTGAGAGCCAGGGTTTGACAACTGAGACAATGTTGGGTGTGTGCTGTCTGGAGAAAACTTGAAGGGCATCTAGCTTAGGAATGAGGCTGCAGATATTGATGGTTGTGAGGGAGAGAACACCAGTGTGTTTGAACTTCATTGCTGTCGCAGTGGGTATTGGGCCAGGATTTGTATGTACATTCCTGATAGAAGTAGTAGGAGTAGAAGCTTCCAGCGGAGAGTCGAAGGTCTTGAGGGAGAGTTTACGAGAGCACACAGCATTGCTTGTATGAGAGGGGTGCAGGTGTTGCTCCCAGAGGGGTGTCAAAAATTGTATCTGGGGATTGGAGGAGAAAGGGCCCAGTACCCTTGGACGGAAGATCCAGTGGGTTTCTTTTCATAGCAGGAGTGGGCGGTAATGGTGTGGGGGGGAAGAGAGGAAAGGGTGCCTGAGAGGTGGTGGGAGAAGTTAAGTTGGAAGTTGGGAGGGGAAGAGGGGTAGCAGGTCACAGGAAGGTAGCTGAGAGGAGGTAGTGACAGTAGAAAAATTATCAGAGCAAGCATAGCGAAGAGGGCAGGACAGCAGTCAAGTTGGTAAATTAAATAAAGGTAATTCGAGGAGCACTTGAGGAAGGGGGGGAAGTTAGATACAGGGAGAAGGAGAGAGAGTGGAGAAAGGTCAGGCAAAAGAGGGAGTGGAAAAGGAGGGAGGAGAATAGTAGGACCAATAAGACAGGGAAGGGTGGCGGCTAAGAAAAGTGGACAGTGCTTATGGCTATTTAGTTAGAGGGTGGGGAGGCGGGCATAAAAAGCATTTTCCTATGCTTTTCAACGGGTGCAGAAGCCCAGAAACAGAGTAGATGAAGCGGATCAGTCCCGGGCAGAGGCGTAAAAGCCTTGACCAATTGGAGATGGCAGCAAGCCTCAGCAGCCAATGGAAGCACTCGGAGCTGTCCCGGTCAGATCTGAAAGCTTACCTGGCTTTAGGAGGTCCTTTGGTAGCTGCAGAAGGTGGAGAGGGCAGGCAGCTGGTTCACTGAGCCACGGCCGCTCCGGTGGCTCAAACACTTGAGGTGGCCATGGCTTGTGAATACTGAATGAAAACTATGTGTCCTGAGCAGCACCATCTCAAATTGTTCCATGGACCATCAATATTATTATTTATATATTTATTAAGAATTTTACACATCAGAGAATTTATGTTGAGGCATATTACCTAGTTTTTCAAGAGGGTACTGGGGTGATTGTTACAGCAACAGTTTGTATTACTTACACTTCTTATGTAATACGGACTTATATAACTATGCAGGGGCATTGGTGGGTACCATCAAGATGAGCTCATGTATTCAGTACCTAAAGAGCTAGTGTACTGCATACAACTAATATTAGTTTTTAAAAGCAGTCAAACATTGCATTTTATATATGACATACTTTTTCTTTTCCCTTTGATTAATTAGAAGATTTTTTACTTGAATCTACTAGGTGTGATGTGTGGGACAGCACTCTGCCTGGCAGCTGACATATCTATCTCTGTTGTCCCCCAAAACATCATCAGCATTGTGATTTCATTGACTGTGACATCACTCTGTGACATCACTGATGCTTAGGAACAGCCACTCAGTATCTGCCAGGTCAGTCACCTGTGATGTCACTGTAAGTGAAATTGCAGTGCTTATGATGTAGATGAGTGGCATAGAGACAGATAGATATGTCAGCTGCCAAGCTGTCAATGTTGTATTTTTATACCGTGTTTTTAGATTGAACTTGTCACCAGTGAAAATGGGCAATCTTGCTCATCTGGATTTACAAGTATAAAAAATAAAAACGAAAAAAATGAAAGCTAAGAGCTGTTTCACACATTCAGCACAATAGTATCACATAGAAGACTTTCTACTGAACAAAATGAAAAAGAGAAATAATTTTAATTTGGAAATAAAAAGTTACAACTGACTCTGTCTTAAAGTTTGTATCATTTTCCTGTCTGCCTGTTTTGGCTCCACTAACTCTTTAAGTAAACAAATATCAGAAGCTACAATATTATGATGATCTACAGTGTGGGGCTGGGCATGAGGGTTGGGAATAGGTTTGGGTCAGGGTCAGGCATTGGTTTTCCTGTCTACAGCATCATGGATATGGAAAAGTGAGTAGCTGCAGGGGATAATAGATATGCAAACATGACTTGCTTGGTCACCTAACTGCAGAAGGAGCCCTCCTTCTGAAGAGTAGAGATGGGCGAAGTTGACTAAATTTGCTCCATGAATTAACCCACAAGTTTAGTGCAATCCATGAAGTGCAGAATTCTTCTGTTCACATGAAAAATTTCATAATTTCAGGCAAAGTTGCAGCTGCTGAGGGTAGGGGAAAACTTTGAGAAACTCTGCAAATGCGAATTTCAGTTTCTTCATGGCAATTTCACTGGCAGAATATAACTTTGCTGCAACTCTATTGAGGAGTAGGTTTCAGGCTGTTGGGATGCTCATTGGGAAAGACTTTTTGCTGTCATTCATTTCAATTCAATTTTTAATTATGATATTTATTTCAGTTCAATTTTTAGTTAAGGATAAGTCTTCTGAGCTGAAGTTCATTGCCAATAGCATCCCATGAGAAAAAAATACAAACGGTAGGACAATGCATACATCATACAAACATAAACCTCAGAGTCTGCCTTGCCTGGCATCTTGATTTCTCAGTGCACATTGATGCTGTTCTCCGTAAGCTACATCCTAAGCTTAGAGCATTGTACAGGAATAAAGTGACTAATTTGCTTCCTGCCTGTCTAGAAATTGTAGTAAAATTTATTCTGTCTTTGACTATGGTGACTTAGTCTACAGTCCTGCCCCTAAATCTTTCCTTCCCAGACTGGACCCCCTTCTACATTCTTTCTGTCATTTTTCTTTAGATTGCTACTGTTGGACAATCTGCTTTTTCCTACCAATTTCCTAAACTTTGGCCCTCCCTTTCTATTCATTCTGCCACATCTCCTTCCTCCATATAGTCTCATCTCTATAACTTTTATTCTCCTTTCTGCAACTATCTATGACTCTCTCTCCTCTTCTTATTCCCTTTCTCTATAAATATAAGTGTGTAGTATTTTCTTCTTGCATTCATTTATTAATTTTCCTCTAATTATTTATATTTATGCTTCATATATTACTGTAATTGACTTCTTATTTTCATTGGTTTATTGTTTAGCTAGCTCCTTCTCCCCTTTCCCCCAGGATGCAACAGGAAACAAGCCATTCTCTGCTCAAAATGTCATTCATGGTTAAACTTTTAATGAAATTAAATAAATAAACAATGTAACGCACATGAATAAAGTCAATAGAGTTATTATAATTACAACTACTCTTAAAGATACATCTGTCAGACCACTAATTTCTCCAAAACTGCATGAATGTACTTTATCGGCTTCTTATGCACTATTTATTCCAAGCATTTTCTGGTGGCAGATTGAGCTGAGATGTTGCTGTAGTTGTTTGGGTCTGAAGATTTGCCAGACTCAAGTAGAGAATTTATGATGGCAACATTCCAGCCAGTGGGGATCTGGCCAGTGTGGTGAAAGAGAGGTTAAATAATGTAACTAATTGACATTTGTGTAATGGCAAGCTTTAAAAATTGGGTCTTGGTTTCATCAAATCTATTACACTCATTAATATCAAGCTCCTTCAATATTTTCAGAATTTCTGAATGGCTAAGGTCTGTGAAGTTGAAAGATGGATTGGACGTGGTTATGGCAGGACCTTTGTTGCTTTAGGAGTTGAATGGTGTATGTGGGGCTGGATTGTAACATGACTGGTTATACGAGGTTGACAATAGTGAAGCTCTGGGTTAGGCCAGCAGCAGTATCAGTTCACTCAATATTTAGGTTTCTCTTCTCAGTAAAACATGTTATTGGCTAGGGCCAGTTCTTTGCTAGTAGGAAGTTTATGCTCAACTAGTGGTCTTGAGTCTCTTGATACGGTATTTGTCTCCCAGTAGCTGGTTTAGTAGGTTGCTTTGAATGTTCCTGTCACAAATATGGCTAGATGTCTAAGCTCCCTGCATATCTCCCAGTCATTGTCATTGTGTGTGATTCTGCATTTGCCCAGATCTTGTCACAATAGCAGCAACAGTCCAGTAGTTTTGGGGTAATTCAGCTGCATCCCTTACATCATACTCTTACTAATTTTTGGGTGGAACATTTTGTCACAGACAGCTTGTTATTTATTGATTGATTTGGTGATTGACATCTTCGGAGATAACCTTTTAGCACAAGTGCTCATTTACAAAGGTTCCATATCAAATACACAGTCACAAAAAAAACATTGTAAGGGGAATGAGCAGTTACAGTGGAAATGCAGTCAAGTCAGGCACCAAGCACTTAAGGCAGATCACATTGCATGCAGTTTTGAAAAAATTGATAATAATCATTGTATGAAAAGTCACAGGTTATGTACAGTGAGAAACCAAAGGCTAAGGGTAAGATGTTGAGTATTTCAAAGGTTAGGAAAGGCCTAAGAAAAATCAATATACACAAAACCCTTGGGCTAGATAAAGTGGAGGGATTTTTTTTTAACAAATGGCTGCAGATTACATAGCACCTACAGTTACTTTTATATTCAATTGGAGCTTATGTTTAGGTTCCTTTCTATCACTGTGGAAGCAAAGCAGGGTAGCACCAGTTTTTAAGGGAGGGGATACCCAGGACCCAGGAAATTATCAACCAGTAGTGCTATTGTTAATATTGTTTAAATGCCTAGAGAAGCATGTGCATTCACAGTTAACAGATTACCTGGAGAAATATAGTTTGTTGACACCTTTCCAGTTAGGTTTCATGGGAGGATACTCCAATACCACGGCTTTAGTAGAATTTAACAACATGATTTCTACTTCTCTGGATACTAGCCTGGAAACTTCTGTCCTCTTTGTAGATCTATTGAAGGCTTTCAATCTGGTGGACCACTCCTTACTGTTAAAAAAAATCAGGGTGCTGGGTATAACTAACGATACCTGGGAAAGGATCAAATCTTGTTTGACAGAATGGTCCCAGAAGGTGTCTGTATCCCAGTAAAAATGTAACTCGTGGAGTCCCACAAGGATTTATTTTGGGACCCCTATTGTTTTTATTGTTCAGCAACCACCTTCCACAGATAGTGCCACTTTCCAAAATAAGACTTTATGCAGATGATACGGCATTAATAGCCACTGGGAAGAGTCAGTCAGACCTGGAAAGTAAACTGCAAATAGATATGACTGAATAAGTGAGTTTACCAGGTTCAGACTCCAGATGGATATGAAGAAAACAAAGGTGCTGCATTTTGGAGCAAAAAAAAACAAACCAAAACTGGACATTCACACAAACAAATTGGAACAGATTGAACAAGTAACCGAATATTGTTATCTGAGTATAATTTTTGATGCTGAGCTAACATTTTCTGAACACATTGCCACATTGATCTCAAAGACAAATAGGAAAATAGGAGTCCTTAGGCACACCGCTAACTGCTTAAACAGACAGGCAAGAAAAATATTGATGGAATAGATTATTTTACTATCAATGGAATATGGAAATTTAATATACAGAGTGGCAAACAAGAGAATGCTAGATAAATTTGATATGATATAGGATAAAAGGGCCAGGTTTGTACTGAGATGCAGTTTTAAAGTCCAACATTGTGAAATGTTAAAAAGACTGGGATGGCAATCACTTGAAACAAGAAACAATATAACTTGGACTAAGCTCCCTCACAAATTCTCAGTACATCATTCAGAACACTATATTTCAAGAGCTGCATTTGGAAAAGATTTAAAGACATTTGAGCCTATTCACGAATGGCTGGGATGGCTATGCGCCATGTAAGTCAGACGTGTAGCAACCGTGCAGCCACCCATGCCCACTGCATCCCTCTGCCACATTCACTACACAGATGCATCCCCCCATGCACCTGATCCCCCAGCCAATAATGGAGCTTCTCACAGGGGCAGGCCAGGGGTGGTGGTGGTGCAGGGGTCAAGATGGTACTCTGTGGCATTTACAATCCTATGGAGTGTTATGCACAGGGGTTGCCAGATCTGTGTCTGGGAGGCAGCTGTAAACCACTGGGGAAAGCTATGTGCCCCTCTGGAGAGGCCGTCTCTGGATGCGGCAGTCATGGTGGGGGCCATCGGCACCCCTAACAAAGCAGCCCCTGCTGTCAGGACACATCTGGAGTCTGGGGTCAGGTGGGTGGGGTGACCACCCACAATGGCATGGTTGGCACTCTGTGCACCGGCCAGCAACATGGCACCAGAGGTGCATAAGGGATCCACTGAGGGTCCCTTCCTGGGCAGTTGATTGGCTGCCCACAATGATCCATGCTCTGCACCCACCTGCTCCCAAGGACCTGTGCACTGGGGGGGCAGGCTACCTAAGGGAGTGAAGCAGGGGCTGGTGTGTTCATAAATGCACCCCCCACACAGAAATACCTCAGGTGCGGAGCTATGTGTCCCTATACGTGCCTCTTGTGCTGTCTTTTGTGAATAGGCCACTATATGAATATTAACTAGATCTGGCCACATCAACAAAATATGCCCAGGTATATGTAAGATTAAATATGGAACTAAAACCTTACATTTCCAGGCAGAATCTCCCTGGAATAATCTCACTTCATCTCACAACAAGTTTGTCACTGATTTGAAAAATTGCTTTCCAACGGTGTGTATCTGCTAAAACAAGTTCTGTAACTAAGTGTATCTATAAATTGTACAGTTGTATATAGTGTAATGCATGTAAATGTGATGTACATGATGTTTTGTATATTCCTGCTTGTTTTTCTCTCTTACTTTTAGCAACTTGTACTTTCCTTAACAGTACTGTCTTGTAAAAAGGGATTTTTCCATAATGACATGCAATATCCTTTATAAAAATAAACTTTTGCTCTATCTATCTATCAAATAAAACTGTTAAATGGTTACAGTTACATTGGACTGCAAAGGCAGACCACAAAGATCTCTTAAACTGATTAAATGTGGAAATTTAGCAGTGTATCAGGCAATTCATTTAACCAGTTTGCTTTGAGTTCAGGTGTGAAGCAAATTCCTGCAGACTGTAAATCAGGAATGAGCCTGAGTTTGTCACAATTCAGTGTACTGAGCTCAAAGTGTGATAGGTTTACATTGAAGGTTTTGAACGAGTTAAAAATTTATTTATTTTTATTTTATTTATTTATAATATTTGACCAAGAGAGACACAATGAGTTGTACAGTGTAAGGCACCAGGATCAAGCTCTCTTAACACAGTTTTTGCTTTGATATTTTGCAGGATACTGCAGGAACTAAATGTAATCAAATGGTAATTACTTCAAGTTGTCAGTAAGCTGTGAAACCTTACATATGTTACTCAAGACTTTTGGACAGCACTCTACATAGGAGACATGCAAGCATACAGCATATGGACAACGAAAACACTAGTTTCTAATTTGGTGTGAAATACATAGGAGTCAGGCAGGCAAATAGAACATATACACACTGACACTGGGGCATGTTTGCATAAAATGTTAAAGTAACAAGGTAAAAATATACAGAACATTACAAGCAATACAACAGAAGTATAAATATAAATGGGTATAGGGTGGCCAATAGCGAGTAGCAGTATGTGTCCAGGCACCAGGGAGGGGGACAGGATAAAATAACTAGCACTATTGGGTAATGGGGGGTAACAATATACAATAACACAAGCATAGAGTACATAGCTCTACTGTTTCAGAAGACATAGCAGCTTGGCCATGTCAGTTGCCTCCAGAGTGTCTGCAGTGAGGAGGAGAACTTGAACTGGGTGAGAAGGGAGTTCCAGAGAGAGGGAAATTGTTAGATCAATATTGCCTGCAGACAAGTGATATCTTGGAGTTAGGAAGGAGAGAAGACTGGTGTGACAAAGGGGGTAGGTGGAAGAAGAAGTGGGCAGGAGGAGGAAGGATGAATAATCCGGGAGGGTGTTTGAATAGAGTTTGACAGTTTACTTTACACAATGTCATATGCAAGTCACCACCATCACAGGAAGGGACAAGCTACATTAGACTGGGATGCATGACAGAGTTATAATTAAGGGAGCAATTTAGGTGTAAATGGAAGATGGCTTTGAAAACAAGATCTGGGTCAGTAAGCTTTGGGAGATGCACTGTAGACAACATTGCCATTGTTAAATATTGGATTATTTGTGGACAAAGCAATCTTGCAGCTGTGATGAAGCAGCATCTGTTACAGAGGAGGGCACTGAGCCTTGGGTAGGCCTGGAGCACTGTGGTAATTAAGTCTATGTGTTTGGAGAAGATGGGGTATTGGCTAAGTGATACCCTGAAATATTTAGAAAATGTGGCATGTTCTAAGGAGGAGTCAATGCTAAAAGCAGAACTGCCACACAAAAGAAGTACTTGGGGCAGGGGGACACTCTAAAGAGTGATAACTTGAGTAGAGTAATAAAAGGAAGCTGAGGAGGGGGTATCACTGGACTACCAGGACATGGATAACTTTAGGGGTCATTTGACCACTCAGACAGTCAAACCATTGGCTTATAGAGTACTGTAACCACAGCCCACTGGGACCATTGAGGTATGGACGGTTAGGTGGAGGTTACTTATGATCAGTACACTTATTCACTCTGGGATTGCAGCATGGTTTCATGCCATTGCACTGGCATGATTAAATACTGTGACTGGAAGGGTATCAGTAACCACCATGCATCTTTTAATATTTGGAACACTAATTTGCATTGAAACTGTGAGAGGTTTGTGTACAGTGCAAACTGGTGGCAGTGCTACTGTAAGTTAACAGAAGCTGTGAGTAAGATGTCTTATGGTTTAAGAGATGTTGTCTTGCACTGGTGGTGCAAGAAGACCAAGGAGTGAAACTGAGAAGTTCTTTCAGCTCCAACCAACAGGAGATGCTGGGTGGAATATTCAAACGTTATATTTGCATAAATGCAACTAGTGAGCACTAAAGCCTGTGTGTGGCCTGTTTAGTGGTCACTGCCCCATACTGGATCTGTGGGAGTAGCAATCACACATTATCACCAGGAATCACTAATAACAGCACAAACAATGAACATGCAAGTGAGGACCCTGGTCATGCATATCTGATATAGTCACATATTCAAGGCATTTTGCCTCCACAAAGTGTTTACATGAGATTGCAAATAGAATGCCTGAAAAAGCAGGCAGTAACCAGTTGTAAATCAACACAGGTATAAAGAACAGCTGTGTAGTGATGTTTCAAAGGCAGCCAGGCCAGTATGAGACACATCCAGTCACACACCATGCCCCATGCACTTGCTGTTGCTGGAGCTCACCTGGGATTTGGACCAGGCTCGTACCTATGCAAGCCACTGACACAGGCATGTCCCTTGGCCATATGCTCTCAACAGGATCCATAGATCCTGTCACACCTTCCTCAAGCTACCTCAAGCTACCTGACTAGCAGATAGTTGACTGGTATCGGCTAGACTGCAACAACATCCATGAACTGTGTGGCATACTTCAGGAGGATCTTCAGAGCAGCACAGCCCGGAGTCAGGCATTGTCAGTGGCTGTCAAGATAAGATGCTTTCTGTCAACTAGTACATTCCAGACACACTGTGGAGACACCTTGTGGATCACACAGTCAGTAATATCTCATCTACTAACCCATTTCCTAGATACTCTGACTAAGCGGTATGAGGACTATAGTATATCACATTCCCTTTGTGACGGGGCAGATATAAGTAACTATGCAAGAATTCTGCTGGGTTGCAAGCATGCCCAATGTGCTGGTCATGGTGGACTGCACCCATGTTACCATCAAGGCACCACCAGGGAGGGAGGGGAAGCATTTGTCAACAGAAAGGGCTTCCACACCCTAAATAATCAAGCAGTTTGCAATGGCAACTATCGCATCAGAAATGTGGTAGTGAAGTACCCCAGTGGTACACATGATGCTTTCATCTGGCACAACTCCCCCCTGTGCTGGATGATTGAGACCAGGCAGATAAAGGACAGATGGCTACCTGGTAAGTAAAGCACTCCCTCCACACACACACATATTTATATACACAACATATATTGCTTAACTTCTGCAGGTGGCAGTGGCTATCTCCTGTATCACTGGCTGATGACACTGGTGTTGTGCGAGCAAGCAAAGTTTTATTTATTAAGCGACCCTTCTCTGAGGCTCAGGGCACTGTACAGGACACAGGCAGGTAAGAAACTATAACAAGCGCAGGACATAATATACAACAGCAGTAAAATCAATAATTAAAGCAATATACTAGGATCCAAAAGCTTGTCTAAAAAGATGTGCCTTCAGACCCCTTTTGAAGACTTCCACTGAGGGGGGTCCCCTCAGTGATCTGGGGAGCATGTTCCACAGGACCAGTGTCACCACCTCAATGGCACGATCACCAGATGTTTTCAACCAGGCCCAGGGAACTGCTAGGAGGCCCTCCTCAGCAGAACAGAGAGAATGCAAGGGTCAGTCAAGAGTCAGAGGTATCGCAGATAGCCTAGACCCTTTCTTTATATGGCCTTATAGGTGAGTAAACCCACTTTGAAGAAAATCATCCACCTTACTGGCAGCCAGTGCAGGCCACGCAGTACTGGGGTCACTTGACAGGACCTCGGGAGGCCCATCAGCAACCTGGCAGCTGTTTTCTGCAATATTTTCAGATGGTGCAGGACTCCTCCACTGACCTAGAGATAAAAAGCATTGCAATAGTCGAGTCTGGACATCATGAATGCATGCACTAGTGATGGTAGATCACCAGGAGGTATTAAGGATTTAATCCAGGTGATATTTCTAATATGGTATAAACCAATCTGGACAACAGATGACACCTGAGCCTCAAGTGTCTATCTGCTGTCTAGGATCACACCCATATTTTTCACCTTCGTGAATGCCAAGACAGCAACTGTCCCAAGCATCAGGCCTGTTTCAGCTCTCATGGCATCCACCTCCCTCTGGTTGCCCCACTCAATCACCAACATCGCCATCCTACATGGGTTGAGCCTCCGCCAGCTACAGGACATCCAGTCCTGGATTTCATCCAGACATTTGTTAAACACTGCCACTGCATCACATGTCCCAGATACAAAAGACATGCACAGGTGGGTATTATCTGCATAGCAGTGAAACTCCACACTGTAACTTCTAATGATCTCACCCAGGGGCAGCATGCACACTACAAACAACATGGGTGAGAGGACAGACTGAAAAAGAGATTGAACTTCACAGATTAAAAAAAGAGATTGAACTTTACCTCTTAGGTCTTTATCAGGATGGACTAATAAATACCAATGAGTTATACTGTCTATCTGTCCAGAACCCTAAAAAAACAATGATGTACATGTTGCCTAAAATCCACAAACACTCCACCGAGCCTCTAGGCCACCCTTTTATATTATTTCAGGAATAGGGAGGCTGACTGAACCCTTGTCCAGATTTGTCAACAGCTGTTTAAGTCCAATTGCACCAAAAATAAGGTGTCATCTAAGAGATACCAGCCATGTCCTATTTATATTATAGGAAGTACAAACTGAGAAACAGTGGTGGTTGGTTGCAATGGAAGTAGATTTGCTATACACAAATATCCCCCATGAAGGGGGATTAAGTGCCATTGAACACCACTTTCTGGATGTCACTGACTTACCACAAAGTAAAATCAACATGCTCACTGATCTGACTGATTTGGTGCTAAAAAGCAACATCTTTATGCTCAAAAGTAAGAACTATAAGCAAATGAAAGGTACAACGATGGGTGAAACACTAGCACCCAGTCTCGCCAATATGTACTTGGAGGAATGGGAGGAGAGGTTTATCTGTTGTGAGGAAAATCATCCATATCTAGATAAAACTGATATTTACAAAAGATTTATCGACTATACGTTTTTGATATGGAAGGGTTCAAGGGAAGAACTTTCAGAATTTGTTACCTTTTTAGAAAGCACTAACTCTAACCTAAGATTTAAAGTAACTGTCGACTTACTCTTAGTTAACTTCCTGGATCTCATGATCCAGAAGCAGCCAGATAGCACACTGCTCACTGACCTATACGAAAAACCTATGGACAGAATCAGTTTATTACATGCAAGCAGCTGTTGCACTGCACACATTGTGCGGAATCTAGCAAAAGGACAATATATGAGAGTTAAATACAACTGTGGAACTAATGATCATTATAGAATAAGAGCAGAGGAACTAATGGCTATGCAGATGGAGAGAGATTACAGAGATACTGACATTGATATGACCATTGAACATGTAGCAGTGATTGAAAGAGAGTCACAATTGTTCCCAAAAAAGAAAAAGAAAAAACTTGAACAACCACCAACATTTATAACAATCTTTGGTAGGGCAACGAGGGAAGTGGTGGACATAGTATGAAAGAATCTAAATGTGTTTAGAGGTACACCACAGCTGAAATCTTATCTGGAAAAACCTTTAAGGGTATTTTATAAAAGGAGTACATTTTAGAGATGATTTGCCCCACAGCTACCAGCCAAAACTAAATGCTAATGCTATTCCCAATAAAGGAGGGTGTAAACCTGGCAGAGGCTGCCATACATGTCATTTGAGGGACAATACCAAAACATTCATAAACCCAAACGCTGGTAAATGTGAAAAAATTAGGGGATGCTCAATTGTGAAACTGAAGCAGTGGTATACCTCTTAACTTTTTTATGTGGCAGATACTATGTCAGACGTACAAAAAGGAAATTGTGATTCAGACTGAATGAGCATGTCCTGTCCATTAAAACTTTAATCTAGAGTATGCTATGGCCATGCACGTCCACACCTCCACAGATAAAAGTAGACAGAAGATGAGAGTAATAGGCATAGAATATGTGGGTAAAAGAGTAAGAGGTGGGGATTTGGAGAATGTTTTGATCCAAAAGGAGCAGCAATGGATTTTCAGACTTGGAACTCTTAAACCTCTTGGTCTGAATGGAAAGTTTCAAATTACTCCTTTTTTACCTACGTAGATTCAACTATGAGTTTTGTTTAAATGTGCAGTATTTACTGAAACAGACTGAAATATATAGCAGACAGTAAAGAGATTAAGCACATTTTTTTTTTGCTGAAACTATCATACACTCTTATACTTGTATCTATACCCCTTGAGTACTCCAACTGTTCACCCCCTTCCCCATATATCTAGTATAGAATTATTGACACTACTTATTTAATTTTGATTCTTTATGTCCAAATAGGGTGGAAAATGAAATGGAGTGTACTGAATATATAAAAAAAAATTCTTTCTTTTTTATATTGTTGAATAGATGGTTTGGGGATTACACTCAGTTTCAAGTGATCTGCAGAAATAATGTACGCAACTGTAAAGATAAGAACTATCTACTAGATAGCAAATAGAATGGGCTTAAGCATATGCATCTGGAAACTGTACGGACCCGAATGACATCCCCCCCATCACTGTCTGATCTATACAGAAACAGAAAATAAGGGTATCTTTTGCCATTGGCTGTCATATCTATATGTAGTGAAACAGGGAGAGTCATTGCCGTTTTCTATATACTGTACTTCCTGATATACCTTTTGGTGTTTTTTTTATTACTGGTGCCTCGTGACATCATAGTGTTACATCACAAAATGAACAAGGAATTACATTTGAACTGATACACCTATTTTTATAATGCACTAATGAGGGAAGTGTTTAATTTTGTATGTGCACCATTTTATATTGTGACGTATCTTTCTGACGCTTTTTTGAGTGGTGGGAATCAGTAACCTGGCTGCACTATTTGAGTGTAGCACATTTCACTGTGATTCGTAGAAGAGGTGTACTAGGTAGTGAATACACATATAAATAGTCACCTGTCCACAGTCATGTATCCTTTGACGAAGCCCCTAATTGGAGGAGTGGAATGTAAGGCAGACTGTTTCATTTGCATTGTCGTCTGTTTCCTGTGTGTGATGCAATTAAGAAATGGCTGTGCAATAAACCAAAAAGTTATTTGAAACTGCAAGTTTGGCATCTATGTTCCCAGCTGGAAGGAATGAGTGCTCTCTTCAAGCTCTGTAACTATGAATGAAGTGCACCTGGCACGGGTGGCAGGGGGAAGCTTGCATGAGGATAGGCTGCACAGGAAAATGGGAATAAATGAAGAAACCTGCATGTGACAAGGGGGGGGGTATTACATGGGGATAAGTAGCACAGGGGAAGACAAAAAAATGTAAGAAAGGTGCACCTGGCATAGGGAGGTCTTTCATGGGGATAGGCTGCATAGAGGAAGAGAGCAAAGTCAAGTGCGGCTGGCATGGAGGGGGCCTTGCACAGAGATAGACAGCACAAGGAAAAGGTACAAACATAAGAAAAGTGAACATAGCATGGTGGGAGACCTTCATAGGGATAGGTTGCACAGGGGAAGGGGAAAAACTGAAAAACACGTGCACTTGGCATGGCGGGTGTTGCACAAGAATAGGTAGCATAGGAGAAGGGAACAAATTTAAGAAACATGCACCTGACATGGGGAGGGGGCTGTAATGGGGATAGGCTGCACAGTGGAAGGGAACAAACCCAGGAACAGTGCACCTTGCACAGAAGGCCTTGCATGGGGACAGGCTGCACAGAGAAAGGGGAAAAAATAAAGAAACGCACATCTGGCATGGGGGGGTATTACAAGGGGATAAACAACACAGGGGAAGACAGAAAAATTTAACAACGGTGCACCTGGCATGGGGAGGCCTTTCATGGGAATAGGCTGCATAGAGGAAGAGAGCAAAGTCAAGTGCAGCTGGCGTGGAGTGGGCCTTGCACAGAGATAGGCAGCAGAAGGAAAAGGAACAAACATAAGAAAAGAGAGCCTGGCATGGAAGGGGGGCTTTCATGGGGATCAGTTGCACAGGGGATGGGAAAAATCAAAAAATTTGCACCTGTGGCACAGTGGCTCAGTAGGTAGCACACTCGCCTCTGAGGCCGGGAGATCAGAGTGCTGTGGGTCCAGTTCCCACATCTGGCACTTGGGTTAATATCCCAATACTGACATTGTAGTGCAGCATGAGAGGGGTGCTGCACTTCTGAGGTGCCGTCTTTCGGATGAGACATTAAACTGAGGTCCCATCTGCCTGGATTGGTGGTAGTTCAGGTGGATGTAAAAGATCCCATGGCACTTATCGAAAAGAGTAGGGGAATTTCCCCGGTGTCCTGGCCAAATTTCCCTCATTCACTAAAATACCACCAACAGCTTAATCTGGTTCAAATTCAATTACTTACCATCTGTATCATCCCAGTCGCCCCTGAAAAAAGGACTTCTAAGCCCAGTGGGCTTACCGGGTCAACAAAATTCAACGCAACACACAACACACACCTGACATGGGGGGGTCTTGCACAAAGATATGTAGCACAGGAGATATGAACAAATATAAGAAACATGCACCTGGCATGGGGGGGGTCTGTCATGAGGACAGGCTGCATGGTGAAAGGGAACAAAATCAGTAACAGTGCACCTTGCAGAGAGTTTCTTGCATGTGGATAGGCAGCACAGGGGAAGGGAAATAGCTAAAGGAAAATGCATATGGTGGGGCGATGCGACACGATACATCACATTGTCCTCTGTGCTGCCTATGTGTTCAGCCCAGGGGTTTGCTGGGCAGGGGTCCTGTCAGTGGTGTTTACTTGCTACAGGATCCATGGGCTCCCCCTGCCATGTGTGGGACCCTTGGGAAGTACTGTCCTCCATGGACCCCTCGCCATTAGGGGCAACAGATGGGATTGTCCTGTGCCCATGATGAACCTCAGCTGTTCAGCCTTGTGGTGGTGCAAGAGGAGATGGCTCCAGTAGAGGCCACACAGCTGAGCCAGGACACAGTGTAGGCCTAATCTCAACCATGCATGGTATCCCCCTTGTATCCTGACCCTCCAGTGGCTGCTGCTGAGGGTTCTTCTAGCACATCACCATGGCTGCCTTCACCAATTGGGCCAAGGATGCTGCCCGTGGATCTGCAGCCACAGTACTATGGGCCAAAAGATCTGACTGATCCTTCTGTCCCACAGCAATGCATTACAGCAGGCTGCCATTGTGGCACATGGTGTTAAGGCTGGCCTACATGGAATCATTGCAGACCACCAATGCCTGCACCTGCCTGCCACCCTGCTCACAAATGTCTGCCATCAGTGCCCACAGCTCCTATGCCACAGAATTCATGGACTGTGACAGCACCCTGTACATTCCTTGGTACATGGTGTCCATTTAGAGGGACCCAGATGGTGGAGGTGAGGGACGTTTTCGTGATGCCCATTGGTAGGTATGGAGGTGACTATATGTCATGCCTGGGCTGTGTTCCCCTGCCCCCGCTGTATATGTTGCCTGAACTGGGAACTCATGCTGTATGTGTCCCTCCTCCTGCTCTTCCACCTTCTCATTATCTAGCACCTCACAGGGGAGCTCCGCCTCACCCATCTCTGTGTTAGAGTGAGAAGTGAAGCATTGTTTGCTCCTCCTCTTGCTTCACCTCCTGCTCCCCCTCTCTGTCCTTCTGGACAAGCCCCTCTCATTAGACTGCCTGTTCCTGCCATCTAATGAGTCATCCATGCTGCCATCATCACCATCATCCCGGACTGATGCTTGTGGAAGGAAGGGAACACAGGACTATGTGTCACAAACAGTCCAACAGCACAGCTGTTTAAAAAACAGCGCAACTCAGTTTGATCAATGTTATAGGCGAAAGCTAGACTGCAGGCAACATGCCATGTAGACCACCATGTACACCTTGAACACCATGCATGCCCTGACATGTGGTGGAAGACACAACACCTGCATCACCATCTGCAATGCAAAGGCCCATGCCACTCATGTGCAGCCCTGACCCCTGCCACATGGTGGAATTAGTTTTTAGCAAATGTATACTGTGTCATATCTCTGTGGCCCAGAGCACTGCCCCAATAATATAACCTGTAATGCTACAAACAACAGCTACTTAGGTACAACACAGTCATCTGCATGTACACATCTAGGCAGCTGTTTGTGGCCATGGTGTCAAACGCCACCTTGATGGCACCCCTGGGTGCTAACATGAGCTCCTCCTCTGGTGTGAGGGTGGTCTGTTTGGGTGGCCACTGCCAGTGGCATGTAGGTCATGTGTTGACATGATCAGTTTCTCCTTTGTGTGTCTCCTCATGTCATAGCTGTGATTCCAAACCTCCTCGACTGTGTGTCCACCTCTGCACTCGGCATTGATTGCCTCTGCAGTCTCTTGCCATGCTGCCTTTCGACACTGTGAGAGGACGCCCATGTGGAATTGCACCTCCTTCACAAGGTACTGTATAGTAGGTTATATTCTCATTCACTTCATTTTCGTTGTTTTATCTATTGACATTTTTAAATGAAAATAAAATTAACACAAATATAATCTCAATGCGACCGTAGGGCTACGAAGTGTTCTCAACATGAGTCAGACTACACAGTACTAGTATGTGTACAACACAAAAAAATTTTATTGAACAGTCAAACAGAATAGAGTGTTCTATTTCATTTATTTAATTCTGAAAAAAATGTAATCTTTTTGTTCAGTCCTTCTGTGTCCGTTTCATTCCTGTTAGCTCTTTTAACCTTCAGGGTGCCAGTTTAACTTTCAGTCTGCTGTCTATGGCTGTTGGTGTTTGCCTGTGGAATACACAGGAACAACAGTTACGCTCAATCTGCTTGCAGTACTCAGTAAAACAGAAATCAGTAAACAGTACATTTTTTTCATTTAAAGGGACACTGTCAACCCCCTTAGGCCTCAAAGTATCCCTAGTTTAAAAAACACATTTTAGGATTGTTCACATTCTATGGAGATTGTCGATGCAGCTGGTAGTTTGATACAGATCCCTTTTTTCTTTTAAAAAGTGAAAAACAGACTGCCCACCATACTGGTGTTACACCAAAACATGTTTATTTACATTTCTTGACTGGCTCCCACTGCATCTTTCCTGGACTCAGTAACACCCCCAACACAATCCAGCCACTCATTATGCAATTGAAGTAGAGGAGAATACTGTATCATTAGTGGTTGCACTGTTTGAGGGTGTTTCTAATATTCAGAAAGTTTTCACTAAGAGTAGTTCAAAGATTTGAAGCAAAACAAAGCTGGACTTAGCCATACTTTACCATGCATTTCGGTTCTAATAAGGAAGGAGGCAGATAAAACAACCAGCAACATAAATGAATTTTAGACAGCAAGCAATCATAGATTGTGGGTGTAACCCCTAGATGGCGCTATCCCAGGGGCTACTACCCCTGCCTGATTTGCCACTAACAGGTTGAGGGGCCTGGATCCGAGGGCAGGTGCCTCCACCCAGAGGTCAGGGTTTGTAATAGTTAAACTAACTTGGTCACAGCCCTCTGGAACACTGCAACCCCCCTTTCTTCCCACTAGTGGCCCACACAGTATATCAGGATTGCCTTCACAGTTTACACTTACCCCCAGGACTGGTTCAGGCACTGGGACCCCCTGTAAAATAAGAAGATACAGTGCAACAATCACAGTACAATACTTTAACATAGACAAATACCTCAGGCAGTATAACTTTGCTGAAACAAGCAGCTCTGATTTATTTAGGGGGATATAACAAGGACAGGGGGAAATCAGGTTAATTAGCTAATCACTTTACTCATCTACCTATGGCTCTGTGCACAGGCCTATCCCTACCAGTTACTGTCCCTGGGTACCCAAGCCCTAGTGGCTAGTCCAAACTGTGTCAGCTGGTAGGGGCCCTTTCACACAGAGAAAAGAAAAATTAGTTAAACAGTCAGCAGTACAGTAATTCCATTTGGATTCAATGTGGCAATTCAACAGGGAGCGACCCTGAATTAGTACTCACGACCTCCAAACAAGATAGGGTCCTTCAACGTCAGCAGGGCTACTCTTGAGCTCCACGAGACTCCTCACACATTTATATGACAAACTGCAACAGGCAAAAGTCCTTTAATGGCAGCAGGATTCACTTGAGCTACACAAGCCTCCTCACACATTTATATGGTAAAAAGAAAGTACTATACCAGGCAGGCTGCTTCTCTATCCCGATCGCAATTACTGCACAATACCCGGAGAACACACAGCAGATTCAGTTCCTGACAGACCGAGCGCAATCAGCAATTTCTCCAGTCTTCTACAGGGTGAGCCTGGTTTCTACTCTTCAGATATCCTTTGATTCTCTTCACAGGACGGATTCAGTCCTAACAAGCAGTTACACAAGCTGCAGACCAGAACTCGGGGCCTTACACGCGTTTCCGACTAAAACTGCACACCGAAAAAGCACAGGGCTCCTTCCCTCTTCACTGCCAGAGCTCAACAGAAACTCCAGCAGACAAAACCGGGCACTTCCTTTGAGTTCCTCCCAGTTCTTGGCTGGATTGGCTGTCACTCACAATAGACTGCCCCTGTTGGTCCAAAAAGGCCCCGAAGTCCAAACTACATCTCCCAGAGTCACTGCCCATACAATCCTTGTGGCTGGCTCAGATTACGAGTCCAAGCTCTGATTTGTCCAAGGCACCATTTTAGAGCTACCTTAACCCACACTGATTGGTCCAGTTCAGCAGTTCAAAACTAGAATGGGAACTAGGCAAACACAGTTCTGACTGCAAAGAAAGCAGGTTAGACAAACTGTACTTTCATTATTACTCTAAATGATTTCTGGCAAACAGTTACATCTTTCAGATAGGTTCCCTTTGCACTCCTAGTGACTGCAAAATGGAGTGATTACAGCAGCTTGAGTGGTACTCAAGCAGAGAAACACACAGTTCCCCCATACAAACTAATTATGTCTGCAAGCAGACAGCTCTTAAAGAGACAGTACCAGATGCTCTAAAAACACTCACAGATAAATGGCTTAAACGCCAGACACCATTCAGGCT
This sequence comes from Neoceratodus forsteri, assembly GCA_016271365.2. Taxonomy (NCBI): domain Eukaryota; kingdom Metazoa; phylum Chordata; order Ceratodontiformes; family Ceratodontidae; genus Neoceratodus; species Neoceratodus forsteri. The sequence continues at coordinate 540,388,222 of CM028137.1, read as the reverse complement.
TGGAGCATTCAAGCAAGCTCCTGGAAGTCTTTTGGGAACCCCCATTTGCAGGGGGGTTACACGGGTATTTACCTAAAAATTATATGATGCGAAAAAGGTTAACAGTGTCCCTTTAATCAAGGTTGTACTTACTAATTCAAACAGTTCTGGTGTGCCTCGTAGATGCTGGCTGGCTGCAACCCTCTGATTACATCCTCTTTATGGGACTGCAGGCTCTTGAAACTCTCATCTGACCAGCGAGCGTGGTGCTCCTTTAGTGTCTCTAAGTGCAGGGTGATGTTAAGGTTAAGGCCTCCTGTTCTCTGTGGCACAGGAGACCTAACTTCTGTGGCAAAGACTATGAGGTTCTGCGGCACCATTAGGCCTACTTCTGCGGTGGTGGGCAAAATTCTGTGGCACATAAGTAATGTGATTTGTGCATGTATATTGTTCCAAAATGGATTTTCTTTTATTAATGAAATCACATGGTACATGTTTGGCTTAAGTAAAACACAATAACAGCAACGCATCAGTTTTCAAATGAGCCTTAAAAATGTCTACTAAGGAGGGCCCCTCTTATGTCAATGTGAAGTTCACTCAGATCAATGGTGCAGTGATACTGAAAGGCAAAGCACAATACCTGGGAGATTTCTGAAACTAAGTGTACATTAAGCATAGCAATAGGTGGCCAGCACTATCATCAACCCCACTCTTGGTTTTGACTTTTACACCATGCTTGGTGCCATTATCCTCCTTTGTGTCACAGGGGACACTGGAGTCTGGCATGACTTCCAAAAAGACATTTTTGTCAGAGCTAGGCTCAGTATCTGCACTGCTGCCATCACCATTTTCATCACCATAGCGACACAATGGATGGAGGTAACATCCAAATTGGCAAACAAATGGGCAACATCCTGGATGCCAGTTGCTGGTGTGGCAAGCAGTATCTCAGCCCAACACGCCATTGGGTCAGCTTATTTTGGATTTTAATGTACAACAGTAGCAGGCAAACTAATGGACAAAAGCTGCTCCAAGCTATTTTTCAGAACTTTTTTAAAATTCTACTGAATTCCAAAAAGCATTATGCAGAATGTTATATAAATTGCAGAATACTTTTCTTCAGTTTGCTCTGAACAGTCAATATATACTGCAGAATAATATTCCTCAGTTTATGTAAACTGCAGAACAATATTCCTCAGTTTATGTAAACTGCAGAAAAATATTCCTCAGTTTATGTAAATTGTGGTACAATATTCCTCAGTTTATGTAAGCTGTGGAACAATATTTCTCAGTTTTGTAAGCTGCAGAACAATATTCCTCAGTTTATGTAAACAGCAGTACAATATTCCTCAGTTTATGTAAACAGCGGTACAATATTCCTCAGTTTATGTAACCTGTGGAACAATATTTCTCAGTTTTGTATGCTGCGGAACAAAATTCCTCAGTTTGTGTAAACTGCAGAACAATATCCCTCAGTTTATGTAAGCTGCAGAACAGTATTCCTCAGTTAATGCAAGCCTTGGAACATCATTCTGCAGTTTATGTGAACCGTTAAAAAATTATTCCACAGTTAATGTAAACAGTGGAATAATTATTCCACAGCTTACATTAAATTCTGAGGAAATCTCAGTGGCTGCGGAATCGTGGAAACAAGAGACATTGGTTAAGGTCTTCTGCACCAGCAGCAATTTTGTCTGAAACTAGACCAGCATACCAGTTAGTGAATTGTGCCTTCAGGTAGTCCTTAAAGATTTTGTTAACAGATGCATCCAAAGGCTGAAGTGCGTCTGTACAAGACGCTGGCATGTACACTGGGATTTGCCCGCTTTCCTCCAGATGTTTTATCACATTATATGTGATGTGCACCCAGTACAGATAAAGGATAATGATAGCCTTTTACGCATCGGGTAAATTCAGTTTAGCTGTCATGCTGGTAACATAGGGGGTGAGAACATGGGGCAGGATTCACGAAGCGATTTTGGACTAAGTTCCACTCCACAACCCCAGTTGTGCTTTGAAATCGCCACAGCTGCGGAGCGGCTGATCCACAGCCACAGAAATTGCAGAGGGTGCCATGGTGGGCCCCACTGCCCATAGCAGCCTCCTGCAGCTGTGGTGCTGTCCCTGGCAACAGCATCCACAAGCTGCCATAATCCGTGGAGCCGGTCGTACTCCGGTTCCACCTTAGTGAATACCCTCAGCTGCACACGACCTGAGGCTTCGCAAGTGGAGACCCACTAGTGCCGAGGTTTTCCCACAGCTGTGAGAACTTCCCCGACATTCGTGAGTCTTGCCTATGGTCTATAAACTGTTGTGTTGTCTCTACATTGGTCCAGTGAGTTTCAATGTGGGTTACATGCCAGTCATTTGGGAACTTGTGGTTTGGGTGACTAGCCACACTTCTGCCCTTATAAATCAGTTGTGGTGGCAGCAAGTCCCCATTCAAAGTACATGCCAGTAATACTGATATCTGTCTTTTGTCACCCAGGCCAGTCAGGGAAACTTGCTTTAACCCTGTTGCAGCCATCGTCCACTCCAAGACAGGGACCATATTTACCCATCTCATCGAGATTGATAATCAGCTCAGGAGGGATCAATTCTTGGGCACTGACTGTTGAAATCCTGCACAGGAATGCTGCTTGAAATTGAGGAAAGTCACATGGGGATTTGTGGGCTACCTTCATCCCCAACCTGTGGCTAAAGCCAATTCTGTTTAATAAAAAACAGGTCCACTTGCTGGGTAAATTAAGGTGTCCACCATTTTCAGCAAGTGCCTGCAGGGAATTTGCTTTAACTATGCCGACAGCAATGGCTTGAATTACACCCACATTCACAACAGCACCCTCCACACACAATGAATATTACAATTTTTCTGAGTTGGTCTTCCAAGTTTGACTCCAGGTGTGTGGGGTGTCCACTCTTTTTTTGGAAGGCTAGGTGACATGGCAATGGGATCTGAGTGTTTTTTAAACTCATTAAGGTAGTCAAGCTTGAATTTCCTTACAGTGCTCTCATTCATTCGATTACCTGTACTGGAGAGGTGGAAATGCATGACAGCCATCACACCGTGTTCTGTGGCATACTTGCAGAGTTGATATTGTGTCTCGGCACTGTAATTCACATAAAAGGCAGGGTGACTTTTCTTACATGGTGGAGGGGAAGCAGCCAGCTCCTTAACCATTAAGGCAGTAACAGAAAGTCCACACCAGAAGTCTCACTCAGATCTGCCATGGACAAGTTGTTCATTTCCATGGATTACTTTCTTTTCAATCACGAGCTATGAATCCATTTAAGCAGTGCCATTGTAGCTCAGAGACAGAGGCAGAAATTGTCTCCAACAAATACGGTACTGTATCACACTGGGCTATCTGTGTGCATGGCTCACTATTCACACCTATGGTGTGTCTGTCAGAAGGTGTGCCCTACCTGATATCAGTTAGCACTTGAATACAAGGCTGGAGAGTGCTTGTATTGTGACTGCATAGTATGATGTAATTCATAGAGTGCCAGGAGTGCTAATTCAAGCAGATGCGAATAGGTACCGCATGCTGCCTACCACGGAAATTATCGGGCACTAATTCAACCTACAAAACAGTATTTCCAGGCCAAAATCTGTGTGGGAAGGACAGTTCTGAGTACACTGAACATCACAAATGATCACATCACACACAGCACAATGTGCTCCTCCCCCACACCGGCATGTGCTCCAGACAGGTGATGTCTGTGTGTTTGGTAGAGGTATGTGCCATCCCTGCAATGCCCAAATACAGTGGCATGTTGGCCCTCAGGTCCCACAATACATACATCCCTGCCTGTGTCCACATGCAGTATGCAGTCTGTCAGACAAACACTACCAGTGGACAGCTCTGTATGTGCCTTTGACTAATGGGTGTGTTTCACTTACCAGTAGGCTGCATAATTTGACTGGCAGTATTGACAATGGTATGGATTAGAGAGCTGTGGATACAGATCATGTTATAACAAGCATACCTCTGGTTGTGTGATGCAATATGGACATGAATACTGTGTGATACTGAGCAATACATGTAACCTCCCCAGTGACCCCAATCTGCCATTGACTACAGATTGCCTAGTGTGCCTTACACAGTAACACAATCAGTGAAACATGTCAGTGGCAACAGACACTATCCATACAATGCACAGCCTGTAAACACAGGGACCACCTTGAGAATGAGTAACATGAAACTGCAATTTCTGGTGTAAACAAGGTAATGCAGGTATAACTAAATGAATTGTTCTGTGCAGTATTGTATGGTCTGTTGTAGACCTACAGTACCTGTAGTTCTTGTGGAGTAAACATCCATCTCTGTAGGCTGTTGTCATTCTTCTTATGTTTTTTTGGGTACCATTCTGAAACACATAAGTCAAAAACACAATATTAATGGCAATGTGCACAGTGCCTGTGAAGGAGGATTATGAATGTTAGTTGTGTTGCGGCTTACCCTTTTCAAAGCTATGTTCTTCCCTCAATTTTCTCCAAATTTAGCTTCTCGTCAGCTATGTTAATAGTGTAGATCTGTACCCTTGGGGGAGTTTCCCCTTAATAATGAGCCAGTAATCGGTGCATAATGACATGCAAATTTGTTTTTGCACTTACATGTTAAATTAGGCCTATTTACATGTTGCATCCCAATATACGTTTGTTAGTGCCTGATGCTTTTGTACTGTACTAGCGGTAGCAAATGACATTTGCTTTTGCTGCCACACACATTGACGACATCAGGGCTATTTTTCCTGATGACGTGAGCCATTTTTTGGAAATGTACATGTTTGCAATTGCACACAGCAACTAGCAATCACAAACAACATACTGTAGAAGTGAATGTCCGCAAAGCACATACATGGAGCAGCATACACGTGGCAGCATCATGGCATGATGTTTTGCAGATGCTACGCATGCACAGGACATTATTTGTGGAAGTTACTCTTGCAAACAACATAACAGCAAGAAATGTGTGCTGTCCACAGCTACAGTCAGAACAGCAGTACCAATCAAGGCAGAATGTCAACCAGCAGTAGAAGGGTGTCCGAGGAGGAGAGGGTGGGGGACAGGTGATTCAACACCTGGTAGGTCAATATTATGGTGAGGGAGTTCCTTCTTAAGAACATTTTCTTTGCGGACATGGCAGGGATGTCCCCAGGGCTGAAAAGACCTATATTTCGGAGGTGGTGGCCAGGAGGATCTCCCAGGGGCAGGGCCTCATAAGGGCATCAGCACAGTTCTGGCACTGCTGGGGCAACCTGAAGCAATATGATGGGGAGTGCCAGCAATGGCTGGAAGCTTAACATGCTTCTGGAGGGATATGGCCAGGTAAGAGAATGCTGTTTGTTGTACTGTCCATGACCCATAAGGCTGCAGCTACTTGGGAGTTTGCACAACCAGCATGGGCTGTAACAACAGTTAGGGGCTGTTGGAAAGCAATATTGCATTATTTACTGTGACTGTAATTGACAATGTGAGATGTGCATTATCTGCAGAGTGAATAAATGCATTCACATCCTGTATAACACAGTATTGTAGTTCTGCACCTGTATTTCAAGTGGATGGTACTGTTGCTGAACTATTACAGGGACTTATTCCAGACCTAGCATTCCCCACCATTAGACATGTTTATTCAGACCAGTGCACCTGTGCTCCATGGAAGCTGCGCATCCCCTCCCCACTAGGCAGGTTATATGCTATTTGTGGTAGATTTGTACAGATTTATGATCCCAAATAACATGAACATTCTAAGTTTCTCAGGCACTCCATTTGGCCGTGCTAAGCCCTAGCAATGGACTATACCACCAATCAGTGGCAGAGAAATGTGTATTGTGCCCTGTGAGCTGCAGACCACTATCACCTCTGCATTGCAGAACAACAGGTCAGGATCTAGTTGGGGAGGCATAAAGTGTGCGCGCAATGGTGCTTTGCATGTTATGGGACAGAGCTGGGCAGTGTTCCTGCCATGACTGGGGATCATGTCCCATCAGTCATACATCTGGAAACAGTGAGCATGTTCTTATACCTGAAGCAATGGACACCTACGGTATGCTTCAAGGTGCACAATTCATAAAGTACACAGGTGGCAATATATGTGCCCTTTATTCACTGCAGTGTTTATTCTGCAGGTAATATGATGTGTGCACTGTACCTGATATCCATCTGTGGGTCTTCCAGAAGAAAAGATATAATGTGGGTCACAATTCAATCATGCACTGTGTTGATATCCACACTACTGTATATACACTAGTGTCAGTGTTGCTGTACCACATACTGGGCAGTGCCCTGTACCTGTACATGCCTGTGTAGTGCTCTGTGTTAGATGCCATCTGTGCAACATGGGTGTGCATGGCACATAGCTGTTGTGCCCCTCAGTGCCCTGTCATTCACTTACGGACTGCTTTCTGTGTTCCTTATCTCTACAGCCCCAGAAGCAGGGATGTGGAGTTGCAGAGACAGGGAAGAGGAAGAGCCAAAATAGGTGTAGCCACATCTCAGTCACCCATGGCTGGACTTTCTAGAGGAGGAGAGGAGGAGGGCCCACAATAGCCAAGAGCCAGGAAACAGCAGCATTCAGCCAGAGAGGGGCAACAGTCTGCCATGTGGAGGCCCTGGATCAGGAACATCTGGGGACTGGTCCCTCATGGGGAGCCACAAGCACAGAAACATAGAGTGGCATGTTCAGGTATGACCCCATTTGTTTACACACTGTGCAGTGCAGATCCATGTGCACCATTTGGATGCTGGTTACTGTACATTTCTCATGCATGTGGCATGCAGATTCCTGTGCTATTCATGTCGGCCGCCACTGTGATACATTGTGCATTATCTACTCATGGGCTATACAGTGCCATCTTGTTTTGCAGGGTGTTCCATGCATACATGTGTGTGGACTGCACTGTGGCATCTGACAAAGGCCTGTGTTTAGCATGGAACATACACTGTGATCTGCATTCCATCCCCGGGTTGGGGTGGGGGGGCTACATTTACAATGGAATCGTTGTGTGATCATTAAATATGTACTTCTTGACCAGTGATCCCACAGGTGCTGCACAACTGCCTATATTGGGCACAGCATGGACATCACTTCATATCTCCATATACCACAGTGGCGTATGTTCATGCAGGTATCCATGTAGCTGTGTCAGCCTTGACACAGATGTCCAACAGTATACCTGGCTGCCATCAGTGTTGATGCTGGAAAGCAGTGCTGTAAATGGCAGTGTCACAGATGGCTAATGAATGTTCCATGATTCATCTGTAGGGCTGGTAAACATCACGGTAGACAGCGTGGTAACCATACAGGCACCATAGCACCACCCATACTAATGTCACAAGCAAAGCACACAAATGTTACACTGGCCTTGCTTCAGCATTTTTGTGGTGTGTAGTCTATTGTACAGCACTGCAGCACTGTTGCATGGACAGTATGTTTTGTGGCTGGGTCTGCTGGCCCCTGTTCTGCCCCCATGCAATGCTGGTCGACATCCCTACTGTCATTCATTGTGTCCCACACAAATGAATCATATCCATATGTTGGGGGGGACTAACACATGTCACCACCATTGCCCATCCTCTCATGTTGGTGGTATGCATGTCCTGTGTTTGTGCAGGATACAGTTGGTGCTGGCCACATGTTGGCCCTTTTGTGGTGCTATCTGTTTGGCACTAGATCCACCATCCAGTACATCTGCTTTCCTTATACAGTACATGTTGTACCCACTTTCTTCCATCAGATATACACCATTGATATCTATGTCCCACTGTGTGTCCTACTCCTCCTGTGTGATGCACTACACCATATGGTGTGTACATGGTATAAGTGTTGCTCAACTGGCCATGTCCATGGGGAGTGGGGTAATATGGGTGGATCATGGAATATGGTACATGTCAGCTCTTCATAACTGCAATGCGATGTGGGTGTGCTGTATGATGCCGTCCTTACCGTGATTCCAATGATGCACTTGTTAGATATGTGCAGCAGCGCCTTTCGCCATTGTACATTTCACACAGAGGCCTTATGCGTCTTGACCATTGGTGAACACTTCATCATGGTGTTCCATGGACATGCTCCTACTGTGCATGTGTGCCTTGCACATGTGTGTCATATGTACCACATGCTGCTGCCCATGCCTGTAATTGTGTCCAGTTTGTCTCTAGTGGTCTATATGTTCCTGTGGTAGTCATGCAGCTGTTGACTGGTATTTTGGTGATGCTGGTATATGCTGGGGAGGATCACTGTACCACAGATTTACATTGGATAATAAATGCTTAAGTGACCACCATTGTGCATTCTGCAATACCTGTATGCCCATGCCATGCCTGGTAGTATGTCTGCTGGTACACAGGGTGTGCCCTGTGGATGCTACTGTACAGTGGATCATTCCTGTGTACCACCACCCTGCAATTCACTCCAGCTGTTGCTCCTGTACATGTCCACTGGCCTGCACATTGTGGATCACAGTACACTATAGTTGCACACTCTGGTGAAGTGCATGTCACAGTACCACTGGTCATTTACCTACCACTCACCCCATGTTTCACCACTGTCACCAGTGCCACTTGTGTCACTCAGAATACCGTTGTCACATATACTCTTGACAGTGTGTCATGTGACCTCTGGGCATGTATGTGCTGCCCTTCAGACCCCTACATGGGTAGGAGGCGCATAATTTTGACACACAGCATGGCCCACATTACCACAGACATACTATCAGCCTCTTGAGTGGACATGTCTTCGGTCCACACACAGTCATTACCTTGACCCACAATGTGCATATCTGACATTGGCAATGTCCACATGGGCTACCCTGTACTGCACAGGTCAGTTGCCACTGTATGTATTGTGTGCTGCCCCACAGTGGGCCATGTCTACAGCATACATGCTTCTTGTACCTTGTAGATCACATTCCACAGGCCTGTCCCTGTGCTATGTGGGATACACATGCTTTTTATGTTTTCTTTGTTGTTCCAGGTGTCCATTCACAATCATGGAGCTGGAGAGAGAATGAGTCACTAAAGGTCATGGCGCACAGGACCCTACATTATCTCAGGAGCATGCATGCCCTGTTTGGAGAGGCAACAAGCCTGTTATGTGAATCTACTGGCCTGCTGCAGGATAACATCAAGACTCTGGCATCCTGCTGTGGCCCAGGGACAGCAGCAATAGCAAGTGCTGGATGCTAGCCACTAGCCACGCTTTTTAGCAGGACATTTCCTCTTTAGATAGGCAGCTTGCCCCTTTTTATGTTTGCTTGCGCACATGCGCAAGAAACATTATATGGCAGCTTAGGAGAGAAGTGAGTTGTGAAGGTGCGGCACTCTGGCAGCCAACAGGGGCACTGCATTTGGAGACTTGGCACTGGTGGACCAATGCAGGCCCACTGTATTGATGACACTAGTTCTGCACAAGTGCCACCAAGTTAAAATGTTTTCCCTGCTGCAATCTGGGGCCGCCTCATCATTGCAGCATCAGCCATTTCACTGCAATGAGGGAGCAACCCATCATTACAGGGTGGTACCTTGCAATCTGTATGCCGCCCGACCCAGTACATTTGCTGATGGGGGAGCCCATTCCCTGCCGGTATACTGTAACCCCCTCCCCAATTTTTTCTGTGCCAAGGGGGTGCCCAATCTCCCTCGGCAGCATGTGCCCCCTCAACAGTCTTTCTTTGCCAATGGGGCCCCAATACCTATTGGCTTCAGCCCTCTGCCAGTTCAATTTACTGATGGGGGAGCCCACTCCCCATCAGCATAATGTCCCCCCCAGTTTGCTGTGTGCCGAAGGGGTGGCCAATCCCCCTTACCCCCCACTGGTATGTGCCAATGGGGGAGGTCAATCCCCCGTCAAATACAGCCCCCCCAAAACACTCAGGTGGCATGCTGGGAGCCCATCCCAGCATGCCAAATGTTCCTGAAAAGAAAACAACAGTCCTGCAATGTTTTTTTTTTTCTAACACCTGTAAAACAGAAAACGGTCCCTCATAGAGTTTGGTGGTCCCTTCCCCAACCCACACCCACCATCTGCACACCCTGCCTCCCCAAAACCCCCCTTACCCCATACTTACCTCCAGAACACAGCACGATGATCTTCAGTGGACTGGGAACATGTCTGCACTCTTCAAAGGCGTCTGCAAACTGAAGAAATGCTGGTAAGCTATATAATGGCATAAACAGGGTTTTTTCAACTTTGGTGCATATCTCGGGCAGTTTGGGGAATTTTGGCACCAAGTTTTCAACATGGGGTTCTTGGGACCCCTCCTCATGAATTCAGTCACTGTCATTATGTTATTCTGTCCCAAAAGGTGCTTCTGCGGCCACTGTGCAGAATCACCTTTCAGGACCAATTAATGAAATGACAGTGCCACTGTTCACGAGGTGGGCTCTCAAAAGGCTTATGTTGCAAATTTGGTGAACAAAATCCAAACAAATTACTGTTTTATAAGCATGTGTTGCGCAGTTTCCACGCACGCTAGTAACTTCACAAATTTGTAATATTTTCATTCCAGATTTTCAAAATTGACATTTTTTCACACCTCCTTATGAACAGTACAGCTGTCATTTTACGCATCCTGGCCAAAATGTGTTTTCACACTTCCAGCTCAGAATAGTGGAGTTGCTGTGGAAAATCAGTTTTTGAGACAGATTGAAAAATGACAGTGACACTGTTCATGAGTAGAGGTCCTAAAATACCTATGTTGAAAATTTGGTGATGAAAGTCCATAAAATGGCTGTGTTACAAGTGTGCGTTGTGCAGTTTCCGTGCACCCTTGTAACTTTGCAAATTTGCAATATTTTCACACCAGATTTTCAACAATGGCATTTTTTCACACCTCCTTAAGAACTGTATAGCTGTCATTTTTCACATCCTGGCCAAAATTTGTTTTCGCACTTCCGACGCAGAATAGCGTGGTCGCTGTGGGAAATGACTATTTGGGACAGATTAAGATCGAGCGAGTGAGAGAGGAGGAGTGAACGAGCTCAGCTGAGCTCTGTCAGGACTGCTGCAGATTTCTTTGTAGGCAGAAAAATGCGCCAACGCAGGCAGGAGCCCAGTACAAAAGGGCAGCCTGCAGCGCCTGGAGAAACAGAACGAGCGAGTGAGGGAGGAGGAGTGAACAAGATCAACGGAGCTCTGTCGGGACTGCTGCAGATTTCTTTGTGGGCAGAAAAGGGCACCAATGCAGGCAGGAGCCCAGTACAAAAGGGCAGCATGCAGCGCTAGGAGAAATGGAAGGAGTAAGTGAGAGAGGGGGAGTGAGAGAGCTCAACGGAATTCCGTTGGGACAGCTGTGAACTTCTTTGTGGCTAAAAAAAGGTGCCAATGTAGGCAGGATCCCAGTACAAAAGGGTAGCCTGCAGCACCAGGAGAAACAGAACAAATGAGTGAGAGAGGAGGCGTGAGCGAGCTCAACAGAGCTCTGTCGGGACTGCTACAGATTTCTTTGTGGGCAGAAAAAGGCACCAATGCAGGTGGGAGCCCAGTACAAAAGTGCAGCCTGCAGCATTGGGAGAAACAGAATGAGTGAGTGAGAGACGGGGGAGTGAGCAAGCTCAAAGAAGCTCTGCCAGGACTTTAGAGTTGTCCACCCTCTTGCCCAGTGTCCTCTGTGGCCCTATACTGTATTACACCAGGGTCTCTGTGGTGGAGAAAAAGCAATGATTGGATACTTTGAGGAGTGCTGTAATAATACAGATTTAGTTGTTCTGTTTATTTCTCTAACTGAGCTAAGTACTGAGCTATACTGTTATGATTGCTGTAATAATATATATTTATTTGTTCTGTTTATTTCTCTAACTGAGCTGAGTAATACTTAGAGTACAATAGGATTTCTAACTGGGCTAAGTGAAACTATGTAACAGATGAGAACAAAAAGTATGGTAGCTGAAGGGTGAAAAGCGGAAAAGGAGGCTTTAGGATTGCAACAGTAATACAGTATGTAATGGATGAGATTTGAGACTGAATTACCCTGGTCAGCAAGGGGCCAGTAGGGGGACTAGTGTTGGGGGGACAGGAATTTGATTAAATAGGGGCCTAACAGTTGTAGTAGGCTACAGAACCTGGGAGTAAGAGCCCATAACATAAGATGGGGGCCAAAATGGGGCAGGTGCTACATGTCAATAGGGCAGGCATCTTTGGAAGTGTGGTGGGGTGTACAGGGTGTGGGTCCACCATGACCCTGGACTGCGCTTGGAGGATGGGGGGTGTATAGTCTGTAGATAACTGGCTAGTTTGAGGGAGGAACTGTGGAGGTTAGGGAGGCATCTAAGTGGCAGGGCAGATGAGTATGGTAGGCATCCTGGCTGGGGAAGGGAATAGGGGATGGCAAGGGGGGACAGAGGAAGAACAACTAGGGACTGGAAACTGACCCCAGTATCAGAGGCACTATCAGAAAAGAGAGGACAAGGAGGGGTCCTGAGGTGAGGGGGCATCCTGTTGGGGGAGGAAGAGACCATGAGGTGTACCAGAGGAGAGGCAGATGGCTACAGGTAGGGAGGGACTGGGGGACATGGAGGGAACAGGTAGGAGGGAGAAACCGATAGGTGGAAGAGATGTAGGAGGGGTATAGACTAGGAATAGATTTGAGCCTCTGCTATGGGAGAGGGGGGAGCAGGAACATAGTGAAGGGGGAGGACAAGCAGGACAGGAAAGGGATGGCAACAGCTAGGGAAAGAGATAGCGAGGACGAAAGGATAGAAGGGGGCATCCAGTTAGGGGAGAAAGAGACCATGATGAGTACCAGGGGAGAGAGCAGATGGATGCAGGTAGGGAGTGACCAGGGGTGGGACCAGGGGTGGCATGGATGGGAACAAATAGGAGGGGGAACCAATAGGGAGAAGAGATGTAGGAGGGGTATCGACCAGGAATAGATTCACGCCTCTGCTATGGAAGAGAGAGGGGGAGCAGGAACATACTGAAGGGGGGAGGACAAGCGGGGCATGAGAAGGATGGCAACAGCTAGGGGAAGAGATAGCAAGGATGAAAGCGTAGAAGGCGGGCTAATAATGAAGGAGGGGGTGGTGACTGGAGGAGAGAAAGCTATGGGAAGTGGGAAGGATGTGAGCTGCATCACTATCGAGGTAGAAGAGAATAGCAGCTCTAAATCACAGAGAGGGTTGTAGGTGCATAGAACGGCCTTCCTGAGGAGGTCATAGAGTCACAAACAGTGGGGGAATTCAAGAATGCATGGGAAAGACATAAGTCAATTCTAGTGGGGGGTAGGAGGAAGTAGGCTGTTGGTTAACTAGGATCTGCAGCTTATCCGTTAGGTAGGGAAATGGGCAGACTAGGTGGGCCAAACAGTCCTTATCTGCCATCAAATTCTATGTTTCTAAATCGACAACAGTGGGGATAGGAGAGGGGTTGGAAATCAGCAGGGGAGGAGAGGACATCGACATGGGAAGCCCAGTAGGAAGTAGTCAGGCTGGGAAGGGGTTCAGGGGGATGGGAGGAATAAGGCTGATAAAAGGGGTGAGGCATAAGTAGGTGGTACAGATACAGAAGTCACAGAGGGTGCAGCTGGTGGGGGTAAGGTGCAGGGAAGATTAAATACTGGGATGGTGGAAGGGGCATTAGAAGGGAAAGGGGCTAAGGGATGGGGGGTACTAATCCAAGCGGATTGTATACTGAAAGGGGTAAGATGGGGCAGAAGAGAGGAAGGAGCAGCTGTATTTGGGTTGAAGCTATCCCCAGGTTGACTGCAGGAGGGGCAGGGCAGGCACTGCTCAAGTGTGCAGCAAGGGCGAGGGAGAAACATCATTTACTGTTGCATATGGGTACAAACGACTTGGCGGGGAGACTGTGGAAGTAGTGAGGGGGAGGTTTGAGTAGTTGGGCAAGCAATGTGAGGGGTTGGGGGAGTCGGTGGCATTCTTGGAGTTACTCCCCATACCATGTGCAAGCATGGGGAGGAAGGGTAGGATTGAAGAGTTCAACGAGAGGCAGAGGGATTATTGCCACACCAAGAATTATGGGTTAGTGACTAACTGGAGTAGGGTTTGGGGAAATAGTGACTTGTATGCAGGGGACAGGGGACACTTGAGCAGGAAGGGAAGGGGAGTATTAAAGGCAGAATTCATGGGGTACATCTCTACTAAGGTGGATTCAACTAGTGAGGAGAGTGGCCAAAAGACTAAGGTTAGTAGAAAGGTCCGGACAGGGGAGCCTAATGAGCTCACACTCTCCTAGATATAGGTAAAGGCAGAGGCGTAGTAACTCTGGGAGGGGGCAGGCAGAGTGGTCTGAGTGTAACACAGAAGGCACCACCACCTGGTAAGAATAAGGAGGAGGAGAAAGCGTGTGGACTAGTGGGAGGAAGGACACAGGCCAAGGAGGAGAAGAGTGAGGAGAAGGAGTGGTATGGTTGAAAGGTGGTCTCTCAATGTACAGAGCCTGGGGAACAAAACTGCAGAGCTTCAGGTGCTCCTTTCAATGGGGAAGGTGGACATTGCTGCAGTGACAGATACTTGGGCCACAGAATACCATGATTGGGGCTTGGCAATCCCGGAATACAGGATATACAGGAGGGACCAGGGGGTAGGAGGGGGGGGTTGCACTCTATGTGATGGAAGGGATTAAATGCATAAGGGATGAGGGAGAAGAGGAGAGGACAGAGGCACTGTGGGTGCAGCTCCTGGACTCCAAGGGCAGAAAGCTGAGGCTGGGAGTGGTGTACAGACTACCAGCCCAGTCCAGGGAACTGGATGGGGAGTTGGCAGAGCAGATAAGGAGGGTGTGTAGAAGTGGGAGTGTGGTGATAGTGGGGGATTTTAACCTACTACGAGTTGACTGGAGCACCCCATTACTAGCAGTACCAGGGAGCAAGTGCTCCTTGATGCATTCCTGGACGGCCTTGTGACGCAATTGGTAAGTGAGCCTACAAGGCTTGGTAGCACTCTGGACCTAGTACTGGCAAATGGGGAGGTGGTGAGGGAGGTAAGATTGAAGGACCCACTAGCAGGTAGTGACCACCAAATAGTGTGGCTTGTCACGCTGGGCAGGGAGACAGGAGGCACGGGCACTAAGGTGGTGGACTTTATTAGGGTGGACTTTGGAGGGATGGGAGTAATACTGCAAGGAAGACTCCAAGATATAAGGCCAGGGATGGATGCAGAACAAAAGTGGGGAGTCATAAAGACTGGGCTAACAGAGGCCACAGTAGCTTGCACCAGGGCCAGGAGTAAGAAGAACAAGGAAGTGCTGCAAGGGGTGAGGACAAAGCTGCTGCATACTAGAAGTACAGGAGAACAGGGAAGGCAGAGGATAAGGAAGTTTTTGGGAGTTGGTCAAGGGAGGTTGCCAGGAGGGTGAAAAAAGATAAGGCCTCCAGGCAATTAAGTTCCGCACAGGGCAGAAAAGGAGGGGAAAAGGACTTTTTTACGTATGTCAGGGAAAAGAGGAAGTACAAGGAACATATTGTGAGAATAAAGCGGGTAGGGGATTGCCTGGTAAAGGGGAAGGAGCAAATGGAAATTCTAAATGAGTACTTCTGCTCTGTTTTCACTAAGGAAGGGGATGGCCCACTACCAGAATGGGCTGGGGTGGTGGGGAAAGGGGGGGAGGAGGTGATGGACAAAGTGATCACAGGAAGTAGGGTGCTAGAGGGTCTGAGGGCAGTTAGGGTGGATAAGGCACCAAGTCCCAATGTCATCCACCCCAGAGTGCTGAGGGAGATGGTGGAGCTGTTGGCTGAGCCGCTGACAGATCTGTTCAGCACCTCCCTGGAAATGGGGTGTGTGCCCAAGGACTGGGAGGTGGCCAATGTGGTGCTCATACACAAGAGTGGGACTAGGTAGGAGCCAGGAAATTATTGTCCAGTAAGTCTCACATCCATAGTGGGTAAGCTTATGGAGCCGATACCGAAGGAGAGGCTGGTGGCCTTCCTAGACTGTAATGGCCTCCAAGATGGGCGGCAACATGGGTTCGTCTCAGGGAGGTCTTGTTGAACCAACCTAACAGAGTATTGTGACTGGGTGACAAGAGATTTGGACAGGGACCATGCGGTACATGTCCTGTACTTGGACTTCAATAAGGCCTTTGATACAATGCCTCATGGGAGACTGGGGGGAGCTGATGCAGTGGGGGTGTGGAAAAAGCTGACAAAATGGATAGAGAACTGGTTACAGGGGAGGGTGCAGAGGGTGGCAGTGGTGGGGGAGCTCTCAGCACCCAAAGCAGTGACAAGCAGGGTGCCACAGGGGTCAGTGCTGGGCCTGGTGCTATTTGGGCCTTTATCTCTGATATAGAACATGAAGTGGGGAGCAGGGTTAGTCTGTTTGCACATTATACCAACTTGGGGGTGGTGGTGGATGAAGAGGATGGATGGAGAAAACTGCAGGGGGACCTAACCAAACTAGAGACATGGTCAGTGGAGTGGCAGCTAGGATTCAATGCAAAAAAATGTAAGGTGATGCACTTCAGGGCTAAGAACCAGAAGAGGGACTATTGGTTTGGGATCAGACAGGAGGAGAAGGACTTAGGGGGTCTTGGTAACTGGGAGCATGAACAACTCAGCCCACTGCACGAGAGCAGCAGTGAAGGCAAACATGATGCTGGGGTGCATCACAAGGGGGTTCTCATCCAGACACAGGGATGTGATCCTACCTCTCTACAGATCATTGGTCAGACCGCACTTAGAGTACTATGTGCAATACTGGAGGTCATACCTGAGGAGAAATATAAAGTTACTGGAGGAGGTGCAAAGGAGGGCAACACAAATGTTTAAGGGGATGGAAGGAAAGAAATATAAAGTTAGGCTGAAGGACCTAAACATGTTCACACTGGAGGAAAGGAGGAATATGGGGGCTATGATTGAAGTGTTTAAATACCTGAGGGGGTAAATTAACCTAGCTCTGAGGGAGTGTTTAAACTGAGGAGTGGAAGACAGAGATGAGTGGGCATGGACTAAGGTTGAAAGGAGGACATTTCAAGAGGGAAATGAGGAGGCACTACTTCTCTGAGAGGGTGGTGTCTAGTTGGAATGTGCTGCCACAGGGGGTGGTAATATGTAGGACAGTCAATAGCTTTAAGGAGGAGTGGGATAAAGCAAGAGGAAGACTCGGGGGCAGGGGCTGGGACAAGCAGGGGAGGAACTGAGGGGGAGGAGATTGGGGGAGCTGCAATCTACTGTGCTAGCTGCACACTCAGGCAGACTTACATAGACTGATAGGTGTGTTCTGCTGGCAGATTTGTATGTTCGTATGTAAAATCACAGTGACTCGATTCATGAGGAGAGGTCCTAAAATGCCTATGTTGAAAATTTGGTGACAACTCTTCATAAAATGACTGTGTTACAAGCGTGCATGATGCAGTTTCCATGCACCCTCGTAACTTCGCAAATTTGTAGTATTTTCACTCCAGATTATCAACATTGCCATTTTTAAGACCTCCTTATGAACAGTACAGCTGTCATTTTTCACATCCTGCCTGAAAGATGCGTTTATACATCTGGCACAGAATACCTCGGTTGCTGAGGAAAATCAATGTTCGGGACAGATTAAGAAAATCATAGTGACAGTGTTCATAAGCAGAGATCACAAAATGCCTATGTTGAAAATTTGGTGAAATAATTCCACTGAATGACTGTGTTACATGCATGCATTGTGCAGTTTTCATGTACGCTAGGAAGTTTGAGCATTTTTAAAACTTTCACTACAGATTTTCAACATTGCCATCTTTTCACACCTCTCTATGAATGGTACAGCTGTCATTCTTCACATCCTGCCTGATCTGTGTTTTCAAACATCTGGCGTACAATGGCATGGTCACTGTGGAAACTCAAATTTCAGGATACATTGGCAAAATCAGAGTGCCACTGTTCATGAGAAGAAGTCCCAAATGCTTTCATGAGCTGGGGGCCACAAAATGCCCATGCTGAAAATTTGTACTGCAAATACCAACACATGCTCAGGGATTTATGGTTTCTAACCATAACATCCCACCCTGTACAGACTGACAGGCATCAGGGGTGTGTCTTTAGATTACCGACTGTAATGCTCATGCCATTCCAACCCCACTCCCCACCCTGTAGCCACTGACAGGCATCGAGCTGTGTCTTGGACTCTTCAGCCCCAGTTCTTGATCTCCTGCACCCATTTCAGCATATGTCCTTATGGAGTGGGGTGACTGTAAAGCCGAACACCCTAAGGCACTCCTCAACACTTGTCAGTGTCTGCAGGATAGGGTGAGGTGAAATGGCATGAATGTTGTGAGCAACAACCCAAATGCATGCCCCAATGCCTGTCCATCTCTACAGGGTGGAGATGGGGTTGGCGTGAAGTTCAATACTTCACTGCCATTCCTACTCTGCATCTGTCTAACTTGTGCATTTCCAGTGCTAATACCAGCAAGCGAACATTCGGCATTGACAAATGCTTATTATGTTTACCCTTGCTGTATTCCTGTCTTTAGTTTGATGAGTGTGTTACCACATTTTTTCCTCCCTGACTGCTTACCTTCTATTATTTTGATGTGTGGGGCTTCAATATTAATTTTTCCCTGGCTTTTTGCCTTTTATTTCCTTTGATGGACCAGATGCCTCTTGTTTGGCTTACCCTGGCTGTTTGCCTTTTATGTTTTTTTGGTGGGATGGTTACTTCATTTTCTTTTTCCTTAATTTTTTGCATTGTATTCCTTTTCTTCCAAAGGTTTTTTTTTTATCCTCCTTGGTTAGACTGGGTGGTAGCTCACCCTCATCCCTGGGCACCATCAACTGTCCCTTACCTCACTTCTCTTAATCCAGGGCCAGTGCCCTGTGGATTGTCTCCTGTGGTGGGGCTGGGGGAAGGGTATTCTCCTCCCAGAATTGCCTATTGTCCATCAAGCAGCAGGACAGGTTGTGACACCTCAGGAGAGGCTTCATGAAGCTCAGGTCCACCATTTTTTTCTCCTATTTTCTCCCTCAGGCCTGGGATCTGCAGCAGCATGGATTACACACGCATGTGAAGGTGTGCATGTGCTCTGAAATTACAGCTTCTTCTACCCTCTCTGACTACTGTCAGCCTTCTGAACATTGGCACTACCACCAGTCCTCCACCTGGTGGCCATCAAGAGCCATTATGGGTTACCACCCCAGACAGGAGATGAGAGATGCAGGCAACTACCAAATGCTCTCCCAGCCCTCTCCCTATGGCCCTGATGACTCAAGCTCATTTCTGAACTCATGCTGCCGGCATGGTGAGATACTTGCAGTGCCTCAGCCCTCTGTGCCACTGGGCAGGCACCTTTTATTTCTTTTGACGGGTGGGATGCCCATTTTTTGTTTACCCTGGGTGTTTACCATTTCTTTTCTTTTCTTTTCTTTTCTTTTCTTTTCTTTTCTTTTCTTTTATGGTCTGGTTGCCTCATATTTATTTTTGTTTGACTGTTTTCCTTTTGTTTCTTATGTTGGGTGGGGTATCCTTTTTTGGGATATGCTATGATATCCTGACACTGGCTTGCCCGACACCCTGTAGCCTGATGCCAAAATCATGAAATGGAAAATCCTGACAGTGGGCTTTGCCTGTTTTCCTTGTTTGGGAGGGATTTGCCCCCCACACCCCCCTTAATTAGGATTATTAACTCTGTGGGAAGGGGCGCAAAATCACACTGTTGGGATTTTGTGTTTTGGGATTCTGTGCATCAGGCTACTGGGTGTCAGGCAAGCAAGTTCAGGATAATGTAGTAATATCGTTTTTTGCTTACCCTGGCTGTTTACCACTTATTTCTTTTGGGAGGTAGGTTGCTTCATATATTTGCCCTGGCTGTTTGACTTTTATTTTTTTTTTGATGAGTGGGTCGCCCCTTTTTTGGTTCACCCTGGCTTTATGCCCATGTTTTCTTTTGATGGGTGGTTTTCCCTTCTTTTATTGTTTACCCTGGCTGCTGGCCAGTTTATCATAGAACTTTAGAGATATTAACCACATTTAGTAAATTTAATGGCTGTGTGCCACTTTAGTTTTGTTTCTGGCACTGTGCCCATTAGTTTTGTTTAAGGCCGTTTGCCACTTCTGTGTTTGTTTCATAGCAGGTTGCCATATTTATTTTGCTTTATGGCTGTGTGCAATATTACTTTTGTTCCTGGTACTGTAACACTTAGT
The DNA here is from genome assembly GCA_016271365.2 of Neoceratodus forsteri. Classification (NCBI taxonomy): domain Eukaryota; kingdom Metazoa; phylum Chordata; order Ceratodontiformes; family Ceratodontidae; genus Neoceratodus; species Neoceratodus forsteri. Next base: position 540,368,163 of record CM028137.1, on the reverse strand, counting down.
TTTTGTTTCTGGCCTTTTGCCAGTTTCTGTTGTTATTTCTTTTATATTACTAAATAATTGCTAAGAAAGTCTGGAAATGAGACTCACTTACCATAAATTCAAATGTTTCAAATATTTCTTTCATTTTCTTAGTCTGTTATATTGTAGTATAAATAAAGAAATATTTGGATTTGTGGTGAGTGAGCCTCATTTTTTTTTATTTTAGTCTTTGGTAACCAGGTAAGGCCCACTAGGCAAAATCCCTTGTTTTCAGGGGTGACCTGGGAGCACTGGGTGGTTAAGTGACTTGCTCAGAGTCACACAGTATGCAAGTGGAAGTTGTGAGAATCAAACTCAAGTCTAGTCTGCTGGATGTACGAAGCTTGTTCACACCTCGTTCCTCTAACCTCTAGGCTATACTGCCAGCACCAACTAGACATGCAGTAGGAACATGCTCCTCCCAAGTGTTCTATATATTACAGATTCGGGGACCACACTGGCTGATACTTCTTCTGTTGGTAAACAACCCACTATTTTTACAACACACGTCTGTTGTCCTTTATGGCTCTGTGTTCATTTATGGAGCATGGAGGGGGAGGGGTTGTGATACTGCCTGTGGTATGCCATGTATAGTGTGCCGTGGTTCAGTGGCTATCCTTTGTGACTGCAAGGGAGGGTTTGCAGAGCTCTTTGCAGTACTTTTTTGTGGATACATTTGTGACCATCACTACTGCCTGCTATACTGGGATAATTTGTGTGACAGCTGTGTCTGTTTGCAATCGCTCCAACATACCATTGTTTAACCACTATCACTGGGTTACAATCACTAATGGTGGTTTACACTGCAATTAGTAACTATTCTACTATCCTTGCCAATATCTTTTAGACCATAAGAAACATTTCTCATAGTACCTATTAACTGAATATAAATCAATAGATTTGGACTGAGTGATTTTTTTATGTTTTTTATGCAGTTTTTTTAAAATTAAACAAAAAGTGCATGTAGCACTTAACGCTCCTCACCCAGTCTCTAGAATGGATTATTCTGCTTTACTGTTCCTGCATGAGATGACAGCTGTATGCAGAATAAGAGGACCTGCAATTCTGATTGCCAATTGGCTCAAATCACACAAGTGATTTATAATGAGTAAGAGTAACTGCCCCCCTCTGCACTGCCATCCATTATGACTAAGACTCAGACGTTATACAGTATATAAACTCCTGCTATCCCCCCACCCTACTCCATCTTTTGAATTTGTATGTCCTTTATAGCCTTCGCCGCAGCTCTTCACTATTTGTGTGCAAAGGCCAAAGTGCCTCCTTTTCTTTTGCAAAAGGTTGTGATAGCCAGATGTTTTTTTCACAAAGCTTTTGCATTTAGCAAAGTGTGCAAGTGAAATGAGGCATCAAATAAATTCCTTTTGTATTGCCTATTATTACCCTACATACATAAATCTGACAGTAGTGCAATATTGAATTGCAAAATCTTGCTGCAGCCAACATTTCTGGAGATGTAATAGACATATTTTTCTTCAAAAAAAATGAAGAATATGTGGAATATTGCCAAGTCATTTGGAATTCCACAGAACATAGCAAAATCTCACAGTTGTATTGTAGATTTAAGAAATAAAATCATGGTTCAAATTAAAACCCCGCATTTTACATTACAAAAATTGCAATTCACCTGAGAAATGTTGTGGAATTCACTATGAAATTCAACCAAACTTTTTGGAAATGAAATTGCAATTCTGCTTACCATGACAAGTTGACAATAGATAGTGATATTATCAAACACAGCAATTGTAAGATTAGTTGAGAACAATCAGATACTTTACAAAAGACACATTGAGAAAGACACTGCATTCTGTGAAGTATTTTGTAACCAATAACAGGAGAAAGTATAAATCAACTGGAAAACAATAGCATTAAAAAAACATAAGTGCTATCAATTTAATACTTTTAAGCCATTTATCTAAGCAGATATAACGGGCCCAATTCTCAGCTGCAAAGTGTAGAGGCAAGCAGCTGCTTCCGTTCACACACTTTGCAGCAGTACACTGAAGTTATAGAAGCTGAGTAGGAGTTCCCCCTGTAACTTTGGAGCAATGCAAATTTATGTGTGTATTTACTTATTCATATATTTATTTCACCAGGACTTGGAGCTGGACTGGTAAAAGTTCCATTTACAGTCATGCCTGGAGCCTGCTTATACAGTTTATAGGATAATGTATGGGAGGGAGTCAGTGTACTATGAGATTGTTTTAAACCCCAAGTCATGGGCTACTAAATACACCATTTTTTCATTTTTCATTTTACTGACAAAAAAAATTTATCAACAAAGAAAAGCATACTTAAAAACAGATAAGGATGTGAGAGTAACAAAGAATCCCTTAACAAGTATTATGGAGTTTAGATAGACTATCACAGTTGTTTCTACAATTTAGAATATATGTACTTATTGCACTTATGAAATGGATATCTTTAGTGAAACCGCATTTAGTAAGTTAAATTTCCAATTTAAATTAGGAAAAAACACCTATGTTGGTATCACTTTTAATAAAATAGTTCCTCTGCCTAAGTGTCTTGTGTTTTTTTTTCTTCACTGAAGGAATGTTGTCCTAGAAAGGTTTCTGTACTTTAGGTATTCACCCCCCCCCCCAAGCTGTGTGGAGACGAGGAAAAAAAAAAGGATTAAAATCCATCTGTTTGGCTTTTTTTTATATATATAATTTAAATTTACAATTTTAAGAGTGAGCGGGCTGGTAGAGAGACAAAGCGAGCGTGCAGGCAGGCAGGTACAGACATTCAGTGAGCATTAGTGAGATTACGGTTGTTCCTTTTTTTTTTAATAGATAAACAAGCAGGCAGGCTGGAAGAGACATTGCTGCTGTACCTTTGTTTTTTTATTAAATTCAAAGACGGATCTTAAGGAGCGAGTGGCCGGGCTGGTGGAGAGATCGCAGCTGTTCTGATTTTTTTTTTTTTAATACATGACCGAGCAGGTGGGCTATGAGAGACATCACAGCTGTTTGTTTCATGCTTCATTCAGAGATTTGCCAGACTGAGGTAATGTTAAAAGGTCAGATGTATTCATTATATTTTTTGTGTTGGCAGACTGAAAATACAGCCTGGCATGTCACTTGCAGTTGGTTAAAAAGAAGATGGCTGACTTTACTTTGTCAACATTCTAACTGGCATATTTATAGTATCAGTGCCCACAGGGCACTGCTGGTCCTTCTTCCTGTGCGTAAGAAGGAATATCACACAGGTATGCACCAATCAGGATACTTAAATTCTAATGCCCATTTTATAAGAACTAATAAATAATACATACTACATTACTAATATATCTAGTAAGTAGGTGAAATAATGTGTCCAAGTTCTAACCATGAAAAGTATAGTGTCCAGACATTTCCAAATGAGTCAAATGAGTTGTTGGCTGTATGCCTCATTCTTCCTTTTAAGGCTGTATTCATCATATAATTGATCAAGTCATTAATATTCAGAGCTGATTTGTCCTTCACTTTACTTAGAATTATTTTAAGACCTAGTATGCCTATCATTAACCTTTTCTTTTCATTGTCATTTAGATAGAATAAAGAAGAGGTGTCTCCAAGAATGAAGATTCTAGGATCCAATTCAGTGTTGACTCCCAACAATTTGGAACAGATTATTTTGAATTTATTCCCAACAAGGGGAAATTACAGGGTGGTTCCTTAGCATATGAAGAAGATCTGATTTACTGTGATGTGCTCACATTTCTAGCATATGTCATTTGTAGCAATATCCATTTTAATAATTTAAGAGGTGTATGATGCCAATAATAAATTGTGTACTGCACAAGTATACCTTATACATCTGTATTTGACTTGTACACATTTCTCCGTATTAAATACCAAGTATTGTCTGAAATAATGTATTTTAAGCTCTCTTCCCATTTCTCTGCTGTTTTCAAAGTTAGATTTTTCCCAGAATTTAAACTTAACTTATAAATTTTGCCAGGTCCTCCTTTCATTCTGGTTATGTTAAATAGGGGCTCACAGTCTTTATTTGTAGAAATAGACAATTCATTACCTTAAACTGCAGACAAGGTCTCCCTTAATTGAAGGTATACATAACACTTGGTAATTGGTAAAGAAAATTTAGTTTTCAAATCTCTAAAGGATAGCAAGGTGGCATTAATTGGGTCTATTAGGACTCCAATTAGTTTAATACCTCTTAAATCCCAGCCTCTTATTATATAGGCTTTTGTTATTGAATGTAATAAGTGGGTTTCTCTGTAAGGGCATTTACTCTGCTGGCATAGGAGTAATTCCTTTCTTGTTATGAAGTTGTGAAGTTACTTTACCTAGTACTTACATTCCTGGGTGAGAATTGTTAAAGATGTTGGAAATTTAGAAGTTATATGCATCAGGGAATAAGGCTTAATGATCTCCTGTTCAAAGTTCACCCGGGGGGGGGGGCATACCTCTCAACCTCCAGATGACCAAATCAGGGACAGAGCCCCAGAAAATCAGGGACAACCTATGAAAATCAGGGACACTTCATTAGCATAAAATCTGCATAGTCGCGCCCCAAAGTGGGTTTCATTTCACATATTCCCAGCTGTTTAGAGTCGCCTCACATGAAGCATTTGGAAGTATTGTTCTTTATTTCTTTGCCCAGATGTATTGTTAACTACATAGCTGAAGTGTGGAACCTTTATAGTATAATGGGGAAATAACTGGGCTTTAAAACAGAACGTTATGTGTTTGAGCCCCACAGTGGTAAAATGGTTTATAACCTGGCTTTGAACTAAATGTTAGGAGTTCAATTTCCAGTATATTTATATTATTCAAATATAGGGTTCATGCAAGTCCAAGGCTGAATAAGATAACCTCCTGCAGTATGGGGTCATGGTGCTGCTGGGCTTTGCACTAGAAGATCAAGAGTTCCACACAATGATTAGAATTTTTTCATAAAAAATTTGTATTATAAAACTATGTTTCTTATTCTTACATTATAATATACATTATGATTCTAAATTATAGGAGTGAGTTTTCTGCCATGCTGCTGTCAATAATGCATGTGTTGTTGCTAGTAGGGCTACCGTTATGTTATAAATGCAGTGACGCTCAATCAGAGCCATGAGATCATGAAACACACACTACTGCATTATTTTGAACATACCTCAAGTCTCTACACTGGTGTACTTCACTTCTGTCTGTTGTTGGCTCAGGCTGTTGCATCTACAAAGTGCAGGGTTCGAATCATCTGGCAGGCAGGCTGGCTGATTGCTGTTGTCTGGCTGATGAGAGTGCTCCAGAGTACCAGGCAGGTTGCAGGGTTGGTATTCTCTAATCTGCCACCCATAAGTCTTAAAAAATAAAATTTACAGCTACTTTTACTTTTAATGGTAAAATGGCTCACTGCTCAGAGTCAGCAGGGTCGGAATCTGAGACTGCAGTGTTCAGATTTGGCAGAACAAAATGGGAAGCAGCGCCGTGTAGCAGTCACTGATCTCTCTCTCTCTCTCTCTCTGAGACTAGTTGGTATGGCGATCAAAAAAATAGCGGCTTCAATTCAGATTTTCTCTCCGGCGTTCTGGAACTCTCCTCGGCTGAATGGTTCCAAGGGCACCAGAGAGGCTGCTTTTATCTAGAGGTTGTGGACCTGAGGGGAGAATCAAAAGTTCAGGTCCACAGGGGTGGAGGTGCCAAAATGGGAATGGACCAAGCAGCATAGCCTGATTGGCTGAACAAGCGGTGATGTCAGTGTGCTCACTCGGTGCAACACAGTTTAGAGTTTAGGGACACAGAGAACTAGTCAGTGACTCAGCGTGGACCGCGTGGCATGTACTTTTTGGCAAACAGAACAGTCTGACTCGCATTTTCGGGGCAAGGCACAGCGAATCCGGGATGGCAGGGCAGAAGTGAAAAAATGGTGTAAATACAGAACGTCACGGGCAAATCGGGACAGTTGAGAGGTATGGGGGGGCTAAAGATGTTTAAAAAGGAATGAGAAATTTATACTAGGATTCAAACTAGGATTATATAGATTTAAAGAAGGTAATGTGCCCATAGAGTACATCTCCTGCATGGCAGATTTTAATCCCTTACAATATAATTCATCAAGTGCCTATCTAATTTCAGTTCCACATGGGAATAATCCTTTGTGTAAAAAAACTTATTTCTTAGCCAGCCCATTAGCACAGATGGCTGAGGCACTAGCACCTTACCTCATGACATGCCGGTCACCCGGGTTCTGGAACGACCTCAGGTTGTCGGGGTGCCGGCTCGGGGGTGGTGGGTTGGAATGGAATTGAGCCATGGCTCTCCCCTCCAAGGGGTGGACACCTGCCCATCTGTAGTCCCGCTCCTACTGGGTGGAGGTTCAGTGGGTGCGTAGGCAGCAAGGTGCAGTGACAAAAGTTGGGGAGGGGTGGAAGGGGCCATCGGATCCTGGCATGTACATGCACCTACATGCACATACATGCATGAGTACACTGTGGCCTCAGTGGGTGGGAGAAAATACCAAAAATAAATAAATAATGGGGGAATAAAAACTTCTTGTGAGGCTTTTTGGATTAGTAAGCATGAGCTGAAAACCATGGTTTCTAAGGGAGATCTCCCTGTAGTTAAAAACTAGTCCTAAATCAGACAATAGTGATTTAACCCTAGTGATTTTATATATTAGCAAAAGGTTGCCTCTTGATCTTGTATGTTCCAAGGAATAAAGTTTTAGATCCCCTAGTCTGGTTTCATAGGCCACATGTTGAAGGCCATCAACCATTCTTGTAATTCTCCTCGGCACACTGTCTAATTTGTTTACATCATTACACAAACTAGGGTTCCACAAGGGAGAGCAGCAGTCCAAAAAAGGATGGACATACTGTATGCTTTAAATAAAGGAATGATGCATGCCCTATTTCTAGAAGTAATCAACCTTTTCATAGAACTAATAAGTTTGGCATTTTTTTTGTCATCTCTGTACAGTGATTACTAAACTTGAGGTCATTAGAGATAACAACACCCACATCGTTTTCATTACTGATTGTGTTCAAAAATGTTCCTGCCAGAAAAAGATCATTACCTCATTTATCTTTGCCCAAGTGCATGACAACACACTTATTAGGGATAACATCATACCATTGGTAGTAGCCCAGAATTGTAGTTTTAAAAGGTCTTCTCACAACTTATGGAACCCTTCTGCATTACTTATTTGTTTAAGCTTAAAAGTTTTATGATACATTTTAAAGTTAGGCAAACCCATTCCACGTTTCTGTGATGGGGCTATAGTCTGTCCATACTTAGCTGTGGGGGCTTACCTTCCCATAGAATGTCTTTAGTTAATGTATCAAATTTAGCAGACCACTGGTTGTTAATTTTTATTGGTAAATTTTCCAAAAGATACATTATCCTGGGAGAGGAGATTATCTAAATAGCTGTTAATTTTCCCCGAGATTGAAAATATAAATTTATTCCATTTCTCCATGTCTGCCTGAGTTTTATTTAGTACTGCCAATATCTAATTTTACTATCTTGGGTAATTCAATACGAATTTAAATACCTACATAGGTAACTTGGTTTTTTACCTATTTCAAATTGTTGCTCTTGCAGAATTTCTCAAGTTTGCTGTTATGTTTTGTAGTGGGAAGCACTCCTGATTTGAACTAATTAATGGTAAGTCCTGAAAGGGCTTTAAATATTGCCAATATATGGATTATGGAATTATTAGAAGCTTTGAGCTTAGATAACATTAGAATCAAGTCATCTGCATATGCAAGTTACCTCTAATCTTTAACATTAATGTTTATTCCACAGATTTCACTATTTTTTTTTCTTTTTGTAATTAGCAGAGGTTCCATGGTCAAAATAAATATTAGTGGTCACAGGGGACATCCTTGTTGAGTCCCTTTTTCAAATGTCATATTAACTGAAATGTCCATGTTGGTACAGACAACTTTTTTGTAGACTTTATTTCTTCTCTGGACCCATGGAACTCTCTCTCTAGCAGACCCCACTCATCACAACTGCTCTACCACCTGCCTGATCCCTGCACCACCAGAAAATTCAAGGACTGACACTCCCCACCCTACCCCGATCAGGCGACTGACCAAACTTAACCCAAGGCAAGGCTAGGATTGGGACAGCTGGTGATGGAAATTTGGCATTGGGTGTGTGGCAGCAGACACTGGAGGTTGCCATCGCCTATCCGTGGGCCAGGAATTTTTGCTGCTATTGGAGTTGCCACATGAGTGCAGATGTGCATTGATGCCCTGCACACCACGGGCATGCTCCTGCACCCATGCAAAAGGCATCCACTTCCACTCCAGCCCCTAAAGAGCATTTCATCAGTGCACCAACCCCAGTCACCACCAGGAGCTGCTAGCACTGTGGCAAGTGCTAACTCCCACCCCAGGAAGGGAGATCAGTCCTCTGGATGCTCAATCCTTTCCTGCCCCTGACAACCCATGATGGCCTGAGCTCACTCCCAAAACTGGGTTGCTGGTGTGGTGCAAGGTGTAGCATACTGTACCTCAATCCTCAGTGCCACCGGGCTGGCTATGGTACAGTCCTTGGCAGTGGAATTTTAATATTTCAATAAGGAGGGCAGGATAGCGCAGTGGTTTAAGGCTCTGAGCTGCAAATCTGGAGACCTAGGTTTGAATCCCACAGCCCCCACTTGCATACTGGGTGACCCTGAGCAAGTCACTTAACTTCTCTGTGCTCCCAGGTTGCACCCGTAAACAAGCTTTCAACTTAGTGTGTCTCACCTGGTTAAAACAATTGAAAATGTATATATATATATAAATATATATATATATATATATATTCTTGAGATCCACTTTGAAAAGTTCAGTCCTAAATTAAACCTGTGAAGTACTGCTTCTAGCAAACCCCATTCAATTGAATCACATGCATTGTGGGCATCAAGAGATATGATAACTGTTGGATTCCTTAGCTGTTTAGCATGCCATAGAGACAGTATTACTCCTCTTACAGTATGTTGGCATACCCCTGCTTTCCCTGTATAAATCCAACTTAATCGCTTTAGAAGAGGCTATCCATCAATTCCTATCACTAGAGTCTTTACAAGTATTTTACAGATGACATTAAGGCTACTAAATGAACCACAGAATTAAAGTTTGAGAGGATTATTAAAGTAGAGCACACCAAGGGGGTGTAAAAAATGAGTTTCACACTGACAGCCATGCATTTGCTTTTTTTTTTTTATATAATTCACTGAGAGACCAGATATAAACCTGAATAAAGAGACAGGAGTGGATTTATGGTTTTACAAAGAGATTGTCTACTTATTATGCAGCCAGGCAAAAAACTAAGGATTATGACAGGACTAACAGGGAAAACAAGTTCTTACAAAATACATAAAAAAATTAAAACCTTTTAAAACATAAACTGTTCATTTTATCTAGCAAAAAAAAAAAATCATCTTGAAGTCAACTAGAGTGATGGTTTTCCATGGCTCAATGATGCTCCCAACATCTCAACAACAACCATGGAAACCTTTGCTCTAATTGAATTCAAGACGAGATTTTTTTGCAAGTTAAAAAAGTTTAAGAAGAAAAATCAAAAGGTAATCTTTTTTATTGCAGGAGAGAATCACTCAGCTGTTTCTGTGACGAGTCTGAAAGTGGTGTTGTGTTTTTTCACCTGAGAGCTTTAAAAAACAGTTGAGCAGCTTGTGTGCAGGGTCTCTGTAATCCGTGTTTGGATGGTGTATCACAAACATGCATTATGGAGAACTGAGGCACCCAGTTTGGGGCTGATATCTGGGTCTCTAAGTAACTATATTAATAATAAACTACAAGGGGCAAACTGTCATTCCTTCTTGCAATAACAAAACTGTTCTGAAAGACATTTACATAACACAGGTACTAATTGATAAGTTTTTCAAGTAAATTAAAGTTTATTTTTAAAAAGAGTTAAGGTCATGCTAAAATTGATATTATCGTGGACGTTATTATGTAAACAAGAGCCATAATAAGATATTAATTGCTGCCATGATTACTTTCTGCCAAATGTTCTTGGTACAGTATCTAGCTGATAAAGCTGCCCTGGTAGAAAATGGATGTGAGTTGTGCAGAATAGTTTAACTAAATCAGTCATGTTTTATGAGTAAAAAATAGAGTGCAGCAAGTTATAATTTTCAAATTGAATTCTGTATGATAGAGGTATTGAACTACATTCTTTATAAAGTTGCCATCTATGTGTTCTTTGAGATAAGGCAAAACGGCATGTGCTAGTAAAAGCCACCCCATATTTTACCACAGTCACTTTAGGTACATTACAAAGTAGATGAGATCCATAGTTTAGCACAAGAAGAAGCAATAGGCATGGGATAGGCATAAGGGAGCAATACAGATGAGTATGAATGGCACAGGTCATTGGCAGAGCAAAGGCCAATGGCACATTCATAAGGTAGAAAAAGAAATGGGCAGATTGGATAGGCCTTGAGGTCCTTATCTGCCATCAACTTCTATGTTTCTGTTTCACCTGTCTAGCAATTAAACATTTTTTCCACTAGACAGATGCTCTGTACTTCTGTAGACATGCACTAACTGGTTCACCTCCTAGCAACCATTTCTGTAATGCAATAAAAGATAGTTTTGAATCAAGAATTACCACAAAACATTTGAAGATTTGTACAGAATCTGTTGGTCACCTTTTATTATCAGTAAATATAATCCGTTACAGAATATAAGCTAATATTTGTGTAGTAGCAAACGTTGTTAGCTTTTTCTTCTCAATAATGACTAATCTACTTTGAACAAAGGGCCCTAGTATGGAATCTTGCATGATTCCAGATTACAGTTTGACCAAATTTCAACCAGCCCTAGCAATGCTCACATTCTACATATGGCTAGAAAGATACTTTTTGAACCATTTTGTAGTATAATCAGAAGCAGCCAAATTATTTAATTTTTGTAGCAGCAACTCAAGATTTACAAGATAAAATGTATTGGTCCTTTCTATATACAATGATCCTGTTATACGCTCATGGCATAATGTTATGCAAGTAGCAGTATGACATGCCCATATCTCCATGGGTGTTGCTCAAGAGGCATTCATGCGTGCAGTACCTTAATTCATGGATGCAAATCCCTTAATTCCCTAGATCTGCATGGCATTTATGTTGAGCTTTTTGCTCAGGTACTAATTTTATTTGCTCAAACGTTTTACTGTATTTGTGACCTACAGTATGCTGCCATTTTAACACTGTTCATTGTACTCCTTATTGTATTTGTACTCACTGCACTGTACTGTAATGTGATTACTATGCATTGTATGTATTTTCACATTATAAGAATGTGACTACTATGGTCTCTCTGTACTGTATTAATGCATTGGTGTTCTTATGCACTGTTCAAGCTCAAGTTCAAGTTTATTAAGCATGAAAAACTCCATTGAGCAAGCTCATTTACAAAGAGGCCCTGAGAGGGACACATAGGGTACATACATCAAACAGCATACATTGGGTATAACAGTAAACAGGATGATCAATGCAAAATAAAGATGAATTAACAACACCGTAGCAATCGAGAGAGACCTAGACAGTGCATATAATACAGTGGATAAGGAGCATCATGGATAATGATATAATAAGGACAAAAAAAACTCTGCAACGTTTGTACAGTATATATAATACATTAAATTCAGGAACAAGTGCAATGACCATATGTACAGGTTGTGATAATTACAGTTAAATAGCCTACGTAAGAATAGTGGGAGCATTCCAGCAATAGAATATCTCACAGGGATGGAGCATGGGGCAGACAGGATAAGAGCATAAGACAGATGGGAGATAGGGGGTAATGAGGGGGAAATACAGAAGGGAAGGGCTGGAAGGAAAGCAGGATGAGAGCACAGAAGGAGTAAGTTGGGGAGAAAGGACAACACTCCATAGACAATTTATTACAGCAGACATAAACTGGGAATAGAGGAACTAGTAGGATGTAAGGGCTGGGTCATCAATGGGGATGGCATGTGCATGAGTCATGTAATTTGCAGATGACAGCATTTTTTAAAATATTTAGTGGTGTCAAACTTTGATGTTTGATGGTGGGATGTTCTTTGTTCAAAACATCAGGAAGTGTATGGCTGATGGCCATTTTGCTGAAGTGGGTTTGAGAGTTAGGGACGTCTAACATGATGTGTGAGCTGCTCTGTAGTGAAAAGAGGCAAACAGAATGATGGAAAAGGCCCGATATGTATGATGAAAGTTTTAGCAGAAGGGCTTTGCAGAGCCATATGATAGAATGGAAAAGCCATCTAGTGGACAGTGAAGGCCAGCCCAAGGAAGCATATAAATCACAATGATGAGTGCAAGGTAGACATTTGTGATGAAACATATAGCTCTATGGTAGAGTATGTCAAGTAAAAGCAAGTTATCGGAGCATCAGCCATATATCACATCTACATAGTCCAGTAGTGGGATAAACATGGTCTGTGCCAATCTCAGCCTGGCTTCAACAGAGAATAGGGATTTGTTCCTAAAGAAGAAGATGCTGAGTCTTTGCTTCAGCTTTTTCCTGAGAAACTCAATGTGCTTCAAAAGAGACAAATGGTGGACCAACAAACACCCCAGGCATCTGAATTTGTTGACAACTTCTAGGTTGTCAATGAGGAGACTTCTGATGGGGGAAAGAAGGAGAGATTTTTGGGGAAAGAAGTGAGGTGCTTAGAGTTTAGCCTGTAACAAATTTTGTTGAAGGAGGTCAAATTCAGCCTGAAGTTCCGTAAAGACTTCATTCAAGAAGGATTTGGAGGTATAGAGGATGTGTCATCTGCGAATAAGTGGATTTTTGCTTTATTCACATTTTCACAGATGGGATTTATATAGATAATGAACAGAAGAGTTCCGAGAATTGAGCATTGTGGTTCCCCCTTTGTGAGGGGAGGAGTGGGGAGAGTGAGCCTTCTGCCTTTGCATGCTGTCTCCTTCCTGCCAGATAGCTAGTGAACCATGTAAGAGCCCAGGCTGGCTATGCCATGCAAATTTAGCTTGTCTAGGAGTAAATCATGGTTGACACTGTCGAATGCTTGACTAAGGTCCAAAAATACAGCTCCTATAATCTGTTTTTTGTCTATGGCAAGGAGCCAGTCATTTGAGACCAATGCAAGAGCAGCACTTGTGCTGTGAGCTGGCCTAAAGCCAGACTGGGATAGGTTCACTAAATTTGATCTATCAAGGTAATCTTTTACTTGAGCACTTACTAGTTTTTCTAAAAGTTTAGAGAGTAGGGGTAGTAGGGAAATTGGTCAGTAATTGTTCAAATCCATTGGGTCTCCTGCTTTGAATAAGGGAAGAACATGTGCTATTTTCCCAGCTTCAGGTACAACACGAGAGGTAATTGACAAATTGAACAAGTGCAGGATGGGAGCAGTGAAATAATGAAACCCAGATTTGAGGAAAAAGGTCCTTTTCCATTAGCACCAGCACCTTTCTTTGTGTCTAGGTGCACTAACAGGTCTTCTACTTGTTGATACTGGATCAGGGAGAAACTGAAAGTACTGTCGATTAGTGAGGGGGTTGGCTGAGGTAGGCTGGGTTTTAGGGTAGTGGCTTTTGAGGTATGGAGGGCTAGGCCTGCAGTGGAGAAGTGAACGTTGAAGCTATCCAAGATTACTGACTTATCGGTTAATGTCATTCCCTGGTGAGTAATCTTTTCAGGCAGTGAAGAGGATGGTTTGTTTTCTTCTGCTGATTTTATAACCCCAAAAACTTGGCAGAATTGCCATCTGCCAATTCAAAGGCTGATAAGTAGTAGTTTGCCTTAGCGAATCTAATCGATTTGGTGCATTCGTTCCAACTAGCTTTAAAAGCTGCCCAATCCAATGGATGTTTGGTCCTCCTTGCTGTGGTTCATAAATGGTCTCTTTTGCTTAGGGCAATTTTCAGGTCAGCATTGAACCATGGGCAGGACTGCTTCCTGGATCTACATTTTTTATAGGGGTGTGTTTATTGATGATACTGCTTAGGGTGTTAGAAAAAATGGAGGCTGCATCGTTAACATTTATGGCCATATAAAAGTCCATCCAGTTTATATCTCTCAGGTCATCTAGGTACTGAGCTAGGTTAAATTTGAGGAAATACGTTTTCCAAATAAATCTGCTGGTGGTCTTGGCTGCTGCCAGACCTCTAATACAGGCTACTGTGCAGTGGTTGCTAACATCATCATGAAAAACTGCCACATAAGAGAATTTGTGAGGCCTGTTGGTAAGGATCAGGTCAATTAATGAACTATTTGCATGGTTCCTAGGACTAGGGTGAGTAATTTCTGGTATTAATTGGGTGAAACCTGGTTTGTCACAAAAGTCCCTTAGTTGTTTACTTTTAGTGTTGGTACTATGTCAGCCAAGGTTTAGGTTGCCAAGAATGATGGTTTCATTTTGCTTAGAATACACATAGTTACACAAGTGACTTAAGAGTTCCATGCCCCTGTCGGCAGCCTATAGTAACCTAACATATTTATGGATTCTTCTGGGGAGATTACCAAATTTAATGCCAAGCACTCAGATTCCTTCGGTATAGAAGTAACTGTGATTACAGAAGATGCAAACTTGTCTGTGACATATTGACAATGCCCCCTCCCCTGGACTGCCTATCAGTACAGAAAATATTATAAGATGGAAGTGATATCAGGTTATCCGGGATTGAGCTTTCCAGCCAGGTCTCTGTAAATACAAAGATATCTACATTTGTGTGGGATATGCAGGCTTGGACATAGTCTATCTTTTTTAGAAGGCTACACACATTAAGGTGCATGCACTTCATATCGTTGGCGGCTTCAAACACAGAGGTCGAGGCTACCACTATTGAAGGGCCAGGATTTAGTTTAGGGTTTAGAGCACAGAACACAAATAAAAGGATCAGATTCTTGATCCATCTGGTTAGTAATCTGAATTTTGAGAAGTAAGGAATTCTGAGAGTGGGGTGCAAACAGGGCGCTTGATTACTAAAGCTGGAGAGACAGAATGGATACATCACGTAGAACAACAGGACTGTCCTAAACTATAGAGAACCAGGAGAAGTCAGGTATATCACAAGGTTTGCTGCAGAAGAATCCCAAAGGGGGCACCTTGGGAGGATAGTAGAAGGACCTGACTCATGAATATGTGGGAGAGTTGTCACCGGTGACTTGGAGGCAGCTGATAAAGAAATGCAAGGAATGAAAGACAGGAGCTGAAGGAAAGCAATATAAGGAGGAAAGGGAACATTGTAAGGATAAAAGAAATGTGGGGACTAATTAAGTGCTGGGGGGGGATGCAAAATAACTTCTGTGAAAGAAGAAGTGGAAAGGAAGCCTAGGCTCCCTCTACAATGCAAGGCACTTCAGGGAGAGAAGTAGGGAAAACAAATAAAATGCTGGGGGAATGCAAAGCACAACAGAGAGAGAAGAAATGGAGCTGTAACCTTAGGCTCCCACTACAAATAATCCAGCCCATGTTCCACTGGGCAGGATTCACATGCATGAGACGCGTATCCCATCCATGGAGCTCCTCACCTGTGGACAGGTGCATGCAGCTGGTATTCCCCAATGGCCACAACCTGTCCATGGGCATGCCCTCCTGGCATGCAGCATTCTGCAAGGTGGCCAGGGGCAGAGTCGCGGACCCAGGTGGGGATCCAATCGGATGCCTGTCCTGGGACCAACATTGGATCCCTTTTGTGGTGAGGGGCGCACTGGCTGCACTCCCCTGCAGATATCCACATGGCCGGTGGCTGTGGAGGCAAGAAGTGGATAGTGCCACTGGTCATGTGGTGCCCCCAATCAGACAGGGAGGAACGTGGGTGGTGCCACGAGTATGTGTGTGTGTGTGTGTGTGTGTGTGTGTGTGTGTGTGTGTGTGTGTGTGTGTGGGAGGGTTGTGTGCACCAGCCCACCACACCACCCAGCACATGGGAAGCTGCACAGGCAGGCTGGCGGGGGGGAGGGTACATGCTGTTCTGGAGCCATTGCCCCCATATGAATGTGTGTGAGGAAGGCGGGGCTTGGCATGCACTTGGGTGATGGGAACTCACTGGGTGTAGGGCCGGCAGCCACTCTGGATGTGTCGGCGGTGGTTCCCTCTTGGTGGGGGATGGATGCATGGTGGTGGGTAGGGGACTTATAGTAGGGTTTCCCTGGTGTATCTGCTGCCCCCTCCATGCTCTGGTGCACAGCACTGCATGGCTTTGTGCATGCCACGTAGTGCTGGCATGCCCCCACCTACCCCCTGTGCATTGCAATCTGCGTGGTTGGGGGATCATGTGCATAGCAACTGTGTGACCCATTTTGTTAGTGTTGTGTGGGCAGCAAAATGGGTACAGAGTGTCTCCATGCCTCACATACATGGCGAGGAGGTGCTCCGCTCCTTTGAGTACAGGGCCCACTATCCCTCTACAATAATACAATATCAGGGAGGTATCAAGTGGCTCTTAGTCTGAGACTTCCTCTGCAGGTTGACCAGTATAACCTACAGATGGAAAAACAAGATGATTAAAAAAAGATGGACAATAGAAGATGACAAAGGCTGAAAAGGGATCTAGGGTAGCAGGACGTCAGTGTGGTCTAGTGGAAGGTGTCACAGACTTCGGGGAGGTGTGTGAACCACTGGCAGGTGTTTGAAACTCACAGGAAGAGATGATTCAAGACATACCAAATGAAGGGGTGTAGGAGTATTTAATGTGCAGCAATATTTATTTATTCATTTATTTATTTAAAAGTTGATAACCGGGAAAGACACACTGAGCCAAGGCTCGATTCCAGGTGTGACCCGGGACAGGAGGTAGATTCAAATATTACATATATATATATATATATTTATACAAATATAAATGTGATATATTCAAGAGTACATTATAATAAACAGTGATTACAGCTTACACATGAAGTTGGGCCTAACAGTGAACCTAACAGTGGACAATTAAAAACAGAGACTGAGCAATACCTGAGCTAACATAACAAGGCTAGGTACACTGATACAGACAAGAGGGCACACATATTGTGCAGCCAGAATTATATACACCATAATAAATTAGGGGGAACACAGTAACTAGTAGGGGACAATAGAAAAGGAGAACTAAGAGCTGGAGTTGGCAAGATAGTTAAAGGGTATGGGCCAGTGTAGCCGGTGGGACCTAGCAGCTATGGAGGGTGGACACATTGGCAAGGCAGGGGTGGGTGCTTGAAATACTTTTTGATGGACTTCACCATAGGCAAGTTACGTACAGTGAGGGTAAAAGTGTTTCAGAGGGCAAGGGGCTGATGGGCAAAGGCTAGTTTCCCAGCGAGTGAGCGTGGTGTGGCCAGGGCAAAGGAGTGGTGGTTGTGTGAGCACAGGGAGTAGCCAGCACTTGGGGTTGGGGCTAATAAGGAGGAAAGGTAGGAGGGAAGGGTGTTGAAAAAAGAACTTAGCGATAAAGGTTGCACAATGTGCCAGTCAACAGTTAGCAAGTGAGGGCATGGAGACAGAGTGGTAGAAGAGGCAGTGATGAGTGTTGTATGGGAGGTTAGAGGGAAATCAGCAGAATGCAAGAAACAATGGGTCAAGCTTGGCAAGGGAGGATTGTGGCATTGAACTATAGACCACATCCGCATAATCAACTATGGGTAGGATAAGCTTAGTAATTATTTACCTCCTGATGGGGGGGGAGAGAGACCATCCTTATACCTATAAAGCATTCCTAGTTTTGGACACAGCTTGTTGTGAATAGTGTCCAGGTATAGGAAGAAGTCCAATAGAAGATGGCAAAGGCTGAAAAGAGAACTAGGGAGCAGGAAGTTAGTGTGGTCTAGTGGAAGTTGTCACAGAGTTTGGGGAGGAGTGTGAACTACTGGCAGGTGTTCAAAACTTACAAAGAGAGATGATTCAATAAATACCAAATGAAAGGGTGGAGAGTATTTTATGTGGTTCTGCACAGAACAGATGGAAGGACTTTATATGGTGGACAGGTGGGAGGTAACTAGAACTGATCTATTCAGGCAAGTTAATAGAAGTATATGTTTCTTAATCTGAGTAGATCAGCATGAGAAGAAGGTAAAGGTTGAAAAGGGTAGTAAGGAAAACAGGAAGGCTGTGTGGCCTAGTGGAAGATATCACAGACACTGTTGGAGAGTGTGCACTACAGCTAGTTGATCAAATCTTGCAGGGGGAGATGACTAAGAAGAGAAAAACAAGATAAGGAGTTGTATTTTATGTGGTGCAGTGAAAAGCAGGTGAAGGTGATCCAGAAGAAGGGTGGATCAAGGTCAGGATATATTTCTGAATGTGAGACTAGCAATAGTAGAAGAAGGTAAAGATTGAAAAGGGTAATGGGAAAACGGGGTGGCTGTATAGCCTAGTGGAAGGTGTCACCGACTCTGGAGGAGAGTGTGCACTATAGGCAGGTGATCAAACCTCACAGGGGGAGATGAATCAGAAGAGTAAAAAAAGGGGAGTAGAGGTATTTTATGTGGTGCAGAGAGAAGCAGGTGGAGTGTGACTGGCTAGCCTGCACAAACTGTGTAATGATATAGGTTATATTTAAGAATATAAAAGCAGTCTGCAGAAGTACTAGTGGAATGGTTAAGATGTGTTTTAGTATGGGGCTGAGTGGCCAACTGGATAGAGCTGTAGTCTCCAGAGTAGGAGATGCATTTCTGGTTGGGGGTTCAAGACTCTGTAAAGGTGAAGAACTGAACCAGAAGAACAGTGGGAGACCAAGCAAACAAAGAGTCAATGATAACAATGGGTTTAGGGTTGAGGGAGAGAGCCTACCAAAATTCTATTTAGAGCAGGTAGCAATGGGAGCACAGCACAAATTAGTGACTGAGAGGTGTGGAGCAGGAGGGACTAGGATAGTGCAGCACCAACTAGTGGCCGAACAGTATAGGAAATGATAGGGGTGTTAGGTGACTCATTATGTGACCTTCACTTCCTATAAAGAAAGTGATGATCCAGAGTGGGAGGGTAGGGAGGCAAAGCAACATGTCTACTGACTCTCGACTGTCTGTACCTTTGGTGGGGAGAGAGGGAGGGCTGCTTGAGGTAGTGGGTCTTCTTGTCCTGGGACCTTTGGTGGGGATGGCAGGCTGCAGGGAGCCGGTTGGAGCTGTTCTTTGATACTTTCTCCAGAATACATCTGTAAACAAGCTGTTAGTATGCCTTCCTGATGAAACATTTAAAATAAATAATGAATATCTCCCCAATCAAATGAATCATAAAGATCTGAAGCAAATCTAACCAACCGTGTTGCTTGAACTACAGTTGCCCAGTGTCATGTTATGTTCTGCTGTTTCATGCATCATGTGTTATTGCAGCATTTTGTAGCTGCCATTGATGCCAAAACCATTTTGTGCTGTGGAGATGCTGATATTGATATACTGTTGCAATGCCCACCTACAGATGGTAGTCACAGTTTATTCAGATTTTTAAAGGGGTGTGTCAGTATTATTGTCCTTAAAGTCATTCTGCAGCTTGACAAGCATCATATAATACTACCCTAAAAAAAAACAACCTTCCTCTTATTTTATGAACCCAAGCTTCTGGTGGTCATCAGGAGATCCTTTAGGGAACATGTTTTCCTAATTTCATGTTAATACCACAAGAAATACCAAAATAATGAATGCTTTCTGGATTTATTGGATTTTGTAGGACAAAAGAAGGCTTGTGGCCCATCATGATTGCCCCCCACAAATGTGGGACATTAGCTGAGGGGTTAATATTGGCATAGCCAATTATCAAGATTTAGCTTTAAGGTGTCAAAATTAGAAAAATGTATTAATTCTTGAGGTAGTGCATTCCAGCTTTTGGCAGCTATAATGCTAAAAAAATTATCCCACTTGTTGATGTTAGTCTAGTTGATAACCAGTTGCTTGTTGTGTAACCTACAAACTGTACGTTTGGTGGCAAATGATAAACCACATTGTTCTATTAAGACTGGTGATTTAAAGATTTTAAATGTGAACAAAATGTCTCCTCTATGTCTTCTTAGGTGCAGAGGGAATAGACCAGTAGCCATCAACCTGGAATTATAGTTTAGTGAAGATAATTTGGGGATCATTTTTGTGAGTCTCCTCTGGATCTGTTCCAGTCTATTAATGCCACTCTTTAGGTGGGGATTCCAAAAAAGGGAGACATAATTAAGGCGAGGTCAGATGTATGCCCTATGCAAGGGTTCAAGGCAGTGCCTGGATTTACTAATGAATGTTTTTTTGATTTGCTTAAGGATAATGTTGGATGTACGTTCTACTTTATTGCAGTGATTAGAGGGAGACAACTTATTGTTAATTAGAATGCCTATGTCACATTCGCAAGTAGAAAGCCTGGAGCATTGATTTGTTAAGATAGCACTTATTTAGTGGATTATTTTTTCCTAGGTGAAGAAATGTGCATTTCTCAGTATTGAAAGTCATGGAATTGAATGTTGCCCATAATTCAATAGATCTTAAGTCTTGTTCTAGTGATCATATCCTGGAAGGACTGTCTACTCTGCCTCTAAGCTTAGTATCATTAGTACATTTTGAAATGAAATTACTGGTGCTATGTGACATGTCGCTGATGAAAATATTGAAAAGAGTAGGCGTAAGCACAGACCCCTGAGGTACACCACTTGTCACACAACCAGTTTTTGACTTTGAATGATTTACTCTTACAGTCTGTATTCTGTTTGTGAGCCACTTAGATATCCAATTAACTAGGCTAGTGGTGAAACCAAGGGAGTAAAGTTTGTTTATTACTTTAGAATGGGATACTTTATCAAATGCTTTGCTGTAATTGAGTAGAAAAACATTGGTAGAAATGTTATCAAGGAATATACTAATGTTGTTGTAAAAAGATATGGATTGGTAGTATGGGTGACCAGATTTGAACCCGTGTTGTGAATTGTTGTGGATACCAAGCTTGCAAATTTCTTGTTCAAAGTGTTCTTTTATTAGATGTTCCATAACTTTCCCTATAATAGATGTTAGACTAATAGGTCGATAGTTTCGGACATTAGACTTATTTCCCTTTTTGTGAATTGGTGTCACAATGTCTTGATGCCAATCTTCTGGGATATCGCATTCGGACAGAGATTTATTAAAAAGTAAAGTTAGTGGGAAAATCAAAGTGTTGGTGGTTTCTTTTAGGAATTTAGACTGGATACCATCAGGACCTGGGCTTGTGAACTTATTTATAAAAGATAGAGCTTTACTGACTTCCTGCTGTAGAAATTGAATTGGTGAATGGTTACTTATATGTGGAGGAGGAATAAGGTAATTTGTGCACAAGACAGAACAAAAATACTTGTTGAAGTGGTTAGCTAGTTCAAGATCAGAGTTTGAAATAGATCCATTGATGCACATTGGTCCAAGTGATCTAATATTCCCATTTTTGCTGTTAATATATGAAAACAGTGACTTTTATTATTATATTTGGAGTATACCAAGTTGAATTCTAGCCTTAGTTTGGACTGTTTAATCATTTTTTTAGAGTTCTGTCTACAGTTCTGCAGTTTAACAGAGTGATGGGACTGGGGTGTGATTTAAGCTTCTTAAACCCTCTTCTTTAAGTGGAATTAGTTTGCATATGGATTTGGTAAACCAAATAGGGATCTTACCCTTTTTATTGTATTTGATTTTGGTAGGGACATATTGCTCTTCCAAAGGGAAAATTATGTTTTTTAGTTTTTCCCATGCACTATTTATGGATATGTTACTAAAATGTTTCTCCCAGTTACACTTGTTAAGTGACCCATTGATCTTTTCAAAGTTAACTTTGCTGCAATCCTTGTATATTATGTTTATTAGTTAATTTAGTCGGTTTGACATTAATACTAAAG
The DNA here is from genome assembly GCA_016271365.2 of Neoceratodus forsteri. Lineage (NCBI taxonomy): Eukaryota > Metazoa > Chordata > Ceratodontiformes > Ceratodontidae > Neoceratodus > Neoceratodus forsteri. The sequence continues at coordinate 540,346,398 of CM028137.1, read as the reverse complement.
AAAATTGAGTTGTGGTCATTGTTTCTTATAGGACCCTTAATTTGGGTGTCAGAAGATTTATACTGGTCGGAGAATGAACTAATTGTTTGAGACCTGCATCAGTAATAAATGAGATAAAAGTTCTGTGACATTTTTGAAACAGAGTCCATTTTAAACTGTGAAATGACCATCATCAGTTTCAAAGGCACCTTACAGAGACACCCCTCAAAACCCCTTTACCCTTATTCATAGGTATCATAGCTTAATACTGAGCTGTTCAGACTAGCGTCCATAATGCTCGTCATGTTATTAAAAGCTCCCTGATCTGAATATGAATTGTATGAATCTGGGCTTATGATGGTCTTCAGAGGACCCTTTTAGTAATACGTATCCCAAATGTCCCGTTAATATACAAGAAATGCCAAAGTTATGAGTGCTTTTGTGCAATATTTACTGAACAAAGCCAGATCATAAGAAGAGAGAAAATGTCATCCTGCAGCTTGACAAGCATGACATAAAGCTGTCCCTAAAATTCACCTCTGCCTTTTTGTATGAACTGAGGCTTCTTGTGTTCATCAGGGGAACCTTTGAGGAACATGTATCCTTTATTTCATGTTTATACTACAAGAAATGTCAAAGTTATGAGTGCATCTGTGTGATGTCTTTGAAATGGAGTCACTTTTAAGCAGTTAAATAGTCACCTGCAGTTTCAAAGACTCCATACATATGCACCCCTTGAAAACAAATTTGCCCTTATTGCATGAACCTGGGTTTTTGGTGGTCATTAGGGGATATGTATGCCAAATATGCTAATAAAACAAGAACTGACAAAGATGGGAGTGCTTTTGTATGATGCTTAGTGACAAAGCCAGGCCATAAGAGGAGAGAAAAAAATCATCTTGCAGCTTGACAAGCGTAACATAAAACCACCCCACAAAACCCACCTTCTCTTTATTGTCTAAATTCAATCTTCTATTGGTCATCAGGAGATACTTTTAGGAACATGTATGCCAAACTTGATGATAGTACAACAAGAAATTCTAAAGTTATGAATGCCTTTATGAGATATCTGCCAAACCAAGCCAGGCCATTGGAGGAGAGAAAATGTCATCCTTCTGCTTGATGAGCATACCATAAAACCACCCTCCAAAATCCACCTTCACTTTATTGTATGAACCCAGGCTTCTGATGGTCACTAGGGAATCATGTGGGGAAGATGTGCCGGAATTTCACGTTAATATCTCAAACTTGCCAAAGTTATGCATGCCTTTGTGAGATGTCTTTGAAACAGAGTCACTTTTGAACAGTTGCAGTAAATGGCCATCTGCAGGTTCAAATACACTATACAGATCTGCCCCTTGAAATACACTTTCCGCTTCTTGTATGAGCCCAGGCTTCTGAAGGTCTTCAGCAGACCCTTTTGGGAACATGTACTCAAATGTCATGTTAATTCCACAAAAAATGCCAAAGTTATGAGTGTTTTTGTGTGATGTTTACCAAACAAAGCCAAACCATCATAGGAGAGAAAAGGTCATCCTGCAGTTTGACAAGCATCATATCAAACCACCACCAGCAACCCCTTTCAATTTATTGTATAAATGTGTGCTTCTGGCCATCTTCATGGGACCTTTGGAGAACACGTATCCCACATTTCATGTTAATAGCACAAGACATGCTAAAGATACAATATTAGTGCTTTTGTGTGATGTCTTTGAAACCGAGTCATTATTAAGTAGTGAAATTGCCACCTGCAGTCTCAAAAACACCATACGTATGCACCCCATGAAAACCACTTTACTCTTATTGTATGAACCTAGGCTTATGGTGGTCATTAGGGAACATGTATATCAAATACTATGTTAATAAAACAGGAAATGCTAAAGATATGAGTGCTTTTTTGTGATGCTTACCATCAAAGCCAGGCCATAGGAGGAGAGAAAGTCATCTTGCAGCTTGACAAGCATCACATAAAATAACCCCCACAAACCCACCACCCCCTTATTGTCTGAATGCACCCTTTTGAAGATCATCAGGGAACCCTTTGGAGAACACGTATCCCAAATTTAATGATAATACAACAAGAAATGCCAATGTTATGAGCGCCTGTTTATGATGTCTGCTAAACCAAGCTGGGCCCTCAGAGAAGAGAAAATGTCATCCTTCAGCTTGACAAGCATCACATAAAACCACCCTCCAAAATCCACCTTCACCTTATTGTATGAACCCAGCCTTCTGACGGTCGTCAGGGGACCCTTGGGGAACATGTATCCAGAATTCCATGTTAATACTACAAACATGTGAAAGCTATGCATGCTTGTGTGTTATGTCTTTGAAACTGAGCCACTTTTGAATGGTTAAATGGCCATCTGCAGTTTCAAATACACCACACAGATGTAGCTCTTGATAACCACTTTCCCTTCATTGAGTAAACCCAGGCTTCTGATCATCTTCAGGGGACTCTTTTGGGAACATGTACCCCAAATGTCATGTTAATATCACAGGAATTGCAAAAGGTATGAGTGATTTTGTGTGATGTTTACCAAACAAAGCCAGGCCATCATAGGAGAGAAAAAGTAATCCTGCAGTTTGACGAGTATCACAAAAAAACATCCACTGAAAACCACCTTCCCTTTATTGTATGACCCTGTGCTTCTGTTGGTTATCCGGGACCATTGGGGGAATATGTATCGCAAATTACATGTTAATACAACAAGAAAAGCCAATGTTTTGAGTGCATTTATGTGATGTCTGCCAAACAAAGCCAAGCCCTCAGTGGAGAGAAAAAGTCATCCTACAGCTTGACAAGAATCACATCAAACAACGCACCAAAATCCCCTTCACCTTATTGTATGAATGTGGTTTCTGGAAAGTTTGGGGAACATGTGACCTGAATTTAATATCGATAACACAAGAAATGGCAAACATATCAGTGCATTTGTGTGATGTCTTTGAAATGGGGTCACTTTTAAACAGTGAAATGGCTGTCTGAAGTTTCAAAAACACCATACAGGTGCTCCCCGATGGTTGTTCGGGGACACTTTCAGGAACATGTATCCCAAATTACATGTTAATGAGACAAGAAATGTCAAAGTTAGGAGTCCTTTTGTGGACAACAGTGATGACTTGGTGTCAGAACAACTACAGGAAGTGCTGATGCCAGTAATCAACACTGAACTATGTAACATGGCAGAGAGGGTACTGAGTACTGAGTGAAAGCTTGATCTCCTGCTCCAGCTGATACAGAGGCACAGTGGCATGTGCAGTCCAGTGCTTTCCCATCCGTGTGAGTAATCATCTCCTGTGTCATTCATACAGCTTCTTGAACCAGATGAACTGATTCTAAGCAGTGGGTTCAATGAGGGCACATCGGTAATGAGCTCTGGTAGTTTACTACATGTGCCATGTATGCCTTGTAGTGAAGACATTCACTTTACTCTCACATCTTCTCCCCATGAAATGTTGTTTTGTGCTGACTAGCGAGGCAAGATAACTTGAACTGGTGACATTGGCCAATGGCAAGTCAGAGCACCTGGTGACTCTTGTATTTCAGACACTGGTGCCTAAGATTCAGTATCAGTCATATGGAAAAATATGTAAACTGGGATGGAAGAAGGGGAAAGAGGCCAATATCAAGTGCCATATGCCATGATGTTTTAAGGATTGTCAGGAGGCACTTGGAGGTTGGGAGCTTCCACATGAAATTAATATGGGATGGAATAAATGAACAGTTGAGAAACCCAAGAAAGACTGCAGATCTTACAAATACATAAAATGATGAGTTATGTTTGTCTGTAATGGGATTTACTCAATTATTGTTGCTTTCCTGATACTGTTACTACATATCTTCAGTTCAGTATTATTATAAAACTTCCCTCAAAATGTTCACAACCAAGACTGCATTCATGTGACCAAAAAATGTCAAATGGCCATCCCATTACATATATGGAGAGAGAGGGCGGGGGGGGTTAAAAGGGAGAGGGAGGTGGGATATCATTTTTGGGCAGACTCGATTGGCTGAATGGTCCTTCTCTGCAGGCAGGTTTCTATGATTCTATGATATTCTGTAGAGTGTGAATTTCCTGTTTATATATTTTACAGCTTGCAACCTGCATTCCTGTGACAAGTGATCACATATTCTCCTGCACCTCTAGCCAGGTGCTATAACAGTGGGGAAGGTGAGGAAAATGTGATCCCGAGTGCTCATGTATCAGTCTCGATGCTGACATCCCCCTCTGGCTTAGGCTGTCCAGCTGGAAGGCCAACTGTAAAGAGACCTGGAGGGCTTGGTGTAGAACATTGAGTTTCCAGCTGTGGTAAGTACTTTATATACAGTGATAGCTATCCTAAACTTCCCTAGTACTGCAGTACCTCATTAGATTAAGCATTGTCTTATTATGTTTAGGAAAGCAGCTGCAGGTTTTCTAATTGTCTGTGATAGGAGAAGTAACAAGGTGTGAATACTGTTTTGCTGTACCTTAAGGTGGTAACCCGAATACTGAGGTGCGAGGAAAGTTTAGGATTTCTACTACTGTACTCTACGATTTATTGAATGCTTTATTGTTTAATAAGGTAATGTTGTCCCTGGATCCCCACCCAGAAATAACTCAGGCCACTGCTTTGTCACTTTTTGGATGCTCGCTGGCAATATTTATTTAAAGGCACAATTATATATTTCATCATTTACATCCCAATTCATTTCTAACAATCAATATTTACAATTCGGACATAACAGTCCCGTATCACTTCTAGGACATAGCAGTCCTGTCTTCCCTCTCATGGTTCTTCATTCTTGTTCTCGTCCTTTTTCGACATTGCTTCTCAGGGTCCTGACACCGTGATCCACCCCCTCTTTTAATCACCATAATCGGGTCACCACATTTACTTGGACCACTCCCCCTCACTAGGTGTAGACACAGTGATCTGCCCCCTAGCTTTATATCCCTCCACCCTCACCTGTTACTCCCACACCTGGGTTCCTTTGTCCCCAGCCTGTGGTACCTACCCCTCCCCCTCTACCTGCCCCCCCTTCTTTCCCCTTGCTCCCAAACCTTTCCTTGCCATCTCCCTTTTTTGGCTGATACCCTCCGGCAGGGCTCTACCTAGCCCCCTGGCCACTGGCCACCCATCTGTGGCCCACCTGGCCATGCAGGGCCCCATTAGAGTCACATCCATCCTTGTGCCTCTCGATATCTAGTGCCTATTCCATGCTCCCACCTCTTTCTTCCAGGGAGGGTGGGTGGGAAATTTACATTAAGAAAGAGGGCTTACTGAGGGTTACAGGCCCTTAAAAGCCCCTAATGACCCCTGATCAGGACCCCTTCTGGCCCCTCCCTTGGCCAATAGCCAGTGAGTTCTGAGCCTGGTCAGATGACACCATCTGTGAGGTCACATCTCCTCCCCCTTTCCTTGTAATCCCTTCCCCTCCCCTTCTCTGCCCCCTTCCTCTGCATTCATTCCTGGCTGGGTCCCAGGACAATCTGGTTTGCCTTTTAGTGACAAGCTTAATTGTCCCTGGATCCCCACCCAGAAATAACTCAGACCACTGCTTTGTGGATGAGTTTCTCTCTTCTCTGAGTACCTGGCTTTGTTTGGCAGACATCATATAAAAGCATGCATAATGTTGGTAATTTTGGTGATATTAACGTATTAGTTTGGAAACTTGTCCTCCAAAGGGTTCCCTTGCAATCATCAGAAGCCAAGGTTCATACAGTAAGGGGATGATGGTTTTCAGATGGTGGTTTTATGTGATATTTTTCAAGCTGCAGGATGACTTTTTCTTTCTTCTAATGGCCTGGCTTTGTTTGGTAAACACCATTTAAAACTACTCAGAACTGTAGCATTTTCTATTGTATTAACTTGATATTCACAAAATAATGTTCCCCAAAGGGTCCCCTAAAGACCACCATAAGCTGGGATAATATGATATGGGGAAGCTGGTTTTGTGAGGTGCATCTGTGTGGTAGCTTTCTGGGAACCCTCTCACTGTTTAAAAATGCCTCAGTTTTAAAGACATAACATAAAAGCAGCTGTAACTATGGCATTTCTTGGTGTACTTACACAAAGTTTGGGATACCAAGATTCCTAGTAGGAATGGAGGGAGCTTAGAAGTCTTTAGCCCATGGTTAGTTCCTGTCTATCATGTTATTAATATTTATGCCTCCCCATATATATTTGTGTAATCTTTCCTTAAACTCTTTTTTAGTTTTGCTGGATATAAGTTTGATCAGGAGATTATTCCAGGGTCTTAGTATTCTTTGAGGCTGATTTTCAGAGTCCTTAGAGAGACACAAGTTGCATTGCTTTAAGGGCTGTGGCAAACTCTGGGTGCGCCAGGGACCCTGCACCCAAATTTAGAAGAAGCAGGGTCCCGTAGCCAAACTCCCTGGGTTTGCAGCAAGCCGAAAGCTGCACCAAACAGTTGGTGAACCTGTGGGGATTGCTGCAGGGATCTGCCCCCCCAACCCAGCTCAACACTAGAGGGTCTGGGATGGTTGGGAGGGTGAAACAGCTTGCAATGAGAGGGGTAGGGGGCATAAGGGACATAAGTGGTGGCAGAGGGGGAGTTAGGGGGACAGCTAGGACTAAATGTTAAAGATGTGGCACCCAGTGGGGAGCATTTACAGCTGTATAAATATTTGTAAATTCCAGCATGTTATCATACTATACTACAATGTACAGTAACTTATAATCATACTGTAAATACAAAACCAGCCCTAATGAAACAAAAAAAGGAGGGACCAGTGATAAATCTGCAGAATATGGCATCATATTGCACCGTACCCTTCAGACCTCACAACTGTGTAGTGATGTATGTATCACTATACAGTTATGGGGTCTGCTGCACTATAATGTAATATGATGCTGTGTTCTGCAGATTTATCTCTGGTCCCTCCTTCATTGATGTATTTCTTTAGGGCTGGTTCTGTATTTACAGTATGCATACTAGTTACTGTACATTATAGTACAATACGATTACATGCTGACATTTACAAATATTTATACGGCAGTAAACGCACCCCACTGGGTGCCACATCACTAACATTCAGTCCTAGCTGTCCCCCTAACTTCCCCTCTGCCACCTCCCATGTCCCTAATGCCCACCACAGCTCATTGTCCACCCCATCCCACTGGCACAAGCCACTCAGAACATTTTCTGGCTGGTCTAAATGGTGCCCCTTGCTGTGTCCCTGGCAGGACTTGCAAAATCCCCCAAAAGGGTATGTTGCAGCCCCACCATGGTGCAATCCCCCTCTAGATCTGGCTCACTGGGTTGTTTAACGCAACCCTTGTGCAAGGGGGCTTTGGCGGAGCTGCATCTGCATCTGGATTTGATGTAGGCTGTGATAGAAAATTGCGTTTGATGCAAGTTGTAATGCAAGTCACCACTTAGGTCAAACTCTTGTGCCATAAGTCCCTTGCATTTATCTAAGTCCTTTGAAAATTGGACCCTTTGTGTATAACAGTATTTTCATAAGTAGTGTTAAATGGTTTAGCCTGCAGTTGTAAAGGATGCCTCCTTGTGGCAATTTTGTTTGATTTGAAATCCAGATTCAGTTCACACATCAGTGTCAGGTCACGTACAATGTCATATAAATAGCAAGGAATCACCCTTGAAACATCTCTATTGTAAAGTCATATGGTTTAGGCGTTTTAACCTGTCCTCATATGTGAAATTACTAATTTCTGAGATTGTCTTTGTGGCTTTACATTGTATTCTTTCTAGTTTATTTATGCTGTTAATCTTGAAAGGGCACCATATTTTACTGGTGGATTCAAAAGGTCCCTATGTCTTTCAAACAGCACACCTATTGTACTGCACAGGTGTACACAAAGTGACACAGATACAGTACTGTATTGTAACCACATCCCTACAAGGGAAAGCAGTTGAAGCACTGTGAAACTGGTACATGTGCATAACTGACATCTGAAAACTACACACTGTGGAAGTGAGATGCAGTTATTGTACATGGAAAGACACAACCCCCAAAATAAATAAGAAAAGTCAGTGACATGGTGGTGACACACCAGGAGATCAAAGAGATGAGGTGCATGAATAATGAACTGCTGTGCTGTCATGTGACTAAAAACAATGTGCCGCCAGGCAAAACTGTATGTTGTTTTTGGAAATCATGTTGGTTGCTCACTATAAGATTGAAATGAGTGTTTCTAGATGCAAGTGGGCTCGAATCAGGTTTTCGCCTGCTAATACCTCTTTAGCAGCACTTACAGGGGTATACTCATAGCACCCCCTACTGCTATGATGCAATGCCATGTGCATAAATCCTGGGAACTAGAGATACCACCAGTGTGGTTCCCACCCTCTGACCCTTATATTTGGGTCCACATCTTGACCAAACTGATTCCCAAATATTGCAGTTGCTCCAGGTAATCCAGTGGCCTGCTCCCTCCTTGTGTCAAGTGGAACCCTTACTTGCCCATTTCCCCACATGTGTCTTTTGATGAGTGGCCCCTCATTGATCTTCATTCGCTGCTGGATCTTTCAGCTTGGGTTGCAGTTTAGTGACACCTCTCCCACCAGCCTGTAACAGTTCTATAGTCAGGGTGTATTACCAAAGTTCTAACTGCAAAAACAAGGCTTCCCATGTTTTGAGAATCTTCCTGTGGACCTTTTGAATGGTGCTACTCCTCCTCCCACATAAACTGATAAATTGATTAGTGAATGCATAGAAGAGAATTTGTGCCCTGATCCCCCCTTTGAGCACAGCTTTGGGGGGGAGTCACAAGCAAGGGATTAGCACAAAGGTGCTGTGCAAACACTTTTGTGTCTTTTATTGCAACTGAGAATGGTGTCCCATCTCTTGAAGCCCTTTAAGTTGCATAAAAAATGGGTGCCACTGTCACTCCATGACATAATTTTGGAGCCAGTGACAAGTAATCTCTGGAATGACATATACCCATACACATGGATAACTGAGGGCTCAGATTGAAAACAATTTCTCAGGTGACCTGTGGGCACATCAGCTGTGCTACTGCTCATGGCACCAACAAACTAGGTTCAGGATCATACTTGAGTTATCAGGTGCCAGCTGGGAGAAGGAAGGAAGGAAGGAAAGAAAGAAGGATGTTTGAGGGTTACTGGGACAGCTCTTTTCCTTTGAGGTGGGGAAACATGTATCATGCAGCATGATCACGACCTAGCAGAGACTAAGTGGGATTGCAGTCAGGTTCACTAACTGGTAGGAATACCACTAGATACTGGCAAGGCTACACTGCCATGCATGCTCATTCACGTCATGACACAACTGGTGTCCCTAGTTAGAAAAATGGAGCAGAGAAGACCTGGGCCATGGAGTTTGATGACAGTTCCCCTTGCAGGCCAATGTACTACCAACATGGCTCTGCATACACCAAGAGTAGGTCTGGTGGGCATACGTCAACCTTTGATAAGGTACAGGATGTGGTGGGGGATGCCACCAGAAGAAGGGTGGAGCAGGGGAGCAGAGAAAAACCTTGATTGAAAAAGTAAAAATGAAAAAAGATAAGGTACTGTATGCTAGGGACAGGCTCCACCTCAATTTGGAAGGGAGGGAGGAGGGAGATTCTAAAGCTGAAAATAGCTAGATTTGTCCGGGAAGAAGGAGTTTAAACTTGTGAAGGGGAGGGATGGAAGGAAGGGCTGATCGATGTGGGCCAAATAATGAGAGCTCGGTCTCTACCCCGCAAGCAGATGAAGGGACATGGAACAAGGTTAACAGGTAGGGTGCAGGGAGGGGAGGGCCAGCAGCCAAACAGGAGCACGCGGGTTGGATATGGGAGGAGGGCAAAGGGGTGGAGGGTGGTCCTGATCAATGCCAGGAGCTTATAAAATAAGATGTCTGAGCTCCAGGTGTTGCTAGTTGAAGGGGCAGTGGACATAGCAGCTGTCACTGAGACCTGGGCCACCCAAGGGAATGACTGGGACCAGAATCTAGAGGACTACACTATGTTCCGGAAGAATAGGGTGGGAGGAAGGGAAGGGGGTAGCACTGATAGTCAACAACAGCATTGGCATAGGCAGGGTGGAGGAGGCGGAAGGGGATGTGGAGGTGATATGGGTCACCCTGCTAATGCAGGGGGGGCAAGAGGGTAAAAATAGAGGTGGTATACAGACCTCCCTTGCTGGCAGAGGATCTGGAAGAGAGCCTGGTGGCAAATGTTATGGGTCATTGTAGACTGGGCAGGGGCAGGGTAGTGGTGCTGGCAGACCTAAACATGCCAGGGACTGACTGGGAGACTATGACATCCCGTCCCCAGTGGTCAAGGAGCAGAGATTGCTGGATGTTTTCCAGGACATGTTCCTAACCCAGCAGGTGGGGGAACCAACAAGGGATGCCCGGATACTGGATGTGGTCCTGACATATTGAACAGGTATTTCTGCTCAGTCTTTACTGAGGAAGAGGAGGGTAATGGGTCTGAAGGAAGTACAAGGGTGGGAATGGCACAGAAATGGACACAAGCCCCTTTACACGAGAAAGGGCCCTGAAGGAACTGGAAGTAATAAGAGATGATAAAGCAATGGGACCAAATGGGGTGCACCCCAGGGTCCTTAAAGAACTGAGAGAGGTGGTGGCTGAACCTCTGGCAATCCTGTTTAGCCAATCACTGGAAACAGGGAAGGTACCCAAAGACTGGAGGACAGCAGATGTAGTCCCCTTTGTACAAAAGTGGGAATAAAGAGGAAGCGGGGAGCTACAGACCAGTCAGCCTCACCTCGGTAGTGGGGAAGATCATGGAAGCACTACTGAAGGAGGGATTTGTGAAACATCTGGTTGTCAATGGACTACAGGACCCAAGGCAGCATGGTTTCACCAGGGAGAGGTCATGTCAGACCAACCTCGTTAAATTTTTTGCCTGGGTGACTAGGGGGGTGGATTAGGGGAGGGCAGTGGACATGGCCTATCTGGACTTCAGCAAGGCCTTTGACACTGTGCCACATAGAAGACTATTACACAAACTGGGGAATATGGGTGTGGGCAGGACAGTAGTGCAGTAGGTAGGTAACTGGCTGGGCAGCAGGACACAGAGGGTGGTGATAAATGGCTGTCATTCCATAGAGGGAAGAGTGACCAGTGGGGTACCACAGGGATCAGTGCTGGGACCGGTCCTATTCAACATCTTCAACAGTGACATTGCGCAGGACCTAGAAGGCAGAATTTCCCTGTTTGCTGATGACACAAAGCTCTGTAACAGAATAGACACACCAGAGGGTGTAGACAGAATGAGAAGTGACCTGTGGAAACTTGAAGAATGGTCAGGGATTTGGCAGTTGAAATTCAATGCAAAGAAGTGCAAGATAATGCACATGAGGCACAAACACCCTGGCACAATATATCAGTTTGGGGGTGAGGATATAGCATGCACCAAGCAGGAAAGGGATCTTGGGGTTATCATCTCCGATGACCTCAAGGTAGGGAAACAGTGTGACAAGGCAGCAGGTAAAGCAAATAGGATACTGGGATGCATAGGCAGGGGCATCGCCAGCAGGAAAAGGGAGGTCATAATTCCACTATACAAGACACTAGTGAGGTCCCACCTGGACTACGGTGTACAGTTCTGGAGACCTTACTTACGTAAGTTCATAGACAGGGTAGAGAAGGTTCAGAGGAGGGCAACAAAGATAGTACATGGATTGCATCACAAGTCCTATGAGGACAGGTTGAAGAAATTGAATATGTACTCCCTGGAGGAGAGGAGGGAGAGAGGGGATATGATAGAGACATACAAGTATCTTACAGGGAGGAACAGGGTGCAGGAAGACACTTTTTTTTAAGCAAAAAAGATGTTCCAGGACTAGAGGGCATGAGTTGAAGTTGCAGGGAGGACGATTCAGAGGAAACGTGATGAAGAATTTCTTCACAGAACAGGTGGTGGACAAGTGGAAGACCCTGCCAGAAGAAGTGGTGGGGGCTGAAACAATCACGGGATTTAAGAATGCATGGGATAGACATAAAGGAATTCTGGAGGTCAGGGTTAAGGGGCAACAGACTTCTAGGAAAAAATAAAGTAAACTTTCAAGCTCAAATGGGCAGACTGAGTGGGCCGTAGGCCCTTATCTGCCAACACTGTCTATGTATCTATGTATCTATGGACAGTGACCAGATTAGGGGCCTGGAGGTGAGGGACCCACTGGTGGGGAGTGATCATGCCATTGTCTGGTTTTTCCTGGACCTTGGGGGGTTGAAAATTGCACAAATATGGAGGTAATTGACTTTAGGTGTGCGGACTTTAGGGGTATGGGAAGGATCCTTAAGAGTTATTTGGATGAGAAGACCAGGCATGGATGCTGAAAGCAGGTGGGAGATCACTAAGAGGGGGGACAAAGAAGACCACCAAGTCCTGCACAAGGATGAGGAGCAAATTTGGTAAGGCCAGAAAGCCGTGTTGGTGGATCAGGGAGATTCAGATGGCAGTGAGGGAAGAGAAGGCTGCCTTTAGGCACTACAAGCACTCATAGAGTGAGAGGGATCAGGGAGAGTATGAACTGATAACCAGGAAGGTCACCAGGGTGGTGAGATCGGCTAAGGCAAGGACGGAGCAGAACTTGACTAGGAAAATCAAGAGAGGGAACAAGGGGTTCTTTAGATATATTGGGTAAAAAAGGAAAGTGAGGGGGCAGATTTGCAGGATTAGGACAGGGAAGGGATGGGAAGAGTATGCGGGGGAGCAGGCAGAGGTACTAAATGAGTACTTTACCTCAGTTTCTACCAGGGAGGATGGTGGGGGCACACCATACAGGAGGAGGGGTGGTGCACCTGTGGAAGTGGCAAGACCCTTAGAGACAGGGGTCCCTGCTGAGTCTAGGGAGTGTGGTGGGCCGGCAACGTCAGGTGGGGATCAGGCAAAACTGGAGGCAAGGGGAGGGCAGGGATGTTGAAATCCCATTTGATACAGTGAGGGAAGCCCTCAGGTCCCTAAAGATGGAGAAAGCTCTGGGGCTGGATGAAATACATCCAAGGGTGCTGAGGGAATTGGCTGATGTCCTGGCAGCCCCACTGACGGAGCTTTTCAACATCTCTCTGCAGATGGGATGGGTGACCCACGACTGGAGGGTGGCCCATATTATGCTCATCTGCAAGGGGGATCAAGAGCGGAGCTAGAAAACTACAGGCCTGTTAGCCTGATGCCAGTGGTGGGTAAGGTGATGGAGGGTATTACCAAGGAAAGGCTGGAGGGGTACTGGAGCAAATGGGTTACCTAGACGATAGACAGCATGGGTTCATCCTGGGAAGGTTGTGTCAGACAAACCTTGTGAAGTTCTACGATTGGGAGATGAGTGCCCTGGACCAGGGAAAGCCGGTGGATGTCCTTTTTCTTGATTTCAGCAAGGTATTTGACTCCGTGCCTCGCAGTGGCCTGTTGGCTAAGCTGGGGGAAATGGGGTTGGGAAAGCAGATCAGATTGATAGGAAATTGGCTATCAGAGTGTACCCAGAGGGTGGCAGTTAGAGGGATAGTCTCATCCCCTAGGAGGGTCATCAGTGGGGTCCTCCAGGGATTGATCCTGGGGCCACTCTTGTTTAATGCCTATGTTTTTGACATAAGGGAAGGTATCAGGAGTGAAATGAGTCTCTTTGCAGATGACTCAAAGCTGGGAGCTGTGGTGGATGTAGAGGAGAAGAGAGGAGAGTAGCCCTGCAGTAGGACCTGGAGGCTCTGGAGAAGTGGTTGTGTAAATGGAAACTGGAGTTCAGTGCAGGGTTCTTCACTTGGGGGCCAGAAACCCAGGCCAAGTGTATATCCTGGGGGGAGACACACTACAAGTCTCGAAGAGGGAGAGGGGCCTAGGGCTGGTGGTGGATGTCAAAATGAACAACTCTGAGACTTGTACGCGGGAAGTGGCCAAGGCCAATAGGATGCTGGGTTGCATCGCTAGGGGGATGACCTCCAGAAGGAAGGAAGTGATCCTTCCTCTGTATAACTGGCTGGATAGGCTGCACCTTGAGTACTGTGTGCAGTTCTGGAGGCCATACATAAAAAGGGACATTGCACTCCTGGAGAGGGTTCAGAGGAGGGCAAGCAACATGATCTGGGGCATGGGGGAAGGGACCTATGAGGAGAGGCTTGAAGAGCTCAACATGTATTCTCTGGAGGAGAGGAGGGACAGGGGGACATGATAGAGGTCTTCAAGTATGTAAAGGAGATAATAAGGTAGGCCCAGACGGGGTGTTCCAAAAGAAAGAGGGGGGGCAACCAGAGGACATGGGTGGAAGCTGAAGGGGGGGAGACTCAGGGGTGAGAGGAGGAGGCATTATTTCACTGAGAAGGTGGTGAAATCATGGAATGAACTACCCAAGGGACTGGTGGAGGCAGATACTGTGGAAGGGTTCAAGAGGGGCAGGGACAGGTATAGGGGGAGGGTGAAGCTGAGTAAGATAAATACAGGGGGAAAATCTTGGACAGGGGATGGGTATAGGGACACCCAAGAAGGTCGGGGGCAGAGAAATCGGTGCTCATTATTGGTGCTGACCATCGAGCAGACACGAAAGACCATAAGGCTTACTCTGCTGGCATTTTAGTATGTTAGTAAGATTCCTTAGTTTACGTGTTTTACATCCCCATGCCAACTTGCAAAATTAATATGAAGAAGCTTCAGTGTTCATCCTGGTCTACAGCCTGTCTCAACTGCAATCTCAGAACTTTTTCTTTATATACTTAAAGTGACTCAGTGCTTTGAGAACAGTGAATATGATTATTCCTTGATTTTTTTTCCACCAGAATACAGCTTCTAATTCAGATGTGACATCTCATTTATAAGAGGAATGCAAGTGAACAGAAGCGGCAGAATGGTGAGCACATGACTTTCAGTTAGCTACATAATGTAAACATTTGAGTGCAAATATGTGTTTACAGTGGGTACACTAGCAAATAAAAACAAGCATTTGTCAATGCCGAATGTTGCTTGCTTGTATGTGCTGTTTAGGTATTTGGAAGTCATTGGAGTGCAAATATTGAAAATTCGCGAACTTACAAGCGTGCGTAGGAACTGCGCAACGCACGCTCGTAAAACAGTCATTTTTAGGAATTTTTTCATCAGATTTTCAACATAGCCATTTTAAGACCTCTGCTCATGAACAGTGTCACTGTGTTTTTCTTAATGTGTCCCATACATTGATTTCGCACACCGACTGCGCCATTATGCGCTACATGGGCGGAAACATGTTTTGGGCAAGATGTGAAAAATGACAACTGTACTGCTCATAAGGAGGTATGGTGAAATGGCAATGTTGAAAATCTGGAGTGAAAATATTGAAAATTTGTGAACTTACGAGCGTGCGTAGGAACTGCGCAACACACGCTCATAAAACAGTCATTTTTAGGAATTTTTTCACCAAATTTTCAACACAGGCTTTCTGAGAGCCCACCTTATGAACACTGGCAGAGTCATTTCATTAATCTGTCTCAAAAGGTGATTTCACACAGTGACAGCGAAATCACCCTTCGGGCCTGATTAACGCCATGACAGTGTAAGAATTCATGAGATGGGGTCCCAAAAACCCCATGTTGAAAATGTGGGCCCAAAATTCCCAAAAATGCCTGAGATACGCAACAAAGTTGAAAAAAAAAATATTTATTTATTGAAAACTGCCCGTGTATGTGTGTGTGTCTGGGGGGTAGGGCAGGGGGGGTTAAACCTTGACAACCAGCTCTAATTGTAATGCAGGCAGAGGAACTATTTTACTACAAAATTCATGATTCAGCTTAGAGTTTTATAATTTCAACTTACATTTATTTTTTTTCCAACATATATAATACAGTGGCCTATTTTCTAAGCACAATAATACCCTCCAGGGTGGGTGGTATGGGCAATACCGAGCCTTCCAGGGGCTATAAAGCCCTCCGTCTGCAGTGTCAGGCCTCATTACGCCCCTGGGTGGCCCGGTATTGCCCAATACCACCCACCCTGTTAGGTATTATTGCTTGCATAAACCCCCTCATCTATGTCATAGCAGTGAGTTTACAAAATGGAATGCCAGTGTTATTCAGTACTCTACACACCAAGAATGTGATTGTTAGTCTCAGTACAGTATTTAAATGACATTCCACTTATCACAGTTTATTGTTATTGAGTCTTGCAAACTCTCCATGTATGATAGAGATTTTAACTCTGGTGCTATTTCTGCCCACTGACATTCCATCTGAGTATTCTAATAAATTGTTTTCCTACACAATCATGTAGCCATTGTGCAGATTCATTAATAAGGTAAGGCTACATTACTTGTGTTGGGGGGGGGGGACTTCTATGTCAAGTCCCATATGCTATAATTGTGTTCCCTCAGCTCCTCCTTGCCCCTTACCCTCTGGTTTCATCCTCTTGCTTTTCTGCAACACTCTTCCCCCCTACCTGACGTTATCTAGCCGTACTTTGCCATATGCGTCTCTGTGCCCAGCCGAGTTCTAGCTCCATATCCCCAGGTCCTTTTAACGCCTTTTCCCGCAAAAGCCGTAACTAGCCGTACTTCACTGCATGAGTCCCTGAGCCCAGCCGGGTTTTAGTTCCACAGCCCCGGTCTTCTTAGTGCCTTTTCCTGCTAAAGCCATAATTACGCCGCTCCTTGCCGTACGTGCTTTCAGTCTAGCCGCCTCTCCTGATCCGGCTCCGTTGCTATTGGATCCCTTTGTGCCTTCCCACTAAATGCTGCACGTTGAAACTGTGTCCCTGAGCTCCTCCTTGCCCCTCACCCTCTGGTTTCATCCTCTTGCTTTTCTGCAACACTCTTCCCCCCTACTTGCCGTTCATCCCTCCCCCCCGCTCTGCCGTCCCTTGGTTCCGCGAGCCCGGCTGTGTATCCTTGCCCAGCACTGCAAGGCCGTTAGCTGCTCTCTTCCATCCTTTCGATCATTGCCCTCCACCTCTCTTCAGTTTCACACCCTCCCTTGTCGTCCTAAAATCCCCCTTACCTTCCTTTTCCTCTCTCTCCCTCCCCCTAATTGTGATCTCCAGCCAGTACCCTCTGCCTATTGAAACCGTATGCCTGCCTTTGAAAATCATATGTCTGTGCTTGTACCATTGTACCTTTGCCTGTATTATGTTAACTAAACTGACCTATTTTGTACTGTAATTGTGTCTCCCGGGTCATGCCTGAAAATAGTCACCTGTTGGCTAGTGCACCTACCCGGTTAACAAAAACTAAATAAATAAAAATAAATATAAATAACAATGCCTGATGTATGAGTGATAGCCATGGTGTAATCACCTCTCATGGTTGCTAGGGCAATGGTAAACCTCTCAAACTGCGCTCTTGAGGTTTACTGATGCCGTAGCAACCACTCAAGGTGATTACATCATGGTTATCACTTGTGCATCAGGCATTATCCTCTGTATCACCTTATTTATGTGAGTTTTCTCTCCTGCACTTCTTTAGCAACTTCCAACACCTTTTGCCTAACACCCAAGACAGCTATGAAGCACAACAGGTGGCACAAAAGGAAACTTTTTAAAAATATGTATTTATAATAGGAACAAAAGTTTTTAAATTGTTCAATATATCATAAAAAGGAACACTAAATCACTTAGATTTGATGTCCAACTTTTTTGGAAAGATCATTTGTGCTGTGAATGTGTGTACTAATTCACAAAATATACTCCTTGAGTTGGAGTTTAATAAAAAATGGCCAATTAATCCAGTCGCATGGTTTCTAGGACATGAAATCTGCAGAGTTAAAGACGTCTCCATTTGTTTCTAGCTAATACAGGGACTTCAGGAGGAGGCCTAACTGACAATAAAATAACTGTACTAGAAGCCTTGTTATCTGTTTCTTTTTATCCTACTGTAGAAATGTTGTCAAATTTACTGTACACCTTTAGGAAGTGCAGACAGTCTGAATGCAGTGCACATCCTACATGCTCCTGTTTGAATCCGCAATACAATTCCAAACTGTAACTGTATATATTTGCTACTCCCTGCCCCTTAATGATCATTTCCTATACCTCCCCCCAAGTTGTTAATTGCTGTCACCAACTGGTAAATTTTGGGACTTTCTACTTGTCACACATTCTATTTCTTATTTCATCCAGAATCTGAAGCACAGCTGACCCTCATTTTACCATCATCATTATAAACTTAGTGAATCTCTGCCACTTACACTTAGAAAAAAAATTAAAGCAAAGTCTGGAACATTGTTTCTGCTGAACAATGTCTGACCACCCTGTAATTAAAACATTCAGGTAACATAATCTACTGCAAGTTGCAATATTCCTTGAATTAGTTACACAGCAATTGTAAACTCACTGTAAACAAACCACATTTAACATGCGTTACTGAATTATTCAACATAAATAACTGCTTAATTGATGAATGTGTATCACTAAAAGATAAGAGCAGACCCCACTTGAGGACTCTGTACTGCACTAAATGGTTTATACCATAAAAACAACAGTATTCATACAGCAGTGATCAGCATACACTGTAACCCCCCCCCACAACCCAAGCAAAACCCAGAATTTTCTGATTTTCTTCCACATAAAGATTCAGTGTACGTCTAAAGGGAGAGCATGCATACATCAATTGGGGCAGAACTGTTAGTCAGTTATTGTTATTGTTGCTTGATGCTGCTTTATCTCCCTTTTTCCCCTTCCCTTAAAATATTGTTATTGTTCATGTTAATTGCTGCTATAGTGTGTGTCTCTGTAAGGAAGGGCGGTATTGTCATTGTGTGTGGGGAACTGTTTGGGGGCAACCAATGTGTTTCCTGGGGGGGGGGTTAACCTGCTATTAGCCCACAGGTATCCCCTACCATTTCCTCTGATGGAGGCACTGCACTACTCTATACCTATTCTTCGTGATTGGTGTAAGAACCTTGAGGGCCCCAGAAGAGCCAAAGGTGAGTCAAAGAGCTGTTACAACCCATTGTGTCACAGAGAGGTACTGATTACCTTAGACCTCTCGAGCTTCACTTTCAAGGTCTGAGGTAATCAGAACCCCTCTGTGGCACAACAGGCTAGTTGTGAATGGTTGCCCATGCACTATTCTCTGTTTAGTCACCTAATTTAACAGCTGGGGAGTAAATTACACTTGCTTGCCAAAATTATCTGGGGCACTGATCATAATGTCACAATATTATGGTGCCCTATTTGGGTTTTGTGGGAAGGACCCTTCACACCCTACCTTTGTGAGGGGAAACAGGGTAGTGGACTGATAGATAACATGGATTTTCCACACATTAACATGATGTATCATGGTGTATTGTGAAACAGGCACAATATCAGCATCATCAGTGAAAATGATCGCAGGGATTGCAAAAAAACATCATCATGACACACCCCATGACAGCTTTCTTTTCTATGGAGACAAGACACCAGTGCTTGTACACCACCCTGAGACCGGACCACACTCAACACACTGACAGATCCTTGAGATTGAAAGTTCGACTGCTTCCTTCCCATCCCTACCATCCAATTTTAAACAGTATAAGGGGGGAGGCAAAACAATCTACCATAACTTGTTTAAAAAAGTGTTCAGGGTAAAGTTTGTGTTAAGAATAACCGTTCTGAGCAAGTTAACCTCCCACTCAACAACTAATGCCACTGACTATCATATCCTTTTTTCACTGGGCCAGAGTTTATTAGCCTAAGGGATGCCTTTCTAGGTAAAAATATTTCAATAAATATTGAACTACACAGTATGTCACGTAGACCTAAGAACGGCTGCATAAGATATCTTAGTTTGCCCTGCAACACAAAAACACAAATCAAGTTCAACCCACGATATACTGCCTCCATTCCTTTTTTTAGGAAAATAATAATAGATTAGATTCTACAACAGTCCCAAAGTGGGGAGGGAGAGAGGATTGTACATTCTAAAGGCAAAAGTTCTTTTTAAATTATCACTTCAGTTCAGCTATAGAAGCTTGGAGATTGAAACTGACTCACCTCTAACAACTAAAACGTTTTTGCCAACTTTGATGTGGACTCGAGTTTGGCTCACTGATGGTCGAGATGTAGGTGCTGTTGAAGCTGTCCTCGGCGAAGCGGATGACGGGGCAGGTTTTACCGACCCCACTGTTCCCTGATCAGCAGCAGTTTGTAGAGGTGATCATACGCTTTCACCATCTTGTTCTGCTGTTGCTACAAAGATTGTTTGTGTGTTTCTCGGTCAGTGTGGTGTATATTCAAGCTGCAGGCTCTCTCTCTCTCTCTCTCTCTCTCTCTAAGGAGGTATTACAATGTAGCAGCTTTGACAAAATCAGAAACTGTGAAGTTTGTATGTGCATGTGTTTTGTTAACCACAGCAGATCGCAAACTTCTAAAAGTTAAAAAACTTTTCTTAAAGGGAGGTAGATTGATTCTCCACCTCAGCGCTATGTTGTAATATATAGTGGCCAATTAAAACATACTGCTTTATTCTTCTTTGTGCTAAGTGCAGGGGACATAAACTAGTGCTTAGAGTACACGTTTGGGAATCAGGAAACTTGGGTTCAGTTCCCCCGAGAGTTACTGGCTCACTATGTGACACAGTCCAATCAAATGTAGAAAGCATGGAGTGGAATGGAGGACTGCAGGTGGTGCTGCACACAGAAGGAGGGTGTGGGCGACTTTCAACGGAGGGGAACGGAGGATCGGGGGGTGGTACTGCACACAGAGGGAGGGAGTAGGTGGGTTTCAGTGGAGGGGAACAGAGGATCGCGGGTGGTACTGCACACAGAGGGAGGAAGCAGGTGGGTTTCAATGGAGGGGAATGGAGTATCAGGGGTGGTACTGCACACAGAGGGAGGGAGCAGGTGGGTTTCAAAGGAGAGATCATGACACCAGCAGCAGCCTTTGTACAGCAATGTATATGCTCCTAGGTGGCATGTAGTCAGTTTACAGTACTATCACTCCTTGTCCCACCCTCGTGGCACCTGGAAAACATTTGGGGGGGCGTGGAGCCGACAGGGGATTGAGCACCCCCGTCGGCAATACACGGTGTGCATGGGGGGGAGGGAGCACATCAGCACGCAATATGAGTGCTTGCGTGTGAGAGTTGGGGAGGAGAGCTCTGCTCACTGAAGCGGAGCTCTCCCTTTCAAATGTGTGCCACTGCATTTTCAACGCTGTCATAGACAGCAGCAGCAGCAGTGATTGGGGAGCTGGGGCCCGTGCCTGCAAACACACTGACTGAATTAGAAGATGGATGCCACACCTCCGAAAACTCGGATGATGGCACTATGTTTCTTGCACATGCATGCAAGCAACATAAAAATCATTGAGATACAATATAGTAGCAAAAAAGTAGTAGAAAATTTTAGTTTTACACAGATAAAAGGTTGTATAAAATTTATACCACCGGGGCTGGAAGCCCTTTTTACAAGGTGGTCCTGTTTATATACAAGTTTAGTTGAATCCAAAGAAAGTATTGTTCTCCCCACATACAGTACAACGCTTGACATATAAACGCCACGTTCAAGTTCTTAGGATCATGATGCAAATGTACAGAGATCAAAATTAATACAATTAATGCAATTACAGTGAATGCTCAACTCTTGCTTCATGGGTGTGTTAAAAGCCTTTGGTTTTGATGCTAGGGGTCTGATATTCAAAAATGGGCAAAGCGGAGCACAAGGTTTTGTGTTGCGTTTGCCCACTGGCCACTACCCTGAGGATGCTATATTAAGTGGGATAGCACACTGGTGCTATTTGACTGAATGAAGGGGCATGTTGGCACAGTGCTAAGTTGAGTAGCACTGCTCCAAAATGCACCTGGCCAGTGCAGGGAACAATACCACTGGACCCAATAGTGCCGGTAGCTCCCAGCACAATATTTAGATGACCCCATCCAAATAAGCCCATTGGGCATGCAAGGTGCTAAGGGACAACCATTTGCATGCCCATTATGGGCACACTTGCATGGGAAATGACGCAGATTTGTGCCCTTGTAACCTGCTCCACCCCCACACTGGTTGCCTGGTCCCATGAACTGGAGAGATTTCCTGGTGCTTAGTGGTTCCCCCACCCTCCGATCACCATCCCCAGTAAATAAAAAATCTTTCTCTGGCATTTAGTAGCCCTCTGCACCATGGGCACTGACTAATCCTCCCTGCCAACCTCCATTTTCTTTAACACTGGTGCCGTGTATCACATATAGTGACCAGCACAACCCTTCTCTTACCTCTTCAGCCAGCCGCCATATGGACATACAGGGAGTACACATCCAATGTATTGTATAGGGTGCATGCCCTCTGTATTGTACAAAGAGGGCAGCCTGTGTACTGTACAGGGAGCACATGGCCTTATGATACACAGGCCATGTGCTCCCTGTATGGTGTGTAGGCCATGCTCCCTGTACCATACAGAGGACACAGGCCCTGTACTGCACATTGGAGACATGCACTCTCTATACAATACAGAGGACATGCTTCTTGTACAGTATACTGGATGCACACTCCCTGTCTGTCCATATGGTGGCCAGCTGAGAAGGTGAGAGGAGGGCTGTGCTGGTCACGGTACAGTATGTGAGCCGTGGTAAAGGCTCTGAAGGTAAGGGGAGTTGGCAGGGTGGGTTTGTCAGTGTCCATGGTGCAGGAGGGCTACTAGATCCCTGAGAAAGATTTTTAATTTACAGGACATGGTGATCAGAGGGTGGTCAGACCACTAGGCACCAGGGATGTATTTTTAATTTAGTGGGAATGGAAATTGGATGGGAGATCACTAGGCACTGGGGAAGGATTTTTGATTTACAGGGGATGGCAATTGGAGAGTGGGGAGACCATGAGGTTCCAAAGATGGTTTACATTACATTGACAATGGCAATCAGAGAGCAGGGGGACCAGTAGGCACCAGGGATGATTTACAGTATATCAGGGATGGTAATCAGAGGGTGGGGGGGACACCACTAGGCACCAAGGAAAGATTTTTAATTTACTGAGGATGGCAATCTGTGGACAAGAGTGCCACTAGATGCAAGGGGGCAAGTGTGTTCCCACAAGTGCCAACTTACTTGTTGGCTGCAGTGGCTCCAGCAGCTTGTATGGTTGCTCAGAGTAAGTTGGGTTTTGATCGATGATATTTGTGCTGCACCAATGGCCTGTGCTAACCCCTTTACATAGCGCAAATGCACTGAATATCATGCTGCGCTGGTATTCCTGTCCCTGCCCCTCCCTTTTCCCACCACCACCTAAATTATGTGGGGGTTTTTTGCGTGTACTAACCCTGTTAGCACACACAAAAGCCCTCTTTGAATATTACACATGGGAGCAAACCCCGGGCAAACAGTGTGCAATCACTTTGCCCAACAGGCAATGTTTTGAATACTGTATCTGGCCCCAGTTGTCTAATATTTGGATCCAAGTCATTTCAATAACTTGCTACTGCTTGTGAAAATAGCATTTTCCCATATTTGCTATTAGGTATTGATTTTATGTATTCCCTTTATTTACTGTATCTTAAGTTGTATTTATGATTAACTGGTTCCAATCTCTCTATCAGGCTCACAGGTTTATTTAGCTTCAAAATATTATTGATCACATAAACCCAAATAAATGTTCTGTTGTAGGCCAACATAACTCTTCATACATTGTACAATGGTCGGTGCTAAAATCACAGCATAATATAATTCTGTCTAATTTGTCACATGGGACTTCTACTTTTCACAAGTTTATTTAATTTGCATGACTATAGACATGACTCCCATAGTCTAGAATTGGGATTAGGAGTTGCATCACAAGTGAATATCTCACATTTTTAATTAATGCATTATGCTACAGTGCACAACCAAATGTTGCAAGTTTACAGTTGTTTTTTTATTTACTGTTTTGATATGGTGGTCAAAACTTAAATTGTTATCTACCCAGATGCCCAAGTACTTGTATTTCGTAACATATTAATCTAGACTTTCCTTTGTAACTATTGTTAACTTTGGGTTGTTTCCCCTCCTGCTAGTGGTACCAGGAAAAAAAGGCAATTTCGTGAGATTTCCTGCTATTTAGAACCTATCTTGACTATACAAACCAAGAATGCATTGTCTTGATATCTAACTGTAGCTTTTCCTCTGCTTGTTTGTAGTCATTGCCTGATGTAACTAAAATCATAAGATTGGTCTCTGAATTTTTTATATGATTTGACAACCCATTCAAATAGATTAGGAATAGTAATGGTCTTAATAAAGAGCATTGTAGGATTCCTCTGGTCGCTACATTCAAATATGTAAGTTTACTTACCACATTCACATGTTGTGTAACGTTAGTAATATAGGACGTAAACCATACTAGGCCTTCCTCAGAGATGTTTAAATTACCCAATCTTTCTATTAAGATTTGATGATTTATGAGATCAGAGGCTTTTGACAAGTCCATGAATACTGCACCCACCATCTAGGTGGAATGTCAGCAGTGTGAATGCAGTTATGATCATGTCATAGTCATAAAGATAGCTGGTTTGCAAAATCAGCAATCTCATAACATCTGGTGAATAGAACAACTGAACACTGAGTTGTAAGTAAGTCTGATAGTTCCCCCACACACACACACAGACACACACACACACACACACACAGATGCATATGACTCAGTTCTGGACAAGACCATCCTGATGAGAAGGCCACTAATTGCCATAAATACAGAATTGCTCAGTGGAGCCTCTTCCTCATAAACAAATACAAATCACATAACCCATACCTGTTCCAAGGCAGATGATGCTGCCTTTAACATATCTCACAAAAATGGCACCAGAGGAACTGCTGTCAGAGCTGATTGCAGATTATCAGCAGCATGAATGCAGTTATAATCATAGGCAAAAATAAATCTGTCTCACGGCTGTTTATTCAGACACAAAGGCGAAAGTTAAAGGTTATGACTCTTTAACAACGGGTTGGTTACATCTGTGGAAAAAAACTCATAAGGGAAGTGAAATTATAAAATGAATGTCAACACAGGAACCCATAGCATAACAGCTCTGATATTACTTTCTTCCATCCAAATAAAATTTTGACATGTTTGGCTTAGAAAAGTGCCATGCTTTTTGCACCTGAGCAAATTTCCAAATTGAAAATGGATGGAGCAATTATCAATCAGGAAGAACTAAACAAGCCATATCCAATATCTGGAAACCCACTCACACAAGGGACTTTTACAGCAGATGAAAAAGGATGACTAGCTACAAATAAACCACATTATCAGAGCTGGCCTGAAATCCCAGCTATCTCAGTGGCGTTTGGGGACCCCATAAATGCCTGAAGGCATAAACAAGTATGCATCCTGCATAACCTGCCTTTAGCTTTTTATAACATTAAATGAAAGGCTGACTAACTGGACAGTGGTCTGAGCCAAAAACTTGGTTTTCTCCTTCCATCCACAGCATAGCTCAATGCTGCTGACTGCGCTCTGCGTATGTGTGTGTATTTGTGGGGAGGGATCAAGGACTGTAGGTGTCACTGCATGCACTGACATTCCATAATGCTGAAAGTAGCCAGGGATGCCATTTTTAGGGCAGTAGTGGGTGTAGCCCTACAGACCTTTTGGGATGGGTAAAGGGACTCCGCATTCCTTCCTAAGTTGCCACCACTGTTCTGCCCACTGTGCCTAACTGCCTATTAGGATGAGTAAAGGGACTCTACATTTGTTCCTAAGATTTCACCCACTGTTCTGCCCACTGTGCCTGCCTACATTGATTGAACTTTGACTTTTTCCCATTTATTTCAAGTTGATGGTGGGAAAAAAGGAAAATAAACATAGAATCAAGTCCTGTTTCTTTGAAGTAACTCCAAGTATACTGATCATAAAACAACTGCTGTGAATGGCTTTGTGATGTGTGTGTGTGTGGTGGTGGGGGGGTTGCATTATCAGCTACATCAGAACAGTACACAGCAGTGGGAGCTTCAATAGCCCACAGTGCATCATACAGTTTTTGTTTAATCTCCAGTTAGATCAGCCCTGTGTGGCTACACATGGCCCATGGAGGATGACAGGACCAGCAAACAAAATATCAGAACTTTTATAAACTCTAAAATACAATGCAGGCTACTGAATCTCTCACTGCTGCATACTGTTCTAAGGCCAGCTGCAGGAAATTCTGGGATTTGTAGTAACAGAAGATGTAAGAAGTGTTAATAAGCCCTTTTGTTCTGATGGTGATTTCTACAATTTACTACAGCTTAAAAATTACAGAGCCACAATAAAACAGCTAATTCAGTTGAAGGGAACATGCACACCAACTATCATGCAGTACAATGCAAGCAACAGAGGAACTCCACCAAGTATACTGATCATAAAACAAGTGCTGTGAATGTCTTTGTGATATGTGTGTGTGTGTGTGTGTGTGTGTGTGTGTGTGTGTGTGTGTGCGTGTGTTGGGGGATTGCATTATCAGCTGCATCAGAACAGTAGGCAGCAGTGGGAGATTAAATAGCCCATAGTGCATCATAAAGCTTTTGTTTAATCTTCAGATCATTCCTGTGACATTGTACATGGCCCAGGGAGGATGACAGGACCAGCAAATGAATTATCAGAACTTATATAAACTCTAACATACAATGCAGGCTACTGAATCTCTCACTGCTGCATACTGTTCTAAGGCCAGCTGCAGAAGATTATGGGATTTGTTGTAACAAGAGATGCAAAAAGTGTTGATAACCCCTTTTGTTCTGATGGTGGTTGCTACGATTTACTACAGCTTGCAAATAACAGTCACATTAAAACAGCTAATTCAGTTGAAGGGAACATACACACCAATTATCATATAGTACAGTGCAAGCAACAGAGGAGGAACAGATAGGCAACTCATCTTGTATAGGATCATGCACTTTCCCTAGGCAGAAGCCCCAATGTGCCTGTTACAAAAATATACTCTGGTAACACTCTTGCCTGCAATTTTTATACATTTTAGTTTACTAAGCATCATTGGTTAGCCTTGTTTTCATACACGAACTGCAGTGTAACTTTCGCCCCCCACACTCCTATGAGGAGTACCTGACCCACCATTACTGCACACCCCTTTAATTCTGGATCACCTCTAGGTTGCCTTGATTGGTACTGGGCTTCCCTTATTTAAACTACATTTCATTTATACTGAGGTTAGCTAGGCTGGACTCACTCCATGAACTTATATAAACTCTAACATACAATGCAGGCTACTGAACCTCTCAGTGCTGCATGCTGTTCTAAGGCCAGCTGCAGGAGATTCTGGGATTTGCAATAACAGAAGATGTAAGCGTTTGTAACCCTTTTTGTTCTGACAGTGAGTGCTATGACTGACTACAGCTTGCAAATTACAGAGCCACATTAAAACAGAGCTAATTTAGTTAAAGGGAACATACACACCAAATATCACTAGCTTTTCTTGTTATTGAGAACAAAGGAACATAATGGTGATGATAGGAGTGTATCACATGATTTGCATCTTTTGCAATTACCTGTAGTCTGCCATTTTTGCCATTTGTACTGGTTCCTGAGTGGCTAGAGTTTTAGCCATTGGGTCTGTCTGGCAAAGTGCTCCATGTTGTAGAGGCCTCTCAAAAGGAGTCAACTTGTCAGTGCTATGCCTTCAAATGGGAGTGCTTTTTCCATTTGGTGCCAGGGCAGGGAGCTTGACCCCCTCTCTAGCCCTGTGGGAAGCATCCTGAATTACTTGTGGTCCATGTCTCAACTGAGGTTAAGGTCGATGATCCTCAAGGTGCACCTAGCATGCTAGCCCAGTGGCATGGAGGGCTGAGGCACTGGGCACCTTCCTTCTGCCACACTGTGACCCAGGGTCAGGAATGGACTTAGGTTTCTCAGAGGCTGGCAGGGTGAGGGAGGATCAAAGATCCATGTACAAGAAGCTTGCAGTAAGTAGCCACCATCTAGCTGCCTGTAGCCACCACCAGCTGCCATTCAGACAAATACCTCCAGCAGCCCAGAGTTTGGTGTCAGCCTTTAATCTTTTGTGGGCGATACCACCTCTAGTGATTGAGGGGTCATTCGTACTCAATGATCATTCAATGCTTTAGTGCTGTCAATCTGATCTCTTTCATAGACATTACATTCACAATAAAAATCAAGAAAATACACATTTTAGACAAGTACTAATTTGAGGAAGATTCAAATCATAGCTCTGAAACCTAATGCCAAACCTCGGTGCCTCCACTTTTCCATTTTCTTTCATGGCTGTGATCAAGACCCTTACTGGAGGAACAATGAAACTGCTCTTTTGTAACTTGAATTTGATCTTTCTCTGGAGCGAATGGTTACTAGGCATTACTCTCACCTATGCAGAGATAATGAACAATGGTTTTGGATTAGTGAAAGGGGTGGGCCTTCAGGGGCCATCCAATCCTCATCAAAATCCAATTCTTTGTTTCTGTGAACATGTTAGATATTTAGTGTTACTCACTCAAAAGGTTGCATGCTTGCCTCTGGGGCCAAAATGACATAGGCTGGTGCCCCACACCAGGAAATTGGGCTAATGCCCAGTATTGATACTGTAGTGTAGCACCAGGGTATGGGATGTACTACACTGATGCTGAGGTGCTAGCCTTTGTATGAGATGTTAAACCAAGGTTCCTTCTATCTATCTTTTCTGGTTGTCCAGGTGAAAGTTAAAGATCCCATGGAATTTAATGCAAAAGTCAAATAACTTTTTATTTTAAAATCAGTTAGCAAATTATACTACTATATTCATAAATATATCATGTCATTATTCCCTACCCCTAGGACCCACCCCCTTATTATATGCACTTCTTTTACACAATTTCTGCTACACAGTATTTCTAGTGACATCATTAGAGGGGTATCAAAAGGTTTTTCCCATTAGTTATGGAAAGCTTCAGTCTCCATTATTAGCAATTCCTTCTAATATAGCAACCTAATTAAGACTTAAAATTGTCCAACCATGATTTCAGGTGCCATCTCCTGGTTAGTATAAGAGATACTTGGCACTGTGCTTGCCATATAAAATATTTGAAGATGATGAACACCAACTGCTGCATTCCTGTCTCACACTTCCCTTGTGGAAGGGAGTTTAGACTGTAAACAATCCATCCATCCTGAGGATTGCACAAAAGAGGCTCCCTTCAGATCCTTAAACCATAGCCCTAATGTTGTGAGTAAAGGAGCATTCTGAGAATAAGTTCTTTATTATTTTGCTTTGCTTTACAAAGGAGGCTATTGGATAGTACTGCTTAATCAGGTTTTTATGCGTTAAGTTTGCTTTCAATTATAGTCACACAAGCAGACTTAACTATATGATTGCATCTCAC
Source organism: Neoceratodus forsteri (assembly GCA_016271365.2). Taxonomy (NCBI): domain Eukaryota; kingdom Metazoa; phylum Chordata; order Ceratodontiformes; family Ceratodontidae; genus Neoceratodus; species Neoceratodus forsteri. The sequence goes on along the minus strand of CM028137.1, from coordinate 540,317,276 downwards.
TTTTTTATCACGATCCTTGCATTTTTGCATATCACAAGAGCCACAGTTTAAACATAGACATTTACAGCAGACAAGGCCCACTAGGCCCACTCAGTATGTGCATTTTCTCTACCTGCTGCAGAATCCACAAACCCTACTTGATCTCTGGCTTTGTTCTCTTTCCTATCACTTGGGTTTGGCAACTTGTTTGTTGTGGTGCTTCACAAGGGACCACCATCCTACAGTGTAACCAATCTGGCCCAAATTCCTCACCTGCAGCCCTATCGGCTCTGGCCAGAGTTTGTTGTAATGAGCCATGGCACATCACAAAACCAATCCTAACTCTTGAAATTACCAGCTTGAACAATCTCAACAGTGCAAATAAAAGCAGCAGGAACAGCAAAGAGCAGCCGTTGTCCCAGTGCCTGTTACAAAAATGCCTTATTGCTGGGAGTTTGTGTGATTTACTGTACCGTATTTTGTGACAATTGCACACACTGTGACCTCAACCTAAACAGACTAGTTATTAGTGCCATCTGCTGGTTGATGTGCTGGGTACTGTAAGCATATGCACTGCAGCTGCAGGCACAGCCTGAGCTGGCTGACTAAGAGGGAGACAAAGCTGTGGCCTGAAGGCTGGCCTGGCTGTGCCACAGCTCATGCATCCTCAGGTTTGAACACCAGATGAATCCTTTCCAAGTGCTCCTTGCTTGCCCAGAGAATGCAAGATGCCCTCCACAACTCATCAATAAGAGATCAGTCTGTTTAAATGTACTGTATATACCTTTTTAAGCACTTACAGGCTCACCTCAGGCTTCACACTGCTATCAGGTTTTAAGATTTCAGTACATGATAATACAGCTTTCTCAGGCTCACACACAGATATCTTTGGTGATCTCATAAGATCCCTTACCTATGGGGAGACATCCTTTACACATCATCAGATGGACACTGAGCATCTTTTTTGTTTATATGTTGTTCAGGTTCCTCCATATATACACAGTACTTTACCCATGTTATTAATTTCAGTGTATTTTTCTTACCTTTTTGGTATTGTCTGGTAGTATTGTTTTTGTATATTATAATCAGGCAATAATCCCTGACTGAGTGGGTGGTATTGGACCATACCCACCCATCCTGGGGCATAATGAGGCCTGGCGCCACAGGTGGAATGCCTTATAGCAGCTGAAAAGATGGTTATAGTCCATACTGTCCATCCTGGAGGGTGTTGATGAAATTAGAAAATTGGATTTTGTTACATTTAATTAAATGTTTACAAAAATGTGTTACAAAATGTATAAAATGGGTAAAAAAAAAAGAGATTTGCTTGTAACATAGTCCCTCTACTGGTACAGTTGCCAGTAGAGGGCAGTGTTGTTTTGAGACTGCTTTTTTTTTCTTTTCTTTTTGTGGAAGGCAGGGAGCTTCCTTTTTTTCACTTGGTTTCATTTTCAACCTTGCACTCCAAGAAATAGGGAAAATTCTTGTCTTCACAGTCACTCTCTTTCATTCTTTTTCATTTTTGTACCCCCCTATCCGTGCCCCCTATCCCCCATCATTGTCACTGGTGGTGATCATGAACATCAGAGAAGAAAGAATGTATTAAATAGTGTATGCTCAGTCAGGAGTCAGTATGGTTCCCCATCCACTCACCCACTGTCCACTGGTGAAAATCTCCTATTATGAGCAGTACGATGCAGTGATAGGTATTGTAATAGGTATTGCAAGATGAGAGGAGGCAGCCCACTTGCTCATCAATACCAAGTTAATGCTTCTGGTTGTTTGGCAGTGGGTTGTGTGTGAGTGAGTGGGAGATGAAAAATGGCACCAGCAAAATAGCTGCTGAAATTATGCAATGTTTAATTTTATTTCTCAAAGAACAAGCTAGGATTGATCAGCTTTCTTTTAAAGAAAATTACACAGACTCAGGGTGTAGAGGGTGAGGCTGGCCACCAGCTCAGTAGCTCTCTCAGTAAGCAAGAAGAAAATGGTGGCCAATCATCTCTTTAAAATTGTAATGCTGGAACATGAATATGGCCAGGTAAACTGGCAGTTGGCACTGGGACTTGTTTTAGGTGGGCATTGTTGTCTATTAAATTGTCACCTTGGCATGGGGCTCAACCAATCAGAATGGAGGAAATCTTAAACCTATTTTCAAATCATTCACATTCTACTGCTATTACCATCTCAAGATACCTGTTGAAATGAGATGCTCTGGCATTTCACAGGACTTTCCTGGAAAACAAATCATAATTGTTTACTTAAAGTATACTTTTTTAGTATATTTTATATTATTTACTCTAGTAAATCAGTGCATAAGACATTACTGAGCTAGGCAATGGTTTCTGATTATTATATATCAATACATAAGATTCTTTGCTAAGGTTTAGTTTAACCTATTAGATTAAGAGAGACTGACAAAACAGTCTACCATTCCAATGATGACATTCTGGCCAGGGGGTTCCCAAAACATAAGCCCATTTCTGCGTGAGATAATGATCATTGAGGCTTGTGAAGCCTCTATTAAAGTAATGGAAAGGTGAAATTAGTTCTGAAAGACAGAATAACTCATTTCATTAACTATATCATGTTGAAATGAAGAGAAAATTAAGATGCAATTCAATTTAATGATTGAAGAGATGATCTGTAAACCAGAAGATTTCAAATCTCTGCCCTGTCATTTTTTGGAAATTTTGATCATCATCTTCTTAGCTGAGAGCCCTGCTAACCTTAATCTGTGTCTGTTCATGTCAAAGTGCTTTCTTAGTATGGTCAACATACATACTGTAGTTCATGAGTCCTACAGTAGAGAAAATGTAATTGAGATCTATGTGTCTGCCAAAAACTCATTGTGTGATTTTGGGCAAATCACTTCATCATCTGTAGCTGTTATTCCAAATTCAGTTTTGTATGGAAGCAGGAGTCCCTCACAGACAAGATGCTATATCAGCATGGGTTATTCTGTGTAAATGCTGCCCCATATGCACACAAATGAATGTCTGTGCAACAAACTTTACCAAATCCAAAACTAGTAGCTTAACCCAAGTGCTCTCACAAACTTTAAACTGCTTTTCACATTGGGTTGCAACTAGTTATGGTATACATAAGTTAAATCCAATAACCTACTAAACCCTATGCAATCTGGCTTTAGAACTAAACACAGCACTATTTTAGCCCTTGCCAAAGTAATAAATGATCGGTACCGAGAACTGGACAACAGAAACTTTGTCTGTGCTATATTTCTAGACCTTAGCAAGGCTTTTGATACAGTGGATCATAGCCTGCTTCTCTCTTCTCTGAAGAGTATAGGCCTGGACTCAGTTTCTTTGCATTGGTTTACTGAGTACCTTGTAGGATGGCGTCAACAAATTAAGGCTGAGGGTGAGCTATCCCCACTCAAACCTCTACTAAGGGGAGTACCGGAAGGATCCATACGTGGTCCCTTACTATTCGCTATCTATGCTAATAACATTGATGAGAGTATTAACAAGGCCAACATATACCTGTTTGCTGACAACACAGTTGTATATATGTCATTCGACACCTGAAGCCACTTGTACTGACCTCCAGGAGGAATTTAACCAGCTCCAGAACCAGCTCCTCCATAAAAAACTTCTTCTAAATGCTAAAAAACAAAAGCAATGTTGTTCTCGTCTTATAGCAGTGTGAGGAATCCAGCCAGCTCTGGAGTACTACCTCAGATTATCACAATTCTTGGAGAGAAACTTGAGTTTGTCTCAAAGTTTAAATACCTAGGTGTGTGGTTAGACCATAATCAATCATTCACTGAGCATGTTGAGGACCTTGTAAAGAAGTTAAGGCAGAGGCTAGGGCTATTCTTTAGAATTAACCAGTTTCTTACTAGAGATGCAAATGTGTGCCTTGTCCAAACTACTTTTCTTTCACTGATTGATAATGCGGATTTCCTCTATAGTCAATGTCCCAAAGCTTCGCTTGCAAAGCTGGATATGCTTTACCACAGGGCCATCTGGTTTATTACAGGTCTCCTCATCTCTACCCATCACTGTTCCTTGTATAAAGCCATAGGGTGGTCCTTTCTTATGTTTAGGTATAATAGAAACGCAGTCCTTTAAACTTATAGAGTCTTCTTGAAGCGGCTTCCACAATATATAATAGACTGTCTCCCACTAAGTGAGCCAGGAACGTATGCCCTAAGAAGCACATCCTACATCACATTATGTATCACCAAGGCTTCCTCTCACTGTGGCAGAGTGGCCATTAGTTTCCTGTTGCCAACATTGTGGAACAAAATACAAAAATTATTGAAATTAAGCTGCCTCCGCAGTATGAATGCATTTAAATCTCTATATGCTTGGTATGTGTGTGAGCCTTGCAATTGCTAGCCAGCCCCTAATTTTAGTCTGAAGCATCAGGCTGCTGCCCTCTGAGCGTAGTTGAATTTATAATTGCTTGTAACCTTTGGTGACCTTAACTCTGTGAGCGTCTTAGGCCTTAAATGTTTTTCCTCTCTAGAAATCCCTGTAGAGTTATCATGTCTTCATGGCTTTCATGGCCGCTACACCTTACTCACCCTGCTGTCTTTTACATATTACTTATTCTGAGGCTCTTGTTCCCCTACCCTGTACCATTTAACTGACCTATTTCATCTTCGTATTCCCTTTCCACTGCATTCCACTCTTACTATCTCTTTCCTCTATCCCCTAACTCTCTTCCCTGCTGTAGACTAGTCCTTCAGGGGCTCCCTGCCCCTCAGGTGGGAGAAATGCAGATACCAGGTGGTTGTCATTTCCATAGCCACCGCCTGAGACACCTAGACCGGACTCCTTACTAGTGAGGTGCAGCATTGCCGATATCCAATCGGAATACGAGCAATTTTCTGCTCTGGCATCTGATTGGCTTCTGCAGTCTGCTCCTGTGTCTCCCTCAATACTAAGCTAACGTCTGATTTTTTGTCTAAAACTTGCACAAAAAAGATCTGTACTTACTTATTGCCTAACAGTTATGAACTCTATTTTTTCCTGTTTACAGTGTCAAGAGTTGGAACTCTGTTTGATTACACTCCTTTCTGAATTTATGTGGTTATGCCAGTCTTTAGGCATCAAGGAATACCCAATTCTGTTGTCCTGCTGTTTTGGTCCTCCTGCTGGTTCAGATGTTCCATTGTCCATGGCCTAGTACTTAATACCGACCCCTTCTCTTCCATCCCCTGCCAAGGATATGCTCTCCATGGGCTCCCTGCCCATAGGCATGGGAAACCCAGGCACTGGGCATTCAGTGCTGCCTCTACCGCTGCCTGATAACCTAAGCTCAGATGCTCCATTAGCAAATTTATCAGCCATATAATCCGAATGTGAGTGCTCTGTGGCTTTGGCTGCCGATCGGTTCCTGCAGTCTGCTTCTGTGTCTGTTCTAAACCAAGCATAAATCTGATTTCCATGCTGAAATTTGCCAAAAGAACTGTAATTACTTTTCTCCTGGACTGTTAAGACCCTTATCCTTCTGTTCAGAGTGTTACATTTAGGGATACTGTGTGATTACACTACTTTTGAAATTCTGTGCTTTCGTCCGCTCCCTACACGAGCGGCCGATCACTACTCCCTACTGAAGTTTCTACTAAGCCTCATCTTATGTCTTCCTTAAATATTACAGAAGCACTCTGAACTGATATGACTGATGCAACATTCAGTACTTACTTGCATTAATTGTTCTTTACTTGTGTTATTTGGCTCTATTGTAAATTCTCTGTATGCATTGCACCATTTGACCCGGCGCTAACCAGGTCCATCTTGTAAATGAACTTGCTCAACAATGTTTGCCTGGATAAATAAAGATTTTGACTGATTGATTGAAAACAAGAGACCCAGTGCACAGCATCCCTTCCCCAAAACTGGCAAATCATGAAAGTAAAACAATGTGCCTTCTGCCTCAAATGGCTACTCACTTATTACATCCCAAAAGGGAGTGGGGGACTTTTAGTGTTCAATTCAGAGCTCTGATGTGAAACATTTGCTCAGCCATCAGTTGTTAAGGTTGACCTCCCATCAACTGAGATCTAATTCTAAAATGCAACTGCTAGAGTTGGCTTCCTTTTAAAATATGGTGCACTGACTGATTGGCTCAGTTTAAATAAGGTGCAGTCCCCAGCCAATGTACTTGTGACTGGTGGAGAGCCAGCTAATGGAGACAGCCATACATCTCCCAGACATAAATTCAGAATTAGCAGCTCAATCCATGCGCTTTCACAAACTTTAAGTTGCTTTTCTCACTATGGTGCAACCTGCTATGGCATACATAAGTTAAAACAAGAGACCCAGTACACACCCTCATCATTTAATTATTATTGAAACTTTTTTTTTTTTTTGCCTCAGACCACTGCCCAGTCAGCCTTTCATTTAATGCTGCAGAAATTTAACCCAACCCAATGCCAAACAATTACTGAAGTGACACCACCTTTGTGTTGGAACATGCCTGCTATGCTCACCCAGCAACCTACATACTGTAACTTCCTATACTTCCTCCATGACCAGAACTGAACTGATTGATATTAAACCAGTATAATCTGCTGGCGAGTTAGCAGATAGGGGAAAAGTGGTCAGGACACAAGGAAGACTCATTTTTGGTATGCCTACTCTCTTCAAGAAGTGCAATGGGGTCTTTTTTTTTTTTAATCAACCTAAACAATCACCAGAACTGGCAGGTCTGACCTGAAGGTAAATCTTAAAAAAAAGTTGTTTTTTTAAAGTTGTGATAAAAAACAAAGGAATTCCCAAACCCTGTCAACAATAATTATAAACACAAATTGGAAAGAGTTTACAGATCTGAGCAACATTAAGAAACACTGGCAAGAATATTTTGCAGATCTCTATAACAAAGAGACTGATGTCAAAATGAATGCAATTAAGCATCTCCAGGCAACAGGAACTGACAAAGAACAAGAGCCAGATAGCATTTGTTCACACTTTCAGGCAGGCATTAAAACACCAAAATATTGAAAAGTCTTTGATCTTATTAACATCACTGATTAACTATTAAGATTCAGGAGAGAAATTGGTGTTGTTTTATAGAATGCAGTATCAGGGAATTTATCTTGCAGAAGCCCACTATTATTAAAACTATTAAACAATTACCAAGACTACTTTACAGAACTGTTTTGTTATTCCCTCTGGGCAGCCCAGATGAGATGCACAAAGTGAGCCAGTGGCTGTAATGACATTTAACCAAGTTCTCCTGGTTCTCTGTTCAGTGCTAAATGTGTGCATTAATACATTTCACAGCTGCACTTCAAGTCCACTTTATCAACTAATGAATTTAAGACTACCTTGGCACTGAAAGTGTACTAACAATTTTCAGCTCCTACTGGACATCTTACTCCATTTTCACTATGTTGATATTATCTGGTGTACCAGTCCAAACTTGTGGTGGCTGTAGGAATTTAGACTCACTGGTTCACAGTCAGGGTCTAGAAGTCCCTTTGTGGGGCACAAGGAAACTTGATAGACTCTTTCCATGTTAGTCCAATTAAGGTTAGTGTACTCCTTTGGACAACACCCACAAACCGCCATGATCAGCACTGCTCTACAGTCTCCGAAACCTGTGTGCACCTGCCTTTTCCCACTTCCTCCTACATTCTCTTGTATACTTTTCAACTGTCCCAGATGAGGAAAAATGGCCGTCATTTTTATCCTTCAAATTAACTCTATCTCATCTAGGAAAGGTGCTGTCCTACTTAAATGTGTGGTGTCTTAAGTTAACGCAGAATTAAATCAGAAATTCAAAATCTTTATTCTGCTAAATGAAAAACGAAATTTTACACAAGTAAAAGCACAGGTTTACTCATTGTTTTGAGCTTGTAGCTCAATGATTTCATACTTCATGCCACATTTTGGCTGTTAGTGTCCACATTCCAGTGACAACATTTTGCAAGGTACATCTTTATCCTGCTCATTTTCACCTCACTAATCTACCCCTTGCCATTTATTAATCCTGGGTGTGAGTCAGATTCCTGTCCTGACCTGATGCAAGCCTTGAACCTCACCTGCTGCAGTACCACCACTTGCCTAGTTCGAAACTCATTGATCACAAGTGTCCCACATTAAGGGAGGGCATCCCTAATTTTACCCCTCAGAATTGCTCTGGTTCACAAGGAAAAGTGTTGCCCAGACAGTGAAAGTGTTGTAAACTGAGACATTAAACAAAGAAATTCATAGTACCCTATGATGCTAAAACAAAGTAGTTTTCAGACAGACCTTCTGGAGACTGTGGTGCTGCCCCATGTGCACACATCTCTCAGGGTTGAGGGAGGAGGTTGTTAGACTCCAGGCCACGTTGGCTAGGATTTGAGGGGCCTCTTTCCCCACCTAGGGACCACCAAGTCTGCCACAGTTACGTCAGTGGATGCCAGAGAGGAGGAACCACTGGACTATGGTGGGCACTGACAGGGTGGGGGTTGTGGAACAGAGGCACATTCCTCAATGATAACACTATGTAATTCCAGTGCCATGTTGGTTGGGTGGGACTGCCGGGGAGGCACCCGTGGTTGTGACCAGGGAGGATGTGGCAGCCTTCCATAGTGGAGACCCCAAGAAGGGTGATAAAGGACACCAGAGGAGGAGGAGGCAGCAACTTGTGATGGGGTACTTGATTGCAAGTGGGATAGGTTTTGGAATAGGAAACGGGGGAGAGGCAGGTTAGGTGCCTAAATTGCACCATGGCCCGGAGGGATGGGAAGTGGATCCTGAAAATTGCTAGGGCAGCAGGACAGGAGGGAGAGCTGGATGTTAATGTCCACCTTGGGACTAATGACCTGGCTAGGGATGGGGCTGGAATAGTTCGGGGGAGTTTAGGGAACTGGGAAGGGATCTTAGACAGGTAGCTTGCACGCTGACTTTCACAGAGGTGATACCTGTCTACAAAGGGAAAAAGGAAAGGGATCTCCACACCAAGAGCTGCAACTCATGGCTGAAGGAATGGTGCAGAGAAAAAGAGTTTGGCTACATTATGTACTGGCAAGCCACTTGGGAGGATAAGGGCCTGTACAGGGGTGATGGGTCTGCATCTATCCTGGAGGGGAACCACAGTCCTCAGTGGATGATTTAAATGTTACTTTGATGAACATTTAAACTAGCCAAGGGTAGTGGTGAAGGAATCAGGGAGGAAGAAACTGCTCCCCCACAGGTTGAGGTAAAGAGTAAGGAGAACCCGAGGGGAGAGGAATCCTCCAGGGTGCAAATTAATAAAGGAAGCAGGGTGGTAGAGATAAAGGGGGAACAGAAACAGAGTACTAAAAACAGAGGGAGGAAGGAATGAGGGCAAAAAAGAAAAGGGGGAGGCAACAAGCAGAGTGGAAACAAAATCTGAAAAGCCATGTGTGTGAATGCTAGAACTCTAGGAAATAAAATTCCAGACCCATCATGTCAGAGGCCAACCTGGATATTATGGTCATTACCAAGTCATAGTGCACTAAAATCCATGACTGGGATGTAGCCATACCAGGCTATACTCTGTTCAGGAAGGACCATGTGGGAAGGAAAGAAGAAGGTGTGGTGCTTTATGTGAGGGAAAGCATAAAAGAAAGAGAGAGATAGAGGGGCTACAAGGTGAGGCACAGGTACTGGTGGGTCACCCTGGAGAGAGGGAATGGAGTCACTATCTGCTCTGGTGTGATCTACAGACCTTTAGCACAGGGGGAGGAATTAGATAAGGTACTGGTGGAAGCCACTGGCAAGAGGGCAGAAAAGGGGGAGGTGCTGCTGGAGAGGGACTTCCACCTGCCAAATGTAGACTGGAGGATTCCAGCAATGGCTTCAGGTAGAAGCAGGGGAAATCCTGGACTCTCTGTAAGAGGCATTTCTCAGGCAACTAGTCAGTGAACCCACTAATGATGGGGCAATACTGGACCTGGTATTCACTAACATGGATAGTATTGAGGATGACATTTTCAAGAAGATAGATAACTTAAAAAATCATAATGTCCCTGGCCCTGATCAGATATCTAGCAAGATATTAAAAATATTATCTCCTGGGGCTGCTACTCCACTCAAATACTTATTCAGAGTATCTATCATCCATGGAGCTGCCCCAAGTCATTGGCTGACTGCTACTGTTGTGCCTATCTATAAATAGGATAAATAGACATGCATGTAATAATTATCACCCAATAAGTCTAACACCTGTCCCTGGTAAGTTATTAGAATCCATCATTAAGAATAGAATAATACATCACTTACATGATACTAAACAGATAGATTTGGAACAGATTCAGGAGATTGGAGCACACCATACACATCAATGTGAGCAACAGACTCAAAGCTATTAGAGCTGAAAAGCAAAATTATCTTTATTGCAAGTGAATCCAAAGTTAAATCACCATACATGAAGTAGTAGCACCTCAGCGCTTCACCCACAAAAAGGCTTCATCAGGAGGTGGAAGCAGGAGTGCTGTCACTTCCTGTGGACAGGATGGAGGAGTCTGGTGTCGGTCAGACAGAGAAGGAGTGGGAGGTGTCTCAGGGGAGACACCACTGGATATGGAAAATATCTCTAATGGACCGAATAAGGACTCAGAAGCTGTGGAAGTATTTAATATTGGAGAGAATAATATACCAGTAGTACCTAACAATCCGGAGAATCCTGAGACCGAGATGTTTTTTGATGCAGCAAGCTTATCTCCAGGCAAAATGGAGATAACAATGCAGACTGTAGAAGTGTCCAGTGAAACTACCAAATTGGACAAAAATAATGAGGAAGTCATGATGGATGTACAACTGACAAAACAAGCATAAGCAGCAACAGTACAAGAATGACAAATGATGAAGGAGGAAAAGTACTTGAAGAAGCAAAGAGAACTGTCAGCAGCACTAGCGGGAATCCAGACAGATGTGGCAGCTGCAGCCCAGCCTGACAACCAAACCAAGGTTGGAGGTACTCCCATGGCAATGCAACTGACAAATGCAGTGGCACCACAGAAGGTGGAAAAAGCACCAATAATTTTCCAATCGGAAGGGCATGACCAGCAAAAGGCCATGGTGTTTTCATTTTCAGCTAGGAGCAAAATGGGACAACTGGACAGAAAGAAGAAAAAAGCCATGCCAGGCAAACTTTCATTGGCTGACACACCCATAGATGACTCGACTCCTTGGTCAGTGGAAAAATCATTGCAAGCTGCAGGATGGGTGCCTGCTCCGGACACTCAGAATTGGATTTCTGGGTTTTCTCCCATCAAAATCCTGGGGGTAATCTTATGCAATGCTGCTAACTCTGTAACAGTGGCTGTTTCTGCAAACTGTAATATTAATCAGGTACCTGAACCGAATAGTGACTCTGGGGAAGTGCACTCCCCACTAGCTTTACCAGCAGAACTAGAATTGACACAGAATCCAGTACTGGCACCTATTGTGGCTTCTGCTCCTGTTTCTTTACAAACTGCTGAAAATATTGATAATGAAGAAATGTTGAGTGACTTTTCTAATATCTCCTGACATCCCTCGCACAATCTCTGATGATGTTAATAACCCCTCAATGCAAACTGATAGAGCTAATGTTTTAAACGAAGAGACTGTGAATGTTTTTTTCAACCAGGCAGAATTCGAGGCCTTATACCTCTTTATTTCACTAGCCAGTGTACCCTACAAAACAGCATAACGGCATTTGACTTATATACAAAGGGGGCTTAGAAACGTTCCTGGACAGGGTATTTGTAAGGAAAACACCACTGAAAGAAAACATGCATTTTAATGTAACAGAATTATATGCCTTGATTCATGTGTCTAGGGAGGCATCTTCTGATGTAAGCTTTAAGCTAGAGAGTGGGTTAAATAAATTCTGGGCCAAATACAATCAAATGAGGAATACTCCACTATAGTCCCCCTTCGAGGTAATCCCACTTATCAAGCCAGCACACAAAATGATCAGAGTCTTATTCCGTAATGAAGGAGTCAGTGTTATGGATCTAATGCACTGGTTAAAGCAACACTGTACAGTGCTGAGCCATCCTGAGGCCATATTTTGACTCAGAGAGTATTTGGACTGAGGGTTGGAGGGCCCGAGTCATCTTGAAATCAGACAACACAGGACTACAACACCTTCAAAACAGTTTTTTTTGGGTAGGGATAGGGGAATACTTTTTCACTCTGGCTGGCCAAAAACTTGTTATAAGTGTAGGCAGCCAGGAGATATCAGTAGTGCTTGTGACCAGCTTAAATGTACCCTCTGTCATACCCTAGGACACACCAGCAGTCACTGTAAAAATGAAGTCATCTGCAACCTATGTGGAGGGAGGGGACACACATATATAACATGCCTGGATGCTGCCTACAGTGCTATTACTGCCACAGATGCTGAAGAACAGGTTATTAGTAACCTTAGCACAGAGGGAACATAATAAAGCTAGTTGTTATCCTGAGACTGTAATATCCCTTCCCTGGCAGCAAGAGATGCAAGGCACAGACAGAGGGGAGAGGCCAGAAGCACCAGTAAGGTCTCAAATCCAAGGACAGTGAAGCCCCCCAGTAGTGCTAGACAGTGAATCTAGTAGAGAGATCAGGAAGACAAGCAATCTGGACAGGGCACAGACCCCATCCCCGGGCTGAACAGCATCAGGACAATAACGAATCAATGCCCCCTCCACCAGTGCAACAAGGAGACCCAAGCCCAAAAATGACAACTAGACAAAGGCAGGCATGGTTTCAATCAACTCCCAAGGTGCCCAAAATTTCTCCCACACCGGTCTCCAACAGATTTCAGGCTTTAGCTAAAGCAGATGCATCAGATAATGACTCTGAAGCCTCATCTGTAGAATCCAGCCAACATGATAGGCAGTCTTAGACAGACCTTAGTGATAAGGAAGGAAACAAAACACAAAATTATAAAGGGAAGAAGAAAATGGGTGTAAAGTAACAAGGGAAAGATCATCAGGAGGGAAACCCAAATCACTTTGAGGCCATCAGAATTCACCTAACCATAATAAATCTCTATGCAGCAGCTCTTGGTCTTACCAACCACCAATGTAAATAGTATCAAAAACAATTTAAAGAGGGGGCAGTTTTCCATTGTCTGAAAGCCAGTGAACCTGGTATCTTCTTACTTCAAGACACTAGACTGCATACAACCCTAGAAATTCAAGAAGCTACTAAAGAGTTGGGAACAGGGGTCACATATTGGTCAGTAGGATCTGAACCATGCTCAGGGGTTGGGAACTTATTTCACAACCTCCATGCACCTATACTTAAGAGAACCAACTTAGTTTTGGGGAGTGTTTTAATATTAGACACCATAATTTATGGAACCTATTACTGCATTATTAATATATATGCACTACAGTCAAAAGCAGAACACACAGCTATCTTTAAACAAATCAGCCCCTATCTCCACTCAGCCCAAGCAGTCATTTGGGGTGGAGATTTTAATTGTGGACTTAGTAAAAAGGATAGAGGTAGGCAGACAACCACAACTAAATATTCTGTGATATGTCTCTCCTGAATACAATTATCCAGACAGCAAATCTAAAAGATGCTTATCATTCACATACTGGATGCACAGATGCAACCATTTATAAAGGCAATTTATCCACAAGAATAGATTTATTTTTTATATCTAAAACCCTCCTCATTCAAATGGTGTCCACCAACGCAGTAGAATATTCAGACCATAAAATTCTAAAAATTAAAATAGGTCTCTCAGATACTCCACATGGGCCAGGATTCTGGAAACTAAACTCTTCCTTGTTATAGCATAGCGGGTTACTACAAAATATTATCTACCTCTTGATATGCAGAAAATCTTTATTTGATATACATAAGAACCCAGCCCAATGGTGGTCTGATACTAAATATGAACTTAGGAAATTATTAATAACATACAACAAGCAAAACAGAAATGAAGAATACCATGATTATTTAAACAAGCATTTTGTCAATGCTGAATGTTGTCTCGTTGGCATTGGCATTGGTAGTGCTGGAGTCAGAGATGCATAATAGGAATAGCAGTGAAGTATTGAAGTGACGCCAACCCCTCTCCCACCCTGTAGAGACCGACAGAAATTGGGGTATGCCTTTGGGTTGTCAGCTATAATGCTCATGCCATTGTACCTTACCCTAACCTGTAGACACTGACAAGTGTCGTGGTGTGCTTTGGGGTCTGTGGGCGTTATACGTACCCTATTCCATAAGGAAATACACTGAGGTGGGTGCAGTATAGGAGAATGGGGTGAACTTTGTGGCTGAACAGCGCAAGGCACAACACGATGCCTGTCACTGGCTGCAAGGTGGGGGTGGGGTGGAATGGCATGAGCATTACAGCCGATGATCCCAAGTCACACACCTGACGCCTGTCAGTCTGTACAGGGTGGGGTGCTACAGTTGGAAACTGTAATAGCTTAGGCCTTTGTTGGTATTTTTACTCCTAATTTTCAACATGGGCTTTTTGTGAGCCCACCTCATGAAAAGCGGCACTATCAGTTTGTTAGCTGAAAGGTGGGTTTGCACAGCGGCAAAGCCATTTGGCTACACCGGGATGAAAACACATTTTGTGCAGTATGTGGAAAATAACTATATTGTTCATGAGGAGATGTAAAAAAATGGCAACGTTAAAATGTGGAGTGAAAATATGAAAAATTGGTGAAGTTATGAGCATGCATAGAAACTGTGCAACACACATCCGTAACCCAATTATTTTGGGGATCTTTTAACCACATGTTTAAGACAGGCATTTTGGGACCTCCCCTCATGAACAGTGCTACTGTGATTTTGTTAATTTGTCCCAAAAGTTTATTTCCCACAGCGGCCATGCCATTGTGCGCCACAGGTGTGAAAACACATTTAAGTCAGGATGTGAAAAATGGCAGCTGTACTGTTCATAAGGAGGTGAGAAAAAATGGTAGTGTTGAAAATCTTGCATGAAAATATTGCAAATTTGCGAAGTTACAAGGGTGCGTGGAAACTGCACAATGCACACTTGTAACACAGTAATTTCATGGAAATTCATCACCAAATTTTCAACATGCATATTCTAGGACTTCTGCTCATGAACACTGTCCCGAAAACTGATTTCTCACATCAACCGCGCTATTCTGTGCCGGACATGAAAAAACACATTTTGGCCAGGATATGTAACATGACACTGTACTGTTCATAAGCAGGTGTGGAAAAATGCTAATTTTGAAAATCTAGAGTAAAAATATTACAAACTCACGAAGCTATGACTGTGCATGGAAACTGCGCAATGCACGCTTGTAAAACCAACAATTTTGGGAATTTTTTCCACCAAATTTGCAACACAGGTTTTTTGAGAGCCCCCCTCATGAACAGTGGCACTGTCATTTCATTAATCAGTTCAGAAAGGTGATTCTGTGCAGTGACTGCGAAATCACCTTTTGGGACTGAATAATGCAATGACAGTGCCTGAATTCATTAGAAGGGGTCCCAATAACCCCAGATTGAAAATTTGGTGTCAAAATTCCCCAAAATGGCTGAGATATACCACAAAGTTGAAAAAACCCTATTTAGGCCATTATACAGCTTACCGGCATTTCCTCAGTTCATGGCGGGCTTTGAAGAGTGCAGATATGTTCCCGGTCCACCGATGATCGCCGCACCAGAATCTGGAGGAAAGTATGAGGTGGGGTGGGAGGCGGGTGCACAGTGGTGGGCACGGGTTGTGGGAGGATGAGGAGTTTATAGGGACCTGTCTCTTTACAGGTAAAAAACAACGCTGGACAGTTTTTCCTTTTCAGGGGGATTTGGCATGCTGGAGTGGGCTCCCAGCGTGCCACCTAAGTGTTTTTTATTTGAGGGGGAGATGCTGTAGCCAACAAGGGATTGGGCACCCCCATCGGCACATACCAAAAGGGGAAGGGGCACGAGCCTAGGGGGATTGGGCACCCTCTCGGCACACAACTAAGGCAGGGGAGGAAGACACATGCCGTCGGGGAATGGGCTCCCCCATTAGTAAAATAAATGGCATGGGGATAAATGCTGATGGGGACTGGGCCCTCCGTTGGCAAAGAAAAACTGTTGGGGTGGGGATAAACACCGATGGGGATTGGGTCCCCCATCAGCAATGAGAAACTGTTGGGGGGTGCATAATGCCAAGGGGGATTGGGAACCCCCTCAGCATACATTTTAACTGGGAGGGGGGTTATTGTGACAGGCACAGCTGCAGTCACTGCCACCATATTGCCTGCATGTCAGGAGGCGTTGTTCTGGTCCCGCTGCATGAGAGCTTCACTCTCATTGCAGAGGACTTTTTCTTTGTTCTGGTGGCCACATTAGGGATGCATGAGGTCAGCATCTGCTGCTGGCTGATTGGGGAATGAGGGACGCACCTACCAATGCATGCCCTGCATTCACCCAACAGTGACCGCGCCTCCAAATCTTCTACTACCACAAGATGTTGACTGCACAAGCGCGAGCCAACATAAAAACAGACAACAGTTACAACACTTGTTAACCCTGGCCCTATCTACAAACCATAACTTTACAGACCAAATCAGAAATATTAAGGACCAAATGTCAAAATATCATTATAAACCAACAACAACTCTAAAAATGCAGCAGCAACACGATACAAGAGGAAAATTTGAGACAATATGCTTCCTTATGAGTTGCCAGGAGAGGACCAGAAAGAAAACAGTGACAGCAGTATGTGACCCTCAAAGCACACTTCAAACCTCAGTTAATCAAATTCTGAGAACTGTTTCAGATTATGCAGCAGCCCTCTTTAAGGAAAAAGAACTGGTAGAAATACATTTCTGAGATTTACTTAAGAAGTTTGAGATCCCAAAGGAACCATCAGATTTAACAGAGTCACTAACAAGGCCCATTGATCATGTTGAAGTGGAAGTGACAATTTCATCTTTTGCCTCTGACAAAGCACCAGGGAAAGATGGCCTAACTTCAGAACTTTATAAATTAATTAGTTCTGAGATTTCTATAGAATTAGCCCATGGGCCAGATTCTAGAAGAGTTATGCCTTGCATAACAGCAGTTGCACCAAGTAGAATGGCATATGTAGCAACTTACACTAGCAGTTGTGATATTCATGATTCTACAAAGTGGCCTGCGACATGGCGCATGAACCACTTGCGTAAACAACGAAGTTACTCTGGCAATTCTGCGGCTGCGCCCATGGTGCTAGGGGTTTCACGCAGCAGTCGCCCCCATTCTGGAAGGGCAACCAGAAAGTCCCCACCATTGGGATTCTACAAGAACCCCCAGAGGAGAACCTAACAATGTAAGTTACACCAGCATTTAGCTGGTGTAACCTATGGCCACTTCCAGGGTCCTGTAGACCCACCTGCAGACATGCCACCATGTCCACCCCCATGCCAGCATACCCCAGTGGGTCCAGCAGGAGCTACTCATCCCCCATCCCCTGAAACACCCATTGGCACAAGCCCCAGTGGCACTGCCATCCTCCCACCCATGCCCCAATCCCGAGTCGCGGCCTCAAATGCAGTATCATTTTTCTGGTAGTCTAGTGGCCCCGACTATTATAAATAAATAGCTATCCTCAACTCGCTGGTAGTCTAGCGGCCCCCTGATCATCATAAATAAACATGATCCCAAATCTCGGTAGTCTAGTGGCCACCCTGATCAACATAATATACATAAGTATTCCACCCCCTGGTGGTTCACTGGGTTCTTCATTCCAAAGAGATGCCAGTCTGTTTCAGCATACCACTCATCCTCAGTTGATGACTGGCAGTTCATCTTCACTCCATGGGTTAGTCGCTGACTGTAGGATAGTGCATACTGGCATTGACGTGCTCCAGAAATTCACTCTTTCTGAGCTTGTCTGTGCAGTAGACTCAATACTGCACTCCAGTCAGCAGTTGGCCATGGAGGTGAGAGGTGGGCTGTGCCAGTCGCCGGCTGGGGATGGGTTGGGGGGTGCTGAGTGGGCTGGCATGGCTGGGTGGGAGGTGGGGGACACTAAACTACCAAGGAAGTGGAGATCTCTGTATTAATTACTGTACAGTTCATGGGGGCACTAGACTACCAGGGATAAGGGATCTATTCATTTATTATAGAGATTGGGGAGGCTGCTAGACTACCAGAGAAATGAGGAACTCATTATGAATTATTGTACAGTTTGGGAGGGCACTAGACTACCAGGGATATGATGAACTTTTCTTATATTATACAGTTTGGGGGTGCCGCTAGACTACCAGGGCTGGCTTTTTGCCTCATATGCAGCCAGTGACTCATGGTTCAGGGCACGGTTGGGGGGAATGGCAGTGCCGCCCTGTGGGGCTTCTGCTAATGGGTGTTTTGGGGGGCTGGGGGTATGGGTGGCCTTGGGGCCTGCCTGGGTGTGCTGGGCATGGGTGAGAGGTAACCATGTACTGTCCACTGGACAGCCGATGGGTCTACAAGACACTCGGGGGCATCCGTAAGTTATACCAGCTAAATGCTGGTATAACTTACTTTGCCGGATCTCCTCTTGGGGTTCTTGTAGAATACTGATGTGGGCACTTTGAGGCTGCCCTTCTAGAATGGGGTGCAACTGCTGCCATAAACCCCCAGCATCATGTCGCATGGGGTTTATGTGGCGTAATTGCTGTTTGGCACAAGTGGCCTGCACCATGTCGCAGGCTGCTATATAGAATCGTGCATGTCGCAACTGCTGACGTAAGTTGTTACACGTGCCATTCTACATGGCGCAACTGCAGTTACACCAGGCATAACCCTTCTAGAATCGGGACCCATATCTTTACCAGTAAGCACCATCAGAGCATTAATTTGACTACTAAGTTGGTAGAATTTTCTGAACATTTGCTTTTAGTTGGGTCCTTTTATGATTCATCCACTCTGCAATATCGTATCAACTGGTGGAAGCTAAATTCCTCAGTGCTCCTTGATCCAGAGGTTCAAAAATCCATTAGAGGACTTTTGGTAGCCAGAACATCAGTTTTAGACTTTTATAATGATTTAAGGGCTTGGTGGTGGGACACTAAGAGATACATGATAGAATTATTTCAAAAATTTGGGAAACGGAAGGCACAAAGCTCCTTTTTCCAATACCTTAAACTAAGGGCACGCTTACAAAGGTTAATGATAATAGCTTACAGCATAAAAGATAACATTTCAGATCAAATATCCAGTTGAAGACAGAATTACTTAAATTTCAAGATGATAGGGCACAATCCATCAAAGCAAATTTATTATATGGGACTCAGAAAACCCCACAAATGGATCCCTTCGAAATGTGTAAAAATAAAAGAGAAGCCACCACTTTTCATGAACTACATAATGAATATGGCATTTTGACCTCTGACCCTTCAGAATTATATCAAATTGGTAATAAAACATCTCCGATCCTTCCAGAATCTGGAGTTACCTAAAACTACTAACATTATACAGTACCTGTCTCAAATTAGAGTAACCCTTGATGTTCAGAGAGCCCAAGATCTACTTGGGCCAGTGGCAGTTGAGGAAGTTCAACAGGCCATTACATTGTCTAAATCTGTATCCTCTCCCGGGCTAGATGGACTGCCTTTTGATTTATATTGAACATTTTCAGCTGAGCTGGTACCCTATTTATCACTATTGTATAATTATTTGTTAAAACATGATTCTATCCCCTCCCTTTTGTCTAAAAGATTGGTTATTTTCCTTTTTAAAACAGGAGACAGGTCTGAGATAAGTAATTGGAGGCCAATTACTCTTTTAAATGCTGATTTCAAATTATTGTCAAGTATTTTAAATCTCCGGTTAAAAAAATATGCTGCCACAAGGTTACATCAAACTCAATTCTGTGGTTTGCCTGGACGGAAAATTCAACAAACCCTTATTCTGATAAGAGAAGTGGTTAACTATTATAATGAACACAATCATTCTAGATTGTTGATCTCATTAGACCTGAGTAAGGCTTTTGACAGAGTCGATCATGAATGTTTGTTTCAAACCTTGCAACATTATGGCATTCCTCAGGAATCTGTAAAATGGCTAATGATGCTATAGTCTTCTGGATCCCTTAGTCCTATTGTGCTGGGTAAAATAGAACAAGCTATTTGTATTACTGAAGGAGTGCATTAGGGGTGCCCATTGACCCCCCTCCTGAACATCATTTCTTTGGATCCCTGATTCAAAGTATTATACAAAATAATTCCATGATAGGAGTCTGTGGGTCACAAGTGGATGATGAGTTGAGGATCTTGGCTTATGCTGATGATATCTGCTTATTTGCTGACTCAAAAGTCAGCATTTCAACAATGCTTGCAGAAATTTGCTCATATTCAGCAGTTTCTGGGGCTAAAATAAATCTTCAAAAAAGTATTGGGTTTGGGTTAGGATTAGAAAAGCAGACATTGGTCCCAATTGATAACATTAAAATGGTAACTACTTTGAAAAAACTTTAGGAGTATACTTCTCTGGGGTTGAAATGGGTCCTTATAACTGGGAAACTACCCTCTCTGCTTGCGAATTTAAGGTAAACAGATGGAAGGGGTGGAAGTTATCAAAATTAAAATAGGTTGCAATTATTAAGAAATTTCTCATCTCTGGGTTATTATATACTGGGATGATCTTCCCCTTACCCCTTAAAGCTGAGACTAAAATCTATAGTTTGTTTTTTTAGCTTTTGTGGGGAAGTTGGTTGAACCCCATTAAAAGGATATACACATATTTGCAGAAGGATAAGGGTGAGTTAGGTATGGTGGATCCAGTGGGTTTTTTTCATGCCCCTTTTTTTTCACAAAATCTTAAACTAGCCCTTCAACTATCCACGGCTATAACAAATAAATGGTTGCTAAACAATCTTGCAGTTTTTTTCCAGGTTTGGACAGGCGAGATTCCTCTGCAATCCAAATATTTAACTTTCCCGCCCACTATTAAAGGCCAATTCACAAACTTAGGAAGTGGCAGTTAGACAAGGATACTATAGTTAAATTGTTTTGTTCCCAGTTATACTTGAAAATAATGTCAGAACATGTTTTGACAAATCTGACCTTTAAACACTGCTCTGAAGCTGATAATGTGAAAGTGTTACATCTCCTAAATTCAAAATGCATCCCTATGAAAATGTGGGAAATTGTATGGCTGAGCACATATGGTAGGCTACAGATTAGAGGGGACAATATACACAAAGTGTTGGAGGAACAATATTGTCCATTCTCAGACTGTATAGCAATGGTTGATGATATTACTCATTTTTAATTTCCTGCACATATTCTAGCAATTTATGGATATATTTAGCTAAGGCATAGGGCTTACAATGGCTGGCAAATGTATCTTATGAAAGCATAGCATTGGGAATATACCCAGCTAGTATGAGGAAATATGATATTCATTCCTTACACGTGTTTTTTGCCATTCTGCAATTTTATTTGTGGCATGCTAGATGTCAGTGGGTTCTTCAGCAAAAACTAGTGTTGCATGATACATTTAGAGTCCTTTGTGAAAATGGTATACAGGAGATTTATGACTATGAATTATGTCACAATCCTAGATCAAAAGTTTTTATGTGGTGGAAAGGTTTTGTTGCATTTATAAAATTTAAATACATTTCTTTAGGGTGAAGGCAGGATTTAGATCTGTATGAATTTCACTGTGGGTTATTGTGGGTATTGTGCTTGATAGTTGGTGGGATGTTTTTGGTTTTCATCTTATTTGGGTTTCAGGAAATTATTATATATGGTTTACACTGTGTGTTTTGACCATGTGTTTTCAATAAAACATTCCTCTACTCTTTTCGAGAAGTGCCATGGGATCTTTAACGTCCACCTGAACAACTACCAGAATAGGCAGACAGGACCTCGGTTTCATGTCTGATCCAAAAGAATTCACCTCAGGAGTGCAGCATCCCCCTCATGCTACACTACAGTGTCAGTATTGGGATATTAACCCAAATGCCTGGTGTGGGGATAGAACCCACAGCCATCTGATCCCCCGGCCTCAGAGGCAAGTGTGCAAACTGCTGAGCCACTGATCTTAAGTTTAAGTTGCTTAAGTTGCAACAAGTTTTTCTGAAGATGGTTGAACTCAAGTTGGAGGTTAGATCAGGTTTTTTCAATGGAGGGCCTGAAAATATATAACACTGTATTGTCGGTAAAGAGGTGGATATTGACTGACTGAATTCCATAGTGGATATTATTAATATACAATGTGAACAGTAGTGGGCCCAGGATTGATCCCTGGGGTACGACTCTCGGTAGGGTTTTCAGTGGGGAGAAGTCTCCTTCTGCTTTGATCTGTTGATAGCAGCCAACAAGGTAACAGCCAAACCATTTAAGGGCCATGCTATCAAGTCTGGCATTCTGGGGTATATCTAGGAGCAGGGAGTGGTCAACTGTGTTGAACGCCTTGCTTAGATCCAGGAACAAGGCACACACGTAAAGTTTGTTGTCCAAGGCATTAAGCAAGTCATTAGAAACTTTAGCAAGTGCAGAAACCATGCTGTGGTGTGGTCTGAAACCTGACTGAACTGGTGTGAGTAGATTATGGAAGTCTAGGTGATCCCTAATCTGTTGGTTAACTAGTTCTTCTAGCGGTTTAGAAAGGGTGGGAAGAACGGAGATTGGCCTATAGTTATTAAGATCACTAGGATCACCAGATTTGAAGAGGGGGATAACATGGGTTGTTTTCCATATTGTAGGAAGGGTTCCCTGAGTAGGGGAGAGGTTAAAAAGATGAGTAATTGGTACAGTCAAAATGTGGTTGCTTATTTTTAAGAAGTATGGGTCAATAGAATCTGCTCCTGCACTCTTACGAGTGTCTAGTTTGAGGAGCAGGTTTTCCACCTGTTTTAAAGTGATCAGGCTAAAGGAGAAGGAGGGTTTGGCCGATGGGGGATCAGGGGTGGTGGGGGCCTTGTCCTGACAACATAACTGATCTTGCAGGTGTTGGCTGGTGAGGAATCAAAAGCCAAGCCTGCTGTGGCAAAATGGTTATTTTTTTCATTTTTTTTGCAGTATTTATGCTCCTGCTCCATCGGCCATCACATACTGTAGAAGCCCCATCACCCCAGCATCCAACATCTGGTATATATACTCCTAGGGCTTGTCCCTCCTGGTGGGGTCAGTGGAGGGGGCCCTCCCCCACAGAAACTGGCTCCGGTGTTGCACTGTGGCTGGCAGGGTGCAGGGCCTGCAAGCTCCGCCATCATCCACCGGGAGCTATTTTTCTGGCTTTTTCTCTTCTTTGGGGTGGCACATGCAATGACGCCCTCGATGGTGCCATGCATGCTTCCATGCACAACAGCTTCAAGCATCTGTGCCACTCCCATCCCTCTCATTGCAGCATCAGTGCACCAGCCCCCAGCCACTGCTTGGGGCCAGGCAAGCACCA
Organism: Neoceratodus forsteri; assembly: GCA_016271365.2. Classification (NCBI taxonomy): domain Eukaryota; kingdom Metazoa; phylum Chordata; order Ceratodontiformes; family Ceratodontidae; genus Neoceratodus; species Neoceratodus forsteri. Next base: position 540,294,033 of record CM028137.1, on the reverse strand, counting down.
ACTGCTGGATTCCCCCCTCCCCAGAGAAGGAGAGCTGTCCTCCGGATGCTCAATCCTTCTAATCCCTGCTGACCCCCAGCAGCCCATGCTCATTCCTGAATGCTTGTCACCAGCATGGAGTGAGGTATGGCGCCCAGCATCTCAACCCTCAGCACCACTGGGCAGGCACGAAATGATTATTTAACAAGTTTAGGATTTCATGTTTGTCTGTATATGAGGAATTTCCTGACGTGATTTTTGTGGTTAGGGAGTTAGAGGACCTGTGCTCCTCAACTTCCTTGAGGATCATCCAGAATTTGGAGCAACAATTGGTGGATGCATCTAGTTTGTTATTATAGTAACTAGTCTTAGCAGCTCTGATGAGTTTTGTACACTGATTTCTGGCTGATCTACAAGGCATCCCTATGGACTAGATCTGACTCGAGGCTAATTGAAAACCATGGTCAAGAAAATTTCTTTGTCCGTATTTTTACAAGAGGAGCATGTCAGTTGATCACATCCATGAGGATCTTATGGAAGATGTCATAGGCTTCATTGATGGTGGGGGCAAGGTAGAAGTCTTGCCAATGAAAGAATTGTAAATCAGATAGGAAGGCATAAATGTAGAAGTTGCAACGATTCCTTTTGGATATGTATCTGGAAGTTGAGATGGGCTTGGGTAGGGATCTAACACAGGCTGTAGTGCAATGATCGCTGAGATCATTGAAAAAACACCCGAACGGGTGAACAGGTGTGTTTTGTTTACTAGAATGATATCAAGTAATGAACTGTTGTCTGTATTTTTTGCATTTGGGAGGGTAGGTTCCAAGATAAGTTGAGAGAGGCCGAAAGCATCGCAGAATTCTTTAAGGGGTTTGGAGCAAGGAGAGAGCCAGTCTATGTTAAAGTTGCCCATGACTACGACTTCTGATGACAGTGCATCGAGCAAGGTGCTCAAGTGGTTTAATGCCTTGAGCCTGGATGAAGGGGGTCTGTAGCACCCTATGATAAGGAGAGATTGAGCAGGAGATAGTTGAATCCGTATGGTGAGACTCTCAAACTCCTTGGGCTGAGAGGTGGAGTTTATAATGGAGGCTACATATTTATCCTGTATGTAGATGGCTACTCCTCACCCTCTGACCTTCCTATCCATTCTAAAGACCTTATAGGAGGGAACCGTTACTTTGTTGTCTTGGGTGAAAGATTTTAGTCAGTACTCGGTGATGACAAGCACATCAGGGGCAAAGTGGTTAAGCCAGGTCTGGATGGAATCAAATTTTTTTGTGAGACTGCAGGCATGAATGTGGAGGAGACTCATCCACTTTAAATCTACTAGATTGGAGGGAGCAGAGATTGGAGAAAGAGGACCTGAATTTAGTTTGACATCGCCGGAGCAAAGTAGGAAGATCAGCAGGTTCTTTTTAAGGCTATTGAACAGCAGTTTCAGCAGTCTATCCCATCTCCTTTTGTAGTTGTGGGCATGTATAGCTGAGGTGTCAGTAGGCTGGGGTCTGATGTGCCCCAAAGTTGCAAGCAGGCGTGTCTGAGCCCTGAAGGTGATCAATTGCTGTTTGTAAAGTGCAGGAGGTGCTGACAGGAATGTGAGTGCAAAGGGATTGGTGTAATGCCTGAATTGCAGGAAGACTTGCTGAGAAGGTAGCAAATAACTACAGGGTGGAATTATATGGGGGGGGCAGGAAGAATTGCCCCTATAGGGGTTGGGCCAGGGATTTTGCATATCATTAGTGCTTGAGCTAAGAATCAGCAGAGACAGGCCAACTAGGAGGCAGTAAAGGTGAGTGACAGACTTCATTTTATGTACTGTCAATTGGCAGAGCATGCTCTGAAAAACTGGAACAGTTCCTAATGAACCAATTGGCAACATATCCTGACCTGAGTGTATCCTCCAATAAGAGTTACTCTGTAGTGAAGGGGCAGGGAGAAAGTGTCTTTAACAAAGGACAGAGGTGGGGGGCTGGGTCAAAAAACTCTGATAAGAAGGAAATGGTTAGAAATGGCCCAGATAGCAGAAGCCGGTTCAAAAGACCGGATTCTTCAGTCTTGGAGGTTTTAAGAAGCCAAATCCGGTGCAGGACCAATCAGGGCAGAGCCTGAGGGGAAACAACCAATCGCAGTTGTCTCAGGTTGCTTTGTGGCCAAAGGGACTCCGGCTTTGAGTCCAGGTGACTGTCCGTACCTTGATGTGAAGGATAGCCAGTGCAGGCTTGAGGGAGACCTGGGAGGGCTGGAGGTGCGGCCGGTGGTCATTTCTTGCAGTGGTCGGTCTCCAGGAAAGCACTCAGTGGCAAGCCCACTCAGGGCTGGTCTGGATTCAGGGTTTGAGGAAAAAAACAAGTGGTTAGAAATAGTTGCAGTAACAAAAGGGACAACAGCGACCGAATCAGGGGTGGGGAAAAAAGCTATTAAGCTTCTCAGCTCTTTACCTAAGTTGTAGGGTGGAGGTGAGAGGGCTTGCTAACAATAGAATGACTTAGGAGAGAACTTATACCAGACAAGGGGAGAGAGGTCTATTAGCAAGACACCAGAAAACCTTGTTCAAATTAAGAGGGGGGTCCTTCAGCAAGGTGCCAGCAACATTTCCTTAAATTTAAATGTTGTATGGTGCCAAGGGATTGCCGTATAGTCTGGTGGGACAGACTGGTAGAGAGAACTACCTGAACTACCTCCAGAACAGGTAGATAGGACCTCAGTTTAACATCTCATCTGAAAGATGGCACCTCAGGAGTGCAGCACCCCTCTCATTCTGCACTGCAGTGTCAGTATTGGAATATTAACTAAAGTGCCTGGTGTGGGGATAGAACCCACAAAATTTTGATCTCCCGGCCTCAGAGGCAAGTGTGCTGCCTGCCATTTATAAGTGTAATTCTATATCTGCAAGGGGGGGGGCAGCCAGGGCCAACCCATTAGAAGCAGCCTTGATACTGACTCTAGTGCTGCTGGTTTTTTGGAGCCAGTAGATTTGGAACAACATGGTTTTTCCACTGAAAGGTCTTATGTCACACAATTTATAATGTTTTTATGAAAACATTTCCCACTCTTTAGATAACAGGTATCCTATTGATTGGATTTGCCTCAATTTTGCAATAGTCTTTGATTCTGTCCTTCATTAGGCTGTCATCAAGAAAATGGCTACACTTAAAGAGCTAGTGGAGCCAAAACAGGCAGACACAAAAATAATACAAATTTTAAGTAGTAGTTAGTTGTAACTTTTTATTTCTTAAGTATTTTTCTTTTTCCTTTTGCTCATCAGAAAGTATTCTATGGGATAATATTGTCCTGGTTATGTGGAACAGCTCTTAGCCAGGCAGCTGACATATCTAACTCTTCTTCCCCAGACTACATTATCAGTGTTATGATCTCACTGACTGTGACATCACAGGTGAATGACCTGTCAATCATTCACTTGCTGTTTCTAAGTAGCAGTGATATCACAGTCAGTGAAGTCACAATGCTGATGATGTAGTGTGGGACAGTAGAGCAAGATATGTCAGCTACCAGGCTAACAGCTGTTCCACACATCACACCTACTGCCATCAGGTAAACAATCTTCTAATTAAACAAAGGGGAAAAAAGTACCTCAGATATAAAAGGTAATGGTTGTTTATTTTTAAAATCTAATATTAGTTTTAGACAGTACACTGGTTCTTTAATATAAATAAATACATAATCAATTGCAAATGGCTAGGTAATATGAGTCAGAGAGTTTGCATCAATGGTTACTTCTCAAATATTGGCAGCGTTTCTAGTGGTGGTCTCCAGGGGTCTGTCCTGGGCCCAGTCCTTTTACAAATCTTTATGTCTGATATGACAGCACACATAAATAATTTGTTTAAGTAAATATGCAGATGACAACAAATCAGCAGGCAAGGTCAGCTCTATTGAGGAGATAGAATCCATTCAAGCAGATATAGAAAATATTTATAAGTGGGAAGTCCCTTGGGGTATGAAATTTAACATTGATAAATGTAGTGCACTATATTTAGGCACTCAGCCAATTAAAGCTACTTATAAACTTGGTAATAACATCATTAAAGACGTTGATAACGAATGTGACCTGGGTGCCATCTTCAACAAAAATTTTGACTCAATTGACCAGTGCACCTCAATAATTGCAAAAGCCAATAGAGTGCTTTAAACTATAAAATGCAACTTTACAAGTAGAAGAGCTGAGGTCATCATGCCTCTGTACAGAGCATATGTGAGGCCTATTCTAGATTATGCTAGCTGAGTATGGAGTCCATTAACCAGGAGTGAGAAATATAATATAGGGAAGATCCAACAGCAAGCAATGAAAATGATCCATAATCTAAGGCATGATTGTTACTTGGGGACAAGAAGGAAAAGGGGTGACTTGTTGATGTGCTATGAAATCATGCAGGAACTCTGCCTAATTAACAAGCTAAATGTGCAGTTCAGAATGATTGTCTAGGCATTAGGGGCCACTTACTGCAACTGAAACCACAAAAATGTAAAACTACTAAGAGGAATAGCTTCTATACTCAATGTATAGTTAACCCCTGGAACAAAGTATCAGAGGAAATTGTTATTAGCAACAACAAAGCCTTATTTAATCTTGATGCCTACATTATTAGGGGTCACAATGAACTGTATTATGGGGGAACAATAGGAGCCAACATGGGCAATTCACCTTCTTTCACTCCTTGCTACCTAGAATGAAACCTAGTAAATGTGGAGGTGGGAAGCCACATGGTGACCAGTGATCACCATATGGAGTTGTTCATTATAAGGACAGCTGCAGAACTGAACCACACAAGGGGCAGGGTATTGGACTTCAGGAAGCAAATGTTATAAAAATGGATGAATGCCTCAGGCATGACCTGGCAGGGGGGATGGCCCAAGTGAGGTGAAGTAACAGTGAGCAAAGCTAAAACAGAGCATAGTAAAGGCAACAATCCTTTGTACCAAAAAAGTGAGCAAAAGCAAGAGGAAAAAAGAGACAGCTATGGTTCCCTAAAGAGGTGGATGAAAAAGTAAAGGCTAAAGGGTAGCATTCAGAAGGTATAAGGAAATGTAGAGGGAGAAGGATAGAGAGGTGTATCAGGGAAAACACAGGGAAGCAGGAAAAGCAGTAAGGAGCACAAAGGTGCAAACAGAAGACAGAATAGCCCAGAAGGTAAAGAAACCTTCACACAGGACCTACAGGAAGATCTGGAAAAGCTGGGGAGGTAGTCCAGGATCTGGCAGCTTGGCTTCAATGCCAAGAAATACAAGTTATTCATATTGGCCAAGAATCCCCGGACAGATTCCTACCTGGTTGGAGTCCGAGTATCTGCATCAGAGGAGGAGAAGGACCTGGGAGTGATGATCACTAGTAACCTGAAGCACCCCACACAGTGCAAAAAAGCAGCACCAAAGGCAAATGAGATGCTGGGATGCATATCTAGGGGGATCAGTTGTAGAAGAGAAGAGGCTATACTGTCCTTGTACAGGTCACTGGTAAGGCCGCGTCTAGAGTATGGAGTTCAGTACTGGTGCCCACACCTCAAAAAGGATATTATCCTACTGGATAAGGTCCACAGGAGGGCTACAAAGATGATAGCAGGTCAGCAGGATAAGGTATACGAGGAGAGGTTGAGGGCACTGAACATGTACTCCCTGGAAGACAGGAGAGAGATCTGGGACATGATTGGGACCTTCAAGTACTTGAAAGGGATAAATAAGTTTGATAAGGACAGTCTCTTTAAACTGAGTGGCAACCATAACACTAGGGGGCACAGTCTTAAGCTGGAGGGTTGGAGGTTTAGGAGAGAGTGGTGGACACTTGGAATGCGCTGCCGGAGGAAGTCATCTCATTGAAGACAGTGGGCAGCTTTAAGAGAGGCTGGGATAGTCATGGGGGAAGGTAAGCATCATGGGTAGGGAGGATGGGAGGAGTGGGGAGAGAGGGCAGGAACAGGAGCTCATGCTGTGGACCCTGGATTTCAAGCAAACTTGGCAGACCAAATGGCCTTGTTCAGCTGGCTTCTTCATATGTTCGTATGAAAGGGGACAAGACATTTTTAGATAAGTAAGTGAAAAGAGGCAGACCATGGGTAGGACTGTAAGGTTCAAAAGGGAAGAGGAGGCTGTACAGAGGGGAAGCAGAAAAAGGAATACATCCTGACCAAATGTTTTTGTTCAGTGTTCACAGAGGAAGGAGAAAGGGTGGGGTCACAAAAAAGTAACCAAAGCTTTGGAGGGAGGAGGACACTAGTCCTTTTTTGGAGGTGAGTGTCCTGAAGGTACTCATTAATCTGAAGCAGTTGGGCCAGATTGGGTGCATCCAAGGGTATTGCGGAAACTCAGGGAAATAATGGCTGCACCTCAACTTAACTGCTCTTTAACAGCTCACTGGAAACATGAGTGGTTCTGGATGACTGGAGGAGGGCAGATGTAGTCCCAATACATAAAAGTGATAGCAGGGAGGAGGCTGTCAAATATACTGTAGGCCAGTCAACCTGACATTGGTGGTGGGAAAGTTAATGGAATCACTGCTGAAGGAAAGGATTGTGAAATATCTTGAATCCAGAAGGTTACAAGAGGTGAGGCAGCATGTTTCGTAAGGAGTTCATGTCAAACAAATCTGATTGATTTCTTTGGCTGCGTGACAAAGGATTTAGAACAGTTAAGAAAAATATTAGCATACCTGCCAAATGTGTCTTGGTACCTCTTGTGTTACCCACCATGAGTCTTTTTTAATTTTTTTCAATCCTAACACTTTCCATGTCTACAATGCTATTTCTATGCAAAATGTGGTGGACATCATTTTTTTTCTAGAGGAACAATTAAATTAAAACATTTATAAAATACTAAACTTTTAGTCCAATTAGAAAATTGTACCACCAAATTAAACTGGAAGATGCCTGATTTTGGAGAGGTGCCTTTTATAAATAAAGTTTGATTTGATTTGACTTATGTAATTAAATTTTTTCCTACTAGAAAAATTAAGCATTTTTAAGCAAAAGAGAAAATATGCATGACATAATGATTCTGTATTTCTTGACCTCTTGTATGCAGTGTAATTTAGACACTTCAATGTAATTTGTCTGTACTATTATTTTTTTCTGTAGAGGTTTTCACTGCTCCCTGGTAGGCAGGGCAGATGTGTCAGCCCATCCTGTGATCGCTGGCTGTCCCAATTGCCTTTCCGCTTCCTGGGACTGAGATGACCATGTGAGCTCCCGGGGAGGGCTTCATTAAGCCCAGCCTCTGTGTTTTTCCACCATTTTCTCCACCGGGCCCCAGACATGCAATGAACGTGATGACCAAGCTCCACTTCCATGGAGATGGCCCGGTGCCCTCAATGCGGATTCCCCTTCACTTGCTTGGTGATATGCATATGCTGCTATCCAGCCATCACTGGGTGGCAGCAAGCAGCACACCACACTAACCCCCTCCATGAGGAAGGAGAACTATTTTGGGATGCTCAGTCCTTCCTCCCTCCGCCATCCCCTGAACAACCCAAGTCTGTTCCCAACCCTGGGTTGCCGGCATGGCAGAAGGTAAGGTGCCCAGTGCCTCAGCTCTCCACACCACTGGGCCAGCTTGTATTATTCAGTTTTGGTAGTCATATACTATACTTAATTAATGTTTTGTATGTATTCAATTGAATGTACTAGTGTCTATATTAAACTGACTCCTAGGGATAATGAGTGTGCAAAGTTGTAATGTCGTGAGAAAGCTGGTAACAGTCACAGGCTGGGTCTAGGGGAGACCAGTCTGTCACAATCTGGAAGCAGCAAGTGGGATCTGAAACAGTTTTGTCATTATAAATATACAAAAGGGGACTGTATATTCTACTAGTTTTGTTTTGTTATAGGCAAGAGTAGATAGATAAAAGACATTGGGCCTGATTCTCAAAGCGGTACTAGAGTGGTACAAAGTGTGCCAAAAGCAACCGTCACCGAAGTTCTCTGAATCATGCAGTCTCCACCATATTCTGGTACAAGAGCCCTGTGCACCAGAGGCCACTACACAAGATGCAAGATGCACAGTGTGCCATAAATACAGCACATATGTCAGTAATGCCACAAGCTGTGCCAGAAAGCCAAGGCACCAGCATGGTTGATGCAGGAATGACACAGAGAGCTGGAACAATGCAGAGAACTGGAGGATGGCATAGGAGAAAAAAACAACTTCTCAGAGGCTGAGACAGACATCCTTATTGAGGAGGTCCAGGTCCAGGTCAATGTGAATGGCATGTTGTGAAATGTAACCTACCAAAGTACTGGACAAATGGGTGAAACAGGGCAACAAGCCCAACAGTGGACCAGTGTAATATAACATGTTGTTATCCTTTCATCCATCAGCTTGACCTGCTACTCTCCAGAGGTAGGAACAGGGAGCTTTGTGCTCATCAACAACAGGCCTGGGAAGATGTGGGGACAAAGGTCAATGCCACAGCACAATGCAGATGCAGCACCTGTGAGCTTCAAAAGTGCTATCACAGCCTCAGTAGGAGGTCAAAGGAGAAGGTGGCTCACAACAGTAGCTGAACCACTGGAACAGGTGGGGGACCAAGCCAGATACTAACACTGAGTAGTCAGGAGGAATGGGTGGCAACACACCTCAAAACCCACACCATAGAGGGACACTGAGCTGGACCTGTTTCGGATGCAACCTGCAGCAGGTGTATATGTCCAAGCATTCAACAGGTGAAGGCACTGCCCACCCACCTACAATGGTGGGGGCATAGGGCACCTAACTATGCACTGAACAACTAGAACAGATACATACTGAAATGGCCATGTTGCGCAGCAACCAACCATGTACATATTTCTTTGTTCCCCCTATAGGAACCGACAGTGATGAGGTCAGAAGCTGAACAACTGGGACAGACATGGCCACACAGGAGCAGCCCCAGCAAGCGGGTGAGTGCTACATGGACACCGAATCCTTGGTGGGGTCTGAAGGCACAAAGAATGCAACAGAGGTGAGCATGGATGCCACTGGCCACAGTACCCCCACACACAGTGCACAGCACAGCACTGAATGGGAGTCCACAACAGGGCCGACACAGGCCATAGGTGTGGAATCCACCTGTGATGAGGAGGCCACTGGGAATGAGGACAGCAGACAGGCTGACGCCAGACCACTGTCTGTCAGGCAGGCAGAGTTGCTAGTGCCCATGGACCCAGAGGTGGAACCTACATTGGATGACAATCCCAGCCGTGACCACTAGGATGTAGTGGATACACAGGAGGCCATACAGCATGAGGTGGCAGGCATTCATTCAGCACTACAGGAGCACAACACAGCCACTGCAGCACAAATGTGCCATCTCAAGGGAGCCATCATGGACCTACACTATGCAATGCAGACATGCATACAGGAGGGTGCAGTACAACATGCAGAGATCATGTCCATACTGTTCAGATCCACCTGTGTGTGCAGTGGTAGACAGACACAATGGAGAGAATAGAATTGGTGGTAGAGCATGGTGCAGTGATACAGAATATCCAGACCAGTGCCATCACTGCAATGGCTTGCACCCTTCAGACCATTGCCTAGACAGTGTGGCAGAACAAAGGACAAATACCAACAGGTTACAACATATATGGGACACAGGGGTATGGTGGTGGGGGGACCATGCACCATTGGGAACACCAACATGCCACCCAACACACACACACACACACACACACACACACACAGAAGCTGTGAGCAGTGGGAATACCAATACATTGGACAGGGACACATGGCCACTGTGGGACAATATGATTGGGGCACCAGCTGGGAAAGAGCCTCGGGCCCATCCACTTCAGGAGGACATATAGAGAGATGGAATGCACAGTGGCCCCACATATGGCATGCCAATTGACCACACACACACACAGGTCAGAGAGAGCACCACAGGCGACCACAGACTGGGGCAATGGGGCAGTGGTGAGCACCATCAGGCAATCCATGCCATTACTGCCACCGGCTCTGCTCAGGGCATGTCCAACAATGAAAGCACTGTAACACCATCACCAGCATGTGACCCATGTGTCCTACCCAAAGATACACAGGAACTGTGACATGTCCTATGTCCAACAGCACAGGCTGCAGCAGGATCCTTGGACACCAACCCGCAGGAAATCAAACTCAATGGAATACCAGCTCACGGTGACAAACACACTGAGGAGGGAACACCCAAGACAAATGACACTGTGCAGGACTGGGTGCAGGGAGCTCACATCTGTACCAACACCACCAATGCAGTGGACAAGACCAGTGAAACAGAGGAGATACGAGGTGCAAAAACACCACAAGCACACCTTGGCGATACTAGTACTGTCCAGGGCATGGGCACATAGGGGAACACCGTGCATACCGGCCCATCAGGCAAAAAAGCAGTAGCTACATGGTCCAGGCAGGCACAGGAGGCCACACCAGTCCTCAACACAGTGGATGCAAACAGACCAGCACCATGGGTGTAGCCATGGACACAGAGGGTATGGCACCACAGGCTACACCCTCCAATGCATCCACTGTGTCAATGGCAACACCTCACAGGAAATAGGCCAGGAGGAGCAAGGACAGTGTTGGTGGTGAGGGAACAGCTGCCAACACACACACCCAAGCACAATGTCCTCTCCCAGATGGTCCCGGAGGTCCATGGTCCAGGCCTTACAGCCACCAGCAGGGAACAGCAGCATTGTCCATACACAGCCAGACATACATGGTCTCAGCAATGAACATCATCAGGTGAAGCACAAAAGGCGGGCCAAAAACCACCTAAAGACAGACAGCCCACATAGTGGACACCAGGCTGGGCACAACATGGACAGGGGTGCCATATCCTCGAAGCCCATGGACACACACACAATCACAGTACCTGTGGACATTGATTGGAGACACAGACATTGATACATACTTGGACCGTGACAGATAATATGGTTCGCAGGGACACACCTGGATGAACATGTGTGATTGTTATGTGGCAATGTACATATGCCCCCTCCTATATCCCCCCAAGATCCTCATGCCATAGCCAGTCCCACCTGCAATATTTACATATATAGGCAACACCGCACCCTCTTGTGGCCACCTTGAAAACATTTTTATTTACCAAAGCTTATGGTCTACGACTTTATATTGTTAATATTGTATTGTTTGTTTTTTTGTAAAGTGCTTTGATCTTTGGAAAAGCGTTTTTAAATAAATTTTACTTACTTACTACTACTTTCTTACTATTTACTTACCAAAGTTACCCACCACCCATTATGTATCACTGAACATCCAAAACACCCCCCCATATATACCATACATCACCTGCCAGAACTGCCCCCATGTGTTACTGCACAAGCATCTGTGCATGATACACCACCCAGACATGAATGCACCCCTGTTGCAAATGTACACTATCTAGGACCAACAACTGCAAGCATCACATGCTTAGGTCCAAACCATGGGGTTCCACCTTGGTGTTTGGTGGTTTGGCTTATTCACATTGGCATTCCAATGTGAAACTAAGAGAACCTAGGACATAGGACCCTTCAGGGGGTACCACTCAGATGTGGTCTGAGTTGGGGCCTGCACTGGATCCTATGCATTTGTGCACAGTGTGGACCACAAGGTGGTGTACTCCACACTGCCACACAGGGGAGGGCCCATATCCATGTGTACAAGCATAACACCATGTGCAGTGAATATCTTGCACAGCTGAGTCATGGACCACCATCAATGGTTACATAGAAACATAGAATTTGACGGCAGATAAGGACCGCTTGGCCCACCCAGTCTGCCCATTTCCCTACCTAATGGATAAGCTGCAGATCCTAGTTAACCAGCAGCCTTCTTCTTTCTACCCCCACCCCATATAGAATTGCCTTATGACTGTCCCATGCATGCTTGAATTCAACCACTGTTTTTGACTCCACAACCTCCTCCGGAAGGCCGTTCCATGCATCCACAACCCTCTCTGTGAAAAAATACTTCCTTACATTACCTCTGAGCCACCCCCATCCTCAAATTGTGCCCCCTTGTTCTTGCACACCTCTTTTTTGAAAGATGCTACCCCCTTGGACTTTGTTGATTCCCTTGAGGTACTTAAAAGTTTCTATCACATCCCCCCTCTCCCTCCTTTCCTTGAGGCTATACATATTAAGCTCCTTTAGTCTCTCTTCATATGCCTTCTGGTGCAGACCCTGCACCATTTTAGTTGCCCTCCTCTGGACAGCTACCATCTTGTCTATGTCCTTGCGGAGACTGGGTCTCCAGAACTGCACACAGTACTCCAGATGGGGTCTCACCAGCTGTCTGTAAAGAGGGATGACAACTTCCTGTTTTCTACTGGTGATGCCTCTCCCTATGCATCCCAGTATCCCCCAGCCCTCCTTACTACCTTCTCATATTGCTTGCCCAGCTTTAAGTCATCTGATATGACTACCCTAGATCCCTTTCCATTTTTGTTGTTGTTAGTATCTCACCCCCCATTGTGTACTCTTCCCCTTGGTTTTTGTTTCCCAGGTGCATTACCTTGCACTTCTTAGCATTGAATCTAAGCTGCCATACATTTGACCATTCCTCTAACCTTGCCAAGTCCCTTGCCAACCTTTCCACCCCACCTTGTGCATCAACTCTGTTGCAGATCTTTGTGTCATCTGCAAAAAGACATACTTTTCCTTCCAGTCCCTCTGCAATGTCACTTATAAAGACATTGAAGAGGACCGGTCCTAATACTGAACCCTGCGGTACCTCACTAGTAACCCCCCTTTCTTCAGAGTGGACTCCATTTACTATTACCCTCTGTGTCCTATTCTCCAGCCAATTCTTTACCCAGGCTATCATCTTGGGACCCACTTCCAGGCTTACTAACTTGTATATTAATCTTTTGTGTGGGACTGAGTCAAATGCCTTGCTAAAGTCTAGGTAGGCCATGTCCACAGCCTCTTCCTGATCTACTACTTTGGTCACCCAGTCAAAGAAATCTATTAGATTCATCTGGCATGACCTTCCCACTGTGAATCCATGCTGCCTTGGGTCCTGTGCCCCTCTGGCCTCTAGGTACTCGACAATTCTTTCCCTCAGAAGTGATTCCATCATTTTCACTATCACTGAGGTTAAACTAACAGGTCTGTAGTTTTCTGCTTCTGCCCAGTTCCCACTTTTGTGAAGGGGAATCACATCTACCCTCCTCCAGTCCTCAAGTACCACCCCATCCTCCCATGATTTGTTAAAGAGTGTGGTCAGTGGTGTCACTAGTTCTACCCTTAGTTCTTTTAGAATTCTGGGATGAATCCCATCAGGCCCCATTGCTTTTTCCACCTTCAGTTTTAAGAGTTCTTTCAGAACCCTTTCTTCTGTAAATGGGCTGGTATCAACTTCTGTATCCAGAGTGTTTCTATTGTTTGTTTTAGGTACCTCCCCCTCTTCATTTGTAAATACTGAGCAAAAATATTTGTTTAGTATCTCTGCCTTTTCACTGTCAGCCTCTGCCCACCCCCTCTCCCCTTTATTAAGCCTCACTATCCCTCCCTTAGTCTTCCTTCGCTCCCTGATGTACCTAAAAAAGGTTTTATCCCCCTTCTTAACTGAGTTGGCTATCTTTTCCTCGGTTCAGGCCTTTGCTATTTTGACTGCCTTCCCAGCTTCCTTTTGCTTTAACTGATGCAATTCTCTGTCCTGCTCCTTCTGTGATTCCTTGTACTTTCTGAATGCTTTCTTTTTCTCTTGAACCTTCACTGCCACTGCCTTTGAGAACCATAGTGGTTTCTTACATTGTTTTGTTTTGCTTATTTGCTTCACACAAAGGCTTGTTACCTCTGTGATGGTAGTTTTATTATTCCCATTGTTCTTCCACCCTCCTTCCTGCCCATTTGCTAGTGCATTCCTTAGGCACTCACCCATTTTGGCAAAGTCAGCCCTCCTGAAGTCCAGTACTTTTGCCTTTGTATGGCTTGACTCTATTGCTGTGTTTATTGTGAACCATACTGTTCGATGGTCACTAGTTCCCAGATGGCTACCCACTTCTACATCTGTGATCCTCTCTCCATCTCCATTTGAGAGAACCAGGTCTAAGATTGCTCCCTCTCGAGTGGAATCCAATACTAGTTGTCTAAGGCATGCCCCCTGTAGGGCATCTAGAATAACCCCACTCTTAGAAGTGGCTGCTGCAACTGCACTCCAGTTAACATCTGACATATTCAGATCACCCATCAGCAATATCTCCCCTTTATCTGCCATTCTAAGTATACTTTCTATCATTTCCTTGTCCATTTCCTCCCCCTGAGAGGGGAGTCTGTATACAACCCTGTGTGGATTGTGGTGCCATTGCCTGCCTCTAAATTGACCCACAGTGCTTCTTCTCCTCCTGTTTACCCTTTGTTCTGTTGCTTTGATTCTTTCCCTTGTATGAGAGCTACCTCCTCCTCTTTACCCTCCCTGTCCCTCCTGTAGATAGTGTATCCTGGTATGTTTACATCCCAGTCATGGTTCTGTGTGTACCATGATTCTGTGACTGCCATGATATTCAGATGTTCCTCCTCCATCAAGGCCACTACTTCAGGAAGCTTGTTACCCAGACTACTGGCATTGGTACTCATTGCTCTCCATTTTTTGATGGCTTTACCTTCTGTAGCAGCATCCCCCACTGACCTTTCTACCTTGGTCTTTTTCTCATTTAGTGCCCTGTTTTGTAGGGGGAGGCTGGGATTTTCCTGCTGTTTATCAGTGCCTCCCCCCTTGACTAGTTTAAAAGCTTGCCAATGAAGCATTTAAACCGATTGCCCAAACGACTTGTTCCCTTCCTGGACAGATGCAGACCATCCTGCCAGTATAGGCTGGTGTCCCTCCAGGTGGAACCCCAGTCCCCAATGAAGCCAAACCCCTGTGCACCACACCATTTTTTCAACCATTCGTTAAACTGCATGATGCAAAGTACCCTCGCCTCACCCATGCCACTGACAGGCAGCACCTCTGAGAAGGATACTGTGTGTGCTACTTATCTTAGGCCCCTCCCCAACTCTACAAAGTCCTTCTGCACTGCTGTAATCTCATGATGAGCCATGTCATTTGTCCCTAGGTGGACAATGATGTCCAGCTCAGACTTCCGTACAACTGTTCTCTTGATCCTAAGGATGCGCTTCCTGTCCCTCCAAGCCATGGCACCAGGCAGGCACCTTACTTCATTTTTCCCTGCTCCCCCCAGTTCTATCCCCCTAATAATTGAGTCCCCCACCAGGAGCTGCTTCCTTTCCCTGTGGTGCCCTCTGCCTCCTTCCTGAGGGCCTCCCTTGTGACAGTTGTCTGCAACCTCCTTAGTATCCTCTGCGGGTGCATCCATAGGGGAACTGTGCTCCCCCAGAATGGTGTATGGATTGTGGAGTGGAACAACTGACTGGGTGTGCCTCTGTTCCACCACCCTTACCCTCCCTGAGCCCACTGTGGTCCAACTGCTGTGCTTTCTTCGCAACCTCTGAGGTAGTGGTGGTGGTTCTGGTACTCCCTGGATGGGGGAGGTTCCCTTACTACTGTCCAGTGTGGCCTGAAGACGGGCAACTTCCTCCCTCAGGGCAGATAGTTGTCTGCAAACAGGGCAGCATCTCAGCCTCCAGAAAGACTCCTGGAAGACTGCTGCCCCACAGCCATTACATTGCACTACTCCCCACATGTCTGTCTACCTTGTTTATTTTTTTTGTTTTTGTGTGTGTGTGATTGGTTTGTTATATAGAAATGTATGTATTATATAATGTGTATGCTTATATTGTCAGTGCAGTGTGCTAGAGAGGATATGACAGTGACATGCACCTTGCCATCTTGAGGAAATGATGTCAGAACCCCAGGTATAAAGGAACTATTTCCAGGGGTGGGTGGGGTGAGGGGTGGAAGGTTGGACTAAACTATGCCCTCACAGAAACAATCAGCTAAAAGCTCTGCCCTACCGCTGCGATGAGTGCCTTCCTGTCAGCAAGATGCCCTACACGACAATCTGACAGAGAAAATACCCTGCTAATCAAACAGAGAAAAATCCAAACATCCAAGTCAGACACAGGTAAACCTCCCCAGCCCCAAAACAGCCTAGTGACTTGTGCTCTGAAAGCAGTCAGCCTCAAAACACGTCAGCTGTGCAGAAGGACAGACACAGAAAACAGTATTCAGTTCCTGTGGATTTAAACTCTTCCTGCTCTGAAAATCTTAATAATTGTAACAAAAGTAAACCAAAAGTAAACCAAGGTCCACCTCCCTCTGTTGATTGAAAGACTGCCTTTTCTGATAATTCTGAGTTCCTTATTTCACCCTTCAGTTAGAAGTATCCTCCACCTGAAGAATATTAACTTTCCTAAGGATCTGCTTCAAACCAAAGACAATTGTAAATTGTAAGGTTCACCTCCCTCTGTTGTGAGCACAGCTCGCTTTCTTGCATACCTTCAGTGTATACATTTGCCTCTGTGTGCTTCAGATGTCAGATGTCGCATGACATGCTCCAAGGCAAGGCAATGGTTACAGGATATGAGACAGGGACAAGGACACCTGATACAGCAGATAAAATATATGTAACAGTATAAAACTGTATTACAAAAACTACAAACGGGGGTAGGATAACAACAAGATAAGAGTAAACAATCATTAACTGGAACAACAAACAGTAAAACAACAATGTACATGGAACTGAGTGTGCTGAGAACACTGTACTTGTACTACCTGGTGCCTCTCCACCCTGTATTTGTCCAGGTATGACATGAGTGCATTTATAGCCACCCACAGCATGCCCAAATGTTAAGCGATGGACCAGTTGTGTGCCTCATGGCCCCTGGCCAAGGCTTGCATGGCCTTCCTGTGTGGTATATCCATCACTGCCACCCCAGTAGCAGGGCTGCATCCCTCATGTCCCATATTCTCACCCTACTGCTCCTCGGAGTGAGCTCTGTCAGTGGCTCATCATGTCCTGCCTCCCCAGACCCCATAGCATCTGCCTCCTGTTCTTCTGTGTCAAGAGGACCCTCCATGGGCAGTGGTTGCACAGAGTCCTCATCACCTGGCTGGGTAGGTCTACTGGCATGTGTTAGCTGCCCATCCACTGATTGCTGTGTCCTGCTGCTCCCCTTTCACAGCTGTGCTGTGTTCCTCTGTCCCCTGTGCATGGCAATGGGACCTTTTAGTGTATACCTTTGTCTCTGTGTGCTTCAGATGTCACATGACATGCTCCAAGGCATGCCAATATATGGTGCAAGTGGGTTTTCCCCTCCCTGTGGTCTCTCTCTGCCTGCAAAACAGCAGACAGCAAGGTGTTACTGTGCAGTCCCTGGCAGTCCATGCATGATGGCCTGCATATCAGGCAGGTCAGATACAGCAAGCAAACAACCACCAATATGTTGCACAACATCACCATGCCAAAAGGACACATAAAGGACATCAAGCACTCTGCCCAGAACAGTACCCCGCATTGTTGGTGTACTGTGTTGCATTGCAGAATGCACACTATTTCCCAGTAGTACCCCTCAGTGAGTGCTGCACCAGCAATGTTGCTGTGTCTGGGATGGATGGTCCCTTCACTGGATCCATCGATGCCTGATGTCCATGTGCAACACTGTGCACAGTGTGCCACAACATGGTGACTCACAACCATTTGGATCAATGCCATGTAAGGTCCACTGTGTGTGCCACATGCCTCACCATATGTGCTGGACATGTGGCATGGTGCAGCAATTGGTGAGGATGCCAAATTCCAATGTTGGGGCTGGACAATTGGCATGGCACTGTGTAGCATTGGGCCATGCCCTGGACTGTGTAGACAGATGGCACCAAAGCTGGATGAACACACAGTGACTGGCACTGCTGGTGCCATGCTGGATATGCTGCAGCGATATGAGGCATGTGGCATAGGCAGTGTGGCAATGTGGGGCAGCACGTACACATCTGCCTGTTATGGCATGTGCTGCCAGCCTATGGGTGTACCTGTGCCATAGAGACCTATGTGACATGTCATTGACAGGGTATGTGGGTGTCACCTGGGATCATGAGGCTGCGAGTGTCATGTCGTGTGCCCTATATATGTGTGCAATAGTCCCTGTATTGGGAGGAGCCCCTGAGCACACTGGCAGTAGGGTAACTCGTGCACATGCCCATCTTGTACATGGCAATAGATGCCTGCACCATATATGGGTGTGTGAGTGTGCTATGTGGACATCAGGGCATGGGGCATATATACACATATCATGACTGGGGTATGCAAGTGCAGGCCACATATGTGTGGCCAAGTGGCAGGGACACAGGTCTTGGTGCCCTGGAAGCCAGTGACTATCTATCAATAACCAACATGCCAACAATAGCGGGCTTACAAACACACACAAACACAGACACAGACACATGCACACACACACACACACACACACACACACACACACACACACAGCATCGACACATGGTGGTACACATGCACAGGTATACCTGCTAGGGGTCCCAAAGCATGTCCATGCCACACACGTGCAATGTGCAGTGTGGCCACCACAGCTGGCAAGGCACTATAGGGTACACATGCCATTGTCAGATAGGGCATAATATAGGGCACGGCCACATGTTGGAACTGTGACTGTGCTACTCACGTATGCTGGTAATGTGGCAACACTTGCCACATTTCGTACCATGCATGGGGAACGTGGCACTGCCACTGTAGGTCAGGCATGTAACACCCCTATATGCAGTGCCATAGGCATGTATCTGCTGCACTTGCACCACCTGCCCATATATATAGATTGCACTGTTTCACACTATGTTTCCTTATGCAGAGGATGTGGTGGTCCTCACGAGCGGAGATTGTTTCAACACTGTTCAAAGCAACTTAGCTTTTGATTTTGATTCCATTCAGCACTGTTTTGTTAGAAATAAACTAGCCATGAATGAGAAAAAGACAAAAATCTATTATCTTTTGTGGTCGTAAGAAGAAAAATGGGGAGGGTCCTGTTCTTATGCTCCACCCAATCAGTAGTGGGGTAACTGAGCAGGTTAACATCTTTAAATATTTGGGCCTAGTTGTGGACGATTGTATGACCTATGAATCCCATATTGTCCACATGATCAGAGTGATCAATCAAAGGTTAGGGGCCCTTTACAGGTTAAATTACCTTGTTACCATCTACAAGATTGCTTCTTTCTCTGAGTTTTTTAATCCCAGTTAGATTACAGAATGTTATTTTATCATACTGCAAGTGAGGGTCTTTTGAGTAGGGTCAAAACATTGTTGAACTAAATAGCACACTTTGCTACACAGTTGCCTTATTGGACACACCATTGTGTCTTTTTAAATACAGTAGGTTGGCTTGCCCTGGATTTAAGATATCAGTTTCAGCTGGGGATATTGGTCAAAAAATTGATTATTAAAAAGGTCCCAGATTCTTTTTCTTCTATTTTTGGAAGCCATACTTGTAAAGCAGTGACACGCCTTTCAGGGTGTCAAAACTTTAGCATTCCTAGAATGAAAACATCCCTGGGGCAGAGAACTATGTTCTATAATCTTCCGGTATTCATCAATATCATCTCAAAGGCCTTTGATTGTATTACTGTGTCTTGAGTGTTCTCCAATGTCTTGCACTTACTTGTACTTGTCACCTATCCTGCTGTAAATAGTGCAGTTATACTTTTTTTCTTTTTCCTTATTTAGTTTTATCCTGATGACCTGTATGTCAGATACATTTTGTACAGTCTCCATTATTTGCTTTTCTCTTGTTGTACCTTACTTTGTACTGTATATGCACCTGTTGCTGGACTCTTTGTATTTCATATTTTCTCCTGTATTGCCACCTGCTGTGGCCCGGGTCATGTCTGAAAATGGTCCACTGGATCAGTGCACTTACCCGGTTACCAAAGACTTAAATAAATTAAATAAATAAATAATGTCTCAATGTACCATTTCAAATCTGATTTGAAAAAGTATCTTCTCTCTAGGAATCAACGTAAATGTTTTAACTAGTTTATGTGATTGTGACTGTAATATTTTATATGTACTGTTTGATTGTAGTATCTATTTATGAATGACAGTGACTCTGGTCAGCCATGAAAATGGGCCGTTGGCTTATGGACTTAACAGATTTATAAATAAACGAAACAAACAAACAAACACTATGTGGCATGGCTGAAGGCTGTCATGGCAAGCTGTATGGAGCTCTGCAACGGTGTCTGACAGTAACCCAGACAACATGTGCTGAGAGCGGCATGGTACTCCCATCCACAGCCATGCACCCTGCCATGATCTAGCATATCCACAGACCATTCACTGCGGCCCTGTGCAGCAGTGCCACACCCAAACTGCTGTGACAGTCACCATCCCTCTCATGCACAGTTACCACCATGAACATGCTGGTGGTGTGTCTCCAAGCATATTTTGCAACACCACCCACTGCACGCATGTCCATGCCCTCGAATGCAGTGACCATATGCCCAGTGTTTTACTCCACCTGCTGGTGCGGCTATTCCAATGTCACATCAATAATACATACACTGGCCCAGTATGGCCCATGCCCCTGTGTGGGTGATGTATGTTCTTTTACCCATAGTATCTGTGGACAGTGAGCATGCAATCAGCCTGTAACATGACCTGTTTGACTATGTCCTGGCCTCAAGTCCCCCTCTCCTTTGGCCTCCTCCTCCCTTCTGGGTGATGCTAGATGCCCTTCTGTTCTGTGGCTGCAGATACATGGGCTCCTGTGGAGACAGAATAGGGGATAATCAGGTTACTATTAGCATACAGCTGGGAACACTGCATTGTGCTACATGTGTGTCTATACGATGTGTGTGCTAGAACATACCTGTCTGGTGGGGGCAGTCACTACACATCTGCAAATCTGCGTCCCTGGCCATGGTCCTCAGGTGGTCAAGGAGATCTATCTCTCTCCAGGACAGGTCATTCCATCTGTTTTTCAATTGTTTTATTGTCTTCTTCACACCTGACTGTTTCCTGATTGTTGCACTAATTGTTCTCCAGACCCTGTCCCTTTCATGAGGTGTGGTCCTACTACTGCCAAGTGGCAGTAGTATTTCAGACCACTGCTTCAGTAAGCTAATTAATATGACGGTCTCATCATCTGAGAAGTTTGGGACCCTTGTCCAGGCTGCCATTGTTGCACTCTGCACAATCTCCCTTAACTCACCCTTTCCCATGTGCCTACATGTGTATCTTGGTTTACAGCCATGTGTACCCTGCTCTGTCCCGCTAAGTCAATGCTGCAAGTCCCCAGATCGGATGGGATGCACGGAAACACAGTGTACATACTAATGACACTACATGTGGTGTTTTCGGCAGTCAACACAGCTTATGTCACGCAGCTTGTGTCATTTTCCCACCAGATCATTATGCAGCTTTGTCATTTATCACTACATTGGCACATGACTTGCATCAGATTTACCATATTATCACGCAGCATGTGTTACCCATACTCTGGTGCTGCAATGTTCATTAGTGCACACCGAGGTACATGGATTCATGTCTTGTACATCCCTGTCTGGCTATCCCATTGTGCTACATTCATCCACATGGGGTGTGTCCCATATATACTGTGTACTGCCTGGTCAAGCCGGCATGGGCAGCCATGCAGTGTGTCAGCCACTGTGCATCAGTGTCATGGGTGGCCTGTGTGTTTGGTGCCTCATGTTGGGTTGCAACTGGGTCTCCAGTCCCCACATGTGGACACCTATGGCTGTCCACCCAGGTACACAGCTCATGCCCATCTGATACACCTCCCATGACAGTGGTGGAGCCATGCTTGCATGACACCTTTGCTATCACACATGGTCCACAGCCATATGTGTCATGTGGCATGTGGTATCCAGGACCATGTCACACAGTTGTCTGTGCACTGGCTGTCCTTTAACTGGCTATGGGCAGTGTGTCCCATCCGCTTTCCCCCTACACATATAGTACCAGGCCATTACCACTCAACTGTGCCAATCTGTGATGACATGTTTTCCACTGTCCTCATGCAGGTGTGCCAGTGCTGCCTGGGACTGTACACAGGTGATGGGCACCTTCTATGCTACAGTGCTGTCATGGCCTGTGTGTGGTCCCAGGCAGCAGCACCTCCACATCACCACAGCTGTGACCAGGTCCATGTCACATTGTAGTCCCACAGTAATGTTCCATGATGCTGTCTGCACTGTGCTGAGATTGACCGATGCATCCACATCTGCACAGTTCAGTGTTCACAGCAATGTCGCTGCACTGTTGATGATGCCAGTGCCATAGCATCATGCATGTGCATAGTTATGTGGGATGATTGGGCCAGTATGTGCTCTTCAGTCTGATGTGTGTCTGTCACAGTGCCCAGTGTGTGCTACATACTGCATGGGTTGTGCTACAGAATGGTGTTGATGTGTGTTCAGCTAAAGTGAGAGAAGCTGATGTTGGCTCTGATGCATTGTCTGGGCAATGTACTGTGTGTCCATTGGTACCTGTGCATACCTTTTTCATCACAATGTTCCTCCTCTCCACCCACAATGTCCTCACCTGGCACCAGCTCCAGCTTAGGCATTTTGATCTGGTGCGCTATAGCCATATTGTGGAGAATGCAGCATGCAATAAATATCTTGCATGACATCTTTGGTGTGTACTAAAGGGCCCCACCTGACCTGTTGAGGCACCTGAACCACATCCAGAGCAGCTCAAATATCCTTTCAATCATGCACAACATTGCTGTGTGTGTCTGCCTCATTGTAGTGCATATGTGGTCCCACCACAAGATGTCTGACTAGTGCCATAAGCAATGGTTGCTAGCGGTTTCCACTGCCACCTGTCGAGTGGAAAACAAATATGTTATTACTGCTGGTACATCCTACACCTGTTAGTGTGCATCTGTCCTGCTGACTGTGTGGCCCCATGGTGTCACACAACTGGATGGGTGTCCCACCCTTCCACTCACATTTCCCAGCACGGTCTTTCTTGGCCCCACCAATGCATTCATGCTGGCACACTGCATACATCACATGTTGGACCATGTCCTTGGCTGCCACACCACCTGCATCTTCCATAGCACACTGTTGCTGCCCTTTTGTGGCAGTGTCACTGGGCTGTGTTCACTGTGTTAGTTTCCATCCTACTGCATGGTCCATCTGTGGACCTTCACATGGCATGCCCTGTGCACCTTTTGTGTGTGCGCCCACCATTGCAGCAATGCAGGGTATCACTGTTCCAGTGTCCATGTCCGTGGCCTACCTATGACCCATCCATCCTTTAATGTTCCATTCTCAAAGGCCTGACAAAGTCCATTATTACTGAAGATCTATGAGTCATAGCATGACCCAGGATACTGTGTAACTATGTCAGGAATGTGGCTCTGACTGTCACACATGACCTATATGTTCATAAAGTGGTACCCCTTCCTGTTTACATGGGTCTCCAGTTCAGTCACTGGTGCCCTTAAGGGAGGTGGGGTGGCACTCTTGGTAAACAATGATATTAAAACAATTGATATAATGAAAAAAATCAAAACAACATCAAACCGAAATGGAATCACTTTGGATCAAGCTCCTTTTCAAAAATAGAGAGACACTTATTGTAGGAACATGTTACAGACTACCAAACACAAATGTTGATGTTTTCAATGCATTATTAAAAGAAGTTAAAAATGCTTGTGAGCTTAATGATACAATTATAATGGGAGATTTTAACACTAAGGATATTATTTGGTCAGATTATACATTATATACCCGTAAAGGTAAATAATTGCTGGCTTGCTGCGAACAACTATATCTAAAGCAATGTATCCACTCTCCCACTAGGGGTAACAACATTCTGGATCTTGTTCTTCATAGTGACCATTTTAATATAAATAACATTTCTATAACATCTCCAATAGGAAAAAGTGATCATAACTCCATTGAATTCGGTTTGGACAAGCACCTTACTTTTAGTTCTGGTGAAACCAAAATTTTTCTTTATGATCAAGCAAACTTACATCAAATACAGGCTGAATTAAAAAATATCAATTGGGAAAGCAAGTTCAGGAATTTAACAATTTCAGAATATTGGGACTTTTTTATTAAAAAACACACTGGCAAACTGAAGGGACTGTTATATTCCATCAATAAAGAAATACAAACACTCAAAACACTCTCCAAAATGGATGAATAAATTGATTAAAAAACTTATTAACAAAAACATTAGACTCTATAACGCATATTTAAAAAATAAAACTCCCACAGACTTTTCTATATTCAAAAATATACAGAAGAAATGTAAATCCAGTATAAAAAGGGCAAAAACTAATTGGGAACACCGTTTAGCTCTCTCTGCAAACAAATTTATTTATTTATTGAATTTTGATGACCGATTAAGCCCACTGGGCCCCGAAGGTCCCTTTTTCAGGGGCGACCCAGGAATAACATTAAGAGATAACATACAGTAGAAAACATATGGGAGTACAGGTTAACATGGGTATACAGTATTCAGCTGTTTACACATAGCAGACATGACATTGGTTTGGTATATCTGATTGGTCAGTGTTGTTCATTACATCATCCATTGACAGAGACATTGGTGAGACAGTACTCTAGATTACTTAGGTGACACAGTTTAAGGGCAAACTGCATTCGGCTATTTACACATAGTTGTTAAACAGAATTGATATATCTACATGGTCAGTGTTGTTCATTACATTATCCATTGACAGAGACATTATTGAGACAGTACTGTAGAATCCCTAGGTAACCTAGTTCAGGAGCGTTAATAGGTTCAGATTAGGGGAGGAAAGAGATAGTGCAACATTGTTAGGGGCTAACACTTATAGTTAGGTGAACAGTCTGCAGAGGTCACTGCAAAAGTGTCAAGGGCGGAGGCAATGGCATATGCTTGTTGATAGAAAATGGGCCTTGAGTCTTGTGCGGAAGCACGGCAGAGATGGGGTGTCTCATATCTCCACAGGGAGGTTATTCCACAAGGAAGGGGCAGTATGAGAGAATGATTTTTGTCCTGCCTTAGTCCTGACCTTGGGGACCTCCAGTAGCGTGTGGCCCGAGGATCTAAGGATGCACTGGTTTATTTTTGCTGTGAGGAGTCCTCCAAGACCTGGGGAGGTGAAGGGCTAATTATCTTCTTCGCCAGGCAGAGAACAGAGTAACTGAGGCGAGATTCGAAAGATGGTCAATTAAGCTTTGCCAATGCCCCGCAGTGGTGGCTCCTGGCATGGGATGAGGTGGCAAAGCAGGCCACCTTGTTGTGTAGGGTCTGTAGTCTTCTGAACTCAAGCTTTGCGATACCCTGAATGACCGGGGCAGCATATGTTAGAGTTGGAAGTAGGACACTAGTTGCTATAGCAGTCCTGGCTTCTGGGGTCAGCGATTCCTTGAGCCAATACAGTAATCCAAGTTTTGTATGGACTGCTCTCATGACTTGGTCCACATGTTGTTTGGACATGAGACCTTGGTCAATAGTAAGGCCAAGGTACTTAGTTGAGGAGACTACTTCGAGCTTGTTATCCTCAAGGGACAAGAGTTGGAGTAGATGTGTTCTATCTAGTCCAAGGGCTTTTGGTCCTAACAGCATGGCTTTGGTTTTGCCGGTGTTAAGGACCATTTTATTCTTGATGAGCCACTTCTCCATGATGTGAATATCCTTTTGGAGAGAGGTGCTAAGGTCATCCAAGTCGACCGAGGTTTTGTAGATGACGGCATCATCAGCGTATTGGATGACACTGCTGCTTCCGCAATGATTGAGCAGTTCATTTACATACGAGAACAATAGTGGCCCAAGTATAGATCCCTGGGGTACACCGTCCTTAAGGGACAATGGCTTGGAGAGTGTCTCCAGCCACCTGACCCTCTGTAAGCGTCCGGCGAGGTAACTTTCAACCCATTTGAGGGCGTGGGCATCGAGGCCTATAGCGTGGAGTTTTTGGAGTAATATTCCGTGATCCACCCGGTCAAAGGCCTTAGAGAGGTCTGTAAAAACTGCCCCTGTAATGGAACCCAAGTCTAGATTTCTGAGTACGTCTGTAGAGAATTTGGTTAGGGCAGTGTCTGTCCCGTGTTTGACTCAAAAGCCATGTTGGGATGGGGACAACAGCATGTGCACCTCCAGGTATTCCTTAAGTTGGGCATAGATGAGCTTCTCCTGGATTTTAGCCAGGGCACACAGCAGGGAGATAGGCCTGTAGTTATTTATTGGTTCTACTGGCCCACCTTTATGAATTGGGACCACATGCACCTGCTTCCACAACTCCGGGACAGATCCTTCAAGTAATGACCTATTGATCAGCCAGGTGAGTGGTACATGACAACTGTAGCCCCATCTTTTAGCAACTTGGCTTTGAGTCCGTCCGGGCCTCCAGATCCTCTTGTTTAAAGGGTGGTTAGAGAAGCCAGGACCTCTTTGACCTTAACCAGCCTTAAATGGAAGGGTGGATGGCCAAGGGTAGAGGGATCCAAAGGAGCAGACTGGTAGTTGGGTCCCGATAACCCTGCCTGATGTTTATGAGGGTTTGTGAAGTAGGAATTGAGGGTCTCAGTGATTAGTGAGGCGTCGTGTAGTACCTGTCCATGACCTGTGATAGGGCCCGTGACCGTCTTTGAATTGTCCTTAATCAGTTCATTGATGTGGGACCAGAAAGTCCTAGGGTTGCCGAGGTTTGCTTTCTGGAGGTGGTTTAGATATTCCATTTTTGCTACTTTGGTGGCCTTTTTACACTGGTTTCGGAGGGCTCTATAGGTAACCTGGTCAGCTAGGAGAGCTGAGTCTTTGGACTTTTTCCAGGCTTTATCTCGGCTGGTCATCAGGGCCTTTAAGGGGGGGTAATCCACTTGTAGCAGTGGCCTTTTACCCGGTAGGTTTTATTAGGGGCCAGGAGGTCCGCAGCCCACATGATAGACCTATTAAAGAAGTCCACTGCCCCCTCCAAGGGGGGGAGACTTCTTACTGGGCTCCAATCCAGGTTGCCCAGGAGAGTGTTGTAGTGCTCCGGGGAGAACTTAGAAAAGTCTCAGGCAGTGAGTATTCTAGGCGGGACTTTTATTGCTCTGTTTTTCCAGACACAGAAGATTGGTGAGTGGTCGCTGAGAGCATCCGACAAGGTGCCAGCGGCTTGAACGTTTAGATGGTTGGACACCAGTACCCAGTCAATGATTGAGTGGTTACCCATTTTGTAATTCAACCGTGTAAGCAGGGTGATAATTTGGGAGAGGTTAGCTTCTTGTAGCAAACCTGGTATTGAGGACCGTGCCTCTTTGGACAAGTCCAGGTTGAAGTCTCCGAGGATGATGAGTTCATTTGCCAACTCAGCTGTTAGAGTTCTAGAGAATGTCTCGAGGGATGGAGAGCATCCTTTGGTGGACTATATACACACCCTACGTTGAGGTGTTTGGCGCCAGCGAGGGTAATGTGTACAAAGATAGCTTCAATTTCGGGGGGCAGAATAACTTGCAGGTTAATTTGTGAAGAGATCAGGGAAGCCTTCATGTAGATGAGAACCCCACCCCCTCTTTTCAGGAGTCTATCCTTCCTGTAACAGTTGTAACCTGGGGCAGCAAACTCGTGGTTCAGGATCGATGGTTTTAACCAGGTCCGGAGACCACAAGCACATCCAGGTTAAAAGGGCTAGCCATGCTTGTACTTCATGAATTTTTGGTCTAAGACTACAAATATTCATGTGTACTAGCCTCATGCCCCTGGGTGAAGTCCAGTTCAGGTCATGAGAGTTAGAAATAGAGGTGTTGACAACACCAGGCCCTGGGTTAGGGTGAATGTCTCCAGCCCTTAATAGCAAGTCAGTTAGCAGGAGTTGGAGAACAAGGGTTAGGAGTGGGAACCTAGTTTTTTTTATGTTTGAGGGTCAATAGGAGGATAGTCCTGTAGCAAATCCTGCTCCTACTGAGCTTGGCGGCAAGTAGGATGGCTAAGTTGTCATCCAGGGGTGGGCTACAGTCATACAAGGGCTGGTGAGATGCTGGTCCATTAGGAGTCTGCACAGCCATTCCTTGTCCACCAGCTACCCAGTCGACCCAGTGTATTGTGGCTATGAACAAAGCCGCCAGGAGGAGACCCTTGTTTGGCCTGAGTAGGCCCGAAGTACCGGTCATCTGGGACCCTATTTCTGGCATTATGCTCTTATTTGTGGATATTAGGCTGAGGGAGCCTGGTCTCGTAGCAAGGAGAAGAGAAGCAGTCTATATACTGGGGGTACCAGGACAGACAACTATCTGGAGGCTCTTAGGATCGAAGAGCTTCAAAACTTTGCTGTCTAAGTTTAAAATGCCAGAATTCATTAAACCTTAGGCTTCTTAGTAGTGTTAGTTACTAACACTGATATGTAAGAGCAATAAAGCAGTAGCACAAGGTAAAATTCAACTAGACATTACCCCGAGACTGAGTTACTGACTGGACATTATTCATTGGCATTAGCCAATTAGGTTGCTAAGGATACTCATTTCAGTATATAATGTCATTGATCTAGCATACTAGCATACTATTAAGGATACACTATACAGAAAATGTTTGTATGTTAGGCACATTTAGTCTATATATGATCTGTTAATTGGGTATTTGAACCTTGGATAGGATAGCCCATCAATAGACACCCTATGGCAAGTTAGTCCATCAATAAACAGTCAGTCATAAATGTTTCAGTTAGGTAGTAGGCTGAACACAGTGGGAAACGTGCTTAATTGTGTGAGCTTATGATAGTTACAACTAGAGAAACAAAGCCACAGGCATTGATCCTCCCCCCACACTTCCTATTCTTGTGGGGCTCACCAAGGCAGAGCTAAAGTCTATTTAATCAACCCAAAACCAGGGTGGGTGGGTGGGATTTTCAAAAACTGCAGCTGTTGTCCGATTGCAGTGGGGGAGGTCCGCCGGACAGATTGAGCTGTCGGCGCCTCAACCCCGCGTTTTCAGGCTTGTTCTTCTCGGAGGAGTGTGGGGGGGTCCCCGATCCCATCTGTGCCCCGGTCGGTCTTTTCCCGTTAGTATAAGGAGCTGAGAGGGGGGAAGCAGCCTATTTAATCTGGCTGCACTCCTCGTCAGTCCCCCTCTCGGCCAATGGGCTCGGGTCAAGTTCAATCTGGGAGAAAAAGGCGCCAAGCAGGAGCAGCGGCAAAGGAGCAGAACAAAGGCACCAGCAGGTACAGGGACTGAAGGAATAAAAAGTCAAAGTCCAGGAATTACAGTCTCGGTGGGCGATAAGGGTGTCCAGTGGGAAAAAGAAACTGCAGCTGTTGTCCGATTGCAGCGGGGGAGGTCTGCCAGACAGATTGAGCTGTCGGCGCCTCAACCCCGCGGTTTCAGGCTTGTTCTTCTCGGAGGAGTGGGGGGGTCCCCGATCCCATCTGTG
Organism: Neoceratodus forsteri; assembly: GCA_016271365.2. Lineage (NCBI taxonomy): Eukaryota > Metazoa > Chordata > Ceratodontiformes > Ceratodontidae > Neoceratodus > Neoceratodus forsteri. The sequence continues at coordinate 540,264,799 of CM028137.1, read as the reverse complement.
CCCCATTTGGTCCTTTCCTGTTAGTGTAAGGAGCTGAGAGGGGGGAAGCAGCCTATTTAATCTGGCTGCACTCCTCGTCAATCCCCCTCTCGGCCAATGGGCTCGGGTTAAGTTCAATCTGGGAGAGAAAGGCGCCAAGTGGGAGCAGCATCAAAGGAGCAGAACAAAGGCACCAGCAGGTACAGGGACTGAAGGAATGAAAAGTCAAAGTCCAGGAATCACAGTCTCGGCAGGTGATAAGGGTGTCCGCCGGGAAAAAGAAACTGCAACTGTTGTCTGATTGCAGTGGGGGAGGTCCGCCGGACAGATTGAGCTGTCGGCACCTCAACCCCGCAGTTTCAATTTGTTCTTCTCGAGGAGTGGGGGGTCCCCATCTGCCTGTGCCCCGTCGGTATTCATATATAAAGTCTCTTAAAACCAATATGTCAGGTGGGCCCTCTTTTATATGATAATGAAACAATTTCATCACCTAAGGACATTGCAGACCTGTTTAACAATACATTTTGTGAGATATTTGGTCCTGCCAACTCACATCCCAAAAAGCCAAATCAATATGTTACCAATTCACATTTCATAAGGCCCAATCAACAAGTAGTATCGCAGATTACTTTATCTAACAACCTTATATTGTCAAAATTAAAACTCCAAAAGAATAAAAATTGTCCTAGCCCTGACAATATAGCAGAGCATTATTTATTTCTGGTGGGAAATTCGATAGTTTATCCTTTAAAGCTGCTTTTTAAAGGTTGCCTTTCTTCCGGTCATGTTCCAGGGGACTGGAAAAAGGCATATGTTACACCATACCATATAAAAGGCACCAATTCATCTTGGGAAAATTATAGATCCAACAGTCTAACCTCCACAATTTGCAAATTACTTGAAAGTGTAATTAAAGATATATCTCCCATCATAGATGTTCTAGACCATGAACAACATGGATTTAAAAAAGGAAGGACATGTTTGTCAAATCTAATGTGTTTCTATGAGACCATTAGCTACCACCTCGATAACAAAACCCCTTGCAATGTCATTTTCTTGGATTTCAGCAAGGCTTTTGACATTTTGTCACTTAATGGTATAATAGTCAAACTTCACAACTTAAATAATAATCCTTATATCATAAATTGGATTGTAAACTGGTTGACGGACAGGTCATAAAAGGTTTTAATAGATGGCCAACTTTCTGATTCAGGGAGTATGACTAGTGGAGTTCCCCAGGGATCAGTGCTAGGTTCATGCCTATTTCAAATTTTTGTCTCTGATATGACTAAAAAATGCCTTACCAATACCATTAAATATGCAGAAAACATCAAGCTCGGTGATCCTTGTGTAAGCCATAGTCAGTTGGCTACAATACAAGATGACCTGGATAAAACTGTCACATGGGTTAACACCTGGGGTATGAACCTAAATACAGTAAAGTGTAAAGTTATGCACTTGGGGACATCAAACCCAAAAGTAAACTACAAACTGGGAAATTCCATCCTAATCTCAACTACAGATGAGAAAGATCTTGAGGTCATTATTTCAAATGACTTAAACCACTCTAAACAAATTCAAGGATCAGTAAAAAGTAGTGTTGTGAGGAATACAGAATTCTGCCGGCAGAATTAGTGTGGAATTACCATTCCACCGGTGGCATTTCTACCAGAATTTTGCATGTTCACCTGCGGAATTCCACCTACTGTGATCAGCGGAACAATATTCTGCAGAACAGTTATTTTTTCCTCAGAAAATTATTCTACAATAATTTCTGCAGAAAATATTGAGATCTGCTGAATAATATTCTGCAGAACAGTGTTTTTTTCCACATAAAATCATTCCACAACTGTTTTATGCTATGGAATTCTGCCATTCCGTTTCCACCTGAATTCAGCAGAATTTCAGTGGAATTTTGAACATTCCGCAGAATTTTGTTCTGCCAGAATTTGAAAATTCCTCACAGCACTAGTAAAAAGATCAAATAAAGTTATATGGTCACTCAAATGCAATATTAAATCAAAATATAGTGAAGTATTAATGCCTCTATTTAGATCATATGTAAAACCACACCTTGAGAATGCCTCACAATTGTGGTGTCCTTATAGAAAAACAGATTGTAAATCTCTTGAAAACATACAACGTAGATTCACAAAACACATAAGAGGGTTGGAAAATGAATCATATGATTGTAGATTAAACCTCCTTAATCTTATGACACTTGACACAAGAAGGCTAAGAGGGGACCTTCTCTTTCTCTTTGATATCATTCAGGGCCCATATCTGATGGTAGAACTTGGACTGAAATTCAGAAAGAGTTCACACAGCTCCAGAGAGCATCCACTTCAATTATGTAGAAAAAAATTCAACTACCTTAGCAGAAAATTATTTTTTACACTCAAAGTTATCAATCCATGGAATAAATTACCCCTGCACATAATTAACAGTAGAACAAAAACAGAATTTAAACATTGTCTTGACAAGCTTCTGTTATCTGGTCATAATTTGGCATATTATTCTAGATAATAAGAGCATTTATAGGCTATTTGGCTGTCTTGCTTTTACATGTCCTTAGTATGAACCTTAGTATATGGGTACAGTCAATTACACCCAGCACACGTGGGAAGCCAGCAATTCTGTAAAATCCCTGTTTCACAGCCAGCTGCTACTGTGCATCTGTGGGGAAACTTGATGTACTGGTGTGCCCTGCATACCAGGGCTTCCATGAACTGCCTCAGGCACCTTGACACTGAGGGATGGGAAATGACAACAGTATCATCACTTGGGTTCTGGAATCCCCTACATGATAGGACATGGAGTGGTGCCCTCACCTTCACCTCTATGGGTCGTGCACAACGTCTATGTGTCCTGCTCTGCAGGTCACCTCCACATTCCTGGCACAGCTCTGCAACTGCAGCCTTGCCAGGCAATATCAAGCAATGCATTGCTCCTTGGTTAGGTCAAGATAGAATGTATGCCTGTGATATACACGCCTCACATGCCTCGTGGTCTGGGTTCCTCCTGTCTGGTGTGACCTTGTGCAGTGCCGCCCTGTTTGCAGGCACATCTCTGACATCATAGCATGGCCAAGTTAATACCCAGTAGAGCCACAGCCCCTGACATTCTTATCTCTCTCCTTTGTTGCTTCTGCTGCTGCAGTGTAGCCTCAGTGGTGTATGGAATCTGCCTACCAGCTGTGCACCTCCTTTTATATGCTCTAAGAGTGCTTAGATCACCTGGGGCTGGTCTAGCGGGTGTTTGAAATTTTCAGCAAATTGCACCTTTTAGAATTCCAGAACAGGGGATGTTAATGTATTTCTTTGATGCAAGGCACCTTGCGTCATATTGCAACCCATTTTTTGGCACACGGGCAGCGCAAGACCACTTTGACACATGCAGGCTGCGTTTAACACAAGCTGCGTTTAAGAATTGCTCTTGCTGCAAACTTTGACACAAGCCACTCCTAGCATCACTCACTTTGATGCAAGCTGCTTGCGTCATTATGGGATCTTTGTGAATTTGGCCCATTATGTCTGGACCATATGAGAAATGCACAATGCCAAGCCTGCTATTAGGAAGGCCAAACATGGGCAAAACTCACAGACATCTTCAAAAAAAGTGACCAGGGAAGCAGTGCAAAAGCGATAACTGCTAGCCAGAGTCATGAGATGTAGGCTGTGGAGAATGCAGATGAGCCAGAGCCTTTGACTAGGGCAGCTGAACAAGCAGACTGGATACAAATGTTGGAGCTGGAGCTCACCCTGGTTAAGGCAAAGGCAGAAACTGAGAGGCAAAAGGTAGATGTGCAGAAGAGAAAGCTGAAAGCTGTGAAGCAAGAAAAGCAGCACTAGCATGAGATCCAGCTGAGAAAGGGGCAAGAGAGGCAGCACCAGAAACATTGAGAGGAGCAAGAATGGCAGTGCCTGTGGAAGATCCTGATGAAGGAGCTTGAACATGACAGACAGATGGAGATTCTGTGCCAGAGGACAACGACACGATCTGTGAATATGGACATGAGGGGTTCAGCCCAGGAAGTCAAACTTAATTCAAAATGTTTCTCAGCTATCAGGAAGGAGGTGAACTTTATTTGTTTTTAAGATCTTACAAGAGAATCTGTGGGCAATTTGAATAAGGCAGAGCTTCTTGGTGACTCACTTATTGCCATTGCTTACAGGCAAGACATTAGAAGCTTTTGCCAGAATAGATAATGCGGATTGCATGGATCATGATAAAGTGAACAATGCCTTGCTAAAGCATTCTGAGTTTACTCCCAAGGCCTACAGACAAAGATTTAGAGTGTCAAGAAAGGCAGTGGGAGACAGTTTTGCTGAAATATGTATGCAGCTAAGTAATTTGTTAAAATGGGTAGAGGGTGCAAAATGTTGCTTTGTAGAGGAAATAAAAGATTTATTTCTTCTGAAACAGTTCCTTAGAACTGTTCGTGAGGCACTGACAATATGGTCGTTGTACAGAACTCCGAGCTTTTCGAGGGAGCAGCCAAGAGGGGTGATCATTTCTTAACCAGTCAACCATCCTCTCATCACAAAGATATTGGGGGAGAGTCATTGGGTGGTTTAAGGGGAACTCAGGGCTGGGCAACCTAAAGGAAGCCAGCCTGTGCCTTAACAAAAAGAGAGGCCACATGGTTTCAAAAGCAAGGAGGCATGTGAATGCAGGTGCTATATCTGCCAGAAACTGGGACATTTGTCATATGATTGCCTGAAAAATATGTCAAAAGGTGAGAGTGCAGCATGATGGGGTAGCTCAGGGAGCTCACACCAGATAGTGGCCTGTACACAGAGTGCAGTGCCCTCTAACTCAACTGGACACATGCAGCCTGTTTTTGTATTTGGGATGGTGACCCAGGGATTGAGGGACACTGGGGCCTCCATTACTATAATGAAGCAGGATTGGATTCAGGAGGAACAGATCCAGCCAGACCAACTTTCTAGGATTAGAGGAGTGATGTTTCCTATGCTTTCCATAACAATGGCCCAGATCTTTCTAATCTGAGAAGATGGCAAGAGCAAACAGAAGGTGGGTTATATACCAGTCTTGCACATGGATGTAATCATGGGTAATGACTTTAATAGTAGGGCCAATATTGTGTGTGTTATTACCTGTAGCAAGCGAAGGGAACTGGCTCCTGAGGAAACAAAGGGGGTACAGTACAAGTCACATTAAACTGTTCCTTCAGTGAGTTGCTGTAGCATTTCTGACTGAGTTGCATAAGTGTTGCTGGATCCAGCACAAAGCCCTGCATAAACTGTTTCTTAAAAATAAAAACTAATTTTTGCATTGCACTGTGACTGGACTGTAGATGCATTCCAACTGAGTTGCAAAAACATTTTACAAACATTGATCTTGAGCTGGTTAAGCACTGAAAAATAATGCAATATGAGTTGCCAATGCATTGTCAACTGTAAAAAATAATGCTAAACCAACTCATTGGTGAAACAGTTTAATGTGACTTGTACTGTAGTGCACAAAAAGGCAACCCCTACTTCAGTAGCAGGAGAAGCTGTAGCTGAAGAATGAGCTGGGAGCAGGAGTTCTGAGCCACAGCGACAGACTGAGGAGTATCAAGTTATGGGTGGATCGCCCATGGCACAGTGTGGTTTAGAGAAAGACAGGCATGCAGAGCTAGTGAGAGTTCAGCAAGTTGACCCATCCCTACAAAAATGAATGGCGTTAGCCACCAGTGGGGAAGATGATTCTGAGAGTTCTAGGAAATGGAAGGGCTACTGGGAGAATGGGCTCCTGCACTGTGAGTGGGTTCCTATGGAAGGACTGCAGGAGGGTGTACTCCAGCAGATACTGGTTCCTAGGAAGTACTGGAAGTAGCTTCTGGCCTTAGCCCACGACATACCCTTTTCAGGACATCTAGTTGTCAGCCATACAAAAAAGGTGGCTGCCTAACAATTTTTACTGGCCCAGTATCTTTAAATATATGACAAACTACTGCCACACTTGTCTGGTGTGCCAGAGGGTGGGACAGGTTTGGAACAAGCTAAGGTGCTTTGATATCACCATTTCAGCAAGTTACCATGGACACTGTGGGGCCACTCAGCACCCCAAGTTGCACCGGCAAGTGGTAATTTTGGTGATCATTGATTACGCCACAAGGTGTCCTCCATTGAGGCTGAAAAGGTGGCCAATAAACTGCTGGGGATATTTAGCTGGATGGGTTTCTCTAGAAGATTCTGATTGACCAAGGCACTAACTTCATGTCTGATCTAATGGTTAGTCTTTGGAGATAGTGTAGGATGAGGCTGCTCAGGCCCTCACCATAACACCCCCAGGCTAATGGATTGAGCAGTTTATAAGTCTTCTAAGACCATGTTAAGCACATTTTCTGACCTGCATGCAAGGAAGAGGGCCAAGTACTTAGCCCATCTCTTATTCACAAGTGCGGAAGTCCCCTATGAGTCCGCAGGGTTCTCACCCTTTGAGCTTCTGTTTGGCCATAGGATCAGGGGTCCCTTTGATTTGGTAAGAGATGAATGGGAGAGTGTGCTTGCTCCCAAATGGGAATCTGTTGTGGAGTATGTCCTGAATTTCAAGTCATGGCTTTAGGAACTCATGGGGTTTGTCCAAGAACACTTAGCCACTCCACAACTGTGGCAGAAGACATGGTATGACCATGGGGCCAGAGCCCAGGAATACAAAGCCAAGCAATGAGTACTGGTACTCAGCCCCATCTGGCAGAATAAACTATTGGCAGCTTTGGTGGGCCTTACTTGGTAGTGTGGAGGGTGAAAAATGTTAATTACATGGTGGAGTTGCCACACATGAAAGGCAAATGAGTCTACCACGTAAACATGATGAAGACCTCCCATGACCAGGAATGGTGCTGGCTGTGTGCTGATCTATGGTGAGGAGGCTGATGCAGACTCACTGGTGGATCTCCTTGGAGAGTTTAAGGGAGAATCCTCAGTGAATGCTGTCACCCATTCCCAACCCAAGCTGCTGAAATGCATGGGATGCTGCATAGGTTTGGTGAAATATTCACAGAGAAGCCAGGGTATACCACACTGGCAGAGCACCACATGGATACAGGGTTCTAAGCCCAGATGAGACACCCACCATATAGAGTCCCACAATGAGTAAGAAGTGCTACTGTATATAGGGGGGCAATAAAGGAAATGTTTGCTCTCCTGGTGATCTAGGAGTCCAGTGGTCCCTGGACATCCCCACTGGTACTGATTCCCATAAAGGATGAGACCACAGGGTTCTCTGTTGATTACCACAGGCTCAACAGCTGCATAGAGTTGAACACATACCCCATACCCAGAACGGATGAGGTTCTAGAGAGGTTGGGGGCCTTTGCCTGTCTATAACAGACCTAACAAGGGCTATTGGCAGGTTCCCCTGACCCCCAAAACCAGAGAGAGGTCAGCCTTAATCACCACACTTGGATTATTCATGTCCAGGGTAATAACATTTAGGATGAGGAATGCACCAGCCACCTTCAATGGCTCATGGACCTCATTCTGAATGGGGCTGGAGACTTTGCTCCGGGATACATGGACAAGATCATCATCTATAGCCAGACTTGGAATGATCATGTCAGACACATGACAGTGATGTTCTGCCTACTGCAGGCTGCTGGGCTGACAGTCAAGGCATGGAAGTACCAGATAGAAATAGCAGAAGTATCATACTTTGGGCACAGGGTGGAGAGTGGGTACATTAGGAAAAAGCCAGTGAAAATTGAGGCCATACAGGGAGGGGCCATGCCCACAACTAAAAGAGAAGTACAAGCCTTCCTAGCGATAGCATGGTACAGTACCACTGTAAGTTTGTGCCGAATTTCAGCAGCATGGTGGAACACTTGTCTGAGCTGCCTAGGAAGGAAATGACAGAAAATGGGCAGTGGATGGAAACCTGCAATACTGCATTCCATCAGCTGAAGGAGGCATTGTGTCTGGCACCTGTGCTCACCAACCCAGACAATTCTCTAAGGTTTATTGTGCACATAGATGCATCTGATCATGGGCTACAGTACAAGTAATATTAAACTGTTCCATCAACTCACTGGTGTAACATTCTTTTTTGTGTGTGATGCTACTACAGTGGCAACTCGAACTGTTGAAGCTTTCAACTATTTTCCAACCATCCTTCACTGCCTACTCAACTCACTTGTAACTGTTTAGTGAAATGGCAATAGCTGCATTTTCATGGCATTGTTTATAAATATCACAGCATTCCTTAAGAGCATTGTTTATAAATATCATAGCATTCCTTAAGAGTTGTTTAGTCTGCTTTCTGAAATGAAACTCATAAGCACTCAGCTGAAAATAAAGTGTATAGTACATAACAGCTAGATGCAAACCAATACTAACCTTTTACTAATTCATTGAATTAAACACTGCACAGATTAGGAAACTCACTGCACAATGCTACACCAGTGAGTTGAGGGAACAGTTTAATGTGACTTGTACTGTATGCTTGGTTCTGAGTCAGGTTATGCACTCAAGACAGGAACACACAGTCATGTTCCTGAGCAGGAAGCTGCTGCCCAGAGAGGAGTTTTATGCCATAAATGAGAAGAGATATCTAGGGATTCGCTTGGCTTTGCAGATGCTGCAACCTTATTTGTATGGCAAGGGGTTCAACCTGGTCACTGATCACAATCCCCTTACATGGCTGCATAGGACCAGCAGACAGAACCCAAAATTGTTAAGGTGGAGGCTGGTACTGCAGTCCTATAATATCGACATTAGGCACCACTGTGGGCCACAGCATGGCAACATGGATGAGTTGTCCAGACAATAGTTACTGCCCCTTTTTAAGTACAGTAGGAAAGGTGGAATGAGAAACTAATTTGGGGTTCACCCAGACAATGAATCAAGGGTACTGTATAGTAGGTGGATCCAGCTCACACACACACACACACACACACACACACACACACACACAAAAACATAATTTAGTGGTGCTAAATGATTTGTTTTTCATTTCTCTGGAGGGCTGGGGAGATGTCACATCTTTTTGTTTTTCATGTTTCTGTGTTTAATTTTTATTGCCAGCTAGACCTCTTGTAAGTATTTCAGCTGAGGTAAAACTGCCTGATACATCTAAAGTTGCTCTCTAATAGACAAAGCCGGACAAAGGTGAAGGGTGCTCTGTGAGTGTTCAAATCCAGTTCAGAAAAGAAGCCAATGCACTCACCTCAGCACACAAAAATAGGCAGGAAGCAGTAATATGATATAAATCACATAAATCCTTTACTTGTAGCAGCAGCGTACAAAATACAGATAAAGACACACCAATCTAAAGTTGCATGCCATTGAAGCCCAGGCCTGAGGCAGTCAGATAGGGGGTAATTTGGGAAAACAATAGAGTTCCTGTCAGCTAAAGGGTACTTACACTTTTCAAAGAGGTGGTTTGCTTTCATAATCATGGGCTTTATTTTGAGTATAAACAAAGCCAGAGCAAGGGAGACAGAAACCCCATGAACTGTACTGGATGGGAAGACAAAAGGAAGAACATTTCAATACATAAAACAAGGTTGTGGAGTATAAATCTTATTTGAACCATTTTTGTAAGATGGGGAGCTTCACAGGACACAATGGAAGTGTTGAATCTGTGATGTCAGAGTGACATGTTTGATGATGCATCATGGGGGGCTGGCAGCTAAAGGTTTTTGAGGACTTGCCAAACCCTGTCAAAAGAAGTCAGGTTTGTGACTACAAATAGTTGCCATCTAAGGTTTGAGTCTGCCCAGATTCACCAATGTGTCCTGTGTGGTAAGCTATTCAACAGTCAGACGTCTTTAATCTGGAAATGTTGATGATTGGCCTTTTTATTACGGATAAACAACTGATTAATAAGGCACAATGTTGTTCAATGAGACACACATCACCAGTATAGTTACAGAACACATTTTCTACTAAAATACTGTTCATCAATTTAAATCACTGAACATTACTTAAAATCACATACTGTGTATTAACATCCCTGTCTTTACTTTATAAACTGCATGTAGACTTTTATTTTTTAAAGTATTGCTTGATATATGTTTGCCTTCTAGTGCCCACTACTTCCACAAGTATGAACTTTTTAATGTCCAGTATCCTGCTAATGTACTTTCTCTTCTCTGCTGTACAGTGCTGTTTGAAGAATAGGACATTGTTTAGCTCGCACAGGCTTCTGAAACAGAGACTGTAGGGAAGGGGGCTCAGACTGTGAGTCCCGTGTATCCTTGTCAACTTCTGTGAGGGTGTCTTTCTGGCATACAATGTCCATGATGTCTTTGTCAGTTAGAGGTGGGCAAGTTTCCAGTGTGTCCTCCACAACAATGAACTGCTGCACTGTCAGTTTCTCAAAGACAGAGTTAGACAAATGTTGGATTAAGACCTGAAACTTTATGAGGTTGGCTGTGAGCTCAGTGGGGTCAGTGTTTTCATGGTTTCCAGCTACACTGTAAGACATTTCATATTCAGGATGTGACACAATCTACACGTCCTGCCAGCACTTTTTAATAGTGGTCTCAGTCACTGCCCTCCACAAGCTGGGTACAAAGAGCATGATACATAGAGGCTTTCAGTTCTTGACCAGACTCAGCACATGGAATGAAATGCCTACACAGCTCTTTCTTGTAGAAGCATTTAATTTTTTTTATAATGCCAGCATCTACTGACTGAATGTGGGATGTTGTGTTGGGAGAGAGAAAATGTAGTTTGACATGGGACAGGTTTGGAGAGGCTGTACAGCTGGTCGCATTATCCACCAACATGATAAAGCATCTCTGTTGCAGTCTTATGCTTCAGTTGGTCAGTTATCCACTCCTTAAATTTGTTCCCAGAAGGCATAAGGGAAGAGGATTGTAAAGGAACTCACAAAACTGAACATTGACAAGGCAATAAGATCATACATGATATATCCCAGAATATTAAAGGAGCGTAGGGAGGTGATGGCAGCATCACTGACAGTCCTGTCCAATGAATCCATGGAAAAAGGAGTGGTTCCAGATGACTGGAGGAGGGCTGATGTAGTCCCTCTACGCAAAAGTGGGAGCTGGGAGGAGACTGGAAACTATAGACCAGTCTGCCTGACCTCGGTGGTGGGGAAAACAATGGAATTACTGTTAAAAGAAAGGATTTTGGAACATCTTGAATCAAGCAGAGCACTGGATTTGAGGCAGCATGGATTCACAGTGGGAAGGTAATGTCAAACAAATCTGATAGATTAATTTGGGTGACCAGGGAAGTGGATCGGGGGAGTGGTGGATGTGGCCTACCTGGATTTCAGCAAGGCCTTCAAGACCGTTCTACATAAGAGGCTTGTAAACAAGCTAGGTAACCTGAGAATGAGTCCCAAAGTGGTAATGGAGCTCAATATAAGGAAAGGAAGGTGTCCAGTGGGGTGCCACAGGGATCAGTTCTGGGGCCAGTCCTATTCAATGTCTTCATAAGTGACATTGCAGAAGGGCTTGAAGGAAAGGTATGCCTCTTTGCAGATGACACTAAGATTTGCAACAGGGTAAACACTCCAGGAGGTGTGGAAAAAGTGAGGAGGGACCTAGGTAAGTTAGAGGAATGATGAAGAGTGTTGCAGCCAAGATTCAATGCAAAAAAATGCAAAATCATGTATTTGGTGCACAGAAACCCAGAGGAGAATTACATGATGGGGGGATAGATACTGATGGCCACCAAGCATTAAAGGGATCTGGGGGTAATCATATCAGATGACCTAAAGGTAGCTAAACAATGTGCTAAGGCTGTGGAAAGAGCTAGTGGGGTATTTGGGTGCATAGCGAGAGGTATCACCAGCAGAAAAAAGGAGATGGTGATGCTTCTGTACAAATTACTAGTGAGACCTCATCTGGAATACTGTGTCCAGTTCTGGAGGCCACATCTCTGTAAGAACATAGACAGGACAGAGGCAATTCAGAGAAGAGCAAAAAAATGGTGCAGAGCCTGGACCAAAAGTCACATTAGGCAAGACTGGAGAACCTCAATATGTACACCCCGGATGAGAGTGGGGGGGGGGGATATGATAGAGACCATCAAATATCTCAAGGGCATAAGTAAGGTATGGGTGGGTAGCATCTTTCAGAAAAAGAGATGTTCTAGAACAAGGGGTCATGATGACATCAGGTTGGAAGAGGTAGACTAAGGGGTAACGTGAGGAAGTGTTTCTTCACAGAATGGGTGATGGATGCATGGAACAGCCTCCCAGCAAAGGAGGTGGTGGCAGATTCAGTAGGGGAATTCAAAAATTAATTTGATACAGTAGGCATAGGGGAACCATAGCGATGGAAAAGAGAACAAAGCCAGAGATCAAGTAGTGTCTGTGGTTTTTGCAACAGGTGGGGAAAATGGGCACTCTGGGTTGTCCTAGCGATCCTTATCTGCTGTCAGTTTCTATGTTTCTATGTTTTTATGTCTTTTGATTTTTTGTGCTGGACACAGGGGCTGATGATAATGTGGCTGTTGGACCTAGCCTGTAAAATAGGCCAGTCTTGTTAAGATTGTAAATGTGTCTGGGGCTGTAATCACTCAAAACCTCCTTCAGCTGTAGCCTCCCTAACACAACAGCAGTCTGATCTGCACAGGCAGACTCTCCATGATAAGTTTTACTACTCAAGCCCATGCCTTTTTTGAACCCCTGTGTCCAGCCACGGGAATAAGAAAAATCATTAACACCTATCTGGTCACCAGAAAATTTAGCCTTTTCTATTACCATTGCATCTGATGCACAGGCACCCTTAGCATTCAATTCAAAGACTCACATATTAAGTATTGCCTCAACCTCCTTATGTTTACCAAGATGCACATGGGTTAGTGTTGTGAAATCAGAGAATGCCACCAACCATTTTTCCTTGGATCTTCTGATATCCAAGTAGGTGGAAGACTTTAAGGCATATGCAGCCATATCACAGTATGTGGAATTTGGGTTTTCCTGCTTCCACATGCACAGCTCTTTTTTGGGGGATATGGATATTTCTTACAATCATGGCCACTGTACTTGAACTCATGCCACCACAGAATGCTGAACGCTGAACAATAGCCACAGCCACAGCCATAGTAACTGAGAGCAGGGAGATGAGCCTTAAACCAGATGATTGTCAATTGTCAATTCATTCATGCCTCGTTAACTCCTGAACTCAAGCGAATGCTGAACACTAGCCACAGCCACAGCCATAGTAACTGACAGTAGGGAGCCACACTTTCAGCCAGCTGATTGTCAGTTCATTCATGCCTTGTTAATTCCAGATTAATGAGTAAATTATGCACAACAGTAACAGTATACGCATTGTTCCAGGGTATACAGCCCTAACAATGACATGTCGACAATGACCAACACTACAGCGACAACAGCACCAGGTCACTGTAGTGTCGGCACTGGACCCCGGCACTGTTTTCTGGGGATCTTGCACCCCACCCCTAATCAGCTCCAAATCGGAGTTGATTATTTCAATCCAGCAGGGGTGTGGGGGCTGTCCCCCACTTGGGGTTCAGAGGGCAAAAGCCCATAAGAAGAAAACATGGTAGGCAGAGTCCACTCTATACTGACTGTAAATGCAGCTCTATATAAAGGTTTCGTTGTAACGTCGGTCGACAAAATGTTTGTCGACCAGGCATCATAGATCCTTGTACCAGCATGAACTGTAATGGATTCAAATGCAGAGACATATGGATTAAGCAGGAAATTATAATGTGTTTTTTCTGTTTGAAGGTAAAGGCTGTTCAGAAATTCAGGTATCCAGTTTAACCAGTAATGGAGTAACGAGATCTGACTGTACTTTGTTACATAGAGAGAGAAGAGTCATACAGTTTTTTTCTGTGTGCTTTCTAATGTGCAAAACATTTTCTTTTCATCTCTGTATAGAGCTAGGCAAAGTGGATAAAATTAGCTTCACAAATTAATTCACAAAGTTGGTGAAATTTGTAAAGTGCGAAGTGCCAACTTTCAGAAGTTTTTACAAGGCAAAGTTGCCTTTTTTCTAGGTGAAATTGAATTAAATCCTCCTAACTTCACCTACCTTCACCTTAACTTGTCACTTTCTAGGAGAAGTTAGGCAAAGTTAAGCGAAGTTGCAAAGTGGGAACTTCATGAAGTAATTCGTGATAGGAAATTTCTCAGCTTTGCTGGAACTTCGCTAGCGAAGAAAAACTTCACATCTCTGTCTCTGTGGAATTACTGTTCCTCTTAGTTTTATTGCAGTATCCTGTAATATATGTGTAAATGTCTCAATGTATTAAAATATTATTTTTTACATACTTCATGTTTCTGTGACGGAGTAATTTGGGGTACGAATAATTGAGTTATAACTGCCAAAAAACAATGTTTGTCTAAAGAGCAGGCTACAGTTACCATATTTTGTTTCTGAAGTGAGATTTTCTTAGCTGTGATAGAGAGGAGTGGCTCATATGCCCTTTTGTAAGGAGTGCTGTGCTATGTGGGCAGAGTCTCTGGTGGGATTCTGACCTAGAGATAGAGATTGACTACTTATACTGAGTGGTAGTAGCTCTTGAAATACCCTTGCAGGCATCTGAAAGGTTTGAGAAAGCTGGTGACAGTCACCGGCTGAGACTAGAAGAGACCAGTCTTTCACAAATCTACATACTGTCCAACATTTTGGTTGTTTGTCCCCTGCCCTCTGTGACAAAAGGTTTTGTGGTATCTCTGGCCTAACCTTACCTTGCTTTCATTATACCAGGCCAAAGTTGTACACAGCAAAAGATATCATGAGGACAGCTTCTCTCTGCCATTGCAGTGGTAATGTGGTCTTATCTGCTCAGTCAGTAGATCTGCTGGAGTGTGAAGGAGACTAACCAGTTTTCTTGGAGCTGGAGAAGATGAAGTCTGTAGCCTTCATGACCGATTGGCAAAAACAAAAGGAGACCAGGGAGAGAGCTCAGCTCAGCAGCAGAGTGTAAGTGGAGCAGTGGACAAACCAGAATTTCTTTGCAGAGGCTAAACAATTGTGGCGTGGGAGTACAAGGTAGAATAGACAGTACAGAGCCAAAAGTTTTACATTTCATCTCATTGGTCAAGCAGGCAGTGGCACATGGTGTTTGATCTCTTTGCTCTGTAACTCCCCCATGCCCCTGTCTAGGGGCATAAAACTTCTTTCGCAGATGGTCCAGGGCAATAGAAGAGGAGCACCCTCAAGCACTAACATACGAGACCAGTGCACTTCAAACAAGGCAGGGAAAGTGGTATCCTATGTTTCTGGCATCTTCAATACTTATGCACTCTTACCTTCACCCTCATACTCTGCTGTCTTTTTCCATCTCAAAGGCTGCACACTGGACCAGGAACTCCATGCCGTACATCGTCTGTCTCTGGAGACCCTCTTGAGCCCCCTCAGGCCTATTGCTGGCTGAATGACCACCACAGCTGAAATGCAACTCATGAGAAATTAATTTGACTAAATATAAAGGGAAAAAGAAGAATTTCATTTTATTTTCTTAACCCTCTCAGTTTAAATAACTCACTGCACTACTATTTCCTCCCAAACTGACTTCTTTATTTTTTTCTCCTGCGCCAACAATGATTCCAAGCAATGCAAGGGTCAGTCACCTAATCTTAAATGAATAAAGCAGCTCCATGGGGCTAATTAACTTTTTACACAGTGGCTGGACATTTTAAGGCAGCAGAATCAATGAGTATTAAAGCAGTCACAAGCAAGGATTTTCTTTCTCTCTCTATCTCCCTCCTCCCACCCCTCTCTCTCTCTCTCTCTCACTCACATGCTTTACAAGACCTCTTTAACTTGTATCCCTACAATCTCCAGACTTCTTTGAATCTGGTAAGATAAATATTTTTCTTTCTTACTCAGGTTACCCACTCTCTGGCACTTGTCACCCCCCCCAAAACCCTGATGTGGGAAAGTGAGCTGCTTCCCCCTCCTGGACCCCTTGGCACTGGCCCATGCCTCAGGGGACTACCAGGATTTTTCCTGACAATCCAGACCCTGTAACCCATGGCTTAGCACTGTACCTGTGCTACTTTAGCACCTGTCAAACTTCACATGGCTCAGCCTCTCCTCAGCCCCACTGGTGCAGTGGCCCCAAAACCTGGCCCTACTTCAGTACTATGGTCCCTATGCCACAGGTTGTACTGCCTCCTACTGATGACCCAAATGCTCCAGTTTCTACTGTTCATCTTTCTTGGGGGTCCCTGCCAAGCCTACATCCCCATTTCACCACCTGGGCTTACGTTAAGCTCTAGCACGAGGGCTGCCCTCTAAGGTCTGCCAAACTGCCTGTGACCCACCTGGACCTCATTGTACCAGTGCCCCAGGATCTGCTCATCCACACAGACCCCATATTCTGAGTGAAGGGCCCCTGGCTCACTCTAACCCCAGGTGACCCTACCACAACAGGTACGAGGGGAGCCACTGCCCCCAGATTCCCTCCTGTGGGGGCTGCCACTGCCCCCACAGCCCTGATGACCTGGGATACACCTACAGGGTCCTTAGGGCTCCTAAAATCTTCCTGGCCTACAAGCCACCTTCATTCCCTGCCCCCAAATGACACAGGACCTGACTAATTCTTCCCTCCTACAGAGCTCCATAACCACACTCCTCGTCGATCATGGCACATTCCAAAGCCATCTGACTTTACTTTTTGGGGGGGTCCCCTACTGGCCCTCCTGGACCCCTGAGCTCCCTCACTTTCCCACCTTACTCTGCTCCCTACTCTGCACTTCCAGCCTCCCACCTCCAGCCCCAGGCCTAATGCCTCGACTGGAAAGGCCCTGATACTTTCTGTCTGCTCCCTTATGTACTACCTAAAATTGACTATCTGCTGCCACTTTGGGGCATCCAGCAGCCAATTTCCCCCAAAGCACTAACCCATTCACTAGCTCTGGGGGGGGGTAGGAGGGGGAAAGGGATGCCTAAGATGGGAATATAAGCCCCTCTTTTAAGAGGGCTTGCAGCTGCATGTGAGATGCTACTGTCAGGCCCACTCATTCACCGGCACATAAAGATTGTCTGGCTTTGCTAACACTGGAACATTACATCAGGAGTACATGACTCCCAGCATTCCTGACTGCTCCCAAATCCTGAGACAACTCTTTCTCCACTAGCTGGCTGCTAGATGCTGTTTATCACTAGCTTTGAGACCTCCACTTCTCCCAAGCCACTGTATTTTATTGTCACAGTCCTAGTGCTTGCCTGTCTCAGTACCAGCTAAACAAAGTAGAACACAGAGTTGCAGACCTTTTCTGTGACTAGGAAATGGGAGAGGTAGAGCTCAGTTTTACCAGTGCAAGTGCCCATTCTGGCCCCTGCTTGACACTACCACTGGCAGAAAGGGTACTTTGAAAGAAAGTTCAGATTCCACAAAATAGTGCAACCAGAATTATTGTAGATAATAGGGCTGTGCGAATACCTTTTCCCGAAAATTCAGCCGAATATTCGGTATTCGAGTCCCAAGTATTCGTTATTCATTATTCGGCATTCATCCAGAAAAGGTGTTTTTTTAAGAAAACTTTAAAAAAGCACTTCAGCAACACCATTAATCACCCACTGAACCTGGTATGCCATATACACCTCAATGACACTTCAGTCACCAACATTGAGCTCTCACTAATGCAACACAAGCTTCATGTGGCATACTCGATCCACCACAGCACACACATAGCACTCTGAAAACAATATCAAGCATTACACTGGGTCAGCACTAGAGGGTGTTCATGGTCACAGACATGGGGTAGAAGGTGCTTCAGCCATGGGCATAGGAATAGTGGTAGCAGTGGCTGCAGTAGTGGTGACAACTGAAAGGGTGGCTGCTGCAAGAATGGCACTGGTGGTGGTGGGAAGCACACTGGCTGTGGATGTAGCAGCCATAATAGTAGCAGTGGGGACACTGGTCGTGGTGTCTGCTGCTTGCTGCACAAAGCATGTATGCTCTAATTCCCCCTACTATTGCACAACGGGATGTGACAGTAAACATACAGATGGACAGGTGGTGACACTAGCAGTAGTAGTAGTACTGTTAATGGTATTAGCAGTACTGCTAATGTTATTAGTGGTAGTAATACCATTACCAATGCTACAAGAACTAAAAGGCTTGCTTGGGGAGAACAATATTTGAGCCCATTGAATAAAGAGAGACACCTGTATGTCATTGTCTATGTAGTCTATCTCACCACCTTCTCTGGAATTGTATTATGTATGAATAATTTACAGTGGAGCAAGACAAGATGCGATTCAGTACTTTGCAGTAAATGACATGCCACAAAATATTGGATGACTGGAGGGCTTAATTGCTATAAAATTACACTGCTCCTTGCAGCATACTGCAGCATTTTACAGCAATTTTGCAAGATACTGCATTGCGTACTGTCTGGCACCACAGTATGAACTATGTTCTATAATCTTGATGCAGTGTTTCATCCTTTGGTTTGTTAGTTGTGGATTGTTTTGTTAAAAGGGCATCTCAGTCTCATTCATTTTAACTTCACTTATTTATAGTGTGTGTTTCTTTAAGGGTTGTATATTCATAGTGTGTTTGTATTGCCTCGACATGCACCCTGACAAAGACCAGGTTCTGGTCAAAGCACCAGGGCTCTATTGGCATCCTCCAGCCTTAGCATAAACAAATGTATTGGCAACTTTGTACTGCACTGCTTTTAACCTGTATTTTGTTACTGTGACCCCCTGAGTACTTCCTTAGTTCTACGAATCTACATAGATTGTTTGGGAGTTTGGCAGCCCAGAGACAACACTAGCAGTAATTGTATGTATGTGCTGCATGTTTGTGGTCTATCACCCTGTCCCTCACCACTTGGGGCCAGCGGTGCAGATGCTTTGCTGGGGCTGGACCAAGCATGTTTGCAAGATTGCTAAAGACATAATGGATCAGTTCACTACTGGTTACTGTGTAAAACACAAACTGTTACTACGTAGTACCTGTGAGTGTGATTCGTTACTTAGTGCTTGTGGAACTACAGTAATACACCAACCTTTCCAGTTATACTGCACCACAAAAAAGTAGCAGTAAAGAAAAACACTGTTACTAAGAAGGGGAAGAAAAGTGCAACCTATTTAGTCAAACATGGAACCGAGCAAGGAACAGACAGATGACGTACAGTGAACTCAGTGAGACAAGCCTGCCCCACTAAATGCAGTGGTTTAATTAACAAAACAACAATAAACAAACAAAAAAAATGCATGTGCACAACTGTGCACACACATACAGCACAGACTTGCAGGGGGATATATTTCACAAGCACAGCTGAATTGTGTGCAGTGGGCTGTAGAAGTGGGGGGGTGGGAGTGGGAGTGGGAGTGGGAGTCAGCCGCCGTGTCAGCGTGGCTCAGTTGGTAGCACATCCACCTCTGGACCAGAAGGTCATGGGTTCTTGTCCCACACTGGGATTGGACTTGCACCTAAAAATCGCTGGCATCCAAATGCAGTATTGGGGGGTGCTGTACTGCTGGGGTGTGCCATCCTTCGGATGAGACGTTAAACCGAGGTCTTTTCTGCCCATCCTGGTGTTGTCCTGGTAGGTGTCTGGGTGGAAGTAAAAGAACCCAGGGCACTCTTTGCAAAGAGTAGGGAACATTCCTGGTGTCCTGGCCAACACTCCCCTTCCCATAAACCGGTTCATGCAATTATCCAGGCTGTGAGTGGGTGATGATGTGTGATATGGCCACCACCACACATTCAGTCACTTCACTACCAGTCTAGCATTGCATGTAAAGTGCTTTGGAATCTACTGTGTATGACAAGCGCTATATAAATGCTGATTCTTCTTCTTCTCCTCATGTGTACAGGGATCTATCCCCAGAACCAGAGGAGACTAACAATACTAATTTAGTGAGTCAAGCCTGACTGGCTTAGAACTGAAGAAGTTTATTTCAAAATCTGTGTGCACACAGCTGTACACACGTGTGGCCCTGCCTCATGAAAAAATATATTAAGCATGCACATGCAGGGTGAAGCCTCACAAAATCAAATATTTTGCACATATACAGCAAATTATAAGCAGTGACCTGCAGGAGGGGGAGTTAGCAGACACCCTCATCAGTCATGCAGGAAACCAAGCCTGGAACCAGGCAACATCAAAAAAAAAACACAAAAATAAAATGTGCTCCACCCAAAAAAAATCACACTGGAGCTATGTCAGACAGCAGCAGAGAAGGGGTGTTAGCAGACAGCCCTCCTAGTTCCTGTAACTGAGTACAGCAAAAAGGACAAAATACCTGTCAGAAAGCCAAACATAGCTTTTCTGACACTGATCAAAAAAACTATACTGACCCAAAAAAGCCTGTGAAGCAAAAATCTGTTTCTTTTTTAGCAAGTTTAAGGTCTCAAAAGTACTGCAGAGCAGCTCTCAGAAACCACTGTCTCCTGTCTTCTACCAGCTCAGAGTGAGGAAGTCACATGGTGTGCTTGCCTTTGAGCTCAAGAAACAGTTTTTGACTGGCCAACTAAGCTCTGTGAGACTTGGAAATCTCACTGAATAGTAGTTCCTGAATAGTGGCTGAATAGTGAGCTGTTCGGAAAATGCATCTGAATATTCGGGAAGCCTACTATTCATGGTATTCAGAAAATACTATTCGGCCCATGCACAGCCCTAGTAGATAAGGAATACTGCAGCTGATAACAGCAGTCTTTGAGACCTCAACTAGGTATCACTGACACACAGATATCAAAGTCAACTTTCTGTTCTCATATACAAATATAATAAGTCAGTCCTTTCTTCCTTCCTTCCTTCCTTCCTTCCTAGATAACTTGCAAATCCCAAAAATGAAGAGTAATTCATGTGAAAATCTCTGACCTGCTGAGAAGATTGGGATCATGTTGTGAAACTCTAAACTTGAAAACCTACCAGGCTATTGGTGTCCTTGTAAAAAAGACTGAAGCCAAACACACTTTAAACAGAAACATGTTTATAGCTCATTATTCATTGATAACAAATATAGAATAATATATAGGCATACACAACAAGGCTGTTTTCCATCGATAGGTTGAGATGGCATCATATGTACCTTGAGAGCGAAGCTCAAAGGCACATGATATAATCTTAACCTTGAAATGCAAATAGAAGTCCAGTTGGGCATAGTCTTCCAAATTTTATTTTGTATATCAAATGGTTTTGAAAATAAAAGATGAAGACAACTACAGATATTTTTGGTGGAGTGAGTTCAGTTTTCTTCTGAATGTTTTGCTTACCTCTGTAAAGTATGGGGTGATTATAAATAATATGATATTGGTGGTGTTTTTTTAGGGCTACAGTGTGCAGAGCCCTGGAGACCTCCTGTGATCAAAAAAGGGAGACCTTCCTGATGGAACAACAGTGTGGAGTTGCCTCACAGTCACCTCTGTGTCTGTGAAGCACTCTGCTCTGTCCATTAGCAGTGGCGCAGCACTATGTTATTTCATTTGGAGGTCAAGGTGGAACATAGCACAGTCCACTGTGTTCAAGATGGCTGCCAAACTGTATTGCACATGCAACGACTACTTGCACATGCACAGTAGTGTTTGGCAGCCATCTTGGACATGGCGGACTATGCCGTGTTCCGCCATGGTCTCCTTTTTGTTTTAATCATATATATTTTTCCTTCCCCCACCCGACCTTCCTTCTCAGCACCCACCACCCCACCCCCCCTAGAAACATAACATTGGCACTGGGTATGACCAATCCCCTAGTGTCGCGATCTGGAATCCTTGGTCCTTTTTTTTTTTTAAGCCTGTAAAAGGAAAACTGTCCATCAATGTCTTTTGCATCCATTATGTCCCCCCACCCTATCCTCCCACTCAGCTCCCACCACCCCACACACCCCAATCCCTCAATCCTTTACTTATCCATTGGGATCCAATGCTGTAATCCTCTCTGGACTGCAGACATGTCTTCACTCTTCAAAGCCAGACCACGAACTGAGGAAACAGGTATGCGGTTCAATATATTTCAATGGTGTTTTGAACTGCATGGCATAACTTGGCCATTTTTGCATATTTTGGGCCCTAATTTTCAACATGCCATTTTTGGGGACCCTGCCTCATGAACAATTGCATGGACATTAGGCAAATCTGTCCTGAAAGGTGATTTTGTGGTCCCTGCATGAAAACACCTTTCCGGCAGGAGTTGAAACTTTTATCTACCCTTGTTCATGAGTTGGAGTCAAATGAAGACTACTGCATGTTGATAATTTGGTGTACATATGTTAAAAAAACAACAAAGTTATGAGACTACAATGAATTTAGTGTACACAGGCTCATAACTTTGGTAATTTTTAATATTTTGACCCCAAATTTAGAACATAGGAATGTCTTTACAGCACCTCATGAATGTGTCAGCTGCCATTTTTCAAATTGTAGCCAAAATTATTTTTTTACATCCTGAAAGGTGATTTTGCAATCCCTGCACAAAATCACCTTTTGGACAGGAGTTGAACATTTTCTCTGCCCTTGTTCATGAGGCTGGGTAATAAAAAAGATATGTTATAAATATAGTATAATAGTATTAAAAAAAAAGTTATGAAGCTATGATGCATTTTGCAAATGCAGGCTCACAAGTTTGGTAATATTCAATATTTTAACCCCACATTTTCAACATAGCCATTTCTTTGCAGTACCTCATGAATGTGACAGCTGTCATTTTTCAACTCCTACCCAAAAGGTGTTTTTGCATTCCAAAAGGAGATTTTGCAGTCCTTGCATGAAATTACCGTTACACCAAGAGATGAAAATTTTCTCTGCCTTTCACGAGGCAGGGTCATAACAAGGCTATGTTGAAAATTTGGTATAAAAATATAAAAAAAAATAAGACTTTATGAGCCTACATTACATTTTGCGAACGCAGGCTTGTAACTTTGGTAATTATTAATATTTGTGCCCCAAATTCCTCATCTGCAGCCCTGTCGGCTCTGGTCAGAGTTTATTTTTAAATGCTGCTTGTTGTCTTGTTCATTAAAAAAGTGTGTGCACATAGAACTGCACTTTGAAAAAACCACTGCAGCCATGACAGCACTTCCATTTTCAATGTGTGGTACCTGAGGCACAGTGTAAAACAAGAGCATTTAAAGGACAAGTGGACATGACACTGGCACAAGGAGTTAGATAACTGAAAAGCTGTTGTATATGGTTGTGAAGTGACCTCTGAACTGTGCACAGTATCTGTCCATACACATCAAGGATTATGAGCATATGGAAATCTATACATAACAATATACTTTTTTATTATTTATGTAATCATCATAATAATATACTATTTTATTATTTATGTAATCATCATCCATATTCTATGCATATTTTTACTACTCCCACAATGTATCTTTATTTATTTATAATGAATATTTTATCTAAATGCAATGATGTTACAGTGTATGTCATGTAGGTATGGGAGTTTCCATTGCAATAAGCCCTCTTGAAAAACATGCTACATTTCTTGTATGCCAAGGGGGTTATTCTGTTATTTAAAAAACAAATAACAATTGAACCACACTGCTGTCTTAGGAATCATTGGAGTTAGCCTCATTATTACAGACAGCAACCAGTCTGAAAGTCAATTAGCAGTCTTTATCACTAACAAGAGTCACAAAGCTTTTATTGTTTTGATGCCTGATGCATTTATGCTCATGCAGTTCCATGAACAATGTACCAGACTTGGCTTTTTCAAATATAATCTTGATATCACAAAGACACATTGAAAATGTTGGCAGAAAAAGGTCCAACAGTCAATTCAGTCTGCCTTCCATGTCTGTCTAATAAACTGAGCCCCTGTTTGCCCCTTGTTCCCACAGCCCAGAACTGTACCTAACTGCACTTTTGTCACATGTGTGTGCTCTCCACCCTCCCACTGACTCAGCACATATATTCAACTGGAAGTTTGTTCCATTTTACCACCAACCTTTTGGCAAAGTACATTCTAATATTGTTTTTTGCTCTCTCTCCCCACCAGTTTCATGGAGTTACCTGTGGTAGAAGTATTATTACTTATTTTAAATGGGGGTTGACCAGTGATCGGAACATTATTATTATCACCTCCACCTTCTGCTAGTGAGTCTGCTAACTATGCATCCCAGATTCTAATTTGCCTTTCCACCTGCTTTATTGCACTGTGCCAATGTCTTTGTGACACCACTGCCACACCCCATTCTGTATTCTCAGTTCAAGTTTTTGGCACCTACGTCCATATCTTTGCACATCTTCATGTTAAATGCCTGCTAACACCGGACTCTGTTACAGCCACCATGCCTAAGTGTGCTTTGCTATTAATGCTGCAGGTCACGGGTTTTCATTCCCAGGCTCTGACATTTGCGCACATTACCCTCCATACCTGCTATGCCTTTTTGATATGTGACTATTTTCAGACAGTTGTCCCTGATTGCCTCTGCAGCCCTGCATTTCACTCCTATTGTGCTTGACCGTTCTACCATGTTTCTGTAGATCCTCTTGCACTTGAATCAAATTTGTTCCACTGTAATGTCCTGTCCCATTTTTCCCACCAAGTATAATACTTCTGACTGCATTAGTTCTAGAGGCAGGCTCGCCTGGCCTCACTCAACTGTATGGATGTGCTGTCCTCAAATGGTGCTGCTCCCCTTGCTTAATTTGAAATCCTTCCTAGGTGTTGTGTCAACCTATTCATAGAAACATCAACATTTTGTAGACAGAAAAAAACTGATGGGGTGCTGCAGTCATTGATCCTGGAACCTGTCCCATTTAATATGTTCCTCAGTGAGATACCGATGTAGAGGAAGATATCTGGTGACAAGTTATGTCTATTTGCTGATGACATAAAGCTACATGGCAGGGTAGATCATGGGCATGAGTGCAGGAGCCACAGAAACTAGAGAGATGGTCTAAAACTGGGCAGTTGAGATTCAGTGCCAAGAAGTGCAAAGTTATGCAATTAGGGAGACAAAACCCACACAGAATATTGAATGGGAAGGATTTGGCTGGCCAGTACAAAAGAGGAGAAGGATCTAGGAGTCATAATCAGTGACTCCCTCAAGCAAACAGGTCAGGGTGACAAAGCACATACTGTAGAATGGTGTTGAGGATGCTGGGTGTCTCGGGAAGGATTTTAATAGCAGGAGAAGTGAGGTGACTGCCCCTGTATAGATCCCTGGTGATCGATGCTTCACTTCGAGTACTGTACTCAATTCTGCAGTCCTCACCAGAGGAAGGATGTAGTCAAATGAGTCAGTGCAAAGAAGAATTACCAAGATGATCCAGGGCCATCAAATCAGATTCTGTGAGGATTGACTGGTGGCCATAAATATGTACTCACTGGAGGCCAGGCATGAGAGGGGAGACAACGATTTAACATTACATTACTTAGGGGTATATACAGGGTGAATAGCAATTACCTATTTGTAAGAAATAGGGACATAGGGGTCTATTCACAAAGGGGCATAGGGTATGCGCGATATGCGCATATCCAGCTAGTGCAGCTACGCAGCCCCAAACAGGTGTAGGGTGTGCGATATTCACAACCACAAGCACACATAGGCCACCAGCCTGTGGCCTTGCTTTTAGCATGCAGCTGCATGGGAGCAGATCATAGGACTCAGGTGGGCATCCAATGGGATGACCATCCTAGGACCCAAAGTGGATTCCCTAATGCATGCATGTAGAGGATCCTGGGACAGCACAAACCCCAGCAAGCGACTCTGAGGGGTGAATACCCAAATGGCTGCCCCCAGCCCTCCTTGGCAGTCCAGAAGGTGGGGCCTTAGTGTAGCAGAGTTCCCATTGCCACCACAGCCAGCAGGTGTCTGTGGGGGGGAGTTAAAAGTTATGGCAGGGTCCCCCATCACTTAACTCGTGCCACCTTGGCCCAGCACTCCACACCTTAGTGAATGGCATGGAGTTGGGCATGCCAAACCACTCATGGCATGTATCTGTATGGGCAGCAGGGGGAACCAGTGCACAAGGGGCTGATACACCTGTAGTGAATGCAACTGGGGGTCCACTGCACCCCTGCAGCATGGCATTCTCACGTAGGGTTGCCTACATGCCTCAGATTCATGGTGCATAGACAATCTTACCCTTTTGCGAACAGGGCCCAAAAGTCACTAGTGGGTATAATTGGAGGCTGATGGAGGTAAATTCAAGAGAGCTTTGAGGATATTTTACTTTATGCAGATGGTGGAAGAACCATGGTACTGACTGCCAATAGAAGTGGTGAGGGCAGCTACCCTAAACAGGTTTAAATACAGCTTGGTAAGGGAAAGAGAATTCATAGTCCTGGCAAGGAACATGGGACTGTTGTGAGGGAGTGGGGGAAGAGGGAGACAACCCACTAGTACAACATGTTGGTGGAGTGAGGTAGTATTATAAGGGCAGATGTGATGGACCTTTGGTCTCCTTCTGCTGTCAAATTCTATGTTTCTATAATTAGGCAATAATGACTAAGAAGTCAGTAATTTCCCAGGAATTAATGACTGGTTGGGGGGATGGGTAGCCCAAGGCGCAGCCAAGGGCTGCCTCCCACCAGCCGGTTATTAATCCAAGGAAATGACTGGCTTCAAGGTTGTTATTGTGATTATAAGTCTAATCGCAATAAGTGCTTTAGTTTTTGATGGTTTTCTTCAGGTTTTAGCTATGTGGCGCGAGCTGTGCATGCCAAGCAGCATCAGTCTGTAGCTGAATTGATCATTTCCAAGATATCAATGACCGATCCAGCAGCCAATCTGGAGCTTCAATAGGCTCATGAATAATTAATTAGACATAACCTCTTATATATAACTTTTTCTCCTTTATGTACCTGAAGACTGTTTTGCCATTCCGTTTGACCCCCTGTATAATTCTAAGCTCCATCTTTGCTTTGCCTTCTGTACAGCTGCCCCTGCTTCCATCTGCCTTGCCAGGTAAATTGGCCTACTTGCTTCAAGCTGCTCCTTCTTCTACACCCCTTCCCTACCTCCCCGGGTAAACTTGCACCCTGCTCACTGGTACCCTACTCACTGGGATGGTGACAATCCCTATCAAACACACTGCATACTCACCAGCTGCACCCCAAATCACCTTGGAGCTGGAAACCCTTTGCCAAACACTAGGTTTTCAGGCAAGTATTGAACTGTTCTTTTTTCAGCCGCTGCATGCGACTACAGCATGGTTGAGTTAGGTCCTCAGAGAAGGTCAGTGCACCTGCTATATCTCTGAGCATTCTGCCTAAGGTATAGCAGCTTTCCTTTATTTCCTCTTTTCTTCCCTAGCCCAGCTCATTCATGCCTTCATGCAGTTTTTATCTTGCTTTCTCATTTGTACCAGTGAGTTCCAGTACCTTCTTTCAGAGAGTGTTTGCTTTTGCCCACGGGAAACAATGGATGTCTCTTATGACATCGGGTGTGGAATGCACCCTCCCACATGTGCCCCTTACAATTGTACCCCCTATTTCCATGCCCTTTTACTACACTCTTTGGGGCATCCACTCTTCCCTGGCTTGTGCACATTGACTGGAGCCCACATACAGTATCAAGAGTGTTGGTCCCTGCCCTTTTCTTGGGGGTGGGCGAGGGAGTCCAGTGGGGCTTGCTCCAACTGTGGATGAAATCTGTTAGAGGTAGGTACTGACTAGTGGGGGGCGAAGTGGCCGAAATTCGCTCCACGAAATGATTTGTGGAGTAATGCGGAATCAGCAAAGTGCTCTGCAACGCAAAGAGGAGTACTTTGTGTCATGATGAGGAATGCGAAGTCCATTGAAACCAATGACTTTGAGTTATTCCACCTTCCCCAAACCACTTGTCCACCAATTTTAAGGCGAAGTACATTGAAGTCAATGTACTTCTCATCACTTCGCCTTGTTATTGAATTCCAAGGCAAATTTGCAGTGCTTCATGGGATTGCAGGTAGTGATGGGTGAAGTGGCCACAATTCACTCAGCGAAGTGATTTGTGGAGTGAAGGCAAATTCGTGGAGTGCTCCGCAACATGAAGTGGAGTACTTCGCGTTATAATGGGTAACTCGAAGTCCATTGAAAATAATGACTTTGCGTTACTCCGCCTTCCACTTCGCCTCACTTTGTCTTGTTTTTAAGCTCCAAAGGTGAATTTTGCAGTGATTCATGGGATTTCAGGTCACATGGGCTCTAGATTGTTCTGCACAGTCTCAGTTTGGGGTAGTGTGTGTAGGAAGCTGTAGGAGACAATCTGCTCTGAGAGCTCTCTGTGATTCAAACCTTCAAAATGCTGTTAAAAAAGCCTTTTTGAGTCATTTGTTTTGCTGAAACTTTAGTTCATCAATTACAGGAAACCCTCCTGCGCTCATATCATTGAGCGTTTATTGTTTGTGTATGGATTTTGAATGTTAATGTACAACATTCAGTCTGTGTATTGAGAGACAGTGGAAGTGTGCTTTGGGGGAGGGGTGTATCTGTGGTGTAGGTGGATTAACTTGGAGAAAAAGACAGTGTTTTATGTTTTGGTGATATTTTTCTTGTTTAACTGTGTTAATGTACACACAGTAATATTTTCAATATTTCTTGCCATTTTTTTTGCTGATTGTTGTGGTGCAGCAGTGCATAATTTTAGTTTGTTTAAAATATGTTATATATCTGAAGTTTTCAATTTGCTATGCATTACTTAGTGTGTGTGTGAGGATGTGTGTGATGCGTGTCATCAAATCAGACACCTTTTAGTGTGCCACATAATAATTTCAGCAACGTGGAGCTGCTATCCACTGCAGCTGTGTGATTTTTGTACTTCTTTGTGGTATCTTTACTGGTACTAGTACTAGTGACTGTTATTGCCTCAGTGCATAATTTTAGTTTGTTTAAAATATGTGGTTATATTACTGAAGTTTTCAATTTGCTATGCATTACTTAGTGTGTGTGTGAGTACCTGTGTGACGCGTGTCATCAAATCAGACACCTTTTGTTATGCCACATAATAATTTCAGCAATGTAAAGCTGCTATCCACTGCAGCTGTGTGATTTTTGTATTTCTTTGTGGTATCTTTACTGGTACTAGTACTAGTGACTGTTACTGCAGCAGTACAGTACACTGCCCCCCCCCGCGCGCAGCCTGCCCCAACCGGCAAAGGTATTCTTTTCCAGATTTGAATTTCTGATGGTGAGCACTGGCTAGGTGTTATGCCTTTGTGTCTACATCTCTTCAGTGCACAGCGCAATCTTAATCTGTCTGTGCATTTGCATCTCTTTAGGGCCCAATCTCCATCTGTAACTTAAGTCAAAGTTGTTTCTTTGGCTTCCCTTCAGAGTACTGGACAGGTGTGGTGCTTAATTCTACATGAACATTGTACTCATTAATATGCATTTTTAAGTCAGGACCATTATCATGAGTCACTCATGATACAAATCACGTTCTTCATCATCACGGTCACAAATGCAGTCACAAATCACGATTCATGATCATTCACGTTACGAATCACAACATTCATTTTTTTTCTAGTTACTTGGATATATTGTAAGCCTGTTTTGTAGTATCTCTCCAGGCTTCGCCACCCCACCATTGTACTCATTGATACATGTTTTTAAGTCTGGGAGTTTTAAGCTACAGCTCATCAGGGAAGTACAGCCATAGGCGGTAGGCATTCACGTTTCTTCATCATCAAGGTCACAAATGCAGTCACAAATCACGATTCACAATCATTCACGTTACAAATCACAACATTAATTTTTTTTCTAGTTACTTGGATGTATTGTAAACCTGTTTTGTAGTATCTCTCCAAGCTTCACCACCCCACCATTGTACTCATTGATACGTGTTTTTAAGTCTGGGAGTTTTAAGCTATAGCTCATCAGGGCCCGGGGAAGTACAACCATAGGCATTCACATTTCTTCATCATCACGGTCACAAATGCAGTCACAAATCACGGTTTACGATCACGTCATGAATCATAACATTAATTTTTTTTAATAGTTACTTGGATGTATTGTAAGCCTGCTGGTCACGATGCTGAACAGGGTTGGGATCCACACCTGGGCCCAGGGGAACAGGCACATCCTGCTCCAGAGGACCTGGTGCTGGACTTGGTGGTGGTGGTTCAACTGCCTCAGAGTCAGGACAGGAGGTGGTGCTGGTCCTGCTTCAGGGGGCACTCACAAGTTTTGAGCGGTCCAACAGGAATGGGGGCCCATGCCCTCCACACATGCACACGGTATGATGTTTACCACTACCACGCTCTCCCAGAGCTGCCCCATCCCAGACATTCCCTCACCCTGGTCCATCTCTCCTACTGAGCTCCCTCAGTCTGAGTAATCACTACTCACACTGTCACACAACACACACACACTGTCACACAGACACAGGCAAACAATTAACTACTTATAAAGGTAAGAAAAATAAAATTTACAGAAAGAACAAATTAAGTGAAAAAGAGTACAGAAAAGACAAAAAAATGTAGCTTTTAAAAAAGCTGTTGGGTCTAAATCAAAGTTTAAATCTTCTCCTCGCTCTGATCTAAAAGTATCAGCAGTCACAAAACACACTACTCTCTCTCTCCATCTGCACAGAAGAAAGTAAAAGTGTCTGCTTGTATGACTCACTTTCTTCCTGCCTAGCTAAAGAGCATGTGACTTACAGTACTGTAAGCCATGTGATGTGTGGGGGGGCTGCCAAATCTGAAACACCAAGTGGATCACTCAGAATCATAATGAGGAACGCGAAGTCCATTAAAAACAATGACTTTGCCTTACTTCGCATTGCTATTCCGACTTAACAAGAAGTGGTAATGACAAGGCGGCGTGAGCACTTTGCATTGCCCACTCCACGTAGTGGAGTGGCAATGCAAAGTGCCCACTTCACGTTCATTTCACCGGTGGAATTTAAATTCGCTGCATCTCTAATTGCAGGTCACATGTGCTCTAGATTGTTCTGCAAAGCCTCAGTTCTGTGTAGTGTGTGTAGTGGAAGATGGAGACAGTTTCCTCTCAGAGCTCTACAATTCAAATCCTCTAAAAGTTGTTAAACAAGCCTTTTTGAGCCATTTTTGTTTGCTCAAAATTTAGTACATCGATTGTAGGAAACCCTCCTGTGCTCATATCATCGAGTGTTTATTGTTTGTGTGTGGATTTTGAATGTTAATTTTGAACAGTCGGTCTGTGTACTGTAAAGTGTGCTTTGGGGGGCGTATCTGTGATGTAGGTACATTAACTGGGAGAAAAAGGCAGTCTTTCTGTTTTGGTTATATTTTTCTTGTATAACTGTGTTAATGTACACACAGTAATATTTTCAGCAATTCTTGACATTTTTTTTGCTGAGTGTTGTGGTGCAGCAGTGTATAATTTCAGTTTGTTTAAAACATTTGGCTATATTGCTAAAGGTTTTCAATTTGCTACGCATTACTTGTAGTATGTGTGTGAGTGTGTGTGTGATGCATGCCATTAAATCAGACACCTTTCATTGTGCCAGAGTATTTGCAGCAGTGTGAACCTGCTATTCACCGCACCTGCATGAATTTTTTTATACTGCTTTGTGGTATCTTTACTGGTAGTGGACTGTTACTGCCGTGCACTACCCCCCAACTGGCAAAAGGTATTCTTTTCCAGATTTAGATTTGTGACTTGTGAGCACTGGTTAGGTGTTGTTGTGCCTTTGCGTCTGCATCTCTTGAGTGTACAGCACAATCTTAATCTGTCTGTGTGTTTTCAGTACACCATTAATTCTGGGAGGCTTTGCATTTCTTGTTACATTCTCATTTTACTTCGTCAGCACTGGGGAATTTTCTGGACACAAGACAGTAGCATTTTGGAATGCAAATTAATTCTGGTGACTGTGTGTGTGACCACTGCATGCATGACTGAGTGCGCCATTAATTCTGGGAGACTGCACATTTCTTGTTGCACTCTCATTTCACTTTGTCAGCACTGTGGAATTTTCTGGATACAAGACAGTAGCATTTAGGGGATGCACATTCATTCTGGTATCTCTGTGTAATGTGACCACATCCATTGTGCACATGACTGAGTGTGTCATTGATTCTGGGAGACTTTGTATTTCTTGTTGTGCTCTCACTTCACTTTGTCAGCACTGGTGAATTTTCTGGACACAAGACAGTAGCATTTTGGGGATGCATATTAATTCCTGGGGACTGTTCATGTGTGGGGGCACAGGGGGGCTGCCAATATTGTTGTCACTCTGCCTTACTTCGTGTTAAGGTGGAATGACAATGCAAAGTAATAATTACAAGGCAAAGTGAGCCTTTCCCATTGGCCACTTCACTTAGCGGAGTGACAACATGAAGTGGCCACTTCTCGTTCATTTTTGCCAGCAGAATTTAATTTTGCTACATCGCTAGTACTGACTGCACTGCGGATACATCCTCATATTGCCTCCCTCCCTCCCACACAACTTCAGTCCACTAGCCCTGGTTTAGCCTTAGGGACCCCTGATGAAGTGGCATCTGTACTCCCCATTGTTGCTCATTTGTCTTGAATCTTACGAAACAGATTTCTGCTCTACCCATCTCAAGCTCAGCTCCCAACAACTGCACCATCTCACAGCTGAGGCCCTGACAGTAGATCCTGAGTATCTTCTGGATCATGACTGTTTCACAGTTTCTGTACTCTGCCCCCCCCCCCACCGCCATGGTGCCCAGCCTGTATTCTGGTGTTTATTCTAGTTTGTATATGTGTAGTAACTACTAAACCCCTGTAATTGTTATACCAGTTCTATGGAAGATGAGGCCATAGATTCCTATTAAGTAGGTCTGCCGTACAGTACCACATTATGTAGAATTTGTGGCTTTACCTCAGATAGAGTTGTGTGAAATTAGAAAATTTCAAGCAATGAAATATTTTGTATAATCCCCGCATTTCGCGAAATATTTTGCGGGTGCGAAGTGTAAAATTCCCCCTGGTGAAATATAGAATTTCACTGGTGATATGCTAATTTCACCAACCACGGGTGAAATTCCGCATTTGAGATGAGCCTGGGGGATAGTAACTATTCAACTAATATTGTACACGTCTAAGTTTAGAGCCCAATGTAGTGCCTTGTTTTAATTGCACTAAGTAATTTAAGAATGATTTTAAGGCAGTGAATCAGACAAAAATGGGGCTCCACTGAAACAGTACTGTAACAGATTGATTACTTCACAAACTGGATAAGGTCAAATAATATCCATTAAAGTTCTCTTGTGTGGAGTCCTAAAGTAAGTCAGATTATATTGTAAGAAACTAAATCCTTATTGCTTAGGTTTCGATGCTTCTGAGATTACTGATGATAATTTTGTTAATAATGTTGAGCATAAAAATGATCTTCAAACCAAAACAGCCACTGCATAAATTACCTTACTTTCTACAAATAATTATTCCTATTCTCCAAGCCATGCTGTTCTGTTCTTTCCTGGAACATCTTTACCAGAGAAAATTTCTAGTCAACATCAGTATTTGTGGTGTCTTTCCCTGGTGTCTAGTGGACCCCCTACCTTGTCTGGTATAATCCCACCCCACACACCCCTCATCTAGGATTCAAACCTCACAGTGGGGCACCAGCACAGCCCTCCACTCACCTCCATGGCTGGCAGCTAGACTGAGTACGATGAGTGAGCACATGCTTGTACAAGTGCACACTCATTCATTGAGCTCAGTCAGGCTGCCAGCTATGGAGGTGAGAGTGGAGGGCTGTGCTGGTGGCCCACTGTGGGGTCTGAATCCTAGATGGAAGTGTGTGAGGTGAATTACTACTGGACAAGTTGGGGATCCACTAAACACCAGGAAAGTTTTTTTTTTTTTTTTACTTAGATTACAAATACAGATGTTGGCCTGCTGGGCTACAGAAGCAGTGGCACTTGACAATGGGGGTGAATCGGGGGTCATTCTTCATTTATCCAGTGATTGGCCAGAGGGTGGGGCCACTAGACACCAGGGAATTTCGTTTTTAGTTCAGTTTATGGATGTGGATGGTGCTGTCAGCTGAATCTCAGTGTGTGTGGGGGTAATTCTTCTTATTGTGGGCTGGCAATCAGCCAGGGGTGGTGACCACTAGACACCAGGGATGTGGGGTCTTGGTTGGTGGATGGGAGGGGGGAAACACTTTTTTTTATTATTTTTTTTAAATTCCACATTTCGCACCGGTGAAATTCCAATGAAATGCACAAATTTCATGTAATATTTAATGGGACAAAATTACCAATTTTGCAAGTATTTCACCGGTGAAATAAAATTTCGCTGCATCTCTAACCTCAGATAGTGTTTTGACTGCCATTAAGACTTTTGATATTATCTGGTGAGCACAGAAAGTCCTTACAGCTGCATCCCAGATAGGAAGTTGGCTAGTTTCATGTTCTTTGTTTACAACCTGACCCTACAGCAGCATATTCAGTCCTACCAAGATAGGATAGTAGCTGTTTGCTATGCAATATTAGCTTTACAAGGCAAACAGAGCCATGTGATGCCAATTCCTTAGCATTGCCTTCCTTTTCAGTACTGGGGTGATCTTTCCATAGTTTCTGGATACTTTATGGGCTTACCGGCAGGGTCCCCCTGCATCGTGTGATCCCCTGGTGTGGATGCATGCTGCAGATACCAGTGCTTCCTACTCTGTGGTACACCAGGATGTTCATGCATAGGGATGTTTGCAGTTGTGGGGCTCCAAAAACCCTACTGGGCTTGCTGTGCTGCCCTAATATATCCCTGGGTTCACATGACTGATCTGATTTCTACTCTGCCCAAGCTGCAACTCTGTTCTTTCTTCCATTTCAGGACTCCCAGCACAGCCCCAGCAAACTAGTCCCTTACAGCTTCTATCTCCTGTAAACCTGATTCAGCTGATCCCCCCAATCACACACGTGTTTCACATGTCATAACTAACCACTGAACCCAGAAGAGGCTGCAGTATGTCCCAGCTAGTATCCTCACACTGACTATTAGAAAAAGAAATTGAAAGAACTTGCCCAAAATACTGGCTGAAAAGCATTTACTTCTGCCTGCTCACCAACACTGCCACTCCAAGTATTACATAAACAAATGTGTTTGGTGTATGCTAGCTACTGTTTTCTCACCTTTCTTTCACGTCTCCAGCAAGATACAGCAAAGTGATTCTTAACCATACTTGCTCCCTAGCTTGATTCTTGATGGGGAACAAATTGGCTTTTTCTTTGGTTTTAGTCTTGCATCTGAGTAATGGGAAAATATTTTCCCCTGAATGATAATACTTAGTTTCAGTCATATCAAATACATCTATCAATGTGTAACGTCTCATGCCAGTGAGGCTATTAGACAAAATCCTACTGAGAATTATCCTTAATTGAATATATACATAATCTCTCATAATGTGATTAGAAGATAAGAGTTGACTTTCACCGTAATGCAGCAGAATGCCACAGATTTTCACCCTATTCCTGTTATCTGAGAGGAGTGCTAATACGCTTGTAAACTGATCTGCTAAAATTGAATGTGTTACCACAGAGCTGGAAGCTACATTACTCGTGAAGAGCTTTGGACTCACTTTCAAAGCAAGTCATCTGATCATCTCATTCCCAGTTGCTATAAGATGCGTTGAAGATTGAAACACTGTGAAAGTAATTTTTTTACCTGGCCAATGACTGGTCTCACAATTATACCAGACAAAGTATTTTAATGTAAAATCGAACAAATGACAAGGAAGTATAGCTTTTGACAGTGTGTGTTGCATTATACCTTTTCAACAGGGTTGACCAGAATATTGTGTGTGCTATTATAATGTAAAAAATTGCTGGCCTACATGTATTTTCCTCAGGAAGTCAGTGTACTACATTTTTAACTTAGAATGCAGCCCTTAAAAACACAGTCCCTCCAGGCATTCACATCTTATTCCTGAAGATGCAGAAGGTTACAAAGGGAAGGACAGCTGAGCTGGGTAGCACCAGAAGAGCAGACTCCCAAGAGAAGCAAGGAAGCAGCCTTACCAAAGCTGAATACATATTAAGTGGCAGTTTGATTGTCTGAATATATTCTGAATACAGGTTTTTGATTTATGATGTGGCTCCTGTATTCATGACTCTAGTATTCAGAATGACAACACAGCTGAATGCTAAAGAAAACAAGTTCCATGGTCCTAGTAAGCAGTGGAGAGCAAGAGTGAAGTACTTTGTGTGCTTTCTGCCTACTGCCTGCCCAAAACAATCAGAAGGTAAGGCATTTTTAGGGCTGGTGCACATAGCAGATCAGTTCCTATTGGAATCAAAGTCAAGAAGTGTCTTGTAGCTGTTCCATCATAATGCATGGGGGGCTGAGACATGACTTATTATAGCTGTCAGTGAGTGAATGTTATGCCTTGCTACTGCTCCTTGTAGCTGCTGTCTGTAATGCTTTGCTAACTTTCTATTGGCTGCAGAGGAGGAGAGTGCATGGGAATCTGTGGAGCACATGGGGCTACTCTCATGAATGTGCAGTTGACCTAGGTGATATACTGAAGAAGTTCTCAGGTTGTTTAGTCTAGCCCCTTCCCTCCACTCTGAGGACAAGAATGACAATGAATGAGCTCAGAGAGTAAGTACAAATAAACTGTCTGATCAACTTCGTGTCTGGAAAGCTAACCTTCTGAAAAAATGAAATTACATACAGTTTATAAAGCTGTGAGTTTTCATCCTACTTAATTGTTGTGATGCAAAAGGCCAAAAAAATAGCAGATCTGTGGCATCATTTGATGCTTGGAGTAAAAGGGAATTATCACTCCCATCCTCTCGGAATAATGAAAAAACAGTTGAGTTTCTAGTGAACCATGGTATCCTGGCATGAGACTGGGAAATCAAGGGTGAGGAGTAAGATCAGTTGCTGTAGCAAGAGGGAACCAGAGAGAGGCATTTTTCAAAACAACACATACCCAATATAAAAATAGTTTTAATATTTCACCATGCTTACTGACAAGAATATATTATTTCCAGCCTAATACTTGCCATGATACTCACAATACTAGTACATTTCAAAACTACCAATGTCAGATGATCCGATGCTCAACTCAGCCATTCAGGGAATAAACAAATTACATCCTTTCCCCCCTCAACACTGTGACAGGTCTCATGCTTTACAAAACAAGAAGTTTGAGTCTGGTAGTGTGGGGACAGTAGAATACAACAGAGTTTAGTTTTTAATCATGACTTTCATACTCACTGTCTCATAAAATGTTTTATAAGGCACAGAAAGTGTAGAAAAGAATACAGTTGTTGATGCCCAATCGTGCCCAACATGGAATAAAAGAAAATCTGACCCCCTCCACAAACTTTCTTACAGTTATCCTGTCAGAGGATAAAAATCAAATCTGCCACCCCCTTTCCCCCAACAACCAATAGAGTCCAGGGACTAGCCCAGTCCATCAGGGATAAAAAAAAATCTGTCCCCTCCCCACAGCATCCTGATGGATCCAGTGCCTGACCCATCAGGGAATAAAACAAATCTGGCCCTCTTCCTCCAGTCTACTTTTTGGTCCAGTACAGCCTTTAGGGAATAATTAATTATATCCCCCTCTGCTGCCATACTTCTGCTGCTACCAGTGAATTGGGCCTCATCATCACTTCCAGCCTGCTGTGCACTTGTATTTGAGACCAGACCAAGGAGGACTGACAGTATGTACTTTTGAGGCTCTAATCTCAAATGCTTGCAATCCTGACTCTGCTGCATAGCTTTCCCTCTTTTACTGTCTTTCTTTCTCTGGCACTCAGTCTCAGCCCTGCACTCTCCCTAGCATACACACAGGGTTCACATTGACATGCACACTCCAAGCTAGCATGCTGAGCAATGAAGCACCTGTCCTTGGGCCACCACCACTGACTGACAGCACCCATTAGAAGCAAAGCCTTTGGAAAAAAATGGTGAGTGCAGGCATTATCAGTTTACCAGCTTTCCCTCCCAGAGAATGAAAAATAAAATCTATCCCACTTCCCTAACTACAGTACTTGACAGATCTGGTGCCCAACTCTGCCTTTCAGGGAAACAACAAAAGTTGTCCTTCTACCTCCAACTATGACAGATTTGATGCTTTACAAAGCACATGAGTCACATTCTAGTAGTGCAGGAACTGTAGAATATGATAGAATTTGGTTTTATGTAATGGGTTTTGAACAGGATGCATCACAAAGTGTTTTGCATAGTACAGGAATTCCATACTGGTAGGACAGGGAAAGTACAATAGAATAGAATTTCTGTTGTCCAACCTGCCTGAAAGAGAATTAAAAAAATCTGGCCCACTCTTCCAATTACCAGATTGGCCCAGTACTAGCCAGGTCAAAGAGGAAATTAAAAAAAAATCTGTACCTCTCCCCTACTACTGGACAGATTTGCTGCACAACCCAGCCTGTCAGGGAAAAGGAAATCTGTCCCTCGACCCCCAACTATGACAAGTCTGGTGCTCTACAAAGCACCGGAGATAGATTCTAGTAGTGCAGGTGCAGTATAATATAATAGAATGTGGTTTTACCTAATGACTTTCATACACGCTATATCCCAAAGTGCAATACAAGGCACACAAATTCTATACTGGTAGTGCAGAGAATGCAGAATAGAAAATAATTTCTGGTGCCCAATCTGGCCTGACAGGGAATTTAGAAAAAACTCTGGTCCCCTTTCCCAACTAACTGGGTCTGATGGCCAACCTAGCCCGTGAGGGAATTAAAAAAAATATGTCACTCTCCTCCAACTACTTGACAGGTCTAGTGTGCAACCCAGTCTATCAGTAAGTACAAAATGCCCACTTCCCCCAAACAATCTGACACATCCAGTGCACAATATGGCCCATCAAGGAATTAGAAAAAGATTCCCCCTCCCCAAAACTGCCTGATAGTTCATGTGGCCAACCTGGTCCATCAGGTATATAAAAAAAAACTGTTCCCCTCTCCCAACAGCCTAACAGCAACCTTGCCCAAGCTAGCCTGTAAGTGAATAAAAAAAACCCTCAACCCTAACAACCTGACAGGTCTGGTGTTCAACCTGGCCTCTTAGGGAATAGAAAACTGACCCCTCCAACAACCTGACAAATCTAGTGCCCAACCACACCTGTCAGGGGATACAAAAAAACTATCCACCACCCTTTAAGAGCTTGATGAGTTTCATACCCTACCTAACCCATGTATTATGTTAAATGGAGATAATGATGAGTAGCAGCAGAGCACTGAGTGGAAAGTGATATAGCTGGGGTAGTAAAAACACTGTTCTTCCCATGCCTATCCACTCAGGTCACAGTGAGAGGCTCAAACACAGTAAAGGAGGCTTGGGGATGCTTCTGCACTGTTGTTGCTACAAGCCTGTTCAAGGCATCGCTGCCTCCTTTGGCCTGCAGCACACTAGCATGGGAGACTGGACCAAGGGAGATGAAAGGCATGCATGTCTGAGGCTGTATTCCCGTGTAGCAGTAATCCCAGCTCCACCACCCCCTCTACTCCTCTCTCTGTTTCCTTGTCTCAGTGATCAATCTCAGCTATGTACTCTTCCCAAGATGCACATAAGTATGCCACGGGGTTATAATGTCGCAAGACATTATGCTGCATGGCTAAATTGCGCTGCCAATACAGCGTGATTTATGCCATGCGGCATAACTCTTTTTTCTAGGGGGGGCACAGCCCCATCACCCCCATTGCGGGGGGCTGCACCTCCCGGACCCTCCCAACTAAAGACTCTTAACTCCGGGGGGGTCCAACTTGGGAAGCGCACAAAGTCTTTAAAAAAATAAAATTTCTGCAACCAGGAATCAAACCCGGTCCCAGGCGCAGTGCCTGGGTTCCTGCTGCTATGGCTCTGTCCAGTAAGCCACAGCAGCTGCTCGGTGGAACCCACTCCCAGCAGAGGTCTTATCCTTTGCCTGGGAGTGTGTGAATGGTGCAATACTGCGTACAGCAGTATACTCGGTATTATACCATTCGCTGTCCTAGATAGTGCTATTTCAGGTTAGCTATAATGTCGTACGCTAGTAAGCGTACGACATTATGACCTGGTACACATAGGGATCACACTGTAATGCACATGCCAGCTAATCCTCCTGCACAGCAAAATGGTCTACTGCCCAACTTGTCCCAGTAGGGAATAAAAACCTAACTGTCCTTCCGCCAGCTATCTGATGGGTCCACTGCTTAACGTGATCTGTTAGATGTTAAAGTTTTTGGAAATCCATTTTCTGTAACTGCACCATTTATTTGTAAAATGCAGACACTCCTATAAGTCTAAGGTCCTAGTTGGAGGAGAGACAACTTTCTTTGTGACTGAGTTTCTTTAGAGTTACATTTTTTTTACAACTATGATGGGACCAAGATTGAAATTCTTACAATATAATCTTGCTGCATTTTAAAATAATTTTTATTCAGTCCCTCTCATCCACTGGGGTAGTGGTGTTGGTATAAATGTGTTTTAATCAGTTGTCTTGGGTGAGCTGAGAGGGGGAGGGTCAGGAGCCAAGCTGGAGAAGAGGTTGGAGCTTTGATGACATACCAAACATGGTCTGGTCAGAGTCAACATGTCTGCTGTGCCCTAAGATGAAAAAATATTTTTTTTTTCTTTTGTTACAGTGGTCCTTTAAAAAAATTGAATGTTTCAATTGATATAGCCTACTTTGACTGATTTTGTTTTTGAAATGTGATGTGTTACATTTTAGGGGTGCGACCAATGAGCTAGTTTGTCCATTATGCATAGGTTTAGGTACAACACCAGCTGGTAAAATCAATGTTTTGCAGGGCTTGACCTCTGACAGTAAATTGTGCATTCATTAATGTGTGACTACTGTTACATTGTATATGAGGATATCCATAGCTTTACAGCAGCAGCACCACAAACCTACTCCCTCAGACACATTTGTAAATCTGCCTCCTTCCATTCCCCATATACAGTATTACAATAATCATACATCGTTGTATGCACAATTTATCATTGGAGGTCAAGCCCTGCAAAACATCAATAACCAGATGGTGTTGCACCTAAACCTATACATACTGGAACAATAGCTCTGGGGTTGGACCTCTAAAATGCATCACATCACACTATTCAGAGATGGTCCTGATACCCCCACCAGCTCCTCTGCTGTCAGTCACTGCTTCTGAGACACCCCTATTGCCTGCCTGTAACAGTTCTATAAGCAGGGGTATCACAAAAGTCTGTGACCAGGTTTCCAGGGATCACACAGCTTTGTGCATGCATTGGCAATTTGACCTCTTTGACCTTCCCCACATGATCCTTATAGTAATAATCCTGGGGGTTGTGGCTTTTTGAAGTTGTAAGTGCTCTGGCTGCAGTTAATAATCCAAACACAGCACTCCAGTGTTTCAGGCATGAAGCATTTTGTACATTAGGATTCTAGATTGGCTGCCTCCTCCTGCCCTCCTTTGTGCCATGTCATTGATAGGAGATCAACTGGATTGGATCACCCACCTAAATTATACTGAGCTGTCCATGGGGGACCCTGTGGAGCTGCCCAGGGGAACCCCACTGGCATCAAGAAGGATGAGCTCTGGGTCAGGGTCACCTATTTCTTCTCAGATGAGCAGGCGAAGATGATAAACAAGAGGGTGACAACACAGCTGAGTGTGAAATTCGGCCAGAAGACAGATGGATGGGAAAAATGCACAACTGTATCACCAACACAGGATGTTAGAAGATCTCAAAAACAGCAAAAGATCAACTTTATTGAGACTTCCAATTCTCTAATGGCATGCTAGGCACACACAGGGTGCACATATGATCAAAAATATTTTAAGTTTGTATATTTTGTATTTTCCATATGCTTCTATAAATGCCATATTGAAGTGGTCTCTGTTCAAAACTGCCTGGGGAAGTGAGGAACTACCTCAAGGAATCTGCTGAAAGCATTGAGCAGACAGGTCAATGAACTGGGACTGCTGATAAAATTACTCCTAGAAAGGCTACGGACATCTCTACTGAGGTTGGTTCTCCTACCTGTTACCAAGTCCAGTCCCAGTTCTGGAGTAGCTTGCAGCTTAGACATCTGTACTTCTGTGTAGGAGTTAATATGTAGCCAAACACAGAAGTAACCAAAACTAGAATGGGGATTTCTTCTGTGTTTGACTGCACATAAACACAGACAAAAGCAATCAGCTGTTCTGCATAGGTGGCACTCTCACTGGAGTGTGAAAAAGTGTTTTCACTGTAGGACAGCTGGATAACTCATAACAGGCTGAGTGATAACATCTGCAGTTTTTTAAAATAAAAAAAATGGCACATTGATTCATGGTTTCACTGCCTAACAAAAAGTGGCATCTGCATGTTAGATTAATTAGCATGGTCACACATATCACTGTCAGGTAAACATGAGTGAAATCAACCAAGAACATTAGTTGAAATTTCCAGGAGATGAGTCCCCCCTCCTCACTGTATAGCCATGTGAAAACTCTGTTTCACGAACACAGACATACACAATAAAAAAATAAAATATGGACTGCTGTTTTTTTTTTGTTTAAAATTGCTCACGCTGGCACACTTCTGAAAGAGTCATCAATTGTCACTGTGGACCTTTATTGAAAAAAAAATCACCCTGTTACTAACTGATTCTACTGATGTTTTTCTTTTTGATTTTGTCAGTGTGTGTGTTCTAAAACATAGTACTTTTATACAAATAGTGTCATGTCCCACCAAAAAAGCAAAGAAGGCTTTTGCACTGTCGTGCAGTGGCGGTGCTCTTTGGAGGCTGGTTAAAACTCAAAATAGTCACAAAAATCCAAGTATGGACAACATCCAGAGTAGACTATGACCATACAGTTTAACTGGGTAATTTAATGCACAAATGCAAATACACAACAAAGGCTGTATTTAAAAAAATGTATTACTTTCACAACCTGCTGTCAACAACCAGCAAATAGCTATGAGTTGAAATTAAATGTTTTTTAAATACAGCTGTAATTGTAGATTTGCATTTTTGCTTTTAATTACCCAGTTGATCTGTATGGTCATGAACCAGTAATTTTATTATTCACCCAGCCTACCCCGAATGCTCTCCACAATCGTGTTTTAAAAAAATGTACTAAAAAAGGCTTGCATCCCTATATACACTGCAATCACCTCAACATACAAACACTTTAACATACTAAATCCCCCTTAAAATCACAGCAATTATAAAAAAGAAGCAGCAGGCCTGTTGCCAGGTGGGGTTTGTCAGGTTCAAACAAACCCTCCTCGTTTGGAACCTCCGTTTTATTTTTTTGGGGGGGATCTGTTTATTTCGTCACTATCCCTTTAAATTTCATCCAGTCCTTGGGCTATAGTAGGAAGCACCACCTCTTGGCTCTCTCTCTCTCTCTCTCTCTCTCTGCTCTCTGATGCGCTAACCTCTCCCCTGTCATTTCTTCCCTTACCTCTACCTGTGATGCCCTTCGATACACGCCCCACCCATTCCCAATCTGCCCAAATTGGGTTCCAGCTGCTTGGTAGGAATCTCACATGGTGGCCCCCCCACCTCATCCTCTGTTGGTCAATCAGTTGATGTGACACTGAGGAAGTGAGTCACTGCATCTCCATGCCATAAGTATGCATGTTGGCCTGCCCAGAATTCACACTGTGACACAGCAGTAGGAGACTGAAGATGGAATGTAGTAGTCGATGAGAGTCAAGGAAAATTGCGAACAAGATGGGATCTGGGTGTATCACAGACTTTTTCTACCAGCCTGGTAAATGTCTGCCTGATGACCACTGGACTAATCTATTGTGTGCCCTGTTTATTTTTGTCCGAGGCCATGGTTAACAGGGGAATGTAACAGGGTTCTCGTGGAGATGTTGATTGGAGGGGAGCACAGAAGGACAGACTGGTAAATTAAACTAAGTGAGAGGAGTTAAATTATTCTTAAATAATTAGTTCCAGGTCCCTTTCTTGATTGATGGCCATTCAGGAAGACCAAAAGAGAGGTGGATAGGGAAAATTACCTAAGGTTGGCTAGTGAGGCAAGTAAGGAAGTCTGGTGAGCAAAGGCACAGAAGGAGCTGCAGATAGCTGAAGGAATTAAGAAGGGGGAGAAGGCTTTCTTTCACTATATAAGTGAGAAAAGGGACAAGAAGAAAGGGACTGTTAGGCTTAAGAAAGGGGTGGAGTGGGTGGAGGATAATGGGGTAAAAGCAGATATACTAAATGAATACTTCTGTTCCATCTTCACCAGGGAACAGGATGGATGTACCAGTGCCTTCAGGAGGAAAAAATGGAGCAGGGAGGAAGGGGAAAACAGATGTAGTGATAGAGAAGGATAGAGCGAGGGAGGAGCTGCTGACATTGAAGATAGGCAAATCACCAGGCCCCAACAGAGTACATCAAAGGGTACTAAAAGAACTGGCTGAGGAGCTGGCAGGACTACTGCCAGACCTATTTAATAGTTCATTAGGGTCCGGCATGGTACCACAGGACTAGTGAACAGCGCATATAGTGCCCCTCCACAAAAGCGGTCCTAAGGATGACCCAGCGAATTACAGATCAGTCAGTCTGATCTCCATTGTGGGTGAGGTGAGCTCATGGAGACTATACTAAAAGAAAAGTTGGTGAACTATCTAGAGGAGCATGGTCTCCAGGTTGCAAGGCAGCATCAGTTCATGGGGGTGGGGGAGCATGTCAAATGAATCTGATTGACTTCTTTGACTGTTTCACTAAGACAGTAGACAGGGGCCAAGTGGTAGGCATCCTCTATCTTGATTTCAGCGAAGGCCTTTGACTCTGTGCCCCACAAAAGGTTGATCAGGAAATTGGGAGATCTTGGGGTTGGGGAA
This sequence comes from Neoceratodus forsteri, assembly GCA_016271365.2. Taxonomy (NCBI): domain Eukaryota; kingdom Metazoa; phylum Chordata; order Ceratodontiformes; family Ceratodontidae; genus Neoceratodus; species Neoceratodus forsteri. Next base: position 540,220,279 of record CM028137.1, on the reverse strand, counting down.
AGATGGCTAGATGGGTGGAAAACTGGATGAAGGACAGAACCCAGAGGGTGGTTGTGGGGGGAGAATTATCTGGTACCAGAGAGGTAATCAGTGGGGTTCCCCAGGGCTCTGTGCTGGGGACGGTGTTGTTCAATGTCTTTATCAGTGACATTGGGGATGGCATTAAGGGCAAAATGTATCTATTCACAGATGACACCAAGCTCTTTGGGAGAGTGGACGCAGATGAAGGGATACAGGACCTACAGGAAGATCTGGAAAAGCTGGGGAGATCCCCAGGATCTGGCAGCTTGGCTTACTAAGTTTACTAGGTTTATTATTATTATTGTTGTGTTTACTGATTTTATTATTGTCGTTTTCATCTTTTTGTAAAGCACCTTGATGGCTTGAAAGGCGCTTATGTGAAATAAAATGTATTATTATTATTACTATTACTAGGTAGATGTGGACAAAAGTAGGCTGTGGCCTATAGAGATTGTCCCCCACCCTGTGGGTCATTAGACTAGAGGCAAATTCCCTCAGAGCCAAACATCAAGGCCATGTTTAAACTGATTTGTACTGTCAGTGTCTACTAATTCTTGTGGAAGAGAGTTTCAAAGTTTAGCAGATCTTATTGTGAAAAAGTTATCCTGTTTGTTTTTTTTTTTTTTTGCTTTTGTAATCACTATATGCCTGTTGTGACACCTTGGTACTATGCGTTTGTTTGAGAATGCACATTCATGTTGGAACATGTGCTTTGGTGATTTAAGGATTCTATATAAGTATAAGTTGTCTCCCTTGGTTCTTTGTTGTTGTAATGAGTGCAAACCTGTTTCCTGAAGTCTCTGTGGATAGTCCAGTGAGGCAAGATGAGAGATCATTTTGGTTGCACGCCTTTGCAGTTTTTCAAGACATAAAATGTCACTTTTTAAATATGGGTTCCAAAAAGGGGATCCATAATCCATATGTGGTCTTACATAAGCCCAATAAATGGGTATTGTACATTGCTCTGTTCTAGTGACAAAGGTACGTTTTATTCTTTTAAGTAATTCATTGGCCATGTGGCCAACTTTTACACAATGATCTGATGAGGAAAGTTTATTGTTAACCAAGATTCCTAGGTTTCTTTCTCTATCAGATTTTTTAAGAGGAGTATTATTAAGATGATAGATCTGTTGGGGGTTGTTTCTTCCAAAGTGCAGAACTACACATTTGTCTATGTTGAATAGCATTGAGTTTGTTTCTGCCCAATGGATTTTAAATCCAAGGCTAAAACTAGTTCATAATCGGAACTACCTTCCACCCTATTTCGTGTCATCTGCAAATTTTAATAAAATGTTATCTGATCTAATCTGCAAATCACTAATGAAAATGCTGAACAACATGGGTCCCAGTACAGATCCCTGGGGTACTCCGCTGGTGATTGACCCTGACTTGGACAAAGAATTGCTGATCTTGACTCTCTGGGTCCTATTTGAAAGCCAAGTTCTGACTCATTTTACTAAACATTCAGAAAATCCAAGTACTGAAAGCTTGTTAACCAGCTTACCATGTGGGACTTTGTCAAAAGCTCAACTAAAATCCAAAAGAACAACATCCATGGGGATGTTGACATCTAATTTTGACTTATATGACTGTAAAAAGTAATTACATTAGATGTACAGGAATAACCTTGTCTGAAACCATGCTGAGCCTGATCAATGATGTTTAATATCCCCACTTCCTTATCTATGTAAGATTTAATAATTCTCTCCATAACTTTTCAGATGATCGACGTTAAACTGATTGGCTGGTAATTATGGGCATATGATCTATTGCCTTTTTTGAATATTGGAGTGACAGTGGTTTGTTGCCAGTCAGATGCAATACTATTGTCATTGAGTGATTTATTAAAGATGACCGATAAGGGATACACAATTTCTTCTATTGTTTCTATTAAGAATCTAGCATTGATGTTGTCCGGTCTGGGGCTTGCATTTTTTTTCAGGGTTTTTAAAGCAGAGACTACCTCATCTGGTGTAATAATATACTTCTGACTAGATCTATCTTTAGCTGAAGAGATCACTTTGTGAGAATCGTTTTGTGAAAATATTGAACAAAAATAGTTGTTGAAATGGTTTGCTATGTCCATTTAAGACATGAGGGTGTTATTGCTCTTAATTATGGTGCCAGTGACTTTAAAGTTTGATTTTTTATTATTTAACTAGGAGAACAACAGTTTTTGATAATTTTTTGAACTTGCCAGCCTAAATTCTAGGTTACTTTTGGATTTTGTAATCATTTTTTAAAGTGGATACCGAAGATTTATAAGTAGCATAGATTCTTGACTTATTTATTGATTTACTGGATTTGAGTTTCTGAAATAATTTTTGCTTCATATGGATTTGTGTCATTATGGGTTTGTTCATCCATACTGGAATCTTACCTTTTTTATTATATCTTTTTTTGTTAGGAACATGTATTTTTTCTAAGTTGTATATGGTGGATTTAAATAGAGTCCAGACTTCCTCAACTGAGAGGTTCTGAAGAGTGATGTTCCAATCTATATTGCATAGGAATGCTCTAATGTTATTAAAGTCTGTCCTTTCATAATCTTTGAAGGATGAATAATTTACCAGTGGCTTGGATCTATACAATGCATTAAACATAATTGTATTATGGTCACTGTTACCAAGTGGGGCCAATATTTCTAGACTAGATATTTTTCCTTCAATATTAGTAATAAGGAGGTTAAGGATGTTATTCTCTCTAGTTGGTAGGCTAATAAGTTGGTCATGTCCTGAGTTAGTGAGGGTAGTAATCATTAATTTTTCATGTTGGTTGAAACCTACTACTGTTTGCCAGTTAATGTTGGGCATATTAAAATCCCCCAAGATAATGACATCTTCCTGGTCCACTAAATGCACGTCATGCAAGAGTTAGGTAGTGTAGTTAAGGTCAGCTGAAGGGGGGGGTGATAGCAGTTTCCGGTTATGATTTGGGTTGTCCCTCAGGATTAATTTGTATCCATGTGGTTTCTGTGGTTGATTGAAGTTGAATTTCATATGATGGAATTTCCTGATTTACATAGATGCAAACCCTATCCCCTGCTCTCTCTGATCAATCTTTGTGGTAGAGTCTGTACCCAGGTATTTCCTTCATTCAAGAAGAATATGGGTCCCACCATGTTTCTGTTACAGCTATTATACCTACTCCAAGATCAATACATCTTGCTGTTAATTCAACCAGTTTGACTGTACCTAAGGAGCTTGCATTCAAGGAAAGGATGTTGTAGTAACTGGAGTTATTACTGGGTTTATTAAGTGTTAGAGCAATGTCAATGTTCCCATTATCCCCCTGATTCAATTGTTTTAATGACTTTCAGTATTAGATAAAATGCATTTTCTAAACATAGTGATGTCCCTCCTGCTGAGATGTAACCCATCCCAACAGTACGAGGAGGGTCTGTCTGAGAATTCTTCCCAATGGGTAATGCAGGGGGTATTTTGTTTCCAACACCATTTTCTTAGCCATTCATTAAATAACTTAATTTTCTGTGTTTTATGATTGCTAGCTCTATGTACATGTAGGATCTCTGAGAAACTAACCATGCACCTTTTCTCTACTAGTAAGTTGTTTAATGCCACATAGTCATGTTTTAACTTCTCACTTGGAGTTACATCAATATTGTTTGTTACTGCATGAATGATCACTACTGGGTTCTGCCCAGCATCATTTACAATATTGTGAATTATAGAGGTAATGTCTGCAACCTTAGCCCCCTAAAGCTAGAGCTAGTATAGTTTACTTTATCCTGATTACAGATTATTCTGTTAATGTGTTTGGTAATAGAATGCCCCAGTACAAATATCTGCCTAGGGTGTTTAGGGATTTCAGGAACTGAATTTTGTGGAGAGGTAGTGTCTGTTTGTAAGTGTCTGTGAACTGATGGTGACTTTCTTTCTGATTTCTTTCTCTTAGTAGTGCCCATGGGGATTGTTTTGTCATCTAGAGTAGAACAGTCCTGTGTAATAACTGCCTCGTCAATAGTACCTAGGGGATCTTGAGGACTAAGAAGTTCATTCCTGTTTTGTAAGGGAACAGGGGGATTGTGGTTTTGTAAGGGAACAGGGGGATTGTGATAAATTTGTCCTCCTCATCATTTATTTATGTTTCTAGATATTGTTGCCCAGGATGTATCAACTTCTATTGTTGAATGCTTAGTTATGTCAGTAATATTTGTGGTTTCTGGGCAGGGGGGTGCAGTGTTAGATTCTAGTTGATCTACCATGAGATCCATAAACATTTCCAGACTCTCAATGTCAGAGTTTACCTCTCTTTTATTCAGTAGTATAGTGATTTCTTCCTGTAGGGTTGCTACTAAAAGGCATTTATCACAGGTAAATCCTGGTATTTGCTCTCTCAAGCAGAACATCAAGCACTGACAACACATATTCAGTGGTCCCTTCATTTGATCCAATACAATTACAGAATAGTAAGTATGACAGTTTTACCAGGGAGTACTCACTCAGTGGTTTGTAGTGATGGGATATGGGCCCAGTTCCCGAGCTTCCCCTGCAGACACAGCTGACCTGCGCAAGACGCGCATGTCTCTGCACGCGTCTCTGCTCACGGCCCTGCATGCACTTGCTTCTCTTGCTACACTGGGGCTATATGAGGGGTTCCGAGACTGAAAGTGCCTGCCATGTACTTCCAGTTCAATTATCCATTTAAAAGTTATAAAACATCAGCTTAGGTAGTTTTTAACACAACAAGCCCCTCTCTTGCGAGGGGTCTTGTATAGTACCACTGCAATCAGTGCCCAAAGCAGAGCAGAAAGATATTTCACAGCATTTGGCTTCCTGGAGGACTGGCAGAAGCCCCTTGTGTCCCACACTGCCCTGGTTCACCAACGAGTGTACTCACAGAGTGCACTCACCCACTACCTCTACTGCAGTCTAAATATTTCACACACAATAGCAATAAAAAGTATCTGTTATTAGGATAACAGTTTAATACCACTCTCAAGAGGCTCACAGACAGTGTCAGTCTATTCCTAAGTTTTGCATATTGGAGCCAAGGATCCCAGGACAGAGTACTACCTGGGTGAAGTCTGAGTATCTGCATCAGAGGAGGAGAAGGACCTGGGAGTGATGATCACTAGTGATCTGAAGCACTTCATGCAGTGCAAGAAAGCAGCAGCAAAGGCAAACAAGATACTGGGGATGCATATCTATGGGGATCAGTAGTAGGAGAGAGGAGGTTATACTGCCCTTGTACAGATCCTTGGTAAGGCCTCATCTAGAGTATGGAGTTCAGTACTGATGCCCACACCTCAACAAGGACATTAACCTGTTGAAGAAGGTTCAGAGGAGGGCTATAAAGATGATAGTGGGTCAGCAGGGTAAGGCATACAAGGAGAGGTTGAGGGCACTGAATATGTACTTCCTGGAAGACAGAAGAGAGAGAGAGAGAGAGCGAGAGAGAGGGGGGACATGATTGGGACCTTCACGTACCTGAAAGGGATAAATAAGGTTGATAAGGAGAGTCTCTTTAAACTGAGTGGCAACCATAACAATAGGGGGCACAGTCTTAAGCTGGAGGGTGGGAGGTTTAGGAGGGAGGTCAGGAAACACTTCTTCATAGAGAGGGTGGTGGACACTTGGAATGCACTGCCAGAAGAGGTAATCTCATTGAAGACAGTGGGCAGCTTTAAGAGAGGCTGGGATAGGCACAGGAGGAAGTAAGGATCATGGGTAGGGAGGATGGGAGGAGTGGGGAGGGAGGGCAGGGACATTAGCTCAAGCTGTGGACCCTGCAATGTGAGCAGACTTGATAGACCAAATGGCCTTCTTCTGCTGGCTTCTTCATATGTATGTATGTTTGTATCACTGCCTCTCCCCCATTTTGTACTCCTCCCTTGGATTTCCTCACTCCAAATGCATGATTTTGCACTTCTTTGCATTGAATCTGAGCTGCCACACTCTCCACCATTCCTGAAGCATGTTTAGGTCCTTTCTCATTTTTTTCACACACCCACCCAGAGTGTTGACCCTGTTGCAGATCTTAGTGTCATCTACAAAGAGGCATACCTTCCCCTCCAGCCCCTCTGCAATGTCACTTATGAAGACATTAAAGAGGATTGGCCCCAGCATGGATGTCTGTGGCTCCTTGCTGGTTAACCCCTCTCCTTGGATTGAATGCCATTTATCACCACTCTCTGTGTCCTGTTACTCAACCAGTTTTTGACCCAGATTACCACCTTGGGGCCCACTCCAAAGCTGCCCAACTTATTTACCAACCTCCTGTGTGGGAGGGTGTCAAAGGCCTTGCTGAAGTCTAAGTAGGCCATATCCATTGCCACTCATATATCTATCTCCCTGATGACCCAGTCAAAGAAATCTGCTCCTAACTGCATCAGACAAAACTATCTGAATCTCTCACTCTCATTATGTATTCAGTAACAGCATATTACAGGATTTATCTAGTGTATTTTTTACTTAATAATCAAAATAAAAACATGCTTGTCATAAATATGTGATCACAATAACACAAGTTGTACAAATATCAACAGTAACCCATATCACATTTAACAGACTTAAAGAAATGACTGGTAACTTTTATTTTAAAACACCTGGGGGCCAGATTCTAGAACATGGTTCACCTGGCGCAAGACAATTTAAGCCAGACCCTATGGTGTAAATTGCACCTTGCACCATGCGTTCCACAAGTCGAGATTACAAGAGGTGACTTGCACCATGCCATATGCGGGTTGCGCCAAAGGTGGGCTCCACCACCCACTACACCCACAACCCACTGTGGCATGGTGCTAGGGTGGGTTACAGCAGCAACTGCACCCTATTCTGGAAGGGCAGCTGCCATAACCCATTTACGTCATTCCAGGACCCGGCATGGTGTAGCAGGATTAGACCAGCTTGGAAGTTGTCTAAGAGGCATCCATCCTGGCACAATGATGGATGCTCCCTTGCAGCACCACAGAAAGCACATGTATGTGCCCTACGTGCCCCCCTGTTCAGTCACGCCCCAACCCCCCCCAAAATTCAGGGACCCTGGGTCTGTTTTCTGTCATGCCTCCCCAATCACCTGTGCCAGACAGCCAGCCCCCTGAATGCCCCCAGGTGCTTGTGGGTGCATTTTGTGGCAGGGGGCACCAGGGGGGCAGTAGAATTTGGGCCATGACTTGTGGCACCCAGGTTCATTGCACCATTCCTGTGACACTAGCCTGTGGCTGCCACAAGTTGTGGGTGTAGGTGCTGGGGACCCTGCCTGTCCTGGAATATGGTGTAGGATCCCAAGCATAGCGCCACATGGCTCAACACGCATAGGCCCGTGAGTTGTGTAATGCATCTTGTAATCGGGCCCCTATTCTTTGTCATGTGAATATAAATGGCCATTGCTAAGTTCATGTAGTAACAAAAAAAAAAAGGTATGCTTTATTTTTCCTGGAAAATTTAATGCTTCTTTTTCAATGCATACCTTACTGACAGCTTCTCTGTAGTCCACATACCTCCACAAAAAACTGGAACCAATTTTAAAATATGACTTACAGTTTTAGTGCAATGTTCCTTTAGGATGAGCAAGTAGGACAGTTTTTTTTGCAATAAACTGAGCCCCAAGCTAGGCTCCATATTACAGTAAATACAGAGTAAAATCTGGGGAAAGCAGGATCCCACTGAAAACAAGATAGCATCTGAGCTGTGTTACCCTAACTAAATGCAATAAAAAATGTGTCAAAACAGGACCCCACTGAAAAAGAGAGATTGCATCTTAGATGGTCTGTCTTGGGCAAATATACTGCAAAACAGTGTAAAACACATAACCCTACAGCAGACCCCACCAAAAGGAGCTGTTTCATCTAAAATGATCTGTCCTAGAGAAATACATTATAAAACCAGGACCACACTAAAATTGAGATGTTGTAGCTCACCTCTACTATTTCAGCTAAATGCCTTACTGACAGCTTCTCTGTAATCCACATGCCACAGCAAAAAATTGGAACCAATATTTAAAATATGACTTACAGTTTTAGTGCAGTGCTCCTTTAGGATAAGCAACTAGGATATTTTCATTTTGTAATAAAATGAGCCCCAAACTAGGCTCCATATTCCAGTAAATACAGAGTAAAAACTGGAAAAAGTAGGATCCTAATGAAAACAAGATAGCATCTGAGCTGTGTTATCCTAACTAAATGCAATAAAAAATGTGTCAAAACAGGACCCCACTGAAAAAGAGATATTGCATCTCAGCTGAGTTATCCTGAGCAAATGTACTGCAAAACTATGTAAAACACTAGACCCTGCAGCAGAACCCCACTGAAAGGAGTGGTTTCATCTAGAATGATCTGTCCTAGAAAAATACATTATAAAACCAGGACCACACTAAAATCGAGATGTTGCATCTCACCTCTACTATACCAGCTAAATGCAGTATAAAACTGTGTAAAATCAGGAGGCCATTGCAAATAACAAATTACAACACATCTGGTCTATCTTTGGTTAATATATAGTAAAATGTGTACAAGCAGGACATTGTGCTACAGCAATGCAAGCCACAAACATTCAGCATTGACAAATGCTTGTTTTCATATCTGTTTTTGTAACTCTCAAATAGTATGTCTTGTTTCATGAAGTTGCCTAAAGTGAGCAGGGTAAGAGTTTCATGATTTCATGATTCTTTTAAAGTAAAAAGGCTGTATCTGGAGGTACTTGGATGATTTATGGAGGTTTAACAGGAGTTTGTCAATTTGTTTTACCACCCTTTAGGCTCAGTAGAGTAATTTGCAAAGTTAGCTCCTTTATATCTCTTGTTGAGTCTCTGAAGAAAGTCAGTGTGTGTGTGTGTTTGTGTGTGTGTATACTTGAAAGATCACTGTTTACTTTTGATGAAAGTCAGTGTGTGTGTGTGTGTGTGTGCGTGTGTGTGTGTGTGTGTGTGTGTGTATGTGTGAGCCTGAAATATCATTATTTACTTCTGATGCTCTTTTAAAATGGACATATGTTTCTCTTGTTGGCATCTCCCACTCCACACCCAGCTCAGACAGCAGATCTGTTGAATGCAGAGGGATTCCACATCTTCCTAACAACAGTTTAGTTAATGCAGAAAACAGGGACTTAATTTCATTCCTCTCATGCGTAACAACAAAGGCATGCTGCGTTAGCAATTCAGACCCCTATTTTTTGATGATAGCACTACGTCTGCATGGCTCCACCCGTGCAGTCATAAGAATGATGAGTGTTATGCATTAAAGTGGCAATGGTGGCATCTCTGGCATGCTGACACACGGCTAAATGCTGTACTTCTGGAAAGATTTGGTTATGGTATTCTCTACAGTTTATTTTTGAATCTACTATTACTACATTTTTCCAGAACTAACAGCAATTAACTCAGTAATAAAATGGATGCATAATCAGATGAAACATCATCATTTTAATAACGCTATCCCCAACAAAGTCCTAGAGCAGACTGAAGCACTGGGGCTCTTACTTGCACACTTCATGAAATGTCTTGCCCTATTTATTAATGTTTCTTACCTGTATCACAGAATTTTCTGTTCTTTGTTTTGGCTCCATGAGAACAACAGTCTCTTTTTCTGTAATAGCCCCACCTTGACTTTTCCAGCACCCTGGCATTTCAGGATTTCTGCATCTCCAGCATGCCCCTTTTACACAGAACCAACCACCACCACCACTGTTACCTTTTACTATCTGCGACACTGAACAAGTTACTTAACCTCTAGTCATCTCCTGCTCCATTTCCAGGCCACAGCACATTCAGAGATGGGGCTGCAGACTGAAACTGATCAGCACTCAGCAAGGTGAGTGGGAAACAGTTGCAACAGCTAATGCAACAGTATTCCACTGTGGTAGTCAGCTTTATGGGATGGATCCATTGGTTCCTTCTATTAACATTTGTAAGTCAGGAGCCACCAAGCAGTTGTTTCTTCTCTCAACTCACTATGTAGTCATTTGTAGCACTGGTATGTCTTTCTGGCATATCAGTCCATTGTTAGCACCTACACTGGCATGTCAGTTGCCAGCTTTCCAACACATAGTCTTGCACGCTGGCACTTGGTCCCAGCATCACAATGTAGGTGCAGAGTTTTCAGAACATGAACCATTGTGCCAGCAACAAATGCTGTGGCCAGAAATGGCTTCAACTCCTACTGTCAAATGTGCAGCTAAGAGTGTGTGTGTGTGTGTGTGTGTGTGTGTGCATGTGTATGTGTGTGCGTGTGTTGTAGGGATTCCAGTCAAAATATATTTTGTGAAGCCTGGTGAGTGGGGAATGGTGGTGGTGGTCACCAGCTGAAATAGTGTGCAGCCAGGTAAGTGGATGAGTAGGAGTCACCCATCAAAGTGGGGTTTGTGCAACAAGGCATGTGTGTGGGGAGGGATGGTGTCACCAGCTGAAATGTGCTTTTTTTTTGGCTATTTAACTTTCAGACATAACTTCCAACACATGTTCTTGTTTTGATGAGCAAATATTTCTCTTCTTTTTGCCTCTTTTACGACCTCAAAGGCTCAAGAGTAGTGGTTTTATTTCACAAAAGTGGCTGCCTACTCATGAAAGTGATGTGTTTCAGTGTTGCAGAAATCCAGAAATGGAAAATTCCCCTCACAAAATGGAAAATACTTATGAAAAGTTTGCGAAAAAACCAAAATATGCATGCATGAAAACAGCATTTTATTTTCCTAATAATTTAAAATGTTCACATTCTCAGTAAATTCACCTATTATAGAATCATCCTTGGGCCATCCTTGGACCATACTCAAACAACCTCAAAGTTTTGTGTTTAAAATGGCAGCCATTTTTGTGCTATTGGTGAGCAATGATGTTATTAGAAACATATGTGCACATATGTTTAACCTTCTAGAACTTCTAAGCCACAGAACTGACCATTACCAAATTTACAGGATCCAGACATCTGGGCACTGACTACACACAAGCCACAATTCTGTTCAGGGGCAACTGTGTTATTAAGATGCAGAAATTTATGTTTAACAGAAAACTACCTACTTGCCCGTAATAATAGTGGTGCGGCCACACCACTATGATATCAGTTGCAGAAAACTATAATGTGGATATTAGGGTTGAGACAAAGCACAAAAGTAGGAAAATTAAAAATTACGGTAAAAAGTCCTTGAATTATGGTGAATCTGTGGTGTGATGTTCTTGGGGCTTGAATGATCATGCAATGGAATGTTGGCTTACTCTAATAAAATCATCCTATATGTAAGCATTCTGTGTCAGTGGTTTACTTCGGCTGACAAGACAGTACAGATATAAGGCCAATGCCCATACTGTTTCTCATGATCATTCAAATTCTGAGGAACACCACACCACAGACTCACCTATTTTAAAGAGACTTTTTACCCTAATTTTTCATATCCCTACTCATTAAGCTTTGCCTCAACTCTAATACCTGCACTAATGTCTTTTTTTTTTTGAGTTACAGTTTATTTCTGCACTTTTTGAAAAAGATATTTAGCAACTGACATATTTCACTTTCTTTGTACAGGGCATGCCCATCAACACAGCCTCAGATCTGTCACTTGCTTTGCACAGGGACCTGTGGATGTTATACAAATCATGAAATCACTCATAAGTTTCTTTGTGCAAGCCCAAGCAGGAGAATGAGCATAACTGTCTTCTTACAGTGTTGCAGACCTAGAGCTTGAAGTAGTAGACTCATAGGGCATGGCCCCAGACCAGTAGCTTGGCATCATGCCACAAGGCTAGGGACTGTGGAGAAAGTGTATACTAGGGTTGAAATCCCCCTGACATCATATTCCCCTGCTTTTGTTGCATTAAAACCAAACCAGTGCATTAACATACAGTGCTCCCTCCTTTATTTGCCCCCCATATCTGCCACCATTGCTTACTGCCACTGTGAGGTCTTGTCCCATTTTCCAGAAATGTTATCTCCCCCTTTAACCATCATCCTGTATTATATGCCAACCTCTTTTATCCACCCAAATTTAGGATGTAAGGAGGTTGGCTGATAAAAGAGGGAACTCTGTAGTTGTAACAAGTTGAATCTTTCTTCAAGCAGGTGGTGAGTTCTAACGTGTTTCTTATAGAGCCCTTTCGGCCCTTGTGAACCAGGATGTGTTAATCCCTGCCCACAATAGAAAGTGAGTCCAAATGTGCTTCATATAGGGTCCTTTGGGTTCTGTATGAAGCAGGAGATGAGTCCAGATTAGTTTAATGCAGGGCTCATTGGGTCCTGCACAAATCAGGAAATAAGTCCTAACTTATTTTGAGCAGAGCCCCACATGCTTTTTCAGCTTAGATATAGATATATATTCAAGCTAATATAAGGGACGGTACCACACACAACTCAAACAACACACAGGTTGAAAATATTCTATTGGGGTTGTCAACCCAGTACACACAAAATTCAGAAATGTGGCATTAGTGTTGTCAACACAATGCCCACAGAGTTTGGAAATGTTCTATTAGAGTTGTGATGCCAAGCTCAAATCCACTTCCTACATTCCTACCCTCTTTTTCCAAAAAAGAAGCTACTGTGCAGGTGCATTGCATCAATGGTCTGGTACCTCATACAGGGTCAATATATTCAAAATTTGTAAATAGCAACCCTAATCCCCACTACCCTACCCTTCAGACTCAAGGCCAAGCTACAAATCTGCAGTCATGCCACGCAGGTCTGGTGTTTCATATATATCCTATGAATTCTATATCTGAAATTAGGGTACTTGCCGGACACACCTGGGGAGGGTTGCATGCATTTCTGATGAGTGGCTTACATTGCACACAATACTGTAGACCCTGCAAACGCAGCTGGCCTATTACAAATTTGTATCTACTACACACATTTCACACTTGTATCTTGCTTTCCTAAAGACACAAACTTGGAAATACTCAAAAAAAGTTGCATTTTGTGACATGTATTCTATTTCATGTAGAGTGCTGTTCCCTATTGTTTCATTTTGTTTCTCTGTTTTACCTCCTGGTGTAATGTGTAATGTGTTACGTAGGTCTTGTCTGCTCATAAGGGGCTTTTCAGTCCTTTTTTGTTCCTGTTTCACATTTTTCTCTATTTCACATCTTGGAGTAATGTGCAATGTATTATCTACTGTTTTTCATGATCATTCTAATTCTGAGGAACACCACACCATGGACTCATCTATTTTAAAGAGACTTTTTACCCTAATTTTTTCATATCCCTACTCATTAAGCTTTGCCTCAACTCTAATACCTGCACTAATGTTTTTTTTTGTTACAGTTTATTTCTGCACTTTTTGAAAAAGGTATTTAACAACTGACATATTTCATTTTCTTTTTACAGGGCCTGCCCACCAACACAGCCTCAGACCTGTCACTTGCTTTGCACAGGGACCTGTGGATGTTATACAAATCATGAAATCACTCATAAGTTTCTTTGTACAAGCCCAAGCAGGAGAATGAGCATAACTGTCTTCTTACAGTGTTGTAGACCTAGAGCTTGAAGTAGTAGACTCATAGGGCATGGCCCTAGACATGTAGCTTGGTATTGTACCACAAGGCTAGGGGCTGTGGAGAAGGTGTATGCTAGGGTTGAAATCCCCCTGACATCACATTCCCCTGCTTTTGTGGCATTAAAACCATACCAATGCTTTAACATACAGTGCTTCCTCCTTTATTTGCCCCCATATCTGCCACCATTGCTTACTGCCACTGTGAGGTATTTTCCAATTTTCCGAGAATTGTTATCTCCCCCTTAAACCATCACCCTGTATTATCTGCCAACCACTTTAACCACTGCCAACCCAAATTTAGGATGTAAGGAGTTTGGCTGATAAAAGAGGGAACACTGTAGTTGTAACAAGTTGTATCTTTCTTCAAGCAGGTGGTGAATTCTAACTTGCTTCTTATGGAGCCCTTTCGGCCCTTGTGAACCAGGATGTGTTAAGACCTGCCCACAATAGAAGGTGAGTCCAAACTTCCTTCATGTAGGGTCCTTTGGGCTCTGTATGAAGCAGGAGTTGAGTCCAGACTAGTTTAATGCGGGGCTCGTTGGGCCCTGCACAAATCAGGAAATGAGTCCTAACTTATTTTGAGCAGAGCCCTACATGCTTTTTCAACTCAGATATAGATAAATATTCAAGCTAATATAAGGGATGGTACCACATACAACTCAAACAACACAAAGGTTGAAAATATTCTATTGGGGTTGTCAACCCAGTACACACAAAGTTCAGAAATGTGGCATTAGTGTTGTCAACACAATGCCCACAGAGTTTGGAAATGTTCTACTAGAGTTGCGATGCCTAGCTCACATCCCCTTCCCACATTCCTACCCTCTTTTTCCCAAAAAGAAGCTACTGTACAGGTGCATTGCATCAATGGTCTGGTACCTCATACAGGGTCAATATATTCAAAATTTGTAAATAGCAACCCTAATCTCCACTACCCTACCCTTTAGACCCAAGGCCAAGCTACAAATCTGGAGTCATGCCACACAGGTCTGGTGTTTCATACATATTCTATGAATTCTATATCTGAAATTAGGGCACTTGCAGGACACACCTGGGGAGGGTTACATGCATTTCTGAAGAGTGGCTTACACTGCACACAATACTGTAGTTCCTGCAAACGCAGCTGACCTATTACAAATTTGTATCTACTACACACATTTCACACTTGTATCTTGCTTTCCTAAAGACACAAACTTGGAAATACTCAAAAAAAGTTGCATTTTGTGACATGTATTCTATTTCATGCAGAATGTTGTTGAGTTGTATAAAACCAGTTACAAGTGAATGGTATATATTATACAAGGCAATATACTGCATGACATAAAATATTGCTGGTGCATGTAGGTTATACTACACACAGGGTTCACAACAACCCCATGTACAAACAAACATATACCACTGTGGTAACTGTGCAGTTTATTCTTGGACCTTCAGACTCACATAAACCAGTACAGCCATGTAGCATGAAGCCAGACCTGTAGCATGGCTTTTTGTCACAAGAGTACAATACAGTAATAATACTATAGCATATTAGTCACTGTCTCATATGTTAAGTAAATATTTTATTCGTTTATTCATTTTTGCCTTCATTTTGAGATGCTTATGATACTTATTGATATTTTTTTTCATTTCAGGTGTTCATGCATACATTTGATATCATAATGGATGATCTTTCCTGCTCTGATTTCTTGTCTACTGCAGTATGTGTCTTCTTCACATCACTATGGGATTTTGGTCCATTTGACACCTTTTCTCAATTTGTATTAGGTGCTCAAACTACACCATGCTGTTCTTTAATTCAGATCATTGGTTACCATCTTCTACCTTAGTATCTAACTTTGTGTGTCTTTGTTATAACACCTTTTTTATTTCTTTTCTCTTGTAACTCCTTCTCTTTCTCTCTAAACATAGAAACATAGAAATTGCCGGCAGATGGGAACCATGTGATCCATCTAGTCTGCCCATGGTTCCACTCTGATTCTTTTTCAATCTGCTTTTAAGTTTTTGTTCCCTACTGTTTCATTTTGTTACTCTGTTTTACCTTCTGGTGTAATGTGCAATGTGTTACTTAGGTCTTGTCTGCTCGTGAGGGGCTTTTCAGTCCTTTTTTGTTCCTGTTTCATATTTTTCTCTATTTTACTTCTTGGAGTAATGTGCAATGTATTAACTAGGTTTGTTTATGTGGGAAATTTCTGTCCTTTTTAATTACTTTTTATACACATAGCAATCTGGGTTCTCTTGTACTTTATCAGGTACTACTAGTGTCTTTATTTTACTTTGCTGGTCACTTATACCAGCAGATACTTATGTAGTACCCTGATTTACAGACTATGGCAGTTACGTTATTGTATAACGTAGCTGCACAATACATAATAGTGTTTTTTTTTATCTGCACCAGCACTTTAATATCTCAGTCTGTTGTTATCTGGACTGTATTGCTCTCTTTCTACTCTGAAAGTTTTACTTACAATACAAAAGCTGTTACACTGTTTGCATGTTAAATATAATGACATGTTCTGCCACTTTCAGAAAACCCATATATGTTTAGGATATGCTGTGCCAGAATCCTCTCCCATGATTGTGTCTTTTCAATTAATTTGCATGCTTTGCAATATTCAGGTGTTCTCTATTTGCTGTGTTTCTGTCACGACTGTAATAAAAGCATGTACCAGTGTTTTCAGATCCTCAGATTCCAGATAGGGTTTGATCCAGGTGATGTTGCTAAGATGAAAAAGGCTAACTCAGAATGGTGCTGACACCTGATGTTCTACAGCAGTATCAGCTTGCTATTCCCAATGATGCCTACATTCTTGACCCTATTCATGGCCATAAGAGGGAGTATATAGACTTAGACTTGCCATCTCCCCTCCCCTTCCTACCACACTCTGCAGACTGATATCCACCAGTAGCACCTCCATCTTCTTTGGATTCAGTCTCAACCCATTGGATTCTATCCAGTCCCTGATATCAGATAGACAACTCTTCAGCAGGGTGGTGGCATTTACATCCCCCAGGGCAAATGAGATATACAGCTGAGTATCATCAGCATAGCAGTTAAAGAGTGGTCTATACAATCTAACGATTTCACCTGAAGCAGCATATATGCAACAAACAGCATGGGAGATAGGATGGAGCCTTGAGGCACTCCACAACCAAGGACAACAAAGTTCAAGGAAATATTTTCCAGCACAAGCTGACACACCCAGCCATACAGAAAGGATTCAAACCACTTCAAAACAGTGCAGATGAGTCCTTCAAAGTGCCTCAGACAATCCAATAAAATCAAGTGGCTCTCAGTGCCAAAAGCAGATAAGAGAATAAGAAGAACCAGAAATGTTCATTCCCCTCACCACTAGCTAGTAAGAGGTCAATGTGAATCCAGACAAGTGCTGTCTTTGTGCTGTGCCATCTCTGAATCCCAACTAGAACGGTTCAAAGGTAGAATATTTCTCCAAATGTGCCTCAGGCTTAGTTGCCACCAATTGCTCAACAATCTTCCCTAAAACTTGGAGGTTTGGGAAAGCTTGTATTTGGATCAGATGCTGGGGTCCAAAGATGACTCTTTAAGGAGGGGTTTAACTACTGTCCTATTTAAGGTAGCTGGGAAAACACCCTCCCCTTAAAGATCATATAACGATCTCAGTAATAACTGGACCTATTTTGACAGTCAAACAATCCCTGTTGGGTACATCACAATGGAATATGGAACCAAACAAAGAGCAACTTTCGCAATGCTGGTGACATCACAGAAGCCATGTACAGTATAGAAACCAGCAACTAAAATCAAAGAGAAACAGTTAAATCTTTATTCAAACAGCAAATTTAAAAGCTATATCTAGTAAACTGATGTATAAATCAAATTTGCAGTGGTATGACTCAAAATACACAGTTCATCATAACTTGTGAGGTGTAAGACTTTCATAACACACTTGAAGCTCTATTACTCATGGGTTACAATCCTATCTATTCACACAAAAAGATAACTTGCATATTTATTAGGCAGCAAATTGCATGTCCCATACATATATATATATATATATATATATATATATATATATATATATATACTGTATGTGTGTATATATATATATATATATATGTGTGTGTGTGTGTGTGTGTGTGTGTGTGTGTGTGTGTGGAAATCATTCATTACTTTCTTTTCACAGGGCCCTGTGAGCCCTGTGCAAAGAGGGGATAAAGATAATTGATAATTTTCTTTGCACAGAACCTCGCAGGCCCTGCATGAAGCAGGAGATATAGGTGTGTGAAAATAAACTTTTGACAGCAGAATTTCTGTGAAAGTTAGATTTTCACTTTAGCACTTTTGCCCACCTCTAGCCGGAGATCCTTCATTACTTTCTTCACAGTGACTACATGCCCCAGAACTATAGCTTGTCCTTGGGGCATGAGGTTAGTGGCTGAGGGAGGAGGTGGGCATTAGAAGAACTCCAAACTACTAATTTGCCAAGACTCATAAGATTTTAGCCACTATTCTTTTCATTGCCTTACTTTGTTTTGTATTTTTGCAATCCTAATATATGCATTAACATTGTTATTTTTAAATAATCTACTTACTTTTAGAGAAAAAAGGTAATAGATTGGATCACATAAAGCCCTTAGTGCATTAGGAGCTAATTCCTAACTTGCTTTGCACAGAACCCTTTGGGACATGTGTGTTGCAGAACACAAAGAGCCCTGAAAAAATCCATGGACTAGGAGTTAAGTAATGCTTCAAACAGGACCCTAAATCCCTAACAAAGACATCTATTTGCTTCATGCCAGGATATGCAGGATGCTTTTGACCTCATGCCACCAAGAAGGTCTGTCTAGATTCATGTATGTTCTTGCAAACCCTCTGTCAAGCCAGATACCCTCTAGCTTCATATCAGAATGAACAGAGCATTTTGGGCTAGGTGGCACAAAAAGAGTCTCTCTGGCATCCATTCAAGCCATAATATACTCTAGGGTGGGTGGTATTGGGCTATACCCACCTTCCCAAAGGCATAATGAGGTCTGATTCCACAGGGGATGGACTTTATAACCCCTGGAGGGGTGGGCATAGCCCAATGCTATCCACCATGGAGTATATCATTATGCTTAGAAAATGGGTTTTTAGAAGGTAAATAAAATGTTTAAAATATTTAAATAAATTATAGAAAGTAAGTAGAAAAGAGATAAATTATTTGTCATTTATTCCTCCACTGTGTGTTTCACTGTTTTATTTTGCTAATGCAGTCAGATTCCTTTTCATGTTACACCCCCTCACACATAGTAGTCTGTTCATTTTATTTGTCCCTACCCTTAATAGCAGTCTGGTCTGGAAGGCTGTCTTTTTATAAAATAGTGGTAACACTTTAAAGTGTTGGCATGCAACAGTAATTAGAGAGAGAGAGTGATGGTGGGGGCTGGAATGCAAGTGGTACCCAATGGCTGAGCGACTGAGATCAGAGCATGAGTGAAGGTGCTATGATGCTAATGTTCCCATTTGATTTCTATTTTATTCCTAAACTATGAGTGATGAAAAACACATAAAGTGGGTGGTGAGAATGAGTGATGAGAGTGAGTCTGGAAATCGATGGGAAAGCAGGGGGAAGTTATCTCACTAAGTAAGTAAAATAAAGGCTGCTAGTCAGTTTTGAAAATTCAAAAGTGGGCACAGTGATACCAGATGGTACTGTAACAGGGTCCATGGGACTTATTTTTCCCATTTGTTGTCACATAAATGTACCCCTAGGTAAGGGACTCAACCAATCAGTGATCAACATTTTTTCAACCCATTTTCTTAAACCAGTTACACCCTGTGCCAAAAACAAAGTCACTACTAACTAGCTTTATGCCAGATCACACAGGGCTCAAAGGGCCCACTGCAACCAACAATGTCTGTCTGTCTTTGCACAGGTTGTGACAGGGTTAAATAAGACTCTGTCCCATTTGTTATGCAGAAAGAGTAAAAGCATGGATCTGTTCTATCCTTCCCATTTCTGTCTCTTGTTTGTCTGGTTGCACAATCAGATTTTCTTGTGAGACCTAGGAACTCATCACTTTGATGGTCTTACGATTCCCCCTCCCACTATCTCCCTGCCTTTTCTTGCTGTTTCCATCTTTCCTTCTTCCTTATCTGTGGTTATAAAAATATATGTGAATTTTTGTGTGAAACTGGGATCCATTTTTTTGAGAATGTATATAGTTATTTTGTTGAAATGATTGTAAAAATATATTTGGAACTCAGGAGGTTAACTTTGAGATGCAGTTTGACATCCACCATCTCATTTGCAGAGTTTGCAACAGGAGACAATGTTCTATTTTATTGTACCTGCAAGAAAAGAAATTGACAAAGTTCTGATACATTTTGTGAGAAACAGGATGTCTGTTAACAAGAACAGGATGCAGAAATTAATTCCTAAACACATACTTCTTATAAAAGGAGTAGCAATGTTTGTTAGGGAGAGATTGGCATTTCTAGAGATGCCCTCAGATAAAGGACTTTGTTTTCTTTGTTTGTACTGCCTCTGTAAATAATAATAATAAATCTTTATTTTTAATGCACCTTTCAAAATACCAAGGCGCCTTACAAAGCAATTAAAAAAAAAACAATAAAATAAATATGCCATTTGTAAATACAATAAAATGCTATCCTGGACATTTTTTTTTATTTTACTATTATTGATAATAATAAAATGGTACTTGCGAATTTTATATTTGCTTCTGGTTTTCACATGCTTCCTGACCTATACCTGTAAGACGCAGGTCAACTAGCATTGCACAAACATAGACCCAAACTAACCTTCAGGCCTAACCTCAGCAATAACATTTTCCTAAGGCAAAATAAGATATTTTCCATGACTTGTTTCTTAGACACTAACAAAAGCTAAAAACCACAAAAAAAAAAACAAAAAAAACACAGTACTGTTTTTGTAATTGCCCACCTCTGGAGAGAGGTCCTGAACGATATACTTTTAATATACCTTGTTACATTGTGATTTTAAATACTTTGAGTGCTTTTGAAGTGCAGACTGTAATCTGGGGTATTCTCTCTCCCTACATTAGCTCATTCTGGCTTGCAAGGGATTGTGGGGTACTAGAGGCTTCCTGATTCCATCTATCAGTCCTCCCCTGATGACCTGTCTAATTCCAAGACATTCTCTGTGCCTTTTGGCAGTCTTGTATTTGCAAGCCCTCTACAACAACTGGCTAGCCTTTTTAAAGGCTTTAAAATGCTTTTTAGCGACTGTATTTTGCCGCAAAACCGGAAGTAGCCCGATTCGCACTTCTGGTTCTCGTCTTATTTAACACCCGCTCTAGTGAGCGTGCTTCAGTATACATTACTGTTTTTGTAATTTCCCACCTCTGGAGAGAGGTCCTGAATGATATACTTTGAATATACCTAGTTACATTGTGATTTTAAATACTTTGAGTGCTTTTATAGTGCAGACTGTAATCTGGGGTATTCTCTCTCCCTGCATTAGCTCGTTCTGGCTTGCAAGGGATTGTGGGGTACTGGAGGCTTCCTGATTCCATCTATCAGTCCTCCCCCTGATGACCTGTCTAATTCCAAGACATTCTCTGTGCCTTTTGGCATTCTTGTATTTGCAAGCCCTCTACAACAACTGGCTAGCCTTTTTAAAGGCTTTAAAATGTTTTTTAGCGACTGTATTTTGCCGCAAAACCGGATATATGATTCGCACTTCCGGTTCTGCATTAATAAAGACCCACTCTAGCAAGCGGGTGGGCTTGCCGGGAGCAGTGCAGGCAGAGCAGAGACACACATCGCTTTAACGCTGTGGTTCATCGGTCCATCGTGGACAAGGGACATTGAGGTAACACTTGCAGTTTTACAAACTATACTAGGACTGTCATACATACTTGTTTCCTTTCAACACTTCCTTACCACTTGTAAGTAAAAATGAAAAAGGCAAATAAATATTGTACATCCTGTAAAATGTATGCCCTTGGCAAACAAACAACCAATTACATGTGTGAAAAGTGTGTTCTTGTTAATGAACTACAGGATGAAATTGGTAGATTGCAGCCTAATGTGTCTGTAAAATCTGACATTAAAGCCCTGGAAGATTACATCGACCAGATGTCTATTTTGGTGGAGGCTAACTCTTCACCCACAAAAATGGTGTATAACGATATCACTCAGAAGTCCCACATAAGTGTTACACGTCCCAATACTAGATCACCCAACCATCACTTCTACTCCTCTAACTGCAGCTGTATGTTGTCAACAGCCCAATGTTAGTAAGACTAACTCTTAGTCCACAGTACCTTACACAAAACTAAGACAACAATTAAAACCTCGACATCCCCTGCTCCATATGAAATTCCTACACACAATTCCTTTGAACAGCTGTCACAAATGGTTGATGAAACTGTATCAGTCAGTCCTGAAATTGGTACAATTGCTAGAAACAAAGCAATATACAACAAAACATCAAGGGACCAATCTTGTGCGGCCCCTACTCATCCTCAGATTACCCCAGAGAAAATAGCTAGCAAAAAGGAAATATTTATCTTGGGTGACTCTATCGCGAAATATATAGATGGTGTGGTCTGTAACCCTGATAAGGAACACCGTACTTGCTCTAGTTATCAGGGGGTAAGGATTTCCGATATTACCTCAATGCTTAATACAGTTTTACAACCGGCTGGAGAAAATCCACTAGTGGTAGTACACGTGGGAATCAATGACCTTTCAAAACTACCTCTGCAACGTATTAAGCAGGACTTTGTCTCTATGTGTGACTTACTGGTGGAAAGGTGTTGTGATATTTGTCTCTCCGAGGTATTACCAGTTCCAAGAACAACTGATTTTATTACAACTAAAATAAAATCCTTGAATGAATGGTTGAGGAAATGGTGTCTTAGACAAAATATTTCTTGTCTGACACACTGGGAGGAATTTCATCAGAATCCATCTCTCTTTTGTTGGGATGGGTTACACCTTAGTAGATGGGGCAGTACTTTACTTGGTCGTAAAATTACCACTTTTATTCATTCTCATTTAAACTGACTGTTAAGGGGGAGTTTGGTATACTTACCAATACTCTTAACATTATGACCCATTTTTCTAGCCCTAATCACCTAAATATATTATCTCTTAATGCTCGATCCCTAAATATTGCAAAACGTGCTGAGCTCGAACTTAAGGCTCATCTTCTTGATTTATCTCTTATAGCCATTACAGAAACGTGGGGTAATTCTGGCAGAATTTTGACAGCTGAAATACCAGGTTATAAACATTACTTTAAAAACATGCCAGAAACCAAAATGGGTGGTGGGGTTAGTCTTTATGTAAGAGATGGTATCATCTCCTATCAATCCTTAACAAGTGTAAATTCCAAAAGTGTATGGGTTTATATCCAACCCAAAGGTCTCCCACAAATTTTAGTTGGAACCTGTTACCGCCCTCCTTCATCACATACTATCCAAAGTTCAAGGTTAATTGAAGATATCTCCCAGCTAGCCAGCAATGGCCCTGTCCTAATTTTAGGCGATTTCAATTTACCAACTATAAACTGGGATACATTAACAGGCTCCAATCATTATGACACTAACTTTCTTACAACCATCATTGATCTGGGACTTTATCACCTGGTCAAGGAACCTACCCGGGGTAATAATATCTTGGACCTTGTTATAACAAGTATAGACATCCCTGTGAATAACTTACAAATATCTGGTCCTCTTGGTAACAGCGACCACATGTCAATACTTTTTACCATCCCCTTATCCCAATGTCCAGTATGAAATAAACTAACAATTAAACAATATGAACGAGCAGATTTCCAAAAAATAAATCATCACCTAGGTACAATTGATTCGGTAAATACCTTTTCATCTCTTAATACTAATGAAGCCTGGGATTATTTAAAAGCACAAATCCAAATACTTGAACATCAGTATGTTCCAGATATACATAAGTACAATACTAAAGGTAAAATTCCACCATGGTTTAATTCATTTATAAAAAAACAAATTTCACGCAAATGCAAGTTATTTACATTATTGAAAAACTCTCCCAGGAATACAAATAATGAATTATTAATTCAATACAGGGAATCTGTCAAAATATTAAAAAAACTAATCTTGGAAGCTAAAAGCAAACTAGAATTTCGCATTGCACACACTAAAGACTCACATAAATCACTTTATGCCTATTTAAATAGTAAAAAGGGAAATACTAGTACAATAGGCCCTTTAAAAATAAACAGCATGATAATAACTTCTGACTTCGCAACTGTCTCTACATTAAACAACTATTTTTTATCAGTATTTACTCACGATTCATCTCCATCTCCTTCTAATATACTTCCTTCAAGCAATATAAATTATATGGTGTTACAGGACGATATTTACAAATTATTATTAGCTTTAAAAAAATCCACAAGTCCTGGCCCTGATGATATCAGCTCTAAATTCCTCTTGGGAGTTAAAGACACCATTACTCTACCACTTACTATTATTTTTAATAAATCTCTCCAAGAATCAAAGGTTCCCTCTGATTGGCTAATGGCAATAGTAACCCCCATTTTTAAACAGGGTTCCCATTCAAAAGTTGATAATTATCGTCCAATCAGTTTAACTTCAATTCCTTGTAAATTACTGGAAAAAGTAATCAAAACACTTCTTGATAAAGAAATAGAATCTTTAAACATAACTGACATAACTCAGGATGGATTCAGAACTGGTTTATCTTGCACCACAAACCTGTTGTCCTTCTACAATTCCATGAGCAAGAATCTCGACTTAAATGTTCCTACTGATGTCATCTTATTAGATTACAGCAAAGCCTTTGACGAAGTGTCACATGCTATTTTGATTAATAAACTCATTCTCTTAGGCTTTTTGACATCATTAGTCCTATGGATAAAAAGCTGGCTGACTAATCGATCTCAGAAGGTTCGGGTCAATGGCACCATATCAGATTTGGGTCGAGTGATGAGTGGAGTTCCTCAGGGCTCTGTCTTGGGACCCACCCTGTTTAATATTTTCATCAGTGATATGAAAATATCTTCTTCTAACATCCTTATGAAGTTTGCAGATGATACCAAACTGGGAGGCGCTGTGAACAGTGTTGCTAATTTACAGTCAATATTAACTGATCTTGCATCAATTGAGCATTGGGCTCTTATCAATAAAATGTTTTTTAATGTATCGAAATGTGCCGTTCTACATATGGGGAAAAATAACCCTAAACAGGTTTAAACACTGAACAATATAAATATTAAGGTTTCCTTTGTCGAAAAAGATCTGGGGAGCCTAGTAAACAATAAACTCACCCCATTTTCTCATTGTAATAAAATTGCCAATCAAACCAATGCTCTTCTCCAAAGGATAAACCGTACATTTGTTTCCAAACCTGAACAGTGTATCATTACTTTGTATAGGTCACACGCTAGGCCCTACTTTGATTATGGCTCCCCTTTTTGGAGTCCATACCTCATTAAATATATAAGCAGAATTGAAAGGATTCAGAAAAGAGCTACAAAAATTATTCCTCACTTAGCACATTTTGATTATGAGTCTAGACTGCAGAAGACAGGTTTACACTCCCTTAAACTGAGAAGAACAAGAGGTGATTTACTACAACTTTTCAAGATTTTTAAGTCACCTATTTTGATGAAGCAATGTGGTATAACACTATCTTCCAGAAAAATTGTACCTAGACTAAATAATAAACAACTCGATATTGATAAATGTAATACTAACAAAAGACAAAACTTTTTCTCCATAAGAACTCCCAGATTATGGAATACCCTCCCACAAGATATTATTGATTCAACTACTGTTACAACATTTAAAATCAAACTTGACAATTGGTTAGCCAGAGAGGAACAAAATAATGATCCACACATGTGGAGGACAGTCTCGATGGGCCACGGCCTTCTTTTGTCCCTCTAACCAAGTAACCAAGTAATCCAAACTTCAGGAAACTTATACATATCACAAACAAATAAAGGTGTTTTTGATTTCCTCTCTCATGCCTCACAAAATTGCAATTGTTTGTGAAAAATTTGACATTGTTCAACAAAAAGGAATCACCCACATAACATACTGTCAAACACACAAGCTACTACTCTGAAATCCATCTCATTTTCAAATTCTTAATGCACATTCAGTTAATGGCATTTCTAATGGTCACAGAACCAAGAAAATTATGAACTTGGGCATGTGATTCATGAAATCTAATTCAGGAAACCACAAAAATAATTTATGATTTCATCACTCATGAATTTTCAAAATTCTTATTAATATTAAATATTTATTTGATAGCAACTAACAGGAACACAGACAGGAAGGATTTCTTAGAAAAAAAGGTGACTGAGAACAAGGTGACATGATATGAAGCTGGGGGGTAGATTCAGAACAGATGTGAGGAAGAACTTCTTCACAGAAAAAGTGGTAGATTCCTAGAACAGTCTTCCAGCAGAGATGGTGTGGGAAAAAATATTGGTGGGGTCAAAGAATGCATGGGATAGGAATAAGGGGATCTTACTGGAAAGGAGGAGAGCTGGAAGAAAGAGGCAGAGATCAAGTAAGGTCTGCTGTGATACTGTAAGTAAGGAAAAATGTGCAGACTGCATGGGACACATGGTCCTTATATGCTGTCAAATTCTATGTTTCTTTGTTTCTATAAGGAATCCTTCTATCACTGTAATTTATTGAGCAGTCAAAACTAAGACCATCCATCCACTTTAATTTCTTGTTTCCAGTGTGCAAAGAATTGAGGTTCAAGTTCAAGTTTATTGATCAACTTATCAAGTCATTAAAAAATCTTACATAAATAATTTATAACCACTTTTAAAATAATTTTTAAAATCGACACAAAAATGAAGTCATAGTGTAAAAACCCTTAATTAGGGGGCTTATTGCATCCTTACTCTTTAGTTATATTGCACTTGCTATTAGAATTAAGTAGGGCAGTGCAGAATGTTGAATGTCTCCTGGAACAGACTTCTGTGGAATTTTAGAAAATTCCTCTGATTTCTGTCAGTTGTGGAATTTCAACATTCTGCATGGGAAATGTATTTTGTGAATCAATAATCTGAATTTCACATAAAGCTTGGATTCTCTTTCTGCAATCTGTGGAAAGTTGTTCCACGGTTTACATGATCCATGAAAAATTATTCCAGTTTGCATAAAAATGCTTTTTCAAATTCCGAGGAACTTAAAAAGAAATTCTACAAAGCATTTTGGAAGTGGAATTGTCATTCTGCAGCAATTTTGATGGTGGAATTTCATATTCTGCACAACCCTAGAATTAAGTCCATCTTGATTGGAGTTACTTTAGGTAGCTCAATGGGGGGGGGGGGAAAGACCATATCTATGACAGTAAACAGGACACCTCAGATCTGAGAATTCTGACAGTTGTATTGTGCCTATAATCTTCAATAACCCTGATAACCGAGACAGCAAGTGCTAAAGCACTACAAAGAAAGTCACCTAAGTGTGGGCTGGAAAACAGACAATTATAGAGACAGAAATTATTTGATTTTGTAACTTTTAGATAGTCATACATGTCTCCATCTAAGATATATTATTACATCTCTTATTACAAAATTCGCAGATGAGTTCATGAGTGGATTTAGAAAAGTTTGACCATCACCTTGGGTTTGATCCCCATAGGGGGATAAACACTCAGATATTGTTTTCTCAAATTTTTTGAAATAGAGAATAACATGCTCAAAGGTTTCATATTCATTCATCCAGCAATTGCAGCATACATCTAAATCAAATAGTTTCTGCCTGACATTAGATCTGTACAACAGTAAGTTGGAGGGATATGTTTCAAGGCTGAATTGGACATATATTCTCCTATCTTTAGGATCAGATGAGAATAGGAGATAAAGTTCTATCCAATGACAAATTCTGTATTTTGAGTACCACCTATAGATTTTTGCATTGATTATGTATTCCATATCATGCTTTTGGGATAGTTTCTGCAATCTATCTTTGATTGCCACCATCTATTTTTCGAGAGATACTGATCCCTTACAGCCAGTCCTGCCATAAATGATCCAGTAGAATTTATATAAGTATGCCTTGTATTTCCTTAAGCCAGGGGGCAGGGTACCCGCTAATAACCATGCCTTCTTCTCCTACAGACATCTTTTTATACATTTGGATTTGGCTGCATTTGAGCACTTTATCCAGTAAGCTACCTTTATTATTTTGCTTAACTCTTCTAATTTATATCTCCTTAACTCAGCTCTGACTATTTCCATTGACGTAGAGCAAGTAGTCTGTAGGATTAAATGACAGAACTGATTAAATGGTAGTTTAATATACTTGAAGTTATTATTAGAAAATATTTCTGCCATATGCAGTATAGTGCTATGCTATTCATTTTGATATCTGCCACTTTAAGAGCTGGAATAAAGGTGGAACCACCATACTTCCCGTTATATTGGAATAATGCACCCTTGACTTAAATCAACTTATTTTTTGTATAATGTATGTCCTCTGTCCAAAAAAAATTAGCTGAAAAATTAGGTCAAGATAGCTATATGATTTTACAATATCCTTCTTTTTGTTTCCAGGTTTCTATTCTATGTTAGATTTTTTCCTCACATACTGTACATCATTATCTTGCTCTTGGCCACATTGATTTTAGTTTTTTTTCCACCAGCAATAATTATCAAAAAATGTTATTTTCCATTTTAGCCCAAATGAGGAAGAGGAAATCAATATGAGATCATCTGCATACATTAGGCAGGCACAGGAATTTCCTTTATCATCAGAGAATGGCTCTCAATTTCAAATCACTGTGTTGGTAAATAATTTACAAAAAGATGAAACAAAAGAGGGACCAGCAAGCATCCTTGTTTGATACCTCTGTTAGTTAAAAAAGGCTGTAAGATAGTTCCATTTAAATATCTTACAGTCATCCAGTTATCTGTATACAAATGTATAATTATGCAGAGAAGATCTTTGTCTGTGGATGTTTGTCATAATTTTGTCCACAACAATGGTCTTGAAATTGTATCAAAGGCCCCTTTGAAATCAATAAAAGCCATATACTGTACAGTATAATGGGATTTTCTGTCTTATTTTGTACTTTTCAATAGCATGCTGTAAAATGAAACATTGATCAGTGGTGGAATATGCCTTACAAAATCCTGCTTGATAAATATTTAATATATTATTAGTTTCAACCCATGAGACTAATCTTTCCTAGATTATTCTCATGAAGATCTTCTTTATACAGTAGATTAGATTTATGGGTCAGTAGTTTCCTGAGGAGTAATGGTTGCCTTTTCTGAAAATAGGTACAATTATAATTCCACTCTCTTGGGGGGAAAGTCATCTTTTACCACACAGTTGATTACTAACACCAAAAGGTGGCTCCACCACTCCATTTATTTTTCATAAACTTGGGGGATTTTGTCTGGTCCTGTGGCCTTGTTACCTTTTATCTGCTGTATTGCTTCCTTTATTTCCCAAGATGTTATATTTATTGTTTTTTTTTTTGGGGGGGGGCATTTTAATGATGCTATTATTCTGTTGTAGTCATATAATTTGGTTTCAGAGTAAAATATTTTTCTATAATAGTTTGTCCATTCCTGGGGTTCTATTTGAGCTGATATGTTTTCAGCAAAAAATCTCATTCCCCTGGCTACCAGAGACCAGAACATCTCGGAATCTGTCTTTTTGTATCACTTGAAACATGTCCCTCAATTGTTTTTTGCTAAACAAAGCCTTTTGTTCTTGCAAGAAAAAAAAAAACAACCTTATACTGCTTCCTAATTTTGTTCAGAAGTGAATCATTTTTCCTTGATGGGTTTTGTTTGGCATATATTACAAATCTGTGTTACAAGATCTTGTACATCCTACAATGAGAATTGAGCCATGTTTTGTTATTACATTTATTTTTTGGTTTATACAGAAATGGCAGAATTGTTTCAAAAATTCCTTGTATACCTTTACAGATTTCATCAGCAGTATTATTAGCCTTCAGAGATATGGTTTTATTAGTAATTTCTTGAAAGTGAAGTACCCTCCCCAATTGTTCTTCTAATTCCTCAGAGTAAAGCACTTTCTTCATATGTTGTATTGTTATGCCTCCAGAATAGGTGTTCCCATTTATTTAGGTCATATTAGAGTCCTGTTTTTTTTAACATCAACTGAATGGGAAAATGGGCTTTTTTGGGCCATTCTAGTACATCTAAAGATTCACACATAGAGATTTGCCAATAAAATGTAAGAAGATAATCTATTACAATAGCATCTGATGGTGAAAAATATGTGCATTTGGCAGGGAAATCTCCTTCTACAATCCTATTAAGTACACAAAGTCTCATGTTCTTGAGGAATTTCAGAAATCTTTTGCCATTCACATTTACAATGGCATTTTGGGAGAAGCTTTGATATGTTAGTTCCATGTCTGCCTCTGAATAGCAAGCTTTTGTTGCCAATTTTAGCATTAACATCTCCCATATGAATCAAGTCAGCTTCTGGATGATCAAAAATTGCTTTCTTAATATTAACCTCTAATGTTTCCCATAAACTGTCTTCACAGTATGCTGTGTTCTTTGGTGGAATGTAACAACTGCCAAATATAAAGGTGTCTCTTCCCAGGACAATATTAGTTTTATTATTAGATTTGTGTGGTTAACTAATTCAGCTTTTAATATCATATCTTTTGAAATTGTTAATAGAAAGGCCAATCCCCCCCATGGGTCTCCCTGATAAATTTTTATTTTCTGCTTTAGACATGATATAGTATTATCCCTGCAACCAAATCTCTTCAATTCCCAAGTTTCTTGTAGTGCTGTAACCTGGAATTGGCTAATAAACAACCTAAATTGATTGCCTGCTAAGTTTGTGCTTTCTTAAAATTAGAATAAGACTGATCTATGCCTGTACTAACATTTCTGTCAGTAATATTCTCTTAAGGCAGAGGTATGAGTCAATCCTCCTGTAACCAAACTAGGGGGCTAAACCTATTTTCTGCTGGTATAGAAATCCCTCCATTTTCTTGATATCCTTTCCTAGAGGAGGGACCTTCATCAAGTTAAACTTTCAGGGAATTCTACTCATAAATAGAATCTTTTTTTTGTAAATATCTGGCTGAAAAGGAGTCTCATCACAGATCAAAATTCCCAAGTTATACAGCTTGTGGGCATCTATTAATATTTGTGTATACAAAAAGTTATTCCTAATACCAATATATATCCCATTTTTATCAAATTGCCTTCTTGGAGTACTGACTGTATTGAAGCTGTTGATTATATTGTAGTTTTAATTGTGTTTTATATTGAATTTTAATGTTTGATTTACATTATTTGTTTTGTACAGCACCTTGAAAACTGAAAGGCGCTTTATAAATAAAATGTATTATTATTATTATTATTATATCTGGCCGTAGTTAATAATTTGTTTCTCCAGACCCATTTTATCCATTTATGCCCCAGTTTAATAACCATGATTTTCCCAAGAAGGTAACATACTGTGTGCATTAATGTTGCATAGGTTTGCTGATATGACCTGCTTAACCATGAATAGATAGCACCAGATGAGACTGCAAACTATCCAATTTTCTTGACATTTTGACCTTTAGGGCTCGTCTCCAAATCCAGTGGTGTATATCCAAATTATTTATTATAACAAAGACTGGGGTCTTAGGATCTGAGTTATCTCTCATGGAGAGAATTGCATTCTTTCTCCCATGCAGGATCCCTAGTTCAACTTCCAATAATTGAAAATTAACTTCTTAGTGTATGTTTAGGCTCATCCCTATACTTGAAGATGCCCTTAATTTTTAGGATTGCCTCCATTCCTGTCAACCAGATATTGGATGATGTGATCCTAAATTCCGATTCCTCACTTTTCTGTGACTTAGTACCTGTTCCACTTCTGTAATTGCTAGCTCACTATCTTCTATTTGTGATTGAGTTTCCACTATAGTATTTACCACTGGAGTTGAGGAGTCCAGATACTTTTTAAGGTCTAGTGCTCTTGTTTTCAATTTGTACCCCTTTTTCCTAGGGGCTTAAATAATTCCATTTTGGTCTTCCCTGTATGTTTGTGTTAAAAGATTTCTTAGATTGTCTTTCACTTGATTTTGTCTGCCCTGGGCTAATGACACTATGGGAAATTTGCTCTGGTTCTTTCTTCCTCCCTCCTGTGATTTTTCTGTGGGGGATTGTTAACTGAAATCATGTTTTGAAGCAAATGATTGTCCTTACTGTTAATCTTTTTTTCCATTTTCCTTCCCTTTAGATCTTTTACTTTTAGATTTTATTCTATTCCCTTTCTGTAATTTTTGTTTAATAATTTTGGCTAATTTGAGGGCAGCAACATTTTGCCTCAAAGAATGTTCTAACTCAATGACTGAGTCATTGCTCAGCAGTGTATCATTCATCAGAGAGTCATAATCAGATCCCAGTCTAATTTTAATTAATTCTCTAAAGAAGTTCCTAATCAGGGTTTCCTGTTGTGCAAGAGTTGATTTTGCCACTAAGACTTCCTCCCTATATGCAGTCAGCTGTTTCAACATTATCACATTTGCCATATGTTGATCCGCAAGTGCCTGTACTAGATCCTGAGAAAAAGGGACAGGGTAATGTGCTACTAAATTTGTAGGTCCTCACTGGTTGGCCTGTGGGCACTGGGGATGTAACTGGGTTTCTTCTGAGCCCAGAATTATGGGGCAATCTTCTGTGTAATCATGTTCCAAAAGGATGCCCAGTTTTGCTACTGATTTGGTGAAGGACTTCCAGTCAAATTCTTTAGGTGAAGGGGATAACATCTGGTCTATTTCCCTAACCAAATCCTTTGGGGTTCCACATTGGGTTCTACCACCTCCCTTATAAAAGGAACAGGTCAGATAAGTATTTCTATTATTATTTGAAACTCCTGGGCATAACACAATAGAGTAGATTCCTCCATCTCCAGTTTCACCCCTACCCATCTGTATTTCATTTTTTTCCATCTGTGGAGTGGTTGCATAAATGCATTTTTTCATCAAAGGTTTGTTTTGTCCTTTTTTTTGTCACTGTGCTATTATCCAGTAGTCCCTCCATTAAGGTCATAATATCTTTATTCCTTTGATTTTTCCATAATTTGGTAGAATTATGAGTATTGGGGACAGTCTTTCCCTGACCAGAGTTGTTGCTGGCTTTAATTGCTTCAGCTTTCTTACCCCTATTTTTTCCTTCTGTCATTTCTATTTCTGAGTTTGAGAATTTGTTACTTCTTATGTTGACCACCACATTAGCTAAAGAGTGTCTGCTTTAAGATCAGGTCCCCTATGTCCAAATAATTCTAACTGACATAGTCTTCCCTATATTTTAACATGTAAGCTAGTTTTTCCATTTTCGGTCTTGTTACGCCATACCTCTTGGCAATATTAGTCCCCTTTGTCCAAATAAATGTAACTTAAACTTCCCAGTGTTGTTACTTGTAGCCTTTTCTTTCTATTTTCATTCTTATTGCACTGTACCCCCTGGCAAATGTTAAAAAGTAAGTATTTTGAAAGATCCCAATCGTTCAGATCTTAAAACTCCTGGATTAAACACTGTGGCCGTAAGTAACCTAATAAATAACAGTGACCATGTACAATACTCATATAATACTAATATTACCAGAAATCCAGATGTGCAAATGCATTCAGTTCATAAATATCAAAGTTTGTACAATAAGACCAAGGTGCTTCCATCTTGTGCTGTCCGGAAAGGTAGGGCACAATAAAATGCTAAAGAAGTGCTCTGACAGCTAAACTTTTATATGATGACTTTATAACATTTTAGGCCTGTACTCTGACACAGAGATGATTAAAATAAGTTAAAATAGATCTCACAGTTTTAGTGTATGTAGTAGAGATTGACTTCACAGAGAGTTGTCACAACCCACAGTCCACCAAAATGGTCTTCTTCTCTCTAGTTGAGCTTCTACAAATGTGAATATCCAATGCTGGCTTCAAATTTGGCTTGGATAAACTACCAAAACCTCTTTCCCTGTCCAGTGAGACAATCCCAATCCTTGTCTGGATGACTTGCTTTTAGTGAAAAAAAAAAAGAAATATAAAAAAGTAATAGCCCACTTATATACACGAGTGGACCTATATAAAATATCTAAACACCTCCCACTTCCCAACAAAAACTTAGAGGTGGGTCGAATTCGGTTAAAATTGCTCAGTAGTTCTAAATAATTCCTTACAATGATAAAAGCTCTCCAATAAAGTACAGCTTTTGCATCTCCACCAGAGACTTGAGTTTTTGCACCACAAAGCAATATAAGATGCCAAACTACTGTCGCCTTCACCCTCACCCTCTCAGCTTTTGAGCTTATAAATTTTATTGGGAGAGGCTTTCAAAGTAAAAACTGAAGGCAGCATTAGTAAATGCGTCATATTTTTATATATATTGTCAGACCTTTCAGACCTTACAGACTATCAGTATAACTTAAATTTTAACCTCAAACTTGAGAGTGCTAAACTCATCAGTCACTAACAAAAGAAGCTGTTAAATGAGGGAGAGATAGCATACTCTAACTGCCAGGTGTTTAAATAGTGGTTACAGAGACATAAGGTTTAACTTAAGCTGTGACTGGTTCTCATATAATAGACTGAAAATTTAAAAAGGAAAACTTTTAAAACTTAACTTATAAAGTGAAATACATACGTGCACACAAATACAACCCATCACATTCTATAAAAATACCAGGCTCATTATATTTAAAATAAAAAAGAAAGAAGACTATAGAGGTTCTCAAGATCCCAATCCTCTTCACTGTGCTCTATGAGGAGTTTTTCTTTCTCTTTCCTTTCTCTTCTTGTTCCCACAACTGCATCCAAATATCTTCCAAAATTTCCTAATCCTGATGTCCAAAAACAGAAATTGTATCCACCTTGCTGGAGTCCACTGGTCTTCTCAAGGTAAAGGTGTATTCTTCCTCTCAGCCCTCCATTTCTTCAAGTTTAAATATATACAGATATACTGATTTAAAATCTAATGAAACAAAACAAAACAGAGCACTATCCAAGTGCAAGTATCCTAAATATTCAACTGTGTGTCTAGCTGTGACCCTCATGACATAGATGGCATACCATCTGGAAAAAGTTTAGCATCAAAAAACATCAGCTAGGAGGTCTTCTGGTGGCAAATCTCCAGCTGTCAGACTGGCAACAGCCATGTGAAAAGAATTATTATTTTTTGTCTTGGTTTTCTGCCCACTATGTCTCACAGAATCAATTGTTTCTCTCACAAAACCTGTTTTGAATGATGAAACTGCAAAAACATTTACACAAAAATTAGCTTTTCCTTAGAATGTTTAATGTTTAATTGTTTTATGTATTTCTGCCATCTAGAACTTTGTAAGCTGTAAACCAGT
This sequence comes from Neoceratodus forsteri, assembly GCA_016271365.2. Lineage (NCBI taxonomy): Eukaryota > Metazoa > Chordata > Ceratodontiformes > Ceratodontidae > Neoceratodus > Neoceratodus forsteri. The sequence continues at coordinate 540,185,483 of CM028137.1, read as the reverse complement.
TGCTACCAAATTTATAGAATGCAGAGGTCCTGGCACAAACTCTGCACATTCCAAATTATATGTGAATTAGTCAAATAACAGCTGAGTTATTAGGGTGCAATTCTCATGGTTTAACATTAAACTCCCTACTTAACATCTAAAATCATCACTTTCCACAACTACTCCAAACTCAACATTGCCTTGTTTCTTAATGATATTTCATTTTCATTTCATTTTTAATTTTTTATACTGGTAAGCGAGATGAGCAATACTGCCTGTTTTCACAAGTGTCAAGTATTAAGTATATCAATGTTATCTCAGTGTTAGACTTGTCTCCCCTTTATGCCACTGATTCTGCCTCCATGGCCTTTGATTATTTCCTAGCTCAGCTCTGTGTTTTGCAGGACCAGCATGCTCCCACCATATCCAGGCAGATCTGTGAAGCCCCTGCCTAATGGCTTAGCAAAGATCTACTAGCCCAATGAAAAGCTGGTCCAAATTCAAGTCCACAGGCCAATTGGCAGACTTACAGGATTATCGTATAAAGAGAAACCTTTGCAAAAGAGCTATTCACCTGGCCAAGAGTGCCTGTTGTAAAAACTTTCTAATAAATGGTGCAGTTGACCCCCCCCAAAATTTTGGTCCCATATTAAGAATCTCTTGGGGACTAATCATCCTCAGTCCTCCAGCAATATGATGATTAATGGACTTCACTGCAACAACACTGTCACAGTCACAAACTCCTTCAGTCATCACTTTACTGATGTAACTAGCTACACCAGTTCCTTCCATACACCCCATTCTACAACCCCTAACCCTGATCACATATCCCAACGCACCTCTCATCACTTTCATTTCCAGGTTGTAACTAATTAGGAAGTCTATAATCTTCTTAGATCTATCTCAGATAGCAGCAGTGCAGGTGCTGATGGAATAGAGCCTCAGCTCATTCACTGCTCTGACAGCTCCTCTCTGGTCAATGTTCAATCTTTCAAGTATTTGGGTTTCACACTTGACCCTTCCCTGGACTTTGATCTTCACATTTCAATCACCTGTAAAGCAGTGAACTCCAAGATCTGACAGGCCTATAGAATTAGGTATGCCCTCACTCCTGCTGCCCAAGTTGCCATAGCACAGTGCATACTCCTACCTGTCCTTACCTATAGCTCAGTTACATACGCTGGCATCTCTATATTACATCTGCTCAAGTGGAATACCTCTTATAATAACATATGTCAATTTGCACTGGCTTTGCATCACCAAACTCATTGCTGCCATCTCTATAGCAGCCTTGACTGGTTCTCACCCTTGGTTCACCATCACTACTATCTTGGTGTCCTTATTGACAATACATCTTGCACTGGCATTCCCCCCTCTCTATCTCAGTTGCTGATCTCTCTAAACCCACACTATACCTTCTGTTCTGGTGTCCAAATGCTGTTTCATGTGCCCAGGTGTAAAACTCCCATGGGTGCTCAAGCTTTCTCTCACCTAGCACCTGTACACTGGAACTCTTTGCCTTCAAACATTCATCTCACTGCTACTCATGCTAGATTTAAACACCACATAAGGAATCACCTGTTACAATCTGACAGTTGCTCCTGCTTCCATCCCACCGAACCCTCTCTTTCACCCTTCCTCCCTCGATCACCACCTATTCCTCCTACTTCTTCTACTATGGGGCCTATTAGTCAGAGGCTCAGAACATAACCTTTATGGGCAAGTCTGAGTAATGTCATTATTATTCTAATGATTGTACCCTACTGTGCTTATGTTCACTCCTTAGGCTTAAATTCACCTCAATACCTTGGGACGTGGAGTTGCTCACTGTGGGGATATTTGAACTTTCTGCTTTCTGGCAGTGTGGTGGAGGAGCTTTCTGGCACCAAATTTCAAACATTGCATCAGTGCCTGATTGGCTCCCTGTCTGCCATGACACTAACCCAGCAAGGACTTAGGCTGGCCACCAAGCCCTGTAACTCACTCCTACCTGCTGCAAAGGACTGAGGGAGGTGAGGAAGACCCTTCCACAGTGGGTCCCCCCTCCTGCAATGGACTGTGTGGGATCCGGGGTCTGAGGTGCCGGCTGGCTGCTGCGGTCGGGAGGTCCTTCCTGGCCAATTTGGGACTCGAACTTAATAAAGAAATCATTGTTACAGTAACTTCAGGGCAGGCTTAAATCTACTGCAATACCTGGGGAAGTGGGGCCGCTTGCTGTGGGCATATTTGCTCCCGCCCACCCACCCCTTCTCTCATCCTCTTAAATGCTCACTAGCTCCTCCCACTAGATGGGTGATGCCCATCACATTCTCCTCTTTGGTTGGCCCAGTGCAAAGCTTGCCGGTACACTAAAAGTACCCTGACAAATATGTACATGTGTAGCCTTTACCCTGTCTTTACTAGAGTTAGTTAATAACTAAATACTGTCTGATTAGCCACTGCATGATTAGCAATTTCTGGAACTAGGAACCGAATGCTGTTGGGGTACTATAATTAGAGCCAAAAATTCCACTTGTGCATGTACAGCAATCTCTGCAGCCTGATGCAGCAACCCACCTTTCTATAATTTGTAGCTAGGTCAATCTATTAGGGATAGCTGTTCCAGAGTAACATAACCTCCTACCCACTAAATAACCTTCCTGAGATGCCTGTGCCTGTACTGTAGCCCTGAGTAAACTGCCAAAGGGCACTTACCACATCACCCCATGCCTTGTGTGTGCCACAGGTCAAATTTTCCTCGGTCCTCGCCGAGGACAGACAGGATGCCGCTTCTGAGTGGCTGCCCTGGGCATCATGGTCTGGCTGGGGTCCCCAGCCCAAAACCATGGTCAACTAGTTGCCAGTCCCTCTCCAAAGCCTCCCACTACCTGGCTATCTGCCAAAGGCTTGAGATTGGCACACCTGAATGTACGCAGCTTGCTACCTAACCTAGCTGAGCTAACAGCGTGGGTGGCACATTACAACCCTGACATTATGGGGGTCACAGAAACCTGGCTGAAGCCACACACTCCAGACTTCCAGGCTACAACATTGTTCAGCAAGACAGGGCAGAGAACAAGAGAAGGGGTGGGGTGCTCCTATACTATAAGATGCACTTAAAAGTATCTGTCATAGGACACCCACCACCCCATCCCATTCTTGTGAGTTCCTGCATGCCCTCCTCCTGCTAGGCAACACCAAAAAGGTACACCTGATCTGTGCCTACAACTCCCCAAAGGGTGGAGTGATAGGGCTCTTCTCCCTCCTTGACAGCCTCAGCCCCATGGTTGCCTCAGATAAGTTATTAATCCTAGGTGACTTCAACCTCAACTGGATGGGCCACAATGTCCAGCAATATGAGCCCCTGCTGGCTGGTCTCGCCATCAGCCAACTCATTTCTGAACCCACAAGGCTCTCCTCTTACGGAGACAAGGGATCCCTCATTGATTGGGTACTAAGCAACAGACCAGAGAGAATTGTCTCCTGTGGTATTCTCCCTGATGTTATAATGGATCACTCTCCCACCTACTGTACATGGGGCATCTCCCCTCTCAAAATCCCCTGAAAAGTGATCCAAGTGAGGGACTACTCCAAACTCAATGTTGGAGACTATCTTGCTGACCTGCAACATGCTGACTGGTCTCAGGTCACAGCCACAAATGACCCCTCAAGAGCCCTTGACAACTTTCTGACCATTTTTATCGCACTGCAAAACAAGCATGACCCCCCCCCCACAAAAAGGAGGGTGAAGGGCACTGTTACAAAGTGGCTCCATGGAGGCCTTTTTTCTCTTATGAAACAAAGGGACAAATGCTGGGCGAGATACAAGACCTCCCTCTCCAGTGCAGACCTCCTTGAGTACAGACAGTTGAGGAACTCGTGCAAAAGAGCCATCCACTCTGCAAAGAGTAAGTTCTGTCAATCTGCCCTACTCTCCTCAGCCAGAAACCTGAGGAGTTCCTGGCAGAACATAAAGAATGCAGTTGGGGGGTCCTCCAGAGCTCAGGTCACTGATATGCACATTGTTGGAGTAAACTGCAACAACCCCCTCACAATTGCTAATGCCTTTAACTCCCTGTTCTCTGACCTACCAGCTCACCCCAACCAGCCCCATGCCCCCAAGGATCAGCCTCCCCAGTGGGAACCCCCCCCCAGCTGCCCTTTTACCTCAGGGTCATCTCTGTCATAGAGACCGAGAAGTTCCTCGCTGGTCTCTCCCCCCACATTGATGCCAGACACAACTGCCTCAAGCCCAAACTACTCAGGCTTGGGGCACCTATCCTAGCCTGACCCATCACTCACATCTTCAGTGTATCACTAACCTCAGGTATAGTCCCGGACATCTGGAAAATGGCCAAAGTCGTCCCTGTTCCCATACAAGGTGACTCTAAAGATCCAAAAACTACCACCCTATAGCGATCTTGCTGGCAGTCAGCAAGCTTCTTGAAAAGGCGGTTGCCTCACAGCTCACACACTGCCTACAGATCCATGACCTACTATCTCTGACACAACACAGTTTATGAAAATGGGTACAGCACCTCCACTGCCCTAGCCGTTGTTACCTCCGCAATCAGGTCTGCTGCTGACCAAGTCAAACTGACTGGGGCCATCTTTGTGGAGCTCTCAAAAGCCTTTGACTGGGTTGACCACACACTCCTGTCCCTCTGTCTCCTGTCCCTTGGCTTCTTCTCCTCACCTGCCCTTGCCTGGATCAATAATTACCTCTCAGGCAGACATCAGTATACCAAATTCAACAAGGCCCTGCCTGAGCCCCGCTCAGGGTAACTGTGGGGTCCTCCGAGTCTCTGTCCTGGTACCTCTCCTGTTTTCCCTCTTCATAAATGAGCTGCCCTCGGCCCTGGCACATGGGCGCTCAACTCTATATGCAGATGACCTAGTCATCATGACCAGTTCCTGGACATCTCTGTCATCAATGCCAACCTAAACTCTGACTTCGACCAAATCCAAACCTGGCTAAAGGTCCACAAGCTTACGATTAACCTGCAGAAGACACAGGCTATGTTCTTTGGCTCAACAGCCAAGACAAACCCTAACACCCAACCCCCACCCTGGGTTTCCAGCTATAACACCCCATCCTGACCTTGGCTTTCCAACCCCAGCACCCCTCCCCCAACCAGCATGTATGAACAAGCATGAGGAGTGTGCCTTGGGGTTGTGAACCCTAATGCTCTTTTGATGATTGCTTACCTTCTCTAAATTTCATTAATGTTGCTAGTTGTTTTATCTGCTTCCTTTCATGAAGAATTGAATTTTGTTTCAAATCCTTGATTTACTTTTATTGTTTACTTCCTCAACATCAGGAACACCCCCTAAAAGTGCAGCCACTCACGATGTAATAGTCTCCTTCCCTCCCACTGCCTTACGAGTGGCTAGACTGTGTTGGGGATGATACTAAGTTCAGAAAAGATGCAAAAGGAGTTGATCAAGGACTGGCAACAAACACATTTTTGTGAGGTAACACTAGGATGATGGATAGTCTGTTTCTCTTTTTTAAGAAGTAAAATGGAATATAAATCAAAGTACTAGCAACATCAATAATCTCTAGAGAATGTGATCAATTATAAAATGTGTGTTGTTGTTGTTTGTTTAAATTAGAAACAGTTTGAGGCCAAAGGGGGTTGACAGGGTAACTTTAAGGCAGCTTCATGCTATATTCTGCTGGGCACCATAACCCATTAGATCATGATGTGCTGTGGTGTAATTTACTGAACAAAAAAAAGTATTGTGTCTTTTGTTTTCTCTTTGTTCTGTTTGGTGATTGCTACATTGTCTGTGATGTGATCTGCTAATCAGCCCCATGGCAGAAAACAACATGCCACTGGCCTTAACTGTAAATTTATGGTGGAAATTCTGCAATTTATTATTGGCTAAATTTTCTTAAATATTCATGGTAGATTAATAGATAATACCTCCGGAATTCAACTTGTGGAATTTAATGTTTGTACTACTCCTATCACCACTACACTGGTAAGCTAAGCTGAGATGTTTGCAGCCCTGTCACTCTTTTCTGAGTGATTATTTTGTCCTCCTTCCTTTTTAAGGTGGCAGTGGGTGTAGCCCTGCAGACCTCTTGCTCTCAGAAAAGGAATCAGTACATTCCTTCCAAATGAACATATTGGAGCTGCAACATAGTCACCTCCTAGTCTAGTCTGTGAAGCACTCCCACTCATTGTCTCTGGTGGAAGTCGCACTGCACTATTTTTAAGTTGATTGCGTGCATGCGCAAGAAACATGTTGCATGAGCTTTCTCCACAAGCAGGTTGTGGAGGCATGGTACTGTTGTGCCCAATGCCCCCACAGCCTGCAAAGGCTTTTCCCATTTCCCCCAATGCCATGGCACGCTGCTGCTGACACTAGTTCAGCCAGCGTGCCACAACTTTCTAAAAAATCAGCCGCTGCAAACAGGGTCTGCCTCATCATTGCAGTGTCAGCCATCCGCTGCAATGAGGGAGCGACCCATCATTGCAGGGCGGGATGTGACACCCCTGATATTGTTTGTGAACATGGCGGTGGGTTGTCACTGTGTTCACAAACAATATAACCCCCTCTCCCCCCAGCATGTTTACTTGCTGACAGGGGAGCCCACTCTCCATCAGCATGCTGTAACCCTCTGTGTTGTTCCTGCTGACAGGGTTCCCAATCCCCATCGGCATAATGATACCCATGTGTTGTTCCTGCCGACGGGGTGCCCAATCCCCATTGGCATAATGATACCCCCTTCTGTTTCTATAGCCTAGGGGTGCCCAATCCCCCTCAGCTCCTGCAGCTCCCCTCCCCCTTTCCTTGTTTGCCGACGGGGGTGCCCAATTCCCCGTCAGCTAACGCACCCATCCACCCACACAGGTGGCATGCTGAGAGCCCACCCCAGTGTGCCAAAGCACCTGTTAAAGACGAAAATGGTCCCCCAATGTCTTAATTTTTTTTTCACCTTGTGAAGAAAAAAAGGTCCCTCGGAGCTCTCCCAGGACCCCCTCCAACAACCCACACCCACCTACTGGGCAACCTGCTTCTGCACACCCCCCCTTACCCCATACTTACCTCAGAAGTCTGGCATGATGATCTTCGGTGGACCGGGAACACGTCTGCACTCTTCAAAGCCGACCGCGAACTGAGGAAATGCCGGTAAGCTGTATAATGTAATGAATAGGGTTTTTTCAACTTTAGTGCATATCTCGGGCATTTTTGGGAATTTTTTCACCAAATTTTCAACATGGGGTTTTTGGGACCCCTCCTCATGAAGTCTTGAACTGTCATGGTGTTAATCAGCCCCGAAAAGTGGTTTCGTGATCACTGCGCAGAATCACTCCTCAGGGCCAATTAACAAAATGACAGTGCCAGTGTTCATAAGGTGGGCTCTCAAAAAGCCTACGTTGCAAATTTGCTTGGAAAAATCAAAAAAATGACTGTTTAATGAGCGTGCATTGCGCAGTTGCTACGCACGCTCGTAACTTCGTGAATTTGCAATATTTTCATGCCAGATTTTTAACACTGGCATTTTGTCACACCTCCTTGTGAGCAGTACAGCTGTCATTGTTCACATCCTGGCTGAAATGTGTTTTCGCACTTCTGGCGCAGAATACAGCAGTCACTGTGGGAAATCACTGTTTGGGACAGATTAAGAAAATGACAATGATACTGTTCATGAGCAGAGGTCCTAAAATGCCTATGTTGAAAATTTGGTGATGATAGCCCATCAATTGACAATGTTACAAGTGTGCGTTGTGCACTTTCCACACACCCTTGTAACTTTGCAGATTTGTCATATTGTCACACCAGATTTTCAACAGTGGCATTTTCTCACACTTCTTCATAAGCAGTACAGCTGTCATTTTTTACATCCTGACCGAAATGTGTTTTCACAGTTCCGGCGCAGAATAACGTGGTCACTGTGGGAAATCTGTTTGGGACAGATTAAGAAAATTACAGTGGCACTGTTCATGAGCAGAGGTCTTAAAATCCCTCTGTTGAAAATTTGGGGACTAAACTCCGTAACATGACTGTGTTACAAGTGTGCGTTGAACTGTTTCCATGCACCCTTGTAACTTCGCAAATTTGTAATATTGTGACACCACAATTTCAACAGTGGCATTTTTTCACACCTCCTTATGAACACTACAGCTGTCATTTTTCACATCCTGGCTAAAATATGTTTTTGCACTCCTGCCAGAGAATAGCACGGTCACTCTGGGAAATCAGTGTTTGGGACAGATTAAGATCAACTGAGTGAAAGGGTCGAGTGACTGAGCTCAACTGAGCTCTGTCGGGACTGCTGTGGATTTGTTTGTGGGCAGACAAAGGCCCCAATACAAGAGCCCAGCACAAATGGGCAGCCTGCAGCACTGGGAGAAACACAACGAGAGAGCAACTGAGGGAGGGGGAGTGAGCGAACTCACCGAAGCGCTGTCAGGACTGCTGCGGATTTCTTTGTGGGCAGAAAAAGGCGTCAGTGCAGGCAGGGGCCCAGTACAAAAGGCCAGCGTGCAGCTGTGGGAGAAACAGTATGAGTGAGTGAGACAGGGGGACTTGGTGAGCTCAACGGAGCTCTATCAGGACTGCTGCAGATTTCTTTGTGGGCAGAAAAAGGCACCAATGCAGGCAGGAGCCCTGTATAAAAGGGCAGCTTGCAGCACCAGGACAAACTGAATGAGCACATAAGAGAGGGAGACTGAGCGACCTCAATGGAGCTCTGTCAGGACAGCTGCAGATTTCTTTGTGGACAAAGGTGTCAATGCAGCCAGGAGCCTCATACAAAAGCGTAGTCTGTGGCGCCAAGAGAAACGGAACGAGCGAGTGACAGAGCGGTAGTGAGTGAGCTCAATGAAGCTCTATTGTGACTGTTGCGGATTTCTTTGTGGGAAGAAAATGTGGCACAGCAGACAACAGCCCAGTACAAAAGGCCAGCTTGCAATGCCAGCAGAAACGGAATGTGTGAGTGACAGGGGGAGTGAGAGAGCTCAGTGGAGCTGTGTCTGGACTCCTTCAGATTTCTTTTTGGCCAGAAAAAGCCGCCAATGCAGGCAGGAGCCCAGTACAAAAGGGCAGCCTGTAGCGCCAGGAGACACAGAATGAGCGTGTGAGGGAGGGGGAGCCAGTGAGCTTAACGGAGCTCTGTTGTGACTGCTGCAGATTTGTTTGTGGGCAGAAAAAGACAGCAATGCACGAAGGGGCACAGTACAAAAGGGCACCCTGCACTGGCAGGAAAACCAGAATGAGCGAGTGAGTGAGCCCAGCAGACCTGTATTGTAACTGCTGCAAGTTTCTTTGTGGGCATAAGAAGGCAGCAACGCAGGCAGGAGCCCAGTAGACAAGGGCAGCCTGCAGCGCCAGCAGAAACAGAATGAGTGAGTGAGAGAAGGAGAGTTAGCAAGCTCAACGGAGCTTTGTCAGGAGTGCTGCAGATTTCTTTGTGGGCAGAAAAAGCCACCAACACAGGCAGGAGCCCAGCACAAAAGAGCAGCCTGCAGCACCAGGAGAAACAGAATGAGCGAGTGAGAGAGGGGGAGTGGGCCACCTCAATGGAGCTCTGTCGGGACAGCTGCGGATTTCTTCCTTGGTGGAACAAGGTGTCAATGCAGGCAGCAGCCCTGTACAGCAGAGCAGCCTGCAGCACCGGGACAAACAGACTGAGCCAGTGACAGAGGGCTACTAAGCGAGCTCAGCAGACCAATGCAATCAACATTCGGCATTGACAAATGCTTGTTTGTATTGTGTCGGCAGTCATGGCGGAACATGGCACACTCCGCTGTGTCCAAGATGATCATCAAACTGTATCATGCATGCATGATAACTGGTGCATGAGCAGTCTAGTGTAGCAGCCATCTTGCTCATGGCACAGTGTGCTGTGTTCTGTTGTAACCACCAGTTTCTTTTTTTCATTATACATATCTACCCAACCCCACCCTCCATCCCAGCACCCACCCCCCCAGAAACATAACAATAACTCTGGGGTGCCCAGTCCCCAGCATCACGATTGTTTTCTGTTACCTTTTTCAGTTAATTTGTTTTCTCCCCACTTGACCCTCCCTCTTAGAACCCACCACCCCACCCCCCAGAAACATAACAACGACACTGGTGGTGCCCAATCTCCCAGTGTTGCATTCATGTTCTGTGACCTTTTCTTTTACATATACTTTTTCTCCCCCCACCTGACCCTCCCTGTCAGCACCCACCACCCACCCCACCCCAGAAAATAACAGTGACACGGGGTGCCCAATCCACAGTGCCATGATGGCAATTCCTCTGTCCTTTTTTTTAACCTGTAAAAAGAAAACCATCCATCAAAGTCTTTTGCACTGTTACCATCCCCCCAACAGACCCTCCCACTCAGCACCCACCACCCTACACCCCACAAGCTCTTACATACCCATTGGGGGTCCAACACCATAATACTTTCTGGACCACAGACACGTCTTCACTCTTCAAAGCTGGACCATGGACTGAGGAAACAGGTATGCAGTTCAATGTATTTCAATGGGATTTTGAACTTAGTGCCATAACTTGGCCATTTGTTTCATATTTGTGGCCCACATTTTCAACATGCCTTCTTTGGGACCCCACCTCATGAACAATTGCACTGTCATTAGGCAGATCTGTCCAAAAGGTGATTTTGCAGTCCATCTGTGAAATAACCTTTCATGTAGGAGTTGAAAATGTTCTCTGCACTTGTTCATGAGGTGGGGTCACAAGAAGGCTATGTTGAAAAGTTGATGTAAAAATATTTAAAAAAAAAAAGTTATGTGCCTACGTTGAGTTTTGTGAATGCAGTTTCAGAACTTTGGCAATTTTCAATATGTTTACCCCAAATTTACAACTTAGTCATATTTTTACAGAACCTTATGAATGTGACAGCTGTCATTTTTCAAATGCTAGTCAAAATGTTTTTTTTTTCCATCCCAAAAGGTGATTTTGCAGTCCTGCGTGACAACATCTTTCAGGCAGGAGTTGAAAATTGTCTCTGCCCTTGTTCATGAGCTGGGGTCATAAGAAGGCTATGATTTAAATTTGGTGTAAAAATATTAAAAAATACAAAGTTATGAGGCTATGTTGAATTTTGCAAACACAGGCTCATAACTTTGGTAATATTCATTATTTTTACCCCAGATTTTCAACATAGCCATTTCTTTACAGCACCTCATGAATATGACAGTTGTCATTTTTCAACTTCTGCCCAAAATGTGTTTTTTCACCCTGAAAGTTGATTTCACAGTCCCTGGCAAAATCACCTTTGAGCCGGGAGTTGTACATTTTCTCTGCCCTTCCTCATGAGGCAGGGTCATAACAAGGCTATGATGATAATTTGGTGTAAAAATATTTAAAAACTAATTTTCAATATTTTTACCCCAATTCCTCAGCTGCATCCCTATTGGCTCTGGCCAGATTTTGTTATGTTTGCTTACTCATGCTCAGCAAACATATTGTCATGAGAAGTGGCCTTTAGAGGCATGTTAGTGTTGCATCCAATGCAGCTCAGTCTACAGGGGGCTCAACAGTGACAGGAGAATGATAAGTGGTAAATACCATATTCACAGGTTTTAGTTTTGCAGTTACCTGGAAATCTGAATTGTCTTACAAAAAATGTACTTCTGCCAAGCAATAATAATCTAGTAGATGATTGATGGGATCAATTTTATAAAATGTTTTGTTCAAAAAGGGATTAAACTGATCTATAAGACTCTAACAGGATCTCCTTCCTCCCTTACTACAGATGCCAGAACACATTGGGAGTCTGATCATAATATTACTTTATCTGAAGGTAGCTGGGAAGGGCTCTAGATTAAAGCTTTTGAAGCTAGTAGACATATCAAAGGCAAGCTCACCCAATTTATATTGTTGCATTATTATCATCTTTGCCCTGCAAAATTCTAATTGATGGGTCTCCATCACAATGGTATGTATCGGGGATGTAACCAGCATCATGCTTCTGCTGCTCAGATGTTCTGACATTGCCCAAAAGTTTTCAAAACTTGGGAAAAGATCAGGGTTATTTGCAACCCCCACCAGAAGATTTGGTTCAATTAGTAGCACATAAGCTAAAAAGGATTACACTAAAATATTGGAAATTTGATTCTGATACTCTGTTGGAGGAATGGTGGTCTTATATGGCCTCTTGAGCTGCTAATGAATGCATTGGTTATAATTTACTGGGTAAATTAGAACTTTTTCAAAAGATCTGGAATCCCTTTCTTACTTGTGCCAAAACTAACTGATGCTATCATTAAATAACCTTTATCTCATGACCTTAGTTCCAACCCTTTAGTTGTTTTTATTGTTATGTTTTATTTTTACTTGTTATTTTAGTTATTCAACTTCACATTAGGTTTCATACTCTTTTTCTGAATATCTGATTTTAAATTTTGTTATTGTATATAGTTTTCCACAGATTTTGATCATAGTTAGTTCTTTATGTCAATATGTTATGATTTTTGTATCCTTTTAGTTCTTTTAAAAATCAATAAAACAAAAATACAACCCTCCCCCCAAAAAAAAAAGACAAATACACACACACAAACACACTCTTTCTCTCTCTCTCTCTCTCTCTCTCTTAATGGGCACAGTTGCAATCAGTACACAAATCAACACTGAACAGTATCTGAAGTACAATAACCTCTTGGTTGGAGCAGGGAAATAAATCTGCACAAGCACTCTGCACAAATGTTTTCTGTTCACTGTTCTGAGATGTGAACTTGGTGAAAATGCACCAGGTATATTTATTGCTGGAAATGACTGGCATCATTTGCATTCCTCAGCTACCACTTCAAGGATTGTGGTGGCCATAGGGTTAGGAGTTGAGCTAGACATCTCAGCTGTCCATTAGATTTACTACTCTGTAAAACAGCTAGGGAAGTGAGGACTGTGCATGCTTTGGGGTGCTTTGAATGTGCAGAGATGGCACCACAGAGCATATGGAAACCCTACTTGCCCACTAAGGGATGTGTGGAATGGGCTCTTGGTTTTTTAATTCTAATAGGTCAGTGTGGCCTAGCAGAGAGGGCAAGCATGGGAACAAGGAAACCAAGATTTAGATACCACCAGGATTGGCTTATTGATTTATAAGCAATAACACATTTGTTGGTAGTACTGAGATTCTTGCACTCCTAGGGTTATGCGGCCTTGTGCCTTCAGCCCCTGGTGTGCGGGTATCTCAGTACTAGCAACACCCAGTTATGTGTTGTGGTGCTTATAAAATGGGCTTTTATTTTTAGAATTTTTTGTTTTATTGTAATCCACATTTTTTAATGTATAAAAGCTGTAATGAATGAGTGATTCTAAGCTAAAATAGTCCTTCCACCTTATGGGACTATATTGGATTTACTGCTTTGCAGTTATCTGTTTTAACTTACTGCATATTCCATACTTGAAGTCTTTGTGGGATCTCACCTCCAGTTAGAAGTTACAGTCGTGTCATGCCATCCCCACAGTTGTAATGGCAAGGAGTGGAGATAACATTTTTTTTGTAAGTTAGGGGTTACAGAATTGTAACGTGTGCCATTTGTGCCATCCACCCACCTGCAAGCTCACTCACTCCATCTTGTTGCTCGCTCACTCCCTTTTTTTACAAGGAGCATATATTATGTGGTGCCATTTTCCTACCACTACACCGCCCTCTCCCTACCTGAGAATTACTGCAATGTGTGGAAAACATGGACTGGACTATTGCTCACCCTAAATGCCAGACTGCCATTGCCCTCCCCCACCCAGTTCAAAACCTGCCCACACACACATACACACACACACCAGCATACTCTTGCACACTGGCTCATTTGCAATGGCTTGAAACAGATTTTTTTTAAGAATTTATATATTTGTGTTTGTTTTGACGATTCAGGGTGATGGAAGAGGGCAACGAGTGACACACAGTGAGTGAACGATGTGGCTGGAGACATGAGTGAAAATTGCAAATAAATTCTGTTAAAAAAAATCCATTTACTGCATGTGTGGGGAAACACAATTATAAACAGAACTTGCAGTGTTTCTTTGTTATGTTGGTGTGTGTGTGTGGGGAGGGTTACAGTTTTGGTTGCTAGGAGGCTGAACATGACAGTGGGCCTGAAGAGAAATAGATTGGGCTAGGGAAGGTATTAATGAACAGTAGAATTGGCTACCAAACATTTTTTCAAAACTTTATGCAGTGTAGTGATTTTGTGATTAGGCTAAATATCAGGATGACCATGGGTAGTACTAGAGTCATGCATGGTGAGGTGACTGGTTCCAGCCAATCACAGTTCGAGGATTTCAGTGCCCATTTTATAAATGTATTCATTGAACATTTGATGTCTAGGAGAGGCACACTAAGCTGAAGCTCATTTCTTGTCTGGTCCCCATACCCAAGGGCACCATCGTTGGTGATGTCAGGTAGCTAGGGCAGCCCAGGAGTTTTGTCCAACCAGGGTGCTGATGTGCAATGCTCGATCTGTCTGGAACAAGACCGCTGTGATTTCCGATCTTGTTGGTTTGACAGATCTGGCTTGCATCACTGAGACCTGGCTGGACAATAATGCAGGACCAATACTTGAGGCCACAATTCCAGCCGGGTATACGATGATACATTGCCCGAGGTTGGACCGTGGGAGGGTTTGCGGTCTGTTTCAAGACTGAATTGGCACTCACTAGTGTTCCAGTTGAGGAGACCATCTCTTTTGAATGTGCTGTTGTGGCAAGTGTGTGCTATTGAATTGCTGTCATCTACCATCCACCCAGAGATGGGAAGCAATTCCTTAAGGAAGTAGCGGACTTCGTCATCGACATGGCTTTTGAGTCTCCCAGGCTGATGGTCCTGGGTGATTTTAATGCCTGGATCGATGACGAACTCTCACAATTTGGACAACACTTCCTCCAGTTAATGGATTCACTGGGCCTAACACTGGTGGTTACCACTGCCACACATAAAGGTGGCCATTCTCTTGATTTGGTCTTCCTCCTGGGGATCAAGGCTTCTGACGTGGGGGTGGAACCAGTCAGCTGGTCCGATCACTACACTGTGAGATTCAATTTTGGCACCCCACCTTGCAGGCCGACCCCTGCAGAGATGGTCAAGTACCTCCCTTTGTGGAATATTTCTTTCAATGGCCTTGCTGTGGTCCTTGACCTATCACAATTTCCTATGCATTGCAGTGATCCAGAGGCATTGGTTGTGGCCTAGAATAATGCCATCACCTCTGCTCTGGACTCTATTGCTCCAGTTCGTGTGCGTCCTCTCTCCCTTCGACCTCGGGCTCCATGGTTTGATGGGGCCTTGAGGGAGTTGTGGTGATTTGGAGGTTAGAACGTTGTTGGTGGAAATCTGGCCTGTATGCCGACCATCTTAGACTGTTAGAACACTATCAATTCTATCAGTCAGAAATCTCTCATAAGAAGGCAGAGTTCCTTTCCGAGGAAATTTCTGCCGCTCAGAACCGACCAGCTCAGCTGTTCAGAACTGTGGACAGATTGTGCAACCCAACCTGTCTACAGCTCTGTAGAGTGTTTTCACAATTACAATGTGATGAGCTTGCTCGGTTCTTTGCTGATAAGGTGGTGGACATTAGGTCAGAGATCCATTCAACACATTCTATGTGGGTTGCTAGTTGTCAGGATTTGGTCACCACCCCTTTATTTTCCTGGAGTACCTTCAACCACCTGGAAATCATGGATGTTATGTGGATTGTCCAAGGGTTGCACCCTACCTGCTGTAGTTTAGATCCAGGTCCTACTTCCCTGATTTTGGGGTGTGGGGAGTCCATTCTTCTGGTTCTAGCACAGATAGTCTGGTGCTCCCTTGACTCGGGTGAATATCCCTGTTCCTTGAAAGAGGCGGTGGTGACACCCTTGTTGAAAAAAGCTTCTTTGGACCCAGACAGTCTTGTTAACTACAGACCTATCTCGAACCTCCCCTTTGTGGGGAAGGTGATCGAGAAAGTAGTGGCGGTGCAGCTGGAGAACTACCTGACCATCCATAGCATCTATGAACCTCTCCAATCAGGTTTTCAAAAGAGGCATAGTACTGAGACTGCACTGGTTCGGGTGCTCAATGATCTCCTGATGGCGAGAGACCAGAGAAAATGGTCCATTTTGGTACTATTAGATCTGTCATCAGCATTTGACACCATTGACCATGGGGTCCTACTTGAGCGCCTGAGATGTATTTGTGGGCTTTCTGGGGTTGTCCTCAGATAGTTCACTTCATTCCTCACTGGAAGAACTCAGAGGGTGGTTTCAGGGTTTTTTTCCTCTGATCCTATCTCTCTGTTTTGTGGGGTTCCTCGGCGCTCTATATAGTCCCCCATGTTGTTTGCGGTGTACATGCTTCCCCTCGGAGACATTGTGAGATGGTATGGGCTGAGGTTTCATTGTTATGCCAATGATACCCAGCTATACCGGTCCTTTGCACCCGACCAGGAAGGCACCATCTCGGTATTTAATAGCTGCCTCAATTAAATCCAGGATTGGATGAGGTCCAGTTGGCTGAAGTTGAACTCTGGGAAGACAGAGTTGTTGGTTTTGGATCCGGATCGCCGAATAGGGGGACTTGGGGCCGGCTTCCCATCTGGACAGTTTTTCAGGGATGTCAAGCTACAGGTCTCTGAATGGGTGTGAGACCTGGGGGTGTTATTATATGTGAGGCTGACTCTTCGGTCCCAGGTGTCAGCAGTGGTTAAGTCATCTTTCTGCCATCTAAGAAACATCGCTAGGATTAAGCACCTAGTTCCATCCGGTGATCTGCCAACTTTAATCCATGCCTTTGTGACCTCGCACCTAGACTACTGCAACTCGCTTTACTTTGGGCTTCGAGGCCTTGATATCCGCTGCTTGCAGCTGGTGCAGAATTCCGCAGCACGGGTGTTGGTGGGTACTCCTAGATCTTCCCATATTACACTGGTGCTGCAGTAACTGCACTGGCTACAAGTACAGTGGCAGATCACCTTCAAAGCCAGATTACTGACTTTTAAAGCCCTGCATGAACTGGGCCCTGATTACCTGAAAGAATTCCTGATCCCATACCACCCTGTGAGATCGCTCCGCTCAGCCGACGAGGGGTTGCTAGAGATTCCAAGGGTAACTTTAAAATCTGCTGGGGCCCGTGCTTTTATGTTTGCGGCCCCTTCCCTTTGGAATTCTCTACCCAATCGGATTAGGGAGTGCATGACCGTGGTGAGTTTTAAACAGGCTTTGAAATCTTTCCTTTGGGAAAAAGCTTATGGTTGTACTGTTTACTGATTTGATTCTGTTTGGTTTTATGATGTTGATTTTTTGTATTTTATCATCTTATTGTACTGCGCCTTGATACTTGAAAGGTGCACAATAAATAAAGTATTATTATTATTATTAATTGTATCTGTGGACAGAAAACAGGGAGAGTTACAAAAATACTAATCTGTAATAGCAGTATACAAGGTACAGGTGTTCATAATGAAATACTGTAGTGTGATGATGAATATAACATTGGTAAGCAAGAGCAGATAGTAACTTTCAACAATTTATATCCACATTGTGATCATGAACAAGTAACTAGACCTATACAAAATCACACATGCCCACACAATGCAAAGCATCATAGGCTGCATATGCAAATCACCACAGAATGTTATGCTGGTTCAACTTTAAGCAGAATTGCCAACTAGACCTATGTTTTCTTAGTGAAAGGGAAATATACAAAAAAATACTTAATACCCAAGCTAAATCTCCATATACCGTTCTCACAGGAAAGCACAACATTAATCTGCCACAGTACCTAAGAAGTGGAAATAGGTAGGCTAGCAGTGCAGTTCAGAGTGCAAATGCATTTCTGTCTCCCTCTAAAACAGATTGCCCATACTGTAGCAGCTAGTTGCACAACCGCAATACAGAAAACAATGATCAAGATGGCAGCTGGAGAATCAGAGACTAGCTAAAACCGCATAATAATGACTATAGAGACACAATATTAAAGTGTGAAAACATATATTTAGGCAATATAATTGCAGAGATAAACATAATTGTATCCGTATACATGTTAAAAGAAGTGAAGTCAAAACAGCTTGATGTTAAATTAGCTTGTGTTTTTGTTTTTACAAAAGTATTGAAGGTGCACTATCATCAGCATGTATACTGTTACTACAGTATTTATACCTATGCCAAGATATGCACTTCATTCTGATGTGTTTCCACTTTATTATTGTGATTGGGGTCCCTGGTTTGATTCCCTTCAAGGAAGGAGGAGCTTCTGCCCAAGCAGAGGTGGCAGACATAACTATACAGTGTGCCCAGATGTCAAGTGCTTTTAAGTAAGCAAAAGTTAATCTGAGAACAAGATAATGTCAGACATAGTTAGGCCATATACAGGAAATGCAGTCAGATCGTATGGTTTTTTATTGACCTTTGGAATCCATAGTGTCTACACTGGAGAGAGTATAAAAGCAAAATGGAGGGAGTTGGTGTATCAGTATTTGTGAGCTCTCACCACGGCTAGTCTTGGGTATTCATGGCACATATTGAGCACAGCATTGATACTGCAATGCTGGCACCAGTGGTTGTCACAAAGAATGCCCAGTACAACAGAAGTAGTAAAGAAAGAATCATACAAAATGTCAGTACGAGAGCAGTTTCCCAGAGGCTATCACTGGAAATGCCAGTATGAGAGCAGTAGCTCAGAGGCTATCACACAAAGCACCAATATAAGAACAATAGCCCAGTGGCTCTCATTAAAAAATGCCAGTACAAAGGCAGTAACCAGTGACTATCACAGGTAGTGCAAATACAAGAGTAGTAACTACAAGGGATGGAGCTGGCTTATGCAAGGTGAAAGCTACTGGTATGAAAGCTGCAGCCTTATAGACATAAAAACAGTGCTGCTCATCATCTTCATTCCAACTATAAAGCAATTTACAAGGAGACACATTATGTCAACTCACGCAACCTTACCATTAAGCATTGCTGTTTAGGTCCTGTATCTCTCTTACTCAAACACAAATAACTACATATGAAGAAATGATAACGCTGGCAGAATAAGGACATTAGGTATGTCTATTCTGCTAGTATTGCAGGGTCCTCACTTTCAGCTACTAACCCTGTCCCCATCCACCCTTCCCCTCCATCAACCACTCCCTTGATTCTTATTTTCTCCATAACTCTATGCCAGCTTCTTTTGAAGCTGCCCACAGTCGTCAATGAAACCCACTAAGCCTGAAGAGACCCTTCTCATCCACCCTATTTATTCATTTCAAATACTTCACAGTCTCAGTCATGTCTCTTCTATCTTTCATCTCTTCCAGGGAGTACATGTTCAGGGCCTCCAACTGATGAATTAGTCACTGCTGCAGATTAGTCAAATACAGAAGAACAGGACATATCTACATAACTGGTTTGTTTGTCTAAGTTTCTGTAGTAGGTTGTAGAGAGGGTTCAGAGCAGATATGATTTTGGCACTACTGTACTGTCAATAATACTTACTCAACCCAGCTGACTCATAAATCCAGTATTTCATGGTCATAAACATTTCCATTTCATCACGGGGGTGATTCTAGGCACATTAACAATTATTTTTAGCATAATGCAGAAAAAACAGATCAGTATCTATACAAACTGAATAATTTGGGAAATAAATATTGAATTTTCAGCAACAGATTCCATTATTGGAGGGAAGGAGGTTATTAAAAGGATCAACAGTTGCAGCAGGTCCTGGAATTAAAAGTATTTGCTAGGCACAAAGACACAAATGCTGCTGCCATGATAAATGGAAAGTCTCCACTGAGCTTGGGAAAATGAGTAGTGCTGCCAGCCTGCCAGCCATCTTGCTGCATCTCTGAGGTAAATACATTTGAAAAGTTTATCCCCATAGATGACACAAAGCCTAGCCATGAGCAAAACAGAGTGACTAATTCCCAGACTGCAGAGGTATTGATTTTTTTTTTGTCAGGAGGAGGGAACTGGAATGTCCTGCCATGGGGGCTGGTGGTTTTTGTCTCACCATGAGTAGATTGGTTTTTGTGTCACGGTAGGGAGAACTGGAACATTTCACCACATCAGTGAGACATTTTTATGTCTGCTGGGGGGGGAGGTCTGAGAGGATGGCCTGCCATGGTCATGGGTGTTTATTTTTACTTGGGGCAGAAGGAACTGGAATATCCCATCATGGCAGCAGGTGGTATTTATGTCTGCTGTCAGCATGACTGGGATGGTCCATTACTCCGCTTTCCCTGTGTATATGTGTGTGTGTGTGTGGGGGGGGGTGATTGCAGTAAGAGGTCTTAGTGTCCCCCAACATTCCTGGAGATGGACATTGAGGACAAACTGTGATGATGGGTGGTATTTGCTGCAAAGGAATCCATGATACTGCCATTGTTACTGCAAAACTAGTTCTCAGAGTAACCACAGTAGCAGCATGGGTAAAATGCCTCTTCCTGTTCTGGTAAACATACACCATATGATTCCAACAAGTCTGGCCTGACTAAGTCAGGCAACCTTAAAAAGAACAGTGAGCACACTAAACTTTGTCCACAGCCACATTAATCTGGCAGTACAGTCTAGAAGTTAGAGTAATGAGCTGTGAACGAGCTTGGTACATCCTGCAGACCAGACCTGGGTTTGATTCACACAACCTCCACTTGCATACCGTGTGACTCTGAGCAAGTCACTTAATCAGCCAGTGCTCCCAGGTCGCCCCTGAAAACAGGTACTTGTGCCTAGTGGGACTTACCTGGTTACCAAAGACTAAAATAAAAAAAAAAATCTGTAAAGACAGTGCCAAAAAAGTGAGAAGTGCAAACAGATGTACCCCATGATGGGGACTGATTGATTGATACTGTCAGCAGATAAGGGCCTATGGCCTTCCCCGTCTGCCCATTTGAGCTTGTAAGATCACTTTAAGTTGTTCTAGAAGTCTGTTGTCCCTAACCCCTGACCTCCAGGATTCCCTTATGTCTATACCATGCATTCTTAAATCCCGTGACTGTTTCAGCCCCTACCACTTCCTCAGGCAGGATGTTTTACTTGTCCACCACCCTTTCTGTTAAGAAATTCTTCCTCACATTTCCTCTGAATCACACTCCCTCCAACTTCCTCCCATGCCCTTTAGTCCTGAAACAGATTGATTGAGTGCCATATATGCTTGACATTTATTGTTACATGCTATTAATTCCCACTCCCAACATTGATAAAGTATAGAGGTGAGATATTTAAAATGTCTTCATTTGCACTTTAGTTGCTTCTGCAAATTTCAGTTTACTTTTTGGCAGAAACTTTAGCAAGGCTGTCCTTAGGGTATGTGGTACCACTAGGCAAACTTGACAATGGTGCCCCCCACCAAAAAAAAATGTTTATCATAACTTAATTTTTCAACAGCAATGTTTTTTTGATGCCTCCTTTTGCTGGGCGCCCTAGGTGACTGCCAAGTTTTCCTGTTCTTAAGGCCTGCCCTGACTTCAGGGATCATTGTCAGAGCTCATAATTTTTGTAAATCTTGGTGATGTCCCTAGAAATTGTAGGCTGGTGTTTTTGTGGCAAATGAAAAAATGTTGCAGGAGTAATCAAACTATATATGCAGATGTTTTGAAAATTGGGTCACAGTAGTATGAAAAGTGTGTTGAGGGGTGTGAATCAGGCAACCAGGGTTTCTGATTCCATGAATTATGGAGGGGTGGCAGGAATTCTGGTATATGTTGCTTACCAGCAGAAAAATGCTAAAATAATTAAGGTGAGTTTCCAGTCCAGTGGTACAGCCGATACCATAAGAACCCAACAAGTGTATCTGAAAAAAAGGATGAAAGGGTATTCTCACATAGAAATCTGTCTGCAGATAAGGACCATTAGGCCCACCCAGTCTGACTATAGCCCTACACTAGTTTGCAGCCTCTGACCCTACCTTGTCATTGGTGTTTCACTCCCTCCCTTTCCACCTCTAAGATTTCCTTATGCCTGTCCCAGGTATGCTTAAATCCCTCCACTGTGTTCACTCACAGCACCTCCTGTGGCAGCCTATTCCATGCGTCCACCACCCTCTCCATGATGAACAATTTCTTCACATCTCCCATTAACCTGCCACATTCCAATTTTATATAATTCCCCTCATTTTTGTACTCCTCCTGTGCTTGAAGATATCACCCCTTTGTGCCTTGTTAATGCCCTTAAGGCATTTGAATTATTGGTGCATGAGTTAGTGGGAGAAAGAACTTGATAGGCTGATGGTCTGTCCTCTCTAAAGTTGTATGTATGTTTATTGCCATGTATACAGATCTGTACATCTGTAATATAGGCCTCCTTTAGTCAGCGGGAAAACTTCTATTTGGCAAGCATGTAACTTTGGAAATTAAGCACCAAAACACAAAATCCATGTCCCAAAAAAAACTGCAAATCAAAACATTTTAACATAGAAGCAACGTCTTCCTGCAAATCAAGATCTGTGCCAAAAAACAAACATTCAGATCTGAAGACCAAATGAAAAGCCAACCCATGAAGTTATTTTGAACAGAACTATGCAAAATATTTTTAAAACAGTGAAATACTGTACGTACAGGTGCTCACGTCACAGTATGAACATGTTGGTGAAAATGTGAAGAAATTTCCATCATTGACATCAGACTGAAGCCTGGAAATGCGGAAAAAAATCCCACAATTTCGTATTGGAAAAAAGTCCAAAAACACCCCCACTTATTCATCTTAAACTGTAGTCTTCTTTCAAGGGAGAATCCCCACAAGTTCATGTTTAAGGCAAAATGTTTTCAGTTACTACCACTAAGATTTATTCACATGGCATTTCAAATGTTGCCAGCTTTGCATCATGCAGAATGTTCATGTAGCCTTTTTAGGCATTTTGCAGACTTGGAGGGGGACTGCAGTAATTTAATATGGTTCTGCTGTACTTAAACTCTTCAGCTTTAGAACATTTGGTAGACAATCTCAGTACTCTGACCTGCCTGATGATATACAGTAGTTTAGCATGTTCACATACTGGAATTCAACTGGTTCATCATATATCAACAACTATAGTATACCTTCAAGTATCTGGGCATGTGAGTGGATAGCAAGCTGCCCTTCAGTATGCATATTTACAGTCTTTGTAAAAAGTTGCTCTAGAGACTTGGGTTCTTCTATCAGAACAAATTCTGTTTTAGCCCTGGCTGAGACTAGAAAAATATTTGTCCAGGTAACCTCTACTAGATTATGGTGACATCATATACAGGAGCACCTCAGTTTCTTGTCTGTCTGAACTGGATGTGCTGTACCATCGAGCACTCTGGTTTATCTCTGGCCTGAATGTCAGAACACATCACTGTGAGCTCTACACAGTACTGGGTTGGACCTCACTTATGATCAGAAGGCTAAGAAACTGCCTGCTCAGATATCCTGCTTACTCTTGGGGATATATTCCTTGGGAGATTTTGCAGTTTTAACACAGCTTGCATTTTATATATTTTATTTCATTTTTTTTTTCATTTTTAAGCTTGATGTAATCATACTGATCAATTTAATGAGCGAATGTCTGCTCCTGTTATTTAATCGCTTAGGCTGCTAACTCTGCTGTGTTTACTTGCTGCCTTTTTTCAACCTGAACTTAATCTCTCCCACCTTTACTTGTACAGTAACCCCAATTCCTCTTTCGTGCTCTGTTCCTCTAATCTCTATCCCATCTTTGTCCCTCCCCGACCCCCACCTGTAACCCCACTCTCTCTCTTTAGCCACCTCTGTCCTCATAAGGCACCTCCCCAGCCTTCCCCCTTACTAATCTTTATATTTTTTTCTCTCTCCCCAGCCACTCTTTGACTTCGGGCAACCTGACCCTATGATGCCTCTCCCTGCCAACAACGAGCCCTCAAGGTACAAACTCCAGCTGCGCCGGGCACTTTCTTTGTGACTTTCAGACTTAGCACCTTCTTACTGCACTGGATTGGATTCCTCTCCTGTGCCTGGCTTCCCTGAAGTGTGCGAAGGACATGCAGCTTAGCTCCATATCAATCCTTTTGTTTCTTTTTTTTTTCTCAAAAAGGTTTCTGATCAAGCTACCTGAACTGTGCTATGAATGAATATATATTTTTTTTTACTGTGGCTAAGGTACTTGTACAGACTTGATACAGTCTCAGGCTGCCTGCTCAGATATCCCGCTTATACAGTTTTAGGCTACCTGCTCAGATATCCTGCTTACTCTTGGGGATATTTTGGCCCATCCCCCCAACTCCCACCCCCAGCCTTAATTAAATACGCCTTGGCCCCTCCTTTTCCCCCTTAATTATCTCTCTATTGGATGCCAGTAGCAAATCTCACCCTGAACCTTAAAGCTGCAGACAGCTAATACCCTTTGCTAAACTCTTACTGCCTTTCCACTCCCTGCTCATTTGACCTGTTCTTTTTTCCATGCCACATTTTTAGTCTTGTAAATTCTGGCTACTTGTTTACTTTTTTTTTGGTCTTCACTCCTGATCTCTAGGTTCATTATACTACTTTGCCACTTGTGGCCAATTACTCTTGACTGTGTCACTATGGGCAGCTCTGGCTGGCTACTTAACCTAACCTGCCTTATCCTTTTTTGCTGTGCCAACCAGTTTATTGCCTTACCTTTAAGTTACCCTCCCCAAGACTGTAAACCTCCCCCACCGTGTTACACCTGGCCTGACTCCCCCTGGGTGCTACTGCACATCCCATGTCTTCCGAAGCCTGATATTGCACTCCTAAGGCTCTGGCTCTGCAGGTGCTTGTGCTTTCCCTCTGCATCAGCTGTCCTTGCAATTGTACCACCTAATGCCTCATTGTGGGTACATATGTCTGTCCTTCTCCTCCTACTAGTCCATGCAGGTGACATTGAGCTCAATCCCAGACTTTCCTGCAATACCCCTAATCAATATCCAATGTCTGTGACCAAAACCTACCCCAAAGACGTGAAGGCTGCACATATGAACTTTCATAGCCTCCCCCCAAACATGACTGAGTTGGAAGCATGGATTGTCCAATGGACCCCAGACATTCTATGTATCTCTGAATCATGGCTGAAGCCCACTATCAAGCAACATAAGGTTGCACTACTAGGCTATAACTGTTTTAGGAGGGGTAGGCTGGGCAAAAGGGGTAGTGGTATCCTTATCTATACTCGGTCTGATCTACATATTATTGAACTCCCTGAACCTGACTCTGGGTCTCCAGCTGTGGAGTCCCTATTCCTCCCCTGACCCTGGATAATGTCAAGAAGCTTCTCATTGGACGTGCCTATCTTTCACCAAATGAGGCTTCTTTAGGCCTCCCATCTTTCATTGCTTCCCTTACTAATCTCCCTCATCATGACTTTGTACTTTGTGGTGACTTCAATATTGATTGGCTAGGCCCAGCTGCAGACAAATTGCGTTCTTCACTAGCTGACTCTTACCTAGTCCAACTCATCCAAGACCCAGCTCGCATCAATACCAAAGCCAGCAAACATTCTTTGCTTGACCACTAACTGCCCCCGAAGGTAAACGCTGAGGGTGTACTTTCCTATTGTATAAGTGAGCATTCTCCCACTCTTTGTGTCTAGATGAATACTTGTCCCAACCTCCCCCCCCAAGATATCCTTTGTCCATGCATTGCCCAGACTCGATATTGACAGCTTTATTAATACTATTTCCAACACTGACTGGGGAGTTATTAAAACCCTCCCTGATATCAACCAAACTTGGGATTTCTTTATTTCCACCTTTACTCAAATTGTAGAACAGCACGCTCCTCTGAAAAAATGCAAGCCTAAGGGTGTCAGTGCCCCATGGTTCAATAAGAACCTCAGGATGCTTATGTCCTCCCATGACCATGCTTGGCGGACCTACAAAAAAGTGGTCTGCCTTCTGCCTGGCAACTTTACAGGAGACTCAGAAATAAATGCAAAAACTCCCTACAGAAAGCAAAACACCACCACTACAAGTTGCTGCAAACTGAACACCTCTGCAGTCTTAAAGCATTCTGGAGACAGATCAATTCCTTGGTCAAATGGAAAGCTACTGAGCTCCAGTGTTCCCTCATTGTCCCAAGTACCACCCATACTGACCCCCCATCGATTGCCACTGACTTCAATAAATTCTTCACTGACCTTGACGGATACACCTCCCTCTTCAAAAACTCCTATTTGCCCCCTCTGCCTCAATCATCCCCAGCTACTTAGGGGCTTGCCCCTCTTTCCACCTGAAGCTGTCCTCCACTAAGGAGATCCAGAGGCTTCTAGCTAATTTGAAGGCTGAGAGCTCGCCTGGTCATGGCACACTCGAACCTAAGTTCCTCAAACTAGGTGCACCTGCCCTCACTCACCCTGTATGTGACCTTTTTAATCACTCCTTCCTTTCAAGTACTGTCCCTGAGAAGTGGAAGGTAGTGGTAGTAGTACCTGTGCATAAGGGGGACCCAACTCAGTAGCTGAAAACTTTAGACCAATATCCATCCTGTTCCTCCAGGTTAAAATACAGGAATGTATAGTTTATAATCATCTACAGAGTTATCTAGAACACCACAATCTACTCTCTCCCTTCCAACATGGATTCAGAAAGAATCATAGCTCCCCCACAGCCTTGATTAAAGTAACCTCTGACATAGTCCAGGCCATGAATCAAGGTTCTGTCACAGATGCAATCTTTGTTGACCTGATTAAAGCGTTCAACCTGGTGAATCATGGTCTTCTGCTACAATGGCCTCTCGAGCTTGGTCTTGATAATAGTGCACTGGGTTGGGTCCACAGCTATCTGTCCTGCTGATCGTAAAGGGTTAAGTGGTCTGGTGCCATATCTAACCTTAGACCCATAACACATGGAGTGCTACAGGGCTTTATTCTTGGGCCAATGTTGTTCTCTCTGTTTATTAATGACTTGCCTCAATAACTGTGGTGATGCTTCTGTGCACCTCTATGTAGATGATGCTATCATATACCGCTAATCCCCTGATGTTAATCAAACAAACAATGACTTTGCCTCTGACTTCTCTGAATTAGAAGGTTGGTTTAAGCGTAATCATCTTGTTCTTAACAGAAAAAAACTCAAAAGTATGTTATTCTCACACCCATCTCTCCTAGCACCTTCCCCCCATTTAGTTTTACATCTCTGAATGGGGATGCCCTTGAATCTGTCCACGCATTTAAATACCTGGGCATCACCCTTGATTCCTCACTCTCATTTAATATCCATGCCTCCACCATAGTCAAATCCCCGAACTAAAAGTTAAATCTCCTCTACTGTATCCATCCCTTCCTCACCTCTGCCTCTTGCTTTAAAATTGATTCCTCATCCTTTCTCCCTCTCCTAACCTATGGTGCTCCTTTATTACTATCTACTAATGTCACTCTCCTGGCTCAGGCATATCATAGAGTAGGTAGGTTTGCACTGGGTGTCAACGCCCATCACCATCACTGTGACGTTCTCTCTCTGCTTTAGGGTGGCTACCATATTAATCTAAACTGAGGTATACCACCCTGAGTTTCATGCATACAGTAAGCTGGTCTATAAATTTACCCTTCCCTGGCTCAGTGAGATTGTCCGCCATAGACAAGCCCCCCCAAGCTCTCAGATCTGCCTCCTTCCCTTTCCCTTCTCATACGGCCTAATTTGTGGCTAGCTACTGCCCGTAAGTCCTTTACTTTTGCAGTAGTTTCTGATTGGAACTCCCTTCCTCCTTCCATCCTATCTTGCCTCTCTCTTCCCACGTTCCCATCCAATTTGCTCACCACTCTCTCTGTTGCTGATATGTGCTCCTGCTTCCAGTGATGGCTATCCTACTCTTACCCAACTGATTTTCCCTCTGCTTTTGTCTGCTGACTCCCTACCTATGCTTCTCTCCCTGCCCTCTACCCTGACTCTCCTTGTGTACCGATCTGCACTTGTTCTCATGGTTTGACTTTAACATGATAATGTATAACTGTAATACTTTAGATGCCTAGCCTGTTATTTGTTATTTTATGTTGCTACCATTACTGTATTTTGATGTGCTTGTTGACCATTGTTCTTTGTACTATGATATGTTTTTTGCAACTGTAATTATCTTTCTATGAATTTGCACTGTATTGGAATTTTCTTTCTGTGAAATTGTCCTGTACTGTACTTCTTTTGTTGCTCTCCTGGGTCGTCCCAGAAAAAGGGACTGCTATTGTCTCAGTGGACTTACCCAGTTACCAAAATTCAAAATAAATAAAAATAAAGAAAGAAACTTACATATGTGGCCCTTCAAAGGACTGTGGAACTTGCTGCTATTGTATTTATCAAATCTTTTTTTTAGAAATCTTTGGGATTGTATAATCTAAGAAAACATAACAACATCCACTAGTTAGCCCCTTCCATTTCAAGGTCCTTCTTGATCAATTTTGTGTTGATAAATGTAATGCTATTAATAAAACTATGTGTATAAGGTGTGTTTGTATGTTCACTACAGTTCTTGTTGATAACTGTCTGTAAATATCAACTCTGCTGTTACCTCTTATATATTAATTCTCCTGCTGTTTTGTCTTTGTATTAGATTGCCTCTGTTAGCATGTGTTTAACAATTGTTTCTTAATTTCCTGTATTATGTGATTTTGCCTTGTCACTCATTTTATGTTATCTGTCCTAAGCAGGATCTCCTTCTAAATAAGCACTGCTCAATGGAGCTTCTTCCATGTAAAATAAACACAAATGCAGAATTTTTCATTTGTTATTTATTCACTTTGGTAACATCTGGATCTCAGAGCTAAGTAGTGCTTTAATAAAAAGTAAAGTACTGCACAAAGTGAACTGTTGTTAAGAAACCATGAAACAGATTTTCGCACCACCATATGGCTGATAGTTAACAGATTGCCATGCACAGGTAACTGGCTGCTGGGGACTAATTAAAGGCAGAAAACAAGCTAACGACAGTGATCTTTGCACATTAAAACTCTCTTTTATATGGTACTGAGGTGTCAGATTTATTGAAAGGACTAATTAGAACATTTTGCAAAATCCTGATGAAGGGGGATTGAAGTGACATTTAGCCCAGTTTTAGAGATTATTAAACTGCTCCAGCACTCTAAGCCAGGTGTTTAAGATGACTTCACTGGTGACCTGCTGTTGTAAGAGGAACTATTTTATTGTGCTGAAAAGAAATAGGAAAGATGTTTCCCCTAAAGCAAAGCCAAGGATGTCAGGCTAGTTTCCATACACATTCATTGAAGCAGGCATAGCTGGTGAATTTCTATACAGTCATGAAAACTCGTTTGGTAGATTTCATTCTTTAAGGTATCCAAACAGATGGCAAAACAAAATAACAGAAACAGAAATATGTTTTTATCTAAACAGGACAGTCCTTTATCAGGTTACTCTGCCCATTCACCCATCAGTGGCGAATCAGGTATTACTATAGGAGAATGTCATCCTTCATTCACCCACTGTGCCCGTATCAAAGACAAGCTCAAGCTGCTCCACCATTGGACTCCATTTGACTAAGCACTCACCACCCAATGATACTTTTTCATTTTGGGAGGTGCTGGTGGGTAGAGAAGTCGAGACTTGTGGGTGTGTTGGGTGGGAGGTGCTTGATTAAATTGGAGGATGTGGAACTGTGACTTATGCCAGGGTGTGGGGAGTGATCATGATTTTGCATGGGTGGATAGTTTGCTATAAGGATGTTGCCTGTGGACAGGGAGGACATTATTTATAATGACTAGGTTAAGGATGGCATTCTTTTTGGAAGGCAATGCCTGTTGTTCAGTGGGGTAAGCATCCAGCCACTCCCTTTTTCCTGAGCTATGTAAGTAATTCCTTCCAGCCTCCTTCTGAAGTACTTTTTCTTAGTCGGCTGGATGCTGTGCCCATCTGTCTTCTCCCCTGGGGCCTACTAGGGCTTTGACACACTTCCTCCGATATACTCTGGGTTCTGCTTGGTTTGTGCTGGACTTCTGTTTTTGTGTTCTCTTGCTTTTGGTTTGCATTCCTTGCTCCTGATTTTGGTTTGTTTTCCTTGTCTCTGGCTGTTGCTGTGTGCTTCCTTGTGTGCCTGCTTTCTGCTCTCCTGAGTCTGTGCTTTTCTGTTGTGTTTCTTTTTGGGATTTTCTAGTTTTCCTAACATATTGTTGCCCTTTGTTTGCTCTGTGCTAATCTTGCCTGTATCCAGGCTCCTACCAGCTCAATTTTCCTGCGGTTGTTATTGTATATTTCAGCTCACACTGCAGTCAGTTTCTGCAGCTGCTGTAAGTTTTAGCTACATTCCAACTTCTGCTGCTGCTGTTTCCAATTCATTCACTACATCTGGTCTAGGCTCCTACTATCAACTAGCTGCCACTGCCTCTTACATACAAACATGCGAATGTGCCAGCAGAATCAGACCACCCAGTCCATCTAAGTCTGCCCAAGTGTGCAGCCAACACCCCTAGTTTGCAGCTGCCCCACCCCTTCCCCTTTGTCATCCCACTGCCATCCCCCACCGTCACTCTTCCCTGTTCCCTGTCCCATGCCCTTTTGAAACTGTTCACAGATTTACATGATGCCACCCAATCTGATAGGGCATTCCATTTTGCTACCACTCTCTCTGTGAAATAGTGTCTCCTCATTTCCTTCCTAAATCTTCCCACCCTTTATTCTTAGCCTGTGCCCCCTGGAGACCCTCCCACTCCCTAACTTAAAGACCACATCTGCCCTATGCTTATTGATTCCCCTCAGATACTTGAATGTCTTTATCATGTCCCCCTGTCCCTTCTGTCCTCCAGGGTGTACATATTCAGGTCTCCCAGCCTGTTGTCACAGTCTCTCACCTCCATTCCACATATCATCTTTGTTGCCCTCCTCTGCACCCCCTCCAGTAGCCTGATATCTTGCTTTAGGTATTGCCTCCAAAACTGCACACACTACTCTAAGTGCAGCCTTACCAGCGACCTGCAGAGAGCAAGATCACCTCTCTTCGCCTGGACAAAAAAAATCTTGCTATGCACCCCAGCATTGTGTTTGCTTTTGCAGCTGCTTTCCTGCACTGGGCAGTGTTGTTCATGGCCCCTGTTATTATTATCCCTAGGATCTTCTCCTCCTCAGTGATCCCCAGCTTAAACCCCCCAAGCCAGTATTCTCTCCTTGGGCTCTTCACCCCAAAGTGGATAACCTTACACTTCTTTACATTGAACCCCAGCTGCCACCTCTCTGACCACTTCTCTAGCTTGCTTAGGTCCCTCTGCAGCTGCTTCCATCCCTTCTCTCCATCCACCACTGCTCCAATTTTGGTGTCATCAGTGAACAGACTTACTTTGCTCATCATCCCATGTGCAATGTCTGATATGAAGAGCCCAAACAATACTGGCCCCAACACAGAGCCCTGTGGCACCCCACTCATCACTGGCCTTGGAGTCGAGAGCTCCCCTCTCACCACTCATTGCAGCCTGCCACTCAGCCAACTTGTAATCCAGTTTATCATTTTTGCCCCTACCCCTACACCAGTTAGCTTCCCCCTAAGCCACCCATGAGGCACCGAATCGAAGGCCTTGCTGAAGTCCAAGTAAAGAACATCCACTGCATGACCCTTATCCAGCTCACCTGTCACCCAGTCATAATATTGTATGAGGCTGATTTGACAAGACTTCCCTGAAACAAACCCATGCTGCCTCACATCCTGGAGGCCATTGTCCTCCAGGTACAACACCAGTCTTTCCTTTAGTATTGTTTCCATGAGTTTGCACACTATGGAGGTGAAACTTACTGGACGATAATTACCCAGTTCGTCCCTTGGCCCGCTCTTGTGTAATAGTACTACATGTGCCATCCTCCAGTCCAGTTGCACACATCCCGACTTCAGAGAGGTGCTGTACAGAGCTGCCAGCAGCTTTGCCAACACCTCCGCCATCTCCCTCAGCACCTTGGGGTGGATACCATCCGGCCCTGGTGCCTTGTCTA
This sequence comes from Neoceratodus forsteri, assembly GCA_016271365.2. NCBI lineage: Eukaryota > Metazoa > Chordata > Ceratodontiformes > Ceratodontidae > Neoceratodus > Neoceratodus forsteri. Next base: position 540,153,732 of record CM028137.1, on the reverse strand, counting down.
CCTTCAGTGCCCTCAGTCCTTCTAGGACTCTATTTGCCTCAATTCTTCCACCTGTCACCTCCTCTCCCCCTGTCTCCACTTTCCCAGCCCATGCTGGTGCGGTCCCCCCATTTCTTCCATGAACACTGAGCAAAAGTATTCATTCAGAGCTTCTGCCTGCTCCTCCCTTTTTCCATCCACTCCCCACCCCTTTTTATCCTCATTTTGTCTCCTTGCGCTTCCATTTCTCCCTGATGTATCTGAAAAAGTATTTCTCCCCCCATTAATTCCCTGTGCTAATCTCAGCTCCCTCTGGGCCTTGGTTTCTCTCCCTTTTCTGGTCCCCTCCCTGGACCATCTTGCATATTCCTCCCTGTCCACTTCCTTCCCCATCCTCCTAAACCTCTGGTGCTCCATTCATTTTGCCCTCACCACCTCCACAACCTCCCTGTTCAACTAGCATGGCTTTCTTGCTCTTCTCCTCTTACTCTGTGCCTTGGTGCAGGCTTCTGTTAGTTCTGCAACCCCCCATTTAATAATATCCCATTTCTGGTCCATGTCCATCTCCTGCCTTATGCCCCCCAGTTTCCCTTTCAGTACTTTCTGCATCCTCCTGAAGTCCACCCCCCTGAAGTTTGTCACTCAAGTAACTGATTTCTCTGGCTCCCCACACATCGTGATATTAAACCACACAGTTTGGTGATCACTGTTGGCTAGTGGATCCTCTACCTTTATTTCCCTCACTGCCTTCCCATTCGGCAATACCATATCTAAATTGTTCTTTAACCTAGTAGGTACAGTAACCAGCTGTGTCAGGAGACCCTCCTGGATTGCATCCAGGAGCACTTGCTCCCTAGCACTGGAGGTGACCAGAATGCTCCAGTCAAACCCCGGCAAGTTGAAATCCCACACGATGACCACCTTCCCTTTTCTACATACCTTTTTGATTTGTCCCGCTAACTCCCTGTCAAGCTCCTCAGACTGGGACGGCGGCTTGTATACCACCCCAAACTTCAATTTCCAATTTTTTTCCAATTGTTTAACCAGGTGAGACACACTAAGCTGAAAGCTTGTTTACAGGTACAACCTGGGAGCACAGAGAAGTTAAGTGACTTGTTCAGGGTCACACAGTATGCAAATGAGGGATGTGGGATTCAAGCCCAGGTCTCCAGATTTGCAGCTCAGAGCCTTTAACCACTGCACTATACTGCCTCCCATATCCTACCCCTTGAGTCTAGGAGCTGCAAACAGATTGCCTCTGTTCTCCTTTCTTTTTCCTCGTCCCTTGTGCATTAGATCCCATCCTTCATACAGACTGCCACCCCCCTCCCCCACAGTCCTTCCTGTATAATTTGTATCCTGGGATTGCCAGATCCCAGTCCTGGTGCTCAGTTGCCCACGTTTCAGTGACAGCTGCAATTTCCACCCTCCACACTGCTAAGAGTTCCTGTAGCTCAGCAGATTTGCTTCCTAGGCTTCTTGCATTCAATGAGACCACCCTCCATAATGCCCCCTTCCCTTCCCTTCACTAGCCTCCATCTCCTCCCTTCTACTCCCTCCTTTTTTGGCAGCTCTGCTCACTGATTATCCATGTTAACTCACTTTATTCAGTACCGGACTTCAGTGTGCTCTCCTACCATTTTCCAGTATTTGCTCAGCCTGATAAAGAATGCTGTCTGGTCCAGTAAGATTGCTGTTTGGTCTCGTGATGTTCAGTTTACATATAGTCCTTTTGTGGATTTACAGGCTGCTCAATCATGTTTATTGTTACAGTTAGTGTTGGAACCCACTCGGGAGGGAGCAGTCCTAGACCTGGTACTCTCATAAGGGGACGGAGAGAGGATCTCAGATTTAGAAGTAGGTAGCCATCTTGGAATAAGCAACAACCGAACAGCGTGATTCATGATGAACACAGCCATAGAGTCAAGTCATGCAAAAGCGAGGCTATTGGATCTTAGGAGGGCTGACTTTGTCAAAATGGGAGCTTGCCTCAGAAAGGCACTAGCAAATGGACAAGAAGGAGGGGTGGAGGAACAATGGGGTAAAATGAAAACTGCAATTACAGAGGCAACAAGCCTTTGTGGAAAGCAAATGAAGAAAACAAAATGAAGGAAAAACCACTACATTTCTCAAAAGAGGTGGCAGCAAACGTTAGGGAGAAAAAGAAGGCATTCAGTAAGTATAAGGAAACACAGAAAGAGCAGGACAGAGAACTGTAACAGTTAAAGCAGATGGAAGCGGGGAAGGCAGTCAGGATAGCAAAGGCCCAAACCAAGGAAAAGATAGCCAACTCAGTTAAAAATGGAGATAAAACCTTTTATAGGTACCTTAGGGAGCAAAGAAAGACAAAGGGAGGTAGATTGAGGCTTAATAAAGGGGAGGGGTGTGGGCAGAGGGTGACAGTGAAAAAGCAGGGATACTGAATGAATAGTTCTGTTCAGTATTCACAAAAGAAGAGGAGGTGGAGGTATCTAAATCAAACCATAGAAACACTCTGGATGGGGGGGGGGTCGATACCAGTCCATTCACAGAAGAAAGGGTCCTGAAAGAATTCCTAAAACTGAAGATGGCAAAGCAATTGGGCCTGACGTGATTCACCACAGAATTCTAAAAGAACTAAGGGGAGAACTAGTGATACCACTGACTACCCTGTTTAACAAATCATGGAAGGATAGTGTGGTACCTGAGGAATGGAGGAGGGTGGATGTGATTTCCCCTTCACAGGATTCCAACCTGATCATGGCTCCTGGCATAGTCTATATCTAGACAACCTCCAGTAAACTGTTTTCTCTGGGTCATCTTATCTCCAGTACTTGATTTTCTTACTCCTATATGGTCAAACATTGACTGATGTCTTCTATACATAAGACTGGGAGTCTCAGATGCAAGAATTGCAGTGAATCTTAAATGTGTTTCAAATGGGGTTATGGGGCATCACTAAATTATTCCCAAAGTACACCCAGAACAAGAACCATATCATCCACCACAAATGAGCATAAGTCAAGTACCTTCTTCATGCTACTCAAATCCTTAACCTTGGTATCCAGGGAGGCTGTTACTATCTGGTAATCATACCACGGCGGGAGAAATCTCTTGATGTTTAGAATCCATCTTAAATAGTTATTACAGAATAAAGCAGCTATTTTATGGACACTACATTATCTGATGGAAAAAAATGCCTTATGAACCCATATGCCCGAATACATCCTAGGGAGATTAGAGCTAATCACTGTATTTGTAAGGAAGTCACTGGGCCAGGGAGCGAGCCCTCATCCCACATATTTTCTCTACTTGTCTTATGAACATACGAATGTGCCAGCAGAAACAGATCACCTGGTCTATCTATGTCTACTCAAGTGTGCAGCTAGCACTCCTAGCTTGCAGCTGCCCCATCACCTTCCCCTTTGTCATCCCACTGCTGCCCCCACCTCCCCCACCCTCACTGTACCCTGCTCCCTGTCCCATGCCCTTATAAAGCTGTTCACAGATTTACATGTTACCACCCATTCTAGTAGTGTGTTCCATTTTGCTACCACCCTCTCTGTGAAATAGTGTCTCCTCATTTCTCTCCTAAATCTCCATCCCCTGTATTCTTAGCCCATGCCACCTAGTGTCCCTCCCCTCCTTAGCTTAAAGACCCTATCTGCACCATCCTTATTGATTCCCCTCAGATACTTGAATGTCTCTATAATGCCCCCCTGTCCCTTCTATCCTCCATGGTGTACATGTTCAGGTCTCCCATCCTGTTGTCATAGTCTCTCCCCTCCATTCCATATATCATCTTTTTTGACCTCCTCTGTACCTCCTCCAGTAGCCTGATATCATGCTTTAGGTATGGTCTCCAAAACTGCACACAATACTCCAACTGCAGCCTTACCAATGACCTGTAAAGGGGCAAAATTACCTCTCTTTGCTTGGAAGAAAACCCCTTCGCTATGCACTCCAGTATTTTGTTGGCTTTTGCAGCTACTCTCCTACACTGGGCAGTATTGTTCATGGTCCCTGTTATCATTACCCCTAAGTCCTTCTCCTCCTCAGTGATCCCCAGCTTAACCCCACCCAGCCAGTATTCTCTCCTTGGGTTCTTTGCCCCGAAGTGCATAACCTTACACTTCTTTGCATTGAGCCCCAGCTGCCAAATCTCTGACCACTCCTCTAGCTTGCGTAGGTTCCCCTGCAGCTGCTTCCATCCCTCCTCTCCATCCACCACTGCTCCCGTTTTGGTGTCATCTGCAAAACAGACTTACCTTGCTTACCATCCCATATGCAATGTCTGATATGAAGAGCCCAAACAATACTGGTCCCAACACAGAGCCCTGTGGCACCCCACTCATCACTGGCCTTGGAGTTGAGAGCTCCCCTCTCACCACCACCCACTGCAGCCTCCCACTCAGCCAGCTTGTAATCCAGTTTATCATTTTTTCCCCACTCCTACACCAGTTAGCTTCCCCCAAAGCCGCCCATGAGGCACCGAATCGAAGGTCTTACTGAAGTCCAAGTAAAGAACATCAACTGCATGACCTTATCCAGCTCACCTGTTGGAAGTATCTGCTTTTCCTTGCATACCTGCCTACTCAAAGATGGTCTTCAGGGGTAGAGGAAGCTCCTCAGACATCTTCAGTAGTCTGTATTTCATTTTATGTACCTGCCTATTCAAAGACGGTCTTCAGGGAAGTCCTCGGACATCTTCTACTTGTTCCAGCAGTATCTGCCTCCTTCACATACCTGTCTACCTGACAGTGGTCTTCAGGGGCAGGGGAATCCCTTGGGCATCTTCCATACTCTTCACCTCATTTCACATACCTGCCTATTTGAACATGGTCTCCAGGGAAGCCCCTCGGACATCTTCATTCATTTCAACTTTAATCATAGTCTTTACCTCATGTCACATACCTGGCTACTTGAAGACAGTTTTCAGGGAAGCCTTGAATGTCATCCACTCATCTCTGTTGGAACAGGAGCCTCTGTCCCAGACTATACACTGCTTATTTGAACATGGTCTTCTGGAAAAATGTTTGAACATCTTCTACTCAACTCCACTCAGTCGATTCCATTTATTGCCTAGCTCAGCTTCTTGGATGTCTGCTTCATGAGTTACTTCCATGTTATCTGCTTGAAGTGGAGACCCCGTAAATTGAAACACATGAGCAGTGTTTTCCATCTCTTGTTGCAGCTATTATTCTCCTTTAGCATGAAGTACAACCTAGCAATTGCTATAACCTGTTCTCCCTATCCTAACATTCTTGCAGTCTTGACTATAGGCTTGGTCTTTCCTTGTCCTCCAGGGATGTAAGAGTTTATGTTAGACTCCAACTTCTCCATTACAAGAGAGTCTTGTCCTCCTCCAGCATTCTCTGCTTGCAGCATTCCAGATGAACAATCCAGCACTCAGCACTTGCTCATCCCCATAGAGAATTCAATATTCATATCAGCTACATGCCATTGCTTCTTTATGCTTCAAACTTATTCTTGTATGTACTTGGCGATCCTGCCTTCACATATACTCATTCGACTCCACGAGTTTTCCTTCCCTCATGACTATGAAATTGCTGTCCTAGCTGCCTCTTCTGCTTCAATATCCCCCCTCATCAGCTGAGATTTAGGAAATCAATTACAGCTCCATTTTCTGGATGTAATAAGTAAGCAATAAGACACGATGGGGTGTGCATTAGACAATTCTAATACATGGCTAGGGGGACGTAGTGAGGCACGAGGCCACAGGCAGAGTGCATCCAGTCCCCTAGCTGTGCATTAGAACTGTCTAATGCACATCCCTGGAGTGGCTTATTGTACTTATAAAATGGGCCTGTGTATTCTAAATGGGGTTTCTAGTTTTATCTGTGCATTAGACACATCTAATGCATGACTAACAACCAATCAGATTGCTTGAAATCCATTGCCCATTTTATAGCTCTGCTCATCATATACCAAATTCCTTTTTTTCATCTCATGTTGTGAACTGACCTTCCTGAACCCTGAAACCAAAAAGACAAGACATCATGCTCATTTTCTTCATGCATCTACAGGACTATGTTATGCCTGTGTTTGTTGTCCTTTCACTTCCTGGACCTATGCTCATCCCATTGGACCACACTATGCTTAACCTCTCCTACAACACTATTTTGCCTGCCTCTTCATTGATATCTACAGCCACTGGCTGCCCAGCCTGCTCATCAATATCTATAGCTGCTGGCTCACCTGACCTCCTCATCAAGAAACTACTACGTACTCTACAGCTGCTGGCTTCTGACCTCCTTTCATCTGGCACTCAATGTGATTCATGCTGTCATTCAAAGAAATGCTCATTCTCAAATTGGAGGCATGCCAACCATGACCATTACCTTTTCAGCAAATTAGACCTTCAACCCCTTGATTGGGCTTTTTAAATTGCAGCAACTGAGTCATCACCAAAATAAACTACCCTTAGCCTAGAGGGAAGGTGACCTAGGCCTTGGATCTGCAGAGGTTTCTTCCTTTTAAAAGATGTTTTCCTTTCCTGTGTGCCAAAGGTCATAATACATAGTTAGTTGTTTATAGTATATTCCCTAGTTTCCTTAGGTAGGTTTCTGCTGTTGGATGGAGATGGATGGTGGCCAGACTCACCATTCCCTCCCCTTAGCAAGCTCCTGATGACCTCAGTACAATCCTGTCAACTGGTACTATCATTTGTGTTTCATCAAGCCATCTAGTTGCTGTCCATCTGCTTCTCTACCTTGTAGTCAATGTTTACACTCAATGATCTTTTTCAGGCTCCTTTCCAAGGTACCTTTAGCCAAGGGAATCCTTCCTGGAGCATCTCTATGTGTGAAACCCTCTTGGAGGATTCCTTGCCTTTGGGACCCCTACAGGGTGGTAATTCCCCATGAAACAGAGAGTGTGAAGGGCCAAAACATTTATCATAGTTGCTCAAGCATAACACTACTCTGGTTGTGTATGCTCATTGAATGTTTTTAAATGTAATGTTATAAGGATGGCAATGTGTGATCTCATGGGCTTGGACGGAGGTTGAGGCTTATGGGGTGGCTTGGGCTGGGGGTTTGCAGTTTTATAGTGGGGGGATAGTTATCTAAAGGTTTAGGATAGTCAGATGTTAGGATATCTGAATCTGGCAGTGAGGTATCTGAGGTTAGGATCAGATGTCAGATTCAGATACAGATTATTTTAATATCTCACTATTCTGACTCAGATCAGATTGTAAAGCATCTGAACAATCCTAATATATGCATTGCACCTTGACACACACAAACTATGTCAGTCAGAAACTATTATATATGCACCAAAAGAAGCACCACAGACATAGTGAGCAAACCACCAGGAACTATCCTACTCCTGCTCATACTGCTTTTTCTCCTTTGTTGACTTTGCATGCTTCCAGTGTCAGACATTAACATGACGGCAAGACTTGTATAGTGGTGATCCAAAAAGAGAAAAGGACATTTCTGAGCCTTTTGACACTGACTACCAGCATTATACAGACATCTGGGAGAGAGCACAGACATCCCAGCAGGGTACAAGATGGTTGTTTATCTAGAACAGCCACTGTCATAGAAAGATAGAACGTGCTGGCAGAAAAGAACTGGTAGGCCTATCTAGTCTGCCCTATTTTCCTTGACTAACATTACACCCTGGACTCTTGTTGGTCACAGGTTTCAGTCCCTTCTTCCTTAGCTCTATTTATTATACCAATGTGCCTATTCCACACTGTCTAGCTGACATACCATAGGGACTCCATCACATTCTGCTAAGACAGGAAAGTAATTTGGCCTGCACCAGCTAAACTTTATTTTGAATTTTCTTGGATGTCTTCCAGCATCTGTCAGTTCAGAAAAATGTTTCAGCACAACTCATGATATTGCCTCACCACATCACACCATGCTAGCTTCTGAGAATATTGAATTCTTAGCCATTCTTACACTCAGCTTACTACAGATCAACTTCAACTACCCATTATTTATTCCCATGTCCAACAAGTCACATCTCCTGCTATTCCCAGCCCTAAACCTCCTGCTAGCATGTTTTCCTGGACTACCAGTGACACTAGCAGGACCACAGTCTTGCTCACTACTCCCAGTATCATCAGCTGTGTAAGGACTATGACACATGCCACCACCTGAAATGAGTCATTGTTGATGGCCTCGTTCAGATGTGCAAGTTCCTTTTTCTTGGTCTCGTGACCTTACACTGTACATTAACTACAACAAGTAAGGCAGCCAGAGGGCAGGTCAATGATCTTAAAAAATATTTCAAAAGGTAAAAAAAAAAAAAAAAGGAAAACTGTACATCCATGCATGCATGGCTAAACACTTGGAAAGTACAGTAAATGTAACACCTGACATTTGCAGTTAATTTGTGTTTATGTTATTGGTTGCGTGTCTTTTTTTGGGGAGGGGTATTATAAGTAGTGAAAAAGTATAGGGCCAGTGAGGAAGCAAAAATTGGCATAGAGGTACAGTAAAACAGAAACTACTGGAAGTGGGAGTTGATTGTTGAGATCAGCAATTAATACTATCAACTACTATAGCTCAGAATTGGGACATAGCAGCCATATTTATTCTGGACTGTATCACACCATCCCAAATACAACAATTCCCAGCAGTAGTATGCAATCACAACCTACCACAAGAAAACTGTTGTAATTAATATTCGTTGCCAACCTATGGCTTCCCCCCATCTGTAGTCTGATTTACCCTATGCCAATTACTGCATTGGTAGACAAAGTATTTTTTATTGAATTAACCAGGCCAAACCAAATTGTCAGGCCCCAAGTCAAAGCCAAACTGAAGATGGTTCTGCATCACTTTTCTCCTATGTACACTGCAGTCATAAAACAGATGCTAACTGCCACATTTTATTCTGAAGCATGTGCACACCAGTGTAGAAGAGAGACGTGTTTCAGCTGTGTCTTGGCTTATCAAAAGTAATGTAGACAGTTTTGAATTATATTTATCTCTAAGAGATAGGGTTTGGAGAACCTTAAAAGTGTATAGTATACTCTAGCTCAATTTCATAGTAATGAGTCTTGATTAGCTCCGACAACCAGATGATTTGGCATAATAGTAACATAGAGGATAATGTATGGTCAGCTATCCATAACAAGCATGGGTAGCCATCGAGAGGTTGCCAGTGGTGACCATTTAGACCTCATGAGTGAAGCTCGCAAGGTCTCAGTTGCCATGACAACCTTGAGATGGTGACTCACGTTTGTTATGGATAGCCAACGATACATTGTCTTTTATAGTGTATGGTCTGCTACTCCACAAAAATCAAGTAATCTCTGAGCCTATATATAGTACTGACTCATTACTTTTACATTTTTTTCTGTTTGACACTCTGCTCCAGTCTACCTCTCACTGCCGTGGCTGTTGCTGAAAAAGGGGAAGTTTGTGTATCGCACATGTGCAATTGCTTTCTAAGTTGTTATACTGCACTAGCTATGCACAGTAGCTAGAGCAGCATAACAAGCTAGCTGACATTGCTAGTGCAGTATAACATAGTTTTTGAAGGGATGGATTTCCATTCCTAACAACGTTCCACTATACACTACAAAATACTGTAGAATCCAAAAAATGACCATGCTGCAGAACCCAGCCTTGAGTTTGCTTATTTTGTTAATTCAATTTTGCCAATTTTGCTGTTGTGTATCAAGGTTGAGCAATTCGGAAAGGTCAAACTTCAAAAAGTGCTCCAGGTTGCCATCTTGAGTAATGTTCTCTGTCTTATTTTATGTCTTTACCCTTTTCCATTGGTTCACTACACACAAGGTCATTTTCAGGACTCACATTTAGGACTGGCAACAGAAAAAATTAATTTTCCAATTGATAATTTACGCAGTGGCATGTATATACCACTTTTTAAAAAAAAAGATTTAAGTTGCATGTATTGTGAATCTACAGTGGGACCATGGGAGGAACAGGTGTTTAAGATAAACTATAATGCACCCACACTGAGATGCACTGGATCATTTCAGAGCATGATTGTCAGGTATCTTCACTTTAGCAGTTTAAAATACAAAGGTTACCCTGGAAGGGCACTGACAATAAAGTCAAGTCTCAAAAAAATATCAGCTTACACATACAGTGGCTCTTGTGTCATGCGCCTTCTTGTCCAGTCAAGTTGTGACACTATTGTCATCCATGACTTGTATGATGTCTAGACATAATTATTAGAAACACATAGCAATTAAGCAATTAGCAGTAATGGCTCTGTCTGTTCTTTCCAGTTTGTGTCTGAAGATTCTGATTGATAAGACTTGACAAGAAGGAACATGACACTAAGAACAACCATACAGTACCCCATTAATACACAGCACCATGGGAAGTATACGGAAAGAACCATGAAAGAATTAGGGCTGACTCAACTTTAAGTTGGATTGAATGGTTCCAAATGTCCTCTCAAATAATCTGCAAAAGGCTGCATGCAGCAAACAAAGGAATACATTTCTTCCTTGTTAAGACTCTTCAGTGTGTCTCATTTGTATATCAGCCAAAAGTGATGAAGAACTAGCTCCCTGATCATAGTTGTTGGAGTCATGGTAAGCCAGGATAGAAAATCAATTTAAAAAAACAAGAACTTCATAGTAAAAGCACTTAAGCAAACGTTACACTGGAAGGTAATTGGCTTAAAAGCCATGTTTCAAAGATGGAGCAAATCATACATACAGTAGCACATTAATACAAACAATTATGGAGAGTATATGCAAATCACCCTGAAAGAATAACGCTAGCTTGACTTTTAGCAGGACTGAAAGGTGCCAAATGGCCCCACAAGCACCCACAAGCAGTCTGCAAAGACTGAAAACACTTGACACAGCAAATTAGAGAGATATCAGTGTCAAACCTTAACAGTGCAAAACACTGACTGTTTGACCTTGAGCAAGTCACTTATCCTCTTTGTGCTCTAGTTTACCCAGAAGAAAAAATGTGTAGAAGGAGAACCCACTGGAAACAAAATGTACCATCTCAGTCAGGCTATCCTGGGTAATTGTGAAAAAAGTGTACAGAATAACTTTTCAATGTCATGATGTTAGATTTTGTGTTGACCCAGTTCAACAACATCGATGCTATTCCAATGGAGCACAGTGAGATTTTGTATCTTTATGTAAGCAATAATACCCTCCAGGGTGGGTGGTATTGGGGAATACCGGACTGCCCAGGGGCATATTCAGGCCTGATGCTGCAGGCGGAGGGCCGTATAACCCCCAGAAGGTCCAATATTCTCCAATACCATCCACCCACCCTGGAAGGTATTATTTTGCTTAGAAAATGGGCAACTGTATATTTATATATGTTTAAAGAAAAATTATATGTTTTAACTGCTAAGACTGTTATTTCTTAAATTTATTTTGTTATAAAATAGTTCCTCCACCTGTATTAGAAAGCAGAGTTTTTTTTATTTATTTGGGGCTTACTGTCCTACAGGAGCCTCCGTAGGTTGTGTTTGGAGCCAGTTGCCATAGTTATGCCCTTCTGTCACACACAGGGATTTTACTTTTACTGATTAAATGCTTCCAATCACAAGCATTTTACATACGTACTGCTCAATGGTCCATGTTTTTATTATTTTGTAAGATGGGAACGACTTTCAGTGGGGGGTGGTCAGGTCCTAGTTTAACATCTGTAACGATGGTATGCCTGCTGAAGGAGTTATGTGTGGTACTGTAGCTGTGCTACTGGCAAGTTTGGTTTTGGTGTGGTGGTTCTGAAACTTTCGTTTTTAAGGTTGTGTTATTTCTTCAGAGTCCCTGGTATGTGTTTGTTATGGAGCGGGGCAAGTGCAGCAGGCTTCCAGGGTGATGCACGGAACAAGAGTGGGTGACAGAGCCTCACTGAGAGGAGTAAAACAATTGACTTACTAAAAAGGATTTAAAAAAAGGTGACAACACAGAGAATGGAGAAGTGGGATTTATTCACTGACTGAGGGGGGAAAAAATGGGCAGGCTGGCTGGTGACAGTGTTCTACTGTGGGTGGCTGGAGGTATGGACATGGTGGGTTGGATGCCAGTAAGTGATGATGATCTGACAGGGGGCTTCATGGCGCAATGTAACAGCGCTCCCTGTTATAGTGAATACACTTTTTTTAAACTGTAAGGTGGGATTTGGAAGGGGCAGCTGAGGTTATGTGCAGTATGGACAGGCACCTGGAACTGAAGTACAGAGCATTTGGGGGCCATTATCTCTCACTAAGCAAGGGGACAAATAGCAGCAATTTGAAATACAAATTAGATCATTCAGCCAATTAGAAACCAGGGTGGAAACAAAGATACCTCAGTGGGTAAAGGGGCACTGGGGCTGGCACTTTTTATTTCCTGGTTGTCCATTGAAAGTTAATGTACCCCCCCGGCAGGGGTACCAGCTAGTCAGAGACCAGGAAATAAAAAGCCAATTTTCTAATTTTCATTATGTTCTTACAGTAATTGATTAATACAGTTATCAAAGCTGTGCTGATTGCATAGATAGAAACAGCTTATACACTTTAACTGGATGCCACATGCACTAATTGGTAAGCTACTATAATAATGTATCTAATGTAAAATAGTAACAAAACACACCTAAATAATTATATGTTTTCTCTTCCATAGACATATATATTATAAGACATGATCGATGCACAAGACAGCTATATAGAAGAACTTAAAAGACAAAGGAACCCTGCAGTGGTGAGGTTCTTTGACTTGTAAATTACTTTCCTATATTGGGCTCCATCATGAGCCAAACCAGTAAGACCAAGATATATGCTTAGTTCATCCCACCCCTGAGTTGTTACAGATGAGGCACACTGAGTCCTACATAGGGAAAAACATGTGTCTGTGCCTTCTATTTTCAGCCATTGTAGAGGGTGTGAGAGGTTGTTTGGCACCATACATTCTTGATTAAAGTGGAACCAGTCTAAACTCTTTCATGGTGCAATGCATATACTTCCCATGATGATTTGCGTTATGGTGTTATGTGTAATTTTACATTTATACATACAAATTCTTTGCAAACAAAATTAATTAATGCACTAGTTAGGGTTGAAGCCACAAAAGTAGGGAAATGTGGCATTAGGGCTTCCAGTCCTAACATCTCACCCCCACCCTGCAGGCAGCAACAGGTGTGAGGGGTGTAGCTTGGGATTGTCAACCCTAATGCTCACTCCATTCAATGAGTAAATAAGCTGAGATGGGTACAGTATATGAGAATGGGATGAGTGTTAGTGCTGACAACCCCAAGGCACACCCATCATTCCTGTTGCTGCCTGCAGGTAGGGCTGAGGTGTTAGGGTTGGAGACCCTAATGCCACATTTCCCTACTTTTTGGCCTCAACCCCAACTAGTTCATTAACAAAGTTTTTTGCAAAGAATTTTCTTACTTTTTTGATAGTATAATCATATCCTTATGCATGCGGAAGTGCAGTGCCCTCTGAGCTCTGTGCTCCCATCCATCCATAATTTTTAACATTGTGCTATTGTATCCTTGTTTGCCTGTGGGCTCCCATCCCTCCATATCAAAATTCCAAACTGCATGGGTGCTACAGGTGTCAGAAGAAGAAAACTGGAACAAATAGCAAGCACATTTTCAAATGAAATTACATTTTCCTTTAATATTATGCTTCATAACTTTGGAATAGCTGAAGATTTTTGCATCACACCAGAAAAACGCACATCTGTGTGACTTCCACTTTTGACCCTGAAAATTACAGACAAAAATTCTAAAGCACATGGTTGGTACAGATGTCAGAAGAAGAGAACATAGGAAAAATCCCTTTGGTCAATGCAAAAAAAGGATTCTGTTTGCATTTATATTGTAGTTCATAACTTTTGAATGGCTGACTATGTTTGCACCAGACAAGCAAAGGGCACATCGGTGGACCATCCCCTTTCTGCCTAAAACTGTCAGACCAAAATTCCAAACCTCTGGGAGCTACAGGTGTCAGAAGAAGAAAGCTGCGCAAACAGGAAAAATCCCCTTGTACAATACTCAAAAAAGGATTTCTTTTTCATTTGTATTGTAGTTCATAACTATTGAATGCCCAAATATTTTTGCACCACACCACCAAAAGGCACATCTGCCAACCTTCCCTTTTCTTCCCTGAAAATTTCAGGGCAAAATTCCAAAGCACCTGGGCACCACAGGTGTCATAAGAATAGAACAGCACAAACAGGAACAATCCCCTTAGACAATAGAAAAAAAAGGAATAATTTTTATTTGTATTGTAATTCATAACTTTTGAATGGCTGAATATTTTTGCACCAGACTAGCTAAAGGTACATCTGTGACCTTCCCCTCTGTACCCTGAAAGTTTCAGGCTAAAGTTCGAAAGCATCTGAGTGCTACTACAGGTGTCAGAGGAAGAAAACATGAATAGGAAAAATATCCCTGGAGAATACAAAATTGTTTATTTTGTTGTTTGTATTGTAGTTCATAATTTTTACATGGCTGAATAGTTTTGAACCAAACCAACAAAATCAAAATCTGTATGATTTCCCCTCTCTATCCTGAAAATTACAGAGCAAAATTGCAAAGCACCTGCACACTACCGGTGTCAGAAGAAGAGAACACCACCAAATATGAAAAATTTCATTGGCCAATACAAAACAAGATTCTTTTTATTTGTTTGTGTTGTACTTTATAACTTTTGAATAGCTGAATATATTTTTGCACCAAATCAGCAAAGGGTACATCTCTGGACCCTCCCCTCTCTACCCAGAAAATGTCAGGCCACAATTCCAAAGCACCTGGGTGCTACAAGTGTCAGAAGAAAACACAGGAAAAATCCCCAAGGACAACAAAAAAAAATAACTTTTTTTCATATTTATTGTAGTTCATAACTTTTTAATGGCTGAATATGTTTACAACAGATCATTAAAAGGCACATATATGAGCCTTTCACTCTCTACCTTGAAAATGTTAGACCAAACTTCCAAAGCACCCAGGAGCTACAGATATCAGAAGAAGAGAACATAAATAGGAACAATCCCTTTAGACAATACAAACAAAAAAAGATTATTTTTTTGTTTGCATATTTATAACTTTTGAATGACTGAATATGTTAGCACCAAGCCAAATAAAGGTACATATGTGGGTCTTCCCCTCTCATCCCTGAAGATTTCAGACCAAATTCCAAAGCACCTGAACACTGCAGGTGATAGAGGAAGAGAACATAAATGGGGAAAATAACTTGGAGAATACAAAAAAATATATTTTTTTCATTTGTATTGTAGTTCATAACCTTTCAATGGTTGAATATTTGAGCACCAAACCAGCACAAGGCACATTTGTGGGACTTCTATTCTCCACCCTAAACATTTACAGCAAAATTCCAATTCACTTGGGTACTATAGATGTCAGAAGAGGAGAACAACACTAGATAGGAAAATTCCCTTGGATAATACAAAACAGGATTCTTTTTTCATTTGTATTGTGGTTCAGAACATTCAAATAGCTGAATATTTTTGCACCAAGCCAGCAAAAAGCCTGTGGACCTTCCCTGTCTACACTGAAAATTCAAAGCCAAACTTCCAAAGCAACTGGGCACTAGAGGTGTCAGAAGAGAACATAGGAAAAATCCCTTTAGACAATACAAAAAAATATACTTTTTTGTGTGTTATAGTTCATAACTTTTGACTGGCTGAACATTTTGCACCAAACCAGTGAATGGTACATCTGTGAATCTTCCCCCTCTCTACCCTGAAAATTGCAGACTGAAATTACAAAGCATCTGGGTGCTACAGGTATCAGAAGAAGAAAGCAGCAGCAGCAAGTATTTATGTCTGATATTTTTGCTGATAAATTTTGAATGGATGACTATTTTTATACCAAACCAGCAAAAGGCACATCTGTGGGACATTATCTTTTTACCCTGAAATGTTTAGACCAAAATTCCAAAGCACCTGGGCACTACAGATTTCAGAAGAAGAAAGCAGCACCAAGTAGGCAAATGAAAAAAAGGTTTTCCCCTCATGAAAAAGAATGTCATATCAAAAAAAATTTTTCGTATCATAAGTCATTAAAAAATAATTTTTATCTTAAAAAAAGAACATTCAATGGTATCTCTTCAATGTTTAAATGCAGAACCCAGCTAACAAGCTCCAGATAAGCAAGATACATGTATTGGTCACTCTGTAGAATGTCATTTTTGTGGCTTTTGAAATTGTAAAGTTGTAGGGAAAAAGGCAGCATATGAAAAAATATATTTTCCCTCACAAAAAAGAATGATGTCATATGAAAAAAGATTCTTTTTTCATTTCATACGGCTATCTTGAAGTGCTTACAGAGCATGTTCAGAACCATTTTATGAAAATTTTTAAATTAAATACTTTTTGAATGGATTAATATTATCTCACCAAATCAGCAAAAGGCACATTTGTGGACTATCCCCTTTCTAACCTAAATATTTCAGGCCAAAATACCAAACCATTTGGTCACTACAAGTATCAGATGAAAATCTATTAAAAGCAATGGGAAAAAAATGAGGAAAATTCACTTTTTTTCAGTATTCAGAACTCAGAAGCCACACCTCCAACCAGAACAAAACTTGATGCATCTAGAGATCTTCCCCTCAAAACTGTGCAAGCAAAATTTTGTTCACATCCATTGAACAGTTGCAGTGCTATTAAAGTTCAAAAATTGGAGTTTAACATTAAACTGCTTACTCAACCCTAACTATAGGAGCACAACCACACCCCTATAATAACAGATATGCAATGAGTCAATGGTAGTATAAATTTATAATGCAATATATTTTTGTTAATATTGGTCATCATTAATTATTTTGTAAAATAAAACTCTTTAGCATGTTTCTCTGTAAAATACTACTTCTTCCAGAGGACAATACCCGGTCGCTTCTGAAAAAGGGACTGCATTGTCTCGGTTGTCTCACCCGGTTACCAAAATACAAATACAAAAATAATACAATGTTTTGTGCACTGTTATAGTGTTCTTCGGTTTGTTTATCCATTCAGCACATGCTGAAGGCTCCTTATCTTTCTAGCACTGGATTATTGTTCTGTTAATTACAAATTATATTGCTAAAATCATTTTCTTAGTATATTTGTTACAATGTAGACCATTTGTAAACCCTAGCATCAACAAGGTGACGTCCATCTGAATATCCATTGAGGTGCCAGATTTGAAGATTTGAGGACTTTTACCAATAGTTTCTGTACATGTTTACAGTCCTAGGCCCCTATTCTAGAAAATAACTGCCTGGCGTAACAGCACTTGCATCAAGTAGAATGGAACAAGTAACAACTAACGACAGCAGTTGTGACTTGCGTGATTCTACAAAGTGGCCTGTGACATGTCACAGGCCACTTGCACTGAACAGCTGTTATGCCGGCAGTTGCATCATAAACCCCCTGCGACATGGTGCTGGGGGGTTACGGCAGCAGTTGTGCCTCATTCCAGAAGGGCAGTAACAATGTCCCCAATGTCAGGATTCTACAAGAACTCCCAGAGAACTGGCAATGTAAGTTACACCTGCATTTAGCTGGTGTAACTTACATCCATCTTCCAAGGGTCCTGTAGAACCCAGTCCATGTGCCCCCCCATGCTCACACCACCCCTGTTGTTGCCCCAATGGGCATCACGCATGATCCCGCCTGATCCCCATACTGTACATGCTGCCCCATACAGTAATGACCCCCACAGGGCTGCCCACACCAACTGCCCCCCAAGCATATGATAAATGCACCACAGGGCTGCCAGCACCCCAAATCCCCTGTTGTGCATTGCCCTGCAGGGTGGTGCTGTCATCCCTCCACCCATGTCCAGACCCTGAGTCCCAACCACAAATGTGGCAAATACCCTGCCTTGGTTGTCTAGTTGCCCCCAACCAGTTGTGCCAGCCCACCCAGCACCCCCCCACCTGTCCCCAGCTGGCGACTGGCACAGCCCACTTCTCACCTCCATGGCCAGCCACTGACTGAGTCCTGTAGGAGTGCTACTGGAAAGATGTGCTCTGAAATTATTATCCAAGTGCATCTTTCCAGTAGTGCTTCTACAGAACTCAGTCAGCAGCTAACCATGGAGGAAGAGTGAACTGTGCCAGTCACTGGCTAAGGATGGGGAGGGGTGCTAAGTGAGCTGGTATGCTAGTGGGTAGGTAAGGCCACTAGACTACCAGGGCTTGACCGGGTATATACCGCATTTGTGGTGGGTGACTCGAAGTCAGGGCATGGATGGGGGGATGACAGTCCCATCCTGCAGGGCATATCTCTGGTGGTTTTGGGGGCAGTTGGGGGCAGTTGGTGTGGACATCCCTGAGGGGTTCCACAGATACATTTTGGGGGTATGGTTGGTGTGGCCAGCCCTGCGGGGCTCTCTACAGATACATCAGGGGGCTGGGGGTGCAGGCAGCCTTGCATGGTGTCAACATGACTTCCTGAGCATGAGGGGGACTTGCGTTGTGTGGTGTGCCAGTTGCAGCTTGCAACATGCTCGCCAGGTGTGCCCTCTGTTTGGCATACCTGGCCACATGTTGCAAGTCATAGGACTTAGCTGCAGTGACCCTGCCCCTTCTAGAATGGTGCCCAGGGTCAATGTTGCAGTTGTGGGTGGCGCAGGTTGCATTTGGTGGCGACTTGCGCCACCCTTCTAGAATCGGGCCCCTAGACTGTATGTTAAAGACTGGCTTTGAGTTGCTGCATTTCCAGCACTCTCATTACACACAGTTTATAGATTTGTTTATGTCAAGTGGAGCATAATATAAGTAGTGGAGAATTTTATATTGGATGGACCGTAAGCCTGCATTTGGAGTATCAAAGTTAATATTATGATGCAAATATGTCATGAATCACATATATTATGATTTGATGGTGTGATTGGATAAGTACCTAGAACATTGATTTATTTTGGAAGTGTATGTTTTCAAAATTGTAATTTAAGTATGACAAAATTTAAAGTGAACTGTCAATATGCATAGCATTTAATGCATATAGTACAGGATGATTTCTGTAAATATGACTTTTGCCCTCAGTGTCATTGCTTGTATAAAACTGAAGTTTGACATGTTGAGTTTGCTCTTTTTAGATTGCAACAATCCTTTTGGGAGGCAGGGAAGAGGTTGGGGTGGCTCTTGTCTACCAACTGAAGAACATGCAGGAATACCCCATGATCAACAGAACCCAGAAACAAGATGTTGCTATCCTCTTGGATGAGCAGAGCATAAATTATACCTTTCTAACCTTTTACTGTAACCTTTACACCAGGGAGGTACAGCCAACCATCAAGGATCTGGATGACTTCTTACACTATTGGGGTTGTCAAGCCTCCCTGATCAACTGAGAAACATATTGGAAAAGCCCTTTTCCAGGCAGGAGCTGAGCGCATTTCTTGACAGCATGGCAGCTGGGAAGACCCCAGAGAAGATGATCTCCCCACTGAATTTCTAAATAAATTCAAAGGGGCACTGTTAGAGCCCTTAACTAATGCTCTGATGGAAGTGGGACATCACCTGCCTCCATTTGGATGGTGCAGATATCCTTCACTCCCAGTCCTAAACCAAGGAAGGATGTGTCACGGTGTAGCAGCTACAACATGTTTTTTCCAAAATGATGTTTACCAGACTATGGGAGGTGATTCCCACCCTCATTTATACTGATAAAATGGGCTTCATTCATGTGTGCAGGGGCACAGACTACACCAGATGCCTACTGAACCTCATCTGGAATGCTACGGACCCCCACCCACCTATGGTGTTGCTATCACTCGACATAGAAAAAGCATTTGATAGAGGGGAGTGGGGTTTTCTATTCCATGCATCAAGATCTGTGGGATTTGGCCCAAATTTCATTAGTTGGGTTAGGACACTATACCACAGAGCCTTGGCAGAGGTCATCACTAGTGACAGAACATCTCCAGCCTTATTGCTTTCCTCACTCCTCTTTGTGTTCCCTTACAGAAATATAAGTGTGCTGTGTACATGCAGAATGCATGCCACATGCTTAATTATGCAGTGTTTGTATGTGGTTCACATACTCAAAGTGAACCTAAGCGAACCAGGTCTCAAATGCAAATCAGGTTAGCAAGCTGCAAGCTTGAAATGTGTGCAGCAGATAAGCTGGTGTGAACATCTAAAAATTACATCAGGTTTGTGTGTTGCACACTTGACATTAGTGCAGCAATAAAGCTGGTGTGAACATCATTTAAAAATCACATCAGGTTCACATTTTGCACACTTGCCATGTGTACAGCAGTTAAGCTGGTGCAAATCTCATTTAAAAAACACATCCATTTCTATTTCTTATACTCCCACTAGCAATTAGAGCCTTTAAAATACATTTTCATTGAGTTCCCATTAAAATTAGGTAAACTCATTAATTCTGATCCTTTTGCAAGATGTTTAAGGGCTTTGGATTTTTGTCATTAAATCGCTACTAATTTGTAAAGTTTTAGTTGCATACTGCATTAAATGCCTAGGACATACTCAGTCAAAATCCCTCATTCCAGATGTGTGAAGGGGGCCTCTGTGTTGTGAAGCCTGATCTTTTTGTTTTGGGTCATACAAATCCCCTTATGCACATTTAGTGCTACAAATATGTTTCTTCATGACTGCTTCAGCTCAGTTACTTTCCCTTTGTCATTCTGTATGGAGCATATGCACCATATATAGAAACATAGAATTTGATGGCAGATAAGGACCGCTTGGCCCACCCAGTCTGCCCATTTCCCTACCTAATGGATAAGCTGCAGATCCTAGTTAACCAGCAGCCTACTTCTTTCTACCCCAACCCCCTAGAATTGCCTTATGGCTGTCCCATGCATGCTTCAATTCAACCACTGTTTTTGACTCCACAACCTCCTCCGGAAGACCGTTCCATGCATCCACAACCCTCTCTGTGAAAAAATACTTCCTTACATTATCTCTGAGCCGCCCCCCATCTTCAAATTGTGCCCCCTTGTTCTTGCACACCTCTTTTTTTGAAAGATGCTACCCTCTTGGACTTTGTTGATTCCCTTGAGGTACTAGAAAGTTTCTATCATGTCCCCCTTCCCTCCTTTCCTCCAGGCTATACATATTAAGCTCCTTTAGTCTCTCTTCATATGTCTTCTGGTGCAGACCCTGCATCATTTTAGTTGCCCTCCTCTGGACAGCTTCCATCTTGTCTATATCCATGCGGAGATTGGGTCTCCAGAACTGCACACAGTACTCCAGATGGGGTCTCACCAGCCGTCTGTACAGAGGGATAACAACTTCCTGTTTTCTACTGCTGATGCCTCTCCCTATGCATCCCAGTATCCCCCCAGCCCTCCTTACTGCCCTCTCACATTGCTTGCCCACCTTTAATTCATCTGATATGACTACCCACAGGTCCCTTTCCATTTTTGTTGTTGTTGGTATCTCACCCCCCATCGTGTACCCTTCCCCAGGGTTTTTGTTTCCCAGGTGCATTACCTTGCACTTCTTAGCATTAAATCTAAGCTGCCATACATTTGACCATTCCTCTAACCTTGCCAAGTCCCTTTTCATCCTTTCCACCCCACCTTGTGCATCAACTCTGTTGCAGATCTTTGTGTCATTTGCAAAGAGACATACTTTTCCTTCCAGTCCCTCTGCGATATCGCTTCAAAAGACGTTGAAGAGGACCGGTCCTATCTGGAACCCTACGGCACCCCACTAGTAACCCCCTTTCTTCAAGTGGATTCCATTTACTATTACCCTCTGTGTCCTATTCTCCAGCCAATTCTTTACCCAAGCTATCATCTTGGGACCCACTCCCAGGGTGGCTAACTTGTATATTAATCTTTTGTGTGGGACTGAGTCAAATACCTTGCTAAAGTCTAGGTAGGCCATGTCCACAGCCCCTCCCTGATCTAGTACTTTGGTCACCCAGTCAAAGAAATCTATTACATTCATCTGGCATGACCTTCCTGCTGTGAGTCCATGCTGCCTTGGGTCCTGTGCCCCTCTGGCCTCTAGGTACTCGACAATTCTTTCCTTCAGAAGTGATTCCATCATTTTCCCTATCACTGAGGTTAAACTAACAGGTCTGCAATTTCCTGCTTCTGCCCTGCTCCCGCTTTTGTGAAGGGGAATCACATCTGCCCTCCTCCAGTCCTCAGGTACCACCCCACCCTCCCATGATTTGTTAAAGAGGGTAGTCAGTGGTGTCACTAGTTCTACCCTTAGTTCTTTTAGAATCCTGGGATGGATCCCATCAGGCCCCATTGCTTTGTCCACCTTCAGTTTTAAGAGTTCTTTCAGAGCCCTTTCTTCTGTAAATGGGCTGGCACCAACTTCTGTATCCAGAGTGTTTCTATTGTTTGTTTTAGGTACCTCCCCCTCTTCGTTTGTAAATACTGAGCAAAAATATTTGTTTAGTAACTTCGCCTTTTTACAGTCACCCTCTGTCCACCCCTTCCCCTTTATTAAGCCTCACTATCACTCTCTTAGTCTTCCTTCGCTCCCTGATGTACCTAAAAAAGGTTTTATCCCCCTTCTTACCTGAGTTGGCTAAGCACTCTTTGTGCTGAGTAGAGTCTTGGAAGCATGCACCATACCTCACATTTTGTCAGGGAAATGAGGGATAGGGACATTCAGAAATAGAGACAATGAGGGATACTAACCTTCACCATGATCAGGATCCATCCTGAAACATGGAGATACAGTATCTTAGAACACAATGGAATCCATTTTATTTACTTGTACCGATATTAGCACCTCAGAATGAATTTATATCATAAAGCAGGCGTGCCATTTAGGTATGGTGGGGCGGCAGTTGCCCCCTACCCTGCATTTGTGCCTAGGTTACTCTTATGGTGTGGCAATAATGACATTACATTTGATACATAGATGTTGATGGCAGATTTGGATTTAATCTTTTGCACAATAAGTGCCCACCTGGCCTGTGTGCACTCATGCTGCAGCTGCACTCCTTACTCAACTGTATCTGTATTATGTTGTCCACTCTCTCTCCATCTATTAGGTGGCACCTTCACACATGTCGTGCAGGAGCTCCAGCCAAGCAAAAGCACATGAGTCATGCAAGTGCAGCACCGTTTTTCCCACCACAGAGTAGACAGGCTGCACACTACAGCTTGAAGGATTCAGTGAGCACTGAACTCTCAATAGCAGTGTTGTGGTGGCATATTTTTGTTGGTCTGTTCTTAGTGAGTCTCTGTCTCCCCCTGATGGCTGAAGGGTCAGAGGGTGAACTAGAAAGTAATGTGAGACTAGGCTACCTGCTTACTCTACTAGGCTCACATCACCAAAAAAAAATGCACAGGCCCCCATGGCAGCAAGCTAGGCTTAGCAGCAGCGGTGACAGCAATGTGGGCAGCCTTCATAGGCCTTGATCAGTGCAGTGCAGTGCAGCAGTAGCTGCTACAGCAGTCAAGCAATAAGCAAGCAACACAAGATGGATGAGTTTGGTTTGTGAGGTGACTTGGTCGTGGACCATGTTGGGGACCTGGGATGGTTGGTTCTAGCTTCTGGCAGAAGGACAGAAGAGTAGAGGACTGAAAACTGGGCTGGTGGCACACTGGGCCAGGCTGCAGGTTCTGACCAGATGGTCAGGTAAGTAAATGTTTTTCCAGGGGGATTCGGGAAGGACTGAAATATTGATTTGCTTTTCACATTTCTACACCTTTGGGCAGCTTCATGACCCATATGGGATGGGTATTGAATGGAATGGAGTCAGGGAGAAAAATTGGGACAACATATATTTTTCAGGATGGGGTTCAGAATATCAGACAGGAAAAAAAATGATTAGTAACTGAGTGGGTTTAAGCTCAAATCTGATGCACTTCTCCAGGGTAAAGACAGATGTTTCTTATACATTTGAATTTTTCCTGATTTGTATATCACTTTTTAGTCATAACAAATAAGTTTTACCTTTTAAACATGTTCCAGACATTCTAATGCTTGCCACCTAAGTGCTAACTAGCACCAAGGCTCCACTGGTTGTTGCCCCACTCACTAAAATCTGAAATGGCACCCCTGCAATAAAGTCTTAATTTACAGGACATCCTCTGTGTGAGCAGCATGTTTTCCATAAGGAATGGATGAGGAGCATAGCAGTTTTCAGGAGCAAAATGAGGGCAGTCCCTTGCATTCAGGGACAGTTGAGGAGTATGGTATGCACAGAGTATTGGAGCACCACTATAGTCGGGCTTATGACCCCCCCCAGTGAAGCTGACCTCCATATCCCCATGCTCAGGCACATTATGACATAGGGCAAGGGAGACTGCAGGGGTGTGCACCATTAAAATGAATAGGGGTATTTCTTATTACTATTTCATACATTACTGATGTAGAGTTTGAGATTAATGAAGGCCACCACTCGGTTAACAACAAGGGCCTTGTTAGTTGAAAAGTGGCCTTTGTTATTCTCCAACTCACAATCATAATGTATAAAATAGTAATAAAAAATAACTCCATTAATTTCAAGGGGGTATACCCCAGCACTCTGACCCATGGACATCATCTCTTATAGTCTCCTGCTTCTAGCTCCCTAGTACTCAAGTAAGAGACTCTTGACTTATATCGATACTTGGTGGGTTGTCTGTTGCAGCATGGCCACACCTGCTACATTGTGTGTGCATGGGGGGTGTCTGGCCATATGAGTGGGTGTTCAGTTTTTGCTACATTTTTGTTTGCCCTTTAAAGTCTGTTTGAGTGGAAGCATTCAAAACTATGGCGAGAAAATAGTAGGAGTACAGGCCAGACAGAAATAATTAAGCAGTTTTGTGAGTAAGTGCGAGTATTGGGGATGGGAAGAACTACATGTATTTCCATTGGTATGTGTGCTACAGTTCTATGCAGCTGAGATGAAGGGAAAACAAGAAAATTAAAAAGTATAACAGTGGCTATAATCATGTTGCTTGTGTGCAGATGAATTCAGATTTGTATTGAAGTACAAGTGAGTCATATTTGTATAGGCAGTATGGCTTAGTGGTTAAAAGCACTGAACTGCAGACTTGGAGACTTGAAGACCTGGGTTTGAACCTCATCAACCCCCACTTGTACAGTATATGATGTGATGCTGAGCAAGTCACTTAACTTTTATGTGTGCAATTATCAGTGACCACTTGCTTTTTGCATGCATGCCACATGCATGCAGTCTGTTCCAATTTAACATAAAAAGTATGCTTTCCACACCTGCTTGCTGCATGCATGCAACATGCATGCAATCAGTTCCAATTTAACAATTTAAATCATGCTTGCAGCTTGCATATCACATGGGTAGTTTTATGTGTGCATCATAAAAACATTTTATATAATTATTTCTGTAAGGTTTGGCCTTGGAAACACTTTTACAGACAATCAGAAGACATCCAGGAATTCATGGGATAAAATTGTGTGGAGACCATAAAGCTTTGGCTTAGTCATATAATATCATACTGACCCTCACAAAGTCAAATAAATCAGTCCCTTGTTGATCTCAGAAGGGATTATAGCAGACATTTGAGGAAACAGTGAAGCCTGCCAGGATGAAGTGCAGTGTCACAGGTTTCCTGCATGACAAAAGGGATTAACTCCCATTTAAATTGTATTGTTCGCTGCAGTAACTCTACTGCAGAGTTCTGCAGAGTTAGGCTTCATCCTGGTGGGCTTCAATGTTTGAAATCAATATTTCAAAGTTCCAATTCCTTTCCTCTATACTTCAAAGGCAGGCTCTGCCACAATATCCTTGGGGCCTGCAACTGGCCTCAACATCATTGGAATTCCTGAGAATCCACTTCCACTGGTGTGTAGACCAATTAATCAAATGCAGACTAGATCCCATGCTCATAGAGCTAAATAAGGATCAAGTGAGATGGAGCTACTTGCACACCTCCCACTAGGGCAGAGCACAGGCATTTAATATGAATGCATCCCCAAGATACAATCCATACTGCATAATCTCTCCATTACAATTGAGAGGGAGCTCTTAAAAAAAACATTGATTCAATAACGTTATAGCTCAATCATCACTCCCCTTCCTTCAATAAAGCTACAGTATTATAATTAAAAAAGGGAAAAGATGAGGATCTATTAAATCCTAGCTCTTATCGACCAATTTCTTTGATTAACTTTGGTGCCAAAATACTGGCAAAGATACTTTCAAACAGACTAGAAAACATACTAGCATATATGGTCCACCAAGATCAAAATGGTATGATTAATCGGAGGCAATTCAATTCCAAGATCAGACACACACTCAACTTGGTGGACCAGTTAAGTCATTCAATTTTTCTCTGCTTTCTTTCAACATGGAGAAGGCTTTCAACAAATTGGAATGGGACTATATCAAAGCAATGTTAAAAACATTCAGTATTGGACCTCTCCTTAAATCCTGGATTGATCTGTTATACTCAAACCAAACCACAATAATAGAACTAAATAAGATATTTCTGATGAATTTAAATTAGAAAGATGAAAACACCAGGGCAGGTAAATTTGTCTTAATGAATTCCTACTGCAGCTCCTTGTGGCCTTCTTATTTCTTTTTTTTGTTTGTTTCTATTTAATTATGCATTTTGAGTATATGACTAGAGGCATAGGATTCTCTAAATGTTTGTCAGTGCTTAATACTATAGTGCATTAGTCATCTGTCCATTACAAAGTTAGACTTTATGTAAACCTTAATTTATTATATAAATACTGCTGAACCCACTTATTGACTGGGCTGACATCACTTCTTAGTGCTATAATAACTGACTGATTATTACAGAATGCAACTCAGATGTTAAGGAATGGATGTCTGTCAGTCAAAGTGAAAGTAAAAGCCACTTCCATCTCATACTCACAGAAACAAAATGCCACCAAAATGGAAAACAGCTGTTTTTTTTTTAATACACAGCACTAAACTGTCCAGCAGTAATATAAAATAAAGACTAGGGTGTTATATTATTAATTTTGTACATACTCAGGGTGTGTAAACAAAACTCATAATGTACAACACCTCATCCATTATTCTCCATTTATGTTAATTAATTGCTCAATGTACAGTTCCTTGCATTTCTTTTTGATAAAAAAAGAAAAAAAAATATTCAAAAATGATCACTTTCTTCTGAGGCAAGGGACCAAGATGCTTTAGTATGGCCAAGCATATTCAAGCCTTCAGGAACAGAGAACTGAAGCTTCCACCTTTTGCCATATGTTATATGGCACAAACCTTACTAGAACTTGCTTACCCTCTCCTTGAACTTAGCCCAACTCAAGAGCCAGATGGCTGACTGCTTCAGATCTGGTAGATAACATAACCATTCTGGTACAATTTGAGAGACTCCCCTCTAGTCTGAAGTCCCACCCAACATTGCAATATTCACAAGCTGTCTGGATGAAAGTATGAGGTGCTAGGGGGATAGCCTCCTGTGAAAGAATGGTATCTGCTTCTTTTGGGGAACTAGCTCATAAACATTAATGGGAAGCCTACCTAGAACCCAGACTGGACAAGGGTGGGGATTTGGAATCTGGAGGATGTGATAGACCCAACTACAGGAATGATGAAGTCCTTTGATCAGATGCAACAAGAATTCACACTTCCTAAACACCACCATTGGAAACACATCCAACTGAGGAAGGCTTTAATTGGTATGCTAGCTAGGGCTGCACTACAAATTTCAAGGCCCTAATGCACTGGACTCAGTTATGTGCCCCACAAAGGGTAACAAGCTGAATAGCAGTGTCATATATAAACACCTCTTGGACCTCAGAACAGATCCAACAAAGTCAGTGTAAGAGACATGGGCAGAGGAACTGGGGCAAGATATTACTCCAAAGGTGTGGAACCATTGTTGTACTAAAAGTCAAATGGCAATCAAGGACACTGAGGGTAGATTCATACAGGTTAAAATTATGGCTAGGTGGCACAAAACAACCCCACAACTTCAGACCTGGAGCTTATGTACACTGGTAGGTGTTAGAAGTGAGACACAGATGAAGGAACAGCCACCCATGCCATCTGGTTCTGCATGACGCTAGTAGCTTTCTGGGCAGAGGTACAATCCACATGCTAGAAGAGGTCTCTAAGGACCTAGTCCTCATGCCCCAGCTAGTAATGCTTTGGCTTTTCTCAAACCCCCTAACAGAACGCTTTCTTCATCGATAGTAAGAAAGCATTTCTGGTTACCTTAGTCACAATCAAGAGGGTTTTCCTGAGGCACTGGAGAGCACAGCAACCAAAATCCATCTCAGAGTGGATCACTGAGCTAGATAGATGAGTCTGTTATGAGAGGGTGCACTTTGCCACCAGAGAAAAGCTTGAAGACTAAATGAGCATATGGGGAAAATACTTACAGTCAGATCACTGCTCCATTTCCATATTTTGTCCCCAGTCACCTTCAAACTACAAAATCCAATGAAGCAGAGACTGAATGAACAAACCTGTCCCACAGGATAAGTTAGCAATAGAGAGAAATGCACCACAATAACACACATCACTCCGTATGGAAGTCACTCATACCCTAATGACACCACCCAGGGGGTAAAATACTTTACTATCTCCTCTATGTAAAGTCTTGCAGTAAATGCACAGAAACTAACTTAGGTACTTGCTGTTAAATGTGCCAAGTATTACTGTTTATGTACAGTGTTTACAGTAATGTCTATTGAGAATCAGACCTCTACTGTTGAAAGTTATATTCCTATCTTGATATTTTGCCCCTTTGCCAAAATCCATGAGCAGATACTTTATGACCACTTGCAAGATTATCTGGACAGCCACCAACTGCTTTCAACCCACCAACATGGATTCAGGAAAACCTACAGAACCCTCACAGACCTGATAAAAGTCACCTCCAACTTATTCCAAAGAATTGTCCATGGTAAATCTACTGGAGCAATCTTTGTGGATCTGACCAAGGCTTTTAACCTACTCAATCATAATCTTCTACGACAGCAACTGCATCTTCTAGGCCTTGATGGTGGAGCTCTTCCCTGGCTACCTTCAAGGCCGCACCCAACGAGTGAAGTGGGTGGGTTCCCTATCTGACCCTCACTACATTACCCATGGGGTCCCCCAGGGATTTATCCTGGAACCACTACTATTCTCACTCCTTATCAATGACCTCTCAGATAACTGCAGAGGGGCCTCTGTTCATCTTTACGCAGATGATGCTATCCTCTGCCGGACCTCTGCAAACATAAGGTGGATCAACTCAACATTAACCTCTGACTTCCACATGCTTGAAGACTGGTTTCTGAAAAAACAACTAGTACTCAATACTGAAAAAACAAAGTGTATGGTGTTTACCTAGCTGACTTCACACCCACTCCCGCCTCTTGTTGTCCACCCCCAAACTGGAGCTATTCTCTAAACTGTTAAGTCCTTCAAATACCTGGGAGTCACCCTAGATTCATCACTTTCTCTGGATAATCATGTTTCAGCCTTCACCAAAACTCTAAACCAAAAGCTTGGTGTACTATAGCGGATACATCCCTTCTTCACGATGACCTCCTGCTGCAAAATAGCTTCTGCTACCCTCCTCCATCTCTTAACTTATGTGGCTCCCCTGCTTCTCAGTACCTCCTCCACTGTCCTGGC
Source organism: Neoceratodus forsteri (assembly GCA_016271365.2). Classification (NCBI taxonomy): domain Eukaryota; kingdom Metazoa; phylum Chordata; order Ceratodontiformes; family Ceratodontidae; genus Neoceratodus; species Neoceratodus forsteri. The sequence goes on along the minus strand of CM028137.1, from coordinate 540,124,307 downwards.
TCACCTCACTCAGATCTGTCATACAGTAGATAGATTTGCTCTCTGTGTCAATACTTGGCATCATTACTGCAATGTCCTATCTTCCCTTGGGTGGCTACCTTATGAAGCAAAGCTAAGGTTTGCCACCTTAAGCCTCACGCATAAGTTAGTTCACTGCTTTACTCTGTCCTGTCTTGCTTCCATAGTGCAACATAAACAACCACAGTGCCCTCTCAGGTCTGCCTCATTGCCTCTTCTCCTACTGCCTAATACTTGGCTAGCCATGTCCCAGAGGTGTTTGCCTACTCGGTTGTGTCCTATTGGAACTTGCTCCCCCAACTATACTGTCCATCTCATCTCTCCCTCCTTTCCAACTGTCTCTGCAAACTCACCTTGCTGCTTCACACTGTACCTGCTATCGCTGACTCCTACTGTCTGGCATTCCTCCCTGCCACTATGTTGTCTTCTATTTTATACTATGCCCAATACAAAACAGTTCCTAGTTACCCTGTGGGTATAGCATAGCATAGCATATCTGTTAACTGTTAAATGTGTTTAGTGTATGATATTAGTGAATTCATGTCCCTCCAATGTTCTGGCACAAAATATGATCTCATGTGTGGCTTAACTCTATAAGCTATTGCCTGTCTATGGCTCACTATTGCTGTATTGTTTTTGACCTAAATTACTGAATTTTTTTTGTGTAAATGTAATGCGTGCATCAGTACTGCTAATTTAGACAGCTATGTCATTGTCTGGTGTCTGCTTGACCCCTATTTTGAAGTTTATACAACTGCATTGTATGTTCTGTGTCGGATAGTTAATGTATTGTTTCACTGATTTGCACTGTCAGTATATTGCACTTCCTGGGTCGCCACTGAAAAAGGACTGTCTTGTCTCAGTGGGTCTACCTGGTAACCAAAATTCAATTAAAAAAACTTGCTTAAGGCAAACTGGGAGAAAACTGAAGTTCTCCCCTTGAAGAAACGTACTAGTGAAGGCTGTATCCATCACTTAGGTTTGATGTGAACACCAACCTGCATATCCTACCTAGGAATCGTTCTACTGTGAGACCTAGGCAAGAATGTTAAGCTTAACCTAACCCTATCCTGTCCACCCCAGATGCTGATTTCTCCAGGTGGAAGAAATTACGACTCTCCTTTGCAGGGAAGATTGACATCTATATAATGTTGGTATTCTCTAAAATAGTATTATGCTTAAAAAGCCTCTGAGTCCTGATCCCACAGGTAAATCTTCAAAAACTGGAACAACTCTTCCTGTCATTTCCCTGGGATGAAACAAAACCAGATTTTGCCTAAAGAAACTAAGGGCCCCAGGAAGGCAGGGTGGCTGGTCTCTTCCCTGCCTCTGGACCTGCCATCAGACTGCAGATATTTTGCAAAACGTATTCTGTCTCTAGCTTCCCCTAGTCCAGGCCCTGGCTTTACTTTCACTGCAGTTGGACCCTACCAGACTGCAGTCTTGAGGTATTACTTGTACTTAGGGACAGTACATTGAGCAGTGCGCCCCATCCTCAGTACGAATCTTTGCCAGACAATTCTGGGCTACAATGCTTAAACAGTACAACCAGAAAATTTCTCACCTAGGGAGATGGGAACCTCTATAGTACAACCCTTATCTCTTTATTGAAAGCAGACCATTTTTCTGGGTATCCTGGGCCAGAAAAGACATCTCTCCTGTGGGACATCTTATCAACCCCTTGTCCGGGACCCTCAACTGATTTCAAAACCTAGTGACCAAGTTTCAAGTTTTCTGCTGGAGATACCTTCAGTTCAGAGGTTTTTATCTCACTCTTTCCCCTTTCATCTATCCCTATGGGTAGTCTTTCTGGAGATACCTGCAGAGATATCTTCAGTTCAGACTGATGGTATCTCTGGAGATACCTTCAAAACAGGCCATAACTGCAAGGATGCCTCATGTCTTGTGCAATTGCAGTAGCTCTCTCCCAAACTACATCTTGCAGTGGTTTGAGAACCCATTCAGGTTGTGGGGAAGAATACACAGTTACATATTAAATCCACATACCTTCAGATTGCAGAAGCAGAGACAGGCCTGGAAAGCCAAACTTCAGATGCCCATACAGGAGGAAATATGTAAAAGAATGTTCAAAAATGCACACATAAACTTCAAAGATATAAGATAGCAAGATTTAAAAAAAAGATCTTACACAGGTGGTATTTCACACCACAGATCCTAAGGAGAATAGGCCTCTTGCCTGTTGGAGGTGGCATCACAAGCCATGGTACCGGACCCACATTTTCTGGTCTTGCTCTTTCCTCTGCAAAATTTGGTCCCAAGTCCTTGCCACCTGTAGTACTACTCTGAGAATGACAGTTCCCCAGGACAAAATTTTGGGGTTCTTGGGTGGTCCCTTACAACGGGGAATTACACAAAGGTCCAGGCACTGGCTTATTCCTGCAGTCCTTGAAGCCAAGCTGCAAATCATGCTAAAATGGAGATCCAATACCCCTCCTCTGAGTAGCTTGGCAGAAGACACCAGGAGGAAGGAGTGCTGTGTGACTGGATTTCTCTACTGGGACTAAAAAAGTAGAACTCTTGTACTTGGACCTTTAATTTAGGGTAAAAAAACAAACTAACAGAAAAAAAAAACTAGTGTGTTTGTCTGAGTTAACTGAACTGAATGGTTACCCGAACAGTTATCTAGGTGTAAATCTCAGGTGATTTAAATGGCTTGATAGCTGTGCAGTTTAAATTACTTGTAGAAAGATGTAGTAAGTAGGGGAAGTGGCGTAGCTAGAAGGAAGCTAAATTTAAAGACTGCCTTAGAAAGATTCTGTTAGTAGCTTGGCAGAAGACACCAGGAGGAAGGAGTGCTGTGTGACTGGACATCTCTACTGGGACTGTATTGCCCTCCTTCCATCCCCTCCACCCTCCCACCCAGAGCTAGTTCTACTTTTATAGGCACAGGATTTGACTGACAACAGGAACTTCCTGTTTGGGAGCTGGAAGAGAGTGATCACAGAGCCACCAAAGACCTACCCTCTTAGAAGAGCAAGAGTAGCTCTCCAGCCCCCTCTAGCTGCTGGAAGTCTGCCTCTGAGCAAGTAAGGGGTCTACCAAGAAATAGAGGGTATTCTTGTCTCAAAACAGGACAATCAGGAGCTTAAAGGGCACAGAGGCAGAAAGTAAGTAGAGAGAGAAGAGAAAAAAAAACAGAGGAAAGAGTAAGGATTCCAAACAACAGTTAAGGGTCCAGAAATAAGACATGATGGGAGTGGTGCAGTGCAGTGGCTGTGGAGCAGCAGTCTTCCGGGAGACATTCTGGAGGATGCGGTGTTGTCCCATCTGCAGGCACCTCTCTGGGCTGAAGAAGGAGGTTGCTCATCTCCAGGCTGAGTTGGCCAGGATTTGTGGGACCTCCTCTTCCATCCAAGGACCATCAGTGCCACTGCCATTGCATCAGAGGTTGCCAAGAAAGAGGAGCAGTTGGAACAAAGTGGGCTCAAGGAGGGTGAGGGTGATGGAACCAAGGTGCATCCCTCCAGTTGTACCTTTCCACAATTCCTATGCCATTCTGGCAAAGTGTGGTTCCTCTATGGAGCCACGTGCAGTGGAGACCAAGGAGGATGCTGGGAACCTCCACAAAGGAGACCCACAGGAGGGTGGCATGGGACCCCACAGGGGAAGAAAACAACTCCTGGTGGGGCACTCCATTGTTAGGAAGGTAGAACTGGGGGAGGAAGGGGAGAGGGAGGTAAGGTGCCTGCCTGGTGCCAAGGCTTGGAGGGACAGGAAGTGAATCCTCAGGATTGCCGGAGCAGTTGCACAGGGGAGGGAGCTGGATGTCATTGTCCACCTAGGGACAAATGACCTGGCTAAGAAAGGGATTAGAGCAGTGCAGGAAGAGTTTGTGGAATTGGGGAGGGTCCTTAGACAAGTAGCACGCATGGTAACCTTCTCGCAGGTGCTACCCATCTATGACGTAGAAGAGGCTAGGGTGCTCTGCACCATGGGATTCAATCAGTGGTTGAAAACCTGGTACAGCGCTCAGGGATTTAGCTTCATTGAGGACTGGGGTCCACCTGGAGTGATGCAAGCCTATACTGGCATGATGGGCTGCATCTGTCCAGGAGGGGAACAAGGATCCTAGGTGATAGGTTTAAATGCTTCATTGGCAAGCATTTAAACTAGTCAAGGGGAGAGGCACTGGAAAGGAGCAGGGAAATCCTAGCCCCCCCAAAAAAAAATTACAGTAGTAAGTGTGATAAACACCAACATAGAGGTGGCGATAGGGAGAAGGGCATGGGTAAATGGGGAAAGTGACAAAGGCAAGAAGGACAGGGATGGGGCAAAAAAGGAGTAAGGCCATCAGTAAATGGAGGGTAATGAGTACCAATGCCCGCAGTCTGGGCAACAAGCTCCCTGAGCTGGTGGCCTTGATGGAAGAGGGATGCCTGGATATCGTAGCAGTCACAGAAACATGGTACACAGAGAACCATGACTGGGATGTTAACATACCAGTGTACATAACCTACAGGGGAGACAGGCAGGGGAGAAGAGGGGGAGGAGTAGCTCTCTATGTAAAGGAAGGGATAAAAGCAACTGAACAAAAGAGTAAACAGGGAGGAGAGAAGACACTGTGGGTCACCTTGGAGACTGGAAAGGGCACCGCAATCTGCTCAGAAAGTTGTGTATAGAACAAAATGTCATGGGGAAGGAATGGACAAGGATATGATAGAAGGCATTCTTAGGATGGCAGAGAAAGGGGAGATACTGTTGATGGGAGACCTCAGTATGCCAGATGTTAACTGGAGCACATTTGCTGTAGCCACATCCAAGAGCAGGGCCATTCTCGATGCTCTACAGGTGGCAGGCCTCAGACAGCTAGTTTTGGAACCCACTCATGAGGGAGCAATCTTAGACCTCATACTCTCAAATGGGGGCAGTGAGAGGATCTCAGATCTAGAAGTGGTTGCCATCTGGGAACAAGTGACCATCAAACAGTGTGGTTCATGTTAAACTCAGCTACAAAGTCAAGCCATACAAAAGTGAGGGTAATGGACTTCAGGAGAGCTGACTTTGGCAAGATGGGAGAGTGCCTCAGAAAAGCACTAGCAAACAGGCTAGAAGGAGGGGGTGGAGCAACAATAGGGAATCATCAAAACTGCCATCACAGAGGCAACAAGCCTTTGTGTGAAGCAAATAAACAAATTAAAATGAAAGAAAAAGCCACTATGGTTCACAAAAGGGGTGGCTGGGAAAGTCAGGGGAGAAAAAGATAGCATTCAGGAAGTATAAGGAAACACAGAAGGAGCAGGACAGAGAGCTGTACCAGTTAAGGCAGAAGGAAGCAGGGAGGGAAGTCAGAACAGCAACGGCCCAAACTGAGGAAAAGATAGCCAACTCTGTTAAGAAGGGGGATAAAAACTTTTATAGGTACATCAGATAGTGTAGAAAGACAAAGGGAGGGGTAGTGAGGCTGAATAGAATGAATGGTGGGTGGGCAGAGGGGTACAGTGAAAAAGCAGGGATACTGAACGAATATTGCATATTGAATATTGAACGAATATTGCTACTCAGTATTCACAAAAAGAAGAGGTGGAAGTGCCTAATCCAATTAGCCCTTTCACAGAAGAAAGGGTTCTATAAGAACTCCTAAAACTGAAGGTGGACAAAGCAATGGGGCCTGATGGAATTCACCCCAGAATTCTTTTAGAATTAAGGGGGGAACTAATGAAACCACTGACTACTCTTTTTAATAAATCATGAGAGGATGGTGTGGTACCCAAGGACTGGAGAAAGGCAGATGTGATTCCTCTTCACAAAAGTGGGACCAAGACAGAGGCAGGAAACTACAGACCTGTCAGTTTAACCTCTGTGGTAGGGAAAGTGACGGAGTCACTTCTGAAACAAAGAATAGTTGAGTACCTAGAGGCTAGGGGGGGCATATCTAATAGATTTCTTTGACTGGGTGACCAAAGTAGTAGACCAGGGAGGGGCTGTGGACATGGTCTACCTAGACTTTAGCAAGGCATTTGACACAGTCCCAAACAAAAGATTAATAGTCAAATTAACCAGCCTGGGAGTGGGTCCCAGGGTTGTAGCCTGGGTAGAACATTGGCTGAACAACAGGACACAGAAGGTAATTGTAAATGGAGTCCACTCTGAAGAAAGTGGGGTTACTAGTGGGGTATTGCAGGGTTCAGTACTGGGTCCAGTCCTTTTTAATGTCTTTATAAGTGACATTGCAGAGGGACTAGAAGGAAAAGTATGCCTCTTTGCAGATGACACAAAGATCTGCAACAGGGTTGATACACAAGGAGGAATGGAAAGGATGAGAAGGGACTCGGCAAGGTTGGAGGAATGGTCAGAAATATGGCAGCTAGGATTCAAAGGAAAGAAGTGCAAAATAATGCACCTGGAAAACAAGAACCCAAGGGAAGATTACACAATTGGGGAAGGGTAGTAACAACAACAAAAAAGGAAAGGGACCTGGGGGTAATCATATCAGATGACGTTAAGGTTAGCAAGCAATGTGAGAAGGCAGTAGGGAGGGCTGGGGGTATACTGGGATGCACAGGGAAAGACATCACCAGCAGAAAACAGGAAGTTGTTATCCCTCTGTACAGACAGTGGGTGAGACCCCATCTGGAGTACTGCGTCCAGTTCTGGAGACCCAGTCTCCACAAGGACATAGACAGCATAGAGGCAGTCCAGAGGAGGGCAACTAAAATGGTGCAGGGTCTGCAAGAGAAGCCATACGAGGAGAGACTAAAGGAGCTTAATATGTATACCCTTGAGGAAAGAAGGGGAAGGGGGACATGATAAACAGTTTTAAGTACCTCAGTGGAATCAACAAAATCCAAGAGGGTAGCATCTTTCAGAAAAAGAGATGTGCAAGAACAAGGGGACACAATTTAATGATAGAGGGGTGTGCGGTTACTGGGCAATGTGAGGAAGTATTTTTTCACAGAGAGGGTAATGGATGCATGGAACAGCCTTCCTGAGGAAGTTGTGGGGTCAAAAACTGTGGGAGAATTCAAGAATGCATAGGACAGACATAAGGCAATTCTTGTGGGGGGTAGGAAGAAATATGCTGTTGGTTAACTAGGATCTGCGGCCTCTGCTGTAGGTAGGGAAATGGGCAGACTAGGTGGGCCTAGCGGTCCTTATCTGCCGACAAAGTCTCTGTATCTATGTCTATGTTTCTATGTTTCTATGTTACTCTTGTAGAATGATTCACTGATCTCTCCAAGCTTGCAGAATATAAGCACCTTTCCCACCTAGCTACCCATAAACTTGGGCAATATTATAGTAACTGAGACCCCTTTTCAAAAGCAACATGGATTTAGCCCTTTATGTGCATCTCGGCAGCATGTTTGTTAGTTACAAAGTTGACTTGCCATTGCTCATTTGGTTGATATTTTGTATGTTCTGTATTTTTTAGATTCCTATTTGAGTAATGTTAGTGATAGCCTTGCAGAAGTCAAAGTATAGAAAACCCACAGTGTGACCCCTATATACAATGGATTCATTGTCTATTCAGGAGCTTGTAGTACCATTTTGAAGAAAATGAATATGGCTGTAAATAATGCGTGTACTGTAGATTTGCCTTAAATTGTGAAAGGGGATAGTCATTGGCAACATTTACATACTGGATTAAATTGGTTACAACTTCATCTTCAAATTGATTACAATCTTGTTATTGTGTATAAAAAGACACTCCTTTGTTACACACAACTGGAGTTAAATCACTTTTTAATCAAGTTTTGAACATATTTCTTACTAGGAGCATGGCATGTCAAAGTCTTCAAGTTCCCTATAGGAAAAAATGTCTACTATAGGACAATTGTCCTTTTCTATCAGAGCAGCAAAGGTCTGGAATTCGCTTCCCTTTGAGATCTGTGGTATAAATACGTCTAATGTTTTTAAAAATCATGTACCAATCCTGTTTACAAATAAGCTGGTTGATAATTATAGATGAAACTGTTTTACTCCATGGCTTTGTACTGTTTGTTCTTTTTGTTAATGACGTGGACACCTTTGAAAAGGGGGATATTTTAGTTCAAAGGTTTTCTGAATATAATAAACTAAACTATAGGTGTTCTTATAGAGACATACAAAGAGACAATAATGGCAAAAAAAAGATCAAAGGTCCATCCAGTCTGCCCCAGTTTCCTATTTAGCCCTGGGCCTACTGTTCCTTCAGGGTCTTAGCCCTCCCCACTCCCCCAGCCCCCATTCTCCTCTTTGATTCTGACACCCTCAGCAACCACTGTACCCTTCATTCTGTCCCATCCATGCTTAAACCACTAATGTTTTTTGCAACAACCACCTCAGCTGGCAGGCTGGCAGCCTGTTCAATGGCTCCACCACCCTTTCTGCATAATAGTATTTTCTCATGTCCCTCCTGAACCTCATTCTGATTAGCTTCCACTCATGACTATGTGATCATGACCTGGTATTCAAGTTAAATAGTTCCCTGTTGTTCATCCTGTTAATTCTTTTTAGGAATTTAAAAAATTCTCTGTCATAGTTCCTCTCTTTCTTTTGGTCTCCAGTGAGTACAAGTTTAGTGCCTTGAGGTGCTTCTCATAAGACATGTCCTGATGGTCCTGAATCATTTTTGTTACCTTATGCCACACTGGCTGAAACCTAATCTTATCTTTCCTTAGGTGAGGACCCCAGAACTGGGTGTAGTACTCCAGGTGTGGCCTCAAAAAGGATCTATGCAGGGGAAGTATTGCCTCCCTTTTTCTGCTATCAGTACCCCTCCTGATACATCCAAATATCCTATGTGCCTTGCTATAAGCTTTGTTGACTAACTTGATTGCTTTAGGGAGTCGCTGATGATAACTCCAAGGTCTTGTTCCTCAGCCATGGTACTGAGTCTCACCCCCTCCTATCCAGCAATCTGTCCTGGAGTTCTTGTTCCCTCGGTGCATCAGCTTGCACTTTCTGGTATTAAATTTCAACTGCCAAACTTTGACCACTCCTCCAGCTTTTGAAAGCCTATCTGCATTTCCATGATTCCCTTATCACTATCCACCCTCCCACAGGGCTTAGTGTCATCATTAAAGAGGCACAGCTTGCCCTGGACCCCCTCACCAATATAGTTGATGAACATGTTGAAGAGGATTGGACCCTGTACAGATCCTTGTGCAAACCAACCCGTAACCTCCCCCTCATCTGATTTAGCCCCATTGACCATTACCCTCTGCTGCCTCCCCTTAAGCCAATTATCTACCAGTTTACTATGACCTTAGCTGAACCCGGATCCTCCATCTTCTTCAGCAAGCATTTGTGGGGTACTGAGTTGAAAGCCTTGTAGAAGCTGAAGTACAGCAAACCCACAGCATGGCCCCTATAAAATTCCCTCATCACCCAGTCAAAGAAAACTATCAAGTTAGTCTGACAAGACCTCCCTGCCATGGATCCATGCTAAGTACTATCCTAGGGACCATTGATCTCCAAGTAGTCCACAAGATCCTCTTTGACCAGTGACTCCATCAGTTTTCCTATAACAGAGGTAGTGACTGACAGGTATGTAATTCCCTGGGTGTTCCTTGCCCTTCCCCCCACCATGGAGCAGAACTACATTCACCACCCTCCAATTATTCTGAACCACCTCTGTCCTTGGATAGCTGTTGAATAGACCTACCAGGAGATCAGCCAGTTCTGCTGCCAATTCCCTGAGTATTCTTGGGTGTAACCTATCTGATCCTGAGGCCTTATCAATCTTTAGAATTAACAGCCCTTTCAGAACCCTTTTCCTGGTAGATGCTGGCTGCCTGATCTCTGGGACCCCTTAATGTATGCTTTATGCCACTCTCTGCCAAGGGCCCACTGTCCTCCCTAGTGAGAACTGAGGAAAACTAATTGTTAAGGATAATGACCTTTTACCCATCCACCTCAGTCACCCTGTCCCCCACTGTTAGGCTCACAATTCCCCCTCCTTTCTTCCTTTTTTACTAATATTTCCGAAGAACTGTTTTTCTCCCTGCTCTTGATCCCCTTTGCAATATGCAGCTCTGTGTCTGCTTTTGCCTCCCTAATTGCCCTCTTTGCCTCCTTATTTTTCAGCAAACATTCATCGCATTATTCCTCCCCCTGCTTTTCTTTAGATTTGTAAAATGCCTTTTCTGGGCCCTCACTGCTTCCCTGATCCTTGTTGAGAACCATAGTGGTCTCTTGAACCTGTTTTTGTTTGGGGGGGGAGTTTACTGTTCTCATGCATACCTTAGATGCCCCAATAATGACCCCCTTAATGGCTCCCATCTCTCGTCCACACCATATGTGTTGTTTACCACTACTAACTTAACACTGACCAGTTCCTTCAGCCTGTTGAAGTCTGCCCTTCTAAAATCAAGGACTTCATCTCAGTTGTGGTTTACCAAAATCCAGAGGCCAGTTCTAACCAAATGGAGTTACAGTCACTGTTCCATAACAGATCCCCTATTCCCACAGTTCCTACCACCTCCAGGTCAGCAAGCACTGCATTGAGAATTGTGGTCTGCCTGGTGGGGTTCTTAACTAAATGTACCAGCAGACAGGCCTAGAAAGCATCCAGCAAGGCCTGGCTTCTGGAGCTCCTTGCCACTGGCTCATCCCAATCGATGTCCGGCAGATTCAGATCAACCACCAACATCAGTTCTCCCCCCATTAGTTATCCCTCTTTCCAGTTCTTCCCTGACCTCTATGTCCCTCTCCTCCCCTTGCCCTGGAAGTCTAGAGATCACCCCCGGGTTTCTGTGAGTTGCACCCAGAGTGACTCAATCTCCACATTACTACCACTGATGCACCCATCTTCTGTCACCTCTATGCCCTACTTGACATATAGGGCTTCTCCTCCCCTCTATCTGTTCTTCAGTTACACCTGAACATCCAGTACCCAGGGACTACCAGTTCCCAGTCATTATTTTCTGAAGCCCATGTTTCTGTTATGGCCATAATGTGCACCTCAGTGTCTGCCATCAGTGCCTGGAGCACACTAATTTTATTACCTAGGCTCCTGGCATTAGGGCATACTCTATTCCATCTGGCCACCGATCCTGGTTTACTACTAACCTTGTACTTCACATATCCTCTCTTCCCTTTGTTTTTCTTGGTGCTTGCACCCTTTGCATTCTTCTTCTCCAAAAACCCTTCACCTAGTGCAGTATGGGCCACATCTTTCTTTGTAATGGCTCTTTTAATTGTAAAATAGAAAGTATTCCATGTTACTATGCCTGTATACAGTATGTTACCTGTATTGCTGTTTTGACTGTTTCCTCACTAAAACTAACTAATAAAAAGAAATCACTTCATTGCTTGAATGTCCTCCTGAAGCTTGTGCTGAGACCTGATTCCAATTTTGTAAGTTTTGATGAATATTTTTTTCCCACAGAAGAGGGCAGAGTTGGGTAAAGGTAGATCTTCAGGGTCAGTGTTCTTGTTAATCGTTGATTTACAAACATATGAACATACAAAACTGCAAGCAGATACAGGTCAAATGGTCAATCGTGTCTGCTTGTTTGTACAGTACGGAGGTTAGACTCCCGCTGCTCCCTCCACCCCTTGCCCCCGTTCTTCCCACTCATCTTCCCACTGAATAGTATCTTGCCCTTGACCCATTTTAAAGCTCTCCACTGTTTTAAGAGATATCATTTCTTCAGGAAGAGAGTTCCATCCCTCTACCACCCTCTCCATAAAATAATGCTTCCTCACATCCCTCCTGACTCTACCCCCCACCAACTTCATGCTGTGCCCCCTAGTAATCCCTCCTCCCTTTAACCAAAACATGCCTCCTGTACCAACCCTGTTGATGCCCTTTAAGTACTTGAAAGTTTTGATCATGTCACCCCTTTCCCTTCTCTCCTCCAGTGAGTACATGTTGAGGTCCATCGACCTATCCTCATAAGGCTTCCCCTTCATACCTCTTATCATTTTAGTCACCTTCTGCTGTACTCCATCCAGTAACCTGATGTCCTTCTTTAAGGACGGGTTCCAGAACTGTACATGGTACTCCAAGTGCAGCCTCACCAGTGACCTGTACAGTGGCAGAATGACTTCCTCCCTTCTAGAGGTGATTCCTCTTGCAATGCACCCCAGCATTCTATTGGCTTTTGCCACTGCTTTCCTACATTGAAATGAGTGATTCATATTCTTTGTGACTATGGAGGGGTTGTGGGATAACAGATGGACAAGATACAAAACTTCAAGTTCAACACACAATCTCTGGGTGATGTTTATTCAAAATATAGCAGATAACCTTAAGCAGTGGCATATCCCTTCTTCAGTACATCAGTTTGCAGCAACAGACTATGTATGTCCTTTCTCTGCACTTAGTCAATACCTACTGACACTGATCTCTAATCTAATTCAGCAGTTGAGATTCAGCCTCCACCCTAGGGCCTTGTTTGCTTGGGTGGTGGGGGCTCAAATAATAAAAAAAATAAATAAGCTAAAGACAAAGAACCTCAATGCACAAGCACTGAAACATGGGTTACCCCAAAGGGCATTGACAATAAGCCAAGTTTCCAAGAAACACAACATCACACATGCTTCCATAATGCAGAGCATCACGGGATATATGCAAATCACCATGAAATTTCAGACTGTTCAGCTTACAGCAATTTACATGCATTTTAAATAGCACAACTAACTTATTTTTTTATAATAGTCACCTAGTACTTTTTACCATTATCAAAAACACCTAGAGCCATGGTACTTTCAACATTTACAGGTTTCATAAACATAAGGTATATACATCAAGGTATTTTATGACATAGTGCCATTACAAACTAAATCCAACAATGATAAGCACAACCTGTTTTACATATGCTTGGAGATCACCACAATAACCTCCCTATACGAGGACCTGAGAGGAAAAAGGAAAATTAAAGAGGACACTATAGCATAGTCAAGAAAGGGAAGGGGGTGCCCATAGGTGGTCAACCTTATGGACTAGAAATTGTAATGTCTAGATTAGGCTAAGAAATAGAAGAACTGTTGCAACAGATTTAAGAAAAGGTTGGTCCTCAAGAGTGGCAGGAGCTCCCTGTCACAGTGACCAGTACCCCCGAATCCCTTTCTTCCTCAGAGATGGACAGCTGAACCCCTCCCAGATGGTAACTGTACCCAGGATTCCTCACTCTGAAGTGCATGACCTTGCACTTCTTAGCATTGAAACCCAGCTGCCAATTGTCTGACCACTGCTCAAGCCTTCCAAAATCTTCTTGGAGGCCTTTTTCTCCCTCTACCCCATCCACAACTATCTTGGTGTCATCCACAAATAGACTTGTTCTACTCTTAACTTCATCTGCTATATCAGCTATGAAGATGTTAAACAGCACCGGCCTCAGCACTGAACCCTGTGGGACCACACCAGTAACTGCCCTGTGAGTTGAGAGTCCCCCCCACAACCACCCTCTGATGTGTGTCCCTCAACCAGTTACCAACCCACTTAACCAGTTTTTCTCCTGCTCCCAGGTTCCTCAATTTACTAGTTAATCTGTTATGTGGTACCGAGTTGAAGGCCTTGCTGAAGTCCAGATACAGGACATCTACAGCCCAACCAGTGTCTAATTCTTTTCTCACCCAGCCAAAAAAGGGAACCAGGTTTGTTTGACATGATCTCCTGGAGACAAACCCATGCTATTTGTTGTCCATAAGACCATTCACCTCCAAGAAGGTCACCAACCTTTCCTTTAGGATTGTTTCCATGTGCTTACCCACAATGGATGTCAGATTGACTGGTCTATAGTTATCAGGCTTGTACTTGAGACCGCTCTTGCGCAGGAGTACCACATGTGCCATCCTCCAGTCCTGCAGCATGCACCCTGTCTGCAGGGAGGCATTGAACAAGTCCATCAGTGGTACTGCCAGGACCTCAGCTAACTTCCTCAGGAATCTAGGGTGCAGCCCATCTGGCCTTGGAGCCTTGTCTATGTTAAATGACTTAAGGCCCTCAAGCACTCTGATCACAGGTTTCTCTCCATCCATTATCCTATCTCCTCCCATGCCAGTGTTGCCCTGCCCCTGTGGTATTGGCCCATCTCTCTCCCTGGCAAAAACTGAGAAGAAGCACTCATTGAGCACCTCTGCCTGTTCAACCCCCTTCTCCACCAACCTCCATCCTTCTTTATCCTGGTGATCTGCTCCTTGCAGTTTCTCTTCTATCTTATGTACTTGAAGAAGGCCTTGTCCCTCCTTAATCCCCTCTGCTAGCCTTAGCTCCTGTGAGGCCTTGGCAGCCCTCACTGCCCTGCTCACCTCCCTGGTTTTCCTTGTGTACATCTCCCTATCTTCCACTCTTTTGGACCCCTTCCATCTTCTGAAGGTTGTCTTCTTCTCTCTCACCTTTATCTGTACCTCCTTTGACCATCTACAATGCTTCTTGTTCCCTACCTTCTTACTGCGTTCTTTGTGCAGGTGTCTGTGGCCGCTAATAGGCCTTCCTTCAGGATGGCCTATTTCTGGATGGTATCCATGTCAGGGGTGATGCTAGCCAAATGTCCCATGAGGATGTCAGCCATCCTGCAGAAGTCAGCCCTTCCGAAGTCCACTGTCATGATTTTTGTAGACGTCCCTTCCCTCCTCCCTACCCATATCCAGGGAGAACCACACTGTTCAGTGGTCGCTACCTGCTAGGCGGTCCTCAGTCCATACGCCCTGCATGTAGTCTCCATCAGTCAGCACAAGATCCAAGATGTTCCCCTCCCTTGTCAGTTCCTCCACCTTTTGTGACAGGAATACATCCTGGAAGGCTTCCAGAATGACTTGCTCCCTCACGCTTGTGCTAGACTTGGCTTTCCAATCCACCCCTAGTAAACTGAAATCCCCGACCACTACAGTGCCACCCCTTCCACAGTGTTTCTGTAACTGATCTGCCAGTTCTCTGTCAATGCCCTCTGATTGTGAGGATAGTCTGTACTCAACCCCCAGTCTGACCTTTTTACCTTTATTGTTTTGTAGTTCAACCCATAAGGCTTCTGGCCACCCCTCACCTCCCTTCTCCATACCAATCATTATCCCACCCCTCACAAATAAAGCCACCCCTCCACCTTTCCCTTTTGTCCTATCCTTGCAATACAGTCTGTATCTTGGTAACATGATGTCCCAATCATCTTGCTGGTTGGCCCATGTCTCAGTGATGGCAGCTATATCCACTTTCCCTTATGTCATTATGCTTGGAGCTCAGGTATTTTGTTCCCCAAGCTCATTGCATTTAGCGACACCACCCTCCAGTCGAATCTCCTGCTGACCCCAATACTCTCCTCCCCTCTACCTCCTCCACTTTTTGATTGTCCCCTTCCCCTCCTTGCTAACTAGAGGGCAGGTGCATTGTCTCCCTCTGCTTTTGGCTCTGGCTGCTGCCCAGTGCTAAGCCTCCCCCCTTAGTCAGTTTAAATTATACTTAGCTGTAATGAACTCCCGCAGTTTCTGTTTCAGGACACAAGAACTCTCCTTGCTCAGGTGAAGCCTATCTTGTGAGTAGAGGTTCTTGTTATCCCATGTTTCCCCCCAACCACCTACTAATCCATACCCCATAGTTGTACACCACTCCACCAGCCATGCATTAAATTCTATGATCCTTTGTTTCCTTGCTGTGTTTGCCCTAGGTACTGGTAGGATCTGAGAGAGTGTAACTGTTTGCCACTCGATGCTGCACAACCTGCCCAACTCCCTGAAACTGTCCTGCACTTCCTCCACTCTGCTGCCCTCTAGGTCATTAGTGCCTAAATGCACCACCATGTGGGGCTTCTCCCCTGTCTTCTCACACATTTAATGACATGCTATCCTTCTCTGCCTGCCATCATACCTTGCATGCTTTCCACCCAAATAGAATTCTTCCTGGCTTCTTTGCCCCCCACCTGATACCTTTCACTATTGAGTCACCCAGTATGATGACCCTCTGTTCTAACCCCTGCAGCCCCCAATTTTCTCACCCATAGTCTGCCTCTTACCCCACTGTCCTACACCTCCAGCACTGTCACCGTCCCTTGCTGTCTCTGCTTCCTCCATTGTGCTCTCTTCAGGTAGTGTTTTTTTTCTTCTCACTGGCATAATGTTTCTGTCCTCCCTCCTGTCTCCCATGATCCATGTGCTCCCCTCCCTTTCCTATATCCTGGTCTCCAACCCAATTCACTTTTACACTTGTCATGCTTGCCTCCAGGCTGGTCTCCTCTTTACAGGCCACAGTCCCCATGTGGTCCTCATTCCCCATGCCCCTATTTCCTCCTACTTTACTGATTCCTCCCCCCCAAAGCCTTCTTAAGTTCTGATACACTCTTGACCCCCCACCCATGTCCTATCACCAGCTGTCCCACTGTCATCCCCATTGTCCACCCATCTCGTCTGCTCTCCCAGCTCCCCATCCTCACCAATATTACCACCTCATTTAACCTCTGCCCATAATCTGCTTGCTCGCCCTTCCTCAATGCCTCCCCATCCCACCCCCTTAGCCTCTGCTATCCAACTTGTATCCTCTGACACCTGACCTTGGTATCAGCCAGGCTGATAACCTCTGTTGTGTTTCTCCTCCCCCTTGCTATTGCCTCCCCCTTGAAATGCCTGCCCTTCAGCTCCTTAAGACTAGCCAGTACAGAGAACATGTTGCTCTCCTCTATTACCTCTCCTTGGATTGTCCCTGATCCTTTGTACTGAGTGTTCAAGTTCTGTTCCCTCCCAGATCCACGTCTAACCCTTTTTTGGACCATTGTCCACCCTTTTGCCCCTTCTTCTAGTGGCTCATGAAGGTACGGTGGTGCTCGCCCATTTGATCCCCCTACCTGTTCCATTCTGTGCCTGCAGTTTGTGCCATTTGAGTATGCTCTCCTATGGTCCCTTGTTCCCAGCTGGCTGCTCCACCCCCTTTCCTTTCTTCCACACAGCTCCCTCCTCAGTGATGCAATTTCCTCCTTTAGCTGCACAAGCTGCTTGCACACCAAGCACCCCAACTCTCCATGTAATCTTAAGAAGATGGCAGCCCTGCATCTATTGCAGTTAACTATCCTTTCTACATCTCCTTCTGTACTGTTCCTGCTCATCCTCCCCAACCCAGTGACCATCCCCACTCCTGCCTCTGTCCTTGAAGCCTGCCTACACAATCCTCTGGTACCCCTGTACTCTTCAATAACCTAGTTCCAATGCCCCCCAATCCAGTACTATATCCTAACTCGATATCATTAAGATATGATATCACCTGTGATTATTAAGGAAGTCCCTTTTCCTCCGATCAGAAGTCAACAGCCTCACTATAAATGGAGATGAACTCGGGAGGGAGGGATGGGGAGGTGGGTTTGAGCTACCCCTGTCTCTTGCAGGATAATCAACCCCTCACAGTAAATAGCAGAAACTCTTGGCCATTTTATGCACTTGCTGGTAAAAGAAAAGAAAAGTTAAAGTTCCCTTCCCTCCAAACTGTGATCCTGCCATCCTCTGCTGTGCCTGCTCTTCCCCCACTGCAAACTGTGGCAAACACTTCCAGCTCACATCAATTTAATCTCAGAAACAGAACACAGAATTACCTGAAGCAATTACATCACCCACAGAAGCTTCCAGAAGTGTAGCCTGCCCTTCCCCACTGCAAACTGTGGCAAACACACCTGGCTCACATCAATTTAAACTCAGAAACAGAACACAGATTTGGACTGATCTGGACTGATTTAAGGAATATTAGACAGTAACATACACAGATGCACAGATACACAGAAGGTGACAGCAGATAAGGACCGTCTGGCCCACCGAGTCTGCCCCTTTTCCCTACCTAATGCATTACCGCAGACCCTAGTTGATCTGTGGCTTACCCTCTCTTCCCTATTGCTAGAGTACTCTCATGACTATTCCATGCATTCTTGAATTCCCCTACTGTTTTTCCCCCACCACCTCAGCAGGGAGGATGTTTTAAGCATCCACTACTCTTTCTTTAAAAAAGTACTTCTTTACGTTGCCCCTGAGCATACCCCCATCTTGCCTCATATCATGCCCCCTTGTTCTTGTACACCTTCTTTTCTGAAAGATGCTACTCTCCTGTACCTTGTCTATTTATTTGAGTTTTGGTGACCGGGTAGGACCACTGAGACAATTACAGTCCCTTTTTCAGGGTCAACCCGGGGACATACATGGTACAGTAGAGCAGAGCAATTATACAGGGAGTCAGTGAATTACAGTATCAAATTTGACATACATTGTGCAGTAGATACAATAATGTAGAGTTAATTATGTACACCATATCTACACATCTATACATTCTGTAAGTTCTAGAGCTAGTTATGTACACCACATCTACATATCTATAAGTTCTATGTACATTAAGAGTTTAACTATACACAGGCAATAGATGTTACATTTTGAGCACAAAAAAGAAAGGGTGCATAGGGCAGATGGAGGGGTGGAGAGTTAGTGGCAGAGGTGGTAGGGGTCAGAGGTCAGGCTAGGGAGGGAAGGTTTAGAGCTTCAGCAGAAGCAGGAGCAGGAGTGAGAGGCTGTGAGAAAGTCATGCAGATTGGACTTGAATATAGGAAGAGAAGGACAGGTCAGGATGTGGGGAGGGAGGGCATTCCAATCAGAGACAGCAGCAAATGAGAATGACCTCTTGGAGAGGGATAATCATAGATTGGCGGGACAAGCAGGGGAAGGGAGGAGGAGCATAGGGTGTGGTGTGCCTGCCCTGATGTACTTGAGTACCTTTATCATATCCACCTTCTCTCTCCTCTCTCACTCCTCTCCTCTAGAGAATACATATTGAGGTCCTCTAGCTGTTCCTCATATGACTTTTGGTGCAGTCCTTGCACCATTTATGTTGTCCTTCTCTGGACTGCCTTTATTTTATCTATGTTCTTCCAGAGATGCAGCCTCCAGGACTGGATACAGTACTCCAGATGAGGTCTCACTAGAGATCTGTTCAGTGGCATAACCACCTCCTTTTTTTCTGCTGTTGAAGCAATTCTCTGATCTTTTGGCATACACCTTCTTGTTTACTACTGACAATGACGAGTCATCTACCCTTAATCATTCCTTCTCTCCAAAATCTCTGTCTCGCCCACCTTTCTATCTTAAGACAATCTCAGTGAGGGAAACCTACAAGCTTCTCGCTGGCATTTCTTCTCATATGAGTGTGGTCACAATGACCTTGAACCAAAACTCCTAAAGACTGGGGCCCCTTTCCTTGCACTCCCAATATCTTATATTCTTAACCTTTCCCCCACCACCAGAATTGTTCCTGCAATCTGGAAAGTAGCAAAGGTTGTTCCCGTTTTCAAGCAGGGTGACCGGAAATGCATAGAAAACTACTGCCTTATAGCCACCCTGTCTGCTGTTAGCAAGATACTGGAAAAGGTGGTGGAAGTGCAGCTGACAGACTACCTGTCTAAACATACCCTAGTGTCACCTGAACAGCACAGATTTTGTAAATGACATAAAACTGGTACAGCCCTTGCTAAAGTTACATCTGATATAAGGATTGCCATGGACCAGGATATGATGACTGGGGCTATCTTCATGGACATCTCAAAGGCCTTCAATCTACTGAATTATGCCCTACTCTGTACCAAGCTTCACTCCCTCAGTGTTGCTGGTCTATACCTAAGCTGCTTTTCCAGCTATCTCACTGGCAGGCTACAGCTTGTTAAGTATAATAGAGATCTATTGGAATCTGTTCCTATCACTATCGGTGTCCCTCAGTGATCTATTCTGGGCCCCATCCTATTTTCTTTTTTCATCAATGACTTCCAAATAGTCCCTACCCATAGCACCACAACCCTATATGCCAATGACCTGGTCCACCTAGTTAACTCAGGTGACATTCATGCCATAAATCACAACCTACTAGCTGACTTCAATAAACTGCAACAATGACTCCTGACAAATAAGCTTGTGCTGAACTTACAGAAAACTCAGCTCATGTTCTCCAGCTCCTCTGCCAGATTCAAACAGTGTCTTGTCCCACTCAATGTCTTAAGTCTTGATGGTGTCCCGGTTTGCACTACATGCTCCTTTAGATACCTGGGAGTTACTCTTGACTACCAGTTAGACCTGTCTCTATACATTCAAAATGTCTGCAGGGCAACAAATATCAAGCTTGGACTTGTATACCGGGCTTGTGGGTCCATTACTGCTGCTGCATAGCTTGCCCTTGCTAAAGGTTAATTCCTTCCCTTTCTAAGTTATGGGCTGACAACCTTTACCCTCGCAGCAAAAACTAGCCTTGCTAAATGGGATGTGTCCTATAATAATATTTGCCACTTTGCCCTTGCCATCCCTTGACTTACCCATCTCTGTAATTTATACAATAAACTACACTGGTTGTCCTCAGGTAATTACCGCTCATTTGTCTTGGGCTGCTTCAAAGACAAACTCATCCATAACACTGCTCCACCAGCCCTTCCCAAACTCCTTTTGCCATTTCTTCCATCATACCAGCTAAGATCACCTGACTTGTACCCCATCCTTTTCCCAAATTCTCATACAGAGTCAGGTGATTGTGCCTTGCTGTTTGTGTCCCTAGAATCTGGAATACCCTACCTGCAACCATCAGATGTACTCCCATCCATCCCATCTTTAAGAGCTCCCTCTGGTTGCATCTGAAGTCTGCCTCAGCCTGTAAATGTTCCAAGGTTGCTCAATATCCTCTACTCCTGCTTGGACCCTGTTGTGCACCATCCACTTCTCTGGTCCTCTACCCCCTCTGAGCTCTGGTAAGTGAAATTATCTACCCTGCATGTCCTTCACCTCAGCACTTACCATTCTCAAAATGGGACAAATTGTGCTTGTATTATTTCCATGAAATTTAACTACTGATTGCTTGTTCTCACCCTCAATGTATATGCTTATCTGTTGATCCCGTACCTGTTTATTTGTATCACCCCGCTCATTGCTTGTATTTCATATTGTTGTAATTCTCTCACACTGTTTTGTAAACCATGCTCTTGTAATCTTCTGGGTCATACCTGAAAATAGGCATTCCTTGTCTAATGTGCTTACCCAGTAAACAAAAGCGAATAAATAAATAAATACCTCTCCCTATGCACATTAGCATCCCACTGCTTCTCTCCACAACCTTCTCACATTGTTTGGTTACCTTTAGGTCATCAGATATGATTACTCCCAGGTCCCTTTCTTGACTGGTGGCAGTCAGTACCTCTCCCCCATCTTGTACTCCTCCCTTGGATTTCTGTGCCTCAAGTGCATGATTTTACAATTCTTTGCATTGCAACTTAGATGCCACACTCTCAACCACTCCTCAAGCAAGTTTAGGTCCTTTCTCATTTTTTCCATTCCCCCGGAATGTTGACCCTGTTGCAGATTTTAGTGTCATCTGCAAAGAAGCATACCTTCCCCTCCAGCCCCTCTGCAGTGTTGATTATGAAGACATTAAAAAGGACTGGCCCCAGCACAGATCCCTGTGACCCCTCAGTGGTCACCCCCTCTCCTCAGATTGAATGCCATTTACCACCACCATCTATGTCCTGTCACTCAACCAGTTTCAGACCCAGTTTACCATCTTGAGGTGCACTCCCAGGCTGCCCAACTATTTTATCAACCTCCTATGTGGGATGATGTCAAACACCTTGCCAAAATTTAGGTTTTAGGTTTTAGTGTCCATCTCCCTACCACTGGGTCCTCTCTACTGACTGCTTCATCCCGTGGGGGAGGGAAATTAACTTCTTCCTGCCCACTATCACCTCCTCCCTTGGCTAGTTTAAATGCTTTCCAATGAAACATTTAAACCTCTTTCTAAGGATCTTGGATTCCTCCCCCCTAGATAGATGCAGTGTATCCCACTTATATACGCCTGCATCCCTTCAGGTGAGACCATCTCCCCAATGAAGCTGAAGCCCTCTGCTCTGCACCAGTCCTTTAACCATGCATTGAATCTTATGGTGTGGTGTGTTCTGCTTTCCCCTTTGTCATTGACTGGTATAGCATCTGAAAATGCTACAGTGCATGCCACTTATCTAAGACCCCTCTCCAGCTCCCTGAAGTCCTCCTGTGCTACCCTAACATCATCATCAGCCACATCATTTGTCCCCAGGTGGACAATGATATCTAGCCCTCCCAATCCTGCTGCCCCAGTGATTCTCAGGATGCACTTTCCATCCCTCCAAGCCATGGCACTGGGTAGGCACTTAGCCTCCCTCTTTCCCACTCTGTCTGCCCCCAAGTCTATCCCCTAACAATAGAATGCCCCAACAGGATTTGCTTATTCCTCCTCCTCTGGGCTCCTCTTCCTTCCCCAATGGGGTTTCCACTATGGAGGACAACCACATCCACCATGATCTCAACTGTGGGTGCTTCCTTGGGACAGTCCCACCCTGCCAGTGCAGCATAGGAGTTCTGAAGTTTAACCATAGGAGGGATGTGCTTCTGCCCCACCACCCTCACCCTTCCCAAGTCAACCATAATCCAGCCAACCCTCCACCTATGCAACCTTTGTGGCAGTGGAGGCAGACTCAGTGGTCCCTGGAAGAAGGTTGAAGTCCCCCAAATACTGGTCAGCTTGGTGTGTGGAGATGAGCAACCTTCTCCGTCAGTCCAGAGAGGTGCCTGCAGATGGGACAGCACCGCATCCTCCAGAACATTTCCCAGAAGACTGCCAGCCCACAGCCATTGCACTGCACCACTCCCATCATGTTTTATTTATGGTCTCATATTGTAGAAGTTCATTTTGTAGTATGTCCCAAACAATTATTGGAGCTAACATTTAAACATTTTGGATCAATCAGAGACAGTAATGGATTCAATGGAACAGCAAATATCAGTTTTGGTGTGAAAATGAAAAAAAGTATATTTTAGATTCCTCAATAGATTATTTATTGCCTTTCTGCTCTTTATGATCATGATGAGCTGCAGCACTTTTACAGTGAGAAGAGGTTTATGATTTTTAACTTCTTATACTACAAATACACAGGGCATTCAGGTTTCTAAATGTTCTATGGTCCCTCATCTGTCTCATAGGTCTGATAGGTCATATTCATAGAAACATAGACTTTGATGGCAGATAAGGATCACTTGGCCCACCTAGTCTGCCCATTTCCCTACCTACAGGATAAGCTGCAGATCCTAGTTAACCAACAGCCTGTTTATTCTTACCCACCACAAGAATTGCCTTATGTTTGTCCCATGTATTCTTGAATTCTCCTACAGTTTTAGACCCCACAACCTCTTCAGGAAGGCTGTTCCATGTGTTTACCACCCTCTCTGTGTAAAAATACTTTCTTGCATTGCCCCTGAACCACCCCCCCATCTTTAAATTGTGTCCCCTTGTTCTTGCACATTATTTTCCTGAAAGATGCTACCCTCTTGGACATTGTTGATTCCACTGAGGTCCTTAAATGTTTATATCATGTCCCCCTCTCACTCCTTTCCTCAAGGGTATACATATTAAGCTCCTTTAGTCTCTCTTTGTATGGCTTCTCTTGCAGACCCTGCACCATTTTAGTTGCCCTCCTCTGGCCTGCCTCTATCCTGTCTATGTCATTGCAGAGATGGGGTCTCCAGAACTGGATGCAGTACTCCAGATGGGGTCTCACCAGCTGTTTGTACAGAGGGATAACAACTTCCTATTTTCTGCAGGTGATGCCTCTCCCTATACATCCCAGTATCCCCCCAGCCCTCCCTACTGCCTTCTTACATTGCTTACTAACCTTAAGGTCATCAGATATGATTACCCCCAGGTCCCTTTCCATTGTTGTTATTGTTACTACCTCCCCCCGACATTGTGTAATCTTCCCCTGGGTTTTTGTTTCCCAGGTGCATTATTTAGCACTTCTTTGCATTGAATCCAAGCTGCAATACTTCTGATCATTTCTCCAACCTTGCCAACTCCCTTCTCATACTTTCCATGCCTCCTTGTGTATCAAACCTGTTGCAGATCTTTGTGTCATCTGCAAAGAGGCATACTTTTTCTTCCAGTCCCTCTGCAATGTCACTTATAAAGACATTAAAAAGGACTGGACCCAGTACTGAACCCTGTGATACCCCGCTTGCAACCCCTCTTTCTTCAGAGTGGACTCCATTTACAATCACCTTCTATGTCCTGTTGTCCAGCCAATGTTTTACCAAGGTTACCACCCTGGGACCCCCTCCCAGGCTGGTTAATTTGACTATTAATCATTTGTGTGGGACCGTGTCAAATGCCTTGCTAAAGATTAAATAGGCCATGTCCACAACCACTCCCTGGTCTACTACTTTGGTCACCCAGTCAAAGAAATCAATTAGATTTGTCTGACATGACCTTCCCGCTGTGAACCCAGGCTGCCTTGGGTCTTGTGCCCCACTGGCCTCTAGGTACTCAACAGTTCTTTCCTTCAGAAGTGATTCCATCACTTTCCATACCACAGAGTTCAAACTGACAGGTCTGTAGTTTCCTGCCTCTGATTTGGTCCCACTTTTGTGAAGGGGAATCACATCCACCTTCCTCCAGTCCTCAGGTACCACACCATCCTCCCATAATTTGTTAAAAAGGGTAGACAGTGGTTTCACTATTTCTCCCCTTAATTCTTTTAGAATTCTGGGGTGAATTCCATCAGGCCCCATTGCTTTGCTCACCTTCAGTTCTAGGAGTTCTTTCAGAACCCTTTCTTTCTTTGAAAGGACTGGGATCGATCCCCCCCATCAAGAGTGCTTCTGTTAATTGGATTAGGCACCTCCCCTTCCTGTTTTGTGAATACTGAGCAGAAATATTCATTCAGTATCCTTGCTGTTTCACTGCCCCTCTCTGCCCACCCACTGTCCATTCTATTCAGCCTCGCTATCCCTCCCTTTGTCTTTCAACATTCCTCGAAGTACCTATAAAAGGTTGTGTCTCTCTTCTTAAGGTTGGCTATCTTTTCCTCAGTTTGGGCCTTTGCTGTTCTGACTTCCCTCCCTGTTTCCTTCTGCCTTAACTGGTACAGCTCTCTGTCCTGCTCCTTCTGTGTTTCCTTATACTTCCTGAATGCTATCTTTTTCTCCCTGACTTTCCCCGACACCTCTTTTGTGAACCATAGTGGCTTTTTCTTTTGTTTTGATTTTGATTATTTGAGAATTTATAGACAATTTTCCCTTTGATAGTTCAGCTTTTCTCAAAGGTTATGTCCAGTTGACTTCCTCCCTAAGCAATAATTATCATGTTTTAACTTAACTCTGCTATGCTTCAGCTTCCAACTACTTCACAAGGTAGGCTATTCCAAACTATCACCACCTTTTGGTTGAATCACATGCCTCATTTATTAGTGTGGTTTATGTTCATGCTTAGTTGTAATGAATGGGATTGTGTACTATATGGCAATTCCTTCAATTCTAGTCTTGTACAATCCCATAAATCATGACTATGATATGCCCCATACACTAACCATAAGGCCTTCCTCTTCCTTTTAAACTCCAATGGATGAATACCCAGTCTATCCAGTCTATCAGTGTCACTAACAGTCTGCTTTCCTGTCGTCATTTTCATTGCCCCTGTAGATTGCTCAGAATCACCATTTTTTTGTAATGTTTGTGTCTGTTTTCTTTTTTAGTCAGCATAGTGGAAACTCGGAATAATAAATTACAGGAATTTATGAAAGCTTATTTTATGAGGAACAATGAGGATAAAAGGGTGATGGAGCTTTACATTTTTTGAAAAACCATAAAAGGCATCTGTATAATAGTCAGTAATTTTGAAACAACTGCATAAAGAGTTAAAAATGTTAACAGTCACTGTTGTAGCAATGTCAAAGAGAAAATACAGTCACTGAAACACAGCTTAATTACCAAGAATGATATCAAGCAGCATTTTTCTAGATGCTCTGCCATTGTTTTTTTTTTCTACTGTCTAGTGGTTCCCCCTCCCTCTGATCACCACCCAACACAGAATAAAATTCCCTGGTGTCTAGTGGCCCCACCCCTTTCAATCGCTGGCCCAATGTAAAACAGAATTCCATGTTGTCTAGTGCCCCCCCAGCTGACTGATTGCCAGCCCAATGTGAAAGAAATTTATACTACCCTGGTGTCTAGCGGATCCCCCCTCGCTATCCCTGATCTCCTGTATTACAAATAAAGGTAGTCAATTTTCCTTGGTGTGTAGCAGATCTCCCTACCTATCCCAGATCCCCTGTAATAAAAAATGGTAGCCCTATTCCCTGGTGTCTAGCAGACCTCCATCTCTATCCCTGATGCTTTGTAATAAAAAAAGTAGTCCATTTTTCTTGTTGTCTAGTGGACCCCCCTCCCTATCCCTAATCTCCTGTAATAAAAAAATGGTAACCACATTCTGTAGTGTCTAGCAGACCCCAACCCCCCACCACAGCAAGTAGTACCCCCCACCCCAACTCCAGGTGACTGGCACAGCCCTTCACTCTCCACAATGGCCAAACACCTGATCTGTCAATAAATGAATGCATGCATGCACAAGCACATGCTCATTAACTGACAGACCAGCTTATGCTCATTCATTCAGCTCTGTAGTCATCATAGACAAGAGCAAAGCACTGTTCTGGTCACTGGCGGAGGGTCAGGATGTGGGGGGAATGGTGTAGTGGGCCCGCTTTGGAGCAGGAGCTGGTGATGAATGAGTGTGTGCTTGTACAAGCATGCGCTCATTCACTGATGACCCAGGTGTCCAGCCATAGTGGAGAGGGAAGGGCTGTGCTAGTTGCCTGGGAGGACATGGGGGGGGAGCAAGGTGGTGGGTACTACCTGCCGAGGTGGGGGATCCACTAGACACCAGAGAATGGGGCTACCATTATTTATTACAGGGACTGAGGATAGGGAGGGGGGTCTGCAAGACACCAGGGAAAATGGACTACCTTTTTTTTTATTACAGGGGATTGAGGATAGAGAGGGGGGTCCATTGGACACCAGGGACATTCTTCATTCAACAGGGACATTCTTGCACATCAGGCTGGTGATTGATGGGGGACCACTAGACACCAGAGTGTTACATTGGGCCTGCAATCAATGTGGGGACCACTAGACACAAAGGAATTCTATTCTACATCTGGCTGATGATTAGTGGTGAGGGACCACTAGACACCAAGGAATTGTATTTTACATCAGGATGGTGATTGGTGGGGGTGATCGCCAGGCACCAGGGAATTTTATTCTTTGTCAGGCTGGTGACTGGCAGCAGCAGGGGACAACTAGACACCAGGAAACATCGGGCCGATGATCAGCGGTTGGGGGGGGGGGTGTTCACCATTTCTAACTTCACCTGGCTTTTGGGGGTTTTTAAGTGCAATTTGCACTTAAAATAACCAAAAAGCAAGGCAAAGTTACAAATGATGAATTTTCAATTGAGCAGGAAAACTTTGCAAAATAACCTACGGAGGCAGATTTGGTGACTTCACTGGAAATTTGCTGGTAAATTAAAACTTAGTTGCATCTCTAGTTAGGAATACCTCAGCATAGCTTTCACTATGTGGTCATAGAAAGGTGAAGTAATTTAAAAACACAGCGGCAGCACCAACTTTCAATGTGATACCAAAGCATCACTTACTGACAAAATCTACAAACCTTCTGGATTAATGTCTTAGTTTTACTTCAAACTTTAAATCGTAAACCCTTTACTTTATTGTAAAAAATGTATTAGTTGTATTGACTTTTTATTTGATAGAAGGTACATACATAACAGAACACTATTTTTTAGCAATCAGACATTTTGTAAGAACAATAAGACACTCCAGGGTGCAGATAATTGGATTTTAATCCACTTCCCAGGGGCTAAGGACACCCATCCTTTAGCCTCATGTCTTACTATGCCCCTAGGATGTGCAATAAAATCATATAACGTATATCCTTTTGTGTCTTCTTGCTTACATGCAGTATATAATACAAAAGTAAGGCTTTGATTTTGAAGGTTATGAGAAGGTCTCACTATTTTAATGAAGTTTATCAGTTCAGTCCTCCATTTGTTTAATGTATGGACAATCTTCTTAATGAAAGACTGTAATATTGTCTTTTTGGTAATAATATGAGGTTAAACATTCATTTATTTGTATATTGTACCTTGATGTTTCTACCCAGGACATTACCAGAGTTGAGAACAGTAACAAAACCCTACCAGAAGATCACTCCTGACATTTGAAAGCTGTGAGAACAAGCAGTGTCATTGCAAAGGTGTCCACCTCTGTCTTATGTATTTTTTTAGATTTGTGTTTTCTGGGATAGGCATACTGAGCAGATCCTCATTGCCAGGTGCAGCCCAGAAATCATGCAGAAATGTGCCTATTTAGGTTCTGACACCAGGAAGTCCTAGTTGTCAAGTTTCCTGTAGTAGAAAGTGAAAAGAAAGTTGCCCCGTTAAAATGGTAAAAGGCATTCCTGTTTGTATTTGTATATTACTCTTACTAAGGCTCTGGCATTCCAAAATCTTGATATGAAACTTTGTTGCTGCCAGTATCTTAATGAATGTTTCTGGCTAGAGATTATCAGCACTCACTTTTGACCCAAAACGCTTTTGACTGAGTCAGGTCAGGGCAAACCTTCAAGCCCAGGAGCTGCATATTTTTTCTATTCAGTATCAAAAAGCAATGGAAAACAGATGTCCAGTGCTGGAGCAAGGTATAGAGATGAGTTAAGGCTCATTGTGAATTACATTACAATTGCCCTTTTACAAAGGGTAATACCACTTCACAAACATTTGCAAATTTTGGAATTCTGAGACTCCAAGTGAATCAAGTTAGAAGATTAAAAGTCCAGCTGTAAAGATGTATATCTTTCACAAATTTCCAAAAACAACACTGTCAAGAGGAGCACTCCGAGCTGCTAGTGTCAGTAGGTCTTGTTGGAGGAATTCACATCTTAGCACATAATCTTTCAAAATGTGGCTGAATGCAACAAATGGCATTAAGTTATGTTCCCCTAACACCACCACCTCAGACACCAATTAAACTTTCCCTGACACCATTTCTCACAGCTATGCTGACAAACTCTTTTGCTGTCTCAAAGGTGGGAGCAGCTGCAAAGTACATCAGATAGTGCATTCAGTGCAGCATTATGGCCAGAAATTAGAGCACTAAATGGGAACTGTGAGATCCAAGGTAAACCCACTCCCACTTACTCACTGTATATACAGCATTCAGTGAGTCATACCTACTTCACACAACTGAAAAACTGGGTAGTTATGGGGTCATTTTTCAAATGAGCTTGTTGTGTCTTAGCTGGCTATCTTCAGTATATAGTACATTGTAAAATAAAACTACTACATTCATCTCTGTAATTTAAAGCAGTGCATGATAGGGGTGACAATCTGACCTATACTTTATTCCATTTTAGATTGTTCCTTCCTTCTTGTTTTATATGACACCCTTCTTTTCTCATTTTAATTCTGCTTTAATACTTTCCTTTACATTTGAAATAATAGAAGGAGCAGTCCTCTTAATACGGTTTGGACTACGTTTTATTTATTTATTTATTTATTTAAGAGTTTAACCAGGCAGGCATACTGAGCGGGGAACCACTCATTTCCAGATGCGTCCTGGGGGGTGAGGGGGATAGGGAAGCATTGAAAAGTACATACATTTTAAAATTTACAATTTACAATACAATTATTATACAGTGTAGGTAGAATACATGGATGAGATGAAAACTGGGGCATTTCAGCATTACAATGATGAGACGTAAGTTGCAAGACAACATATTATATACAACATTAGTAGCACAATTAGTGCAGCAGAGTTTGTTGCCAGCAGTGGCAGAGCACCTGTCAGTGCGGTCAAGTTATTTATCTGTTCCGCTTTTAAATACAGGCAAGTAGTATGCAGTCCCTGCTTGTAGCAACTGAGCTTAGTCCAGTCTGTTGGTTTCTAGGAAAGAAAATTGCTCGCTGGAAGCTTTATGACTACTGCGAGCATGGTCATGTGGTGGGGAAGTGAGCATAGAGGAGTGGGTTTAGGCGCCCAGGGTTTGTGAAACTCCTGATATCAGCAGGCAGGTCATTCCATAGTTTTGGCATGCGATAGTTGAAAGCCGTTAGACCCTTGGAGGTGTGCATGAAAGGGACTTTCAGAAGCCTTGAGTCGACGCTTCTGAGTGAGTAGGTAGAGGAGGGCTGGGCCGATATGATGCATGCGAGATAGGGGGGACGGGACTGTGACCAGAATCTGGCAATTGCTCTGGAGCAGTGGATCAGTCTGCGGGTTGTGAGTGAAGGCAGGGCTAGGTCCCTGTACAGATCACAGTGGTGGGTCATTTGGGGGAAGTCTAGGGTGAAACGACAGAAGGAGTGAAAAAGAGTGTCTAGGCTGGCCAGGTTTTTTTATTTTATTTAGTTTTTGTTGACCGGGTAAGTGCACTAGACAAATCCTGCCTATTTTCAGGCATGACCTGGGGGAAGGGGATACAGATGAATGGCAACTGACCTTGAACCAGATTAAGCTGTTGATTGGGGTGCGGCTACATATACTATGTCGCCATAGTCAAGTGTAGGGAGCATCATTTTTTGAACAATTTCCCTACGAACCTGTTTGGATGTGCAGTCCATATTGCAACATAGAGCACCAAGTTTTCAGTGCAACTTAGTGTGTAAGGATTCTATATGGGTGGAGAAATCCAGGTATTAGTCAAGCCAGACATCCAGGTATCTGAAAGAAGTGCAGGACTCGAGGAGGGTCCCATCTAGGGTACAGAAGGAGGGGTGTGATGCTAGGTGAGAGAGTCGGGAGTGCGACCTGAAAGTGAGTTAGATTTTTTTTTTATTATTTAGGGATAGCTGGTTTGACGTAAACCAATTCTGTATGGCATTGAAATCGTGCTGAAGCACATTTGATACTGCTCCAGTGGACATACCGGAGGCGTACAGTACAGTGTCGTCCACGTACATTTGGATGGAAGACAGTGTGCAGGCCTGCAGGAGGTCATTTAGGAATATTGAAAAAACAGGGGTCCCAGGACTGAGCCTTGGGGGACACCCATAGTGATTGGAAGAGCGGTAGAGATGTGAGGGCCGATTTTCACCAGTTGATATCTGCCTAGCAGGTAGGCATGAAACCAGCTAGTGGCAAGGTCTGAGAGGCCGGCCCCACTTAATTTCACTAGTAGCTTAGGGTGGGAGACCGTGTCAAAAGCCTTGGCCAGGTCAATGAAAATGGCAGAGGTGATATGCCCTTTGTCCATTCCAGATAGGATGTCATCAGTGACCCTCAGTAGTGAGGTGACGGTAGAGTGGGACTTTCGGAAACCAGACTGATAAGGGGTGAAGAAAGAGGTTGTGTCTAGGAATTTGGACAGTTGGGTGAGTGCGAGGTGTTCATGTATTTTAGCCAGAATTGGGAGAAGGGAGATGGGTCAATAATTACCAGGTGTGGCGGGATCACCACCCTTAGGGAGGGAGATAACAGTTGCATGCTTCCAGTCGGCTGGGAAGGAGAGGTTGAGAAGCTCGGCTAGAGGGACGGCTATGGCAGGAGCAGATAAGTGGAGCAACCTGGCATCCAGGCCAGATGGGCATTTACCTTTGTTAGGATTGAGTGAAGACAGTGCTTGCAGTACTTCAGCTGGGGTGACTGGATGGAAAAAGAAACTGGGGGTGTGCGTGGAGTTTGGCAAATGCTGTGGGTTGCATGGTGTTGTTAAGGTGTGCTGGTGATTGGATAGGAGAGATGCTGCACAGCTAGTGAAGAAAGTATTAAAGGCAGACGCTACTTCTCCAGGCCCCGTGACGGTCAAACCTTGGATGGTTAGGGTCGGGGTTGGAGGCTGGATGGGGGGTACAGGAGGGATTTGAGAGTTTTCCAGAAATGTGTGGGTTGGTTGAGGTTTGCATTTAAAGCAGACATGAAATAGGTGTTTTTTTCCTCCCAAATCAGTTTGGTGCAGGAGTTACAGAGGGTCCGATATCTTTGCAGAGAGTCATGGGAGCGTGTCAGCTTATGTTTGAGCCTTGCCTGATCTCTGGTGCAGCAGCTGCTAATGAGATCGGCTGAGATCCATGGAAGGTGGGAGCCTCTAACTTGTGTACACCTTTGCAGGGCATGTTTATCCCAGATTGGGAGAAAACTGGACTTAAAAGTATCATAAGCGTAGTCAATCGAGGGTGCGTTAGGTATGAAAGACTAGTCAATATGAGCCAGGTCGTATTGAAGTGCAGGTAGAACTAAAGAGTTGTAAGACCACATGAGAATCATCATAGAGGGTGGTTTTGTGGGTCTATGTACTTTCCTCACCATGTATATCATGTGGTGATCACTTAGGGAGTCCGGGAGGAGACCAGCACTAATAATTCTGTGAGGGTGGATGGTGAGGGCCTAGTCCAGGAAGGAGTGGTTAGAAGTTTTAGGGTTTAGTCGGGTGGGTTGTGAGATTTGCTGGGAGAGGTTTAGTGTGCTTATTTTGGTGCATAGTTTGGACCAATCTTTTGCTAGCCAATTGAAATTGAAATTGAAATCGCCAAGGATATGGAGTTCCCTAGCCGTGGCTGTAGATTTTAGTGAGGCCAGGTGTTCTAGGACGCTGGGCAACAGGGTATTAGTGGTGCAGTAGGAGCCCACAATGTAGATAGGGACAGAATAAGGCATTGCAAGTTTGATTACTGCAAAATCTATTTGGGGTTATGGGGTGGGGATCTGGACCAGGGTGAAACATAGTTTGAAGGAGATAAACATGGCAATACCGCCACCCCTTTTCTTGCCTAGATGGTCTTGCCTGATAACTACGTAACCAGGGATGGAAATAGCTGAGTCCATGTGGTGCAGCTTTAGCCAGGTCTCTGATAGTATGAGGACATCGGGACACAGGGACAGGGTGGTGAGTTGAAGTTCTGGTAAATTTTTATGGAGGCACAGATGTTGAGATGCAGTAGTCGGAGGCCCTTGGGGAGGGTCGTTTGAGTGTGGGGAGTGGGAGGAGTGGGACCCAGATTTGGCTCAATGTCCCCTGCTAACAGGAGATGCAGCGTGATAATGATTTTTGTTTTGTGCCATGAAAGTCTGGCCAAGCAGGGTGAGGGGGGTGTGTTATGGGTGGATGTAGTGGCGGAAAATGCTGAGTTCCATAGGACAGTTAGCCCAGGGAAAAAGGGAGGAGGAAAGATGGTAGCACCTAGTTCCCACTGTTTCGTTGGTCCATGTGTGTGTGGTGCTGTGAGAAAGTGGTTGGGGTGGGGGGATAATGAGAGTGAAAAAGGGGAGGTGGGGGTGCCATTGAGGGTGGATTGCAGGGGGGGAGAGAGGCTAGGGAAAAAGGGATGAGGAAAAGTGGCAGGAAAAGTAGTAACATCTTCCCTTGAAAAATGTCTCTGCAAGCAATTTGTAGTGGCCTCTAGTGGTGATAGCAGATAAGCTGCTAATGAGAAAATGGGCTGGTTGGTTCTGCACCACACATGATTATGTGTATAAAACAGAGAGCCGACCAAGGGTGGTGGTGGGACATTGGGGAGCTGGCGCACAGTGCCGCCGGGGTCAAACACGCCTTGCTTAAGAGCCTGGCACTGCTCCTGTGTGCTCAAAATCGTACCAACAACAACAACAACAATAATGGAAAGGGATCTGAATGTAGTCATATCAGATGACCTAAAGGTGGGTATGCGATGTGAGAAGTCAGTAGGGAAAGCCAGGGGGATACTGGGATGCATAGGGAGGGGCATCACAAGTAGAAAAAGGGAAGTGGTTATCCCTCTATGCAGACAGTTGGTGAGACCCCATCTGGAGTACTGCATGCAGTTTTGGAGACCTCATCTATGCAAGGACATAGACAGGATGGAGGCAGTCCAGAGGAGGCAACTAAAATGGTGCAGGGTCTACATCAGAAACCATATGAAGAGAGACTGAGAGAGCTTAATATGTATACCCTTGATGAAAGGAGGGACAGGGGGACATGATAGAAACTTTTAAGTACCTCAAGGGAATCAACAAAGTCCAGGAGGGTAGCATCTTTCAGAAAAAGAGATGTGTAAGAACAAGGGGGCACAATTTAAAGTTAGAGGGGGGACGGCTCCGGGGTAATGTGAGGAAATTATTTTTTACGGAGAGAGTGGTGGACGCATGGAACCGCCTTCCTGGAAAGGTTGTGAGGTCTAAAACAGTGGAGGAATTCAAACATGCATGGGACAGACATAAGGCAATTATAGTGGGGGGTTGCAGGAAATAGGCTGTTGGTTAACTAGAATCTGCAGCTTATCCAGTAGGTAGGGAAATGGGCAGACTGGGTGGGTCAAGTGGTCCTTATCTGCCATCAAAGTCTATGTTTCTATGTTTCTACGTACCTACGGCAGTCTGGGGGTTGGGGGGCAATCCCCGAGTCAGGTCTAGGGGAGAGCAGGCTCTTCCAGCCCTCATGACCCACTGTGCAGCTCCGGTGAGATGAAACCCCTGGAACTGAAGAGAGGGGGGAGATTATAAATGCTTGAGTCAGTAGCAGGACTAAGGTAAAGATAAAAGAAAAGTTTCTGAGATTTTTTTAGTGGTTACTGAAACAATCTGCAAGGTTATAATCGATTCTGCTTGCTCAGTTCTACAGTGGGAGCCCTATCAGTTCAAACTGATAGGGCACAGCTGTTTTTGTCCCCCTGTTGTCCCATAAGGTTAGGAAGCTATGACTGCTGCATGCAAATTTATTATAAGAACAAGAAAAGTGATCTTCATCAATAGGTGTTCAAAAACAGCAAAGAACACAGATAGAAACCTGGACCCAGGCTTATTGAAAGGAGTACACTTTTTATTATTTCAAATGTGAAAAAAAGTGTTGATGTAGATTCAGACTGGGAAATGGTATCCTACAAAACAGGAGGGAAGGGCAGTCTAAAATGGAATAAAAAAGTATAGGTCAAAATGTTTCCTGCTACCATGCACTGCTGCTTTAAGGGGCATAGGAAACTTGTGTTAGTTTGTAGCTATTTCTAATGCTGCCATTTTCATAAATTATACTCATATCCCCCAAATCTGTATTTAATAGTACCAGAATATATACTTATGAACATCATGTAGTGTATGGTAGAATGCAGTTACTCCACGAAAATCATCATTCAGCCGTGCGACTGTCTCCAAGGACGCCTGTGGCAGTGTGCGATTTAAACAGATTCGAAGTGCACCAGTTATTCAAATAGCAAGTGAAAAATATGAAAGCTGTTCTCAAAGTAAACATGGCAGCAGAAGTATTTTCAGAACCACTGACCCAGGATAAAAAGCCTTTCATAGAAGGACAGCAGAATAGATGCACTCAAAAAAAAAAACTGATTCAGATATATGAATGCTTCGATCATACCTGGCAGATGTTGGGGAAGCTCGTACAATTAGTGACATCCCGGTCACTGATCTCGATGTCCTCTTAGCAGAGTTCATCTATAAAATAAAAAGAAATGATGGCAGTGAGTATGAGCCGTCAACTCTGAGGGGTATCCTAGGCAGTGTGGATCACTACCTACAAACCATCAACTATGGTCATTTCATATTCCATGGCAATAAAAGTGACTTCCCTGAAACAACAGCTACCTTAAGCACAAAGCAAAAGTACTTAAAGAAAATGGGCAAAGGGAGCCAGCCCAACAGGGCAGAAGCCCTCTCACCGTCCGACATGGACAAATTGTACTAGACTGAGACATTAGGTCTCCATAGCCCAGTAGCACTCTTAAACATGCTCTTTTTTAATAATGGTCCGTACTAAGCCCTTAGAACAGCAGAGCAATATGCTTTACGATGGGGAGACCTAAGCCTACAAAAGGATGCAGATGGCAACAACTTCCTAGAGTATACAGAAAGGCAGACAAAAACTCGGGCAGGAGACAATCCTCAAGACATTAGGGCTGTAAAGCCAAGGATGTATGAGAATTTGTCGATTCCAGACAGAGACCCAGTGAAAGCGTACAACCTGTATGCCTCTCAAAGGCCACAAAGCATGTTACATGTCAATGCGCCCTTCTATCTGGCCCCCAATCTATACTTCAAACCTGGCATATCAATCTGGTTCAGGGCAATGACCCTTGGTGAAAACAAGATTTGTACCACGATGCAGATAATAAAAATCTCATCCAGACTGCCAGTGAAGAAGCGTATAATTAATCACTCTACCCATAAAACAGCCATACAGCGACTAGTTGACAATGCGGTCCCCCTCACAGAGGTCCAGCAGGTCTCAGGTCATAGGAGCCTGCAGTCCATAAACAACTACAGTTTCTTGTCTGAAGCAAACCAAAAAAGAAACTCGGGTATTCTTGGCGGACATGCAACCAGAGACCACCAGCAACTTTCCACATCGAATGCCACTGCTGTGTTGTCAGATTTTCAAGCACCAAACACACTGAAAACACCAAACAAGCACCAAAGATTTGCTCTGTCTGAGCTAACGAATTTCAATTTGTTTGGAGATAACTCCGTTCTGCAGCAAGGCAACATCACAGTTAAAGTGAACCATTTTTATGCTCTACAGAAGAGGAAGCGTATTGCCATTATATCGGACTCCTCATCCGAGAGTGATGAGTAAAAGGTAAAGACACTTTTTAGCTAATTCACTTTCAATATGCCAGACCCATGCCCGCCCGCCCGCACGCACATCCAGTCAACCCGTAGTAGTAGTAGTAATTTACTTTTGCCTAACTTGCCTTTCCTTAATGCCCCATTTCATTTTTTTCTTCTGTCAACAGATCAGAAAAAACACCCTAAGAATCGAGACGAAGATTGCCACCATTTCGCAGCACAAAAATGCGTGACTTTTGACCCATTGCACTAACCATTGGATAGCAGTAGTCACATGGTTTTTGACCTGACCCTTGACACGGATCCTTTTGTTTTGTTTTTTGTCCGTAGCAGTTTAAATTGTTGTTCCGGTCATAGCTTCTCGCTAATACTCTGCATGAAATAAAAAATGTTTTAGTTACCAGGATGTTCAATAAAAGCTTTTATTGATGCCACCAAACCAGCATCCCATAATCTTCTGTACAAGGTAGGGCAATTATCTATTCACTTGTTTCCATCTATGGTCCACACCTTGCCCATACACTATAAAAGACAATGTATGGGCATCGGTGGTTAACTGCACTGTGCGAGCATCTCATGATTCCCTTGGCAACCTTGGTAAACCTTACCAAGGTTGCCAAAGGGAATCACGAGATGCTCACACAGTGCAGTTAACCACCGATGCACATACATTATCCTCTATATATTGTATTGTTTTCTTACTATGACAACATTCTGCACCATTCTTTTCACTGAACCAAGAATTTGAAGTTTTGTCAACATCATTGCATAGATTTAAAACTCTGAGCACTGTTCCAATGGGTACACAGTTTGTGGTCAGAGTTGTTTATTTAGTTAGTTTTTATTGACAAGGTAAGCACACTAGACAAGTAAATGTCTATTTTCAGATGCAACCCAGAAGGTTACAAGGGGGGTAAGCATACAGTTTTACCAGTGCAAAGACAGCAGCATATGGGTACTGTAACATTAAATCAAAGATCACAACAACTCGGTGCTGCCTGATGTACTAAATGCAATGGGTCCCTCCTCTGTCCAATCTGTTCTTGCAAAGTGTACCTGCTCAACCCTATTTTCATGCTTTCCCCTGACCAATCTCCCACAAATTGTTCTACCCGTTTAACTCACTACCCATACCCACCTGAGGGTAATGATGACCCTACTTGTAGACTACTGTCGTCCCTACCTGTACTATGCTGTTAACTACCTCTTGTTGCAATGAACATACCTCATGTTCTTGAATGTACCTTTATATGCCTGATGCTTTTGTATGTACCTTAATAGGCCTGATGGGTAGCACCTGAAAATAGGCACTTGGCTGTCTGGTGTGCTTACCTGGTTAACAAAAGCAAATAAATAAATAATAAATAGTATTTACATATGCCACACTGCACACAATCATGGTCTTGAGAGGAACAGGCTAATTACCGGAACCCACAAATCTTTGGAAGGGTGAGGATGCCAGAAACGAAGTGTAATTGCGAACCGAGTTAGATTTCAGGTGGTCCCACAGGGACTCTCTAAAGAGGCTGCACTTCTAGAGACTAGATAAGCAAACAGTAAAGGCTTGGTCTTCCATAGCTATGGAAGGCTTTGGCCTACCAATCAAGCATAATAAAATTAAAGCCAGGGAGAGCACACACAGAATCTGGAACTGAAGGTTTAAGCCTTGTCTCTGGTAGACCCTCATTATTTGGATTATAGTGGGTTACCCCTTCTGTAAGTTCAGCATGGTAAGATAAGAGACTGCACACATTTAAGTGGGA
Organism: Neoceratodus forsteri; assembly: GCA_016271365.2. Taxonomy (NCBI): domain Eukaryota; kingdom Metazoa; phylum Chordata; order Ceratodontiformes; family Ceratodontidae; genus Neoceratodus; species Neoceratodus forsteri. The sequence goes on along the minus strand of CM028137.1, from coordinate 540,086,236 downwards.
AGTTTTATAGCCTGTTGCATTTAGCCAGCCAGTAGAGCCCACATACTGGGGAGCAGCAGGGCCAGTGCTTGTTTCAAAGTTATGAATCCATGTAGCGAAGCAAGCAAAACTCTACATTTCTGGTTGCAAGAAGAAAAACTGTGCAAAATGTTGCCCATAAAACTAAATTAATAAAAAAAATGTATTCACAACTTTTTATTCAGGTATAGTTATTCAGGTTTAGCAGTCAGTGGCTCAGTAGGTAGCACACTCGCCTCTGAGACTGGGAGATCAGAGTGCTGTGGGTTCAGGTATCACATCTGGCACTTGGGTTAATATCCCAATACTAACACTGTAGTGCAGCATGAGAGGGGTGCTGCACTTCTGAGGTGCCGTCTTTCGGATGAGACATTAAACCGAGGTCCCATCTGCCTGGATTGGTGGTAGTTCAGGTGGATGTTAAAGATCCCATGGCACTTATCGAAAAGAGTAAGGGAATTTCCCTGGTGTCCTGGCCAAATTTCCCTCATTCACTAAAAATACCACCAACAGCTTAATCTGGTTCAAGGTCAGTTGGCATTCATCTGTATCCCCTTTCCCCGGGTCATGTCTGAAAATAGGCAGGATTTGTCTAGTGCATTTACCCGGTAAACAAAAGCTAAATAAAATAAAATAAAAATAGTTAAATATGGATCATTTGAGGGTGTAAACTTCATTTGTACAAACTGGAACATTTCATGCATCTGCAAATTCATGGGGATTTTGTGCCCTTTTTAAGGCATCCATTTTATGGGTTTTAACTTGGCAGTGACACTGAGGCTGGGGTCATAACAAATGAAACTGTCACAAGGATTCTGGATTACAAAAAAAATGATTTCAGAAAAATGGAGGTGAAAATACAGGAACGAATGAAAGACCTTAAAAAATTGATGGGGCTAAGTAGAATTGGGCAGCATTAAAATAAGCTATTCCCAAGGCAGTGCAAGAACATGTGAAGATCACAAGAAAATCAAAGAAATATGGGAAACCATATGATCTGACAGGCAGGTAAAGCAGGCTGTTAGTGAAAACATGTATTCAGGATTTGCAGGCAAGAGCAGAGCTGGATGAATAGAGGTATGTATAATGAGAAACAGGATAAAAGAAATAGAATATAAGGGAGGCTAAGGAAGAACTAAGGTGAGTGGAAAGGTTAAATAAGACAAATATTTATTTAGATACATTAGTGAAAATAGGAAGATATGGGATAGCATAGGATAAGGAAGAAAGGGTAATAGCAGTTGACGATAAAGAGCAGGCAAGAATACAAAACTATTTTTGTTTAGTGGTGGCAGTCAAGAAAGTAGACCCACTCTAAGACAGCAGGAGGAAATTCAGGGGTGTCATATGTGCCATGTTTCAGATAGAAGTAATTACAATAGAATGGGTACCAATGTGAATGAAAATCTTAAAAAACAATAACTCACTGGGCCCTGATGTGGTTGATGCTAGAATCTTAAATGAAACATGGAAGGTGCCAGCAGAAGTGTTGTGAATTCTCTATGGAAATCAATAGCAACAAGAGTAGTGCATGTTGATGTGCAGATGACAAATGTAGTTCCACAATTCCACTACTCAAAAGGGATGATAGCAAAATGTGGGTAACTACAGTGGTAGCCATCACTATGATGCACTATGAGGTGATATCGTTCTTATTAGCTCTGTGCTACCCAGTGCATAGAAAGTGACATCAGTATGTTATTGCTTCTGATGGTGTTGGCTACCACTTTGTAGGTCAGTAAGCCTGATATCAGCAGTGGGAAAACCACTGAAGACATTCACTTAGGAGGAAATAGCTGCACCAAACTGTCAACGCAGCAGAAGTGCTACCGCTTGCGACACCAGTGACCCGAGTTCAATAATGAACTTGAGACACTGGGGGCCAGCAAGAGGGAGGAGGATTACATGTTCCAGAGGACACACTCCTCTTTTGGGGAGTACAGTTGTCTCCTCTACCATACTACCACCAGAGAGAGCACAGATGGTAATGCAATCTGGAGCATCTCAGAGAGGGGGAGGATATTGGCTGGTACTGCTCTACATGTTTGCAAGTGTGCACATGCCAACATCCTGGGATTCTGGTCAAGAAAAAGGCAGAAATGCCCAGATCTGTCATGACTGCTGTAGCCACCCACAAGCCCAGCACTAGTGACTCAGGTACTACCTTCAACTTGATCCTCCATGCAGTGGGGGTTGAGACCCCCCCCCCCGACCTTGCCAAATGGGGAAAAACTTCAGGGCACAGGAAGTAAGGTAAGTACTTAAAGAAGCCAGGTAGACAGGGCTGGGGAGGTCGGCACAATGGAGCTGGGTAAGAGGGAAAGATAGAACAGAAGTGAAAAAAAGAAGGAGGAAATAGTTGCATTCTTGGAGGAAGACAAATTAATGGATAAGGATCGTCACTGATTTACCAGGAACCAGTTGTGCCTGGCAAAATTATAGATTGTTTAATGCAATTACACAAATGGTAGACAGGGGTCAGTACTGGAGGTGTTATAATAGATTTTAGCAAGGCCACATATTAGCCTGGTTAGTAAGATGAGTCAGCTAGGGCTAAGGGATGAAATAACTGGTTGACTTAAAAACTGATTGACTAATAGAGCCTAAATGATGGTTCAAAGTTATAAATTCTCTGAAGATGGGACAGTAACTAGTGGAGTACTGCAGGATTTCATCCTGGGATGAATGAAATATATATATATATATATATATATATATATATATATATATATATATATATCTGTGATACAAGTGATGGTATTCAGGGCAAGGTAATTCTGGTCACAGATGGTACAATGTCCTGTTGTAGGGTTGATGTTGAAAAAGGAGTTTGTAACATGACAAGATGTGAATAGACTGGAGAAATTGTCTGGTATTTGGCAGTTGAAATTCAATGCCTAAAAGTGCAAGGTGATTCATATAGGGGTGAATAATCTGGAAACAGTTTATTATACTGATGGAATGCCAGAAGAGAGCATGGTGAAGGAGAGACCCCTGAGGGGTTACGATATGAAATTGTCTAAAACTGTTGTAATAGAATAATCCCTACAGGAGGACTAACACAATTCTGGGGTGCATTGGGAGATTGATTACTAGCAGATTAAAGGATATCTCTCCAGTATGCTCACTCCTAAGTACTCTAAATGCATGTTGCCTTGAGGCTGTGACATGTGCTTAGTTGAGATAAGGAGTGCAGTGCAGTGCACTGAGAAGACCTGGAAGGACAAAACAAGCACCTGTACTTTGTCAGTGTCATCCTATACTGGATCAGATGTACAAGCCTGTTTAAAAGATGATATCTGTTATGGCAAAGCCTTGTTAACCTGACTTGGGCAAGGATCTGCATACTCATGATGCCTTGCATTGGGAATGAGGCTTGAGTGTATGCAAATGGTTTGGAGAGATGCACAAAATCCAGATCACTTGCAGAAAGAGGGAAGCAGGTGATACTGACAATGTAAAGATCACTGGTCAGGCCTCACCTGGAGTACTATGTGCAGTTCTGGGGTCCTTATCTGAGGAAGGATAACAATTGTTTAGAGACAGTGCAGAGATGAGCAGGAAAGGTGATCCATGGACAACAAGGCAAATGTACAAGGAAATACTAAATAGTCTTAACACGTACACACCGGAGGACAGAGGTTCATGAAAGGGTTCAATAGAGTGGACACAGAAAGTTTATTTAATCTTAGAAACAGTAGGTCCTTAAGCTGGAAGGGGGAGGTTCAAAAAAGACCTTAGAGTGCACTATTTTACAGAAAAGGTAGTAGATGGGTGGAACAACCCTCTAGACAAGGTGTTGGAGTCAAAGACAATATCAGTGTTCAAAAGACCTTGGGATGCATTGTGTTGGATGGGATACTGTAGACAGGACAGGGGAAGATGAGGGAAGTAATTTTAGTAAGATTCTGAGTAAGAAATTTGGGGGCAGACTAGATGGACTGTTCAGTAATGCTGGGCAGAATATTGAAATTCCCATGGAATGAAATTCCACCTAATTCTGTTAGATTCCATCAGGAGTGGAATTCCTTATTTTCAAACATGGATTGTTTTTTGCATATAAGCAATCCACAGTTTCCTTTAACCACATATTATTTTTCCACTATCTACAGAAAATTATTCCATGGTTTACATAAAACATTTTCCGAATTCTGAGAAATTGAAAAAGAAATTCAGAAATTAATTTTGGAAGCAGAATTGCCATTCCGTACAAATTTCATCAGTGAAATTCTGCATTTTGCCCAACTCTACTTGTCAGTTCTTTTCCTATCTTTTTTTTCTGTTTCTATGAGATGGATCTTTCTTTTGAATGTGCTAAATGTCAATAATTCCTTTAGGCAGTAAGTGAGTCATGAAATTAGTATTACTATGCCTGATGTATTGAGAAAACCAATGTTTAAAAGCTTACATGACAGATTTAAACTGCCCCCCCAACCATCACATTAAGAAAAGTTGATTTGCATGATCAAATCTGAATGAACTTTGTTTCCCTACTTGCATAAATTATGAGGGACTCCTCCCTGTCACTTGTACAACTCTGTTGGAATATTTCATATTGTTTGTCACAGCAAGGCATTCTATTCCTTTTCTAAACATAGTTTCCAAATCCTGGGTATCAGATTTCTTTAAACCATATGCAGTCAGAAAATGTCCATCTACACTTTATACTTTACTTGAAACAGAGAAAGAAGAAGGCTGTTGTCCATTGAATCCATTCTCCACTTCTCAGTGGTGATATCAATTAGTTAAGCCCATTTGACATGTAGTTATCTAATCTTTTCTTTTTCAGTAACTTTCTTTTCATTAGAAATCACACAATTTAACAGTACATCCATTGTATGTCTGCATTCATACTGTGTTCTACTATGCAAACATAGCAAAGATATATATTTTCACAACATATACAATTAAGGGGCATCTAAGCAAGACTACATCTGGGCCAGGGAGTGGGATATAGGAGAAAGCAATCAGACAGTACAGGGTTTTGTAATGGAGAAGGGGGCCCAATCATTAAATGGGCTCATCCACAAAAGACTATAGCTAGTCTAGGAAACTAAGGATTTCAGGGATCACTGCATCAGTGGAAACTGGGGTGAGATACTTACTGAAATGGATATACCCATCAAAACACAAAGGTGGGATCAAGTGTGATTACATATAGAACCCAATTTGTCCATTTAGATATAAACTTCTCCTGCCTTTCATTGAGTGCACAACTCATCCTCTAGTTTATATATCTAAATCACTATACCCTGCTAGGTGTCTACGGCTGGAATTTGTGTAAAGAGCCAAAGCTTTCTTATACATTTTTTCCCACTGTTATGAGGATCCCTAGCAGATATTTAAAATGCCTGTCCTGATAACCTTTGGGATATTGGAGCAATATAAACAGAGTTGGAGTCAGATGGACAGATTTCTGGAGTACCTCTCAATATCATTTTCAAGGGCAGTGAGATAAGGTTTCAATATTGGGCAAATCCAGAAAGAAGGGGTGTTCTCTGCCCTCTGTTCACCATAGATTTATCAACTGTGGGTGTGTAAAGTTGAGTGCAGTTTGCTGTTATGAGTGGGGCTCTAAATTATCTGTGGAGGTGTTTCCATATATGTTCTCTCCAACTACCTTAGCAGCGTAGACTGGAGCCCAATCAAACTCCACCCCCCCGGATGAGGCAGTTGCATTCTTCCAGAGTACTCTCAATACCACAGCCAATCTATTTGCCCCCAAGAAGAAACTTCGTACTAAGGGAAGTTGCTATTAGTGGATCACCCCCACATTGAAGGCCCCTATGAAAAACCGTGATAAGGCCTGGAAAAAATACAAGATCTCCTCCCTACCTGGTGAGCTACAAAACTCTCAGAAACAGGTGTAAGCTGGCCATCAAAATGGCAAAAAGAGAATACGTCACCCAACTTCAGAAAAAGAACCACAGGAAGCCTAGATTATTTTGGGCCCACATTAATGGGTTACTAAAAGGGAGCAGCAAGTCCAAACTTGGCCCCATCGAGGTCAACGGACAACTAATACATGACAACCCCGTTATCACCATGTCACTTAACTACCACTTCACTAACATAGACTCTTACAAGGCTGGGCTACCACCCCTCTACTCTGACCTTAACACGAGGTCACTTCCCAACCTCAACCACCCAACCTTCCATCTCAGACTGGTCAAACCAAAAGGAGTACTCTCACTATTAATGACATTTAAAACATCCAGGGCTGGGAGACCCGATGGGATTCATCCCAGGTTGCTGAAGGAAGGGGCCCGTCCATGGTCAGACCCCTGACCTGGATCTTTAATCGATCTCTAAAAGAGGGTAAAGTCCCTGAACAGTGGAAACAGGCCCATGTGGTCCCCATCCACAAGAGAGGCCAGCGGGTGTCCATCAGCAATTACAGGCCAATCTCCCTGTTCTGCATCCTAGCAAAGTTACAGGAGAGGCTGATCTATGGGCAACTCCGATTACCTGGAGTACCATCAACTTCTGGCTCCCTCCCAGCATGGCTTCAGAACCCAGCATGGGATGGACACTGCCCTTATTAAATTCTCGATGGACATACTCAGAAATCTGGATAAGGGGACCCCTACTGGTTCAGTCTTCATTGACCTATCCAAGGCCTTTGACCTGGTCAATCACAATCTGCTGTTGACTAAGTTGGGTAATGAAGGTCTTGACAGCCATTCTCTAAGGTGGTTCAAAAGCTTCTTAACTGGTCACACAGAGGGTAAAATGGAAAGACTCCATTTCAGAGTCACTCCCAATAAAAGAGGGAGTGCTGCAGGCGTCGATACTTGGTCCCCTCCTCTTTTTCCTCTTCACCAATGAACTGAACCTCCGCTGTGGGAGGAGCTCAGTGGTCCAGTATGCAGATGATGCCGTTATCTATCGACCCTCCACTAATTTGGGAGACCTCAGCCCCTTGCTCCAAGGTGACCTGTCTTCCCTCAAGAATTGGCTTGTTAACAATAGAATGGTCCTTAACACAGATAAGACCAAGGCCATGTGGTTTGGTCCAAAATCCCGGGGACATGATAGAAAACAACACCTACACCTCACCTGCATGTCGGGCACTAGCCTAGAGGTAGTTGACTCAATAAAATACCTTGGCCTCACTCTGGACCAGGGCCTCACCCTCAAGAACCATGTGGACCAAGTTATTAAAACCTTATTGGCCGGCCTGTCGGCACAGCGGTTGGATTTCCATCTGCAATGCCGGCGACCAGGATTCAGGAATAGACTCGGGTCGCTGGAGGGCCGGCCAGGGGGAGAAGGATGGAGCATCCGGGAACAGCTCTCCTTCTCTGGGGGAGGGTGGGGATGCACACCGGCACATGCTGGCTCCTGGCAGAGGCTGGGAGCATAGCAGTGACGGCCAGGCTCAGAGTCCAAGGGGAGTGACAGACATTGGCGTATGCTTTGATGTCAGGATGTCACTCCCACAGAAAACCAGGAAACACTTCCTGGCTGGCCGGATGACAGTTTCTCTGTCTTCCGCTGCCACTGATCCCATGACCGACACACCTCAGAGGTACCCCAGGCCAATAAAGAAAGTAGCACTGGTTGCCCCCACTGGTGCCTTCCCCCTTGGAGGAGGGGGACCCGTCCAGTGAAAGGGATTCACCGGTTTACCTGGGGGGACCGCCATATGAGGTTGGTAGCCAATGTGGGAGTCAGGGCAGGCAGTCAGGAGGGGCAATGGAGACCCGAAGAAGTGGACAGCCAGGAAGAAGGGGAGGCACAAAAAAAACAACCTTACATGGGAAACTGGACACCCTCTACTGACTGAAAAAACAATTGATACCAGAAGCATGGACCTCCATCGCCACCAGCGTCCTCCTTCCAACAATCACCTATGCAGCCCCAGTAGTACATGGAGTAGCAAGGACCGAGATGAATAGACTCCAAGCCCTGTACAATAAGGTGGCCCAGTTCGCCACCCAGTCAAACCCCAGGAATTACCACTGTGACACGCAATCGCAGCTAAATTGGTCCTCTTTGGACGCCCATCTCCAGTACCCTCTGTTATGCCAAACCTTCAAATTAATTAGCCAAACTCCCCCTTCCAGTCTATCTGGACTCATTGCATGAAATACTAACCCTGGCTCCTCTGCACAATAGATCGCACTCTCCTAGCTGTCCCCAGAGTAAGAACCAAGGTGGGAGGAAAATCCTTCACTCACACTGCACCCACCCTGTGGAACTCCCTCCCTCCCAGGGTGCAGGAAGCACCATATATTAAAAGTTTCCACACTAGGCTTAAGGCTCACATGATTGCAACTTCCAAATGCTGCTGCTAGGCTCCTGGGACCACCTCACAGTCACCTGAATCCTACAGTCCAATATTACCCTCAGTGAGTAAATCATATTATGTAATGTGGCTCACACCCTCTCATTCTTCGTGTCTAGTCACATACTCTACTAACTCCTGTAACTACCACAAATCCATGCGGTTCTCAGCACATGTAACCAGCTGACTGTATAATACTGTATAACGTGTATCATACTGTATAATTTTCATTCATACTGTGATATTTACCAATGATATGTAATCCCGGGTCACCCCTGAAAAAGGGACCTCCGGGATCCAGTGGGATTACCTGGTCACCAACATTTAATAAATAAATAAATAAAATTTGTGGGAACTCAGATTGTGTGCTCCAGCACAGCTATGATGCCAGGACCCCTCCATGATGCCCTACCCACATCTCTCCCACCCAGACTAGTCTAATGGACAGGGTATTAGCCTGGACTCAGCCCTGCAGTACCTAGTACAGGTTGGACACTAAATGCTGGATTACATCTGTTTTACTGAACTGAATAAAAGCCTGAGCCACTAAGGAGGGAGGCTGATCTCAGGCAGCAATTTGCAGAGATAGTAGAAAATAGCGTACTTGATGATAGCAATAAAAATCAGTCCACACAGGACTGAATCTCTGAACCACTTCTTCAACAGAAGTATTGGAGCACCTTCAAGCAGCTGATGGAGATATTGGAAAGAATAACTACTCCAGCAGTGGTAGTAAGGGTCTTGACTCACCTGGAGGAAATGCATCATTAAGCCAAGTGAGCAGAAATGTGGAATTTCTTCCTCATTTCCCTTCAAACCAAAACAGTGATATGAATCAGCATACAAAGGACACCCAGGTTGAACCCCCTTGAATGTGGAACAGGGACATTATCATATCCAAAAAGTGGAGGATATCTTTCTCCATCTGTTGTAAGATGGCTTGCAACTGGATCATATGCTGCAGCCATATTATCCAACACATTGTCCCCCAGTAGTAGCAGCAGAAATACAGTAATGCTAATCCTCCTCTTTCATTAGGAAGTTTCAAATTAGAGAATTTTCTTCTTGGTCTTGTGCATGCATAAATATAATGAGAAAGGAGCTTCTGCCAGTGATTTCAGAATGTTGAAGGTATATGTTGCATGACATTTTGGAAGAGAAAAAGAAGGCATGGTAAGGCTGTCATTCAAATTGAATCAATTCTATGGGATATACTCCTATGTGGAAAATAACTATTTTTTGTTTATATGTAAACTATATCTGACTATATCCAAATATATATCAAAAACATTTCAGATATATGTATATTTTCCAAGATATTTTTAGATATTTGCACAATTCAATGAGATACTGTATGTCTTATACTTCGCACAAATATCTTAAATATATATTTTTTTTATACTATCTTAAAAAGGAGTTTTTTTTTACTTTTTAATGTTTTTATGTCTGTAACAAAAATGGTTCTATTTGATAATGGTGACTGCAATACAGCACTGGCTACAACAGTGAATCAACGAGAGCGAATGTCAGTACAGCCAGCAGCACTATAGTAAGCTGCAAAATAAACTGCTTCCACCAGAAATCCCATAAAAAAAATCTAAATCTCTTGCATCACCCCACACCTCCCAATTTTAGATATCAAACTACGGGGAGGAACGTGAAATAGTAGAGAAATATATTCTGAGATATATTTCATATATAGTTAAAATAGGTTAGGCCTGATATACATCTGGAAAATATCCAAAATGGTAACCCGTGAACAAGGCAACAGCAAATGAACGCCAAGAAAAATGGCAACTCAGTTATGGCACCTGTGTTCAGGGTTACCTGGCTGAGGTGACCGGATACTAGGGTGGGTGAGGTACAGCGACGGGAAGTACACACATATACTTGTGCATGCACATGCACAGGGGGAGGCAGGGGAGGGAAGGGGGTGGTGGGCAGCTGCCGAACTGGTCTGCTAGCGTGGTGTGGAGGGTGGTCGGTTGGGAGGTGCAAGGTTTGGGTCTGGCATGATGCCTTTTTAATTTTTTGCTGGCAGGCGTCTTTTCATTTCCCAAGTATTTCACTCCCCCCTGACATGCACCCTCCCCTGGAGTTGAGAATCTATTTGTATGGAGGGGCACAACCCCCCCACATTAAAAAAACAATCCCCTAGGTCTCAAGCACCCTCTTGCTCTTCACTGTGAGTATGCATCATCAAAATTAGTTTTTGGTGATGTGAACTCGCCATAATGGTGATCACTATTTTGCAATCACCATTATGACACAGAACCATCTGGAATATATGTGTTATTTATCCTCATTATATATTAAAGGAATAATGCACAACAAGGTGTGTGTTGTGCTGGGATAACATCATGCCTCAGGTGGTTGGACACGAGGCCACTGGCTGAGTGTGTCCAACACCTGAGAAGTGACATTATCTCAGAATGGAAAACACTTTGGAGTGCATTATTTCTAGGCTTGGCAGTATTAGATTTAAATTGGTAAATGTAGATAAATGTCAATTTCACTGTACACACACAAATAGATGAAAAAATATTTCCATCGATAATAATCTAAATTTACAGATAGAAAAAGTAAGTTCTGTTGCTATTTTGACGTGTGAAGATAACAATTTGTGCTTTTATTAGTTTGTAAAACCTCAGCATTTGCTGTCATTAATTGCAACAGTGAAAATTAAATTGATACAAATCAAAATAAATGCTGAAAACCCCATAATTTTATGCAACTGGTAAAGTTTAAATCGATAAAACATGGGAAAAAGGTTTAAAAATAAAAGTCGATATTTTCCATCAAAATGATAAAAAATTAAAAATAAAAAACTGCCAACCCTAATTATTTCATATTATACAATGGCTTGTTTGTGAAAACACAAAGAAAAGTAAGAATTTTTGTTTTTTACATTTTTAATTCATTTTTTTGTATGTGGAGGTATGTAGATTTGTAAAAAAGTCCATCATTTCTATTCTTTCCAGAAGGTGGTGCTGTTGGTACAGCAAACTGTTTCTAACTATATAGTGCCTCTCTTTGCTACCTCCCACCCATCTGTGCAGCTTTCTTCTGTGTTTGATTACTGTTTGGAAATACATGAGGAAATACTTTCAGTGAACTTTTTTGTTTTTTTATAGCAACAGTTGCGAGCTTGATTGGGAGTGGCAGTTACAGTTGGGATCGGGAGAAGTGTAACGACAATCTTAGGTGCCATGTGCAAAGTCCGCTCCCACTGCTGAGGTGCTTTTTAAGTATAAAAAAATATGTTTTAGAGAAAAACACTCTACAGATCTAAAAAGACTTATGGCCAGTCTGTATTTTTTAAATGAAGATGCTTAGTGCAGCAGTACAGGAAGGCAGGGAAGCCATTTGGTAAGTGTCATGTGCTTTGCTGTATATGAAATGTGGACTGGCTGTCAGTAGTGGATCTAGGGGGTTTTAGAGGGTGCATGTGCAACCCCCTTGTAACTTACTTGCTTGCTACTGCTGCATTTCACTTTGATGGAGAAATCTAATGTATTGATTGTAAGAAAATATACATTCAAAACTATAGATTATGTTTATATTTTTAGTCAAAAATGTAATGAAAAGGATAGTATCAAAGATTAAAAACATTATAAAAACTTGCATATCAAGATCCCCCAGCCTGGACTCCCACAGTAATATGGCTTTCCTTAGTGAAACTGAAAGAATGCAAGTGCCCAATAAGTATATTCATATGGGAGATGTTAATATGCCAAACATCAACTGGGCAACTCTTCAAGCAAAAGGAACTATGGAAAAAAGATTCCTGGTATTTACCCTGCAGAATAATCTTGAACAATAAGTCTTGAAACCTTCTAGGGAAACCAATGTACTTGGTCTAATCTTGACCAATATTAGTAATATTGATACTGAACCAATAGTGTTGTTACCACTGGTTGATAGTGATCATAATATACTTCAGCTTAATCTAAATATAATGACTAAAAGAAAGAATAACGGAATAACAAAAATCAAAGATTTTAACAGAGGTGATTATGATAGTATGAAAAACTCAGCAATTGGAATTGGGTTCAGGAATTAACTGAAAACTCAAATCTACAATATCAGTGGGATATAATTAACATCACGATTATGCATTGTATAGACACATGGGTTCCATGGAGGATAAAATATGATAAAAGCTCAAAAAGAATCCCGTTATGGTGGACAAATGAAAGAAAAAGAATTATAAACAAAAAACACAGAGCATATCACAAATATAAGAAATCTCAAAAACACAATTCATCTTATAAAGTATAAAACTCTGATAAAAAAGACAAAAAATCTTATCAAAAAGGGAAACGACTTGAATTTCGCCTAGCAACTGATTCTAAAAATAATAAGAAAGGCTTTTTTAATTATATTGGATCACTTAAAAGTAGCTAAAATTGTATAGGGCCGTTAAAAATACAAGAATCAGTAGTGTCCAATGAATACGATATGGCTAATGAGCTAAACATTTATTTTCAGAATGTTTTCATCCCAAAAGAATATATTGAAATCAAGCAATTGCATAATGAAGGAATAGTGGAATCCATTACTATGAAAGAAGTAGTGAATATCATTAATAATTTGAAGAAAGACTCTGCACTGGGCCCAGATGGTATAGCCCCAAAATTTAAAAAAAAATTAGTCAATGAGATGGTTGGCCCTTTAGCAGTACTATATAATATGTCTATAAATAATGGCACTGCATTAAAGGAATGGAGGCGTGCAAATGTTGTGCCGATACATAAGAGCGGTAGCAAACAACTTGTTGGGAACTATAGACCCATTAGCTTAACCTCTGTGATAGGCAAAGTGAACGAGAGAATAACTCAAACAAGAATGAATGCTCATATACATAGAACTGCAGCATGTAATATTACGCAACATGGATTTATGCCTGGTAGATCGTGTTTAACCAACCTAATCAGTTTTTTTGAGCCAGTTAGTCAAGCTCTTGATGAGGGATTGCCTGTGGATGTTGTTTTTCTGGATTATGCTAAAGCACTTGATACAGTATCACATAAAATCTTACTGGAATATCAGTGTAAATTCAAATTTTGCAGCAATATCATCAAGTGGATTTGCTCATGGTTGGACGATAGGGTGCAACATGTAGTAGTATGTGGACACGAATCAAGCTGGGGTCTCATGCCAAGTGGAGTTCCACAGGGTTCAGTCTTGGGGCCCTTGTTGTTAATTATACTTGCATCAACACTGAGTGTAAGTAACTGTGTCTGCATGTGGAAGTATGCAGATAATTGTACAATCGCCTGTATAGTTAACAGTCCAGATTCAGTCACCAAATTTAAGGAGTGTTTGAATAGTATAGGTGTCTGGACAGATGAGAATAAAATTACATTTAATGAACTAAAATGTAAGATGATGCATTTTGGAAATAACAACAGGTAGGCAAATTATACTACAAAAAACTAAATAATTCAATCAACCACAGAGGAAAGAGATCTAGGTGTAATCATTACCAATGATCTGAAATTTGATGTTCATGCAAAAAAAAAAAACAGCTAAAAAATGTTATCCCATTTTGGGATGTATACATAGGCATATAAAAAGTAGGAGGGCTGAGGTCCTGATGTCTCTGTACATAAGTCTTGTCAGGCCTCACATGGAGTATTGTGCTCTGTTTTGTGCTCCTACTACTGTAGGTGCTCTGAGTATGGTGAAGAAGGTACAACGAAGAGCCACTAACAGAGAAAAACATCTATGACATCTCCCATGAGGACAGGCTTAAGTCCTTGAATCTATACTCACATGAGTATAGATTATTAAGAGGTGATCTCATACATATATTCAATGCATTACATAATAGTGATACACTCGTTATTATATGCTTGGAAAAACAGGATTTTGAAAATAACATAAGATCACACAAAGATAAAATTAAATGCCCGGTTAATAAGACCCAACGAAGACAGAGTTTTTTTACACAGAGGGCACCACCAATATGGAATTCATTACCAAAATATGTTGTCATTAGTGATACTGTGCAAAGATTTAAAATCCTACTGGATGACCATATGAAGGAAATAAAATATAAATACCACCATTAATTTATGATGGCGAGTTCACTATGGGCCTTGGCCTTATGAACTTGTAAGATAACTATGAAACTATGAAAGTAGGCACATCACCACAGCATCATAGTCTTATTTAATTTTTATACACCCTGTAAAAAAGAAAACTGTCCATCAATGTCTGTTGAGGCCACTGGCATGCTGCTTCCTTTACCCTCTTCTCCCTTGACCATCCCAGTCAGCACCAACCACTCCACACACACCCACCCCTTACTTTTACTTTTCTGACACCAGGGTACCCAATTCACAGTGCTGGCTAGTACCTCCCACTCTACCTGTTTTCACTGTGCAACACAGGGAAACCCAGCCCCAGTGCTGTCAAATGTAAAAGTGACACTGGGGGTGCCAAATCCCCAGTGTAGGTACCTGAAATAAAGAAAAACATCCTTCATATGTTTTTTTTATGTTTATATACTCTGTAATAAAGAAGACTGTCCATCGATGTCTGTTGTCACAGCCGGCACACTGCTGCCATTACCCTTCACCACCTGACCTTCCCAAACAACACCCACCACCTCACCCCCAAACTCTTACTTATCTAATGGGGATCCAATACCATAATCCTCTCTGGACCAAAGACACTTCTTTACTCTTATGTGTCACCAAAAGAAAATTGATCCCAGCCTGTTGGGGGAAAAAACAGTTATCATACCCTATGAAATTGTATATTAAATGTTTAGAATAGAATGTATGGGGGGGGGGGGCGGAGCCAGCAGCCCAGCCAGAAGCAGCACAATTCTGGAGCTCCTGAAAAAGAGTCTTCTTATTTTGAAATAAAACTCTTATTTCACCCTCAAAACTGCCTTAAAACATGACCTAAACATTGAGAAATTGTTTCTGCATCACTGGAGGTACAATTGTTATCATCATGGGGAAAACTAAGCCTCCTAAGCAAGACTTCTTCCAGCCATGGGCTCCTCCACTGAAACAGCCAGACCAAGTCAATGGAGCATCTACTCTACCCAGCCTGAGCAGACTTTGGCATCTCTGAACTCACTACATATTGCAGTGAATGCATTAACTAAGACTGTCTAAGGTATCGACCAAAAACTGGATTCTTTTTCTCTCCACTTTCAAGCTATAGAATCTTGTTTGGATGCCTTGGGAGCGACTTCAAAAAATGCAGAAGCCACAGTAGGGAAGGCCCTTGCAGCCTCAGCTACTACCATTAAGGAGTAAGCAACACTAAGAAGCCAAGTAGAGCAGCTCAAGAATACAGTGCAGGCTGCTAACATCCATATACTCTGCCTCCCTGAAGGAACTTAGAGGGATAATTTAGTCAGTTTCCTGGGTCCTTGGCTCACAGAAATTACAGGTCTTGCTGCAGTGAATCTCCAGCAATCGTACAGAATCACCCTCTGCAGGCCAACTCCTAACTCAGAGAATCCACACACTATCCTGGTTACTCTGTCCTTGGTGGCTAAACGTGACCTGGTTTTAGGAACACTTCGGAACAAAAGCCCCATATACCACGACGAGTCCTGGGTTCTCTTCTTCCCAGACCTAGCCTATGCTACAAGAATGTGCTGTAAGGCCTTTGACAGCTTCAAGTACAAGCTGCGAGAACTGGGCATACCCTATTCGATGGCCTTCCTGGCCCGACTCTGCTTAGCTGATGGCCACCAACAGTACCACTTCACAGATCCAAAGGAGGCCAGGGCATGTGTCGAGAAGATAGCAGTGCGAAGAATCCATGAGGAACAACCTTCAGAGGAAGAATCAGAGGAGGACTGACTTTTTGAAGAGTAGTGTCCTTTATTACCTCTACAGCGAACTGTCGAGCTGGTTTGCCTTTTTAATAATTTATAATTTAATGCTACGAGGTGCACCCTAGATTTCAGTTGAGGGGAGGGCAGTTTATAAGAGCTGACAGAGTTTCTCAATTAAGAAATATATTATTTGCCTAATTTAGCGACCCCCCCATTTGAGAAAGTATATTATAATTATACTTGATGTTGGACACTACGCAGCTATTTCAGATCGGTGCAGCCCTCGGGTGTTTCAGTAATCATACCAGTTCTCATATAGTTCCACTATCTCCATGAGTCTTAATTTTGGGATGATATTAAGAGTAGATTAACATATGGAATCTTGGTTATTATGATACGTCTACCCTTATAAAATGATGCTGTTTCCTTTTTTTTCTTAAGTTGGGTGAAAAAGACATTTTTCTGTTCTTACAATCAGTACCTCAAGGGAGCTGGTGTTAACTATTCTGGCCCTCGCTTAACTTGTAATATCTTAGTGATGTGGCCTGGAGCTGGTCTTCAGCTCACTATAGTATTTATTGTCTTTCCTGGTGTGAGGGAGAAGTTTTTTTGGAGGTCTGATTAATATAATTGATATACCTTGAACGGGGGCTGGTTGCATTCTAATACTCAGAGGCTTTTAGGAGCTCTGGAACATAGAAATGTGTTTTACAGTTCTGAACTAATATCAAACGACCAACAGGTTGGTTATAGTATGGTGTTTTTTTTTTATGTGGGCTATGATAATAAAGGAATAATGCACAACAGGGTGTGTGTTGTGCTGTGATAACATCATGCCTAGGATGATTAGACATGAGGCTGCAGGCAGAGTGAGACTAATCACCCCAGAAGTGACATTATCCCAGCACAACACATACCCTGGAGTGCATTATTCCTATTATAGAATGGCTCATTTTAAAATAAAAGTGAGACAAAATATTACAACTTTTATTTAGGTTGCATTTTTCTGTTATTATTTTGAAAGGGTAGCTGTACTTACAGAAAAAAATGTGCAATTATTTGTATTGTCCAATAGATGGAGCTGTTGTTTTTACTCATTACGTGTTCTAACCCAGACCCGTTTTTGTTTCTTACTGTGTAGATAGAAGAAAATATTACATTTACATTTTTATGAAGTGTGTAGGTTATTGTCAGTTGTCAGTGTGACTGGCTTCAGCTCACTGTTTCAGCTTGAGGGGTAAAATGAATTTTTATATGGAGTGGGGATGGGGTAGCAACCTGCTTCCAGTTTCTTGGACAGTCTTCGGGTCGCTCGGTATTTTATTCAGCTTAAAAACAAAGAAATACTGGACATAATTTCGATATGTGTAGCAGCTTGCTGAAAAAAGTGGAGTAAGTGTTACTTTTCTAATTTTATTCATTATCTGAAGCTGTCAGGTTCCCATCCTGCTTTTAAGTGTAACTTTTTTTTTTAGTTTGAATGTCACACAATCAGCAGCTTACATCATCTCATTCATTTATTTGGAGCTCCACTGCTGTTTTGTACTGGGAGACGAAATATGAAAGGACTGTGAGGGAAAAGTGGGAGTGTGCTCTGTGAGAGGCACCGTCAGTGTGTTGATGGAGTGTGGGGAGCGTACATTATCAGCACCTGGCTGAGCTGCAAAGTGGGTAGCGGTGAAGCTGCTCATAGGCAGCGGATTTTTTTTTCCTTTTCAGTGTAGTCCTGAGTGTGCTAGCACTAGAGCCATGATGATGTTCTGCCAGGATAACATCATGGTTCCAGTGCCAGCCTGACCAATAGGAGGACAACATTTTTCTTTGCTATTGTATAATATTGGGCATTGACTGCATATATGGCTCCTAATGTCATTTATTACTGTGCAACATTATCTGATATTTCACCTCCCAATGCTGTACCAATTGTAGTATGAGATCACACTCCTTTAGTAATGTATACTGGTCATGTATAGTATACTCTACATACTCCAGATTCTAATGTTTTATGCATCTGTATAAAATTTAAAAAAAATATATAAAAAACAAAACAAAGAATAGAATGTATGTGAACCACAAAGAGTCCTTGTAACTAATCTTAAATGTTATATAATTGCCTACTGCTATCCTTTGTGTATTGTTATTTTGCCAGTCTGTGAACTTTCTCTGTAATTAATTCAGGGTCACCCCTCAAAAAGGGCTCCCCAAGGCTCAGTGAGTTTACCCAGGCAACAAAATCCAATCCTTCTCCTTCCCATACCATCCTGTAATGTGGAGAAATCTGCCTACATCTTTTGCCTCCCCTCTCTCTGGAACTCTCAAATGCCTCTCCTGTGAAACTCTCCTTCCCACACTGCTGCCAAATCTCTACTGTGCCAGCTGACCACCCCCACCTGCACCCATAACATCAACTAACTTCATGCTTTTTTTTGCATTGTCTTCCTTGTAGCTACTCTCACTGCTGTCTCACTTGTACCCTTGCCCTACTTATTTTGCAAACTTTTAGTGAACTGTGCAAGTATACTTTGTAGTATTTTGTCTCATGTACTAGCATACCTGATTATCACTCCTATTGTTTCAGTGTAACTTTGTTTGATTTTGTTGTTCTGCATTGTACTCTTTGCATTTTGTATCCTACTTTTGTTCCTTTCCCCCGGGTTGCACCTGGAAATGAGCCTTTGGCTCGATGTGCCTTTCCCAGTTACCAAAGGTTTAAATAAATAAAAAATAAATTAATTCATTAATACTAGACTCAGAACTGAGAAAATCAGGAATGTGATGCAAAGTATTTCAATTGGTTTTGAACTTGTCTTCATAACTTGGTTGTTTTTAAATATTTTCCCCCAAATTTTCAATATGGCCTTTTGGGACCCTACCTCATGAACAGGGATGGTGAAATTATGCAATCCTGTCCTGAAAGTTGCCATGCAAAGTCATTGTTGAGGTGGGATTTCAAAATTTTCTCCACCCTTATTCATGAGGTGGGGTCATAAGATGGCTATGCTGAAAATTTGGAGTAACAATATTGAAAAACAACAAAGTTGTGAACCTACATTGAAATTTTTCATTACACATTCTTAACTTATTTTAAATATTTTGACCCTAAATTTTCAGTATAGTTATTTTTTCACACCGCTTCATTAATGTTATATCTGTCATTTTCATATCCTGGCCAAAATGTGTTTTTGCACTTGTGGCATGAAATCACCTTTCTGTCAGGATTTGAAAATGTTCTCCACCCTTGTTCATGAGGAAGGTTCATAAGAAGGATATGCTGAATATTTGGGGTGAAAATATAGAAAAAAACAACAAAGTTATGAGTGCAAGTTTAAATTTTTCAACACACACTTGTAACTTTGCTAATTTTACATATGTTTGCCCTAAATGTTCAACATAGCTATTTTTCATACCACCTTGTGAATGTGACAGCTGCCATTTTACATATACTGGCCAAATGTGTTTTCACACTTCAGGCACAAAAAGATGTTTCAGCCACTATTTAATAAATTATATCTGTTAGGTTCAGAAGGAGTGGTCATAAAAAACTACAGGTAGGTTGAAAATTTAGGGTCAAATTGTGAAAAAAAAAACCTAAAGTGTGAAGAAACTCCAACTGTTCCAATGTTTACTCATAACTTCATTTTTGCAGATTTTTTGGCCACTAATGTTCATCATGCCCCTTATGTTACCCCACTTCCTGAACATGACTGGCGTCATTTTTCGAATCCCCTCTGAAACTTGTTTTTGCAGTTGCACTGTGAAATCACCATTTGCATGGAATCTAAAGAAAATCCCATATGCCTTGATCATAATATCAGATCACAAAAAGACTGCTGGAAATTTGAGGCCAAAATGTTAAAGCCCACTGAAAATTAAATATTGTCTCTCAGCTGGTCTGTCTTGGATAAATACAGTCTAAACATATGTAAAAGTAGGATGCCACTGAAAATGTGATATTGCATCTCATCTGGTCTATCCTGGGTAAATGTGTAGTTAAAGAGTGCGTAAGCAAGACAACAGCAATGAAAGCAGTGAAAATCTGGCATTGACACATTTGAGTCTGATGAGCTAGTAGTAGTACTTTTATTTGTTGAGCACCAATTTACAGGGGATCAAAACTCTTTACTCAGGGATACTGAACGAATACTTCTGCTCAGTGTTCACAAAAGAAGAGGAGGGGGGAGGGGGGTACCTAAATCAAAGAATAGAAGCTCTCTGGATAGGGAGATCAATACCAGTCCATTCACAGAAGAAAGGGTTCTGAAAGAACTCTTAAAATTGAAGGTGGACAAAGCAATGGAGCCTAACAAGATTCACCCCAGAATTCTAAAAGAACTAAGGATGGAACTAGTGACACCACTGACTACCCTTTTTAACAAATCATGGGAGGATGGGGTGGTACCTGAGTACTGGAGGAAGGAGGATGTGTTTCCCCATCACAAAAGTGGGAGCAAGACAGAGACAGGAAACTACAGACCTGCTAATTTGACCTCAGTGGTAGGGAAATGATGGAATCACTTCTGAAGAAAAGAATTGTTGAGTTCCTAGATGCCAGTGGGGCACAGGACCCTAGGCAACATGGATTCACAGCAGGAAGGTCACGTCAGACAAATCTAATAGATTTCTTTGACTGGGTGACCAAAGTAGTAAACCAGGAAGGGGTTGTGGACATGGCCTACCTAGACTTTAGCAAGGCATTTGACACAGTCCCACACAAAAGATTAATATACAAGTTAGCCAGCCTTGGAGTGGGTCCCAAAGTGGTAGCCTAGGTAAATAACTGGCTGGACAACAGGATGCAGAGGGTAATAGTAAACGGAGTTCACTCTAAAGAAAGGGGGGTTACTAGTGGGATACCACAGGGTTCAGTACTGGGACAAGTCCCCTTTAATGTCTTCATAAGTGACATTGCAGAGGGACTGAAAAGAAAATTATGTTTCTTTGCAGACGACAAAAAGATCTGAAACAGGGTCGATACAGAAGGTGGGGTGAAAATGATGCAAAGGGACTTGGTGAGGTTGAAGGAATGGTCAAATGTATGGCAGCTTAGATTCAATGCAAAGAAGTGCAAGTAATGTACCTGGAAAAGAAAAACCCAGGGAAGAGTACACAATGGGGGGGGGGGGGTGAGATACTAAAAACAACAAAAATAGAAAGGGACCTGGAGATAGTTATATCAGATGACCTTAAGGTGGGCAAGCAATGTGAGAAGGCAGTAAGGAGGGCTAGCAGGATGCTGGGATGCATAGGGAGAGGCATCACCAGTAGAAAACAGGAAGCTGTTATCCTTCTGTACAGACAGTTGGTGAGACCCCATCTGGAGTACTATGTGCAGTTCTGGAGTCCCCATCTCTGCAAGGACATAGATAAAATTGAGTCTGTCCAGAGGAGGGCCAGTAAAATGGTGCAGGGTCTGCACCAGAAGACATACGAAGAGAGATTAAAGGAGCTTAATATGTATACCCTTGGGGGACATGATAGAAACCTTAAAGTACCTCAAGGGAATCAACAAAGTTCAAGGGGGTAGCATCTTTCAGAAACAGAGATGTACAAGAACAAGGGGAACAATTTAAAGATAGAGGGGGGATGGCTCATAGTAATGTGAGGAAGTATTTTTTCACTAAGAAGGTTGTGGATACATGGAACAGCCTTCCTGAGGAGGTAGTGAAGTCAAAAACTGGGAGAATTCAAGAATGCATGGGACAGACATAAGGCAATTCTAGTGGGGGGTAGGAGGAAGTTGGCTGTTGGTTAACTAGGATCTGCAGCTTATCCATTAGGTAAGGAAATGGGCAGAATTGACTGGCCAAGCAATCCTTATCTGCCATCAAATTATGTTTCTATGTTTCTATGCTAGACACAAGCTCATAAATAAATCAGTAATATAAATAATTTAAATCACATAAATAAATAAGTCTGTGTACAGTACTTGAGAGACTTGAATCACCTCTATAATAATGGCCTGTAACTTCTTAAATAACTAATAAAATGTTTCTATTTTAATACTCCCTAGTATTGTACTCAATAAGGACATACTGTTAATAACATCAGCCTCTGTTGTATTGCTGTTTTGCTGTGGACCCATCTGGAGTGCCACATTTCCCCCTTAAGAAAGATGCCATTTTATGACATCGTTCCATGTCACTCATAGAGTGCCTGATTGCAATCTCAACATTTACATTTTAAAGAAAAAAAAGTTGTATGCTAGTATCTCATAGTGAGCTCTTGTGCTTCTTAAAACTTTCTTATTTCTAAATTTATAATTTATGTAGTTTATGCCTTTTTTCCCCGGTAACATACTAATCAGTGGTGTCCCCCTACAGTACTTTCAGGACTTGTACAGCCCTGGTTTTCAAATAACTTTTTTTCTAATAAAACCCGCTAATTGCAATGCCTCTAACTCTCCTTAACATCATTTCTATTTTTTTTTCTTTACTTTGCGGTATTCATCATGATGTTTTATTTAAATATTTGGATCCTCCTCCCTTGGTGTTCCCCTGTTATGCACAAGACTATGGGTCCAAAAATTCTCCACAGCACCAGCGGTCCATTTGCAGAACTAAAAGCTCTTGTCTGTATTGTTGCTGAACCTATGAAGGTCTTAAAAGCCCGACACCTGCCCAAGAAACTTTCTTTCTACTTCTCATCCCGGTAACTGTTTTTCTTGGTGTCTCCATTCCTCTCATTGTTATGTACATGACTTGTTGTGGTGTCACTGTTACATCCATGACTTTTTATGAAATAAAAACAGCTTTTAAATAAATTACACCAAATAATTAGAGCAGTAAGTGGTGTCTAACTTTTCAGCCAAGGTTTAAATTGCTGAGTAAGAAAAAAAGAGCTGCAAAACAAAGAGATATGGTCAGCAGGTAAACTTTGACACCTCTGGAGAAAATGCATTCAAAAGTAAATGTTTAAACATAACTATGGTTTCATTATGTACATTAACACAAGTGTTTCTTGTTGCATGACTATATCAGATAGTTACACTTATATGGTTTTGTTTGTGGGTCCCTGTTAACCACATGACTTTATGTGGTGCCACTGTTACATATATGATTTGTTGTGGTGTCACTCTTATGTACATACTTCTTATGAAAAAACTGTTTTTGAATAAATTGCACTGAATAATTAGGAAACTCAGTGGTGTCTAACTTATTCACCAAGATTCACATAGCAGATTAAAAAAAGGGGGATGGAAAAAACAAATGAATACAATCAGCAGCAACACTTTGACATGTCCGGTTTACACAGCAGTGGTGCTCAAAGATAAATTGTGGTGTAATTACAATCAGGTAATGGTTAGAATAAAATATTGAAATGTTGCATACTATGGTACCTAAGTAGCTTTAATAACCATACTAATTTGGAAAAAAATAAAAGAAATTTAAAATGAAAATTCAACAGAAGGGACATCGTTTTACGTACATTACCTGAATCATGTATTAACTTAAAGACTCATTTTCTTATACTTCCAGATGATGAAATATCTTTATATTTGGTATTACATTATCTCCATAGGCACCCAATATAACAATGATATAGTTATGGGACTTAAGTAAAAAACAATTGGGACATGAATGTCACACTTTGTCTCTCCAGTATCAAACACACACTCAAATATAAAGTTTCAGCAGCAATAAATAAGACCTGTTAAAAAACAGTGGCACCAAATTATGCCTCCCTAAAGAGGTAGAGCTTTAGGCCCCTTCTAAAGGCCTCCACAAAGGGGGCCTCCATCAATGAACTTGCAAGCGTATTCCACAGAGCTAGGCCAGCAATCTCAAAGGTGCAATCTCCAGATGATTTCAGCCTAGCCTTGGGAACAGCCTGCAGGCCAACCTCAGATGAGCTGAGGGCATGAGTAGTACAGTAAGAAGTCAGAAGGTCTCTCAGGTAACCAGGGTCCAGTCTATATAGGGTGTATAGGTCAGCAAACCACCTTTGAAGGTGATGTGCCATTTCATCATCAGCTAGTGCAGATCACATAGGACTGGAATCACTTGACAGAATCACAGACTGCCTGTCAGTAACCTGGCCACTGCATTAGTTAATGAATTCATGACTGAAACATGTAAAAACTGTTGTGATAGATAAAACAAAATGTATAGATCAAAGATAGAGAGACAGAGATGGGTAGATAGACAGACAGACGCAGTATATAGATATGTAGCTAGATATTGATATATTGTTCAAAAAGAAATGTCAAGAAGGGAACAATTACCATTGTCAATCTTTTTGAGGGGTCTGGTCTGTCCATAGGGCTCAGAGAGGCTTTTCTAGGTTAAACAGCTGTTTGCCAGTGGTGGTCAAAAAATGTTTGCAAACAGTTTTTATATAAAAGCAGTCATGCTTGCTCTTATCTTTCTTCTGACACTACCTTAAAAATAATATCACGTGTGTGTTTTTTTTTCCAATTGACAAGTCTCCCTTCTAGTTTGCTGAACCCCTGTGAGCTTAAGTCTTCCATTTTTATGGCTGCAGTGGGCATAGCCCTGCAGACCTCTTGCAAAGACAGTAGAGAAAAGGGAGCTTACCAGATAGCAAACAGAATTTTTAAATAATGGAGGTGAACAGCAATCACTGCATGGTCACCACACTATTTTGTCCATCAGTCCCACAACATTGTCTAACATGTCCAAGAAGGCTGCCAGAGTTCTCTACACATGTGCAATCACTCGTGCAAGTGTACTGAACTCTAGGGGTATGGCGGCACAGTCTGCCATGTCCAAGATAGTCACCGGAGCCCAGTGTGCATGTGCAAATCATTGCGCATGCACAGAGAACTCCAGTGGCCATCTTGGACATGGCAGTCTGTGCTGCTGTGCACCGGAGCTCAATGTGCACATGTGAGTCATCCTGAATGCACAGAGAACTCCAGCGGCCATCTTGGACACAGCAGACAGTGCTGTGTTCCTCTATGACCTCAACTGTAGCCATATTAGCTCTGGCCAGAGTTTGGTCTATTTATCAACGCTAACCTCAAACAATCAATATCTCTGATTTTGTATCATTATTTCATTGAGAAAATATTTTTATCTCCTGTTTCACTTGTTTGATGAAAACCAAGATGTCCATGATCCAAATATAGAGTACCATCTTTTCCTGGAATAAATTCTTCAGCTGGGTTGCTATTAGAGCTAGTTAAAAACTAGAAATTCTACTTCCCTGAAACTCTCACATTTTGCAAAATTTTCAAGAGTTTCTGACAATCTGACCATGGTAAACTGAATCTTTTAAATATTTTCTATGAATTTTCATCCCATTCAGTGGTATTTCTGATTGAATTGTGGAATGATACACATGACACACAGAATAAAAGTTCAGAGAATGTTCATTTTCCAGTTCAATGCTGTTATTCCACAGTTCTCAACCAAAGCAGGCAAAAAGTTATTCCACGAGCAATTTTGTGACATGGGAGTCTTCCTGCAGGTTATACTGGAAGACACAAAAGTATAGTTAGCACAGAACAAACACAACTTTTAAGTAACACTGCTATCACTACATAGCATCATCAAGCAATGATGTTTTGATGGTAATCTTTCCATTCCACTTTTCAGACAAAGATTCCAAGGTTCTGGGTTTAATTCCATGGGAAAATCCAAAATGATTTGGGAGCTATCACATGAGTAACTTGCAGGAGCTGTAAACAAACACTGAATGGTTCTCTCACTTTTGCAAACAGCTTCCTCACATGTGTCAGCAGCCTGACATGGTGTGCAATTCTAAAGTGTCTGGTGAAGGAGACAGAACTGCTGCTCAGTCTCCGCTTATCTGTGGTCAGACAGAGACAATTTTTAGTTATTTAAAAGGAGAAATGCCTTGATACATTATTATTTATGTGTTTTTGGAAGCATTTAGTTGCTGTTTTGTAGTGCTATTCATAAGGATCTTTTTTAATTTCCATACTTTTCTCTGTACCTGATGGGCCTGTTGAAATACTGTACACTGTTCAGTGTGTAATTTGTGTAGTGAGTGAATTATGTGAACCATGGTGGGGAAGACTAAAAGAGTAAGTGGAAGGATGGGGGAATTGTGGTTGATATGGGAAAATTGTGCCAGATCATAGTTGTGTATACTCCAAATGTTGTGTTAGGGAAGGTTGTAATGGTACGAGCACTGAGAGTGGCCCTGAAATTCTGTCTGCCAGAATACAGAATGCTTTACAGCCAGCAACAAAACTGAAGATCTCTAGAAAGGGGGCCTCTCATGTCTAGGGGAGACATCAAATATTATTTTCAGTAAATAACAGAATCAGATAAGCAGAAACTAAGTGGAAAGACTAAGAGAAACTGGGTTCTTGTTGGTACTGCCCAGCATAGGCTGTTATTTATATATATTCTAAAATAACAACTATTTTCCTAATGACTGTAAGGAAAGATTTTTTTTATTTTATTTTATAGCAGGTTTCTTGCCGACTACAGTATGTCCCAAACTACTTTACAATCAGAAAAGAATGTCAGTAGCCATTAGGCATGCACATGGAAAGAAGTGAGAAGTGTGAAGATAAGGAAAGCAAACAATGGCAACTATTTGAAAGGCTTCTTACACTTACTACTGGTTTTATTACCTGACTCCAGGATTTCTCACACATTGAGCAAGTATCTTTGCTTACCACCATCTCCCACACTACAGAACAAAGGTATATAACCAGGTCACTGATATATCTTAAACAACAAAGGTACAGCTATTCAAAGATTTATGAACAGTTATTTAAAGTGATTTTGTGAGCTTAGCCATAGTAAATGGGATTAGTAACTTGTAGTAACCTGAAGGATTTGTGATTCAATCTCTTGCCATTCAATCTGCCAAAAAGTGCTGTTTTCCATTAAATAAATGCTTTTATTTCCATGCTCTGCTTCATTTGCATAACCCGCCTCTATTTTGCACACTGCTGCAACCCCCAAGCATGACATCGTGCAAGGGAAACAACGTTTTTAATCACTGTATTGAAACAGAGACCCCTGATGGTCAGTCTTGGTATTGCAGATATCTACACTACTGACACAGGAGACTGCATCCTTCAGTAAATAAATTTTGGCAGCTTATTTATTCATTTTATTTATTTGTACTTCAGATGACACCCTTGAGCTGAGGGCTCTTTCACAACATTTCCACGTCAAGGCAATAAGGACAATAAGGTACAAAACATAACATGATCATTACAATGGAACTTACACACACATACAAAAAAAAAGGCAAGTAAGGTTACAATAATAGCAGCCAAAGGCATTGTCAAGGAATTGTGTTGCGAGTTAATTATACAGTGCAAGGCAATAGGTGGCTCAGTGAAGCTTTGTTAGGAGTGGGTTAGTGGGAAAAGAAAAAGAAGAGTGGTGGTGGTGAGGGGGTGGTATGGGAGAGAGAGAGAGAGAGAGAGGGAGAAGGGGAGAAATAAGGAGGGCATTGCATTGGGGTATGTGGTAGATTGGAAATAGCAAGGAAGGAGGAATGGGGGGATAGAAAGGAACAGGTGACAGACCCTAGATACTATATGCACAATGCCTTGTTCTGAAAATAAACATATAAGAGCTTTTATTGTTGAAGCCACTACAGAAATATGAAACTGCACCTCACTGTAAGGGAATTGGAAAACAACTTTTTATTGTACCCACAATGCCTTGCTATGTACATCTACATATTACGTGCAGTCCCCACCACCAAAATAAGGGACTGCTTCTCTGAGTAACAAACATTTACATCAACATTATAATTTACCTAGAATTCCTTGGTGTTGTATGTAAAATATTGATAGTTCCCTTGCATGACATCATTCTGGGGGTGTGGCCACATGCAGAAAACTGGAGGACACAGTGCTGATAAAACATAAATAGAAATGACTATGACAGATTTTTTTTTTACAAAACAAATTGCAGCTTTAACATCTGAAGCATGGGCGGCAATGGCATACAAGTGAAAAAGGCATCTGAGAAACCTCGCAAAATCACTTTAAATATCTGAAGTATATGCATGTATGTATGTATGTCATTCTATTTAAAGGGACACTGTCAGCTTTTGGGCTGAACATTTTTACCCCTTATAAAATGATGCCTGTAGCCATCTATAATTTCCATATGCCTTTTAATTGCCACATGTAATTCCATATTTCCATATAATATTCATTTTAGTGAGTTTTTTCATATGTTACACTGTAGTAGGTGACTCGTTCTCGTTCCCAACTGCCACCGCTCAAACACGCTCACATTGGTTAACGTGGCGCTGGAGTGCTGGCAAATTCATGCATGGTGAGTTTAGCAAATTTTAAACATTCCAATCTAAATATGTTTACGGTACTAAACAGTGCCATTGTCTCAGGAAAGAAACTGTCTTTGCAAAATGAGGTTTAAAAGACAGCTAAAATGCAATTTAAAAAGTAAAACTGTGGTTCTGAGCATCCACACTGTCTAGTACCAACACCAGCGCCAGCAATCTGGTGCCATGTTATTTATTAATCTCTTATATTTATGTTAAAAGTTTACTACCACTTAATATTGCTAAGTGGTAATAGCTTGTTTATGTGTATTAAAAGCTACAACATTTAGGCTACTGAGTTTTTTTAATCTTAATTTGTATTACTTTTTAAAAGATAAAGAAAGCAACACAATATTTCCAGAAGACGTAGTTTTAAACATTATGAAAGGTGGCAAATGTACAAGAAAAATTAAAATATATTCTTTGCAAAATTTTGTTCATCATTTCTAACTCATGTAAAGTCTACCAGAAAAAAAGAGGAGGGAAGGCAATTCCATTTAAAACACAAATGCATCAAAGCAACAGTTCATTAAACCACTGGCTTCTACAACAGAAACCAACTGTAGATAAGTTGTCAACTGTCAAAGCATCTTAGTTAAGTGCAAAATAATTAATGCTAATTAGATCAAATATAAAAGAAAAAACAAATTGCAAATATGATTGCTTAATCTAGATACTTAATTATATGGCCTGACAGGATCTAGTCCACCCTCCATTCCCTGACTGAATTTATACAGAAATCTCAAAGCCAATAAACAGGGAAAGGAAATTAAAAAAAAGCAGAATCATATCTCAGATAGCTTAAATCTTGAGTTTCTAAACAGTTTCTTTTCTAGTCAAAGAGGTCAACAAATAATTATGCAACACGATCAAAAGCATCTGTCTGAAGGTTTCAAAAAGTAGGGTATTTTTTTAATTCAGGCAAATAATAGTGTAGCCCATTATTTTTTTTTACATACAGTAGCTGTTTGCTCTCTTTGACTCCACCTACACCTGTCTTCAAGCCAGAGTCTGGTGACCTGGAAGCCCCATCAGCTCATATGTCCTCTGTCGGGGCCAGTTGGGATCCATATAGAGTAGGACCCAAAAGTACCAGCAGCTATCATACAGGCAGCCTGGGAGACATGGAGTTTTTCTTGGTTTTGGCCCCATCCTCTAGGCCTCCCTACATCCCAGCAACACTGGGCAAACCACATAAGGCCTTACCTACATGTAGCAATCTGTGAAACTCCCTGACATACCAGAGGAGGTCACTGCAGTGATGCAATCACAGCACTGTCCCTTCTCTGGTGCAAGCACTGCCATGTGGCAGGACCACCCCATCCCCCCAATTGTCTGACCCAGCTTCTCAAGTCCACTCCTGAACCCAGATTGCCAGACCAGAAGCAGGATGCACTACCCACACATTCATTAGGCATCCCCCAGACCATTCATTTAAAAAAAAAAATGTATCATGAAGGCAATAACATTTATAAGTTAATATCCATGTTTGTGGAGAAAGACACTCACAGACTCATAGAAGTACAATAACATAGAATTGTTCAGGAATGAGTCACCTGACATGTTCAGCATGAGAGGCAGCTCTCCTTTCAGCTCCAATACCTCTGATTAAATGCTGCACAACAAAGCAGTAAAAAACACTGTTTCTTGTTTTTAATGGCACCACTGGGTAAACAGAACTGGTGGGTACCTATATGTTGATTGGCAGCATGGTGTATACAAACAATCACAAACAAATGGAGGCATTAGCAGGAGTAGGCACTTCTCCAATTCCTCCTCATGCACAATTGCCCAAGCAGCACAAGCCCATCTCACCCCTGGACTCACCACCAGGCAATGCAGTAGCAGAAAGTGTGTCAGACAAGCTGAACAAGTTCTGTACAGAACTCACTGTGATGAAACTAGCCTTGGTTTACATGGCCATAGATTTCAAGGCAGTTCTAGCATTGGAGTCCGTGAATATTTGAATCACAGATATGGAGGCAAGGATAAGCTCCATTGAGGGCAAGCAGAGGAGGGATGATGCCATCATATCAGAATTGAGAAAGAAAGGGAGAAAACATGAGGACAGATAAGAGGACCAAAAGAGGCACAGCCGGAGGAATAACTTGGACCTACTCAGTCTCCCAGAGAAGGCTGAGATACAGAACAAGCTTTGCTTTGTCCAGAAATTACTTCAACCTGTAGCCAGATCACCAGAACATGGCACAGAGTATCAAATCGAGAGGGCCTACTGATCCCTCCAACCCCCACTCTGCCAGAAGAATGACCCAGTGCAATCATGCTGAGTTGCTTGAACTATTAGGATAAACTACATATTCAAGCTCCTGATAGACAGCAGAAAAATCTGTCTTGGGAAGGTCATGGGTTTCATATTTTTAGAGGTGTTACTTCTGCCATTTGGGATAAACAGCTGGCTTATGAGAACATAAAGAAAACCCTGCATGATACCCAAATCAAATTCAAAATGCTCCACCTGATCCATCTTGTTATTACAACTGCCCAAGGAACTCATAAATTTGCCAGTGCCGATACTGCCAACAAAGAGTTATTAAAGCATTTCCCATCAGTTTTCCTTCAGAACCTTCCATCCACCAAGAAGGTAATTGCAAATAAAGGGCAGAATACTCACTGCTGAACAAGTTTTGGACTGATGGGGGGGGGGCATTTGGAGTGCCGTCCACAGTGCGTGAGTGTCAGGGTGGGGTGGGTTCTTTGCACAAGGATCCTCCGCCGCAGTGTGTGGCATTGTACAGGGACTGTGGGCAGGGTGGGGGGCTCTGTAACATTACAACAACCGCTGCAGGAGTGGCAGTATAAGGGGGATGAGGGAGGGAAAGGGGGCTTCAGTGTCCTGGGTTGTACTGCTGCAGGGTGTGGAATACACAATGGGGGTTAGGGCAGGGTGGGGGGCATTCTGGACTGGCAGGGTGGGCAGGCTGCCATGCTTCTGCCTGCAGTATGGCAGCCTGCCTGTGGATGGCAAGTGACTTATGTCTACTTGTTGTAAACTTTTCTCTAGGAAGTGCATCCCCGGACTTGCCCCAGATATGTGTCTCCTGATCGAACTGTGAATGGGGCTGCACACCATATGCATGGGTACACCCCCTTCACAGCCCTTCCAGATGTGCCGCATATCATTATGGGCAGTATCCGGCACATCTGCAATGGGTTGGTGCATTGGTCCCTTTGCAGAATCACACCTGTGCACAAGTCAGGGATGCGCCTGTGCATCTGAGATGCACTGGACACATCCCTTTTGAGAACCCTGCCCCATATGTTTGGCGCACTTATTGTTTGGATGAGGCGCTAAAGGATGTAAGTTTCTCGACATTTGGATGAGGGGTGGGGAAGTTACAGAGGCTCAAAGTCTGGCAATTTAGTATTCATGTAATAATTTCTGAAAATATTTCTATGTTTACAACTTAGCCACCTTTGGAGCCAGACAATTGAACATGTGTATGTATACTTTCTTGGAAGAGACATAGAAACTGATAACATGAAAGGTAATAAGCGGTGTAATTTGTAAGTTTTAGAAGTTCCAAATTTCACAACTTATTTATTTGATACATCGTGCGAAAATGTTCAGAATATTTGGATGTATAAAATTCCACTGCTGTTGCAGGTATATACTCAAGATTTGGAATGAATACCAAAGTAAATATTGGCTGGAGTCTAATTAAGCTGGATAAATGTAGCTTAGTAGGTTAAAATTTACTGTGGATACTTTAAAAATGACAAATTAATTTGCTCAAAAAATAATGGTAGCATAATAGCTAATGCTACTGGAATTCCACTTGTGGAATGTAACTTTCACAAAGTGCTTATTATTACCACTGAATTACATTACCTGCACTAGCAGCATGGCCCTGCAATACCCCTCCAACACTCTAGTGACAGTGATGCCCAGCATCAAGCTCCATTGTGACAGAAGTTATCCAGATGCTTTTGTCACAATGCTCTCAGTCATAACTAGTTGTAAGACTTGGTATCACTTGGTGTGACTGTTTTTAAGTAGTAAAAATATAAAAAAATGTTATCAACATGGTCATTAAATAATCAGCAGGTGGCATTGTACAGAAACAGTGCTACACGTGCATATGCATCCACAAGCCACAAAGTTAGTGAGCTGTAGTGGTTATCTGACATATTGCAAGAAATCAAACTAGTGCAGTGATGTCCATGATTATTCTTCATGGCTCAACAATCAAGATAAGGACCTGACACTTGGCAACACTATACTTTTTACTATTGAACCTCTTATGAATGCTGCCTTATTGTCACTTTACTCAGCCTTTAAGTTTCTCTACAACAGTAACTCAAGTGTATGACTGGGCAAAATGTGTGGACATGGCTTTGACAAAGGTATAACAACATTCCACAATTTTACAAAAACACATAAACTTCAGCTTTAATTACTGATATTATTTTGGAATTGTTGGCTGCTTATAACTTGGCCAGCCCTTGAGAAAGAGATTAGAGAGCTGACACACAGATCCTCTTTTTTTCCATAGAGTTTTATTTCTCCTGGCTGGTAGCTCATCTCTCAGAGACATACCGTGTTCACAGGGATATAGCTTGATCTGACTGAATCCAGCCATCATTCAGTTGACTACTGTGTTTTTCTCCAACATTCTGTTGCCCTCCCATCTCCCCTGGTGGGGGTGCTGCCTTTGGTCATCCTCCCATAACCACAGCTTCTCCTGGGGCATTGGAAAGCTCCCAGTCCCAGCCACAGGGGTCTCTGTGTTGGTAGAACCTGCTACCCACTCTCTGACCAAGATGCACTGCCAAGTGACAGCTGTCTTGGTCATTGCCTGTCTCTTAACGTATATTCTC
This sequence comes from Neoceratodus forsteri, assembly GCA_016271365.2. NCBI lineage: Eukaryota > Metazoa > Chordata > Ceratodontiformes > Ceratodontidae > Neoceratodus > Neoceratodus forsteri. The sequence continues at coordinate 540,053,030 of CM028137.1, read as the reverse complement.
AGATTCACTTTTAAAACCCAGGTTGTTAGCATGACAGCACAATGTTCTGCTGGGGGTGGTTTCAAAGCCTAATATTTAGGGTCAATGAACATAAAAAAATGGTGATATTCTGTTCTCTAGTTTTAGAGTTATAGGGGCTAAAATTCTGCTGTTTACATAATCACAAACTGTAATTTTAAAATGTCTGGAACGTTTCAAGGCTTGTAACAGTCATCTTGTATTACAAAGATCTGAAGCTTGGTACATTTCTGTCTGGACAGTGGTAAACCATCATACCAAAATTGGTGGAATTTGTAGAAATACTTTGCAAAGCAGACATAAACAACTGAAATCACAATTTTGATGAAAGACTGAGAAATTTTTGTGGAACTTTGGTGAAATTTCCTGTAAGCAAAATTAGAATTTCCCCAGAATGTTATTGGTAGAAGATAAATGTCATCCAGCCATAGACAGCAGGTGGAACGTGCCATCTTCAGGACCAAAATGAGGTGTATGGAACAAGGAGAGAAAGTGGGGAGGCTTCCGACTATGAGACTAAAACATTAGGAAATTACCAGGGTTATCAAGGGGATCCAGGCCTCTGCCCATGAACCCTTACTTACAAAACTATGAGACATAGCACATGCCTTTGGGAACTATTACAAGAATTTATATACTGCAGAAATCCCTAGCACACCCCAAGACATTCAAACATTCCTCACTAATGCCAGCCTCCTCAAACTGTCCCTTGGTCATACTGCACTTCTAGAGGGAGACATGCCAGAAACAGAAGTGGTCCAGGTAATACAAAGCCTGACTCCAGTGCTGGACACCTTGACTAAATTTGGCACATTGACAGGCTATAGAGTAAAAAGCTCCAAAACTCAAATCCTGCCCCTCAACGACCACACTGATAAGGCCCCAGTGGGAGGGGGGAGCATGTGATCTCTGAGGGTATTAAATACCTGGGAATCATGGTGGCAGGAAGCTTGAAGGTTTTGTTTACAAAAAATCCAAACAACCTCCTCTCAAGATTCAAACAAGATTTGCAGAGAGGGCAGTGCTTTCCTAGTCCCTTTGGTCCAGAATAAATGTACTGTAGTCAAAATGAATGTACTGCCACAGTTGTTATATCTTATTAGTATGTTAACATAGGTTATTTCCCTAACATAGTTCTCCCAATTCAAATCTGCCCTCACAACATTCCTATGGAATTGACAGGCCGCTAGAAGATCACACAATTAGCTCACACACACCCTCAACACTTAGGGAGGTCTTCACCTCTCAGACATAAAACTTTACTATCTAGCAGCCAATGCAAGCCAATTCCTATGATTGAAAACAAAAGCAGGGAACATCCCACAGGAAACTACACCCCTCAATGGAAAGTGATTGAGTGGAATCACTATAATGGTGCAGGGATCAATGTAAGGGCCCTGATAAATGTACCTGTGACAAACATACCTTTTGGGCTGTACTAGCTTCTGGGATAGTTTGGCCTGATTTATTTGTTTATTTGTGAAATCAGTTTACAACCTTTGAGCCAGAGGCTCGTTTCCAAGGTACCTCGTCACATTAAAGACATACATAGAGTTTTTAGGTTACATAGCATAGGTTTGCAAAACAATAGGCGTTCAACAGAGGCGCCACGTCACACTGAGGTCAGACAAAATACATTTAGGTTACAGGGTACATGTAATTGAGAACAGGTGTTACACAAGTTGGTATCAAACATTGAGCAATCTAATAGGTATACAATGAAACAGCTGGCACAGGCCAGGCTAGACATAGGCACGGTGTACCGGGAAGCGGTGATGGGGATGGCTAGGTGGAGAGCCGCCCGGTGGGCGTTGTCATGAGAAGTCGAGGTGGAGGCTACTTTCAGAGACAGGAGCAGCTACGAGTGTTGAAGAGTTGGTTTCGAAGGGTGGTTTTGAACTTGGAGATGGTGGTGGCATTGGTGATGGGGGCAGGGAGAGAGTTAAACCAGGATGGGGCTCTGTAACAAAAGGACCTCTGGCCACAGCTGGTTCTTGATCTGGGGACCATTAGAGTGGTCTTGTTGGATGACCGTGTTGCAATAGTGGGTGTGATCTGGTGGATGGATGCCATTACCCCAGGGGGGAGAGCCCGAGTAGGGTTTTTTTTTGTGAGGAGGCAGGTTTGATATCAGAGCCGTTCATCCAGGGTAAGGAGTTTAGCCTTGTCATACAGCTGACAGGTATGTGTGAGCCTGGGGGCACCAGTAATCAATCTGCAGGCTTTATTCAGGGTTACATGATTTTTTTTGAGTGCAGCCGAGTCGGCAGCACCATAGACTGGTAGACCATAGTCTACAAGGGACAAAATAGAGGACGTAACAGTGAGCCGGAGCGCATTTGGGGGAAGGCAGGTTCTATGGTGGAAGAGGATGCCAAGCCGTGTGTTAGTGGCTGATGTTAGGGCATCAATGTGGTTGTGAAATGTGAGGGCTGAGTTGAAGGTAACCCCAAGGTATTTGTAGGAGCAGACTTGTTCCATTGGCTGTTTGGTACTAGGAGGGATATAGAGTGGGTGGTTGCTAGCTTTGTTTTGGGGGTGGAAAAAGAGCATAGCTTTGGTTTTTTTAAGATTGATGACGAGTCTGCACTCCTTAAACCAGGCTTTGGCATTATTGAAAGACTGCTGTAGGGTGTCCTGAAGGGAGATGGGATTGCGGTGGGTGGCAAAAAGGACAGCGTCATCTGCATACAGGAGAATTTTGCCAGGGCATGCACTGGGCAGGGTGTTCAGATAGAGTGAGAAGAGAAAGGGGCCCAGGATGGAGCCTTGGGGGACCCCAGTGTGAATGGGATGGGTATCAGAGAGTATCCCATTGATTTTTACACACTGTGATCGAGCGGTTAGATAGCTCGTGCACCATGCTAGGGGGCCAGCCAAGAGACCAGTGTGGCAGAGAACATTCAGCAGAAGAGGATGGGAGATGGTGTCAAAAGCCTTTGAGAGGTCGATGAACACTGCACCAGCTAGGGAGCTGGTATCCAAGGAGGAGTGTAGGAAGTTGGAGAATTCAATTAGGGCAGTGCTGGTACTGTGACCAGCACGGAAGCCATGTTGCTCTGGGCATAAAACGTTATGCTTAGCCAGATAATCAGTGATTTGAATGGCCACCACTTTCTCCAGGGTTTTGGGGGGGGAGGATGGAGATTGGCCGGTAGTTGTTGCCCGACGACCTGTCGCCCCCTTTATGAATTGGTGTGATTATGGCTGTTTTCCAAGCCATGGGAAATTGTCCCATGCAGAGCGATCAGTTAATTAGGCTGGTGAGTGGGGCAAGGACTTCATCTAGCACCAGCCTGAGGATACTGGGGTCCAGTGAGTCACTGCCAGGACTGTTGCTATTCAAAGCTTTGATTAGGATGGGTCTGACTTCCCGGGTGGAAATCTTGCGCAGGTGGAAGCTGGGGTGCTGGGGGACAGGGGGAGGTTGGTTGGGGGGGAGGGTCAAAGAAATGACTAGGGAGTACTGAGCTAAGGTCAGTGAAAGCGGTGTTGAGCCAGTTAGCTATGGTGGCAGACTCGGTGGTGGTAGTGTCATTGCTAGTGAGCTGGGATGGGGCAAGGGAGCGAGATTTTCCATTTAGTTGTTTAATATTATCCCAGAAAGTCTGGGACGAGCCCCAGGAGGAGGTAAGGGTGGCCTGGTAATGGTTGGCCTTGGCTTTCCGAATGGCCCAAGAGCACTCATTCCGGGCTGCAATGTAAGCCTACCTATCAGACAGCCGACCCGTTTCAGTGGCAAGGTGCCAGAGGTCACTTCTCCATTGCCACCACCTGCTTATACCAGGAAAACACCTCTTTCTTGTGCAGGATCTTGGAAGGTCAAACACAGTAATATATGATAGAGTGCACTTCGAATGTCTGACTTTAAACAGAGACTCTCACCTTAAAATATTACATTCACCTTTGCAATAAAGATACTCAGCCATTGGTTCAATAAAAATAGATTCTTTACTACTTAATGCTACAGATACTACAAAAAGGATATGCACAGCAACCAAAAGGATATACACATTTATAGGAAAGAAAATAGCTCAGACTGAACAGACAGAGCACTGATAGAACATGCTCAGGACCTAGTCTCCCACTAGCATCTATACTCACTTGACAGCTGCCTTGAAAACAACATTCACTAGAATTGCTCTTTGTTCAACTAGATAAGATAGCTATAGAGCAGGGTCCTCCGTCCTCTGGGATCACTCAACAAGATAGACACCAGGTCCTCTTCAAAGGCTATAGGACATCAGAGAGGACGGGTTAGGGTTCAACTCTTCTATTTATATGTTCAGAATAGTAGGTTGAGCCCTCTCCCTGGAGTGACAGACCTCTTCAGTATTCCCCACGTGTGTGTGTGTGTGTGTGTGTGTGTGTGTGTGGTGACTTCATTTGCCAGGCCTAAGCACCCTTTTCCCTCTAGCAACATATTTACTGCATGATCACATCTCTGAAGCCTATCTCTAAGGTTTGACATCCTCTTGTCTACTGGTTATTACTCTGTTTACATCCTAGCTGCTCAGGATGCCTATGTGGAAAAGTCATATTCTCACACCTTGCAGCTTGTCGTATTCTCACACCTGGCAGCTTTTTTTCCCTTGAGGGTTCCCAGGATAGTTGCTGGGACATGTGGCCTGCCATTCATTTTGTTTGATCTATGCCATTCCAAACAGAAAGACTTATATGAAAATAAGTAGAATCAAAAATAATTACAGTAATCAAAAAGGAGAATGCATCAACATGGTCACATTCCTGTTACATAGTACCTCCCCAGAAAATGAAGGTGTGTCTCTTTTGGGTGACCCCCAAAAGACACTGTCATTCATGCTGAAACTGGGATTGGCTTTAAGGATCATGTCATGCACTTAGTCCTGCCTAGACAACCCATCTGCACTGGCATTTTGCAAACAACTGCGGTGCTCGATAGTTATAAGACTGAAATGCCAAACTTCTGCATAGTAATTTTGCATTTTGCCCATTAGTCCTATGGAGTCATGTCAGGGAATTAAGATCTGTGACCACAGTGAATTCTTGGAAGGCAGTGCCTGTGGTTCAATGGGGCATTTGCAACCTACTCCTACCCAACTGATGGTTACTGGCTCCACTTGATCTTTACTGACTCTCACACTAGTAACAATAAATCTCGATTTCACTCTTAATTTGGCTTCTTACTGGAACTGGTTGGCATGCATTCCTGTGGTTACACAATACTATCTGCCCTTATTCAGACCCACTTGAGGGTCCCCATTTGCTCAGTCTGACCTACACAAAGGTTTAGCCATCATGTTTGATCATCCCTGAGTGACCCACGCATGGGTCCTCATACTGCATTCTCAACTTTCCGTTCTCTCCACGTGTCAGAGACTTGCCAACCGTGACTAGTACCCCTGGCTCAGGGCTAGCGCTGTAGCCAACAGTCTTGCTCTGCACCCACAAAGTCCACATCTTGAGCATGTGAAACTCAGAGCAGGGTCCTTCTCATCTGGCCCATTGTGGAGCTTCAGTCATCTACCTCATTAGAGGTACCTCTAGATGTAGAATTTAAGACTTCAGCCATGAAGGCTGGGGCCCTCATCGGCTGGGCCCCTTTAGATAGCTGAGCAGGTTCAGAGGCACAGTCTAAGCTATTCTCCCCATGACTGCCTCTGGTTTACCTGGTTTGTTCTTAGACTGGTAGACCAGCTGAGTGCCTCGGTGGTTGTCACTCTCCTTCTTCCGCTTTGGAGGTTGCTACCATGTGCAGTATATCCTGTTGTTGCAGAGTTCACTCGCAACCCTTCAAGGCATTCCCATTAGAGAGATAGAGTGAGTGTTGCCCTCAAAACTGGACTATTTCCATGCCTGGATTGGTCTATTAAATTGCAGTAGCAAAGCTGTCACTAAACAAATTGTCCCAAAGCCTGGAGGGAAGGTGACAAAGGCCTTGGATAGCCAAAGGTTTCCTCCTCAAAGGGTTTTTTTCCTCTCCTCTGAGCCAATGGTCATAACATTTAGATAGGATTAGTAATCAATCAATCACTTTATTTAACCAGGCATAAACAATATTGAGCAAGCTCATTTTCAAGGTGGTCCTGGGCATTAATACAATACTGCACACTTCATAAGATTACAATTACGGTGGACAGTAGTGCAAAAAAAAAAAAACATTGTGAAGGTATTGGTCAATATGGGCCTATATATACTGGTCAACATAATTAACATGCAAAGGTACATAATGATAAGTTTTACTGGAAAGAGAAGAGAGAACAATCCCTTATAGTCTCCGCTAAGTAAGAGCTCATACCTAAATGATAAAAAAATAAGGAGGTATTAAGGAATAGGGTAGGAATTGGAGTGAAAGAGTAGGTAGCCAAGAGGGAGGCCAGAATAGGTAAAAGGTAAGGAGTAGGCAGGGCCATCTCGGATTAAGGGAACTAAGCTTGTAGGTCCTAGGTTTCTGTTGTTAGGAATGTGGGGTGGATGAGTAACTTAGGCATGGGATTTGAGAGTGGCACCCCGGGTTTAGGGGTCATAGGTGTCTGAAACAGTTGCATGATTCCTTCAGATACTCTGTTAACAGAGCTTTGAATGTGAAAATGCTTGGAAGTGAGGATAATTTTAATGAGTCTTGCATAGTGTTTCAAAGTGATGGAAGTGAGAAGTTGATTGCTGCCGAGCCAAGGGTAGTTTTCACTCTAGGAATCTGGAAGCAGATTATGGAGAAGCATCTCAGGCCATAGGAACCTTCAGCCCATTTGAAGAGGTTTGAGATGTATGCAGGGAGGTTATCAAATAATGCTCTAAAAAAACAGAGGTAAGCATTCCTTTTTCTCCTAGTTCAGAATGAGGTCCATCCCGAAACCTGGTATAGATGACAGTGATGTGTACCACGGGGTAGATTTAGGATAAATCTTAAAGACCGGTGGTAAAGGGTGTCCAGTTTGTTTAGCATTGTTGATGGGCAATGACTGAAAAGGAAGTCAGCATAGTCCAGTATAGGTAGGAATGTAGTTTGTACTAGTCTCATTCTGGCTTCTAATGTAAGTAATTGTTAAATGCGATAGAATAAACCCTATCGCTGTCTTAGTTTCTTTGAGGTTTCATTTAAGTGGCACAGAAAGTTGAGCTTGTTATCCAGCCAGAACCCTAGGTATTTAAAGGTATCAACTACTTCAAGGGGTTCATCTAAGAGTGTTCGGATCTGTGTGATATGTGGACATCCGGAAGTAGACTTTGGTGAGATAATCATTGCTTTAGTCTTTTTGGCATTGAGGAGGAGCTTATGAGTGATAAGGTTGTATTGGAGGGTGATGAAGTGTTTCTGTAAGTACTCATGGGCCAAATCCAAGGATGAATTTGTGGTATAGAGTACAGTATCATCTGCGAATAAGTGCATATTGGCTGTGCCCAGCTGCAAGTCCAGATTATTGATGTATATTGCAAAGAGGATGGGGCCCAGGATGAAGCCTTGTGGGACTCCTCATAACAAGGATTTTTGTGGGGACAGATCTCCTATGACTTGACTTGTTGTAACCTATTAGTTAGGTTGTTGGTGAACCATGTAATGACAGAACTATCAAGTCTGATGTTACTCAGTGCAGTAAGCATGATGGTATGATCCACAGTATCGAAGGCCCTACTTAGATCAAGGAAGAGGGCAAATACATGCTTCTTAGAGTCCAAGGTCATTTGCCAGTCTGTAGTTATTTTGGCAAGAGCCGATACTGTACTGTGTTTGGCTCTGAAGCCGGACTGAGTAGGGTTTAGCAACTTTTGTGAATCCAAATGTTCTCCAAGTTTGATGTTGACAATTTTTTCAAGTAATTTAGAGAGGACGGATAGTATAGAAATAGGCTGGTAATTGTTCAGATCACTCGGATCCCCAGTCTTGAATAATGGTAGGATATGGGCAGTTTTCCACGACACAGGTAGCTCACCTTGAATCAGAGAGGTGTTGAATAAGTGTGTAATGGGGGCAGTCAGATAGGTATGGCCAAGTATTAGGAAGTAAGGTTCAATATTATCTGTACCCGCACTCTTTTTTGTATCTAGAGATAGGAGGAGGTCCTCCACTTGCTTGAACGTAACTGTGAGGAAGCTGAAGGGGGTGGGATGCGGTTGGTTATGGTTCTGGTTATCAGTGAAGCCAACAGTGTAGTCTCTTGCTGGGCTAAGTTTGCTGATAGGTGAGGTGTCAAAGGCAAGCCCTGTAGTGGCAAAGTGATCATTAAACTTCTCTAGTATATCAGCTTTGTCTGTATAGGTGGTACCATCAGACACAATTTTGTTTAGAAGGGGTATTGCAGTGGACTGACCTTCGAGTTCTTTGAGGATGTTCCAAAATTTGGCAGAGTTGTTTTTATTGTCTTCTACTTCTTTTTGGAAGTACCTAGTTTTTTCTTACCTAATTAGCTTGGTACAAGCATTCCTAGTGGTACAGAATGCTAACCAATCGGCCTCCAGGTGGGATTTCCTTGCTTTTTTCCACCAGTAGTACCTATCCCTCACTGCTTTCTTCAGGATGGGAGAGAACCAGCCAGGAGTTTTATTTTTTGATTTGATCAGTCTTAGTGGGGCATGTTTGTCTATTAGCCCCAGTAAGAGGCTGTGAAAGATGTTAAATGCCTCGTTAAAGGTGGGGAGCTAGAAAGAAATCCTGCCAACGAATGTTGCTTAGATCTTTCAGGAAAGTGTACTGGCAGAACTTTTTCAGGCATCTTTTCAGTTTGAATTTGGAGGCCGTTTTTATTTGGGAAGGATGTCTGATGCAGGCAGTAGCACAATGGTCATTTATATCATTTAAGAATACTCCAGTATGCGAGATACTGTGAGGTTTGTTTACTAGCATAAGGTCCAGGAGGGTGCTGCGCTCAGGGTTTTTTTGTTAGGTCTGGTTATAGCAGTCGCCATTTGTAACAGACCATTAACATGATAGATCCTTCAATTTCTTAGAGCTGTCATCATTCCAATTTAGATTGAAATCCCCATTAGAATACACTTAGTATAAGCAGAGTCAAGAAGGTTTTGAAGGTGTGAAGTGCCCAGCCACCAGGCAGTGTTGTACGCTGCCATGGAGTGTTCTCGCTGGAAAGTGATCATTTTAGAGCCAGGCATTCAAATTCCTTAGCCTTTGAGGTACAGTCAAAGACTGTGACTGTGAATTTGCTTTTCACATATATTGTAACCCTTCCCCCTCTAGTCGGTCTATCACAGTGGTATATGATATATCCGGGTACGTTGATAGATTTGTCCGGAATTGAGGGTGTGAGCCAGGATTCAGTTATCATGAAGAAATCAGGAGATGCATGTAGAGCCCAGGTCTGTATAGAGTCAATATTCTTTAGCAAACTACAGACATTGATATGGAGAAAGCTAACTCCTTTGTATTGAGGGAGGTCCACAGGGATGTCCAGAGAAATAGGTATGCCTGGGTTTAATTCAACATTTCCCGAACAGAGTAGGAGAAGCAGTGGTAGTTTTTTAAGGTGGTGTCTTAGCCTGCTAAATAGTCTTTTGTTACTCCTTCTGGCGTAAATTGGTTTAGAAGTGGCTGTGTTAAGGGCAGGATTGCTATTTGCTAGGGATAAAACATAGAGAACTGATAGGGCCAATACCATCCTTAGGAATTGCATGTGTTCTATAGTTATGGCCCAGTGGGAGGAGGGGCATGACCATAGAGGAGATGTCCCTGATGTAGGATGCCATGGTTTAATGTGGGAGGCTATATCTTGGTAGATGATAGAGGAGGGAAACTTCCCTTTGTCCAAGTTGCAAACTGAAATTTTGGGTAGGGCATAACTTAGTAATATAAGGCTACTATAGAGAAGGATAGGCGCAGATGGCATTCTTAATGTGGAGATACAGGGTTTTAAATAATTGATTAGCAGTTTTTTTCTTGGGACTATACTAACTGTACAGAAAGTATTTATACAGATTTTCTAGAAGTGCTGTGTTTGTTAAACACAGTGAGGCAAGAACTATGCATTTTCACAAAGATTTAGCACTTTTATGAGCAAAACGCTAATCAATTTTTAGAGTTAAATAAATCCTTGAGATATTTCCTTTTACCAGTAATAAATATAGGATTTGCAACAGTTCCTTGAGAGCGCCAGGGAAATGAGTGGTTTCTGTATGAGGATGGGGGACCAGTGAAAATTAAGGCCTAGATAACCAATTAGGCATGGCTGGCAATTGCCAGTAGGAGTAAACTAGAAAGCTGGGTGGGGTTTATGTGTATTTAATCAGCACCGGGGGGGGGGATGGGTGCGTGGGTAAAAAAATTGGCAGCAAGGGCTCCCTTCCTGGAGGTAATCAGTTCCTGAGGGTAAGTCCGTACCTGCGTTTCCGTGAGGGGCTGGTGGCTTCACACCTGGACTGCCGGTGGCAGTCTGGCAGGTCGGGTTCATCAGAGAACCACGGCTGTGGCTCTCAGACTACCTGGAAGGAGAAGGCAGAGGAGAATTAAATAAGAAAATCAGAGGGGGTGGGGCTGCTTGTGGAGCTAAAAAGAGATGCAGACTGACTTAAGCAGGGGGTGTTGTAGACCAAAATGTTAGGCAAGGTGTCTCCAAGTCTGAGTGAGCAATAACAGGGCTATTTAAAACACAATACTAGCGTAAAAAGGTGAAGGGAAGTTCAAAGTCCTGAGCAGAGGTCGTTACTGGTCTTATGAGGAACGCAATACAGGCATTTACATTAAATAAGAAAATTTCAGCTATAAGATACAAACAAGACAGTTTTAACAGAAAACTAGGTTAATTCTATAGGTTTCCGTTGTTGGATGGAGATGATGGTGGCCCTCTTTAGCCACTCCCAATCTCCTTAGGAAGTCATGCCTCCATGTCTTACATTCTGACCTACAAGTGGGTTACTATTCTTCCATTGCCTCCTGCTGCCATACTTCAAGTTCTTGACTATGCTATACCTACTGACCTACATTTCAGGTCCTCAATACAGATAAGTGTTCATCACCTTGTAATGTTTCTGCTTGAAGCTCTCTTTTGGAGTTCCTTCTTAAGGCACCTTTAGCCAAGGGAATCATTCCCATGGCACCTCTAGAGGTGGAACCCTTCTCTAGGTTTCTTGCCTTCATACCCCTACAGGGTTGCATATCCCATGGATGAAGAGACGAACAGACAAAAATTATCCAAATTGCACAAGCATAACACTATATTCAGTTGTGTAGGTCCATTGAATTGGAAGGCAGTGCCTGTGGTTTAATGGGGTGGAGCAACTAACCACTCCCCTGCTCAGACCATAAAAGGCCACACCTTCCAACTGCTTCTATGAGCATTTTCTTCTTGCCCCACCATCCTCCCCTCCTCTTCCTCCAGTGGCTCATCTCTCTCTCTCTCTCTCTCTCTCTCTCTCTCTCCCTGGGACTCTTTGCTAAGGTACCCTTAGCCAAGGGAATCATTCCCACGGCACCTCTAGGGGTGGAACCCTCCATTATGTTCCTTGCCTTTGTACCCCTACAGGGTGGTATATTCCATGGATAGAGAGGTGAACAGCCAAAGATTATCCAAATTGCACAAGCATATCACTATACTCAGTTGTGTAGGTCCATTGAACTGCTGATGCAAATAAGGCTGCAGCTTCTGAAGTTCCCACACCTTCCTGAGAAACACCCTTTCAATTGTGGCATATACCTCCTCCCTGGGCAGAAGCTTATGGCTCAGATACACCATGGGTTGCCCCTCCACCTTCAGTGTAACTTGGTTCAGGACAGTGCCCAGCCCATGGTCTGAGGCATCCATGTGCACAACAAACTTTAGAGCATAATTGGGGCTAGCGAGCATGGGTGACCCACATAATACCTTCTTTAACATCTGAAAAGCAGATTCATGGTCCTCCATCCAGATTATTTTCTACAGCAGTTTCCTTTTTGTCAGGTCTGTCAGGGGTTTGGCCAAATCACTGCAGTGAGGAGCTAACCTCTTGTATTTCCTGGCTGTCCCATGAAATGCCCTTACCTCTCAATTCATGGTAGTGGTGGGCCAGGCCTGGATCTCATCAGTCTTTGTAGGCTCTGCATGGATACATCCCCTGCCCACATGAGGCCCAAGTCTGGGCACCTCTGCCATACATATCTGGCATTTTTCCACCTTAACTGTTAGCCCTACAGAATTCAGTCAGCAGAACATCTCCCTAACATGCCTAACAAGATCCTGCCATGTCTGACTGTAAATGGCTATATCATCCATATACAGCAGTTCACAGTCACCTAAACCAGACAGAACGTGATCCAGAACCCACTGGATGGTTGTGGGCACATTCTTGATCCCAAATAGCATTACTCATAATTCAAACAAGACAAATGGGGTGGCAATGGCTGGCCTTTCCCTGATTGCAAGGGTTAGAGGTACCTGCTATTAGCCTTTTGTCAAGTCTGTTATGGTGAGGTACTGCCCCTCTAAGGTCTCATCCATTGTGAGCATGTGGTAAGCATCAGACTCCATGCAGCTGTTTAGCCTCCGGTAGTCAGTGCAGAACCTTGTGGTAACATCCTTTTGGAGATCAGGACCACAGGCAATGCCAAGGGTCTACTAGATTCCTGGATTACTACAAGTGCCAGCATCTCTCTGAGCTCCTCCTGCATAGTCTGCTTAACTCCCTCTGGTGTCCTGTAGGGGACTACCTCAGTGGCACTTGGTGTTCAGCAATCATGGTATACCCGAGTTTCCCTGTAAATATTTCCCAAAAAGCTTGCAACACCCACTCATTTCCTCTGCCTGGGCTGGTATCAGCTGCTACCATAGGGTAAGGTTATCCTCAGAGGATCCCTTATGCACCTCTCAGAACAGGTCCACCAGCCTTATTTTCCTCATCTGGGGTGCTGCAAACAGCGAGGACTATTTTCTTCTATCATAGTAGGGTTTCATCATCTTAACATGGTATACCCTCTGCCAGCACCTCCTGTCAGTCAGTAATAGATAATGGACCCTCCCATGATACCTGCAATTTATTTTATTGTACTGGGACAAGTATCATCACTCACTGTCTGACTTCATACTCCTGGGCTCTGACCCCACGATTGTACCAGGCTTTCTGCCACTGTTGTGCAGTTGTTAAGTGCTCTTGGGCAAGACCCACAAGCTCCTTAAACTGGGTCCTGATGTTCTGGATGTGCTGCACAACAGACTCCCCTTGGGAGGCAAGGTCACCCTCCCATTCGTCTCTAACTAAATCTAGGGCCCCCCCACCCTGTAACCAAATAAGAGCTTACATGGTGAGAATCCTGAGGACCCCTGGGGGACTTCCCTATAAGCAAACAGGAGATGGGAGAAATACTTGTCCCATTCCCTCTTGCATACCTCTCAACTGTCCCTGATTTTCATGGATGTCCCTGATTTGGCCTCAAAATTCTACTCTGGCTCTCCTAAAAATTGTGTTTCCATGACTAAACAGTGGGGGTTATAAGCACAAAATAATGTCATACATTAAAGTTATAGACTTGTTCTTCCTTAGAAAATGCAATGCATTTTACACTGAGTCATTTATTCTACCAGCTTCCTGAGTGGATATCTCCAATTTTGAAGAAGTGTCCCTGATTTTGGTCCTTTGTCCCTGATTTTTTTAAGCCTTGTCCCTGATTTCTGAGACAGGAGGTTGAGAGGTATGCCCTCTTGTTCTGGCCAGCAAACATCCTGAGCATAGTTATCAGGGACTGTTTGAACCACCTCAATCAGGCCATTAGTCTCTGGGTGATAGGGTGAGGCATGGAGCTGTTTTACCCTGCACTTCTCCATAGAGTCATCATGAGTGATGACATGAAATTTGTCCCTGGCTCTGACAACATTTCTGAGGCAAACTCTTCTTGGCTAAACATTCCCAGGAGTTCATTAGCCATCTCCTCCACCTCAGTGATGGCCATAGCCAGTGACTTAGGGTACCTGGTTGCATACACCACAAAAACCAGCAAGTACCTTTAGCCAGTGTGACTCAATGTGCTCAGGGACCCAACTTTGTCCACGGCTACCCTCTTACCGGATTCATCAAATATAGGCAGGGGTATCAACGCTGCTTTAGCTTTGTCCTCCACCTTTCCCACCCTCTGGCACTGTGGACAAACCCAACAGTAATTTGCCACATCTGTGTACATACTGGGCAAAAGAAATTGTTGGATTGTGCCTTTTTGTGCAGCTAATACCAAGGTGGCATGAAAAAGGGATGTCATGGGCCAGGGCAAAAAGCTGCTTGCATTAAGCTAAGGGACTACCAGCTGCTAGAGCAACTCTTCTTCTACCTCCCTCTGTGGTGTACACTTCCTACACAACAGCCCATTCTGACAGTAAGCTAACTTTTTCTCCCTGAGAGTCATCAACACTATCAGCTACCTCTTCCAGTTTCTGTAGGGAAGGATCAACCAGCTGAGCTCTTCCCAGTTCCTCCCATCTGAGCTTCCCCAACTGCCCTTCTGAAGGAAATCTGCTCATGGCTCAGATATCCTTGGTCTGCAGCTGGGGATCAGGGCTGCTACTCCTAGCTAGCCCCTCAACCACACTAGCTGCTTCCTCAGCTGCTGAGGGAGGGGTTAGTGCAGGCTGTGTTGCTCCCTCCTCATCCTCAGGAGCTTGCTCTTTTGCCTGACAGTGAGTCATAACACACACCAGAATTTCCCAGTGGTCAAAATCATTCCCCATTCTCACATCCATGGGGATATCAGGTATGTCTTCCACCTCCTGTACCCCATGGCCACCTTCCTAGTGCAGGAAGACCTGAACCATTGGTAACTGGACTGCTGGACCCATGACTCCCTGAATCTTGGAAAATTCCCCCAGCAGAATCTGTTCCTCCTGGATCCTGCCTCACCAGGGATATGGAGATGCCAGTATCCCTCAATCCCTATGTTAGGGTTGCATTAACTAGGACACGGTACATATATATATATATATATATATATATATATATATATGGAAGAGTTATGTGGTACTGCAGTCTGTAAGCAGGCTACTATCTGCAGGACACTGTCTTGATCACCTCCTCCTGCAGACTTTTGGCCTTGGTTCATATTTTTAGGCAAGTTATATGACAGGTGCCCCACTTTCTGGCAAATTTAGTAATTCTTTGTCCCCAGCTAGTTGTTCCTCTTAGGGCCAGTGATTTGTCCTTTGGGCTCAACTGCAGACTGGTTTACCTTAGGGTACCCTCCTGGGATCCCATTGAAACAATGTGGTTCTTCCCCATTGTTCCTACACAGTGTGTGTAGGCTGCTGGCCACATACAGATCAGTACTTTCTGCTGCCTCCATGGATCCACATACCAGGTCCAGCAACTACATGCACAGATCCTGAGGTACAATTTTAAGAAATTGTTCCCTTACAAACAAGTCTTTTATTTGCTCCACAATTCTAGCTTCAGCCCCATCCACCCAGTGGTCTAGATAGGTACACATTTGAACATGCAATTCTACATAGCTGTCTCCTGGGCCCTTTCTTAACTCCCTAAATGTTCACCTACAAGCCTCAGCAGTTGGCTCAAAATGCTGCAATAACACCCCCTTGATTTTATCATAGTCCATACAGTCCTTATCATCCATTCTAGCAAATGCATGCAAAACATGGGCAGTAAACAATGGAGTGAGGTGGGTCATCACCAACCCCTGTCCAATTTAAACTGCACACATACCTTCTCAAATGACTTTAAAAACAAATCAAGATCATCCCCCATCTGTTATCGAGGAAACATTTTAGAATTAATTGTGGCTTCATGGGTTTGACCCTCATGCCATTACTTACAGTTTGCTGCTGTGCTTTCTGGAGCAGTTTCAATTTATCTTTCTCATGCTGGCGTTCCTTCTCTCTTTCTGTTCAGTCTTTCTCTCTTTTCTTTTGTTCCTTCTCTTTTTCTATCTCTCTTGTTTCTCGCATGGGAACCTCATGCTGATACTCTCTCTCCTGTTGTAGCAAGATTTCATGCTGACATGCTTTCTCTTTTTCCTCAGCTTCCGGCTTTATTCTCTCCCTTTTGGTCTCAAGCCTTGCCCTTTGCAGTTCTTCCTTTATCAGTGCAAGCACCATTTTATTTTTTATTTTTATTTTTTATTTTATTAAGATTTTGGATAACACCTTTGAGCACACAGTGCTTTTATAAAGGTTCCATGTCATGGACATTGGACAAGTTGAGAAAAGACAGGCAAGTTGATAACAGTTAAACAATTACAGATTAGATTACAGTACAAGAGATGAGAGAGGTGTTGTCCAGTTAAGGCAAGACAGTCAAATTAATAACAGGTAAAACATTACAGATTGACTTCAGAACATGAGCTGCCAAAGGCTTTGTCAGGATCAATGAGAAAGGAAGCAATAGTACAATACACCAGTCTTTATAAAAAAGAATGCCTATGGTGGTTACATATGAAATTAATGCTCTTACAAGTGTTTGAGAGGAACAGAAGTAGCTTAGCTAGGGGTGAGGACACAGTAGCAGAGAACAGGCAAGATCAGAGGGGGGATAGGAGGGAGAGGGGTAGATGGTGAGGGAGATGAGGGGAGAGGGGTTGGGTGAGAGGCATGGTGGGGTGGAAGTAATAGGATGGGTGGAGGGGAAAGGAGAGGGAGTCAATGCCGGCAAGGGGAGAAAGCTCAGGCTGATTTTGAGATTCTGCTGCACCAGTTCTTGGCTCAGACTTGCGCTGCACTACGTCACCAGTTCATGGCTCATGATTCAACTCTGACTCAGCCTCTGTGACCTCACTTTCACTACTTTGGTCATCTTCATCAGAGACTACCTGCTTTACCTGCATTTGGTCATACTACTCAGGGACTGCCTATCTCACATGCATTTGGTCATATTCCCACAGGGCTTCTGTGAGTCCACTTTTTTTCAGGCCCTCATGGACAATCCCTATTCCTTTACACAGCTCATGGAGCTGATGCACACAACATTTTCCATATGTTGAGGAGCTCCTACTTGCTAACTACATGCACTAAGTTGTGTTTCTAGAAATAAAAAGAACAGTAGTAAAAGATGTAATATTTTTGTATATCCTGTTTTGTGACTGTTAAGGTAACTCTTCTACTGGCAATCTTTGTTTCTCTGTGTGCCTGATAAGATTGTTACCTCTCTTGCAGTGTTCCTAGTTCTACCAGGAAAGCACACTGCCCTCAAATGATGGCTTTAAATGTGTGCACTGATCCCAACCACTGCCGCCAGTTTGTGGCAAGCTTACGCTTTGGTCTGTACTAGCTTCTGGGGTAGATTCGTCTGATTCACTTCTCCACTACCACCACCGGGTTCTACCAGGAAAATACCTCTGTCCTGCTCAGGGACTTTGAAGGTCAAAGACAGTAATATATGGTAGTGTGCACTTTGGATGGTGGACTTTAAACAGATAATCTTGCCTTGCCAGTAAAAACATATCACATTTACCTTTACAATAAAGATGCTCAGTCACTGGTTCTATAAAACAAGCATTTGTCAATGCCGAATGTTTGCTTGCTGGCATTGGCAATGGTAGTGTAGAAGTTACAGAGCTGCATAATAGGAATGGCAGTGAAGTATTGAACTGAAGTCAACCCCACCACCACCCTGCAGAGAGTGACAGGCATTGGGGTGTGCGTTTGGGTCGTCAGGCATAACGGCCACGCCATCTCACTACACCCCACCCTGCAGACACTGACAAGTATCACGGCGTTCCTTGCAGTCTTTGGCCCTTATGCGCACCCCATTTCATTAGGAAATATGGTGAGATGGTTGCAATATAGGAGAATAGGGTGAACTTTGGGGCCGAAGAGTCCAAGGCATACCTCGATGCCTCTCACTGGCTGCAGGGTGCGGAATGGTATCAGCATCACAGGCAAGAATCCCAAGTCACACCCCTGATGTCTGTCATTCTCTACAGGGTTGGGCGTTATGGTTGGAAATCCTAATACCTCAGGCATTCATTGGTATTTTCACTCCAAATTTCCAACATTTTTTTTTGTGACCCCACCTCATGAACAGGGGGAATATCAGTTTGTTAGCCAAAAGCTGCTTATGCACAGTGACTACGGCATTTAGCACCACAGCTGCAAAAACATTCTGAACAGGATGTAAAAAATGACAGCTGTACCGTTCATGGGGAAGTGTAAAAAATGGCAATGTTGCAAATCTGCAGTAAAACTATAAAAAAAAAATGGGTGAAGTCACGAGCTTACATAGAAACTGTGCAACGCACACCCGTAATATAATTAGGTTGGGGATTTTTACAGCAGATTGTCAACTCAGGCATTTTGGTGCCTCCAATCATGAACAGTGTCACTGTGATTTTCTTTATCTGTGCCGAACAATGATTTCCCACAGTGACCACGCATCTCTGCGCTGAAAGTGTGAAAACACACTTCAGCCATGTTGTGAAAAATGACAGCTGTACTGTTCATAACGAAGTGTGGAAAAATGCCACTGGTGAAAATCTGGACTGAAAATATTACAAAGTCATGAACTTATGAGAGTGTGTGGAAACTGCGCAATGCTCACTCATAACACAGTCATTTTATGGACTTTTGTACCAAATTTTCAACATAGCCATTTTAAGACCTCTGCTCATGAACAGTGCAACTGTGATTTTCTTAATCTGTCCTAAACATTGCTTTCGCACACCAACAGCACCATTGTGCACTACATGTGCGAAAACACATTTTGGGTGACATATGAAAAATTGCAGCTGTACTGTTCATAAGGAAGTGTAATATGGCAATGTTGAAAATCTGGAGTGAAAATAAATTTGCAAACTTACGAGCGTGCATAGGAACTGTACAACGCACGCTCGTAAAACAGTCATTTTTTGGAATTTTTTCACCAAATTTTCTACATAGCCATTTTAAGACCTCAGCTCATGAACAGTTTCACTGTGATTTTTTTAATTTGTCCCGTACATTGATATCACACACCGACTGCGCCATTGAGCGCTACATGGGCGGTAACACATTTTGGGTGAGATGTGAAAAATGACAGCTGTACTACTCATAAGAAGGTGTGGTAAAATGGTAATGTTGAAAATCTGGAGTGAAAATATTGAAAATTCGTGAACTTATGAGCCTGCGTAGGAACTGCATAATGCGCTCGTAAAACAGTCATTTTTGAATTTTCCCACAATTTCAACATGGAGTTAGGACCTTCCCTCATGAATGATGTCACTGTCATGGCATTATTTAGCCAGCGGGCGATTTCACAGTGACTGCACAGTGACTGCGAAATCACCCTTCAGGCCCGAATAACGCCATGACAGTGATATCATTCATGAGAAGGGGTCCCAAAAACCCCATGTTGAAAATTTGCTGCAAAAATTCCAAAAAATGCCTGAGATATGCAATAAAGTTGAAAGCCCCCTATCTTACCCATTATACAACTTACCGGCATTTCCTCAATTCGCGGTTGGCTTTGAAGAGTGCAGACGTGTTCCCGGTCCACCGAAGATCATTGCGCTGAGCTCCAGAGGTGAGTATGGGGTGAGGAGGGGGTGTGGGGAGGCAGGCTGCACAGTGGTGGGTGCGGGTTGTGGGAGGGGCCAGGAGACTCCGTGGGACCATTTTTTTTTACAGTTTTTTTTTTTTGACTACGCGGGACATTTGCCACACTGGGGTGGGCTCCCAGTGTGGCAGAAGGATGATTTGGGGGGTGTTCAGCTGACGGGGGATTAGGCACCCCTGTTGGCCAAAGCATCGATTGCCACACTGGGGTGGGCTCCCAGCATGGCACCCAGTACTCGGGTGGGAGAGGACAGTCGAGCCGACAGGGGATTGGGCACCCCCCCGTCAGCTATATCATTAGTTGCCATGCTGGGGTGGGCACCCAGTGGCATTGAAACTTTGAAGTGCGGGGCAGCACAGCCGAAGGCGATTGGGCACCCGTTGGCTTTACAGTGTGTGTTTGCGTGCGTGTGAGGGCGCGACACCTGCGTGGCGTGTGTGTGTGGGGGGGAGCTGCGCATGAGCAGGTGATATCTTATCACTGCTCACTCAAGTATAGCTCCCCCTTTGAACTGTATGCCATTGCATTTTGGAGCTTGTCATAGACAGCTCCAGCATGCATTGGCTTACAGGGTCCGCGTCTGCCAACACACTGACTGAATTGGAGGAGAAGGTGACACACCTCCGAAATCTCGGATGATGGCACTATGTTTCTTGCACATGCGTGCAAGCAAACATAAATAGATGATTCTTTACTACTAAATGCTATCAATATGAAGAACAGGATATGCACATGAACCAAAAAGATATATACATTTACAGGAAAAGAAAATAACTCAGTTTGAACAGATAGAGTACTGATAGAATAAACTCACAACCTAGTCTCCCACTAGGATCTATATTTACCTGCCAACTAACTTGAAAGAAAACATTCACTAAGATTGTTCTTTCCTCACTTGGATAAGCTAGCTATAGAGCAGGACCCTCCATCTTCTGAGATCACTCCTTGTAGACGGGTGAGTTTCCAAGCTCACTGAAAGAGGCGGTGGTGACACCACTCTTGAAGAAAGCGTCTTTGGACCCAGACTGCCTTGCAAACTACAGACCAATCTCTAGCCTCCCCTTTTTAGGGAAGGTGATTGAGAAAGTAGTGGCCACTCAGCTGGAGGACCATTTGACCA
Source organism: Neoceratodus forsteri (assembly GCA_016271365.2). Lineage (NCBI taxonomy): Eukaryota > Metazoa > Chordata > Ceratodontiformes > Ceratodontidae > Neoceratodus > Neoceratodus forsteri. The sequence continues at coordinate 540,032,470 of CM028137.1, read as the reverse complement.
TCCATGACATCTATGAACTTCTCCAGTCCGGATTTCAAAAGAAGTATAGTACCAAGACAGTGCTGGTTCATGTGCTGAATGATCTCCTGATGGCTAGAGATTGGAGGAGCCGTTCTATTCTGGTTGTCCAAGATCTCTCATCAGCGTTTGAAACTGTGGACCATGGGGTCCTGCTTGATCATCTGAGGTTCATCTGTGGACTGTCAGGTACAGTCCTCAGGTGGTTTACATCATTCCTCACTGGAAGATCTCAGAGAGTGGTGTCCAGGGTTTATACCTCGGATCCAATTTCTCTAACATGTGGGGTTCCTCAGGGCTCAGTGTTGTCCCCTATGTTGTTTGCAGTGTATATGCTGCCCATCGGAGACATTGTAAGAAGGTATGGGCTGAGGTTTCACTGCTCTGCTGATGATACCCAGCTCTACCCTTCTTTCACATCTGACCAGGGTGGAGCACTCTTGGTCTTTAATAGTTGCCTCACTGAAATCCAGGAGAGGATGGATGCCATTTGGTTGAAGTTGAACTCTGAAAAGACTGAAGTATTGGTTATGGATCTGGGTTGCTGGATGGGGGGGTTGGGTGTGGGTTCACTCTCTGGACTCTTTCTTGGGGGCATGTCACTCCTGACCTCTGAACGGGTACGAAACCTGGGAGTAATTTTTGATGAAGGGCTGACCCTGCATTCGCAGGTGTCAGCCGTCATCAAATCCTTGTTCTACCATCTGAGGAATATCTCCAGGATTAAGCACCTTGTTCCATCTGGTGACCTTCCTACTTTGATCCATGCCTTTGTGACTTCTCGTTTAGATTATTGCAACTCCCTGTACCTAGGGCTACCAGGGGTGGAAATCCGTCACTTGCAGCTAGTGCAGAACTCAGTGGCCCAACTTTTGACAGGATCATCTTGGTCCTGCCATACTTCACCAGTGCTGTGTGGACTGCACTGGCTGCCGGTTCAGTGGTGGATCACCTTTAAAGTTGGTCTTCTGACTTTTAAAGCCCTACACGGACTTGGCCCAGACTATCTGAAAGAGCGTCTGGTCCCTTACTGCCCTAGGTGATTGCTCCACTCAGCTGATGAGGGGTTGCTAGAGATCCCAAGGGTGTGTTTGAAATCTTCTGGGGCTAGAGCATTCATCTATGCTGCCCCTACCCTTTTGAATTCTCTACCCCATCAACTATGTGAGTGTACGACTGTGGAAGGATTTAAGCAGGCATTAAAAACTTTTCTATGGTAGCAAGCTTTTGGTGACTAATTATTGGGTGATACCAGTTTGATATTTTGTACTGTTGTGATGTTTGTTTTGTTTATTTTGTGATTTTAATATTGTCAAGGCATCTTGTTTTTTTGAAAGGCGCCAAACAAATAAAGTTTATTATTATTATTATGAAAATAGACCTCAGATCCTCTCCAAAGGCTACAGGAATTCAGAGTGGATGAGTTGAGGTTCAACTTTTCTGTTTATGTGATCAGGAAAATTGGCTGAGCCCTCTCCCTGGAGTGACAACCCTCTTCAGTATTCCCCCACCCACATGAGTGTGTGTGTCTACATCTGCCAGTCCTAACTGCTCTTTTATCTCCTTGGCAGCATCTTCATTGCATGATCACACCTCTGAAACCTATCTCTAAGGTTTATGACATCTTCTTGCCTTATTGTTACTACTTTGTTTATATCCTAGCTGCTTAGCACTCTAACACCTGGCAGTTGTTTTTCCCTTAAGATTTCCCAGGATAGCTACTGGGACACGTGACCAGCACTCCATTCTGTTTGCCCTATGCCATTCCAAACAGAAGGACTTCTATGAAAATAAGCATGGGGAGGGAGACTGCATAATCAGGAAAGGCACACTAAGCCAGATCTTGTTTCCAGTTGTGACCTGGGAGCATAAGGAAGTTAAGTGACTTGCTCAGGGTCACACAGTATGCAAGCGGGGGCAGACAGGATTCAAACTCAGGTCTGAAGGTTTGCTGCTCAGTTCCCTTAACCACTACACTATACTGCCTCCTATTCTAATAAAAATAATTACAGTAACCAAAAAAAGATTACATCAACATGGTCACATTCCTGTCACAGTACCCTACAGCAAACTCCCAGAGCAGATCAAGTCTAACCCCTATAGGTAGTTCTGTCCCCATATGCAAGCAAATGCACTGCCTGCTCAAAATAAAACAACTATTTAACCCCTCTAGCCCATAAGGAGCAATCCTAACTTCAAAATCCAACACCATCAGGTTATTCCACCATCCTTCCTGCACAGTGTCCCATTATCAATCAATCAATCAATCTATCAATCAAGCAAGCTTTATTTATATAAGGCACCCTTCCAATGCTCAGGGCACCTTTATATTACAACATTAAAAACTCACCACATATCATAAAACACATATAAAAATGTACTAAAACACATCTGCATAAATTCAAAATTCATTACATAACCTGAGAAGGCCAGGTTAAATGAATACGTCTTTAAAAGATTTTTAAAACCCTCTATGGTCTGGCTTTCTCATATCTGGCGAGGTAGAGAATTCCACAGGGTAGGAGCCATTAAGGCAAAAGATCTTCCTCCCAATATTTTAAGGGATACCCTGGGAATCTCTAGCAATCCCTCACCAGAGGATAGGAGCAAGTGGGAGGGACAGTAAGGACACAGGAGCTCTTTCAGGTAGTGGGGACCCTGCATTACAGTTGGATAGATAGATAGATAGATAAGTAGATAGATAGATAGATAGATAGATAGATAGATAGATAGACAGTCAGATGGACAGACAGATAGATAGATATATAGATAGATACATAGCACTCCTTTTTGGGGACTCGGAGTGCTGTACAATAAAAACAAACATATACAAACATTATAACAACATAGCAACAGCTGGGAGTCATTCATCAAATTAAGACTATCTCATAGTAATACGGCATAAAACCAATTCAAATATTAAAAGCCTACTGAAACAATAAAGTCTTTAGTCCCTTTTTGAAGATTTCTACTGAGGGGGCCTTCCTTAGATATCTTGGCAGTGAGTTCCAAAGGGTAGGTGCAGCCACTGGAAATGCCCAATATCCCAAATGCCGCAACTTAGCCCTGGAAACTCCAAGAAGGCCTCTCTCAGCAGAATGGAGAGCCCAGGATGAACGATGAGGAACAAGAAGATTTTACAGATAGACTGGTCCCCCTTTGTGTAGGGTCTTGTAGGTCAGGAGTCCTACCTTGAAAACAATCCACCACCTGACTGGTAGCCTATGCAGTTTGCGTAGGACTGGGATGATATGATTGCATCTTTTCACTCCTGTCAGCAATCTTGCTGTTGTGTTCTGCACCAGCTGCTACTGGTGGAGGTTGCCTACAGATAACCCTGGGTACAGGGCACTGCAGTAGTCCAGTCTGGACGTGACAAAAGTATACACCAGTGTGGTCAGGTCCTCAGGTGGAATCAGGGCTTGGATATGTGCAATGTTCCTAAGATGATAAAATCAACTTTTATCAATGGCCAACACCTGCACATCAAGTGTCAGGCTATCATCAAGGATCACACTGAGATCCTTCACCCATCTGGATGTGGCAAGGGGAACCCCCCAGCACTAAGTCGGGGGTCCTCCTGCCCCCCACCACCACCACAATCTGCATCCACCACCAGTACCTCAGTCTTGTCTATGTTAAGTCTGAGCCAGTTATGAGTCATCCAAGTCTGAATATCCTCTAGGCAGTTATTAAATACAGAGGCCGCCATCTGGGTTTTGTGTGCACAGGACAGGTATAGCTGGATATCATCTGCATAGCAGTGAACATCCAGCCCATACCACCTGATAATGTCTCCCGATCACAGCATCTACACCGTGAACAACAAGGGCGACAAGACCAAACCCTAAGGTATCCCACAGAGCAGAGGCTTCGGGTTAGATGTGACCAATCCCACTGTCATCCTCTGCACTCTGCCTGTCAGATATAACCTGAACCATTTATTTACATTACCTGACAGGCCACATCAGTACCACAGAGGTCAAGTAGCACCTCGTGGTCCAGTGTCAAATGCTGCTGAGAGGTCCAGGAGGACTAAGATGGTACACTCTTGCTTGTCCTTTGCCATCAGGAGATCATTTAGCACCCTCACCAGGGCAGTCTCCATACTATGTCCAGCTCAGAACCCAGACTGAAAAGGTTCATAGGTGGAGGAGGAGGCAAGGTGCTCCTTGAGCTGGATGGCCACCACTTTTTCTATAACCTTCCCTAAGAATAGAGGGTTAAAGACCAGCCTGTAGTTGCTGAGACACTCCAGTTCTAAAGAGGGTTTCTTCAATAGGGGCCTGACCAAGGCCTCCTTCAATGCCAATGGAAAGACCCCACTCATCAAAGAGCTCCAGACTATCTCATCAAACACAGGTCTAATCAGGTTCAGACATCCGATCAGAAGAGGTGTTCGGCCAAGGTCCAGATCGCACTGTGTTGGTCACAGCCACGAGGCCATTTTCAGCACCTCTTCCACCCCAACTAGTTCAAACTCAGCCCAGGCAGGAGAAGTACTTTGGCATGGCTCAGAATGGACCCCACACCCCCTTCGAGTGTTGCTGGAGGAGATCTTAGCCCTGATAGAGGACACTTTGTCGGCAAAGAACAGAGCAAACTCTTCACACCTAGTGACTGAACCTGCACCACAAACACGGAGGCAGGCAGGATGTACTAACCAGAGCAAAACAAAAGTCATGGCACTCGTCAGTTGCACAAGAAATTTAAATGAAGAGTCCAGTTTTCTCCTTTTTCAAAGAAGAACACTTTCTTCATTTATTCAAGTTGCCACACAGATCACAAACAGACCCTGCTGGGTCAGGAGTAGTTAGGAAATGAGCTCTGGTGTTTCACCTTGGCGTAAGGTTTTTTCAAAGATACTGACACCTAGTGAAATTCTACTATTATAGCACCATATGGTCACATGATCAATTTAAAAAGCACATCAGAGGGGGGCGCTGCTGAGCAGCCTAGATGGAAGCAGCTCAAAACTCGAGCTCCTGAAAGAAACTTATTATATAAAGGTTTTAATCAATAAATACTCGCAGGTTCTGCAGTTACAAGTGATCAGACAAGTTCAAGGACTTTGTAGACTGTTAAGATGGGGGAAATCCAAAGGAAATAACTCTTCCTTAACTGACATTTTCACCCCGAGGTGATCAACCTGTGATGAGCAGCCTTTGCAAAGTGGTGTGACCTTAAACCATGCTGAACCAGCCACCAGAGAGGCCTTTCTTGCAGCAATTCATGCCATGCTGCAGAAATTGGTAGACTCGGTCCAAGAACTCAATAAAAAACTTGACTCACTTACCCCCAGGGTTTCGGCCCTTGAAAAGCGCATGGACCACTGTGAGACCGTGGTGCAACGATTGGAGACCTCAGTACTTAAAACCATGGAGGCTACCACTAAACTAATTGAGGAGAACATGCAACTGCACCAACATTTGGAGAACATGGAAAACCAGGAGAGGGAACAAAATCTCTGGGTAGTGGGCCTACCCGGGGCGGCTGAAGGGGAAGATGCTCTGCTGTTTGCCAGGACATTTTTGGCAGCTCTTCTGGGCATTTCAGAGGAGGATCCTACATTCTCTCTGGAAAAAGCATATAGATTTATGCCCCGATGGGCCCCGTTGGACCCTACAACCACTCAGACACTTATGCTGATATGCACTGATGTAGGAGATCGGGAACTGCACTCTTACTTTAGCCTGAAGGTGGAGATCGTTGAGATATGGTGATGCTGTGTTTATGATGTTCCCAGACCTGTCCTATAGCACTCAGCAATGGAGGACATCTTTTAATGGCCTGAGGGGTCATCTCAGAAAACATAACGTGCAACACCAGTTACTTTTGCATGTGAAGCTGTGAGTGGTCTGGAATGGGCAGCAGTTCTTATTCAGTGATGCAAAAGATGCTGAGAAGCTCATCACTCGAATAGAATAGGAGCTGGAGGATTGAGAAGAAGGGGAGAATTAATTGGAAGAGGACTAATCTACAAATTGACTGTGGGCTAAAACAGTAAGATTGCCAAGGCCTTGTGTGCTTGTAAATGCCTAGGCCTGTGGCGTTAAAATGTGTTACCTATTACAAGCCATATTATTTGCCTCATTGAGAGGGAGGTTTGGGAATGGGACCTTTTAGGTCACGTTAAATGTTTTCTTGGACTAACTTCAAGTCCTTAGTTTTCTTTTTTTCTCTTGATGCCTGATCACCATGCCATTTTATTAAAATAATCCTGTATAACTTGGCAGATACTGTGAGGTTGTTTTCTACTGATTGCTGAATGTTTTATCAATCTTAGGGTAAATATTGTCAAATATTGTGCCATAAGTTCTTGTAACATGAACGTGTTTGATGACGTTAACAGTAGACATGTGTGGGTAAACTGTTGGTGGGTTCCTTCTGGGAGCTGGGGGATTGTATTTTTGTTATGCATAAACTTGCAAATACTAGGGGACTTGTTATGACTGAGAGGTCCTATGTTAAAAGGGACTCGACTATGACCTATTTAGGAAGGATGATTCCTCTGGACTTTTCCATGGCTGCATGCATGTGGAAAATTTATACTGGACTTATATTTCTATTTTTTTTACTCCCCCCATGGTGTACCAAACAAGGGAGTGTCCTACCTTGATCCTTTGTAAGAGGAGAAATGTTATGGATACTCTGCTAACATACTAACATACTAAAATGCCAGCAGAATAGGCCTAACGGTCTTTTGTGTCTGCTCGTTTGGTCAGTCCCCAACCTGGGTGCTGACCTTGCTGTCCCCCTCACCTTCTCTGGCTTCTCCCTTCCCAGTTCCGGATATTCTTGCTGCATTGGATTTTGCTTCCAGAACCCTTCCCCTGTACCTGTCCCACCCCCTCTTGAACTCCTCCACTGTCTCTGCCTCCACCAGCCCCCTAGGCAGTGCATTCCATGGCTCCACCACCCTCTCAGTGAAGTAGCACCTCTTCCTTTCTCCCTGACTCTTCCCCTCCAGCTTCCAGCCATGCCCTCTAGTGGCCCCTTCCTCCTTCCTTCAAGCACCCCGACTGTTCCTCCCTATTTACCATCTTCATGTACCTAAAGACCTCTATCATGTCCCCGGTCCTTCTCTCTTCCAATGTGTACATATTTAGCTCTTGAGAACTCTCCTCATAGGTTCTGTCCCCAAGCCCCAAATCATTTTGGTTGCCTCCTCTGGACCCTCTCCAGGAGGTTAATGTCCTGCTTTAGTGTGGCTCAAACTGCACTAGTACTCAAGGTGCGGCCTCACCAAGCAGTTATACAGAGGGAGTATCACTTCCTCCTTCTGAGGTGATCTCAGCGATGCATCCCAGCATCCTGTTGGCCTTGGCTGCTGCCCTCCTACAAGTCTCAGAGTTGTTCATCTTGACATCCACCACCACCCCAGGTCCCTCTCAGCCATTCGAGACTTGTAGCATTTCCCCCAGGGTGTACACTTGGCCTGGGTTTCTGGCCCCAGGTGGAGTACCTTGCATTTCCTGCATTGAACCTCAGCTTCCACTTTCTAGACCATCTTTCCAGAGCCTCCAGGTCCCCTGTAGGGCCACCCTCCCTCCTCCCCATCCACCACCGCCCCAGTTTTGAGTCATCTGCAAAGACTCATCTCACTCCTGATTCCTGTCCTTATGTCAGATACGTGGCGTTGAACAGAAGGGGCCCAGGACTGATCCTGTGGGACCCCACTAATGACCCTCTTGGGGATGAGACTATCCCATCAACTCGACCTCTGGGTCCAGTCCTGGAGCCAATTGCCTATCCATCTGATCATCTGGTTCCCAACCCCCATTTCTCCCAGCTTATCCAACAGGCCCAGGTGAGGAACAGAGTCAAATGCCTTGCTGAAGTCTAGAAAGAGGACATCCACTGGTCTACCCAGGTCCAAGGCACTTGTCACCCAGTCATAGAACTCCACCAGGTTTGTCTGACACGATTTCCCAGGGATGAATCCATGCTGTCTATCGTCCAGGCACCCTGACTTATCCAGGTCCCCCTAGCCTCTCCTTGACAATGCCCTCCATCACCTTGCCCACCACCGAGGTCAGGCTGACAGGCCTGTAGTTCCCTGCCACCTCCTTGATCCCCTTGAGATAGGCACTATATGCCACCTTCCAGTCTTGGGGCACCCACCCGTCCTCAGAGAGATGGTGAAAAGCTCTGCCAGGGGTTTTGCCAGGACATCTGCAAGTTCCTTCAGCACTCTGGGATGTAATTTATCGGCCCCAGTGCTTTCTCTGTCTTAAAGGAGCTGAGGGCTTCCCTCACTCTCTCTGCTGTGATTTCCACTTCCAGTACCTCTTCTCCCTGCTTAGCCCTCCCCCCACCTGCCAGTGATGCCTCCCCCTCTCCCCAGACCTGCCGATCGGTAAGGGTCCCCCCCTCCTCAGTATCTCTGTCTCCTCCCATGTGTGCACCCCCATTTCTCCTGGTAGAAAACTGAGGTGAAGTACTCATTTAGTACCTCAGCCTGCTCCCCGGGTCTTGTGCCCATCTCTCCCTGATTTAATCCTGCTAATCTGCCCTTCACCCTTCGTTTTTCCCCAATGTATCTAAAGAACCCTTGTTCCCCTCTAATTTCCCTTGCCAGGTTCTGCTCCTTCCTTGCCTTAGCCGCCCTCACCACTCTAGTGGCCCTTCTAGCCATCAGCTCGCATCCTCGATCCCTTTCACCCTTGAGCACTTGAATTGCTTATAGGCTGCTTTCTTTCCCGCTACCACCTCCTGGACCTCCCTGGTCCACCAACAGGGTTTTTGGCCCTACCGCATTTTTGTCTTACTCTTGCACAGGTGCTGGTAGCATCCTGCACCCCTCTCCTGATGATTTCCACCTACTATCAGCGTCATGTCTGACCCAATCCCATCCAAATGCTCCTTAAGGATCCTTCCATTTCCTTAAATCCACCCCTGAAGTCGGTTACTTCCGTCTTTGTGCAGCCTTCTACCCCTCCTAGGTCCAGGCAGAACCAGACCGTGGCATGGTCACTCCCCGCCAATGGGTCCCTTACCTCCAGGCCCCCAATCTGGTCACTGTCTGCCAGGACCACATCCAGTACCCATGCCTCCTTGGTCGGTTCCCTCACCTGCTGAGTTAGGAACGCGTCTTGAAAGACATCCAATAACCTCTGTTCCCTGGTCACAGAGGATGTCATAGTCTCCCAGTCTGTTCCTGGCATGTTTAAGTCCCCCAACACCACCACCGTTCCTCTGCCCAGTCTGCAGTGTCTCCTAACATCTGCCACCAGACTGTCCTCCAGCTCCTCCGCCAGGGCAGGGGGTCTATACACCACTCCTATTTTTACTCTCTTGTCTCCCCTTGTTATCAAGGTGACCCAAATCGCCTCCACGGTTCCCTCCGCCTCCTCTACTCCCCTATGCCAATGCAGTTTTTGACTATCATTGCTACCCTCCTCTCCTTCCCTCCCCTGTCTTTCCTGAACATAGTGTCCCTCCAGGTTCAGGTCCCAGTCATGTCTTGCAGTGGCCCAAGTCTCAGTGACCGCTGCCACATCCACTGCTCCTCAGTTAGCATTGCCTGGAGCTCAGGCATTTTTTAAGCTACTGGCATTTAGCAGGACTACCTTCCACCTTTCCTATAGTTCCATTTCCTGCTCATGTTCCCATGGGGATTCTGTTTTCCCTGGTCTGCACTTTGCCAGTTGGCCTTTTCCTGCAATCCTCCTGGTCCCCAGGGGTGGAGACAGAGTCCCTCCTTTATCGGCACCCCTTGACAGCCTTTTCTCCCATCCCACCCACCCTTCACAAGTTTAAACCCCACTTTTCACCAATGAACCCCTCTATTTTCAACTAAGGATTCCCCTCCTCCAAATTGAGATGTAGTCTATCTCAGCATACAGCTCCTTATCCTCCCAGGTCTCCCCAATCCCCATCACCCCATGCCCTCTGGCCTCACACCACCCCCTGAGCCACTGGTTTATCTCCTAATTTTCCTTTTTAGATTCCCCACTAGCCCTTGGCACTGGCAGGATTTCTGAGAAGAAACTGTGCATTCTATGTCATGACAGACCCTGGCGAGCTCCTGAATCTTGCCTGTATCTCTAGCTGCTAATTCCCTCAATGTCATTTGTACCCAGGTGGACCAGTATGTCTGGGAACCCCACAATCTTTGCCAGCTGATATACTCGTGCTTAGCCCTGTGCACGTTAGTCCAGGGAAGCATCTTGTTCTAACTGGCCAGGCTTCTCCTCCCTATCCCATTTGATACCCCTGATCATAGAATCCCCAGCAGGAGCACTCTGACCACTCCTTTTCCTCCATCCCCCTTCCATGTCCCTCATCCTTTCTACAGGCCCCTCCACCCAGCTGGCTCCGTGTTCCTCCCCTTTCTGGGTGCCACATGCCACCCCTCCTTATTTACCATGGCCACCCCTCCTCCAATCCTATGCCTCCTCCTCCTGAGTATCCTTCTGTTCCTTGCTAATTCCCCCTCACTGCCAGCAATCTGGTCCTTCTCCCCATCTGCTAAACTAGCCTAGCTCATCCTCCTTCCTTCCTTCCTGTCTCCATTTAGTTCCTCCTTGCTTGTCGTGCTCCCTGGCCTAAACCCTCAGCTCCCTTTACTGAATCTTCCTTGTACTTCTGGTCCTTCTCCTTTACCTTTCCTCCAAACTGGTCCTTCTCCTTGCGCTTTCCTCCTTCTTCCCCCTGCCCCTCCTGCTCTGATTCACTGCTCCCCCATTCTCCTGCATTCCAGGTCCCCCTGTTCTTCCTGCTATCTGGCCCTGCTTCCTGCCTCCCACTCCCTTTCCATCTCTAACTACCCCTGTCGTGGCTACATCACCCCCCTCATCCTTGAGCAGAAGAAGAGAATTGAAGAGGTTACTGAGTGTAAGGTCTGATCCACCTCCCAGCCTTGCTTCCTTCTATCCAGCCCTGGCCATCTGCCTACTTCCCTGAGAATGTTGTCCCTCTATCCCCCCTTTGTGAGGGCCCCCAGTTACCTGCCTGCTTCCTTGGTAGTGTCCTTTTGGACCCCCTCTGCCAGGGTCCCTATGTGACCCCTGAGTATTCTCCTGCACTCCTTTCCCTATGCCCCCACCCCCAGTGCTTGGTGCAACCCTGTGGGAGATTCCCAGCCCCCTTCCCCAACCATACCACCCTCCTTCCCCCAGCTTTCTCCTAATCCCCGCAACCTCCTCCCTAAGCTGTGCTAGCTGGTAGCACACTGGGCAACCACCGCACTTCCAAGCCCAGTCCAGTATCATGGCTGCTCCACACCCTGTGCACCCCACCACCCTCCCAAAGATGCCGGCCCTAATGATGTGTGGTTCCATCCCCTTCCAAATAGGTTTCCTTGGGTGAGCCACCAGGTTCCCCTAGTCCAAGAAACTCTACTGCCTAATCAGGTCACCCACTAATCTTACAGATAGTCCATGTACACCAGTAACCCTGTTACTAGGTGCAGTACAACATATTAAACTTATAAGAGAAATGAACAACTCCCAAAGCTCCTCTCTCCCAGCCTTTAAATCCTACCCCCAGTGGCTAGAACTACATGAGCTGCACCTGCAGCCTTTTCCTCCAATTGCAGGGCAAGTGTTCCCCTATAAATTCGCAGACTTCTGGGGAGGGTGGATATTAGGCAGATACCTGACTCGAGAGAGAGTGTATCAGCCCTGTGTCTCCCCTCCAAGCCCAGCAGCCAAAGAACCAGGCCCAAGCAAATCCCACCAAATAGGTTTTAAATCAGAAGAAACAGGCCTCTACCAGCGCAGCCTGTTACACAGTGAAACATCCACAAAATGAGCCCCACTTACAGCCACCAAATCAGTTTACAAACATCCAGCAGCACCCAAAACAATACCCTGCTAGCCCCTTAGAAGTAAGAAAGAAAAGAACTAACCTACCAAGTAAAATCCACAAGAACCCTGTGAAAACAACAGCAGCAGCTACTGTCCTGGAACACAACTGATCCTGTCCCCTTCCAGTTCTTTCTATAATTGATCTGTGAGGTTTGCTAACAAAATCAATAAAAACAGGTTACTCACCTGTAACAGTAGTTCTAGGAGTGGTATATGTTGTTCATCCACACTTTTTGGCATGTCCCCTTCCACTTTAAGATCCACTGGAAGTCTTCAAGCTGGCTCTTCCCACCCACCCAGGTGGTATATACCTCAGCTCCACCCCATGATGCCAGATCTTAGCCCGCTGGAAGCCAGGTTGTGTCGTCCTGCCGGGAGGTCAGGTAAGTCTGTGTGGATGAACAACATATACCACTCCTAGAACTACTGTTACAGGTGAGTAACCTGTTTTTCTAGGATCGTGGATATGTTGTTCATCCACACTTTTTGGCAGACTCCTAGCAGTTCTCTGGGAGGAGGGAGGCAAGGCGCACACCCCCTACTTAGGGAACAGAGATTGGAGAGCTGAGGCCCCAAAACCAGCATCCCGGTGTGACTCTAGGTAGATGTGGTAATGGGTGATGAAGGTGTTTTCTGACTTCCAGATAGCAGCCCAGCAGATTTCCTGGATAGGGATGTCCCTGGAAGCAGCCACCGATGCAGCAGTATGGCGGATTGAATGAGCTCTTATTCCCTCTGGGAGGCTCCTTGCCCACCAACTCATAACACTGACCAATGCATGATGTAATCCATCTTGCAATAGTCCACTTTGCTGCAGGTCTGCCAGAAGCAGCTTCAACGTAGGTGACAAACAGCTGGCGAACCTCACCCCCGAATTTCCACCATCCTCTCCTTACAGTAGGAGAGAGCATGTCTCAGGTCCAAAGTATGGAGCCTGTACTCAGCTTCCAAGGTGTAATTATGGTAGTATACTGGCAGAGTCAACACCTGGTTAAGATGAAACTCTGACACCACCTTCGGAAGGAATTTCGGTTGGGAGCATAGGACAACCTTGTCCCTGTGGAAGACCAGATAAGGGGAGTCCACTGAAAGTGCCTGGAGCTCCCCTGTCCTTCTGGCCAATGTGATAGCCACCAGAAAGGCAGTCTTCCATGAAAAGTGTGACAAGGCACACTTGTGCATTCGTTCGAATGGCTTGCCCATGAGCTTTGCCAGTACCAGCAGTAGATCTCAAGGAGGTGGAGGTTCACGCACCGGAGGGGATATGTGATCCAGGCCTTTGAAAAAGCACCTGACCACTGTCTCCTGCACCACTGTATGATGACCAGCCCATGCCCAGAAAGCAGAGATGGCTGCCAGGTGCACCCTAAGGGTTGATGACCGAAGACCCCCTTTGGAGAGAGACCAAAGGTAGTTGATAATGTTAGCCACTGGGCAGGACAGAGGGTCCAGGCCCTTTCCCTGACACCAAATGGAAAACCTTTTCCATTTGAAGGCATAGCATTTCCTGGTCGATTCCTTTCTGGATTCCTCCACCACGGTGTAGACATCTTTGGAAAGACCCAAATCTTGGAACTCTAGCCACTCAGGTACCAGGCTGTGAGGCACAGGGATTAAAGGTCCAGATGGAATACCTTCCCCTGATTGAGACAGATCAGGTCCAGGCATGTGCAAAGCCACTCTGGGGGCCTGCAGCTGAGGCTGAGGAGATCAGGTTACCAGAACTGGCGCTGCCAATTTAGGGCTACCAGGATCACCTTCACCTTGTCCCTCCTCACCTTGAGGAGCACCTTGTGGATCAAGGGAAATGGAGGGAAGACATAGAGGAGGCCTGGGGTCTATGGCCTTGAGAAGGCATCCCCCTGCAGTAAGCCCCGCTGAGGGGGGTTGGCATGAAATAGCCTCGGCTTGGTGTTTCACCTGGAGGCAAACAGGTCCACCATTGGTTTTCCCCAATGGGAGAACAGATTGTAAGCTACCTCTGGAAGGAGAGACCACTCATGGGATGTCTGGCCTAAGTGGCTGAGAGCATCTGCAGATGGTTTGAGGCTTCTGCCACATGGATGGTGAGGAGATCAGCCTCCAGTTGATGCATGAGGGGTCCAGATGTGGAGCTCCTCGTTGCACAGTAGACAGGGGTGCATGCCATCCTGTTTGTTGATGTAGTACATGTTCGTGGTATTGTTCATCTGGACTTGAACCACTTGATCCCAGAGCTGAGGAGTGAAAGCTGACAATGCCAGTCTGACTGCTCTGAGCTCCAACAGGTTGATGTGGCATCGGGAATCCTCAGGGGTTCAGAGCCCATCAGCCCTTTTGTTCCCCATGTGGGCTCCCCAGCACTTGAGAGAGGCATCGGTCATGAGTATGACTGTTGGCTAGGGATGGACAAATGGGATCCCTTCCTGCAACCATTCTGGGGCTGTCCACCACTGGAGAGTGTTCCACATCTTCTGGGTGACAGTGATCAGCTGGTCAAAATGACCATGGCACTGAGTCCACTGGTTGGCCAGCTTCCACTGGAGGGGGCGCATGTGCAACAGGGCCCAATGGACCACTGTGGTGCATGCCACCATGTAGCCCAGAAGATGCAGAAAGTCCCGGGCAGGGCACAAGTGCCCAACCAGAAATGATTGGGCAAAGGAGGAAAACCTCTGCCCTGTCTGCTGGGAGCCGAACTCTGACTTGACAAGAGTCAAGCTCTGCCCCTTAGAAGCCCATCACCTAAGAAGGCATGAGCTCCAACTTGGCCTCATTGATCAGGAGGCTGAGTCAAGAGCAGGTCTGGAGGGCCAGGTCCCTGGACCTCTCCACCTCCTGTTGGGTGGGACCTGCTAGGAGCCAGTCATTGAGATAGGGGTAAATCCTGACCCCCCCAATGCCGGAGATGGTCCGCCACCACTGCAATGCATTTGGTGAAGACCCATAGGGCTGATGACAGGCCGAACGGCAGAGTTCAGAACTCATAGAGGGTCCCTTTGACCCCAAAGTGGAGGAACCACTGATGGGACAGATGGATTGGGACATGAAAGAATGTGTCTTGCAGATCCAGTGAACAAAACCACATGTTTCACTCCAAGGATGGCATGATCTGAGACAGAGTAACCATCTGAAAGGAGCGTGGCCTGAGATATTGATTCAGGTCGTGTAGATCTAGAATGGGGCACCAGCCCCCCCCCCATCCACTTGGGCACCAGGAAGTACCTGGAGACAAAGCCTGGGTCTGCTGGAGGATCCACCACTGGAGCTACTGCCTCCTTGAGGAGGAGCTGAGTGATGTCATCTTGGAGAGCCGACTGGATCTGAGTGGATACTCTTTCCTCCCGAGGGGCGCAGGCTCTGTTTGGAATGTACTGCTGGAATTCCAGAGCCAGTCCCTGACCCACTACTTCAAGAATCCACCTGTCCAGAGTGACAGCGGACCAGGTGGAAAGAAAGTGGCGGAGCAGGCACCCCATGGGAGGACACAGAGCTGAGGTGGTGGGAGAGGGGATGACAGCCCCTGTCACATCACTGCACAGACTTGGAGGAGTAGGAAGCTCCATGACCAGAACCTTAGTCTCCTTTATGGACCTGTTGGAGGCCAGGCTTGGGCAGATGGTGGCAAGCTTGAACCTGCTGCTGTTGCTGGTGCTGCTGTCCACCTTGAAAGGAGGACTGCTGAGCCACGGGAGAAGAATGCCGAAAAGGCTGCTTCTTTTTCCTCTGCTGGTTCTTGCCCAAAGAACTCTTGGCAGAGGTAGCGTCTAAGGTGGCATTGGACTGCTCAATGCATTGAAGGTGAGATTGACATATAAAATTAACCAAAGAACAGATCAATTTATGAATAGAAGGACTCGATGGGACCTTTACAAGGAACAAATAAGTAAACTTCTCATAGATATTACTGTTGGTAAATGCACACCCTATCTCTCCCTCCCTCCTCCCTCCTTTTTTTCTCCCTCCCCCCTTCCTTCAAAGCAGAGTGGTGATGGTTAGCTAAGTTCCCATTGGATCCCACATATAGGATGTACCACCCCCCACCCCCAGTAGAAAGTCCATTTACCTGAAGATGCATAAATATGTAATTTCCTTCTTCCTATGACTATTTTAAATAATCCTGTGCATAAAAAAGAATGAGAACAATAATCAATTCAGTCTTGTTTGGAGAAAAGAATCATGTCACAAGTAGCTTTTACAATGTTGTTCCTGTTATATTTGGTATCTATACCTACAATGTTTTTGTTTCTTGACTAAATAACATGGTAAAGTAAACCATAGGTGATTGCACAGAGAACAGGGGAAGGATCACTGTAAACAATATCTTTCACCTCTATAATATATTTGTAAAGTGAATTTGTGTAACCTCGGTTTAGCTATACTGACCATCAATGTCATGTAATGAGGTATGAAATGTATATTTTCATTGTTGATGTAATGTTTTCTACTATATTACACAATAAACAAGTATAAAAAAACAATGCACTGAAGGTGACCAGCCACTCCTGGGCTGAACAAGTCGGTCCCTAGGAAGGGCACATCAGCTAGTTTGTGCTGGGTATCCGCCAGGAAGGAGGAGCGCCTCAGCCAAGCCCTGTGATGAGAAGCAACTGCGGCAGCCATCAAGCGGGCACAAGAATCCCTAATGTCTAGGGCTGTCTGGAACTGCTGTTTGGCAACAGCTCAGCCCTGATCCCGGACCTGCTTGACCGTGGTCTGCATGTCCATAGGGAGATGTGGGAGGACTTCATCTAGCTATCCCAGAAGGGCATGAGAGAAGTGTTCCGTGATGATGGTTGAACTTGCCTGACGAAGGCCCAAGGAGAAAGCCACATAGACCTTCCTGGCTGAATGGTCCAAGAGGTTGGACTCTTTATCAGGAGGTTGGTCAATGTCAGAAGAACTCCAAGTACACCCTAACACAGAGTTGGTCACCAGGCTCTTGGCCAAAGGGTGATCTGTGAACCCCACTAGAGACCCCATGGGCACTGCGTATTTGCATGCCATGTGGTCAGACTGAGATTGACAAGAGGCAGGATGTTGCCAAAGTTCTAGGACTGGTCCAACAATGACCTCGGCCACAGGAAAGGTCTCCGTCAGGGTATCCCCTCTCTTAACGATGTCCATAAGAGGGTACTCTGCCTTTTTCTGGATTGGCTTCAGGGGCAATCCTGTAGACTAAGAGATGAGGTGAAGGATCCCTGGAAAGACGAGGGACCTTCCTCCATCTTTAAGCCAGTGGTCAATTCATCATCACCTGAATGTGACTGTAAACTGGTGATGTCCCAAATCCAAGGAATTTGGGTACAATGGCCTAGCTCCCAGGTCATCTTTGACTTGCCGGTGGTAGTCTGGGGTGACCATGACTGACAATCGCCAGGGAAGCCCAGTGTCCAGTCTGTCTTCCTTGGAAGAAGCACCTCCCACAGGCTGTTTGGGCAGTGGTTCCACCACAATAGGTGGAGAGACCATTTTGGGCCAAACAGGTGGTCTTGCTGGCTCCATGGTCTGGGGAACCAATTTGGATGGCTCTGAAGGAGTCTGCTTCAGC
Organism: Neoceratodus forsteri; assembly: GCA_016271365.2. NCBI lineage: Eukaryota > Metazoa > Chordata > Ceratodontiformes > Ceratodontidae > Neoceratodus > Neoceratodus forsteri. Next base: position 540,015,109 of record CM028137.1, on the reverse strand, counting down.
CTGGGAGGTGAAAGCCAAGTAATGACTGGGGTGGAAGCTGTGGTAGGCTTATGCCTGGACAAAATCAGCTGCTGCTACATGAGGTCCTCGTAGCACCTGCAGAGTTTCCGATGGAGCCTCTCCTCATCTGAGGAGGATGAGGATGACTGATGGTGTCGCTTCTTTTTGGAGGGCTTATGGCTCTTCCTCGGCCTGTCGGTTGGGGGGTCCTAGACCTCGATCAAGATTGGGCAGGCCAACTCAGTTGGTCGGGAGACACAGGCGGGGCTGGTGACTTCCCAGAGTCCGGGACCGGTTCTTCGATGGAGACTCCAGCAGGCTGGGTCACCTCATCAGGGAAAACAAGGACAGGAGTTCTCTCCAAGAAGTCATCGACCAGAGTCAGCGACAAAGGGTCAATAGGATCGATGATGATTTTCACATCGTCGACCAAACCCTCGGTCAGCTGGCTTGATGGCAAGTCTGAAAAGCCAGCGGCCGAAGAAGTGATCTTGACCGAAGTCAAGATCACATGTTCCTGGGACCGAGATCTCTCCTGCTCCCAAGACTGTCTCTGTCAAGTTGAAGACGCACTCAGATCCTTCTTCTGCTTACGGGATCGAGAGGAGTGCGAGCCCACAGGCATTTCTCCCTTGGTAGGGAGAGACTGGCACAACTCCTGGAAGGAATCAGAGAAGGTGGAGCCCAGGTTGACCGGAACAGAAAAGCTCCGAGAAGACTCTGTGGCATGAGCCACCTGCTTCTTGAATGCTTGCATGTGTTCCAACTGCTCGGCAGATCCCACAGCTGTGGGAAACCACCCACTGAGCTTCCTTGGATTTCACCAGAGGGTTCCTCTTCTCCAGCCTCCCCAGTTTCAGGTGTGCAAGACAGTCGTCAAGGACATTGGGATGAAAAGTCAAACATAGACTGCAAGTTGAGGTGTCATAGCAGACACCAAGGCAGTAGACGCATGAGGTATGGGGATCGGTACGCGACATCTTCTGGCCACACGGGCACCGATGAAATCCGGGGGAGTCCATGATTGAAGCTGCAAACGTGCAATTGCTAATACGAACAATGCAACGTTTTGGCAAATATGAAGGTTTGAAAGCCAGGGCCTACGAAATACGAGAGCACGAGGGAGGCAATCTGAATCTTCCAGCAGAAAGGAAGATCTGGTGGCATGGGGAGGAGATGAGGTATATACCACCCAGGGGGGTGGGAGATGCCAGCTTGAAGACTTCTGGTGGATCTTAAAGTGGAAGGGGGACATGCCAAAGAGTGTAGATGAACAACATATCCACGATCCTAGAAAGATATAATACAAAAAAAAAGCACATCTATAGTATTTCTACTTATTTTTTAATATCATAACCACAAACAGTGCAAAACTACAATAATAAAGTGCAAAAATGCGCAACAGACAAAAATTAAACAAGTACATCTACAATAAAGGACAAAATTTAAAATACTCTTTTTCTAAATGTTCAAAAGTCAGGCATAAAACAAACATATATTCTCGGTATAGGACCACATACTCCTTATACATAATACTACATTCTGACTCAAAGAACAAATAGATGGAGTAAAGAGAGAAGATAGAGAACTCAGACAGTGTGTCAGAGAACTTAGACGATGTGTCTGTAGTACAGCATTCCCTTTTAGCAAAATACTATATGTACGTATTATATGTTACTTAGGCACAAGGATTTTTGTGGTTACAAAATATGTCTAAGGGCCTAATGAAGGGGTGCAGTAAAGGTATTTAACCATCATGTTCTTATCCTGTAGAAGACGTGGTTGGGGGGGAAAGGGAGGAAGTGGGGAACAAACAATTATAGACAAGGAAAGGGTATGCATGGTTTACCATGATAGTGTTTCAGGGTAAACATTTTATTTGGTCGTTCTAGGGAGTAGTTACTTACATTCTCCAACACATAGCTGTACATTATAGTAACTGTATCATATTATTATAGTGTAGCTGTCGATGCCAAGACAAGCATGGTTTCAACACAGTTTCCCACTCCATCCTCCTTGAAATCCTCTCGTAGGCTGTCTTGTCTCTGTTGGCCTGCAACTGGTTCAGGGCTTACCTGGTAGGCAGAACTCAATCAGTTAAAATAGCTGACTCTATGTCCCCACCATTACCCATCTCTACTGGTGTGCCTCAAGGCTCCATACTTGGCCCACTCCTATTCTCAATGTTTCTGAATGACCTACCGTCAGTATGCTCCTCATCCTCTAGCCATATGTATGCTGACGACAAAGTCTTGCTCACCTCTGGCCAATCCCCCTCCGATGTGATTTCCAGACTACAGCTTGATTTCAATAATGTTCAATGCTGGCTAAGCTCGCATCAACTCTTCCTCAACGACAAGAAGACAGTCTCCATGACCTTTGGCACTAGGCAGAGACTATCTAGGCTGCCTTCCCTTCCTTCCTTCCACACTCTTGATGGGACAACTCTAGAGGACACCTCCTCTTTTAACTACCTGGGTGTATGGCTTAACCAACCCCTTAGCTTTTCTGTAGATATTGACACCATCCTAAAAATGTAACACCCCAAGCTTGGAACTCTTTACAAGGACCATAGTTCCCTACCACTACTGGTTTGGTACGATCTTGTCCAAAAAAGGATACAGTGAAATCTGCTTAAATGCACGCTTGTTTTGCAGCAAAAAAAATGTGCATTTAAGTGGAAGGCGCATTTATCCAAACTCCTATGTTTATAATGCAACATAAAGAAAATAACTGAGACCTGATACTGTAATGGTATTCCACATTTATTTATCATAGCAAAATACTAACAATTTTTAAATGTTAAAAATTTTAAAATGTGCTACTGTGCAGGTTTGGCAAATAACATAAGGAAACACAATGACATAAAACAAATATATGAAAGCCGATCATCTGTCTACATTATTTGTATTGCTTGTGGACTCGACAAAGGAAATGATCTTAGTCTGTTCGCAACTTTTCAGTACTAGCTGAATGATATAGGGTGTTAAATGTTGCTTCACAACTGCTTAGAATCATCTGTGCACTTCAGAAGTGCTTACTACTCAGAGAGAGATATGTTAGTGAACTGTGAAACTGTGCATTTTGCCGAAACATGTACTTATCCAGTGTGCACTTAACAGATTTTTTTGTACTATGTAAATAGTAAAAAAATTGGGAACCAGGAAAAGTGTGCACTTATCAGGAAAGTGCACTTATCCGATGTGCACTTACATGGAATCCACTGTACTTCATATTTTTTTTACTATTGCAATATACTGTAGTCTACAGTGATGCTCCTAAGTCTTCCCTCACCAGATTAGATACTCTGTTCAATGCTTTCTGTTGCTTTGCTGTTGATGCCCCCTCCTGCATTCATCACTGTTACTTATACCATTCTCTCACTTTCCCCTCCCTTGAGTGCAGGCATCTCTCCCACTGTGCCAAGATCACATCTAAATTCTGCTTTGGGACTCTCTTACCTCTCCACCTCACTCTCTGTTCCACCTCCCTCCTCCCACCCTCTCCGATCCACTGATGCTCTCACTCTAGCTATTCCTTATCAATCTACCTCCATAGGACAGATAGCCTTCTCCTACCACTTCCCAAAGCTTTGGAACTCCCTGCCACCTCCCACCCAATTCTCTTCATCCTCATCCTCTATTTCTTTAGCCCTACATAATGTCTACTCTCCTAACTGCACTTGTTTTTAGCCCCAACCCTCCTCCCTTGTGCACTATACCTCAAGCCCCTACTTAACTCCTTTCCCCTAACTATACTTGTGCCTAGCCCCCTTCCCAACCCCCACCCTTGTACACTATCCCCTTCTCCTCTATCACCACTCCTCTATCCCTGACATACCTCCTAATCTCCTAATTTGAACCTTTCATCTCTTCTCTACCTCATGCTTCCACCTTTCATACTCCTTCCTCCCATCCCCACCACTAATGTGTTTATTTACACTCTCTACCATCCGCAACCTACTACACTATTACATATCTCTACACCTGCCCTCCCCCACCACCACGCCTCTCTCCACCCACAGACACCCCCCATTTTCCCCTCCTCCACTGTTGCGCCCCTTCTCAAGCACTCCTCCTTCTGCCCTCCCTACCTCATATCCTTCTGCCTGATTTCTGGCCCCCTTGCAGGGTTCTCTGCATCCTGAAGGGGGTTCAGGTCCTGGCCCTCTTTCTTCCCCCTTCTTCCTTTCCCTCCACTCTCTAGTCCTGATACCCTTGCAGGGTTCTTTGCATCCTGAAGGGGTTTAGATTGGCTATCTCATCCACCCTCTTCCTCCCCCCGCCCACTATCTAATCCTTCACCTGCCAACCTCCCCACTTCCTCTTGCCCTCCCCACCCTCTAAATTTCTCCTGCCCCTTCTTCTCTTGCTCCTTCCCCCTTCTCTCCCCTACCCTTCTGCCTTGTCCTCTTCCCTTGCAGGGTTTTCAGCATGCTGAAGGGGAATAGATCTTGGCTGTCTCCCTTCCTTTCCTCTCCCCCCAACTCTAACCATTGCCTTCCCTCTCCCCCCACTTGTCTTATAACTGCCCTCCCATTGGGCTACATTAGCATTTCCCATCTATTGCTTAGCCTACTTCAATAGCACTTCAACTGTTTCAGCCATCCTCTAACCTATACCCTACATGATCACCTACTCTTGGGCTGTTGCAATGTCTGATTATCCAAATATGGTTGTTTCCCTGGCCAGTTAGTCTGGGTCATTCTGTTCTGTACTTGTACTACACTGTTATGTTTTGTTAATTGTGCTTGTATTACTCCTGTATTACTATGTGTAGTGTTGCTCTCCCAATCTCTTGTAACCCCCCCCCACCAAGGATGCTTCTGGAAATTAGCTGTTTTCAGCTCATGTTGTCTCTCCTGGTGAAACATTTTCCAAATAAAAGTAAATACATAATAAGTGTACTTACACTGTCCTGTCTATGTTAGTGGGGGTAAAGATGGAATTAAGGCTTGAAAAACATATAACATGTACACATAGCTTTTTGCTAAAAGGAACTGCTGTACTACAGACATACCATCTAAGTTCTCCATATTCTCTCTTTTTATTCCATCTATTTGTTCTTTGACTCAGACCGTAGTATTATATATAAGGAGTATGTGATCCTCTACTGAAAAAATATGTTTATGTTATGCCTGACTTTTGGGCATTTAGAAAAGAGAGTATTTAGCTGGCCTGGTGGCACTGAGGGTTGAGGCACTGGATGCCACACCTCATGCCACACCGGCGACCTGGGTTTGGGAACTAGCCTGGGCCTCCGGGGGTTGGAAGGGGAGAGGAAGAATCGAGCATCTGGAGGACAGCTCTCCTTCCTTGGGGGGTTCCAGGGACTGTTTCTGGCACAGCAGTGACCTTCAGTGGAGACCAGAGGTACTGCAATGCTTCAGGGCTCATCTAAAGAGCTGCAGAGCCATGACAGGACATTCCCTGGTGTCATTACACATCAGGGCTTCGCCTGGGGGTGGGGGTGAGGTCAGAACAGGAAAAACATCGTCAAAAAACCTCCACCTCCTGATAGGTGACGAAGGGTCGGAGGGGTCAGTCCACCACGCCTGTTGTTAGACCTTCCTCTCACTCCTGTGTGCTCTCCGCTGCCTTGCTCCACCAGACTGGATTATTATATAGAACACCAGGAAGAGTATATCTGGTGGTCCTGCCTCGGGGGACTTAGAGCTGGGGGGCCAGGTGGCAGTGAGGAGGCTGGGAGGAGTGAGAGGGGGCTTCAGATGGGCAGGATCAGGACCTGGATCCTGAGTGACCACTCCTGAAAGAGTTCAGGAATGTGGAGTGAAAAAAGAAAATTAAAAAAAAAAAGAAAAAATAGTATTTTAATTGCTGTTCTTTATTGTATGTCTACTTGTTTAATTTTTGTCTGATGTACATTTTTGCACTTTATTATTGTAATTTTTCAGCATTTGTGGTTATGATATTGGAAAATAGGTAGAAACACTACAGATGTGCTTTTTAAATTGATCATGTGATCGTATAGTGCTATAAAAGTGGAATTTCACTAGCGGTCAGTATCTTTGAAAAAGCCTTACACAAAGGTGAAGTGTCAGAGCGCATTTCCTAACTATTCGTGACCCAGCAGGGTCTGTTTGTGATCTGTGTGACAACTTGAATATATGAGGAAAGTGTTCTTCTTTGAAAAAACAAAAAAACGGACTCTTCATTTAAATTTCTTGTGCAACTGGTGAATGCTATAACTTTTGTTTAGCTCCGGTTTCATTTTGTCATACAGCACCACACCCTACCCTGGTGTGGTTTTTCTTGTGAACAGGATGTAAAAACCAGTCCACCATGCAGAAGAACTGAGTTGGTCTGTTCCTTGCTGCAGCAATCTCCCAAGACAAAAAGTCTGCCTTCTTTCGGGAGACTGCCCTCTGATACTCAGCACAATGCGACCTCAGAGGACAGTTTGTCCTCCATTAAACCAGGTCCCCTTCAACATCTCTCTAACCGCTGACCCATAGTCTTTAACTCCTGGAGTTTCTCATCATACCAAGGAGGTCTATGATGAGTGGACAGAGGTTGGACACAAACGGGCGCGATTGAATCAAAGGCAGCAATGACAGCCCAATTAAAGGCCACCACTCCCTCCCAATCACACATGCAACCTTCACACTCTATAGATTCAGCACTGCCTGTAGTCCTACCAATGGCACCCCTTGTAAGGGGTGGTACCAGACCATCTCCACAGATGCAGAACCATCTGAGGGGGGCCTCAAACATGAACCCCATGGTGCTAAGATCTGACCAAACTACCAGATCTACAGTGAGGTCAGTAACCTCAAGGCCCAATGAAAACACATGGTCCAGTGTGTGATCGCATGACTGAGTTGCTGACATAACGTTTTGCGCCAGGCCCAAAGCCTCCATACTCCTTAGGAGATCATTGCCAAATACTGAGAGTTTGTCGCCAACCCAGGCATTGAAGTCCTCCAGAATCAACCATCTGGGGGCCTCCAAAACCAGGCCAGTGACAAGCTCTCTGATCTCCTGCAAAAAATCACCATCCCTTCCCAAAGGGCGATAGAGCAGGAGGACTCTGAAGCCCACACCAGGACCCCCTCGAACGGCAACACACTCAAAAGACCCAGTAGGACCAACAGGTACTGTAACACCATGAGGCTAAATCAGCTGTTAGAAGCTTATACCACTATCCCATTCATCATCACCTTTAAAAGGAAAGTAGAGGTTTTCCCTTTCCTCTGGCTACAACATGGAGTGGCCACCTCACTCGATCCAAGACCCTGGTACTTCACCACATTAAAAATATGGGATGAACAGGTCCCCTAGCAATTCAAAAACATTCAACTCTTAATTGTACAGGCATCTGAATCAGGTAACTTCTTCTCAACATGCATGAAATTTAAATGGTATTTATCCAAATTGCATCATATTTGGCATGATGACTGTTCCAAGATCCATACAGCAGTGTGCCAAGTTGAAGATCTCCATCATTAAAGGCCTTCAAACCTTTGGGAATTTTAAAATAACATTTCACAACAATGTAAGCTGCAGAATTTTAAGCCCCTATAACTTTAAAACAAGAGAACAGAATATTACCAGTTTTGTTAGGTTCATAATTCTAACCACCCTCATGGCCTAGCAGCAGAGATTCGCACTGCCATGCTGATGACCTGGGTTTGGAAGCTAGACCAGGAAGTCATATCACTAGGCAGGCCATGGCTGAGACAGCTGACACATGGAAGGGCACCTCGGTCAGGGAGGGTTGGTGGCAGGTTCCACCAACACAGTGACCCCTGCGGTGGGGCAGAGAACTCCTGCTGCAGAGGAAGATGTAGATGTTTGAGGCTGAGAGTAGCAGTGTCCCGCCAAGGGAGATGGGATGCAAAAAAGTGTTGGGGAAAAACACAGTAGCTAACTGAATTATGACTGGGATTAGCCTGATAAGAGTATATCCCTGTGAACAGAGTATATCCCTGAGAGATGAGCTGCTGGGCGGGAGAAAAAACAATATGGAAAATAAAGAGGTTGTGTGTGTCAACTCTCTAATCTCTTGCTCAAAGGCTGACCAAGTTACAATCAGCCCAAAATTCCAAAATAGCATAATTAAAGTTGAATTTCATGAACTTTTATGAAATTGTATGATTTTGTGATACTGTTATCAAAGCCATGTCCATTCATTGTGCTCAGTCATACACATGAGTTACCATTACATAGAAAGGTAAAGGCTGGGTGAGGTGGCAATAAGGTAGAATTGATAGGAGGCTCCATAGTAAACATATGGAAGTAGCAAGTGTCAGGTCACTATCTTGAGTGACTAACTATGAAGACTAGACAAGGACCTTGCTGTGCACTAGCCTGAATTCTTGCAATTTGCCAGATAACCACTAGAGCTCACTGATGTAATGATTTGTGGAACCTCATGCGCATGCAGCATTACCTGATGACTCTTTAACAACCCTGTAGATAACAATGTATATTTTTACTGTTTGAAAACACCAGTAACAAGCAATGCCAAGCCTTACAACTAGTTAAGTAGCCTATGCAAAAAGTATAGTGTTATGCGTGTGCAACTGTGTTACCTTGTTTTGGAAGTTCGCACTCTCCATTCCATGAGGAATTACCATTCTGTAGGGTTACCAAGGGCAAGGAACCCTCGAAGAAGGATCCACCCTAGAGGTGCAGCAGGAAGGCTCCCTTGGCTAAATGTACCATAGGAAGAAACACCCTGAGGAGAGGTGAGCTGCTAGAGGAGGAGGGGAGGAGGGGAGGATGTTGGGGCAATGAAAAGAAGAAGACAGACCAACAGAGCCTCTGGCTGGCAAAGAAAAAGTGCTTCAGAGGGAGGCTGGGAGGAGCTGCGTATATAGCTCAGGAAAGGGGCATGGCTGGTTGCTCACCCATTGAACTACAGGCATAGCCTTTCAATTCAATTGCCTATGTAAACAGTATAGTGCTATGCTTGCACAACTGTGTTATCTTCCTTAGGCCATTCACACTCTCTGTTCCATCAGGATTGCCACCCTGTAGAGGTACTGAAGGCAAGGAACCCTTGAAGAGGGTTCCACCTCTAAAGGTGCCACAGGAAGGTTCCCTTGGCTAAAGGTACCTTACGAAGAACCCCCCCCCAAAAGAACATTAGCAGTGAGCCCATTTAAATACATTCTCACACAGCATCTTCTTGCCTTCAGTCAATGTGATTGTTCTTAGCGCCTCCCTCTATCTCACCATGTAACTCACCAATCCCTTAACTTCCACTAAGTTAAGACAATGTCTCCTCTGACTGCTGCTCCCTCTGTTTCTTCCCCTTTTACTCTCTTTCCTCCTCTCTTTTGTCCACCCTCCCTTCCTCCTCTCATTCTCTGCCCTGTCCCCTATCTCCTCATCCCTCCCATTCTTGTACCAGTTGCCAACTAGTATAGTTCTACTCTTCTTGTTTTTAATCTTTACCATACAGTTGTCTACACACTGAGTCTGTATTTTTTGTTTATAAGCTGTATATCCTTATCATTACTACTGTACCTCTGTGTTTTATGTAAATTGCTGCTTCATTGAATTTTGTACTCTGGTTGCACCCTGACTGTGTCTTATTTATGTACTTCCTGACATGAAGCCTTTGTAAATGAGTTTTTGACTCAAAGGTTTGTAATTTTGATATGGGGGACCCCACAGGGGAAGAAAACAACTTCTGGTGGGGGACTCCATTGTTAGGAGGGTAAAACTGGGTGAGTGGGAGAGGGAGCTAAGGTGCCTGACTGGCGCTATAGCTTGGAGGGAGAGGGAGCAAATCCTCAGATTGTGAGAGCAGCTGCACGGGGGAGGGAGCTGGATGTCATTGTCCACCTAGGGACAAATGACCTGGCTGAGAAAGGGATCAGAGTAGTGCAGGAGGAGTTTGTGGAGTTGGGGAGGGACCTCAGACAAGTAGCATGCATGGTATCCTTCTCGGAGGTGCTTTCTATCTATGGCATGGGTGAGGCTAGGGTGCTCTGCACCATGGAATTCAATCAATGGTTGAAAAACTGGTGCAGAGCTCAGGGTTTTGTCTTCACTGGGGACTGGGGGTCCACCTGGAGGGTTACAGGCAAATACCGGCACAATGGTCTGCATCTGTCCAGAAGGGGGAACCAGGATCCTAGGTGATAGGTTTAAATGCTTCATTGGCAAGCATTTAAATTAGCCAAGGGGGGAGGCACTGAAAAGAAGCAGGGAAATCCTAGCTCTCCCTAAAAAATCAGGGTAGTTAGTGAGGTAAACACCAAGATAGAGAAGTCAATAGACAGAAGGGCATGGGCAAATGGAGAAAAAGGCAAAGGCAGTAAAGACAGGGATGGGGCATAAAGGGGTAAAGCCATCAAAAAATGGAGGGTAATTAGTACCAATGCTTGTAGTCTAAGTAACAAGCTTTCTGAACTGGTGGCCTTTATGGAAAGGGACACCTGGATATCGTGGCAATCACAGAAACATGGTACACAGAGAACCATGATTGGGATGTCAACATACCAGTGTACACAATCTACAGGAGGGACAGGGAGGGTAGAAGAGGAGGAGGAGTAGCTCTCTACATAAGGGAAGGGATCAAAGCAACAGACCTAAAGGGTAAACAGGAAGGAGAGGAGGTACTGTGGGTCAGCCTGGAGATTGGAAATGGCACCACATTCATTATGGGGGTTGTATACAGATCCCCATCTCAGGAGGAAGAAATGGACAAGAAAATGATGGAAGTCTTCCTTAGGATGGCAGAAAAAGGGGAGAGATATTGTTGATGTGGGACCTTAATATGCCAGATGTTAACTGGAGTACCTTTACTGCAGCCACATCCAAGAGAAGGATCATTGTCAATGACCTACAGGGGGCATGCCTCAGACAGCTAGTATTGGAACACACTCAGGAGGGAGCAATCTGAGACCTGGTACTCTCAAACAGGGACAGAGAGAGGATCTCAGATCTAGAAGTAGGTAGCCATCTGCGAACAAGTGACCACCAAACAGTGTGGTTCACGATAAACACAGCTGCAGAGTCAAGCCATACAAAAGTGAGGGTACTGGTCTTTAGGAGGGCTGACTTTGTCAAAATGGGAGAGTGCCTCAGAAAAGTACTAGCAAACAGGCAAGAAGGAGGGGTGAAGGAACAATGGGGAAACATCAAAACTGCCATCATAGAGGCAACAAGCCTTTGTATGAAGCAAATAGACAGATCAAAATGAAAAGAAAAACACTATGGTTCCCAAAACAGGTGGTGGGGAAGGTTAGGGAGAAAAAGATAGCATTCAGGAGGTATGAAGAAACACAGAAGGAGCAGGACAGAGAACTGTACCAGTTAAAGCAGAAGGAAGTGGGGAAGGCAGTCAGAATTGCAAAGTCCCAAACCGAGGAAAAGATAGCCAACTCAATTAAGAAGGGGGATAAAACCTTTTATACATGCATTAGGGAGTGAAGAAGGACCAAGGGAGGGATAGTGAGGCTTAATAAAGGGGAGGATGGGTGGGTAGAGGAGGGACAGTGAAAAAACAGGGATACTGAACATATACTTCTGCTCAGTATTCACAAAAGAAGAGATGGCGTACCTAATCCAATCAATAGAAGCACTTGGGTTAGGGGGGTCGATACCAGTCCTTTCACAGAAGAAAGGGTTCTGAAAGAACTCCTAAAACTGAAGGTGGACAAAGCAATGAGGCCTGATGGGATTCACCCCAGAATTCTAAAAGAACTAAGGGGAAAACTAGTGACACCATTGACTACCCTTTTTAACAAATCATGGGAGGATGGTATGGTACCTAGGGACTGGAGGAGGGCAGATGTGATTCCCCTTCACAAAAGTTGGAGCAAAGCAGAGGCAGGAAACTACAGACCTGTTAGCATGACCTCAGTGGTAGGTAAAATGATGGAATCACTTCTGAAAGAAAGAATTGTTGAGTACCTAAAGGCCAGTGGGGCACAGGACCCAAGGTAGCATGGATTCACAGCAGGAAGGTCATGTCAGATGAATCTAATAGATTTCTTTGACTGGGTGACCAAAATAGTAGACCAGGGAGGGGCTGTGGACATGGCCTACCTAGACTTTAGCAAGGCATTTGACACAGTCCCACACAAAAGATTAATAAACAAACTAGCCAGCCTGAGAGTGGGTCACAGGGTGGTAGCCTTGGTAAAACACTGACTGGACAACAGGACACAGAAGGTAATAGTAAACGGAGTCCACAGTGAAGAAAGGGGGGTTATTAGCAGTGTACTGCAGGGTTCAGTACTGGATCCAGTCATTTTTAATGTCTTTATAAGTGACATTGCAGAGCGACTGGAAGGAACAGTATGCCTTTTTGCAGATGACACAAGGATCTGCAACAGGGTTGATACACAAGAGGGGAAGAAAGGGTGAGAAGGGACTTGACAAGATTGGAGGAATGGTCAAAACTATGGCAGCTTAGATTCAGTGCAAAGAAGTGCAAGGTAATGCACCTGGGAAACAAAAACCCAGGGGAAGACTACACAATGGGGGGGGCATTAACAACAATGCAAATGAAAAGGGACCTGGGGGTAGTCATATCAGATGACCTAAAGGTAAGCAAGCAATGTGAGAAGGCAGTAAGGATGGCTGAGGGTCTCCTGGGATGTATAGGGAGAGGCATCATCAGTAAAAAACAAGAAGTTGTTATCCCTCTGTACAGACAGTTGGTGAGACCCCATCTGGAGTACTGTGTGCAGTTTTGGAGAGCCCATCTCCACAAGGACATAGACAGGATGGAGACAGTCCAGAGGAGGGCAACTAAAATGGTGCAGGGTCTGAAATAAAAGTCATACAAAAAGAGACTAAAGCAGTGTAATATGTATATTCTTGAGCAAAGAAGGGAGAGGGGGGACTTGAAAGAAACTTTCAAGTACCTCAAGGGAATCAAGAAAGTCCAAGAGGGTAGCATCTTTCAGAAAAAGAGATGTGCAAGAACAAGGGGACACAATTTGAAGTTAGAGAGGGGACAGTTCAGGGGCAATGTGAGGAAGTATTTTTTCACAACAAGGGTGTTGGATGCATGAAATGGCCTTCCTGAGGAGGTTGTGGGGTCAAAAACCGTGGGGTAATTCAAGAATTCATGGGACAGACATAAGGCATGTCTGGTGGGGGGTAGGAAGAATTAGGCTGTTGGTTAACTAGAATCTGCAGCGTATCCAATAGGTAGGGAAATGGACAGACTAGGCTGGCCAAGCGGTCCTTATCTGCCATCAAAGTCTATGTTTCTATGTTTCTAAATGAGGTAGTGAAGCAGACTGACAGCAACAGGCAGCCTGATGAAACATAAATGAGAAGCACAGGTTAGAAGAACAGCATGGATAAAATGGATTGTACTGATGACAGCAGGGGGCTTCCTTAGAGGAGAGGGAATGGTGAATAGGGTCACCATCCTCCTCCATTCAACAGCAGAACCTACCTATGTAAACTAGGGAATGCTAATAAAAACTAATTATTATGACCTTTGGCATGAAGGAGAGGAAAAAAAACCTTTGAGGAGGAACCCTCTGGGGGATCCAAGACCTAGGTATCTTTCCCTTCAGGCTTGGAGTATTTTTATTTAGTGATGGCTTGGTTGCTGCAATCTGAAATCCAGTTCAAGTGGAGTGGAAAATGTTCCAATTTGGAGGAAGACTCTCACTCTATCTCTCAAATGGGAACACCGTGAAGGGTTGCAAGTGTTCTCTGCAACAAACTCTTCCAAGGCGGGAGAAGGAGAGCAAAGATTGCTGAGGCACTCAGCGATCCTACTGATCAAAAAATCAAACCAGGTGAACCAGAAGCAGTCATAGGGAGAATAGCTAGAAGGTGCACCAAAGCAATCAGCTAGCTAAAGGAACCCCTTTTTAAGCTCAGGGCCCCACCCCTCTTAGCTGAGTCTTCAATTCTACATCAGCAGATACCACCAATGCACCTGCACAGCTAAAGCTCCACCAGGAGAAAAGACATTCCCACTATGGGCCAGATGAGAAGGACCCCACCTAGAGTTTCACACTCTCAAGATGTGGACTTCAGGGGTGCAGAGTGAGACTATCAGCTGCAGGGAAAGCCCTGAGCCATAGTAACTAATCAACATGGTTGGCATGCCTCTGCGTATGGACGAGACAATATAAAAGGAGAGCTTAACAGAAGTGTGAGTATTGTGGACTCTCATGGAGTTCATACATGTGTTATGGCAAGCACAAAGCAGACTGAATCCCCAAGGGCAGTGTAATCAATGATCAGACCTGCACGTTGGTCTGTGAAACAGACCATAACAACAATTTGCATGACTGAAACAGAGCATAGTAGCAATTTGCATGACTTTCAGGGAAGGCAAGCCAAGTAATTCCATTAGAAAAGCCAAATTATTGTGAGTATCAGAATTATCATATCTGCCAGCATTAGCTAACATGGTATTTAGGCAAATATAATAATAGCTAGAATAGTGTGTATTACAAGGCAGTAATACCATCAAGAGGTTTTGGGGACATGGAACCTCGAGATCAAAGCTCGAGAGGTCCTGAAGTCCCCAAAACCTCGAGATGGTATTGTTGCCTTGTAAAACACATATCTTTCTGTTATTTTTTGTAATATTTGGATCCACTGATAATACTACAGTTGGAGATGACCTTTGAACTGTAGTATTATCAGCAAAAACAATAGTATTATCACTTTTCAGGATAGTATTATTGAGAGTAGTGATGTATTACTGGGAAATGTTTGTATAACTTAGTATAGTATTATTGAGGCTTATCCATACATTACAAAGCAGTAATGACATACATTCAATTCAAAAAAGCCATGAAAGCTGCAGGGTACATACATTGCTTGGTATCAGCATGGACAGTGAATTAATATAATTGACATGAATACCTTAAATGCCATTAAGGGGGAAAAACAGGTTAACCCAGTAAGGATCATGCAGTGCAGGAATGGAATGCAATGAAAATCTGAATGCCATGTACGCTGCACAAGTTCTTGAAAGCCATGTAGGCTGTGCAGTAAATTTGAGCAAGCAGTAGATAAATAAAAGCCATGTAAGCAAAGAGTAGCAAAGGAACAGGTGATTCATTTAACTTACTTAAAGCATGCTCCTGCTACCCGGGGCTATGATGCACTGCCAAGACACCACAGTCCTCCACCATAGAAGTAACAGGGATGCAGGAGCAAACCACCATAAGGCCAGGCAGCCATGTAATAGCAGAAAGTGTCAGTATTGCAGTGCAGCATTTCTCCTAGTGGAGCTAGCACTAAGTAAATCAGTGATCCATAAATCAGTAAGATCCTTTCTTGGCACTAAAATGACATGTACCTGCCTATGATAATGAGACAAGAACTCATCCTCCCACATCTTACTGCTTCTCAACACATCCCCCCTCCTCTACCCCTCACTCATCAAACGATGCCCACTTTTGGCTGACAACCCTGCTCTACCCTCCCTTCCCCCCTTACCACCTTTAACAATGCCATTTCTGGCTGAGCACCCTACCCCTAGCCATCCTAGGTTGGCCCACTATATAGCTAGTAAAATAGGATTGGTAGGCCCATCTAGTCTGCCCTATTTTTCCCTGTGTATTTCTAAACCCTGAAACCTGTTGGTTACCGGTGTCCCTCCCCCTCCCTTTCCTCTTCTAATTATGCCAATGCGACCATCCCACAGATGCTTGAAGCTCTCTACTGTCTTCAACCCTGCCACCTATTCCAGCAGGCTGCTCCATGCATCCATCATCCTTTCTGTGAAAAAGTATTTTGTCACATCACTCTTAAACATCCCTCCTCAAGCTTCATTGCATACCCCATGTTCTGCTGCTCTTTCTCCTCGGAAAAAGACTCCTTTCTGCACCTTGTTCATCCTCATGAGGTACATATAGGTCTCAATCATGTCCCCTCTCACTCTCCTCTCCTCTCCTCTGGGGAGTAAATATTGAGCTCCCACAGCATTTCCTCATATGGCTTCTCATGAAACCCCCTCACCATTTGGTATCCCCCTTCTTGAACACTACTACCTTGTCAATGTTCTTGTGGGGGTGTGGTCTCCAGAACTGGGGATGGTGCTCTAGATGTGGTCTTTCTAGTGAGTGATATAGTGGCAACACTCCTCCCTTCCCCTCCTAGAAATCCCCCTCCCTATGCACCCCAGCATCTGGCTAGCCGTCTTTGTCTGCTACCTTGTCGCACTGCCCTGTCACCTTGAGATCATCAGATATGAGTACCCCAAGGGCCCTTCCTTACTTGGTGACTGTAAGTGCCTTTCCCCCATCTTATACATAGCCCCAGGGTTTCTTCACCCCACGTGCATGACTTTGCATTTCTTGGCATTGGAACCCAGCTGCCACACCTTACACCACTCCCCTAGCTTCCCCAGATCCCTTTGAACACTCTCCACTCCTCCCTGGCTGTCCACCCTGTCACAGAATGTTTTGTCATCCACAAAAAGATGCACATTTCTCTCCAGTTCCTCAGCAATGTCACTTGTAAAGACATTGAAGGGGACAGGTCCCAATACTGATGCCTGTGGCACTCCAGTGGTCACCCTCCCGTCCTCCAAGTGGCTGTTGTTTACCACTACCCTCTGCCTCCTATCCTTCAACCAGCCTCAAAAGTCACATGTGCCTTCAGCCTGATGACGATCACCTTTTGGCAGTTGCCATTATGACATAGAACCACAGCAAGGTGGAGGCTAGAAATTGCAGGCCTGTTAGAATCACATCAGTGGTGGGGAAATTAATGGAGACCCTGCTGAAGGTGGGGATGATTGAGTACCTGTAGACTAATGGGCTGCAGGACCACTAGCAGCATAGGTTCACAGGTGGAGGATGTATCAAACAAATATAGATTTCTTTGACAGGACGACTAGGAAGGTTGGTCAGTGGAGGGCAGTGGATATGATGGCAGTATAGCCTAGAGGTTAGAGTAAGGCTGGCAGTATAGCCTAGAAGTTAGAGTAACGAGCTGTGAATGAGCATGGTACCTCCAGCAGACCAGACCTGGGTTTGATTCTCACAACCTCCACTTGTATACTGTGTGACTCTGCGCAAGTCACTTAACCGCCCAGTGCTCCCAGGTCGCCCATGAAAACAGGCACTTGTGTCTAGTGGGTCTTACCCGGTTACCAAAGTCTAAAATAAAAAATTAAAAAAATATGCCTTTGACACTGTGCCACACATGAGGCTAATAAAGAAACTTAGCAACCTGGGGGGTTGGGGAAAAGACAGCAAGCTGGATATCAAGCTGGTTGAAGGATGGGAGGCAGAGGGTAGTGGTAAACAACAGCCGCTAGGGGCTTCTAAAAGAACTGAGCAAGATGCTAGCAGCACCTATTCAAAGCAAAAATGGTTACTCAATCAATTTTGGCAATGTGACTCCCTGGCACACAGTAAAACGGTGTGAGGGACTTACAATTATCACGTTTTATGCGGGAGGTTTTGCCCTCCCCCCCGCACCCGCCTACTTAAGGATTCTTAACTCTGGGGGGGTGCAAAACATGAAAAAAAAATTGGGGGGGGGGCCGGGCACAACAAAAACATACCTGCACCCAGACCTGAACCCAGCATCCTGTCCACCCAAGCTATGGACCCACCCACCACACCATGGGGCCAGCTCAGCAGCCCACCATGGCACCACCCCACAAAAACTCTCCTGCCACTCGCTGAGCATGCTCCCTCCCACCCCCTATGCGAGCACATACATGTAGTAACATCCTGTCACTATATGTGTGAACCCACCCCATCCAGTCACCCCACCTCGTCGGTAGCCCCCATGACATGTGCCATGATTGAGTCGCCATTTTTGGTTTCACTCAATCGCGGTCACGCATGTCACGGGCTATTCCTACTACTACTGTTGTGCAGAGGGACCACATCGACCCTTATCCAGTTCTCTGGAACCACTCCCAGTGAGATGCTGAACGGGGCAGCTAGAACCTTGTTCAGTTCTTTTAGAACCCTTGAGTGAATCCCACCAGGCCCCATCACATGTGTTCCTTTAGGGCTTGAAATCCTGTTCAGATTCTCTCCTCTGGAAATGGACATGTCTCCACTCCCCCTTCACTTGCTGATACATGTTGATTCTTCCCCTCTCCCTCCACTGTGAAGACCAAGCAGAAGAACTAATTTAAACTAATTTAACTGTGTACCTTTTTCTTGACCTTTATCTACACACTCCTGATCCTCACTATCCCACCCCTTTCTTTACTCATTTTACTCACGTACCTGAAGAAAGTCTTATCTGCTTTTTGAATGTGGTGATCCTCTCCTCTGTTTGTGCCTTATCTGCCTTCACCCTCCTTCCTGTCTCCCTTTGTTTATCCAGGTACACCTCTCTCTCCCCCTCTGTCTGGGGCTCCTTGTACTTCCTAAAAGCTGTTTTTTTTCTCCATTATCAGCATAGCCACCTTCTTGGAGAAACATAGCAGCCTATTCCTCCTCCTCTTCCTCGTACCCTTGCTTACTTACTTCAAACAACTTGCTGTTGTTTTAGAAATCCCCTCCTTGATCTTTTTCCTTTAGGCCTCCACTCCACCAGGCCACCCCCCCCAAGACAATTTCTGAGGCAGTTTTCTATGTCTTTAAAGTCTGTCTTTCTGAAGTCCAGGACCCTCATCCGAGTGGGTTTTTTCTCTTGCCCAGTCCATATGTAGAGATGCAGCAAAGTTTTACTCCACCAGTGAAGCCGAGGCAAAGTCGCCCACTTCGTGTCGTGAAAAGCTATGCAAAGTCCCCATATAACACCAATTTGCCTTATGATGACTTCACCTCATAATGACTTCACGTTATGCTGACTTCATGTTCATGTCATGTTGTTTTCTGTTGAACGTGAAGTGAGTCATATTTGAAACAGCCACAGATCAGATGTGTTACTGTTTGTAGGTCACAAGACTCAGGCAGAAAGTGAATCAGGCAAGACAGAGAAAGACTTTCACTTTCTACTTACCTAGTGTAGGAGAGGGAGGTTTTGTGACAGAGGAGACAGGAGAGAGAGAGAGAAATATATTGTTTGAGTCTGCTTAACATTTGACTTTTTTGTTGATTTTTTTTTATTTTGATTGCCTCTTGTGTTGACTTGTGCACCTTTTTTCAGTACAGTAGTTAATTGTTAATTGTTTTGCATATATATGTGTGTGTGTGTGTGTGTGTGTGTGTGTGTGTGTGTGTGTGTGTGTGTGTGTGTGTGTGTGTGTGTGTGAGAAAGAGAGAGAGAGAGAGAGGGAGATAGAGTAAAATGGAGAGAGGTGCCTTTGGTAGATGGAGAGGAGCTTGTGGGGGTACAGATGCGTGGTGGCACCCCACGTCTGAACAGGAGCACATTATATCATACAAGTGGTCCCTTCCCTGAAGCAGGAGATAGTGATGCCATGGAAGCACCCCCACCATTGGCACCACCTACTAATAGTGCCCCACCACCACCACCACCTGCCATGACCCCTGCACCAGCGGATCAGTGCAGCAGAAATTGATAGAGAAGCTGCAACAGTCTCATCAGCAGCAGCAGGTTGACCCCCCCAGTTTTGCAGCAGCAGCAAAAATAACACCTGGCCCCTCCCGCCAGTGCCCGGTCCTTCCCAGTCCTCTGTTGTGTGGGTTTTTTTAGTCTAGTGCCAGGTGTTGATGACCCAAGTGTTGTGAATGTAATATCTGTAGTGTGGTTGTGCATCCTGGTCCCAAAGGCAGTAATTTGGGGACAGGTGGGCAGCACACCAACCTTGCAAACCACCACCATGTTGAGTGGGAAGCCAAGGTTGCTGAACAGGGACAGAATGTGCCTGCTGGGCAACAGGTGGCAGCAGGGCCTCCACCTGCACCTGGGATTAAGTGTGGTTGGGCCATGGAGCAAGTGGCTGCTCCAGCACCTGCAGGGGATGCTGGCAACCCCACAATAATGCCTGCCACACAGGCCGATTTGGATCTGATTTGGAGTGAAGTGGATCACCTGAGCAACAGGTGTTGAACACTGAGCAGTAGTTGGAGCGCATTGAGGGTCACCAACTCCAAATTATGGCCATGCTCCAACTGCTGCTGTCACATCATAACATGGAACATTCGTTTTTGATTGTCCATGCATCCCTCTCCATGACAAAATACTTCCTGATGTTGCTCCTGGTCTATCCCCACCCTCTATCTTCAAATTTATCCTCTTGTTCTTGCACATCACTTTTTCTGAAAGATGCTAACCTCTTGGATATTGTTGATTCGATTTATGTACTTTAAAGTTTGTATCATGCCCCCCCTTCCTTAAAGGTATACATATTAATCTCCTTTAATCTGTCTTCTTCATATGGGTTCCAGTGCAGCCCCTGCACCATTTCAGTTGCCCTCCTTTGGACTGTCTCCATCCTGTATATGTCCTTTTTGAGATATGGTCTCCAGAACTGCATGCCGTACTGCAGATGATGTCCCAAAAATGCCAGACTCCAGAAGAAGACAAATAATATGAAAAAATGTGCTGAAAATTCTCAATTATTTCCTGATGCACTGCTTCATGCACCCACTCCCATAACACTATGGCGCCAGCTGCTGCTCCTGTACTTCTATCTTCTGCTGTCTGCATTGACCGGGCTGATGCATAGTGTCTTACCAACTGATGATAGCCACAGATGACCATTGTGTGAACAATGATGTGATAATGCTATGGCAGTCAGAAAGTCTGCTGCGAGGACTTCCGGTGACGTCATGCCCATGGAAGCAATCTGAGTGCGAAGCTCTGTCTCCTTCAAGGTTTTATATACTCCTAAACTCTGCCTTTTGGATTTAAAATCAGGGGCATTTTCACTCTACTGCACTGTCAAGATGCCCAAAAAGAAGCCAGATAAACAAAAATACTCTCCCGAGATGGTGGATTGCGAGGGATGGGGTACTGACAGTGACAGCTCCCAAGTCTTGAGTCAGGGCGCTCCCTTACAGCTGGAACCCACAGCAAGGCCAAATTTTGCTCAGCAGATGAACATAATCCTGCAGGAAATTTGGGACTTTTGGAAGGAGACTCGCTCTATTTTGGGGCACTCCGGACTGACACATGGAAGATAGAGTGGCGTCTTGATTCCTTGGAGGAACAGGCCACTTCATCAGGTGCCCATGTGGACTGTGCTGAGAGGGCCATGGTGCAGCTCCTCCACACCATACAAATCCTGCAAGACTGAATGGAGGATGCAGATGCCCGAAATTGCAGGAACAATCTAAGGATCTCGGGCTTTCCAGAGGATAGTGAAGGCACTAGCCCCATACAGTTCCTGCAGCAATTCTTCCGCTCCAAATTGGACCTGCCCGAGAGCTGCACCTTAGAGACAGACCGCCCACAGCTGGGCCCCTCTGGCTGCCCTCAATCGATGGTGCTCCATTTTTTAAGATTTCAGGAAAAGGAGCTTATATTACACAAATCATGGCAACAAGGTAACCTCACATTCCAGAACCACTGAATCTACATGGATAACGATTATCAACCCCTGATAGCCACAAATTGCAGGGCCTATGCCCCAATCTTAAAGAAGTTCCTGGAGGCTAAGCTTAAGTTTCAGACCCTGTATCCATCCAGATTAATGGTGCACTTCCCATGGGGCCCAGTCACATATGAGACTGCTGAAGACGCTGCACGAGACCTTCACTCCCGAGGCTATGAGGTGAATCTAACTCCAAAACTTCAGCCAGCTGTGTCCCTTGAAGCAAAGTTGGCACAGAAGGCCTGGAAGCAGATGCCACAGAGAGAGGATCGATGGAGAGAAGCTGCTTTGGCAATACAACAAATAGCCACGGGTCTGAGGAAACAGACAATGGACACCCTGCCTTCCGCAACGACAGCCCAGACCCTCACATAAAGAAACTGCCCAGAGTATTTTCTTCTTTATTCTTCAGGTGAGCCAGTCTTCCTTTTTTTTCTCTCCTCTCCGGTGCATCCCCATACATGTGGTTGTCTCGCTCCCCTTTTTTCCACTTGATCCTACCCAGCCCATGATGGGTAGGTCCTGGCCGAGGGTTCCGGATGCCAAGCTGTGCCCGCGCCCTTGTCCACAGGTGCGACCCTGGGTCTTATAGACTCATGATATCATGGCCCCTGTTAGGTGCAATAGGAGCTGGCTGCGGCCCCTTGGTCAAGGCCCCCAATGGTCCTCCGGACGTGGGACTGGCTGGGTATTGGGGTGGGGGGCAGGTCCGGCACTTCCACCTCTGCTGGGGGGGACTGGCTTTCCAAACTGACCTCAGGTGCCTTGACTGGGAGGTCTCCAACAGGTCAGAGGCACCTGTCCTTGTGCTGTTTCACTGAGACTGGATAATGGACTTTGGAGGGGCTCTGCTGAGGGACCCCTTGGCGGACTATGTGATGGTTGCCATGGGAAAACATCAGCCCCTTAGATGGATATTAATGAACCAGGGAAGGCAGCCCAGTATATCAGTTTTGCCCCTTCCCACGAACATGCTGCCGGGGGTATGATTGAGTCTGATTTTGGGGGGCAGGAAACGGGATTAATCCCCCCTCCCCTGGGATACCAGGATTCCCCCTTAACACAGTGGCGGCCTTCATGGCCCATCTACAGCCCAGCTCCTCTGTCTGTTGGTCTGTCTACTGGGGGAGTCCTTCTCCCTCTCCTCCCCCCGGGAAGTGGTCATTGGGTTGGGACCCCGATATGGCCTGATTACAGCTTACACAGGGTGGGAGCCATGGAATATCTGGTTGCCCATTCAATTACAACAAAAAGAGTTTTCCTTTTTACTGAATCTGTACTCCCAACCTTGGAGGAGCAAAGGCATGACTATACCCCCCCCTCCCCTTACCCAAAAGACGTTTACGTCTACTGCCCTCTGGTAGGGACAAGACGAGTTAGGCGAAGTCTGGGGACTTGGTGTTCTTATTTGTTTTTTAACACCAGGCCCCCATGGAAGTCACTTATAGTTGTCTAGGCATTGCCCAGTTGACTCATGCCTATGGAATAGATGTCCAACGTTGGTCTCTATTCCCGTTGATACTGTTGTTGTTTACCCCTTTTTTAGATCCCCGGTTGGAGGACTTTTGCCCTCACCTTTCTACAAGCAGTCACACTTTTTTCTAAATGGGTTTAGATCAGGACCCCGTTGTAGACACAGACCCAGGAGACACGCTTCTTAGGCTAAGTAAGCCCTCTCAGTATTTAATATGTTATATAAATGGCTAGTAAGCATCTTAAGCTCTACTTCCTGAATATAAATGGCCTGGGGAACCCTATAAAATGTACCAGAATGTTGACCTTGCTAAGAAAGAGTCAGGCTGAACTGGCTTATATCCAAGAAATGAATATGATGGCTGCTGAGCACAAGAAATTGACAGCTGGAGGATTCAACCAAGTCTTCTCCTCTGCATGCGAGAGGGGGAAGATGAGGGGGGTCGCCATCCTGGTAGCAAGCAATTCCCCTTTCCAAGCCACCAGGGAATGGGTGGACCCGGAGGGCCATTTGATTATTGTGCAGGGCGTCCTGCAGGGCAGTGAGGTGACCCTGGCAAATATTTACCTGCCCATGGGTGCCAACACCCCCACCATACGCCATCTCCTGAATATGACAGTTGAGCTGACCCGTGGCACACTAATGCTTGCGGGAGACTTTAATATAGCCCCCAGTTCAATCCTTGACACTGAAAACAGTTCCAGGGGAAAACAAGCGGCATCCAATAAATTCTTTAAACATTTTATATGGGAGGTTGGCTGGCTCAATGTATGGTGATCCCTCCACCTTAGGGATAGGAAGTACACATTTTACTCAGCAGCGCATGGAACCTAAACCCATATTGACCATTGCTATACTCAGCAGGAGTTCTTGGGGGTAGTGGTAGATTCCTCGGTGGGAGATATTTCCCACTCAGACCATGCTCCCCTGATTTCCTCTTGGGATCTGGGTATGGAAAGGCATAACATCCTCTGGAGGTTCAACCCGATCCACCTCAAGAGTGAAACCTTTAGAGAATTCCTGAGGGATAGGATAGAGGAGACTCTGGAGGACAATGCTGATCCAGGCATTTCCCTCATATTAGATGGGATACCCTGAAGGCTATGGTACACAGACATTTTAATTAAGCACACAGCAACCCTTGCTAAAATTCCTAACTCTAGGCATGCACAGCTGGAACAAACCCTTCATTTCCTACAGGCAGCACATCAGCAAAGGGACCTCACAGTTAGTGCCCAACTTAACCAGGTCATAAGGGACCTGGATACCTTGTGTGTCCAGCAGACAGCGGTTTGGGGAAATAAGCCCATAGCCTCTTGGCTACTGGCTTACTGCCTTTGTAAGCAGCAAAAACAATCCACCATAGCTGCTATTAAAGACCCTTCCACGGGGGCAGTTCATACTAAACTCAGCCACATTTCTCAAGCCTTCTGTGACTATTATAAGTCCCTCTACACTCCCAAACAACCTGAGGACCCTGAGGTGATTAATACATTTCTGTTACCTTTACTACTCCCAAGTCTAAGCAGGGAACAAGAAGAAGATATGGTAACACTCATTACACAGGAGAAACTGGCAACGGCCATCTCCAGGTCTAAAACCATGAAGGCACCAGGCCCCGATGGCTACAGCACGGAATTTTATAAATTTATTTATTTAGCTTTTGTTGACCGGGTAAGTGCACTAGACAAATCCTGCCTATTTTCAGGCACGACCCGGGGGAAGTGTGTCGCACAATCCATCAGCCTGCTTTTGTTACAGGCTTATAATGCAGTCCTTCAGGGAACCTCTGACCCTCCCCCCAGCTGGTCATATGCTGCTGTCCCCCTTATTCCTAAGCAAGGCAAAGACCCCCGTCATGTAGTTCATATGGACCGATTTCGGTCCTAAACATGGACTACAAGTTTTTTATGTCCATCCTGGCCTGTCGGCTTGATAACGTCCTTACCTCTATGATTGGACTTGATCAAACAGGGTTTGCTAGTTCAAGATCCGCAACCGACAATACCCGCAGGGTGATTCACTTAGTTCATGCACTGCAATCCCAAAAAGACCCCTCTGTCCTTCTCAGCCTAGATGCTGAGAAGGCTTTTGATTGGGTCTCCTGGCCCTTTCTATTTGCCACTATGCACAGGATGGGGTTTCCCTCCTCTTTCACTGCCATCATAAAAGCCCTGTATGCATCTCCCCAGGCCTGTTTTAAGGTCTCGGGTCATCACTCTAACTATTTCCCCCTCTTTAGGGGGACCCGACAGGGCTGCCCCCTATCAGCAGGAATTTTTGACATCTTTATCGAGCCCTTAGCACAGGCTATCAGGAAGTCCCCATCGGTTATGGGAGTGCTAGTGGAGGGGATGGAATATCGTATTGCTCTATATGCAGCTGATGTCCTCTTGTTCCTCTCCAACCCATCACAAACTATTCCTGCAGTTTTTCAAATTCTCGAGACCTTTGGGGCATGATCAGGATACAAACTAAATTCGTCCAAAATGGATGCCCTTGCATTTCACTATGTCCCTCCCCCACACCTCAAACAGACCTGTTCATTTCGGTGGGACCTGGATAAATTGAAGTATCTGGGTATATATCACTCACATGATGCACAGAGCACCATGCAAAATAATTACGACCAGTTCTATACACAACTCCAACAAGACCTGTCCAGATGGAAAATCCTCCCTGTGAACCTATACCAAAGGGTGGAGGTGATCTGGATGGTGGTCTTACCGAGGGCCCTCTATCTCTTTCAGAACATAACCCAATATATCCCAACTAAAACACTTCAGGCATGGAATAAGGTGATCCTGGAATACATTTGGGCAGGTAAGTGTCCGAGAATGAAGTTTTAGATTCTCTCGCTACCCGAGGCTCAAGGAGGGTTAGCCTTCCCTAACTTAAAACTCTATAACTGGGCCTCACACCTCACCTTTTTGGCTATCTGATATATGAGTGCATCTCCCGCACTGTGGAGAGAAATAGAGGAGGAGCTCTTCCCCTATGATGACTTTATTAAGACCACCTTGTACCAGACCCTCCCTTCCATGTTAAGGGTCCCCCCTAGCCCCTGGCTTCAACACCAAATTAGGACATGGAACATGATCCTCAAACACTTCTCGTTACAACCTTTCCTAATGTTACTTTGCCCAATTGCTTTGCCGGAAAATTTCTTCCCTGCCCGAATAGACCACACGTTTAGTGATTGGAGCCATCTGAAACTCCTTTTCCTTCTACAATTTCTAAGTGGCCCCACTTTTAAATCTTTTCAGGAGATGCTTGAGACCCACTGACATTTCCAAATGGATTTTTACAGATACTTCCAGCTGAGACACTATTCTTACTCTCTCCCTAGTGTTGCAGTCAGTTCAGAGTGTCGTCCTCCTCTTATTAGCCTCCTCCAGATTGTTCTTCTCTCCGTAGAAATACTACATGCAATTTCCACCTTTTATAAAGCCCTCATCGACACAATTGATAACAGCCCAGGTCAATTATCGATAGGTGGAGTGGGGAGCTGGGGGTGAATATTACCCCTCAACTTTGGAGCTTAAGTTGCCTGGCTACATCCAAACTCACCCTCTCCCATAACTGGCGCCTTTTTGCTTGGCAGCTTTGGATCCAGTACTTTCGTACCCCAATGATCACCTCTCACTACCTATCATGTGGTTCTGCTCAGTGCTGGCGCCTATGTGGCACCCCTCAGCTCACCATTCACATACCTTTTGGTTGTGTCCTATGCTACAGCCATTTCTCACATCACTGGGCCAGGAGTTGGGAGTACTCTTTGGCCAGGCAGTCTCCCTCACAGGAGAGTTATTTATATTGCACGTATTTCCCCAGGATTTCAGAGACTCACACACATGATATCTCCTGAGTGTGGTCCTCCTGGCTGCCAAGAAGGCAATAACAAGACACTGGCTCACGGCCCGGGTACCTACACTCCAAGAATGGAGGGACATAGTCAACCTCATATATAAGGCTGAGAAGATTTCATTTCTTCTGAATGATAGATTAGAACAATGTCCCCTGAGATGGAACAGATGGATCATATACATTATGGCTAAAGACCCAAACTTTATTCCCTGACCTAGATGGAGGGCCCATTATTGAAGGGAGGGGGCTGGCCTGGGACCATGTGTTGCATTATAACCACCCCCCCCAAAAAAAGAGGGACTGAATCCTCTAGCATATAGGAATTTTCTACTATTAGTGGTCATTTATACATTTTTACTCTTCAAACTCATTAATTATTGCCTATTTACTGTTTTAATCACTTTAAAGCTGGACAAGATTATTGTTTTCTTTTTTATTCATGTAGCCTAAGGTTGTTACAAATTGTATCTAAGTCTACACGATTAAGTAAGCATTAATCACCAACAGAGGAGGGCTCTACCGGTGGATTAATGCCCTGATTTGGGGGGGTGGGTTCGTGCACGAGGCCAAAGGCAGTGCTAACACCGCGAATAATCCCGGTAGAGCAAGGAAGTACTGTAAGACCGATATTACATACCAATTAAGTTACAATTTCTAGCGATCACTGATCACTGGAGAACAAATGCTGCCCCCGTTTCCTGATTTACTAACAGATACAAGGCGACGCCATGCACGTGCATCTTGCAGGGCTCACATACATTAAGCTATTGGGGACACATTTGTGTAAGCTGCTCAGATGACATTGAGCTGTAAAAGACAATCACCTTGAGCTTTCATGTTACATTTTACCCGGCACTTTGTATGCTTTGCCTCTCGTTGTTACATCCTTGAGATACATTGCACTACTGCATTATAGGACTGCATGTTTGTTCCGCATTCGATCTCCCAATATCGTTGTTTTTTTAAATATCTTGAACACATTTGATGCTGCTCGTTTTCTGTAACTCACTCTCCTAGGTGCATGCCTGACAATTTGCTAGCCCCATGACTTTGTATCTCTTTACTTACATCCAGTATGCATGCAAGACAGTTCTTCGTCCTGCTGACTGCTGTTCGTAGTTCCCCAGAGTTCACACCACTGGTTGGTTGCACCCCCTGCTCTCTCTGGATATTTCACAATGCGCATCCCCGACATGAGCTCTCTTCTACTTGCTCTGTATTTCAACTAGCTACAGTAGTGACCAAGCTTGTGTACAACTGCTCTCTGCTACTGGTTTTCAACTTCTACTGCAGTAGTGGGTATTATTGACCACCACACTCTCGCCTGCCGACATATCTCCATGTCTAGAACTGGTCAGCAGTGCCTCTGCTTGCCACTGACCCTGTGTTGGATCTCGCAGCTGCTCCTTGGCATCTCAGTACTGCACTATGTGGCTACTTCTGGAAGGGTGCCCCCAGGGTCTGATATAGCACTTTTGCATCTCTGCTCTGTCTGTTGTCAGTGCGGTGCTGCACCCTGGAGCTCATGGACACTCTCGGTACTACACAAGCGGGCTCTAATCCTGGATTACTGCTCTGGACACTTTAGCTACTACACAAGAGGGCTCTACTCGTGGCTTAATCACCGCTGTTTTTTCGTCACATGATGCGTTTGCACCAATCTTGACTCTCCATTTGCGTCATATGTTTAGAGCCATGTTGCAACTGTACTTAATGTCTGCTGACTGCTTGTACCCTGTTGGGAAAAAAAAGGAAAAAAGTTAATAAAGATTATATTTACAAAAAAAAAAAAAGAAGTCTGCTGTGCTGGCTGTAATAAGATGCCCTATGTGTGTGTACTCATACTACCATTGGTAAGTTATTGTATCTTGCACGCTCATGTTTTTCACAGAACCAGATGTTTAATTTATATATATATATATATATATATATATATATACACTGTGTATATATATATATATATATATATATATATATATATATAATTGCTGTTTTTGTTCTCACAGGTCATCCAGTCATACTTGGGTTGCACATTTTTTGGCTTGCTGAGGAATTTGCTGTAGGAAAACTGTCAAGCCGGGAAAGGAAAGTATTTTTTGGGGGCGGGGGAAGGGATCATTTGGAAGCAAGTTTCATTAATGGTTTTGTTTTGACCTCTTTAGAGGTTTTCTGTGTATCCTCTGGATACATAGCAGTTGTATGTGTTCTTATTTGAAGAAAGCACTGATGGCAGCACACAGTACAGAAATGTTACCTGCAAACAGACGAAGAAGAAATAATTCTTACTTCATTGCACTAACACATTCTGTTCTAACAAAGTGGGGCTGTTACTGTCTGTCATATCCTGCTTAACAGATACCAAGCTATTAGTAAGCCACTCCAAGACCAGTTAGCAAGTTTAGTGCATGTGACATACACTGGCACAGTGTCCTAACTCCAGTTACATTCCAAGATGTCTTGTCATGGCCCAGATACAACTTTGTTCAACCCCATTGCCTGCTGAAGTAAGCCAGTGACTAAGCCAGTGACCGATATGCATGAAAAATATATTATCTGCTGTACATATTACCTACTTTGTATGATTTGCACTGGCTTGAAAAAATGAAATACCTAAATGAAGTGATGAAATAAGATTGATATGCTTACCTGAAACTGATATCCTATAGATGGTTGTAGACAGTACAGCAGTACTCCTGTCCTCCAGTCCATTACACTGTTTGAAACTGGAAACCTGTAAAAAAGGAAAAAAAGTTGACTGTATATGTTTCTCAAGTGCATTTCTAAAATGTTAAAGGAAGCATTCCCACAACTCAAGGAAATTCCATAGTATGACAAATTAGTACATGCCCACTGTAAAGTACTGGTAATAAGAAGCGTGGTGGCTGTGGCTGGATGCGGGCTCCTTCTGGCAGGGCATGGTCACAGGAACACATTCCCGCTCACTGTCATACTGACTGGTGGCTTTGGCTGGCTGTAGGTTACTTCTTGTCATGGGCACAGGAAAACATTCTCTCTCCCTATTAGACTGATTGGTGGCTGTGGCTGGCTATGTGTTACTTCTGGTCATGGGCACAGGAAAATATTCTCACTCCC
This sequence comes from Neoceratodus forsteri, assembly GCA_016271365.2. NCBI lineage: Eukaryota > Metazoa > Chordata > Ceratodontiformes > Ceratodontidae > Neoceratodus > Neoceratodus forsteri. Next base: position 539,985,288 of record CM028137.1, on the reverse strand, counting down.
TATTAGACAGATTGGTGGCTTTGGCTGGCTGTGGGTTACTTCTGGTCATGGGCACAGGAACACATTCTCTCTCCCTGTTAGATAGATTGGTGGCTTTGGCTGGCTGGGGGTTACTTCTGGTCATGGGCACAGGAACACATTCTCACTCACTCACACAGATGGCTGGGTGTCTGGATACGTTGTGGTACAGTCTTTCAGTGTCACTCAGGTGGAAGATATCTTTAAATGGCACAATTTAAGTGACTACCACCTAGAGTGGAATGCAGGGCCGGGGGAGTATCCATCTGTTTTATATCCAAGCTTAGCTTCTCTGTATACTCTGTGGGAAGACCGGGCTCATTTGAATGTGTGGCAGTATCCGGGGGTCTGGGGGCAGGTTGCAGCATTCTCCTGATTTACCTCCCCCAGGTAGGGTAGGGGAATTTCTGCAGGAGGTAGCCAACCTCATCGCTGGCAAGACATTGGAGTCCCCCAGGTATTTGGTCCTGGGGGACTTTAATGCCTGGTCTGATGATGAAGATTCTAGGTCAGGTTATAACCTCCTCCAGACTATGTCATCTTTGGGCCTGTCACAGGAAGTTTCCACTGTAACCCACAAGGACAGCCACATGCTGGACCTGGTCTTCTCACTGGTGCTTGAGGTTAGTAACCTCAAGATTGATTGGGTCTTTTGGTCCAATCATTGCACAGTGGGGTTCTCACTCTGGGCTCCCCCCAATGAGTCCTCCCCCTGTAGAGATGGTCAGCTATTGCCCTTTGAGGGGTTTCACCCCAGAGGGATTCCTGGCAGTGGATGACCTATCTAGTGTGAACAGTGCATGTGTAGGGGATTCTGGCATTGCAGTTGCCACCTGTAATAGAGTGATGATGGTGGTACTCGACTCCTTCACACCAGCCCATGTACGATCTAAATCTTCTCACTTGAGGGCCCTCTGGTTTGATGGGGAGCTCAAGGCAATGAAGATTGTGGGTAGGAGGTTGGAGTGCTGCCGGAAGAAGACTTACCTGGAGGCAGATAGACTGGCCCTTCGCTCACACTATTGTACCAGAGGGCAATCATTCATAAGAAGGCAGAGTTCCTGTCCAGAGAGATTGCTGTCGGGAAGAATCGACCTACTGTGCTTTTTCAGACTGTGGACAGGCTTTTAAATCCAACCTGTCTCCAGCCAAAAAATACCATTTCTGATGCCTTGTACAAAGAGTTTGCTCAATTCATCTTGGACAGGGTGTCCACCATCCGGCACGGCGTGCCACCAGTGAACGTTACAGTGGCCTAAAGTGATCATCTGGATTGTCTGGAGAGTGCTCTGCCTAGTTGGGGGGAAGTTTAAACCAGTGGAGGTGTCAGAGATCATTGGGGTTGCTTCCGGGTTAAGACACACATGTTGTGAACTGGACCTGGTGCCGATGCATTTCTTGATGAGATGTGTCGACACTGTTGGCCAGGTGTTCGCCTTAATTGTCCGGTGCTCTTTGACATCTGCTGGTTTGAGTCATACCTAATGAACAGGAGGCAATGAGTAGTGATGGGGAATTTCTCCTTCTCCTCTAGCCTCCTGTCGTGTGGAGTACCTCAGCGCTTAGCCTTGTCATCAATGTTGTTTGCCATGTACATGCTGCCCTGGGTGAGTTCATTATAAAGTACAGCTTGGGTTTTCATTGCTATGCTGATGATACCCAGCTGTATCTTTCTTTTGCCCCGGGAACTTTTAGTGCGGTCGAACAGCTGCCTCATGGAGATAAATGACTGATTGTCCTCTAGCTGGTTGTGACTGAACCCCAACCAGATGGAGGTACTGGCAGTAGAATCAAACAGAAGACAGAACTGGTTGTCTTCTGGTGCAGAAGCCAGTTTATTCCTGGAATCTGTGCCATTGAAGACTTCCTATAGGGTGAAAAACCTTGGTGTGACCTTTAACAGAGGATTGTCATTTTATTTTCAGGTGTCATCCATTGTCTGGACAAGCTTTTACCATCTTAGGAATATTATCGGGGTCAAGCCCCTACTTCCATCTATAATTCTCCCCACCTTGGTGCATGCCTTCATGACATCCTGATTTGATTACTGTAATGCACTTTACCTTGGGGTCTCTGAAGGGAACCTCTGCTTGCTGTAGCTAGTGCAGAATGGGGCCGCTAGGCTGCTAACTGGGTAGCTGACATTCTGTCATATCACTCTGGTCTTGCATGAGCTGCACTGGCTGGCAGGTAGGTGGAGGACTCTCTTCAAGGTGGGCTTGCTCACCTTCAAGGCCCTATGCGGGCAGGGTTCTGGTTATCTGTCAGACCTTATTCCACCTGCCATCCCAGTCCTCTCTCTCCTGTCCTCCTCTAGGGGTTTCCTGGTGATTCCCAGGATGAGGCTTAAAACCACGGTGACAGAGGATTTGGTGTTGCCTGCCTCATCCTGTGGAATTTGCTTCCTCCATCAATTCAGGAGGTCCCATCAGTTGAAGGTTTTTAAGGCCCACCTCAAGGCCTTCCTGTTTAATCAGGCCTTCCTGGACCTTAGGCATTAGTCCACCCTGGGCAACCAGCTTACCTGTTTGAGCATCAGCCTTTTTAGATATACATTTATTAACCATATTTATGTATACTGAAATTTTGTTTTTATACTGATTTGTATAATTGTATTGATAGTTTGTTTTTGTTGTTCTGTGCCCAGAGCCTCCGGTATTGGGTGCCAGAAAAATAAAATTTGCCTTGCCTTGCCTACTACAAATGAACAGTTGTATTTAAGAGGCTGACTGTGTTTGCTAACGACAGCACACATTCAGTTAAAACGGGAGTACACACTGTCAGGTACAGCCCCACAATAGCGTACCACTACCTGCTCCACTGTTGCGGGGTATTAAAAATTCAATGCATCCCTCCAGTTAAAAGTTATAACTCCCCTGACTTAGTGTACCCCTAATAAAAATAGAGCCATGCCTGACATGCCTCACGCAGGTACCCCAGCCCCTTTGTGATGTCAGAAAATGAATACTGAATGTGCATTCCATTAACCTGCATGTATGTGATATTTCTGTGGCATTTAGTACTATTTAAATTGGCATGCATAAAAATCAAAGCAGCCGCTATAGTAACAGTCCCTGTTTACTGGAGTGAGTGCTTTCATTTTCCAAGTGGCAAACCTAAATAGTACTAAAAATCACTGAAAATATGGCAGCAATGCCAGTCTGTGTAGCATACACACACAGCCTTAATTTTCTGACATCACAAAAGGGCTGGGGTACATCCTGGGGGTGTGTCAGGCATAACTCTGTTTTTATGGGGGTGCACATTTGGGGTGCTTTAACTTTTTAACTGGAGGGAAGCACATGGCATTTTTAATACCCCACAACAGTGCAGCAGGTCAGCTATTATATATGTGTGAGGGGGGTTGGGTACCTGACAATGGGTAACTGCTCTTTAAGTGTAATAAGAAAATATACCAAGGGGAAGGTAAAATGGAATGATTGTGATGGGTCATTATTTGCACAAATCTGAATTATGGAATGAGACTGAGTCAAGAACACTGGTTTTAGAAAGCCAAATTCATTATCTTATGTACTAAAGCTAAGTATGCTGACCTCGGTGCAAAACCTTCAAGACTTCTGGCAACTAAAGTAAAGGAAATGCAACTGTCTAAAAATATTACCTTCATTACTTCGGAAAGGGACAATACTATTAAAACAACTCCTAAGGAAATTCTTTCCGAATTTGAACAATTCTGTTCTGAAATATATGGCCCTTTACCTCATCTTCCTTCTCAAAAGGAAGTCCAGATATATCTTCAAGATTGTATATGCCCTCAAATAAATACTCAGCATATACCTAATTGAACCAAACCCATATTACAGGAGATTTCCGATGCTATTAATAACCTCAAACCAGATAAATCACCTGGGCCAGATGGCTTCACACCGAATTTTCACAAGTCATTTAAGAACATATTAATCTCAGTTTTACAGCAGTTCTATATTTACATTCTTTCACAAGGCTTCAGTGATTTCTCCCTGCTAGAGGTATTAATCATTCTTATACCCGAACCCGATAAGCCAAAAGATAGAATTCATAACTATCACCCTATCTCATTAATAAACTGTGATTTAAAAATACTAGTCACAATATTAGCACAAACAATAAAAAGGATGTGGAGTGAACTAACAAGTAGAGAACAGGTTGGTTTTAAACCAAACTGGAAGGCATATGACCACATCAGGAAAATCACTCACACAATTTCCGCTTCCAGGAACTCAAGGATTCCTGCGGCCCTCATGCCCCTGGATGCAGAGAAAGCTTTTGATAGGGTGAATGTCAGCTTTTTATTTGAGGTTCTCTTAAAATATGGATTCCCAATCACCTTTATAAACTGGTTAAAGATTTTATAATCCCAACCCTCTGCTAGGATTTTCTGCAATGGATTATATCCCCCCCCCAAACTATATTGTGCAACACATCAGGGATGTCCCCTATCTCCAGTTCTTTTCAATTTTTACCTAGAGCACCTAATATTCTATTTAAACAAGAATATTAATATTCAAGGTATAAATATAGGTCCTTTTCATTTAAAACGTTCATCTTATGCTGACTAACTGCTTCTCTATGTTATTAATCATAAAGATTCTGTGAAAGCAGCCTTAGAAACTATTTATTACTTCAGTTTGGTTTCTAATTATAAATTAAACAAAGATAAATCTTTAGTCATGCCTCTTAATGACAGAGTGTTCAAAGATGACATTAATAGTTTAGGACTCATCTGGTCTCCACATCACTTAAAATATTTAGATATTATTCTTTCCAGAGAAGAATCACAAATAATTAAATTAAACCTCATTGATTTACTGTCTACTCTTAAGCAAGATCTAGGCAGATGGAATCTTCTCCGTCTGTCATTCTGTGGTAGAGTAAACGTTCTAAAAATGAATATTTTCCCTAGACTATTTTATCCACTAAATCCTTGATGGATGTGCTAGTAGGATTATGCAAGATACCATGATGGTGGCACACTGTGTAGCTGTGGAGGAGTTGCAGGAGCAGAAGCAGTGAGATATGCTTAACTTTCTTTTAGAGCAGGTGTACCACCATTGCCTTATTTATTACTTTGGACTCATTGCCTTTCTAGACTTTCTTTTTGCCTAGTGGTATTTGATGTTTTTTCCGTTGCTGTTGTTTGTCCCCCTGTAGCTATCCGAAGAGGAGTCCGAGCTGTGGAGGAGCCCCGGAGGTTACAGGCCAGCAAGCCGCCTTGCGGAGGGTTGGTGTGATGGAGAAGAGCACCTAAGAAGAAGATTTACTTGACTTCAAACCCTAGAGATTTTGGTCTTCTATAAAGCTTTACCTCAATCTGACCTTTGTTTGATACTAACTGATCCGTTTTGATCCTATCCTATTCTATTCAATTTTATCATCGCTGTTAAAAAAGGAACAGAGACTTGTGTTATCTTATTTTATTTTTTATTTTAGTTATTTCAGTTGTCAACAATACATATTTACAAACTATCTTGAGCTATTGTGGCTCTGTGACTTTACGCCCATCATCAAGAAATCTGCAGTCTGCTCTCTTTCCTGTTTTTTAGAGCAGAGGCAATGTTTAATTGTTAATCTGATCTGTGTGTGTAACATATAAAGAATGTACAAGAAATTTTTATTAGCTTGTTATTAGTTTGTGACCAGCCTGTGACTGAGTTGGTTTTATTTTTTTAGACTGCATGTTAAATACTGCTGGTTATCACTGCTAATATTGCTAATATTGCTTTTTCTTGTAATTTACTTGAGATAGTTATCGATGTATATTTAGCAGAGGTAGTGGCTGGATTTCTGGCACTTAGATACTGTGGCATCATTATAGTCCAATTAGCCACCATTAAGATTAGAAAGAGTGGTAGCACTAGTATTAACATCAGCTGAGATTATTAGGTTTTCAGATGCATGGCAATTGTGAGGTTATTACTTAGGACAGCAAAAGACTGAAGAGTCTAATCTGCCCCATGTGTTGACCTGATTACATTGTTAAAATTTGCGCCCGCATTAACCCACATGGTATGTGAATAATTGGATATACAGCATACGCATTATTTGATTTCAGTTGGTGTCTTGGCGTGCTTGCGTGTTATTTCATTCTCAGCTGGGTGTCTTTCAGTTTTAGAGCTTTCCTTAACTTGAGTTCATGAATATAGGTGGGGAAACTTAATTCTAGCATGGTATGGTGCAATAGCATTTCAAATCAGCACTATTCAATTTCTTTACTTAAATTTACTGACTGTTAGTAACTGTGTGGACTTTGGGAGTTGTAAAAGGTCTCTCCTAGCCATCCTGCAAGCTTTTTGCAAGCTTCCAAACCACAACTATTAGTAAATTGCAGCTTGGACTGTGTGAGTACAGAAGTTGCAGCTGAAACAACCCAGAATAAGTTGCTGGATATACGATTTGACTCAAGGAGTGCACAAGTTGCAGTTGAAATAAGCTGAAATATGAGTTGACTCAAGGAGAGGAGTAAAAAAGGCCCAGTGTGTCCTTGATATTACTAGCTTCAGCTGCAGCAGGGACGGGGTGACTGCTCATCTATTATAACAAGTAAGGTATTTTTTTTTAATATTTTGACTACAGGCCAACTATACAACTATAAATATAAACAGAGTGCCTTGATTATATTTAATACAGTCAGTGCTGAGGAAGCATTACTTTTAGCTTTTAGCTTTTAGTCTTTAGCGTTTAGCTTCAACCTGAGATTGCATTGCTGAGACTATATTTGGGCACTGTATTTTTTTATATTTTTTTTATGTTATATGCTTATAGATTTATAGATTTCCGGCTGACATTTGATAAATGCCAATTTGGTTTTTTGGCATTTTTAATTTGTTAACTAGTTAACGTGCCAGATGATTCAGAATGATATATTAAGCATTCCTATATTATCATTGCAGTGATACAATCAATCTATCCAGCTTTTTGTGAGTCCGAGGTGCAAGTAGACATGAATGCTGCCTTAAGCAAGAGAGAGAGAAGTAATTTGAAACTGAGCTGTTTCGAGCACTTATTTCGAACACTGAAGAAGCATAACAAGATTTCAAGTTGTTGGACACTGGGTATCGGGCATGGGGCATTAGGCCTTTAGCCTTTCAGCCTTAATTGTTTTTGACATTTTGCTGTATTAAAATATAAGCTGTTTCTCTTTTTGACTCTGTCTCAAGAGGTTCTTGGGTTTTAACTGACCAATGCCAAAAGAATTTCAGTTTTAGATGGTTTTTGACTGAAATAATTTTTATTTTGGATTCTTTTGGATTCTGTTATTATATTGTCAGATTCTTAATACAATTACAACCTTGCACTTTTATAGCATTTGTTATAATTGTTGTGATATTACTGGAATTGATGAAATTTAACTCTGATTTTTTTCTCCTTTTGAAATAATTTATGAGGGTAATTTGTTCTGAAATAGATTTTTTTTGACTATCAAAAGACTGTCTAAAATTGATATGCTTGCCATTACTCAAAGTAAGAATAAAGGATATTTGAGGGTTAAGGTAGAAAATGGAGGAAATATGGAAAATATTATAAAAAAGTAAAGGCCCGCTAATGTTGAAAACCCTTGCATCCAGAGTATTGGGTAGCAACAAGGACAAATCATTAGGAAGTTTCAGAACTCAATCATTTAAATTAGGGGCAAATTTTATGTAAAACATCACTAGACCAACTGATATTCAATTACAGGGGAATAAATCTTATCCTCCATTCATTTCAACACCTTGTGGAGATGATGACAGTATTAGAAAGTGTTTCTGGTATAAACAAGACTCAAAACATGTGCCTCTATAATGGCAGATCCAGTAAATATGGTCACAACAATCCAACCTTCCTCGCACTATGTGCTCCCAGTAGACTGTGAAGGGTCCCTGTCAAATAAGACTTTTCCAAATTTAGATATAAAGAACAAAAAAAACTGGTCTTAGACACTTCCAAGTCTATTGGTCAAAAAATAGATTTTTCTGAAATATTCCATAGCTTATCTGTTTTAGACACAGAGGTAAGAAGTATGAGGGAATCATTAAATTACAATAGAAATGTATTAGGAATTAAAAACTGTGAAACAGAAATAACAAAACTGAATCAACCATATACTTCTCCCCAACTGGCTGATTTATAAATAAGCAATGACAGAACAAATTATACAAGAAATAGCCAATCTATCCAAACTGAAAGTGAGGTATCAAAGGGAGTACCAAAGGGAGAGACTATACAAATACAAGGTAACAGTTTTTATTCTTGGACAATGAGCCCAGAGCCTGAAACAGTATCTACTGCCTTTTGCTTTTAATATAATGGCTGACTGAGATAAAGCAGGATATTTCATTTATAAAAGGGGTCTGTTTGGAAAACAGAATCAAACTTGAAACATTGACCCTTTTATCCAAACAAAAAAAGCAAGGGACAAGTGAGGTTTTACTTTGATTCAAAACTATCACTTATTATTAATAACCCAATTGCTGATGAGGAAATTGATATAGGGCCATTAACTGTCAAATCAGATGACAGGGAAAACTCTATTAATTTGGCTGAATGTATCATGCTGCCAGATAAACAATTTAGAGATAATAGCATTTGTAGAGAACTGACAGCAAACATACAAGATTGTGGAAGAAGGGGAAGCTACAGGAAGAGGATGAGGATCCAATTGAGAGAAACCCCATCAACCTTTCCTCTACTAAAAGAGAGAATTACAGATCAAAAACCAATATATTAAGCATAGAAGATACACCAGTCCACCTTATGGGGGGGGGTGTAGGCTAATCAATGAAGTACCGACTGGTCAGGGTAAAGGACATAATAACCCTAAGTTTTATTCAAGTAAAAAAAAAATGTGAAAAGGAGCCAAAGGAAAAAGGAATCAAAAGATTATTGAGGAAAAAAAAGCAAAATAAAAACAGTAAAAGCAAAAAAAGCAGCACAGAAGAACACTCTACAGAAAGAGATATTAGTTAACGGTAAAACTGGTTTGGACAAAAATATGTTAGAGAAGGAAAGTGCTCAAGATGAGGAGATCCAAAGTAAATCTACTGTTGTTGATTCCAACCTAGATAGTTTGTTAGCCCAAGCTGATAATTTGGTTAATTCCAACCCAGATAGTGTGTTAGCCCAGGCTGATCATTTTAAGTCTTTTGTGCTAAAAACTTTAGGAACTGATTATGTATTGCCATTGTTTATGATGTCTTGCTTGCCTAATGAATCTCTAGAAGAATTGGAGAACTCTGTAATCAATTTGCTGCAGTCCTTATTGGGTAGTTGTATTATAATTAAAGATAAAGTGAGTGTCAGTAGGCCAGTGATTGGTTCAGAATTGGTTTTGTTAGTTACTGACCTATTTATATATTAAATGCTATAGCTAAAAAGAATGAAATTGTACTAATCTGGGAATTATGATGGGGAAAATCACTTAGCTGAAGGAACTTTTTCCTGAATTCTATGAAACCATTGACACACGCAGTTCCATACAAAGGAAACTATTTTTCTCTTTGTTTGGCTTGAAAAATTCCCCAAAAGAAAACAAATTTAACATCAAGGGGAAACTAACAGACTTTCTAAATGCATGTCTGGGGACTCATGCTAACAACCTCCAAACACGAAGTGTAAGCAGATTAGAAACTGATGGACAAATATTATTTCATGTCAATCAGAATTCAATGGCAAAGAAACTGTTATCCAAACAAGTACTTTTGGATAAACTTGGAATTTATTTACTTCTTGAGAAAGAAAATGAAAACTTATTCCAAAATCAGAATAAAGTTATAACCAATTTTGAAACCTGGGAATGCTTGGTGGAAACCTTGAACAGATATGAGGCTTTGAAAAACTGTAGTCAATGATAGTGTTCGATTGGGATGGGGAGACCATGGTGACCAGAGGCCAGATTGGAACTCTCATGTGGAACCCAGGACCTGGAAATTTTAGAATCGAACCCACCATCAAAAGATATATTTAAAATCTTGTCATGGAACTCATCAGGCTTAGGTGACAAGATTGATGACCCAGAGGTTAATAAATATTTGAACAAATTTCATCTCATTGCCATACAAGAGACTTGGGCATTAAACAATTTATTTCTGAGTGGCTATAACTCTTACAATCAAAAAGCAATACAATCTAAATATTTTGGAAGAGGAATTGGGGGACTAGCTGTAGTCATAAAATTAAATAATGCAATAGTTACAGAGGAAATAAGTGCTAACTCTAGTACTATTCTAGCTGTTAAAATGATAGAAAGAAACAAGCAAGTTTGGTATATAATTAATGTATACTCCCACCCAGTAGGAAACACCAATGGAGATTTGAATTACCTTAGATCATTAGACAGATTGACTGATAATATCCAAACAGATTGCCCTGAAGGCTATCTAATTCTTTTGGGAGATTTCAATGCAAGCCTTGGGCAATTATAGGAATGCTCTAGTGATATTGCAGAAGCCCTTTCCTTTTCTTCTGAAACTAAACTCAAAATACTTAGGAAATCCAGAGATAGTATTTTAAACAAAAAAGGCAAAGACTTGCATGATGATCTGGTAGGACAAGGGCTAATCCTCTTGAATGGCAGGACATCTCAGGACCTGGAAGGACAGTATTCCTTCTTTGGACGTAATGGATTCTCCGTTATTGATTATGTTTGGGTAAATCTACATTTAATTAATAAATGTTACTCATTAAAATTGAGATCTATGGCAGAATGTCAGCACTTATCATTGGAATTGGAAATTAATATGGAACATATACTAAATCTAAGCACTGAAAAAATAATTCCAAGTATCCAAACTTACAGGAAAGGTACAGAATGGAAAGTCATTGAAAGAGATGGCTTTGAGAAAATCCTGGAAAGTAAAGGTATTTTGTCTGGCCTTGTATCTTTAGTGGAGACATGTTCAGATTAGCAACTAATTTCAGAATTCAATTCAATAATAAATACTATAGATTATACTATCATTAAAAATTTTAGAATAACGACAAATAAACCTTCACGTGGTATAATACTGAATGTAAGGCTGCAAAAACACAATTGAATCAAAATTTTAGACTGTTAAAATTGAAACCAAATAAGACTAATAACAAATTAATGAATTTAACAAGAAAAGAATACAGAGAGGTACTAAACAAAAATAAACAGATATATATTAAACAATTGTGGAACAATTTGCAAAAAGCAGTTAATGCAAGCGATAGCAAAATGCTCTGGAATATTGTCAATCATGGCATCAAAAATGATAAACATTACCATCGATTGAACCAAAAGATTGGATCAAACACTTTAAACAATTATTTTATTGAGATGATCGAGATTATCTGTCCATGTCCATTGAGGATAGAATCCCCTATAGGGAGTATCCACCAGGGTATGAAATATTAATCTCAGAAGTTGAAGTAGCTCTGGATTCTTTTAAGGGCAGAAAGGCTCCAGGCCCAGATGGAATCCCAACTGACATCATTAAAAAGACAAAGCAGTATTGGATCCCATTCCTTCACAAACCTTTTAATTATCTTTGGAATTCTAGGAATATTCCAAAAAGTTGGAAATTAAATGTTATAGTTCCCATTTTCAAAAAGGGAGATAGGAAAAATCCAGCTTTTTATTGACCCAGAAGTCTCCTGGATACAACAGGTAAAATATTTGCTAAAATCATAAATAACAGATTGAAGCAATGGGTTGAATTAAATAAAATAATTGATGAAGCACAAGCAGGCTTTAGGAATAATTACTCTACAATAGATCAATGCTATACATTGGCCTCTCTATTATCTGCCTGAACATCTGCAGCTTACTACCCAAATTTGACCAACTGCAAGCCTTTGTGAGCACCCACCATCCCGATATTCTGGCTGTGTTTGTAACCTGGCTCACCCCCTCAGTTCCTGATCATGATCTCTCCCTCCCAGGATATAGTATCTTCAGACTGGAAAGTAAATCTAACAGAGGAGGTGGATGTGCCCTGTTATCTAAAAGACAATCTGAAAGGGCACACTGTCCACATTGACACACCAACATCCAACACCCAACTACTGCACATCAAAATCCTTCTTGGTGCACAGAATAAAGCCCTATCAACCATCATAGTGTATATCCCTCCTAAAGAACAGGGACCTGGCCTATGCGCGGTATTGGATTATATCAAAACACTCCCGCCAAACTCTGAAACCATCTTACTTGGTGATTTCAACATAAACTGGCTGGGTGCCGAGGCTGGAGCTGCCAGGGACTCTGTTGCATCAGCCAACCTCACCCAGATACTGGACTCCCCAACCAGAAAAAATCTACAAAACTGGCACCACACCCTATTGTACTGGATTCTGACATCTCACCCCTCCCAAATTACAAGAGCCGCTGCTCTGCCTGACTCCCTCAGTGATCACTCCCCCGTTAGCTGTACCTGGTCAAATAAATTCTGCAAACCACCTCCAAAAGTCATCCTCAGCAGAGTCCTACCCCAGGGACAGCTAATCAACCTAAAAACACACCTACTTAATCAAGACTGGTCCACCATCGACTGGGCTACTGACACAAACACAGCACTGAACCATTTCATTTGTATCTTAAATGAAGCCTGTAACATCTTTGACCCACTTAAAAAACACAAAGTTAAATCTTTCTGCAATCCATGGCTCATGGGCACACTCCTACAGAAGTTAAAACACAGGGACTACCTCTGGGAACAGGCCAGAGCAACAGGAAATCAAGCAGACATCCAAAAATATAAAACAGCAAGAAATGACTGCACTAAATCCATTCGACAACATAAATCTGACTACTACAAGAAAGCACTCACTGACTCATGGGGAAATGAGAGAGCTTTTTGGAATAACACAAAAAACGTCATAGGATAGGAGACCAAATCACCCCCAACTGTTCTCAAATTGAATGGGAGTATTACACTAGACCATAAAGTTATTGCCACTACCCTCAATTATGCCTTCACTGACCTCAGCAGTGTCCTCTCCCTGATTATTTCAACGTCAGCGACATTCCTCTCCCCACCCATCAGTCTGTACCCAATAATCACCCCCTCCTTCTACTTCAGAACAGTTAACAAAAACACAGTCAGGAAATACATCTCCAAAGCCATCAGCAACACCAGAGCTAGTGCTGATACACTGGACCGCAAGCTTCTGTTACTCATGCTATAGGAAGTACTGGATCCTCTCACCAGGATCTTTGATCTCTCCCTTTCTCTCAGCCAGTTCCCAGATAAATGGAAGTCAGCAACAGTCACTTCAATCCACAAAAGCGGTGACTGGACCACTTATGGGAATTACCGCCCAATCTCTATCCCCCCCAAGGCCCTGGAATTGATAGTAGCGGACCAACTCACCAACTATCTGAGCAAACACAACAATCTCTGCCAGCAACATGGATTTAGAGAAGGGCACAGCACTGCCACTGCCCTTCTTGAGTTCACTGGTGCCATCCACAACTCCCTAGACCACGGCCTCCTAACTGGGGCTATATTCATAGACCTGTCTAAGGCATTTGACACCATCCACCATCACCTCCTGCTTTATCAGCTACTGGTCACTGGTCTCTCGATTGAAATTCTGGCATGGTTTGACAGCTACCTTAGAAACTGGACTCAACGTGTAAAAATAATGGACGTACTCTCAGATACTAAAGAAAGTTCACTCTAGTGTCCCCCAGGGCTCCATCCTGGGCCTACTACTCTTCAGCCTGTTACCTAAACACTCTCCCTGCCTCCAGCCCACTACAAATTATACTCTATGCAGATGACACTGTGCTTCTTGCCTCTCATCAAGACCCTTGCCAGCTACAACAAACCCTTCAGCATGGCTTCATCTTGGTTGAGAAATGGTTCAAAGAACATAAATTAATTCTTAACCAGAAAAAAACAAAGACCATGATCTTTACCAGCGACCAGAACAAACACAAACATCTCCAACTATCCTTGAACACCTCCCTAGGTAGCCCTCTGGAGCAGGTGGAATTCTTTAAATACCTAGGAATCACCTTAGACTCCCACCTGTCCTACGCTACCCACATAACCAATGTTGCAAAAACTGCGAACTCCGGACTGGATATACTCTATCGCCTAAGGCGGTACCTGACCAAAGAGGCCCTCACTGCCACTGTTCAAAGCTCCATCATCTCCCAGATAGACTATGGCCTTGTTGCCTATGGTGCTGCCACTCGCATGGCACTCCGAAGGGTAGCCACCACCCTAAACAAGGCCTGCCGACTCGTCATTGGAGCAAAATGCCTCACATGTACCTGTGAACCTTACTCTCAAACAAACTGGCTGCAACTTGAAAATTGGATTATTTACCAAACCTGCATGGTGGCAAAGAAAATCCAGTTAGGGATCACCCCTTGGAGTCTGCACGCTTCTCCAAACAAAAAACAGCTATAGGATCACCAGGGGATCAAAGTCTCAACTGTTTCAGATCCCTCACTGCCACACAAACCAAGGCCAATGATCATTCACCTACAGGGCCCCCACCTGGTTTAATGGTCTAGCTTATGACACTATCACCACCACTGGTCTTGGTGCCTTCAAATCCAGGCTCTGAAACACCCTTGTTGCCTCCAGCACCTGCAATTGCCTTGGCTAATTACTTTGTCTCATGAGCCCCAGTGCTCACTGCTGCTGGGCCCAATGCCCACCGCACTTGCCCTCCTAGGGCCACCTTCTGCCCCGCACTTGCCACTGACAATGCCTCCTGGCTGCCTTGCACTCTATCTGACCCCCACGCTATCCCACCCTCCTACCTACCCTTGTCTCCACACTGCTCCTCTCTCACCCTGCTACTGCCCTCCTCCTCCCTCATCCTGTCTTCATCACTTGTCTTCTTTTTGCAACATGTGTAAACCTGTAACCTATAATTGTAACCTTGTGACCTATAATAGTGCCTATGATGTTAAACCATTGTTATGATGTGGAACCTTTGTAAAAGAGCCCTGGGCTCAAAGGTAATTTCTAATCCTAGAACAAATAAATAAAAATAAAAAATTGACCCATTTAATTCACAAATATAAAACAATAAAAAAGCAGAAATTATATTGTACATTTATCGATCTTAAAGCAGCATTTGACAAAGTAAATAGGGTGTTAATGTGGGAAAGATTAAGCAAACTAGGGATAGACCATTCACTGTTAGAAATAATTAAATTCTTACATCAAGATAATTTTACCAGTGTTTGGTTCTCGGACTCAGGAGAACAGATCAGCTGGTTCTCAACCAATACTGGTGTCAAACAGGGCTGTACATTAGCCCCACTTCTATTCAACGTATGCTTTTTGACTGTACTTAAATGTACACATAACCCTGACTTTCATTTGCCAAAAATTGGAATAAGATCAATAGCCCACCTAGCGAATGCAGATTATGTTGTTTTATTTTCTCTTAGTCATCTGGGTATGAATAGGAGTTTGGAACCATTTTATGTGGAATCTCAAAAAGCTGATTTACAAATTAATTATGAAAAAAAAAGTAATTATTTTTGGGAGTAACCAGAAAGCCTATAAATATTACATTAACAAGTTAAAAACAGATTTAGTGAAGGAATTGTTTTACTTGAATAACAATAAACCAAAATGGAAATCGGGGAACCCACATTAGGGATGCAAAAAGCAAGGCAGAAAGCTTTCTACCAATATTAACATCCTCTTCATATAAATTTGAGGGTAGATCAATTAAGGGAAACCTTATGGTAGCATCAGCTAAAATTCGAAGTCAATTGTTAAAAGGTTCTGAAATTTGGGATTTAAACTGTCAAGACAAACTCGAATCACCATTGAATAAATTCTATAAACAACTTCTGGGTATTCCAAATAGTACTCCATCATCATTAGTAAGAGCAGAGTTAGATCAGCTTCCTGTTGAATACTATTGCACCCAGAGATTGATTAACTATTGGATTAAAGCCTTCTGGATTACATCCGATAGATTACTGCATCTCTGTATCAAAGAAGTAATAAACTATGGACGGTATGATCCATCCTTTTCAGCTTTCTGGGTCCTGGAAGATGTAATAAAACCAATGGGACTATTACATATTATTCCAGATAGTTTAAATCAACCTATTGAATATATCAAAGAAATTATAAATGATAGAATAAAATATATTTTTATCCAGAAAGATTTAGAAACTGGAAGAACTTTCATTGCTGGTCCATGGTTAGCAAAAAATAAAAGGATACACAAATTAGAAAAATATTTGGTCATATTGGACAATCCAAAACAGAGGATACAAATAGCAAGATTTAGGGTTGAGTCCTTTCTAACTAATGAGAGAAAAGCCCTTTATGAAGGAAAAACGGATCATCACTCTATGTGTAAGTGCAGTATGGGACAAGATTCTTTGCTGCACTTGGTGATATCATGCCCTCTATATGGTAAATATCGTACACCAGAAAGAGGCACAATTTTAGAAAAACTACAGTACGAACCTTCACAGTTACTGACTTATTTACTGAGATGCTAGTCCCTGTGGTCTCCCTTTTGAAAATAATTTAACAAAGACAGTTGCATCTGAATGGATAATTAGTCTATAGATTAGACAACATTACTTTTATGTGTATTTTGGTGTGATATTGTGCAATATTTTTTATCACAAACAGTAAGAGAGTAACTGGCTAGAAGGAGGTGTGGAGCAACAATGGGGAATTATCAAAACTGCCATCACAGAGGCAACAAGCCTTTGTGTGAAGCAAATAAATAAATCAAAATGAAAGAAAAAGCCACTATGGTTCTCAAAAGAGGTGGCTGTGAAAGTCAGGAAGAAAAGATAGCATTCTGGAAGTATAAGGAAACACAGAAGGAGCAGGACAGAGAGCTGTACCAGCTAAGGCAGGAAGCAGGGAGGGAAGTCAGAATAGCAAAGGCCCAGACTGAGGAAAAGATAGCCAACTCAGTTAAGAAGGGGAGTAAACCTTTTATAGGTACATCAGCGGTAGAAAGACAAAGGAGAGATAGTGAGGCTGAATAGAATGGGCAGTTGGGTGAGCAGGGGGACAGTGAAAAAGCAGGAATACTGAATGAATATTTCTGCTCAGTATTCACAAAAGAGAGGGGAAGTGCCTAATCCAATTAACAAGAAGCACTCTTGATAGGGGTTGATTCCAGTCCTTTCACAGAAGAAAGGGTTCTGCAAGAACTCCTAAAACTGAAGGTGGACAAAGCAATGGGTCCTGATGGAATTCACCCCAGAATTCTAAAAGAATTAAGGAGAAACTAGTGAAACCACTGGCTACTCTTTTTAATAAATCATGGGAGGATGGTGTGGTACCCGAGGACTGGAGGAAGGCGGATGTGATTCCCCTTCACAAAAGTGGGACCAAGACAGAGGCAGGAAACTACAGACCTGTCAGTCTGACCTTTGTGGTAGGGAAAGTGATGGAGTCACTTCTGAAGGAAAGAATAGTTGAGTACCTAGAAGTACAGGACCCAAGGCAGCATGGGTTCACAGCGGGAAGGTCATGTCAGACCAATCTAATAGATTTCTTTGACTGGGTGACCAAAGTAGTAGACCAGGGAGGGGCTGTGGACATGGCCTACCTAGACTTTAGCAAGGCATTTGACACGGTCCCAAAAGATTACTAGTCAAATTAACCAGCCTGGGAGTGGGTCCCAGGGTGGTAACCTGGGTAAAACATAGGCTGGACAACAGGACACAGAAGGTAATTGTAAATGGAGTCCACTCTGAAGAAAGGGAGGTTACTAGTGGGGTACCGCAGGGTTCAGTATTGGGTCCAGTCCTTTTTAATGTCTTCATCAGTGACATTGCAGAGGGACTGGAAGGAAAAGTATGCCTTTTTGCAGATGACACAAAGATCTGCAACAGGGTTGATACACAAGGAGGCGTGGAAAGGATGAAAAGGGACTTGGCAAGGTTGTAGGAATGGTCAGAAGTATGGAAGCTAGGATTCAATGCAAAGAAGTGCAAAATAACGCACCTGGGAAACAAGAACCCAGGAGAATAATACACAATGGGTGGGGAGGTAGTAACAACAACAAAAAAGGAAAGGGACCTGGGGGTAATCATATCAGATGACCTTAAGGTTAGCAAGCAATGTGAGAAGGCAGTAGGGAGGGCTGGGGGTATACTGGGATGTATAGGGAGAGGCATCATCAGCAGAAAACAGGAAGTTGTTATCCCTCTGTACAGACAGTAGGTGAGACCCCATCTGAGTACTGTGTCCAGTTCTGGAGACCCCATCTCCACAAGGACATAGACAGGATAGAGGTAGTCCAGAGGAGGGCAACTAAAATGGTGCAGGGTCTGCAAGAGAAGCCATATGAGGAGAGACTAAAGGAGCTTAATATGTATACCCTTGAGGAAAGAAGGAGGGGGACATGATAGAAACTTTTAAGTACCTCAGTGGAATCAACAAAGTCCAAGAGGTAGCATCTTTCAGAAAAAGACTTGCAAGAACAAGGGGACACAATTTAAAGATAGAAGGAGGGCGTTCTAGGGGCAATGTGAGGAAGTATTATTTCACAGAGAGGGTAGTGGATGCATGGAACAGCCTTCCTGAGGAGGTTGTAGGGTCTAAAACTGTGGGAGAATTCAAGAATGCATGGGACAGACATAAGGCAATTCTTGTGGGGGGTAGGTAGAAATAGGCTGTTGGTTAACTAGGATCTGCGGCCTATCCTGTAGGTAGGGAAATGGGCAGACTAGATGGGCCTAGCGGTCCTTATCTGCCGTCAAAGTCTATGTTTCTATGTTAACTGTCACACTTTGATATCTGTGTAATAGATTAAGAAATGTCCACTGAGATTTGCCAAATGTTCTAATTTGACAAACTGCATAATTGCTTTATGTTTTATTGAATGATTATTAACTTATGTACTTGGAAATGTTTTTTCCATATTCCCATTTTAACTTTTGATATTGTAATGGCTGTATAGCCAACCAATAAATGGATGATGATTATCCACTAAATATGTTGAACATTTTCCTTCCTTTAAACTGGTTTGCACCATTAAATCCTTTAATGAATAGCTTTATCTGGCAAGGTAAAATTCAAAAAATAGCTTTATCTAAATTATTCTTACCTAAACAACAAGGAGGCGTTAAACTACCAAATGTTGTACTGTATTACTTTTCTACACACCTTAATAAATATATAAAATGGCTCCTTCCAAAATCTTCAGATTCATCTTACTTTCCCTTGTAATTAGATTTAGAATTGTACCAACTCAACTCTTTTAAATTGTCCCTACTTTCTCAACTCCATAATACACTATCTAATATCTCCTCTTCTTTTAAAATATCGCTACTGGATACCTCAAAAAAAAGGTACATAACCAAATGTGTAAATATCTCTCTCTTTCATTTTCCCAGGATATTAATCAACTCATCTTTAATAACGTTAACTTTAGAACTTCTAATACAACCTTTTTTCGTCCATTTGTCAGCCATATTTCCAATCTGAAAGTTAGTCCCTTGTTAGAGAATAGTATCTTACTTTCTTCCTCAGCCTTGTTGCATAAATTGAATTTAAGAAATCAATTTTAGTCACTCTTTTTACTTTAAAACAAGCTTTACTAGCTCATTTTGGCCTTTTTTACTTGGCTGATCAAGAAACATGACTATTTAAATGGCCTTATAAAAGCCAATAAGGGCTCCCACCCTATTGCTAACAGCTATAACATTTTATTTTCTTGAAAATTTTCAATTGATCCAGTCCAGGCCTCTTATTGGTTATCTTTAATGGCTACCATTCCTTTAAACTGGTCGCATCTCTGGACTAACATATACAGTCTAAGTATCTTCCTTTAGACAATTTAAAATTGATCCAATTAAAAATTCTCCATAATATCTATATCACACCATACTCCTTGAAGAAACGCGGTTCAGCTGGTGCTGATTCCTGTATAAGATGTAAGACAGCCCCAGGAGACTTAAGACATATATTTTGGTCCTGTCCTCTAATAAAGTCCCTCTGGGTTGAACTTTATAAAAGTTTTTTTACCAGGTTACATCTCACTAGCGCCCTTTGCTTTGAAGCATGTATACTGGGATATTTAGAATCCATACCTAAATCTACAAACAGAGCTATTTTAGCTTTAATAAATATTTCAGTGAAACTACTAGTTTTAAAACATTAGATTGACAATGTTAGGCTGTCCCTTCGGGAATGGAATGCTGCTACTTTTCATAATCTACAACTTATTAAAACTATTGCTTTTAGCCAAGGGAAATTACTTAAGTTCCAATCTCTGTGGGGCCCCCTCTATGATTTGTTTCTTGATTAATTTGTAGAATACATCCCTTGCTGTTATTCTTAATTCTTATTTTCTTTTCTTATGAATCTTCTCTTCTCCTTATGTTCTTACTCTTTTCCATTAACCACTCGTGTGTTTATAACACTTAATGATAAATTACTTTATTTCTTACTTAACTATTATAGTTCATTTTTCACAGTTCATTTTCTTTTTCCTTTTTAAATCCATGTCTCTCATGGGGGGAGAGTGTATTAGATTTTGTTGTGTGAAGTATCTGATGTTGACTGTTGTGTTGTTATTGTTTGTTATAATTAAAATTCAATAAAGAAAATACAACAACAACAAAAAAAACACTGGTTTATTTTATGAAAACCAAAAAATGTACCATTAAGAAAATATGACAGACTCTCAAACCATTAACTTAAATCCCAGCAACATTCACCTCATCCACATCAAACAGGAAGCTGCCCTCACAGTCATCAAGGTCAGAATTGTGCCCAATTGGGAATTCTTTGTCCATGATTGCATCATCAATCTCAGTGGTAGGCTGTTTGATGCTGCCACCAGGATGGTCTGCTTCTCCCACATCATCAGAACAACCATCATCATGATGGGGCACAAACACAAATGTGGTAGTTCGAATTGGTATGTGACTTTCATTCATTTTTATGAATGTCAGCATGCTGACATTTGTTGGTGAGAGGTTGGTATGATGGTCACGAAACATTGCCCCCTTCAGAACTGAATACCCTCTCCACACTTACACTGGAAGGTGGGCTGGTCAGGTACTTCAGTGCCACTGAAGTTAGCTCTGGCCATTCACTCACCTTTCCATTCCAGTACAGCAGTGGATCGTCAATTACTGAGAGATGATTTTTTTCAGACAAATATGTGTCAACCATTCTCTATGCTGCATGCAGTCCTGTTGTTGACTCATCATCCTGTTCACCAGATTCATCAATGTCATAGATTCCCGCTTGGGACAAGGCACCCCAAAGTGGGTTAATGGCAACCAGTTTTGCTGACATCCCACTTGGACCTGCAGCCTCCTCACTGGATGTGCCTAGCAGTCCACAGTGACTTTGTTATGCTGTGGTTTGCTGAACTTGGCATGTGACTTCTGTGCTCCATGAACCAATTGCACCAGTTGTCCACTGAGATTTTAACCTGTACAGACCCTCCCTCCAGTAAGGATGCAATTCCACATTTGTATCGTGGGTCCAGCATTGTTGCTATTCTGAATTCAGCACTTTGCAGAATACTTACAATGTGGTGATTGCGGTCCAATACTGTCAGCATGTGTTTAAGTAACGCACTACTTGAACAATCTCCAGACACATCAAGGCTATGTTGCAGATTCTACAAAGTCTGCCTCAGCACCCACAGCAGTGGAATAGCTTGGCTTATAGAGGCAGTGTCACCACTCACTGCCTGTGTGGCATGTTCAAAGGGCCTCAAAAGTGATATCACAGAGTCCTTGAGGTGCCACTGTTCTGTTGTCATAGACATCGAGGCCCCGGAAGTATCACAGCTAGTGTGCATAACTAGGTATTCTGAGATGGCTTTGTACTGTTCATACAACCTCTCTGCCATGTAAAGAGTTGAGTTCCAGCACATGACAACTTCCAGCTTAAGGTGGTGCTGAGGGAGACTGTTTTGAATCTGCAGCTGCCAAAGTTGGTCACGGGCATTTCCAGAGCATGAAAAGTGTGCACAGATGCAGTGTGCAGCTGTCAACATTTTCTTGATGTCAGAGTGCTGCAGAAACTCCTGGACCACAAGATTTAAATAGTGGGCCATGTATGGAACCCTAACAAAGCCACCATCGATGATACATTTCACCACGTTTGAATCATTGTCACTGGCTATAAAGCCAGCTTTCAGGGACAGGCAGTTCAGCCACTCATCAATTTTGGTCAGTAGCAAGTTAAGTATGCTTTCAGCAGGGTGGGAAATGGCCACACTGTGCATAGCAAGCATTGGATGCTGTTGAATTCCAAGAAGGTTGCTGCCATGACAGTCTGCCTTACTACACTGATTTCCAATACCGCCAGCACAGAAAACCCCGGTACCTGTGCCCAAAGTGAAGTAATACGCAAATATGAACTACCTGCCATTTTGTCACTTATCCACATAACCATACTTAAGTGGATAAATGGTGAGGAGGAATGTTGAACGGCATGTCTTACAGACTTTGTCACTGTCTGGTATAACTCCAGGACAGCACGGATGGAAAAGTATGTCCTGGATACGACTTTCCATTTGGGACAGACACGTGCCACAAAATGACAGAATATGGAATTCTCCACAAAGGAGAAGGGCAAAAGATCAATTGCCAGCATTTCTGCTACAACAGCATTCAGTTCATGGGACACCACATATTTGGGTGGGTATTTCATGTTCCGGGCAAAAAGACTCAGCAACGTGGGCTGAGTTGTTACCCGTTTCGCATGTGGTGTGCCAAATGGCTCTGCTGTGTGACCGGCCATGGGTGAGGTGTTTTTGCTGTGTGATGAAGAGGGATGCACAGGTGACACTGACAAGTCCACCCATTTTAAGCACAGGGGCTGATGTTGGACTAGAAATACTGCTGCATAGTTCACCACCTCTGCTGCTACTCTGACCACCACTTGACAACAAGTCAAAATCATCATCCTCCTCATGCCTGTAGTAATCCTCAGCTGCTATTTCACCATTACTACAGACATGGCTACTTGGGCTACTTACAGTCATGGAAGGGGATACCATGCTTAATAAGGCAGATGAGGGTGGACGCCCCACTATGGCATTAGCTTCCCTCTGGTGCTGAGTCCACAGTGCCATGTGCCTGTTCTTCAAATGTGTATGCTGGCTCCCGGTGCCCAGATGACTACCCTTTTTACCACATCTGACACGCTCTTAGCAAAGCTGCCAGATTGCCACTGCTTCATCACTTGGATCTTGTACAAAAAAAATCCCAAATGAGGGATTTGGATCCCCAACTTTTAGTTTTCACAGGTCCCTGATGCTGCAGATTGGACACCAGTTGTTTAGACAATAACATGGGGGGTGTACTGCATGATTTATATTGCTGGCCACACTTGGGCTCTATCGGCCTATCACTGTCTATGATGATTACTACTGGGTCATCATCATCATCAACAGAAACAGCCACATCACAACTTTGAAGAGGGGGTGATTTAACACTGACAGACTGAGACTGTTTACACACAGCCACCTTTAATTTCTTTTTCTCTGGTTCCCAACTAAGGCCACTAAAATCATCATCATATTCTTCATCCGCATCCACTATTTCAGCTTGGATGCCGTCCTATGGAGAACGTGTACCAACCACAGCATCATTATGATTGTACAATATTTTTTCTCCAACATTTGAAGGGTTGGATGACACAGGCATGACCTCATCAACAGCACTGGAAACATGAGTTTGCGACAAGTCGTCATCAGCATCAGAATCATGTTTAACCAATATGGAGATGTGGATGTTGGGGACTGTGACATCTACTACACTCTGTCTCACGGTCATGGCTTTAGACTTCACAATATTTGGGAAACTGGTTAACTTGCAGTCACTGGTTGAACTTGGGGCAATACTCATGCCATCAGCAACTTCACTAACACCAGCTGGGACAACAGCATCTCCAATCATGATTTAAGCTACTGATTGTACTGTGAAAAACATAGAGAAATCCCTTTACTGGCATCAACTATGCACTTCTGCTGCATACTACCATGCCCACGGCCACTCTTGCCACTGGCAGCAGTGCCATGGCCAGAAGCATATTTGCATACTTGTCTCTTTGCAGGCATTTTTGAGGATTACACAAAAAATTCACAACAGATTGAGATTTCTGAAATTTGGAGTGGATGGGAAACCAAAAAAAACGAACAACTGTGGCTTACAGATGCGGATTGGGCATTAAACACATGCAAATGCACAGACGCAGATTGCACACTATAAAGAGATGCAGCCACACAAGCACAAAAACACCTCAACCAGTGGTCCCAGAAATCCAAAAATGGAAAAATAAATTATACCTTTTGCAGGTTGAAGGGGGGTCACTGCAGTAGCCATCCACTAGGTAGATAGAAGGAAGCAGTAAAAAATACAGCAGACAGATAACTAATTCAGAGTGCGGCGATTATTGTGTGACACAATAAAATGATCTGACTCGATCGCATGCACACACACTCACACACTAGAGGTAATTCACAGAAAATGTAACAGTGCAGTACACTATATAACCACATTTTTTAAACAGAATGAAAATATGCACTGCAGCAAGACAACACAACAGAAAATAATGATCAAAAATTACTTCAAGTATTACTGTGTGTACATAAACACACAAATACTAACACACACTACTAGTACAAAACAGAAAGACTGCCTTTCTCATGTGAATCTCACTCCACCACAGGTATGACCTTCCCCCGAAGCATACTTCAACAGTGTCTGTCAGTACACAGGCTGAATGTTCTAAATTAACATTCAAAATGTACAGAAAAACAATCAACACTGTATTATCTAAGCACAGGAGGGTTTCCTACAGTCAATGTACTAAATTTGGAACAAAATAATTGGATCAAAAGTGATTTTTTAAAGTTTTTCGATGGTTTGATTCTCAGAGCTCTGAGAACAAACTGTCTCCAGCTTTCCACTACACACACTACGCAGAACGGAGGCTGTGCAAGACAGTCTAGAGCCCATGTGGCCTGCCATTCCATGTATCAATGCAAAATTCACCTTAAATAGCAATAAACAAGTGAAGCCAAAGCGAAGGCCATTGAAATCAATGGCACTTGGCGTTAAAATTAAGGGGAAGGCTGTAATGCAAGGAGAAATAGAGCAAAGTCCATTGGAGACAATACACTTTGCATCACTGGTTAAAGGTGAAGTAATTCACTTCACATTGAGGAGCACTATGCAGATTTTGGCATAATACACGAAGTGTTCCGCAAAGCGAAGTGGGAGCACTTCGCCCACCTCTATCCATATGTCAAATCACATCATACAATGATCACTTGTACCCAGGGGACTACCCCACTGTGACTTCTGAGTGCTGTCTCTGTACATAAGTACCAGGTCCAGTACTGCCCCATCTCTAGTGGGCTCCATAACCAGCTACCTGAAACTGCCCTATGAACAGACTCAAGGATGGCCCTACTTCTTGTTGTAGCTGTGACCTTAATGCTTCAGTCTACATCTGGCAGATTAAAGTCCCCATGATCAAGGCCACCCATTTGCTTGCCATTCTGATAACGGCCTCACTGAAAACCTTGCCTTACACCTTCCCCAGTGCTTGTGGTCTACACACCACCCCATGTAGTTAAAGGCCCCAGACTTTGTCTCTAGGCAGATCCAAAGAACCTCTATCTCTTCCTTATCACCCTGTTATCCTTGTATCTCTGTGACCTTTACAACTACCCTTGCATTTAAATAACCCACCCTTTCCTACCTGGCCTTTTCTTCCTGAGCATGGTATACCCTGGAATGGCCACATCTCAGCTCTGGTTGTCAGAGCACCATGGCTCTGTTATGATCACCAGATCCAGGTCTGCCTCTGCCATGATTGCCTCAAGGTCAGGAATTTTATTTCCTAGACTGCAAGTGTTGGCACATATGGCTCTCCACTCCTTTTGTCCCTCCATCCCCCCACTCTGACCTCCCTTCCTTATTGCATCCCTTGCCCTTTCCAATGTCCCTGGCAATCTCCTTCCCTTTTTTATTCTCCCTCTGCCCACCTTCCTTAACTCCTCTCAGTCTTAGATCCACCTCCTGATCATCCCTTCATTTCCTCTGCCTTGTCCCTATGGCCCTGGGGAATTTATTTCCCTTGTGCTTCTCCTCTCTGCTCCATTTAATGGGGGAAGGGGGATCACTGCCTCCTACCTACAGCTGCCTCCCCTTTAACTAGTTAAATACCATCAAAATAGCCTCTACACCTTCCACACAGGACTGCCATTCCTTTTCCAGATGGATGTGGGCCATCTCTTTTTTTGTACAGGCCTCTATCCCACCAGGTAGGACCCCAGTAACTGATCAGCCATACTACTACTCACTGCACCATGTTTTCAACCACTCACCGAAAGCTCTGGTGAAATGGTACCCATCATCCCCAGGCCATACACAGGTAGCACCACAGTGAAGGCCACCATGACAGCAACCTGCTTTAGATCCCTCACCAGCTCCCTAAACCTTCCATTCACCACCCTGCTGTGTCCTTTGTCAGGACATTAGTCCCCAGATGAACAATGACATCCAGCTACCCCCACCCCACCACCCTAGCAATCCTAAGGATCAGCTCTCCATCTCTATGCAGAGACTCCATGTAGGGAACTCACCTCCCACTTTCACTCCTGTCCTGCCCCCCAAACTACCCCCTATTGATTGAGTCCATCTCTTACCTTGGGGCCTTTCTTGTGGAGGACCCTCACATCCTACCTAGCCACTACTATGGGTGCTTGCTCTTGGCCGTCCCATCCTGCCAGAGCAGTGAAAGAGCTGTTTAGTGACACTGGCTAAGGAATGTGTTCACAAACCACCACCTCCTCCCTCCTGGAGTCCCTCACATTCCAGCTGGCCCTGTTCCTTGGCACCCTTGGAGGCAATAGTGGTAGACTTGGTGGCTCCTGGGTGGGGGGGGGTTCTGACTCTTACCCAACTTTTCCTGGAGTCTAGTGTCTTCCACCTTCTGCTCAGAGAGGTGGACACAGATGGTGCAGCACCTCAGTCTCCTAAAGGTCATTCTGAAGACTGCCATTTCACAGCCACTGCACTGCACCACTCCCAACATTCCCAACACTACCCTCCCTTAGATCCTGGAAAAATAATTTATGCTTTTTCCCCAGATGGGGTGTTTTTAAACTTCCCTTTTTTGTTAAGTTTATCCCCTGTTCTTTGATCTCAGACAGGTTGTTTCTAAATTTCCTTTTTATGTTGTCTTGTGCCTGTAGAAGAAACATGTTGTGGTAACTTTGGAATAGCAGGTTTTGGAGGTGCGGTCCTGTTGTTGCCTGTGGCGCCACTGCTTTTTGGGGCTGGGCTCTGTGGCACAAATTAGATTGCATGCTGTCTATGACGGCAGTGCAAAAGTGTGTCCAGCACCTTGCAAGGTTTTAGCCACTGCGATGAGGGAGCTCCACCTCATTGCAGGATGTGCCTTTCCTGGTGTATGTTTCAGTGCGACATGGTGGCGGTTGTGCCATCTGCCTCACACAGTCCCCGGAAAAACTGACCTCCTTAAGGGATGCCCAATCCCCTGTCAGCATCACCCCCAATACACTTTATTTGCTGACGGGTACCAACCCCGCCGGCTACAATCCCCCTCCCACCATCTGCCGATGGGGAATGCTTCTCATTGGCATCACCCCCAACACTCTTTTATTTGCTGATGTGGTGCCCAATCCCCATCGGCTACAGTCCCCGATGAGAACCCGCAGGTGACAAACCCCTCCTCAGTTCATTTGCCGATGGGGAGCCCAATCTCTGTCTGCATCATCCCCCCCAAACACTCTTTTTTATTTGCCGACGGGGTGCCCAATCCCCATTGGCTCCAGTTCCTCCCAAAAAAAAACATGCAGGTGACACACTGGGAGCCCACCCCAGTGTGTCAAATGTACCTGTAAAACCAAAAACCTTTCCACGATATTTGTTTTTTCCCTGTAAAGTAGAAAATGGTCCCTCGCAGTCTGCAGCCCCTCCCTAACCCTCGCCCACCCACTCCATGCCCCACCTCCCCACCCCTCACCCCATACTTACCTCTGGAGCCCGGCACAATGATCTTCTGTGGACTGGGAACACGTCTGAACTTTTCAAAGCTGACCACAAACTGAAGAAATACCGGTAAGCTGTATAATGGCATAAATAGGGTTTTTTCAACTTTGATGCATATCTCGGGTATTTTGGGGAATTCTGCCACCAAATTTTCAACATGGGGTTATTGGGATGCCTCTTCATGAATTCAGTTAGTGCCATGGCGTCATTCAGTCCCAAAAGATGATTTTGTGGTCTCTGCGCGGAATCTCCCTTCGAGACTGATTAACAAAATGGCAGTGCCACTGTTCATGAGGTGGCCTCTCAAAAAGCCTATGTTGCAAATTTGGTGACCGAAAGTAAAATAAATGACTGTTTTACAAGTGTGCATTGTGCAGTTTCCATGCACGCTCATATCTGTAATATTTTCACTCCAGATTTTCAACACTGGCATTTTTCCACACCTCATTACGAACAGTAACGCTGTCCTTTTTCACATCCTGGCCGAAATGTATTTTCGTACTTCCGGTGCAGAATAGTGTGGTTGCTGTATGAAATCTGTGTTCAGGACAGAGTAAGAAAATTACAGTGACACTGTTCATGAGCAGAGATCCTAAAACGCCTATGTTGAAAATTTGGTGCTGAAAGGCCATTAAATGACTGTTTTACGAGCATGCATTGCGCAGTTTCCACGCATGCTTGTAACTTCGTGAATCTGTAATATTTCACTTCAGATTTTCAACATTGCCATTTTTTCACGCCTTCTTATGAACAGTACAGCTGTCATTTTTCACATCCTTGCCGAAATATGTTTTCACACTTCCGGCGCAGAATAGCGTGGTCGCTGTGTGAAATCTGTGTTCAGGACAGAGTAAGAAAATCACAGTGACACTGTTCATGAGCAGAGGTTCTAAAATGCCTATGTTGAAAATTTGGTGATGAAAGTCCATTTAATGGTTGTTTTACAAGCGTGTGTTGCACAGTTTCCATGCATGCTCGTAACTTCGCGAATCTGTAATATTTTCACTCCAGATTTTCAACATTGCCATTTTTCCACACCTCCTTATGAACAGTACAGTTGTCATTTTTCACATCCTGGCTGAAAAATGTTTTCTCACTTCTGGCACAGAATAGCGTGATCGCTGTGGGGAAATCAGTGTTTGGGACAGAGTAAGAAAATTACAGTCATACTGTTCTTGAGCAGAGGTCCTAAAATGCCTATGTTGAAAATCTGGTGATGAAAGTCCTTTAAATGACTGCGCTATGAGCATGTGTTGTGCAGTGTTCATGCACCCTTGTCATTTTTCACATCCTGGCCAAAATGTATTTTCACACTTCCGGCGCAAAATATCATGGTTGCTGTGGGAAATCAGTGTTTGGGACAGTTTAGGAAAACCACAGTGACTCTGTTCATGAGCAGAGGTCCTAAAATGCCTATGTTGAAAATTAGGTGACAAACGTCCATAAAATGACTGTTTTACAAGCGTGCGTTGTGAAGTTTCCATGCACGCTTGTAACGTCGATAATTTTTAATATTTATACTCCAGATTTTCACCACTGCTATTTTTTTACACCTCCTTATGAACAGTACGGCTTTCATTTCCCACATCCTACCTGAACTGTGCTTTCGCACATTTGGTGCGCAGTGGTGCAGTCGCTGTTATGTTTAGAGCAGAGTAGTAAAATCACAGTGACACTGTTCATGAGCAGAGGTCCCAAAATGCCTATGTTGAAAATTTGGTGAAAAAATTCCATAAAATGACTGTTACAAGCGTGTGTTGCGCAGTGTCCATGTACAGTTGTAAATTCGAGAATTTGTAGTATTTTCACTCCAGATTTTCAACATTGTCATTTTTGCACACCTTCTTATGAACAGTTCAACTGTCATTTGTCACATCCTGCCCAAAATGTAGTTTTGCACATCTGGCGCACAATCACACAATCGCTGTGGGAAATCAACATTCGGGTAGATTAAGATAATCATAGTGCTACTGTTCATGAGCAGAGATCCCAAAATGGGTATGCTAAAACTTTGGTGAAATAATTCCAAATGACTGTGTTACGAGTGTGCGATGTGCAGTTTTCAAACACGCTCATAACTTCGAGAATGTTTAATATTTTCACTCCTGATTTCCCACATTGCCATCTCTTCACACCTCCTTATCAATGGTGCAGCTGACATTTTTATGTGGTGCAGAATGGCACAGTCACTGTGGGAAATCAACGTTTGAGACAGATTAACAAAATCACAGGGGCACTGTTCATGAACAGAGGTCCCAAATGCTTTCATGAGGTAGGGTCACAAAAATCCATGTTTCAAAATTTGGAGTGCAAATACCAACACACGCCCAGGGAGGTTAGGGTTTCTAACTATTACATCTCACCCTGTACAGACTAACAGGCATCAGGGTGTGTCTTTGGATTGTCTGCTGTACTGCATACGCTATTGGTCCTCCACCTCCACCCTGCAGCCACTGGCAGGCATCAAAGTGTGCCTTGGACTCTTCAGCCCCAAAGTTCAACTCATTCTCCTATGCTGCACCCATCTCAATGTACTTCCTTATGAAATGGGCTGAGCATAAGGCCAGATGACCCCAAGGCACAACGCAACACTTGTCAGACTCTGCAGGGTAGGGTGAGGTGAAATAGCATGAGCGTTATGGCCAGCGACCCAAACGCACACCCCAATGCCTGTCACTTTCTGCAGGGTGGGGTGGGGTTGATGTTGGTTCCATACTTCACTGCTGCTTCTATTATGTGTCTCTCTAACTCCTGCATTACCAATGTCAAAACCAGCAAGACAACATTCGGCAACGACAAATGCTTGTTTTTGTTACATTTACCTCATATTCCATGACCCTAAATAGGTTTTTTTAAGTGTTCTTAGTTTTGTTTTAATTCTCTGCCTATTTACCCCTACCCTAGATAGTGTGTTATATCTATATCAGGTTTACCAGGTGATTACATTTACTGTACTCCTTAAAACAAGTTGCGACAAGTATTCAATTCAATTTATTTTTATACTAGATGGTATGTGTTCAAAAATGCCCATTTTCAAAAATGTCTAGTGGTACAAAAATTCGATAATGCAGAGAAAAAGGTAAAAACAATATTTGCTAAATTTTACGGTATTTACAGTATGACAGGATCATTTAGAAAAAAAAAATACAGAGCACACAACAACAGTGACAATATACAAATACAGGTAGTCCACTTTACCTTGCTGGACCAGGAGAGTTCCCTGCATGCCTGATGTACCTACATTAATTTGCTGATGCTTAAGATGCCATTCCCTTCAGCTGTACTATTCCTGTTCTGTTCCAGTCACATTCTACGACATGAATGTGAATGAGATATGTTAGCAGTGTTTCCTTTTATCCTCCCTCCAGGCTGGACTTCCTGCTCAACAGCGGAGTTCCTGATTGGTCATTTTGGCACTCCTCTGCATTTGACTCCAACCCCCCAATCTGTAGAGAGGGAGAGCTGCTGATCTGAAATAAAGAACATTCAGAGGCAGGTTAGTTTGGCATTAAAAATCAGTTGTAACCAGAAATGTTTTATTTTCAGTCTATTACTTGCTCCCCAGTACGTAAATTCCTTATCTGTTTTTTTACTTGCACTTCCTGACTGGTGAAAACAATGAGAGAAAGCAAGCAAATATAGTTCATGGGGAAAAAAAAGCCCTACAGTCAAATTGCTATAGAGTCTAGTTATTAAATGCTGGTAGTTCTTTGGTGTGTTTTGTTTGTGTTCCTTATTAGTGGCGCCCTGCCATTTCTTAGTTTACAGTGACTATTAGCCACTATGAAGCAGCTTAAATCACAAGTTGTAGTGAGAAAGAAATAATGTGACCTACTAGGAATAGTACCTAGTCCCCCAGAGTACCATCCTTGTGCTCTAGCCACTGAGTTACAGGGTCATGTGTACCTGAAGTTCTTTTCTCTGATATTGCATATCCTGCAACCAGGAAGAGTTGAGATGACAAGTAAATGTTTCTTGGTGCAGCATAAGGCACTGTTAAGCAACTTAAATCACAAATTGTAGTGAGAAAGAAATAATGTGACCTACTGGGAATTGAACGCAGGATCCCCCAAATATTGTCCTGGTGCTCTAACCACAGTTACAGACTCACATAGTTGGATCTAGCATTCCTGGACACAGTTCCTTTTTCTGATATTGCATATCTTGAAACTAGGAACAACTGAGATTACAATTAGAATTTTTTTTGGTGCAGTATTACCCACTGCTAAGCTGGTATTCTGGGAGCCTGGATTCAATTGCCAGTAGGTCACACTATTTCTTTCTCACTACAATTTGTTACTTTATAGTGTTCGCTTACTTGTTTAAATTCATGCCGATACCTGTTTGGTCAAAACGTACCAAAAGCTGTACTCCTAACATCTTATCTCTTTGTAACTCCCCTACCCTCTGATTGTTAGCTCAGTTACCCTTGTATTACCCATGCTGTATGTAACCCTTACCCAATTGGTTGGATCCTCACCTGATACTTGTTTGACTTTGGCCATTGGTGCTTAATAACTGTGTTGCTCATACGAACATATGAAATGCCAGCAGAAACAGGTCTCATGGTCTATCAAGTCTGCTCAAATGTGCAGCTAGCCTCTCAACTTGCTGCTGCCTCACCCTCTCCCCCCCTCCCCGCCTCTTAACAATCCTCCTCACTTTGTCCCAACCACTCTTAAATCCCCCACTGTTCTACACAATACCACTTCCTCAGGCAGAGTATTCCACTTGTCTACCACCCTTTCTGTGAAAAAATGTCTCTGGATTTCCCTCCTGATTCTCCCCCCCTCCAATCTCAGTCAGTACCCTCTCATGTCCCTCCCCCTTCTGATCTGAAGAATCCTTTCTGTATTAGTCTTGTTTATTCCTGTTAAGTATTTAAAGGTTTCAGTCATATCCCCTTTATCCCTTCTCTCCTCCAAGGAATACATGTTCAGCTCTCCCAGCCTCTCCTCACAGGATTTTCCCTCCAGTCCCCGGATCATCTTAGTTGTCCTACGCCTCACCCCCTCCAGCAATCTGATGTCCTTCTTCAGGAATGGATGCCAGTACTGCACGCAGTATTCCAGGTGCAGTCTGACCAGAGACCTGTACAGGGGAAGGGTCACCTCCCTGTGCCTGGAGGAGATTCCCTTCACTATGCACCCCAGCATCTTGTTTGCCTTTGCAGCCACCTTCCTGCACTGAGCTGAGTGGTTCATACTCCCTGTTATTAGTACCCCTAGATCCTTTTCCTCCATGGTGCTTTCCAATTATGCGTCTCCCAACTGATATTTCCTCTGCTGGTTCCTTGCTCCAAAGTGCAGGACCTTGCACTTCTTGGCATTGAACCCCATCTGCCATGTCTCCGACCACTCCTGTAGTTTGGTCAGGTCCTCCTGTAGCCCCCTCCACCTCTCTATGTCATCTACCACAGCTCCGATTTTAGTATCATCTGTGAATAGACTGATCCTACTCTGGATCCCGTTTGAGATATCAGCTATGAATATCCCAAACAGCACCGGTCCCAGAACGGATCCCTGGGGCATCCCGCTCATAACGTCCCTTAGTGATGAGAGTCCCCCCCCCCACCACCACCCTTTACTACCTACCCCTCAGCCAGTTGGTGATTCATTTGACCATTTTTGTTCCCACCCCTATATATTTCAGTTTTCCCCATGCCTCCCATGCAGCACTGAGTCCAAGGCCTAGCTGAAGTCCAAATACAGGACGTCCACTGCATGGCCCCAGTCCAGTTCCCTGGTAACCCAGTCATAGTACTCAACTAAGTTTGTTTGACAGGATCTGCCTGAGACAAAACCGTGTTGATGACCATCTTGGGGACCACTGTCTTCCAAAAGGTCACTAGCCTCTTTAGGATTGACTCCATGAGCTCCCCATGATTGAAGTGAGGCTTACCGCTGTAGTTGCCTGGATCATCCTTCAGGCCACTTTTATGAATGGGCACCACAACAGCCATCCTCCAGTCCTGTGGCATGCATCCTGTGTCCAGTGATGTACTGAACAGGTCTGTCAGTGGTCCCACCAGCTCTCCACTAGCTCCCTGAGTACCCTGGGGTGCATGCCATCTGGTCCCAGTGCCTTGTCCACCCTCAGTGCCCTTAGCCTTCCAGCACTCTGTCCTCTGTAAGCCTGAAATCAGTTGCCACCACTCCCCCACACACACTCCACCCATCCCATGGGGTATCTGCCCCACTTTTCCTTCATGAACATAAGTATCATTCAGATCCTCTGCCTGGTCCTCCCCTTCACACCCACCCCATCCTTCTTAATCCTCACAATCTGGTCTTTGTTTCTTCTTCTCTTGTCAATGTAGCAGAAGTCCTTTCCCCATCTTTGATTCCTCTTGCCAGTCTCAGCTCCCAAAGCCTTAGCAGCTCTGACTAGCCTGGTAACCTCCTGGCCTTCTTTGTGTACTGTCTTTGTCCCCTTGCCATCCCAATTTCCTAAGCGTCTGGAATGCCTTTGTCCTGGCCCTCACCCAATCCATGACCTCTCAAATCAGCCAGCTTGGCTTTTTTGCCATACCCATTTTGCTCCATGTCCTGGTACAAGTCTCAGTTGCCTCTGCTAACCCTTTTTTAATGATATTCCACTTTTGGCTAGCACCCATGCATGTCTGAAATCCCATCAGGTGCTGAACCAAAATTTTTCCCATCCTTTTGAAGCATGCTCCCTAAAAATTGATCACCCTAGTACCCGTACCTCCTATTTCCCTGCCCATACTGAGTGTGAATCACATTGTGTGATGGTCATTCCCAGCCAGGGGATCCTCCACTCCCAGATTCCATACAGACTCCCCATTTTTCATACCAGGTCCAGAGGCCTTCCCACCCTAGTGAGTTGCTCAAGTGAGTTGTTCTTTCCCCAACCAATTTAAATCTCCAACTGATACCATTTACCCCACTGCTCTGCAAGAAGGCACTTGTTAAAGCTTGCCTGTTTTTTTTTTCAATTCAAAGTTTATTCATTTTTATACAATTACAGAGAGAAGATCCAATAATACACACATACAGGTAACACAGTAATACACACTAGTAATTAGATCAGCTCTCCCCCCCTCCCTCTCTCCCCATTTCCATCCCTTCACACAGTAAAGCTTGCCTGCTTATCAACCTTTATCCTTTGTTCTGCCCACACCGAACATTACCACTTAGGAACCCTATATCCAAATTATCCATTTCTCCTGCCCCTCCTTGCAAGAACCTAGCTTGTAAAACCACCTCTCCCCAAAGCGTATATTCCTCTACCATAACACTCATGCCCTCCTTACCTTCTCTACCCCTTGTTTACCTACGCATTGTGCTAGGTTTGACATATTCTTCTTTTTTATGTAGCCCCCTTTCCACCTTTCTCCTTTTTTCTTGACTAGGATATGTACCTGCTTAGAAATAGTGTACCTTGTACTTGTATACTACTCCATTACTTTTTATTGCTACCTTGCTTGTTTTTATTATGTATATACTTGTTTGCTTTCTTGCCTGTACATAAATGCAATGTTCCTGACCTTGTGTGACACAGGTCCACCTTGTAAATGAGCTGCTCAATGGTGTTTGCCTGGATAAATAAAGATTTTATTGATTGATTGATTGGTAAAAAATACCACACCAACTGTTTTGCCTTACCTCATTTGCTTCTCATACAGCTGCAGTGTACTTCTTGATCTGGTGCTAGAGGCCCACGAGTGCAAGCCAAGAATTACTCCCAGGAGTTTTAAATTCCTTTCTGACTTCCATATTTTGTAGCAGAGTCCCTAATTGGTCCTTTTGCTGCCACATGACCTTCCTCTGCTTTGACTCCAACTCCCAACCTGTAGAGAGAGAGAGAGAGAGAGCTGCTGACATGAAATAAAGAACATTCAGAAGCAGTTTAGTTTGGCATTTAAAATCAGCTGTAACAAGAAATGTTTTATTTTCAGTTTATTACTCACTCCCCAGTATGTGGACTCTTGACCTAAGCCTGATAATCAAAAATGGATAAAGCAGAGGACAAAGTTTTACGCTGTACTTGCCCATTGTATACAACCCCAAGGGTGCTATATTCGGTGGTATAGCACACTAGTGCTATCCGACTGAATATAGGAGTATGTCAGCACAGCACTAAGTCAATTAGCACTGCACTGACATGGCTCTGGGCCTTGCAGGGAATAAGGCAATCAAACCCAATTGTGCCAGTTGCTGCCAGCATGATATTCAGACTGGCCCATGCAAATGAGACCATTAGGCATGCAAGGTGCTAAGGGGCCATTTGCATGCACATCATGGGCTTTTTGCATGGGAAGCAGTGGAAGGGTTTGCATCTCTGAGAGCAGCTCTGCTCCACCCCAATTGCCCAGTCCCATAAATTTGACATATTCCCTGGTGTCTAGTGGAACCCCCCACCCTCTAATTACCATCCTGTAAATTGTAAAATATGTCCCTGGTGTATAGTAGTCCCCTCACTCTCTGACTGCCATCATGTGTATTGTGTAATAAGTCCGTGGTGCCTAGTGGCTCCCTCCTACCTTCTGATCACTGTCCCACAGTCTGAAATAATAGACCCTTGTGGTCCAAGGTCTCCTGTCCTCCAATCACCATCCCATTGTCTGAAATATTATACCCTGGTGGTCTGTGGTCCCCCCTGTTTTCGATCCCCAGTGCTGTTCAATATACAAATTTAATCAATCAATCAATCAATCAGAATCTTTATTTAACCAGGCAAACACCATTGAGCAATGCTCATTTTTGAGGTGGACCTGAATAGGATACAAACTCAGTATACAACACATATATAAACAAGCATTTGTCAATGACGAACGTTTGCTTGCAGGTATTAGCATTGGAAATGCAGGAGGTGAACAGATGCAGAATAGGAATGGCAGTGAACTATTGAACTTCACAACCCACCTCCATCCTGTAGCGATGGACAGGCATTGGGTTAAGAGTCTGGGTTGTCGCCCATGACGTTCACGCTATGTCACCTCACCCTATTCTGCAGACACCGAAACATGTTGAGGTGTGTCTTGGGGTGTTTGGCTTTACAGTCACCCCATTTCACAAGGACATACACTGAAATGGGTACAGCATAGGAGAATGGGGTGAACTGTGGGGCCAAAGAGTCCAAGGTACACCTCGATGCCTGTCACTGGGTGGGGGATGGGGTTAGGATGGCATGAGCAATACAGTCGGCAATCCATAGGCACACGCCGATGCCTGTCAGTCTGTACAGGGTGGGGCATTATTGTTAGAAACCCTAACGCCCAAGGCATTTGTTGGTATTTGCACCACACATTTTCAACATGGCCTTTTTGTGACTCCACCTCATGAAAGCACTTGGGACCTCTTCTCATGAAGGTGGCAGTGTGATTTTGTCAATGTGTCTCGAACTTTGACTTCCAACAGTGATCGTGCCATTCTGCGCCACATGTACGAAAACACAGATTGGGCAGGATATGAAGAAGGACAGCTGTACCATCTATAAGGAGGTGTGAAGAGATGGCAATGTTGAAAATCTGTAGTGGGAATAGTAAAAATGCTCGCACTTCTGAGCATACGTGGAAACTGCGAAATGCATGCACATAACACAGTCATTTTATGGACGTTCATCACCAAATTTTCAACATAAGCATTTTAGGACCTCTGCTTATGAACAGTGTCACTGTGATTTTCTTAATCTGTCCCAAACACTGGTTTCCCACAGCGACCACGCTATTCTGCGCTGGAAGTGCGAAAACACATTTCAGTCAGGATGTGAAAAATGGCAGCTGTACTGTTCATATGAAGGTGCAGAAAAATGGCAATGTTGAAAAACTGGAGTGAAAATATTGCAAATGTGTGGCGTTAAGAGCATGCATGGAACCTGCACTAGCTGCAGCTCATAACACACTCATTTATGGACTTTTGTCACAAAATTTTCAACATAGGCATTTTAGGACCTCTGCTTATGAACAGTGTCACTGTGATTTTCTTGATGTGTCCCAAACACTGATTTCCCACAACAACCGCGCTATTCTGCACCAGAACCATGAAAACATATTTCAGCCAGGATGTGAAAAATGACAGCTGTACTGTTCATGAGGAAGTGCAGAAAAATGGCAATGTTGAAAATCTGGAGAAAAAATATTGCAAATTGGCGAAGTTACAAGTGTGCGTAGCAACTGCACAACACACGCTCATAAAACAATCATTTTTTTGATTTTTCCCACCAAATTTACAACATAGACTTTTTGAGAGCCCACCTCATGATCACTGGCACTGACATTTTGTTAATCAGTCCAAAAGGTGATTCTGCACAGTGACCATGACATCACCTTTCCGGACCGATTAATGCCATAACGGTGGCTGAATTCATGAGAGGGGCCCAATAACCCCATGTTGAAAATTTGGTGCTGAAATTCCCAAAAATTCCTGAGATATGCACCAAAGTTGAAAAACCTATTTATGCCATTATACAGCTTACTGGCATTTCCTCAGTTCACAGTCGGCTTTGAAGAGTACAGACGTGTTCCCGGTACACGAAGATCATCCGCCAGGCTCTGGAAGTAAGTATGGGGTGAGGGAGTGTAGGAGATGGGTGTGCAGATGGTAGGCATGGGTTGGGGAAGGCCACTGGACTCGATAAGGGACCATTTTCAGCTTTGCAGGTTAAAAAAAACATTATGGGTTGTTTTTTCTGTTACAGAGTCATTTGGCACATTGGGGTGGGCTCCCAGTGTGCCACCCTAATGTTCTTTTGGGGCTGTAGCCAGTGGGGATTAGGCACCCCATGGCTACATGGGATGCAAGAGCCAAGAGTTGGGCACCCCTCAACAGAAACCAAACCTTTTTGGGGGAAGCCATTATGCTGATGGGAAGTGGGCTCCCACATCAATAAATTACATGGGAGGTGAATGAAGCCAACGGGGATTGGGGCCCCTGTCGGCAAAACACTTTTCATGGGGGCACATGATGCTGAGGGGGATTGGGCACCCCCTCGGCATGAGGGGTAATATTGCTTGTGAATATGGCGGCGGCTTGCCGCCGTGTTCATAAACAATATTACAATAGGCAGCGTTCAGCCCAGCAATGACAGGCCACTCCCTCATTGCAGTGGAATGGTTGATGCTGCAATGATAAGGTGGCCCCTGATTGCTGCGGTGAAAATGTTTCTACTTGGTGGCACTTTGGGAAACCAGTGTCATCAGCACACTATGCCTCCATTGGTCCACCAGTGCCAAGCTCCCAAAAGTAGTGCCTCCGTTGGCTGCTACAGTGCCACGCCTCCACAACCCGCTTCTCTCTAAGCTGCCACATAATGTTTCTTGCTCATGTGCTCAAGCAAACATAAAAAAATTGAGTCAGTAGCAATTAGAATGTACAAGGTGATTAACAGTAGCAAAGACATAGACAATAATGAATACAGAATATAAGGCATTTCAGTGAGTAGGGTCAATATTTACACAATGGACCAGAAAGATACCCAGGCATGAGAAAGAGGATCCAAGGATTTGGTAAAGGGTAGAAGCTGAAACCAATGAGGGGAGATGATGGAAGCAAAGAGAGGGAGGGGTGCCCATAAGAAAAAAAGCCACAGTGTACTAAGGACAGATGGCGCAACCAAGCAGAGTAAGTATGGGCTCCAAGCTGGTGGTAGTAGAAGAGGTCGTACATAGCACAAAGATGCAGCAGGTTGATAAGGTTACAATTACCTATAGCAGAGACAAAGGACTGAAAAAGAATGTAGGGACACTAAGATGTGGTGGGGAGGGGAGTGAGGGTGACAGAATACTAACAAGGCAATGAATGGGGTGGTACAGAGGGAAGACAGGATGAAGGGAGGACTCTAATATCTAGGGTAAGTCCAGTGTTAGGGGAAGCAATTATAAGATTCCTTGAAGGAATGAGCATAAAGTGTTTTGAATGCTGCTAAATTAATAAAGTGGATCAGTTTCAAAATTTTTTGCAACTTATTCCATGAAAGAGGTAACAAATAACTTATGGATGCCCTACCAAAATGCGATTTGACCTTAGGCACAGTCAGGGAACTATAGGAGGCACTTCTCAAGACATACTTGCCTGTCATACTTAGTGGTAGACAATCTGAAATATATTGGGGCAGCTTCTTGGTGATAGCTCTAAAGGTCCAAAGGGTGGCATTTCCTTGTTGTCTGTGATTAAGGGATGACCATCCCATGACAATGTATAAGGAACAGTAACACGTAGAGTAGGAAGACCAGTAATAAAGGAATAATGCATGAGAGGGTTTGTGTCGTGCTGGGATAATGCCATGCCTAGAGGTGTTGGGCATGAGGCCGCAGGCTGAGTGCGTCCAATGCCCCAGGCGTGGCGTTATCTCAGCATGACACACACCCTGGAGTGCATTATTCTTATTATACAATGACTTGTTATATATAAAATAAAAAATAATTTTAAAGAATGTTTTTATTAGTGTGGAAAATATTTTTGTTTCTTAAGAAGAGATACACAAATAAAGAAAAAGCTCCTCATCCAAACAATCATCAATTGGATCACAGTACTGAGATTAGACCTGTGGCGTTATGCTGGGATAACGCCATGGGTCCAGCCCCAAACTGACCAATCACAGTCCAAGATTCTTTCTTGCCATTGTATAATAAGCCTTAAAGCTTTTTGATAGAGCATGTCAAGTTTAGCAAGTGCCACAGTGGGGCCCTGGCTATAGATAAAGTCTACATAATCTAGTAGGGAATGGAAGGTAGTTTGGATCGGTCTCATCTTAGCATCCCTTAAAAGAAGATGGTTAATCTGAACAAAGAGACCAAGTCTCTGTCTGAGCTTTTTAATCAGTTCTTCTATATGGTCAATGAAGGAATGTCTAAGGTCAATCCAAACCCCCAGGTATTTGAACTTTGTTACATATTCCAATGGTTCACCTAGGAGTGTAGTGATCTATGGTAACATTCCAGAGATGGGCGGATTTGATGCATAAAAGAGTGGCGAGAAGAACATTGCCTTGGTTTTTTTGGCATTTAGGAGTAGTTGATGGTTTAAGAACTGAAGCTGCAGCTGATTAAATTCATGTTGGAGATCATTACATGCTACTCAAGAAGTAGGTCTCCTGATATAAAGCACAATGTCATCTGCGAACAGATGTATGTTAGCCTCTTTGATGCTGGCATCAATTCTATTAATATAAATTGTGAAAAGCAATGGACCCAGAATGCTGCCCTGCAGTACACCTTTCAATAAGGGTTTTAATGGAGAGTGTTCCCCTTCCACCTTTACCTGCTGAAGCTGGCCTGTGAGGTAGTTAAGAGAACCATTTCAGGGACAGGTGATTCAGACCAATGTTCCGGAGGGAAGAAAGGAGCAGGCCATGATCAGCAGTGTCGAATGCCTTGCTTAGGTCTAAAAATACTGCGCAGACAAAATTGTTATTATCCAGTTCACACTGCCCATCACTAGTCACATTAGTAAGTGCTGAGATTGTACTATGTCGTGATCTAAAGCCTGATTGCAATGGGTTAATCAGATTCGAAGATTTTAAGTAGTTCCTGAGCTGAGTACTCACAATTTTTTTCCAGCAGTTTGGACAAGGAAGGGAGTAAGAAAATTGGCCTGTAATAGTTAAGGTCACTGGGGTCTCCAGATTTGAAAAGGGGATCACATGGGTGGTTCTCCATAAGGGTGGGAAGTTGCCCTGTGAGAGAGATAGATTAAAAGATGCATAATTGGTACAGCCAGGATGTGAAACCAGTCCTCAGAAATAAGGTTCTAGGAGATCAGCTCTGGCACTTTTCCTAGTATCCAACTGTAGCAGAAGGTCTTTGACTTCTTTCAAGGATGCAGGCCGACGAGAGAATGCAATGCAAGTAATGGGAGCTTCTTGATCATGTGCACCAATTTGTGAGCAGAGATTGCTGGCAGGGCAGGTACTGAAGGGTAAACCTGTGATGGCAAAATGTTTGTTAAGAGAATCAAGGATTGTTGGTCTATCAGACACCATGGTGGTACCAATAGTAATTTTGTAAGTAGAGACTTTCTAGGGTTAGTGTCTCCAAATGTTAAGGATTTCTGATACCATGACAGAATGGACCCCATTCTTTAGCCAGGGCATATTCAAAACTCAAGAAATTAGTACTGTATTAGTCTTTGATGTTTGCTGAGAACACTCTTCTCAGCACACACAATGTCCCCAAGATAGCTGCCTTTTGAAGTTCATAAGGTGTCACAAGTATTGGTAGCATATTTAAATGTGCCTGAAAGTTATTTTTGATTAATCCCATTGCTCCAAGCACTACTGGAACAATTGTGTGTCCTTATTCCACATCAGTTTGGTTTCTGATTGCATATCTTGGTATTTCATGATTTTTTGTCTCTCTGTACGCAAGACACTGTAGTGACTA
The DNA here is from genome assembly GCA_016271365.2 of Neoceratodus forsteri. Classification (NCBI taxonomy): domain Eukaryota; kingdom Metazoa; phylum Chordata; order Ceratodontiformes; family Ceratodontidae; genus Neoceratodus; species Neoceratodus forsteri. The sequence goes on along the minus strand of CM028137.1, from coordinate 539,942,962 downwards.
GGGGTGGCTATTTCAATCAGCAATGCTGTCTTTGTTCTCTTTTCTTGTATTACAATATCAGGCTTTCTCGACTTTCAGACTTTCCAGATGTGTGACCTTCTATATCCTTTAAGGTTCTCCAAAATTTGAAGGAACACTTCGAGGAAGAGTCAAGTTCTGAACGATAAAAGTTACTTTTGCCTCTCTGACCATCTTGGTGCAAAAGTTCTTCACCCTTCTAAACAAGATCCAGTCATTTGTGAGCTTAGTTTTTTGGGCAGTTTTCCAGAGCACTTCCCTGCTTTGCAGTGCGGCCTTCAAATCTGCCATAAACCACTGGCAAGATTTATTCCTTGCGTGAACTTTAGTCAGTGGTGCAGGATTGTTCAGTGCCCTAGCACAATTTCATGGATGATGTCATATGCGTATTACTGATTTTGCTAAGTAAAGTCCTGCCAACAAGGAATTTCTTAGCTCAGTGTTATAAGCGTAAGGATCAAAGTTACGTCTACACCTCTTGATATCAAATTTGGATGCAGATGCTGATTTGGGTTTAATCTTACACAAGCAGTAAAACAGTGATCACTGATATCAAAGGGAAAAAAACACCAGCGTGAGAAAATAAGTGAGGTTTGCTTACTACAATAAGATCCAGCAAAGTGCTATTATTCAGATTTTTCTTGTTTAGACACGTAGCTTCATTAATAAGTTGAGACAACCCAAGAGTCACAGATAGTTTTAAGTGGCGTGGAAGCACTGGAAAACCAGTCCAGATTGAAGCCCCTCATATTGATCTTGTTGATCACACTTGCTTCTCTCCTCACTTCGACACCTGCATTTCTCCTCCTCTGTTGTTGACTGGTATGAAAGCTACCTGACAAATAGAACTCAAGTGGTGAAATTTAATTCTCTCTATCGAACAGTACCACCATTAACATTGGTGTACCTCAGGGCTCCATCCTAGGGCCCTCCTATTCTCTCTTTATATAAATAACATTGGAGCTGCTCTAAAATCCTGCTCTGCTATTCTATATGCTGATGATCTTGTCATCTATACAAGTTCTACTAATATAGACACTATCAACACAACCCTTTCCTCTGACTTTAACAATACCCAAAACTGGCTATACCACCACAAACTGGCTGTCAACACTAGCAAAACTAAAGCCATTCTGCTTGGATCGACCCCAAAGCTCCGGGCTTGCACAACAGCACTGATGGTGCAGGAGTTAGAAGGTCAATTACTGGAATGTGTGGCCTCTTTCAAGTACCTGGGCATCCTGCTAGATCAATCTGTTGATCTTCATCTTCATGTACTGTCTGTTTGCAGAGCGGTCAACTCCAAACTGGGTGTTGCATATAAGACTAGATATATGCTCATGCCATCAGCTAAAATGGCCATTGCAAGAGGAATTCTGCTCCCCACCTTAACCTATGGGGCTCCCTTATTTGGGGCTGCTCATAAAACTAACCTACTCAGATGGGATATTACATATAACAACATATGTCGCTATGCCTCTTCTGCTCCTCGGCTTAAACACCACTGTCAATTTTATAATGATCTTGGTTGGCTCTCTCCATTAGCTAGTGGAAATACTACCTTGGCTCTCTTATTGATTCGATAATTCGAAATCAAACCTGTAGGTGTCTTGCAGCTATGCTTACTCCTCAGGACACACTCCATGGTCTATGATCAGCTGATAAATCCTTTCTGAATTTGCCGAGGTGCCGCACTAGGAAAGGAACTGTTGCATTTGAGCATGCGGTTCCACAGCTGTGGAATTCCCTTCCCCTCGACATTAGACTTTCTAGCTCCCCCACATGCTTTAAGAGAAAACTGCACTCAAATCTGCTGATTGCTGATACCTGTTCCTGCTTTCACCCTACCTAATGACTGATGTCTCTGGCCATACAATAGTATTTCCTCTCCTCTATATAACCCTCTTACTGCCTCAGCCTGTCCCAGCTCCCTTTCCCTGCCCATATACAATCTTGCACTGCAGACATCTCCCTTACACTTACATACACTCATATAATCTAATTTCATGGCTTGCTCCCCTCTTCCTCACTTACCAACCTTTTCCTTAATGACACCCCCTGCCCTCAATGGTTATTTCTTCGTTTTGTATTACCTGTTTTTGTTTTTGTGTACCTTGTTCTGTTCCTATAATATGTCACCTGATAATTTATTGTCCAAGGTCCTCTCTATTCATTGCATAGGTAGACACCTATGAACTTATGAATGTCTATTCTGTATGTCTCTGATACATTGTATCCACTTTAACTCATTGTATGTAAAGCGCTTTACTTGTTCTGATATATTGTATCCTCTTTAACTCATTGTATGTAAAGCACTTTAATTTGTTATCCTGTTAAGTTTCTGCATGTCTGTACTCTCCGGTCATGCCTGAAAATAGTAATTTTATGGCTAGTGCACTTACCCAGTTAACAAAAGCTAAATAAAATAAAATAAAGGTGATAAACTCTGAGGACATGGATCCCAGGTTGTTGCTTAGTGCTTCAAGAGCTGTAAACCTGCTGATGGAGGCCTATAGCATCCTATCGCACAAAGTGAGACAGTGGAAGAAATCTCAACTTTGAGAGACAGGAATCTTTAACATATATGGGCTCTCCTCCACCTCTAGTGTGCCTGTCAATTCTAAACATGGAATATGAAGGGATATTCACTTCTGTCAGTAGTTCCAGGTCTGAGCCAAGACTGGTGACCACCAAGACATCAGGTATGGTATGGCAGATCCAAGCCTGGATAGAGGTAACTTTTTAATAGGCTACATGCATTGATGTGCATGAAGATCACACCTTTGAGACTAGGTAAGTTGGCTGGGGATGTGATAGCTGCCAGAAACTAGAGTGGAGCTCAACCTTGCTAGAGCACAACAATAGAAGGTGCAGACATTTCCTGATAGCTCCTAGGAGCAATTTATGTGCTCTAATTCATTCTCATTTGTGAAGATTATTGTATTATATTGGGGGAGTTCCTAAGGCTAACACCTAGCTGACCTAATGCTGCACAGATTAGAACCCTAGCTATGAAAGACAGGGAGAACTAAGGTATGTAGGAAGAAAAAGTAGTGCTCTCTAGTGCCAGTTCAGGAAAAGTTCCAGCATGCCAAGGCAGATGTATGGCCAGATCCAGTTTGGGGAACCTGAGGGCACATAAATACCAGTCAGCATAGTTGAAATTATCCTGGCAGTCCACCGTGTTATTGGTATCAAATGCACCACTAGGAGGTAGCTGTGTGACCGAATTAAGGCCTATGGGACATAGTAAGAGAAGGAACAGACACGAGAACAAGCAAATCACCTGCATTATGGAGCCTGTTCTCAACGTGAGCCATACAGGTTAACTAGCCCTCGTTCTTGTAACCAGAATAAGGGTAAAATATAGCAGTTCTTGATATTTCTAACACATTCAGGGTAGTATGGTCTGAATTAATCTTCCCAAGTTCAAGTCAATATACAAATGATAGGCCACGGCAGTTCTTGTTACAATTTTCAGTTCATCAAGAAGAGGGTGACCAGAGAATGCATAGACCAAGCAATGTGGTGCCCCTTGTGCTAGTAGTACCCTCAACTGCTGATCACCATTCCTGTGGCAATAATGAACTCTCTGGTACCTAGGGACACCCACACCACTGGCACCTTACAAACTACCCTTGCACCCCCTATTGTTATGGTGCTGTGGCTCCAATATGGCAACAGGAACAGCCTTCCTCTCACCTCCTCAGACAGTCTCCATATGGACAGTCAGGGAGCATGTGTCCAATGTATTGTACAGGGTGTATATCCTCTGTACTGTACAGGGAGCATGCAGCCTGTGTACTATCCTTGTATCAGTGATTGGAGGACGTGGTGGACCACAGACCTCCAGCATATATTATTCAGACTACGGGATAGCAATCGGGGGCCATGGACCACTAGGGCAATTGTTCACATCATATGATGATGATCAGAAGGAGGAACCACTAGGCACCAGGAATCATTACATAATATATTGATGGTGAAAGAGGGTGGAGGGAACCACTAGGCATGGGGAATTAATATATGACATACAGAACATGAGCAGAGGGGGGGGGACCACTAGGCACCATGGAATTATTATACATATACAGGATAGTGATCGTAGGGTGGGGGTAACCATTAGTCATCAGGGACGTATTACATAATATATGGGATAGCAATTGGAGGACGGGGGGACCAGTCTACACCAGGGACATATTTTACTTCATATGGGGACTGGGATTGCTAGGCAGGGAGCCACTCAATGACAGGGGGCAGTTGTGCTCCCCTTATGGACAACTTGGTTGTTGGCTGCAGTGGCTCTGATGGTCGCTAGGGTTGCCAAGTTGGGCTTTTGGTCAGTGATATTTCCCCTATGCAAAGTGACCTGTACTAACCCCTTTGCATAGGACAATTGTGCTGAATGTCACACTGTGCCAGTATTCCTGTCCCTGCTCCTCCCTTTGCCCACCACATACATTATTTTTTTTTGCATGCCTCTAAGCATGCATGCACAAAAGCTCCCTTTGAATATTGCACATGGGAACAAACCCTGGGCAAAGAGGATACAGTCACTTTGCCTTTCAGGCAAAGTTTTGAACATCTGGTCCATGATTTTGTGTTTTGCTCTTCCTGACTGGCAAAAACAATGACAGAAAACAGGCAAAATATAGTCCTTTGGTTAAAAAAGCCTTACCCACCAAATTGCTCTAGTGCTATTAAAGACTAGCAGTTTCTTTGGTGTGTTTTTTTTGTGTTTGGTTGCACGCATGTGCAAGAAACATAGTGCCATCATTCGAGTTTTCGGAGGTGTGTCACCCCCTCTTCCAATTCAGTCAGTGTGTTGGCAGGCACGACAGGTTCTCCAAAATGCAGTGGAGTACAGTTGAAGGGGGCTACGCTTCAGTGAGCAGCGATAGATATAAGCCTGCTCATGACGCTCCCCACACACACACACACACACACACACACACGCAGCGTACTGTATGTGCCCCCCACGCACACTGTACAGCGGGTGCCCAATCCCGTTGGCTGTGCTGTGCCACCCCAAAGCCTTCCACATGCCACGCTAGGTGCCCATCCCAGCATGGCAACTCATTCATAGCCGACGGGGTGCCCAATCCTCACGCCGGCTCCACTGTCCCCCCAGAGTAGGGTGCCACGCTGGGAGCCCACCCCAGCGTGGCAACTGATGCTATGGCTGACAGGGTGCCCAACTCCGGTCGGCCACACACACTTAACCACAGTCAGGGGTTTTGTGCCACGCTGGGAGCCCACCCCAGCGTGGCAACGCCCCGCGCTATCATTTAAAAAAAACAACCTGAAAATAAAAACGCCCCTCAGCGCTTCTCCCTGCCCCCCACAACCTGCACCCACCCACTGCTTACCCTGCCTCCCCACACACCCCCACCCCACACTTACCTCCGGACTCGGCACGACGATCTTCGGTGGACTGAGAACACGTCTGCACTCTTCAAAATCGACCGCGAACTGAGGAAATGCGGTAAGCTGTATAATGGGATAGATAGGGTTTTTTCAACTTTGCTGCATAATCTCAGGCATTTTTTGGAATTTTTGCACCAAATTTTCAACATGGGGTTTTTGTGACCCCTTCTCATGAATGATGTCACTGTCATGGCGTTATTCGGGCCCGAAGGGTGATTTCGCAGTCACTGCGTGAAATCACCTTTCAGGACCGATTAACAAAATGACACTGCCAATGTTCATAAGGTGGGCTCTCAAAGCCTCTTTTGAAAATTTGGTGGGCATCCAAAAGACTTATTCTGCGTCAGTTGAGCAGTTCCCACGCAGGCTCGTAAGTTCATGAATTTTCAATATTTTCGCTTCAGATTTTCAACATTGCCATTTTACCACACCTCCTTATGAGCAGTATAGCTGCCATTTTTCACATTTTGCCCAAAATGTGTTTCCACCCATGTAGCGCACAATGGTGCAGTCGGTGTGCGAAATCAATGTATGGGACACATTAAGAAAATCACAGTGACACTGTTCATGAGCAGAGGTCTTAAAATGGCTATGTTGAAAATTTGGTGAAAAAATCCTTAAAAATGACTGTTTTACGAGCGTGCGTTGAGCAGTTCCTACGCACGCTTGTAAGTTTGCGAATTTTCAATATTTTCAATCCAGATTTTCAACATTGCCATTTTACTACACTTCCTTATGATCAGTATAGCTGTCATTTGTTACATCTTGCCCAAAACATGTTTTCGCCCATGTAGTGCACAATGGCGCAGTCGGTGTGCGAAATCAATGTATGGGACACATTAAGAAAATCACAGTGACACTGTTCATGAGCAGAGGTCTTAAAATGGCTACGTTGAAAATTTGGTGAAAAAATTCCTAAAAGTGACTGTTTTACAAACGTGCGTTGCGCAGTTCCTTTGCACGCTCGTAAGTTTGCGAATTTTCAATATTTTCACTCCAGATTTTCAACATTGCCATTTTATTACACTTCCTTACGAACGTACAGCTGCCATTTTTCACGTCGCCCAAAATGTGTTTTCGCACATGTAGCGCACAATGGTGTAGTCGGTGTGCGAAAGCAATGTTTGGGACAGATTAATAAAATCACAGTTGCACTGTTCATGAGCAGAGGTCTTAAAATGGCTATGTTGAAAATTTGGTGACAAAAGTCCATAAAATGACTGTGTTATGAGTGAGCATTGCGCAGTTTCCACGCACCCTCGTAAGTTCATGACTTTGTAATATTTTCAGTTCAGATTTTCACCACTGGAATTTTTCCACACTTCCTTATGAACAGTACAGCTGTCATTTTTCAGAACATGACCGAAATGTGTTTTCACACTTTCAGCACAGAGATGCGTGGTCGCTGTGGGAAATCATTGTTCGGGACAGATAAAGAAAATTACAGTGACACTGTTCATGATTGGAGGTTCCAAAATGCCTGTGTTGGCAATCTGCTGTAAAAAATCCCCAAACTAATTACATTACGGGTGTGTGTTGCACAGTTTCTATGCACGCTCATGACTTCACCAGTTTTTTAATATTTTTACTGCAGATTTGCAACATTGCCATTTATTACACCTCCCCATGAACAGTACAGCTGTCATTTTTTACATCCTGTTTGGAATGTTTTTGCACCTGTGGTGCTAAATGCCGTAGTCGCTGTACATAAGCAGCTTCCGGCTAACAAACTGATATTGCCACTGTTCATGAGGTGGGGTCACAAAAAAAACATGTTGAAAATTTGGAGTGAAGATACCAACGAATGTCTGAGGTATTAGGGTTTCCAACCATAACGCCCTACCCTGTAGAGAATGACAGGCATCAGGGATGTGACTTGGGATTCTTGCCTGTAATGATCATACCATTCCACACCCTGCAGCCAGTGAGAGGCACGAGGTATACCTTGGACTCTTTGGCCCCAAAGTTCACCCCATTCTCCTATACCACACTCATCTCCTGATGGAATGGGGTGCGCATAAGGGCCAAAGACCCCAAGGCACACCGTGACACTTGTCAGTGTCTGCAGGGTGGGGTGTGGTGAAATGGCGTGGCCATTATGCCTGACGACCCAAAGGCACACCCCAATGCCTGTCAGTCTCTGCAGGGTGGTGGTGGGGTTGGCTTCAGTTTAATACTTCACTGCCATTCCTATTACGCAGCTCTGTAACTTCTACACTACCACTGCCAATGCCAGCAAGCAAACATTTGGCATTGACAAATGCTTGTTTTTTTGTACTGGTGCTCTGCCATTTCTTGCTTTCCAGTATTGGTTTACTTGTTTAAATTCACACCCGATACCTGTTTGATCAAAACGAACTAGAAGTTACACTCCAATCTTCCCATTTCATGTCTTTGTAACTCCCCTACACACTGATTGTTGCCTCAGTTACCCTTGTATTATCTGTGCTGTATGCAACCCTTACCAGGTTGTCTGAATCTCTGACTGATGCTTGTTTGATGTTGCCCCTTGGAGTTTAATTGTGCTGCTCAAGAGAGTTGGGTTCTCTCCCCAACTGATTTAAATCCCTGCCTGATCCCATTTACCTTACTGCTCCGCAAGATGGTGGGTGTTTAAAATAGAATGCCAACAGTGCAGCCTTTCCTCCTCTGCTTGTCCTACATTAGCATGCTTGCCTCCTGCAGCTGCAGTGGTCTTGTTGACCTGGTACTAGTTGCCCATGTGTGCACTCAATTCTCAGAAGAGTGACATGTTCCTTCGAGAAAGAGTTACGTTAAACAGAGTCATAAAATAAGTAATTTAACCCTTCATAAATTATCTTGCATTTGTATGGAAGTAATTGCTTAAAAAAGCCTGAAGTTCAATTACTTCTTGCCAAGATGCAACAAAAGCCTTTGTGTCCTGTGTTGTCCTTATGATGTCAGGAAACACAAAGATCTTTCATACCTTTAATGTGAAGCTGATGAACCCTCCTTAGCATGTTCTAAACCTGGAGCCTCATACAGAGTCACAGTGTAGGGTGGCAGCCTACAGGACACAAAGGGCTTCTCATACTGCCACCCACTAAAATGGCAATACAAAAAAGTGTGCTGCTATATTGGGTGCACAAGCACAACTAAAATATTTAAATGACTGATTCAGATGTTAAGGGCAACAGGCTGTGTGACCACTAACATTCTAGATAGTGAAAGTTGTTGGGGTTGGCTCATGGTATGGCACAAGGTATACAGTCACAATGGCCTACACCCTGGGAACAGGTGCTACCACTTGAAGTCATCCCACTAAATCATCCCTCTCCTGCCACATCCCATACCTTACTGTCTACTTGATGTGCATGTTGATTATAAAATAATATATCCCCTATGATCATCGTTGGTGGTCTTGTGGCATTGATCATGTAGATTGTTCTATGTCATTTCCATTTGTATCGAGTGGATATCCCTCCCAAGGCTCATTCCAGTAGGTTCAGTTTTTTGGCTGTGCTAGGTGCTGCCTAACCCTTCCATCTGCCAGAACAGATGTTCCAGTTTGCAAGCCTGGGACCCCTTGGAGAGCTGAGTGTAAGTATTCTTCTGTCCTCACCTGAACTACAGACCAGTGTGTGCCTAACTTCCATATTGGGGAAGTTATTGGAGACTATTGTCAAGGTACACATAGTGGATTTCCCAATGCAAATGGACTGCAGAACAGGTGGCATATGGGTTTGTGAGGGCCAGATTGTGTCAGACCAATGTGACTGATTTCATGAAATTTGCAACACAAACAGTTAATAGAGGCCAGCCCAGTAGTGCAGAGAGTTGAGGTGCTGGACACCACTACTCCCACCATGCTGATGACCCAGATTTGGGAATGGATTCAGATCATTGGGGATTGGCCAGGGAGGGACTGCTCTCCTTTCCCAGGTTGGGAGGAATCAGCCACACCACCTCTACACTTCCTCCACATGGAGGTATGGTGGCAGAGAGCAAAAAGGAACTAGTATGGGGATGGCCAGCTGCAGATGCTGTAGCGTGTATGCACCTCCGTGCACATGCATGCCTACCGTCATTGCATGCTGACAGTCTGGGGAGGAGAGAACAACAGCCACTGTACCACTCAAAGTAAGAAATAAGACATACTCAGACAACTGTAGAGTTAACAAAAACCTCTAAGTTTATTGCATAGAAGAAAGATATGGCACTAAGCCCCAGTGCTTGGCAGCATAAACCCTCCCTAATGAAGCATCCCATTTATGGTTCAAATCTCTGGGGTTTAGTACTGTGTCTTTTTTATTTCTTTCTATAAGTGATACCATTGTTTTTGTTCTCAGTATGGTTTCTTTGGTTTGGCACCTACCCAATCAAGAGCATATGTTTTTGTCCTTTGCTATAAATGCATTCTAGGGAAGGACCAGAAAATGGGAAAAGAGGAAGAGGCACCTGAAGCCCTGATCACTTGCCCTTGCCTGCTTCAACACTTGGCAGCCCACCAAGCTTCTGGAAGTGTGGTATGGGGTGGGGAGGATGACATTCCATCCTCAGCACCACCACAGGGGGAATCTATGGTGGATTCTGCAGTAGGGAAATCCTGAGGGAGGTGGTAGCTGGCAGGGGATATGAGCAGGGGCTGAAGAACCCTCCTCCTCTGTCCTTAATCTTGTAGACTATGGCCTTCCTGTCTACACTGTTGCTGATGCCACCACCCTCAGGAGAATCCAACTATCCCTAAATAAGGTGTGCAGGCTCCTCACTGGTGCAGACAAATGGACTCATGCATGCACTCTATACTCGCTGGCCAACATACTCAATCTAGAAGAGCAGTTACAATATCAGACCTGCCTCCTGGTTAAAAAAATACTGCTAGGTCTCTCCCCATCAGGGGTGTCTGCCTCCCTCCACCCTGCTTTCCCCTCTGCCTCTACTCGTGGGTCCACTAAGCCCACTCTCAGAGTCCCGAGGGTGCAGACATCACTTGTTCAGAGATCCTTTTGTTACAGGGCACCACACTGGTACAACTCTCTCCTCCTCGATTTCCTCACTCATTAAAATTGGTCCTTTTAAGGTAGCTCTCAAGAGCCTCATTCTCTTCACCCGCAACTGTAAATGTATGCCACTAGGGGGATCCTAGTTCATTAGTGCCCCGCTCCCTCTCTGGGCCCTTGTCTAAACTCATGATGACAATTGCCTTATCTCAGGCTGCACTTCTGAATTACTGTATATGTCCTTGGAGCATTACTGTATATGGCCATGGAGCCTAGCTATCGCACTATATAGACCTCTGTACTGTTATCATAAACTGTAATTCTTATCTGGGAACTGGATGGCTCAGTACTCTATTTTGTCTGTTCTGACACCTGCAAATATATGAATGTTGTTGCTATCTCGCTTCTTGGCAGGTAACAAATCGCCTGTAAGTTCCTGCTTATTATATTGCATCTATGTCACTGTCTATGTGTTGAATCTGTTGGAACTGATGTGGAGCCTTTGGAAATGAGTCATTTACTCAAAGGGTTGTAATTCTGATTTGTATAATAAATAAATAAATAAAACCCACCTGCGACCTGGGCAGAAAAAGCTTGATAGAAAAAAATTAAAAAACAGTGTATAGGAGCCAGGGTGTGGCTATCCATTACCTGGATTTCAGTAAGGCCTGAAATTCTGTTCCACACTAGAAGTTGGTAAAAAGGCAGAAAATCGGGGCTATGAGATAAACTCACTATGTGGAAGGGAAATGGTTGGAGGGCAGGACCTGGAGGGTGGTCTTAAATGGTAGAGTAATTTATCATGGGTAAAGGACATTACAATTAGCATACTGCATGGGCCTATTTTAGACCCCACCCCTTCAACATGTACATTGGTGACATAGGTGAAGCATTACAGGGCAAGATGTGCCCTTGTGTGGACAACACCAAACCTAGGGTGTACAGTGTTGAGGGCGTAAGGAAAGTTAAAAAGTTTGGTGAAATAGTCTAGCATATTGTAAATGAAATTCAGTACCAAGAAGTGCAAGGTTAGACATATTTGAAACAGGAATGCAAAAGTGGAGTGCTGGATCAATGGCATGAAAGTGGCACAATCAAGGGCTTGTGGAAAATTATCAGTGACAATATGACAACCTGCTCCCAATGCAACAAGGTATAACTGAAAGCCAGTAGAATATTGGGCTGTATATAGGATGGAGCTTTATCAGTCACAGGAAGGAGGGTATTGTTCTTTCAGAGGTTTCTGGTGAGACCTCACCTTGAGTGCTTTGTTCAGTTCTGGAGTCAACAGCTAAAAATGGACCTGCATAGACTGGAGAGCATTCTGCAGAGGGCCATTAAAATGAAACAGGAACAACAAGGAAAATCATATCAGAAAAGATTGGAAAGTCAACTCGTTCCCTCTTGGAGTGCAGTGTATATACAAGTCACATTATTCTATGCTCAACCTTATTCAAAATATATTTATTTAAAATTTGATGACCAGAGGAGAAATATAGAAACATAGAATCTGTCAGCAGAAAAGGACCGCTTCACCCACCCAGTCTGCTCAGATGGTCCCTGCCTAGTCTGTCTCTGGAGACCTTAAGTAGTCTCCGGTGACCCTCCTTTCTCCCTACCTATTTGCTAATATTTCCCTATGTCTGTCCCATGCATACTTGAAGCCCCCTACAGTTTTTTTTCCTCCAACACTTCTATTGGCAGTCTGTTCCAGGTGTACATCACTCTTTCAGTGAAGTAGTACTTCCTTACATCTCTCTTAAACTCCCCCCTCTCCAGCTTCATCGCATGCCCTTTGGTCCTGGTGTTCTTTCTTATTTGAAAGAGATTCTCCTCCCACACCCTGTTCACCATTGTGAGGTATTTGTTGGCCTCTATCATGACTCCTATTGGTCGCCTTTCTTCCATGGTGTACACATTGAGATCCCTCAGTCTCACTTCATATGGCTTTTGATGCAACTTCTGCACCATTTCAGTTGTCCTCATCTGGACTGCTTCCACCATTGTATATGTCCTTTCTGAGGTGCAGCCTCAAGTACTGGACACAGTACTCTGGGTGATGTCTTACAAGTGAGCGATAACGTGGCAACAGCACCCTCCCTCCTCCTACTGGAGATACCACTCCCTATGCATTCTAGCATCCTACAGTCTCTACCAACTGCTTTGTAATACTGTCATGTCACTTTGGGGTCATCAGATATGATAACCCCAAGATTCCTTTCCTATTTAGTGACTGTCAGTACCCCCCAATTCTATACTCAGCTCCTGGGTTCCTATGCCCTAGGTGCATGATTTTGCACGTTTTGTCATTCAGCCCCAACTGCTATGCTCTTGATTACTCCTAGAGTTTCCCAAGATCCCTATGCATTCTCCACAACCCATAGGCACACTGAGTTGGTGCTTGTTTCCAGGTGCAACCTGGGAAGAGGATACAGCAGGAAGTATAACAGCAATAACAAAATGACAACAACAGGTGCATGAACACCATTTACCATGGCCCCTATAAACTGGATCAGTTAATATGTACTCTTTGCAGACAAGAAGAGAGGGGATATGATAGAGACCTTCAAGGTTTTGATTGTTTTGTACGGTCCCAGGTTACATTTGAAAAAGAGCCTTGACTCATATTGCTTACCTGGTTAACAAAACTTAAAATAAATAAGTATATAATAAGGTGGACCACTCCAAAAGTGTTTGCTGAAATTGTCCTGTGCTCACTTTTAAAGGGTTATTCTCTAGTACCTTGAAAGAGGCACTGGTGAAGCCCCTTTTGAATAAATTATCTCTTGACCCAAATTGCTTACCTAACTATAGACCAGTCTCTAACCTTTCTTTTCAGGGAAGGATTATTGAGAACATAGTGGCTCTGTAGCATGAAGCACATCTTACAGCCTTTGACATCTATGAGCTTTTCCAGTCAGGACTTAGGTCTAGACACAGCACAGAAACCGTGTTGGTCAGGGAGCATCATAACCTCCTCAGGGATAAAGAGAGAGAGGGTTCTAGTCACTTCTCCTTCTCCTCAATCTCTCTTCAGCATTTGACACTGTGAAACATGGTGTGTTGTTGGATCACCTTAAGGAGCTCTGTGGACTCACTGGCACTGTAATCAGCTGGTTTGAGTCCTTTCTTACAGGTAGGATGCAAAGGGTGGTGATGGGGAATTTTTCTTCACTCCCAAAGCCCTGCACTGTGGAGTTTCTCAGGGCTCAATTCTCTCACCAATGTTGTTTGCAGTGTACATGCTTCCCCTGGGAGAGATCATTAGATGTTACAGTGTAATTTTTTTTAATGCTTTATGCCCCCTTCCCCTGCCCCTCACCTCCGTCTCCAATGTCCCAGCAGGAGCTACCCCCATCCTGCCATGGTTTGGCCCCCCCGGATAAGGAAGTGGGGGAGCCTCATCTTCCTCCCCACCAATCACCATTTGTGTCAGGCTTCTCCTGAATGAGTACCAGGCGCCAGGTGAGGGAGCACATCCATTTTCCTTGTTTTTTTTGTTCCCCCCCCAGGACAGCAGCATGCAAAGGGGTCCAGGGAGGTGGCACATGCTGAGATGTGACACTGCTCCAGACCCCAGCCAATGTCCTCCCCTCCCATGTAGTGCCCCCAGCAGCACCTCTACCCGTGTGCACCGAAGTGATGGTGTTGCAGCAGGAGAGTCAATTCTCCCTCCCCAAAAGAGGAGAGCATCCCTAGGATGCTCGATCCTCCTCCTCCCCCCAGCCAGCCCACCAAGGATCCTTGCTCATTACCGAACTTGGGTTGCCAGCATCACAAATGGTAGCACTACTGCTGTGCCGATGGGCCGGCCACACAGTGTAGGGATTTAATAATAATAATACTTTATTTCTCAAGTGCAATTCATAAATATCAAAGCTTTATACAGTCTTAAAATCGTAAAACAATTTAAAACATTCTATAACTAATAACAACTATCAATAAATACACCAATCCAAGCACATATCAGAAGAAGAAGAAGAATCAGTATTTATATAGTGCTTTTCATACATCCAAAGCGCTTTACAAGCAATGCTAGACTGGTAGTGAAGTGACTGAATGTGTGGTGCCGGCCATATCGCACATCATCACCCACACACAGCCTGGATAATTGCATGAACCGGTTTATGGGAAGGGGAATGTTGGCCAGGACACCGGGAATGTTCCCTACTCTTTGCGAAAAGTGCCCTGGGTTCTTTTACTTCCACCTGGACACCCACCAGGACAACACCAGGATGGGTAGAAGGGACCTCGGTTTAACGTCTCATCCGAAGGACGGCACACCTCAGCAGTACAGCACCCCCCAATACTGCACTCGGATGCCAGCGATTTTTAGGTGCAAGTCCAATCCGGTGTGGGACGAGAACCCACGACCTTCTGGTCCAGAGGCGGATGTGCTACCAACTGAGCCACGCTGACATGAAATATCATATCAAAATCAGGAATGGCTAGTTGGAACAGATGTGTTTAAGGGCAGTTTAAAGCTCTCCACTGTCTGGCACTCTCGTATCCGACAAGGTAGAGAATTCCACAGGGTAGGAGCAGCAAATACAAAAGCCCATGCCCCAGAAGTCTTTAAATGCACCCTGGGAATCCCTAGCAATCCCTCATTGGCTGAGTGGAGCAGTCAGGGGGCAGTAGGGATGTAGAAGCTCTTACAGGTAATTCAGATCCAAACCATGTAGGGCTTTATAAGTCAGTAAACCAACTTTAAAGGTGATCTGCCACTGAACAGGCAGCCAGTGCAGAGTGCGCAGCACAGGGGAAATATAGCTGGATCCGGAAGATCCAGACAATAACCTGGCCGCAGCATTCTGCACCAGCTGCAAGTGGCAGATATCAACACCAGGAAGCCCTAGGTAAAGGGAGTTACAGTAGTCAATGCTTGAGGTCACGAAAGCTATGCAGATGACACCCAGCTGTATCTGTCATCTGCACTCAGGACACATGGCATAGTTGAGGTATGAATTCATGTCTGGCTGAGATCCAGAACTGGATATCTTCTAACTGGCTGAGGCTCAACCTGAACAAGTTGGAGGTGCTGGTGATTGAGCCCTTTTCTTGGCAGGATGTGAAGGCAGTTGGGGAGGTGGCTGTTGTGATGTTTGGTTCCACCCCGTTTCCTGCATCTGCCAAGGTAAAGAATCTGGAAGTCATTCTGGATGATAGATTACCACTTGAGGTGCAGGTGTCATCTTTTGTCCAGAGTGGTTTTTACCATGTTAGGAATATCACCCAGATTAAAGTCTTAATCCCACTTGATGGTTTGTCCTCACAAATGCATGCTTTTTTGACCTCCAGACTCAACTATTGCAATACCCTTTATATTTGGGTTAGTGGAGGGGTCCTGCATCAGCTGCAGCTAGTGCAGAATGCAGAGGTGAGACTGTTGACCAGTCTTCCAAGGTCCTGTCACATGACTACAGTTTGGCAGGATCTGCATTTGCTGCCGATTAGGTGGAGAATCCCCTTCAAGATTAGTCTTCCGACCTACAAAGCTCTATATATCCTAGGCCTAGGCTACCAAAGTAACCTCCTGACTCCTTACTGTACCCAGTGCTTTTTCTGCCCCTATGAGATGAGCCTCCTAGTGGTTCTCAGGGTCTAACTCAAATTGTCAGGGGATCGTTCATTTGAAGTCACAGGACCAGCCCTGTGAAACTCATTCCCAAGATCCTTGAAGGTGGTCCCCTTGTTAGAGGCCTTTAAGTGGGCCCTATAGGCACATCTGTTTAGGAAATCTTTCAGGGTTTAAGTAAGATTCCCTGCATCGGCTGCTGATTAGGTAGTTGTTTACATTACAGGATAATATTATTTTATCTGTGTTTTTTAAGTGGTTATGAATATTGCATTATGCTTTACTGTATTCATACTGTAGTGTGTCCTGAGCCTCAGGGAAAGGGCACTTAAATAAAATGTTAATTACTTACTAAATGTTTTCCAGCAAATAAGAATCTGACCACAAGATCCATAATCTTAAACTGATAGGGGTCAAATTCAAAAACAAAGAAGTTCTTTATGGAGAGAGTGGTGGATACATGAAAAAACTTCACTACAGTGGTGGTCAGTGCAGGCATCATTAACAGCTTTATATCTGAATGAGATAAATTTAAATGACTTCTTAATGGGAAGAACATGGGAGGAATAAGAGGGTAGTAGTTTCAAGGTAGGGTTCCACAGAAGACTGGATATACTGTGTAATGTAAACTGTGGCTACATCTGGGCTTGTGGTCTCTGCTGCCTCCTACTGGTGGTCTATCCCATATTCAGTACAAAGGGATGATGTACTTAGGAACTGCTCTGGTGTTTCTCTTAGAGTCTTTTAGCACATATATTAAGTTGGTTTTAGAAGTCATATGCACAGAACACTGTTCTTTATCTTGTTTACATTTACTATCCTTACAATTGTTTCAGCCTCTTCAGATGTTATGCATACAGTATGCCCTGCAGTGCATCATTCTGCTCCTCTTTGAATAGCATTTCACTCTGCGATGTCACCCCATTCATTTCCTCTTTGTATACTGGAGCAAAATGCTCATTAATGCATTCTGTCATTTATCCATCCTGTGCAATTATGGCCCCATTTCCCTGATCCTTTATTGAACCAACAGTTCTTTGCATTGTCCTCTTCTCATTTACAAATCTTTTTTTTTCTTTATTTATACTTTTATCACTTCTTCACAGAGTTGGTGAGTAGCTCCGACTCTCCCTCAGAGGGACTCATTATCTGACCCAAATGTGTTGGGTCATCATGGACCCCATCAGCTCCCAGCCTTTTTTCTGTTTTTGTCCCCTGGGCACCTGAACCATGCAATGGGTGAGGCAGCTATACCCCTGCCTCTGCAGAAGCAGCCATATACCTTGGACATGTGCCCTCCCCTGTTCTGGGCGATGCACCTGTGCCGACACTGAGCCACCGCTGGTGTCAGTTTACAGCATGCCACACTGTCCCCCTTCCCCAGTGAAGGAGAGCTGTCTATGAACACTCAATCCTTCCTCCCCCTGCTGACACCCGAGCGGCCTGAGTCCATTCCCAATCCCAGGTCTCCAGTATGATGTCCAATGCCTCAACCCTCAGCACCACTGGGCCAGACTCATGTACAAATCTGAAAACTGTCTTCTAGTTTGGTTTGGCCTAAAGTACTGTCTGTTCCTCTACCCCATGCTTTGCCCTTCTAATTCTATATTCTCTCCCTGAGGTTGTCTACTCAGTAGTTCCCTTAATGGACATAGGTTTCTTGTAGCTTATTTTTCCTACATGTTCCTTTTTTCCCCTCTAATTAGTTTAATGTAATCTTTCACCATGGCACGTAACTTGTACTGTTGTACTTTTGTCTGTGTGGGATACATTCTTGCTTTAAGCAGTCTATATGTTTTATGGGAATTCCCATTATTGCTGAACACAAATACTCCAGATATTCCAACAACACTGATTGGGGATTAATCATTTGCTCTTAATCACCCTCTTAGAAGCTATATGATAATGTTATTGCCTAGGAAGTAATGCTAGAGCTCATCTGTATTAATATATATTCTTTTTCATTTTAACAGAAGGATCTTGGACAGAGACAGTTGGGGCTCAGCTACAGGCATTGCCTTGATATGGCAGTAAGTTTAGCATTTGATTCAGTTTCAGTCCATGAAACCACACTCCGTAAACTGCAATGTGATTTGCTTTCATGGGAAAGCAAGAAGCAGTATTTCTCATGCTTCTACAACAACCTTAAAGTCCTAAATCTAAACTATTGAGTGCAAGCTGTTGATTATGGGAGAGAGGAAAGAAAGAAAGAAAGAAAGAAAGAAAGAAAGAAAGAAAGAAAGAAAGAAAGAAAGAAAGAAAGAGTAGATTCTTGGCAGGAATGCAAGTCATATGAGTGCAGAAGAGTGAGCTTCCTGTTTTCAATCCAAAAATAACAGTTGCAGGAAGTTCTTGTGGTATCCAAGGATGCCAGCTGGAGACCAGGGGAGACTCCAGATGACAACAGAGAAACCAGAAAGTGAGGAAGAAAAAGGATGATACAGACAAAGGGTAGCATGGGAATCAGTTATGAAAACAGGAGACAAAAGAGAACAAGCATTTGTCAATGCCGAATGTTGTCTTGCTGGCATTGGCATTGGTAGTGCAGGAGTTATGAGAGATGCATAACAGGAATGGTAGTGAAGTATTGAACTGATGCCAACCCCACCCCGGCCCTTCAGAGACTGACAGGCATTGGGGTGTGCCTTTGGTTCATCGTCCATAAGTCTCATGTCATTTCACCTCACCTTACCCTACAGACACCAACAAATGTTGTGGTGTGCCTTGGGGTCTTCGAGCCTTATGCTCACCCCATTCCATAAAATATGCTGAGATGGATGTAGTATAGGAGAATGTGGTGAACTTTGAGGCCGAAGAGTCCAAGGCACACTTGATCCTGACATTGGCTGCAGGGTGGGGTGGGGTGGAATGGCTTGAGCATTACAGCTGACAGTCCCAAGTCACACCGCTGATGCCTGTCAGTCTCTACAGGGTGGGGCATTATGGTTGGAAACCTAACAACCCAGGCATTTGTTGGTATTTTCACTCCAAATTTTCAACATGGGCTTTTTGTGACCCCATCTCATGAACAGTGGCACTATCAGTTTGTTGGCCGAAAGGCGATTTTGCACAGCGACTGCGCCATTTGGCATCACAGGTGAGGAAACACATTTCAGGCAGGATGTGAAAAATTACAGCTGTACTGTTCATGAGGAGGTGTAAAAAAAATGGCAATGCTGAAAATCTGGAGTGAAAATATGAAAAATTGAAGTCACAAGTGTGCATAGAAACTAAGCAATGCATGCCCATAATGCAATTATTTAAGGGATTTTTTTCCCCAAAATTTTCAACATAGGCATTTTGGGACCTCCACTCATGAACTGAGACTTTTTAATCTGTCCGAAAGTTGATTTCCACAGTGACCATGCCATTGTGCACCAGATGTGCGAAAACACATTTTGGGCTGGATGTGAAAAATAACATCTCTACTGTTCTTAAGGAAGTATGAAAAAATTACAATATTGAAAATCTGCAGTGAAAATATAAAAAATTGTCGAAGTTATGAGCGTGTGTAGAAACTGTGCAATGCATGCTCATAACACAGTAATGTTTTGGAAGTTTTTCACCAAATTTGCAAGAAAGGCTTTTAGGAACCCCACCTCATGAGCAGTGGTACTGTTGTTTCATTAATCCTTCCCGAAAGGTGCAGTTACCATGCATGAAATCACCTTTTGGGACCAAATAACAAAATGACAGTGCATGTGTTCATGAGGTGGGGTCCCAAGAATCTCATGTTGAAAATTTGGAGCCAAAATTCAAAAAAATAGCTGAGATATCCACCTAAGCTGAAGCCCCAATTGATGCCATTATACAGCTTACCTGCATTTCTTCATTTTGCAGTTCGGCTTTGAAGAGTCCAGACATGTTCCCACTCCATCAAAGATCACAGTGCTGGACCTGTGAAGGTAAGTATGGGATGAGGGGTGTGGGGAGGTGGGGTGCACAGAAGGTAGATGTGGGTTAGGGAAGGGGGTGCCGCGCACAACTAGGGACCATTTCCTTTTTTTCAGGAAAAAAAAATGGACATTGCAAGGTTTGTTAAGCACACTGGGATGGTCTCCCAATGTGCCACACAATGGGGTTGGGGAACATGCTGACGTGGTCAGCTTTGTGTGAGCGGCGGCACACTGGGGTGGGCTCCCAGTGTGCTGCACACTGTGGGGGGGGGGACATGCTGACACGGAGATTGCACCCCTGATGTCGGATTTGTTTGGGGATTATGTGGTGGTGGTAGGAGCGACCACCATGTTTAATGAAATATTTCACCAGGGAAAGCACGTCTGAGAGGTGTGACATCTCTGCCGCTGCATGACGAGCTTGTCTCTGATTGCAGTGGCAGATTTCTTCAAGTTGATGGCACTTTACATAATTCTTGCATCAGCACTAGCATGCTGGCTAATTGGGGAATAAGGGATGTACCTACTAAAGCGAGCTCTGCATTCTCCAACGCAGCACACACCCTCTCACCTACTATTACTACCGCAAGACGTTGCTTGCGCATGTGCAAGACAACATTAAAAGGAGATATATGATAGAATTAAATTCCAACTGTTGTTAACTAACCTTGTTTAATCTACTTCTTTTGCTGGATCTGAAATAAAGGTCTTTCCTTCTAAGTTGCAGAGGACACATGTGAACCAGAGTGATGCCTCATAAATGTAAGTACTAGTAGTCTTCAATAGCTATCATGCAGCCCTGCAGGCTTACTGGGAATTTATTGTTATAATCAGCCATCTGTGATGCTGAATGTAATGCAGAGCAGTTTGTGCTTGTAGATGACAGCTGCTTCGTACTCATAAAGTGCGAGACACAATAATAAACCATCAAACCTCTGCTAGGTTTGCCTATCTGTTACACTTTCTATTACTTGTGGGTTCAATATAACAAGAAAAAGGCACAGACAAAACAAAATTAAAAAGTAAAACATTTCAGCTAATCTGAGCATCATTGTCTTCACTTACTGTAGTCACATAAAAATGAAACATTTGCCTTATAAACACAACAGAAAAAGGGGAGGATGAAATGAAAATATCATTGATTGTTCAATGCATTGATTAAATCTGACTTTATTTTACAGCTTTTGCTCGTGGACAATCCTGAGGAGACCTGTTGAAAACTGGCAGATGAAGATCAGTGCAGAGCTACTAGTTGTCAAATACAGGAAATGGAACACATGCCTTTAGCCAAAACAACCTTCTGTTTTATCAGATCAGCCACTGAGCATTCCTCTCAACTTCTTGTTTTACAATACATAGACAGTGCTTCAAAAATCTGGGACAAGTGGCCAAAATGAGAAACACATCTTTAAAAAAACTTGATATTAGCTCAGCATTCCTGTCATAATGTTTGGCTTAGTATGAAAGGCATTTTCAGTAGGACTCGACTGTAACACTAATGTCTGGCATTATTTTATGATATCCATACTCTTCAGCAACAGAAATGCCATATTTTGGAGTAGTATACATGGACAGACTAAATGGCCCATATGGACCCTATCTGCTGACACATTCTATGTTTCTATGTAGGAAGGATAGTGTACATTTCTGAGGCAAAAACAGGGATGTCTCTAAAGGTTGCCAGGCATTCAGGATTGAGATCACTTTTGTAGTGAGAGGTCTTGGTAAGACTAAAAGAAAACAAACAAGATCCTCACACCTTTGCTGTTCCAGATCCCCACTCCTCTGCTGGGCAGTCAGCATTTACCTATAATCTTCCAACACTTTGGAATCTGCTCCCCTCTTCTCTTCACTTCACTGCCTCCCCTGGCTCCCTCAAGTATTACCTGGGACTCCATCCCTTCCCCCGCTCTTGTTTTCCCTCCCCCTAACATTCCCCGGCCTGCGCATTTGCCTCTTACTCCTCAGTTAGTGTGGCTGAAATGCTTAATTTGTTGCTTGTCCATGGTTTGCTCATTGTGCATTTACTCCAGTATCATCGTGTTCTCTGACTGCACTTTAGTGGAACTGTGAACTGTGTCTGAGCCATGCATTTTATATCCTCTGTACCCTCCCTGGGTTGCATCTAGAAACAAGCCTCAGCTCAGTGTGCCTTTCTTGGTCACCAATTTTCAAATAAATAAATAAGTACATAATAACTAAATAAATAAATAACTTGCCACTGCTAACTCAGTGTGCCTTTCTTGGTCACCAATTTTCAAATAAATAAAGAAGTACATAATAACTAAATAAATAAATAACTTGTCACTGCTAAACATGTTTGCCTGGATGGTGCTAATAGTTACAACACCAGCAATATTTCATTTTCAATGAGGTCATTCTTTTAAACATGTTTACACTGCATTTGCCCAGGCTTGCACAACTAAGTTGTAATATCTTGTTTCCAGAGGGGTTCTTTTTTTATTTTCTACAAAGCTGGTTGTCATTCTAGTCTTATCTGGCAGCCTTCCCAAGCCGCGCCACTGACCTTCTCATAGACTTACAGATTATCCACCACTTAAGCAGGGCCACAATGTGTTGGGTGGCCAACTGTATAATTTGTACAAGAGTCTGCGGGGATGTACTAGCTTGAATAGCCAGCATTTGTCTCCTGCCACCTGAAGTTCTCCCCTGGGAAGGCAGTGTGCAATGAGGTGGTCATGCATACATGCACTCTCACACATGCATGACAGGTGTCTGGGAGCATCCCTCCCCACCTGGTGCTCCCAACCATGGTGCTGAACTGTCTCCACCAGTCGGCAGTCATGTAGCAGGAACAGCATCCTCCTCTACCCGAGGAAGGAAAGCAGTTCCTGGGATGTTGAATCTTTCCTCCCCCAAATAGCCCCCAATAGCCTGTGCTCATTCCTGGAGGCATGCTACTGAGCTGGCTTGAGATCCTTCATTTATCCATTTTTAAAATGTATTTTCCCCAGACTTGGCCAGCTGAGATGCAATATCTCATTTTCAGTGAGGTCCTCTTTGTACCTATTTTTATACTGTATTTATTCAGGATGGCACTATGCAGATACAATATCTTGTTTTCAGTGGTGGCCCATCCTTTACCCATTTTTACAATGTACTTACACAGGGTAGGCCAGCTGCAAGAAAATATCTAATTTTCAGTGAGATCCAACATTTTGACCCCAAACTTCCAACACAGTCTTTTTATGACCTCTCATTAAGATCAAGACAGGTGGGATTTTTTGGAATCCAATCCAAAAGATTAAAGCATTGAAAAATAAACAATGATGGTAGAAAAAGACCAATGGTCCATTCAGTTCTCTATCTAGCCTTGGGACCTACTGTACATCCAGGGTCCTAGCCCTCCCCATTCTTCCCTCCCATGCCCCTTCCAGGTTCTGCCACCCCAAACAACCACTATACCCTTCATTCTGTCCCAACTGTGCTTGAAACCATCAACAGTTTTAGCACCCACTACTTCAGTTGGTAGAATGTTCCATGGTTTCACCAACCTTTCTGTAAAATAATACTTCCTGTTTTCTCTCCTGAATCTCCCTTCTGTCAGTGTCCGCTCATGTCCCTGTGACGGTGAAGTAGTATTCCAGTTAAATAGTTGCCCACAAATCACTTTGTTAATTCCTTTAAGGAACTTGAAGGTCTGTATCATGTCTTCCCTCTCTCTTCTGTTTGCCAGCAAGTACATGTTCAGTGCTTTGAGGCACTCTTCATAGGACCTGCCCTGTTGACCCTTAATCATCTTTGTTACCCTGCGCTGCACCTTCTCCAGCCTCTCCCTATCCTTCCTGAGGTGAGGACTCCAGAACTGGACAGAGCACTCCAGGTGTGGCCTCACTAAGGATCTATGTAGGGGAAGTATTACCTCTCCCTTCTGCAATCAGTACCTCTCCTGATACATCCCAGTAGATGATTTGTGGAGCAACTGCAAAAACATGTTTCAGGGGAATTTGAAAAATGACACCAGTCATGTTCTTAAGTGGGTAATAAATGGGGTATGTTGAAAATGTTGGACCAAAATATGCGACAATAAAGCTATGAGTACACAGAGAAATTCTACATTTCTTCACAGCTTAGTTGTTCTTTCATATTGTGACCATAGATTTTAAACATAGTCTTTTATAATCCCATTTCTTTATCAAGACAGGTGGAGTTTTTTGAAATCCAATCTGAACGGTGATATGGTTCAGCGACTGTGAAAACATGTGTCAGGGGTTCAAAATGATGCCTGTCATATTTATGAGGTGGAGTAGCACAGGGGCTATGCTGAAAATTTGGGGGGCAAATGTGAAAATGTAATAAAATTAGGAGTAAATATTCGAAAAATTCAATGTTTCTTTACCACTTCATTTAATTTTTTCTTTACATTTTGACCACAAATTTGCTAAATATTTTTTTTTACCCAACCTTGCACTCAAGACAGGCAGTATTTTTAAATCCTATCTAAAAGGTGATTTCACAGAGCAACTGTGAAAAAAATGTTTCAGAGAGGATTTATAAAATGACACCTGTCATGTTCATGAGGAGGGGTAACAAAAGGGCTATGTGGAATATTCGGGGCCAAAACCTGCAAAAATCAAAACTTTATGAGTAAACATTGAAATAATTCAATGTTTCCTCATACCGTTGTTGTTTTTTGACATTTTGATCCTTTCAGTTTTCAACATTGTCTTTTTATGAATCCACCTTAAGATTATGACAGGGAGAAATTTTTTTAATTCCATAAAAGGTGATTTTTGAAGTGAATGCAAAACATGTTTATGGGGATTTGAAAATGACAGCTGTCATGTTCATGAGGAGGGGTAACAAGAGGGCTATGTGGAAAATTTGGGGCCAAAACCTACAAAAATCAGGAAGTCATGAGTAAACGTGAAAAATATTCAGTATTTCTTCATAACCCTTTGTTTTGTGACATTTTTTGCCCAAATTTTCAGTGTTGTCTTTTTGTGATCCCACTTTAGGAACAAGACAAGTTGATTTTTAAAAGAAATTCTGCTTGAAATGTCATCTTGTTGTGCATCTGCAGAAACAGATTTTGGAGGGATTTGAAAACTTTCACTTACTGTGTTCATTAGGTGGGGTTCAAATAAGGCTATGCTGAAAATCTGGTGTTAAAATGTTAAAAGTGAAAAGTTATGAGAAAAGTTGAAACACATTTAAAAAGCCATTAACTGAACTTACCTTATTTTTTCCATTCTTGAACAGTGCTGGAAGCAGCAAGACATGCTGGTCATAGGAAGAGGACTCATTAGGTAAGCAATGGGTGCTGTGGGAGTGTGCAGGGTAGTGGATACTGAGGGGGGATTGGGGTGGGGCTGGAAGGCTGGGGGCAGACAATGCTGAGTTTTTTGTTACAAGGAAACACAAAAAACAATGAGAGCAAGATAAAGGGACTGTTTCCTTCTTTTCAGGTACTTGCTGAGTGCAAGCAAAGGAGGATGGGATCCCAGGGTCATATTATGTTTTGTGGTGGTAGCCAGAACCAGAGGTGGACTCCCCAGTGTCAGACTGTGCTGAGGGAGACAAATGCTGGCTCAGATGGGAGGGGACACAAGCAACAGGGTTGGGCACCACTGCCAGTAATGTTTAAAGAGTTGTGGTGGGGGGGACAAACCCCATTTTGGGTAGGAGGGGAGATGCTGAGTAGGTCAGGTGGGAGAGGGGATACTGGTCATGGTCTTGAATGAACACCCACTGCTGGTGATGTTTTAAACATGTGATTGGGCAGAGGTGGAAACAGAGACATTGGGGTTTCATGAGCTCCCACCGCGAGTTAGATATTTAAAGTAGGATCAAGCTGGGGGAGAAGACACTGGTGGTAGAACCAGCAGAATGTTAGGATGATCATGCACTGCTGGTATACTAATGGGCGTAAAGTTCTTATGCTAGGAGTGGCTTTGTTCTTTCATATGTAAGAAGTTTCTGCCCATCTTCTTATAGAACAGTGTCATCACTAGCCTGTTTTTATTACCCTGCTCACAGCCCAGCTTCCACAATGCTCAACTCTATTGGCCCCCATGACACTCACACCTTCAAAAGCCATAAAATGTTAGCACACCACCAGGATGTTTGATTTATGCGCACAAGCAAACATAAAAATAATAAGTATTCATGTAAGAAACACCAATTACTACTAACCTCCGTTACAGAAAATTAGTGTTGCTCAGATAGTGCTTTTGTGGATCCTACCACTGTCTGTCAGATAGTGCTGGTATCCTGACTTGGATCCTAGCAGATATCCTGCCAAAGATAGATGCAGGATCCAGGGTCAGATAGTGATGGATCCTAGTTAGGCTTCAGGCATCCTGGTTAGGATCCACAGATCCTAGGGCAGATAGTTAGGATCTGGGGCCAGATAGTGATGGATCCTGGTTAGGATCCAGGTATCCTAGCTGGTAGGATCCATGGTCAGATAGCACTACTATCCTACCACAGCAATTATCTGGCCAAATTGGAGGTATCCGTTGGTATCCTGATTTCTAAGATGCTATCTGAGCAACACTACAGAAAATATTTTTGGAGATCCATTCAGTTCCATTGTGTTATCCACAGTGTTTTACAGTATGAGGAATGAGAAAAGTTAGTTGGGTTTGAAGGTTAGATCAAGTATGTATGGACTGTGGATTCACAAAAGGAATGGCGGTCACACAACCAGTGTAGGGAGCTGGTACACCAAAAGAGAAAGTCAGTCTCTTATGAATACATATGGACACATAGAATGTTGCTGTACTCAAGGGGAGAATAGATAAATAAAAGGTATTTCACTTGAATAAGAGTCTCATCAAAGTGCTCCTTTATGCAACAACCCTGAAAATTCACACACACACACACACACACACACACACACACACACACACACAGTGAGTTACTACCAGTACTACACTAAATAGACCATGTTCCAGCATTGACCCTGACGTCCCAGTGATTTGCTCACTGGGAGCTTCATCTGGGGGCAACAGTTTGGTATGATCCATTTATTATAGCACTTTTCAATATTTATAAGTAGGGATGTGTGAAGCTGACAAAACATTTCTTCAATAGAACTTTTGCAAAGCTACTAAACTATACAACGTTTAAGTGCCAACTTCACATTAATTTTTTACCAGTCGAAGTGCCACTTTTTCCCCACACATTGAACAAACTTTGCTTGTGAAGTTGCAACATTGTGGGAAAATATGCCACTTCACCTGAAAAAACATCTTGAAGTTGGTGAGGTCGAAGTTGATGATGACAACAGGAACTTCATGAAGCTTTGCGAAGTCAAAGTTTTGCAACTTCACAGCAACTTTGACAATAAAACATAGAAGTTGACGGCAGATAAGGACCGCAAGGCCCATCCAGTCTGCCCATTTCTTTTCCTACCTTATAAATGTGCCATCGGCCTTTGCTCTTTCAATGGCCTATCTATTCATACTCATCTGTATTGCTCCCTTATTCCTATTCCATGCCTGATTGAAGTCCTGCACTGTATTCATACCCACCACTTCCTGAGGTAGGCCGTTCTATGCACCCATCACCCTTTCTGTGAAAATGAACTTCCACACATTACCCCTTAATCGGCTTCCTCTAATCTCATGCTCCTCTTGTCCTGCTATTTTTCTTATACTGAAACATATTAGACTCTTTCACCTTGTTAATGCCCTTAAGGTGTTTGAATGTTTGATCATATCACCTCTCTCCCTCCTTTCTCTAGGGTATACATACTGAGCTTCGTTAATCTGTCCTCATATGTTTTCTGATGCAGTCCCTGCACCTTTTTGTTGCCCTTCTCTGGACTGCCTCAATTTGGTTAATGTCCTTGTGAAGGTGCGCCTCCAGTACTGCACACACAGTACTCCAGATGGGGCCTAACTAGTGTCTTGTAAAGAGGGATTATTACCTCTTCTGACTTGTGATACCCCTACTAATACACCCTAACACCCCTAGCCTTACCTACTGCTTTAGTGGCCTGCTTGGATGATTTCAGGTCATCGGTGATGATGATGCCCAAGTCTCTTTCTTCCCTTGTGACTGCCAGCAACTCCACTCCCAGCCTATAGGTGGCTTCAGGGTTTCTCTTCCCTATGTGCATGATCTTGCACTTCTTTGCATTAAACCCCAGTTGCCACTCTTCCGACCATTTTGCTACTTTATCCAGATCTCTTCTCATTCCGTCCACCCCATCTGGATCATCTACTCTGTTGCAGATCTTGGTGTCATCTGCAAACAGACAAACCTTACCCTCCAGTCCATCTGCAATGTCACTGATGAAGATATTGAAGAGGACTGGCCCCAGGACTGATCCCTGGGGTACCCCACTTGACCTGCATCTCTTCTGACTGTATACCGTTTACCACCACTCTCTGTTTTCTGCCCATCAACCAGTCTGCCACCCAGTTGACCAACTTCTGACCCACCCCAAGCCTACCCAGCTTATTAATCAATCTTCTATGTGGAACAGTATCGAAAGCTTTGCTGAAGTCAAGGTAGGCGACATCAACTGCTTCCCCTTGGTCCACCACCTGGTTACCCAGTCAAAGAAATCTATGAGATTAGTTTGACAGGACCTTCCTTTTGTAAACCCATGCTGTCTTGGATCCTGTACACCTATGGATTCCAGGTGTTGCACTATCCTTTCCTTAAGGAGTGCCTCCATAATCTTGCCCACTACTGAGGTAAGACTGACTGGTCTGTGGTTCCCTGCCTCCTCTCTGCTACCACTCTTGTGGAGCGGGATCATTTGAGCCCTTCTCCAGTTTTCTGGGACCTCTCCTGTGCTCAGAGATTCACTAAACAGTTCTGATAATGGCTCTGCTAGTTCCACCCTTAGCTCCTTTAGTACCCTGGGATGTATGCCATCAGGTCCCATTGCCTTGTCTGCCCTGAGCTTATCGAGCTCTTGTAGGACCCTTTCTTTTGTGAAGGGACTAGTGCTCACCTCCCTCCCCCATGTGTCCATGGTGCTGAGCTGTTGGCCCTGCCCTACCTTCTCTTCAGTAAATACTGAGCAGAAGTATCTATTAAGGATAGATGCTTTTGCATGGTCCTCCTCCTCACATGCCCCCTTATCTCCTTTGATCTTAGCAATACCCCCTCTGGACTTTCATCTTTCACTAATGTATCTATAGAAAGTCTTTTCACCTTCTTTTACTGTATGTGCTAGTGTTTCCTTGGTTTGGGCCTTTGCCTGCCTTACTGCCTTCCCTGCTTCCCTTATGGAAGTTTGTTATGCCTCCCTATCTTCATCCCATTGCATTCCCTTATATTTCCTGAAGGCCAGCCTTTTGGCTCTGACCTTTTCTGCTACTGTTTTTGAGAATCAAAGTGGTTTCCTTCTTCTTTTGCACTTCCTTTTCTCTCTAACACAATGGGATGTTGCTTCAAGAATTGCATCCTTAATGCTTGCCCACTTTGTCTGTACCCCCTCACCTGTATTTCTTTTTGCCAGGGCTAGCTTAACTCTGTTGGCCATCTTATCAAAGTCAGCTCCTCTGAAGTCCCATATTTTTGCCTTGGAATGGGATGATTTAGTTGTAGTGGCCAAATTGAACCATACCATGTGATGGACACTGGCCCCCAGGTGACCTTCTACCTGAGATCTGTGATCCTTTCCCTGTTAGTCAGTACTAGATCTAGGATAGCCCTGTCTCTTGTGGGTTGTTGTACCAGTTGTTTGAGGCTTTCCCCTGCAGGAAATCCACCATGTGTCTAGTTCTGGCAGATGTTCCTGCTGGTATTGACCAGTCTGTATCTGGCATGTTGAAGTCTCCCATTATCAGAACCTCCCTTTAGCTGTCATGTTTTTATATCTTCTAACAGTAATGTGTCTATGTCCTCCCCTGGTCTGAGGGCCTGTAGACAACCCCAGTTCTTATGGCTGTCCCATTTCCTGTTTCCAGGGTGACCCACAGTTCTTCTGACTCTGTATGTGTATTTTGAATTTCTGTAGCTTTGATATTTTCATTGACATACAGGGCCACTCCACCCCACTTTTTGCACCTCGGCCTCTTCTGAACAGTACATAGCCAGGTACTGAAGTCTCCCAAGTGTGGTTACTGGTAAACCACGTCTCAAGAAATGCTACTATGTCCAGTTTAGCCTCTGTCAGTTCAGCTTCCCTGCATCTCTGTTTATAACGTACTGTATTTAAACTCTTTGCATGGACTCGCTTGTTTGCACTCTGTGTTTGCGCATTTGTGCACTTTGGGATTACTACAAGAAGAGACATCAAGAGACAATACATTTTTTTCATGGTTCCCACTTTGAATGCACCAGCATTTTGTGTGTTGCACAAGTGGTAGCATTCAGGATCCTCATGCACCCTGATTATCACACGGAAGACAGTGTGGCAGGGCTGAGTTCTTTTAGCAGGTGGAATGTACCAAGCGTCCAACTGAATGCTAGGGTCAGTACATGAGTGGATCTCTAGCTTCACATGGAGCAGGGGACTGTGGTATATGCAAGTCCTTTAAGGATGCCATATCCAGGACTTCATGGACCTTTAGTGTGTACAACTTTTAAAGACTCCCAAGCCCTCAATGTCAGTACAGAGGGATAGGGCAACAGGTGCCGGGGCACTATGGGATCCAGGAAGGTTTGTGGATGGTCAGTGAAACTTACACAGCAGATGGATAGCTATTACTGCAGGGACTCCCTTTTTGTAATGGCACCATCATCTGAAGTGCTTCTCTGTCTTAAATACTGTTGAATAAAATTACACAGAAGTACATCCCCAACCCAAAGCCCACCCTTGATGCAGCCACCCCTGTAGCACAATGGATTGAGTTGGGGCAGGCTGGGGTCCTGGGTTCTATGAATACATAGAGGTCACTGCATATGCAGAGTGAGACCTCTGTGAACTCACATTCTCCTTACACACCACTGCATGGGTACAGGTGACTTACAGAGCCCTTTGTGAATCAGCCCCAAATTTGAAACTGACTCAGAATCAGACCCTCAGAACTTGAGTTTTTTTAATTTACTCATTATCTCAAGGCAGCTACTAGTGTCGGGACCCAGTCCAAATTCTTTCCCAATGCAACTGCCCCCCCAATTTAATTGGTTCTCCAGGCTTCTGCCCCAAGTTGTCCATATGACTTCTCACCTGCTCTGTCACCTATTCTTCCTCCTGAATCCTGTATGGGGCAGGGACATGTGGTCAGCAGGACACTGGAACATGATTGGCTGGGGACCATCTTGCTGCCACTCATTTTCTGTTTTTACCCAGTTGTCTGTGCCCCACATTTGGTTTGTCATGTAAAACACATTCCCAGTGAAAATAAATACTGTAACTACAATTAAAAACATAATGGTATGATATTGCCAATTTGTATTATTTTATTACGAGGCAAGAGCATATCCAATAATGAAAAAAAAAACACAAACATCAGTGCAGGACTGCATGTACCATGTATACCATAGTGCATATGTTTATATTTGAGGGCACTACATTTCCCTATCTGATGTCATAATACTCTGTGTGTTCTATGTGAGCAAAACACAATGTAAGGGCATAAAAATGAATACTGTTATAATCTGTTATAGTCTGGTCCCCTATATTAGATACTGCAAAACAGTATACAACTACAAGGAGGATAGCAAGTTCTATATATTATA
Organism: Neoceratodus forsteri; assembly: GCA_016271365.2. Lineage (NCBI taxonomy): Eukaryota > Metazoa > Chordata > Ceratodontiformes > Ceratodontidae > Neoceratodus > Neoceratodus forsteri. Next base: position 539,911,469 of record CM028137.1, on the reverse strand, counting down.
GGGGAACGGTAGTGCCCTATAGTTAGGGTTCAGCTTGAGTTTCTATGTTAAACCTTAAATATTTCACTTTAATAATGTTGCAACCACTCAACACATTTGCATGTAATTTTGCATGTGCAGTCTTGTATAGTATATCTCTTGAGGTGACAGGTTTCATTTGGTTGGCTTTGTAGATTGTGAGATTCGCATAGTGCAAAAATATTAAAATAGCTGGTTTTTGCATTTTTTTGTCACCATGCTGAGCCCAGACGGTTTGGAATGTTGGTCTGAAATGTTCAGGGCACAAAGGTTTTGATCCTCAGAAGTACCATTTGCTGGTTTGGTGAAAAATATTAATCTGTTCCAAAGTTATTTAATTGAAAAGTTTTGGGTTCTGAGCATGTTCAGTACAGTTTTTTGGATAGCTTCCTGGAATGACAAAATAATGTGGTCTCATGAAAAGGATTCTTTTCCTATGGGTCCAATCCTTTTTCATGAGAAAAATTCCTTTTGTGAGCCACCATCTTGTTTTCACCTTTTACACACAATAAACTGTCATAAATCTGCATAGTGATGTCTTCTACAGATATCCAAACATGTATCTTGCTTATAGAGAGTTGATGGGCTTCATTTTCTTGTTTTAATAACTCTCATGGCCCTGGAACTTTTTTTACTATTTAATCCTTTTTCAACTTGTTCCTTTTCATGAATCCTTTTCATTCTCACAAAAGGAAATCAGCTTGTAAAAAGGATTTAGAAAAAAAACTAAGTCCAAAATCCTTTTACGCGAGCCCATTCTTGTTTCACAAGAATGATAAAGGATTCATGAAAAAAGAATCATTTCATGAAAAAGGATCTGTAAAAAAACTAAGTCTGAAATCCTTTTTTGTGAGACAAAATCCTTTTCCATAACCACAGCAAAGGATTCTTGGAAAAGGAATTCTACAGAAAAGGATTCCCTTTCAGCGAACACGGCAAAGCATTCACGAAAAATGATTCCCTCTGGCAAAAAAGGATTTCTCACACTTTTCCTGTGGCATGTCAATGGTTTCATTGGTGTCAGTGGTATCCCCCACCTTCCAATTTTAACCCCTGCCAAATTGTATATCTATGTTGTCTAGTGTCACCACTCACCCTGACATTTCTGTACATTTTAAATGTTTATTTCTTTGCTACCGAGTAGTAACCCCACCCTGTAATTAATAAATCAGTAGTACCCCCAAATGTATATCCTTGGTTTTTAGTGGCATCCTCCACCCTCCAATCTCTGAATTAGTTGTCATAATATCCCTCATTGGTGGCTAGTGGCACCCCCCCACCCTTCCATGTAAATGTCAACCTGCAAAGGAGAAAACAGTGCCTCACTGACTCGGTTGTTTTTGTTTTCAACCCGAACCAAAAAGTCCACCGACAATCACACCTACCCCTGCCCAACCTCCTTCTGTGCACCCACCAACCTGCAGCCACTTGACCTCCTCATACATCCTCACTCATCTGAATTGCCACACAGTGAGATCCACTATCTATGAAGATGCATTCACATTGAATTCGATAACTGTTGCATGACAAATAAGAGAACTGGAACTGCAGTTACCTTATTTGACATACAGCAGTCACCAGTTCCAGCAGCAAGATGCGCTCAATCAAAGTGTGAATCTTCACTGTGCAGCAAGTTCAGGTGAGTGAAGGTGTATCTGAGGGGTCAAGGGGAGGGACGTGGGTACAGGAGGTCAGGTGAGGATGCGATGGTGATCATGGTGACTTTTTGTTTTTTCAAGTTGAAAATCAAGTCAGCAAAGGACCATTTTCTCTTTGCAGGTTGATAGTTACATGGAAGGTAGGAGTGCCACTGGCCACCAATGGGGCATATTATGACAATTAATTTGTGGATTGAGGTGGGAGTGCCACTAAACACCAGGGATATACAGTACATTTAAGGTTCTACTGATGTAATTAAATTACAGGGTCGTGGGTACTACTTGGCAAAAAAAAATACATTTAAAATGTATAGAAATGGCATGGTGAGTGGTGTCACTAGACAGCACAGATAAACATTTTGGCGGTGGTAAAAATTGGAGGGTGGGGGGTGCCACTGACATCAATGGAAAATATGATGTACCACTTGAAAAAATGGCAGGTTGGGGTGTGCCACTTGACACCAGGGCTATTCACTTAAAATTACTGGGGAACTTGACACCATTGTTGGGTGGGGGGGTTCCACTGGACACCAGGGAAGAGACAAATGTGTATTTCTAAAACAATATATGATCAACTTATGCATGTGCTTCCACAGCCAAATAAGGATACAATTATACTATCTCAAAAAGTAAGGAAATAAATTACAAAAAACTTCATTAATGCTCCAGTTATGGTCAAAGTGACAAAAGTTGGGAAATGTGGTGTTAGGGTTTCCAACCCTAACACCCCCTTAAACCAGGCCGGAGAGCAGGTGTGGGGTGTGCCTTAGGCTTCTCAAGAATAATCCTCTCCCCATTTTCATAAGGTCTACACATATGAGTTTATTTACAGATGCAAATGGGGTGAGTGTTAGGCTTGAGAAGCTCAAGGCACACCCCACACCTGCCTCCTGCCTGGTTTTAGGTGGGGGTGTTAGGTTAAAACTGTAATGCCACATTTCCCAGCTTTTGTCGCTTAACCCTAACTGAGCATTAATGAGATTTTTGCAATCTCTCTCTCTCTCTCTCTCTCTCTCTCTCTCTCTCTCTCTCTCTCTATATATATATATATATATATATATATATATATATATATATATATATATATATATATATAGATATAGATATATATATATATATAGATACATATATAGTTATGCTGAGGAGGAGGTAATAGAGTTCTGGGGCTCAATCTGTAGAAGTTTGCACAAGTGCTAATTGGGGTTTGCCCATGCAAACTCAGCTTTGCACTGGAGCCCAATATTCAAAAAGCTCTGTTGCACCGGCAAACAAGGGTAGTGCCTGAGCAAATCAAATGGGGGGGGGTATGCAAATAGTGGGTTGGGGACAGGAATATCAGCACAAGCCAATATTCAGCAGATCTGTGTGGCGCAAGAGGGTTTGTGCAGTCCTTTTGCATCGAGCAAATACCACTGATGAAAACCTCCTCTTATTCCACACAACCCTAGTGGCTGCATCAGGTAATGCAGCTAACCAGCCAGTTGGCTGCTGGGGAGAATACCCACCCCTGTGATCTGTGGACCCCCCTCTTCAATCACTGGCCCCGATGTATACTGAATCATCCCTGGTGCAAGTGGTGCCCCCCCCCCAATTGCCAGCTCTGATGTAGACAGAATCATCCCTGGTGCTAGTGATGCCCACCAGTCGCTAGCCATGGTGTAAACTGAATCATGCCTAAACATAGAAACATAGAAACATAGAATTTGATGGCAGATGAGGACTCCTTGGCCCACCTAGTCTGCCTATTTCCCTACCTAACGGATAAGCTGCAGATCCTAGTTAACCAACAGCTTACTTCCTCCTGCCCCCACTAGAATTGCCTTATGCATTCTTGAATTCCCCACTGTTTCTGACTCTCGACCTCCTCAGGAGGCTGTTCCATGCATCTGCAACCTCTTTGTGAGAAATACTTCCTCACATTACCCTAGACATCCCTCCCCATCTTAAATGGTGCCCCCTTGTTCTTGCTCATCTCTTTTTCTGAAAGATGCTACCCTCTTGGACTTTGTTGATTCCCTTGAGGTATTTGAAAGTTTCTATCATGTCCCCCCTCTCCCTCCTTTCCTCGAGGCTATACATCTTAATCTCCTTTAGTCTTTCTTCATATGTCTTCTGGTGCAGACCCTGCACCATTTTGGTTGCCCTCCTCTGGACAGCCTCCACCCTGTCTATCTCCACTGGTGCTAGTGGTCCCCCCACCCTCCAATAGCCAGGCCTAGCTGTACAACAACAGAATCCCTGGTGGTAGTAGGTCTGCCCTCCAATCACCACTGGGAAAAAGAATCATGGTGATAGTGGCTCCCCAACCGCCAGCCAGGAATGGAAATAAAAATCCCTGGCATCCGGTCACCCCCCCCCATGGCACCAGGCACTTCCCTCACTGTATCTGTATGCATGGTGCTGCGGGTGCCTACAGCAACCAGCACAGCCCTCCTCTTCCCTCCTTGGCAGACTGCCATATGTACAAGGAGGGAGCATGCTTTGTATTTATATAACAGGGTACGTCACTCTGTCCTATAAATATGATGCACGCTCCCTGCCTTTACATACTGTGGCTAGCTGAGGAGGTGTGAGGAGGGCTGTGCACATTGCTTTAGACACCCACAGCACCGTGCAGACAGATACAATGAGAGAAGTGCCTGCTGCCACAAGGGGACAGCTGGACACCAGGGATGTTTTATTTTTTCATTCCCAGCTGGTGGTTTGGGGGGACACTAGCACCAGGGATTATTTTTCCCAGTGAGGGGCTGGTGATTGGAGGGTGGGTGGGGAACCACTACCACTTGGGATTCTTGTTATTGTATAGCTGGGCCCAGTGATAGGAGGGTGGGGGCTGACCACTAGCACCAGGGATGATTCAGTCTGCATCATGGCGGGTGATCAGGGAAGGGGCACCATTAGCACCAGGAATGATTCTGTCTACATCAGGGTTGGCAATCTGAGATGGAGGCACCACTAACACCAGGGATGATTCTGTCTACATCAGGGTTGGCAATCTGAGACGGAGGCACCACTAGCACTAGGGATGATTCTGTCTACATTGGGACTGGCAATCAGTGGAGGGGGGGAACCAGTAGCACCCGGGATAGCTACAACTAACCTGGTGGGGGGGCAATGCCATGCTACCTGCCTCTTCTGCCCATGCAAATGGGCCCATAATGGGCATGCAAAGGGCTCCTTAGTGCCTTGCATGCCCAATTTCATCATTTGCATAGGTATTAAAAAAAAATTGCAGATGTTCTCTGGTGCTATTAGCTCTTGGAGTCAAATTCAGAAGCCATGTTGGTGCGGTGTTCCCTAACTTAGCAATGGCCCAACATAGCCCTATGTTTAGTCGGGTGGCACCCAACTGAATATAGGATCCTGGGACCCCTGGGAAATTACAAAGTGCAGCACAAGCATTTATGCTATGCTTTATACCTATCTGAATACCAGGCCTCTGGTGTACAAATTGGTGTACCATATATTATTTTCATTGCTATATCACAGAAAATAAACTGCACTAGATTTTCAAAGAAATGGAGCACAATTGTCATGCAATTTCACTACTTGTGCCATGAACGCTACACCACATAAAACATTCTCTGATTTCCTGTCACAAGTGCATGCAGCAAAATAATGTTGTATGTATGATTTTTGTGCCATAAAGTTATGAAAATGCCACAAATATATAAAAACATTAGAAAATAGGACGCAAGCATTTTGGTGTATTTGCCACTACACAGGCTGTATCTGAAATAGGGACTTGTGCCTGCTATTTGAGTTTTGAAGATCCAGCACACAATCTTTATTAAGTGTTAGAAAACAGACATAAGAATGTGATTGACTGATGCACATTTCAACCTGTGTAATTATCTCAACAAAATAACAGGGGCAGGACTTCCTGCTCAATCAAAAACAATTTCCTATATTAAAGGGAAATAATACAGTCATTTAAATCCATTTTACAAGTTCACCTTCATCAATATTGAATTATGGCTTATAATTGCACTTCTTGGGTGCATATAAAGGCACTTGGCAACACCCTGTGCCTAAAACACACTCAAGTGGCCTACAGTTACATGCCCTGTCATGTCTTAATGCTTATATATGGGAGTACAAGGAAAAAGAAGTCCTATACAGATTCAAAACTGCACAGCATACCAGTGATTGAGAAGGAATACAAAGATTTCTCTGGGGTTTTTGTATAATGGCCTTTGATGTGGTTAAAACAGAAACCCTGTAACCATAACATATTAATGTCAGCTAGTCTGCAGTCTAATTGCACTGGAAATAGCAAGTCTTTAAAAGGTTTTAAACCAGTCAGTAAAATTAGAAGCATTTGACTAATTGTGTAATTGATAGAGCTGTCCCAGACTCACGGGGAATATGAGGATAGTTGCTTTCAAAGCAACATTTCTGAAAGAGCTGTTAAATAAGTCTACCTAGCTGCAGTGTGTTTCCAGTAAAGCTTTCCATTTACTAGAAGGATGTTTTTCATCTGTGGTTAGCAGTGTTATTTGGTGTTAGGAGTTTAATTTGTGGATAAAAAGAAAAAAAGCAATTGAAAGGCCCCTGGTACAAAGCATTCCTTCCTTTTCTGCCAAAGAAATGACACGTTTTCATATATGCCTTGTCTGAGGGAGCATTGCAGTCTTGTCAGAGGGGTAATATGGCTTCAGAGTGGACTGAGAGAGAAGAGGAGTGAATCATGCTCTTCATGAGTGAGACAAGACATATGTGAACTGTTCACATTCCAGTATTTGCTGTGTCTGCCAGAGACACATGTAAATATCAACATTACTTCTAATGTACTAAAATCTTTTTTAAAATAAACAACATTGGCAGTACACCACAACCACTCAAAAGTGGTTATTTTTTTCCCAGTGCAGAAGTCAGGGAAGATCCCAGGTTGCCTACTCCTCTAAAAGAGGAGTTACTATTTTATGGAGGAACAACACAGCAGTTAAACAAAGATCTTAAGAATGAAAAATGTGGCTGACCTGCCAGTGCAGTAGCCATGGGGGATAAAGCATAGCAGGACTGCTCTGCTCCAGGGTGGGGGAGGAAATTCAAGCACTCAATGCATGACCACCATCTAGTGGAGTCTTTTTAGTCATTCATTCGTTCATTTATTTATTTATTTCAGATTGCAGATTAATACATTTGAGCCAGGATGGCTCTTTTACAAAGGTTCCATGTCAGGTAGACAAAAGACAAACATTACAAAGGTTCCATATCGAGTATACAAGAGACAAAATTACAAAGGCTGGTTGTAGAACATTGCAGGAAGACAGAATATTAACAGGCTATACAGTTAGACAAATTGGCAGTTACATTGTCTGTATCGTTACAGGAATAAAAAGTGCATTTTGACAGATGGATCAGTAAATTGTTAAGAGTACAGATAAAGGCATAAAGGAATCAAGCTGAAGTTTGGGGCAGAATAGCTTGGAAGTAGCCTGAGGGGGCTTTATCATAAGTAGGAAAGACGGGTGTGGGGAAGAGCAGGAGTAAGAGGACAGTTGCCAGGTGGCTTTGTCAGGTAGGGGCCGGGGAGAAGGAGGGGAAGAAGGGAGGGGGAGGAAAAGGGGAGGATAACTCCTGGTGGTGATAGTCACCTGCATTTAGTAGATGCAATCACATTGGTTACTTTGGCCAGAAGGGTTAGCAGGTCTCTTTTAAAGGGGCCAATTTTCATGTGCTCTAGTGAGACAGTAGGGAGTTTGTCAAACCAAGTGGGTCCACGGTAGGAGATAGACCGCTGCGCAATGCATGTTCTTTTGAAGGGGTCATGAAGCACTCCCTTAGCCATTCCCCTAGTGACCTTTGAGGAGGGGTTTCACTAGAACAGAGCAGTAGTAGAATTGGGAGTGAGACCTAGGAGGGCTTTTTTACCCAATTAGGCAAGCCTGATACTTTGCCCTAAGGTGTAACAGGAGACAACCTGTAGAGGAGTAGAGAATGCAAGTATGGGTACGCTATTTGGCTCCAAGGACCAGGTGGCAGGCCTTGTTGGCTAGTAGTTTGACTCTTTTTAGGGCTGTGTCAGTGGCAGCACTGTAAATGACTAATGCGTAATCTTTGTTAGACAGTATAGAGCTTCGAATGACTAGGCTAAGAGCCTCAGGGGTCATGGCTTGCCTGTGCCTATAGAGGATACCAAGCTTAATATTTGCAGTTTTGACTATGTGGTCAATATGGTGCATGATGGAAAGTGTATCGTCAATTATGTACTCCGAGATATTTAAAGGTGGAGACTTGTTCAATGCCATCCCCTTTTAGGCTATAGATAGTCATGGGTTCAGCATTCCTTTTGGCATGCGGCAAAGTAAGGTACATAATTTTTTTTTTATATAATTCAGAAGGAGTCAGTTTTAGGAGAACCATGTCTCAAGCATTGCAAAGCTAAGCTGAAGTTTTTTTGAGATTTCACATGCATTGCTGCCAGGCACTGAGATCACCGTATCATCTGCATAGAGCAGCATTTTAGCAGGACAAGTAGTGGGAAGGGACTTTATAAAGAGACTGAAGAGAAGTGGACCTAAGATTGAGCCCTGGGGGACCCCCAGAGTTACCTTTCTAGGGTCGGAGGTTACACCCCCATCCTAAAACACTGCATTCTGTGTGATAGGTAGCTGTTAAGCCAGGAGATGGTATCTACTGACAGTCCCATGGTCCTCAGGTGTCTTAGCAGGATTTGGTAGTTAATGGTGTCAAAGGCTTTAGTGAGGTCTATAAATATGGTTTTTCCTGAATCAAGAGCATTGTAGATGTGGAAGGCATAGATGATTAGGCCAGTGATGGTGCTATGTTTGGGATGAAACCCATGGTGCTGTGGGCATAGCAGATTGCATTTCTATTCAGTGAGCTGATCAGAAGCAACCCTTTCCAATGCTTCTGATGGAGGGGTAGTATTGAGACAGGGTGATAGTTTCCCATATTAGTTCTATCCCCTCTCTTAAAAACCAGGGAGACCAGGGCAATCTTTCACCTGTCTGGAAAGATTCCAGTATGCAAGGAGATGTTGAATAGTTTGGTTAGTGGACAGGCTTGTTCTTCCAAAGTGAGTGCTAGCAACTTCATGTCTAGTGAATCACTACTGATCCTGGTTTCGTTTAGAATCCTCTTGATGTATTTACTGGTCTGTGACCTCGAAATTTGCCTAAAGTAGACTGGTGTTTGACCGGATTTAAGGGAGAGAGGAGAGTTTGGCCAGTGGAATCCATTGCATGTGAGGTCTAGAGAAATTCAGTGGGGGTAACAGAGCTGAGGTCTGTGAAGGCATTGTTAAAGGCGTTAGTCAGGTCAATAGGTTGCTGTAGTGGACCAGATGTGGTGACTATGAGATCAGGTGGAACTCTGGATTCTTTACCACAGAGGGACTTCATGTTTTTCCAAAATTCCCTACCATTACCCCAGTTTCTCTCAAATTGTTCTTTATAGTAGGGAGCTTTGGCATTTCTTACTTGCCTGGTACACTTATTCCTAGCCATTTTATAGGCAGTAATGTCAGTTTGCCTGCCTGTCTCTTTAGCTATATACTAGAGATTGTCATGATGTTTCATCAGAGCAATGAGAGGACCAGTGAGACAGGGGTTAATGGATCCTTTTATTTTGACAGTTCTGACAGGGGCAAATAGGCTGCATGCATTGTTGAAGGTAGTTATGAGGTAGTCTAGAACTTTTTTGGCATCACTGCAGCCAGCTAAGGGGAACCAGTCTGCATTACTCAGCACTTTTTGAAATTACTCACTTGCCCCTTTTTGAGGTACCGGCTTTCAGTGAACTGCAGGGGGGGGGGGTCTTTTGGGCCTTTGTTTGTCCAGGAGCAGACTACTGGCAAGTTATCGCTTAAGGTGTCGGGCAGGACATACACGTTTTTGATATGCTCAGGGTTGGTAGCAAGAAGCCAGTTAATAAGTTTGCTTGTGCCGGTGCGATAGTTTCACCTTGTTGGCTGCGTGACCATCTGCATAAGAGAGAGGCCATGGACTTTGTCCCTTGTAGTAACAGTATCCTGTGCTAGCCAGTTTGTGTTAAAGTCCCCTACAATGACCTGTTCCCAGTCTTTGTTGTACTTGCTAAAGTGGTTAAAGAATAGGACAAGCCCTTGGGCATGTTTGCTGGGGAGCATGTAGACAGTAGTCAATGTCATTGTTTTACCTTGCCATCAAATCGATAGCTTGATAGAGAGAAATTGGGCTTCTTTAGTGTTAACACTATTTGGCATAATCTGGCCTCTTATTTTGTTACAAAGATAGACCAGACACCCACCCCCTCGCTTGGCTAACCTATCTTGCCGAAAGGTGGTGTAGCCCTCAAGCAATACAGAGGAATCTGGAATTTTTTGTCATAGCCACGTTTCAGTGAGCGCAATGATGTCTGGTTTATGGACTGCAACCTAGGCCTGGAATTGATTAAATTTTGGTAGAAGACTCCCTTTATTAATAGATGCAATTTTTAGGCATCTCTAGGTCTGCGGGTTCCCAATGCCATTAGGGCCAAGGTTGGGGTGTACATTCCCAGAAATCAGTAGGAGGATGATGACTATCCTGGAGAGGTAGTGTTTCCACCATGTTCTTATGATCCAGGACTGTCTTTGCTTTGTAGTGCTGTGACTTTGTGGATTTTTTTTGAGGTAGATGAGCACAGCAGGGCCAAGGTGACCTCTGGCATTATTGGGGGTAACCGGGTCTTTTTCTCATGGAGAGTAAACCTCCAGGGGAACTAGATACAGCAGCCAGGTGCTCCATTGTACCATAATTGAAATGTAAGGCACTATTTAGTGGGGGTATGTCGCTAAGCGAGGGTTCAGTTGTTGTGCCTCCTGTAATTTTGGCTGGTGGGGTGGGATTATCAGAGCCAATAGATAAAGGTGCCATGGAGAGTTATTTGCTGTAGGCCTGAGACTAAGCATGACTTCAGAATTCGGCTGCCCTTTTGAGAGAGAGAGAGAGAGAGAGAGATTCTCCTAGCTCTCACAAGTTAAAGATAGACCTTCAGCTTTTAACAACGAGCTGCCATGAGTGGCGAACTTCTATTGGCTGCAAATGGAGACGTGGTGGATGGTAGGGCACCCTGTCTTCACTGGAGTGTGTGGTGCTGTAGATGATGACATGCTGCATGTAGGAGCACATGCAGAGGTGCTTAGACATCATTGCATAGGCAGTACCAGGGGAGAGAAGAGGGGAAAATGTTAGCCCACCAGGCAGTTGAAGCCTTGCCCTGCCCCCACATGTCCAGCTCCAGGCCTCTGTTACTGATCTTTGGGGTAGCTACTGACTTTTCCAAAGTGCTAAGGTTTAGCTTTCTACTCACCTAATAAACACCACAGACTTGGGTTCATGTTGTTTACATTCCTTTTTTATTGATCAAAGACAGCAGTATTGCCAGTGTTTCACTATTAAGCTTTCTCAAGGCTGAACTGTTTTTGTACAGTTAACCAATGATTTTTTTAATACATTCCTATTAGTTGTGTCATACCTGATTAGACACAAACATTTCATATCTATGCTAACAATTCAAATTAACTCTGCAGAGGCCACATCTTGCAGCATACTGGTAATGTGAGATAACTACAAGAAAAGTTACATCAATAAAAAAAGTAAAAACAAAGTCTTGACTGCTTTCTTACATTGAACCTAAGCCAAACAGATTGTATAAATAACTATATAAAAGCCAATCTAAACAGTGAAGGATACTAACAAAAACATTATTGGTGAGTCGTCATATATGAGGCAAGTGACATAAACATTAACTTCAGTCATTATCTGTTCATAGTGAATATGGACATGGCTTCTTACTTTACAGTACTTAGATGTAAGGATGTATGGGTATATTGAAACTATACACAAGTTTTATAGCATCCATTAATTTTTATTTTTTTAAATTAATGTCAGGTCAGCAATTACGTCACCACTCAGTGCTCCTTTCTCAGTTTGTTAACTTAGTGTACAAAGCCCCGCACAGTCTGGATCCTGACTACTTAATGATCGCTTAGCCTTATAGGACGGCCACTGCACTCCATTGAGGTCAATAGGCTTTCTGTCCCTAATTGCTGTCTGACACAGTTAGAAGACAGGGTGTTTTTCTAGTGCGGCTCCACTTATTTAGAATACTTTGCCCATCAGCCTGCAGAGGTCTCCTTCAGTGGATGCATTTAAAATGGGGGCTTAAGTTTCATCTCTTTAAACAAATCTTTGATGATGTTTTGGCTGTGTGAGTTTCAGGAATTTTTTTTTTCATTTCTTTTAGTATGTTTGTGATTCACAGCATGACAAGAGTTTACCATCTCTGTTTTTCTATTGATACATGTAAAGTGGTGTGTTTTGTCTGTTTATGTTTTAATGTATATGTGTGCAATTAGTCTGTATGCCACCCAGAGCCTCAGGGATTGAGTGCTGTATAAATAAATTACCTCTGCCTTTCCTAGTCAAAAGATTACAAAAAATGTAAAGTATGTTCAACAAAGTATCTAGCCAAACACAAGCACTTATCTCAAGAAACACTCTCATACAATAGAAAATACAGGATAAGGTATGGGTGGCCATGCACACCGAGCCTGTTCTACATTGCAAGATTTCTATGGCAAACAGGAACCTCGGGAGCAAAGCAAGAGAGGTTCCCTGACTGGCTTAAAAAAAACTTGAGATAAACACACATGCTTGTCAGTGTATGGATGCCCATACATTATATTTTATAGTGTATAGGCCTCCATGCTCATTTCAGACACTTTGCTTCCTTTCAGTGACATGGTGGTTGAGGGGGTGGAAACATTTGAAGGTTGGTGATGGGCTAAAATTACTGATTCAACATGCGGCTACTGACTGCAGCTGCAATTATTTTTGTAAGATCAACTTAAAAAAAAACCAGGTTCCAGATTGGCTAGAGGATAGCAGCTGTGCGGCAGCATTCTAAGTTGCTGTGCTACAGTAGTGACATCACCATTGCCATGCAACAACATATTGATGTCACTACTGCAGCACAATGACTCTATTTTAGGCATGGACTTCCATGCAGAAAAACATTTCACCGTACACGATATGTTTCTTGTGCTGAGTATATTGTCCTCAAAGCAACTGCTCCAGCTTTGTACGCTAATACTAGATGGAGGCAGTCAAATTCAAAACAAAGTTCTTTTAAAAATCCCTTATTTTATATAGCCCACTTGAATCAGGGGATCTACAGTATAATAATATGTGATTACGCTTCACAGAGGTACAATTATCAGTATAAGACTGTCTCACTACTGTTCTTCAATTGTTACTGCAGCTCAGCTTGGCTTTGATGTTCTCAAACCTAAACAATGCAAATTTATTTATTTAGTTCTAGGATTACAATTACCTTAGAGCCAAGGCTCTTTTACAAATGTTCCACGTCAGTTGCAAGGTTTTATTTAACTCAAAAAATTGATTAGCGTTTTGCTCATAAAAGTGCTAAAACATTGTGAAAATGCATAGCACTTGCCTCACTGTGTTTAACAAACATAACACTTCTAGAAAACCTATATAAATACTTTCTGCACAGTTAGCATTGTCCCAAGCAAAGAACTGCTAATCAATTATTTAATACCCTGAGTTGAAAGGTAGCACAGAGGATACAATAGGAATAACAACATTGCAATGGAAATAACACTACGGGTGATTACAGTACAAGTTGAAAACAGTAAGATACAATAAAAATAACACTGCGGGAGATACAGAACAATTGGAACTGTTGTTATTAAAAACACATTTAGAAAGCAATGACCAAAGTTTGGCTCGGGGCAGTGACCACTAGGAGAGAGGCACAGAGAAAGGGGGAGAGGTGGGGGGTGGGCATAGTAGCAGCCAGAGGCATTTGTCAGACAATAGGGGAGAAACGCAGGTAAGTGGGGTAGGGGAAAAGAGAGAGATGGGAAGAGTGGGGAGGCAGTAGGAAATGGTGGGGTGAGGAGATAGGGCAGATAGGAGATAGGACAGATAGGAGATGGGGCAGATAGGGGATGGGCAGGTAGGGGGTAAGTGCTATGAAGGGGCACAGAGAGGCTATAGGAGGTGATAGGTGTGTCTGAATTTAAGTGAGACAATCACAGGACCTGGAGGCAGTGAGATGGTGCTGAAGCCTGGTTTTAAACATACCAAGTGTTGGAGCTGAGGAGATGGAGGAGCTGAGACCATTCAAAATAAGGATCCTTATAGGTGAAAGAATATCAACCCTGTGTAGTGCAACAATGGGGAACTTTCAGGAGCTGCAATTTGGATCTCCTGGTACTCCTCGGATTGGTATTATGGTGTAGCAGGGCTTAGACACTGGGGGGGGGGGCAAGGCCAAGGTTAATTTTCTTCGCCATGGTACAGAAGAGATACTTGATATGGTTGGAAAGTTGAAGTCATCCGGATTGAGCATAAAGGTCACAGGTATGGATGAGATGGTGGGCTCCAGTGATAAGCCGACATGCCTTGTTGAGGGCTGCTGATACACATCTGAGGGTTGTCGCCGTGGCTGAGCCATAAATGATGAGACCATAATCAATGATGGAGACCACGGAGCTCTGGATGGCAATTTTGAAGGCTTCCAGGGTGAGATGTTGCCTGTGCTTGAACAGTAATCCAAGACGTGTATTAGCAGCTTTGGCCACACTGTCAACATTTGCCCCATAGAACAGATTAGGATCAAGCAGTATCCATAGGTGCTTGAAGGATAGGACCTGTTCAAGGGTATTCCCCTGCATGGTGGAGATAGTCAGGGGGTATAGCTTGCGCTGATTGTGAGAGCTACAAAAGAGCATAGTCTTAGTTTTCTTGTGACTAAGGACAAGCTTATGACTAGAAAAACAGTTTTCAATGGCGCTGAAACCATGCTGAAGATTGTGTTGTAATGGCATGGGGTCTTTGTGAGAGGAGAAAACAACTGCGTCGTCAGCATACAGAATGATTTGTTCAGAATAGTATTGCAGTAGGGAATTTAGAAAGAGGCTAAACAGGAGTGGACCCAGTATGGACCCCTGTGGGATACCTGAGTGAACTGGCAAGGTATCAGAAAGAGCACTGGCAATTTTTACTCTTTGCAAGCAGTTTTCGAGGTAGCTTTTAAACCATAGTGCAGAGTCAGGTGCATGACCGGCATTCAGTAGTTGGTCAATCAGCAGCCGATGGTGGACAGTATCAAATGCCTTAGACAGGTAGATGAAGACTGCCCCAGTAAGGAGGCCATGGTTTCAGGAGGGCAGAGGTGGTGTTGTGTCCTTTTCTGAAGCTGTGTTGTTGAGCGCACAGGATATTATATTTGCCCAGATAGTCGGTGAGCTGGTCCTCGACGATGCGCTTGAGGGCCTTGGAGAGTAGAAGCAGTATGGAGATCGGGCGATAGTTAGTGTGATTGGTATCGTCACCGCTTTTGTGGACCGGGGCCACAGTGGCATATTTCCATCTGTCCAGGAACTGACTGCGGCTGAGGGAGAGTTTAAGAATTTTGGTTAATGGACGGAGTACATCATCAAGGGTAAGCGACAGTAACTTAAGGTTCAAGGAGTCTCCACTGCTTCTGGATTTGGAGATGGCTGTGGCAATGTAGTGGCATTCTTCAATCAACTTGACCTCTTTGAAGTAGAAAGTGGGGGTTATTTGACTAAGCATGGGAGTATTGAAAGAGGTGACATTTTCTTCAAAAAAGTCGGGGAAGAACAGTGCTGAGGTCAGTAAAAGCAGTATTAAAGGTGTTTGTGTTTGCAATGGCCATGGGGTAAGGGTAGTGGACCCATCGACTAGTAGCATAGCTGGGGAAGCTTTTGATTGCTTCACTGTAACTTCTTTAATATTGTCCCAGAATACTCACCCATTGCCCCAAGCATTGGTAAGAGCATCCCTGTAATGGGAACTTTTCATTAGCCAGGTGGATTTTTTGCAGGTGTTTTGGGCATGTTTGTATTTTTGGATGTCAGATTGCTTGCCTGTAGCTTCTGCCACAGCCCAAAGATGGTCCCTTGATTTAAGCTGAGATAGGAGCTCCACAGTGAGCCATGGGTTACAGAGGGCTTTAGCTTTACATTTTTTTAATGGGGAAAAGAAATCACAGACCAGGTTGAAGGTGGTAATGAAGTAGTCAAGAGCCATGTTAACTTCTGTCACCTTATATATAGGTAGCCAGTCCTGCAGATTCAGGTAGTGTTTGAGATGGGTGAGTTGTCCACGAGGGAGAACTCTGCTGGAGATGATTTTGGGGGGAGGGGGCTTGAGAAATTTGTTAGACCATTCACAGATTACCAGGGAGTGGTCACTAAGAGAGTCCAGGAGGATGGTAGTACGAGAGATCCTGGCAGGGTGGCTTGTAAGGACCCAGTCCAGGAGGGTACTGGTGCTGGTTTTGTAGTTTATCCTAGTGGGTGTGGCAACCATCTGTGTAAGGTTAGCAGCTGCTATAGAATCCCTATGAGCACATGCATCTGATGCAAGCCAGTTTATGTTGAAATCGCCTAGCAGGATAAGTTCCGAGCCAGGAGGCTGGGTGTTGATAAAGTTGAGAACATCACCGAGGCCATGACCTTGATCCCTGGGTGGGATATACACAGAGATGATTGTGAGAGCTTTATGATTGGCCCCTAAAAGAATTTTGATGGGTAGGATCTGGGCCGAGGAGTCGGGAGGGAGAGTTGCAATGGGGTGCCCCATGAGAGTATCTTTAATATAGATGGCATAGCCCTCTCCTCTTTTAGAGACTCGGTCCAGTCTGAAGACATTGTAGCCCTGTAAGGTAATTGCCAGATTGGGAACTTTTGATGTCAGCCAGGTTTCAACGACTGCTAGGACGTCAGGGTTATGTTGGCTTGTGAAAGATTAAAGGGCATCAAACTTAGGCAGTAAGCTGCAGATGTTGAGGGCTGCTAGAATAAAAGCCCCTGTAGTTTTCATATAATTTGAGCTGATGGGGCCTGGGTTTGGATGGATGTTATCCCTAAATCAGTAGAAGGAGGAGCAAGAGCTTCATAGAGCATAAGCGTAATTCCTTAAGAGATAATCTGCGTCGCAGTTTTTTGTATGAGCAGTTAGCAGGTTCCATGCGACAGCCCCAGTGTGATACAATGTGAGAGAGAGTGGGGAGAAGTTAGCTCATAGACCAAGCTCAGTAGTGTTTAAGAGTACCCAGGTAGTAGCGAAAGGTGGTCCATGGGGAGGACAGGGCGAGTAGTGGAGTGTTCCCTGGGAACGGCAGGTTGTGACTAGGTGGATGGTGGGGGGAGGGTGGGGTGGCACGGAACAGGGAGGAAGAAGAGGGGAAGCATAGCAAAGAGGGAGAGGAGAAGTAGGAGCAGGGAGAAAAGAGTATGCATGGCTAAGTGTAGGTATGCAAGGACCAGGGGGAAAAGTATGGGCAAAGGCTGAAAGTGATCAGTACGGCCAGAAAGCGAGAATAAAGGAGAAGGAAGGTGTAGAGATATTA
Source organism: Neoceratodus forsteri (assembly GCA_016271365.2). Taxonomy (NCBI): domain Eukaryota; kingdom Metazoa; phylum Chordata; order Ceratodontiformes; family Ceratodontidae; genus Neoceratodus; species Neoceratodus forsteri. The sequence goes on along the minus strand of CM028137.1, from coordinate 539,894,394 downwards.
GGTGAAGGAGAGCTATGTTTGGCAGGAGCAAGGGGCAGGACAGAGGGGGTGGGAAGTAAGGCGGGGTGCGGAGGAGAGTAGATGGACGAGATCCAATTATGGGTGAACCAATGGGGTCAGGAAGGGAGGAGTGAGTATGAAGAGGGGTGGAGCTAAGGCGTATTTAATTAAGGTAGGGGTTGGGGGTTGAAAAATTACAGCAAAAGTCAATATATTTCAATGGGCGCAGAGCCTGGAGAGCACAGAGAAGGCAGAGATATATAGGTAACCAATCAGGAGCAGCGCAAGAGGCAGGAGACCAATCAGGGAGTGAGGCAGCGAGTGCTTGTCCAATGGCAGCTGCACACTGCTTCCCCGACCCCAGGCTGAAATCTTACCCAGCATGCTGGATCTCCAAGGCGGGCCATGAAACCATTCCTAAGTGTAAGCAATAAGCCATAACAGGGTGTGGGTTACTATTCCTTAACCACATGCCCAGGCCCCTTATGAGGCATGAGACCCTCATGTTGAGTGCCTTCAACCACCTGGAAGTGTGATTCAGGAAGAGAAACCCACCCCCAGGGTGGCTTATTGCACTTATAAAATGGGCCCCTCTTTAAAGAAAAAAATTAAGAAAGAGCAGAGCAGTGTGGTTCCTTTTCCTGAACTACAACCAATGACCACTCATAGAGTTAAATTGCACACACTTAGGGAGACCACCCTACTATATATTAAAGACACAGTAAGTGGTCAGTGAGTGGTAACTGGTTGTTTCAAAAAAATCATTAATATGACATCACAGTGATATTTGTATATATATTAGTGTATGTTATTATGTGTCTTTCAGCCTTTGAGAAAGGGACAATGCGACCAGAAAAGTGTGAGGCATATGATTTTTAGAATAAAATCTTTTATTTATACTGCAGCATCAGTGTTTATTGGTGGTGGTGATATTAGGAAACATTCAAGATACAAATGTAAAATGTAACTGTCCACGTTAAGTAAGAAACAAATGCCAATTACTTGCCCCCCACCATCCATTGTTAAAATTCACACTAAACATTCATAATAATGGACTGCTGGCAGTACGTACCATAGTGACAGCCTGTTTATGAAACCTGTTTTCTGCACTGAATCATGTTGGATCACTAGCCTTTGAAAAGCCGTTACACCACGAACATTTGTCAACAAATCAGGTGGCCAGATATGACAATATAGATAAACAAGCATTTGTCAATGCTGAACATTGGTTGCTTATTAAACAATTTGATGTTTTTCCGAAAAAGCCCAACAGCGAGTCTAGTCTACATACCCACAAGACCTCCCACGTTACAGCACCACCCCAGGTGTGGCCTCACCATTGATCTATATAGGGGTAACACTACCTCCCTTTTCCTGCTGGTGATAACCCTCCCTGTGCACCCCAGCATCCTACTAACCTTTCCTACTGCCTTATCACACTGCTTTGTTAGAGGCTGAAACTTAGAAATTGTCGGCATATAAAGACCACTAGGCCAATCCAGTCTGACCATAAGCTGTGTACTTGACTACAGCTTCTGACCCTCCCTCAGCTGTACCTCTATGGTTGACCCATGCCTAATACATGCATGTTTAACCCCTGCCACAGTACTAGCTCCCATCACCTCCTGCAGCAGACCATTCCATGTGTCCACCGCTCTCTCTTTGAAGAACAGCATCCTCATAATCCCTGTTAGCCTGTCACCTTCCAATTTCATGTCCTGCCCCCTCATTCTTGTGCTCCTCCTTTATTGGAATATGTCTGTTCCCTGCATCTTGTTTATACCCTTGAGGTACTTGAATGTCTCTATTATGTTTCCTGTCTACCTCCTCTCCTCCAGTGAGTACATATTGCGGTCCCTTAATCTCTGCTTGTTTCTTTGTGGTGCAAGCAGTGTACCACCTTAGTCGCCCTTCTCTGGACCATCTCCAGGATGTTTTTGCCCTTTCGAAGGTGTGGCCTTCAGAACTTCACACAGTACTCCATGTGAGGCCTGACCAGTATTTTATATAACATCATCACTACCTCCCTCCTTCTACTGGTGATACCCCTGCTTATGCACCCCAGCATACCACTGGCCCTCCCTGCTGCCTTTGTAGTCTGCTTTGACATTTTCAGGTCACGTGAAATTATAACCCCCAGGTCCCTTTGTTCCTTGGTGACTGTCAGCAACTGCCCCCCCCCCATCCTGTAGCTCTCCCCAGGGTTTCTATGCCCCTGGTGCATAATTTTGCACTTCTTTGATTTAAACCTCAGTTGCCACTCCTCAGGCCACTTCTCAAGCTTGCCTAGGTCCTTTTTCATTTTCTCCACCCCTTATGAGGTATCCACCCTGTTGCAGATCTTGGTGTCATCTGCAAACAGGCAGACCTTTCTTTTCAGCCCCTCCGCAATGTCACTAATGAAGACATTGAACAGGACTGTCCCAAGAACTGGAGGTACCCTGCTGGTCACCCCCCCCTCCCCTGAGTGTACCCTATTTACCACCACCCTCTCTCTCCTGTCTGGTCTGTTAGCCAGTTTCTAACCCAGTTCAACACCTTGTTTACCTTGCCCAGAATACCAATCTTGTTAACAAGCCTCTTATGTGAGACAGTGTCGAAGACTTTGCTGAAACTGAGGTACTGTAGGCAATGTCCACAGTTCCCCGCCCCCCGATTAACTTCCTTCGTCACCCAGTCAAAGAAATCTATCAGATTTGTCTGACATGACCTGCCTGCTGTTAGACCTGACCAGGGTTTTACATAATGGCATCTCTACCTCCCTCCTTCTGTTGGTGGCACCCCTGCCTATGCACCCCTTGTAATTTTTCACATTTTGTGTTGTAACTTTTTATTAATTTTTAACAAGAAAAGTACACAAACTTACATCCACAAGGCCAAGGCCTATGACAGTAAAGCAGAGTGCATATACTTAAAACATTAAACATTACCTATATTATGGGGAAAGGGTTGGAAAGGGGGAGGAAGGAGGAACTAAATCACTACAAGATAAGGGAAGGGAAAGGGAAAAGAATCAACAGGTTACATACATATCCATATACAGGAACTTTCAGGTAGGATCCATATCCATTCTTAGTCTACCCATTAGGAAGGAAATAGAGCTTGTGTTCCACCTGTCTGTAGTTAGTTAGCGAAGGATAAGGGTAAGAGGGAGGACTTTTAGTATGGGATGGTCAGGAAGAATAAGAAAGACCTAAAACATTCCAGTTTTTAGCAGTGTGCCATCATTGTTTATAACAGTATGCAACCATTTATATATAAATGTACTCACCAAAGTGTTGAGCTTCAAGACAGGGTTTGCTGGACATATGCACGAGTCAATTCTTCTGCATCTGTGCAAGTCGCTCTAATCATTTTCATGGCAACATGAGAGGAGTCGAACTAGGAGTGTGTATATGTTCTGCAATCTCTGGCCATTATCTAGAGGCAGAACAGAGGAACACAAGTAATCCCAAAGGTTCAGGTTCATAACATAAGTAACAATTATAATGCAATACAACAAAGTAGAGCAGGTAATTGCATAAAGTAAGGCCTTTGAAGGGCTCGACTTCTGTATATCTATAGGGGATAGGTGGAAGATCTTACTAAAGTTGAGGGGAGATAATTAAGGGGTGTAGGTACCTCAGTTTTCCAGTCATCCTTAAACTTGGTTAGCAAGATATTGATCCAGCTGTGTACATCAGGTTAAGAGAAGCAATCAGCCTATACCCGTCTGAGGGTGAACATAACTTAAATAAGGGGCCCAACAGAGTCTAAATTTAGAGAGTTGGTATTTTTGAAGATGTGAGATTCTGTCCAATTTAGCCACTGCCGAAAGAGAAGTCAGCACTTCCATCAATGTAGGAACCATGGAAGATCTCCATTTACAAAGCAGGGCTCTCTTGGTTTGCATTGCCAGAAGGGCGAGCCATTTGTATTCCAGGTAAGAGAGCTTAGGAAGATCAGTGGTAATACCCAGGAGATAAAAAAGAGGGCAGAGAGGGACTTGGAGCCTTAGTACTTTGGAAGCCACATCTCGTGTTAACTGCCATAAAGGCTGAATTAATGGGCAGGACCACAGTATGTGCATCAAATCTCCTGCCGGATCCTGGCATCTCCAACATTTATCGAAGTCCAGGAGCTTAGCTTTAGAGAGATTCACAGGGGTTTTATACCCCGAGTGGGATAATTTATTTTGTATTAGACGTGATCTAGCATCTCTCAGCCATTTGTGTGTATCCAACCATACCCGGTCCCAGGCATCAGAGGTGATTGTGAGGTGTAACATTTTTTCCCACTTATGTTTAGCATCTTCAGACCGAGAAGGTAAAGAGTCCCTGAGGGTGGCATAGCTACATCCTGCCAGGCCTTTTGGGTTTTTAATCCAAGATTGTAAAACAGAAGGGTTGCATTGTGTTTGGGAGGGGGGTTCAGAATATGTCTTAGGGCTTCTGTAAGCTGTAGGTATCTCTAAAACTCGGTCTGAGGGATATCCCACTTCTGCTGGAAGTAATGAAATGGGTATGTTGCATTGTACCTGGGATCTACTACATCTCCAATGGTGGAGATCCCCTTCTTGGCCCAGTGTTTCCACCAAATCCAACAGCCCCCAATCGTGATGGCGGGGTTCTGCCAAAGGGGGATGTGTATGATAGGGACAGGGTCCATCTTCAATCTCCAATGAATGACATACCAATTGGCTCTCGAGGCCTCTATTGTAGGGGAGGTAAGGGTTGGATTTAAACTGTTGGGAGGTCTGGATTTACTATTGGGGTATGTGTATAAGAGTGAGGCCGGGGAGGAAAGTTCCCGAGATGTCTAACTCTATTTGGAGCCACTGAGGAGAAGTGGGTAGGTGAGGGGCCATCCATTTGACTGTCTGGGCCAAGAGAAAGGCCTGACAGTAACCATCTAACCAAGGGAGATTCCAGCCTCTGTGTTTCCAGTAGGATCGAAGTTTGGCTCGACCGTATCTAGGTTTGGTGCCTTCCCATAGAAAGTGTCCTATTAATCGATGGCCAAGTACCAGTTTTTGGGAAGGCGAATGGGGATATGCATAAGAAAGTAAAAGAGTTTTAGAGCCTTGACCATGTTGATGGCAGCAATTTTGCCTGTCAGAGTAAGTCTAAGGAGCTTCCATCTATCAAATTCTATTTTGATGGAGGAAAGAAGGGGGTGGGATACTAATTTGCCAGATTGTATCAAGGGAGGGAGACAGTATTTTCCCCAGGTAGGTAATCCCTTTTGGGGCCCAAAGAAGGTCAAACCTCTCTGCCATCTGTTGGGTACAGTACTTATTCAGGGGCATTAGCTCGGTCTTGGTCTGATTCAGTTTGAGACCAGAATATGTAAGAAAGGACTCTAGGAGAGACAGTATAGGAGGTATAGACTGGTGGGCATCTGCTAAAGGGAGGAGAAGGTTGTCCATGTACATAAGAGTTCAGTATGATGTATTATCTACCGTAAGACCAATTATTTCAGGATGGTTAAGAATGGCACAGGCCAAGGGCTCGACGGCTAGGACAAACAGAAGGGGGGAAGAGAGGACAGCCCTGTCTTGCCCTGTGCTGTAATGTAAAGGGTGGGGACAGTACCGAATTTGTGTTAACTCTGGCTGTGGGTAGATTGTAAATGGCTTGTATCCTTGATAAGAATATTTCAACCATTTCAAAGTATGCGAGGACTAGATATAAATAGTCCCATTCTACAGAATCAAAAGTTTTTTCAAAATCCACTGCAAGAGCAGTGGCTGGAGAGGAAAGGGATCTAGCAGAATATATGAGATTTAGAAAGGTTCTTAAATGATCCAAACTATGCCTAGCAGGAATGAAACCTGCTTGTGAGGGGTGTATGATACGAGGGAGGAAGGGGGAGAGCCTAGTCACCAGGAGTTTGGCATATAACTTGCTGTCAAGGTTAATGAGGGAGATCAGGTGATAATTCCCTGGATTAGTGGTGTCCTTACCTTTTTTTTGGGGATAAGAACAATGGTGGCCTCTCTCATTGAGGGAGGGAGTGCACCTTTATGTTCTATCTCCCTAAATACCTCAGTTAGAAGGGGAGAGATAATAGGGGCCAGTGCTTGATAAAAATCAGCAGTGTAGCCATCTGCTCCAGAAGATTTCCCCAGCTTCATAGTTTGGGTAGCTGAACACACCTCAACTTGGGAAATGGGGAGCTCAAGCAGTTGGGACTCCTATGCTGTAAGGGAGGGTAGCTGAAGGGAGTCTAGACAGGGTCGTGTGTCCGGGTTCGTACCCTTATGCAATGAGGTGCAAAGGGATCTATAAAAAGGATGCCATAATTGAATTAATGGTCTCTGGAGTTCTACCCATTACCCCTTGCTTGTCTTTCAGCCCATGTTTGTATCTACTGAAATGTTGCTTATGGAGTTGATAAGCGAGAATTTTGCCTCCCTTATCTCCTCCCTACCAGAATGTGTGTCGAAGGCGAAGGATGGTCACTTCGGCCTTCCAGTTCAGCAGCTGATTTATTTCAAAGCGGAGTCCCAGAATGGTCCTGCCTGTGTTAGAATTGGTAGAGGGGTGAGGCAGGGCCTTCAAGGAGGCTTCGGCTACTGCCAACTCCTGCTCAAGCTTATGTAGCTGGTGATCTTGGTCTTTTCATTTGGCTGCTGCAAACCCCATGATATTCCCTCACATTGTAGCCTTAAAGGCCTCCCAAGTATTACCCAGTGAGGTGTCCATAACAGGATTCTCTGCAATAAATAGAGAGGCCTTGGTTTGAGCCCAGGGGATAAAATCTGGGTCTCGCATAAGAAGGGGGTCTAGTTTCCAGTTTTGGGTTGGAGGGGCTACTGGGTCCCAGAGAACAAGGAGTTGGACCGGGGCATGGTCAGAAATAATACACGGGAGAATTTTAACATTCAAAGTTTTGGATGTTAAGGTGGGGGAGCCTAACCAGAAGTCTAGCCTACTATATGAGGCATTTGGGATCGAGTGAAAGGTGTAATCCCTCTCTCTGGGGTGTAAAAGCCTCCAAATATCTGTGATACCCTGCTCCAGAATCATTTGATTTAGTGCCTTCCCACTTCTGATGTGAGATTCCTTGCCCCCATCGTTCCTATCTACTGACAGAATTAACGTCAGGTTAAAATCACCTCTCAAGAGAAGAGGGCATTCTGGGGGGTGCAACTCCAAAACCATGTCTGCAAGAGTATGGAAAAAACTTGGGATGTCTTCATTGGGGGCGTATATATTACAAAGAGTGACCGTACCTGATGGGGTCTCATAATTCGCTGTCAACAATCTACCCTCTGAGTCCAAAGTTGTCTTAGTCAGGGTCCATGGAAGGGATTTGTGCAGGAGGATGATTACCCCACATTTCCTGGAGGGGGCATTGGAGTGGACCTGCTGTCCTACCCAATCCTTCAGCATATATTTATAATCTTCCCCTGTCAATTTAGTCTCCTGTAAGAAGGCTATTTGGAGTGAATGTGCTTCAGGTATGTCAATACCTTTTTGTGCTTCAGTGGTGAATTTAGTCCTCAGACATTCCAAGTGTAGAACGCAATCTCTGACATAATGCCTTGCTTATAAGATAGTTGACTGGAAAAAATGATACAACTAAGCAAAACTACAACAGTGAGTTATTTTCCCTCACTAGGTTGGAGGTTATATTGATAGCCACCAGCCACTGACACTGGCTTAACAGACAGTTACGAACTCTATTATATGGGATCACACATGCCTGTAATCTCGTGGAGTTAAACAATTACACTATACAGATCAAATTACTTTCCTGTAGCTTCTAATCCAGAAGTATCAATTAACGTACCCTATTAAATAAAATAACAGTTTGAGGAATGAGAAAGGACTTAACCAGTTGGGTTTCCAACAAATGGTATGTCCAATCTCTTCTGTGGGGCATGAGTAGAAGAAGGAAAGTCAATTACCAGATGAACTATGCGAAGCTTGTTATGTTTTGCCACACTAGCACACAAAATAAGCAACACAACGATTCAATTCAAACAAAACAAAATTCACCCCTGCCTAGAGCAAAATGGGGCTTTTCTGGCCATTGATTCCTCTAAGTTAACCAGGGAACAATGGGAAGTCTGGGATGCTAACCAGGGGCTAACCTAACCTAGGTCTCACAACAAGGAACATCCATTTACCCTGGCTGGAAGCATTCACCCTTAAGGTGGAGCCTATCAACTTCTTCATGGGAGGCCTTCGGCAGAAAGTGTCTGCTGTCCTGAGGAAGGTAACTTCCACCCATTTAACAGCAAATTCAACATTATTTACAGGATAGCCCAACATTTTGTAGATCTTCAGATGAAGTGCCTATGGGGGGAGATCCGTTTACCGATCTACCCATCAAAAGGATAAAGAGCATTGTCACTAGAAATTGCATCCCCCATTCCTGCGATTCCCTTCCCATTACCCCTTCTTACACCCACATTGTTCCCCAAGACACAGCCTGGTTAACTTATCTGATACCCGGAGTCCAATCATCTCAGGTGAACATCTTGAGGAGGTGTCAGTGACTCCAGAGCAGAAGATGCAAGATTGCGGCCTGTAGGAGAACCCGGAGCCATGGTGTGCCAGTCCAAGCCCTTTAAAGATAGGGCATTCTCCAACATTGAGGCCCAGGAACTGATATCTTCAGCCGGTGCTGCTGATGAGGGGTTGGGAGTAGATTCCATCTCTTCTCGAGAATCAGTGTCGGGGTGATCTTGAAGAGGGGAGCATCTATTCTTGGCAAAGTATGGGCTCGAGTACAGAATTTCTTCAGAAGCCTGATCTCTGTCCTGTGGGTGATCTAGTGTGTGGTGATTTCAGGGGTCTCTTGCAGATCTTGGAGTTGCAGGAGTCCCATTTGGTTGGTCTAGCTGCTGGAGGGGGATCATCTTTCACAGAGGACTGGGTTATCTCGGGTTATTTCAGAGTGTAGCTGGTGTGTGGGTCGATTGTCTGATGTTCAAGTTTTATCGATAAACGCCATAGCAGCTTCCGGGATGTTGAATTGCTGGGAAGTGCCATTAACTCTTATCTTTAGGGAAGCAGGATAGCGTAGGGTGAAAGGGATCCGTAGTCCATGTAGTTTCCGACGGGTCTCTGTGAAAGCTTTCCTTTTATTTGCCAGTTCGGTGAAGTAGTCTTGGAAAATCATAATCTAGTGTTCTCTCCACCACAGCTGCCCCAATTCTCTAGCCCTGGCCTGGATAGATTCCTTTTCAGCAAAGTTTAGAATGCGTGTGATGATAGGCCTTGGTCTGTCCCCCTGCGCAGGTTTGGGCTGCAGAGGTTGATGAGCACGCTCAGTCGTGATTCTAGTGGACAGTGACAGTTTAAGGATTTCAGGCAGCACTTGTTGGAGAAAAGAGAGACCTTTCGCTCCTTCAGAGCCCTCGGGGAAACCGAGAAGCTGTATGTTATTACGGTGGCTTCTATTCTCTAGATCATCAATTTTTTCTTGGAGTTGTCTAATTTGTGCCACCTGACTTCACATTGTGGCACAGCGACCCTGTAGAATATCCTCTTGATCTGTCACCTTCTGCTCTGTCCTGTCAATTCTGGCATCTAATAGCTGGATCAAGTTCACTGAAGTATTTGCTGCCAGCATTAGAGCCTCGATACTAGTAACAATCGATGAAAACATTTACCCGATGGAGGGTTCTTCATCCCCTTTAACGGACTGCACCATGATGCCTTGAGTGTCTGATCCAGCCAGAGCACCGGAGGATATAACTTTATGATCCAGCTGTGGAGGTCTTCCAGTTTTTAACTCTGTGTAGAGGGAGACTTCCGATTGCAATAATGAAAGAAAAGTTTGGTGGGGATCGAGACAAGAGAGGTAAAGTCGGGTACTTAGCTCTAGGTTTTCAGTGCTCGCAAATTATGCCTCCATCTTGGATGATGGTTAGCCATGCCCCAATTTTTCACATTTTGACCACAAATTGTCAACATAGTCTTCTTATCACCGCACCTCATAAACCTCATAGGTGAACATTTCTTAATCCGTGGCAAAATGCCATTCCACTCAACAGGTGCAGAAACTCATTCTGGGCAGGATGCATGACATGACAGCTTTACCGTTCATGAGGTTGTGTGAAGAAATGGCTAGGCTGAAAATTTGGAGTCAAAATATAAAAAATTGGCAACGTTAAGCACATGCGAAGGAAAATTTCAAAGAGTGCACATAACTCTATCTTTTGTTGGTGTTTTTCCTCCAAATTTTCCAACCTTGGCTTTTTGGGACCCTGCTTTATGAAACAGTTGTGCTATCATTTTGTTACTCAATACAGAAAGATGGTTGCGTGCAGCGACTGCGCCATATCACGCCACAGGTGTGAGAACATGTTTGGGGCAGGATGTGAGAAATGACAACTGTACTGTTCATGAGGCAGTGTAGGAAATGGCTATGTTGAAAATTTGGAGTGATAATATTAAAAATTGACCAAGTTAAGCTCGTGCGTAGGAAAATTTAAATGAGTGCACGTAACTTGGGCGTTTTGTTGGTATTTTTGCTCCACATTTTCAACATGGGCTTTTTGGGACCTCACCTCATGAACAGTGGCACTATCATTTCAGTACTCTATCCCGAAAGGTGATTTCACACAGTGATTGTACCATTTCCCACCACAGATGCAAAAATACATTTCAGGGAGGATGTGAAAAATTACAGCTTTACTGTTCATGAGGTAGTGTGAAACAATAGCTATGTTGCAAAATCTGGAATCAAAATATTAAAATATTAAAAATAGCTAAAGTTATGTGTGTGTGTATAAAACTTTCAATGAGGGCATGTAACTCGGCCATTTTCTGTATTTTTACACTAAATTTTCAACATGGGCTTTTTGGGACCCTGCCTCATGAACAGTGACACAGTTGTTTTGTTAATCAGTCCGGAAAGATGATTCCTTCCAGCAACTGCAAAATCCCTTTTCAGGACTGAGTAATGAAATGACAGTGACAGTGTTCATGAGGTGGGGTCCCAAGAACCCAATGTTGAAAATTTGGTGCATAAATCTCAAAAAATGGTTGAGATATCAACATATGTTGAAACTGCCATTGACAGCCATTATACAGCACTTACCTTGATTTTTCAGTTTGCAGTTGGGCTTTGAAGAGTGCAGACATGTCCAGGTCCAGAGAAGATGATGGTGCTTGACCTCTGGTGGTAAGTATGGGGTGGGGGTGCGTGCAGAGGGAGGGTCAGGATGGGGAAGGGGGATAGGGAGATGACAAGGGACCATTTTCTTTTTTACAGGGCTAAAAAAATAATACTAAAGACAATGAGGGATGGTTTTCTTTCTTTAGGGGCAGGAATGTTTTGGCTTTACTGTTACAGTTTGCCAGACCCCAAATCAAGACCAACAGATAATGGGGCCAGCAGGAGCACTCAGTGGCCACCCTTGCCAGGCTCACATGGGGGGTGGGGGTTAATGGCACAACAAACAATGATGGACAGTTTTCTTATTTTTTTTTAGGATAAAAAAAATTATGAGGGATAGTTTTCTTTCTTTCAGGGAGAGTTTGCTGTGCAATTGATGACAGTGGGGATTGGGCACCCTCGGTGTCAGTATCTTATGTTTGTGGGAGGTGTAGGGTGGAGGGTGCTTAGAGGGAGGGTTGTGTGGGGAGAATAACATAAAAAAGGGGGCATTTTTCTGCAATGCAAGAGGGAGAAAGAGGATGTGAGGAGTCGACCACAGCAGCTAGCACATTGAGCTGCATGGCGATTGGCAATGCCGTTGCAGCATGCGGCTTTACTGTTACTCTCCCCCAGACCCCCAATCAAGGCCAACGAATAACGGGGCTGGTGGGAGCACTCAGTGGCTACCCAGGACCAGGGAGCAAGGCAGTACACAAATCACTTGGTGAACTGAATGGTCATTCAAATGAAAGGGCAGAATCCCTCTTGGAATAGTGCAGCTTTGTTGCTTTGAAGTGCATGACCATCCAGCCCACCTAGCAGAAAGCTTCATAAGGATCACATTGAGTTGTCATTGGGGTAGACAGCTGAGCCTCTGGTTCTGTGAACTGTAATAGGCTTAACAGCCCAACCCCAACAAATCCCCTTGTATTGCCACATAATACATTGGTTTGCACAAGTTCAACCAACATAAAAGACCTTTTAAAAAAATATCTTTGGGTAGACTTTTGTGGTTCTATATCTTACATTCATATGTGCAGTGGGAACTCTAAACGAAAAACTGACTCTTTTTCCCTGACTGTTCAGTTTTAAATGAGGTATACTGAGGAACAGAAATCAGAATACCCTTCTTGTGACATCACAGTCTGTTGCAGTAGACATGTCTATGATGCCACAGACAGAGCATTATAATGACTTCTGTGCCAAACAGGCATCATATGAAAATGAATCAAATGGAATAAAGTTCCTATTTTTTTTAAAATCCATTATTTCTTCCCCTGGACTTCTGGGCAACCCCTTTTTGATTGCCCCCACCCCCAGTCACATCAAGTGCCTTTCCCACGTATGAATCCCAACCTCCATGTTCACTAGATGCTCAGGAAAGTATGCTTTTCCAGCCAGTGGTAAGATTGAGTTTGGGAGGTAGGTGCCTTGTCCTTGGTGCAGAGCCTGTGGGAGGCCAGTTGCCATCTTGCCACTTTTGTGGGTTATCAAACATTTTCTCCCAGGGGACCACTAGGATGCATTTGCAGTTGGCCTCAAGCCCACATCAGCATTTGCAACAGTCTCTGACCCCTTAGGTAGCCACTGCATTTGCTTCCATGTAGCGTTGCTGGGCCGCAGTCAAATAGTAGAGGTCATAAATCCCCATGAGGAGAGCTGTCCACTGCTATGCTCATTGTTCCTTTGCCTGGTAGGCTTCCCACAACCTGAGCTCATTTCTGAGCTGTGGTGGTTAAGAGTAGCAAGCAGACACCATGGTGCTCCACTACCTGCCCAGCCTAAATGTTCCTATTTTTACTGTATGCATATTCCCTTAGTAACAAAGACTGGAATGACTAGTTAGATCAAGGTTTTTAAAACGCAGTATAAGTAACTATGTCGATTGATGCATCTGATATTTTTATTTCGGCTGCTGTCTAGGCCTCCTTTTCGGAGTTTTAGAAATGTGTTTGCCCAATAGCAAGTAATCAAGCAAAAATTATAAAGATTGATGGGAGGTGACTCACCAGTTGACTGATTCTTTACATAGATCAATGCAGGCTTTTATAGTTATTTAATGAAAAATGGTATTTTGGTTACTTACCTGACATTTTTATTGGCTTTACTTTTTTCCTTATTTCTCCAGGCGCTATAAAAGGTAAAGCTTTATTTGAAGAGAATTTGTCCCTAATCTGTTGCAGCTGTAGGGGGCTTGCACAGCCAATTAAAGAATACAGTTCTGACTCCAGACCAAATGAGACGACCACATGTTGCACCATGATTGGTCAACCCAAGGGAGCAGTGGGGGTCAGAAGGGAATCTGGTTGCCATTTCCTGTCACAACAAGAGAGGCTTAAGAAAACTGAAGAAAAGCAAGCAAACAAAATGTAGGTTTATTTTATCTTGTGTCTTGTCCAAAAAGCAAAAGGATAGTAGACCACATTGCTGGAGCACTAATCCAAGAACAGAAAAAAGCTAGTAATCCTACTGTGCAGAGAGGCCTGTATACAGGCTGTCACTTCTCACTGCTTCCTGGATTGAGAATCCCAAAAGCAGTAATTACAGTACAAAACATTTTAATATGCATACACAAACAGATAATTGCTTGTGTCTGTAGTTCTCTAAAGAATGATGGCTATGGATGAGTCATATATAAAAAGAATCAGCCAGCAGAGGGACTTTCCAGGGCAGTGAAGCAGCACCCCTGGAATAAAAACATGAAGACAGCAGCAGGGTTGCTGTCTCTCTCAAGTGTATGCCTTTGTTGTATTAGGCATCACTCCTTCAAAAGGAAAATCCCATTGCAAAGCCTTTTCCCAGCTTCCTTTTGATGCACCTGAGACAGGACAGAAGCCAGCCCTGTTTTTCTGTGAAGTGTTTCAACAAATAATTACATTTTCTGAGTGCATACGTCTACAGTTACTAGAAAACCGGATGGCAGAGTGAATTAATGCTTAGCCTCAGCACAATTGGCCTTTCACATCTGGGACCTGCTTTAAAAAGCAGTCATCTACGTTTACAAGGCGTCATTTTGGGGTTTCCTGTGAAGGGTTATATAAGGAATAAATGAAGCCTATAATCTAGCACGTGCCCAAGTTCTGCAAGGACCATGATGAAGAATGGAGAGAGAGGAAGAATTCCTACACAGCAGATGATGCTGTCCTTGCATTTAGTTGCATTATGATGCTGAAAAAAGTGCAATGTAAAAAATAATTAAAGTACCAACAGTACCGAGTGGCACCAAGGTACGGAACTGTCATTTTTCTGGTTCCATGATGCTGGTTCAACAGAAAATCTGTTGACTGCCATTACAGCTATAGCACTATGTTGACCGCAATTGCAGTCAGCATTGTGCCATCAAAAAAGTAATGTGTTTTTGCAGGGGTGGGGCTCTTCACCCCGCACCCCATGTACTTTAGTATTCCAACTCCAGATTGGAGCTGACTCAGGAAGGGAGTGCAATACCTGGAATAGCTGTGCCAAGGTCCGGAAAGGACTTTACAGTAATCTGTCATTGTTGTTGCTGTTGACATTGTTGTAAAGTTTTCACTGCGGTGTCAGCACACTCATTTTTATGTTTGCTTGCACACATGTGCAAGAAACATAGTGCCATCATCCGAGTTTTCCAGAGGTGTGTCAGCCTCTTCCAATTCAGTCAGTGTGTTTGCAGGCGCAGTCGCAGTGTTCCAATCACTGCTCCAACTGTCTATGACAGCAGTTGAAAATGCAGTGGCATACAGTTGAAAGGGAGAGCTCTGCTTCAGTGAGCAGAGCCCCCCCAACATGCTCGCACACATATTGCGTGCTCACCCATCCCCCCCACGCACATACTGTATTGCTGACGGGGGTGCCCATACCCCGCCGGCTCCACGCCACCCCCCAAAAGTTCCAGGTGCCACGCTAGAGCTCACCCCGGCGTGTCACACATCTGTATGGTCCACAGGAGTGCCCAATCCCCATCAGCTCCAGCCCCCAAACAGTTTTTCTAACTGCCACGCTGGGAGCCCACCCAGCATGGCAAACGCCCCGCCTTCCTTAAAAAATATCTGTGTGTGCCTCGGCATTCTCCCAGCCCACCTGCGCCCACCACTGCACACCCTGCCTCCCCACAACCCCCTCACCCCATACTTACCTCTGGAGTCTGGCGCGATGATCTTCGGTGGACTGGGAACATGTCTGCACTCTTCAAAGCCGACCGCGAACTGAGGAAATGCCGGTAAGCTGTATAATGTAATAGATAGGGTTTTTTCAACTTTGTTGCATATCTTGGGCATTTTTTGGAATTTTTGCACCAAATTTTCAACATGGGGTTTTTGGGACCCCTTCTCATGACTGCTGTCACTGTCATGGTGTTAATCAGCCCAGTGTGATTCCAAAGTCACTGCACGAAATCACCTTTCGGGACCGATTAACAAAACGACACTGCCAGTGTTCATAATGTGGGCTCTCAAAAAGCCTATTTAGAAAAATTCCTAAAAATGACTGTTTTATGAGTGTGCGTTGTGCAGTTCCTATGCACGCTGGTAAGTTCACGAATTTTCAATATTTTCACTCCAGATTTTCCACATTGCCATTTTACCACACCTCCTTATGAGTACAGCTGTCATTTTTCACATCTTGCCCAAAACATGTTTCCGCCCATGTAACGCACAATGGCGCAGTCAGTGTGCGAAATCAATGTACGGGACAAATTAAGAAAATCACAGTGACACTGTTCATGAGCAGAGGTCTTAAAATGACTATGTTGAAAATTTGGTGAAAAAATTCCTAAAAATGACTGTTTTACGAGCATGCATTGCAGAATTCCTACGCACGCTTGTAAGTTCGTGAATTATCAATATTTTCAGTCCAGATTTTCAACATTGCCATTTTACCACACCTCCTTATGAACAGTACAGCTGTCATTTTTCACATCTTGCCCACAATGTGTTTCCACCCATGTAGCGCACAATGGCGCAATCGGTGAGCGAAATCAATGTATAGGGACACATTAAGAAAATCACAGTGACACTGGTCATGAGCAGAGGTGTTAAAATGGCTATGTTGAAAATTTGGTTAAAACATTTCCCCAAATTACTGTTTTAGGAGTGCACATTGCGCAGTTCCTATGCACGCTGGCAAGTTTGCAAATTTGTAATATTTGCACACCAGATTTTCAACAGTGCCGTTTTACCACACTTCCTTATGAGCAGTACAGCTACCATTTTTCACATCTCACCCAAAATGTGTTTCCGCACATGTAGCGCACAATGGTACAGTTGGTGTGCGAAAACAATGTTTGGGACAGATTAAGAAAATTACAGTGACACTGGTCGTGAGCAGAGGTCTTAAAATGGCTATGTTGAAAATTTGGTGACAAAACTCCATAAAATGACTGTGTAACGAGTGAGCACCCAAGGTTTCCACGCACCCTCATAAGTTCATGAATTTGTAATATTTTCAGTCCAGATTTTCACCAGTGGCATTTTTCCACACCTCCTTATGAACAGTACAGCTGTCATTTTCCACAACATGGCTGAAATGTGTTTTCACACTTTCAGCGCAGAAATGCGTGGTCACTGTGGGAAATCATTGTTTGGGACAGATAAAGAAAATCACACTGACATTGTTCATGATTGGAGGTCCCAAAATGCCTGTGTTAACAATCTGCTGTAAAAAAAATCCCCAAACTAGTTACATTACAGGTGTGCGTTGCACAGTTTCTACGCACGCTCGTGACTTCACCAGTTTTTTTAATATTTTCACAGCAGATTTTCAACATTGCCATTTTTTACACCTCCCCATGAACAGTACCGCTGTCATTTTTCACATCCTGTTCAGAATTTGTTTTTGCGCCGTGGTGCCAAATGCCGTAGTCCCTGTGCAAAAGCAGTTTTCGGCTAACAAACTGATATTGCCACTGTTCATGAGGTGGGGGTCACAAAAAACCATGTTGAAAATTTGGAGTGAAAATATCAACAAATACCTGAGGCGTTAGGGTTTATGACCATAACGCCCCACCCTGTAGAGAATGACAGGCATCAGGGGTGTGACTTGGGATTCTTGCCTGTAATGCTCATACCATTCCACCCCCACCCACACCCTGCAGCCAGTGAGAGGCATCAAGGTGTGCCTCGGACTCTTCGGCCCTAAACTTCACCCCATTCTCCTATACTGCACCCATATCACCATATTTTCTGATGGAATGGGGTGTGCATAAGGGCAAAAGACCCCAAGGCACACCGTGACACTTGTCAG
The DNA here is from genome assembly GCA_016271365.2 of Neoceratodus forsteri. Classification (NCBI taxonomy): domain Eukaryota; kingdom Metazoa; phylum Chordata; order Ceratodontiformes; family Ceratodontidae; genus Neoceratodus; species Neoceratodus forsteri. The sequence goes on along the minus strand of CM028137.1, from coordinate 539,877,075 downwards.
TGTCTGCAGGGTAGGATGTGGTGAAATGGTGTGGTCGTTATGCCTGACGACCCAAAGGCACACCCCAATGCCTGTCACTCTCTGCAGGGTGGTGGTGGGGTTGGCTTCAGTTCAATACTTCGCTGCCATTCCTATTATGCAGCTCTGTAACTTCTACACTGCCAATGCCAATGCCAGCAAGCAAACATTCGGCATTGACAAATGCTTGTTGTATAGTAAAAAGCATATATATTGTACATGTTAAACAATGTACAAACAGATGCTGCACAATACAGACACATACATGAACACAAGTACATACATACACCTCAAAAAATAAACAAGCATAGCACACACCGTACACAGACTCAGAAATTTTAATCTGATCAGTTCTTGGACTAGGACATCTGGAGCTGGTATGATCTTTTCTCAGTTTGAAATAATGTTTCCAAGTTGCATTCAAACCTCAAAGTCTCAGATGGTACTTTTCAAGTTATCAACAACATAGAACATCAGACCTTGCTGAAACTCTACCACTAACATCAGCAATGTCATCTAACAGTTTCTCTCAAACTATAGAGATTGTACTGAGAACAAAAGAAATGTCCTACACTTGGGATCAAACCCAAGCTCCTTACCCACTACTGCTTGGTAGCTTCTAGCTCTACCACTGCACAAAGGCTCCATGACAAGAAATGTATGCTGTGCAAAAGGATATTCAGCACTGAGTGTTGACAGCCCCTCACCACCCTCACCCCCACCCCCAAACACACACAAAGTTGCAGTGAATACAGTAATGAAGACAACTGTAGGAATCAGTGTACTTGGGTGGACTGAACTGGGTGCTAAATGTGGAGCGACTAACTCTTTGGCAGAAATCAAACAGTACAAACCACAAAGCTCAGTGCTTCAAGCTGGGACAGGTAATTAAACCATGGCAAAATCATGGCAAATCTGGGCATCAGTACATTTGCAAGAGGTTTTTTCCCCACAAATAGCAAGTTAGATGGGAACTCCTGTCACTCGGTGCTTCGACAATAGTCTTTGTCAGGGATCTGGGTCTGAAGAGAGGACCTCCCACTATTTATACCACATCAAAGTCCAAAGTAAGACACCAGTTAGTTCTTCAATTCAAATTATTATTCCAATAACACTGGTCCTGATAAGTGATTGTGGGGGGATTTGAGCATTGTACACACAAACAATGATACAGTGAATAACATCCATTTTCAAAACTTAAGTGAACATAATTATTTAGTGCATTTAAACAATGCTGTCATCTTGTACAGTTGACACTTATAAACATATCACCTTTTTTTACTTTTTACTATCAAAATGCAATAGCTGATTAGGTTAACATAAAAAGAACATTGTGAAACTGCTGCATCTATAAGTATTATGTGGTCTTCATTATTGCTCTGTATATAGAAAAAAATATAACTACTGGTCTATCTATTATTTTTTGTAAAACTTACTGATGTAGAATTACAGTTCAAATGCCACTATAGAAATGGAGAGAAGAGATGAGGAATCAGAGGTCAGCAGTCATCAGTGGTGGAAGCTAATCCTGCAATCTCCCCACACAATTTTTGGTTCCGTTCCAGGATTCAGGGGCTTGGATGGATATTACTCACTATACCATTTTTATGTTGGCACCCTTGCGCAGCCAACTTCTTGTGGTGGTGCAGATTTGGAGGCGCAGTCACTGTTGGACGAATGCAGGGCACACATCTGTAGGTGCGTCCCTCATTCCCCAATCAGCCTGCATGCTGGCGCCACACCATGCATACATAATGTGGTGAGCACATCTAAGGAAAGGTCCGCTGCAATGCAAGCAAAAGCTCATCACATGCAGCGGACCTCTCAACTCTTCCTGGAAACATTGATGCACACTGCCGCCAAATTGCCCGACTTCAGGGAATTTAATCCCCTGTCGGCTTACCCTGTCCCCAATGTGCCGATCAGGATCCCACTCCCGGTCAGCATAAAGAACCCCCATTTGTTATATGCTGAGGGGTGCCCAATCCCCTCAGCTCTTGCCCCCACTTTCCTTGTGTGCCGACTGGGGTGCCTTATCCCTGTTGGCATAAAGTAACCCCCCCTTTTGCTGTGTGCCGATGGGGGTGCCCAATCCCCTGTCAGCTACAGCTTCCCCCCCAAAAAGACACTCCATTGGCACACTGGAGCCCACCCCAGTGTGCTCCTGTGAAAACGAAAACGGTCCTGTGATGTATTTTTTTTTTGTTCCCTGTAAAAAAAGAAACTATCCCTCAGCGGTCTCCTGCCCCTCCTACAACCTCTCCCACCCCACCTCGCACCTACCTCCCCATCCCCCACCCCTGCCTTACCTCGAGTCGGCGTGACAATCTTCGATGGACCGGGAACACGACGCACTCTTCAAAGCCGACCTCAAACTGAGGAATGCCGGTAAGCTGTATAATGGAATAAATAGTTTTTTTCCAACTTTGATGCATATCTCAGACATTTTTTGGAATTTAGGCACCAAATTTTCAACATGGGGTTTTTGGGACCCCTCCTCATGATTTCTGGCACTGTCATGGCGTTATTCAGTACCGAAAGGTTATTTCATGGTCACTGTGTGGAATCACCTTTTGGGACAGAGTAACAACATGACAGTGCCACTGTTCATGAGGAGGGATCTCAAAAAGCCTATGTTGCAAATTTGGTGACAAAACTCCCAAAAATGGCTGTTTTCTGAGCGTACATTGCACTGTTTCTATACATGCTCATAACATCATGAATTTGTAATATTTTCACTCCAGATTTTCAAAATTGTCATTTTACATACCTCCTGATGAACAGTACAGCTGTCATTTTACATATCCTGCCTGAAATGTGTTTTCGCACGTCCAGTGCAGAATAGCACTGTCACTGTGTGAAACCATGTTTCAGGACAATTTGAGGAAATGGTGGTGACACTGTTCATGAGCAGAGGTCCTAAAATGCCTATGTTAAAACTTTGGTGCCGACAGTCCATGAAATGACTGTGTTTCAAGCGTGCGTTGCACAGTTTCCACGCACCCTTGTGACTTCGCAAATTTGCAATATTTCCATGCCAGATTTTCAACACTGGCATTTTTGCACACCTCCTTATGAACAGTACAGCTGTCATTTTCATCCTGCCCAAAATGTGTTTCCGCACCTGGCGCACAAAGGCATAGTCGCTGTGGAAATCGACTTTAGGACAGATTAACAAAATTGCAGCACCACTGTTCATAAGGGGAGGTCCAAAATGCCTTATGTTACAAATGTGGCTACCAAACTGCAAAAAATAATTTGGTTACGGACATGTGTTGCGCATTTTGTATGCATGCTCATTGCTTCACCAATATTTCGTATTGTCACTCCAGATTTTCAATGTTGCCATTTTTTTACGTCTCCTCATGAACAATACAGTTGTCATTCTCCATATCCTGCCCAAAAATGTGTTTTTGTCCCTCTGTTGCCAAATGCCACAGCCGCTGTGCAAAACCTCCTTTCAGCTAACAAAGTGATTGTGCTGCTTTTCATGAGGTGGCCTGACAAGAAGCCCATGCTGAAAATGTGGAGCGAAACTACCACCACACGGCTACGGTGTTAGGGTTTCAACTGTAGCACCCCACCTGGTATAGACTGACAGGTGTCAGGGGTGTGACTTGGGATCATTGGATGTAATGCTAGTGCCATTCCACCCCTTGCCCCTACCCTGCAGCTACTGACAAGCATTGTGGTGTGCCTTGCACTGTTTGGCCACAAAGTTCACCCCATGCTCCTATACTGCACCCACATCCATGTATTTCCTTATGGAATGGGGTATGTATAACGCCCAAAGACCTCAAAGCACACCATGACACTTGTCAGTGTCTACAGGGTAGGGTGAGGTACAATGGCATGAGCATTATAGCTGATGACCCAAAGGCACACCCCAATGCCTCTTGCTCTCTACAGGGTGGGGGTGGGGTTGGCATCACTTCAATACTTCACTGCCATTCCTATTATGTGTCTCTAGCTCTAGCACTGCCAATGCCAATGCCAGCACAACAACATTCAGCATTGACAAATGCTTGTTTGTAAACTGCTTGAATCCAACCACAGCCACTTATCAGCACCAGTGTTACTGGAATAATTAATTATTTGAATTGAAGAATCAACTAGTGTCTTACTTTGGTCTTTGATGTGATATAAATAGTGGGAGGTGCTCTCTTCAAACCAGCCCCTGATGAAGACTATTGTTGAATTGCCGGGGTTTTGAGAAAGAGTGACAGGAGCTCCTGTCTAACTTGTTATCTGTGACAAATGGAAATTCCTGCAAATGAACTGATGCCTTGATTTGCTGTGATTTTTGCCGTGACTTAATTACCTTTCCCAGCTTGGAGAGCTCAGCTTTCCTGTTTGTACAATTTAGTAATGAACCCATCAGTCAATTTGAAGTAATGTTCCCAAATTGCATTCTAACTCAAAGTCTCATCTGGAGATTTTCAAGTTATCAGCAATACGGAATTTCACATCTTGTGAAACTCTAAAACTGATATCAGCAATGGCCACAAACAATTCCTTTCATACTACAGAAACTGAGTAAGAAAGAAAAAACATGTCCCACACTGGTAATCTAACTCAGGTACACTACCTACTATTGCTTGGTAGTCTGTTGCTCTACCACTTCACTAAAGCACATTGGTATTGCATCATGTTCACGTGGAACAAACAAGTGTTGTCAACAGTGTATGGTCTTCATGTTGTAAGACAGAACAGCGATGGAGGGAAACTGGCACTTGTTGCATACCGCGTAGATTGAACCATGTGCTATCAGGAACAATTTCACTGGAGTGGTGATCCATGATGGCGTGGTGTTGGAATAGCAAATCTATATGACAAGTGACTTTCTGTTGAAAATATGTATGAAAACACAGGATGCTGCTGTATGGGCGAGTACTGTGTTAGGTTTTTGTCTTAGCTGTTCTATACAGACGCAGTTTTGCCATGTGACTTTTTCTGTGCTCTCTTCTCTACCTCGCCATTTAATTTTTAGCAGGATTGACATGCAAATAAGCACATTGATAAGAAATGCATGCCAAGGCAAAGGACATCCAGTACTGAGTGCAGACCCCCCAACACCTACAGTGAATTTAATAATGCACCAGACAGGTAATTTGAAGTAATGTTTCCCAAGATGCATTCAAACTTGAATGCCTCAGTTGGAACTTTTCAAACTGCTGAAACTCTATCACTGATATCAGCAAGGGCATATAACAATGTCTTTCAAACTTCAGAAATTTTAGTGAGAACTAAAAAAAAGTCCCACACTGCGGATCAAACCCAGATCCCATACCCACTACTGCTTGGTATCCTGTAGCTCTACCACTGTAAAAAGGCTCTGTGATAGGAGAGTTGCCATATTGGTCCTAGGAAGATCAGATCCAGAAGCAAATGGTTTGATACCTTTTATTGGATCAACATAAATGTTACAACAAAACAACAAACTGCTCTAGCTTTTGGACCAACTAAGTCCTTCTTCAGAAGCTTTGTGACAGTTATTTAGAAAATCCCATGCTATTAACACCCAGATAATGCATAAAATACAGAAATAATTCTCATTGGTTTAACACACTCATTCGAAACATAACAGAAAATTGCGTCAGACAAGCTAATTAACAACAGTATGCTTTTAGCTGAAAAGCCATTGAAGGTCAAAGGTTATCAGAAGATAGCAACACGCATAGAGTTCTCCTCACATAAATTTAAAAATGTCTCGGTATGTTTCAAGAAAACAGACTAATGAAAACAAAACCTTAGGATATTATTCTCCGAAATTACATGTAAGATGAGGAGCTTACAACTTTAATCGCAAGTGCCCTTGTGTAAAAGATCACAGTCAATGAAAGGCAAACCTGTGGATAATACTACATGCTAAAATGAAACATACTTGCAAGTTAAAAACAAGCCCCCAAAATAAAATAAACAGAAATTATATATATATATATATATATATATATATATGGCATATAGAGGGTTAAAAGTAAAGTTTACTCAAAGTGAGCAAATGTTTCACACAATAATGTAAGGCTGAACTAAGCCTGAGACATTTTCCCAAGTATACTGTCAACCAGTTAATATATTCCATAAACCTTAAGGCCTTCAGTGTTGTAACAAGATTTTATACATGATGATATCAATTGTAAGTATAAGTGCCAAAATAGAAAAAAATACTTGTCAAGGACCACCAAGAAATTGAGCCCATTAGCCTGATTTGTACAGATTTCAATACAGTGTCATTGTATAACAAACATGTACAGAAACAGTCTAAGGAATCTGAATAAAAACTCATAGGAATTAAATCCCCCTGCCCTTCCCTTCCCAGTGAAAGATAACTAGTTAGAAGGAGATATATGTACAAGAGTCCTAATACATCATTATTCACACCAGTAATTGCAATATTTACCCAAATGAGTTAAACCCTTCATGATCCCCCAAGTAAATGAGAAATGCATCTTAATATGTACAGAATTTTAAAATGTGACAGTATGCAATCCAACCACAGACAACTAGTAAAAGGAAGTAAATATTCACTATATATGTGACCTGAGTCCTAGCCACTGTATCACCATCATGTGCTTGAATAAAAGTCTACCTCAATATCACCACAATAACCACATCCACTATACCCCCAAAAAAAACAACACCCACATAAAAATTATCCCATGCCACACTCCCCCCACATACAAGCAAACACACACACACACACACACACACACACAGTGTGATTACTGTAATGCCCTATACCTAGGGCTACCAGGGGTGGATCTCCATTGCCTGCAGCTGGTGCAGAACACTGCGGACAGGTTGTTGACAGGGCTGTCAAGAACTAGTCATATCACCATATCACTCCTGTGCTGCGCGAACTGCACTGGCTGCCAGTGCGATGGAGGATCACCTTCAAGGTTGCATTGCTGACCTATAAGACTCTACATGGACAGGGACCAGGTTACTTGCAAGACCTTCTTCAGCTTTACTCCCCCTCCCACCCACTTTGCTCCACCGACGAAGGATTGCTAAAGATTCCCAGGGCACGTCTTCAAACCTCGGGTGCCAGAGCTTTTTTTTTTGTAGCCCTGACCCTGTGGAACTCTCTGTCTCATTGGATTAGAGAGTGCTTGTCCATAGAGACCTTCAAGTCCTCATTAAAAACATATTTATTTAATTTAGCCTTTGGGGACAATATTTAGTTTTATCATCGCTGCCTTTTTATTCTATATTTTTAGATAGTATATTTGATTTTATATTAAATTTTGTATGTTTTTTTTTTTATATTGTATTGTGCATGCGCTTTGGTTTTTGGAAAAGAGCATTAAAAATAAAATCTGATTTGATTTGATTTGACACAGACTCACACACACACATTCACACAGTGCTAAGGTGAGAAGCCAACATGTAGATAACCAGATAAAGGGGACTCTGTAAGTATAAATAAGAAAAAAAAGGCACGCTGAAGAACTAAAATATTTATGTCCATCCTTTGAAGTAAAGGTCTGTGTATGTTTGAGTGGAATAATATGTCATTTACCCCACATCAATGTTCATACCATCTTCCACCACACTGAGAAGTAAAATAAGTCTGATTTCAGAAGCTTGTCTCTGTTGTGTACTGTTGAAATGTCCTTTTCAGACCATCACAGACATATCTGAGATTGAGTGACCATCCTGGGAGAAGTGTTGCACCACTGGTTTGTCAGTCATCTTCATATTAATAGAATGCCTGTGTGAATTCATTATAGTGTGGAGATGTTGCTTTGTCTCCCTCACATAACCTGTGTGAGGACATTTTTTGCAATGAATGAAACAAACAACAATACTTGATATACATGTATAATTCCCCTGTATCCTGAATCATCTGTTTTGTGATGTAACCACACAATCTGAAGTGGAAATGAGCTTACAAGTCTTACATCTGAGTTGATGACAGGGTTGTGTATTATATGATGTCATGGTATTCTGTTCTGGTTCAAGTTGACTCCTAATAATTAGGTTGGCTAAATTAGGTGGTTGTTTAAAAGATAGTAGTGATAGTTCTTAAAAAATACAATTAAGGGTTTCATCCTCACTAATCATTGAGTGGAGGTCCTTAATAATCTTACATAGAAGGTCAAGGGCAGGATGATAAGTGACTACTTAAGGTATTCTTTTGGTAGTGGTCCTTTCCGTATACTGCAGTAGTTGTTCTCTTGGTACTTGTGTTGCATGTTCCACTGCTCTGACAGTTTCTCTGGAAGAGTGTCCCTGCTCAGTAGAGGTGTTTTTCAATATAGTCAAATGTGTTTCTCAGTCTTCCTCATTTGAACAGAGGCAGTGATACCGAAGTGCTTGACTATACATGACATATTTTTTTGTGTGGCTTGGGTGATTACTTTTCCTGTGTAAGTATCTCTGTCTGTCTGTTGGTTTCCTGTAAATACATGTACGTAGGGTTCCATCCTTGATAGTGACAGCGGTATCCAGAAAATTTACACTGGTGGCAGAATATTCCAGGGAAAGCTTTATGGTTGGGTGGAGGTTATTAAGTTACTGATGAAAATTCTTAAGTGTGTCAGTGCCCTCTATCCAAATTATAAACACATCATCAGTGTAGCCAAAATAAGAGAGTGGTTTGTGTGTACAGTGCCTTAAAATGTCCTCCTCCAAATTTTCCATAAAAAGATTAGCATACTGTGGAGCCATCCTGGTGCTCATTGTTTTTCCCATAGTTTGAACATAATTTTTACTGTTGAAGCTGACGTTAAGTGTCAGAATGAATTCAATAAGTTTCCCTATGACTCCAGGGTCGATGTTGTTTTCCAATCCTTTCTCATGCAGGTATTTAAGGCAGGCTGAAATGCCATCTGTGTGCCGAATATTAGGGTAGAGAGATGTTACATCATCGTGGCTAAAAGGGTTTCTGGAGTTAAGTCCTTATAACCAGAAAGTTTATGCAGGAAGTGTGTAGTGTCCTGGATGTAACTATCCCTTTGTATAACCAGTGGTTTTAAAATGTCTTCTACAAACACTGAGATCCCTTATGTCAGGGTACCATTACCAGAGACTATGGGTCTACCTGGATTACCAGGCTTATGTATTTTAGGCAGCATGTAGAATGTCCCCTGGCTTGGGTTCACTCAGAATGAGGGCATTGAGTCTGCCTTGGACATGGTTTGGAAATGATCCAATTAACTCCTGTAGTTCTCTTTTATATTATGTATTGGGGTCACTTTCCAATACTCTGTAGTAAGCTGCCTGTTGACTTCCTTAATATAATCGTCTTGGTTCAATATCACCACTGCAGAACCTTCATCAGCTTTTTTTCTGACAATGTTGTGATTTGATTTCAGTGTTTGTATAGCCCTCCATTCCAATGGAGAGAGGTTGTAATGGGCCTGTTTCTGCCTATTAAGAATCTCACCAGTAACTCTTTGGTGAATACAATGAATGTAATTGTCCAGTTTCTTATTATGGTCACTTGGGGGGGGGGCGTAAAATCAGATGGTTTCTTTTTTCTTATCCATTAAATTGCTATTGTTTGTGATTTCTTCGCTGCTTGTGATTTCTTTTCTGCCATGGAAAAATTCTTTAAGTCTCAATCTGCAGAAGTATTACTCCACTTCACCGCAAAACTGTACTCTGTTCAGTGGTTTAGCTGGGCAGAAAGTGAGGCCCTTAGAAAGTACATTTAGTTCCCCCATAGTCAGTGTGTGGTTGGACAAATTAACAACGGAAAGGTGCCCATCTGTTTGGCTTAGTTGTTCAATCACTCTGTTCTGTTCTTCATGGTTGTTAGGAAGTATGGTATGTTGAAGGGTATCTAATTTCATGTTTTTAATGAGCGTGAATTGTCTTAAGGTTCTTTGGTAGTTCATGTGTATTTCATGCAGGATGTCTGGAATAGGCTCACCAGACATCCTCTCCAATGTGGTAAAAATATCATCAAACTGTTTCTTCAAAAAATGCTTTCTTGGCATATGAGTGGTGGAGCAGGTAGGAATGGGCAACTGAGGCTTCATATGCCTCCTCCCATTTTATCATGTTCTGTTCCCTCCCTTGACTGAAAGTGTGCAATTATGCTAGGTGTACACTATAATGTCCACTGCCAGCCAGCCCCTTAAGAGTCACTCCCACTGTTCTGCCACCATGCCTTCATGTGGTGGGAGTGTTGGAGTGGTGTGTCTGATCCCTCATCTCTAGGGGAAGAGAACAGTCAAACAGATACTCGGTCTTCTCCCTACCCAGCCAACTCCCAGTGACCTGAGTTCTGTCACAAACCTGGGCCACTGGCATGCTGGAAGATGTGGTGTCCAGCACCCCAGCCCTCCACACCACTGGGCAAGATTCAGAAACCTTTCACTCCTTTTAGTCTATCCTGAAAAGTCTTTCTCAGCCCACTAAAGTCAGTCCTTTTGAAACCAGGGACCAGCACCAAATAATCTGGCTTCTGGTCATCCAAGGAGACCATACATGTTACTGTGTTGTGGTCATTTTTCTCAAGAGGCTCTGCTACCCTTATATCACTTAAAATGTCCTAGCTAGGCATTATGTGACTGAGGATGGCACCTTACATAGTCTCTCCATGAACCCGTTGATTCAGGAACCATCCTGCCCCACATCCTGCATGGCCTCCACCAATTCTTAACTTTTTCCACTACCTGATTCTAGAATGCCCCAATTCACATCTAGAAGATTAAAGTCTTTAATGATGACAATGCTACCTGATGCCTTCTTTATTTCATCACACAGAGCCTTGTCCTTTTCAACTATGTAGCCAGATTGCCTGTGGACCACTCTTAACCTCAGTCTTTTTCCCACCCTGTCAAATAACTTGGCAAACAGTATTTGACTCATCCTGTCCACTATTGCCTTATCTTCAGCCCACATGCACAAGGGTGTTATGTGCATTTACAGTATATGGAATACAGGCAGACTGAAGTGAGAAAGAAATAACTGCCCTAGTTGCCCTTGTGGCACAGTTGTTAGTGCAGTCATATGTTCTTACAAAGCAATATATTGCTTTAGGTTATAGAAGCATAGAATATGTTGGCAGAAAAGGACTGCTTGGCCCATCCAGTCATTTCAACTATTCCCTGCTTAATATATTTCCTCAGGCTGGCCTGCCAGTACAGCGGTAGCACTACTGCTTGCAATGCCAGCAACCTGGGTTTGGGAATGAGCCTGGGGAGCTGGAGGGCCGGATGGGGAGGAGAGGCTTGAGCGTCTGAGGGACTGCTCATCTCCCCTGGGAGGGAGTGGGAATGATGGCCCAGTGCTTGCTCAGCCTCTGGTTGAGACCAGAGATACAGCAGGTCGGTGCCTTGCATTGGGAGGAGATGTGGAAAGATGTGGGCATTCGCCTTGACATTCTGGTGTAGCCATATCTCCAGGGAAATACTGGGGGAAAAATATAGGAGCTCAGCATCGCCTCTGTCAATGGAGGAAGGCATCCTTCATTGTCCGACCTGTGAGGCCTCAACGAGGACCCAGTGACTCATAAAAGCTTGCTATTTCTGCCCACCCCATTCCCACCTGGGGGATACAGCCACTGCTACATGGGGGTCCGACTAGTGGATCACAGGGGTTGGATTGGGTTGGTGGAAGGTGGCCGAGGCTCCTGGGGGATAAAATAGGAAGTACAAAAAAATCTATTTCCTTAGATCCTAACTGATCTCCAGTGACCGTCCTCCTCCCTGTCTGTTCTCTAATATACCCATATGTCTATACCACGCATGCTTGAAACCCCCCACTGTTTCCCCACCAACCACTTCTGTGAGCAGTCTGTTCCAGGTGTCTGCCACCCTTTCAAAGGAGAAATATTTCCTAACATCTGTCTTATACTCCCTTTCTTCTCCAGCTTTTTTGCATGCCTACCTGGTCCTGGTGCTTTTTCTTATTTAAAAGAAACTCCCCTCCTGCACCCTGTTTACCCCTGGGAGGTACTTGTAACCTCCATCATGTCACCTTTCACCCTCCTCTCTTCCAGGGTGTACATGTTGAGGTCCCTCAGTCTCTCCTCATAGGGCTTCTCATGCAACCCCTGCACCATTTTAGTTGCACTCCTCTGGACTGCCTCCACCCTGTCCATGTCCTTTCTGAGATGCAGCCTCCATAACTGCACACAGTGCTCTAGGTAGGGTCTCACCAGTGAGCAATACAGTGGTAGCACAACTTCTCTCCTGTTGGAGACACCCCTCTCTATGCACCTCAGCATCCTACTAGCTCTAACCACTGCTTTGTCACACTGTGCTGCTACTTTGAGTTCATCAGAATGGATAACTCTAAGGTCCCTTTCCTGATTAGTGACCATCAGTACCTCCCACCCATCTTATGCTCAGATCCTAAGTTCCTATGCCCTAGGTGTATGATTTCATACTTTTTGGCAATGAACCCATACTGTCATGCTCTTGACCACTCCTTGGGTTTCCCAAGATCCCTGTCTATTCCTTCCAACCCCTCCTGACTATCCACCCTGTTGCAGGTTTCGGTATCATCTGCAAAAATGCATACCTTCCCTTCCAGTTCTGCAATGCCAGTTATGAAGATATTGAAGAGGGCCAGTCCTAGCATTGAGCCCTGAACACTGTGCTTGTCACTCTCTCATCATTAGAGTGAGTGCTGTTTATCATCACCTCCTGCCTCCTATACAGTAACATGTTTCTTTTGTTTTCTTTGTTTTTTCCACAAAGCTTTTTTCCCCTCAGGCTGCAGGCTGACTCTTCAGTCCCTGCCCGTATCTCCTGCTCTCTAACACCTCCTTTGGGACTCACTCCCTGTAGACTCTCCCACAGATTGTCCCCTGTAGCAGGACTGGGGATGGAGGGCTATCCTTGCTATCCTGAGGACACACATACAGACAGTTGGCCGGCGGTCCTGAGTGGTGGAGTGGGCAGGAGCTGACAAGTGAGGCCTCACATGGCTGATCCCTCTTTTCTGTGTTCTGGTTTCTCCTCCTACTGACAGCATGCAATGATGCTAGGCATGTGTGCATGTAGAGGTGCACACACACTACAGCAAACACTGCTGGCTGGATGTTGATGAGTCACTACCATTGCTCTGCCACTATGCCTTAACATGATTGCAGATTTGGAGCTGTGCTGCTGATCCCACCTCCCCGAGATAATAGAGCAGTCAAATGAACACTCAATAATTTCCCTCCCTGGCCAACTCCCAGAGACCCAAGTCTGTTCCCACACCCAGGTCGCCAGCATGGTGGGAGGTGTGGCATCCAGCACCTTAACCCTCTGTACCCCTGGGTTGGCTCATTTTCCAGTTTCTAACCCAATTCCCCACTTTAGATCCATCCCCAGGCTGCTCAGTTTCCTCATCAGTCTCCTGCATGGTACAGTGTCAAAGGCCTTGCTAAAACCCAGATAGGCCACATCCACTGCCCTCCCCGATCTATTTTCTTGAGTACTCCTACAAAAGAATTTCTTAATTTCATTTGGCATGATCTCATGATCCCCCCCACCCCGTGAATCCATGCTATTTGTGGTCTTGCAGCCCATTGGATTCAGGATACTCTGCCAGTCTTTCCATTAGCAGGGTTTCCATTTGTTTCCCCACTGCTGAAGTAAAATCGGCTGGCCTATAGTTGCTAGTGTCCTCCCTGCTTCTACTCTTATGTAGATGAACCATGTCAGCTCTTCTCCAGTCCTCCAGAACCACATCTGTTTCCTGTGAGCAGTTTAATAAGACTGTCAGTGGGGCAGCTAGCACCTCTCTGACTTATTTTAGAACTCTTGGGTGTGTTGTGTCTGGACCCATAGCTTTGTCCACTTTCAGAGCTGCAAGTCTCATCCAGACTCTTTTCTCTGAAAGTAGATTTATGTCTACCTCCCCTGTTCCTGCCACTCTCTAGTGGTCCATTCCATCCTCCCTCCACTGTGAAGACTGAGCAGAAGAGCCTGCTTTAGATGTTAGCTTTTTCTTGGTCCTCTACTGCATAGTCTCCCCCCTCCGCCTTTCTAATCCTCACTATCCCTCCCCTCCCCTTTCTTTCCTCTTCTCACATACATTTCTGAAGAAAGTCTCATCCCCCTGAGTGACTCTTTCATGATCCATTTCAGATACTTGAAGCACAGTATATGCATACTCAACAACATTTCACTAACAGACATGGACAACTGAATTGGAACCTTTTTGTTTGGGTAAGGTATCTTTGAAAGAGCACTAGTGGTACCATGTACAGTTTTCAAAAAGTGCTTGGCAAGTGTAATCGTTATTCTATTACTCAAAAGCTGGAACTTCTGACAGTGTAACAACAACCCCTACCATCATGTATTGATCTCCTTTGTTAGTACTGGGTATGAGACACTCTTTCAGGGCTCATATGTAGGTGCATCTATCAGATTTGTTTATTTAATTTTCAGGTGTATCTTAGGGGTTTGGTACAATGGGGATGCGCCTGCATTCATCATTACCCACAGCACCTATTTCCTGTCTGAATGCAGCAGGCACAAATTGTAAAACTGTGTCTGAATGCAGCCATCAGACAAAGTTTACTACAACAGTAGATATTTACAGTATGTATGTATGTATTTATGAATGTATGCATGTACAGTATGTACGTATGTACTATACGTATGTATGTATGTATGTATGTATGTATTTTTTATTTCAAAAATTTTACCAGATGAGACATGCTGAGCTAGTAACAACTTGTTTCCAGATGTGTCCTGTAGGACATCCAACACTGAAGACATCTGTAGTTAGGGACAATGTCAGACTTGACACCATGTTTCATTCATTCTCTTATTTTGCCCTAAATGCACCACCCCTTGTTCTCTTTTATCCTAACATCTCTCCTCCCCCCACCCTTGAAGCCTTATATCTCTTCCTTTGCTCCTATTTCCTAGGTAAATACAAGCCTGCCACTGACCCCTCCTACCTGTTTCCATGCATTCCCTCTATCCCATCATCATACTTCCTTTGCTTACCTAAAGATCTCTTTCCACATTCTTCACCGTAAAATATTTGCTGGGCAGTCCTCCTTTTCAGTCCACTTTCCTACTCTCTGGAATGATCTTCCACTCACTATACATCTCCTATCCTCACTCTCCACTCTTAGACCACACCTGCAGTATTTGCAAACTCTCTCCCTATCCTGTTCCTGCAGTAAGCCACTCTCATCAGTTTTAGCTGGCACATTACCTTCTCCTTACCACCATTGCACCCTCCACACTGTTCCACTACTTTAATGATGTTTTACCATTAACACAGTAACATTTTGAACTTTTGCCAATTACTACACCTTGCACAATCTGATGAAATTCAGTGTTGCACACTAAACTTGTCACACTTTGCCATTTGAATGACTTGCAAGGATGTAAATGTTGTACTTTGCACTGTCTGTATTGTACATTGCATTTGTCACTTTCTTCAGTATTGTACTCTGTTTGTCACTTTTTATTTATTGTACAGTATTTTCTACCACATTGTAAGAACCCCCCACCCCCACCCCCGCAAAGACTTCACCTGGAAACAAAATCCACCTTAGTGTGATTCTCCAAGTTAAAACATTTTAAATAAATGTCAGGTTGAGCTACTTGGGTAAAGCAAAGAGATGCCACTGGTTGGAAGAAGATTAAGGCCCAGCAATGCCACTTTATATCACTTTCTGCTCTTTCCCATGCCAGGTTCTCTCCCCAGCTGTGGTCTGAAGTGATGGATCCCTGGACCATGCACACATTAAAAGTTCTGGAGAAAGCTAGGACCCTCACAGATACCCCAAATGGGATTGGATCCCTCACAACAATAATGGGGAACCAGACTTTCTACCCCCCTCACTCTGATCCAGGCTTCTGCAGATGGAACATGTTGTCACTAACCAGATAAAAAGCATTGGTAAATGGTAATGGAATTATATATTTTTGAGAACTTAAAGATAAATACAATCTTCCTCAAGCATACTTCTTTAGATGCCTTGATGTGAATCTTTATATCATGACCTGGGACCACCTGCAAAGCCTAAACAGAGATATGTCCTTGTTAGAGAATTCCTTTACTGGGCAGCAGTGCTTTTGGGATGGGGGAACTGTCTCTAGAGCATACAAGATGTTAATGGGGGAGAACACCCTGAGTTTCAAAGGCCAATGCTAGAGTGGGACGAAGATCCAGGGCACAGCTCACCAGAGACTGAATGGGCCAGGGCACGGGAGAGAGGCTGGAAGGTGACTACATCTCCATCCAGGATGGAGAGAATTCAGATGGAAGTGTATGTCCCAGTATTTTCACACACCTATGATAACAAACACACTTTCAACCAGGCAGAACAAACCTGTGTTGGAGGGTTTGCGGCCAGGTGGGATTTCATTATCATATTTTCTGGGTTTGCCTCTAGATTGCATCTTTTTGGACCAAAAAGCACACACAGTTATGTAAACTTTGGGATGATACTATCCCCTTTGTCTTTAAAATGCTGATACTGAGAATGAATGTACAGTAGGTCAGGAATCACAAGCAAGTTTCTACTCAGGTCTCTCTGTACCACATCTCAGAAAGAGATCACTGTCAACTACCTCAGGGACACTCCCTCATCTTTTACCTCTTGGGTCAGGAGAATAGATGAAATCAGTAGAATGGAAGAAATTACTGCCTAACTTAGGCTAACCACTGAGAAAAATTCTGAGTTGTGAGCTAGATGGCATTTAAGGCCCAAAAATAATCTACCTGGGAACCCAACTCAGAAATGGGTCAGATCTAGGGGAATGTGGTAACAAAAGTCCCTAGTGTTATATGCCCCCTGATAGCACTGGACTGACTTTGTCCTACCTTGCATCAATAGGACTTAGGACCTGGCACTGTTTAAGTGTCTTTGTTCTTAGTCATAGTTGACTTGTTTAGTTATATTTTGTTCTCTCCTAGTATATATGTTGGTCATGTTTTATTGGAAGTTGTCCAAAACTGAAGACCCTAAAATGGAATTGTTATAAAAATATTAGATAGTTGAGTTTGAATGTTCTGACACAACACAGTAATTTATGAAATGCTATTGATTTTCCTAGATGTTATGTGTCAACTCACAGATGAGCTTAAGGTTTTTCCTTTTCTTACTAGATGTTATGTATGCTTAACTTTCAATAAAGCAGAGTTAAAAAAAAATTAAGCTAGACCATTAATAAATGGTCTAGCAAACCTAAGTCCTAACTCGTACACCCTGTGATGGACTTGTGGACCATGTACTGGACCTCTGCAGCTTCTTAACAAATATTGGGTGCACTAGGGCCGATACAGCCCTGTTGAAATTTTCCCCAGGTGCAAAGTGAAACAGAAGCATAGAAAATGTTGGCAAGGTGGGTACACAGCCTTACAAATGTAGTCCATGACTTTCTGTCCCAGGGGTGAAAGTGCTACCAGCTAAGCCACTGACACTGACTAAAAGTTCAAAGTTAATGGTATTAGAAAATGAGCTCAGACTACTGATTTAATTTGCAGAAATCAATGTAAGATCTCAAACAATTCCTTCCATAACAGGGATGGCTGTTTGATTTTAAAATATTTGTGTAAGCTTATTTTGCTTATCTAGCAGATGTAGAGATGAGAATCAAGAAACAGTGGCACTGGATTACATACTGTACCATGTTTGTACAAGCCCCCCTTGACACAGCCAGCATGAACTGACTGTTTGGACAAGTGCTACTAGATTAAAAGGTCAACATCAACACATCCAGATTTAATGTTCTTGTACTTGAAATCAGGCAGTTAATGGAATTTTGTTTGAGGGGGTCCACACTTTATGATGAAAGTAAAAAAAAAAAACACATTACAAAGAGTAATTCCAAAAGGATCCACTGGAATTGCAAGTCAACTGCATTTATTAAAATATACTTTGACTTCCATATGGAGATTTAAAGAGAGCAGACTTGTGTTACAGTATCTTCACTTTGGCAAATAGAAAATATTAACTGAAAATAACATTGCAATGTAATACAGTTCCTTGGGGGGGTTTCTAATTTAAGTGTATAAATTCCTGTCTCCCAAAATAAGACAGACACTATTGCAGTTGGCATGCCCTTTAAGTGCCCATTAAGCTAATCTTTTATCAAGCAAAGTATTATGAGGCCAGCCTGATGGTATGCTAACAATGCAACATGCTGCCATCTGAGACTAAGGCTAGCATGTGAGCCCAAGAAGCCCATATCATGAGTTACTAGTCTTCCAGGAAGAGAGGGTCTTACAAAATGGGTAAGGGAAATCAAGACATGTGATTGGTCAGATGTGATCACATGAGCATGCATTATTCTGGCGCAACAGCACAGATCAGAAATACCAGGGTGTGTGTGTAATTGTGGGAAACTGGCACTTCTTGGGTACATAAGGAATTCGGTGTTGCCCCAAGTATCATTTCCCAAGGCATGCTATATCTTGTAATAATGCACACCCTGTCATGCTGTATTACTTCAGTCAAATATCTCCCTGCCAGTGAGCCCAGGAGTGGCATTGCCATCAGCTGCTACCTGCCCTCCCAGCTGGAAGAAGGGGGCAGCCATGACATCCCTGGGAATCTGGATGGGGGCAGGCTGGATAAAAACAAGAAAAATAATGATAAAAAAATAAAGAGGTGGGTAAAGGATGTAGAAATGATGCTGGCTAGAACCCTAAACATATGTCAGCAGTTACAAATAAAAACAAAAATCCCTTCAGAGCAGCTCCACTGCTTTGTGTATCTCAAAATGTCTTCCAGTCTCTTTAACTAGAGTATCTTTACAGAGTGCCCAAAAGAACCACTTACGAGCCTGTAACATAAGCATTGTTCATTGATAGTTATGTACTGTAATTATTATTTATCCATTGTACCTCACATATTGCATAATGAGTGATTTACCTCATGTTTTTTTTCGCAAAATAACCAAAAGTTGACAACAACAGAAATTCAAATAATGTATAGAAGTGGAACTCAGTTAAGTAACATTGAAGAATGTAAGTATTTGGGAGTGTTAGTAGCTCTTCCTTTGAAATTTGACCTACACATTAAAAGCACTTATAAACAAGCATTTGTCAATGCCAAATGTTAATTGCGCTGGTGTGTTGAGCTCGCTCACTGCCCCTCTATCACTCGCTCAGTCTGTTTCTCCCAGTGCTGCAGGCTGCTGTTTTGTACAGGGCTCCTGCCTGCATTGGCACCTTGTTCTGCCCACTAAGAAATCCACAGATGTCCCGACAGAGCTGCATTGAGGTGGCTCACTCCCCCCCTCTTTCACTCACTCATTCTGTTTCTCCTAGTGCTGCAGGCTGCCCTTTTGCACTGGGCTCCTGCCCCTGTTGGTGGCTTTATCTGCCCACAAAGAAATCTGCAGCAGTCCCAACACAGGTCTGTTGAGCCTGCTGAGTCCCCCCCTCTCATTCACTCATTCCATTTCTGCCAGTGCTGCAGGCTGCCCTTTTGTACTGGGCTCCTGCCTGTGGTGGCACCTTTTTCTGCACACAAAAAAATCCAGAGTTGTCCTGACAGAGCTCCATTGAGGGTGCTCACTCCCCCTGTGTCACTCACACATTCTGTTTCTCCTGGTGCTGCAGCCTGCCCTTTTGTACTGGGTTCCTGGCTCTGTTGGCGCCTTTTTCTGCCCACAAAGAAATCTGCAGCAGTCCTGACAATGCTCCGTTGAGCTCGCTCAGTCCCCTTCTCTCACTCACTCATTCCGTTTCTGGTGGCGTTGCAGGCTGCCCTTTTCTATTGGGCTCCTGCCTGTATTGCCGCCATTTGCAGCAGTTAAAATACAGCTCCACTGAGCTCACTCACTCCCCCTCTCTCACTCGCTCATTCTGGTTTTCCTGCCACTGAAGGCTGCCATTTTGTACTGGGCCCCTGCATGCATTGCTGTCTTTTTCTGCCCACAAACATATCTGCAGCAGTCCCAACAGAGGTCTGTTGAGCTCACTCACTCCCCCTCTCTCACTTGCTCATTCTGTGTCTCCTGTGGCTGCAGGCTGCCCTTTTGTACTGGGCTTCTGCCTGAATTGGTGGCTTGTTCTGACCAGAAAGTAATCTGAAGCAGTCCCGACACAGCTCCATTGAAATCGCTCACTCCCCCTGTCTCACTCACTCATTCCGTTTCTACCCACACTGCAAGCCGGCCTTTGGTACTGGGCTCCTGCCTGTGTTGCCGTATTTTCTGCCCACAAAGAAATCAGCAGCAATCACAATAGAGCTCCACTGAGCTCGCTCACTACAGCTCTGTCACTCACTCATTCTGTTTCTCTTGGCACTGCAGGCTGCGCTTGTGTACGGGGCTGCTGGCTGCATTGGCACCTATGTCTGTCCACAAATAAATCCGCAGCTGTACTGACAAAGCTCCATTGAGGTCATTCACCTGTTACGAGCTCATTCTGTTTGTCCTGGCACTGCAAGTGGCCCTTTTGTACGGGGCTCCTGCCTGCATTGGTGCCTTTTTCTGCCAACAAAGAAATCCGCAGCAGTCCTGATAGAGCTCCGTTGAGCTCACTCAGTCCCTCTGTCTCACTCACTCGTACTGTTTCTCCCACCGCTGCAGGCTGGCCTTTTCTACTGGGTCCCTGCCTGCATTGATGCCTTTTTCTGCCCAAAAAGAAATCTGCAGCAGTCCTGACAGCGCTCCGGTGAGTTCGCTCACTCCCTGTCCCTCACTCACTCTCTCTCTCTCATTCTGTTTCTCCCAGGGCTGCAGGCTGCCCTTGTGTACTAGCCTCTTGGATTGGGGCCTTTTTCTGCCCAGAAGCAAATCTGGAACAGTCCTGACAGAGTTCAATTGAGCTCGGTCACTCCCCCTGTCACTCATTCCATCTTAATCTATCCCAAACACTGATGTCCCACAGCAACTGTGCTATTCTCTGTCAGGAGTGCAAAAACATAGTTTAGCCAGGATGTGAAAAATGACAGCTGTACTGTTCATAAAGAGGTGTGAAAGAATGCCACTGTTGAAAATATGGCACGAAAATATTACAAATTTGCGAAGTTACAAGGGTGCGTGCAAACAGTTGAATGCAGGCTTGTAACACAGTCATGTTATAGAGTTTTGATACCAAATTTCCAACATAGTGATTTTAGGACCTCTGCTCATGAACACTGCCACTGTCATTTTTCTTAATCTGTCCCGAACACTGATTTCCCACAGCGACTGCGTTATTCTGTGCCACAACTGTGAAACCGCATTTCACTCAGGATGTGAAAAATGACAGCTGTGCTGCTCATAAGGGAGGTGTGAAAAATTGGCATTGTTGAAAATGTGGCATGACAATATTATGAATCTGCAAAGTTACAAGAGTGCGTGGAAAGTGTGCAATGCACACTTGTAACACAGTCATTTAATGGGCTATCATCACCAAATTTTCAACATAGACATTTTAGGACCTCTGCTCATGAACAGTATCACTGTCATTTATTACTCTGTCCTGGACAATGATTTCCCACAGTGACCGCTCTATTCTGCGCCAGAACTGTGAAAACACATTTTGGCCAGGATGGGAAAAATGACAGCTGTACTGTTCATAAGTAGGTGTGGGAAAATTGCAATGTTGAAAATCTAGAGTGAAAATATTATACATTTGCGAAGTTACAAGCGAGCATGCAAACTGCGCAACACATGCTCATATCACAGTAATTTTATGGAGTATCGTTACCAAATTTTCAACATAGCCATTTCAGGACCTCAACTCATGAACAGTGTCACTGTCATTTTCTTAATCTGTCCCAAACACTGATTTCCAACAGCTACCTCACTATTCTGTGCTGGAAGTGTGGAAACACATTTCCACCATGATGTGAACAATGACAACTGTACTGTTCACAAGGAGGTGTGACAAAATGCCAATGTTGAAAATCTGGCGTCAAAATATTGCAAATTCACGAAGTTATGAGCGTGCATAGCAACTGTGCAGTGCACACTCATAAAACAGTCATTGTGGGAATTTTTCCCACCAAATTTGCAACATAGGCTTTTTGAGAGCCCACCTCAAGAACACTGGCACTGTCGTTTCATTAATCAGCCCCCAAAGGTGATTCCACACAGTGACCGTAAAATCACCTTTCGGGGCTCATTAATGCAATGATAGTTGAGGTATTCATGAGGAAGGGTCCCAAAAACCCCATGTTGAAAATTTGGTGAAAAAATTCCAAAAAATGCCTGAGATATGCAGCAAAGTTGAAAAAACCCTATTTACTCCATTATACAGCTTACCTGCATTTCCTTAGTTCGTGGTCGGCTTTGAAGAGTGCAGACGTGTTCTCGGTCCACTGAAGATCATCGTGACAGACTCTGGAGGTAAGTATGGGGTGAGGGGGGTGCGGGGAGGCAGGGTGCGCAGTGGGTGGGCACGGGTTGCGGGAGGAGGTCTGGGAGACCATGAGGGACCGTTTTTCTTTACAGGTAAAAAAAAAAGACAACGCGGGACAGTTTTTAACTTCACTGGAGCATTTGGAGTCTCGCTTTTGGGGGTGCTGTAGCTGACGGGGATTAGAACCTCACGGCAAACAACAAAGGGGATTCTTTCGCTGATGGGCATTGGGCACCCCATCGGCAAACAACAAAAGGGGTATCCTTTCTGCCGATGGGGATTGGGCACCCCATCAGCAAATAACAAAAGGGGATAATTCTTTTGCTTGATGGAATTGGGCACCCCATCGTGAGCAATGAATGGGGGGCGATTATGCGATGAGGTGGGCTCCTGTCGGCAATAAACATTATGGGAGGGTTTATATTGTTTGTGAACATGGCGGCAACCCACCGCCATGTTTACAAACAATATCAGGCTTGCTAGATCCACCCTGCAATGATAGATCGCTCCCTCATTGCAGCAGATGGTTTTCGCTGCAATGACGAGGTGGCCCCTGATTGCAGCAGCTTATTTGTCACAAGTTGGTGCGAACGTTCCAAACTTGTGTCACCAGCAGCCTGCAACGGCATTGGGGGAAGTGGGAAAAGCCTTTCCAGGCTGTGGGGGCATTGGCCACAACAGTGCCGTGCCTCCACAGCCTGCTTCTCAGCAAGCTGTGCCAATATTTTTCTTGCACTGCACACAAGCAACATAAAAATTATATGGTAGATTGGGAGAAAGAGCAACTTTCTACCTGGTGCCTTCAAGAAACACAAACATCCCTTACCTGCCCCCAAATTAAATCCTGCAAAAAATTCTGTTCAAAAACATCCCCATTTTGGAAGGGAAGGGATCGTAATTTTGCTCTTTAGAGCTCTGCCGTGCCGATCCCTTCCACTTCCTGGTACTTGTGCCTCAACTGATCCAGGTCATGGCCCTTGTTATTGAATCAGTGGCTATGATATATGCTGACTGGTCATCTAAACTACCAAAATTTACCTTTTTAAAACAGCCCCATTCAAGTCAATGGACGCTCGCCCCTGTGCTACTCAAACAGTGATGTCACAAAATGCAGTAGCGTGGGAGCAGATAGGGGATGGATCAGTCGAGGCACAGGTACCAGGAAGTGAAAGGGATTGGTGTGACAGAGCTCCATGGAGCAAAAATATGATCCCTTCCCTTCCAAAATGGGGATGTTTTTGAAAATACATTTTTGCAGGATTTAATTTGGGGCCAGGTAAGGGTTTTTTTGTGTTTCTTTGGGGGTCAATTTAGAAATGAGCATGATAGTTGCTCTTTAAGCAGAAATGATTTTGGTAACTGTTAACCAAATAAGGCCCACTAGGCACAATGGCTGTTTTCAGGGCAACCCAAGTGCACTGGGGAGGTTAAGTGACTTGTTCAGAGTCACACAGTATGCATGTGAAGGTTGAAGGGATGAAACCCAAGTCTGCTGGATGTATCAAGCTCCCATTCACTGCTCATGAATTTAATCTACATGAAATACTGCCAGACCCAAATTATTTTGTGCCTACAAAAGAAGTAAGACTTTCTACTGCAAAGCAACTCATTATTCCTATTTTAGAATATGGGAAATTAGTTTTCAGAAATTAAAGTAAGAATCCGTTAGATAAGTCAGTAATTATGTTCAACAAACTGTCAGGGTTTGTACTGTATTAAGATGTCCTAGAGACAAGCACTACTGTGTGTTATGTACAAGGAAGTAGGGTAGGACCCGTTACCTTTAAGGTGGGAAAAACAATATGGTAATAGTGTGCAAATTATTAAAAAGGATTTATTAAGTGTAACATTTGAAGTCTTTGCCTAAGACAAAACAAAATATAAAATGATGGAAAATAAGAGCAGGGAGCTTGAGGTACCAAACATAAGAACAAACTATGGACAACTGATAACTGATTACTAAATCTCAAATGTATAGAATAAACCAGGTCCAAACACACTCAACTCTGAGAAACTAAAGAGGTTTTTTCACAAACCATACATAGGAAACTGTTAAGGTCCAAACACACTCAACACTGAGAAACTGAAATTGAAATTGTTAGAAAACTGTAAATGTTTCACTGTATCAGACTCTCTTTATTGCAGCTTTAAAGTGAGTTGGATGAATGTACAGTACGGGCTAAAAGGAATGTCAGAACCAGTACTGAATGTGTAGTTGTAACATTCATTGATTACTTGGTTCTGTCATTGTTAATTAAATCTGTAGGTATAGTATTGATTAAGTTAAATTATAGTTACTATAATTTCTTGATATGCATTTGTCTGTGAAATGAAAGGTTTGCATATTTTAATTTTATTTTTTTTTATTTAAAATGTTGGTAAGCGGGAAAGCACACTGAGCTGAGGCTCATTTCCAGGTGAGACCTGGTGTATATGTCATGCTATATTACTTTATTCTGTAACCTGCATATGGATCAAACAGGATAACACTGTAAATTGGACCTTTGAGGCCTACCAGTTTTTCACCATGTATAAAAATAAATGCTTTTACTACTACTACTACTACTAATGCTCTCCTCCCTGCTTCCTATACTCTTCTCTCCCCTTCCCCCATCCAACTACCTACTTTTATCTGCTGACTCTCAATCTTTTGGTGTCCCTTGCATTAGAACCACTGTGGTGCAAGCTGCCTTCCCTCTCACTGGGATAAAGAACTCCCTCAGTTCCATCTCTTCGTCTCTTACTGCTTACTCAAGCAACTTTAGCAGCTCACTTTATTCCCTTCTGTTCGTACTCCTCCTTCTAGTGCCTCTCTGACCACCCAGTTTTTTTTTATCCATATCTACTGATTTTTTTCCAACTCCAGTTATTTTGTGCTTTGTTTATTACGTAATGTTATTATTATGTATCATGGTACCATTGTTGTTGTTCATCTTTTAGCTTTGTATTGTTTTCCACTTGCATTACCATGTATTCCTTTGCACTGCATTTATACGGTTATTTTTTTCTTGCCTATGGGATGTTTTTTCTCCAATGTACCCTTCCCCTGATTACACCTTGAAATGAGACTTGGCTCAATGTGTCTTTTCTGGCCTATGTTTCAAAAAAAAAAAAGAAATAATGCTGTGCTGCTGTGTGTTAGAGTGCCCCAGATACCACTGAGACAGCTTTGGACAAATGTAATATTTAGACACAATTCAGCATATAAAGTATTTCATATTTGTGTCTGTAATTCTGAATATTCCAAGAGTACAACTATTGTTGAAATGGCAAGCACTACAGAGGCTCCAGCAGCTGAACTGTGCATGTACAGTATATTCCTAGGAATCTTATGTCTTTATTACTAGGGCCATTTAGATGAAAACATGCTCCCTGCCCTGCATATCCACACTGATCTGACTTCATCATTTTGTTTTTGGCATCGCAATCTGTTGCTTTGGACACAGATATGATGTCATATACAGGGCATTATGATGTCAGGAGTAGACAAGCAGCCAAAGCAGATATGGTCTAGGGGACAGTGATTTTGTTTTCAAGCAACCGTCCTAAGTAATGAAGAAATAGAGGGATAAATTATAGGAAATATATATAAAACAAACTAAATTGTGTCTAATTGAATATTATTCAGTGTTTCCCAACAGTACGTGAAATCCTATTGTCATGGGAGGGTTTGGCGGGGCACCTACTAAACGCTGTAGTTTTTGGGACTGCGGGTGAGGCTCGGGAGAGAAGCCTGTACAAGAAGAATTTGTCATCTTATGGCAAACTGCCAGGGGCTAGTATTTTACTTTTCACAAAAAAATTCATTGGGAAATTGGGAGGGAGGAAACGGTGTAAAGTGTCTAGTGTGGAGTAGGGGTGGTGACAGGACTAGCTCAGTACATCTAGGAAGTGTTAGAGTTTTTTGAGAAAAAGTAATTGAAATGCTGATTTGTCAAAGGGAGCTCAGAAAGTCTGATCCAACTTCTCTGTTCAAAGTGCAGAATTTCAGCAAGTTCATTGAACTCAAGGATTGAATCATCATTACTTATAAGATTTTTTTTTTTTTAATTATTATTATAGTCTTTGGTAACCAGGTAAGGCCCATGTGACTGTTTTCAGTGGTGACCTGGGAGCACTGGGCAGTTAAGTGACTTGTCCAGAGTCACACAGTATTCAAGAGGAGGTTGTGAGAATCAAACCCAGGTCTGGTCTGCCGGATGTACCAAGCTCGTTCACAGCTCGTTACTCTAACCTCTAGGCTATACTGCCATATCTGCTGCCATGCATTATCATTTGCATGGCAGCCAATTATGATTCATAAACAGAAGATTATATTGTGCATAGACAGACAACTAGAGCAGATGATGTTTGAGCAGCAAGGCTCCTACTTCCATACAAATTTCTTAAATAATTAAGAATGGGGGGAGGGTTAGAAATATGTGGAATATAAGCAAATTGTGGATAAATATTAGGATTTTTAAAAATGTTGTCAGAAATATCACAGGCTTATTAAATGCTGTACTGTACATTTGTATTATTGCATTTTTTTCTACATGTAATGCCTATGGAAAACTAATAACTTCTTTTGAAAAGTGATTGGCACCACTAATGACAAAGCAGTAAAGTGATTATCAAATGACACAAATCAGGAAGTAGTCTATTTTAGATACAACAGAGAATATGATGAAATAAGATGAGTGTTTGTCTCTTTATTTAAAGCAATAGTACAATGGAATTGGCAAAAAATTTGACCCCACCTTTTTTCACTATTCAAGAGTTTGTCTATCTTCCAGTTTTATTTGTTGGTAACATTTTCTTTTTCTGCCAGAATCTGAGTATTTAAGAAATATTAGATTTATTTATTTTTTTCTCAAGAAAAAAGGTGTCTGTCACATTTGGCTTAGAAATAGCATTGTAGACCTGGCAAGGGTTATGGCTTAGAAAATAAAAACAAATCATGGTGCACCACATAGGTGGAACCTAAAAATGAAGGTCTGACAGGTATGCTAATATTTTCATGTTTGCTTGCACGAATGCACAAGAAACATTATGCAGCAGCTTAGGAGAAAAGTGGGTTGTGGAGGTGCGGCAGTGTAGTGGCCAGTGCCAGCACTGCATTTGTGGGCTTTGTGGTGTGCACCCAATGCAGGCCCAGTGTCCTGATGACACTGGTTGTGCAGAAGTACCACCAACTTGAAACAATTTGGCCACTGCAATGAGGGGCCACCTCATCATTGCAGCATCAGCAATTCCACTGCAATGAGGGAGCGACCCGTCATTGCAGGGTGGTACCTCGCCTGGTGTAACAGTACCAGGAACATGGCAGCTCTATGCAGCCACCTCAGAGCTGATGGGGGTGTCCAATCCCCCTGTCAGATGCCCCGGACCCCCTTCATTTGCTGACAGGGAGCCCAGTCCCCATTTACATAATGTCACCACCCCCAAGTTTCTGTTGTGTGCTGAGTGGGTGCCCAATCTCCCTTGGCATCATGTGCCTCCCCAGCAGTCTTTCTTTGCCCATCGGCTTCAGTCCCCCCTTCCCAGTTCAGTTTGCAGATGGGGAGCCCACTCCTCATCGGCATAATGATCCCACCCCTTTGACTTCTGCTGTGTGCCGAGGGGGTGCCCAATCACCCTCAGCATCATGCACCCCCCCATTTCTGTGCCAACGGGATCCCAATCCCCGCTGGCTTTGGTCCCCCTCCCCACAGATGTAGGTGGCACACTGGAAGCCCACCCCAGTGTACCAAACAACACCTGCAAAAGAAGAAAACTGACCCACATTGTCTTTTTTTTCACCTGTAAGACAAGAAAATGGTTCCTTGTGGTCTCTCCTGCCCCCTCCCCTAAACCACACCCACCATCTGTGCTCCCTGCCTCCCCACACCTCCTCACCCCATAGTTACCTTCAGAACCCAGCGCAATGATCTTCGGTGCACCAGGAACACATCTGCACTCTTCAAAGCCGACCGTGAACTGAAGAAATGCCGGTAAGCTGTATAATGGCATAAATATGGATTTTTTCAAGTTTGGTGCATATCTCGGGCATTTTTGGGAATTTTTGCAGCAAATTTTAAACATGAGGTTATTGGGACGTCTCCTCATGAATTCAGTCACTGTCATGGCGTTATTCAGTCCCAAAAGGTGATTTTGCGGTCAGTGTGTGGACTCACCTTTCAGGACTGATTAGTGAAATGACAATGCCACTGTTCATGAGGTGGGCTCTCAAAAAGCCTATTTTGCAAATTTGGTGAAAAAAATCCCCAAAATGACTGATTTACCAGCATGAGTTGTTGTGCAGTTTCCATGCACACTCGTAACTTCGTGAATTTGTAATATTTTCACTCCAGATTTTCAGTATTGACATTTTTCCACACCTCCTTATGAACAGTACAGCTGTCATTTTACACATCCTGGCCGAAATGTGTTTTCACACTTCTGGAGCAGAATAGCACGGGTCGCTGTGGGAAATCAGTTTTAGGGACAGATTATGAAAATGACAGTGACACTGTTCATGAACAGAGGTCCTAAAATGCCTATGTTGAACATTTGGTGACGAAAGTCCATAAAATGACTGTGTTACAAGCATGCTTTGTGCAGTTTCCACGCACCCTTGTAACTTAGCAAAGCTGCAATATTTTCGTGCCAGATTTTCAACACTGACATGTTTTCACACCTTCTTATGAACAGTACAGCTTTAATTTTTCACATCCTGGCCAAAATGTGTTTTCGCACTTCCGGCGCAGAATAGCGCGGTTGCAGTGGGAAATCAGTGTTTGGGACAGATTAACAACAAGCGAGTGAGAGAGAGGAGGAGTCAGCAAGCTCAACAGAGCCAGGACTGCTTTGGATTTCTTTGTCTGCAGAAAAATGGCACCAATGCAGGCAGGAGCCCAGTACAAAAGGGCAGCCTACAGCAACATGAGAAACAGAACGAGTGAGTGAGAGAGTGGGAGTGAGCGAGCTCAGTGGAGCTCTGTTAGGACTGCTGTGGATTTCTTTGTGGGCAGAAAAAGGCACCAGTGCAGACAAGAGCCCAGTACAAAAGGGCAACCTGCAGAGCTGGGAGAAACAGAATGAGCGAGTGAGAGAGGGGGAGTGAGCGAGCTCAGCGGAGCTCTGTCGGGACTGCTGCATATTTTTTGTGGGCAGAAAAAGATGCCAATGCAGGCAGGAGCCCAATACAACAGGGCAGTCTGCAGCACCAGGAGAAACAGAATGAGAGAGTGAGAAAGGGGGAGTGAGCAAGCTCAATGGAGCTCTGTCAGGACTGCTACAAATTTCTTTGTGGGCAGAAAAAGGCGCCAATGCAGGCAGGAGCCCAGTACAAAAGGGCAGTCTGCAGTGCTGGGAGAAATAGAATGAGTGAGTGAGAGAAGGGGAGTGAGCAAGCTCAATGCAGCTCTGTCGGGACTGCTTCGGATTTCTTTGTGGGCAGAAAAAGGCACCAATTTAGGTAGGAGCCCAGTACAAAAGGGCAGCCTGCAGCACCAGGAGAAACAGAACAAGTGAGTGAGAAAGGGGGATTGAGAAAGCTCAGTGGAGCTCTGTTGGGACTTTAGAGTTGCCCACCCACCTGCCCAGGGTCCTGTGTGGTCCTATATTACAGCAGGATCTCTGGGGTGGAGACAAAGCAATGATTGTATACTTTTAAGATTGCTGTAATAATACAGATTTAGTTGTTCTGTTTACTTCTCTAACTGTGCTAAGTATTAAGCTATACTGTTAGGATTGCTGTAATAATACATATTTATTTATTCTGTTTATTTCTCTAACAGAGCTGAGTAATACTTGGAGTGTAATACAATTTCTAACTGGGCTAAGTGAAACTATGAGGGCTGAGAACAAAAAGTATGGCAGCTGAGGGGTGAAAAAGGGACAAGGAGGCTTTAGGATTGCTACAGTAATACAGTATCTAACAGATGAGATTTGAGACTGAATTAACCCAGTCAGCAAGGGTGCAGTAGGGGGACTAGTGTGGGGGGAAACAGGAATTTGAGTTAATAGGGCTAGGAGAAGATGGAAGGTTTGATACCTTTTATTGGACCAACAAATGTCTTGTACAAAGATGGAATTATACACACGCATTCAGGGCCACACAGGTCCCTTCTTCAGGTGAATAGCAAAACTGAGCAACATAAGCAGTATTTATATCCACTGTGGAGCAATTAAAAATCAGGAAGTCATGTGAGAAGGTGATAAAGGGGACTAGAGATGAAAGTCTAAGATGCAAAATAAAAACATGAGAAGAAATGGGAAGGGGGGCTAAGTAGGAACAGATAAGTAGGAGTTGAAAGTAAGCAAAGGGGAAGACAAAAGCAAGCAGAAAGCTTGTGTATAATTCTATCTTTGTACAAGGCATTTGTTGGTCCAATAAAAGGTATCAAACCTTCCATCTTCTCCTGTTTTGCAAGGACCAATACGTCTGGAATCTCTTTTTACAGGTTAATAGGGCCCTTACAGTTGTAGTAGGGTACAGAAACTGTGAGTAAGAGCCCGTAACATAAGATGGGGGCCAAAATGGGGCAGGTCCCATGTGTCAATAGGGAGGGCATCTTTGGAAGGGTGGTGGGGTGTACAGGTTGTAGGTCCGCCATGATCCTGGACTGGGCTTGGAGGATGGGGGGGTGTATGCTTTGTAGACAGCTGGCTAGTTTGAGGGAGGAACTGTGGAGGTTAGGGAGAAGTCTAAGTGGCAGGGCAGATGAGTATGGTAGTCATCCTGGCTGGAGGCAGGACTAGGGGATGGCAAGGGGGGACAGGGGAAGAACAATTAGGGACTGAAACTGACCCCAGTATCAGAGACACTAGCAGAAAATAGAGAAGAAGGGAGGGGGTGCCCGAGGTGAGGGAGGGGGGGCCTCCTGATGGGGGAGGAAGAGACCATGAGGAGTACCAGGGGAGAGAGCAGACAGCTGCGGGGTAGGCAGGGACAAGGCGTGGGACCAGGGGTGGCATGGAGGGGAACATATAGGAGTGGGCAACTGATAGGGGTAAGAGATGTAGGAGGGGGTATCGACTATGGGAGAGTGGGAGGATCAGGAACATACTGAAGGGAGGGAGGACAATCAGGGCATGAGAGGGATGGCAACAGGTAGTTGAACAGATAGTGAGGATGAAAGGGTAGAAGGGGAGCTAGTAAGGAAGGAGAGGGTGACTGGAGGAAAGAAGGCTATGGGAAAGAGAATGATGGGAGGGGCATAAAGATGTACAGTATAGCCTCGAGAAAAGGAGGGAGAAGAGGGACATGATAGAAACTTTTAAATACCTCAAGGGAATCAACAAAGTCCAAGAGGGTAGCATCATTCAGAAAAAGAGATGTGCAAAAATAAGGGGGCACAATTTGAAGATAGAGGGGGACATCTCAGAAGTAATGTGAGGAAGTATTGCTTCACAGAGAGGGTTGTGGATACATGGAACAGCCTTTCTAAGGAGGTCATAGAGTCAAAAACCATGGGGGAATTCAAGAATGCATATGACAGACATAAGGCAATTGTAGTGGGGGTAGGAGGAAGTAGGCTGTTGGTTAACTAGGATCTGCAGCTTATCCGTTAGGTAGGGAAATGGGCAGACTAGGTGGGCCAAGTTGTCCATATCTGCCGTCAAATTCTATCTTTCTATGTTTCTATCACTATCAGGGTTGAGGGAATGGGGGCTCTAAATTGACAACAATGGTGATAGGAGAGGGGTTGGAAATTAGCAGGGGAGGAAGGGAGGTCAATATGGGAAGCCCAGTAGGAAATAGTCAGGCTGGGAAGGGGTTCAATGGGGATGGAAGGACTAAAGCAGAGAAAAGGGGTGAGGCAGAAGTAGGAGGTGCAGATACAGAAGTCACAGAGGGTGCAGTTAGTGGGTAAGGGGCAGGGAAGAATGAATACTGGGGGTCGTGGTGGTGGAAGGGGCATTAGAAGGGAAAAGGGGTAAGGGATGGAGGGTACTTGTCCTGGGGGATTCTATACTGAAAGGGGTGAGATGGGCAGAAGTGGGGAAGGCACAGCCATATTTGGGTTGAAGTTATCCCTGGGTTGACTACAGGAGGGGCAGGCACTACTCAAATGTGCAGCGGGGAGGAGGAAGAAATATCATTTACTGTTGCATGTGGGTACAAACGACTTGGTGGGGGAGACTGTGAAAGTAGTGAGGGGGAGGTTCTAGGAGTTGGGCAGGCAGTGTGAGAGTGTGGGGAAGTTAGTGGTATTCTCGGAGGTACTCCCAGTACCATGTGCAAGCATGGGGAGGAACGGCAGGATCGAGGAGTTCAATGAGTGGCTGAGGGCTTGGTGCCACACCAAAAATTATGAGTTAGTGACTAACTGCGGTAGGGTCTGGGGGAATAGTGACTTGTACATGGCGGACAGGCTACACTTGAGCAGTGAGGGGACAGGGGTGTTAAAGGCTGTATTAGACGGGTCTATCTCTACTAAGGTAGATTTAAACTAGTGGGGGAGGTGGCCAACAGACTGAGATTGGTAGAAAGGTCCAGACAGGGGAGCCTAATGAGCTCACCTCCCTAGATACAGGTAAAGACAGAGGTGTAGTAACCCTGGGAGGGGGGCAGGCAGAGTGGTCTGAGTATAATACAGAAGACACCACCACCCAGTAAGAATACTGAGGAGAAAGGGTGCGGACTACCAGGAGGAGAGGCACAGACTGAGGAAAAGAGTGAGAAGAAGGAATGGTATGGGTGGCAGGTGGTCTCTCTCAATGTAAGAAGCCTGGGGAACAAAACTGCAGAGCTTCAAGTGCTCCTTTCAGAGGGGAAGGTGGACACTGCTGCAGTGACAGAGACTTGGGCCACAGATTGCCATGATTGGGACTCAGCAATCCCACGATACAGGATATACAGCAGGGTCTGGGAGGTTTGGGAGGGGTTGCACTCTATGTGAAGGAAGGCATCAAATGCATAACAGTCGAGGGAGAAGAGGAGAGGACAGAGGTGCTTTGCATGCAACTCCTGGACTCCAAGAGCAGAAAGCTGAGGCTGGGAGTGGTGTGCAGACCACCAGCCCAATCCAGGGAACTGGATGGGGAGTTGGCAGAGCAGATAAGAAGGGTCTGTAGAAGGGGGAGTGTGGTGATAGTGGGGGATTTTAACCTACCAGGGGTTGGCTGGAGCACCCCAGCCACTAGCAGTACCAGGAAGCAGGTGTTCCTTGATTCATTCCAGGACGGCCTTCTGATGCAATTGGGAAGTGGGCCTACAAGGCTTGGTAGCACTCTGGACCTAGTACTGGCAAATGGAGAGACGATGAGGGAGGTAAGGTTGGACGACCCACTATCGGGTAGTGACCACCAAACAGTGTGGCTCGTTGTCGCGCTGGGCAGGTAGACAGGAGGCACAGGCACTAAGGTGGTGGACTTTAGTAGAGTGGACTTTGAGACGATGGGAGGGAATACTGTGAGGGTGACTCCAGGATATAAGGCTGGGGAAGGATGTAGAACAAAAGTGGGGAGTCATAAAAACTAGGCTAACAGAGGCCACAGTAGCCTGCACCAGGGCCAGGAGTAAGAAGAGCAGAGCCAAGAAACCATGCTGGCTGAACAAGGAAGTGCTGCAAGGGGTAAGGACATAGAGGGCTGTATACTGGAAGTACAGGAGAACAGGGAAGGGAGAGGATAAAGAGGCTTACGGGAGTTGGTCAAGGCAGGTGGTCAGGAGGGTGAAGAAAGCTAAGGCCTCCAGGGAATTAAAGTTAGCACAGGGCATAAGGGGAGGGGAAAATTACTTTTTAAGGTATGTCAGGCAACAGAGGAAGTGCAAGGAACATATTGTGAGGATAAAGTGGGGAGTGGATTGGGTGGAAAAGGAGGAGGAGCAAGCAGAAATTCTAAATGAGTACTTCTACTCCATTTTCACTGAGGAGAGGGATGATCCACTACCAGCATGGACAGGGGTGGGGAAAGGGGGGAGGAGGTGAAGGACAAAGTGATCACAGGGACTAGGGTGTAAGAGGGGCTGACCGCAGTAAGGGTGAACAAAGCAACAGGTCCTGATGGCTTCCACTGCAGGGTGCAGAGGGAGATGGTGGTGCTGTTGACTGAGCCACTGGCAGATCTGTTCAACATCTCCCTGGAAATGGGGTGTGTGCCCCAGGAGTGGAGAGTGGAGAGTGACACATGTGGTACCCATATACAAGATTGGGCCTAAGGAGGAGCCAGGAAATTATTGGATGGTCAGTCTCACATCCATGGTGGGTAAGCTTATGGAGGTGATACTGAAGCAGAAGCTGGTGACATTCTTAGAGAGTAATGGCCTCCAAGATGAGTGGCAACATCGGTTCATCTCAGGCAGGTCTTGTCAAACCAGCCTAATAGAGTATTATGACTGGGTGACAAGAGTTGGACAGGGCCATGTGATACATGTCCAGTACTTGGACTTCAGTAAGGCATTTGATACAGTGCCTAATGGGAGACTGGGGGGAAGGTGACTGCAGTGGGGGTGGGAAAAAAGCTGACTAAATGGATAGGGACCTGTTTACAGGAGAGGGTGCAGATGGTGGTGATGGTGGAGGAGCTCTCAGCACCTACAGCAGTGACAAGCAGGGTGCTGCAGGGGTCAGTGCTGGGCCTGGTGCTATCTGGGCTCTTTATCTCTGATGTAGCACATGGAGTGAGGAGCAGGGTTAGTCTGTTCGCAGATGATACTAAATTGGGGGCAGTGGTGGACAAAGAGGATGGATGGGAAAACCTGCAGGGGAACCTAACCAAAGGAGAGACATGATCAGTGGAGTGGCAGCTAGGATTCAGCTCAGACAAGTGTAAGGTGATGCACTTTGGGCCTAAGAACCAGAAGAGGGACTATTGGTTGGGCGGGTGAGGTTGAGGAGCACAGAGGGGGAGGAGAAGGACCTAGGGGTGTTGGTAACTGAGAGCATGAAAAACTCAGCCCAGTGTAGGACAGCAGCAGTGAAGGCAAACGGGATGCTGGGGTGCATTGCAAGTGGGTTCTCATCAAGACACAGGGATGTGATCCTGTCTCTCTATAGATCATTGGTCAGACCGCACCTGGAGTACTGTGTGCAATACTGGAGGCCATACCTGAGGAGAGATATAAAGTTACTGGAGGGGGTGCAAAGGAGAGCAACAAAAATGTTAAAGGGGATGGAAGGAAAGGAATATGAAGTTACACTGAATGAGCTGAACATGTACACACTGGAGGAGAGGAGGGATGGGGGGATATGATTGAAGCATTTAAATACCTGAGAGGGTAAATAAATCTTGCACCGAGGGGGTGTTTAAACTGAGGAGTGGAAGAGAGATGAGGGGGCACAGACTAAAGCTGGAAGGGGGACATTTCTAGAGGGAAATTAGGAAGCACTACTTCACTGAGAGGGTGGTGTCTAATTGGAATGCACTGCCTGAGGCACTGGTAACATGTAGGACAGTCAATAGCTTAAAGAAGGACTTGGATAATGCAAGAGGAAGAGTCAGGGGGCAGAGGCTGGGACAAGCTGGGGAGGAACTGAGGGGGAGGAGGTGGGGCAGCTGCAATCTAGGGTGCTAGCTGCACACTTGGGCAGATTTAGAAGAAGAAGAAGAAGAAGAATCAGCATTTTTATAGCTCTTTTCATACACAGATAGACCAATTGGTCTGTTCTGATGGCAGATTCATATGTTCTTATGTAAAATTACAGTGACTCTGTTCATGGGCAGAGGTCCTAAAATGCCTATGTTGAAAATTTGGTGACAAGCATCCATACAATAACTGTGTTACAAGCATGTGTTGTGCAGTTTCTGTGCAGCATCATAACTTTGCAAATTTGTAGTACTTTCACTCCCGATTTAGAACATTGATATTTCTTCACAACTCCTTATGAACAGTACAGCTGTCATTTTTTACATCCTGCCCGAAATATGCATTTACACATCTGGCACAGAATAACACAGTTGCTCTGAGAAATCAATGTTTGGAACAGATTGAGAAAATCATACTGACAGTGTTCATGAGCAGAGATCACAAAATGCCTATGTTGAAAATCTGGCAAAATAATTCCACTAAATGACTGTGTTATGCGCATGTGTTGCGTAGTTTCCATGTGCGCTCAGAACTTCGAACATTTTTAATATTTTCACTACCAATTTTCAACATTGCCATCTCTTCACACCTCCCTATGAATCAGGCAGCTGTCATTCTTCACAACCTGCCCGATCTGTGTTTTTGTACATCTGGCGCACAATGGCACTGTCGCTGTGGGAACTCAAAGTTCTGGACACATTGACAAACTCACAGTGCCATTGTTCATGAGAAGAGGTCCCAAATGCTTTCATGAGGTGGGAGTCACAAAAAGGCCATGTTGAAAATTTTTACTGCAAATACCAACAAACACCTGGGCGTTAAGGTTTCTAACCATAACATCCCACCCTGTACAGACTGACAGGCATCAGGGGTGTGCATTTGGATTGCCGACTGTAATGCTCATGCCATTCCACCCCACCCCACCACCCTGCAGCCAGTGACAGGCATCGAGATTTGCCTTGGACTCTTTGGCCCCAGAGTTCACCCCATTCTCCTATACTGCACCCATTTCAGCATATGTCCTTGTGGAGTGGGGTTACTGAAAAGCCGAACACCCCAAGGCATACCTGAACACTTGTTGGTGTCTGCAGGATAGGGTGAGGTGAAATGGCATGAATGTTATGGGCGACAACCCAAATGCATACTCCAATGCCTGTCCATCTCTGCAGGTTGGAGGTGGGGTTGGCGGGAAGTTCAATACTTCACTGCCATTCTTACTCTGCATCTGTCTAACTTCTGCATTTCCAATGCTAATACCAGCAAGCAAACATTCGGCATTGGCAAATGCTTGTTATTATTTGTAGTTGAAACTAGCTTTTTGGAAAAAAGAACATGTTTCGTTGCACTGCTGCTTAAGCTTCAGCTGATAGTGTATGATCCAGTGGAGTTCTGTCATTGTGCACCTGAGTTTTCAGTCAAAATGTACTGTACATTCAGCATTAGAGATGAAAGATCAGAAGTCCATATTTCTGCCTCCAGTCAGCTCAGAGAAAATGCCATAATCTATGTCGTTACAGCATCAGCCTATCCAACCAGCTCTGAATGCCTTTTCTAAGTGTGCTTCATTTGTTCTGTGAAACATTTTCTCTTAACATTTCCTTTGAATCTTCCTCCTTTCAGTGACATCATGTGTGTGCTTATCCTTGCATCCCTTCACCTCTTGAAGAGCAGTATTTGTTCTGATGCTGTTATCATTTCCAGATATTTGAAGACCTTAATTTGATTCCCTCTGGCTTCTTTTCCCAAAGAAAAGAGCTCAGGTTCTGTGAGTTGGTCCTTGTATCCACAGTTTTTGCAAACTTCAACTAAAGGGCCATCTACCTGGATAAATAATTCTGTGTGATGGCATAGTTTACTACATGAAAAATTGGAGTAAGTGATGTATGATTATACAATGGCAAGAAAAAATAATTGGCTGTGATTGGTCAGTGTAGGGCTAGACCTGTAGTGTTATCCCAGTACAACATCACGGTTGTAGTCCCAGCACAGACTTGACCCAATCACAGGGGAAAAAATCAGTACCCGTCCTATATATAACCCCAGCTGAAAGCAACATTTGAGATCAGCTTCTCACTGCTCATTCAAGTCACAGACCCCACCAGCCAAGACCGTATCTGTTACAAACAAAATCCCTCTCCCCACCCCAAAATATTTCACTGTGGTTCACTTGGTACACATTGCAACTCCATGTAATTTTTCCCCGTTACTTACCGAAACCGACCAGGGAAGACCACTGCCTTTACAATCCAGTACATCTCCTTTTCCTCAACATACGGATGAACTGAGGGTGACAGCATCCTCCCCCCTTTTTACTGTTTAAAAAGAAAACACATGTAGCAACAACACAAGGCTACAAGAAGAGGAAAAGTGCTGCCCTGCCAGATCGCATTTTTTTTTTTTTTTTTTTTTTTAAACACAGCTACGAGCAGCTTCACCTTATAGATCATGTGCAGTTGCTCTGCTCCGAGTCCACAAATCTGCTCAAGAAGCTATTTCTTTCTTTTTTTAAGCCCCCAACTAGAACAGTATCTACAACAGAAGAAAGCCATAACTCTAATTGCCTTTTCTGTGGTCTGCTGTATACAGCACGTGCACACGTAACTGCCGTGGTGTAAACTTGCCACCCGCAACCCTCAGAGCGAAAGCAAGCCCTGCGCCTTTTTTCTGTGATCCAGGCAGCCTGTATTCTGTCAGGCAAGTACAGCCATGGAGTGTAAGTCCATCTGCTCCAACTCCTGTAACACCTCTAGGCTACCCATTTCAGCACTAAGCTACCTGCAGTCCGCAAACACCTCGCTGGCCACAGTAAACAAAGGGCTCATACGTTTAAACTGAAACTGCAGGACACAAAATAAAGAAAAAAAAAACACAAACTTAGCACCCAGATGGGGGGGGGGTCTTAGGAGTTTCTTCACATAGGAAGACACAGGAAACAGCAACAGTTATGCACCTCAGACAGCATCGTTCACACAGCTCCATCGAGTGCAAAGAAAAACTGGACTTTTTCCATATGTGCACATCCACATACAAAATCAAATAAAAAATAAAAAGAAATTATATTTTTCTAATTTTTTGATTTTATTTACATACGAGCCATTGTTAATGTAATAATGCACACTCCAGGAGTGCGTGTTGTGCTGGGATAACGTCACTTCTGGGGTGATTAGTTGAACTCGGCCTGCGGCCTCATGCCTAATCACCCCAGGTGTGACGTTATCCCAGCACAACACACACCCTGTCATGCATTATTGCTTAATTTAAGTATGTGAATTTCCTACAGTATCCTGCAAGATATTGTAGGATAAATTGTGATAGGAGTACTGGATCCTGGCTGGTGGTGCTGCGCCATGGTCACTCACCTCTCTACTTTCTCTGTCATGCCACTATCTTTTCTCAAATGTGGGCATCAGATGTGTTTGATGTGGGGCCTAACAAAGGACTAATAGTGACCAAATGTGAAAATATACAACTCTGATTTGACTTCAGTTTGGGGACCCAATGTCTTCGGTTCAACTTTGACATTTTAGTTAAAGACACTTTGTGACATTACTATTGGGGTTTAGCAAGCTACAAATAGGAAAAATAAATAGCACCCCTTTATCACCCCTTGCCCATCCAAGTCAATGTCAGTCTTTTCAAACCTCTCCTGGTCCTCAAGTCAAATAAAAAACGAAAAAAAAAAACTTAGCATCTGGCACAGTACCTGAAGCCAGAAAGCTTTTTTATTTATTTATTTTTTATTTTTTTTAAATGATGAGGGAGGAAGAGGCTAGAAATGACTGAGGTGGGTGGAGGGGTGGTCACAGACTAGATCTGGCCACCTGAAAAGGGTGTAAAGAGTTTTTGTGTTAGTTAAATGGCTGACAGTGGAAGTGATCCCCAAGTGACTGAAAAGTTCAACTGGGAAGAATCAATGGTAAATATCAGATTTTGACACTTTCACTGAATACAAATTTGGCATCAGCTCATCCTTGCCAAGGACCACTATAGGGGAATAATTATATTTTCAGTGTGTATGTGTTGCTCACTGTGTTAGCCATTTCGCTTGTACCACCACTACCTTAAATCTCAAGCACGATATATGTACTGTAGCATTTGTTACCTTGCCTTAAGACTCAGTTCCTCTTTCTCTCACTCATGGCTTGTGTTCACATGTTTCCTCTTCTGAGCAACTCCCACATTTTATATTCCTTATTCTCTGTTGCAGCTTAGCCTGCTAGTCCGCTTCAAAGCACTGGGTCTCACACAGAAGCTAGGAAATCTTCTAAATATTTAATGGCAACTATTTAAGATTAAATAACTTTAAGACACAAAATAACCCAAATAGCAGTAGCCGCCGACACTGTACTGATTCCTCATCCTGACTCCATGGGTCTGTACAGCCTCCATACATTAGAACTGATGTTTCGGCATCATGACACCTTTTTCAAGGACCTTAAAGAAGGTGGCATCATGCTGAAACATCAGTCGTGATGTGCAGACATTTTACAGACCCCGGGAGTTGGGATGAGGAATCAGAATCAGCATACTGTTTGCAGGTATTGCTATTTTGGCCACTTTGCTCTTGTAAAGTTACATATTCTAAAAAAAAGCTGCCATTAAATATTTAAAAGATTTCTTAGTTTCTGTGTGAGACTCGGCACTTTGTAACAGGTTAAACAGCAACAGAAGATAAGGAATATAAAATATGGCAGCAGCTCAGAAAAGTAAACATGTTGATAACAATTCATGAGTGAGAGAAAGAGAAGCTGATTCTTTAAAAAACAATAGAAACATAGAATGTGACTGCAGAGCAGGGCTACTGGAGAAGGAGTCCAGTCAAAATGCTACATTCCAGAATTAGAATCAACATATCCCAAATAAGCCTCACACCAAAAATTAGATCTCTAAGTTACTCTGGTCAAAAGTTACAAGCCATTTTGTAACCCTGATTTCACTCCATGTCTTAAAAAGCTAGTTCCAGTAAAAAGCTACAGATGGGGATGATGTCATTACCAGAACTAACAACCAAGTCCTTTGTATTGTACGTATTTCTCCAAAGTGTAAGAAACTGAGCCAACTCACCAGTGTAGCAGTAGCACTACAGCTTGTGGCACTGATAACCTGTGTTCAGGAATGAGAGTGGTGTGCCAGAAGGTCGGCTGGGGGAGATAGGATGAGCATCCCATGGACAGCTCTCCTCCTCCACGGGGAGGGTTGTGGCTTTCTGGCATTCCAGCAACACCTATTGGAGACTGGGTGTGCAACAGCCAGGACCACTATTCAGTGGGCAGAGGTGACAGTGGATGTCTGCAGGTCAGGTGTGGGAGTGTGCCCAACCCACGTTGACATCATTGCATGTCTTCATCTCCTGGAGGAACTTATGGAGAAACCTCTTGGGCCAGCCACTCTGGGAAGCCTATGGACTGCCACCTGAATGACGTCCCAGGCATAAGCCTCAGCTGGGGCCACAGGAGGATCTTGGTCTCTCCCCTGTGGAAGCTCCATCACAAGGAGCAAGCTGCAGGCCTCCCAGTCTGGGCAGCCTAGGGGCGATGATGGGTATGAGGTCCAGGCACTGCAGAGAGAGTACATACCCCACCCATACCCTGGAGATAAAAAAAGGAAAAAGAAACTGGAGTTATAATAACCATTTGAAAAAACACAGGGTTCGGTGCAGTGCATGCATTTCCAGAATGTTCAGATGCGTGTTGCTGTACTTTGGAATGTGGCAGGAGGTGGTTTGGGAAAGCAGTGCTAGACAAAGATATGGAATGTCAAAGTGATGCACAATTTCAGAATGCTGCGGGACTTGCAATCTTGGAATGTGGCAGGGATGAGCAATCTTGTAATGTAGTTGGGAGACTCAAATCTCAGAATGCAAGAAGAACACAACATATAGAAATTTGGTAGGGACAGACAGTTTTGAAATACAGTGGGGCTGCATGCTGTCAGAATTTGATGGAACACACCATTTTACTTAGAAATTGCTTGTATGCACCCACCACATTTAAAAATTGTGCATCGAATCCCCAACATATTCCAACATTGGATGTCCTTTGTCTCATTCTAACATTGCATGTTCCTGGCATAGTCCAAAAGTGCACATCCTTGCCACATTTCAAAACAGCACATCTTCACTGCGTTCCAAAGTTGTATGTCAATGCCACATTCTGAAACTGTGCTTCCACCACATTCCAAAATGTGTCACTGGCTCATTCCAAAAATGTTCATTCCTGTCACATTCCAAAACTGTGCATCACTGCCACATTCTGAAATTGCATGTCACTGCCACATTCTGAAATTGTATGTCCTGACCACATTCCAAAATTCTGCATCTCTGCCTTATTCTGAAATTATGTCACCACTACATTCCAAAATTGTGCATCCCCATCACATTCGGAAAATGCTCGTTCTCACCACATTCCAAAATTAAGCATTTCTGCCACATTCTCAAATTGCATTTCCCAACCACATTCCAAAACTAGACATCCCCAACACATTCTAAAATGTTGTGTCCCAGCCACATTCTGCAATTGCACCTTCCCACTGCATTCCAAAATGTGTCTGTCACTGCCACATTCCAAATTTGCCCATCTTCATCACAGTCTGAAAATGTGCATAACCACCATATTCCTAAATTGCACGTTACCTCTCATTCTGAAATTGAGTGCCCCTGCCACATTATGAAATTGCATGTCCAAGCCACATTCCAAAATTGTACATCTCTGCCACATTCTGAAACTGTGCTTCCCTGCCACATTCCAAAATTCTGCATAGCTATCAAATTAAAAAAATTGCTTTCCCCTGCTACACTCCAAAATTATGCATCCCACCACATTCCATAAAATGTGCATCCCTGCCACATTTTGAAATTGCATCTGACCACCACTTTCTGAAACTGTGTGTCCCCAAAACGTTCTGGGATTCCATGTTTATGCCACCTTGTGAAATACATGTTTCCACCACAATCCAAAATCAAGCCCCCCCGCCATATTTTGAAACTGTGAATCACCACCACATATCAAAATAATGCATCATCACATTACAAAATTGCATATCTATGCCACATTCCACAACTGTGTATATCTGACATTTCAAAATTGCATATCACTGCCACATTCTAAAAATTTATCACATTGCCACATTCAGAATTTCAACGACTCTGACACATTACAAAATTATGTGCCCCAGCTACTTCCACAGATTGTGCCATTGCTATGTTCCATAGTTGCTTCTTGGTGGCATTCTAAAATCTCATCCGTGCACTATTCTAAAAACTGCACACAACTTTGGCATTCTAAAGCCATGTTTACCGTTGCATTTCAACCCCGTCACATTCCTAAAGTAATTGCATCAGCACATTATGGAAATACATGCTCTGTACCCACCCAGTGTCAGCTTTTCTTTTGCAAATGATTACTACAATTAAAGTTTTAGGTAACATAGTAGAAATAAGTCTTATAAGGTAACTTGCAGGCAGGACTAGGCTGTGAGTTCTGATTATAACATCATCAGAAACTCTTCACTGAAACTAGCTTTCTTAACATGCGGTGAAATTAGGTTACAAAATAAATTGCAACTTTTAAACAAAGTAATTTAGAGATTTCATTTTTGCACAAGGCTGACTGAGGATGTGCTGATTCAAATTTGTAATTTATTAATGACTGTAACTTTTGGCTCTACTCCCTCTTTAGATCATGGTAAGCCATGCTACATATACTGTGCATGTGATTTATGTGGTTGTGCTGCCTAAGTCGCTCACATAGTGAGCAACACATGCAGTAGAGTTTTATACTCTAGCCTTGCATGCCAACACCATTGAGTGCTGGAGGTTGTGGTTTCCTAATAATATTTTTCAGTCTTCTTACAAACTTCCTCTTGATGACTACCATGACTTTCTTTGCTTTGCCAGCTACTGCTACACACAGTTGCTTCCATCCAAAGCTGTTGCTGATCAGTGCTGTCAGGTATTTTTCCTGTTTGGTTTTGGCAGTCTCAGTCCCTTTTAGATTGTATTCTACCTTCATGTTCTTCTTTCCTAGATGCATCATCTTATATTTATCAACATTGAAGTTTGGCTGTCATTTCTCTGCTCACTTCCTGAACCTGTCCAGATACTTCAGCATTTCATTTATCTCCTGCTACAATGTAACTACTTTTCACACCTTGGAGTCAGTGGCAAATCTGGCAATCCAAGTGCTGAGTCTACCTCTCCAAGTCACATATAAGAATATTGAAGAATGTAGATTCCATGACAGAGATCAGTGTGCCCCAGCTAGTTATTTATTTCCAGGTTGATGTTATTATTTATAGCATCAAGAAAGACACAAAACAAATGTATGCATAAATATGGGCATAATGAGGATAGCCAGGGTGGGTGCATGTGGGGCAGGTCCTGCCAGACAAACCTATTGACATTTTCTGATAAGGTTAAAAAGGAAGTAGACAAGGAGAAGCCTGTGGATGGTGAGTATTTGGACTTAAACTATGCATTTGACATGGTATCACTTACATACTTGGTGCAAAAACTAATAAGAAGTTACAATGCATGTGAGGAGATGGGTGGAACAATGGCTGTTGTGTAAGGAACTGAGGGTACAGTATGATTAGAATGGAAAAAGTCAGGAAAAGCAACAATACGAAGTGGTGTACTGTAAGGATCAGTATTGACTCTGGCCTTATTTAACATATACATATATGATCTGGATAGTCAGTTAGTAAGCTGGGTAACTAAGATCACAGATGATATAAAGATTGGTCATATTGTTAGCACAGATGAGAAAGCTGTAAAACAGCAGGAGTATCTGAATATGATTGACAAGCGAGCTGATAGCTGGCAAATAAAAGTAAAAGTCAACAAATGTAGACTCATGAACTTCTGCTATACTATTAAAGTCTTTATACATTAGGCTGGAAAATCAGATACTGGAGGTAGAGAACAAGAAAGACC
The DNA here is from genome assembly GCA_016271365.2 of Neoceratodus forsteri. NCBI lineage: Eukaryota > Metazoa > Chordata > Ceratodontiformes > Ceratodontidae > Neoceratodus > Neoceratodus forsteri. Next base: position 539,832,406 of record CM028137.1, on the reverse strand, counting down.
TAGAGTAAGGGACTTATAGAGTTCAAAGCAATGTGTGAAGGTCTGTGGGGCATCAAATTAAGTATCAAGGAATATAAGAACTGCTGAGATGTGCATAGTGTAAAGAAGCTTGCATGATGCTGAAGCATTATGGTTACTTGCAACCAGAGATCACTGTGCAGAAATGTAACGTCACATCCATGGCAATGAAGCATGATGAGTGTAAAACACTTAAAAGATGACATGAAGACAAACTACACTATTATAAAGCAAGCTATATAAAGGGTCTAGTGGTTAAAATACAGAATTGTAGCCCGGAGATTCTAGGTTATTGATTGATTGATTCAGTTTTGTTGACCAGGAAAGGAGGGCTAGACATGACTATTTTCAGCCTCATTCGGGGTGGGGGGGTGCAAACCAACTAAAATTGAACTACATTAAGCTATTGGTGGTATTTTAGAGAATGGGGAACATTTGGCCAGGACTCCCAGTAGGTAACACCATATATGGGCAAGTATTATTGAGTGGCTTAATATGAGCTACTCAATATTATCGCTCCCATGTACAGCGAGTGGAGAAAAAGAGCACTGAATGGGTATAGTGAGAGTAGCGCTGAGGGATATGCACTACCCTTGTGAGAAAGCGGATAAGAAGATTGATTTGGCCAAGCCCTGCCAAGCTGGCCATGTGGCATAGTGGCTTAAGCCACTGCCCTGGAGCTTATGGAGCCAGGTTCGGATCCCAATGCAGGTAGATATTTTGCTTCCGGGGGAAACTGCTATATTTTCATAAGTCCTCTCCCCCTGGAGTTTAGAATCCTTATTTTGGGGGATTCGGGGGGCTTTCCCCCCATGTTGGTGGTGCATGGGACTTGCCACCACATAAAAAAGTTGATTGTTTTTGTTTCTCTTGAAATATATGACCATCACTATTTGCGATGGTCAGTGCTGTCGAGTTCACCCTTTTGATGCCAGGTGGTTCTTTTCTTGCTTTATGTGATCAGCAGTCTTATGAACTCACTGTTATCACATAAAACCCTCCCAGGAAGATCCCTTATTTTTTTAAGAAGTGCCATTAGATCTTTAACATCTACCTGAACAACCATCAGAAAATGCAAACAGTGCCTAGCTTTAATGTCTCATCCAAAGGATGGTACACTCTGCCTATACAGCATTCCATTAGTTCTGCACACCACTGCCAGCATTTATGGTATGAGCCCAATCCAGTTACATGAATAGAACCCATTACCTTTTGGTCCAGAAGCAGGTAAGCTACTAATTGAGCCATATTGACACATCTCGGCTCCCACCACAATATAACTCACTGTTTGATCTTGAAGAAGTCTCGTGACTTTCTGCGCTCTATCTCTGCCCAGTTACAAACTTGGGTGAAAGCAGGACCCTCAAACTGAGTTGCTGCATCTCTGCTGGGCTACACAGGATAAAAGAAAATTGTAAAACTCTCAGTACATGATCTCAATAGTGCTACTCTTTACAACAAGGTAGGCTGTGTAATATGATGCATGATATAACAATACAGATTGTATTGGACCCCGATGTAACCGGGAACCAAGATAGCATATCAAAATTAGTGGTGGGGGCTGCAGATATGCTTCTCCAAAGACCTGAGCTTTAGTCATGTACTTGACACATTTAATTCATTTATGCAACCCCAATGTTTTGATCTATTCCTTCAGAACTTGTTCAAGGGAATTTTTACATTCTGTTAGAAAACATATAACACAGGTTATTAAAATCCTTACTTGTAAAATGACAGTTTTCATTTCCCAAATAATGCAGTTTATATAAGCAAACTATGTTACCATTGTGGTTTAGCTTCAAACATTCATTAGATTTTCTTTTTAATGTTAAATGCAACTGTGCTAAAACAGAAACAGAATATGTTTCATTTCACTTTTATGAAGCTTAAATGTGCCACCACCATCAGTGTGCATGGATGTTAAGAAGTTACTAAGAGTATTCACCCTTTTTAGCCCAGTGCTGTATTAGTACCTCTCTGCACATTATTTTGCATTCGCCCTGTAAAAACTGATAATGCCAATTGTTAGTGCTGGTTATTTACTAATTACTGTGCTTACTCTCAGTGTTTATAAAATAGGTTTACCTTGCAAATGTACAAGCTGATGCTCACTGTTAATTATGTCTGTACAGAGAGAATGCTAAGCCAGCACAGTATCCCTCTTAAGTCCAATGTGATGATGTCACTGATGACATCTACATGCGTGCCCCTGCTGGAGTGAGCATTCTGGTTGCTATGCAACCAAATACAGTTGCACTCTGAACTGAGTGCAGCAGGGAGGCTTGCTCCTGGGCTTGTATTGCACACTGAATTAGCAGTGTCCAGATGAGACTTACTTACTGCTAGATTTGAAAAACAAACATTCTGACCACATGTGGAAGCATTATACAAATGCACAAACTAAAATCATCTTTACAACATTCAAGACTATTTACAACAGTGAAAAATAACCTTTACATGAGTTTGGGAGGGTGAAAGACTAACAGGGAATAAATACCCTTAGGTTTTCATCAATGTGAATATGATTTTTTGGTGTGGCACTCAGTTTCAGCTCATCTAACTGATTTGTACATATTGTGTTCTTATGTTATGCTAATTATAAGAACAGAGAATAAATTATTCATCTGAAACATGATTTCATTCTGTTATACTGACACATTTGGCGCTGGCTGTCAGGAATTTTTTTTAAACTACTCAACTTCCATTAATTTTTTCATTCTGTTTATTATAATTATTGACCCTCTACAATACAATAATTGTAATAAAAGAAATGACTGTTATCCACCTACATACCAGGCGGAGCAATACTATATAGTTACATAAGGCAGCGAGAGACTGAATAACCATAATAAGTGAAGAGATTGTTATCCACCTACGTACCAGGTGGACTAGTGATATCTAGTTACATAAGGCAGCTAAATGCTGAATAGGAGGGGTAATAGAGACCAAGCACATTCTGATTAACCCTTTAACATACTTAGCTAATAAAATGTATGATTACAAACAATTCTTGAATAGTGATGCCAATTCATCACACAGTATCTGCCAACTTGGAAATTAAAGAGCCCTTATGCTAAAATTAATATTCAGACTTATCTAATTATTATAAGGGCATGGTAGCACCCTTATAGTTAGGGTTGACTAGGCTGCAAAATGTTAACTCCAATATTTGCACCTTAATAACTTTGGCGTTGTTTGGCAAAATAGCCCAATATTTGGCATGCGCAGTCCAGCTGCCAGAGTCTCAAGATGTGAAATGTTTTGTGATGGCAGCTTGTTCAGTTTTTGAGTTACAAACCTCCAAAAAAGGAAAAAAAAAAACATGCTTGGTTTCCCTATACTTAACATTGGGCATTTTATTTCTCTCACCTATAGCCAAGATGGTGTGGAATTTTTTCATGAAATTTTCAGGGATGAAGGGGGTCATGCCAAGGGTGTGCCTTTGAAAGGTTTCATGAAAAAATATTATTTGGTTTCTGAGTTACAACAATTTTAGAGTTAATGTCATGATGCAAACTGTAAAATAAAAAAAGATTGTGATTGCTTATTTTCATTAGTTAACTTGCAAACAGTAAAGAAAAACTAATTGTGACTGCTTATTTTCAGGATTTACCTCTCCTGCTGACAGAAATACCTATCATGTTGACTGCCACTTTTTTCCTCATTTTAAACTCATAAACATTACAATGTAAACAAATAATCTCTTTAAAAAAAACACACCTGAACCTAGCTAAATGGGACCCTTTTAGCTAGATTCTGCTGTTTGTTTGTTTTTTTAAAGTAGTCAGAAATACCTTTTTTGGCACCCCCAAAATCCAGGGTGCCCAGGTTTGCAAGAGGAGCCATTCACCCACATTCTTTGTATAAGAACAGCAAGACATTCTTGGCATTTGCAGGCAGAGCTGTATCTCATGCTGAGGGCTGCAGTGACAGGAGTTAAGCCACCGATCCACTCTTCTGTCTGTCTGCATCTGTGTCTGTCTTTAAGTAAGTCTGTGTGTGTGTGAGAGTGTGTGTGTGTGTCTGTCTATCTATCAACCTATCAATCTAGTTGTTTAATTAGCAGACTGCGGAGCCCACCCCTAGTATCACTTCTTTCTCCCCTTCCCCTCCAAGCTGCCTGCCCCCATTTCCAATTTTTTAAAATTATAAGTGGACAAGGGAGCCAACCTCCTGAACCACTTCTCAGGACCCTGTTTCCCTCCAGGTCACCCACACCCAGTGCTCAAATTGTAGCCCAACAATAGGTTTCCCAATCCTTAGTGTTGGAGTCAGCTGAAATAAAGAAAACTGTCCCTTGATTTTTTTTTATAATCCCTGTAAACAAAGAAAATAGCCCCTCACCATTCTGACCCCCCCACCTGACCTCCCACTCAGCACCCACCACCCCACACCCTCACTCACCTGAACACACCTCATGGCAAAGATCCACTCTCCGATCCAAGACATGTCTTGTTGCTGGAACCACCGACTGCAATATAAGAAACTAAGGTAAGTGCAGTTCAATGTCTTTCAATGGGGTTTTGAACTTTGATGCATAGATTTTGTCATTTTTGCATATTCTGACTCCAGATTTTCAACATGCTCTTTTTGGGAATTCATCTCATGACCAATGGCGAGGAATTATGCAAATCAGGCCTGAAATGTGATTTTGTGATTGCTTGGTGAAATCACCTTTTAGGCAGGATTTGAAACTTTTCACTGCCCTTGTTCAAGAGATGGGGTCATAAGAAGGCTATGTTGCAAATTTGATATCAAAATATGTAAAAATGGTAAAGTTATGCCCTTTACATTGCAAATGTTCTATGCTCACTCATAATTTTGGTGGTTTTAAATATTTTGACCCCAAAGTTTCAACATAGCCATTTTTTCCACATCCCCTCATAAACGTGACATCTATCATTTTTCAAATCCTGGCCAAAATGTATTTTCACACCTGTGGCATGGAATTATGTTTTAGTGGTGTGGAATGACATTTTGGCAGAGATTTTAAAAGTTTTACCTTACAGCTTCATGAGGTGGGGTACTAGGAAGGCTATGCTGGAAATTTGGTGTATAAATATGGCAAAATGCCCAATTTATGACTGAACATTCCAGTATTTCAATGTTCACTCATAAGTTTGCTAATTTTATATATTTTGACTCAAGACTTTTATACCCATTTTTCCACACCACCTCATAAATGTCACAGGTGTTATTTCTTAAATCCTGGATAAATTGTCTTTTCACACTTGTGGTGTGAAATGACATTTCAACCAATATGCTATAAAAGATACATGTTATTTTTATAGCTGTGGGCAGAGACTACAGCCATTTTGCTTTCTCTGGCTGAAAATGTCTGTTCATGGCACCTTCTGTTGGGCTTTTGGAAGTATCCTTCCAAAAGTCTAACAGAGCTTGTAAAACCCTGCCACAGTTGGCCGCTATGGAGTAACAGCTGCACTATTTTGGCTGTTATGTCTGCATTCCGACACAAGAACTGTGCATGCGCCGTTCCACTGGCACCATCATCTTGTGCATGGCATATTGTCATTCGCCACAACTGCACATACACGAATGCCATGCATGCAAAGTTGCATCACTGCCACCATCTTGCATCTTGTGGTGCTAGCTTTCCAGAGCTTTGGAAGCTTGCCACAGCCATATTGGCTCTGGCTAGGATTTGTTATAAGGGCAGTCATAAAATGACTATTTTGAAAATTGTGGGTTAAAATAAAATAAAAGTGAATTAGTGAAAAGTGAATGCATTAAGAGTGACTGTGTACTGAATGTGCAAAGACTAAATGTGTGAAGACTGAATGTGTACTCAATGTGTGACAAGTGAATGTGTAATGTGAATGTGCCACACCCTGCACTTCTGGTTAGGTGGATAGAGTCTTCCGATAGCACATCGCCTAAAGGGCACTACACATCTGCACCTGTTCATGAGGATACAATTCCTCTATCTCAAAAAGACACTAAATTATTTGGAAAAAAAAAAATTGTTAAAGCACAAGTTAGGGTAACTTGATGGCACAAAAATAGGGAAATGTGGCATTAAAGTTTCCAAATCTAACTTCCAATCCCGCCCCCCCAAGCTGCAAAGGAAAAAAAATATTAAGGGTTTGGGTCTCCAGATTCTTAGAAAATTAGTGGTGGGATCTTTCTAGGGGTTAACAACCATATTACTCAGCCCATAGCCTCCGGTCCAAAGCACAAGGAACAGGACTAAGGCAGTGCCTTAGAGTGATACATTTTTCAAAGGTAGAGAAGTATCTGTCACCACATGTTGCCAACAAAATTTGTTGCAGCTTTCTTCATGCAGAACCCTTCAGGCCCTGTGTAAAGAAAGGATATTATGTATGACGTTGTTTGCTCATGGAATGGGGGTGACAATTAGGGTTGACAACCCCAAGAAAGACCCCACCAGTGATTCACCAAGACTCCTGAATGTCATGTTAAGCTTCAAGCCCTGCAGTACCAATTGTCTCAATACCCGCAGCACTGGTCCGGTTGATGCACTCCTGTTGTTGAGGACATTCAATACTACTCTGTTGTCACACCAAAAAGTCACTCTTTGGTTATGCAGCTTAGGTCCCCATGCTAATGTGCATGCCCATATTGGCATGATTTCTAGCAGGATGATGTCCCTGGTCAACCCAAATTCTATTCAGCTCTGCGGCCATGCTTTGGAAAACCATTTTCCTTTACAGCAGCCCCCCATCTCGAGTCCCACCACAGCATCTGTATAAAGCTCTAGGTCTGTATTAAATACCCAGTCATCTTGACAAAAGGATGTGCCATTGAATGTTTCTAAAAATATTTCCCATATTCTCAAGTCCTCCCTTGTGATGTCCACCCAGTGATGTGGCTTTGTGGCCCCACCCCGGGTGGCTTGTGTCATTCGCCTGGCGAAGGCTCTCCCTGGGCCAATGGCCCGGCATGCAGCATTGAGGTATCCTATCAGTTGCTGGACCTGTTTCAATTGTTCCTTCTTCCTTCCCTATGCTCCCTTAGGAGTCCCCTCAGCCTATTTACCTTGCTTTCAGGCAACCTAAACACCTCTTTCAGAGCATCTATTTCTATACCCAGGAATTCTATGATTCTGCTAGGCCCCTCTGTCTTGTCTGGCACCAATGGGACCCCCAAGTGTTTGTAGAATGTCTGAAAACTCTTGAGCATCGCCTCATTCTCTTCTCTCCCACTCCCAATCAGCAAATCATCCAGGTAGTGTATCGCTGTCCTATGTCCTGACCAACTTTGAAATATACCCTGCAGGCACATGCTAAACAGTTCAAAAGAAGCGCAGGCGGAGCAACCCATGGGCATGGCTTTATCAAAGTAATATTCCCCGTCTAGCTTAAAATCCAACAAGTCCCAGTCTAGTGTGCAGACACCTGAATGCCTCCTGTATGTCGGTCTTTGCCAGCCATGCCTGTGGTGTTGCCCTAATGATTTCCACTGCTTCCTTCAGGGTGGCATACATCACTTTGGAGTGTCTTTCATCAATATAATCATTTACTGACTCCCCCTCTGGAAACAATAGGTAGTGTACCACCCTAAATTCCCCTTGCTGTTTCTTAGGCACTAATCCTAATAGCAATATTCTCAGGTTGTCAAATGGGGTGCCCAGAACAGGCCCTCTATCCTTCCTGCCTCCTTCTCTTTTTGCAGTTTTCTCCTCAGGATCTCCTCTTTCCCCTTCACTGAACCTAAGTTTTTGCTTTCCCGGTGTTCCCTAGGGCCTTGACAATGTAGGCTTAAACCCTCCTTAAACCTCTTCAATAGTTTCTGTGCTGCTGTTTGGTCAGTTTGTCCTTGTAATGCTACCTACCAATTCCTGATACTGATTGGTGTCTTTGCCATGTTAAATATCTGACCCTCTCCCCATTCTACTAGGGTTTGTCTTAATATGTTTCCCCCTCTCAAAACCACCCCTCCCCCTGAAACCCCTGGTGCCTGGCTGTCCCCTGAAACCTCCTTGATCCCCCCCAATAGGACTGGTTGTTGTTGCTCTGTGTGCCGTTAGGCTGCCCCCCCCAGCCACCCAGTTTGTCCTGCATCTCGAAGTCGGGTGGGTCCTTCTGCATTTGGAGCATGCATGGCAGAACCTACACTGTGACCAGGAGCAAAAAGATGATTGTATCCCCAGCAGCATTTTTGAACTAACGTGGCATTCCTTGCCCCTTCTCCATCTGATGTGGACTGATCCGTAATGTAATCTGTCCACAGGTCCAGCTGTTTGGTATCCCACCAAACTTCCCCATCGGTGGCCATCCTTGGTCTGAAAAACTCATCATAATATATCCACCCCACCCTTCCTTTTGCTTTCGCCCTCCTTATTATTAGCTGATAAGTTATCAATGGAATTCCCAACTCAGACTTTTTCCCTAACACTACTGCTGCATATGTGGCAAAGCCAAAGGACCAAGTGTCCCATGTCTTGCCTTTTGTGAATTTGTCTTCCTCTTTCTTCCCTAGAAGGACTACTGCTGCTGCTTCCATCTCCACTTTTCCGATGCTCTCCCTCTCTTCAGATTTCATCACTGCTTCTCTACTGACCAATGTGAAAATGTCCATGTATTCTCCCTTACATATCTTTTCTTTTGTCGCTATGGGGACATGTTTGCCTGCTCTCATCCCTGGTGAACCTATGTCTCTAGACCCCTTTAGCAGTGGTTCTGCTTCTGGTGTGGTCCTGGCTCCTACCCCTTCTCCTTTTCCTGTTTTGATTTCCCCCAATGCTTTTTCCAGCTGCCCTATCCCATCTTGTTCCATAGCCATAATCATTTGCTCTACATATTCCTTTATGCTGCTGCTCACTGGTGTTGGGCTTGGTATTTGCCCTCCTTCCCCTAGGTTCTGTCCTCCCAATGGGCTCGGTGTTGCCGATACCAGTCCAGGTGTCTCAGGCAGCATTGAGGTGAATGGGGTATGGGAGCCGGGACCTGTGGGGTGGCTGGTATAGGGGTCGGGGTCCCTGGCTCTGATCTGTCTGGGCTTGCCGGTCTGGGCAGGGGCCTTTTTGTGCTAGGCAACTGGGCTGGCCTGTGTCTCCTGCCACTGCTCCTCCCCTTGCCTCCTTTCCATTTTCCCCCCTGGTCCCTGTGCATCCATATCCTCTACCAACTCCCATACTTTATTGGCCCTCTCTGCCAATTTGATGATGGCTTTGTAAGCTTCCTCCTTGGTTGGTTTGCTCTTTTTTGGTGCCATCTTCTGCTGCTTTTGGGCCTGCTTGTAATGTTAAAAAATTGCTGTAACAGAAAATGTACATGTTAATATCCCTGGGTCAACAGACCTCCTTCCATACCGTGCCCCCCTTCCAGTTGTTCCATGAACCATGCTTCTTGTCCCTTCTTCCTCATACTAAAATGGTTCCTTTCACTCTTTGTCATTTGTTGTGCCCCCCCAATCCACCCCTCTTGTCCATTGTGATCCCCCCCCCCCCGTAGGGACCGATGCCTTTCTCGTTTGCCAAAAGAGCCAACTGTCCTCCTGTCTTGTTCCTAAATTATTCCTAAATTTCTTTCTGGGCCTCCCTGTGCTCCCCGAAGCTCTCAAAATGGAGGCTGCATTTTCTTTGGCCTAGCCATTCCCTGCACGCCTGTCCTTCACCCCAAATTCCTCCCCTGGAATCCTTGCAGTGCCAAACTCCTGTTTTTATGCTCCTTGTCCTTCTCGATTTGTCCCCTGTGCTGTTCATGCCCTTACTGGGCCTTGTTCCTTTGTAAACCCCCCCCCCACGTGACCTGCACAAACCTTCATTCTGATTTCTGGCCTGCCTCCCTTGTGACTTTCCCCAGTGCTTGGGCCTGAATTCCCCATGGGTCTGTCATGCTGCTGCTCCACTAGCAATCTCCCAGATGTCTACCTCCCCACCGAGGTCCTTCTGCAGTTGTTGTGTCTGCCTTCCCCTCATAGCCTCTCAGGAAAGAAACCACTGTGTAGCAATCACCAATCCCAACAGAGCTGGGCTCGCTCGCCCCATAATGTAGCACCTCTTAAGCCTCCTTTTCCAGCATCTAGCAACCCTGTCCATTTACAGCCCTTTGTTTCTTCTGTTCGCCTCACACTGGGCCTACCTGTGTTTCTCCTGTTCGCCTCACGGTGGGACTACCTGACCATGTGGTGTCACCCCTTCCCCCATTGTACCCATAGCCGTGTTGGTGTTGCCACATGGCCGACTGGGCCAAGCGGCGTCCATTTTCTTGCCTAAGATCAAAAGCCCTTTTTCATTTTTTTTTTTTCCTCGTCTCCTACTGAAAAAATTCCCCTTTCTTGCTGTCATTTGACCCCATTCCCTTCTCCACAGCCATCCTTGCCCAAGCTCTGTATTGCCCTCCTGCACCTTCTCTGTTGGCTTAGCCATGGGCCTACCTGCATGTGTGGTTGCTTCCCCATGCTCCACGTTATAATCGCAGTGGGGTTGTATACAACAACTAGGCCGACTTGCGTCACTGTGCTGCCCAGAACCAAATCGCTCTTGGAAAACATTCCTTCCCCATGTCTTCTGACTGGAAAACAACCCCCTGACCATTCCGCCCTTGCAGTCATTTGTCCCATCCTCATCCCTGCATCATGCTTTGTCCCAGGCTCTACATTCACTCCGCCCTGGGCCTATGAGCATGCAGTTTCTTCCCCATGCTCCATGCTGTACTCGCAATGCGGTTGCATCTGCAGCTGACTAGGCTGAGTTGCCTTGCATTTCTGGTCAGAATCAAGTACTTCTTCTTTTTTTTTTTTTTTAACATTCCTTCCCAGCGTCTTCTCAAGAACCCCCCCCCCCTTTACTTTAAAACAAGCTCTCCTAGCATCTTCTCATTAGCAAAAACCCCCTGCTTTCCAAAAAAACCTCTCCCATTCTGGTGTCTTAAAACAAATGCCTACCTGCCACATGACTCCAGTCAAGTTCTCTGGTCCTCAGTCGCCCCATCGCCCGTAGCTGCATTTTAAATACTGTCTCTTTTTTACTGGAAAAATGCCAGCTTTCTTCTAATTGTAGGCCAGTAATTGTACCAGGATGGCAATGTGGTAATCTAAATTACCCACTGAAATTTCTAGTGCTGATCTGATGTGCTGCTTTCAGTGCTTTTAACACTGGCAAGTAGCAAGCTAAAAAGAGGGCTCTTCCTCCCTCTGCAGCCCCTTAAGAGGCTAGTATAGACCCTCCTTTTCCTGCCTGTCTCGCCCAATCAACTTGCTTCTCCCATCCCGTTCTTAGCTCCACCCCCTCATGATGTCATCCCCCTTTTCCTTCCCCTACCCCCTGCCTCCTTCTTTCCTCTGAGTCACCCTCCTAGCTCCTCCCCTTTTCTCTGAGTTCTCTTCCCCCCTCCTCCTTTCATTTCCTTTGTCTCCCATAGCCCTTCTTGGGTGGCCACCTGGACAATCTGGTCTGCCCTTTAGAGGCAAACTCCATTTGTCAATGCTGAATGTTTGCTTGCTGGTGTAAGCATTGGAAATGCAGGAGTTAGACAGATGCAGAATAGGAATGGCAGTGAAGTATTGAACTTCACGCCCACCCAACCTACACCCTGCAGAGACAGAAAGGCATTGGGTATGCATTTGGGTTGTCACCCATAATGTTCATGCCATTTCACCTCAGCTAATCCTGTAGACACTGACAAGTGTTGAGGTGCACCTTGGAGTGTTCAGCTTTAAAGTCACCCCACTCCATAAGGACATATGCTGAAATGGGTGCAATATAGAATGGGGTGAAGTCTGGGGCTGAAGAGTGCAAGGCACAGTTCGATGCCTGTCAGTGGCTGCAGGGTGGGGGGGGGTTGGAATAGCATGAGCATTACAGTCATCAATCCAAAGACACACCCCTGATGCCTGTCAGTCTGTACAGGGTGGGACATTATGGTTAGAAACCGTAATGCCCTGGGTATTTGTTGGTTTTTGTAGTACAAATTTTCAACATGGCCATTTAGTGGGCCCCACCTCATGAAAGCATTTGGGACCTCTCCTCATGAACAGTGGCAATGTGATTTTGTTAATGTGTCCCGAAATTTGAGTTTCCACAGCGACTGTGCCATTGCGCGCTAGATGTATGAAAACACAGATCGGGCAGGATGTGAAGAATGACAGCTGTACTATTCATAGGGAGGTGTGAAGAGATGGCAATGTTGAAAATCTGTTGTGAAAACATTAAAAATGCTCAAACATCCGAGTGTATGTGGAAATTGTGCAATACATGCGCGTAACACAGTTATTTGGTGGAATTATTTTGCCAAATTTTCAACATAGGCATTTTGTGACCTCTGCCCATGAACACTGTCAGTATGATTTTCTTAATCTGTCCCGAACATTGATTTCCTACAGCAACCCCAGTATTGTGCGCCAGATGCGTAAACACATATTTTGAGCAGGATGTGAAAAATGACAGCTGTACTGTTCATAAGGAGGGTGTGAAAAATTGCCAATGTGGAAAATCTGGAGTGAAAATGCTACAAATTTGCGAAGATACAAGGGTACATGGAAACTGCACAATGCACACCTGTAACAGTCATTTTATGGCCATTTGTCACCAAATTTTCAACATAGGTATTTTAGGACCTCTGCTCATGAACAGAGTTACTGTGATTTTACATGCAAACATACTTATGAACATATGAACATACAAATCTGCCAGGTAAACACACCAATCTGTCTATGTAAGTCTGCCCGAGTGTGCAGCTAGCAACCTTGATTTCAGTTGCCCCAGCCTCCTCCCCCTCAGTTCCTCTGTTGCTTGTCCTAGCCCCTGCCCTACGACTCTTTCTCTTGCTTTATCCCACTCCTCCCTGAAGCTATTGACTGTCCTACATGTTACCACCCCTTCTGGCAGCGCATTCCAACTAGACACCACCCTCTCAGAACAGTAGTGCCTCCTCATTTCCCTGTTGAAATGTTCCCCCTTCCAACCTTAGCCCATGCCCCCTCATCTCTCTTCCACTCCTCAGTTTAAACACCCCCTCGGTGCTAGGTTTATTCACTCCCTCAGATATTTAAATGCTTCAATCATATCCCCCCCATCCCTCCTCTCTTCCAGTGTGTACATGTTCAGCTCCTTCAGCCTAACTTCATATTCCTTTCCTTCCATCCCCTTTAACATTTTTGTTGCTCTCCTTTGCACTCCCTCCAATAACTTTATCTCTATCTCCTCAGGTATGGCCTCCAGTATTGCACACAATACTGTAGGTACAGTGTGACCAATGATCTGTAGAAAGGTACAATCACATCCCTGTGTCTGGATGAGAACCCCTTTGCGATGCACCACCCCAGCATCCTGTTTGCCTTCGCTGCTGCTCTCCTGCACTGGGTCGAGTTGTTCATGCTCCCAGTTACCAACACCCCTTCTCCTCCTCTGTGATCCCCAACCAATAGTCCCTCTTCTGGTTCTTAGCCCTGAAGTGCATCACCTTACGGTTCTTTGCATTGAATCCTAGCTGCCACTCTACCGACCAAGTCTCTAGTTTGGTTAGGTCCCCCTGCAGGTTTTCACATCTGTCCTCATCATCCACCACTGCCCCAGTTTGGTATAATGTGCAAACAGACTAACCCTGCTCCCCACTCCGTGTGGTATATCAGAGATAAAGAGCCCATATAGCACTGGGCCAAGCACTGACCCCAGCAGCACTCCGCTTGTCACTGCTCTGGGTGCAGAGAGCTCCCCCACCACCACCACCCATTGCACCCTCCCCTGTAACCAGTTCTCTATCCATTTAGTCAGCTTTTTTCCCTCCCCCACTGCCGTCAGCTTCACCCCCAGTCTCTCATAAGGCACTGTATCAAAGGCCTTACTGACGTCCAAGTACAGGACAAGTACTGCATGGCCCCTGTCCCACTATGGACGTGAAACTTACCAGCTGATAATTCCCCTGCTCTTCCCAAGGCCCACTCTTGTGTATTGGCATGACATGGGCCACCCTCCAGTCCTGGGGCACACACCCTGTTTCCAGGGAGGTGTTGAACAGATCTGCCAGCGGCTCAGCCAACAGCACCGCCATCTCCCTTAGCATCCTGGGGTGGATGCCATTGGGACTTGGTGCCTTGTCCACCCTTACTTCCCTCAGCCCTTTTGCACCCTACTTTCTGTGATCATTTTGTCTGTTACCTCCTCACCCCCTTTCCCCACCCCCCAGCCCATTCTATGCAGTTTTTTTTTTTTGGGTTTTTTTGTATTTAACCAGGTATAGCACACTAAGCTGAAAGCTTTTTTACAGGAGCAACCTGCTGGTAGTGGGCCATCTTCTCCTTAGTGAAAATGGAGCAGAAGTACTCATTTAGAATTTCCACTTGCTCTTCCCCCTTTTCCACCCAATCCCCTCCCTGCTTTATCCTCACAACATGTTCCTTGCACTTCTTCTTTTCCCTGACATACCTAAAAAATTCCTTTTCCCCCTCCCTTTATTCCCTGTGTGGAACTTAGGTGCCTGGAGGCCTAGCTTGTTTCACCCTACTGGCAACCTCCCTTGACCTACTCCCACAAGCCTCCTTATCCTCTCCCTTCCCTGTTCTCCTGTACTTCTGGTATGCAGCCATCTTTGCCCTTACTCCTTGCAGCACTTCCTTGTTCAGCCAGCATGGTTTCTTGCCTCTGCTCTTTTTACTCCTGGTCCTGGTGCAGGCTACTGTGGCATCTGTTAGCACCGTCTTTGTGACTCCTCACTTCTGTTCTGCACACATTCTCTGCCTTATATCCCACAGTCTCCCTTGCAGTATTGCTCCCATTCCCCAAAGTCCACCCTAATAAAGTCCACCACATTAGTGCCCAGGTCTCCTGTCTCCCTGCCCAGCACGACAATGAGGCACACTGTTTGGTGGTCACTACCTGCTAGTGGGTCCTCCACTCTTACCTCCCTCATCACCTCCCCATTTGACAGTACTAGGTCCAGAGTGCTACCAAGCCTTATAGGCCCACTTACCAATTGCATCAGAAGCTGTCCTGGAATGCATCAAGGACCACCTGCTCCCTGGTACTGCTAGAGGACAGGGTGCTCCAGTCAACCCGTGGTAGGTTAAAATCCCCCACTATCACCACACTCCCCCTTCTACACACTCTTCTTATCTACTCTGCCAACTCCTCATCCAGTGCCCCCGGACTGGGCTGGTGGTCTGTACACCACGTCCATCCTCAGCTTTCTGCCCTTGGAGTCCAGGAGCAGCACCCAAAGTGCCTCTGTCCTCTCCTCTTCTCCCTCATCCCTTATGCATTTAATCCCTTCCCTCACATAGAGTGCACCCCCCCATTCCAACCACCCTGTCCCTCCTGTATATCCCATATTCTGGGATTGCCAAGCCCCAATCATGGTACTCTGTGGCCCAAGACTCTGTCACTGCAGAAATGTCCACCTTCCCCTCTGAAAGGAGTGCCTGAAGCTCTGCAATTTTGTTCCCCAGGCTTCTTGCATTGAGAGAGACCACCTTCCACCCATACCTCCTCCTTCTCCTCACTCTTCCCTTCCTCCTTGGCCTGTGTCCCTCCTACCAGTAGTCCACACCATTTATCCTCCTTATTCTTACCAAGTGGTGGTGCCTCCTGTATTACACTCATACCACTCTGCCTGCCCCCTCAGGGTTACTACACCTCTGCCTTTACCTATATCTAGGGGGGTGAGTTCATTAGGCTCCCCGTCTGGACCTTTCTACCAACCTCAGTCTTTTGGCCACCCCCCAAACTAGTTTAAATCCACCTTAGTAGAGATATACCCATCTACTCCCAGATTCTTTTCACTCTACTACAACTGTTAGGCCCCTATTTACTCAAATTCCTGTCCCTACCCCGACACTAGTTCCCCTACTGCCCCCTTGCTGACTGGGTTAATTCAGTCTCAAATCTCATCCGTTAGATACTGTATTACTGTAGCAATCCTAAAGCCTCCTTGTCTGTTTTTCACCCCTCAGCTACTATACTTTTTGTTCTCAGCTCTCATATAGTTTCACTTAGCCCAGTTAGAAATCCTATTGCACTCTAAGTATTACTCAGCTCAGTCAGAGAAATAAATAGAACAAATAAATATGTGTTATTACATCAATCATAACAGTATAGCTCAGTACTTAGCTGAGTTAGAGAAATAAACAGAACAACTAAATCTGTATTATTACAGCAATCCTAAAAGCATCCAGTCATTGCTTTGTCTCCACCCAAGAGACCTTGCTGTAATATAGGACCACAGAGGACTCTGGGTGGAAGGGTGGGCAACTCTAAAGCCCTATCAGAGCTCTGCTGAGCTTGCTCACTTCCCCCTCTCTCTCTCGCTCATTCTATTTCTCCCGGCACTGCAGGCTGCCCTTTTGTACTGGGCTCCTGCCTGCATTGGCACCTTTTTCTGCCCACAAAGAAATCCACAGCAGTCCTGACAGAGCTCCATTGAGCTGGCTCACTCCCCCTCCTGGCGCTGCAGGCTGCCCTTTTGTACTGGGCTCCTGCCTGCATTGGTGCAGTTTTCTTCCTACAAAGAAGTTCACAGCTGTCCTGACAGAGCTCCGTTGAGCTTGCTCACTCCTCCTCTCTCACTTGCTCATTCTGTTTGTCCCAGTGCTGCAGGCTGCCCTTTTATTCTGGGCTCCTGCCTGTGTTGGTGCCTTTTTCTGCCCACAAAGAAATCCGCAGCAGTCTCAACAGTGCTCCGTTGAGCTCGCTCACTCCCCCTCCCCCACTCGCTCATTCTGTTTCTCCCAGCGCTACAGGCTGTCCTTTTGTACTGCACTCCTGCCAGCATTGGCACCTTTTTCTGCCCACAAAGAAATCTGCAGCAGTCCTGACAGAGCTTAGTTGAGCTTATTAACTCCCCCTCTCTCACTCACTCGATCTTAATCTGTCCCAAACACTGATTTCTCACAGCGACCTCGCTATTCTGCACCAGAAGTGTGAAAACACATTTTGGCCAGGATGTGAAAAATGACAACTATAATATTCATAAGAAGGTGTGGAAAAAATGCCAGTGTTGAAAGTCTGGCATGAAAATATTACAAATTTGCGAAGTTACAAGGGTGCATGGAAACTGTGCACCGCACACTTGTAACACAGTCATTTTATGGACTTTCATCACCAAATTTTCAACATAGGCATTTTAGGACCTCTGCTCATGAACAGTGTCACTGTCATTTTCTAAATCTATCCCAAAAACTGATTTTCCACAGAAACCGTGCTATTCTGCTCCGGAAGTGTGAAAACACATTTTGGCCAGGATGTGCAAAATGGCAGCTGCACTGTTCATCAGAAGGTGAGCAAAAATGCCAATGTTGAAAATCTGGAGTGAAAATATTACAAATTCACAAAGTTAACAAAGTTACGAGTGTGCATGGAAACTGAGCAATGCATGCTCATAAAACAGTCATTTTTGGGATTTTTTCACCAAATTTGCATAATAGGCTTTTTGAGAGCCTACCTCATGAACAGTGGCACTGTCCTTTTGTGACTCAGTCCCAAAAGGTGATTCCGCACTGTGACGGCGAAATGACCTTTTGTGACTGAATAACGCCATGACAGTGACTGAATTCATGAGGGGGTCCCAATAACCCAATGTTGATAATTTGGTGCCAAAATTCCCCAAAATGCCCTAGATATGAACCAAAGCTGAAAAAACCCTGTGTATGCCATTATACAGCTTACTGGCATTTTTTCAGTTCATGGACAGCTTTGAAGAGGGCAGACATGTTCCCAGTCCACCGAAGATCGTCACGCTGGGCTTCAGAGGTATGTATGGGGTGAGGGGGAGGTGGGGTGCATAGAGGGTGGGCACAGGTTCGGGAGGGGGCAGAAGAGATCATGAGGGACCGTTTTCTTGTTTTACAGTGACATTTGGCATGCTAGGGTGGGCTCCTAGCGTGCCACCTGAGTGTTTTTTTGGGGGAGCTGTAGCTGACAGGGGATTGGGTTCCCGCATCAGCACACTACAAATTGGGGGGAGGACATTATGTTGATGGGAAGTGGGCTCCCCCATCAGCAAACTGAACTGGGAAGGGAGGGACTAAATCTGATGGGGATTGGGCCCCCATCATCAAAGAAAGACTGTTGGAGGTGCACACTGTTCATGCGGAAATGACAGACTGCTGCTGCTTTGACGAGGTGCTCCCGGACTGGTGCAGCTTTTTTCTTTCAAGGTGGTGGCATGCTTTAAAACTAGTGTCACGGGCAGCATTCTCCTTTATTGGTACCCAACACACAAGCCCCAAAATGCAGTGCTGGCATTGGCCACAAGAGTGCCGCACCTCCACAACCTGCTTCTACAGCAAGCTACCACAACATGTTTCTTGTGCGTGCATGCAAATAAACATAAAAATGGACACACAAACACTGGCTCAACTGATATTGTTATACCCTTTCTTATTTGAATTTGCTTATGCTTTATAGCACCATGGAATAGGACATTTTCTGAAACTAAGTCCACAGTAAATGGTGTATACTTTAAACTGCTAAAAGATAAATAAATAAATAAATAAATGGTTAGAGTAAAAGAATTTGTTGATTGTTTACCTTCCTTTTTTGGTGTGCTGATAGACTGATTCCAAAAGGAACTATTTTTTTCATCCTAATATTTTTTCCTTTCGCTGCTTTGGGGGTTGGGGGTTGGGAGTTTGGGTTGGAAACCGTAATGTCACATTTCCCTACTTTTGTGGTGTTAGGTTAACCAAACTGGTGCATTAACAATTTTTTTTGTAAATAATTGTATTATGACTATTGCAGACCCTTAGGTCAAACTGGCATAACTTTACAATGAAAAGCCGTTTATACATACATTTTGCTGTTTATTAATATGATAGTCTGCCCTTTGCCACACATCATTACCCCTCCTTACCTAACAACACACCAACCAACTGATCTCAGTGTTCTGTGGAACAAAATCTTTTAAACTGAAGATCAGTCTCATTTCGGCCCTGTGCAGATTTTTTTTTTTTTTTTTTATAAAACCCTACACTATCTAGAAACACAGAAACATTGACTTTGATAGCAGATAAGGACCGTTTGGCCCATTCAGTCTGCCCATTTCAATACCTATTGGATAAGCTGCAGATACTAGTTAACCAACAGCCTGCTTCCTCCTACCCCCCACTAGAATTGCCTTATGTCTCTCCCATGCATTCCTGAATTCCCCCACTGATTTTGACCCCAATACCTCTCAGGAAGGCCATTCCATATGTCAACCACCCTCTCTGTGAATAAAATACTTTTTCACTTTGCACCTGAGCCTTCCCCCCATCTTCAGATTGTGACTCCTTGTTCTTGCACATCTCTTTTTCTGAAAGATGCTACCCTCTTGGACTCTGTTGATTTCCTTGAGGTACTTTTTTTATTTTTTTATTTTAGTCTTTTGGCAACCGGGTAAGGCCCACTAGGCACAAGTGCCTGTTTTCAGGGGTGACCTGGGAGCACTGGGCGGTTAAGTGACTTGCTCAGAGTCACACAGTATGCAACTTCAAGTGGAGGTTGTGAGAATCAAACTCAGGTCTGGTCTGCTGGATGTATCATGCTCATTCACACCTTGTTCCTCTAACCTCTAGGCTATACTGCCAGCCTACTTGAAAGTTTCTATCATGCCCCCCTCTCCCTCCTTTCCTCAAGGGTATAAAGATTAAACTCCTTTAGTCTCTCTTTGTATGGCTTCTGGTGCAGACCCTGCACCATTCTGGTTTCCCTTCTCTGGACAGCCTCCATCCTGTCTATGTCCTTGCAGAGATGGGATCCCCAGAACTGCATGCAGTACTCCAGATGGGGTCTCAACAACTACCTGTAGAGAACTTTCTGTTTTCTACTGGTGATGACTCTCCCTATGCATCCCAGTATTCTCCCAGCCCTCCTTACTGCCTTCTCACGTTGCTTGCCTACCTTTAGGTCATCTGATATGACAACCCCCAGGTCCCTTTACATTTTTGTTGTTATTAGTACCTCCCCCCCATTGTGTACTCTTCCCCTGGGTTTTTGTTTCCCAGGTGCATTACTTTGCACTTCTTTGCATTGAATCTAAGCTGCCATACATTTCGCCATTCCTCCAGTCTTGTCCAGTCCCTTCTCATCCTTGCAACCCCCCCATTGTATATCAACCCAGTTGCAGATCTTTGTGTTGTCTGCAAAGAGGCATACTCTTCCTTCCAGCCCTTCTGCAATGCCGCTTATAAAGACATTAAAGAGGACCGGTTCCAGTACAGAACCCTGCGGTACCATGCTAGTAACCCCCCTTTCTTCAGAGTGGACTCCGTTTATTATTACCTTCTGCATCCTGTTATCCAGCCAATTTTTTACCCAGGCTACCACTCTGGGACCTACATCCAGGCTGGCTAACTTGTTTATTATTTTTTTGTGTGGGACTGTGTCAAATGCCTTGCTAAAGTCTAGGTAGGCTATATCCACAGCCCCTCCCTGGTCTACTGCTTTGGTCACCCAGTCAAAGAAATCTATTAGATTTATCTGACAAGATCCTTCCCACCCACTGTGAATCCATGCTGCCTTGAGTCCCGTGCCCCGCTGGCCTCCAGGTAACCAACAATTCTTTCTTTCAGAAGAGATTTCATCATTTTCCCTGCCACTGAGGTCAAACTAAGAGGTCTGTAGTTTCCTGCCTCTGCCTTGCTCCCACTTTTGTGAAGGGGAATCACATCCACCCTCCTCCAGTCCTCAAGTACCATACCATCCTCCCATGATTTGTTAAAAAGGGTAGTTAGTGGTTTCACTAGTTCTCCCCTTAGTTCTTTTAGAATTCTAGGGTGAATCCTGTCAGGCCCCATGTTATGCTATGGGTTATGCCCCCACTACTATCCCACATACACATTACAATGTACTTATACTGTAATACTGCTATTTGCACTAATATGTAGAGGTAGGTATCCATCGTACAAGCATGGGTACTAAAAATGTGTTTTGCTGCTAATATATGCTACTATATATTATGTTTACATTTTTTATATAATTATTTTACACTTCTCATCCACTAAAAATTAAACTTAGTCATGCCAGTGTGTCTGGTCATTCCATTAAGGACTGCACTTCTCATGCACTGTTCACCTTCAGTTTTAGAAACTGTTGCAGGACCCTTTCTTCTATGAATGGACTGGTATCGACCCCCCTTTTCAGAGTGCTTCTATTGTTATCTGGTAGTGAAACTGTTTAAAGACCCCAGAACCTAAGTGATGCCTCAGTGTGACCTGCAGCTCTGAAATGTTGGATCACTGGTGATGTTTCATGTGCTATTCTAATATCACTTTTGTGTTATTGTATACATGCTTTACATGCTCGACATGTTTTACCTACATATAACTTGTCATAGGAGTATCATAATACATACATGACTCGTAAGTTATACAATCAAACATTTAATGAATAGTGAAGTTAGAAAATACAGTATGTTGTTAACACCATGGTCATTCCAATTTTCAACTATGATGATTTGTTGTTAGCAGGGACATCAGGAATCAAACTGGCAAGAATAGATATTATGTATGAAAAAAGTGCCCAGTGTCATCCTAGATACCCCATGTAAAGGAGCATAGATGTGATCTTTGCAAAATGCTGGGCTGGTTAAGATTAAAGGAGTGTTGGAAACTTCACTGTCTTATCTATATGTACAATTGTTATAGAAACAAGTTCAGGTATGTGTGTGTATATATATATATATATATATATATATATATATATATATATATATACACACACACACACACACACACACACACACAACACACACACACACACACACACACACACACACATACATATATATATATATATATATATATATATATATATATATATATATATATATATGAGAATTTACTAAAGGGAAGTATTATGGGTTCACCAAGGTCAGCAGTTCAGAAGAAATTTGGAGCTGGGCAGATCACAGTTTTATGTTTGCTTGCCTGCATGCTCAAGAAACATTTTGTCACAGCTTAGGAGAGAAGCAAGGTTTTTGAGGTGGAGCACTGTGGAGGGCAATGCCCCCAGTGCCTTTTGAGGCTTGGCCCACCTTCCCCAATGGGGTGGCACTCTGCTGCTGACATTAGATCAGCCAGCATGCCACTACCTTGAAAGGACTCTACTGCTGCAATGAGGGAGTGACCCGTCATTGCAGGGTGGTCCCTTGCCTGGTGTAAAATTTCATATAACATGGCGGCAGATGGAGACTCCCGCTGCCTGACTCAAAGTCCCCATGAAAGCCAACTTGGGAGTTCCCAATCCCCCTGTCAGCATGTCCCCATCCCCAGTTTATTTGCTGATGGGGTAGCCCAATCCCCATCAGCATGATGCGCCCCACCATTTATTATGTGCCGAGAGGGTGCCCAATTCCCCTTTGGCTGATACACTCCTACTCTCCCCCAGCACAATGTATGGCTGATGGGGGTGCCCAATCCCCATTGACTCCAGTATCCACCTGCCCAAGAAACACCCAGCCAGGTGGCACACTGGGAGCCCACCCCAGCATGCAAAAAGTGTCCCTCAATGTCTTTTTTTAAATTTCAAATCCTGTAAAAAAAGAAAACAGTCCCTCATTGAGCCCCATGCCCCTCCCCAACCCGCACTCCACCCACTGTGTATTCTACCTCCTCACACCCCTCACCCATACTTAACTCCAGAGCCCAGCGATGATCTTCAGTGGACCAGGAACATGTCTGCACTCTTCAAAGCCGACCGTGACCTGAAGAAATGCCAGTAAGCTGCATAATGGCATAAATGGGTTTTGTTCAACTTTGGTGTATATCTCGACCATTTTTTTGAATTTTGGCAACAAATTTTCAACATGGGGTTCTTGGCACCCCACCTAATGCATTCAGTCACTGTCATCTCGTTATTCGGTCCTGAAAGGTGATGTTGCGATCACTATGCGGAATCACCTTTGTGGAATGAGTAACAAAATGACAGTGCCACTGTTCATGAGGTGGGCTCTCAAAAAGCCTATGTTGCAAATTTGGTGAAAAATTCCAAACAATTACTGTGTTACTAGCGTGCATTGTACAGTTTCTACCCATGCTCGTGAATTTTGCGAATTTGTAATATTTTACTCCAGATTTTCAACACTGGCATTTTCCACACCTCCTATGAACAGTACAGCTGTCATTTTTCACATCCTGGCCGAAATGTGTTTTGCACTCCAGACTCAATATAGCACGATCGCTTGTGGGAAATCAGTGTTTGGGACAGATTAAAAAAACACAGTGCCACTGTTCATGATCAGAGGTCCTAAAATGCATATGTTGAAAATTTGGTGGCAAAAGTCCTTAAAATGATTGTGTTACAAGTATGTGTTGCACAGTTTCCACGCACCCTCGGAACTTCGCAATTTTGTAATAGTTTCACTTCAGATTTTCAACATTGGCATTTTGCCACACCTCCTTATGAACAGTGCAGCTGTCATTTTTCATAACCTACCAGAAATATGAATTTGTACATCTGGTGCACAATGGCGTGGCCGCTGTGAGAAATTAATGTTTTGGACAGATTAAGAAAATCATAGTGACAGTGTTCATGAGCAGAGGTCAGAAAATTCCTATGTTGAAAATTTGGTGAAATAATTCCACTGAATGACTGTGGTACAAGCAGGTGTTGCGCAGTTTCCACATACGCTCAGAACTTTGAGCATTTTTTATATTTTTACTACAGATTTTCAACATTGCCATCTCTTCACAACTCACTATGAATGGTACAGCTGTCATTCTTCACATCCTGCCTGATCTGTGTTTTCACACATCTGGTGCAGAATTACATAATTGCTGTGGGAACTCGAAGTTTGGGACACATTAACAAAATCACAGTGCCACTGTTCATGAGAAGAGGTCCCAAATGCTTCCATGAGGTGGGGGTCACAAAAAGGCCATATTGAAAATTTGTACTGCAAATACCAACAAATTTCTGTAGCGTTAGGGTTTCTAACCATAATGTCCCACCCTGTACAGACTGACAGGCATCAGAGGTGTAACTTTAGATCACTGGCTGTAATGCTAATGCCATCCCACCCCATCCCTGAAGCCAGTGACTGGCATCAAGGTGTGCCTTGCACTGTTCAGCCCCAGACTTCACCCCATTCTCCTGTACTGCACCCATTTCAGCATATGTTCTTATCAAATAGGGTGACTGTGAAGCTGAACACCCCAAGGCACACCTCAACACTTGTCAGTGTCTACAGGATAGTGAGAGGTGAAATGCCGTGAGCATTATGGGCAATGACCCACAGGCACACCCCATTGCCTGTCCATCTCTGCAGGGTGGAGGTGGGATTGGCATGAGTTCAATACTTTACTGCCACTCCTATTCTGCACCTGTCTAGCTACCGCACCTCCAATGCTAATATCAGCAAACAAACATTTGGCATTGACAAATGTTTGTTATTATTTGGGTCCCAAAGCTTGGAACCTTGTTACAATTAATTTGAGATTAACATAAAGAAATATTTGTCTGTGCAACATTAAAAAGCGATACATTGAACAGACAAAAAAAAAAAAACACTACCTTGTTGTTTTACCCAACTACTGACACATAGTAACAATTAGGTTGTACTAGATTAGGAAATACAAAACTGGGTTTTGTGTGTGCTAGAACCCTGTTAAAGCTGCATTTAATGAAACCTGCTTTTGTGAAAATGTGTATAATGCAATAGGTTATTCCTTTTGGGTATATAATTTCAAGACGTACTCTCTAGTTTTTTTGCATTTAACAAAGTGAATATGATAAATAAGGTGTGAGTGCTTGGGACCTCATTGAAAATGAGCTATGCTCAATTGAATATAGGGGCCTATGCTATAATGGGTGGTAATTATGCACCTGTGGTGCGTATCCCACCCACACAGCTCTGCACCTGTGGGCAGGTGAGCACCCAGCAGCAGTCATGAATGCCAGCCACCTGTCAGTGGCCCCACCCCCTGGTACACAGAGTCATGTGGGGCAGATGGAGCAGGGCCATGGACTTAGGTGGGCATCCAATCAGATGCCCATCCTGGGTCCAACAGTAGATCCCTTGTGCATCAGGGCATGTGGTAGCTGACCGCCTCTGCGGTTGTTGGACAGCCAGTGGCTGTGGTGGTGTGTGGTGGGCCATGCTGCTGGCCGTCCCAAGACACGGCACCAATGGACCATGCAGGAGGAGGGGGGGTATCGCTGCAGCAGGTGTGTGTGTGGGGGGGTTTAGCACTGGACAGCGGTGTGTGGGATGGGGACACAGGGCATCCCTATATCCATGTGTATGTATGGTTGAGGGGTGTGTACCACCAGGGGCAGGTGCCCACATGGGGAGCCTGTGATCAGATGATGGGTGCAGCAAAGAGGGGCAGTGTACCTTGCCTCAACAGGTGCCTTGCTGGTGCAGTGTTGGCCCATGGGCAGTATGGGCATGGTGGTGGTGCCCTGGGGTGGGTGTGCTGCCTTGGGGGATAGGGCAGCAACATATGTGCTAGGGGGTCAGCCTCTGCGGTATGGGAACAGAGCTGGCTTGCTCTGTAGGGCATGCTCACCCGTTGCAGGGCCATTCCCTTGTCTGGTGTACATGGGGGCAAGGTGCATAGGTAACTACCATAATGGCTACCCTCCTATATGCTCTAGTGCGCAGTTCTACATGGCTTTGTGCATGCCACATAGTGATGGCATGCCCCCCACCCACCCTCTGTGTGTTGCAGTCCACACAGGTGGGGGATTGGGTGCATGGGGCCTATGTGCCCCAGTGCATCTCGTGCAGGGGGCAATGGGTGCGGAGTGTCTCCATGCCTCATATACATGGCATAGAAGTGCTCCACACCTTCAAGCATAGGGCCCCACAATGAATAAAATATTTTATACTACTACTGCTGCTGTATGCTGTCTAATATGGTACTGTTGTCCATTATGTGAGTGTGTGAATATGTTGGGGTTTTTTTGCTTGTGTGGCCACATACAGAGCATCTTCCACATTGTACCTTGCCCGGCTGAAAGGAACCCAATAGTAATTGTCATGCTGAATGTTGGGACATTCTAAGTTGTGATATAACTTTAAGATTTTGGACTCTCTTAACTGCAATAATTTGTTTATTCTGCAATGCTACTACAGTGAGATTACACTATATGCCAGTGTTTACTGACAATTTTTCTAATCTTAACAAATTTATTATTGTATTTTATGGCTAACGCTACCCTGCTTTGATCAGATTGGGGTCCCTTTGGTGCAAGAAACCATTCCCTTCTTATATTTTGAATTCTCCTGCTAGCTGATTTCATAACCTCAGCATGCTAGCCCTTGTGTTCTCTTTTTGTTTTTGAAACTATTCAAGCTCACCAAAATTACATTTAATTCTGTTCAACGGGGAATAGGGTATGCTTTTAATCAAGCTTGGTTCGTGATAGCTATTACCATGAAATAAAGTAGAAAAACTATTGTGGATAAAATAAAAGAGTAAAACTCTCAGTACAGGCTCTCTATAGTGCTGCTCTTTAGAGCAAAGTAGGCTGTGCAATAAGGTGCATGGTATAACAATACATATTTAACCCAATGTAGTTGGGAACCAAGACAGCACAGCCTCGTAAAAGGGGCAGCTTAGTGTAATATGCTGTTAAGAGGCTACTTAATCCTGTATTTGAAAATAATGATTGACAAGTCCTAAACCAAAACTAAGGGCACAGCCAGGCTTTCTGAACATAATAAATTCCTCAGTGACTGCTTACCAACTCAAATATTATTTCTCTTGTCATTGGTTTGATACTCAGGACAGTCTGTCCAGTTGAGAAGTAAGATCTTGTTTTTACTGTGAAAGTATAGAAAAACACAACTTTAATTAAGTTCTACAGTAAGCAACAGTAGAATGAAAGAGCCCAGAAAAAGATAGATATGTATAATAACTCTCATTTAACCATGGTGGTGCCGAGACGCTGTATTATTAGATGGCCATTAGGAATCCCATTGCAATATTATAGAATAATCAAATTGTCACTATGACTGCACCAGCAATATGATTAGGGTTTAAATACTACTCAGAAAAGCTTACAGGTCTAGTGAAAAGTGAGACCATTAATTTTTTTCTAGAACTGTCTATTTCTTTTCTTTGAAAGGCACTGCAGTGCATTTGAGTTGTCAACAAGATTTCATTGGTAAACCTCACTTGAACTCTGAAAGAGTAATGCACTTATGAGAAAATGACTCATTATCCCTATCACAGGTTTCAAAATTCTCACATCTGGGGGAACCAGAATCTCAACAGACAACTATAAAAACAAATCCACTAAGGATAACAACCTGGTGTCAGCGAGGTCACTAGGGTTTTCCATGCATGGATACAGATGTTAAGTGAATGAAGTTATATTTGAGAAAATGAATTTAGGGAAGAAAGAAAGCAAATGGACTCACTGAGTTCGTTTCTCCACCAATCCCATGGGAATTTCCTGTCACCACCTTTACTTCAAGGTACAGTACTTGTCCAGTTTGAGCTTGATAGTAGGAACACTGATGTCTGGCAGCTTCAGTCCTAGAAGTCTATTTCAGATGCCTAATACTTATTCAGAGAAGTAACTTTGCCTGACATCTCCCTTGAACCTTCCTCCTTTCAACAACATCGAGTGTCCTTTTGTTCTTCTGCATTCAATTTGAAGGTCTTATCTCTTTCTAAAACAATGTATGAATTATTGCAATCATGTCTCTACATTCTCTTTTCTATAAAGAACAGTCACAGTTCTGCCAGTCAGGTTAGACAGAAACATGTAATTTCTGATCCTTCAACCACTTTTGTCATTGTCCTCTGCACTTTCACATTTCTATATGTAGTTCCTCAGACATGAGGACCAAAACTGTACTCTGCTCAAGATGGGGTCTGTACAAGGCCATACAACATCCTTTGATCTGCTTACAAAGTTTCTCTTGATGCACAACATGATTTCATTTGCTTTTGTTAGTGGCTGCCACACACTGTTATCACCATTTGAAGTCATCGATAAGAACTATCCACAGGTCCCATTCCTGCTGAGGAACAGTGAGCCCTGTGTTATTAAGACAGT
Organism: Neoceratodus forsteri; assembly: GCA_016271365.2. Classification (NCBI taxonomy): domain Eukaryota; kingdom Metazoa; phylum Chordata; order Ceratodontiformes; family Ceratodontidae; genus Neoceratodus; species Neoceratodus forsteri. The sequence continues at coordinate 539,804,481 of CM028137.1, read as the reverse complement.
ATTTTGTCTTGATCATCTTCTTACCTAGAATGTCTATTTGTGTTTTCCAATGTTGAAGTTCACCTGCCATTTTTCTGCCCACTTCCCAAGCATGTTCATGTCCCTTTACGTTTCATTAACCTCTTGCTGAGGAGCCACTAATCAACTATTCTTCCTATTTTGATTTCGCCCAAAAACATGGCACCCCAGCTACTTGTGCACACCTCCAGATCTGTCATACATATGCTGACCACAGTAAAGTCATTTGTGGGACTTCACTGGACATTTGCTTCTATATGGCTAGATTACCATTTATTATAATCATATATAGTAATTGCTAGTAATTCTAAATTCTGTACTTTTTTTATTTTCTAAAGCACCCTTCAAGGGTACATAGCATTTTATAATAAATAGCAAAATAATAGAGCAAATACACAGATAGCAGAAATACATAATCAACAACATAGAACCACATAAAAAAGGCAGAACTCATTTGTTTTAAGGTGTTGTTGTAGACAAGTCAGTCAGACAAAGCTCGTGACCTGAGGTGCTGGTGGAGTCTGGTTTCAAACAGGGCCACTGAAAGTTCACAGTTAACCTCAAATTAAATAGCATTCCACAACACAGGAGCACATGCAGTACTACTAAGGCCCTGCTCCCAACAAATTATGGTAGGAGGAAGGAATCTTGAAGATGCCTTGTTGTGAAGCTCTCATTCTACCAGGTTTGACTCTGGGGGATGGTCAGAATCTCATGGAGGTAGGGGAGAGGTCTCAGTTTGTTTGAAGACAGTATGTGAAACAAAGAACATCAAAGTGAGGTAATCATCTGATGGGTAGCCAGCACTAAATGTGAAGTGAAAGGGGTAATGTGCTCTGACCTCCAGGTGGACTATCTTGCTTCCATATTCTTGATCAGCTGCAGAGGGCATGGCTGACCTTCAGGCAAGTCCTTGTGGAACACATTACTATAATCCAGCATGGATACATCAATGTCCTGCACCAATATCGTCCGGCCTGCAGGATCAAATTGGGGCAGTGGTTGGTTGGGGGTGGGGTCCAGAGGAATTCAATCCCAGGAGTGACATTAAAAGTCTGACTCCATTCAAGGAGAAAATTGGGGAAGGACTATTCCTATATAAACTGTATCCCCCGAAGAACATAAAACTGACTAATTAAAGTGTAAAAATATAAAATATGATTTGGAGGCATGTCCCCAGATCCCTGTTGGTTATGCTCAATTCTACATTAAAGGTGATGGGTTCCCTAAAGGCTTATTTTCATTTACAACACTGGTAGGGGGTGTAGTCTTGATATGTTCCTTAGATGGCAGAAACAGTTTTTGATGACAGCAAGCACGTGAGCATTAAATGACAGGTGCTCGTGAAGCACACCACCTATACTGCAAACCTCCCTTACCACCTTGAGCTAAACCTCCCCCCTCAAAAACAGCCTGAGGGCACATTTGAAAGCAGACACCTGCCATCTGAAGCCAAATAGTAACATTTCAGTCTTACATAGGTTAAGCACCACCGAACTAGCAGCCATCCACACCCTGACCGGCTTCAGACACCATTTGAGAATAGCTACAGGAAGGCCCTGGTACAGATCAAAAGATGCTGAAGCTGAGTATAATTGGCTTAACAGTTCAAAACCACGCTCTACAATCTAATAATCTCACCTAGATGCAGTAGGTGCACAGCAAACAACATGAGAGAGAGGACAGCTTCTCGAGGCAGACCACAGTACAGTACAATTAGGCCTGGCTGTGCAGTTCTAGCTATAGCTGATGGCCCTCTTTCTGTGACCAAACCCATTACAAGACAGTCATGGCCAAACCTCTGTATACTCCTACTACATCAAAAAGTTACCAATTATCTACTGTATCAAATGCTGTGGACAAATCAAGGAGAATGATGATGGAACTTTCCCTTGATCTATTGCCAGATGAAGATACTTAAAAACTTTGACTGTTGCATTCTCTGTACTATGGTGATGGCACAAACAAGACTGGAGTGGCTAAAAGATGTCATATGCCTTAAGGTGATCCACAAGCTGATTGACTATCACCTTCTCAACAAGTTGGTCAAACATGGCAAGTTGGAAAGTGACTGAAAATTTGCAAAAATGTCAGGATCAAAAGATGGCTTTTTAATGAGATGCCTCAACATTGCCTCTTTAGGAGGTACATTGGAGAGGGGGACACCCTCCCTAAGAGAAGCCATGATAGTTCCTGCTAGGACTATAACCCAAGCACTCAACTCAGCCTTGAAAAGTCAAGTTGGTACTGCATCCAGCCTAGAGGTGGTGTTTCTCAGCTTGATGAAAACTTTGGCAATACATGGCACTAATATTTGTTAATTGGTTTTGTTGGTTTTTCAAAAGAGGCACAGCACATGCATATGCAACCTTTTCTAATTTATGGTTAAAGTATATGTAGAAATGCAGCAAATTTAAAATCCACCAGCGAAGTGAATGCAAAGTGGCCACTTCACGTTGGCACTTCGCTATGTAGAGTACCCACAGAAAAGGCACACTTCGCCTTGTTATTATTACTTCGCATTGTCATTCTACCTTAAAAGTGAAATAAGGCGGAGTGACAACAATACTGGCAGCACCCACCCCACACAGTCACCAGAATTAATGTACATCCCCAAAGTGCTACTGTCATGTGTCCAGAAAACTCCCCAGTGCTGACAAAGTGAAATGAGAGCGTAACAAGAAATGCAAAGTCTCCCAGAATTAATGGTACACTCAGTCATGCATGCAGTGGTCACACATAGTCACCAGAATTAATGTGCATCCCCAAAATGCTACTGTCTTGTGTCCAGAAAATTCCCCAGTGCTGACGAAGTGAAATGAGACAATAACAAGAAATGCAGTCTCCTGGAATTATTGGTGCACTGCAAATGCACAGACAGATTAAGATTGTGCTACACACTCAAGGGATGCATACGAAAAGGCACAACACCACCACCTAACCAGTGCTCACAAGTCACAAATCCAAATCTAGAAAGGAATACATTTTGCCAGTTGAGGGATTAGTGCATGGCAGTAACAATCCACTACCAGTAAAGATACCACAAAGCAGTATAAAAATTCATGTAGGTGTGGTGGATAGCATTACACTGCTGCAATTACTGTGTGGTACAATAAAAGGTGTCTGATTTAATGGCACGTATCGCACAAACACTCACACTACAAGTAATGCATAGCAAATTGAAAACCTTTAGTAATATAACCAAATGTTTTAAACAGACAAATTATACACTGCTACACCACAACAATCGGCAAAAAAAAATGTCAAGAATTACTGAAAATATTACTGTGTGTACATTAACACAGTTATACAAGAAAAATATAACAAAAACAGAAAGACTGCCTTTTTCTCCCAGTTAATGTACCTACACCACAAATACACCCCTCCACAAAGCACACTTCACAGTACACAGACTGACTGTTCTAAATTAACATTCAAAATCCACACACAACAATAAACACTCAATGATGTGAGCACAGAAGGGTTTCCTACAATCGATGTACTAAATTGTGAGCAAAAAAAAAGACTCAGAAAGGCATTTTAAACAGCTTATAGAGGCTTTGAATCACAGAGCTCTGAGAGCAAACTGTCTCCAGCTACCACTACACACATACTACCCAGGCCAGAACCGAGGCTGTGCAGAACAACCTAGAGCCCATGTGACCTGCAATCCCATGAATCACTGCAGAATTTCATTTGGAGCTCAATTACAAGGTGAAGTGAGGTGAAATACATTGATTTCAATGTACTTCACCTTAAAATTGGTGGAGAAGTGGTTTGGAGAAGGCAGAATAATGCAAAGTCATTTGTTTCAACGGACGTCACATTTCTCATTATGAAGCGAAGTACTCCACTTCACATTGTGGAGTACTCTGTAGATTCCACGTTACTCTGTGAATCACTTCACGGAGCGAATTGGGGCCACTTTGCCCATCACTACTTACAGTACTGTAACTCACATGCTGTACAGAAAGGAACATGAATGCCTATGGCTGTACTTCCCTGATGAGCTGAGCCTGTATCATAGAACTCCCCAATTTAAAAACTTTTATTTGTGAGTACAATGGTGGGGTGGTGAAGCCTGGAGAGATACTACAAAACAGGCTTACAATACATCCAAGTAACTAGTAAAACAATTAATGTTGTGATTCGTGACATGATTGTGAATCATGATTTGTGACTGCGTTTGTGACTGTGACGATGAAAAACGTGATTCGGTGTTGACGGTGTGAGATAACCAATATGGAACTGTATTGGGAATGCTAATGCCTACGGCTGTACTTCCCTGATGAGCTGTAGCACAAAACTCCCTGACTTAAAAACACTCATTAATGAGTACAATGGTGGGGTGGTGAAGCCTGGAGAGATACTACAAAACAGGCTTACAATACATCCAAGTAACTAGTAAAAACATTAATGTTGTGATTCGTGACGTGATAGTGAATTGTGATTTGTGACTGCATTTGTGACCATGATGATGAAGAATGTGATTTGTATCATGAGTGATTCGTGATGATGGTCCTGACTTAAAAACGCATATTAATGAGTACAATGTTCATGCAGAATTATATACCACTCCGGTCCAGTACTCTGAAGGGAAGCCAAAGAAACAACTGTGACTTAAGTTACAGATGGAGATTGGGCCTTAAAAAGATACAAATGCACAGACAGATTAAGATTCCGTTGCACACTGAAGAAATGCAGACACAAAGGCACAAAACCTAACCAGTGCTCACCATCAGAAATTCAAATCTGGAAAAGAATACCTTTGCCGGTTGGAGTGGGCCATTGGGGGGGGGGGAGCAGTGTACTGCACTGCTACAGTAACAGTCACTAGTACCAGTGCCAGTATAGATACCACAAAGTATAAAAATTACACAGCTGCAGTGGATAGCAGGTTCACATTACTGAAATTATTATGTGGCACAATAAAAGGTGTCTGATTTGATGACATGCATCACACACATACTCACACACACACACTAAGTAATGCGTAGCAAATTGAAAACTTCAGTAATATAACCACATTTTTTAAACAAACTAAAATTATGCACTGCTGCACCACAACAATCAACAAAAAAATGGCAAGAATTATTGAAAATATTATTGTGTGTACATTAACACAGTTATACAGGAAAAATATCACCAAAACAGAAAGAACTATATTTTTCTTCAAATTTAATCTACCTACACCACAGATACGCCCCTACCCCAAAGCACACTTCCACTGTCTCTCAGTACACAGACTGAATGTCACACATTAACATTCAAAATCCATACACAAACAATAAATGCTCAATGATATGAGCACAGAAGGGTTTCCTGCAATTGATGAACTAAAGTTTCAGAAAAAAAAATTACTCAAAAAGGCTGTTTTAATAGCTTTTAGAAGGTTTGAATCACAGAGAGCTCTCAGAGCAGACTGTCTCCTACAGCTTCCTACACTCACTACCCCGAACTGAGGCTGTGCAGAACAATCTAGAGGCCATGTGACCTGAAATCCCATAAATCACTGCAAAATTCGCCTTTGGAGCTTAAAAACAAGGCGAAGTGAGGAGAAGTACATTGTTTTCAATGTACTTCACCTTAAGAATTGGTGGAGTAGTGGTTTGGGTAGGTGGAGCAATGCAAAATCATTGTTTTCAATGGACTTCGCGTTACCCATTGTGACATGAAGTACTCTGCTTGGCCGTTATGAACGCACTCTGCGAATCAGCTTTCGTTTTTGCGTTCGCCGCTGATGAATTGAGACGCCAGCACATCTTCAAGTATGTGGGAGTTGTAAGTAATATATAGTATTTCCAAAATACCTTGAATGATGTGATAGTCATTAGCCTGGGAAAAAAATGAACAGTATGCTCCCTTTGGGGTATTTGTATCTGGGAATAAATAAAGAAAGGTTTTTAAATAGAAATAAGAGTCTTTTCTCCCTCCATGTGTGGGCAGAGCTAGTCCCATTGCTATACTCTCAGTGGTCCCATACCCCATACCCCTCCACGGCCTCCCCAGACTCTTAAAAATAATTGTAATTCTGCCAGCACTAGCCACACCTAACATTGTCTTTACCAAAGTACTTCCCTCCATAACCTGACCCCACCAGTCCACTAATTAGCTGTGGCAACTGTTTGTATCATTTTATTGACCCTCTCCACTTATCTTCAGACAATTAAGGGGGCACCAAAGGGGGTTCATCAGTTAACTGCTCTTTACCATAATATCTAAGTACTTTGACAATCCCTTCTGTTATATGATAACTCCTTCATAGCCCCCTATATCCTAACACCCCCACCCCCTTACCCTCTGGGCCAAAAGTCCAGCCATTTATTTTTACATCTCCCCTTGATCCTGATCCATAATAGGTGCAATAGGTTAGTGACAGTCCCAACTACTCTGTTGGCCCCCTCACGACGGTGCCAATTCATCAGTCTGTTGTGGGCAGTGGGGGTAGGGGTCTGCCCAATGTAATTCAGTGACACTAAAAAGACTCTAACATGAGACTGCATTGTAGCTCCACAATGTAAACATAGAAAATACAATCAAGGGGAGTGAAGGCACAATGTGGGAGGCAGAAGACCATTGGGAGATGTCCACTGGACTGTGATGACACAGGGAAGGAGGAAAGTGGATTTAAAATGTGTTTTATTTTTCACCTGTTTTTCTGAATAACACCAAATACCCAGCAGCAAATAACTGGAGTCCTAAATACAAATATTTAGCTGAATTTTTGACAGACGGTACATGCATGCTACTAGTGCCCAGCAGGCTGGCCAGAAATATGAATTTGGTTGGGCAAATTGCACATAGGGCTGGACAGAGAGTAAAAAGAATATTAGTTTATAAAAAATATGTGCAGGAATCGTAATTGCACACAGGTCTACTTTGCACTTCAGCACCATCCCTCTAACATTAAGCACTAATACAGCATCCTGATTTCTAGATATTTATTTTAACACCAGTAGGATGAAAAATGAAAAAGCATGCTAAACGTGTGCACTGTAGGCCCAGGCTCAGACTTTTGAAAGATGCTTTCACCCTGTTTTCAAATACCTTTTTATCACTTATATTTTCCTGTGTTTCTTCTTTTCTTACATGATACCCTCCCGTCTCTGATACCCATAGCCTGCTCTATGGCAGTGGACTCCACCACATCCTTAAAACATCTTGAAGTGCAGCCCATATTGTAGAGGACTGCTGAGATGTGATGTCTCCCTATACAGCCCAATTTGACACCATCTGTGAAATCCCCACCATAACACAAATCTCTGTCAATCAGACCTAATGCCAGAACTACTGATTAGTAGCCATCATAGGTGAACCTAGGTGAAGTGAGCTTTTGCTCCCAGGGTTGATCAGCTGGTCCAGTTTGGGGATAAAGGTACAGACACTCAACCCACACTGTTACATGCATGTAGAGGAGTGGGGCTCTCATGTTAGTGTCTTCATGTTCTCCCCCCAGTAGGCTTCCCTAGAGCTATCACTAGCTGGATGGGAGCAGGACTAAGGTTTTTATGGCAGAAAGGGGACCATCCCCTCAGGCCACCAGTGAGCAGACATTCTGTGATAAGAGCAGGAGACTATCTCTGGAAAGGACAAAAAAAAAAGTAATGGTCTCATTTTCACTGGACTTGTAGGCTTTTCTGAGCAGTATTTAAACCCTAATCATATTACTGGTGCAGTCATAGTTACAATTTGATTATTCTGCAAATATTGCAATGCGACTCCTAATTGCCATCTAATAATAAAATGTCTGGACACCACAATGGCTGAGTAAGAGGTATTATACATATTTATCTTTTTCTGGGCACTTCCTTTCTACTGTTGCTCAGAATGTGATTAAAGTTGTGTTTTTCTGTACTTTTACAGTAAAAAACAAGATCTTACAACTCAACTAGACAGGCTGTCCTGAGTAGCAAACCAATGACAAGAGAAACAAGCATTTGTCAATGCCGAATGTTGCTTGCTTCTATGTGCTGTTTAGGTATTTGGAAGTCATTGGAGTGCAAATATTGAAATTTGCGAACTTACGAGCGTGCGTAGGAACTGCGCAACGCATGCTCGTAAAACAGTCATTGTTAGGAAATTTTTCATGAAATGTTCAACATAGCCATTTTAAGACCTCTGCTCATGAACAGTGTCAGTGTGATTTTGTTAATGTCCTATACATTGAGTTTGCACAATCGACTGCGCCATTGTGTGCTGCATAAAGTGAAAATGCTGGGCAGGATGTGAAAAATGACAGCTGTACTGCTCATAAGGAGGTGTGGTAAAATGGCAATGTTGAAAATCTGGAGTGGAAATATTGAAAATTCGCAAACCTACGAGCGTGTGTGGGAACTGTGCAACGCATACTCATAAAACAGTCATTTTTAGGAATTCTTTCACCAAATTTTCAACATTGCCATTTTAAGATCTCTGCTTATGAACAGTGACACTGTGATTTTCTTAATGTGTTCCCATACACTGAGTTTGCACACCAACTGCGCCATTGTGCGCTACATGGGTGGAAACATGTTTTGGGCAGGATCTGAAAAATTACAGCTGTACTGCTCATGAGGAGGTGTGGTAAAGTGGCAATGTTGAAAATCTGGAGTGAAAATATTGAAAATTTGTGAACTTACGAGCCTGTGTAGGAACTGCGCAATGTACGCTAGTAAAACAGTCATTTGGAATTTTTGGACCAAATTTTCAACATGGGGTTTTGGGACCCTTCTCATGAATGATGTCACAGTCATGGTGGTCGGGCCCAAGGGTGATTTCACAGTCACTGCGGCGAAATCACCCCGGCCTGAATAATGCCATGACAGTGACATCATTCATGAGAAGGGGTCCTAAAACCCCATGTTGAAAATTTTGCAAAATTCCCAAAAATGCCTGAGATATGCAATAAGTTGAACCCCACCTATCAGCCCATTATACAAGCGTGCCGGCATTTCCTCAGTTCACGGTCGGCTTGAAGAGTGCAGGCGTGTTCCTGGTCCACCGAAGATCGTCGCGCGGGTCCAGAGGAAGTATGGGGTGGGGGTGTGGGGAGGCTGGGTGCATAGTGGGTGGGTGCGGTTGTGGGGGTCGGGAGGCAGCTGCAGGGACCGCTTTTGTTTTACAGGTTTTAAAAAAAAGACGCTAGGGATCGCTTGCCAGCTGGAGTGGCCCCAGCGTGGCACAAGAACGGAGGGGCCATTCAGCCGACGAGATTGGGCACCCCGTTGCTAAAGACTGATTGCCACACTGGGGTGGGCTCCAGCGTGGCACCAACTTCTGGGGGCGCAGCTCAGCCGGGCGGGGTTGGGCACCCCGGCCGCTACACAGTGACGCGAGGGGCGACGCCTGCGCGGTGGGGAGCTACGCTTCTTATCAGTGCTCACTGAAGCGTAGCTCCCCTTTCAATTGTATGCCACTGAATTTTTGGAGCGTGTCATAGACAGCTCCAAAATGCATTAGCTTATAGGGGCTGCGCCTGCCAGCTCACTGACTGAATTGGAGGACGAAGTGACACACCTCCGAAATCTCAGATGATGGCACTATGTTTCTTGTACATGCGTGCAAGCAACATCAAAATGTTTGAGTTGGTGGGCAGTCACTGAGGAATTTATTATGTTCAAAAAGGTCTGACTGTGCCCTTAGTTTCGGTTTTGGGAAAAAGGTTGCAAGCTAAATATAGAATGGGGTGAATCCCATCCTCAAAGTCTCTTGATAACACTGTCCCCAGCCCCACCTCAGAAGTATCTGTGTACAAAATGAAGGGACGGCTTAAAATCTGAACTTCATATGTCTGGACCCTCTCACATCATATTTTTGATTGTCTGAAATGCCATCTGACACTCAGGTAATCAACAGATCTTATTCAGAGCGGTTTTCTTGGTCAGGTTAGACTGTGGCATCACAACGGCTGAGAATACCAGAATGAACTAGTGGTAATACCCTGTGAGTCGAAGAAAGGCCCTAACCTACTTCTTAGTAGTAGGGATCTGGCAGTCAGCTAGGGCTTTTACTTTATTGATAATTGGGCCTACATTGCTATTCCCAACCATATACCCCAATTATTTCATCTCCTACTACTCTAGGAGACCTACCTCCCCTGAGCAATTGAAGTATGGCAGTCCCATCCTGCAGGTGGCTGTCCCAATCAAGGCTAAATATGACATTGTCCAGGAACATTGCAGCATACAGTCCATGGGGACAGAGGATCCAATCCATCATTCTTTGAAATGTGACTGGGGCTCCATGCAATCTGAAGGGAAGCATGCTACAGTGGTATAGGCCAAATGTGGTTACAAAGGTAGTTTTATTATGGGACTCAGGAGTTAATGGTATTTGCCAATATCTCTTGGTCAGGTCCAGGGTACTAATATAATGAACCTTCGGTAGCTGGTCCAAAAGTTTGTCTACCCTCTGCATAAGGTATGCTCCAAACTAGAAGGCTGCACTAACTTTCTGGAAGTCTATACAAAACTGGGGGGGGGGGGTCACATCTGGTTTTGGGAGGAGCACAATAGGACTAGACCATTTATTCTGGGATCCATCAGTGACTTCCAGCTCAAAAATAGAGACTGGATTTCCTCCCTTACTGTCTCTTGGATTCTTTCTGGTAGTCTATACAGTTTTTTGGCAGATCTAGACACCTGCATTCATGTCTATATGGTGCTGGATCACATACAGTAAGTAGGTCCTGGCTGCAGGGAGGATACATCCCAAAAATTCTTTACCAGCCTCTGGGCTTCATACTTTTGGGTCTGGTTGAGTGGGTCATTCACTGGGATGGCACTTGGTTCCTTTACACTTTTAGGTCCTAAGTCCATGGTTCTATCATCTATGTCTTCATCTGTCACCAGACTTGGAGCCCCTTTACAATGAACATTAGAAAATGGCTAGGGAGAAAGCTTGATTCTGACTGGCTAAGACCACCAACCAGCTGGTCTGGTATCAGGCAACAGAGATCGAGATATAATGAGTTCCAGTCTTTGGCTGTTTGATTGCTTTCAAATATCAGTGCACCCTTAAAACTTTAAAATTCACAATGCCTCCATTTTTTCTCATGCTTAGCAAGAGATATAGTCTCCACCCTTCTCCTGAAAGGATCATGTCACAAAATAAAGCAAAAAAAAAAAAATCAGATGTGGAACACACTTATACCCCTTTGTTAAATATTTTGAGCAATATTTGACTGGCACAACAAGATTTGTGTTGTCGGTACTTGGCATGGGGTCAAAATGCTGATGGCATTTACAGCACGGTCAAGAACTGGGCAGCCAAAATTCCAAAAGCAAAGACAGTGCTCATCAAAAACAGTGAGCACTACCTTTGTGAGCTTGGCACAGCAGACGGAGCACACAAACTGTATGTTTGCATGGGGCTTTGCCCCTCACACCCCTCTTACAGGGGGATGTGCCCCCCAACCCCCTCATATTATAGTAACTAACTCTGGGGGGGATGAAATTCAGGGATGGGGAGAAACCTGGGAAAGGGGAGGAATTGTTCAATACCAAAAATAAAAAAAACTTATTCCAGGACCAGGAATCAAACCCCAGTCCACCAATGCTCCACCACCCTCCACTGCCTGTGACCCTATACTCTGAGCCATGGCAGCTGCTGGGTAGCATGCCCCATAACAGAACCCTTCTCCTTATCCCCCGAACAGCTACAGGGACACCGCTAGCTATTATTCACCTTTGCTGTTATGTCCCTCTAGTTGTTTTTACCTTAGCTGTTTTGACAGTGCTATTTCAGTTTCGACATTTTAACCTGGTACTCGTAGCACTAGCACAACATCTGATAAGCACTACTAGAGACAGTCTCCCTGGCTCCAAGCCCACTCTACCCAAGACAAGGGTTTTTTTTTTTAATTCCAGATACACATCCTGTCCCTCGATCATCACTCGAACTGCAAGCTCACCCCCTGCTCTTGTTCCCCAATTACTTTAGCTCTATTGCTGTTCTTCAGCAGTGCTGTTACTCCCGGTGTCATGTCTTGCCAGCTGATCACCAGCTCCATATCAAATGTCAGACTCACTCTCAAATGTCACTCGCATATACATCTGATCACCAAATAAATGTAAAGGGAGTACAAATAACACATGATGAATGTCAGAGCAATTTTAAAGTAAAAAAGAAAGTAAACTTAGAGTTCTGCTGCCTTTTGCTGCTCCTGCTTACTTCAAGGTGTCACATTTATTATTCATAACGTGCTCTAAAGGAACAAGAGTCAAAATGGGTTTATTTTTAAAAATACAGTCCTGAATTTCATCTTTATACAAATCTTTAAGTGTTTGAATGCCATTCTTCTCCCATAATTGGAAAACAGGGTCTGTAGAAAATGAGAAGCCATAATTGCAGTATATAGGTGAAAAAATGGAGGGTGGAGCATGCCATTGTTTAATCTGGTGGATTTTTTGCCAGCATTGTACCATATTTTCTGACACTGTCAAAAACTGATCCTTACTTTTTATGTTCGCTTGCATGCATGCGCAAGGAACGTTTTGGGAGAGTAGCACACTTGGAGGTGTGCCTCTCCCAGCCAATGCACTGCTCCCTTGAGCAGGTGTGGCGGTCCTGCACCAATGGGTGCAGGAGCTCAGTATGACAACGGTGTTCCTCTGCTTCAAAGGAAAACACAGCTGCCATATGAGCACCGCCGCCGACTCCTCCGTCCTGGCCTCCCGTGTCACGCCCCTAAGCTTTTCCTTCCACGCTGGGCAGCCCACCCCAGCATGGCAAGGTTGTTTGTTTTGCTGACGGGGTGCCCAATCCCGCTCGGCTCCATCGGCCCCCAAGCCATCCTGCTGCCATGCTGGGAGCCCAACCCAGTGTGGCAAAGTCCCACGTAGTCATTTTTTTTTTTGCTTAAACCTGTAAAACAAAACGGTCTCCCAACCCCCTCCCACAACCCGCACCCACCACTGTGCACCCAGCCTCCCCACCCCCACCCCATACTTACCTCTGGACTCTGGCGTGATGATCTTCGGTGGACTGGGAACACGTCTGCACTCTTCAAAGCCAACCGCGAACTGAGGAAATGCCGGTAAGCTGTATAATGGGCTACATAGGGGGTCAACTTTATTGCATATCTCAGGCATTTTTTGGAATTTTTGCACCAAATTTTCAACATGGGGTTTTTGGGACCCATTCTCATGAATGATGTCACTGTCATTGCATTATTCGGGCCCGAAGGGTGATTTCACAGGCACTGCACAGTCACTGCGCGAAATCACCCTTCAGCCTCGAATAACACCATGACAGTGACATCATTCATGAGAAGGTGTCCCAAAAACCCCATGTTGAAAATTTGGTGCAAAAATTCCAAAAAATAATTGTTTTACAAGCGTGCATTGCGCAGTTCCTACGCTGGCTCGTAAGTTCACGAATTTTCAATATTTTCACTCCAGATTTTCAACATTGCCATTTTATCACACCTTCTTATGAGTTGTACAGCTTTCATTTTTCACATCTCACCCAAAATGTGTTTCCGCCCATGTAGCGCACAATGGCGCAGTCGGTGTGCGAAATCAATGTATGGGACACATTAAGAAAATCACAGTGACACTGATCATGAGCAGAGGTCTTAAAATGGCTGTGCTGAAAATTTGGTGAAAAAATTCCTAAAAATGACTGTTTTATGAGTCTGCGTTGTGCAGTTCCTCCGCATGCTCGTAAGTTTGCGAATTTTCAATATTTTCACTCCAGATTTTCATCATTGCCATTTTACCACACCTCCTTATGAGCACTGCAACTGTCATTTTTCACATCTTGCCCAAAATGTGTTTCTGCCCATATGAGCACAATGGCACAGTCGGTGTGCAAACTCATGTATGGGACACTATAAGAAAATCACAGTGTCACTGTTCATGAGCAGAGATCTTAAAATGGCTATGTTGAAAATTTGGCAAAAAATCCTACAAATAACTGTTTCTGATGATCGTTGTGCAGTTCATGCGGCTCGTGGTTGCAATTTCAATATTTTCACTCCAGATTTTCAACATTGCCATTTTACCACACCTTCTTATGAGCAGTACAGCTGTCATTTTTTCCACATCTGCCCAAAGCGTCTTTCCCCATTACTGGTGCACAGCAGTTGCAGTTCGATGTGAATCACTGTATGGGACAGTAAGAAAATCACAGTGACACTGTTCATTAGCACAGGTTTAAAATAGCAATGTTGAAAATTTGGTGAAAAAATCCCTAAAAATGGCTGTTTATAGGCGTCGCTGCACAGTTCCCACGACGTCAGGGTTTGAATTTTCAATATTTCCACTCCAGATTTTCAACATTGGCATTTTACCACACTTCCTTATGAGCAGTACAGCTGTCATTTTTCAAATCCTGCCCAAAATGTGTTTCCGCCTATGTAACGCACAATGGGGGTAACAAAAAGATCATGCTGACAATTTATTGTGCAAATACCAGCAATCACACAGGGCATTAGGGTAAAGCACCATACATGCCAAACACCACTGCAAATACCTGCAAGCGAACGTTCGGCATTAACAAATGCTTGTTTATTTTTATTGTAGTATTGAGAGTATATAATGTTTCTGGGGTTTTTGTAATTATGAAAGCTTCTTTCAGTCTCCAAACATTTGGTTACTTCCCCCTGGAACCTATCAGAAATGTGAGCAATTTGGGTAGCTAAATAATAGTTTAAAATTGAGGAGAGCGAGTCCACTTCTAATCTTGGGTAGCATGAGTTTAAAGTGAAACTCTAAGGTTTTTTACCATTCCAAATGAATTGTGCAACTTTTTGATCTAGGTTTTTAAAGTATGTGTCATGAACGACAATAGGTAAGGCTTGAAAGAAAAACAGAAGTCTTGGAAGGTTATTCATTTAAATCGCATTGCATTGGTCAATTAATGTCTTCGGCAGCTTTCTCCACTTCTCCAGATCTTTCTCTATATTTTTTAATAGGGGCCGATAGTGAAGTTCAAAGGTTTGGGAAATATCATTGGGTATTATAACTCTTACGTATTTAATATTATTTTTAATGATGTTCTTGTGGTTCACCAGCATCTGTGAAGATGGTAAGAGGTTAAGCAATAAAGCTTCAGTTTTGACCATGTTTATTTTGTACTTCCAAGAAAATTTGTTTAAGGGGCCCTTTGGAATCATAGACTTCACACAATATGATATAAAATTCAATCTTTTTATTTCATCTCCCCTACGTTTCACTCTTGCATGGAGCTTGTTCATGGGGTTTTTAATTCTTTTCCTTTTTTTATATTTCATTCTGTTTTGAAACAAAAAATTATACTTTGGTATTTCTGTTATTTTTCTGTTTAAACAATCTTTTGTTAAAGTTTTTAGCACAACCACGTACCAATTTTTAGCATACTTGCATTGCTTGAGCTACTTTTTTTAAACATTTTTCTCTTTCTTTTTCTCCTTTTCTAGTCAATAGTGTTCATGCACTTTCTCTGAAATGAGATAAGACATAAAGCAGTGCATATCAATGTGTGGGAACTAAGTTTCTCTAGTTTCTGCAGCTTTTGAAGCTTGACCCCCCCCCCCATTAACAAATGAAGCAGCCTACCTGCTGGAATACTTTGAGTAACATGGAGGGTGGCCTTCACTGTTTGTGATTTTTTACTTTTGTCTGCCAGGGAGACAACAAATTTGGTCATGTTTTAACCCTAGTTCAATTTTTCAAAGTTCAGTGCTTAGTTCTTTATAACTTAAGTCTTTTAGTTTAAAAGGTTGTCTCTCTTACCTCCTCCTTAGTGTTCATGTTCCTGTATTCCTTCAATGTGATTCTGCAATTTGGGACATGCCCTACTTCCTGCAGGTGCTGCCTCCTAAGTTCCTCTTGCCTGTTTTGTGCTGATCAGAGGTCCCTCAACAGTTGCCAAGCAACCATTAACTTGACCTGTTTACAGCACAAAAAAGGCTTTTTCCTAGTTTCCTGTTCATTCCATTACTTTTATGTTTTTTTATCCTTTGGTTAGAATATATTCAATCATGTATGTGAGTAGAGAAACATCTGTAGTGCCATAGCTGTTTTGAAAAACTTAGAGGGGTGGGAGAGTTGATTATGGTGGAAATGGTACCATTTTGTGATGTATTCTGTTTACTGTTATACAAAATGATAAATAAGTCTATATAATGGTGCTTTTCATTAAGAATCTTTCAGTCTCTTTCTAACTTTTGCTCATCTTGAGTCTTTATTGGAGTGTAATGTTGTAACATCCTTTTCATGCTGTATGCTGGTGCACAGCAGGGAGGTCACTCCATCTTGACCTTTCAAATTACAATCTGCTTCTTAGTTATACATGTATTCATTTTTGTTATAACTTGTGCTCTTCTTAGCTTCTAGTTGTTATATACAGTTTGTAATTCTTTCATGCATACATAGGTACTATACAGGGAGGTCAACTTAATTTAACCTTTCATTATCTATACAAATATTTTTTCTTCGTGTTCAGTTTTTTCAAAGACTTTCTATGATGAATGTTATGTTTCCTTTGGATTTCAGTGTCTTAAGTATACATTGAACAAAATACAGCATTGTTAACATTCTATTTGATAATATGATATCCTTTTCATGCTATTATGCTGTTTGCATAACAGATAGGTCACTCCATCTTGACCTTTCATTATATGTCAAAGTCACAATTTACTTTCTAGCTGTAATGTATTCCATTCTTCTTATACCTTTTGCTTATTTAATTAGAATATATGATTGCAATTTTTCTTTAATACATATAAGGATGCAGTGGAAGGAGGTCAACTTAATTTGACCTTTCCTTATTTACATAAAACATGCTTTGTGCTCACTTTTTTTGAGCAAGGTGTTATGATTGTGACATTTCCTTAAACTCTGTTTCTTAAAGTATGTTACATTTAGTCTACATACTGGTCATTTTTCCAAAAATACTTTTCATATGCAAGTCACCTCTTTAATTTCACACTGTTCTTGTCTGGCTGTTATTCTGATTGTGTCCATTCTGTTCTAATGTGTCCTGTACTTTTTATTTATATTTTTTTGCCTGTTGTTTTAATTGCATGCCCCTCCCCCATTTGTTTCGTTGTTCATGCCTATATGGGGCTCCAGATTTTTCATATAAAAAATCCAGCATATTTCAACACTGAGTAATAAGTCTGTATAGTTACCCCCTCTTTGTGGTATGTAAACTTTTTCTAGCCCTCAAAATTTAGGGATGTTCAACTATGTCCAGCTTGCATAAAGTGTGTGGCAACTGGGGAGCTCTCATCCCTCCTTCTAATATCTCCTTTATGTTCTTGGATTCTAGTTTTTAGCATACGACTCATCTGTCCGACATACAGCATGTCACAGAGACATTGTATGATGTATATTGTGCCTTCCGCAGTGCAATCAGTATGTTGATGGATTTTGTGTTTATGCTCTGTGTGTGGAGGGAGAAAAACTTTTTTCTTAGAGGTATGATTATACAAAGAGCATTTACCACATGGTACCATTCCTGGTGCTAAAGGCCCTACGAGTAACTGGTTTTCTTTTTTCTCAGGCAGTTTATACTGTGACCTCACCAGTCGATCTTTGAGGATTTTTACTTTTTTGGCTGCTATTGTTGGCCTATTTTGGAGCTCCTGAATGTTTTCTTTGTCAGTCTGCACTAAATGCCAATGTTTGTTGACTATTTTTCTAATTTCTGTCATTTTATGGTTATACTTTGTTGCTAGTATAACTCTTTATTTGTTTTCTTCTGTTGTTTTGGGTCCTGGAAGGTCCATCCTGTCTCTTTGTTTTATTCTGTCTTTAGCTGTTTGTAATATGCCTTCCTGATCTCCTCTATTTCTGAATCTCCCTATCATACATACTGTCTCTTTTTCTTGGTCCCTTACTGAACTACAGTTCCTCTTTACTCTGGTGAGTTGCGAATTTGGTATACTCGTCTTGAGTTTTGTTTCATGGAAACTTGTTTCACAAAAGATTACCCCAGAATCCCAACTTTTTACTCAATACCCAAAATACATAAAAAACCAGTAGATCCTCCAGGAAGACCCATAGTCTCAGGAAATGACTCAATATTTGAACCAGTCTCGAGATACATTAACTTCCATCTCCAACCCCTAATAGAAAATACAAAATCCTATGTCAAAGACACTACAGACATGATTTGGAAATTATAAAGTATAGCAGAAAAGGGAATACAAGAAAATGCAATACTGTATTGGTGACACTAGATGTTGATGACTTATACACATCAGTTCCACACCAGGAGGGAATTCAATGTATAGGAAATCCATTAGACCAAAGAGTAAGAAGGAGCAAGCCTAAAACACAGGTTTTACAGGAGATGGCAGAAATAATATTAACAAAGAACTATTTTGAATTTGACAGAGTTTATTATGAGCAATCAAGAGGCACAGCCATGGGGTCAGCAACGGCACTGGTATATGCCAATGCATACATGGATGATTTCAAAAAGCAATACATAAACAACAGAACAGACAACAAAATAGGTATATGGCTACACTATATAGATGATATATTCATGACATGGAATGATAGTGAAGAAGAATTAAGAAACTTCCACAGAGAACTAAACCAAAAAAATTAAAATCTAAAATTCGCCATGAATTTCCATAAAAAACAGATCTCGTATTTGGATTTAGTAATCAAAGTAAATGGACATAAACTAGAAATCTCACTATACAGAAAAGAGACAGACAGAAATGTAGTCCTGCATGGCACAAGTTTCCATGAAACAAAACTCAAGACGCGTGTACCATATTCCCAACTCACCAGGGTAAAGAGGAACTGTAGTTCAGAAAGGGACCAAGAAAAAGAGACAAAGTGTATGATAGGGAGATTCAGAAATAGAGGAGATCAGGAAGACGTATTATAAACAGCTAAGGGCAGAATAAAACAAAGAGACAGGATGAACCTTCCAGGACCCAAAATAACAGAAGAAAACAAACAAAGAGTTGTACTAGCAACAAAGTATAACCATAAAATGACAGAACTTAGAAAAATAGTCAGCAAATACTAGCATTTAGTGCAGATTGACAATGAAAACATTCCAGAGCTCCAAAATAGGCAAATAATAGCAGCCAAAAAAGTAAAACATGTCAAAGATCAATTGGTAAGGTCACAGTACAAACTACCTGAGAAAAAAGAAAACCAGTTACTCCTAGGGCCTTTAGCACCAGGTATGATGCCATGTGGTAAATGTTCTGTGTATAATCATACCTCTAAGAAAAACTTTTTTCTCCATTCACACATAGGGCATAAACACAAAATCCATCAACATACTGATTGCACCACAGAGGGCACAGTTTATGTCATACAATGTCCCTGTGACATGCTGTATGTTGGACAGATGATTCATATGCTAAAAACCAGAATCCAAGAACATAAAGGAGATATTAGAAGGAGGGATAAGAGCTCCCCAGTTGCCACACACTTTATGCATACTGGACATAGTTGAGACTCCCTAAGATTTTGGGGGCTACAGAAAGTTTACATACCAGAAAGAGGGGGCAACTATAGAGACTTATTACTCAACGCTAAAAAGCGTTGGATTTTTACATGAAAACTCTGGAGCCCCATATAGGCATAAACATAGAAATGAATGGGAGGGGGCATGCAATTGAAACAACAGGCAAAAAAAAAATACAGGGCACATTAGAACAGCATGGACACAGTCAGAATAATAACTAGACAAGAACAGTGCAAAACAAAAGAGGTGACTTGCATATGAGAAGTATATTTGAAAAAATGACCAGAATGTAAACTAAATGTTATATACTTTAAGAAATTGATTTTAAGGAAATGTCACAATCATAACACCTTGTTCAAAAAAAGTGAGCACAAAGCATGTTTTATGTAAATAAGGAAAGGTCAAATTAAGTTGACTTCCTTCCACTGTATCCTTTTATGTATTAAAGAAAAAATACATCTGTATTTTCTAACTAAATAAGCAAAAGGTATAAGAAGAATGGAATACATTACAGGTAGGAAGAAAATTGTGACTTTAATATATAATGAAAGATCAAGATGGATTGACCTCCCTGTTTTGTAAACCGCATAACAGCATGAAAAGGATATCATATTATCAAATAGAATGTTAACAATGCTGTGTTTTGTTCAATACATAAGACATTAGACATTAAACATATACATAAGACATTAAAATCCAAAGGAAACATAACATTCATCATAGAAAGTCTTTGAAAAAACTGAATATGAAGAAAACATTTTTGTATAGGTAAGGAAAGGTTAAATTAAGTTGACCTCCCTGTATAGTGCCTATGTATGCTTGAATGAATTACAAACTGTGTATGATAACTAGAAGCTAAGAATAGCACAAGTTATAACAAAAATGAATATATGTATAACTAAGAAGTAGATTGTAATTTGAAAGGTTGAGATGGAGTGACCTCCCTGCTGTGCACTAGCATACAGCATGAAAAGGATGTTACAACATTACACTCTAATAAAGACTCAAGATGAGCAAAAGTTAGAAAGAGACTGAAAGATTCTTAATGAAAAGCACCATTATATAGGCTTAGTTATCATTTTGCTTAACAGTAAACAGACTACATCACAAAATTTTGCCATTTCCACCATAATCAGCACTCCCACCCCTCTAAGTTTTTCAAAACAGCCATGGCACTACAGATGTTTCTCCACTCACATATATGATTGAATGTATTCTAACAAACTGATAAAAAAATATAAAAGTGATGGAATAAACAGGAAACTAGGAATAAGCCTGTTTTGTGCTATAAACAGGTCAAGTTAATGGTTGCTTGGCAATCATTGAAGGACCTCTGATCAACATAAAACAGGCAAGAGGAACTTAAGAGGCAGCACTTGCAGGAAGTAGGGCATGTCCCAAATTATAGAATCATATTGAAGGAATACAGGAACATGAGCACTAAGGAGGAGATAAGACAGACAACGTTTTAAACTAAAAGGCTTAACTTCTAAAGAATTAAGCACTGAACTTTGAAAAATTGAACTAGGGTTAAAACATGACCACATTTGTTGTCTCCCTGCAGCCAAAGGAAAAAAATCACAAACAGTGAAGGCCAGCCTCCATGTTACTCATAGTATTCCAGCAGGTAGGCTGCTTCATTTGTTAATAGGGGGGTCAAGCTTCAAAAGCTGCAGAAACAAGAGAAACTTAGTTCCCACTGTGGTGCTCTGAATGAAGATGGAATGAGTGAGTGGAACATCAGGGTCTGAATTATTGTGGCTAAGATAAAAGTTACCCAGACAAGGAGAGGCAGGAGTTGTCCAAGAGATTCAATGCCCACAGGCAGTTTATTTAGTACCAGTGGGCAGGGAGACACAGTCACAAGAGGGGTAGGCAACACAACAACAGAGCACTAGAGAGAACAGGACTGCTTTTATCTCACACTACTAAAATAACTACCAAAAGTATTTTGAGGTGCACTTCGGCCTACTGCCACTATACTCAAAAATTTCCTAGCAGTAAGCTGTATGCAAGACTAGTACTTATACAGAAATCAGGTTCTATTTACTATGCACAGTATCTGGTTTTATAATGGCCACAGAATTATAACAAAGTCCACCTGTCTGATGTCTTCGTGAGCACTGTTGATCTCTGTTGGTAGCTACAAAAGAAGTAAAACAGAACTGCAGAACACTTCGACGCAACTCCCAGCACGGACCTAGTTAAGGTCATTTGGGTGGTGAGAGGTTTTGTAAACAGACCATAGGTTTCTTGGCAAAACCCACTCTCTCCAAGGTTGCCAGAAAGAAAGAACCAGAGAAGCTGGTTCCTGGAATGAACCCACTTACTGGTTGTCAGATTCAACACTGGATGCAAAGGATTCCTCAGCCAAAACCCACTTCTAGGTCCGTCAAGGGTGAAGAGAAACCAGGAGATGTGTGGTGACGAATCCACTGGAGGACTACCATGACCTGAACAATGCTGCAGCACTCCAAGAGTCAGCAAGACTTTGAAGGATCTGAGGTGAAGATGAATCTCCCGATGCAACCAGGAACCAGAATAATCTGAAGTGAAGATGTTTGATTCTGAAGTATCGTCACAAGGAACTAGACCAAAGCAATGAAGTGGCAGACACGTCCCGCACTGGGCTTCGACAGACTCGACTTGCAGCAAATAACCAGGGGCTGCAGACCAGGTTCTTCCAGGATGTGCACACTCTTCTGCAGAAGGTGACGAACTTCAGGACATCCAGATCAGGAACCAAATAAAACGACACTGGCATGGTGGTCGTGATGCGTTTGAACTGCAGAGAACGTAACTTCGAACTGAAGAACAGAAGAACGGCGGGGTGCAACTTGTATGAACTGCGACAAACTCGACTTCAGCGAACGACACAGACGGAGTAGATGATCTGATGGTCAGACACTTTCTAGTGAAGAACGATGATGGAGACATCTTCCTCCAGGTAGAGACTGATTCTGGACACGTAGAACAGCAGATCACACCATGGAACATCAATGTGGTAGAAGATTGAGACTGTTCCCATAAGCTGGCAACAATGTAGCTATTAGATACACCTTCTCGCAATACAAAGAGAACTGCGTGATGACCAGATCATTTGCCAGTAGAAGGGGAAAATTATAAATTTTGGGGCAGTTATTTACTTGTGGGGCAATTGTTCAGATGCACGGGGCAATTATATGCATGGGCAATTGTTCAGATGCTGGGGCAATTGTCCATATGCATGGGGCAATAGTTTAGAAACCAGAGGCAATTGTCCATATGCATGGGGCAATAGTTCAGAAACCAGGGGCAAATAACCACGATCCTAATTTCACAATGCAGTCTTGGTGCTTTTAGCAATTACACAGTCTTTCAGAATGCTGGAGCATTAAACAGTTGCGTAAACAGTACAGTTGTTAACAGTCACTTTGCAGCATATTGTGAGCTAAGCACCTTTGATTGGACCCTTTTCTGACTTTAAGGCCTTTCTGGATAGGATCTGGCTACCCCTGAGCACTTGCTATGAATGCCCCAGTCACTGCACTCAGATACCACTTGCTACTAGACTAGTTACCCTCAACACTGGAGGCCTAAATGCCTTACTTGCTATGGGGCCTGTATGCCCTCTTTACTACTAGGCTGGCTTGCCTTAACTGGCTAGGCCTGGGCTGCCCTTACTACTACTGGGCTGGCTTGCCCTAACTCACTAGGCCAGGGCTGCCCTTACTGCCACTGGGCTGGCTTGCCCTAACTCACTAGGCCGGGGCTGCCCTTACTACCACTGGCCTGGCTTGCCCTAACTCACTAGGCTGGGGCTGCCCTTACTACCACTGGCCTGGCTTGCCCTGAACACTAGAGGCCTGGTAGCCCTCCCTTTAATCTGGACCTGGTGCCCACCTTACTTTGGGCCTGGTGCCCTGCTTTGCTTTGTGCCTGGTGCCCATCTTACTTTGGGCCTGGTGCCCATTTCACTTTGGGCCTGCTTTTAACTGGTGGGCCTGGAACCCTCCTTTATTTTGGGCATGTTGCCCTTTTACTTGTAAGGCCCTTTTAATTATCTGGCTCATAGAGAGCCTGCTGCCACTCCTGTGACAAGTCACCGCCTAATCCTGCCCCTCTAATGAATATTTAAAGGCCTCTTCACTGGCCTTGCTGTCCTGGCCCCTCCCCGTGGGCATCGCTATCCTGCCCTGTTCTCCTGAATATTAATTAAGAGGTCCTTGCTACCCAACCCACAGCACTCAGCCACTTCCTTCAAGTGCCTACTGTGCTAACAAAAAAAAAAAATAACAGTCCTTTTATTTAAAGTTTTAGGTGGACAGCATGAATCAGCATGCTGCCACCGACTCACCGCACCCCACATTGGAACGAGAAGGTGAACGGGAGGAAGAAGGCTACCTGGAAGAGGGAGGGAGCATTGCAGGCAATGCAGCAGGTGGCAGGGGGCCTCAGACGGCCGACAGGTAAACAGTCACGGTGCGGCTCTTCTCTGCCACTGATGGGGGACCAAAATTCTTTCTTTTAAAATAAAAAAATGAACTGGGCTAAACAGAGCCCAAACCACAGCAGGGGACTGAAATCTTCTTTCTTTAATATGGAGGGGGACCGCCAGACTCGACTACACAACACAGGAGGAGAACCAGGAACAGCAGCAGGCATCTTTGCTGCTGGTGGAGGCACCAAGCAGTGTCAATAGAATGGCGTCAACCAGCACTCAGTTAAGCCCTGCCTCCATTGCACTCCCAAGTCCTCACACTCCACAGCCCAGCATGACACTACTCCAAATGGCTAAAGTCCCTGTTTGAAAAAGTGCTCTGGGTTCTGGTTCTGGAACCCCTAGCTCACACCCACACAAACAGACAGGGACTTGCACAGGGCACCACGCGCTGGCCAGGAGCAGCAGTCCTAGTGCATGGGTGCCCACTCTCCTGCTGCCTGCTCTGGGAGAGGTGGGTAGAATGGAGCAGGTAGGCAACAGGGAGAGAGAGAAAAACTTTCTTCTTTTATTTTTATCCCTGCCCAGTGCTTGTCTAGAGGCACTACAAGGGACCCTCACCCTGAAGCCCCCAAAGCTACAGAACAACACGGGGACCACTGGGGCAAGCAAACCCCAAACTATTTCTGTGATGCCCCATTAATTTTAATCCCTTACTTTGGGGCATTACACTACACATTCCATCACAATGATATGCACTGCTTTATGTCTTATCTAATTTCAGAGAAAGTGCATGAGCACTATAGACTAGAAAAAGAGAAAAAAGTTTTAAAAAAGTAGACCAAGTGATGCGAGTATACTAATAATTTATATGTGATTGTGCTAAAAACTTTAACAAAAGATTGTTTAAACAGAAAAATAAGAGGAATACTAAAGCATAATTTTTTGTTTGAAAACAGAATGAAATAAGAAAAAAGAATTAAAAACCCCATGAACAAACTCCATGCAGGAATGAAACGAAGGGGAGATGAAATAAAAAGATTGAATTGTATATCATATTGTGTGAAGTCTATGATTCCAAAGGGAACCCTGAACAAATTTTCTTTAAAGTAGCAGTTGAAGCCTTTTTTCAAGGGGGTCCAAAGAAAGAAAAATCACAAAGAACAGATGTCCATTTCCCACTTATCTCTTGTACATATGTTTACTTTGCAGCCAGAGGCTTTACCAAATTGTGTGATGGCTACGCAGACGGGAAAAGAGCTTATTGGATCCTGAAGATATACCAAAGTATCATCCACATACATACTGATCTTGTGTTCTACCATATTAACATTTATCCCATGGATATTGTGATTGTTCCTCATGGCAATTGCGAGTGGCTTTATTGCCATAACAAACAGAAGGGGAGACAAAGGCCAGCCTTGCCTGATTCCCCTGGATAATTCAAAATACTCTGAAGAGTTATTGTTTGTTTTGACCTTTGTCAAGGGTTTTTTATATATGATTTTAACCCAGTTAATAAACTGTGCACCCAAATGAAACTTTTGTAAGGTAAACAGCAAGTAGTCCCATTCAACCCGATCAAAAGCTTTTTCCACATCAAAAGTCATAATCAGGATTTCTTCATTTTTAGTCATCTCAATCAGGTTAATCAGTCTTCTAGTGTTGGCTGTGCATTTCCTACCTTTAATAAACCCATTCAAGTTGGGTTGAGTGAGACAAGGGATCACTTTTTCCAAGTGGGATGCTAATATCTTTGTCAATATTTTCATATCCAAATTCAAAATAGATATCGGTCTGAATGAGGACAATAATTTTAGATTTTTGTCTTCTTTAGGGAATACCATAATTTTGGCCCCATAAAAAGAGGGTGGAAGGGTATCCACCTGCAAAGCAGAATTAAAAACCTCCATTAAGGGCTGTCCTATAATATCTTTATATGTTTTGCAAAAGTCTATTGAAAGCCTATCTTCCCCATGGGCCTTCCCAGTTGACAATGACTTTATGGCTGCTGTTGCCTCTGCCAAAGTTATGCATCTGTTAAGCATTAGTTTTTGCTCCTCGGAAGGCATTGGTAGTTTTGTGTTTGAATAAAATGTTTCTACAGCATTTGGGAAGGAGGACCTTTCTGAGGTATAAAGATTCTTATAAAACCCCACAAACATATCATTAATCTTTTTAGAGCATGAAGGTAACTGATTGTTTTAATCTCTTATGGAAAGAATAGTACAAGCCTGTCTTTCGTTTTGCAGTTGTAGAGAAATTACATTATCTGGTTTATCCCCCAAAATATAATATTTAGCTCTAATGCGCTGAATATTTTTTTTTGCTTCAATAGATGATAATTTGTTATAAGTGACTTTATCTGTGATATGATCTGCAAAGACCCGTGAGTCAAGGGTTGTCATATGTAATTTCTCCAGTCTGTTCAGTTCGCCTTTAGCTAGCTTAAATTTAGATTTAACTTTCCTTTTAATATATGCATCCTGTTTCATACAGACCCCTCTGATTACTACTTTAAAGGCTTACCAAATTGTTGCTAGAGAAGTGTATCCCACATGGTATTAATCTGGAAGTATTCAATTATAGTATTTTTTAAGGTCTTACACAAAATATTGTCCTTTAAGTAAGCATTATTCAGAGACCAATTTATGTTTCTATGCAGTGTTTCTAGGCTAATGTAAATTTGAACTGGGGCATGATCGGAAATATGGATATTATTATATTTTCTCCCCCCTGAAGTTTATGGTCTAGGCTGTGGGAAATGAGAAAAAAATCTATACATGAATAACACTGGCATGGAGGTTAATAAAATGAGTATATTTCAGAAGTAGGTAATTTTTCCCTGCAGGAATCAATGAGCCTTAAATCTTCCATGTATTCCCTACAGACATTTTGTACAGTTGCCATATTTTTGGTAGAGATGCAGCTAATTTAAAATCTGCCTTGTGAAGTGGCAGTAGCCACTTCTGACCAACGCCGCTCGTGGGTGCCCATAGAAAAGGTACACTTCGCGTTGTTATTATTACTTCGCATTGTCATTCCACCTTAAAGGTGAAGTAAGCAGAGTGACAACATTATTGGCAGCACACCACCCACACAGTCATCAGAATTAATGTGCATAGCCAAAGTGCTACTATCTTGTGTCCAGAAAACTCCCCAGTGCTGACAAAGTGAAATGAGAGCATAACAAGAAATGCAAAGTCTCCCAGAATTAAGGGAGCACTCAGTCATGCATCCAGTGGTCACACACAGAGTCACCAGAATTAATGTGCATCCCCAAAATGCTACTGTCTTCTGTCCAGAAAATTCCCCAGTGCTGACAAAGTGAATTGAGAGCATAACAAGAAATGCAGTCTCCCAGAATTAATGGTGCACTGCAAACGCACAGACAAAATAAGATTGTGCTGCACACTCAAGGGATGCATACAAAAAGGCACAACAACACTTAACCAGTGCTCACAAGTCACAAATCCAAATCTGGAAAGGAATACCTTTTGCCAGTTGGGGGCTTAGTGCATGGCAGTAACAATCCACTACCAGTAAAGATACCACAAAGCAGTATAAAACATTCATGCAGATAGCAGTTTCACACTGCTGAAATTACTCTGTGGCACTCTTTGATAAAAGGTATCAAATCATTTGTTTCTGGATCTGTGGCACAATAAAAGTTGTCTGATTTAATGGCACGCATCGCACAAACACTCACACACACAATACAAGTAATGCATAGCAAATTGAAAACCTTTAGTAATATAACCAAATGTGTAAAACATACAGAATAAAGTATGGGGTGGTGTGTGTAACAAGAAGTTTACACACACCAGAGGGGGTTAGATGCTGAATAAACCCCGAGAGCGAAGCTCGAGGGGTTAGTACATGCATCTAACCCCGAGGGTGTGTGTAAACTTCTCGTTTACACATACACCACCCCATATTTTATTTTATATTATTGCTGGGTCTTCCCTTTTTGCCCACAGCATTTATATAAAATAGTAGCTTCAGTGCGGTCATGCTCTAGTTCGGTTTTCCTCCAGTTCTTACATTTAAATTTTCAGAGGTTTCAGGTGTGTGTGCGCATTTTTTTTTTATTATTAAAACTTGTATACGGTAGAAAATAACTGTTTTTTTTAATTGACTTACGCCGTTATATGATTCTTTGGCGGCTAGGTTGGGGTCAAGCAGAGGCGATGAGCCAGGAAGGAAAAAGACTACGGGACGATGCGAGAGGTGGAGAGCTGCATGGTGTTTGCCATTATAAACGCTCCTTTATAACGGCAAATTATGCCATGGTCTCCCTATGGCAAAAAGGGGAGACCCGTTAATTATAGACAAATTATACACTGCTGCACCACAACAATCAGCAAAAAAATGTCAAGAATTACTGAAAATATTACTGTGTGTACATTAATACAGTTATACAAGAAAATTATAACTAAAACAGAAACACTGCCTTTTTTCTCCCAGTTAAGGTACCTACACCACAAATATTCCCCTACCCCAAAGCACACTTCACAGTACACAGACTGACTGTTCTAAATTAACATTCAAAATCCATGCACAACAATAAACACTCGATGATATGAGTACAGAAGGGTTTCCTACAATCGACGTACTAAAGTTTGAGCAAAAAAATGACTCAAAAGGCATTTTAAACAGCTTTTAGAGGTTTTGAATCGCAGAGCTCTGAAAAAAAACTGTATCCAGCTACCACTACACACACACACACTACCCAGGCCAGAACTGAGGCTGTGCAAAACAATCTAGAGCCCATGTGACCTGCAATCCCATGAATCACTGCAGAATTTCATTTGGAGCTCAATTACAAGGTGAAGTGAGACGAATTACATTGATTTCAATGTACTTTGCCCTTAAATTGGTGGAGAAGTGGTTTGGGGAAGGCAGAATAATGCAAAGTCATTGGTTTCAATGGACTTTGCATTCCTCATTATGAACCAAAGTACTACACTTCACATTGTGGAGTACTCCGCAGATTTCACGTTTCTCTGGGAATCACTTCGTGGAGCGAATTGGGGCCACTTTACCCACCACTACTTACAGTACTATAACTCACATGCTGTAAAGGAAGGAATGCACATGCCTAAGCTGTACTTCCCTGATGAGCTAAGCCTATATCATAAAACTCCCCAATTTTAAAACTCTTATTAGTGTGTACAATGGTGGGGTGGTGAAGCCTGGAGAGATACTACAAAGCAGGCTTACAATACATCCAAGTAACTAGTAAAAAAATTAATGTTGTGATTCGTGACGCTATCGTGAATCATGATTTGTGACTGCATTTGTGACCGTGATGATGAAGAATGTGATTCATATCATGAGTGACTCGTGATGATGGTCCTGACTTAAAAACGCATATTAATGAGTATAATGTTCATGCAGAATTATGCACCACACCAGTCCAGTACTCTGAAGGGAAGCCAAAGAAACAACTGTTACTTAAGTTACAGATGGAGATTGGGCCCTAAAGAGATGCAAATGCACAGACAGATTAAGATTGAGCTGCACACTGAAGAGATGCAGACACAAAAGCACAACACCTAATCAATGTTCACCATCTTAAATTCAAATCTGGAAAAGAATACCTTTGCCATTTGGGGCGGGCCGCGGGGGGGGCAGTGTACTGCACAGCTGCAGTAACAGTCACTAGTACTAGTACCAGTACAGATACCACAAAGAAGTACAAACGTCACACAGCTGCAGTGTATAGCAGGCTCACATTGCTGAAATTACTATGTGGCACAATAAAAGGTGTCCAATTTGATGACACACGTCACACCCATCCTCACACACACACTAAGTAATGTGTAGCAAATTGAAAATGTTAGTAATATAACCACATATTTTAAACAAACTAAAATTATGCACTGCTGCACCACAACAATCAGCAAAAAAATGGCAAGAATTATTGAAAATGTTACTGTGCATACATTAACACAGTTATACAAGAAAAATATCACCAAAACAGAAAGAACTGTCTTTTTCTCCAAGTTAATCTACCTTCACCAGAGATACACCCCTCTCTCAAAGCACACTTCCACTGTTTCTCAGTACACAGACTGAATGTCATACATTAACATTCAACATCCATAAACAAACAATAAACGCTTGATGATATGAGCACAGGAGAGTTTCCTACAATCGATGAACTAAAGTTTCAGCAAAACAAATTACTCAAAAAGACTTTTTTAATAGCTTTTAGAAGGTTTGAATTACAGAGAACTCTCAGAGCAAACTGTCTCCTACAGCTTCCTACATACAGTACCCAGAACTGAGGCTGTGCTGAACAATCTAGAGCACATGTGACCTGAAATCCTATGAGTCACTGCAAAATTCACCTTTGGAGCTTAACAACAAGGCAAAGTGAGGCAAAGTACATTGTTTTCAATGTACTTCTCCTTTAGAATTGATGGAGTAGTGGTTTGGGAAGGGGGAGTAATACAAAGTCATTGTTTTCAATGGACTTTTCGTTACCCATTATAATGCGAAGTACTCCGCTTCGTGTTGTGGAGCACTCAGCGAATTCGCTTTTGCTTCGCAAATCACTTCACAAAGCAAATTGGGGCCAATTCGCCCATCTCTAATTGTCGGTGAATGTAGAAGATTCATTTAGCCTGGCATTCATGGCAAAATTGAAATCTCCTCCCACAATGTAGGGGCTATTAAAAGTAGCTAGTCAAAGAAATAGATCTGTAAAGAATTTTTGATAATTTTTGTTGGGACCATATACATTAGCTAACACTGCAGATTCTTCAGGTCTGTGGATTTCTGCAATGACATAGTGGCCAGCTGGATCAATGTAAGAAATTCTGAAGGTGAATGAAGCACCTTTTTTTTTATTAAAAAAAATGCCACTACTCTGACTACA